>OW799219.2:0-2916397 GCA_941918905.2 Xestia sexstrigata
GGACTATTCGAAAGAGATACCGTGGCCCCGGAACACAAAGGGCGATGAAGGAACATGGATGGGTTTTAGTCAGTAAAAGTCTGACACTCCCTCCTGCTCCGCCCAGAGCGGGAGAAGTCATTTGATGATTTCCCATCCGAAAAAAAAAAAAAAAAAAAAAAAAAAAAAAAAAAAAAAGGGATTGAATTAAAAACACAAACGTTGATATCTTCACTTCCAGACGTGCGATTTTGAAGCTGTTTTCAGCGTTTTTAGACCAAACTAGGCCTCCGCCTAAGTTCTGACCATATCGCACGCATTTACACGCGCGTCGGGACTTCATCCCTACTAACACTCGGGAATTTTACGAATTTTCATAGTAAATTCTCAAAATTAATTGTTTTTCTAAATTCTTTTGCAAAAATAACGTTAGTTTATAGTTGAAATAGTCCTCACCCTTCATCCCTGAATTCTGGTCCGCGATCCGTGTCCCGGTCTCCAGGTTGTGGGGTGAAATTCAAAATTTTTTGGTTCAAAAACTGGTTTTTTGACCGAAACTCAAAATTTTTGGTCGGCACCTAGTAAGTTTTATTTCTTATATCGCTAGCCCGCGCGGAGACGCGTCTCTGGACACCTCGCACGCGCCCCTAGCTCAAATAAATTTTGCCCCCCCACCCGCCCTCTGGCCTATAGGAAGACGGTAGACGTGGGATTTTGGCAAAATTTTTATTTCGTAAATTTGTTAGGTTTTACTTGTGTTGGTATTCTTGAAGTTTTTTTTTTAGGATTTTAACATTATTTGACTGAGTCTGTAAGGCTCACACAATTTTATGACTATTTTAATTATTAATATTATTGTATTTATATTTTAATCGATTAGTATTTTATATCTTCTGTGTACCCCCCTTTACAGGGACACAGAAAGTCAAAGCCAGTGTCCTCTAAATATTTCCTCCCGAGCGGCTATTGTTGGCTGGGCCCCCACTTTACAGGGGTTCGTCTTTATTCGTATACATGCCGCTCGAGCACAATATGTTCCGCACCCCATCCGCTACCTTGAGAACGTTAGGCTCCGGGGGCTCGACGCGATCGCCGGAGAGGGCGGGACTTTCTTCTGCTGACGCGAGGAGGAGAATCTCCTTTGGAGAGGACACTCCTTCCGCCTCACGGGGGGACCCTGCCACTCCGCCGGCGCGCCGGGCTCCTGCGGATGCTTCAGCGCCGCTCAAGAAGCCTGAGGCGAGGTACCGCAGTCGCACTGAGGAGGCGAGAGCTTGCCTGAACAAGGCTAAGCTTAATTTAGGCAACTCTCGCAACCTCAAAACTGACATCAAGACCGCGGTACTCGATGCCATTAACAGACTTTTTGAGCTGGTGAAGGAGTCGGAAAAAGACAAGGCTCCTCTCGCACCTGCAGCTGTACCGGCACCCGTGCCCACTGCTGACCAAGGTCCCCAGTCCAATCCTGAGAGCCTTGTTAGCCAGACTGAGCTCGTCAAGACAATGAAGGAGCATATTTCCTTATTAAAAGAGAACTCCGAGGAATTGGTCAAGCTGCGAGACAGTCTGGCTAGCAGGGAATGTGTTGGGGAGAAGACTTACGCGAGTGTAGCGTCTATTAGCAAGAGCCAAACTGGGGCACAAACCCTGGAGCGAACGACTCTACACTCCGTGGTTGTCTCCTCCACACAGGATATGGACACGGGGGACGAAATCCTGGAAAGGATCAGAAAAGCGGTGGACGCGAAGGAGGGCTGGGTGCGGGTGGAGAAAGTAAGGAAAGGGAAGGACAGGAAAATAATAATGGGTTGTGCAACCAAGGACGAGAGAAGAAAAATCAAGGAGCGATTGGAAGCGGCCGGCGGGAACCTTGTCGTCGAGGAGGTGACGAACCGCGACCCGCTTCTGGTTCTTAGGGACGTGCTGTCAGTGCACAGCGATGAAGAAGTCCTGAAAGCCCTTAAGAACCAGAACCGGGAGATTTTTCAGGACCTCGGTGACAAGGAACAGCGAATGTCTGTGAAGTTTAGGAAGAAGAGTAAAAACCCGCACGTTAACAGCATTGTGTTGAGTGTGACCCCCACGATCTGGAGGCGGGCACTCGAAGGAGGCAAACTCCGCATTGACCTCCAAAGAGTGCGCGTCGAGGACCAGACACCTCTGGTGCAGTGCACCCGCTGCCTAGCATATGGTCACGGCAAGCGTCTCTGCACGGAGCCTGCTGACCTGTGCAGCCACTGCGGCGGTCCACACTTAAGGGTGGACTGCCCAGAGAAACTCAGTGGTGAGGCAGCGGTGTGCCTGAACTGCACCAGAGCCAAGCTGGGGGAACGCCAACACAATGCGTTCAGTAGCGAATGTCCCATACGCCGGAAGTGGGACGCATTCGCCAGAGCATCAATAGCTTATTGCTAAAGTTGTCGATGCGCCTACTTCCGAATATGCCGAGATTATCACCAATTCGGCACAACCAGATAGCGGTCGCATTAATCGAACCACTAGGGTTGGTAAGAGTAAAAACTGTAACTTGAGTCAGTTTCATGAGAAACTGGCTCAGGCTATACGGGACCTGAAGTTATCCTTAGTGGTATCGTTAAGTTGTGTCGAACCTGGTGCTAAGGACAGCTATAATTGGATTGGTTTCGAATATGGATCGCTTTGGCATTTGGGTAATTACTTGATATTTAAATTTATATTAGGTATAAAGTATAAATATCATAGAAACAAAAACCAAAAGACTCAAAAAAAAAAGTGAAATATGACGAAAACCAAAATCAATTAGAAGTAGAAACACTACACGGCAAGGGTAAAACTTAGAAATATGTAAAGCAAATCGTAATAAATAGTTTCAGAACATAGATATAAAAAAAAAAAATAGATTGTAGTAAATATAATAAGAATAATTCAAGGAATAGTAAATATAATTTCAGTAAAATAAAATAGCAAACAATAAAAGTCAAAAAAAAAAAAAAAATAATAATTAACAGTAAAGACAAACACATAATATTATTATGATAGCTTCTATATGCTGAATAGTTAAAAACATAATAGCCAAAACATGATTAAATAGAGCGTGGTCTATTCGGCCTCCTAAATTTCAGAGTAACATAAGGCAAACCCCAGCAACAAAGGACTCTGATCATGTTAGAGGTACACTGGTGGGGCAGGAGTGTGGTTTTAGCCGGTTCGAGTCCGGCACTACCTCGACTGTCTCACAAGAGAAATTCCTGTGGGATAGTCGAGGTGTCCGCGGGGATTTCCCACTCCTGCCAAAACAAAATTTAAAAAAAAAAAAAAAAAAAAAAAAAAAAACCTAACCTAACCTAACCTAACCTAACCTAACCTAACCTAACCTAACCTAACCTAACCTTTTTTTTTTTTTTTTTTTTTGTTGCCGGGGTGGAAAATCCACACGGATGTCCTCTGCCCTGGGGCGGGCGGAGGGGTCTGTCGGACTTTAACCGACTAAAAACCACCCCGGTGTTCCATTCCCACACTTGCACCGGAGATCATGGGAACTAGTGCGCCTTCCACGATCCCCGGCTAGTGCTGGCCCGCCTCTGCGGGCCACCTCATGTCTGCGGGGGGAGCGAGGTGTACTCCCCCCGCAACGCCAATAGGGGCGCGCGCGGAACACTACGCGCCACCGCCTCGGGTCCAGTTATTCGGCGGGGCAGCGGACGTCCCCAAGTCCGCCGTCCCTCTGAACCCGTTTAGGGGGGCCGGAAGAGGGCGTTGTCTGCCCTCCGCCGACGCCCGGTGCGTCTGCTGCGGGTCGGGAGAGCGGTCTCAACCTCCCTCAACCTCTCCGCAGCCTCCTTCTGTGAGATGACCGTTTCACAGAAGGAGATCACCGCATCCCACGACTCTGCGCTCCCGACCATCGCGCGAGCGACGGCCGGCAGCGACAGGTCGGCTCCCACTTCTGTCACGAGGGCACGGCGCGGCTCGTCCCATGCGGCACACTCTGCCAGCGTATGCCGCGCCGTGTCCTCCAGACAATGGACGCAGTGATGACACCGGGCGTCCGGCTCCCTGTTTATGCGACACAGGTACTTCCCGAAGCAACCGTGCCCCGAGAATACCTGCGTCGCCCGAAACGACAGGGAGCCATGCCTTCTCTCGAGCCATTCCTCGAGCACCGGTCGGATCGCCTCGATGGTAGCGAGGCCGGCGGTAGGGCGCGAAAGCCTCTCCCGCCACTCCGCCACCATGACCTCGCGGAGCTGAGACCGACGCAGATCGATCTCTCGCTGCATCGGTCCACCTCCCCGCGTCCGCACCTCCTCGCGCCACCGGTACAGTGACGCGAGGACTCTCGCCTCTAGGTCCCAAGGTGGCGACCCGGCCAGTGCACAAGCCGCCTCGTAGGAGACCGTGCGATACCCCCTGACAGACCTGACGGCCATCGCCCTCTGCGGCTTTCGCAGGATCGCGATGCTGCCGGCCGTCAGGTCAGAGGCCCACACCGGGGCCCCGTACAGGGCCATGGATCGTAAGACCCCCAGGTACAATCTCCTACAGGCGGTGCTCGGGCCCCCCAGATTGGGAAGCAGCGTTGCGAGCGCGCCCGCTGCGCCCATCAATTGGGCGCCTGCCGCTGGAAGTGTGGGCCGAAGCTCCAACGGCTGTCGAGCACCAATCCTAGATACTTCATGGTGGACTCGACAGCGATTGGAGTCCCCCCGACCACAATATGTGATACCGGTGGCGGCGCCCGCCGGGGGCCGTGAAAGACCACGGCCTCCGATTTGTTGAGGGCCACCTCCAGGCCCAGGCGCCGTATGCGGCCCACAACCTGTGAGACCGCTGAGGTCGCCAGCAACGCTGCCTCCCTGTACGAGCTCTCCCGGGCCGTGACCAGTGTGTCGTCCGCGTAACACACCAGGGTTACTCCCGGTTGGAGCTCGCCTCTCAGCACCCAGTCGTACCCGATGTTCCACAGGGGTGGGCCAACGACCGAACCCTGTGGAACACCGCACGACATGGCGCGCCGGCCTCCGCCGTCGCGTCCCCTGTAGGTGACACACCTTTCCGCCAAATAAGCCCCAACGATGCGGCGGAGGTACGGGGGCACCCTGTGATAACACAGCGCCTCCCGAATGCAGCTCCAGGGCAGGGTGTTGAAAGCGTTGGAGATGTCCAAGGACACCGCCAGCATCACCCCGCCCCGGGACACCGCTTCCTCCGCCAGGACTCTTACCCGCATTATGGCGTCCACAGTGGAGCGCCCATGCCGAAAGCCAAACTGGCTATCGTCCAGATCCGGCCCCTCTCTGTACAAGTGGCCGGCGAGGCGGGCAGCAATAATCCGCTCGAAAAGCTTACCCACCTCGTCCAGCAGCACTATGGGCCGGTATGTGGATGGCGAGTCCGCTGGGCGCCCCGCCTTCTTGAGCAGGACCAGACGACCCTTTTTCCACTCACTAGGGAATTGGCCCCGCTCAAGACACGCTGAGTAGAGTCCTCTCAGCTGGGGCTCTAGCTCTTTCAGAGCGAGGGCAAGCGCGACGCCAGGAACTCCGTCGGGTCCCGGGGCAACGGTTTTGGCCCGAAGCCGCGTTATTGCCGCCCTCATCTCTGCTTGTGTCACCTCTGGGACGCTGACGTCTTCCTCGTCCGTTGGCTCCGTGGCAGTGGGCAAAGCCATCGGCGGCGGTACATGCTCCTCTCTAGCAGGGAAGAGCGTTGCGACCACTTCCTCCAGCAGCTGAGGCTGCAGACTCTCAGTGAGTGGAGGCGCCCAGGCACGAAGTTTCCCTCGGACCGCACGATAAGGGCGCCCCCACGGATTCACGTCAAGTGTCGACAACATCTCCTCCCTGGCTCGAGTCCTAGCCTCGCCGACGGCCAGCCACAGGGCCTCCTTGGCCGCGCGGTACACCTCATACAGCGCGGCCTCTTCCTCCGGAACCCGACGACGTCTCCTCCGGTATCGGGTGTACTGGCGTCTCACCTCCACGCACGTCACGCGCAACTGCGCGATGACGGCGGACCACCAGTACAGCTGGCGCCTTGTGGGTTGGGTGACGCGGGGCATAGACGCATCACAAATTTGCATCATCGCCCCGCGAAACCACTGCGCCTCCGCTTCGACGTCGACGGGTTCGTTCGTCGTCGACTCCCGGACCCAGGCCTGGAGTATTGCGGCCTCCTCGAGAAGCTCCCTGTCGATACGCTTGTACGACCAGCGAGGACCATCCATTTGCGGGGCCGACGGGCGACCGCCGCCCGCAGTCTGGGTGGAGACGTCAAATCGAATATATCGATGGTCCGACAGCGTCTCCACCTCTACGGCAACTCGCCAGTCGCGCACACGGCTCGCAACAGCGGAGCTTGCGAACGACACGTCCACTATGGACCCGCCCCGCTGCCGCACGCACGTGTACACCGAGCCCCGATTCAGGACGGTCAGGCCGGTCTCGACCGCCCACTCCTCCAACACCTCACCCCTGGGATCGGTGATCGGGGATCCCCATGCCGCAGACTTGGCATTGAGATCCCCGAGCAACAGCACCGGGCGAGGATGGAACCGGCTCACGACGGCACCTAGCTCGACAAGGAACTCCTCAAAGTCAGCGAGACTCTTGTTGGGGGAGAAATACGCCCCAATTGTGACTATGCCGTCCATGAGGGCAGCCACCCAACCGTGTCCTCGGGACGGACTGTCAAGAGTCCCGCCAATGATGGCCACCAAGCCATCCAGGTCCCCTGCCCAGTTATCACGGGGAGGGACAAAATACGGCTCGGCGACCACAGCCACGTTGATCAACCACTCCGCCATGCTCTGGAGCAATAGATCCTGAGCTCTGGCGGCGTGGTTAATGTTCGCCTGGAGGAAACGGAACTGTGCCATTAATGACATTCCATTTCCTCGGCTCCTCCTTCCCTGGGTCGGGAGTCGGGCTGTGGGAGAGGCGCAGGTTCTCCGACAGCTCTGGACCTCCTATTTTTTGACTTGGGTGCCTTGCAGGCCTTCCCGCCAAGTCTGTGCTCCGAGCGTTTCCCTGCAGCTGCGCAAAGGCTACAGTTTGGCGCTCCGGAGCACTGGGCCGCCTTGTGGCCAGGTCGACCGCAGCGGAAACATAGATCGCTGCGGTCGACTTGTGCAGTGCATTGTGCCTTGACATGCCCCTTTTCCAGGCACCGGAAGCAGTGCAATGCCCGCCTTGGCAGGAGTTTGACCCTGGCAGACACCCAGCCTACCAGCAGTCGCCCGCCATCTGCAACCTTGTTGGCCGCCGCGACCGGGCACCGCACCCAAACAGTGCCCAGCCCATCCGTGCCGCTGCGAATTTCGCCTGCCACCACGCTGTCTGTCGGACACCCACCGTTTTGGGCCATGGCCGCCACTACTTCCTCTGGGGTTACAGAGTCGTCCAGGCCTTCCACGCGCAATTCAGCCGTGACCATGGGCCTGGACACTCGGGCGTCCTCTGGCTTGAGGACTTCCCGGAGTTTAGCGGCCAACTTGTCCGCCCTCTCCTGCCTTCCGGCACCCGACACCTGAAGCATCTTGGCACCCGTGGCGGCGGTCCTGAAGACAAAACCGGCCGGGGTCCCAAACTCGCTAAATTGAAGCTTCTGCTTCATTTCCGCCAGGACCGACTTGTAGGTCACTCCCCTGCTTACGGCTTCGGGCTGCAGTGTAATAACTACAGCCTCAGAGCGTGGGGTAGTGACCCTAGCTTGCCTCGTGCCCTCCGGTTGAGTCGGTACCTGGGGCGGTGTCGCCTGCGGTGCGCTCTTTTTGCGCCCCCTCTTCACCACCGTCGTCCAGGCCTCCTGGGTGGGAGGTGCGGTCGCCGGTAGCGCGGCCTCTTGGGAGGTAGGAGGCGCGGTCGCACCCGCCGCCGCCTTCTTCTTCTTCTTCTTTTTGCGGCGGCCCTCTTCACCCACCGTCACATGGGTAGAAGAAGCAGCCACCGAGGTCTGTGACGTCAGAACGAGGGGTGCGGACGCAACCTGTGTTCCGGGCCCCGGTACTGGCTTTTTTGCCCCCTCCGCAGTTTTCTGCGTGACCTGCGCGGGGTTTGTCCTCGCAGGCTCTTCTATCCTCCGCCTGTCTGCCGCAAGCGGGGGCCGGAGGATCTCAGCTGGGGGCAGTCGAGACTCGATTGCCTCCAGGCGGGCACTCACCATGCCCCCACACTGCACCATGCAGATTCTCGCCACTCTCTCTACGTCGTAGTCCGACAAACTACGAGTTGGTGGCACTGCAGGTGCAGGAGCTGACGAGGGACCCACCTGCTGCTGTCCCACATTTCCCAGAGCGGCAAACTGTCGCTTGAGGTCCTCCAGCTCGGATCGAAGACGCCTGTTCTCCGTCCATAGCCTCGCCGTCTCCTCCGAGGTCGTGTGGTCATGGAGAACCTGAACCGCCTCCCTGATACCCTCTGCCGCCTCTTTGAGAGCGCGCGTGAATGAGCCCTTCAGGTTGCCAGATTTGGTGGCAACCTTCAGGACAATGTCCACGCTGTCCATCACTTGGCGGCTAAGAGCCTCGGCTGTCAGGCTCTCCCCATTGGCTGCCTGGGCAGACCGCCGCTCTCGGGCCCGACGGGCCATTTCGGTCACTTCATCGGCCGCAACCGCTCTGCTTTGAGCACGCTTCGCGGCATTGGCCTCCGCCTTTGTGCCCACGAGAGCGACGGTGGCCCCTTCAAGGTCGTCGACTGAGACCGCGGGTGACACGCGACCCGAATCGCCGACCATCGGTGTATCGGGCCGCTTCAGGAAGTGGCCCCGGACATCGCGTGGCGCTGCCGGACTGTTTGCCCCGCGTCCTCTGCCTCTTCTGGCTGTCGGCATCTTGGGGGCCGGTAGGTTCTCCTCACTGGAGGACAGACCCGCAGAACCCGCATCCGACTGGCGCGAACGCTTCCCCCAGAACTTGGAGGAAGCGGCAACCGCTTGCGGTGTGTCCTCCGACTCGGACATACACACCCTCTCCAGAACCACGCGCGGTTCCGCTGGAGCCTCTGCTCCCGTCCTTGATGACGCAGTGCCGGAGTCCGACAATGCGTCTGCGACCGCCGCGCGGCGCTCACCCGGTTTTCGGTCGGGTGGTTTAAACGAGATCAGGTCTTCGAAAGACCGTGATCTTGAGCCTCCTCGGCTCTCGTTGCCTTTGGCAAGTGGAAGAGAATTGTTGCCCTCCCCAGAATACGGGGGGCTTGACGATCCCGAAGGGACCGTGGCGGATTCTCCAGCTGCTGAGCAGCTGGTACCGCCCTGGGGTACTATTTTGCAATTCTTCTTTTTCATTTTTATTTTTATTTTTTTCATTTGTTCCTTTAAAGGGTGTGGTCCCTGTCTCCCCACTTCATAAATATATAAACACAATAAATATATCTAATATATATACATACATACATATATATATATATTCCCCCCCTCCCCCTTGACCCTCCATCACGACATTTATCATGCTCACAGTCACGTCTGATGGGCAGACGCATACCAGAGGGCGACGAATGCCGTGATCCAAGATGAAGGAGGACCCCCAACCCTGATTCACTCCCCCAGAACTTCGAGGAGTGAATCTCTTATCACGTACCGTCCGATGAGCCCGCTCCGTGAGCCATCGCACGGCACACGACGTTTAAACCCAGCCCTGATTCACTCCCCGAGAACTTCGAGGAGTAAATCACTAATCACACGTACCGTCCGACAAGCCCGCTCCGTGAGCCATCGCACGGTACATGACGATATCCCCGACCCCTGATCCACATCGCACCTCGCATGATAGACCCGCTCCGTGGGCAATCGCACGACGAACGATGTGACACCTCCCAGAATATTAGCCGCGGCAGTAACACTCCCCGGGGAATAAAAGGAAATTTTAATTTCCTTTCATTCCCCGGAGAAGGATACTGCCGCGCCCAGGGTGCACCGGCCCAGCAGCTGCTCTTCCCTCCAGACGTATCGAGAGGGACCAGCAGCCACTAGGCACACGTGGAGGAATTCTGACGCACCCCACCTAACCTAACCTAACCTAACCTAACCTAACCTAACCTAACCTAACCTAACCTAACCCGTTGTTTTTTTTAGCTTTAATTCTGTAATAATTAATAATAATCCATTTTTGACTTTAGGACAGGGTCAAATACACATATTGTGACTCATTTAAGTCTAAACTCGGGCCCCATATCTGTTAAATTGGCCGTTTTGACAAAAACTCGCCATCTTGGTTTTTGGGTTCAATTTTTTAAGTCAGGCTATCTCGGGAACCGCAGGCCCGTTTTTACCCGTTTTTTCACTCTGGCCAGTAGTGTATAGTAAACTTTAAGTGTGGCTGCTTTTCAGGCTGTTTCAGGCCTTCAAATTTTTTGTCCCTGAAATTGCTTTCAGGATAAACCTGAAGTGACGCCGAGCTGTATACCCAAAACCCGGTCCGTCTGCGACGAAGGGTTTTAAAGTTACGGGCATTTTAAATCGACATTTGACAGTTCGGCGGCCATCTTGTTTAGCTTCAAACCGTCATAACTTCTGAACCGGAGGTCGTGGGAGACTGCGGATTTCGACATTACAGTCAGGGATTCATTGCCCTTCATACTCTCAGATTTCAGGCGGTTTGGAGCTAAAAAATTTCAGAATCCTGAAAGCAGTTTCAGTGGACAGCGGAACTCAGGCCGAGTCGGGAGAGCCCAAACTCGAGGGGTCTACGGCTTTCCTGAGGGAAGTTATCTGTGGTCAAAGATCGTCTTTGACAGCACCGCGGCCATTTTGTTAAATCTTTGACAGGCCATAGCTTCCCAACGGAGAGTCGTAGAAGGCCGGGGTTTTCGCTGGGCGTATAGGTACGACATAGAAAATAGGATAGGATAGTTTTCAGGCAGTTTCAGGAAATTGAAATTTTCCAGCCTGAAAATCGTTCCGGTGGATTGGTCTCACCGAGCCAAATTCGGGAAGCCCAAACACCAGGGATTTTGGACCGGCGGTTCCGGAGCTATCCTCTTGCAACCACTTTAGGGTTCTTATTTTGGTAAAAACCAAAATTTTCAAGTTGGGATATCTCCGGAACCCCTTGGTGTAATTGCACCGAGTTTGGGTTCATCTAGAAGGGCTCGGTGGGAGCTATCTATTGGACTTGACGGATCGACTCTACATAGAGTCTTTCCAAAAATCGGTCAAATTTAGGGCTTGTTTTGACTCGGGAAGAAATTATCGACCGTTCCCCGACTGGTTCTTTGTGACCCGCTCTTTAGAGCGAAGAACCGCGACTCTATGTAGAGACTGAAGTTATTTTTAGCTTATTACTGTTTATTTTATATTTATATTTGTGTACCACGAAGGCTTTATTGAGCCTGACTGTAACTGCTGTTCCTTTGTGACTCGACTAGCACTTTTTCACTAGTTATCTTGTGACTGTTTTGTTATATATTTTATTTTTATGTTTATTTAGACTGCACACACTTTTTACACTGTGTGCAGACTACGGCAACTTTTGCATTCACTATTGTGTTTTTATATTATCTGACGCATTCCTCTGACAATGTTCGCCACACCACCAGAAAAGTCTGTAGAGGGAAGGGATAAACAAAAATCCCCGCCAAAAACACAGACGCTCTCGGCTGGCGTTAGACGCAGCGTCGAAAAACAACTCTCTCCGCCAAGGTCGCAAGCGATCTTGTCTAACGTTAGGCAAAGCGTTGAAAAGTTGGAGGCCGCGGGAACTGAATCGCAAAACCTGACGCCATCCACCAGTAAAATTGAAATTCAGGTAGTTCCTAGACAGGTTCTGGCAACGCGTTTGGCCGAAGCCAAAGCTAACGTGATTAAAGCCAAGACCAATGTAAATAACTCCCGAAATATCCGAACTGACATTAAACTAAACGTACTGGAAGCGGTTGACAAACTATTTCAGTTAATTAAAGATGCGGACATTGAAATAAAGCGACTTAAAAGAACTGGACAGACTCCTACATCTGAGAATATAGTCAACTCTCAGACAATACCCAACAAGACGACTCAAACAGAGACCGATGACAGTCCAGTAATCGCACAATTGAAAGAGCAGAGCCGGCTGCTCATCGAAAACGGCAGAAAGATGGATGACCTTAAACAAAAGATGGAAGAGCAGCACCAACAGTTGTTGGTCACAAAAACGTATGCCGAAACAACGGCGGCCCGATCCACCATGCACCCACCTACGCAGAATGCACTGCACTCGGTCGTTGTCTCGTCCCAGGACGAGAATGACACCGGTGAAAACGTCCTAACAAAAATTAGAGAGGCGGTGAACGCCAAGGAAGGGTGGGTCAGGGTGGAGAGGACCCGCAAAGGTAAAGATAGAAAGGTCATCATGAGCTGTCACACGGATGAAGACAGACAGAAGGTGAGACAGAGACTCGAAAATTCCGGGAAAAGCCTGGTCGTGGAAGAAGTTAAGAACCGAGACCCACTCCTGAAGCTCGCCGACGTTCTAACAGTAAATTCTGATGAAGACGTCATCAGGGCCTTCAGGAACCAAAACCGGGGCATCTTCCACGATCTGAAGGAGAATGAGGATAGACTTGAAATCAAGTATAAAAGGAAAGCACGTAATCCGCACACTAGCCACATTATCCTGAGCGTATCTCCAGCCATCTGGAAAAGAGCGACCGACGCTGGAGCGGTCTATATCGACCTCCAACGGATCCGGGTGTGGGACCAGTCACCACTGGTCCAGTGCTCGAGATGCCTTGGTTATGGCCATAGCAAGAGGTTCTGCGAAACACCAGCTGACCTGTGTAGCCACTGCGGAGGACCGCACCTTAGGGCGCAATGCACAGAATGGCTTGCAGGGGGCGAACCCTCTTGCAGAAACTGCACAGCGGCCAAACTTGATCGAAGCGACCATAATGCCTTCAGCCAAGAATGCCCCATACGCAGGAAGCGCGATGCCATAGCTCGCATGTCGGTCGCATACTGCTAAGGGCGCCCAGGGGAACAACGGCAACCCAAACCCCTACAAAATAGTACAGGCCAACCTCCAGCGAAAAAGACTGGCGACCAACGAACTTCTGATCGAAGCGGACAAGCACGGGGTCGCCATTGCTCTCCTCCAGGAACCATACGTCGGCGGGGCTAGAGTAATGAGGAGTCATAGAGGCGTCCGGGTCTTCCAGAGCACTGACACAGGAGATGGGACTGTCAAGGCCGCAATAGCGGTATTCGACAAAGATCTCATCGTCGAACAGTACCCGAAACTCACCACGAACAACATCACCGTGGTGGGGATCCGAACCAGTGCCTGGAGGATCACACTAGTCTCCTTTTACTTTGAGCCAGACCAGCCAATCGGACCATACCTCGAGCACCTCAAACGCGTTGAGGATGAGGTAGGTCCCGGGAGATTGATTCTTGGAGGAGACGCAAACGCCAAGAGTACCTGGTGGGGAAGCCTGTCCATTGATCGCAGAGGCGAAGAAGTGTCCGGAGTCCTCGATGAGCTGGACCTGAACATACTGAACAGAGGGGAAATTCCGACCTTCGACACAACCAGAGGAGGGACAAGATACTGTAGTCACGTTGACATAACAGTATGCTCGACCGATATCTTGGACCTAGTGGACGACTGGAGGGTAGACGAGGGCCTCACGAGCTCGGATCACAACGGCATTGCTTTCAACATTAAACTAAAAAGGTCAAAAGGCATTAAAATAAACCGAACAACTAGGATTTTCAATACTAAAAAAGCGAATTGGTCCGAGTTTCGTGAGAAACTCGGCCAATTACTGCTAGCAAATAAAATAAACAAAACTGAAATAGATAAATTAAATACGGCTGTAAAACTTAATTCAATTACAAATCTTTACACTAATATAATAAAAGACGCATGCACTTCAACAATGCCTATTAAGAAAACAAACGAAGTGTTCACTTTGCCGTGGTGGTCCGAGAAACTCGAGAGGATGAAAAAAGAGGCCACTACCTGTAAACGCAGAGTTAGGTGTGCTGCACCAGTCCGCAGAGCGAAGGTCGTCGAAGAGTACCTGAAAAAGAAAGTTGAGTATGAGACGGAAGCAGCCAAGGACGAAACCGCGAGCTGGAAGGACTTCTGCTCAAGACAGGACAGAGAAGGGGTCTGGGAAGGCATCTACCGGGTAATAGGAAGGACCAAGGGAAGAGGTGAGGATCAGCCACTAGCGAGGGATGGGCTGGTTCTGGACGCAAAAGGCTCAGTGGAACTGTTGGCGAAAACGTTTTATCCGGAGGACCACGAAGATATCGACAGCACCTGCCACAGTCTTATCAGAGAAAAGGCCGAAGCCGTGAATGCTAGAGGACATGATGAACCATGTGAGCCACCATTCATGATGGCCGAACTGATGGCAGCGTGCGGGTCCTTTAATGCCAAAAAAGCGCCAGGAGCCGACGGTTTTACAGCCGACATCTGTTACCAAGCCATTAGAGGTGCCCCGGAGGTAGCCCTGGCTCTCCTGAATGGCTGCTTGAGGACCCACCTCTTCCCTGAAATCTGGAAAGAAGCTACGGTGATTATTTTGAGGAAGCCTGGAAAAACTGACTACAGCTCCCCAAAGGCGTACAGACCCATCGGCCTATTACCTATTCTCGGAAAAATATATGAGAAGATGTTGATGGCCCGCCTCAAGTTTCATCTGATCCCAAGGATGAGTACTCGCCAGTACGGATTCATGCCCCAGAGGAGCACCGAAGACTCCCTCTATGCGCTAATGCAACATATACGCGGTAAGCTGAAACTTAAGAAAATAATAGTTCTAATATCGTTGGACATAGAGGGAGCCTTCGACAGCGCTTGGTGGCCAGCCATAAGGGTCCGTCTGGCTGAGGAACAGTGTCCAGTCGGCTTGAGGAGGGTCATCGACAGCTATCTCGAAAACCGAAGGGTCAGGGTTAGGTACGCAGGTGAAGAGTTCTGCAAGGCCACAAGTAAGGGCTGTGTCCAAGGTTCTATCGCCGGACCGATATTCTGGAACTTGTTGCTGGACCCACTTCTTAAGAGCTTGGAAGCTAGGGATGACTATTGCCAGGCATTTGCAGACGACGTTGTGCTGATTTTCGATGGTGACACAGCGTTGGAGATCGAGAGACGTGCCAATGCCGCTCTCGAGCATGTACAGGCGTGGGGTGTTCAAAACAAGCTTAAATTCGCCCCTCAGAAGACCAATGCTATGGTCATAACGCGCAAATTAAAATACGACACCCCACGCCTGAGCATGGGCGGGATCGACATTGCCATGTCAAATGAGATCAAAATCCTGGGTGTCACCATCGACAAACAGCTGACCTTCAACGCACACGTCGCAAATGTGTGCAGAAAGGCAATAGGCATCCACAAGCAGCTTACTAGGGCAGCAAAGACCAGCTGGGGGCTAAACCCCGAGGTCATTAGGATCATATATGTGGCTACCGTTGAACCAGTCATCCTGTACGCCGCCAGCGTATGGGCTCCGGCCGTCGACAAGCTGGGTGTCAGAAAGCAGTTGGGAACAGTACAGCGCGGTATTGCGCAAAAGCTGTGCAAAGGGTACCGGACGGTCTCCTTGAACTCCGCGCTAGTGCTGGCTGGGATACTACCTCTCGACCTGCGAGTCCGCGAAGCGGCATCGCTATACGAGGCCAGAAGAGGGGTGCCTCAGCCAGCACTCGGTGACAGGGAGGTCGAGCAGGCCGCCTCGGCAATGGAGGCTCCACACCCCGCAGAGCGCGCTGAGCTGGAGCTCGTAAGCCTGGTAAACCAAGAGCAATTAGATAATGCCCAGAACGAACTTGAAGTTCGTATCTTCACGGACGGGAGTAAGATTGGGGGCAAGGTTGGAGCGGCACTATCCCTATGGAGCGGTGACGCCGAAACCAAAACCCTCAAGCTTGCTCTCCCTCACTACTCCACCGTTTACCAGGCTGAGCTTTTGGCAATATGCGTTGCAACCAGGGAGATTTTGAAGCACAGTGCGCAATCGTTTGGAATCTTCAGCGACTCCATGGCGGCCCTCCAAACCATACAAAATTACAACCGCCACCACCCCCTGGCAGTAGAGACAAGGGCCAACCTTAGGTCCCTGTCGATCCAAAACAAGGCCGTTACCTTGTTTTGGATCAAAGCCCACGCGGGGTTGGAAGGTAATGAGAGGGCCGATGAACTAGCCAAGAGAGCCGCTGAAGGTTCCAAACGAAAACCCGACTACGACCTGTGTCCGGTTTCATACGTCAAGCGGTGCATTCGTGCGGCGACTCTTGACGTGTGGAACCGGAGATACAGCTCCGGAGAAACAGCTTCTGTTACCAGATTGTTTTTCCCGGACGCGGTGGCGGCCTACAGGATAATCAGGAAAATAAAAATCAATGGGATAATCACTCAAATCATGACGGGGCACGGTGGGTTCTCGGAATACCTGAACCGCTTCAAGTGCAAGGAGAGCCCATCGTGTATCTGCGATCCTGAAATGGATGAGACGGTGCCACATATATTGTTCAGCTGCCCCGTCTTCGACAGGGAAAGACTTGAGGCCGAGCACGTGCTCGACACCAAACTCGACGCTATAAATATGTGGCTGATAATGCAAAGTAGAAAGAGAGAGTTGTTTTTGGAATTTTGCGTAAAAATATGTGAAAAAGTTATAAAGAGGAACAAAACTGCATAAGCAAAAATGTTTGCATAATATTGTAAAAAATATTAGAGTCAAGCATTGAGAACAGAAGTTACAAAATTGCCAAATGCCATAAAGACCTATTAGTAAATAATGTTATTGGTTGCCCATATGAATTTTAGAGCGTAAGTAGCCGTAAGAAATTGTATGTTAAATAGAGAATTAAGCCTAGAAAATAGAAATAGCATTAAGGAATATGTGATAGTGTAATATAGTAGATCGTTGTAAAGTAGAAATAGTGTTAAGAAATAATTATGTAATTAAAAAAGAATAGTTTAAAAAACAGCTGTAAAAGTAAAAAACAAACATGTAAAAGTAGTAAGAACAACCGAAGATTAATAAAAAACTTGTGTCCCTGTTTTATACCCTAATAAACCCGAAACCTAAAATAAAGATATAATATAACAAGAATAGAGTAGATATAGTTGAGACCGGAATCCCACCGGGAAATTGCATGAAAGAGGAAGTAAGAAAGAAAGATAAGTATGCGGAATAAAAGTGCGAGAGGAATACTTGATAGAACTGGAATGAAAGAGTAGCAATAGATAAAATAGGCTCTGATCTGTGTCAGAGGAAGTAGCATTAAAAAAAAAAAAAAAAAAAAAAAAAAAAAAAAAAAAAAAAAAAAACCTAACCCGTTGATATCTTCGCTTCCAGACGTGCGATTTTGAAGCTGTTTTCAGCGTTTTTAGACCAAACTAGGCCTCCGCCTAAGTTCTGACCATATCGCACGCATTTACACGCGCGTCGGGACTTCATCCCTACTAACACTCGGGAATTTTTCGAATTTTCATAGTAAATCATCAAAATTAATTGTTTTTCCAAATTCTTTTGCAAAAATAACGTTAGTTTATAGTTGAAATAGTCCTCACCCTTCATCCCTGAATTCTGGTCCGCGATCCGTGTCCCGGTCTCCAGGTTGTGGGGTGAAATTCAAAATTTTTTGGTTCAAAAACTGGTTTTTTGACCGAAACTCAAAATTTTTGGTCGGCACCTAGTAAGTTTTATTCCTAATATCGCTAGCCCGCGCGGAGACGCATCTCTGGACACCTCGCCCGCGCCCCTAGCCCGAATAAAACATACCTTTTTCTAAAAAATAGTTTTTTCATACATTCCTGTTAGTACCCAAAATCTACCTAAGGGATTGAATTTGGGGTGCGATGTCAGAAGTCCTCCACGTGTGTCTGGCGGTTGCTGGTCCCTCTCGATACGTCTGGAGGGAAGAGCAGCTGCTGGGCCGGTGCACCCTGGGCGCGGCAGTATCCTTCTCCGGGGAATGAGAGGAAATGAGAATTTCCTTTTATCCCTCGGGGAGAGTTACTGCCGCGGCTAATTATTCTGACATGGGTGGGGTCCTGCCAGGACCACCGGTGCGTTCCTCTGCGTGACCCTCTGTACAGCAGAGGGCATAGCAGAGGAGTGAGGGCGGGCTCGGTGTGCACTCACCCTGCCTCCGAGCAGACAGAGTAGGATGCGTCCTTCTTTGTCACCGTCAGTCTCGTAATCCCATTGTCGAAGTGCTGTGGATCACGTCTCGCGGCTTCGATAGGGACCGAGGGTCTTGGCTTAACCGCCCGGACTGCGAGGTAGAAAACCTCTATAAAAAGTTACCCCGAATCCCAAGCGGCGGCGCACCGCGAGGGGATGTATGGCTGACGGGTGTTCCCATGGAACGAATCAGTCGCTAGTGCTCACCCTCGCCAGGGTACCTGCAGACCCCCTGGCGAGTAATAAATACTCAAAATCTGCCCTTCTAGGTACAGGGGTCTCTGCCTAGATTGAGAATATTTCCCCCATACTCGTGGGAACAATATGGAAAAGACAATTAAAAAACCCAATAACACCGCCGGCAACGGCAAGGAAGAGGAGAGGAGGGATGCGGGGTCGGAGTCCGACCTCGTATCCAGCGATGCGAGCGCGGGAGGCTCAGAGAGCTCCCGCCGCGTAAGGGCCGGGACTGCTGCGGAGAACGGCAAGTTCTTCCGCAAGCGGTCCAGGAAGGATGGTGACCAAGCGTCATCATCCGGGGAGGAGGAGGCCTCGGCCAGAAAGATCCCCACCAACAAGCGTGGTGGGATCAGAGGCAGGGGGAGGGGCATGTCTGCCTCCGAAAGGTCGGTGAGACTGGCCGAAGAGGGGCGCCACCCGGGCATGACTGCTCGCGGGTCTGGCGAAGAGATGGGTGCACCTGGCGGCTCCGATGCGGAGCGTAAGGCCAGGTTCGCAAAGGAGGTGGAAGCCGCAATAAGGGGCGTGGCCTTGAAGATGAAGACTTCATCTAAACTCAAGGCCATACCCGTGGCTTCCGCCTCTATCATGGCGGCAGCGGAGGCCAACTTTGCGAGGCCTCCACCACCTCCTTCGCCGGAGGGAGATGTGGCCAAACTGCGGGAGGAGGTGGCCCGCCTGACGGCCGCCACGGAGCTTCTCCAGCAGGAGAATGCGAAGCTCCAAGCGGACCTGGCAAGTCTGCGTAAGTCAGGCTCCCGCGTGGCGCCTTCAAACGGGGGCCACCAGCACCAGCAGCAGCGACAAGGCCAGCCCGTGCCGGTGGAGAACCAGGTCCTGAACCTGGTTCGACAGGAGTTGGCTTCCTTCCAGGCGCGGTTCGCCGTCTTGGAGGGAATTGTCCTGCGCCCCCCCCTGGCGGCAAGCAAGGCAGCCACGGGCCCAAAGGCGGCCTCCTACGCGGCTGCTGCGGCTACCGCACCCGGACCGGGGCCGTCCAGCCAGCCCTCCGGCAGGGCTGTGGCGCCCCCTCCCCCCGAAAAGCCGGCTCCGGCGAAACCGGCACCGGCTAAAAAGGGGGGCAAAAAAGGGAAGGGCAAGGCGGCTGCACAGGTGGACACTGCGCCAACGCCAGTGCCTACGGCGAATGGGCCAGTGCCTGCGGCACGGCAACCGCCGCCGCCACCACCGCCCCACCAGCCCCCTACACCTCCCCTTGGCTGAAGCCGGATGGCAGGTGGTCGGGGAGGGAAAGAAGGGGCGAAAGGTGGCCAAAAAGGCCCGAAAGGAGGAGCGGCAGCGCCAGCAGAGGGCCCGAAAAATCGCGGCTAGGCTCCGCGCCCCGAAGACCGCGGCTGTAGTGATAACACTACAGCCGGAAGCGGAAAAGAGGGGCGTGTCTTACCGCGATTTGCTGGCGAAGGCGAAGGAGACGGTGGATCTCGGGGAGCTCGGGATCACCGGAGGCTTCCGGCTTAAGGTCACCGCGACGGGGGCACGCATGCTGGAGATCCCCGGTGAAACCAGCGGCTCGTCCGCTGACGCTCTGGCGGAAAAGCTCAGAGCGTCCTTAAACGCGGACGAGGCCCGAGTGTCCAGGCCCGTGAGATGCGCAGACCTGCGCATTCTGGGTCTGGACGACTCGGTGACCAAGGAGGAGGTGGTGGCCGCCGTCGCCAGGTCCGGTGGGTGTCCTGCTGAGCAGGTCAGGGCAGGCGCCCTACGCCCGGACCTCACGGGTATGCATACCGTTACGGTATGCTGCCCTGTGACGGCGGCCAAAGCTATAGTGGAGGGCCGTAGGCTACTGGTGGGCTGGGTTTCAGCGCAGGTAAAGCTGCTGGAGCCCAGACCTCTGAGGTGCTATCGCTGCCACGTGGGACACCACGTGTCAGTACAGTGCGCCTCGGAGGTTGACCGCAGCGGCCTCTGCTTCCGCTGCAGCCAGCCGGGTCACATGTCCGCAGCTTGCTGCGCCACGCCGCACTGCAGTGCATGTGCGGCGGCTGGCAAGCCGGCCGATCACCGGGCTGGGAGCAAGGCCTGCGTTCCACCCACCAAAGCTACCAGAGGCAAGGGTAGGCCCTCCGCCGCCACCGCCACCGTCGCCACCGCCGCAGCCGCAACTGCCGCCGCTGCCGCTGTCGCCGCCACAGTGGGGCCCTCACAAGGGGCCAGGGAGGAGGAAGCGGCAATGGAGTGCCAATAACGGCCCCATTACGCTTCCTCCAAGCGAATATCAACCACTGCGCCTGTGCTCAGGATCTGTTGCTCCAGAGCATGGCGCAGTGGTCGATAAACATCGCTGTGGTCGCTGAGCCGTATTTTGTCCTGCCCAGGGAAGACTGGGTGGCGGACCTTAGCGGCTCAGTGACCATTGTGTCGTCGGCCGCCGCCGGCACCCCGACCCTTGAAAGTGTCAGGAGGGGTCGGGGATGCGTAGCAGCACGGTTCGGGGAGATTGTCGTGGTGGGAGTCTACTTCTCCCCGAGCCGAACTCTCGCCGAGTTCCACAACTCCCTTGCGGAGTTGAGTGTCGTCGTCGGAAACCAATCCCTCCCCGTACTTGTCCTCGGGGACTTCAACGCCAAGAACTTGGCTTGGGGTTCCCGTTGCACAGACGTGCGGGGAAGAATGGTGGAGGACTGGGCCCTGGAGAAGGGCCTGGACGTCCTAAATCGGGGTTCTGTCCCCACGTGTGTGCGGATGCGGGGCGAGTCGGTGGTGGACATTTCGTTCGCTAGCCCCGCTCTGTCGCCGCGTGTCGTTGACTGGCGTGTCATGGAGGGGGTGGAGACCTATTCCGACCACCGGTACATCCGGTTCGACGTCTCCACCCAGACCTCAAGCGCGCCGGTCCAACAGGCCCCGAGTGGTCCGCGTTGGGCGCTAAAGCAGCTGGACCGGGAGCTCCTCCTGGAAGCCTCGATCGTGCAGGCCTGGGTGACATCACCGGACAGGCCTGCCGACATTAACAATGAGGCAGGGTGGTTCCAGGAGGCCATGTCCGATATATGCGACGTGGCAATGCCCCGAGTCCGGCCAGGAAGCGCCCGACGTCAGGTGTACTGGTGGTCGCGAGAGCTGACGTCTCTGCGCGAGGCGTGCGTGGCTGCGCGACACCTGTACGCCAGGCATCGCAGGCTCCGCATTCGCCCACCGAATGCGGCAGCCATCGAGGCGGAGCTTTATGAGGGGTACAGAGCGGCGAAAACCGCCCTCCGCGAGGCTGTCCTGCGGGCCAGGGATCTGGCCCGCGAGGAGTTGCTGGGGACTCTCGACAGAGATCCGTGGGGGCGCCCTTACAAGATGGTGCGGGATAAACTCCGCACCTGGGCCCCCCCACTGACGCAGAGTCTCCGGCCTGAGCTCGTGGAGGACGTGGTGAGCACTCTGTTCCCTAAGCGGGGAGAACATCCCCCCCGCCTATGGCTCCGCCACCTGCGGTGCTGGAAGCGGACCACCAGGATGACGACGACGACACTCCGGAAGTGACTGGGGTAGACCTGAGAGTGGCGGTACGCAGGCTCAGTGCCAAAAATACCGCCCCGGGACCCGACGGCTTGCCTGGCAAAGCCTGGGTCCTGGCCTTGGAGGCTCTCGGGCCCCGACTGGAGGGGCTCTTAAGCGCATGCTTGGAGAGAGGCCAATTCCCGCTTCGTTGGAAGACGGGGAAGCTGGTCCTCATTCGGAAGCCGGGGCGCCCTGCGGACTCTCCGTCCGCATACCGGCCCGTGGTGCTGCTCGACGAGGTGGGCAAGCTCTTTGAAAGAGTCATTGCATACCGCCTCGCCGAGCACCTTACGGGGACGGGGCCGGATCTTGCGGAACACCAATTTGGCTTCCGCAAGGGGCGCTCTACGGTGGACGCCATCATGCGCGTGAGAACCCTCACGACGGGGGATGCGGTGTGCAGGGGTGGGGTTGTCTTGGCGGTGTCTCTCGACATCGCCAACGCCTTCAACTCCATGCCCTGGAGCTGCATAAGGGAGGCACTCCGGTATCACCGGGTGCCGACCTACCTCCGTCGAGTGGTCGGGGACTACCTGACGGACAGGGCAGTCATTTACCCCAGTCGCAGTGGAGAATGGAACCGGCGAGAGATGTCGTGCGGTGTTCCACAGGGATCGGTTCTAGGGCCTTCCTTGTGGAACATCGGGTACGACTGGGTGCTGCGCGCCGACCTCCCTAGTGGTGTCAGCGTAGTTTGCTACGCTGACGACACGCTGGTGCTGGCACAGGGGGGGTCGCACGAGGCGGCGGCCGAAGCTATGACACGCGGGGTTGCGATAGTCGTTGAGAGGATCCGGCAACTGGGTCTCGAGGTGGCATTGCACAAGTCCGAGGCCATGTGCTTTCATGGGCCTCGGAATGCGCCACCTCCGGGATCCTTACTCACGGTAGGAGGGGTATCCATCGGTGTCGAGTCGACTTTGAAGTACCTAGGACTCGTCCTCGACAGCCGGTGGAACTTCGTGGAGCACTTCCGACGTTTGGCCCCCAAACTGGAACGGACTGGGGCTGCCTTCAGGCGGCTCCTGCCCAACCTGGGGGGGCCGAACGCCTCCTGCCGGAGGCTATACGCGGGAGTCGTGCGGTCCATGGCCCTTTACGGGGCCCCGGTGTGGGCGCGTTCCTTGAGGCTGCGTGCAGCCCACTACCTGAACGCGCCCCAAAAGGTGGTAGCCGTAAGGCTGGCCCGTGGGTACCGCACGATCGCCCGCGAGGCGGCGTGCCTCCTTGCCGGATTGCCGCCATGGGATCTGGAGGCGATAGTCCTCGCGCGCCTGCATGAATGGCGCGCGGAGGCGCTTCGCCGGGGGGAAACTCCGCTGCCGCGACAAATTGTCGCTCAGCGGACAGGCTTCCGGCGGGATCTCATGGCGACATGGAGAGAGCGACTGTCGCAACCCCGTGCAGGGCACGCCACGATAGTGGCGATAAGTCCCCTCTTTGAGGAGTGGCTTGAGAGACGCCACGGCGTCCTCACCTTCCGCCTGACGCAGGTCCTCACCGGACACGGTGTTTTCGGGAGGTTCCTGCACCGAATCGGGCGGGAGGAAACGCCCGGGTGTTTCCATTGCGAGGATCGACCGGAGGACACGATGGAGCACACGGTGGAGGTGTGCCCCGCGTGGGCGGAGCACCGCCGTGTCCTCGAAGCGGCGATTGGCGGCGGCGACCTCTCGCGTCCGGCCCTGGTGCAAGCCATGGTCCGGAGCGAGACGGAATGGGACGCCGTCACCTCCTTCTGCGAAGCAGTAATGCTAGAGAAGGAGGTGGCGGAACGTGAGAGGGAGAGAGCCTCACAGCGTCCCGGCCGCCGCGGGAGACGCCCCGGGCGTCGGGGGCCACGTGGTGGCCCCCGGCCACCGTAGGCGCGGGCCTGTGGACGGTGGGCTATGGGCTAGCTCGCCGTCCGTCCGTCTCATGACGACAGGCCGTGTCGACGGCGCGTTCGTGTTCCACGCGCGCCTCAAAGAGAGTCAGCAAGGGGAAGGGGTCCGCAAAGACCGATGCCTGCCGGGGTTGCGGGACTGTTCGAAAGAGATACCGTGACCCCGGAACACAAAGGGCGATGAAGGAACATGGATGGGTTTTAGTCAGTAAAAGTCTGACACTCCCTCCTGCTCCGCCCAGAGCGGGAGAAGTCATTTGAAGATTTCCCATCCGAAAAAAAAAAAAAAAAAAAAAAAAAAAAAAGGGATTGAATTTAAAACACAAACGTTGATATCTTCGCTTCCAGTCGTGCGATTTTGAAGCTGTTTTCAGCGTTTTTAGACCAAACTAGGCCTCCGCCTAAGTTCTGACCATATCGCACGCATTTACACGCGCGTCGGGACTTCATCCCTACTAACACTCGGGAATTTTTCGAATTTTCATAGTAAATCATCAAAATTAATTGTTTTTCCAAATTCTTTTGCAAAAATAACGTTAGTTTATAGTTGAAATAGTCCTCACCCTTCATCCCTGAATTCTGGTCCGCGATCCGTGTCCCGGTCTCCGGGTTGTGGGGTGAAATTCAAAATTTTTTGGTTCAAAAACTGGTTTTTTGACCGAAACTCAAAATTTTTGGTCGGCACCTAGTAAGTTTTATTCCTAATATCGCTAGCCCGCGCGGAGACGCATCTCTGGACACCTCGCCCGCGCCCCTAGCCCGAATAAAACATACCTTTTTCTAAAAAATAGTTTTTTCATACGTTCCTGTTAGTACCCAAAATCTACCTAAGGGATTGAATTTAAAACACAAACGTTGATATCTTCGCTTCCAGACGTGCGATTTTGAAGCTGTTTTCAGCGTTTTTAGACCAAACTAGGCCTCCGCCTAAGTTCTGACCATATCGCACGCATTTACACGCGCGTCGGGACTTCATCCCTACTAACACTCGGGAATTTTTCGAATTTTCATAGTAAATCATCAAAATTAATTGTTTTTCCAAATTCTTTTGCAAAAATAACGTTAGTTTATAGTTGAAATAGTCCTCACCCTTCATCCCTGAATTCTGGTCCGCGATCCGTGTCCCGGTCTCCAGGTTGTGGGGTGAAATTCAAAATTTTTTGGTTCAAAAACTGGTTTTTTGACCGAAACTCAAAATTTTTGGTCGGCACCTAGTAAGTTTTATTCCTAATATCGCTAGCCCGCGCGGAGACGCATCTCTGGACACCTCGCCCGCGCCCCTAGCCCGAATAAAACATACCTTTTTCTAAAAAATAGTTTTTTCATACATTCCTGTTAGTACCCAAAATCTACCTAAGGGATTGAATTTAAAACACAAACGTTGATATCTTCGCTTCCAGACGTGCGATTTTGAAGCTGTTTTCAGCGTTTTTAGACCAAACTAGGCCTCCGCCTAAGTTCTGACCATATCGCACGCATTTACACGCGCGTCGGGACTTCATCCCTACTAACACTCGGGAATTTTTCGAATTTTCATAGTAAATCATCAAAATTAATTGTTTTTCCAAATTCTTTTGCAAAAATAACGTTAGTTTATAGTTGAAATAGTCCTCACCCTTCATCCCTGAATTCTGGTCCGCGATCCGTGTCCCGGTCTCCAGGTTGTGGGGTGAAATTCAAAATTTTTTGGTTCAAAAACTGGTTTTTTGACCGAAACTCAAAATTTTTGGTCGGCACCTAGTAAGTTTTATTCCTAATATCGCTAGCCCGCGCGGAGACGCATCTCTGGACACCTCGCCCGCGCCCCTAGCCCGAATAAAACATACCTTTTTCTAAAAAATAGTTTTTTCATACATTCCTGTTAGTACCCAAAATCTACCTAAGGGATTGAATTTAGCTGTCACGTGGGGCACCACGTGTCAGTACAGTGCGCCTCGGAGGTTGATCGCAGCGGCCTTTGTTTCCGCTGCAGTCAGCCCGGTCACGTGTCCGCGGCTTGCTGTGCCACGCCGCACTGCGGTGCCTGTGCGGCGGCCGGCAAGCCGGCCGATCACCGGGCTGGGAGCAAGGCCTGCGCTCCACCCACCAAGGCCACCAGAGGCAAGGGAAGGCCCTCCGCCGCCACCGCCACCGTCGCCACCGCCGCAGCCGCAACTGCCGCCGCTGCCTCTGCCGCTGCCGTAGAGGGGCCCTCACAGGGGGCCAGGGAGGAGGAAGCGGTAATGGAGTGCCAATAACGGCCCCATTACGATTTCTCCAAGCGAACATCAACCACTGCGCCTGCGCTCAGGATCTGTTGCTCCAGAGCATGGCGCAGTGGTCGATACACATCGCTGTGGTCGCTGAGCCGTATTTCGTCCAGCCCAGGGAAGACTGGGCGGCGGACCTTAGCGGCTCAGTGACCATAGTGTCGTCGGCCGCCGCCAGAGATGTCGTGCGGTGTTCCGCAGGGATCGGTCCTAGGGCCGTCCTTGTGGAACATCGGGTACGACTGGGTGCTGCGCGCCGACCTCCCTAGCGGCGTCAGCGTGGTCTGCTATGCAGACGACACGCTGGTGCTGGCACAAGGGGGGTCGCACGAGGCGGCGGCCGAAATAATGACACGCGGGGTTGCGATAGTCGTGGAGAGGATCCGGCAACTGGGTCTCGAGGTGGCATTGCACAAGTCCGAGGCCATGTGCTTTCATGGGCCTCGGAATGCGCCACCTCCGGGATCCTCACTGACGGTAGGAGGGGTATCCGTCGGCGTCGAGTCGACGCTGAAGTACCTGGGACTCGTCCTCGACAGCCGATGGAACTTCGTGGAGCATTTCCGACGTTTGGCCCCCAAACTGGAACGGACCGGGGCTGCCTTCAGGCGGCTCCTGCCCAACCTTGGGGGGCCAAACGCCTCCTGCCGGAGGCTCTACGCGGGAGTCGTGCGGTCCATGGCCCTTTACGGGGCCCCGGTGTGGGCGCGTTCCTTGAGGCTGCGTGCAGCCCACTACCTGAACGCGCCCCAAAAGGTGGTAGCCGTAAGGCTGGCCCGTGGGTACCGCACGATCTCCCGTGAGGCGGCGTGCCTCCTTGCCGGATTGCCGCCATGGGATCTGGAGGCGATAGTCCTCGCGCGCCTACATGAATGGCGCGCGGAGGTGCTACGCCGGGGGGAAACTCCGCTGCCGCGACAAATTGTCGCGCAGCGGACAGACTTCCGGCGTGATCTCATGGCGACATGGAGAGAGCGACTGTCGCAACCCCGTGCAGGGCACGCCATAATAGTGGCGGTAAGTCCCCTCTTTGAGGAGTGGCTTGAGAGACGCCACGGCGTCCTCACCTTCCGCCTGACGCAGGTCCTCACCGGACACGGTGTTTTCGGGAGGTTCCTGCACCGAATCGGGCGGGAGGAAACGCCCGGGTGTTTCCACTGCGAGGATCGACCGGAGGACACGGTGGAGCACACGGTGGAGGTGTGCCCCGCGTGGGCGGAGCACCGCCGTGTCCTCGAAGCGGCGATTGGCGGCGGCGACCTCTCGCGTCCGGCCCTGGTGCAAGCCATGGTCCGGAGCGAGACGGAATGGGACGCCGTCACCTCCTTCTGCGAAGCAGTAATGCTAGAGAAGGAGGTGGCGGAACGTGAGAGGGAGAGAACCTCACAGCGTCCCGGCCGCCGCGGGAGACGCCCCGGGCGTCGGGGGCCACCACGTGGCCCCCGGCCACCGTAGGCGCGGGCCTGTGGACGGTGGGCTATGGGCTAGCTCGCCGTCCGTCCGTCTCATGACGACAGGCCGTGTCGACGGCGCGTCCGTGTTCCACGCGCGCCTCAAAGAGACTCAGCAAAAAGGAAGGGGTCCGAAAGGACCGATGCCTGCCGGGGTTGCGGGACTATTCGAAAGAGATACCGTGGCCCCGGAACACAAAGGGCGATGAAGGAACATGGATGGGTTTTAGTCAGTAAAAGTCTGACACTCCCTCCTGCTCCGCCCAGAGCGGGAGAAGTCATTGGATGATTTCCCATCCGAAAAAAAAAAAAAAAAAAAAAAAAAAAAAGGGATTGAATTTAAAACACAAACGTTGATATCTTCGCTTCCAGACGTGCGATTTTGAAGCTGTTTTCAGCGTTTTTAGACCAAACTAGGCCTCCGCCTAAGTTCTGACCATATCGCACACATTTACACGCGCGTCGGGACTTCATCCCTACTAACACTCGGGAATTTTTCGAATTTTCATAGTAAATCATCAAAATTAATTGTTTTTCCAAATTCTTTTGCAAAAATAACGTTAGTTTATAGTTGAAATAGTCCTCACCCTTCATCCCTGAATTCTGGTCCGCGATCCGTGTCCCGGTCTCCAGGTTGTGGGGTGAAATTCAAAATTTTTTGGTTCAAAAACTGGTTTTTTGACCGAAACTCAAAATTTTTGGTCGGCACCTAGTAAGTTTTATTCCTAATATCGCTAGCCCGCGCGGAGACGCATCTCTGGACACCTCGCCCGCGCCCCTAGCCCGAATAAAACATACCTTTTTCTAAAAAATAGTTTTTTCATACATTCCTGTTAGTACCCAAAATCTACCTAAGGGATTGAATTTAAAACACAAACGTTGATATCTTCGCTTCCAGACGTGCGATTTTGAAGCTGTTTTCAGCGTTTTAAGACCAAACTAGGCCTCCGCCTAAGTTCTGACCATATCGCAGGCATTTACACGCGCGTCGGGACTTCATCCCTACTGACACTCGGGAATTTTTCGAATTTTCATAGTAAATCATCAAAATTAATTGTTTTTCCAAATTCTTTTGCAAAAATAACGTTAGTTTATAGTTGAAATAGTCCTCACCCTTCATCCCTGAATTCTGGTCCGCGATCCGTGTCCCGGTCTCCAGGTTGTGGGGTGAAATTCAAAATTTTTTGGTTCAAAAACTGGTTTTTTGACCGAAACTCAAAATTTTTGGTCGGCACCTAGTAAGTTTTATTCCTAATATCGCTAGCCCGCGCGGAGACGCATCTCTGGACACCTCGCCCGCGCCCCTAGCCCGAATAAAACATACCTTTTTCTAAAAAATAGTTTTTTCATACATTCCTGTTAGTACCCAAAATCTACCTAAGGGATTGAATTTAAAACACAAACGTTGATATCTTCGCTTCCAGACGTGCGATTTTGAAGCTGTTTTCAGCGTTTTTAGACCAAACTAGGCCTCCGCCTAAGTTCTGACCATATCGCACGCATTTACACGCGCGTCGGGACTTCATCCCTACTAACACTCGGGAATTTTTCGAATTTTCATAGTAAATCATCAAAATTAATTGTTTTTCCAAATTCTTTTGCAAAAATAACGTTAGTTTATAGTTGAAATAGTCCTCACCCTTCATCCCTGAATTCTGGTCCGCGATCCGTGTCCCGGTCTCCAGGTTGTGGGGTGAAATTCTAAATTTTTTGGTTCAAAAACTGGTTTTTTGACCGAAACTCAAAATTTTTGGTCGGCACCTAGTAAGTTTTATTCCTTATATCGCTAGCCCGCGCGGAGACGCATCTCTGGACACCTCGCCCGCGCCCCTAGCCCGAATAAAACATACCTTTTTCTAAAAAATAGTTTTTTCATACATTCCTGTTAGTACCCAAAATCTACCTAAGGGATTGAATTTAGGGGTGCGATGTCAGAAGTCCTCCACGTGTGTCTGGCGGTTGCTGGTCCCTCTCGATACGTCTGGAGGGAAGAGCAGCTGCTGGGCCGGTGCACCCTGGGCGCGGCAGTATCCTTCTCCGGGGAATGAGAGGAAATGAGAATTTCCTTTTATCCCTCGGGGAGTGTTACTGCCGCGGCTAATTATTCTGACATGGGTGGGGTCCTGCCAGGACCACCGGTGCGTTCCTCTGCGTGACCCTCTGTTTAGCAGAGGGCATAGCAGAGGAGTGAGGGCGGGCTCGGTGTGCACTCACTCTGCCTCCGAGCAGACAGAGAGGGATGCGTCCTTCTCTGTCACCGTCAGTCTCGTAATCCCACTATCGAAGTGCTGTGGATCACGTCTCGCGGCTTCGATAGGGACCGAGGGTCTTGGCTTAACCGCCCGGACCGCGAGGTAGAAAACCTCTATAAAAAGTTACCCCGAATCCCAAGCGGCGACGCACCGCGAGGGGATGTATGGCTGACGGGTGTTCCTTAGAACAAATCAGTCGTTAGTGCGCTCCTCGCCAGGGTACCTGCAGACCCCCTGGCGAGTAATAAATATTCAAAATCTGCCCTTCTAGGTACAGGGGTCTCTGCCTAGATTGAGCCTTATTTCCCCCACACTCGTGGGAACAGTTATGGAAGATTTTTTAAAAACAAAAACCAACACCGCCGGCAACGGCATAGTAGAGGAGAGGAGGGATGCGGCGTCGGAATCCGACGTCGCATCCAGTGATGCGAGCGCGGGAGGCTCAGGGAGCTCCCGCCGCGCGAGGGCCGGGACGACCGCGGAGAACAGTAAGTTCTTCCGCAAGCGGCCCAGGCGGGATGGCGACCGGGGGTCGTCATCCGGAGATGAGGAGGCCTCGGCCCGAAAAATCCCCACCAACAAGCGTGGTGGGATCCGGGGCAAGGGGAGGGGGCTCTCTGCCTCCGTGAGGCCAGAAAGGTCAGCAAAGCTGGCCGAGGAGGGGCGCCACCCGGGCAACATTGCTCCCGGGTCAGGCGACGAGGCGGGCGCACCTGGCGGCTCCGAGGCGGAGCGTAAGACCAGGTTTGCAAAGGCGGTGGAAGCCGCGATAAGGGGCGTGGCCTTGAAGGTGAAGACATCTTCAAAACTCAAGGCCATACCCGCGGCTTCCGCCTCCATCTTGGCGGCAGCAGAGGCCAACTTCGCAGGGCCTCCACCCCTTCCTCCTCCTCCGATAGGCGGAGAGGAGTTGGCCAAGCTGCGGGCGGAGGTGGCCCGCCTGACGGCCGCCACGGAGGATCTCCGAAAGGAGAACGCCAAGCTCCACGCAGACCTGGCCAGTCTGCGTGAGGCTGGCTCCCGCGTGGCGCCTAATAATGCGGGCCGGCAGCAGCGACAGAGCCAGCCTGCGCCGGTGGAGAACCAGGTCCTGAACCTGGTTCGGCAGGAGCTGGCTTCCTTCCAGGCGCGGTTCTCCGTCCTGGAGGGAATAGTCCTGCGCCCCCCCCTGGCGGCAAGCAAGGCAGCCACGGGCCCGAAGGCGGCCTCCTACGCGGCTGCGGCGGCTACCGCACCCGGACCGGGGCCGTCCAGCCAGCCCTCCGGCAGGGCTGTGGCACCACCCCCTGAAAAGCCGGCTCCGGCGAAAGCGGCGCCGGCTAAGAAGGCCAAAAAAGGGAAGGGTAAGGCGGCTGCACAGGTGGACACTGTGCCAGCGCCAGCGCCAGTGCCAACGGCGAACGGGCCAGCGCCTGCGGCACGGCAGCCGCCGCCGCAACCACCGCCCCCCCAGCCCCCCACACCTGCGGCTGAAGCCGGATGGCAGGTGGTCGGGGAGAAGAAGAAGGGGCGAAAGGCGGCCAAAAAGGCCCGAAATGAGGAGCGGCAGCGCCAGCACAGGGCGCGAAAGATCGCGGCTAGGCTCCGCGCCCCGAAAACCGCGGCTGTAGTGATAACACTACAGCCGGAAGCGGAAAAGAGGGGCGTGTCCTACCGCGACTTGCTAGCGAAGGCGAAGGAGACGGTGGATCTCGGGGAGCTGGGGATCACCGGGGGCCTCCGGCTTAAGGTCACCGCGACGGGGGCACGCATGCTGGAGATCCCCGGTGAAACCAGCGGCTCGTCCGCTGACGCTCTGGCGGAAAAGCTCAGAGCGTCCCTAAACGCGGATGAGGCCCGAGTGTCCAGGCCCGTGAGATGCGCAGACCTGCGCATTCTGGGTCTGGACGACTCGGTGACCAAGGAGGAGGTGGTGGCCGCCGTCGCCAGGTCCGGTGGGTGTCCTGCTGAGCAGGTCAGGGCAGGCGCCCTACGACCGGACCTCACGGGTATGCATACCGTTACGGTATGCTGCCCCGTGACGGCGGCCAAAACGATAGTGGAGGGCCGAAGGCTATTGGTGGGCTGGGTCTCAGCACAGGTGAAGCTGCTGGAGCCCAGACCTCTGAGGTGTTATCGCTGTCACGTGGGGCACCACGTGTCAGTACAGTGCGCCTCGGAGGTTGATCGCAGCGGCCTTTGTTTCCGCTGCAGTCAGCCCGGTCACGTGTCCGCGGCTTGCTGTGCCACGCCGCACTGCGGTGCCTGTGCGGCGGCCGGCAAGCCGGCCGATCACCGGGCTGGGAGCAAGGCCTGCGCTCCACCCACCAAGGCCACCAGAGGCAAGGGAAGGCCCTCCGCCGCCACCGCCACCGTCGCCACCGCCGCAGCCGCAACTGCCGCCGCTGCCTCTGCCGCTGCCGTAGAGGGGCCCTCACAGGGGGCCAGGGAGGAGGAAGCGGTAATGGAGTGCCAATAACGGCCCCATTACGCTTCCTCCAAGCGAACATCAACCACTGCGCCTGCGCTCAGGATCTGTTGCTCCAGAGCATGGCGCAGTGGTCGATACACATCGCTGTGGTCGCTGAGCCGTATTTCGTCCAGCCCAGGGAAGACTGGGCGGCGGACCTTAGCGGCTCAGTGACCATAGTGTCGTCGGCCGCCGCCGGTACCCCGACCCTTGAAGGTGTCAGGAGGGGTCGGGGGTGCGTAGCAGCACGGTTCGGAGAGATCGTAGTGGTGGGAGTCTACTTCTCCCCGAGCCGAACTCTCGCCGAGTTCCACAACTCTCTCGCAGAGTTGAGTGTCGTCGTCGGGAATCATTCCCTCCCCGTGCTTGTCCTCGGGGACTTCAATGCCAAGAACTTGGCTTGGGGTTCTCGTTGCACAGATGTGCGGGGAAGGATGGTGGAGGACTGGGCTCTGGAGAAGGGCCTGGTCGTCCTAAATCGGGGTTCTGTCCCCACGTGCGTGCGGATGCGGGGTGAGTCGGTGGTGGACATCTCGTTCGCTAGCCCCGCTCTGTCGCCACGTGTCGTTGACTGGCGTGTCATGGAGGGGGTGGAGACCTATTCCGACCACCGGTATATCCGGTTCGACGTCTCCACCCAGACCTCAAGCGCGCCGGTCCAACAGGCCCCGAGTGGTCCGCGCTGGGCGCTGAAGCAGCTGGACCGGGAGCTCCTCCTGGAAGCCTCGATCGTGCAGGCCTGGGTGACACCACCAGACAGGCCTGCCGACATTAACAATGAGGCAGGGTGGTTCCAGGAGGCCATGTCCGACATATGTGACGTGGCAATGCCCCGAGTCCGGCCAGGAAGCGCCCGGCGTCAGGTGTACTGGTGGTCGCGTGAGCTGACGTCTCTGCGTGAGGCGTGCGTAGCTGCGCGGCACCTGTACGCCAGGCATCGCAGGCTCCGCATCCGCCCACCGGATGCGGCAGCCATTGAGGCGGAGCTATATGAGGGGTACAGAGCGGCGAAGACCGCCCTCCGCGAAGCTGTCCTGCGGGCCAGGGATCAGGCCCGCGAGGAATTGCTGGGGACTCTCGACAGAGATCCGTGGGGGCGCCCTTACAAGATGGTGCGGGATAAACTCCGCACCTGGGCCCCCCCACTGACGCAGAGTCTCCGGCCTGAGCTCGTGGAGGACGTAGTGAGCACTCTGTTCCCTACGCGGGGGGAACATCCCCCCCCGCCTATGGCTCCGCCGCCTGCGGTGCTGGAAGCGGATCACCAGGACGACGACGACGATGCTCCGGTAGTGACTGGGGTAGACCTGAGAGTGGCGGTACGCAGGCTCAGTGCCAAAAATACCGCCCCGGGACCCGACGGCTTGCCTGGCAAAGCCTGGGTCCTGGCCTCGGAGGCTCTCGGGCCCCGACTGGAGGGGCTCCTAAGCGCATGCTTGGAGAGAGGCCAGTTCCCGCTTCGTTGGAAGACGGGAAAGCTGGTCCTCATTCGGAAGCCGGGGCGCCCTGCGGACTCTCCGTCCGCATACCGGCCCATAGTGTTGCTCGACGAGGTGGGCAAGCTCTTTGAAAGAGTCATTGCAAACCGCCTCGCCGAGCACCTTGCGGGGACCGGGCCGGATCTTGCGGAACACCAGTTTGGTTTCCGCAAGGGGCGCTCTACGGTGGACGCCATCATGCGCGTGAGAGCCCTCACGACGGGGGATGCAGTGTCTCGGGGTGGGGTTGTCTTGGCGGTGTCTCTAGACATCGCCAATGCCTTCAACTCCATGCCCTGGAGCTGCATTAGGGAGGCACTCCGGTATCACCGGGTGCCGACCTACCTTCGTCGTGTGGTCGGGGACTACCTGACGGATAGAGCCGTCATCTACCCCGGTCGCAGCGGAGAATGGAACCGGCGAGAGATGTCGTGCGGTGTTCCGCAGGGATCGGTCCTAGGGCCGTCCTTGTGGAACATCGGGTACGACTGGGTGCTGCGCGCCGACCTCCCTAGCGGCGTCAGCGTGGTCTGCTATGCAGACGACACGCTGGTGCTGGCACAAGGGGGGTCGCACGAGGCGGCGGCCGAAATAATGACACGCGGGGTTGCGATAGTCGTGGAGAGGATCCGGCAACTGGGTCTCGAGGTGGCATTGCACAAGTCCGAGGCCATGTGCTTTCATGGGCCTCGGAATGCGCCACCTCCGGGATCCTCACTGACGGTAGGAGGGGTATCCGTCGGCGTCGAGTCGACGCTGAAGTACCTGGGACTCGTCCTCGACAGCCGATGGAACTTCGTGGAGCATTTCCGACGTTTGGCCCCCAAACTGGAACGGACCGGGGCTGCCTTCAGGCGGCTCCTGCCCAACCTTGGGGGGCCAAACGCCTCCTGCCGGAGGCTCTACGCGGGAGTCGTGCGGTCCATGGCCCTTTACGGGGCCCCGGTGTGGGCGCGTTCCTTGAGGCTGCGTGCAGCCCACTACCTGAACGCGCCCCAAAAGGTGGTAGCCGTAAGGCTGGCCCGTGGGTACCGCACGATCTCCCGTGAGGCGGCGTGCCTCCTTGCCGGATTGCCGCCATGGGATCTGGAGGCGATAGTCCTCGCGCGCCTACATGAATGGCGCGCGGAGGTGCTACGCCGGGGGGAAACTCCGCTGCCGCGACAAATTGTCGCGCAGCGGACAGACTTCCGGCGTGATCTCATGGCGACATGGAGAGAGCGACTGTCGCAACCCCGTGCAGGGCACGCCATAATAGTGGCGGTAAGTCCCCTCTTTGAGGAGTGGCTTGAGAGACGCCACGGCGTCCTCACCTTCCGCCTGACGCAGGTCCTCACCGGACACGGTGTTTTCGGGAGGTTCCTGCACCGAATCGGGCGGGAGGAAACGCCCGGGTGTTTCCACTGCGAGGATCGACCGGAGGACACGGTGGAGCACACGGTGGAGGTGTGCCCCGCGTGGGCGGAGCACCGCCGTGTCCTCGAAGCGGCGATTGGCGGCGGCGACCTCTCGCGTCCGGCCCTGGTGCAAGCCATGGTCCGGAGCGAGACGGAATGGGACGCCGTCACCTCCTTCTGCGAAGCAGTAATGCTAGAGAAGGAGGTGGCGGAACGTGAGAGGGAGAGAACCTCACAGCGTCCCGGCCGCCGCGGGAGACGCCCCGGGCGTCGGGGGCCACCACGTGGCCCCCGGCCACCGTAGGCGCGGGCCTGTGGACGGTGGGCTATGGGCTAGCTCGCCGTCCGTCCGTCTCATGACGACAGGCCGTGTCGACGGCGCGTTCGTGTTCCACGCGCGCCTCAAAGAGAGTCAGCAAAAAGGAAGGGGTCCGAAAGGACCGATGCCTGCCGGGGTTGCGGGACTATTCGAAAGAGATACCGTGGCCCCGGAACACAAAGGGCGATGAAGGAACATGGATGGGTTTTAGTCAGTAAAAGTCTGACACTCCCTCCTGCTCCGCCCAGAGCGGGAGAAGTCATTTGATGATTTCCCATCCGAAAAAAAAAAAAAAAAAAAAAAAGGGATTGAATTTAAAACACAAACGTTGATATCTTCGCTTCCAGACGTGCGATTTTGAAGCTGTTTTCAGCGTTTTAAGACCAAACTAGGCCTCCGCCTAAGTTCTGACCATATCGCAGGCATTTACACGCGCGTCGGGACTTCATCCCTACTGACACTCGGGAATTTTTCGAATTTTCATAGTAAATCATCAAAATTAATTGTTTTTCCAAATTCTTTTGCAAAAATAACGTTAGTTTATAGTTGAAATAGTCCTCACCCTTCATCCCTGAATTCTGGTCCGCGATCCGTGTCCCGGTCTCCAGGTTGTGGGGTGAAATTCTAAATTTTTTGGTTCAAAAACTGGTTTTTTGACCGAAACTCAAAATTTTTGGTCGGCACCTAGTAAGTTTTATTCCTAATATCGCTAGCCCGCGCGGAGACGCATCTCTGGACACCTCGCCCGCGCCCCTAGCCCGAATAAAACATACCTTTTTCTAAAAAATAGTTTTTTCATACATTCCTGTTAGTACCCAAAATCTACCTAAGGGATTGAATTTAAAACACAAACGTTGATATCTTCGCTTCCAGACGTGCGATTTTGAAGCTGTTTTCAGCGTTTTAAGACCAAACTAGGCCTCCGCCTAAGTTCTGACCATATCGCAGGCATTTACACGCGCGTCGGGACTTCATCCCTACTGACACTCGGGAATTTTTCGAATTTTCATAGTAAATCATCAAAATTAATTGTTTTTCCAAATTCTTTTGCAAAAATAACGTTAGTTTATAGTTGAAATAGTCCTCACCCTTCATCCCTGAATTCTGGTCCGCGATCCGTGTCCCGGTCTCCAGGTTGTGGGGTGAAATTCAAAATTTTTTGGTTCAAAAACTGGTTTTTTGACCGAAACTCAAAATTTTTGGTCGGCACCTAGTAAGTTTTATTCCTAATATCGCTAGCCCGCGCGGAGACGCATCTCTGGACACCTCGCCCGCGCCCCTAGCCCGAATAAAACATACCTTTTTCTAAAAAATAGTTTTTTCATACATTCCTGTTAGTACCCAAAATCTACCTAAGGGATTGAATTTAAAACACAAACGTTGATATCTTCGCTTCCAGACGTGCGATTTTGAAGCTGTTTTCAGCGTTTTTAGACCAAACTAGGCCTCCGCCTAAGTTCTGACCATATCGCACGCATTTACACGCGCGTCGGGACTTCATCCCTACTAACACTCGGGAATTTTTCGAATTTTCATAGTAAATCATCAAAATTAATTGTTTTTCCAAATTCTTTTGCAAAAATAACGTTAGTTTATAGTTGAAATAGTCCTCACCCTTCATCCCTGAATTCTGGTCCGCGATCCGTGTCCCGGTCTCCAGGTTGTGGGGTGAAATTCAAAATTTTTTGGTTCAAAAACTGGTTTTTTGACCGAAACTCAAAATTTTTGGTCGGCACCTAGTAAGTTTTATTCCTAATATCGCTAGCCCGCGCGGAGACGCATCTCTGGACACCTCGCCCGCGCCCCTAGCCCGAATAAAACATACCTTTTTCTAAAAAATAGTTTTTTCATACATTCCTGTTAGTACCCAAAATCTACCTAAGGGATTGAATTTAAAACACAAACGTTGATATCTTCGCTTCCAGACGTGCGATTTTGAAGCTGTTTTCAGCGTTTTAAGACCAAACTAGGCCTCCGCCTAAGTTCTGACCATATCGCAGGCATTTACACGCGCGTCGGGACTTCATCCCTACTGACACTCGGGAATTTTTCGAATTTTCATAGTAAATCATCAAAATTAATTGTTTTTCCAAATTCTTTTGCAAAAATAACGTTAGTTTATAGTTGAAATAGTCCTCACCCTTCATCCCTGAATTCTGGTCCGCGATCCGTGTCCCGGTCTCCAGGTTGTGGGGTGAAATTCTAAATTTTTTGGTTCAAAAACTGGTTTTTTGACCGAAACTCAAAATTTTTGGTCGGCACCTAGTAAGTTTTATTCCTAATATCGCTAGCCCGCGCGGAGACGCATCTCTGGACACCTCGCCCGCGCCCCTAGCCCGAATAAAACATACCTTTTTCTAAAAAATAGTTTTTTCATACATTCCTGTTAGTACCCAAAATCTACCTAAGGGATTGAATTTAGGGGTGCGATGTCAGAAGTCCTCCACGTGTGTCTGGCGGTTGCTGGTCCCTCTCGATACGTCTGGAGGGAAGAGCAGCTGCTGGGCCGGTGCACCCTGGGCGCGGCAGTATCCTTCTCCGGGGAATGAGAGGAAATGAGAATTTCCTTTTATCCCTCGGGGAGTGTTACTGCCGCGGCTAATTATTCTGACATGGGTGGGGTCCTGCCAGGACCACCGGTGCGTTCCTCTGCGTGACCCTCTGTTTAGCAGAGGGCATAGCAGAGGAGTGAGGGCGGGCTCGGTGTGCACTCACTCTGCCTCCGAGCAGACAGAGAGGGATGCGTCCTTCTCTGTCACCGTCAGTCTCGTAATCCCACTATCGAAGTGCTGTGGATCACGTCTCGCGGCTTCGATAGGGACCGAGGGTCTTGGCTTAACCGCCCGGACCGCGAGGTAGAAAACCTCTATAAAAAGTTACCCCGAATCCCAAGCGGCGACGCACCGCGAGGGGATGTATGGCTGACGGGTGTTCCTTAGAACAAATCAGTCGTTAGTGCGCTCCTCGCCAGGGTACCTGCAGACCCCCTGGCGAGTAATAAATATTCAAAATCTGCCCTTCTAGGTACAGGGGTCTCTGCCTAGATTGAGCCTTATTTCCCCCACACTCGTGGGAACAGTTATGGAAGATTTTTTAAAAACAAAAACCAACACCGCCGGCAACGGCATAGTAGAGGAGAGGAGGGATGCGGCGTCGGAATCCGACGTCGCATCCAGTGATGCGAGCGCGGGAGGCTCAGGGAGCTCCCGCCGCGCGAGGGCCGGGACGACCGCGGAGAACAGCAAGTTCTTCCGCAAGCGGCCCAGGCGGGATGGCGACCGGGGGTCGTCATCCGGAGATGAGGAGGCCTCGGCCCGAAAAATCCCCACCAACAAGCGTGGTGGGATCCGGGGCAAGGGGAGGGGGCTCTCTGCCTCCGTGAGGCCAGAAAGGTCAGCAAAGCTGGCCGAGGAGGGGCGCCACCCGGGCAACATTGCTCCCGGGTCAGGCGACGAGGCGGGCGCACCTGGCGGCTCCGAGGCGGAGCGTAAGACCAGGTTTGCAAAGGCGGTGGAAGCCGCGATAAGGGGCGTGGCCTTGAAGGTGAAGACATCTTCAAAACTCAAGGCCATACCCGCGGCTTCCGCCTCCATCTTGGCGGCAGCAGAGGCCAACTTCGCAGGGCCTCCACCCCTTCCTCCTCCTCCGATAGGCGGAGAGGAGTTGGCCAAGCTGCGGGCGGAGGTGGCCCGCCTGACGGCCGCCATGGAGGATCTCCGAAAGGAGAACGCCAAGCTCCACGCAGACCTGGCCAGTCTGCGTGAGGCTGGCTCCCGCGTGGCGCCTAATAATGCGGGCCGGCAGCAGCGACAGAGCCAGCCTGCGCCGGTGGAGAACCAGGTCCTGAACCTGGTTCGGCAGGAGCTGGCTTCCTTCCAGGCGCGGTTCTCCGTCCTGGAGGGAATTGTCCTGCGCCCCCCTCTGGCGGTAAGCAAGGCAGCCACGGGCCCGAAGGCTGCCTCATACGCGGCTGCTGCGGCTACCGCACCCGGACCGGGGCCGTCCAGCCAGCCCTCCGGCAGGGTTGTGGCGCCCGTCCAGCCGGCTCCGGCGAAACCGGCGCCGGCTAAAAAGGCGGCCAAAAAAGGGAAGGGCAAGGCAGCTGCACAGGTGGACACTGTGCCAACGCCAGTGCCTACGGCGAATGGGCCAGTGCCTGCGGTACAGCAGCCGCCGCCGCCACCACCGCCCTCCCAGCCCCCTACACCTCCCTCGGCTGAAGCCGGATGGCAGGTGGTCGGGGAGAAAAAGAAGGGGCGAAAGGCGGCCAAAAAGGCCCGAAATGAGGAGCGGCAACGCCAGCACAAGGCGCGAAAGATCGCGGCTAGGCTCCGCGCCCCGAAGACCGCGGCTGTAGTAATAACACTACAGCCGGAAGCGGAAAAGAGGGGCGTGTCTTACCGCGACTTGCTGGCGAAGGCGAAGGAGACGGTGGATCTCGGAGAGCTCGGGATCACCGGGGGCCTCCGGCTTAAGGTCACCGCGACGGGGGCACGCATGCTGGAGATCCCCGGCGAAACGAGCGGCTCGTCCGCTGACGCTCTGGCGGAAAAGCTCAGAGCGTCCCTAAACGCGGACGAGGCCCGAGTGTCCAGGCCCGTCAGATGCGCAGACCTGCGCATCCTGGGTCTGGACGACTCGGTAACTAAGGAGGAGGTGGTGGCCGCCGTTGCCAGGTCCGGTGGGTGTCCTGCTGAGCAGGTCAGGGCAGGCGCCCTACGCCCGGACCTCACAGGTATGCATACCGTTACGGTATGCTGCCCTGTGACGGCGGCCAAAACTATTGTGGAGGGCCGAAGACTACTGGTGGGCTGGGTTTCAGCGCAGGTGAAGCTGCTGGAGCCCAGACCTCTGAGGTGCTATCGCTGCCACGTGGGACACCACGTGTCAGTACAGTGCGCCTCAGAGGTTGACCGCAGCGGCCTCTGTTTCCGCTGCAGCCAGCCGGGTCATGTGTCCGCAGCTTGCTGCGCCACGCCGCACTGCGGTGCATGTGCGGCGGCTGGCAAGCCGGCCGATCACCGGGCTGGGAGCAAGGCCTGCGCTCCACCCACCAAGGCCATCAGAGGGAAAGGTAAGCCCTCCACTGCCACCGCCACCGTCGCCTCCGCCGCAGCCGCAACTGCCGCCGCTGCCACTGTCGCCGCCACAGTGGGGCCCTCACAAGGGGCTAGGGAGGAGGAAGCGGTAATGGAGTGCCAATAACGGCCCCATTACGCTTCCTCCAAGCGAATATCAACCACTGCGCCTGTGCTCAGGATCTGTTGCTCCAGAGCATAGCGCAGTGGTCGATTAATATTGCTGTGGTCGCTGAGCCGTATTTTGTCCTGCCCAGGGAAGACTGGGTGGCGGACCTTAACGGCTCAGTGACCATAGTGTCATCGGCCGCCGCCGGTACCCCGACCCTTGAAGGTGTCAGGAGGGGTCGGGGGTGCGTAGCAGCACGGTTCGGGGAGATCATGGTGGTGGGAGTCTACTTCTCCCCGAGCCGAACTCTCGCCGAGTTCCACAACTCTCTCGCAGAGTTGAGTGTTGTCGTCGGAAACCATTCCCTCCCCGTGCTTGTCCTCGGGGACTTCAATGCCAAGAACTTGGCTTGGGGTTCTCGTTGCACAGACGTCCGGGGAAGGATGGTGGAGGACTGGGCTCTGGAGAAGGGCCTGGTCGTCCTAAATCGGGGTTCTGTTCCCACGTGTGTGCGGATGCGGGGCGAGTCGGTGGTGGACATTTCGTTCGCTAGCCCCGCTCTGTCGCCGCGTGTTGTTGACTGGCGTGTCATGGAGGGGGTGGAGACCTATTCCGACCACCGGTACATCCGGTTCGACGTCTCCACCCAGACCTCAAGCGCGCCGGTCCAACAGGCCCCGAGCGGTCCGCGTTGGGCGCTGAAGCAGCTGGACCGGGAGCTCCTCCTGGAAGCCTCGATCGTGCAGGCCTGGGTGACATCACCGGACAGGCCTGCCGACATTAACAATGAGGCAGGGTGGTTCCAGGAGGCCATGTCCGACATCTGCGACGTGGCAATGCCCCGTGTTCGGCCAAGAAGCGCCCGGCGTCAGGTGTACTGGTGGTCGCGAGAGCTGACGTCTCTGCGCGAGGCGTGCGTGGCTGCGCGACACCTGTACGCCAGGCATCGCAGGCTCCGCATCCGCCCACCGGATGCGGCAGCCATTGAGGCGGAGCTTTATGAGGGGTACAGAGCGGCGAAGACCGCCCTCCGCGAGGCTGTCTTGCGGGCCAGGGATCTGGCCCGCGAGGAGATGCTGGGGACTCTAGACAGAGATCCGTGGGGGCGCCCTTACAAGATGGTGCGGGATAAGCTCCGCGCCTGGGCCCCCCCACTGACGCAGAGTCTCCGGCCTGAGCTCGTGGAGGACGTGGTGAGCACTCTGTTCCCTTCGCGAGGGGAACATCCACCCCCGCCTATGGCTCCGCCGCCTGCGATGCTGGAAGCGGACCAACAGGACGACGACGACAACGCTCCAGAAGTGACTGGGGTAGACCTGAGAGTGGCGGTACGCAGGCTCAGTGCCAAAAATACCGCCCCGGGACCCGACGGCTTGCCTGGCAAAGCCTGGGTCCTGGCCTCGGAGGCTCTCGGGCCCCGACTGGAGGGGCTCCTAAGCGCATGCTTGGAGAGAGGCCAGTTCCCGCTTCGTTGGAAGACGGGGAAGCTGGTCCTCATCCGGAAGCCGGGGCGCCCTGCGGACTCTCCGTCCGCATACCGGCCCGTGGTGCTGCTCGACGAGGTGGGCAAGCTCTTAAAAAGAGTAATTGCAAACCGCCTCGCCGAGCACCTCTCGGGGACGGGGCCGGATCTTGCGGAACACCAGTTTGGTTTCCGCAAGGGGCGCTCTACGGTGGACGCCATCATGCGCGTGAGAGCCCTCACGACGGGGGATGCGGTGTGCAGGGGTGGGGTTGTCTTGGCGGTGTCTCTCGACATCGCCAACGCCTTCAACTCCATGCCCTGGAGCTGCATAAGGGAGGCACTCCGGTATCACCGGGTGCCGACCTACCTCCGTCGAGTGGTCGGGGACTACCTGACGGACAGGGCAGTCATTTACCCCGGTCGCAGTGGAGAATGGAACCGGCGAGAGATGTCGTGCGGTGTTCCGCAGGGATCGGTTCTAGGGCCATCCTTGTGGAACATCGGGTACGACTGGGTGCTGCGCGCCGACCTCCCTAGCGGTGTCAGCGTAGTTTGCTACGCTGACGACACGCTGGTACTGGCACAGGGGGGGTCGCACGAGGCGGCGGCCGAAGCTATGACACGCGGGGTTGCGATAGTCGTTGAGAGGATCCGGCAACTGGGTCTCGAGGTGGCATTGCACAAGTCCGAGGCCATGTGCTTTCATGGGCCTCGGAATGCGCCACCTCCGGGATCCACACTGACGGTGGGAGGGGTATCCATCGGCGTCGAGTCGACGCTTAAGTACCTGGGACTCGTCCTCGACAGCCGATGGAACTTCGTGGAGCATTTCCGACGTTTGGCCCCCAAACTGGAACGGACCGGGGCTGCCTTCAGGCGGCTCCTGCCCAACCTGGGGGGGCCAAACGCCTCCTGCCGGAAGCTCTACGCGGGGGTCGTGCGGTCCATGGCCCTTTACGGGGCCCCGGTGTGGGCGCGTTCCTTGAGGCTGCGTGCAGCCCACTACCTCAACGCGCCCCAAAAGGTGGTAGCCGTAAGGCTGGCCCGTGGGTACCGCACGATCTCCCGTGAGGCGGCGTGCCTCCTTGCCGGATTGCCGCCATGGGATCTGGAGGCGATAGTCCTCGCGCGCCTACATGAATGGCGCGCGGAGGTGCTACGCCGGGGGGAAACTCCGCTGCCGCGACAAATTGTCGCGCAGCGGACAGACTTCCGGCGTGATCTCATGGCGACATGGAGAGAGCGACTGTCGCAACCCCGTGCAGGGCACGCCACAATAGTGGCGGTAAGTCCCCTCTTTGAGGAGTGGCTTGAGAGACGCCACGGCGTCCTCACCTTCCGCCTGACGCAGGTCCTCACCGGACACGGTGTTTTCGGGAGGTTCCTGCACCGAATCGGGCGGGAGGAAACGCCCGGGTGTTTCCATTGCGAGGATCGACCGGAGGACACGGTGGAGCACACGGTGGAGGTGTGCCCCGCGTGGGCGGAGCACCGCCGTGTCCTCGAAGCGGCGATTGGCGGCGGCGACCTCTCGCGTCCGGCCCTGGTGCAAGCCATGGTCCGGAGCGAGACGGAATGGGACGCCGTCACCTCCTTCTGCGAAGCAGTAATGCTAGAGAAGGAGGTGGCGGAACGTGAGAGGGAGAGAACCTCACAGCGTCCCGGCCGCCGCGGGAGACGCCCCGGGCGTCGGGGGCCACCACGTGGCCCCCGGCCACCGTAGGCGCGGGCCTGTGGACGGTGGGCTATGGGCTAGCTCGCCGTCCGTCCGTCTCATGACGACAGGCCGTGTCGACGGCGCGTCCGTGTTCCACGCGCGCCTCAAAGAGAGTCAGCAAAAAGGAAGGGGTCCGAAAGGACCGATGCCTGCCGGGGTTGCGGGACTATTCGAAAGAGATACCGTGGCCCCGGAACACAAAGGGCGATGAAGGAACATGGATGGGTTTTAGTCAGTAAAAGTCTGACACTCCCTCCTGCTCCGCCCAGAGCGGGAGAAGTCATTTGATGATTTCCCATCCGAAAAAAAAAAAAAAAAAAAAAAAAAAAAAAAGGGATTGAATTTAAAACACAAACGTTGATATCTTCGCTTCCAGACGTGCGATTTTGAAGCTGTTTTCAGCGTTTTAAGACCAAACTAGGCCTCCGCCTAAGTTCTGACCATATCGCAGGCATTTACACGCGCGTCGGGACTTCATCCCTACTGACACTCGGGAATTTTTCGAATTTTCATAGTAAATCATCAAAATTAATTGTTTTTCCAAATTCTTTTGCAAAAATAACGTTAGTTTATAGTTGAAATAGTCCTCACCCTTCATCCCTGAATTCTGGTCCGCGATCCGTGTCCCGGTCTCCAGGTTGTGGGGTGAAATTCTAAATTTTTTGGTTCAAAAACTGGTTTTTTGACCGAAACTCAAAATTTTTGGTCGGCACCTAGTAAGTTTTATTCCTAATATCGCTAGCCCGCGCGGAGACGCATCTCTGGACACCTCGCCCGCGCCCCTAGCCCGAATAAAACATACCTTTTTCTAAAAAATAGTTTTTTCATACATTCCTGTTAGTACCCAAAATCTACCTAAGGGATTGAATTTAAAACACAAACGTTGATATCTTCGCTTCCAGACGTGCGATTTTGAAGCTGTTTTCAGCGTTTTTAGACCAAACTAGGCCTCCGCCTAAGTTCTGACCATATCGCACGCATTTACACGCGCGTCGGGACTTCATCCCTACTAACACTCGGGAATTTTTCGAATTTTCATAGTAAATCATCAAAATTAATTGTTTTTCCAAATTCTTTTGCAAAAATAACGTTAGTTTATAGTTGAAATAGTCCTCACCCTTCATCCCTGAATTCTGGTCCGCGATCCGTGTCCCGGTCTCCAGGTTGTGGGGTGAAATTCAAAATTTTTTGGTTCAAAAACTGGTTTTTTGACAGAAACTCAAAATTTTTGGTCGGCACCTAGTAAGTTTTATTCCTAATATCGCTAGCCCGCGCGGAGACGCATCTCTGGACACCTCGCCCGCGCCCCTAGCCCGAATAAAACATACCTTTTTCTAAAAAATAGTTTTTTCATACATTCCTGTTAGTACCCAAAATCTACCTAAGGGATTGAATTTAAAACACAAACGTTGATATCTTCGCTTCCAGACGTGCGATTTTGAAGCTGTTTTCAGCGTTTTTAGACCAAACTAGGCCTCCGCCTAAGTTCTGACCATATCGCACGCATTTACACGCGCGTCGGGACTTCATCCCTACTAACACTCGGGAATTTTTCGAATTTTCATAGTAAATCATCAAAATTAATTGTTTTTCCAAATTCTTTTGCAAAAATAACGTTAGTTTATAGTTGAAATAGTCCTCACCCTTCATCCCTGAATTCTGGTCCGCGATCCGTGTCCCGGTCTCCAGGTTGTGGGGTGAAATTCTAAATTTTTTGGTTCAAAAACTGGTTTTTTGACCGAAACTCAAAATTTTTGGTCGGCACCTAGTAAGTTTTATTCCTTATATCGCTAGCCCGCGCGGAGACGCGTCTCTGGACACCTCGCCCGCACCCCTAGCTCGAATAAATTTTGCCCGCCCACCCGCCCTCTTTGTTATAGGAAGGTAGACGTGGGGTTTTCGGCAAAATTTATTTTTTCATATTAGTTTCTGTAATATATTTTAATCCTGTTAATAGTGTCTTTGTAGGGACAGGTCGTTTTTAAACCTTACTGACTACGAGTAAATAATTTGTTTTACGAAATTTTAAATTTTAATGTTTTAGAAACATAATAATTATTATTAAGTAATTTATTGTGACAGTCGTACTTGAGAGGGCGACTATAATTGTATGACTTTTTTGTAAATACATTTTATTTGATTTTATTATTTATTTACTTACTGTGTTCCCCCCTTTACAGGGTCACTTAGGTACCAGTGTCCTCTCTGAACCTTTCCTCTCGAGCAGATACTGTTGTTCCGTGCCCCTCTTTACAGGGTTCTGATCTGATAATACCTGCTCCCAAATTTTGAATATGTTTCGCACCCCATCTAGCACCGTGAGGGCCCAAGGCTCTAGTAGCTCGCCGCGATCGGCGGAGAAAGTGATGCCTTCACCTGACGCAAGGAGGAGAATCTCCTTCGGAGACGAGACTCCTTTTGCGTCACAGGGAGGCCCTGCCACTCCGGGGACGCGCCGGGCTGCTATCGATGCCACAAGACCGCTCAAAAAGCCTGAGGCTAAGTGCCGCAGTCGCACTGAGGAGGCGAGAGCTTGCCTAAATAAGGCCAAGCTTAATTTAGGCAACTCTCGCAACCTCAAGGCCGAGATAAAGACTGCCGTGCTCGAAGCCATAAACAGGCTTTATGAGCTGGTAAAGGAGTCCGAGTGCGACCAGGCTCCTGCTGCACCCGAAGCCATACCAGTACCCGCACCCACTGCCGACCTCTGTCCCCAGTCCATTTCCGAAAGTCTCGTTAGCCAGACTGACCTCATTTCCACCTTAAAGGAGCATATCTCGATCGTTAAGGAGAACACCGAGAAGGTGGAACAGCTCCGAGACAGTCTGGCTGGCTGGGAAAATGTTGAGGGGAAGACGTACGCCGGCGCGGCGGCCGCGAACAAGCGTCACACTGGGGGACAGACCCTGGAACGAGCGACGCTGCATTCGGTGGTTGTCTCCTCGAAGCAAGAAATGGATACGGGGGATGAGATCCTGGAACGGGTCAGAAGGGCAGTGGACGCGAAAGAGGGCTGGGTGCGTGTGGAAAGAGTGAGAAAGGCTAAGGATCAGAAGATTATAATGGGGTGCGCAACAAAGGAGGAGAGGCACAAATTAAAAACCAGATTGGAAGCGGCCGGAGAGAACCTCGTCGTCGAGGACGTGAAGAATCGGGACCCGCTTCTGATTCTTAGGGACGTATTACTCATGCACAGTGACGAGGATGTGCTGAGAGCCCTTAAGAATCAGAACCGGGAGATATTTCACGGGCTCGACGACAAGGAGCAAAGAATGGTTATTAAGTACCGAAAGAAAACACGTAACCCGCACGCGAATCACGTTGTGCTTGGTGTGTCCCCTACGGTCTGGAAGAGAGCGATTGAAGGGGGAAAACTCCGCATCGACCTCCAGCGAGTTCGCGTCGAGGACCAGACGCCTCTGGTGCAGTGCACCCGCTGTTTGGCATACGGGCACGGGAAACGCTTGTGCACGGAGCCAACCGATCTGTGTAGCCACTGCGGCGGGCCACACGTCAAGGCAAACTGCCCAGAAAAACAGATCGGCAAAGCAGCGGCTTGCGTGAACTGCACCAGAGGAAAACTGGGGGCCACCGAGCACAACACATTCAGCAACGAATGCCCCGTGCGAAGGAAGTGGGACGCATTCGCAAGAGCTTCGATAGCATACTGCTAAAGTTGGCGATGCGACCACTTCCACGCGGCCCAGAAACAAAACCAATTCGGCCCAACCAAAAAACAGACGCGTTGAGCAAACGTCTAGCATTGGCTATAAGCAAATCAGTAACTTGAGTCTGTTTCATATGAAACTGCCTCAAGTTATGTTGGAACAGGGGCCAGCCCCGCTAAATGCGTCAAGTTGCGTCGAACTTGGGAATAGTTTTACGAATAGAAACCCATTTTGTAAAACAATTAGAAAAATAAAAACAACAGATTTCAATATTAATAATTTATTTATAAAACATACGATATCGAGTTATATATTGAATATATAGATAAGATATCATACAGATAAAAATTAAAACAGTAAAAGAAAAAATTAGACAGAATTAAAACAAAACTAAGTAAATAAAGATATCACAGGGAAAGGGCATAAATATTAGGGTTACAATAGATATGATATAAATCAAGAAAAATTAACCTTCAGTAAAATAAATTAATAGTAGTTAAAATAGTTTATACCTTATAATATGTATTAGCAAGAAAACTTAGTTTAAACAAAGATAAAGTCTCTTAAAATCTTTGCGTGTTTTAATAGTGCAAGAATAACTTTACAGCAAAATACAAAATGTGCACATAACGCGGTCTCTCCGGCCACCTAAATGCGTAGAAAAACCAAACAAGACAGATGTTAAGGGCTCTAATCATGTTAGAGGGACACTGGCTGGGGCAGGAGTGTGGTTTTAGCCGGTTCGAGTCCGGCACTACCTCGACTGCCTCACAGGAGAAATTCCTGTGGAACAGTCGAGGTGTCCGCGGGGATTTCCCACTCCTGCCAAATAAAAAAAAAAAAAAAAAAAAAAAAAAAAAAAAAAAAAAAAACCTAACCTAACCTAACCTAACCGTTGATATCTTCGCTTCCAGACGTGCGATTTTGAAGCTGTTTTCAGCGTTTTTAGACCAAACTAGGTCTCCGCCTAAGTTCTGACCATATCGCACGCATTTACACGCGCGTCGGGACTTCATCCCTACTAACACTCGGGAATTTTTCGAATTTTCATAGTAAATCATCAAAATTAATTGTTTTTCCAAATTCTTTTGCAAAAATAACGTTAGTTTATAGTTGAAATAGTCCTCACCCTTCATCCCTGAATTCTGGTCCGCGATCCGTGTCCCGGTCTCCAGGTTGTGGGGTGAAATTCAAAATTTTTTGGTTCAAAAACTGGTTTTTTGACCGAAACTCAAAATTTTTGGTCGGCACCTAGTAAGTTTTATTCCTAATATCGCTAGCCCGCGCGGAGACGCATCTCTGGACACCTCGCCCGCGCCCCTAGCCCGAATAAAACATACCTTTTTCTAAAAAATAGTTTTTTCATACATTCCTGTTAGTACCCAAAATCTACCTAAGGGATTGAATTTAAAACACAAACGTTGATATCTTCGCTTCCAGACGTGCGATTTTGAAGCTGTTTTCAGCGTTTTTAGACCAAACTAGGCCTCCGCCTAAGTTCTGACCATATCGCACGCATTTACACGCGCGTCGGGACTTCATCCCTACTAACACTCGGGAATTTTTCGAATTTTCATAGTGAATCATCAAAATTAATTGTTTTTCCAAATTCTTTTGCAAAAATAACGTTAGTTTATAGTTGAAATAGTCCTCACCCTTCATCCCTGAATTCTGGTCCGCGATCCGTGTCCCGGTCTCCGGGTTGTGGGGTGAAATTCAAAATTTTTTGGTTCAAAAACTGGTTTTTTTGACCGAAACTCAAAATTTTTGGTCGGCACCTAGTAAGTTTTATTCCTAATATCGCTAGCCCGCGCGGAGACGCATCTCTGGACACCTCGCCCGCGCCCCTAGCCCGAATAAAACATACCTTTTTCTAAAAAATAGTTTTTTCATACATTCCTGTTAGTACCCAAAATCTACCTAAGGGATTGAATTTAAAACACAAACGTTGATATCTTCGCTTCCAGACGTGCGATTTTGAAGCTGTTTTCAGCGTTTTTAGACCAAACTAGGCCTCCGCCTAAGTTCTGACCATATCGCACGCATTTACACGCGCGTCGGGACTTCATCCCTACTAACACTCGGGAATTTTTCGAATTTTCATAGTAAATCATCAAAATTAATTGTTTTTCCAAATTCTTTTGCAAAAATAACGTTAGTTTATAGTTGAAATAGTCCTCACCCTTCATCCCTGAATTCTGGTCCGCGATCCGTGTCCCGGTCTCCAGGTTGTGGGGTGAAATTCAAAATTTTTTGGTTCAAAAACTGGTTTTTTGACCGAAACTCAAAATTTTTGGTCGGCACCTAGTAAGTTTTATTCCTAATATCGCTAGCCCGCGCGGAGACGCATCTCTGGACACCTCGCCCGCGCCCCTAGCCCGAATAAAACATACCTTTTTCTAAAAAATAGTTTTTTCATACATTCCTGTTAGTACCCAAAATCTACCTAAGGGATTGAATTTAAAACACAAACGTTGATATCTTCGCTTCCAGACGTGCGATTTTGAAGCTGTTTTCAGCGTTTTTAGACCAAACTAGGCCTCCGCCTAAGTTCTGACCATATCGCACGCATTTACACGCGCGTCGGGACTTCATCCCTACTAACACTCGGGAATTTTTCGAATTTTCATAGTAAATCATCAAAATTAATTGTTTTTCCAAATTCTTTTGCAAAAATAACGTTAGTTTATAGTTGAAATAGTCCTCACCCTTCATCCCTGAATTCTGGTCCGCGATCCGTGTCCCGGTCTCCAGGTTGTGGGGTGAAATTCAAAATTTTTTGGTTCAAAAACTGGTTTTTTGACAGAAACTCAAAATTTTTGGTCGGCACCTAGTAAGTTTTATTCCTAATATCGCTAGCCCGCGCGGAGACGCATCTCTGGACACCTCGCCCGCGCCCCTAGCCCGAATAAAACATACCTTTTTCTAAAAAATAGTTTTTTCATACATTCCTGTTAGTACCCAAAATCTACCTAAGGGATTGAATTTAAAACACAAACGTTGATATCTTCGCTTCCAGACGTGCGATTTTGAAGCTGTTTTCAGCGTTTTTAGACCAAACTAGGCCTCCGCCTAAGTTCTGACCATATCGCACGCATTTACACGCGCGTCGGGACTTCATCCCTACTAACACTCGGGAATTTTTCGAATTTTCATAGTAAATCATCAAAATTAATTGTTTTTCCAAATTCTTTTGCAAAAATAACGTTAGTTTATAGTTGAAATAGTCCTCACCCTTCATCCCTGAATTCTGGTCCGCGATCCGTGTCCCGGTCTCCAGGTTGTGGGGTGAAATTCTAAATTTTTTGGTTCAAAAACTGGTTTTTTGACCGAAACTCAAAATTTTTGGTCGGCACCTAGTAAGTTTTATTCCTTATATCGCTAGCCCGCGCGGAGACGCGTCTCTGGACACCTCGCCCGCACCCCTAGCTCGAATAAATTTTGCCCGCCCACCCGCCCTCTTTGTTATAGGAAGGTAGACGTGGGGTTTTCGGCAAAATTTATTTTTTCATATTAGTTTCTGTAATATATTTTAATCCTGTTAATAGTGTCTTTGTAGGGACAGGTCGTTTTTAAACCTTACTGACTACGAGTAAATAATTTGTTTTACGAAATTTTAAATTTTAATGTTTTAGAAACATAATAATTATTATTAAGTAATTTATTGTGACAGTCGTACTTGAGAGGGCGACTATAATTGTATGACTTTTTTGTAAATACATTTTATTTGATTTTATTATTTATTTACTTACTGTGTTCCCCCCTTTACAGGGTCACTTAGGTACCAGTGTCCTCTCTGAACCTTTCCTCTCGAGCAGATACTGTTGTTCCGTGCCCCTCTTTACAGGGTTCTGATCTGATAATACCTGCTCCCAAATTTTGAATATGTTTCGCACCCCATCTAGCACCGTGAGGGCCCAAGGCTCTAGTAGCTCGCCGCGATCGGCGGAGAAAGTGATGCCTTCACCTGACGCAAGGAGGAGAATCTCCTTCGGAGACGAGACTCCTTTTGCGTCACAGGGAGGCCCTGCCACTCCGGGGACGCGCCGGGCTGCTATCGATGCCACAAGACCGCTCAAAAAGCCTGAGGCTAAGTGCCGCAGTCGCACTGAGGAGGCGAGAGCTTGCCTAAATAAGGCCAAGCTTAATTTAGGCAACTCTCGCAACCTCAAGGCCGAGATAAAGACTGCCGTGCTCGAAGCCATAAACAGGCTTTATGAGCTGGTAAAGGAGTCCGAGTGCGACCAGGCTCCTGCTGCACCCGAAGCCATACCAGTACCCGCACCCACTGCCGACCTCTGTCCCCAGTCCATTTCCGAAAGTCTCGTTAGCCAGACTGACCTCATTTCCACCTTAAAGGAGCATATCTCGATCGTTAAGGAGAACACCGAGAAGGTGGAACAGCTCCGAGACAGTCTGGCTGGCTGGGAAAATGTTGAGGGGAAGACGTACGCCGGCGCGGCGGCCGCGAACAAGCGTCACACTGGGGGACAGACCCTGGAACGAGCGACGCTGCATTCGGTGGTTGTCTCCTCGAAGCAAGAAATGGATACGGGGGATGAGATCCTGGAACGGGTCAGAAGGGCAGTGGACGCGAAAGAGGGCTGGGTGCGTGTGGAAAGAGTGAGAAAGGCTAAGGATCAGAAGATTATAATGGGGTGCGCAACAAAGGAGGAGAGGCACAAATTAAAAACCAGATTGGAAGCGGCCGGAGAGAACCTCGTCGTCGAGGACGTGAAGAATCGGGACCCGCTTCTGATTCTTAGGGACGTATTACTCATGCACAGTGACGAGGATGTGCTGAGAGCCCTTAAGAATCAGAACCGGGAGATATTTCACGGGCTCGACGACAAGGAGCAAAGAATGGTTATTAAGTACCGAAAGAAAACACGTAACCCGCACGCGAATCACGTTGTGCTTGGTGTGTCCCCTACGGTCTGGAAGAGAGCGATTGAAGGGGGAAAACTCCGCATCGACCTCCAGCGAGTTCGCGTCGAGGACCAGACGCCTCTGGTGCAGTGCACCCGCTGTTTGGCATACGGGCACGGGAAACGCTTGTGCACGGAGCCAACCGATCTGTGTAGCCACTGCGGCGGGCCACACGTCAAGGCAAACTGCCCAGAAAAACAGATCGGCAAAGCAGCGGCTTGCGTGAACTGCACCAGAGGAAAACTGGGGGCCACCGAGCACAACACATTCAGCAACGAATGCCCCGTGCGAAGGAAGTGGGACGCATTCGCAAGAGCTTCGATAGCATACTGCTAAAGTTGGCGATGCGACCACTTCCACGCGGCCCAGAAACAAAACCAATTCGGCCCAACCAAAAAACAGACGCGTTGAGCAAACGTCTAGCATTGGCTATAAGCAAATCAGTAACTTGAGTCTGTTTCATATGAAACTGCCTCAAGTTATGTTGGAACAGGGGCCAGCCCCGCTAAATGCGTCAAGTTGCGTCGAACTTGGGAATAGTTTTACGAATAGAAACCCATTTTGTAAAACAATTAGAAAAATAAAAACAACAGATTTCAATATTAATAATTTATTTATAAAACATACGATATCGAGTTATATATTGAATATATAGATAAGATATCATACAGATAAAAATTAAAACAGTAAAAGAAAAAATTAGACAGAATTAAAACAAAACTAAGTAAATAAAGATATCACAGGGAAAGGGCATAAATATTAGGGTTACAATAGATATGATATAAATCAAGAAAAATTAACCTTCAGTAAAATAAATTAATAGTAGTTAAAATAGTTTATACCTTATAATATGTATTAGCAAGAAAACTTAGTTTAAACAAAGATAAAGTCTCTTAAAATCTTTGCGTGTTTTAATAGTGCAAGAATAACTTTACAGCAAAATACAAAATGTGCACATAACGCGGTCTCTCCGGCCACCTAAATGCGTAGAAAAACCAAACAAGACAGATGTTAAGGGCTCTAATCATGTTAGAGGGACACTGGCTGGGGCAGGAGTGTGGTTTTAGCCGGTTCGAGTCCGGCACTACCTCGACTGCCTCACAGGAGAAATTCCTGTGGAACAGTCGAGGTGTCCGCGGGGATTTCCCACTCCTGCCAAATAAAAAAAAAAAAAAAAAAAAAAAAAAAAAAAAAAAAAAAACCTAACCTAACCTAACCTAACCGTTGATATCTTCGCTTCCAGACGTGCGATTTTGAAGCTGTTTTCAGCGTTTTTAGACCAAACTAGGTCTCCGCCTAAGTTCTGACCATATCGCACGCATTTACACGCGCGTCGGGACTTCATCCCTACTAACACTCGGGAATTTTTCGAATTTTCATAGTAAATCATCAAAATTAATTGTTTTTCCAAATTCTTTTGCAAAAATAACGTTAGTTTATAGTTGAAATAGTCCTCACCCTTCATCCCTGAATTCTGGTCCGCGATCCGTGTCCCGGTCTCCAGGTTGTGGGGTGAAATTCAAAATTTTTTGGTTCAAAAACTGGTTTTTTGACCGAAACTCAAAATTTTTGGTCGGCACCTAGTAAGTTTTATTCCTAATATCGCTAGCCCGCGCGGAGACGCATCTCTGGACACCTCGCCCGCGCCCCTAGCCCGAATAAAACATACCTTTTTCTAAAAAATAGTTTTTTCATACATTCCTGTTAGTACCCAAAATCTACCTAAGGGATTGAATTTAAAACACAAACGTTGATATCTTCGCTTCCAGACGTGCGATTTTGAAGCTGTTTTCAGCGTTTTTAGACCAAACTAGGCCTCCGCCTAAGTTCTGACCATATCGCACGCATTTACACGCGCGTCGGGACTTCATCCCTACTAACACTCGGGAATTTTTCGAATTTTCATAGTGAATCATCAAAATTAATTGTTTTTCCAAATTCTTTTGCAAAAATAACGTTAGTTTATAGTTGAAATAGTCCTCACCCTTCATCCCTGAATTCTGGTCCGCGATCCGTGTCCCGGTCTCCGGGTTGTGGGGTGAAATTCAAAATTTTTTGGTTCAAAAACTGGTTTTTTTGACCGAAACTCAAAATTTTTGGTCGGCACCTAGTAAGTTTTATTCCTAATATCGCTAGCCCGCGCGGAGACGCATCTCTGGACACCTCGCCCGCGCCCCTAGCCCGAATAAAACATACCTTTTTCTAAAAAATAGTTTTTTCATACATTCCTGTTAGTACCCAAAATCTACCTAAGGGATTGAATTTAAAACACAAACGTTGATATCTTCGCTTCCAGACGTGCGATTTTGAAGCTGTTTTCAGCGTTTTTAGACCAAACTAGGCCTCCGCCTAAGTTCTGACCATATCGCACGCATTTACACGCGCGTCGGGACTTCATCCCTACTAACACTCGGGAATTTTTCGAATTTTCATAGTAAATCATCAAAATTAATTGTTTTTCCAAATTCTTTTGCAAAAATAACGTTAGTTTATAGTTGAAATAGTCCTCACCCTTCATCCCTGAATTCTGGTCCGCGATCCGTGTCCCGGTCTCCAGGTTGTGGGGTGAAATTCAAAATTTTTTGGTTCAAAAACTGGTTTTTTGACCGAAACTCAAAATTTTTGGTCGGCACCTAGTAAGTTTTATTCCTAATATCGCTAGCCCGCGCGGAGACGCATCTCTGGACACCTCGCCCGCGCCCCTAGCCCGAATAAAACATACCTTTTTCTAAAAAATAGTTTTTTCATACATTCCTGTTAGTACCCAAAATCTACCTAAGGGATTGAATTTAAAACACAAACGTTGATATCTTCGCTTCCAGACGTGCGATTTTGAAGCTGTTTTCAGCGTTTTTAGACCAAACTAGGCCTCCGCCTAAGTTCTGACCATATCGCACGCATTTACACGCGCGTCGGGACTTCATCCCTACTAACACTCGGGAATTTTTCGAATTTTCATAGTAAATCATCAAAATTAATTGTTTTTCCAAATTCTTTTGCAAAAATAACGTTAGTTTATAGTTGAAATAGTCCTCACCCTTCATCCCTGAATTCTGGTCCGCGATCCGTGTCCCGGTCTCCAGGTTGTGGGGTGAAATTCAAAATTTTTTGGTTCAAAAACTGGTTTTTTGACAGAAACTCAAAATTTTTGGTCGGCACCTAGTAAGTTTTATTCCTAATATCGCTAGCCCGCGCGGAGACGCATCTCTGGACACCTCGCCCGCGCCCCTAGCCCGAATAAAACATACCTTTTTCTAAAAAATAGTTTTTTCATACATTCCTGTTAGTACCCAAAATCTACCTAAGGGATTGAATTTAAAACACAAACGTTGATATCTTCGCTTCCAGACGTGCGATTTTGAAGCTGTTTTCAGCGTTTTTAGACCAAACTAGGCCTCCGCCTAAGTTCTGACCATATCGCACGCATTTACACGCGCGTCGGGACTTCATCCCTACTAACACTCGGGAATTTTTCGAATTTTCATAGTAAATCATCAAAATTAATTGTTTTTCCAAATTCTTTTGCAAAAATAACGTTAGTTTATAGTTGAAATAGTCCTCACCCTTCATCCCTGAATTCTGGTCCGCGATCCGTGTCCCGGTCTCCAGGTTGTGGGGTGAAATTCAAAATTTTTTGGTTCAAAAACTGGTTTTTTGACAGAAACTCAAAATTTTTGGTCGGCACCTAGTAAGTTTTATTCCTAATATCGCTAGCCCGCGCGGAGACGCATCTCTGGACACCTCGCCCGCGCCCCTAGCCCGAATAAAACATACCTTTTTCTAAAAAATAGTTTTTTCATACATTCCTGTTAGTACCCAAAATCTACCTAAGGGATTGAATTTAAAACACAAACGTTGATATCTTCGCTTCCAGACGTGCGATTTTGAAGCTGTTTTCAGCGTTTTTAGACCAAACTAGGCCTCCGCCTAAGTTCTGACCATATCGCACGCATTTACACGCGCGTCGGGACTTCATCCCTACTAACACTCGGGAATTTTTCGAATTTTCATAGTAAATCATCAAAATTAATTGTTTTTCCAAATTCTTTTGCAAAAATAACGTTAGTTTATAGTTGAAATAGTCCTCACCCTTCATCCCTGAATTCTGGTCCGCGATCCGTGTCCCGGTCTCCAGGTTGTGGGGTGAAATTCAAAATTTTTTGGTTCAAAAACTGGTTTTTTGACCGAAACTCAAAATTTTTGGTCGGCACCTAGTAAGTTTTATTCCTAATATCGCTAGCCCGCGCGGAGACGCATCTCTGGACACCTCGCCCGCGCCCATAGCTCGAAAAAATTTTTGCTCGCCCACCCGCCCTCTGATCTATAGGAAGAGGGTAGACGTGGGATTTTGGCAAAATTTAATTTCGTCATTTCGTTTTGCTGTACATTTTGAGGGTTTTGAAGTGTTTTGTAGGGAAATTTTTACATTTTAACTTTATATTTTGACCGAGTCTGCAAAGGCTTACGACGGAAACTATTGTTTAATTTTATTGTATTTATATCTTATCGACGACAACTATTATTTAAATTTTATTGTATTTACATCTTGATTCTATTAGTCTTTATCTTACTGTGTTCCCCCTTTACAGGGACACAGAAGAACAAATATTTTATGTGACGGTCGACTGTAAGTGTGCGACTAAAATTGTATAATATCTGCTTTTATTTATATTTTAATTGATTTTAACTTAATACTTACTGTGTCCCCCCTTTACAGGGTCACAGAAGTACCAGTGCCCGTCAGTCTCTCTCCTCACGAGCCGATATTGCTGTGCCGACCCCCTCTTTACAGGGGTCTGTTCCGATATTATCGGCTCCTAAATCCTAAATATGTTCTGCACCCCATCCAGCACCGTGAAGACCCACGGCTCTGGTAGCTCGCCGCGATTGGCGGAGAAAGCGGGACCTTCGCCGGCCGATGCGAGGAGGAGAATCTCTTTTGAAGAAGACGTCCCTTCTGCCTCGCAGGGGGTCCCTGCCACTCCGGGGACGCGCCGAGCTGCCATTGATGCCTCAAGACCGCTCAGAAAGCCTGAGGCAGGGTACCGTAGTCGTACTGAGGAAGCGAGAGCGTGCCTGAACAAGGCCAAGCTTAATATAGGCAACTCTCGCAACCTCAGGACCGACATCAAGACTGCGGTGCTCGAGGCCATAAACAGACTTTATGAGCTGGTCAAGGAGTCTGAGCGTGACAAGGGCCCGGCCGTACCCTCTGCCGCACCCGTACCCACTGCTGACCGTAGTCCCCATCCTATTTCCGTCGAAGTTCTTGCTGGCCAGACTGAGCTCCTAAACAGTCTGAAAGAGCACATCTCGGAGTTAAGAGATAACTCCGAGAAACTGGAAAGGCTCCAGCACAGTCTGGCCAGCAAGGAAAGTGCGGGGGAGACGACCTACGCGAGTATAGCAGCCGTCAGCAAAGGCCACACCGGGGCACAAACCCTGGAGCGAACGACGCTGCACTCCGTGGTCGTCTCCTCGACACAAGAGATGGAAACAGGGGACGAAATCCTTGAAAGGGTTAGGAAAGCGGTGGACGCGAAGGAGGGCTGGGTGCGCATTGAGAAAGTCAGGAAGGCCAAAGATCGAAAGATTATCATGGGGTGCGCTACACAGGAAGAGAGACGCAAAGTGAAGGAGCGGTTGGAGGCGGCTGGAGGAAACCTCGTTGTCGAGGAAGTGAAGAATCGGGACCCGCTTCTGATTCTCAGGGACGTGTTGAAAATACACAGCGACGAAGAGGTCGTAAAAGCCCTGAAGAATCAGAACAGGGAGATTTTCCACGGCCTCGACAACGAGGACCAAAGGACCGTTATAAAGTACCGACGGAATACCCGCAACCCACACATGAATCACGTGGTGCTCAGTGTGTCCCCAATGATCTGGAAGCGGGCAATCGATGCGGGAAAACTTCGCATCGACCTCCAGAGAGTCCGCGTCGAAGATCAGACGCCACTGGTGCAGTGTACCCGCTGCCTGGGGTACGGTCACGGCAAACGCCTCTGTAAGGAGCCAGCCGACCTGTGTAGCCACTGTGGCGGCTCACACATCAGAGCGGATTGCCCAAACCGACTGACCGGTGAAGCGGCGGCGTGTGTAAACTGCACCAGAGCCAAGTTGGGGAACACTGAGCACAACGCGTTCAGTAGCGACTGCCCGGTGCGTAGGAGGTGGGATGGATTGGCCCGTGCTTCTATAGCGTACTGCTAAGGGCGTCCCCGAAACCACTACTAGGTACAACATAGTCCAGGCCAACCTGCAACGGAGTCAGCTAGCCACCAACGAACTTTTGCTCGAGGCAGCAAAGCGCAAACTCGCCGTAGCGTTGCTCCAGGAGCCCTACGTGGGTGGGGTAAGAAGAATGAGAGGTCACCGGGGCGTAAGGGTCTTCCAGAGCTCTGAGGGAGGAGAAGGGACTGTAAAGGCGGCAATAGCCGTCTTCGACAAAGACTTGGACGTCTTACAGTACCCGCAACTCACCACAAACAACATCGTTGTGGTGGGAGTCCGAACCAGAGCCTGGACGATCACGCTGGTGTCTCTCTACTTCGAGCCCGACAAGCCCATTGAGCCATACCTGGAGCACCTCCGTCAGATAGAGCGAGAGCTGGGCTCTAGCAGGTTGGTTATTGGAGGAGACGCGAATGCGAAAAGTGCCTGGTGGGGTAGCAGCAGTGAAGATCGGAGGGGTACGCAAATGTGTGGAGCGCTGGGGGAGCTGGGGCTACAGATCCTCAACACTGGGGACATACCCACCTTCGACACCATTCGGGGTGGCATCAGGTACTGCAGCCACGTAGATGTGACGGCCTGTTCGGCGGACATGCTGGACTTGGTGGACGGCTGGCGGATTAACGAGGGTCTCACGAGCTCCGACCACAACGGCATTATCTTCGGCATTAATTTAATTAAATCAATAGGCATAAACATTGAGAGGACCACTAGGGTTTACAACACAAAAAAAGCAAATTGGAGCCAGTTTCGTGAGAAACTGACACAAATTATGCAGGACAAGGATTTGACCCTTTTGGGACTCTCAAATGTTACACAAGTTCACGAGTTAGAGGTACACATTAACACATACACACAAGCAATTACACACACATCACAACACACAATTCCGGGGAAAAACAACACAGAAACACTTACCTTGCCGTGGTGGTCTGAGGAGCTCGCTGAGATGAAGAGGCTGGTCGCCACCAGGAAACGCAGAGTCAGGAACGCAGCGCCGGTCCGAAGAGCGATGGTTGTAGACCTGTACAAAAAGGAAAGGGAAAGATATGAGGAAGCAGTTACGAAAGCCGCAACAGAGAGCTGGAAGGAGTTCTGCGGGAAGCAGGACAGAGAAGGGGTCTGGGAGGGAATATACAGGGTAATGGGAAGGATCGGAAAGAGAGAAGAGGATCTGCCACTACAGTTAGGTGGACAGCCGCTGGACGCGAGGGGTTCCGTGAAGCTGTTGGCCGAGACGTTCTACCCCGAGGACCGAGAGGAAGATGATACCATAGACCATCGCCAAATAAGAGAACGGGCAGAAATGGTAAATGCATGGAGCCATGATGAACGACATGACCCACCGTTTACCCTAAGCGAGCTCGATAGGTCTATGGGATCATTCAACCCAAAAAAGGCACCGGGAGCCGACGGCTTCACGGCGGACATCTGCAGTCACGCGGTTCACTGTGACCCCAACTACTTCCTGGCACTGCTGAATAAGTGCCTGGCACTCCACCACTTCCCGAAGATCTGGAAGGAAGCAACGGTGGTTGTGCTTAGAAAGCCAGGCAAAGACTCGTACACCGCACCCAAGTCGTACAGGCCGGTTGGGCTATTGCCTGTCCTGGGGAAAGTGTACGAGAAGATGCTGGTCGCCCGCCTCAAATTTTACTTACTACCCAGGATTAGTACTCGCCAATACGGCTTTATGCCTCAAAAAAGCACTGAAGACTCCCTCTATACCCTCGTGCAGCACATCCGCACGAAGCTGGCACAGAAAAAGATTATCACGCTTGTGTCACTGGATATTGAGGGAGCATTCGACAGTGCGTGGTGGCCCATTATCAAAGTACGATTGGCTGAGGAAAATTGTCCTGTAAATTTGAGACGGGTAGTCAGCAGCTATCTCAGCGACAGGGTGGTCACGGTGAGATACGCCGGTGAAGAAAGCAGGAGAAGTACCAGCAAAGGGTGCGTTCAGGGCTCGATAGGAGGGCCCATTTTTTGGAACCTGATACTGGACCCGCTTCTGAAGCAGCTAGATAGTAGGGGTGATTATTGCCAGGCATTCGCTGACGACGTGGTGTTGGTATTCGACGGGGACACAGCACTGGAAATCGAGGGACAGGCCAATGCCGCTCTCGAACATGTTCGAACGTGGGGTGTCAGAAATAGGCTGAACTTCGCACCGCACAAAACCTGTGCGATGGTACTAACGCGAAGGCTGAAATACGACACGCCGCGTTTGAGCATGGGGGGGATCGACATTGGGATGTCCCAAGATGTTAAAATACTGGGGCTCACTATGGATGCTAAACTCACCTTCAACAAACACGTAGCTGTGGTCTGTAAAAAGGCCATAGCTATGTACAAGCAGCTGGCCAGAGCAGCCCGGGTCAGTTGGGATTTACACCCGGAGGTGATAAGGGCTATATACACTGCTGCAGTAGAGCCTACGATTTTGTACGCCGCAAGCGCATGGGCACCTGCCGCCAATAAATTAGGGGTCGTAAAACAGTTGAACGTGGTCCAGAGGGGGTTTGCCCAGAAGCTGTGTAGAGCCTACCGCACGGTCTCCCTAAACTCGGCACTGGTGCTGGCTGGTATACTCCCACTCGACCTCCGTATACGGGAAGCGGCTGCGCTGTACGAAGCCAAGAGGGGTGTACCCCAGCCGGTACTAGGAGGAAGGGAGATTGAGCGGATGGCTCCAGCGATAGAGGCTCCGCACCCCGCGGAACAAGTAAAACTGGAGTTCGGAAGCCTGGTAGACGAGGAACAATATAACAACCACAGCGACTTCGCTGTGCGTATATTCACAGACGGCAGCAAGATTGAGGGCAAAGTCGGAGCGGCGCTATCCTTATGGAATGGTGCCACCGAAACTAAGGCCCTCAAACTTGCCTTGCCGTCATACTGTACCGTCTACCAGGCTGAACTTCTGGCCCTACAGAAGGCGGCAGGAGAAGTGCTCGAGAGTGGTGAAACCACGTTCGGCATCTTCAGCGACTCCATGGCGGCCCTTCAGTCAGTTGCGAACGTAGGTTCCCCCCATCCCCTGGCTGTGGAAACCAGGGACACCATCCGACGCTGCAGGCTCCAGAACAAGAGTGTCTCCTTGTTCTGGATAAAGGCCCACGCAGGGTTGGAGGGGAACGAGCGAGCCGACCAGCTGGCGAAAGAGGCCGCACTGAAGTCGAAGAAGAGGCCGGACTATGATCTGTGCCCCTTATCATTCGTCAAGCGAAGAATCCGGTCGGAGACGCTTGACGAGTGGAACGGAAGGTACGGATCCGGTGAAACTGCCTCGGGCACCAAAATTTTCTTCCCGGACGCGGTAGTGGCGTACAAGGTCGTGCGCAAAGTGGTCCCCACGAGCATCACCACGCAGATACTCACGGGGCACGGTGGGTTCTCTGCATACTTGAGTCGGTTCAAGTGTAAAGAGAGCCCATCGTGCGCTTGCGAGCCTGGCAAGGAAGAGACGGTGCTCCATATACTATTGGAGTGCCCCATCACCGCAAGGGCCAGATATGAGGCAGAGCAGCAGCTAGGTGTAGAGCTCGTTGCGCAAAATCTCCCAAACCTGATGGCGGATAAAACCCGCGAAAAGTTTCTGGAATACTGCACAAAAATTGCAACAATAGTGATTTGCAGAAACAAATAATAAAAATACTTGAGTATATAATAAGTATATATGCTAAGTATTTTTAGTTTGTTGGTATTTTTTTTAAATTAAAAATAGGAGGGGGGGATTTTGGTAGCTTTAGACAGATAAAATTATCGTCAGTGTAGATGAGTAGCGGGTAGGTATAGTTTCAAATTGTTAATGCTGAAAGTCATAGTTGTCCACACCGAGAGGACGTCTCTCCGAATTCCTAAATAAGGAAATAAATAAAAACAAAAAGCCAAGCCAATGTCAATATGCACAAAAACGGCTCTGATAATGTCAGAGGGCACTGGAAAGGCAGGAGTGTGGTTTTAGCCGGTTCGAGTCCGGCACTACCTCGACTGTCTCCCAAGAGAAATTCCTGTGGGATAGTCGAGGTGTCCGCGGGGATTTCCCACTCCTGCCAAAACAAAAAAAAAAAAAAAAAAAAAAAAAACCTAACCTAACCTAACCTAACCTTTTTTTTTTTTTTTTTTTTTTTTTTTTTTTGACGCTGGGAAAAAATGCATTACGCATACCCTCCCATCGGGGGACGGGAGGGGTATGTGGGACTCCCCGGGTGGACCCGGTATACCCACTAAAACGACCCAGCGCATTCCCGCTTCGTCCAAGTGGCGGGGGACTGGGAAACCGGCACAGCCTTCACTTCCAGTCCTCCGCCGACGATTGCAAGGCAGACCCCTCACACCCTCACGGGTGTGGGGGGGTCGGGAATGACCGACGAAGGTGACGGGTGCAATGCGGGCGAAGGCACCCCCGCGCCTGTCGCCCGCCCGTCACCATGAGGAGGGAGGGCTCGACGCCTTCTCCCCCTTCTTCGTCTGCGGAGCGGCGCAGCGAGAGGATCATCCTCCCGCGCGCGTTCCGCCTCCTCCTTTTGCGAAAGTACGTCCTCGCAAAAGGAGGCTACCGCTGACCAGGCCTCCTCGCTCCCCAGCATGGCGTCGACCACGCCGGGAAGCGAGAGGTCCGGTCCGACCACCGCGGTCAGACCGCGGCGCAGCTCGGACCACGCCGGGCACACCTCGAGGGTGTGCTGCGCCGTGTCCTCTGCCGCGCCGCAGTCGTGGCACGCCGGGGTCTCCTCCCTCCCGATCCGGTGCAGGTGCGATCCGAAGCAGCCGTGCCCGGACAACACCTGCACCAGACGGAAAGAGAGGAAACCGTGGGACCGCTCGAGCCAGCCCCTCAGGACCGGACCGAGCGCGTCCAACGTCCGGCGGCCAAAGGCGGCGTTGGCGAGGTCCTCCGTCCAATGGAGGACGATGGCGTCCTTCGCCTCCTGCCGCACGGCCTCCCGCTCTTCGGCGACGGGGCGCTCCCCGAGCGCCTTCCGGTGCGCCGTCCACTCGTACACTCTGGCGAGCACCCATGCCTCCAACTCCCAAGGAGGGGTGCCGGCCAGAGCGCACGCCGCCGAAAAGCCCACCGAGCGGTAAGCCCTCGCAACCCGCTGTGCAATGGCCCGCTGGGGCCTGCGGATGGCGGTCGCATTCTCCCTCCTATGGAGGGAGTCCGCCCAGATGGGCGCCCCGTAAAGGGCCATGCTCCGCAAGATGCTGGCATAGAGGCGCCGGCATTTCGCCTTGGGCCCCCCCAGGTTTGGGAGGAGCCACGAGAGGGCGTCCGCGGCCTTCAACAGGCGCGTCGACAGTCCGCTGAAGTGCGGGCCGAAGCGCCACCTGTCGTCCAGCACCAGCCCCAGATATTTCATCTGGGGCTGGACCCCTATACGGACGCCCTCCACGACGATGTGGGCGTCGGGAGGGCAGCGCTGCCGGGGACCGCGAAAGTACACGGCCTCCGTCTTGTGCAGCGCCACCTTCAATCCCAGGCGGCGGATCCTCTCTGCCACCAAGGATCCGCCAGCCGAGGCCAGACAGGCCGCATCCCCGAAGTTCCTCCCCCGGGCAGTGAGGAGAGTGTCGTCCGCGTAGCAGATGACACTCGTGCCCGGGAGGAGGGCTCCCCGCAAGAGCCAGTTAAACCCGATGTTCCACAAGGGGGGGCCAAGCACCGACCCCTGTGGAACACCGGACTCTGCCCCGTAGCGCCTCACGGTGGCCGTTTTGTCTACGAAGAGGACCTCTCGGTCCTCCAAGTAGCTGGCCAGGAGATCCCGCAGATATTGGGGCACTCCGTGATACCGGAGCGCCTCCAAAATCGTCGAGTGGGGGACGGAGTTGAAGGCGTTCGCAATGTCGAATGACACCGCCAGCACTCCGTCCCCCGCATCCACCGCCTCCTTTACCTGGCCCTTCAGTAGGGCCAGCGCGTCGATCGTCGAACGCCCACGACGGAATCCGTATTGGGCGTCCGACAGGTCCGGCCCTACCCCCCGCAAATGGCTGTCCAGCCTCCCGGCGACAATCCCCTCGAACAATTTACCGACCTCATCGAGCAGAACGATGGGCCGGTATGCCGAGGGGGAACCTAACCTAACCTAACCTAACCTAACCTAACCTAACCTAACCTAACCCAGTACCCCCCCAGCCCTCGTGGTGGTCGGATCATTTTTGAAGCTGCTCCGCGCTTAAAAAATCGAAAAAATTGGTTTTTGTGCAGATATTACCAAGTGAAGTGTGTCACTGCACGCGGAAAATCAAGCCGCATCAAGTGCCGTGCCCCAAATGTGTCTGTATTCAGCGGAAAAAGTGCTATTCCTGAAAAACCTTAATCTTTGAGGTTAAATAAAACGTGCTAAAGTTTAAAACGCTCACGCTGTCAAAACAAGATCGATGACCCCCAAATTTTTTCTCAAATTCCTGTGAACATCTTGGTCCCCTACCATCTGGGCCACTCAAGGACATTCGGACGCGTCATCTGGGCGAGTTATTCAGGAAAAACAGAAAACCACGTGTGCTGAAAAAGCAGAAGCGGTGGAGGTATCTTCACGAAACTTGGCGCCGATCAGGACCCTTGACAGTAAAGGCGAGTGCAACACTTTTCAAAATTTTATCGCAACTGGTTGTTTTTATATCGCAAATTAAAAGTTGCAAAATTGGACCAGTTTTTCTTCGGAACGGAGAGGAATTTTGAAGATCTACAACTGCAGCCTGTTGCGCGCTTCCTAGATCACTATAAGTTTTAATGTTTAGATTTTTCGGACTGACCATTTTCTTAAAATCGTTAAAAAACCGTTAAAACCATAATTTCGGATTTTTTACAATAGAATAAGTTATTAAAATTAACAAATTTATTTCATAGTCAAGCCGCTTATTTCCAACATATTTTAACATTTTTTTCAAAATTTTCTGCCTAGCCGTTTTGAAGATATCGATTTTCTAACGATTTTATGCGATAAATTGTAAATAATAGGTTAAAATCACTTTTTTATTATATATTTGTGTTTAGGCAACTTATTGCAACTAGTTTAAGCCCAAACTTGGGCCAGGTAGCCCCGGAATTGCCGATTTTGTTAAATGTCGGCCATTTTGTCCCATTGGGATAATTGTTTGTTTTTATTATAGCTCCCGAACCGTAAGACTTACGGACTCGCGGTTTTCGGTTCGGAATAGAGTTCAGTTTGATGAACGATACCAGTAAATTTCAGGCTTTTTCAGGCTGAAAACTTTTTCGGGCCTGAAACCCTTTTCGGCTGTAAAAGAGAGTGGGGCCGATCTGTCCGTCGAAAATCCGGGCTCGCTGCGACCTATGGTTGCGAAGTTATCGTTGGTTGAAGTGGACGTTTGACATTTCGGCGGCCATCTTGGCAAAATTAAACCTGCCCCATCTCCTGAACCCGTCGGGATATTTGCATTCTGATTTCAGATTCACGCTCAGGGGCCCATCGTCTTTCCCTCCCCCCTGGTTTCAGGAGATTTGGTGGCTAAAAATTTCAGGATCCTGAATTTGTTTTCGGCCGCTAGCGGAGGTCACGCTTAAACAAGCGAGTCCAAACTCGGGCTTTCTGCGACGCACACGACTGGAGTTATCGCAAGTCAAAAACTAACTTTGACGTTTACGGCGGCCATCTTGGCAACATTCAAACACCCGTAACTCCGGAACGGGGGGTCGCAGAAGGTTGGCGTTTCTTTTGTGCCACCTGGCTAGACCTCGACAATCCTTGAAAAGTCATTTCAGGACTTTTCAGGACAAAAAATTTTTCAGCGCTGAAAATCCGCTCGTCATATAGAGCTCATCGAGCACATCACTTCAAGCCCAAGCACGGAGCAATTCGGCCCAGGGGTTCAAAAAATATAGCTGTTATCCCTTTTGTGGTGGCTAATCTGGTCGAATATCCCAAAATTTGGATCCCCTGTATCTCAGGAACCCTTAGGGCTATTGGCACCGTGTTTGGTATCGTTTTGTAGGGCTCGCGGAGACCTATCGGACGGGCGTAGCGGATTGCCTCTACATAGAGCAACTTTTTGCTTCCCCTAGAAACCTGGTGTTTTTGGACCTGCAGTAGTTTTTCTTTGGAAATTGACTTCCCTTGACCCCGAGTATTTGGCTCGCGAGGACAGCACCTCATTTAATAACATTTGACACCGACGGAGGCTTGCTCTATGTGGTGACAAGAGTTGATTTTCGCACCGCTGCAATAGGACGAAATATCACGGAGGCTTTATTGAGCCTAACTTATCTCTCTCTACGACCGCGGATTAGCAACTACTGCCTAGTTTTCTTGGTTTTATTTTACTTGCTTTCTGTTTTTATTTATTGTTAATTGTTTTTATTTTATTCTTATTTTGTTATTTTATTCGGATTGCACATATCTTTACACTGTGTGCAAGCCGCTATTGACATTTATTTTACCCCAATAATTGACGCACTCTACCTACAATGCTTGCCAGAACACCAGCAAAACCCTCTGAGGATACGGAGTCACAAAAGTCACCACCTAAAGCACAAATGCTCCCGAGGAAAAATTCACCACCAAAGACTCAGACTCTCTCGTCCAATGTAAGACGCAGCGTTGAGACATTGGAGGCGGCCGCATCTGCGCAACACAACGTGACTCCGTCTACCAGCAAGCTAGAAGTCCAAGTCCAGCCGAGACAAGTCCTGTCTAGTCGTTTGGCGGAAGCCAAAGCTAATGTAATAAAGGCAAGAACCAACCTGAACAACTCGCGAAACACTAAGACGGACATAAAATTAAATGTGCTGGAGGCGGTGGAAAAGCTCTTCCAGTTGATTAAAGATGCAGACAGTGAGATTAAAAAACTCAAAAAGACCGGGGAAGCATCTACACCTGACCCAACACAGACAACACCAGACAAGATGAGTCACAAAGAGACGCTCGAAAATAACAGTCTCATCATCGAGCAACTGAAAGAGCAGAGCCGTCTACTTATAGAAAACGGCAGGAAGATGGATGACTTAAAGGAGACTATGGAGCAGCAACACCAGCAGGTCATAAGCATTAAAACCTACGCAGAGACCGCGGCAGCTCGACCAGCTTTGCACATGTCACCACCGCAAAACGCACTACACTCAGTAGTCGTCACGTCGAAAGACGAAAGCGATACTGGCGATCAGGTGCTGACAAAGGTCAGGGAAGCAGTGGATGCTAAGGAAGGCTGGGTCAAAGTAGAAAGGACTCGGAAGGGTAAAGACCGTAAGGTGATAATGAGCTGCAACACGGAAGAGGATAGGCAGAAAATTAAACACAGACTTGAGAAATCCGGGAAAAACCTAGTCGTGGAAGAAGTGAAAAATCGGGACCCTTTACTGAAGCTCACGGACGTCCTCACAGTCAACACTGACGAGGACGTATTAAAAGCTTTCAAGAAGCAAAATTACGACATCTTCCGCGACCTAAAAGAAGGAGAAAACAGACTGGAGATCAAATATAAGAGGAAGGCTAGGAACCCACACACCAACCACATAGTTCTCAGCGTGTCACCAGTTATCTGGAAACGAGCAACGGAGGCTGGAGCGGTCTATATTGACCTCCAAAGAATACGGGTGATGGACCAATCACCCCTAGTGCAGTGTTCGCGATGCCTTGGGTACGGCCACAGTAAACGATTCTGCGTGGCTCCAGTGGACCTCTGCAGCCACTGTGGAGGATCACACCTCAGAGCGCAGTGCCCAGAATGGCTCGCTGGAAGCGAACCAACCTGCAGAAACTGCACAGTGGCCAAACTCGCTCGCAACGACCACAACGCCTTCGACTCAGAATGCCCGATACGGAGGAAACGAGACGCAATAGCCCGTATGTCGGTGGCATATTGCTAAAGTGGTCCCAAAGAATACTCCTGCGTCAAAAACAGCAAGACCATACCGAGTGGCCCAAGCAAACCTCCAGAGGAAGAAACTAGCAACCACTGAACTCTTCTTAGAGGCCAGTGAACGCAATATCGCATGGGCACTGATCCAGGAGCCGTATGTGGGGGGGGCGAGGAGTATGAAGAGCTACCGTGGCGCGAGACTCTACCAGTGCGAGGTTGATGGAAGTGGGAGGGTAAAGGCGGCTATTGCCGTCTTTGACAATGATCTGGATGTCATCCCCTACCCGAAACTCACCACAAACAATATCACTGTGGTGGGGATCCGGACCAAAGCCTGGGAAATCGTAGTAGTCTCTTATTACTTCGAGCCAGATCAACCCATAGGGCCCTACCTGGACCAGTTAACCCAGATCAAAAGAGAAGTGGCCACCGGTAGATTGCTTATAGGGGGCGACGCAAACGCGAAAAGTCACTGGTGGGGCAGCACGACAGAGGACCTCAGGGGAGAAGAAATGCTCGGGACCCTGGGAGAGTTGGAGCTTCAGGTACTAAACACGGGAGATACGCCTACTTTTGACACCATCAGAGGTGGAATAGCGTTGAAGAGTCACGTAGATGTCACGGCATGTTCGCTGGATTTGTTTGACCTGGTGGAAGGCTGGCGGGTCGACACCGGCGCAACGAGCTCGGACCACAACACCATATTTTTTAACATTAGCGTACAGAGGGAAAAGGGGATAAATATAATTAGAACCACTCGGAAATACAATACAAAAAAAGCAGATTGGGACAAATTTGGCGAAGAAATAAAAAATTATAAATTAGAAAATAATATAAATTTAGAAAACGTAAATAAATTAACTAGTAAAAACGAATTGGAGAAAATAGTCATAAAATATCAAAATGGAATAGAAAAAGCCTGTGAAAGTGCTATACCTAAAATAAAAACCAAAACTAAATTTACCGTCCCGTGGTGGTCCGAGGAGCTCGCTGCGATGAAAAAGGAGGTCGCCAGGCGGAAAAACCGCATCCGCAACGCCGCACCGGTCCGGAGAGCGAAGGTCGTCGACGAGTACAAGAAAGCGAAAGAAGAATACGAGTGCCTAGCCATACAAGTCGAAACCACCAGTTGGAAGGAGTTCTGTAGAAAACAGGACCGCGAAGGAGTATGGGAAGGGATATATAGAGTTATCGGGAGGACCGCCAGGAGAAAAGAAGATCAGACCCTACTTAACGATGGTGCATTCCTAAACCCAAAGGAGTCGGCAGCCCTACTTGCCGATACGTTCTATCCTAAGGACACAGCAGAGGAGGACAATGAGGACCACAGGCTCATAAGGGAAGCAGCCAGTCGGGTAAACGAGTGGAAGCATGGTGAATACCATGACCCACCGTTTACGCCGCTGGAGCTGAAAACAGCCGTAGGAGGTTTTAATCCAAAGAAGGCCCCCGGATCGGATGGACTTACATCGGACATCTGCTGTCGTGCGATCAACCAAGACCCGGACGCATTCCTTGCCCTGTTCAACAAATGCCTAGAACTGGCACACTTTCCGAACATCTGGAAAGAGGCTACGGTTGTGGTCCTCAGAAAACCGGGCAAGGATAACTACCTGAGCCCCAAGTCTTACAGACCGATAGGTCTACTGCCCGTCTTGGGGAAGGTCCTGGAGAGGATGGTAGTAACACGGATCAAGTGGCAGCTTGTACCGCGGCTCAGTACTCGTCAGTTTGGCTTTATGCCCCAGAGGAGCACCGAGGACGCCCTCTATACGCTAATGAAGCACGTGAAGGACAAGTTGAGGCTGAAGAAGCTAATTGTCCTGGTGTCATTGGATATAGAGGGTGCCTTCGACAGCGCATGGTGGCCAGCTATCAAAGTCAGGCTGGCTGAGGAAAAGTGCCCGGTTAACACCAGGAGGCTACTTGACAGCTATCTCGACAGCAGAAAAGTTAGGGTGAGATATGCCGGGGAGGAATGCACAAGAGAGACCAACAAAGGCTGTGTTCAAGGGTCAATTGGCGGTCCAATATTGTGGAACCTTCTGCTGGATCCATTGCTCCAGGATTTGGAAACGAAGGGACATTTTGTGCAGGCTTTTGCGGATGACATCGTGCTAGTGGTGGATGGCGACACCGCAAGTGAGGTAACTAGGATAGCCAATGCAGCCCTCGCCCATGTTCAGGACTGGGGTGTTCGAAACAAGCTTAGGTTTGCACCGCACAAAACTTGCGCGATGCTCATAACCAACAAGCTTAAGTACGACACTCCAGCCCTGAGCATGGCCGGGGTCAACATCGGCCTGGTGAAAAGTTTAAAACTGCTGGGGTTGACAATCGACGACAAATTAACCTTCAACGAGCACACGGCGAACATATGTAAACGAGCAGCTGAAATTTACAAGCAGCTGTCTCGAGCGGCCAAAGCTACTTGGGGGTTGAACAGGGAGGTGATCCGCACCATTTATACTGCAACAATAGAGCCAATCGTCACCTACGCGGCTGGCGCCTGGGCTCCCGCTACGAGAAAGCTGGGGATACGGAAGAAGCTTAGCTCTGTCCAAAGAGGCCTTGTCCAGAAGCTCTGCAAATCTTATCGTACCGTCTCCCTAAACTCGGCACTGGTACTGTCTGGTATACTACCTCTAGATTTGCGCATACAAGAGGCAGCCGCCCTGTATGAAGCAAGGAGAGGGTCGTCCCAGTTCGTGCCAGGAGATAGGGAGATTGAAAGTGTGGTAGGATTTGCAGAAGCCCCTCACCCAGCAATGCAAATGTCCCTGGAGTTCGTGTGCCTAGCTGACCAACAGCAGGTAGACACAAACAATGTGCAGGCAGTGCGAATCTTCACTGACGGCAGCAAAATCGAGGGGAAGGTTGGAGCCGCATTATCTTTGTGGGATAATGACGGCGAAATCCAAAACCTCAAACTAAGTCTCGCCGCATACTGCACAGTTTACCAGGCGGAACTCTTGGCCATTTGTAGAGCAACGGACGTGGTCCTCAAGCGCAAAGAAACGAGCTACGGTCTGTATAGCGACTCAATGTCAGCATTGCAGACGCTTGCAAACCATGGCTCCCTCCATCCCCTGGCAGTCCGCGCACGAGCCAACTTGGCTCAAGCTCTGGACCAGAACAAGGATGTAACCTTGTTTTGGATCAAGGCACACGCGGGACTGCCGGGGAATGAACGCGCGGATGAGCTGGCGAAGGAGGCAGCATTGTCGTCGCGGAGGAAGCCGGACTATGACCAGTGTCCGATTTCATTCATAAGAAGTCAGATCCGCATGGGATCAGTTGATGAATGGAATCGGAGATATGTGTCTGGCGAGACTGCCTCGGTGACGAAAATGTTCCTTCCGGATGCCAAAGCGGCTTTCCGTATTGTGAAACGGGTGCAGCCAACAGGTATGCTTACACAGGTCCTGACGGGGCACGGTGGGTTTTCCGAATACTTGAATCGCTTCAAGTGTAAGGAGAGCCCATCGTGCATCTGCGATCCAAATGTAAGTGAGACCATCCAACACTTGCTCTTGGATTGCCCCGTTCATGCCACCGAGCGATTTAACCTGGAGCAGGAAATAGATGTTAAATTAAATAAAGAAAGTATAGGGGATGTATTTGGGGGAAAAAGCAGAAACCAATTAATATATTACTGTTTAAATATAGCGTCAAAGGTTGTAGAGAGAAATAAGACAGCATAGAAACTATGTTTCATAAAATATTGGTACATATTTATATGTTAACATAGAAGTAGATATTGTAAGTAGAATAGCAGTAATATAGATAGATTTAAGATAGTAAAGAAATATTAGAAATAAAATGTAATAGTATAGTATAGTAGTAAGTATAGCAGAAAGAAAATGTAATAAAAGTAAGACCTAGTAAACAATTGTAAGAACTGTGTTTCCTGAGGATGTAAATAAAAATTTGTAACACGTCATTTCCCCTGAGTGAAATAGAAATAAATAAAACATAAGATAGTAGATTAGTTAAATATATGGGAATCCCACCCATAGACACGAGAGATGAAGGATGCAAGAAAGATACAGTATGAAGAATAAAAGTACGAGAGGCAAAAAAGCGAGAACTAGCATGAATGTGGTTAGAATACAATAGGCAAAGAAAAAAAAAAAAAAAAAAAAAAAAAAAAAACCTAACCTAACCTAACCTAACCTTTTTTTTTTTTTTTTTTTATTATGCGGTGAAAAATGCCTAACGCATACCGCACCGTCCGGGGAGACGGTTTGGTTATGTGGGGCTTGCACCCACTAAAAAACACCGCCGTGAGCCTACTGTCGCCTTTGCGGATGGGCCGCGAGAACTGCTACGCATGACGTTCGCGACCCATCCAGCGCTGCCCGTCTCCGGGCACCAGACTCCTTTGGCGATGTCCGGGCTCACCTGAGACATCGCCTCCACTCGTGAGGGCCGTGCAAAGCGACGACGATAGACTCCCCGATCTATCGCCCGCTGGCACCTCCTAGGGCGGCATCAGGTCGCCATGGCGCCTCCTCCGCCGCCCTGTCCTCCTGCGACGAATCGCGTCAGTAAGGGAGTCTTCCTCCCTGACGCGCTCCGCGGCCTCTTTCTGCGAGATGACATCCTCGCAAAAGGACGCCACCGCCTCCCATGCCTCTCTGCTGTCGACCATGGCCTTGGCCACGGCCGGCAAGGAGAGGTCTGCCCCGATTGCTGCTGCGAGAGCGCGGCGCTGCACCACCCAAGCAGGACAATTCTCGAGAGTGTGAAGCGCCGTATCCTCGGTGCAGCCGCACTGGTGACACACGGGAGTCGCCTCCCGTCTAGCCACTTTGTGCAGGTATTTGCCAAAGCAGCCATGCCCTGACAACACTTGCACCAGACGGAAGGACAACGTCCCGTGTCGCCTCCGCACCCATTTCTCCAGGATCGGCTGGATAGCCCCCACTGTCCAGTGACCTGCACTGGGCGTCTCCAGCCTCACCCTCCAAATCCGCAGGGTTTGGGCTTGGGCCTCCCTACGCCACCTCGTGACTAGCTCAGGCGGCGGGCGTCTGCCACTCTCCGCCTGCAGGTCCGCGCCACGCCAATAGACCTCGGCGAGCACCTGCGCCTCCAGATCCCACGGGGGCGTGCCCGCAAGGGCGCATGCCGCCTCTGAAGATACGGTGCGGTATCCGCGTATGACTCTGACTGCCATGACTCTTTGCGGTCGTCGCAGGAGAGCCTTATTTTGGACAGACAAGGACTCCGCCCACACCGGGGCCCCGTAGAGCGCCATCGAGCGGATCACCCCCGTGTAAAGCCGTCGGCAAACGACGTTCGGTCCACCCAGGTCTAACCTAACCTTTTTTTTTTTTTTTTTTTTATTATGCGGTGAAAAATGCCTAACGCATACCGCACCGTCCGGGGAGACGGTTTGGTTATGTGGGGCTTGCACCCACTAAAAAACACCGCCGTGAGCCTACTGTCGCCTTTGCGGATGGGCCACGAGAACTGCTACGCATGACGTTCGCGACCCATCCAGCGCTGCCCGTCTCCGGGCACAAGACTCCTTTGGCGATGTCCGGGCTCACCTGAGACATCGCCTCCACTCGTGAGGGCCGTGCAAAGCGACGACGATAGACTCCCCGATCTATCGCCCGCTGGCACCTCCTAGGGCGGCATCAGGTCGCCATGGCGCCTCCTTCGCCGCCCTGTCCTCCTGCGACGAATCGCGTCAGCGAGGGAGTCTTCCTCCCTGACGCGCTCCGCCGCCTCCTTCTGCGAGATGACATCCTCGCAAAAGGACGCCACCGCCTCCCATGCCCCTCTGCTGTCGACCATGGCCTTGGCCACGGCCGGCAAGGAGAGGTCTGCCCCGATTGCTGCTGCGAGAGCGCGGCGCTGCACCACCCAAGCAGGACAATGCTCGAGAGTGTGAAGCGCCGTATCCTCGGTGCAGCCGCACTGGTGACACACGGGAGTCGCCTCCCGTCTAGCCACTTTGTGCAGGTATTTGCCAAAGCAGCCATGCCCTGACAACACATGCACCAGACGGAAGGACAACGTCCCGTGTCGCCTCCGCACCCATTCCTCCAGGATCGGCTGGATAGCCCCCACTGTCCAGTGACCTGCACTGGGCGTCTCCAGCCTCACCCTCCAAATCCGCAGGGTTTGGGCTTGGGCCTCTCTACGCCACCTCGTGACCAGCTCAGGCGGCGGGCGTCTGCTACTCTCCGCCTGCAGGTCCGCACCACGCCAATAGACCTCGGCGAGCACCTGCGCCTCCAGATCCCACGGGGGCGTGCCCGCAAGGGCGCATGCCGCTTCCGAAGATACGGTGCGGTATCCGCGTATGACCCTGACTGCCATGACTCTTTGCGGTCTTCGCAGAAGAGCCTTATTTTGGGCAGACAGGGACTCCGCCCACACCGGGGCCCCGTAGAGCGCCATCGAGCGGATCACCCCCGTGTAAAGCCGTCGGCAAACGACGTTCGGTCCACCCAGGTTCGGCAACAGCCGGCTGAGGGCGGACGCCGTGCCGATCAGCTTCGGCGCAAGCTGAGTAAAGTGCTCGCCGAAGTTCCACCTTCGGTCCAGGACCAGGCCCAAGTATCTCATGCTTGCCCGCACCGCTATTGTCGCACCACCAATAGTGAGGTGTGCGCCAGCCGGTGGCCGACGTCGGGGCGCATGAAATACCAGGGCCTCCGTCTTCTCGAGCGCCACCTTGAGGCCCAGTGCCTCGATTCGCCCCACGACAAGAGACGCGCCCTCGACGGCCGAGCGTGCCGCTTCTTCGTAGCTCTCTCCCCGGGCCGTGACGAGAGTGTCATCAGCGTAGCAAATGACGCCCTGCCCGGGGGAGAGGAAGCAGCGCAAGGCCCAGTCGTAGCCAATGTTCCACACAAGCGGACCCAAGACCGACCCCTGTGGAACACCGCACGTTATGGCCCTGCGCACAACTTGGCCGTCGCGTCCCTCGTAGCAGACGAACCGACCCTGCAGGTAGTCTGCTACCAGCTGCCTCAGGTAGATGGGCACCTGATGGTAGCGGAGCGCCTCTTTGATGCAGCTGAATGGCAGGGTGTTGAACGCGTTGGCAATGTCTAAAGACACCGCCAACAACACCCCACCCTGAGCAACTGCATCCTTCGCCTCGGCCTTGAGGCGCAAGATGGCGTCCACTGTCGAACGCCCTGCCCGGAATCCGAACTGGGCGTCCGACAAGTTCGGGCCAACTGCCTCTAAGTGCCGGACGATGCGGGTAGCGAGAATCTTCTCTAGCATCTTCCCCGCCTCGTCCAGCAAGACAATTGGCCTATACGCTGATGGAGACTCCTGGGGGCGCCCCGCCTTCTGCAGCAGCACCAGTCGACCCTCCTTCCAGGCCTTAGGGAACCGTCTCGACGTCAGACAAGCGTCAAACAGCTCCCTAAGCCTGCCTTCCAAGGCCGCTTCCAGAGCCAGGGCCAGCGCCCTTGCAGGCACCCCGTCCGGTCCGGGGGCAGTCCTCTTGGACCGCCCCCGCAAAATTGCTGCCTCCATCTCCGCGTCGGTAATTGGGGGAGTCTCCATCTCCACATCCTGCTCAGCCTCTGCATCGGCCATTGTCGGGGAAAGGTGATCCGCCCGATCCGGGAAGAGTGTCTCCACGACCCTGGCGAGGAAATGAGGCTGGAGGGTTTCCGTCAGTGGGGGGCCTTGGGCACGAAGTTTCTTCCGCGCCGCACGGTACGGACGCCCCCACGGATCCCGGTTCAGATCCTCCAGTGCCTCAGCTCTTGACTGCTCCTTCCCTCGACAGATTGCCAACTGCAGAGCCCCCCGGGCATTACGGTATGCCTCATACAGTTGGGACTGAAGATTCTCCAGCTCTTCATCGCGGCGGCGCAACCTGCGCACCTGTGAGTAGGTCCTCCGGGCAATTATACAGGCCGCGCGGAGGTCTGCTATCTCCTGGGACCACCAGTAGACCGCCCGCTTTAGAGGTTGTCTTCGGGAGCGAGGCATGGCTGTATCGCACACAGCCGTCATGGCGCGGCGAAAGCAATCAGCCCCGACATCGACTCCCTCTGCAGCAGGCGGTGAGGACAGCCAAGCCTGTACAATGGCTGCTTCCTCTAGGAGATCCCCGTCAAGCCGCTTCAACGCCCACCGTGGGAACTGCCGAGCGTCAGGTTGTGGAGACACTGTTGGGCCCGAGGAGGTGGAGACATCCATACAGATGTACAGGTGATCCGATAGCGTCTCCACACTCTCTAAGACCCGCCAACCCTGAACCCGTGCGGCGACAGCAGGGGTAGCGAACGTGAGGTCCACTATTGACCCCCCATGCTGCCGAACGCACGTGTTAACGGAGCCCCTGTTTAAAAGACAGAGGCCCGCGGCTGTCGCCCATTCCTCGACCGCCGCCCCCCTGACATCTGTCCCGGGGGACCCCCACGCGATGGATTTCGCGTTGAAGTCACCCATTACGATGGCGTGGGACGGCATCATTCGTCGCACCGTGGTCCCGAGGCGATCCAGGAAGTCCTCAAACTCCGCTAGGCTCCTGTTTGGAGAGAAATAAACTCCGAAGAGAATTATGTCTCTCCAGGTGGCCGCAACAAATCCTCGACTCCTTTCTCTAATGGAAAGTGGCGCCGAGGAGCTGATAATTGCAACAGAGCCGTCCATGTCACCTACCCAGTCAGGGCGAACTGGGATGAAATACGGCTCCGCCACTACGGCCACACCAATCGAGCGCTCCGCCATGGTCTGCAAAACCAAGTCCTGCGCACCGGCGCAGTGGTTCAAGTTCGCCTGGAGGAGAGAATGATTACGGACCGGGTCCATCATTAGTCCGTTACCATTATCGCCCCCTGCGACGGCTCTTCCGATCGCACTGCGCCGGAAGTGGTTGAGTCCCTGGTAGATCGGACTGGTGGCTTACAGTCCTTTCTGCCGGCCGCGTGATTGGCCGGTCGTCCCGCTGCCGCACACAGTAAGCAGTGCGGGTCGGCAGAACACGCGGATGCCAGATGCCCCGGCTCACCACAGCGGAAGCAGTGCTTGCTTAGGTCGACGCCTGAGTCGCACTTCCGGCATACATGACCCAACCCCCAGCACATGTAGCACCTCATGGGCCGAGCGTCCAGAACCACGACCCTGGCAGAGCTCCAACCCACCAAGAGCCGGCCGGCGTCGGCCAGGTGCTTGGCCACTGCGACGGGGCACTGGGTCCAGACAGAGCTGGCCCCTCCCGGGCCAGGTCGGATTGGACCGACTCGGACCGCATCCGAAGAGCAGCCAGTCTTACGTGCGATCGCGTCCTGCACATCCTGCCCAGTCACAGAGTCGTCAAGGCCTGAGATCCGCAGTTCAGCGCACTTCGTCGGCCTAGAGACCCTGACCTCGTCTGCGAAGACCGCTCGCAGTTTCTCTGCGACACGGTCTGCCCCCGCAGTGCCCTCGGCCCCTGGGAACTCCAGCATGCGGGCGCCGGTCAAAGCCTGTCGGAACCTGACATCCGTTATGCCAAGCTCCTCCAGGTTCACGGCTTGCCTAGCCTTGGTGAGGACGGCCGCGTACGTGACGCCCCTCTCCACTGCTTCCGGCTGCAGGGTGAGCACTACCGCAGCAGACCTTGGCGCACGGAGCCCTCGCTTGGCGTTCTTGCCCCTCTTGGGCCTGGACCGCTTGTTTCCCTGAGTGGCAGGGGCCACCGCAGTGTTTTGAGGTACGGTAGGGGAAGAACCTTCGTTCTTCTTCTTCTTCTTCCCATTCCTCTTTCTCCTCACCACGGTCTGCCAGCCCTCACTGGCAGACGCCGATGGGTCTGCATCGGGTGCTCGCGTGGTGTCCGTTGGAACAGACCCACTCGGAAGAGCTTCCCTCTGCGTCTCAGGCACTTGGGGAGGCACCTGAGGGGCCACGGAAGGCAGCCTGTTGCCTGCGCCACCTGCGCCACTAGCAGCAGCAGCCGCATTTCTGCGATCTGCTGCCAGTGGCGGACGAACGGTCCTGTCGCTGGCAGGAGGCGGTCCTCGATGCCTGCAAACCGGGCATCCATCATTTTCCCGATTTGGGAAACGATGGCATGTACCTGCATCTCGCTTATAGGTGGCCCCTGCTGGTGGAACTTCTCAGGAGCAGAAGAACACCTAGAATCTTGGGGCTCCGCCTGCGGCGGACCTTCTGGTCGCACACGGAGGCCCACGACTTCCTCCCGAAGAACCACCATCTCTTGACGGAGGGCATCGACCTCTTTCCGCAGTCGATCGTTCAGCAGGTGGAGCCGTCGGGTCTCCTCGCTGGAGCTCCTGCTGGCGAGGCCCTCTATGGCCAGTCTGACCCGCTCTGCTGCTTCTCTGATGGCCCGCTGACTTGTACCCTTTAAGTTTTTAGACTTCCGAGTGGTATCCAAAACCACCTCGATGTCCATTAGGGCTCGTTTTTCAAGTTCCTCTGCAGTGGCAGAGGAACTCTGCCCCATGAGCGGAACCTCAGTGCTGACAGGCACCTCCACACTCTCTTCGACAGCCGTGTTGACGGCCATTTGGTATGCCGGCGACACGCTTTGGCAGTCCGACTCACTCTCCTCAGAGAGTGAACCATGTGGGGTGCCGGTTCGGAGAAACCTACCCCTCCCATCTCGGGCTGGTCTCCGCCCTCTGCTTGTTGCCGCCTTGGAAGGTACCTTCCGAGGTGGCAACATCTCCTCGTTCTCGTGAGGCCGCTTGAGATGTCCCGGAGATGCAAGCGTTTCAGGCGCACGACCCGACAACTCAGCACCAAGGCGACTCGGACCTCGCTGGCCACCTACCTCTGCCATAGTGGTGTCGCTTGACAACGCGCGCTCCACTGTACTATTACCCCTCTCAAGAACCACGCATGGTTCTGCTGGAGCCAGTGCTCCTGTCCTCTGTGACGCAGCGCCAGAGTCTGCCACTGCGTCCGCCTTCTCCACCAACTTATTTAGTTTTTTGTTTTTTAAATATTCTTCCATTTTGTTCCCACGAGTAGTTAGGAAATATTCGTCAGCCTAGGCAGAGCCTTTTACCTAGGTAAGCCTAATACTGTAGGGTGCGGCCGGTGCCCTACAGGGGAAGCGCTAATGACTGGACACCCTCCAGCCATTCATCCTCTCGCCACGCCTCGAAACTTAGGATTAGGTGGTTTTTTTTTTATCTAAGAGGTATCCTTCCTCTGGGCCAGGCAGTTAAGCCAAGCCCCCGACGGTGGCATTAGACATGCCTCCGTTCGCTGTCCGGCCAACCCGGCTCAGCGAACCCGCCGAAAGTTGTCTCTTCTAAGAATGCTCCTAGAGGAGAGACAACGAATGCCGCGTTGGTGCGCCTGCACCTCAGCGGCATGGTCACGTCCTCCGCTGTGCCCTCTGATTTTCAGAGGGTCACGCGGAGGAACGCCTCGTTGGTCCAGGCTGGACCACTCCCCAGAATATTAGCCACGACAGTAACATTTCCCGTGGAAAAAGAATTTCTTCTCATTCCTCGAGGAAGGATACTGCCGCGCCCAGGGTGCACCGGCCCAGCAGCTGCTCTTCCCTCCAGACGTATCGAGAGGGACCAGCAGCCACTAGGCACACGTGGAGGAATTCTGACGCACCCCAGGTCTAACCTAACCTAACCTTTTTTTTTTTTTTTTTTTTTTTTTTTTTTGAATGCATTACGCATACCCTCCCATCAGGGGACGGGAGGGGTATGTGGGACTCCCCGGGCGGACCCGGTATACCCACTAAAACGACTCAGCGCATTCCCGCTTCGTCCGAGTGGCGGGGGACTGGGAAACCGGCACAGCCTTTACTTCCAGTCCTCCACCGACGATTGCAAGGCAGACCCCTCACACCCTCACGGGTGTGGGGGGTCGGGAATGACCGACGAAGGTGACGAGTGCAATGCGGGCGAAGGCACCCCCGCGCCTGTCGCCCGCCCGTCACCATGAGGAGGGAGGGCTTGACGCCTTCTCCCCCTTCTTCGTCTGCGGAGCGGCGCAGCGAGAGGATCGTCCTCCCGCGCTTGCTCCGAGAGAGGGCGGTTTGGGGAGAAATACACCCCCACCATCGCTATCTCTCCCCACGCGGCGGCCACGTATCCCGGTCCCCTCTCTAAGAGTGAGAGGGGAGGGGAGTCTGTGGAAGACCGCGCCACAAACGCCACTAAGCATGCGGTGCAGAGGATGCGATGTTCGACTGTGTCCATCAGTCGGACATCGCACCCTCCTCCGCAGCCGCCGCAGGAACGGCGGTGTTAGCGGCAGCAGCAGGCGCAGGCCCGGTCGGCGCCTGCGCTTTGCCACGCTTAGAGGGAGGAATACACTTCCTCCCCTTCATTACGTGGCCTGATCGGCGGCCACTGGCGGCACACACCGCACAGTGCGGCGTGGCGGCCTTGCAGGAGGCGGCTTTGTGACCCTCCTTGCCGCAGCGGTAGCATGTGTCCGTCCTGTCTACCTTGGACGGACACAGAGGCCTGGTGTGGCCGATGCCGAAGCACCGGAAACACCGCAGAGGCTGGTCCTCGAGTGCCCGGACTGCGCCCGAGCTGAACCCGACTTGAAGCCGTCCTTTCGCAAGGACGGCTTTGGCAGCGGCGATTGGGCACTCGAGGCGGATGGTGCCCAAACCACCGCGGCCGGGCCTTATGTCCCGGCCTTGGACCGCCGCGGCGCCACAGCCCCCTACCGCTGCGACCGCCGCCACCACCTCCTCCTTGGTGACGGAGTCATCTAGCTCCGTCACTTCAATGGCCGCCGACTTGACCGGTCGGGCCACCTTGGCTGAATCCGCGATGACCTCCTGCAGCTTGGCTGCAAAGAGGTCCGCATGGGCACTCCCTTCTGCCCCCGGGAACTCGAAGATTCGAGCCCCGGCTTGGGTCCGCCGGCAAGACACACTGCCGATCCCCAGTTGGGTAGGATCGGCATTAGCACGCGCCCGCACCAAAATGGACGCGTACGTCTCCCCTCGATCCGCAGCCTCCGCGGTGAGCGTCACCACGACGGCCGCGGTTTTTGGGGGGACTAGCTTTCCCTTTCCCCTCCCTTTCCCTTTCCCCTTCTCCTTTCCCTTGCCGGTCGTCTGCGACTGGCTGGGAGCGTTGGCGGCGGGGGCGACAGGGACGGCCGCCACCGACTTTTTGCCTTTTCCCTTCCCCTTACGGGCCACTTCCGTCCACTCGTTGGACGGGGTGGTCGAAGGGAGAAGGGCGTCTTCCACCTGGGAGGAGGACGGCCCCGGCTCGCACTGCCTCTTATCCGCCGCAAGCGGCGGTCGGGGGCGTGTCTCCGGCAAGAGCCGGTCCTCGATTCCTGCTAAGCAGGCTCTTGTGAAGGCCCTCTCCTCCATTACAACCTTGCGGATGATAACCTCAAGGTTGGAGGAGGGGCCCTCTGCCACAGGGCTCATCTCGGCTTGTTGTGGCCGGGCCGTGGCTTCAGCCAGCTTTTGATGAAGCTGGCTGACCTCCGACTGCAGGCGATCTATCTTTGCCTGCATTTGCCGGGTCTCGTCGGTGGCCTTCCGCCGGACAAGCTCCGCGACGACACCGCGCATGCTCGCGGCCCTGCTCTTGAGGGCCTTCTGAAAGGTCCCCTTTAGGTTGGAGGACTTAGAAGCGACCTCCACGATCTCCTCCTCGTCCTCCTCCGCCATTCTCTCCAGCTCGGCTAGAGAATGGTCCGCGTATAGAACGCGGGACGCACCGTACCCGGACTTGGCCCGGGCGGCGTGCGCCCGCTTCTCTTTGGCAGCAACCCGCTCCTCCAGCTCTTGCTGGAGCTGCGCCCGCCGAGCCAGGTCCAACTGGTGTTGGGCGTCCGCGAGCCCAACGACATGGGTATACGCGGCCGCCGTCGGCTTTTTAGCCTTCGAGGCCGTGGAGCCTTCGGACCCACCGCTCCGGTGGGCCCGCTTCCGCGACTTACAGTCGTCCGCGTCCGACACAGTGGTAAGTGATTCGTTGTCAGACGACTCACTCGCCCCTCCTAAGAAGCTAGCCGCAGACGGCGCGCGGCTAGTCTCTGACGCTCGCGCGTCGTAGTGGCCCTGAGAAGGGCCTTTTGGTTGGCCCTGAGAAGGGCCTTTGGGTTGGCCCTGAGAAGGGCCTTTTGGTTGGCCCTGAGAAGGGCCTTTTGGTTTTAAAAAGCGCCCGCAGGCGTCCCGCGAGTGTTTAGGCATAGCCTCCGCAGGTTCGTATTCGACAAAGCAATTAAAGAATGTACGAAAGCACAGTGCACTTTGGCCAACCCAGTCTGCCACTCCGTTACGGTGGTCAAACTGGGTCGTTTCCAGGGGACGCGACGTGGACGCAAGCACTGTGGGGGGTCCCCCTAACCTAACCTAACCTAACCTAACCTAACCTAACCTTTTTTTTTTTTTTTTTTTTTGACGCTATAAGGAATAAAACTTACTAGGTGCCGACCAAAAATTTTGAGTTTCGGTCAAAAAACCAGTTTTTGAACCAAAAAATTTTGAATTTCACCCCACAACCTGGAGACCGGGACACGGATCGCGGACCAGAATTCAGGGATGAAGGGTGAGGACTATTTCAACTATAAACTAACGTTATTTTTGCAAAAGAATTTGGAAAAACAATTAATTTGGATGATTTACTATGAAAATTCGAAAAATTCCCGAGTGTTAGTAGGGATGAAGTCCCGACGCGCGTGTAAATGCGTGCGATATGGTCAGAACTTAGGCGGAGGCCTAGTTTGGTCTAAAAACGCTGAAAACAGCTTCAAAATCGCACGTCTGGAAGCGAAGATATCAACGTTTGTGTTTTAAATTCAATCCCTTAGGTAGATTTTGGGTACTAACAGGAATGTATGAAAAAAAACTATTTTTTAGAAAAAGGTATGTTTTATTCGGGCTAGGGGCGCGGGCGAGGTGTCCAGAGACGCGTCTCCGCGCGGGCTAGCGATATAAGGAATAAAACTTACTAGGTGCCGACCAAAAATTTTGAGTTTCGGTCAAAAAACCAGTTTTTGAACCAAAAAATTTTGAATTTCACCCCACAACCTGGAGACCGGGACACGGATCGCGGACCAGAATTCAGGGATGAAGGGTGAGGACTATTTCAACTATAAACTAACGTTATTTTTGCAAAAGAATTTGGAAAAACAATTAATTTGGATGATTTACTATGAAAATTCGAAAAATTCCCGAGTGTTAGTAGGGATGAAGTCCCGACGCGCGTGTAAATGCGTGCGATATGGTCAGAACTTAGGCGGAGGCCTAGTTTGGTCTAAAAACGCTGAAAACAGCTTCAAAATCGCACGTCTGGAAGCGAAGATATCAACGTTTGTGTTTTAAATTCAATCCCTTTTTTTTTTTTTTTTTTTTTTTTTTTTCGGATGGGAAATCATCAAATGACTTCTCCCGCTCTGGGCGGAGCAGGAGGGAGTGTCAGACTTTTACTGACTAAAACCCATCCATGTTCCTTCATCGCCCTTTGTGTTCCGGGGCCACGGTATCTCTTTCGAATAGTCCCGCAACCCCGGCAGGCATCGGTCCTTGCGGACCCCTTCCTTTTTGCTGACTCTCTTTGAGGCGCGCGTGGAACACGAACGTGCCGTCGACACGGCCTGTCGTCATGAGACGGACGGACGGCGAGCTAGCCCATAGCCCACCGTCCACAGGCCCGCGCCTACGGTGGCCGGGGGCCACGTGGTGGCCCCCGACGCCCGGGGCGTCTCCCGCGGCGGCCGGGACGCTGTGAGGTTCTCTCCCTCTCACGTTCCGCCACCTCCTTCTCTAGCATTACTGCTTCGCAGAAGGAGGTGACGGCGTCCCATTCCGTCTCGCTCCGGACCATGGCTTGCACCAGGGCCGGACGCGAGAGGTCGCCGCCGCCAATCGCCGCTTCGAGGACACGGCGGTGCTCCGCCCACGCGGGGCACACCTCCACCGTGTGCTCCACCGTGTCCTCCGGTCGATCCTCGCAGTGGAAACACCCGGGCGTTTCCTCCCGCCCGATTCGGTGCAGGAACCTCCCGAAAACACCGTGTCCGGTGAGGACCTGCGTCAGGCGGAAGGTGAGGACGCCGTGGCGTCTCTCAAGCCACTCCTCAAAGAGGGGACTTACCGCCACTATTGTGGCGTGCCCTGCACGGGGTTGCGACAGTCGCTCTCTCCATGTCGCCATGAGATCACGCCGGAAGTCTGTCCGCTGAGCGACAATTTGTCGCGGCAGCGGAGTTTCCCCCCGGCGTAGCACCTCCGCGCGCCATTCATGTAGGCGCGCGAGGACCATCGCCTCCAGATCCCATGGCGGCAATCCGGCAAGGAGGCACGCCGCCTCACGGGAGATCGTGCGGTACCCACGGGCCAGCCTTACGGCTACCACCTTTTGGGGCGCGTTCAGGTAGTGGGCTGCACGCAGCCTCAAGGAACGCGCCCACACCGGGGCCCCGTAAAGGGCCATGGACCGCACGACTCCCGCGTAGAGCCTCCGGCAGGAGGCGTTTGGCCCCCCAAGGTTGGGCAGGAGCCGCCTGAAGGCCGCCCCGGTCCGTTCCAGTTTGGGGGCCAAACGTCGGAAATGCTCCACGAAGTTCCATCGGCTGTCGAGGACGAGTCCCAGGTACTTCAGCGTCGACTCGACGCCGATGGATACTCCTCCTACCGTCAGTGAGGATCCCGGAGGTGGCGCATTCCGAGGCCCATGAAAGCACATGGCCTCGGACTTGTGCAATGCCACCTCGAGACCCAGTTGCCGGATCCTCTCGACGACTATCGCTACCCCGCGTGTCATTATTTCGGCCGCCGCCTCGTGCGACCCCCCTTGTGCCAGCACCAGCGTGTCGTCTGCATAGCAGACCACGCTGACGCCGCTAGGGAGGTCGGCGCGCAGCACCCAGTCGTAGCCGATGTTCCACAAGGAAGGCCCTAGGACCGATCCCTGTGGAACACCGCACGACATCTCTCGCCGGTTCCATTCTCCGCTGCGACCGGGGTAGATAACAGCCCTATCCGTTAGGTAGTCCCCGACCACACGACGAAGGTAGGTCGGCACCCGGTGATACCGTAGTGCCTCCCGAATGCAGCTCCAGGGCATGGAGTTGAAGGCGTTGGCGATGTCAAGAGACACCGCCAAGACTACCCCCCCCCGGGACACTGCATCCCCCGTCGTGAGGGCTCTCACGCGCATGATGGCGTCCACCGTAGAGCGCCCCTTGCGGAAACCAAACTGGTGTTCCGCAAGATCCGGCCCCGTCCCCGCAAGGTGCTCGGCGAGGCGGTTTGCAATGACTCTTTCAAAGAGCTTGCCCACCTCGTCGAGCAACACTATGGGCCGGTATGCGGACGGAGAGTCCGCAGGGCGCCCCGGCTTCCGAATGAGGACCAGCTTCCCCGTCTTCCAACGAAGTGGGAACTGGCCTCTCTCCAAGCATGCGCTTAGGAGCCCCTCCAGTCGGGGCCCGAGAGCCTCCGAGGCCAGGACCCAGGCTTTGCCAGGCAAGCCGTCGGGTCCCGGGGCGGTATTTTTGGCACTGAGCCTGCGTACCGCCACTCTCAGGTCTACCCCAGTCACTACCGGAGTGTCGTCGTCGTCGTCCTGGTGATCCGCTTCCAGCACCGCAGGCGGCGGAGCCATAGGCGGGGGGGGATGTTCCCCCCGCGTAGGGAACAGAGTGCTCACTACGTCCTCCACGAGCTCAGGCCGGAGACTCTGCGTCAGTGGGGGGGCCCAGGTGCGGAGTTTATCCCGCACCATCTTGTAAGGGCGCCCCCACGGATCTCTGTCGAGAGTCCCCAGCAATTCCTCGCGGGCCTGATCCCTTGCCCGCAGGACAGCTTCGCGGAGGGCGGTCTTCGCCGCTCTGTACCCCTCATATAGCTCCGCCTCAATGGCTGCCGCATCCGGTGGGCGGATGCGGAGCCTGCGATGCCTGGCGTACAGGTGCCGCGCAGCCACGCACGCCTCACGCAGAGACGTCAGCTCTCGCGACCACCAGTACACCTGACGCCGGGCGCTTCCTGGCCGGACTCGGGGCATTGCCACGTCACATATGTCGGACATGGCCTCCTGGAACCACCCTGCCTCATTATTAATGTCGGCAGGCCTGTCTGGTGATGTCACCCAGGCCTGCACGATCGAGGCTTCCAGGAGGAGCTCCCGGTCCAGCTGCTTCAGCGCCCAGCGCGGACCACTCGGGGCCTGTTGGACCGGCGCGCTTGAGGTCTGGGTGGAGACGTCAAACCGGATATACCGGTGGTCGGAATAGGTCTCCACCCCCTCCATGACACGCCAGTCAACGACACGTGGCGACAGAGCGGGGCTAGCGAACGAAATGTCCACCACCGACTCACCCCGCATCCGCACGCACGTGGGGACAATGTATGAAAAAAAACTATTTTTTAGAAAAAGGTATGTTTTATTCGGGCTAGGGGCGCGGGCGAGGTGTCCAGAGACGCGTCTCCGCGCGGGCTAGCGATATAAGGAATAAAACTTACTAGGTGCCGACCAAAAATTTTGAGTTTCGGTCAAAAAACCAGTTTTTGAACCAAAAAATTTTGAATTTCACCCCACAACCTGGAGACCGGGACACGGATCGCGGACCAGAATTCAGGGATGAAGGGTGAGGACTATTTCAACTATAAACTAACGTTATTTTTGCAAAAGAATTTGGAAAAACAATTAATTTTGATGATTTACTATGAAAATTCGAAAAATTCCCGAGTGTTAGTAGGGATGAAGTCCCGACGCGCGTGTAAATGCGTGCGATATGGTCAGAACTTAGGCGGAGGCCTAGTTTGGTCTAAAAACGCTGAAAACAGCTTCAAAATCGCACGTCTGGAAGCGAAGATATCAACGTTTGTGTTTTAAATTCAATCCCTTAGGTAGATTTTGGGTACTAACAGGAATGTATGAAAAAAACTATTTTTTAGAAAAAGGTATGTTTTATTCGGGCTAGGGGCGCGGGCGAGGTGTCCAGAGACGCGTCTCCGCGCGGGCTAGCGATATAAGGAATAAAACTTACTAGGTGCCGACCAAAAATTTTGAGTTTCGGTCAAAAAACCAGTTTTTGAACCAAAAAATTTTGAATTTCACCCCACAACCTGGAGACCGGGACACGGATCGCGGACCAGAATTCAGGGATGAAGGGTGAGGACTATTTCAACTATAAACAAAAAGGCCCGGAATGAAGAGCGGCAGCGCCAGCATAGGGCACGCAAGATCGCGGCTAGGCTCCGCGCCCCGAAGACCGCGGCTGTAGTGATTACACTACAGCCGGAGGCGGAAAAAAGGGGCGTGTCATACCGCGACTTGCTGGCGAAGGCGAAAGAGACGGTGGATCTCGGAGAGCTCGGGATCACCGGGGGCCTCCTGCTTAAAGTCACCGCGACGGGGGCTCGTATGCTGGAAATCCCCGGAGAAACCAGTGGGTCGTCCGCTGACGCTCTAGCTGAAAAGCTCAGAGCGTCCTTGAACGCGGACGACGCCCGAGTGTCCAGGCCCGTCAGATGCGCAGATCTGCGCATCCTGGGTCTAGACGACTCGGTGACCAAGGAGGAGGTGGTGGCCGCCGTCGCCAGGTCCGGTGGGTGTCCTGCTGAGCAGGTCAGGGCAGGCGCCCTACGTCCGGACCTCACGGGTATGCATACCGTTACGGTGTGCTGCCCCGTGACGGCGGCCAAAACGATAGTGGAGGGCCGAAGGCTATTGGTGGGCTGGGTCTCAGCACAGGTGAAGCTGCTGGAGCCCAGACCTCTGAGGTGTTATCGCTGTCACGTGGGGCACCACGTGTCAGTACAGTGCGCCTCGGAGGTTGATCGCAGCGGCCTCTGTTTCCGCTGCAGTCAGCCCGGTCACGTGTCCGCGGCTTGCTGTGCCACGCCGCACTGCGGTGCCTGTGCGGCGGCCGGCAAGCCGGCCGATCACCGGGCTGGGAGCAAGGCCTGCGCTCCACCCACCAAGGCCACCAGAGGCAAGGGAAGGCCCTCCGCCGCCACCGCCACCGTCGCCACCGCCGCAGCCGCAACTGCCGCCGCTGCCTCTGCCGCTGCCGTAGAGGGGCCCTCACAGGGGGCCAGGGAGGAGGAAGCGGTAATGGAGTGCCAATAACGGCCCCATTACGCTTCCTCCAAGCGAATATCAACCACTGCGCCTGTGCTCAGGATCTGTTGCTCCAGAGCATGGCGCAGTGGTCGATACACATCGCTGTGGTCGCTGAGCCGTATTTCGTCCAGCCCAGGGAAGACTGGGTGGCGGACATCAGCGGCTCAGTGACCATAGTGTCGTCGGCCGCCGCCGGTACCCCGACCCTTGAAGGTGTCAGGAGGGGTCGGGGGTGCGTAGCAGCACGGTTCGGGGAGATCGTGGTAGTGGGAGTCTACTTCTCCCCGAGCCGAACTCTCGCCGAGTTCCACAACTCTCTCGCAGAGTTGAGTGTTGTCGTCGGAAACCATTCCCTCCCCGTGCTTGTGCTCGGGGACTTCAATGCCAAGAACTTGGCTTGGGGTTCTCGTTGCACAGACGTGCGGGGAAGGATGGTGGAGGACTGGGCTCTGGAGAAGGGCCTGGTCGTCCTAAATCGGGGTTCTGTTCCCACGTGCGTGCGGATGCGGGGCGAGTCGGTAGTGGACATTTCGTTCGCTAGCCCCGCTCTGTCGCCGCGTGTCGTTGACTGGCGTGTCATGGAGGGGGTGGAGACCTATTCCGACCACCGGTACATCCGGTTTGACGTCTCCACCCAGACCTCGAGCGCGCCGGTCCAACAGGCCCCGAGTGGTCCGCGTTGGGCGCTGAAGCAGCTGGACCGGGAGCTCCTCCTGGAAGCCTCGATCGTGCAGGCCTGGGTGACATCACCAGACAGGCCTGCCGACATTAACAATGAGGCAGGGTGGTTCCAGGAGGCCATGTCCGATATATGCGACGTGGCAATGCCCCGAGTCCGGCCAGGAAGCGCCCGACGTCAGGTGTACTGGTGGTCGCGAGAGCTGACGTCTCTGCGCGAGGCGTGCGTGGCTGCGCGACACCTGTACGCCAGGCATCGCAGGCTCCGCATTCGCCCACCGAATGCGGCAGCCATCGAGGCGGAGCTTTATGAGGGGTACAGAGCGGCGAAGACCGCCCTCCGCGAGGCTGTCCTGCGGGCCAGGGACCTGGCCCACGAGGAGTTGCTGGGGACTCTCGGCAGAGATCCGTGGGGGCGCCCTTACAAGATGGTGCGGGATAAACTCCGCACCTGGGCCCCCCCACTGACGCAGAGTCTCCGGCCTGAGCTCGTGGAGGACGTGGTGAGCACTCTGTTCCCTACGCGGGGAGAACATCCCCCCCCGCCTATGGCTCCGCCACCTGCGGTGCTTGAAGCGGACCACCTGGACGACGACGACGACACTCCGGAAGTGACTGGGGTAGACCTGAGAGTGGCGGTACGCAGGCTCAGTGCCAAAAATACCGCCCCGGGACCCGACGGCTTGCCTGGCAAAGCCTGGGTCCTGGCCTCGGAGGCTCTCGGGCCCCGACTGGAGGGGCTCTTAAGCGCATGTTTGGAGAGAGGCCAGTTCCCGCTTCGTTGGAAGACGGGGAAGCTGGTCCTCATTCGGAAGCCGGGGCGCCCTGCGGACTCTCCGTCCGCATACCGGCCCATAGTGTTGCTCGACGAGGTGGGCAAGCTCTTTGAAAGAGTCATTGCAAACCGCCTCGCCGAGCACCTTGCGGGGACGGGGCCGGATCTTGCGGAACACCAGTTTGGTTTCCGCAAGGGGCGCTCTACGGTGGACGCCATCATGCGCGTGAGAGCCCTCACGACGGGGGATGCAGTGTCTCGGGGTGGGGTTGTCTTGGCGGTGTCTCTAAACATCGCCAATGCCTTCAACTCCATGCCCTGGAGCTGCATCAGGGAGGCACTCCGGTATCACCGGGTGCCGACCTACCTGCGTCGTGTGGTCGGGGAATACCTGACGGATAGAGCCGTCATCTACCCCGGTCGCAGCGGAGAATGGAACCGGCGAGAGATGTCGTGCGGTGTTCCGCAGGGATCGGTCCTAGGGCCGTCCTTGTGGAACATCGGGTACGACTGGGTGCTGCGCGCCGACCTCCCTAGCGGCGTCAGCGTGGTCTGCTATGCAGACGACACGCTGGTGCTGGCACAAGGGGGGTCGCACGAGGCGGCGGCCGAAATAATGACACGCGGGGTTGCGATAGTCGTGGAGAGGATCCGGCAACTGGGTCTCGAGGTGGCATTGCACAAGTCCGAGGCCATGTGCTTTCATGGGCCTCGGAATGCGCCACCTCCGGGATCCTCACTGACGGTAGGAGGGGTATCCGTCGGCGTCGAGTCGACGCTGAAGTACCTGGGACTCGTCCTCGACAGCCGATGGAACTTCGTGGAGCATTTCCGACGTTTGGCCCCCAAACTGGAACGGACCGGGGCTGCCTTCAGGCGGCTCCTGCCCAACCTTGGGGGGCCAAACGCCTCCTGCCGGAGGCTCTACGCGGGAGTCGTGCGGTCCATGGCCCTTTACGGGGCCCCGGTGTGGGCGCGTTCCTTGAGGCTGCGTGCAGCCCACTACCTGAACGCGCCCCAAAAGGTGGTAGCCGTAAGGCTGGCCCGTGGGTACCGCACGATCTCCCGTGAGGCGGCGTGCCTCCTTGCCGGATTGCCGCCATGGGATCTGGAGGCGATAGTCCTCGCGCGCCTACATGAACGGCGCGCGGAGGTGCTACGCCGGGGGGAAACTCCGCTGCCGCGACAAATTGTCGCGCAGCGGACAGACTTCCGGCGTGATCTCATGGCGACATGGAGAGAGCGACTGTCGCAACCCCGTGCAGGGCACGCCACAATAGTGGCGGTAAGTCCCCTCTTTGAGGAGTGGCTTGAGAGACGCCACGGCGTCCTCACCTTCCGCCTGACGCAGGTCCTCACCGGACACGGTGTTTTCGGGAGGTTCCTGCACCGAATCGGGCGGGAGGAAACGCCCGGGTGTTTCCACTGCGAGGATCGACCGGAGGACACGGTGGAGGTGTGCCCCGCGTGGGCGGAGCACCGCCGTGTCCTCGAAGCGGCGATTGGCGGCGGCGACCTCTCGCGTCCGGCCCTGGTGCAAGCCATGGTCCGGAGCGAGACGGAATGGGACGCCGTCACCTCTTTCTGCGAAGCAGTAATGCTAGAGAAGGAGGTGGCGGAACGTGAGAGGGAGAGAACCTCACAGCGTCCCGGCCGCCGCGGGAGACGCCCCGGGCGTCGGGGGCCACCACGTGGCCCCCGGCCACCGTAGGCGCGGGCCTGTGGACGGTGGGCTTTGATCGAGAATATGTTTATATTTTATGACAGAAATGGATGCACCGGTGTCAACTAACAATTGGTATGTATAATGATTATGCGATTTTATGTTTACGTAACCTACGCTATTGCATGATACAATTATATTTTCAGTCCCGAAAAACTGGTCTTCATTCCGTTGTTCCGTTTCGGTATTTTCTCTTGTTTCTGAGTCGTCCAGAGTATGTATGTGTTGATTCCTAGGGGTACTTTTATTGGACCTACCTCTGTTTCCATAAGATGACCGGGTGGACCTGCGCCAGCTTGTCTGCGATCCTCTGCGAACCTGTTCCTGTTGTTCGTCTTGGTTTTGGACCATTTGTTGGTTGTCACGTGCGCGTCCTCTACCTGCGTATGAGGAGCGACCTCTCCGTTGCGACCAGTTGTAAGACGATCTGCCTCTATAATTCATGGTTAAAATATCAGTAGATGTTGATGGACTTGTGATATCTTCATCGATAGCCGCCTGTACTGCGTCTTTTAATGATGTAAAATTTCTGGCTGAAATTATTGTGCTGAGTCGTCGATTTCTCAATCCATCTGAGAAACTTTTGATGGCCAGCTTCTCATTAATTGGCTTTAAAACTTTGAAATTAGCATCGTTGCCCTCCGATTGAGAGATCGTCAAATCAACAAACAATTCCGTGATTTTTTTGCCGTAGGTAATCATCTATTGATAATTCGTTTTGCTTAAGACTTTGTAGCTTACGTTGTATTGCTGTAGCTGATTTTTTAGGTAGTAACTGGATTTTTAAGTCGGCTATAAATTCGTCAATATTGTCATATGACGTTGCTAATTTCAATTTCGCGGTCTGAGAGAGTCTATTTTTTAACACAAAATGTAATAGCTTCCCGTGTGAATTTTCGTCTAACTCTGATTTGTAGTATTCTATGCCGTCTATAAGTTGCTTTACGCTAGCCTCATCGTCTGTACAAACTGGTAATAAACTTAAAGCAATTTTTAAATCAAATTTACAAGTGGTTGTCATCGTATCTACCGTTATTGGTTTCTGTGAGCACAAATCTAATATTTGTTCATATAAACTGTCGAAATTTGCGCAAAGCTCGTGAATAAGCGAACATTCACTCTCACATATGGAGCTTTTGGTTTTAGAATAATATTCTAAAAATAGGTTGTACTCTTTTACTAAGTTATCTGCCTCTCCTAATTTTACGACTATTATCTTGCCCTTTCTCCTATCTGGACCGATCTTTATTAAATATTTCCTGATTTCAACTAACTTGTCATACAATGTTTTTAATTTTTCTGCCATTTAACATATTTCTGTCTTCTTAGTATTAATTTACATACCATCATTTTACTCTGCATACGCTCCAGTGTTTATTTTATTTTCATTTGTCACTTATCTTAGTCCAATAACATAATGTCTTATTTATTTATGTTATGCGATTACACGTTTATTACGAATTGATAAGAATTAACACCAATAACCACGCACTGATACATAACAGTTACGATTTCCGCGCACTGATTATTTTGCCGCGCACTGTTCTTCGTAAACCCTGGGCCTTGAACTCTTTAGATGATGTCCTCAGTGTCCTTCTTGTAGCCTCTGGCATTCGTCCGCATTTCCTTTTCTACCTCTGCTCTACGTCTCCATATAGAATATCGAAGTCTGTCCTTCCTGATCTCATTACCCATCCATTTCTGATGGCAGTTCTTGTAAATTCTGAAGACACCATACAGAAACGCCAACAATGCTATGAGGAGTACCACGATTAAGATGATGTTGGTCGTGCTGGCATGCACCGTCAGTTGCCTGATATCAGCGCTGTTACTTCCACCTGCTGCGTTTTGTGGAACTATAACTTCTTCTTTTGAGTTAGTTGTACCCATTTTGAGGTTGATGCAGTTAATATTCACTTAATAATGTAGTGATCGCGCTAAGTCCCGGTAGAAGATTGGTCTCGTTACAATACATTGTGACACCACTTTTCCCGTTTTGGTCAATGAAATGTAAACATAGGCTGCTCGCGTTTATTTTACTGTCACGGTCGCCATGTGCGGATGGGCGATGGTATGAGTAAATGACACAACGAATGCTGATACAATACTGAGCTTTATTACAAAAGACACACGTTTATATGGTTACATTAACATCTCCCTCTCACTGTCATACTGGGGTGTGACTCAGAGGCAGAGCTCAAAAGAGTTAAAGACCGGATTGAGAGCCGAGGAGAAGGGTTAGTAGTAGCGCCCATGAAGAATAAAAACCCTCTCGTCGTCCTAAAAGACGTCTTTTTGGATAGTGACGACGACGAGATGGTAAAGGCGCTCTTCTCCCAGAATGCAAACATATTTAGGGACATGGACAAAGACGAAATAGAGATGACGATAAAATATAAGAAAAGGACTAGGAACCCTAAAACGGCGCACGTTGTCGTCCAGGTCAGACCCAGGGTTTGGCAGAGGATGACAGAGGCTGGGGCCCTTTACCTTGACCTGCAAAGGGTCAGGGTGGAGGATCAGTCGCCGCTCATCCAATGCACTAAATGCTTGGCATTTGGTCATGGCCGAAAATTTTGTACAGAGAGTGCAGACAGGTGTAGCCACTGCGGAGGACCGCATCTGCGTGAAAAGTGCGTGGAATTTGTCGCGGGTAATGAACCGCAGTGCTGCAACTGCCTGCACTCGAAGCTCCAGAGGACCGAGCACAACGCATTCAGCGTGGAGTGCCCGGTCCGTAAGAAATGGGACTACCTGGCTCGGACGACGACGGCATACGCCTAAACCGCTCCCTAGATATATCAAATGTATATTAAATATATATGTATGTATCACATCACCAAACACGCCCCCCAAACAGACCCTAAAAAACGCTGAAAAAGTTAAGAAAAAGTTTAGAAATGACAATAAATATGTATAAGCTGAGCTTAAATATATATATTATTGCCGCATCTATAACAAAACAAATAAATACAAAAGGCCAAAGAAATACACCCCCAAACAACCCGAAAATACCTATTTAGAAAATAAGCACAAGAAATATCAATAAACATATAAATGTATATAAGTATACTTTATTGATTTATAAAATTCAGCAGAAGTGAATAAAATTCAACGAAATAAATAAATTGTGAGCAACCAAATAGGCCCAACCATAAACCCCCAAACCCCAACCCTAAACCCTATGTCCTAAACCGGAAAATAAACACCTACACTATAATAAGTAAACTCAAACGTAGGTTTAACAATTGTATGAGAAAATAAAAAGACAAGATTAACTTTACAGATAAGACTAGAATGTAGCACATAGAATAAGTCAATAGAAATGTAACACTTAGCAAGTAAGAAAATCATAGCTAATATTTAAGCTAGAAAATACAAATGTACAAAAATAAGAAGCATAGGTAAAAACTGTTGGTTATTCCGTGGACTACTGTTTTCTTAACGGTGACATCTGTGTAGAATCTGTACTACCAGTGTTTATATTGGGGCATAAAACGAACTCCATGATCATTGTTGTAATTATTTCCAACACTGGCCCTTGAACCAATATAAACTCATTTATATCACATTATACACATTGAACACAATAAATAAGTTAAGCATAGACACATCCGCTGTCTAAAAATAATAAAACATTACAACAGCAAAATCATAGCAAAAATATAAATCTATCAAAGTATCCGTCACATAATATAAACAGTAAATATTCAAAACCATGTGATACGGATCTAAAACAAATTTATACTTCTGCAAGTATACCTTACCTACTGCTTAGAACCATTATGTCATTTATATAATGATAGAAATAAACGACATACAAACTTATCATGTTTTTCCTTTGCCAACGGTTTCGTTAAAACGTCGGCCACCATTTCATCAGTAGATAGGTATTTTATAACGACTGTACCTTCCTCAACGATTTCCCTGATGAAATGATGTCTTACGTCAATGTGTTTCGTTCTGGCATGGTACATAGAATTAGTGCACAACTTCAGTGCAGACTGATTATCATTATACAAAGTAATCCTATACTGTACCCCGTAAATTTCGAACAGAAACTTGCGTAGAAAAAGAGCCTCTTTACAAGCATCTGACAGACACATATATTCGGCCTCTGTGCTTGAAAGAGCCACTGTTCTTTGTTTTCTACTCTCCCAAGAGATGGTAGAATTTCCAATTTTGAACACATAACCGGTATAAGATCGGCGATCGACCTCATTTGACGCAAAATCAGCGTCAGCATATGCGACGATATCCAACCCTGACTTCTGAAAAGTTAAATAATGATCAGGCGTACCTTTCAGATAGCGAAGAACGCGTTTTGCCGCCTTCCAGTGAGTCTCGTCGTACGCGTCGTTGAACTGGCTGAGCAAGCTGACAGCGTGCGCAATATCCGGCCGCGTACATACCGCTATGTACATCAGACATCCTATCAGGCCTCTGTAGTCGTGCGTACAATCCTTTTTTGTAGATTCTCAATTCTCAATTCTCAATTCTTTATTGCGTACCATAATGTATACAGTTGGTGGGAAAACAGTTACATCAGTCTCAATTATGGACCCTGTCGGGCACAGCATAGATAAAAGTAGGAGAGAGGAGGAAGAACGCTTGGCGTTTAATAAGTCAAACTATGAGTTTACATGTATTTATTAAAAATATGAGTAATGTTGAAAAATATTAATTATTGTTTTAAATACTAGTTTATTATTAATTTTATTTATTATGTCAGTAATTTATTAATTATTAGTTTTATCAATTATTTAAGGTATTTAGTTATTATTATTTTTATTTACTACGTAAATAATTCATTATACTATTTTATTATATTTAAAGTAACTTTAATTATTATTATCCTACAGGGGTAAGTCATTTATTTCATATTTCATATTTATAATTTATCATCTAAGTATTCGCTTAGACTATAGTAGCATTTACTTTCAAGGAAGATTTTTAATTTATTAATAAATATATTATAATTATCTAAATTCTTAATTATTGCGGGTAACTTATTATAAATTTTTATGGACATGACAAACGTACTATCGGAGTGCATTTTTAATCGCGATAGTGGTAAGTTTAGTCTGTTTTTGTGCCTTAGAGCAATTTTCTTTTGAATGTCCTCTCTTTTTGTAAAGAAATCTGGGTATTTACGTACGAACTTACAAACTTCAAATATATACAAGCATGGTAGGGACAAGATCTTTAGTTCCCGAAAGTGGGGTTTACAGCTATCAGTGACTTCAATATTTACTAAGATCCTAATTAGTTTTTTTTGTAATGTAAGTAACGTGGGCGCGTCAGTACTGTTGCCCCATAAGATGATACCATATTTGAGCCATGCGTGGGCATACGCGTAGTACGTTACTAATGCTGTTTTTAGGTCTGTGGTTTTTTTGATCTCGCGGAGGGCGTATGAAAATCTTGATATTTTTGATCTTACTTTCTGGATATGAGACTTCCAATTTATGTGTGTGTCAATATCTAAGCCTAGTAGGGTGAATTTATCAACTACGTCTAATTTATTATTATTGAAGCTAAAGTTAATATATAATGGGGTTTTTTGACGTGGGTGAAATGTAATTATTTTAGTTTTATTGAAATTTATTTCTAGATTGTGTTCAGTCATCCAATTTATTGTAGAATCTAATATGGAGTTTAATTTATCATTTAAATTGGTGTTATTTTCGCATGAGGTAAGTATAGATATGTCATCCGCAAACAGGACACATTGCTCATTTATATTTTTTGGAAGGTCATTTACATACACCAGAAATAAGAAACACCCCATTACGCTTCCTTGCGGTATTGAGGCGGTGATTTGTTTGCTGTGAGATCTGATTAATTGTATTTCATTTGTACTATTGTTGTAATGTTCGATTTCAACTACTTGTTCCCTATTTTTCAAATAAGATACAAACCAGTCGTAACATTTGCCGCGGAGTCCTATACTATATATTTTATTTAATAATATTTCGAATTGTACTTTGTCATATGCCTTCGTCATATCAAGCAAAAGTCCTATCGCGTACTTTTTATCATTGATGATATCAAGGGCTTTTTGAATGTATTTGTAAACGGCCAAGGTAGTGGAGCGGTTTTTTCGGAAACCGTTTTGGCAGTCATTAAATATATGATATTTTTCACAAAAAGCATATACACGATTGCACATGGCTTTTTCGAATATTTTGGAAGCTGTCGGTAAGAGGGCAATGGGGCGATAATTATTAGGGTCGGTTTTATTATTCTTTTTATGGATTGGTTTTATGAGGGCTTTCTTTAAAAGATTGGGAAAAGATCCTTCTTCAAATGATTGATTTAATAGTTTAAAGAATGGCAATGTTAATTCATCTGCACATTGCCTTAATAAGGTAGGTGGTAGTTCGTCAATGCCATGACTTTTTTATTTTTTAAGTTTTTTATTAATGAATTAACCTCGTAGGGATCAATTGGACTGAGGAAGATTGAGTTTTCTGTAGGGCATTCGACTGGAGAGAATCTTTTCGGTTTTCCGGTCGAGTTGTTCGTGGCCTCTCCGATAGAAGCGAAAAAAGTGTTAAATATGTTAGCTACCTCTTTGGGTTCAGAAGTCACACTATTTTTTGTTTGAAGGGTTATGTTAGATTTCTCACTTGTTATTTTTTTATTTGTACGTTCATTTACTATGCTCCACATTGTCTTAACTTTATTATTAGATTTGGTCATTTTATTTTTGTAGTGTAGTTTTTTTTTTTCACGAGCTTCAGACCGGTCTCCATAGGTGTTCGCGCAGGTTTGCAATCTGACATGTGAAATCGTTCTAGCACCTTCTTAATATAGCTTGACTGGTCCAGAGTTATTTCATTGTTCTGTCTGCAAATCCTCATTCCAAGAATGTGATGTGCTGGCCCTAAATCTTTGATTTCGAAGTCCTTCTTTAATTCTTCTTTGATTCCTGCCGTATCTCGGCAACCAGCTGAAGAAAATAACATTATGTCATCAACATAGAGCGCAATTATAATCATAGATTTCCCGCTCGACTTGATATAAACACAAGGTTCGGAAGATAAACGTTTGAACCTCATTTTGCTCGTTAAAACGCCATTTATTTTCTCATACCAAGACTTCGAAGCTTGCTTCAGTCCGTATATGGCTTTATTCAACTTGTAAACTTTATCTTCTTGGCCTTTAATCTTGTAGCCCTCTGGCTGCTCCATAAAAACAGTTTCCTTTAAATCTCCATTCAAGAACGCCGTTTTTACATCCAGATGCTCGATATTCATGTTATGTTCCGTTGCTAAAGCTAGTAACGTACGTATAGTAGAATACCGTACTACAGGAGAGAACGTTTCTTCGTAATCAATACCGTATTTCTGGGTATAACCTTTTGCAACTAGGCGCGCTTTGTACCTCAATATTTCCCCGTCGAGGCCAAGCTTTCTTTTAAAGATCCACTTGCATTTGACAGGCCGTTGCTTCGTATCGCGGTCGGTCAGAGTCCAACACTTATTATCGATGAAGGATTTATACTCTTCCGCCATCGCGGCTTTCCACTTACTTGCTTCTGGGCCATTCAGTGCCTCGCGTACTGTCTGAGGGTCCCCCGTGTCACTGTGTACAGTGCGTGCTACACTAGCTGACTCAAACTCACTAGATTCGTCCATAGAGTTCTCGTAGTCTTCCAGTGTGGAATCTCCTGGGACATACGTCTCATCCGCAGGGTCATCTGGGGTCTCACTACTGCTCTCAGAATCATCTATCGTAATGGCGCTGTTATCTTGACAGTTTTCGTTAGATATTTCTGCGGGTTCTTGGGGTAAATCGGGTAAGGCGGGTTGCACTGGAACATTATCGGTGACAGTTACATTGTTCGGAAACAAACCAATCCGAGTGTAACGTGAACTGTCATCCTCATCCGATGAAGTGTCATTCCAAAAAACATGTTCTAGGAAAGTGACATTTCTTGCTTTTATGACATTCTTCGGGCTCGCCGGATCTATCAATCTGTAACCCTTTGACTCGTCACAGTATCCGACAAAAATAAATTTCTTACTTTTGGGATCCAATTTGTCCCGTTTGTGCTGTAGGGCTTGACAACCAAAAATGCGTAGGTAACTTAGATTCTCCTTTTTACCTGTCCATTTTTCTTCCGGTGTACTGCCCATCACTGCCTTAGTTGGAGAGCGATTCTTCAGGTAGACAGCGGTGTTAACTGCTTCTGCCCAGAATTCCTTTTTTAAGCCTGCTTCCTGGAGCATGCACCTGGCTTTCTCCGTAACGCTTCTGATCGCGCGTTCCGCGACTCCATTCTGAGCTGATGACCTTGGAACCGTGGTCTGATGTCGAATCCCATGCTTCTTCAGGAACTTCTGAAAATTAGAATTGACATATTCACCACCATTGTCACTACGAAGAACTTTTATTTTCTTATTGGTTTGGTTTTCTACGAGAGCTTTGAATTCTTGAAACATCTCAAAAACCTCATCCTTCCTCCTAAGAAAATAAACGAATGTTTTTCGTGACAGGTCGTCAATGAACAACAGAAAATATCTTTTCCCACCTAGGGACGGGCACGGTAGTGGTCCCATGACGTCACTGTGAACTATTCCAAGGATTTCCTTGGCCCTAGTCTCAGATTTCTTCGGAAATGGCAACTTAGTCTGTTTACCTAAGATGCAGGAAACACACGACTGAAAGTCATTGTTGTCATAAGAAATACCTTTGACCATACCTTTTCGCAGTAACTCCATGCTTCGGGTGTTCAGATGCGCTAGACGATGGTGCCAAATTTGTTGCGTTGACTGCCTTCCAGTAGCAGGGGACTGCGGCGCTTGCTTCACGATCACGGCAACAGGACGACTCTCCACCTTCAGTTGACGTGCCGGCACCGCTTCGCTGTCACCTATACCTACAGACAAAGACGAACACATGGCCTGCGAGGATGGCTCGCTACACGAAACAGAAACAGTTTCAATGGCATCAAGTTCATAAATACCATCTCTCAGGGTAGCTGTAGCGAAGACCTTCCCATTGTCATAGACTGTACACACACCAGAACGAAACACAATTTCGTAACCTTTCCTATCCATCGCACTAACAGATAACAAATTAGCAGACAATTTAGGGACTAAGTACACATTACTTATCGATCTCACACTATTGTCCTTTAACACAGCTTGCGCAGTTCCTTTGCCAGCTGTCGGCAATGCTTCACCATTGGCAATTAAGACCTTCTTTGGCTTTTCAGTTGTAAAATCTGATAAAACACTGCGATCATTGCAAAAATGCTGCGCCGCACCGCTGTCGACGTACCAAACGTCTCGCTTGACTCCTGCGGCCAACGCTGTGAGATGCGCCTGGCTTTTCCAGCCACTCTTCTTGCCGTCAGAGTTGTCAGGACAATCCTTCTTGATATGCCCACTCTTTTTGCATCTAAAGCACTTAATTGATTTCGGTGCTTTCCGAGCTGCTAAAGCCGTAGCATCTTCGCTTTTCTCATTGCGTCTTGCATTTTCTAGAAGTAATTTCGCTTTGACATTTTCGCTTGACAGTGACGTGTTCGAATTTTCTAGAGCCATAATCAACGGGTCGTAATCGCTTGTCAAACCGCTGAGTAAAATCACAGCCACGAAGTCATCTTCCAAAGCCGCTCCGATGTCGCTCAGTTGTTGCAATGTATCCATGACCTTATTCACGTATGCCTCCATACTCGCACATTCGCTTAATTTGGTGGCGAACAATGTGCGAAGCAATCCGAGCCGTCGTGACAAGCCTCGGTCCTCATATGCCTTCTGCAGGTTGTTCCACGCTTCGCGAGCCGTCTTTGCATTTCTAATTTGTGGAAATACACAAGACTTCACGTTCAAAGCGATTTTCGCGAGCGCCTTTTCCTGTTTCTTCGCGTCTTCGTTTTTATTTTCAGTTGTGCCCACACAATCCCAAAGATCGTCGTGGATGAGCACCATCCGCATCATAAATTTCCAGGATGGATAATCTTGGATCCCGGATAATTTTTCAATACAAACATTCTGAATGGCAGTTGCCATCTTTTGTTTTCATGCGAATAAATTTTGAAAATAGTTTTACGAAATCACACGCGCACACTTGGAAAATAGTAATTTTACAGTAGCGAATTTTAAACGCTCGAATTTAATAATTTAATGTAAATAAATTTTTCACGCTCTGCTACCATAGAATTAAGAGATAATATTAAACCCGAAAATAGAAGTGTACTAAAATTAGGAAAACATAAATGTAAAACATAGATATAAGATATAATGTCCACACCAACAATGTTATTAAAACAAAGTTTCGTATTTAATTACCCTAAATAAAGAAAACCAAAAGCAAAGGTGAAACTAGACAGAATAGCGGGAGTCCCACCCGGCTCAGAATGAAATGATGTAAAAAAGAAAGATAAGTATGAGGCATGAAAGTGCGAGAGGAATAAATGATAGAACTGGAATGAATGAGAAATTTAGAATTACAAGATCCCGTTGTACCCATGAACGGGGAAAAGCAAAAAAAAAAAAAAAAAAAACCTAACCTAACCTAACCTTTTTTTTTTTTTTTTTTTTTCTCGATGTGGAAATCCTCAATGGATGTCCTCCGCCCTGGGGAGAGCGGAGGGGTCTGTCAGACTCGTACTGACTAAAACCACACCGGTGTTCCCTCGCACACTTGTGTCGGGGGGCAGCGGGAACTGATGCGACTTCCGCTGCCCCTGACTAGTGCCGGCCCGCTTGACCTGCGGGCCTCGTCCCGGGAGGAGTGAGGTGTAAGACTCCCCCCGCTACGTCTAAGAGAGGCGCGCGTGGAACACAACGCGCCGCCGTCTCGGGTCCATTGTGATAGGGGGCGACGGATGTCCCCGAATCCGTCGCCCCTGGACCAATTTAGGGGGGCCGGAAGAGGGCGTGGTCAGCCCTCTGCCGACGCCCGGCACGTCTGCTGCGGGATGGATGGGGGCTCGTGATCTCCCTTTCCCTTTCCGCAGCTTCCTTCTGCGACATGACGGTTTCGCAGAAGGACATCACCGCGTCCCAGGACTCTGCGCTGTCGACAATCGAGCGAACGACGGCCAGCAACGACAGGTCTCCTCCAACCTCTGCAACGAGCGCACGGCGCGGCTCATCCCACGCGGCACACTCAGCCAGCGTATGCCGCGCCGTATCCTCCGTGCAGTGGACGCAGTGATGGCACCGGGCGTCCGGCTCCCTGCCCAAGCGACACAGGTACTTCCCGAAGCAGCCGTGCCCCGAGAGCACCTGCGTCGCCCGAAACGTCAGGGAGCCGTGCTTCCTCCCGAGCCAGTCGTCGAGTACTGGCCGGATCGCTTCGACTGTGTCGAGGCCGGCGGTGGGGAGTTCTAGCCTTTTCGCCATTCCGCCACCATGACCTGTCGTAGCTGAGACCGGTACACTGTTATTTGTCGCTGCACCAGTCTTTCGCCCCGATGTTTGGCCTCCTCGCGCCACTGGTATAGTGTCGCGAGGGTCTTCGCCTCCAGGTCCCACGGCGGGGATCCGGCCAGTACGCAAGCCGCCTCGTAGGAGATCGTGCGATATCCCCGTACGAACCTAACCTTTTTTTTTTTTTTTTTTATTAAGCGGTGAAAAATGCCTAACGCATACCGCACCGTCCGGGGAGACGGTTTGGTTATGTGGGGCTTGCACCCACTAAAAAAACACCGCCGTGAGCCTACTGTCGCCTTTGCGGATGGGCCGCGAGAACTGCTACGCATGACGTTCGCGACCGTACGAACCTAACCTAACCTAACCTAACCTAACCTAATATGGCACGACGGCCTGATTTACAAGCTGGCCACTTCTGGAGCGCCCCGTCGCGTGGCGCGAACAGTGTGATGGTCCGACTGCATCTCGTCGTCCAGTACTTGCTGCGTGATCTGGCAGTGTAGCCCTCGGTAGGCCACGATGTCCAGCACGTCCGGCATGTGGAGTGGGTTGTCCGGAAAATGGGTGGGCGTCTCTGGGCCGGACACCGTGTAGCCGAAGGCTTCCGCGTCCGTGAAGAGCCGTCTTCCTCCCGTGTTCGCCGCGGCCGACCTCTCTCGGCCGAGTGCCATGCTTTATAGACTACCCCTTCCCGCTACAACATTGACAGTTAGGCAGTGTTGTCATTTCTCAAAAATAAAGCGAATGATTAAAATCTTTTAAACCCTACATAAGCAGATCTTATGAATTAATACATATTTGAAAATCATGACACGATCAAATGTTGGTGTTTTCTGGTGTTTACCACGTTTATCTATTGAAGGATCAGTAAAAGTTACATGTAGGATCCTGTCATTATTTTTTAAATATTTTAGAGTGGTAAGGAAAAATATTTTGCGCTGCCCCCCGCCCCGCGCGAGATCAGTTAACGGCTTTGTTGTGTATTAGTGTGAGATAACATCATTTTAGTGTAATACTGACGGACATTTAATTTTTGTTTAATTTTGGAAATGCCGCCAGTGGCTTATAACATACGTTAAGTCAAAATTTAATTATGTCAAATATTAACCTATAATGCCGTTAAACGTGTTAATCACATGTAAGTCTAGCATTTTCAATTAACGACGTTATAGCTTAACAAAAGTAAACTTCTATCTTAAAAAAAATATAACAATAAAATAGTTAAAGTACCTTTACCGCTTTATAGTGTACAAAATACTGTTAACGGCAATCTAGAGAAGCACCATATGAAAAATTTGTAATAAAAATATGAGTTGATGAACCTTAGCGGCAGTATAGACTCACAAAGTTACATAATGACATTTTTGATTATTTCACACGAGAAAAATATGCACTTAACATAATTATTTCCAAAATTAATCAAGGTATTAAAAATTCGGAAACACAGATCGATAGATTTTTTTTTTCTCATTAACATAGCATCAAAAGTTAAAAATCGACCAGATGTTGGATAACGGCATTTTAGTTATTCCACGGCAGTGTAGCGGTTTTGTTTAGGTGAATCAGATTTATCATTTTATTATGAATGATTTGAAGTTAGGAAAATTCTTATTATGTCATGTTGTTCACCCAAACCAAAGTTTAAAAGTACCTATTAGGGATGAAATGTGTAGGTAATTCGGAGTTGGTTATAATTTTATTGTGTGATAGCTGATAGCTAAAACTTATTAGTTATTAACAAGTAGGTATTCAGACATACCTATAAGTAAACTTTAGTTTTGTACCTACGTGGACTTTTCGCGGTTTATGTAATAACCTAATACTTAATGTAGGTACTTACATTATATAAGTAACATTACATTCATTCATCACACTATTTATATTCATGAAGGTAGGTACCTACTACTTACCTGCTTACTTACTAAAACTTACGCGACGCAGTCAATGTCATGATGGGAGAAAAATAAGTGCCGTAACTATACCTACATAGTAATGAATAAAACCCCAATGAAAAACACAAACCTTACAGTCCGTTCAATCGATTTTGACTTCTATTGCGTTACCTTACGACCAACACGACGTATTGTAACCACGTTTTTGCTTTTAATGCCATTCTTATGTCTACGGAATAGAAGTCAAAATCGGTTGACCGGACTGTAAAAAGGCGAAGTTATGCGAACTAGAGCTGTTTGTGTTATTGTGTGTGTTACCACGTTTGAAGAATTTGGATCGACCGCCGGCTCACCATGGGGCCACACGTCCGCCAGGTCGCGGGCCGGACCAGGGCCGCCCGCGCCCAGCTCCGTCCAGCGCTCGCCCCGCCTCCCGGCGCGCGTCAAGTTGGGCGTGTATAAAACATATATACGCTCAATACTGACGTACGCCGCCCCCGCCTGGTTCGCCCTCACTAGCGAGGGAAACAAGAAGATTCTCCGCGCGCAACAGACGCTTGCGCTGCGGACCATAGTTGGCGCCCCTCGCTACGTGAGGAACGATGTCATCTAGCGGGACCTCGGGATTGAGAGCCTGGACGACTTCATCCGACGCCTCGCGACGGGAATGTTCGCGCGTGCCGACGCATCTGCTTGGCCACACGTCAAGCACCTAGCGCCCTGGCATGCGCGCCCCCCTGACGCGAGGCGACTCCCCCGCGACCTGGTAGCGGACGATGACCCCACCCCACCGGATTGACCCGGGTAAGCTGTACCAGGCTACACGCAGCTTATCTGCACAATATGACTCCACCCACTACATGCACCCAGCTGCGTGCCGTATTCTAAGTTAATATAGGTACGTCACGCAGTGAAACCACACATGCACGTCTCTACATTCACGTAGACTCACGCGAAGGAAAGCGGCGCGGGCCCGCGACCGACGCACTCACTGGGCGGTGTTACACAATACAATACCGCCCACACACACACGTCGGTTCCTCAGTCTGGTCCACTGCTGGCTAGCTCTGGTTAGTGGGGCGGGCGGGAACCACACATCCACTGTAGGTGCGCTGTAAGTCGGCACCTCTGCCGCTGGTCGTCCTCCGCCGGGCCTCCCTCGGGTCTCACCTGGCGGGGACAGACCGCCGTGGTGCCGTGAAGAAAACAGCGCTGTGCAACAGCGCTGTGGCGCGCCTACAGTCCACAACATAGCAACCACACACATGGGCGCATGCTGCCACCATGCGCCTAATTAACCAATGGACAGTGTCCACCCCGAGGACGGGTCCGTTTTAACGGACTGCGGTATAGCTTCCGCGGCAAGGGGGCATAGCCCCGGAACCGCCTACCGCGCCCCCTTGCGGGGGCGTTGTGAATACTACTCGTAGAGAGGTCGGTTCGTTGAAAGAAATTGTGGTGTTAAGACTAATAGTCGAATCTAAGTCCGATAGCCGACAAGTGTTATAATTATTGTACTTTGTATAAAATGTAAAGTAATATATGAAATATACTTAAGAGTGATTGGAGTTACAGTGGTTTTATTACAATCGCGATTTACTGAATCGTTGAATCGTTGAAACGTTGAATCGTTTATTTAACCCTTTAGAACCACACTAAAGGCGTGAACATGCACCTCTGTGACGATATCTGCCAAGTGACATAAACACAACTCAAATGCATAAAATTTTTTGTGAAACATACCCCGATAAAAATATTTCATACAGCTTATACAGATCACATGTAAAAAAAAGGAACATATCCTTTACCGACCTCGGCAACGACGAGTGCGAATTGTGTGAAGCTTATAATTTTCACAAAAAGGAAACATCACATGATGCCACTGTCCAAATACTTGAAGAGTGTACAGTTTGTGTGGATTGGGGTAAACATCACCAAAGGTACACAAGGGCACGAGATCTATAAACAACACATAAAGAGGAACCACAAAATAATTCACAAATATTTTATAGTTCTGACCTCGAAAAAGTAATTATGTTACCCAGATTGGAGATGTTCAAAGCTGCAATTTTGAGTCTGCGCCTTACAAAGCGCAGACTGAAAATTGCAGCTTTCTTCTTCGAAACTGAAAAATGCTGTAATACAATCAAACATTTGCACGACTCTGCAAGATTACTGCAGAATCCAAACCCGTCACAGTTAGCTGGCATGATGGCATTGCAGGCAGAAGACAAGAATATATAATGTCAGCATTTTATCATTTTCTTTTGCGTAATAGAGATGTTGGGCAAGTACACATCTGGCTCGATAATTGCAGCTCACAAAACAAAAATTGGCTGTTGTATTCGATGTTCACTCACATGATTAATAAGTACTCGTAGTGAAGATTTTGCCACAGAAAAAATAACTCTATATTACTTTGAACCCGGCCACACTTTTATGAGCAGCGATCAAGTGCATCACCAAGTAGAGTTGTCCATGAAGAAAAAAGGTAAACTTTTCGATTTTACAGATTTTGAAGAGTGTGTATCTTCCATTAATAAGTCAAAAGTAATCGTTGCCAGAAAACTTTTTGAATATGCCAAATTATGTATCACAACGAAGAATTCAAACATCCGACCCAAAAGATTATTTATTAAATATGTTTTTTTTTTTTTTTTCGGATGGGAAATCATCAAATGACTTCTCCCGCTCTGGGCGGAGCAGGAGGGAGTGTCAGACTTTTACTGACTAAAACCCATCCATGTTCCTTCATCGCCCTTTTTGTTCCGGGGCCACGGTATCTCTTTCGAACAGTCCCACAACCCCGGCAAATATGGTTAACGTATGTTTCACTCGTAAAAGTTATGATCTCATGTATAAGAATAATATCGATGATACAACATAACTATACTACTCTCCGTTTCATGAAAGATAAATATTTGAAAAACCCACGTATAATGGTATCTGAATTCAGGACTGAACCGAAATGTATCGAATCTAAAAGAAAAGCTGACATACTTAAAAACCTATCGAACATAATTCCCCCTCACAAATTGTTATTTTGGAAATACTTACCAACAAAAGTAAATTATAATTCCGGTACAAGTTCTGATTAAAGGAATAATAACCGGACTAATGTAAGTCTATTGAGAGTTTGAGACTGATTAACTACGATAACTAAATAATTATTTTTATTTTAAACTTTGACATAATATTTTAAGCCAGGTATTGTGCAACTGTGTTTAGATTTTGAATACCATGTTTTTAAGAATACATAAATATTAAATAATCAAGAAGGCTTTAATAAATGTAGGTAAAAAGTTAATACTAAAATTTAAATAAGGAAAACAATTTTTTTGAGTAGTAGTAGAGATGATTTTTTTTGGATGATATTTTTTAAATGATAATAGAAATTTGAAGTTTTATGTTCAAGGAGAAGATTCAACTTAGTTTTGATTGTTTATTATCTCAAGTTTCATAAAAGCGGAATGTATGTAAATTTGATTTTATTAAAAAATGTTACAAATTATATTATTTGAAGTACAAGTAGTACCTTATTAATATTGATAAATAACTGATGTGATATTTAATTGTATTTGTAAAGAACTAAAAGTTGCTAAGAAATCTAGTTTTAACTGAAGTTTTGTCAAAGTTATAAGTATCATCGAATAGATTTTTTTTAGCATTTTAACAGACAATATTTTGCTATGAAATAGATACACTAAAATGCCGTTACACTCTATGTAGCGGCATTTTAGTCGATGATCCATAAGATTTCGGCAACACCGATGATAAACTAAAACGCAAAAAACGTTATTTCATGATTTTAAATTATATTTACGATATAAAAGGGCAGTCGTTCGAAAGCATTTAACTTGATCTATGTTTAGGCACCACCGGTTTAAATTTTTACCGCGGTTTTTGCATGTTATTCAAAACAACGGATTTGGTAGGTAACGGCATTATAGATATATCACGGCAGTACAGCAGTACCTACCTACCTACTTGTTAGACGAACGAAATGTGAATTATTCGCGAGTCAAAACTCCCGCACGCACTTACTTGACTACCTTACAATGACAACGCCACGCCATCTAGTAATCAGCAGATACTTATTTTGAGTTTTGTTAAGCAAGAGGTTCGATTGTTCTTTGAAAATCCGATAGATGGCGTGACTCCAAGCACGCACACTTGCAAAGATTTTTCGATTTTTTTGGCCCTGGAAATCCTACAATCCTTGTTATTTCTTTATGTTTGAAGGGGTTTGCGACAACACCAAGTTGTTTCATTACTTCTACAAAAAGCGTATAAGTATCGAGAATTTATATCAAAAGGAATGTATGGGAAAGCGCGTTGAAGCTAACACCTTATTGCCAAACTACTATCTAATTGCATGTAACGAAACCATAGTGACTTCTATTTCGCCTACAACGCCATCTATCGAGCTAACGGGTACTAATTGAACAGTATTAAATTAATATTGATCGCTGATTCCGTTTTGCGCTTTTTTAACCTGAACACTTATGCTTTTGTTAAACTTGTTTGAAGGGTCTGGTACCAGCTCGCTTTTAATCCACATCGGGTTTTAAAAGTCACGGAAAGGTCGGTATGATTTTAGACGAATTCGAGTACGGTGTCTATGTTTTTCTCCTGTGGTAGATAATTTTGGATATTGTTGAGAATGAAAAAAAAATACCAGTAAAATTAATAATTATTTATTAAAAATATAAAAGTTTTTTGTTTACGAATCTATCAGATCTACAGTTACATGCAGTCATAAATTGTTATCGTAGATCATAATATTGAAATGTTCATTTATTACAACAATTGATTTTTTCTAATAACTATCTTAAAGACGACAATCGTCGCAAAACCGGCTAGTCTTTGGTATGAGAGTGGAGCGGGGGAACCGTTCAGTGCGACCCTGCGTCCGCGTCCGCGTCCGTGTCCGCGTCAGCGTCCGCCGCGCGCAGCGTGCGGCACGTGACGTCGTTGGGCCGCCCCAGCGCCAGCGTGCGGCCGGGCAGCCCCTCGCGCCCCTCGCGCACGCGCCGCACGCGCAGGCGCCGCGCCCCGCCCTCACCGCGCAGCGCCACCCGCCGCACGCGCCACTGCGGCTCCGTGCTCACGCGCACGCACAGCGCCACGCCCGAGTAGAAGTCCAGGTCGGCCGCGATGCGCAGGCGCGGCTCCACGCGCACGTCGGCGCGCGCGCCCAGCTGCGCCCACGCCGTGCGCACGCGCAGCGCCGCCTGCGCCGCCAGCCCGGCGCGCAGGCGCAGCTCGGCGCGCGCGCTGCGCCACCACAGCGACACCTGCGCCTGCGCGTCCAGCGCCAGCGCCAGCGCGGCGCGCGCGTGCAGGCGCGCGCTCGCGCCCGCCAGCAGCGGCACGTGCGCGTACTGCTCGTGCAGCGGGCGCAGCGCGCGCAGCACGGGCGTGGGCGCGCTGGCCGTGCCGGCCCACACGTGGGCCAGCAGCTCGGCCTGGCCGTCGAACAGCGCGATGGTGGGCAGGCGCGCGCCGGCCACGCCCAGGCCGAGCTCGCCGGTGGGTTGCGACGACTCCGCGGCGGACGAGGCGCTAGCGTCGTCGTTTCCTCCGCCGAAAGCTTCGAGGCCGCGAGTCCACACGTCTACCTATATGATGTATCAGTAACGATACTTAAAGATGTTCCCTTTTTGCCAACGTAGCTCGTGACATTCTAATTTCCTTACGTGTTTTGCAATTTGCAGGTCAGTGTCAAGTTGTATGTTGATGAGAATATGATTCGCGAAAGTGACACGTATGTAGTTACAGCATTATAATCAATCAAATCATCAATACATCCCTCTAAGATCATTTCACCCCATTAAACGGTTTTTATGAAATAGTTGTTACAGTAGTAGTAGTAGTTATAAATTAACATAACACTAATTTTTGCCTTAATAAACCTAATCCGTGAATCTTAGTGAAACGGTGCTCCTGTAATATTTGTAATTTTCGTCAAACGTTGTACGCTGCAAGTGCAAAAACGAGAACTCCAAATATGTTATACAATTTTTTTTTTAAGAATAATATATAATAGTGTAACCCGTTATTCTTACACGGGAGCGAGCGATACTCACATCGAGCACGTCGAACGTGTTGCCGAGCTCGTCCCGCGCCAGCAGACGCACCTCCCCGCGCCGCAGCAGGCCCGCGCGCGCCACCTGCAGCGACACCAGCTCCGCGCTCCAGCCGCCCAGCGCCCAGCCCGGCGCGCGCGCCAGCACCGACGAGCTGCCGCCGTGCGCCCGCGCGTCCCAGCCGCGCAGCAGCGGCGTCAGCTGCGCCGGCAGCGCCGCCAGCGCTCCGTGCGCCGGCGCCAGCGACGCCACGCGCTGCCACAGCACGCGCTGCAGCTCGTGCTCGCCGCGCGCGTACAGCGCCTGCGCCACGCGCGCCAGCGGCGCCGGCAGCCCCGCCCGCCGCCGCACCAGCAGCTCCAGCGCCGCCGCGCGCACCTCCAGCGCGCCCGACGCGTTCAGCGCCAGCGCCTGCAGCCGGTCCAGGCGCGCGAACGTCAGCGCGCCGGGCGGCGCGGCGCCCAGCGCCCGCAGCGCCTGCAGCGCGGGCCCGGGCTCGGCGCGCGCCGCGTGCTGCAGCAGCAGCTCGGGCTCGGCGCCGGGCAGGCAGCCCAGCGCGCGCAGGCGCAGCGCGCGGCAGGCCGCGTCGCCGCAGCGCGCCAGCCCGTCGCGCAGCGCGGCGCGCACGGCGGGCGCGGCGCCGGCGCAGGCGCGCGCGGCGCCCGCGGCCGCCAGCAGCGCGGCGGGCCGCAGCGGGCCGGGCCGGGCCGCCAGGCGCAGCGCGTCCAGCACGACGGGCTGCGCGGGCCGCGGCGCCTGCGCCAGGCCGGCCAGGTAGGTGCGCGCCAGCTCGGCGAGCGGCTCGGGCGCGTGCAGCTGCAGGAACTCGTCGGCGGCGCGGTGCGTGGCGCCGGTGGCCGCCAGCCCCAGCAGGCGGCACAGGCCCGACCTGCGAGTTACGTGTCGGTGCTCTGACGGTGGGCTCCGGCCCGTGCCGCCCGCCACCCGGTGTTAGGTACTCACAGATGATCGTGCATGTCGGCGCGCTGCAGCAGCTGCAGCGCTGCGGAGTGGTTGGCGCGGCGCAGTGCGGGCAGCAGCTGCAGCGCGACGGCGGCCTCCGCGGCCGTGCCGCCCTGCCCCGCAGCGTCGCCCGCCAGCGCGGATCGCGCCTGCTCGAGTGTCACATTCAGCTCCTGCCAACAGACGTTACAACAGAGTTTATAAAAATCATGATTTAAAAAAGGAACAGATGGACCTAGCAAGTTGAATTTTATACCAGATACCGAGGTCTAGTCCCTATTAGGTGTATAAAAATCAAGGTCATAAGTCAACATGATATAATAATATGAGTATGGCGGTTATCCGCCTTGTTGCATCACTATTGTATTTAACTATTGTGTTACAACACTGGCTGTCACTTTGACACTAGATAATTCTTTCTTGTTCTTTCTGCTACCGCTAACATACGCCAGAATTGTATCTTGTCCAATATTACAAGAAATACAGCAGTAAATCCGTCATACGCCGTTTTATTCTAAAGTCTACGCTCCAGACTACAAACAAGGAAGTTATCCGCCAACACCGCTGGTAAATCTCTAAATTGGTTACCACCGCGTTCGAAGAACTGCAAGGAGCCAACGCAACGGCGGACATTGCAAAGAATTTTTCTGACGTTCCTGCCTAATCATCGTTGCCTGAGTGATTGGATTTTGTCGCGGTGAAGTCTGTGCATGAAGAGAAGTGCATTATTTGTTAATTTAATACATTGTCAATTTGTGTTCATTTCTTTTTTTCTTTCTTTATTGGTTTTTCTATAAGTAATGTTTTTGTGTGTACTAATCCTTACCACTGTCTTTTAGTTAAGTTATTCTTGTTCGATTTAACTATTGTATAAAACTATTTGTGAAAACTTGTAATTGGCCATATTGTTATTATTAACTAAACTATTGTGTCTCCTAGCTGTAAGTTTTCCGAAAATAATAAAATAAAATAAAAATTAAGCGCGTTTTCCAAGGCATTTTCATATGATCATAAAGGAAAAATTCTTCGATAGGTATCCAACGCCATTTAGTGATCATGATCTCAAATTGGGCGATACCAATTTTTTGACGCTTCCTCACATCTTTCGTGCGTTTACGAAGCATGTTTATATCTGTGCACGTTTCGATTTGGCATCACGGCAAATCGTACTGTCTCAGTGACACTTAAACTGGCATATTATACGAAGATCGATACGAACTGTTTTCTCTGGTGATTTTGAATATTTTCCTGTCAAGAACTAACATTGTGTGGTGTGTTTTGACTATTGTTACCGCATTTTCCCGACCATTTACTTACTAAGTTAAGGGTTACGGTTCAACTAAAGGACAGTTTCGCAACAAATAATACAAAATAATTTGTCCTTGCATTTTGGACTAAATAATGTTACCGTGTGTTTTGCTTGTAACATAAATATTAACTTTAGGATTAAGTTTTGACCATTTTAATTAAGTGTAAGTTTTTGTGTGTATTGCATTGCTTGCCCCACGTTACATGGTATATGGTTACTTTTAACTCATTTCCCATTTTTGTATTCAAAATTTATATTTAATTATTTTTATCTTAACATTTTTGTGCCTAACATTTACTAACCATGGAAGAGCTACAAGCTGAGCTGGTTCAGCTAAAGGCTGAGAATGCTGGCATGCAGGAAAGATTTGCTGACACAAACAGCGGCCATGACCAAAAGGTTGAACCAGCCCCAGCGCAGGTATGTAAAGTTAGTGTAATACTGCTACCGTTCTAGTCACATGCCCCTGCAGTATGGTTCGGACATGTAGAAGCTCAGTCGCACTTAGCAGGCATAACATCACACAACACACGACACAACTATGTACTGTCATTTATTAAGCCAAATTGATAGCAAACTTGCTACAGAGGTTGAAGATATTGTAACTAATCCTCCCAAAGACGGTAAATACCAGTTGCTGAAAGAGACCATTATCAAGCGAGTATCCGCTTCCAAAAAAACAGCGAGTCAGGCGGCTTCTTAGCATCGAGGAGCTTGGGGATAAAAACCATCTCAGTTCCTTCGACACTTAAGATCGCTAGCTGGAACGTTACTCACTGACGACAATCTCCTTCGTGAGCTGTGGCTACGTCGACTTCCCAGTCATGTTCAAGCGATCCTTGCTGCCCAGGCTGAACTCGGCTTGGATAAATTATCGGAATTGGCAGATAACATTTTAGAGGTGTTTGCGACCACTGCTATCTTACGTGCAATTTCAGGTCGTTCAACCCCTTCGGCGCTCCCCAAGTAACACTGAGTGCCCTATTCAACCGAGTCGAAGACTTATCTAGGCAAGTTGCTGCCGTCTTCAGGACGATCACAGCGACCATCGCGCAATCGTTCTTCGTCCAGCAAAAGGTCTCGTGGGAATTCTTCAGACCAGCCAGGTATTGTTGGTACCATAAAGAATTTGGTACAAAAGCGCCTAAATGTATTAGCCCATGCGATTGGATGTCGGAAAACCGGGAGAGCAATCAGTAGCGGCGACAACTGACTGCACCTCTACCCAAAGTCACGGCCGCCGACTATTCGTCTTTGACAAAAGTTCTAAGCGCCAGTTTCTTATAGATACCGGGTCTGACCTATGCTGTTTTTCTCATCGCTGGCTCCCTGTTCAGAGGATCTGACTATGAGCTCAGCGCCGCTAGTGGAAGTAGCATTAAGACCTAAGGCACTGTCAATATGACGTTGAATTTCGGTCTGCGCCGTAGTTTCGTTTGGCGTTTCGTCGCCCACGTCAACAGCGCTATTATTGGCTCGGATTTTTTAGCGTATTACCTGCTTGCTGCCCGATTGCCGCACCAAACGACTAGTCGATGGGACTACTGGTTTATCGGCACTCTGCACTGCTGCTACATCCGAACAATCCAGCGTCAAGGCCGTTGTTGCAGAAAAATCTGCATTTTCACGACTTCTTTCAGAATTCCCGGAAATTACCAAACCTCCTGGTCTTCCGAGAATTATTAAGCACAATACCGTGTTTTACATTAAAACCACGGCCGGTCCCCTATCTCTTGTAGACATCGTCGCCTCGCTCCCCAGAAGTTGGCATCTGCCAAAAAGGAATTTGAGGAGAGGGTCCGCTCCGGTACCGCGCGTCCTTCCCAGAGTGCTTGGTCATCTCCTCTTCACATGACTTTGAAAAAGGACGACACCTGACGTCCCTGTGGCGACTATCGCAGTCTGAACGCCAGGGACAGTTCCGGACCGGTACCCCGTTAGACAAATCAACGATTTTGTCAACAGTCTTAATGGAGCGACGATATTCAACACCTGGATTTGGATTTTTATATCACCAAATTCCAGTGGCAAAAGATGACATACCAAAAACGGCTATCGTTACCCCGTTTGGCCTCTTCTAATTTCCTTTCATGACCTTTGGTCTAAGGAACGCTGGCCAGACCTTCCACAGATTCATCGATGAGGTCACTCGGGGTCTCGATTTCTGTTTTCCCTACGTGGATGACATCCTCGTTTTTTCTAAGGATGAGACTCTCCACAAGGAACACTTGCAAATACTGTTTCAGCGCCTTTAGGACGGTACTCCCTTAATTCTCCTAAAAATTTTTATCCGAAAATCATCTAAATATACTACTCTGTCAAGAAAGTACCGGGAAAAGATCAATAATACACAAAATGTCTGTTATTCATCCAAATTTATTTTATCACCTTCAAAGTATGCTCCTTTAGAAACGATACACTTGCGCCAACGAATAATCCATTCATCAAAACATTTTTTAAACGCTGCTTCCGGAATTGAGTTCAGGCCCCTTATTCACAACGCTTCGATTCGATTATCGATTCGGAAAGTCGTATGTCTATCTCGCTCGTTTTCTTAATGTCAAAAAAAGATAGACATACGACTTTCCGAATCGAAAATCGAATCGAAGCGTTGTGAATAGCTATGCAGTTCTCGCCGCGAATTCTCCTTTATGTCTTCTATCGATTGAAAACGGGTGCCACGAAGTGGTAATCTGAGTTTAGGAAAAAGAAAAAAGTCAGCAGGAGCCATATCTGGTGAATATGGTGGTTGCTGGATGGTATTTGTTGAGTGTTTGGTCAAAAATTCGTTCACAATGATAGCCTTGTGCGAACGCGCATTGTCGTGGTGCAAAATCCAAGAATGTTCTTTCCACAAATCTGGCCTTTTTCGTCGAATTTGCTCTCTTAAACGCCGCATAACGCTCAAATAATATTCTTTATTTACCGTTAGACCTTCCGGTAAGAATTCAGAGTGCACAACACCGCGATAGTCAAAGAAAACAGTCAACACGACTTTGACTTTTGATCGACTTTGGCGTGGTTTTTTCGGTTTCGGTTCAGTTGGAAGGCGCCACTCCGAAGCTTGTTGACTAGTTTGCATGTCAAACTCGTAAACCCACGTCTCGTCACCAGTAACAATGCGTTTCATGAATGTTGGGTCCGAACTGACTCGTTCTAGCATGTCCTCAGCGACTTTCATGCGATTGAGTTTTTGGAGAAAATTCAGATCTTTTGGGACTAGCCGAGCAGCAACATGTTTCATACCCAAATGATTAGTTAAAATAGTACGGATCGACTCGTGAGATACAGAAAGTTCGGCGGCTATCTCTCTCAAAGTTGAATGGGGATTTTCAGTCACTATTTTCTTCACTTTTGCGATGTTAACTTCAGTTGCAGACGTTGACGGCCTACCAGAGCGAGGCAAATCTTCCATCACATCTCGACCGCTTTTGAACGCTTTGAACCACTCATAAGCACGAGTTTTTGATAAAGTCGATTCACCGTAAGCCTTCTGTAACATTTTCAGTGACTCCGAACACGAAATTCCATTGGCGATGCAAAATTTAAGACAAACTCTTTGTTCGATATTTTTGTCCATTATGAAATTCGCAATACACACTATATATGATATTACTAAAACCAGCACTGTATTTAATATAAATAACAGATGCAACTCATACTCCGCGCCAAAATGGAAAACAGTTGTGCCAATCTAACAACTACAAAAAAACAAAAATTTGAATTTGGAACCATAAACAAATCATCCATTCCCGATACTTTTTTGACTGAATGTATAAAAGAAGAAACTGACTGACTGACTGACTGACTCATCTATCAACGCACAGCCCAAACCGGTGGGTCTACAGATTCCAAATTTAGCAAGTAGGTTCCATATGTGGTCTAGTGGTGCACTAAGAAAGGATTTTTCAAAATTCACCCCCTAAAGGGGTTAAACGGGGCTCCAAACTTTGTATGGGGAAACAAGATTAGTTAAGACTATTTTATTCGAAACTTCACAGGAGTGCTCCTTCTGATAAATGAGTAGAAACGGGTTTAAGGGTTTTTCAGAATTCAACCCCTAAGAGGGAGAAATGGGGTGACAAAGTCTAAAAATCAATACACAGCCTAAACCGCTGAGTCTAGAGATTCCAAATTTGGCACATATGTTCCTTAAGTGGTCTAGGGGTACACTAAGAAAGGGTTTTTCAAAAGTCACCCCCTCAGGGGGTGAAACGGGGGTCGAAAGTTTGTATAGGGACACAAGATTAGGTAAGACTATTTTATTCGAAACTTCACAGGAGTACTCCTATCGATAAATGAGTTAACATTTGTGTTTCAGGTTTTTTCAGAATTCAACCCCTAAAGGGGGAAATGGGGTAACAAAGTCTGAAAATCAACATCGGTATTGTTTGTATGGTGTATCGGATCGGGTGTGTTACAAAAACGACTTTAACATTTAATGTGGCGGACCTGAAATACCATCATCATCCCCTGTTGGGGTGCGATGGGGTTGAAACGTCTAAAAATCAGTATGGGTGTCGATACCGAGATTATCAGGGGTGCTGATTACGAATATGGCATTTATTTTGAGATCCAGAAGACGACGGATTCGACTTTTGAACAGGGTTATTGCATCAGACATATACTTTTGTCGACACATAATGTGATAATTAATAACATTAATTAGTAAAAAAACAAACTCTTAGGTCAATTTTTACGTTTTATATCGCTATTTTATCGTGATTTTTTGGTTTGAATAAAGCGTAATTACATTAAAATAATTATGTAAAAATAAACTATGTTCTTTTACTAAACTAATTCCAAAGCTTTATTAAAATCAATTCATTCAATCAGACATAATATAATTTTTAACATCACTCTAAATTAGTACTACGCAAAAACGAGCACCGATTAGTACGGCCCGAGTGTCCATCGACAAAGGCCCTGTGCCATTTTTTTCCAAGTCCCGATTGTCAAGCGCATCTATCGTAAACGCATTGTTATACTACGACCACAACATTATGATTCCCTTTGTATTTTTTTCATTAGGTTAGAATTTCGTTTACTATAAAGTTAAGTCTATTATTTTAGTAGTTTGTAGAATAATTATTATATTTCTGCTTTATTAGTTTTAGCAATGGGGTTGTATTACCATTGTATAAATAAAAGAAAAAAAGAAAAATTCTGCAAAAGCTGAAAGCAACAGAAGCGAGGTGGATATTATTTTTATTTGTAATTCATATACACAGATATCAATCACGTAAGGTGAAAGCGCGGAAAGGGTAGCCCGCGAAATTCAAATTTTCTACTGCCGCGACATCGCCCGGCTTACCCCATTCCATGATTATTTCACTGATGATTTAAATGATTATAACTCTGCAAACCCATTATTTGCTACGATCGCGAATCATATTTTGTTCAACATACAACCTGACACTGACATGCAAGTTTTCTTTCCTTAACATTATATCGTCATGAACTATAGAACTGTAATTAAGAACGAAGGGTTTGAAAACACTTAGCGCTCCTTTAAAAATATTTCGGTGTCGAAAGGGCTTGAAAGATTTTTGTATGAAGCGTGGGCGGATTAACTTATGGCATTTTGTTTCTTTTTTTCAAAGTAGGGGCCACGCATAATATCTATATTAATTGATAGCTGATATCAATAGAAACAAGGTTTGTATGAGGCAAAATGTTCTAAAATGTCACTTTTCCGAGATATGAGTTATCAAAGTTAAAGTACATTCACTGATGGCATCTTCAGCACAACTTTTAATTGATCAGACATGCATAAAACGTGTATCGATCGATAGCCGGCATCAATACAAACAAGTTTTGTACGAAACAAAACGTTCTAAAGTGTCACGTTGACGTCACGTGACACAAGTCACGGGCTCGAACTCATTGGTGGGCGTGGCCAAAAAGCACGCTGTCTCACCTGGCATCGTGCCCGACAGAGATAGTATCAGTGATGAGCAGTTAGACGCTAGCCTTCACGCACGTCTAGTTCGTACGCTCACACACAGCGTTCCGAACCGTTCCGAACAAAAACGAAGTTACACCATGCACACATAATGCTATTCGACGCCGCTCAACATCGCCATCAATATCTTTACAATATTTTGAAATAACGTTTTCTTATAATACTTTCGTCTGACCTTTTATTTAAATGCGCTAAAAAGAATAAAATAAACTTTTCCTTTAAAACTTTTACCGTTGTTTGATTACACAATTCGCGAAATTTGTGGCAACAATAATTTTATTTATTTATTTGTCGAAGACCAAGGCAATCGGTCCAACAGCCACACGAACGACTTCAATTTCATAGAATAACCTCTTTATTTTAATTCGTTTCGTTAGTATTGTCTGTCTGTCTGTCCATCTGTCAGTCTATGCGTCTGTATGTCCGTCTGTCTGTCTATCCGTCTGTCTGTCCGTCTGACTAAATTGACTATTTATCTCGCACAAGTGTAAAGTAAAGTGCAACACACGGCGCTAAAATCCCATAACTCGGTTCCTATTTACTACCTCTTATATAATGGGTCATTTTAGCCCCTTGTATTACAATGTACTATTGTTATTGTTGGCCTGGGGTCACGATGTCCTGGACCCTGTCCGCCAGGTCTGCTAATCCCTCAAGAGAAGTAAGTGGCTGTGAAGCTAGCAGTCTGGAAGTTGCTCGGCAGACGACTGCTTTATATTGTCATCGCGGTACTGTGGATTTCCTTGGCCTGGTAAAATTTAGGATTTCCTTTTCAGGGCGTATCACGTCGGGGTCACCAATTTAGTTGTTGTTGTACACTAATTAAATTAAATTTAAATATTTCATCATTCATTATATTTAGTCAACACAAGACAGAGAAGTGACAGATCAAAAGAAAAGTAAAATATAATATCGTGATGGTTTTATGTATATAAAGTTTCTAATAAGTAGGTCGCTACACCATATTATAGGAGTGCATTATAAATGTACCAGGCATCCTTCAACTTTAGCAAAAAACAAATGACACGTCACTGACGTCATGCATGAAATGAAAAGGACAGAAATAAAGTTCTTGTTCTTCTATCAAACAAAGTTATATGTGACATATTGTTCATGTGTGTGAATGAGCGTCGTCCTCCCGCACCGCACCGGGGGGGAAACATTATTCAGTGAGATGCACGAAAATTCATAGTAAAGGCGCGCGTAAAAAATACGAAAAGGACTTTGGGAAATGGAAATTTATGAAAAAACCACTGCATAAATCAATTACAAATAAATTTTATTGAATTCTTCGATAATTGTGCTGAGTCGGTACGGACTTTGTTATGGAAATTTTACACTTCTTTTATTACTAATTTACGCCCAAAGTTGCGTTAAAATTGGCAATAAAAACGAATCTTTGGTAGCTCGTAACTTTTGAATCGCTTTTTATTTTACTATTCTGTTTCCACACAGACACAATTAAAAATGAGACAAAACGATATCATGTTTTAACTTTAGATGTACCGTGTCAAACAGTAGAGTCGAGTAGTTAAGTAAGGGGGGCTCGCTCCCATACAACAAACGTGATTTTTTTGCCGTTTTTAGCTCGATATTAAAAACGGCAACAGGTCGCTTGAAATATTCACAGAATATATAGTTGAATATTCACTTTAAAAATAAATAATTAAGTAAATTCAAATAAAATAAATATTTAAGAGGGGCTCCCCCGTTTTGTCTAATGTTGTATAGATAATTATATACTCGTAGGTACTAAAACCTTCCTCTTGAATCACTCTATCTATTAAAAAAACGCGCATCGTTTAGTTTAATTGTTTGTAATCGTTGCGTAGTTTTAAAGATCTAGATCTAAGCATACATGGGACGCGACGAGGGACTTTGTATTATAATATGTAGTGATGACAATGATGATGTTTTGAGAGTTTTAATAGTATCAACCTGGTTCATCAAAATATTCAAGGATTTTTGAACAAAGAATTAGAAGTAGAACTTTTCCTGAATTGTAACAATATAGATATTCTTTGTGTAACGGAGCATTGGCTCAAATGTCATCAATTAATTTTCAATTTTAGTAATCACCAGGTTGGTAGTTCATTCAGCAGGGTAAATGCTATACATGGCGGCGCATTAATCTTAGTAAATAATCATCTTAAATTTAAAGACCGCAAGGATATTGTCAGCCTGTCTGTTGAGCGAACAGTTGAAATAGCCTGTATAGAATTGGAGCAGTTTATTATATGAAGTGTGTATAGACCTCCTTCAGGGTTGTATGATTGTTTTGAAAAGGTGAAGTGTTGCATAAAATCTGTAGTTCTAAGAAGTCAATAATCATTTGTGGTGATTTTAATATAAATTTGTTAGAAAATTCTGGGTTAAGTAAATAAAAGCCTCTTTCAGTCATACAATCTTGAAAACAAATTTCTCGAGCCTACCAGAATAACCCCAACTAGTGCCACTTGCCTAGACAATATTTACACTGATATTATACCCACCCAAAAAGCAATTATTAACTTAATAGATTCAGATCATTGTGGGCAATTGATCACAATTCCAAATGTAAACAAGACAGTCACTAAAAAGGATATCATTATTAATCCAAAAAGTAAAAATCGCCTGGAAACTTTTGAAACTAAACTTTTATCTAAACTACCACTTTTGTCAGTTAATGATGATCCAAATCAACAATATAACGATTTTTTCAGTATGTATTGCACACAATTTGAAAACACATTTGTCCCTAAAACAATATCTGTAAATAGTAACGCTTCTTTTAACGACTGGGCCACCATTGGTATTCATAAGAGTCGAAAACGACTTTATGAGCTGTATGAAGAGCGGACTTATATAAACACTGTAGAATTTAATTTGTATGTTAAGAATTATTCTAAATTATTTAAAAAAGTTTGTTTCATAGCAAAGTCACGTTACTTGAGTTCAAAAATTAAAAATAGTAGTAATGTGATTTTTTTATTTATTTTTTATTTATTTATTTCCCAACAAAATACATTTGTGTCGAAATATTTACACAGTATAGGTACACACAATAAGCACATAAACAATTATAATATAAGTAATCTCGTTCCTCACCCATCATCGAAGTTAGAACGTCTGTTAAATTAAAAATACTAACTTTACAAACATTAATATTCTTATTGACACAGAACAAAGTCTTTAGCAGAAAATGCTACAAAATACATACATTTAATGTCAAAATATTAAGAAAAATAAAAAAATAAAAAACAACAATTATAGAAATGTCAAAGAGCATTATGTCCACATATTTAATTTAACTTTAATTGAATAATTAATTGGGTTTTTAAGTTTTTCTGTCATTACAATATTCGTCAATGCTGTAATAGGCTTTATTGATTAACAAAGCCCGAAGTTTATTTTTAAACATGTTCACATTCTGAATATTCTTTAATTCTGCTGGTAATTTGTTAAACAGATTGACCGACTGCACGCGTGACGAGTGTTTGACAACATTAAGCTTTGCCTGCAGAAAAGTAGGAAGATCTTTTCTGCGAGTATCTACTCTATTTTTTCTTTCATCGTCTGTTTCAAACTCGCTTAAGTTTTTAATTAAATGAGTAAGGAGAACTAAAATATAAAGACATGGCACCGTTAAAATTCTAAGTTTAATAAAATGCTCCTTACATGATTCTGTCTGATTTAAACGAAGCATGGTTCTTAATGCTCGCTTCTGTATAGTAAAGGCTGCCTTAATATTGTATTTATAGCTGTTTCCCCAAAATTTAATGCTATATCTAAGTTTAGATTCAACTAGAGCAAAATAGACGGTACGAAGTTGGGCAATAGATAAAATATCCCTGAGAGATCTGATAGCATAACACGCACTACTTACTGTATTCGTAATTGAATCTAGTTCTGGCTTCCAGTTGAGTAAGCAATCAATTTGTACTCCCAAAAATTTTAAACTTTCTACTGTATCAATTTTCCTGCTTAAGGATTCTACGTTTACTAAAGCTTTGTTCCTAACTGTAGATCTAAATATCATACATTTTGTCTTACTTACATTTAATTTAAGATTATTCATAGAAAACCAGCTTTCACAAGCGGCTATTAATACATTTAATTTACATTTTAAGGTCTCTATATTGTCATCAGCTATAACAGCACTTGTGTCGTCAGCAAATATTATCAAGTCAGCATCTGGTAATATGTTTTTAATGTATTCAGTTAAATCGTTAAGAAATATTATAAAGAAAATGGGGCCCAACACCGAACCCTGCGGAACACCTCTAGTTAGAGTATATGATTTCGATTTATGAATTTCTTCCACACCTTCGTGAAGTGATTTAATTTCGACGTACTGTTTCCTATTGGTCAAATAAGAAATTAAAGTTTTTAAAACATTTTCTCTTACACCGTAATGCTCTAACTTATCAATTAGAATGCTATGTTCTACAGTATCAAACGCCGAACTTAAGTCTAGGAATAAGCCAGCAACTTTAAGTTTATTGTTCAGCTTATTTACTACGTTATTGACTAACGAGTCTATTGCATCTAGTGTCCCTTTACTTTTTTGGTATCCAAACTGGTTACTGTTAATTATTTTTAGACCAGTCAAATGTCTTACAAGCCTAGATTTGATCACCTTTTCAAAAAGTTTGGATAGAACCGGCAACAATGAAATGGGCCTGTAATTGCCTGGATCTGTTTTAGCACCTTTCTTAAATAGTGGTAGAACTCTGGCTAACTTAAATTGGTCAGGAAAGACGCCTTCATTGACGCAGTTATTTATTATTTCAGATATCGGGTGTGCCAGTATATCTATATTATGAAACTTTGGCCCGTCTGGCAGCAAACGTGGAACGATAAGGCGCTCCAGGAGTTTTCCTAAAGATGGCAGTAGGGTTATGGGCCTGTACGACTTAGGGTCGTCCGGTGGCTTATCACCACTTTTTGGAATTATTCGTATAAAGCCACGTCGCCAAGATTGCTAGATTATTCAAACCACAGACCGACGTCTGGGAGGAACTTTTGTCTGAATGGCAAGGTAGGTGGGATAATTCCATCAAGGGCCGACACCTCCACCAGTTCTTTCCATCCGTTCGTGAGCGGCTGGCCAGGACATGGTTGGATGTTGATCACTGTGTTGCCCAATTTCTCACCGGTCATGGTAACTTTAAGAGTAAATTATTTTCCTTCAAGCTTGTTGACTCGCCTTTTTGTCAATGTTCCACATCTGACTGCGAATATGAACAATCAGCACATCACATTTTATGGGAGTGCAGTCTTTGGCAGAATGAACGCAACATTATGTTGGATAGTGTACAGGTTACATCCGGAGTTATTTACTATACAGACCTTGTGGAAACTAGAACAAATTTCCGTGCGTTCAAGCGTTTTTGCCATACCTATTATTGGAATCAAATATAACAGCTCACAACTTAGGACCCATTAATGTTAATATTTTTCCGTGGTGCTAGGCAACTGGGCCTATCCCAGTTGTAAACGTCCCTTTGTGCCTATTGGCCTTGTTTCGTTCTGTCTCCTGCTGAAATGGAGGGAAGTGGAAATTACGGTTTTTTCCTACTCCTCCACTATACTTTTCTGATTAATTTCGTTGCGGGATCCAAGACAGTTAAATTCATTCTCTGGGACTTCGTCGAGCTTCATTGTCTCGGCGCTTTTCTGGTGGTCGCCACTGTTGATTCTGGCTTTCAGGAGTTACAGTGGTTTGGGAACAGTGTGGCGGGCTTGTCCCAAAAAAAAAAAAAAAAAATATATCTATATTATCTTTGATTACGCTCAGCGGTATTTCATCGTGTCCAAATGACTTTTTACTACCCATACCCTTTACCATTTTGTAAATCTCCATCGGCGTGACGGGATTAAAATCCATAGACTTATTAATTCTGTCAGTATTTTCAATTAAATGTTTCTTAGCCAGTTCTGGATTACCAGTGTTTACACCTTTACTGTTGTCAAACTTTTCCGCAAAAATGTTAGCAATGTCTAAAGGGTCACAAATTATGTTATTATTATGTTTAAGTATTATGCTATCATTTTCGAAATTATTATCAATTTTTTTTCGAGTATTATTGACTATTTTCCAAATTTCTTTGCTAGAGTTAGCTGCTTTATTTATTTGATTAGTTACTTCCTTCTTTTTAACGTTCCTAATCACCTTTTTATAAATTCTCAGATACTGTTCACGATATTTTAATAACGATTTGTCACACTTAGCTTTATTTAAAAAATTTAGAAATCTCTTCATTTTGCTGGATATCCTTATTCCTTTCGTTAACCATTTAGATCGGCTAGTTCTTTTTATGTTGATTTTAACTTTACTTTTTTTGAAAGTACTAGAATGTAGTTCTTTAAATTTTCGTATAAACGTGTTTGTACCTAAATTCCAATCGTGTTCCAGTAGTTTCTGTCTGAATGCATTATTATTCTTCTCGTTATATAATCTTCTCTCTATGTATTTAAAACTAGCGCATTGTGTCGAAGTAACTTTTTCCAAATAGGCTGTACAGAAGAGGGCTGCATGTCCATCCGCTAATTGATTGTGGTCAATGTCTGTACTGTCAATATTTGTATCACAAGTGTTGGTCAATATATTATCTATACACGATTTGGAGTTATTTCGCACAAATGTAATTGAATCAAATAAATATCTAAAATTATAGCATTTCAACAATGATGTAAAAGAACTGCTTTTAATGTCCTGTTTAGACATGTCAATATTAAAATCTCCGCAGATAAAACATATTTAAAATGACATGGAACATTATAAATAGCGAAACGGGAAGGTCTTGCAATCGAAATAGTGACTACAGCCTTGCTATTGGCGATAATATTTTAAATTCAGACACTCAAGTTGCCACAGCCTTTGAAAATTTCTTTGCGGATATTCCCGTATCGACTACTAAATCGCTAAACTCGTCACCTGCTGCTGCCGAGTCTTTACTAAGGGAAAACGTTTCAGTCTGTGATTCCGAATTTAATTTTCAATATGTCACCTGTAAAGATATAATTAAAACTTTTCACACCTTAAATGTTAAAAAGACTGCCGATCTATGGGGTCATTCTGTAGACGTTGCTAAATCCATTATAAACATTGTAGCTCCTTCATTAGCTGTAATATTTAACGATTGTATTGACCATGGTGAGTTTCCTGATCTAATGAAATATAATAAAATAATACCATTGTTTAAATCGGGTAGCACATCAGACCCCACTAATTATAGACCCATTTCAGTACTACCCACATTTAGTAAAATTTTTGAAAAATTAATTTTGGCACAAATGCAAAGTTTTTTCAATAAACATAAGTTATTACATAAAAAACAGTTCGGTTTCACAAAGGGTCGTTCAACTACTGATGCCGGTGTTGAACTTTTAGGACACATTTATAATGCCTGGGAGGACAAATGCGATGCTTTGGGTATTTTTTGCGATTTATCTAAAGCTTTCGATGGCGTTCTTCATGAAACATTAATCAGGAAACTACACCACTACGGAATCCGTAACGCCTCTCTGGATCTTCTTATTTCATATTTGAGTGATAGGATTCAGAGAGTTGATGTCAACGGGAAAAGATCTCCCGGATCCGTAGTAAGAATAGGGGTACCCCAGGGCTCAATTCTTGGTCCATTTTTGTTTCTTATTTACATAAATGACTTGCCTTACCTCATAAAGGATAATCATGACATAGTATTGTTTGCAGACGACACTTCTCTTTTATTTAAACTCAAACGTCAGCAGTTAGTTACGGATGATGTTAATAGCGCCCTGGCAAAAGTCGTTAATTGGTTTAATGTTAATAATTTACTCCTAAATGAGAAAAAAACTAAATGTATTAAGTTTACGATACCCCATGTAAGATAAGTGGAAACCACTGTACTAATTAAGAATGAAGAGTTGAAACCGGAAGATAGCACAGTGTTCCTAGGCATAACTTTGGATGCCAAGCTTCAGTGGGGCCAGCATATAGACAAATTGTCGAAAAAACTTAGCTCTGCAGCATACGCCGTTAGAAGAATTCGTGAGTTAACTGATTTAGAGACAGCCCGTTTAGTTTACTTTAGTTATTTCCATAGCGTGATGTCGTACGGTATTCTCTTGTGGGGCAATGCCGCCGATATTCAGACAATATTTGTTTTGCAAAAAAGGGCAATTCGTTCAATTTATAAATTAAAACCCAGATACTCCCTCAGAGAAAAATTTAAAGAGATTAATATTCTTACTGTGCCTTCTCAGTTTATTTATGAAAACCTTTTGTACGCACACAAAAATATTAATTTGTTTAAAAAATACAGTGATATCCACAACATAAATACGAGGAACAAACACAAATTTGTTGTTCCTGTAACGAGGCTCAAAAAAATAGGGGGTACGTTCAGATGCCAATGTATACGTTTTTACAATAAACTTCCGAGCCAAATTCAAGCACTAAGCCTAAATAAATTCAAATCGTTTATAAAACAGAAGCTGTGCTTGAAAGCCTACTATCATGTTAACAACTATCTCGAAGATAAAAAGGCTTGGGATTAAGCTGCTCCAATGAAATTTGCTCTGTAAATGTCGAAATTTCGGACTTCGCTTGTTTATTATTAATTCCTTTCTTTTATACACTCTGACATTGAATGATTTGACATGAATACTTATTTCAGTATTTTTATTATTTTTTTACTTTTTTATTTTATTTTATGTTACATTTACCTACTGACTTGACAGGAATATTTACGTATCTTACTTTTTTATTATTATTGACATATGATTTTTGTGATTTTTATTGACATTGATTTTGTAAATTATTATTAATTTTATTTGATTATTGTGAATGTGGGTTTCATTTTTATATATTTTTGTTTGTTTTCTTTTTTTTTTCTCCCACAACTGTCTGGCAGTTTGAGTACTATAAGCGACCTACCCAAATGTCCTTTCTTTGGTATTGTTCGTCGTTTCGTTGAGCTCCTTGAGTTATAAGTCGAGCTACACGATAACTGACAAATGCTTGCACTGACTGGACAGGTCCACTCAAATCTGTGTGGTTCTTTCTTCAAAAGACCATCTCAGACACTATTCTGCATAGTCCTCATGTGAATTAAGCAAAATTATGTCTGGACTTCAAAAGAGACTATGACCTCTGAGTTTGTTTCGGCTGTTTCTTCTCAGAGTAGTCAGGTACGAAACACCGGCCCCATCTAGTTTAAAAAAAAAAAATGACGTGTAAAAGTGTTTGTAAAAACCTACTTGCAAAATAAACATCATTTATCATTTATCATTTATCATTTATCATTTATCGATGTAGTTTTGTAATATCGGATTATTTAGTGATACTTAATAATTACACAGACACAGAAAAACTTGTAGAAATTCTGGTGTGATTATGTTATCCCCTCGTATCTAATTGTACATATTTACTTTATTTAGTTTTAACGTTTAATGTACCAATTTGATTATTCTATTAAGTTGTTACTTTATAGATTTATTTAATTTTATAACTTTTACGTCGGTCTATTTTGGGCGTTTGTGGCGAGTACATGTTGTTTTGGTGCTCGCACTGATTTTTGGCTCTTTCTCTGCTTTTTTTGGTGGTTTTTGTGTGTATTTTACGTGTCTGTGCTCGTCCTGTGTATGTTTTTGTTTGTGTACGTGTTCTTACACTTGGTAAGTTTTTATTCTATTTAATATTCTACTGGCCTATGCTGATTGACAATGGCGGACGACGAGCGGTCTCCCGGCCGCCCGCCGGACCCCCCCCCCCCCCCACCCCGCTCAGCTACAATCCCAAGATTTGTTCTCACATGCGCCTATTTTGACGGCTCCACTGTCTCAATTTGAGACAATGGAAGTTGAAGTAGCTTCTCAAAAGAGGAAACTCGTTGAAAATCATCTCCACAACGACGCTACGAATGCCACGGACGAAAATGCTTCAGCGACTAAACGCGACCGGGTCACGGTTCCGTCATTGATCTCACGCACCAAGTACTCGCATTTGGATAGTCATCCATTTTTAGTCTACGCATCTCTTTTCGAATCCGATCCAGCCTCTGGCACTACCCTCCACCCTATAAAATTCGGTCAATTATTACAGAAACTGAATGTTGTGAATATTGTAGATGGGGGTATAAAGAGAATAGGAAGAAACAGGGTATCAGTAGAGTTCAAGGGCCCGGAAGATGCCAATGCATTTATCGACAATGAGTCTATCAAACAAAAAGGCTTCACACTAATGATACCCACATTCAACATCACCAGGATGGGTGTTGTGAGGGGCGTCCCTACTGATTGGACTGACATTGAAGTCTTAGATGCCCTGAAGTCCCCACTTGGCAAGGTGTTGAAGGTGAGGAGGTTGAACCGCAGAGTTACCAATGATGGGAAAACGGAATGGATTCCTACATCGAGCGTAGTAATCACATTTGATGGTCAGAGCCTCCCGGATCGAGTTTTTTGCTGTTTCAATTCCCTTCCAGTTGAGATCTATAATTTTCCCACTGTCCAGTGTTTCGGGTGCTGCAAATATGGACACACCAGGACTCAATGTCGGTCAAAGCCACGGTGTTACCGCTGTGGTGGTGACCACTTTGGGGACGGGTGTTCCATTGAAGAGCCTAAGTGCTTTTATTGTACGGGTGCCCACCCTGCCAACAGTCGTCAATGCCCGGAATACCTGCGTCAGCGGAACATCAAGTCCACCATGGCTAAGGATAATGTATCTTACTCTGAAGCAGCCAAACGTCACGCCCCCTCCTACCGATCTTTTGCAGATGTTACGGCGTCAGCCCCTCCTACACTGACTATCCACCAAACTCTTAATCATGATCCCCGTCCCCTCCGTCTCCCAATTCCTAATTATACCTCCCATTCCCAACCCCCTACTTCTTCCTCCAGCAAAAAATTTGTTACTACCCGTCCAAAGCCCCACACTCTCCCCCATCCTGGTTATGACCGTAGGGCCCATCAGGATATTATTAACAGTTATTCTTTTCCCCCCTCTCCTAATGGTTGTGCTCTGATGGACCACCCTCCCACTCATAATGAGAATGAAGAGACTATCAACACTATTATTACTTTGCTTTCCACCTTACTTTCAAATTACTCATTACCAGACCACGTAGCCGACAACATAGTCAATAAAATTAAAAACCGTAACATTCCATCTCATGCAGTGGAACACCAGAAGCGCACTCCCCAAAAAACATGAAATCTGCCACCTTATTAATTTGTATAAACCTGCAATTTTTGCAATCTCAGAATCGTGGTTAACTCCACGACCACATTTTAATTTCCCTGGCTATAGCACTCTCCGGGATGACCGCTCTGACGGTTATGGCGGGGCTGCTATGCTAGTGAACAATCTTCTTTCTTCCTCCCCTCTATCCCTTCCTCCCCACGGAGATGAGATTAATGCTGTAGGAGTTAATATCCTTGGCATTAATTTTATTTCTGTCTATATTCCCTCCCCCAATTCCTCCTACTTTCAATACATTCATAATATATGTTCCTCACTGAATCCTGTTATAATTTTGGGAGATTTTAATTGCCATCATTCCCTGTGGGGCTCTGACCATTCTGATCCCCCTGGTTTTAGTTGGTTGATCTGTTGGAAGACTTGGGTTTATGTGTTGTCAACGATGGTTCCGTCACTCGCCTGCCTAGACCTGGCCAGAGTAGAAGCTGTGTAGACCTTACCCTGTGTTCAGCTAGTTTGTCCGCCCAGTTGGAGTGGAAACGACTAAACCTCACGTATGGTAGTGACCACTACCCAATATGCACTACTCTGTTCAATAGGTCCTTACCTCATAGGGATAACCCTCCTCTTTTAAAGTATAGGCTTACTGGCGCGGACTGGGAATTATACACTCAAACTCTTGAGGATATAATTTCCACTTTGCCCCAGGTTTCCCTAGCCAACTTAGATGACTGTATATTAAAATTTTCCGGTGCAATTTCTTCTGCCGCGGATTACAGCATACCGCTTAAAAATTCTGCCTCCGGAAAAATTTCATCTCCCCCCTGGTGGGTTCGGGAATGTACCAGCATGGTTAAATCCCGAAATGAAGCGGAACTTAATTATGCTCAAAATATGTCTACTGAAAACCTGATAGAGTACAACCGGATTGGTGCGAGATCCAGGCGTCTCCTAAAAAAAAAAAATATGAAGGATGGAAGAAATTCTGCTCTTCACTTTCCCCTTCAACCCCTTCCTCTGTTGTTTGGCAAAATTTCAAACGATTTAAACGTGGCTGCTCCGTCCGAAACTCCTCATCTATGCCTGGTGACATTGCAGAACCTTTCTTGATGAAACTTGCTCCTCCTTCCGCTCCTTTTTTGGGAGAATGCCCCTCTCCTTCTGGGGGGGGGAAATTTCCAATGACCCCTTAGATGCTCCCTTCTCGCTAAGTGAACTGGATGCAGTGCTCAAACACGTTCACGATTCCGCTCCAGGCATAGATGGCCATCCATATTCGTTTTTTAAAAAATTGGGTTCCCGCAGTCGTCAGTACCTTTTATCTTTAATAAACGCATGTTTTATTCTCTCCCATATCCCTGATGCTTGGAAAATCCAACTAATAATTCCTATTCTAAAACCAGGGAAACCTGATTGCCCTGAAAACTTTCGACCCATCGCCCTTTCACCTGTTATAGGTAAAATCCTGGAACACCTTCTAAAAAACAGGTTGGAGTGGTTAGTTGAAAGCCGAGGTCTTCTAGCAAAAACTCAGTTTGGTTTCCGAAAGGGAGCTAGCACAATGGATAGCATTGGTATATTTATGACCGATGTCCGGATTGCCTTCAGCAAAAGTGAGTCAGTTCTAGCGGTCTTTCTTGACATCTCTGCAGCGTACGACAGTGTCCTTCTTTCCGTACTCAGAAGTAAATTACGCCAGCTGAGTATCCCGGTAAAGATACTTAACTGTATCTGTAACTTGTTGGCTGGACGCAGTATTAAACTCCATGTTCCAGGGGAATCATATGACCCCAGAACTGTTTGGCGTGGGTTACCCCAGGGCTCAGTACTAAGTCCTCTTTTATACAGTATTTACACGTCTGATCTTCACAAGTCCCTTAATAACGACTGCCAGATTTTACAATACGCAGATGACCTATGCTTATATACCTCGTCTGTGGAAACTGCTACGGAATCCATGCAAATATCCCTTAACTCCCTAAACCAGTGGTTAATCTCTCATGGTCTTAGCTTGTCAGCTCCTAAAAGCTCCGTTGTAGTTTTCTCACGTAAACGTTTAACTCCATATGTCCACCTTGAAATAGAAGGATCCCCGATCAATGTCGAGGATAATGTGAAATTCCTTGGGGTAATTTTGGACTGTAAATTATCTGGTGTCTTTCATCTCAATTATATAGTCAATAAATGTGAGCCTTGTGAACCTTAATATGCTACGTGCTCTAGCGGGTGTTTGGTGGGGTGCTCATCCCTTTACTCTCAAACTTATATACAATGCTACAATAAGAAGTTTACTGGACTATGGGTCTTTCCTCCTGGAACCCTGTGGTAAGGTTGCATTGGCCAAGCTGGAAACCATTCAGTCGAAATCCCTTCGCATTGTACTAGGTTGTATGAGATCCACTCCTACCAACGCACTGCCAGTTGAGAGTGGCGACCCTCCCCTTCTTCTCCGTAGACAATACCTAGCCGATAAATATATGTACAAGGCATATCTTTTTAGTGATCACATAGTTCTTTCTAAGCTTTCCACACTAGATAATTTATGTAGACAAAGCGATTATTGGAAACATAAAGACCCCCCTTTGATCCTTAATTCATTTAGGAATATCCGGAATGTGGAAGATAAGTCTCCCATTCCTCAGTGTAATAAATTCCCACTCTACACATGTCCGTATGAAATTCTTAATTTTGTTCCAAAGATCAGTTATATTGGAATAAATAAGGACACCACCAATGCTAATGACCATTTTCTTTCGACTGTTAATAACAACTGGCCTGATCACTACAAATTTTACACAGACGCTTCTAAATTGACCTCCGACGGTAAAACAGGCATTGCTGTATATAATTTCAACTGCCAGATATTCCTTCAGTTCCAATGCCCTCCCGAGTCTTCGGTTTTTACTGGAGAGTGCATTGGAATTTTGGAGGCGTGTTTATTTATTTCCTCTCATTCAGGTATTACAAAAGCGGTCATCTTTTCTGACTCTAGGAGTGCTCTGGAGGCAATAGTTAAAAATTCATTTAAAGATAACCTACGTAGCCCAATCATAGTTGAAATCAAAACTGTCCTACACTCTTGTTATAAAAAAAACATTGAGATAATATTAGTATGGATTCCTAGTCATATGAATATTAAGGGCAATGAGCTGGTAGATATAGCAGCTAGAAATGCGGTCAGCAGCAGTCTGGCAGATAAAAAACATTATGCGGTTCAGGTCTATGACTTGATTCACAAGGCCAAAGTAGATCTTTTTAAATCCTGGCAAGACCACTGGTCTAAATCTTCCAAATCAAAGGCTAGATTGTTTGCATCTATTCAACCAACCATTCCCCCCAAGCCTTGGTTTTATAAATATAAAGAAACATCCAAAACCGTCACTTCCGTTATAATTGCAGAATCCGTATTGGCCACTGCTGTACCCCAGTTTTTCTCCATAAAATTAGGGTCCGCGATAGTTCTTTGTGTGAGTGTGGGCTGGATGATGGTACGTTAGATCACATATTTTTAAATTGCCCTTTGAATAATGTTTCCTCTTTTGATAAAGTTATTACAAAATTGAACATACAAAAACCCATTAATGTCCGTCACCTCCTCTCATTTTTCCCTAATCCCCAAATTATTCGTGCTTTTATTAAATTTATTTCCAATAACAATATTAAACTGTAATTTTCAGACATCTAAAATTTATTAAATATATTGTTTATACACGACATATATATATTTTATCTTACTAACTATTACTAACTCCTATGTTTTGTGTTTGTTTCAGGGCTAAAAGGATTGCCACAAAAAGTTTAAGTCCATATTCTCTCTATAAATATTTATTAATTAAGTAAAATACCCATGTATAGCCACTACGCGACACTGGCAGAAATTGCCGTAGTCTTCGGCAAATTGCCATAAAAAAAAAAAAACTTTTACGTCCTAATTAATTTGTGCCATGTAAAGTGATGGTCTGAAACGCAGGTTTAAATAAACCTAGATTGGGCAGGTCGCTACCAAACATTTGAATTCCACATTATCTTTACTTGCAACTGTTAAATATATTTTAGTTATAGTTTACTTTTATGCACTAATTATACTATTGTTTGAGAAATAACACTACTGCACTTAAATGTACACTTTTGTAATACTTTTTAAATAAATTATTCTTATTCTGTTCTTAATTTTCCTCCCGTTATCTTAACATTCTTTTCATAGTCGGGTAATTAGTATGTAGTGTATTAAATGTTGATTAAAATGTAGCAGCGAGTTTACGCAAGTTAAGAGAAATCGACGAAAAAGTAATTAAAATATCTGTCATTATCTGAGACGCAGAGATAACAGCCGCCAGCTTCCCACGTGGCGGGACGTGGCGCAGATAACGCGGCCCGCCGACCCCGCTTATCTTACCTCGTCGTCGGCGTCCTCGGGCGGTGCCTGCAGCGTCAGCGGCAGCTCTCGCAACGCGGCCGGCAGCTCCTGCAGCGCGGCCTGCAGCCCGGGGAGCGGCGCGGCGGGCGGCTGGGGCCCGGGCCCGGCGCGGCGCAGCGAGTGCCACGAGCGCGCCTTCAGCCCCAGCGCGGCGGGCCCCACGTGCAGCAGCTCCTCGGCGTGCAGCGCGGCCAGCCCGCCCGCGTCCAGCGAGTAGCGCGCCACGCGCCGCGAGCTGCTCACGCCGCCCGCGCCGTCCGACGCGCACGAGCGCTGCGAGCACCGCACCTCACGTGTTGTATATTTGAATTATAGTAGACAGAATATAAATTATACGATCATATTCCAATAGTACAGTTCCTGTAGCTCAGGGGTTCCCAACCTTTATTGGACCAGGGACCACTTTGGTGTCTTTATTGATAGCAGGGGCCATGAGATCCTAGATTAACATGGACACCGACAGAATTAAGTGTATCTTCAACTCACACAATGCAAAAATTGGAAAATGGGATGTAAATCTTTAGAATTAAGACAGTGAAAGATACAAAAGCGATCGAAGTCAGCTCGAAATATTTTGCCATCATTCATACGGAAATAGGAATAAATTAGTAGATTCTCAAAAAAAATTAGCACCTTGCTTCTGATAGGTTCAATTAGGTTGGATCTTCTGTGCAAGTTAAAAAGTACGAATAACATTTTAACCTGTCGCTGACTATATCCGAGGCTCCTATAACCATAGGTTGGGAACCACTGCTGTAGCTAGTTACAACAAATACTTGGAACTAGAACTACTTTTATTATCATACCAAAAAATAGTTAGGTACACAAAATTGTTCAAGTAACAATCGGCTGACTCACAGAACTCTCATCATTTTTAATAAATTTATTAATTTTAAGAAAACTTACAGTTATTACATTCGAGTAGTCAAAAGTAGTAAGTAGAAGAAAGCCAATTACAAGTTTCCACTAATATAAACTTATGTATAAATTGATAAACAATAAACAGCATGAGAGTTATTAAATATATAATTAATAATTAATATTGATTTCAATATATATTAATTAATTTGATAATAAGTATTTCAAATATTCTTTAAACTGCAAAGCTTATCTTTCCTGTATAGATCTAGGATCCCTACTGATCTGAGTGGAAGCTACATTTCAAATACATGGAAAATCTTTATTATGTTTCCTCACCTTGATTTTCCTGAACACCTCTGTAGAAATGGTCTCATAGAGTACCCGGCAAGGGCCAGACACGTCAGTCTCATTGTATTCACCATCCAGCATTTGTACCTGAAAACAGGTTTTTTTTAATATATTTTATTGGATGGCAGACTTGCAAACAGCCTACCAAATATTAAGTAACTGTAAAAATAACTTAATTGTTTCCAATTGCCAAAAATTGAATTCAGATTGTTTATTTGGGTGAATATTACAAAATACAGACAAGAAACTAACTGTCAGCAAGATGTAGCCAAACATTACCTGAAACAGACTAAGCAGAGCCTTCTTGTAGTTGAGCACGTCGGGCAACTCATCAGGGTCCAGGTAGGCCACCTTGATCTCTCCGCGGCTCCAGTGAGCATAGAATGAGCTGTCACCGTGCGTGTCCCACACTGAATCGTACGGCATGAACTCTGCATTCACATGCTTTCCTCGCAAATATAGTTTAGGGGATTGCAACTAAAATAAAATTTAATTTATTGTAATGCCTACAGTAGGGAACACAATCTATTTAGAGTCTATTTAACTAGAATATTGATTTAAGTAGAAAAGAAAGTTTAGTCATGGGTTAGGAGCTAGGAGCTTGGCAAGATACTGACGTGGAACTGGAGCAGATACCCGGAGTGGTCTGGTGCGGCCCAGCGCGGCTGCACGGTGAGGCGCGCGCGCACCTTGTAGCCCACTTCTCGGTCGGTGCGTGCCGCGTCGTTCAGCTGCAGCGTGGACTCCAGCTCGAAGGCGGCCGGCGCCAGCACAACCAGGCGCGCGTCCACCGCGTCCACCGCTCCCGCCAGCGCCAGCACCACCACGACCGCGACACACATTGCCCTAGCACTCTTACTCATATTTACGTTAATAGGTCGCTACTGCAGACTGGTCGGACACGGCACTGGCGCGATTAACTAGCTAACATAGCGTTAGCTTAGCGATCGCTCGATTCAAACGGGGAGTGATGTGATGTGTCCGTGTCACTTACACACTGACACTGACCGTCACTGACGTTCTAGCGCTGGCGCACGTTTTGACAGTTCGCCGGCCGCTGCTCGCCGCCCGGTTGGTGCGGTGCGCGGGGGGCGCGGGCGTGCGGCCAGGCGCGGCGGTCGAGAGCGGGGGCAAGAGGAGAGCGGGCGGCGCGGAACCTCGCACTTCCGGCAATGAAGCGAGCCTACCTACAATATAATTATGTACGCATTCAAAATAATGATTACGATTCTTGGTAATTTTTTAACCGACTTCAAAAAAGGAGGGATTCTAAATTCGACTTATTTTTTTTTTATGTTTGTTAGGTACCTCACAACTTTTTGGACTGGGTGAACCGATTATGATGATTCTTTTTTATTTGAAAGCTGGTGATTCCCGTGTGGTTTGTTCCAGTTCTGACAGTGGCATCCATGAGAAAACCACTTAACTAAGTGAAGTCTTAAGTATGTGCGCGACAAATGGACGAATAACTCACCGATTTCGATGATTCTTTTTTTATTTGAAAGAGTAGGTAGGTATAGGTAGGTACCTACCTACTCCTGACTTGAGGTCCCGTTTAAATTTGGTGAAGATCTCATGCTGATCTTCGGATATATACAATGGTAGGTACTCTTCAATAATAGACGGCAAATCTGTTGTGATTTCTGCAATCGCTTGGATGTTTATTGTTTACACAACACAACATCATAACGTAACATCACGCCTGTATGCTCTGAGGGGGTACGCAGATGGGTACCTACACATCTGCTTAAAGTACACCCAGATTTCGACTGATTCGACAGTCAGGTATGATAGGTTTTTTTTGGGAATTGAGCCTATTACCATGAAATGTATTGTTACCAAAAAAATAAATGCATAGCAACTAAAAATGGAAAATATTTATTTTTTTGCAAAAAATAAAACCGACTTCTAAAACACCAAAAATGTTTTTTCAATGCACTTCTTTTCGCACTACGATTAGGTTCAAAATGCAATGTATTTCACACGTGTGCGTTTTTTCTCGTTTTCCAATACGTGTGCGGGAATGGAATTGCCACAGATAACTATACCTATACTTAGTCCAAATTGGTTCAACGCCTTTATTCGGCGCGGCGGTGACTTTTTTTTTAAATTTTGGCAAAGAGTTAGGTAAGCGTCTATAGGGCGTTAATATTTTTTGAATATTTAAAAAATGTTTACAAATAGAATATCATCAAAAACCATGATTATTAAAATAAAATAAACGTTTATGAACAAATTAACATTTATTTGTGTTCTAAACTCAAAAATATTTAAGTTTTCTCTGTTTACCTGGCGAAAGCTAAGCGCGCCTCGCCTGCGGCTCCGCCTCGACTACAATAACAAACGTTCTCGACTTGTATCAAAATGTATCAGAATCAGAATCAGAATGTTTATTTGTCAACATAGGTATTTACAGAGTGTGTGAGATGTTACATTTTCGTATGTGCTCTATGTTTTGCCATTTGGCGTACAAATATTTTCATCAATTTAAATTAAATTCAGTTAATTACTTGCAACAAATACTTACAATAAATAAAATTATAACAATACATTAATTAAAATTATAAAAATCAAAGCAAGTCGATCAATAAATATTCTCAGTATGTCAACAATAAAATTTAAGAAATTACAAATGTTAAATGTCAGAAGATAAAAATGTAGTAGATAGTATAAGTAATAAAATTTTAAAGAAATTAATATAAATCAATAAACTATTTCTACAATGTCAACAATAAAATCTAAGGAAGTATATAAATGTTAAATATCAATAAAAGTACATAGAATAATGTGAACTGATTGCAATGTCAAGTAAATACCAAATAATTACAGAAATTTCAAAACTGCAGATATGATGACATAGTGCTTATTGTCTGAAGGAGGGATTATAGAACTGTCATTCAAATAGTCCTTTAGCGAGTAGTAACATTGATTAATAATTATTTTCAGAAGTACACTTTTGAATTTTTCCAGATTTAACGATTTCAATGTCTCAGGCAGCTTGTTAAATATTTTTGTGGCCATACAGAAAGTGCTTTTATTCATTAAGGCTGTTCTGCCATGTGTGTTTTCGAGTTCGAACTTATTTTTGTCACGTAGTTTTCTATAGTGACTTTTGAAAGCTACTTTGTATTGCGAGATATATGTTTTGACAAATATGTTAGTTTCGTAGATGTACAATGACGGTAGGGTAAGAATGTTTAGGCTTTTAAAGAACGGTTGACAACTGTCAGTGCTATTTAGGCCACACATAGATCTTAGACATTTTTTTTGAGCTCTAAATACAAAATCTCTATCGACTGAGTTGCCCCAATACATTATGCCATACCTTAGTGTTGATGCAACATAACCATGATAAGCCGTTAGTACTGATTCTAGATTGACAATCTTTGACAGTTTGTAGAGAACATAGGCAAATTTATTCATTTTTTTTACAAATTACGTCTGTCTGGGATCTCCAGGTTAGATTATTATCTATTACGATGCCAAGGAATTTGGCGACCGTAGCTGGCTCTATTTGAGTCCCTAAATACAGAATTTCGGGAACCTTACTTGGAAGTCTCTGGTAAAAATGCATAATTTTAGTTTTATTAAGATTTATAACAAGGTTATTATTGTCAAACCATGATATAATTGTATTTAATGTCATATTTATTTCATTTTCATAAGTCATATAATCGTCACATTCGACCACTACTGTGCTGTCATCAAACAGTACCATGGGATGGTTTATGTGTCCGGGAAGGTCATTAATGTATATTAAGAAGAGGGGTGGGCCTAGTACACTACCTTGGGGTACGCCGTATTTTATTTTTCTACATTTGGATCGATATTTCTTCTCGTAACCGTTATTTGGGCATATATGTGTGATTTCTACATATTGTTTTCGATTTACCAAATCGGATTCCAACAGTATAAGTATATTCCCCCTGATACCATATTTTTCAAGTTTGTTTAACAGTATTGCATTATCTACACAGTCGATAGCCTTGGTCAGATCCATATAGATCGCACATATAGGATTTCTTTTGTCAACGTTTGATAGAATAGGGAGAAGAAGATCAATGTATGGCCATATTAATTGTCTTCTGTTTACAAAATCCTTTTTGTTATTTTACTAATATGTTTGACTTCTCAAAATATGTATATAGGGATTTATAAATTACTTTCTCAAAATACCTTTGAGAAGACAGGTATCAAGGCAACAGGTCTGTAATTTGCCATTGTTCGCTTATCCTGTTTTTTATGCAATGGTACAATTATGGAAGTTTTTAGACCTTCGGGAAAAATCCCATTACAGATACTCAAGTTAATGATGTGACTGGGATGTGGAGCTATATATTGAGCGGCTTCTTTAATAACTTTAGTGCAAATTCCGTCGTAACCTATTACGTAACGTATTTATATGGTAAATTATGTCCTGCGGTATAGTTGGTTCCATAAATAAAGAACTAGAGCTGTTAGAGTGTATAGAAATTTCTGGCATTGTCTTATTTTTAGGTTCGATAACTTGGTCAACATAAAAATCGTTAAAAGACTAGGCTATTTCTGACGGGTTTGTTATTTGCTTTGAGCCTGTTCGTATTTCTGTTATTGGCTCTTTAGGAAAGAAGGATTTTGAATTGTTGATCACTGTCCACGCCGCTTTAAATTTATTTTGGGAGGTCTTAATGTAATAGTTATTTTGTGATTTTTGTGTTAAGGATAGAATTTTTTTTAATCTAGCTGAGTATATTTTGAATGTGCTTTTATTATTTGAGGTAGGGTTTTTTCTATATTGCCATAAGAGTTGCCGTTTCTTTTTACTGCATTTCCTTATCCCGTTAGAGATCCATTTTGCTTTTTTGCTAATCGATATTGTTCTCTTTTCATAGGGAAAGCAGAGATTGTAAAAACATTGAAATAGGTCTAGAAAACGGTCGTAGGCCTCGTTAACATCACTGGTGTTGTAAATGTCTGAAAAGGTGAGACATTTTATGCTGTTTTTAAACTTTTCTATATTTTCTTGGCAATAATTTCGTCTTTTTACTCGCCAGTACTTTAAAGCACATGTTTTCTTAACTGGACATTTCAAAAGCTGTGCTGTATGATCCGACAAACCGAATTCTATAATTTCCCCTTTACAGCCCTTTACATAATGAGCAATATTGTCCAAACATGTCCCACTGCTTAGCCTAGTGGGTTGAGAAAATTGTAATTTTAAGTTATAGCTTAACAGTGTATACTCAAAATTCAAAGTTTGTATATTCCTTTTCAAAATGTTAATATTAAAATCCCCACATAAAATAACCTTTTTACTCAGTTTTAAAAACATACCATACAATGAGTATGTTGTTCAAATTATCGTAAAATGTATCTAAATTAGATTGGGGCACCCTATACATATATGCATACAATAATAATGTTGTGTTCTGTCAATTCTATCGCACAGCATTCAATTACGTTAGTTACAGAATAGTTACTAATATTTAGCACCTTATATTTATGGTTGTCCGAGTTAAAATGCATGCGCCACCTTTTCTACATCCTCTCGAGAAACTCGTTGCTAAGTTGTAGCTAGGTATGTTTAATAGTTCTTCCTGTTCAGGTGTCATAAAATGTTCAGTTGTGCATACCGCATCGATCCTTTTTCCATTACTCCCTAGTTCTTCCAAATATCATTAAAGACATCAACTTTGTTCAGTAGTCCAGCAATATTTTGATGCAGGATGTACAGGTTAAAGTACACGAAAAAAGTTCGAAATTTTCTTTAGATTTGCATTTGCACTGATAAAGACGGTTTCTTGTGTATTGTTGCTGTTTAGCTGGCTATTCGTTTGACAATAAAGATTCAGATCAATCAAAATGTTTCTCATAATATTGTCATATAATAATATGTTCCTCATTCCGTACTTATTGATTCTGCCTGAAGTGTATGAGAAAATTTCAAGTGTTAGGTCACGATTGCTGTCGAAGATGTACGCGTAGGGGAGACCGGGGCAAGATGAGACCCTTAAGAGAAAAAGCGTCATAACTTGAAAATTAAACCGTTTATTAAAAATCTCTGACAACAAAAGCAACACTTATAGTTTTAGTTAATATAATTGTTATCTTTTTCGGCTCTAAATCACATATTTTTTTTGGCAAATAGGAATTATATGGTACAAGTCAAAAATCCCGTCTTGTCCCGGTCATGGGGCAAGACGGGATTTTTGAAACACTATGGGGCAAGATGAGTACACATTTTAATCAGATTGGCATTGTTCACAAATATGTGCCTCTTCATCGTCATCGTCTACACCTGCGCAGGAATTAGGGGCCCAGCCATGGCACACGACAAATAACCCATCCTTCAGTGGACTGTGAATATAAGTACCCACAATATATGCAAGCACAATCATTTTCATCGTCTTCAGATGAACTAATATCCGTGTCACTTTCTTTTTTTGCGTTTTTTGGTCCTCTTCCCATGATCCACGATCGACGACTTACGTTCCTAATTTCGTACCATTGTAACTGCAAACAAAAAATAAAACAGGTATGAAACATTATTCTACCTACACATATGGGGTATCCCATTATGCCCCGACCATTCTGCCCCAGCAGACACATTTTACAAATTTATTAACAGTTCTAACCTACAAAATAATTGTCCGAAGTAGCAACCTAAATTCGATTGTTTTACACTGCTGCAACAAGTATGTGGTAAAGAATTACAATAGCACTGATACTTACCTTGGTGCACATCGATTCAAAACTGAAAACTTCGTAACAATCTTCCAAAAAACAGTTTTTTCTCGCCACACAGCCATAACAAGTAATGACACACATGCGCCGCTCTGACTCGCGTGAGGCGACTGAAGTTCGCGCCAATGGCGCTGTGTTCGGCTCTGTTGTGTTCACCAGTTACGCACACAAGCATATTTCCCGTCCTGCCCCGAACTTCATCTTGCCCCGGTCTCCCCTACTTATGACTTTGGTTATCTAAATGAAGCATGTTGCTAAACATTTCGACTTTAAAGTTGTATATTGGTGATTCTATTTTGTATGCAGGAAGACAAATCACTACGTTTGTGTATGACACTTTCCGGAGGGATTCATTTAACATATTTATTATGTCTATATAGTTGTTTTCATATGTGTTAATATCATCTTCTCCTATGAAAACTAAGCAGTAGTCCGCTAAGGTAAAGTCTTTTAGTTTTTGTTCGATACCGCTTATGAGCCGCATTATGGTACAGTTGGGCGTTATATAATGGCAGTAGTGAAAATATTCAGAAAAAACTTCCTCAACTAAAGGTTTGGATCCTTTGATTTTGCTACAGCTCAGGATACATAGTTTATTCTTTTGCGTAGGTTTTGATATTAAATTTGTTGGTGCTATAGCGGTAGGCATATCTTTCGGTTTGTTTGGTGTATGAGGGTGGCTATAAGTACTTGTAGTTTGTGTCTCTTTATTTTGTTTGTTAGTGGCGCACTCAAGACGATGTGGTTGTGCTATGTTGTACTAATATAGTTAAGACTTTATTAAGTAGGTATATAAACAAGTATTTGTGTGGTATACCTACTGATCGTTTGGCCTAGCTCAGCCTGTGTGAAACCTAAAATGCGCAGTCAGCAGTGCGTTACACATAGTATAGGTATTATTAAGCGTATTTGAAACTTTTGACCACACCCTCCAGATATTCCAGATGATCCCTCCTTTACGATTATTTCATTTGTTTACAAAAATGAAAAAGGAGCTTTGTGGTTCGTATTCGTATTAGCAGGCTGATAACTAATAACAGCTAGCGATTTAAGGTGCCTCTGCCTACCAGTGGCGTAGCTTGGGTGGGGCGGTGGGGGCCATGGCCCTACCCCGCTTAGTATGACCACCGTAGAAACGAAAGAGAATCGACAAATCTTTTGTTCATTTGTCATTTGGTCGATTCAATGGGGTTCTCATTTAACATCCCTTGCGGCGCGTCTAAGTTCAGCAGCATTATGCTATTAGAAAAATTCGTCAATTTACACCTTTTTTTTTTTGTAGATACCGCTAGACTGGTCTATTTTAGTTACTTTCATAGTATAATGTAATATGGCATTTTGCTTCGGGGACGGGCTGCAGATATGGCTCTTTTTTGCAGAATAAATATACCTTATTTATTCTGCAAAAAAGAGCCATCAGAGCCATATATAATCTTCGTAGGCGCGATTCTCTAAGGGAACTGTTTAAGGATATTGGCATCATGACGGTACATTGTCAGTACATCTACGAAAACATAATGTACGTCAGAAAAAATCTGCATCTTTTTGGTAAAAGAGGTGACAGACATAAAAACAGTACTAGAAATAGGGACCAACCAGTTCAGCCAGGCTTCAGACTCGCTAAAGTAGACTCATCTTTCATGGGGTATTGTTTGAGATGCTATAATAAAATTCCACAAAGTATTCTTGAACTGAATGAGACGAAATTTAAAACATGCATCAAACGCACACTATGTAAGCAAGCTTATTACAAGTTGGGCGATTATATCGCTGATAAAAATGCTGGTCCTGCTCCACATGGACAGGGACGCATAAATTGATAGCATTAAATAGAATTGTTGGAACTGCTGAAGATTGTACAACTGTCTTTGCATTGTATAGAATCAATCTCTAGCATTATATAATCGCATAGCCCATATTGTGTGAGTACTATGTACTAGAAAGCTATCATTCCCTGAAATCCTACGTCTTTTCTTGACTTGAATGTGCCCTGGCGGTTAAGAGTATGTCATGCTCACTCTAATGTCTCATGATGGTGGCGCGTGTGTGATCAACTCAACCATTTTGAAGGGATCATTCAGTTCCCTTCAAAATGGTTGAGTTGAATGGTGCTGATCCATGCGTCATGTTTGTGAACGGGCGCTGTCAGTTGTGACTGGTCATCTCTTAGTTGCCATGGCTTAAATGAATGATGTAACCAAGAATTTGTAACAATATTTTGATTTTAAAGAGTGTCCATGGAGTGTCTTGCCCGTTCTTCTCCATAGAGATTTACGCTAGGGAATGGGCAACTACAGTACTTTCACAGTTTTTATGTCTTGTGACTGGGAGTGTAGCTACATTTAATTTTCATCTTTGTTTCGACAATGGGGTGGGCAACTGGTGGAACTAATGGCGCTAGCATCGCATGAACCAAACACCGTCATTGGTTGAAAATCTGTCAATGTCATTTTATTTTTTTTTAAATTAATAAATTTTTCAAAGGGTAGAAAATAAGGTTTAAAAACACTTTGACATGGTAATACCTTGTTTTCCATAATAGTAGATTATGCACCTCGGTGCATAAGTTGTGTCTTATGTCACGGGCGTCATATTGAATCTCGAGCGCAATGAAGGATTCGGGATTTAACTCCCGAGCGCAGCGAGGGAGTTAATACAAGAATCCTGAATGCAGCGAGGGATTCAAGCTAGCCCAAGGCAAAGACACCTTTAGCCCAGAGGAGGATACTCTACTTTTTACACCTACTGTGAGAAAATAATAGCCATAGTACGAAAAACAAAGTATTTATTAAATAAACAAACAGTAAGAATAAATAAATTAACTAATGTTACAGCCAATTACTATTACGGTATTACGGCGCGGTACGGTATTTGTTATTATTAATGCCAGTTTTAATGTTATTCCATTCCTTTTAAAAAATGGTTCGTAGTAATCTAATTATTCTTACAATATTATGTCTTCGAAAACATGGCAACGATATGAAGAAGCAGTCGTTATGATTTTGTAGGAAATCGAGAATATCATCCACGCGTAGTAAGGGTATCGAGAATAGCTTTCCTCTTTCTGGCACCAAAGGGTGTTTGTTAATACTATACTGCCAATTTAGCTGAGCATGTGAGATTCCAAATTCAAATCACATTATTGACCAGCGGGTCATAATGAAATCCAGTACAACATTATTGACCGGCTGTGCCCGCGGGCCACTAATGACTCACTTTAGGTTAAGGTTGCTTGACATATAATTTGACATTTTCGAGCAGGTGGTGGCAGGCATCGAACCCTTCCTTTTTGCTGACTCTCGTTGAGGCGCGCGTGGAACACGACCGCGCCGTCGACACGGCCTGTCGTCATGAGACGGACGGACGGCGATCTAGCCCACCGTCCACAGGCCTGCGCCTACGGTGGCTGGGGCCCCGTGGTGGCCCCCGACGCCCGGGGCGTCTCCCGCGGCGGCCGGGACGCTGTGAGGTTCTCTCCCTCTCACGTTCCACCACCTCCTTCTCTAGCATTACTGCTTCGCAGAAAGAGGTGACGGCGTTCCATTCCGTCTCGCTCCGGACCATGGCTTGCACCGGGGCCGGACGCGAGAGGTCGCCGCCGCCAATCGCCGCTTCGAGGGCACGGCGGTGCTCCGCCCACGCGGGGCACACCTCCACCGTGTGCTCTACCGTGTCCTCCGGTCGATCCTCGCAGTGGAAACACCCGGGCCTTTCCTCCCGCCCGATTAGGTGCAGGAACCTCCCGAAAACACCGTGTCCGGTGAGGACCTGCGTCAGGCGGAAAGTGAGGACGCCGTGGCGTCTCTCAAGCAGTGGCTTGACAAGTCCCCTCTTTGAGGAGTGCCTCAAAGAGGGGACTTGTCGCCACTATCGTGGCGTGCCCTGCACGGGGTTGCGACAGTCGCTCTCTCCATGTCGCCATGAGATCCCGCCGGAAGTCTGTCCGCTGAGTGACAATTTGTCGCGGCGTCTGCCCTACCCCTAGAGTGTAATTTAGAATCGCGTAGGCGCGGAGGGGCAAGGCGGCCCGCGAGTTGAGGAGCAAGCTGCGGTGGTGAGCGTTAGACACATCTGCGACGATGAGCTCGCGTGGGACTGCCAGAGCCCCGCAGCGCCGGAGCCATGACAGAAACCATGCCTGCTGCATGTTGCTTGCTCGCTTGCATGCTGCATGCTTGCTTGCATGCTGCGTGCTTGCTGCATGCTTGCGACATGCTTGCTGCAGGCTTGTTTCATGCTTGGTGCATGCTTGCTTCATGCTTGCTGCATGTTTGCATGTTTCTTACTGGGAAATAATAACCACATACGTTCATAATTAATCTACTGTTTTATAATGATTGACGCTTTGATTGATTGATTTGTCTCCCTTTTAATGACTATCGATGTGAAATGTATGACAAAAAATTCGAACTGTGAATTTTCATTGCGCTAAGAACTAGCATTGTTGTGCTAGTATGGGCAAATGAATGTTATGGTGAATATATGTTATGGAAAACGACATAATTGATAATGAAAAATATAGCAAATAAATGTATGGATTAAAATTATTACTTATGACACTTGATCGATTATGACCAATGAAATTAGTGAAAATGATTTTATGTAATTTCACGATTATGGCAACTGAAGCGTTATTTCTAATGAAATTATGGCTAATACAAGTATGGTAAATAAAATTATTGCATTTTAAATTATGGCAAACATTGTAAACCCTTTGACATCATAAACTCATTTTGGCTATCTTTCTCTACAAGGACGATATTTATTATTAAAAACATATAAGAATATATTTTTACAAAAACATTATACTATAATAATCAAAAACTAGAGGCGGTGTATTTCCGGTCAGCCCCAAGTGGCGAAAACCCACGCTACGCCACTGCTGCCTACCAAGTAGGTAGTACTACGCTAATTAAGTGTTACCTATTTATTCTGTGCTACTCAAGTGCTAGTTTAGCTACGTTAATAATGTGTTAATCCGCGCTGTTCATTGCATGACCTTACTTTGTATATATTATGTAGGAACTTACCTAGTAGGTACCTACCTAGGTAAATTATTTTCGTAGTAGCAAAATAGGAAAGTGGAATTCCCTGTTTGCGCCGTCTGTGTTCCCAAATTCATTTAGGTACTTACTTAAGGCTGATGCTCCAGGGTAGCCAGCGAAATTCAAATTTTCTAAAGTTTTTTGCAATTTGCAGGCCAATTTTGGGTTAGCTCCTAGAATATCATTGGTTAGCTCGATCCATCGTCGGCCTCATCTCTGTCCTCAGGTAGGACAAGAGTAGGCGTAGGCCCATTTAATATAAAAAACACAACAACAAAAATACATCAAGGGAGTTCGAACCCAAGTCGTCCCAAGCAGACTCTTATTAAACTTTTTCATTAAAAAATCATTCAATGGGAATATGAACTAAAGGGTTGTAGTAAGTACGTGTTTAATAATTTTAATTCTGTAATTAAAAGTACATGTACCTATACGTGTTACGTACGGTCGCGAATCATAATTACTTTGTTCATTATGATTGTGTGCGGTTCCACCTTAATGTTTTTTACGTTCTCGTTCACGACGTTTTTCGTAATTGTTGATTGTCCACCAAAGTTGAGGTTAAATCAAAATGTATATAATCGAGGTGCTCAATTTTGATTACCCCATTATCCCTAAGACGTCTGACCCCAGAATTGTTCCAGAAATGATAAGCCAGCATCTGGCAACCTTCAGTGCAAGCCTGTAACCCTTGAAGGGTTGGGACAGCCTACGGGAGGGCGCGGGGCGTGCGCACACTGCGCAAGCGCACACGCAATAACACAACACAGATCATGCGGTATTAGTTACCAGCTATACGTTTATTGAGCAGTGCCGGCGAGTGTCGACCCTGTCGCACACTCGCACTAATCACTTTAGCATTACTTCAAGATAATATTAACATTCTAATGAGGACAAAGTTTTGGTTCGTAGATTACGCGCTGCTCAAATAAAATTATATTTGATTCGAGTGAGCACTTTCCGGGAAACGCGCATTACTTCAGTCGGTGAGGTTAACATTGGCCTATACCTACATGATATGAATCTGAAGTGTCGTGCCGCGCGCCAGGTCAGCATGTGACGGGGAGCCCGCTGGGAGAACTAATTAGAGTTCGAAGAACTGCTCTGATATGGGCTAATGTTCCCCCGCAAGCTCAAGTAATGTGGGTTTACCTACCGATTCATATACCTAACATGATTGACTTTAATAAATAAATAAACAATCCTTAACAAACTGTAAAGAGAACTAACAATAGAAACAGGATTAACTTTGCTTTTGTAGAAAGTATTCATTAAAACTCAAAGAATGACAACGCTCCTCACCCACCAAGAGGCTACGTCGAAGAGGATAACATAGCTGTGCGCGTCGTCTGATAGTGCGATATCCACACCTACTTGAGACATTGTACCCACAGCATGCCTACCTACCTCCTATTACAGACCCACATGGCCACGTGGGTGAGTGGTGAGCCCATTGCCATGAACCATGCAGGGATCCGGACTTCGAGCTGATACTGAGAAATTTTGTTTGGAAATACAATTCTTGAAGTGCAAAAAGGAGCGTCTGTTCGTTCTTTGAGTTTCCATGGCGGCAGTCGCCGTGTTGCCGACATGCACACACACACTGGCAAAAGCATTTAAACATACACAATAAATAGCACCTGTCTTACAATGCACCGCGTCCGGTGCACCGTGTGTACCAACTAGTTCAACAATATCACATCATGAACGGGCGCCTCGCTTTGTACTGTACGGGGCTGCTAGCTGCAGCTCATTTGGATCGGATAATCTTTGGTCATCGAACTTCTGTAGAACGTCGGACATGCCGCCAATAAATAATAATATTTACAATTTATTTTAAGTGGGTAACCCTTTGAAATCATTTAGCGATTCTGTGTGTACACAACAGACTACAAAACGATTATAAACTCGCTCGTAGCGAAGTTTCACGGTAGCTCACGAGTAGATCGTCATCAGGATCATCTGAGAACAGAACGACACGGTCAGTGTATGCAGCACGCAACACGCGGCATATTCGCACGTCGCGCACGTCGCGCACGTCACGCACGCCTGGCACGCACCTCTTCCAAGGAGAGCGGGTTGGACTTCATCTTGGTGTCGAGGCTGCGGTACCGCTCTGCAACACAAACACAACGCATTCATTAATCTCTAATCGGCCATTGTGATCGTGTGTGTACGCCTAGGGTTCGAGAGCTCTTCATACGCACCGTGCGCGAGGTGCAGGCGTGCCAGAGCCATCACGTAGGCCTCCTCCGACAGCCGCATGCCGCGCGCGTAGCGCAGCACCAGGCACTCCAGCACCTTGTTGCTGGCCGTCACGCCGGCCGCCCACAGCAGCGCGCGCAGCCGGTACGACGACGCGCCCGCGCCGCAGCGCCGCGCGCCACCGTGCCGCAGGAAGGCCGCGCGCCAGTACGCCAGCAGCGCCACCAGCGCCGGCAGCTCGCGCGCGCGCATGGCGCCGCTCAGCGCCGCGTCGCGCAGCGGCACGAGCGCGCGGCACAGCTCCAGCGAGGGCCGCGCGCACAGGCACGCGCGCCACACGCGCCGCAGCGCCGCGCGCAGCCCCGCCGCGTCCAGCTCGCCCGCCGCGCCCGGCGCCGCCGGCACGTCGCGCAGCTCGGCCGGCACGTCGCGCACGATCACATTGTCCTCGTTCTCCTCCCACACGTCGGTGAGCTCGTCGGTGAGGATGCGCAGCAGGAAGGCGGCGTCGGTGTGCGGGCGGCGCGTGTGCGGCACCACCAGGTAGCGGCCCGGCGGCAGCGTGAAGAACGTCACCACCTCGCGCGCGCGCGACTCGTGCGTCACGTCCAGCGGGCGCAGGCCGCGCAGACGCTCGCCGGGCCGCGGGCCGCCGCCGGCGCTTAGCTCGTACACGGCGAAGCCGATGGCGCGCAGCTTGCGTGCGTCGCCCACGTCGTACTGCTGCGTCACGGACACCACGACGTGGCACTTGCGCGCGGCGGCCTCGCAGTGCGGCACCTGCACGTGGAACTGCGGGTTGGCGCCGGTGTGGCGCGCGCCGGGCGGCCCGCCGGCGCTGTGGCCGGGCCGCCAGCGCCGCCGCGCCAGCACGGCGCGCCAGGGCCGCTTGGCGTGCAGGCCGCGCTCCAGCAGCCAGTCGTCGGGCCCCACGTGCACCAGCTCCAGCTGGCTGAAGCTCTGCGCGAAGTCCTCGAACGACATCCTGCCCCACAACACTACTTCAACTCAAATTTGACGCGGTACGATGTGCATGAACCGAAACAAAAGTGATGACCGACTGATTGCGTAAACATTGAACCTGCATGCTATTCACAACCATTCGATACGCAGCCGTGACCCTTGTTCGATGATCCGATTTGTGAACTGAAGTTTATTTACATACCTTATTTTTGGTTTTATACGTAATTAGGGTTCCGTACCACAAAAGGTAAAAAAGGAACCCTTATAAGATCACTTTCTTATCCGTCTGTCCGTCTGTCACCATCGATTTTCTCAGGAACGGGTGGACCTAGCAAGTTGAAATTTATACCAGATACTGAGATCTATAGTCCATATTAGGTGTATAAAAATCAAGATCCTGAGTCAACACAATAAAAAGATATGGGCAAATTTAGATTTTCGCGAAAACTTGTACCTAAGTACCATTTACCTTAATTTTCAACTTTTTTATTTTTCGGAATTTTCCCTTTACTTTTTCTGTAAGACCTTGCTTTTAACCAAAATTGACAATTCTAGGTCAATCGGTAGTACCCTATAGGTTTTGGGTCGAAAACCTGTATGGTAGTTCCCGTTGACCTAGAATCACGAAATTTGGCGAAAAGCAAGGTCTTACAGCACCGGTAAAGGAAACAATCTGAAAACCGTATATTTTAATGTAGTTTAATAAGAAAAAAAAAAGCGATTTTACTATTACAATATTACAAACTTATTATTTGCGGTTGGTGCAATAGCCGTTTCTAGGGATCGAACAGCAAAGTTAAGTTTTTCCATTAAAAAAGTTGGTACGAAACCCGCGGTGCGCGAGTCCGACTCTTTCTTGGCCGGTTTTTAATAACTAAATCTGATTGCAAATACCTTTCAAAAGGATTGATATCTTCGTAAGTATGTGTAAAATTTGAATTGTCGAGGTAGTGTGCAAAAAAATCTCGAGCTGTCATGGAGCTGAATTTGCACTTCTCCAAATAATCCTGCCGGCACCCATGTCCAAGTATTGAATGGTTTTGAATACCTATGCCGCACACTCACAGAGTTTGTTTCATCAAAAAGTTTTGAAACAAATAGAAGGTGTATGTCTGCTCTTAGAGAACGTGTAGTCGTGTGAAAATGAGTCTGTAGAGTGCGGGGTACAGGAGCGTCGGGCGTGCTCGAGTATGGAGTAGTTAGGGAGGCAAGCTGACCAGAAGTCCCCGGGCCGGTCGGCGCGCGGCGCCAGCAGCTCGCGGTCGGGCGGCGCCAGCGCGCGCCACTCCGCGCTGTCGGGCGCCCACGCGCCGCGCCACCGGCCGCGCCGCCCGGCCGCGCGCAGGCGCACCAGCGCGCCGCCCTCGCGCACGCGCGCCAGCCCCGTGACGGCGTAGGGCGCGGCGGGCAGCAGGCCGCCGGGCGCGCCGGGCGGCGCCGTGGCCACCAGCAGCGTGGAGCGCGGCACGCCCGAGTTCAGCACCTGGAAGGTGAGCGCGCGCGGCTGCAGGCGCAGCGAGAAGCTCTGCACGATGCCGCCCGACAGCTCCTGCAGCGCGCGCGCCACGCTGCCGCCGCGCAGCGCCGCGTACGAGCCGTGCAGCCTGCGGGCAGTCGCGCGTCAGACTGCGGGCCGGCCGAGCGCCGCCGAGCCGCCCGCCCCGGCCCGCTACTCACTTGGCGTACGCCTTCTCCAGCAGCGGCAGCGTGAAGTCGTCGTCCGCGGCGCGCGAACCCAACAGGCGCGCGCCGCGAGCCGGGAGCCGATCGTCCACCACCACCTCGCGCCACTCGCCGAACACCCAGAACCGGAACCTGCACCACAACGTGCACCATCCTTTGTACCCACAGCTTGGACAGTACACAGAACCACGAAACCCAGAGCCCCGAGGCCCCGGGCCCCGCCTCGAGCAACACAGATTGGCTGAATAATCATTTTAATTATTGTATTCAATCTAGTAACTGCGGTGTTTTAGGAATTTAGGGGATTGTTTTATGTAGATAAGTCTATTTTGAATCATCAAAATCGTCATCTACCTAGCCTTTTCCCAACTGTTGGGGTCATATTCCAGTCTAACCGGATGTAGCTGAATACCAGTGTACGAGTCATGTATCGTCAGCAGCACATACTGCGCATACAACCAGTATTTTACATGGAGCGACTGCCTATCTGACCTCCAGAACCCAGTTAGTACTGGGTAATACGATACCCTTTGGCACAGCAGAATAATTTGCCCTTGGTAAGTTGACTGGTTGTCTAAAGTCTATTTTGAATAAATGACTAAGCATATTTCAATGAACGTTTCCCGAAGGCTTGGTGTGCGCAATATGCAATAGGATCGTTTCGTCACGCGTTTTAATTGATTTTGACACCAGCGCCGCCGCGCCGCCGCCACGCACACGTGCGCGTTGCCCGCCGCGCCCACCGTCACGCGCCACCTGCACATACACACTTACCTGGAGGCGGCGGTGTAGCGCTTGCGGAAGGACTGCGGCGGCGCGGCGCGGTCCAGCAATCGCGGCGTGGGCGCCAACGCCGCCGCCGCCACGCACACGTGCGCGTCGACCGCCGCGCCCACCGTCACGCGCCACCTGCACATACACACTTACCTGGAGGCGGCGGTGTAGCGCTTGCGGAAGGACTGCGGCGGCGCGGCGCGGTCCAGCACTCGCGGCGTGGGCGCTAGCGCCGCCGCCGCCATGCACACGTGCGCGTCGCCCGCCGCGCCCACCGTCACGCGCCACCTGCACACACACACTTACCTGAAGGCGCCGGTGTAGCGCTTGCGGAAGGACTGGGGCGGCGCGGCGCGGTCCAGCAGTCGCGGCGTGGGCGCCAGCGCCGCCGCCGCCACGCACACGTGCGCGTCGACCGCCGCGCCCACCGTCACGCGCCACCTGTGCACACACACATAATATAACATAATTATTCAAGGCGGGCAATTCCTACATAGATAAAATTATAATTTATCGGCCCCTTACCGCCGACTTAGTGTAAGCGACAAAAACCAAATTTTACAGAAGTAGGATTTTTAAATATTTTATCTGTTGTTTATGCTGATATTAAATTGAAATTTAACACACACGTGTACAACTCTGCCCCCGATAGTTAAAAAGACGTTTCTAACAAAAAGTAAAAACGGAGAAATAAATGTTTTAATGAATGAAACGGGAAATCGTGTGCTGTCTTCGAGTAAATTTAAATATTTATACTAAAAGTTGAAAAAAATGCCCACTAATAATAGACTTTACCTTGGTTTAATAATAATATGAGTTTATTAAATTATTATAATAAAAATAACGAAAAAACAGTTTCATCTTAGAATAAAAATTAAGAAAAATATTACTTATATACTTAATTGAATAGACGTAAATGGCTAGATGCGTCCTTTAAATTTCAAACGCTTTTGGCTGTACTTTTCTTCTACGTATTTAGTTTATCTATTTAGTATATGATTTTAACAGAAATGGGCGCATATAGATATTACCGCCTTTTTTGTTAAGAATTAGAAAGTATGTAGATAACCCTTGGCTTAGATAAAATAGTTATAAAATTATTTAATAATCCTTTTATTAAAGGTAGTATATCTGAAATAGTACAGTAGGCTCGTGGTTATCATTTATAAGCCATAGCCTATCTTATTATTTGTAAATAAAACACATTTGATATTGAACAGGCTTTGGGATGCATTCCCTAGTCCTTCCTTTTCCTAACCATTTTGAATTCGCCGCCACTCACACTGGCCCATCGCGGAGTGTGACAAGGACAACACATCGCTCCCGCCATCTGACGGCGTGGAGAGGAATTAACCAGTTCGAACTCAACCAACGTGTCCGGCCGGCACAAATCCGCGCGCGCGGTGAAAAAACACCAAAAATATCGTGAAATACGACTGCTAGTGATGCAGTGTGGTGATCTCCTGGCTCCCAGCATCCCGTGAGTACCTGACCTCTCTCAATTTACATCTTTTAGCCTGTTTCTGAATAGGGAACTTCAAAAGCGTCGTTGGCAATACGCGATACTCAATCATATTTGTGGTCCATTTCGAGCGCGAATACCTGTAGATTACAGTTTTTTCAGGCATTCTCAGGTTCAATTTCAATAGAAAACTCTGAGATTTGCTAGATTTTCGCATTTTAAAAGTATTATTTTACAAAATTCTGTTGGTCATACTCGCAGTGTAACCTTTGCAGATTCAGAGGTCATCTTAATTTGAGTCGGGTTATATCACAATAATTCACGTAATTTACGCAATTTATTGTTTGTAATCTTATTATCTATAACTATTCACGGTATTTATACACAAACAAACATTATTACACAACTATTTCACCTAAAGGTATTGATTTACACCTAATAAATCTCAACTTAGGTTCGTAATTTCATACCTACATTATTTTACACGTTCGTAACAAAATGGAGGAGGGTAAACTTAAGCTTCTTCAATCTCAACGCGAATATGTTTATCGTGATATCCAAATCCTTTACGACTTATCAAAATCTATGATTCAAGATCGTTCAAAGGTATCGTCGTTCAAGGCGAGATATACTCGAATACATTCAATTCGCGAAGAATTCGTTGCGGTATGTAGTAAAATACAAGCTTTGGAGTTAGCCATGAAACCTGATGCACAAGTGTGTCAAAAGTCTTTAAGTTCGTTTCATGATTTGTACTATGCCGTAATCAGTGCAGCGGCTGACTTGCAGATCGCTGATAAGAGCGGAAACGTCGACGGGACGTCGCAGGTGACGGCGCCGCCCGCGTGGAACGGGGCGTCCGACTCCATGCAAACGGGACGTAACGCGCGGCTACCTAAACTTGAGTTACCTAAATTCGATAGTAAAATAGAAAACTGGCAAACATTTTATGATATTTACAAAACTTTAATTCACGATAATAATTCGATTTCTCAAATAGAAAAATTTCATTATTTAGCGTCTTGTTTACAAGGCCCGGCTTTGTCTATTGTCAAAGGGATTCCGATGACCGCCGATAATTACGAAGTAGTTTTTAATAGTTTAATCGAGCGTTATTAAAACAAGCGTATTATAGCTTTAACATATCTAGACAAATTCTTTAACCAGCCAGTTTTAAAATCGGTTAACTTCCGAGATCTACAAACTTTAACAAACGTAATGTATGAGGCATACCATGCACTCCAAGCTTTAAAAATTGAAAATTTTGGTGATTTTATCTTATTTTGTTTAACTTCACGCGCGCTGGACTCGGACACGCGTAATCGTTTCGAATCTCAGAAAAACATTTCACAAATACCTACTTTTTGTGAATTGTTAAAGTTTCTTCAAGATTATGTTAAAATCTTAGAAACTAAATCTAATATCAATAACAATTCTAACCCTCGTAACCTTGAAGGGAAAAAACCCTCACCCGCGTCTATTAGGCGAAATAGCAGCGGATCCAAACGCTCATCTTATCTCGCAAAATCTATCCCACCTGCAAATGTGGCTTGTGCTCATTGCAGTGAGGCGCACTTGATTTATCGGTGCCCTACCTTTCAATCCTTAGATTCTCGTGCTAGACTTGCGTTAGTACAAGGAAAAAACAATATGTGTACAAATTGTTTACGTACAAATCACGTCATAGAAAAATGCTTATCTAAAATTTCTTGTACGGTGTGTGGATTACGTCATTATACCCTATTGCATACTGACCCAGCGCCATCCAGCGCCAGCGCAACCACTGGAGCGAACGTTACAGCTCATTCTCACGCCGCCGTTCCCAACCGTGATATGGTTTTATTAGGGACATGTCAGGCGCGCGCGTTCAACACCGCCGCCGGCACTCAATGTACCGTGCGTGCACTCGTGGACAGTGGGGCGCAGGATTGTTTTATCACCGCGGCGTGCGCGCGAACACTCTGGTTAAAACTCCGCCGGTGTAATCTTAGCATAGCCGGACTAGGACAAAACTCAGTCACACAAGTAAAGGGGGTGACGGAGTGCACTATACGACCTGTACATGGTGATGCTCCATACTTTAATATCAAGCCAGTCGTATTAGATAACATCACTGCTCTAATACCTAGCGTTAAAGTACCATCAGTCGTTCGAGAACGTTGCAACCATCTAGTGTTAGCCGATCGCGACTACGATGTTCCCGCACAAAATCGATTTATTAATTGGGGCCGAGCTATTCCACGAAATCTATGATGGTCAACGAATCAATCTGGGGCCCGGTTTACCTACCGCTCTGCATAGCGTTTTCGGGTGGATTCTGTCAGGGGCAGTAAACTTTAATTCTGCACCTTTAAACACCGCGTGCTCTTTAGTGGCTACCACATTTAAATTAGATGAGCAAATTCAAAAATTTTGGGAAGTGGAGGAACCACCGCGCGCTGTTATAACTGTGCCCGAAAATGATACCTGTGAACGTATGTACACCGATTTAACCTATCGCGAACCTAACGGACGATACGTCGTACCTATCCTCTTAAAGGATGGCGATCGTTCTTTGGGTGAATCTTACAATAGTATCTTGTCGCGTTTGACTCATCTTGAAAAGAGACTTAATCGTCAGACTGAACTTAAATCCGATTATGTTAATTTCATGCGCGAGTACGAGAATTTAAATCATATGTATCCCGTACCTAACCATGCGGTACCTACTCTCAATCGTTATCTTATCCCTCACAGTTGCGTCGTTCGCCCAGAAAGCACGACCACTAAATTGAGAGTAGTTTTCGATGCTAGTTCTAAAACTACTAATGGTTTATCTTTAAATGATATTGTATTCACTGGCCCTAAGCTTCAAGTGGATATTGTAGATATCATAACCGGTTTCAGATTACACACAGTAGTTTTAACTTGTGACATCTCAAAGATGTTTAGAGGAATCTTGATTAGACCGGAGGATCGGAACTTTCAACACATACTATGGCGAGAATCTCCTAGTGATCCAATTAAAGAGTACGAACTTGCGACTGTCACCTACGGAGTTAGTAGTTCACCTTATCTGGCCATCCGCACCCTCCACCAAGTAGCAGCCGATCATGGCGCCGCGTATCCACGCGCAGCTGAAGCTCTTCTTCATGAGACGTATGTCGATGATATTACGACCGGCGCGCCGTCTATACGCGAAGCCATAGAACTAAAAGATCAACTTATCAGCTTATTAGGTTGTGCTCAACTTGAACTCCGAAAATGGAGTAGCAATTCACAATCCTTTCTTAAAACTTTGCCTGCAGATCATTGTCAAATACCTAAACTTTTCTCTGAAGACAGTGATAAATCAACGTTAAAAATCTTAGGAGTCCAATATGATCCTGTGAGTGACAATTTCAGTTACTCACAGTCCCCAATCGAGGACAATAAATGTACCAAGCGTTCCATCTTATCTAGCATCGCGCGTATTTTCGATCCTCTTGGGTGGCTCACACCTTTTATCTTAAAAGCCAAATTGCTCCTTCAAGATTTGTGGCGTCTTAATCTTTCATGGGACGAACCTGTGCCCAGTGACATAGCTCTAGAATGGCAAGGTTTTATAGCGGATCTTCATAACTTGAAACTAATAGAAATCCCTCGTAGGATTATACCTTCTCAGTCTAAGGAATTTCAACTCATCGGATCTTGTGATGGGTCTACTAAAGCATATGGATGCTGTGTTTATCTCCGTGTCGTTACCTCTCACGACGTACAGGTTTATCTTTTAATTGCTAAGTCCAAAGTAGCACCTCTAAAAGTGTTGACTGTCAACCGCTTAGAGCTTTGCAGTGCTGTATTACTGTCCAAAGTAATAAATCACATTCATTCCTTGCTTAGTTCAAAAATCACATTGAATAAATCTATCTTGTTCACAGACAGCTGGACTGTATTGTCATGGTTGAACACTGAGCCACACAAGCTTAAGACCTTCGTTGCCCACAGAGTGGTCCTAATTAATGACAATCCTGTGCCAACTGAGTGGCGACACGTGTCCACCCATGACAACCCAGCCGACATCTGTATTCGTGGCTTATCATGCTCATCTTTATCTGCTTCTCAAATCTGGTGGTCTGGTCCTCACTGGCTGTCCAACGAGCCCTGCAACTGGCCTGTTTCAGCAGTTGAAGTGCTCGATAACGTGCCAGAACTTAAGCCCGCCTCACGCGCGTGTCACACTGGTGTGACACGTGAAGCTGACTTGCTTGATTCCATCATGGAACGCCACTCCTCTCTTTCCCGAGTGGAAAGAGTGGTTGCATGGATCTACCGTTTCATTAACAACGCGAAAGCTAAACGTTCTGAACGTAACTTATTACCTTATCTGACAGCCACTGAATTAATCCAATCTTTAGATCATTTAACAAAATATGTTCAACATCAAAGTTTTAATGATGTCACATCTCTAATAGCATCCAAAAAATCGTTATCCAAACATTTATCTAAACTCTCTCCTTTTCTTGACACTCGCGGAATCTTGCGAGTGGGGGGACGTCTCAAGCACGCGTCATTACCAGGTCGCGTCAAACAGCCATACCTCTTACCTAAGATTTCACGACTGAGTACTCTTCTTATTGACCACTATCATACAACTTACCTTCATTGTGGGCCTCGCCTACTTCAATCTTTAATTATGCGTCGATTTTGGATACTCGGCATTAGAAATCTTATCAGATCACGGTTATCAAAATGCGTGACCTGTTTTAAAATCAAACCTATTCCACTTCAACCTTTACAAGGGGATCTTCCATCTTCCCGACTACAACCGGGTCATTGTTTTCAAACAATCGGCATCGACTTCGGAGGTCCTTTTATGATAAAAGAAAGTAGACGTCGTAACGCTAAAACTTACAAAGCATATCTTTGCCTCATAGTCTGCCACGCGACCAAGGCCGTTCATCTTGAGCTGGTTACTGAGCTTACATCTGAAGCATTCATAGCGGCCTTAGATCGTTTTGTATCGCGGAGAGGACTTTGTCACTCCATAGTCACAGATGGCGGTACTAACTTCGTGGGTGCCAGACGTTACTTGTCGGAAGTTAGCGAAATGCTTAACCGCGATAGCGATAGTATTTCCAGTCACCTCGCTTCTCGAGGAATCATGTGGAAGCTCAATCTTCCTTCCGGTCCTCACTTCGGAGGCATTTTCGAGAGTGGTATAAAATCGACAAAATACCATCTCAAACGTATTATCGGATCCCAGATTCTTGCTTTTGAAGAATTTTATACTATCTTAGCGAAGGTGGAAGCCATGTTAAACTCTAGACCCTTAGTGGAACTATCTTCCGATCCTGGCGAGGTTGACGCTCTTACAGCTGGTCACTTCCTCATCGGTCGACCTTTAGTATCTCTGCCTGAACCGAGGTATGCTGAAAACGAGACATTACGTACTCGTTGGCAGCTATTACAGCGCCTATCACAGAGCTTTTGGCGCACTTGGCAAAGGGACTATTTGCATACCTTACAACAGCGAATGAAATGGTTTAGACACGGCAACCGTCACGTCAGCCAAAACTGAATGATCTTGTAACCATTCATGAACCCAACTTACCTGCTAACGAATGGAGGTTGGGTCGCGTTATACAGCTCCATCCGGGCAAAGATGACATTACTCGAGTTGTGACAGTCAAAACATGTAAAGGCTTACTTGTAAGACCTGCTGTCAAAATTTGTCCTCTTCCAATTGAACAAAATAATTAATTTATCTACATATATTTCCATATAATTTAACGCACTTCTATAATTTAAACATGTTCAAGTATCTAGTATATGTGTATCAAAATTATGTATTACCTTTAAACTTATTTTGTTCTTATTAGCTTAACTTTAAACTTAGAATCTTATCAGCATGATGACAAATGAATCTGCATAGGCCGTACCTAAGTCTCGAACTTAATCTATCTTATCTTATGAAATCCCTGGTTGATTTCAAGTGGGGGGATATGAACAGGCTTTGGGATGCATTCCCTAGTCCTTCCTTTTCCTAACCATTTTGAATTCGCCGCCACTCACACTGGCCCATCGCGGAGTGTGACAAGGACAACACATCGCTCCCGCCATCTGACGGCGTGGAGAGGAATTAACCAGTTCGAACTCAACCAACGTGTCCGGCCGGCACAAATCCGCGCGCGCGGTGAAAAAACACCAAAAATATCGTGAAATACGACTGCTAGTGATGCAGTGTGGTGATCTCCTGGCTCCCAGCATCCCGTGAGTACCTGACCTCTCTCAATTTACATCTTTTAGCCTGTTTCAGAATAGGGAACTTCAAAAGCGTCGTTGGCAATACGCGATACTCAATCAGATATAGACAAGTATTTTATTTTAAAATCTTTTGACCTTTTGGCAAATGCGCCTATGCTAAAACAATGTTACGAAGTAAATAGGGCGCAAGTGGTCAGATGTGGCCTTTTTTTCTTAATGTGAAAGTAGTTTTTTATTAGCGCAAATGCTCATTTGCGTCTTATTAATTTCCTCTTAGAAATAGGGACAAAAATGCGCCTTTTATATTACTGAACTACGAAAAAAACTATAAAGTATAAGGACATTATCTACATAAATGCGACTTTTCAATCAAGTTTCACATAAATTCGTCTTTTCATCTTCAATCGGGTGTAAAAAATGAACAGAAGCGCCCTATTTTGTTGTGCTAAAACCGCACTGGAGGAAGTTAGAAAAATATAAAAAATACAGGCAGATGCGCCTTTTTTTTCTGATTCTGGCAATGTATATAACTCAAATCTGGAAAAAGTGTTAGATGCGTCTTTTTTACTATCGAGGGCAGACTGCCCATAGAAGCTCTCAATCTCCCTCAGAAGCTCCGGTTTGGCGGATAAGATCCTGCCATCGTCGGCTTTGCCTAATAGCCAGATCTCTTGTAAATACCTTGGAGCCTTTATTCCGCTCAATCGCGTCTTAAATACGCTCGGTATTAAAGCGGCGGAGGTCGCTCTCCATGGATTTAGAGATCCATCTATTGAGCTGCCGGTAATTGCACGCCTCGTCTGAAGACTGCAGGATCATCTTACGCCACTCTTTCATGACCTTGAGAGTGTGATCGGAGAGTCTCTTGTTCTGATCGGTCATATGGACAGTTTTAACGAACCCATCGTTGTATTCGTCCACTGAGCTTCCTAGGCACTCGAAACGATTCTGGAGTTCAAGCTGAAAGCTCTCGGGGTTTTGGATCTGGATCTGTGCTGGACGGAGCGTGGACTTCATCAGTTGAGACCTTTCCAGCTTAATATTGATGTTCTATGTGCCTCTTACCATGCAGTGATTTACCCGGTTTTCACCGAATTGATCACAGAGACATCATTGAACTTGTTTCTTGGTTGGACATGATGAAGTCAATCTCATTTTTAGTTGCACCATCGGGGCTCTGCCAGGTCCAGTTTACTTCAGTTATTGCATCATAAACTCACCGTAATTAACTCGTCGTAGCACGTTTTCAGCAACTTTATTTCAAGTAAACGACGACAGTAAGGAGTACTGTGTCGGTTGCGATAAAGAAAAATTGCTTACGATGCATTCGTTGGACAATAATATAGCTTACGATAACTATTGATTATGTCAGTTACTCTAAAATTATCTAAATTTTCCTGTTAACGATAAAAGTTGCATTTTTTCTTCTGATTTTGTTTATTGTGGCGGGAAATCTTGACGTGGCTATGTCCGTTATAGTTTAAAAAATCGTTTGCGTTAAAAAAAAGGTAAGGTAAAATTGTCGCTTCCGATAAGTCGGCGGTAAGGGGTCGATATTCAAGGCGGGCAATTCCTACATAGAAAAGACTCATTTCTCTTTTCACCGAAGTTCCCAGTCGCAATCACAGGACATTATTTTTCATTTTCAGCATTTTCTACTTCATAAAGATTAATAGGCCCTAGCAGCGACAGGTTAACAACCCCCGCATCGGTATTGTTGCAAATTCACTACTTCAAAAACCTTTGCTAAATTCATTAATTCCTTATAATTTGCACTAATTCAAGTCTGGAAATACTATAATTTCTAGACTTGAATTAGTGGTTGTATCTGGTAATACCTATGTATTACCAGATTTAAATTATTGCAAATTATCTTATGGTTACTAATAAATGCAGGTGTTAATATATTTTATAAATAGTGTTGTTTTTCGTTAACAGTTTTATGCCATTCAGTTTGTCTGAAAATGTACACACATCAATAAAGTCTAAGCAACACGTATAATGTTACAGAAACTGCATGTTTTATTAATTGATACTTTATTTTTACTTAACTTAATAGATTGGCAATATCTTTTTGTTCTCGGAAACATATTGTACCTACTTGGTGATTTTAAAAACAGATACTTTTTACTTTTCGATTGTGTTTTGTTTTCATAAATTATAAAACAAAAACTATTTTTTTTTTTCGATTTCCTGTGTTTTCGTCACTTTTATCATTTTGAGTCATACAGTTTTTGAAAAAAATGAGTTGTGAGTCATTTTATATGTCATGGAGCAAGCGGGAAGAAATCATTTCCAGGTATCTGGGCATTTTGGTGTCAATAGGAGCGTGATTTGTTGTCTTTGGCAGCGTTACGTATTAACGTAACGCTGCCAAAGACAACAAATCACGCTTCTTCCACGTCCTGGGTGCTGCTCAGCAGGATCCCGTGTATTAACAGGGGATCCTGCTGAGGAGCAACCAGGACGTGGAAGGAGCACAACTGCTCCACAGGACCGGTTCATACAACTGACTGCAAGACGTCAGCCGATGTAAACCGCCCGGAAGATATATTTAAAGCTACAATTCTCAAGCGGTGTTGTTGTTAGCCACCAAACCGTGAGAAATAGGCTGCGTGAGTACGGCCTGCGAACAGGACGCCCAATTAAGTGGCCACCTATACGCCATGGAAATCGCGCCTCGAAACAAATGATAGAGGAACACTTGACATGGACCCAGGAGCAATGGGATACAATTTTATGTTTCGACGAATCCCGGTTTGGATTTAGGCCTGATACGAGAAGGGTAAGAGTGTATCGTCATCCTGGAAATGCTGAACGGCTGATAGAGATGCGTCCGAAGCAAGACGAACTGAGCTCGTTTTTGTAGATGGCAATATGAACGCTGAAAGTTACGTTGAACATGTCCTCGGAATTTTTGCTCACACATTTGCACAAAGTCTTGGTTTAGGTTTCACGCTGATACATGACAATGCGCGTTCGCACACAGCTCGGAGGACCAGAGAGTACTTCGTAATGGAAAACATCCGGGTATTTCCGTGGCCTGCACAATGGCCAGACCTCAATCAGGGAACAGTGCCGGATTACCTTGAAGCAAAATTAGCAATTGCTACGGGCCCCACGTATTCAAATCGCCCACCGCCGTTAGGACAACTATAGAGAAACCAACCTATCCCAGGCGAAATACTACAATTTTCGAGTTTGCTTCGCTCGCTAATACATCCTATACTATTAGGTCCTCAATTATTATACAAACCTATCACCACTATTGGGGGCGTACGTTTTCACAAACGGTAAGCTTTTCTGTATAAGTCGACAAAGTTAGTCCTTGCATATCAAACGACACTTTTATTTTTAAGTACCTACGTCCTACTTAATTCCCTTTCTTTTATTTTGTGTTTTAGTTATTGGTTCTTCTTCTTCTTCCTGCCCTTAGACAGTAGAGGTTTTTTTTAGTAAGCTCTACACGAACATGACAGCTTTGTATAGCCCTTTCTATTGTACCTACTTGCAACAAAATCACAACGAGTGTTGAGAGACGTACCAAATCAAACTGACGCCTAGCTATTACAGCAAGCCTAATATTAACATTTATTACGACATTTATTATTCAAAACTATTTTTCGACGCCCACCAGCAATGTGCATTTTTTTTTATTGGATGCGCACGCAATGTCCAATTACTTAAATAGGCGAGACGACAAAAAATCTAATTAGTCTGTCAGTTAGATTATCAAAAAATATTTGACCCGTGTTTTTTCTTTTGTTACGTAAACCAAAATTGACGAAGATGCTTTTGAAATTCTCAATACTGCACGCCTTGGTATAAATTTTAGCTAGTTCTGACGTCACGAGCCCCCACTCCCGAGTTTTGATGGGTTTTATCTTTGTCGAAAATCATTGATTTAGAAAAACAATAAATACGTGTCCACGGTGTCCATTAATTTCCAATATTCTAACTGACGGACTAAATAGATTTGCAATTTTTTGATACTGTCGTCATGCCTATTCGGGTGCACATAGAGCAGACTTAGATTGTCAAAGCTATATTTTAATTGACGAGAACAATCGGGCTCGATTCCGTTCAACATTATTGTTGCTCATGTTTTACTGGGCGAAGAACGATCAGCAGTTGTGGCCAAGTTGTTTGCTATGAACTAGTAAGTACACACATCAACACGGTCTAGGGATATTTCATACTCAATTAAATAACTCGAAAAGTACTGGCCGCATTGGAATCTTTTATACACCGATTTGTTTGTAATTTATCTCAGACTAATTCCAAATTCAAATTTTTGAAAATTCTTTTGTTTCGGTGGCATAAAAATGTCTTGATGTATTGAAGAGGGAATTTTCATTTGTGCGATATTTAGAAAACAATACGAATTACGTTTAGTTAGTTTTTTCGAGTTCGGAGTCTCTGAAAATGTTACAGAAGGCTTACAGTGAATCGACTTTATCAAAAACACGCGCTTATGAGTGGTACAAAGCGTTCAAAAGCGGTCAAGGTGTGATGAAAGATTTGCCTCGTTCTGGTAGGCCATCAACGTCTGCAACTGAAGTTAACATCGCAAAAGTGAAGGAAATAGTGACTGACAATCTTGCCGGAAGGTCAAACGGTAAATAAAAAATATTATTCGGACGTTATGCAGCGTTTAATAGAGCAAATTAAATAAAAGGGCCAGATTTGTGGAAAGAAAATTCTTGGATTTTGCACCACGATAATGCGCCTTCGCACAGTTGTGAACGATTTTTTGACCAAAACTCAACAAATACCATCGAGCAACCACCTTATTCACCAGATATGGCTCCAGCCGACTTCTTTATTTTTCCTAAACTCAAATTACCACTTCGTGGCACCCGTTTTCATTCAGTAGAAGACATAAAGGAGAATTCGCGGCGAGAACTGAACTCAATTCTGGAATAAGCATTTAAAAAATATTTTTATGGATGGATTATTAGTTGGCGTAAGTGTGTCGGTTCTGAAGGAGCATACTTTGAAGGTGATAAAATAAATTTGGATAAATAACTACACACTCCCGAGTTTTGATGGGTTTTATCTTTGTCGAAAATCATTGATTTAGAAAAACAATAAATACGTGTCCACGGTGTCCATTAATTTCCAATATTCTAACTGACGGACTAAATAGATTTGCAATTTTTTGATACTGTCGTCATGCCTATTCGGGTGCACATAGAGCAGACTTAGATTGTCAAAGCTATATTTTAATTGACGAGAACAATCGGGCTCGATTCCGTTCAACATTATTGTTGCTCATGTTTTACTGGGCGAAGAACGATCAGCAGTTGTGGCCAAGTTGTTTGCTATGAACTAGTAAGTACACACATCAACACGGTCTAGGGATATTTCATACTCAATTAAATAACTCGAAAAGTACTGGCCGCATTGGAATCTTTTATACACCGATTTGTTTGTAATTTATCTCAGACTAATTCCAAATTCAAATTTTTGAAAATTCTTTTGTTTCGGTGGCATAAAAATGTCTTGATGTATTGAAGAGGGAATTTTCATTTGTGCGATATTTAGAAAACAATACGAATTACGTTTAGTTAGTTTTTTTTCATTTTTAAACGAAAGATAAAGTTAAAATTGAGGTATTGTAGCCATGCAACGCCGACATTTGACGAGGGCGGAGATGTTACGAGCTGTGGGAATGCTGGAAGCTGGATCTGTTCAGCGTAATGTTGCTGAGGCCATAGGGACCCATCAAAATGTAATTTCAAGATTGTGGACACGCTATCGTGCCACAGGTGAAGTAGCGGAGAGGCACCGGGGGCCAAGTCGCATCACTACCCCCAGACAAGACCGATTTTTGCAAATTACTGCGCGAGCACAACCAAATGCAACGGCGACTCAATTGGTCCAAAGGCTGCGAGTGGAACACCAAGTGCTTGTGAGTGACCAAACTGTAAGAAGGCGACTGCATGAAAGCAATCTACGCTCTCGTAGACCACTCCGGGTCCCACCTTTACGGAGAGGCAATCGTGGACGACGATTAGAATGGGTTCGGAACCACGTGGACTGGGGCCGTGACCAATGGTCCAATGTGCTGTTCACGGATGAATCCAGGTTCGGCTTCCATCCAGATTCATGAAGGACGCGTGTTTGGCGAGTTCCTGGACGATGGAGCCGTCTCCAGAACCCTCAGGAAGTTCACCCATACCAAGGAGGAACAATTATGGTTTGGGCAGGAATTCGTCTTGGAGGACGGACGGATCTCGTTTGGGTGCGGGGCAATATGACGGCAGAACGATACGTCCAACAGGTGCTGGGGCCCGTAATCTTGCCCCACAGAACACAAATGGGGCAAGATTTCCTGCTCATGCACGACAATGCCCGGGCACACACGGCGAGAACGGTAGCAGCTTGGTTACATACACATAATGTTAGGGCCTTAGACTGGCCTGCTCAATCGCCAGATCTAAATCCCATTGAGCATGCGTGGGATATGCTGCAAAGAAGAGCTCTGAAGGAAGTTCCTGAAAATCTGGCTACAGAAGATCAACTTTTTGCGCACCTCAGAAGGACATGGGACAATATTCCGCAGCAAGACATTGACAACCTTGTTCTGAGCATGCCGAATCGTTGCCGATGTGTTATGAACATCATGGGCGCTTTCTCAGACTACTAACTTCAAGTTTATAAACACAAATTAAATGATTTTTCTATTTTTTTCAGTTTTTACTCACAAATTAAAAGTTCATTCATATACGGTTTCCGTCTATGCTTCATTTTTTTTCCATAAAATCCTGAAATTTTAATCTATACCTTAACCATTATTAAAAATTGTAGAATATTAAATAACGTATCTTTTAAATATATACATGTCATATAAATAATTAAAACAATGATAGTAATTCGCTTTTTTAAAAATATCCCTAGACCGTGTTGATGTGTGTATTACCAGTGTTAGCCAGTCAGTGGCGCTACCTGTATGTATAACTAATAAAATTATTACTGTGTGAATAAAAAGTGAATGCGTCTATAAATCACCAATTTTAGTGTCCTGCTGTACTCTTTTCCTGTGAATACTGAGCGTGCACAGGCGCATCGTCATGGCCGCAGGCAGCAGGTTCAAACCCCAGAAATCTCGGGCAACTACGGAGAAACCATCCGAGGCGGGGAGAAAGAGACACGCCGCCGCCGCAAATGAACAGACGTTTAAATACTCCGGCGGAAGTGTGCACTGCTGCAGGTCAGCACTCAGCGCTCAGCACTCAGCACTCAAAACTCGGCAGTTGGAGAATTAATTAGTGTGCAAGCAGCGTCAGCGGCGCGCACGGCAGCTCATTGCTAGTATGTCCGCGTCGCCGCGCGCCATACCGGGCGCGCCCCGCCGGGACACCACGCGTGCCGCACCTATACCCCTAGCAAGGGTATACATTCAGTCAAAAAGTATCGGGAATGGATGATTTGTTTATGGTTCCAAATTTTTTTTTGTTTTTTTTTGTTGTTGTTAGATTAGCACAACTGTTTTCCATTTTGGCGCGGAGTTTGAGTTACATCTGTTAATTAGATTAAATACAGTGCTGATTTTAGTTATATCATATCTAGTGTGTATTGCGAATTTCTTAATGGACAAAAATATCGGACAAAAAGTTTGTCTTAAATTTTCAATCGCCAATGGAATTTCGAGTTCGGAGTCTCTGAAAATGTTACAGAAGGCTTACAGTGAATCGACTTTATCAAAAACACGCGCTTATGAGTGGTACAAAGCGTTCAAAAGCGGTCAAGGTGTGATGAAAGATTTGCCTCGTTCTGGTAGGCCATCAACGTCTGCAACTGAAGTTAACATCGCAAAAGTGAAGGAAATAGTGACTGACAATCTTGCCGGAAGGTCAAACGGTAAATAAAAAATATTATTCGGACGTTATGCAGCGTTTAATAGAGCAAATTAAATAAAAGGGCCAGATTTGTGGAAAGAAAATTCTTGGATTTTGCACCACGATAATGCGCCTTCGCACAGTTGTGAACGATTTTTTGACCAAAACTCAACAAATACCATCGAGCAACCACCTTATTCACCAGATATGGCTCCAGCCGACTTCTTTATTTTTCCTAAACTCAAATTACCACTTCGTGGCACCCGTTTTCATTCAGTAGAAGACATAAAGGAGAATTCGCGGCGAGAACTGAACTCAATTCTGGAATAAGCATTTAAAAAATATTTTTATGGATGGATTATTAGTTGGCGTAAGTGTGTCGGTTCTGAAGGAGCATACTTTGAAGGTGATAAAATAAATTTGGATAAATAACTAATATTTTGTGTTTAATTGATCTTTTCCCGGTACTTTCTTGACAGAGTAGTATACTCTGTGAGTGATGTCCAGGTACTCACCGCTCGGCCAGGAGGTCGGGCACCTCGTCGGTGCCGTCGTCTCCGCGGAAGCGCGGCCGCGCGCACAGCTCCTGCAAGCACCAGGCGACATTAGGAACGATCATGTCGCAGGCATCGCTTTCGCCGTTCACGTCAATAGAAAAGGCAAAAAAAAACAGTCAAGAACGAGTCGGACTCGCGCACCGAGGGTTCCGTACAAACTTTTTTAAAGGACAAACTTAACTATGCTGTTCGATCCCTAGAAACGGCTATTGCACCAACAGCAAATAATAAGTTTGTAATAGTAAAATCGCTTTTTTTTTGTTATTAAACTACATATTTACGATTTTTCCTTTACATGTGCTGTAAGACCTTGCTTTTCGGCAAATTTCGTGATTCGAACGGGAACTAACATACCTATACATAGGTTTTCGACCCAAAACCTATAGGGTACTTCCGGTTGACCTAGAACTGTCACACAAGCAGCACAAATAAATGGAAAATTCCGAAAAATTTAAAAGTTGAAATTGAGGTAAATTTTGGTAAGTACTTACAAGTACGCGAAAATCTAAATTTGCCCCATATCTTTTTATTGTGTTGACTCAGGATCTTGATTTTTATACACCTAATTTGGACTATAGACCTCAGTATCTGGTATAAATTTCAACTAGCTAGGTCCACCCGTTCCTGAGAAAATCGGTGGTGACAGACGGACAGACGAACAAGAAAGTGATCTTATAAGGGTTCCTTTTTTTTACTAATTGAGGTACGGAACCCTAAAAAACTATACGCGACAAGCTTTTAATGATAATATTTAATCATTTTATTCTCAAAATTTTTAGTTTTCTCGTAATAAAAACGCATCATTATCTAAACGCATTTTTTCAAAAATATTAAAAAAAAAAAAAAAAAACCATCTGCGTAAAAAATAACTAATATCTTTAAATAAAAACTGAAAAGAAAAAAAAACAAGTTCAACAATAAATTCTAATACGGAACAGTCGGGACCCAAATTAGATGATGATGAGATTTTAGTCTAGATTATTATAATTATCTAGATTATTTATTTTACTCTTTTTAGTTAGGTACGATTATAGATGGAGAATTTCGCATTGTATTTATTTTGGTGTAAGTACATTTATTACTTTAGAGTTCACAAACCTACCTAGTCATCCGCGCGTATTTTGTATAAGTACCTACTTAGATAAATTGAAAACACATTTTTTTTTAAATTAAATATGGTCATGTTATACCATTTTTATTAAAATCCATGAGACCTTTAATGTGATACCCATATTGCAGTGTTTTGATATACATGTAGTAGTTTTTATTATTATTTTATTTTTTATATATATTTTACCCGGAGTAACACAAGGATTCTAAAGATACCACGTAAGTACATCGAAATCGGTGTAGGCGTTTAGAAGTTATGGTGGAATAAAGAAACTTACAAACTTACATACATACATACGTACATACATACATGAGTAAAAAAGGAGTTCTGTTTTCAGGGTTCATGTATGTATACATGAACCCTGAAAACAACTCTTTTTTTTGGGCAGTCGTGTCAAAAAGTACCTATAAGGTGAAATGTGCCAGTGGTAGGCATGACACAGCTTCTTGGAAAGCTAGATGTTGTAGGAAGTGGATCATTCGCGCACTCGTGTGACCTTGTTCCGCACCGCGGCAGAACAATCGCGTTATAGGTATCATGGCAGCGCGTGCAGACGGCGCGCGGCGCGAGGTAAGGTAACATCGCCCTACAAATAGAGTAGGTACACTTAAATGTGGGCCGCAGTGTGCGGGCCAAGGTGTGGGGCGTGGGGGCACGGGGGGGGGTGGGTTTACATCGGCTATCGTAACGGCGCGCGGAGTGCGGCTGTACGGCGCGCTCATAATAATATCATTACATGGTGTTACGTGCGGACCGGTGCGCTACTTCCGGGCTCTGGCCTCCGTATGCTCATCTAAACAGAAAAATTGTGGTTTATCCACGTTAGGCTCAGAATCATCAGTTTCTGAACTCGAAAATGTACACGGTGTAAGACACGCTACGATCTCGCAATTCACCACTTCTTCATGTTCTAGGAGTTATTGTTTTGGAAGATGTGGCGCAACCAGCAAACTCCCCAGCGCGATTATCAGCTGCGGGGTGGTAGAACTGTGCGTTTGTGTACATATGCCTGTTCGTGAGGTCACCGCTGCACCGCACCGGCCAGGTCCATGTAATGTGGCTCACTAGCGAGCAGTGTGCGCTCATGCGCTGTGTGATCGAGGAGGTGCGAGCGCGCGTGTAGTGCGCCAGAGCGCGGGGCGGTGCGGCCGCGGAGAAAGTGCAAGTGCAACACATAACACTCGGTTATCGGGAAGCAAATCACGAGAAACTTGAAGGAACCAGATGTCTGCGCCAGTACAACAATAACAACAAGTGTAACACTTGGATCTTGAGCTGGCGTATTGAAATGGTTTTGATATAACTGACATGCAGTCTACGGTACTTAACTTTCATCGTGTTAAGATGCAGAATTAACAATAAAACAAAATCTGTCAGAAAATGCTAAAACGAATACCATCTTACAGTGACAATACATATTATGATGATAATGATATTTGTATGATGGCTGCTGTCGGAGTCGGACAAGTTGTAGTGTTCGAGTGTATAGTATTAGTATGTCCACAGTGGTCAGCTGGCGGCGCGAGGTCGAGCGCGACAGTCAGCCCGTCGGCAGCACTTCCCTGGCCCGCATAGCATGACCACAATAGAAACGAAAGAGAATCGACAAATCTTTTGTTCATCTGTCATTTTGTCGATTCAATGACAGATGAACAAAAGATTTGTCGATTCTCTTTCGTGTCTACGGTGGTCCTGTTAAGCGAGCTGTTGTCGCAGGTGCACGTGCGACCGCGCTGCTTGTGTGTACTGACGAGAGGAGCGACCCGGCGACGTGTGCACATGCACGACCACCTCACTAGAGCTGTGCTGTTCGGCAGAGTGGAGCAGGCAGACACGGTGCAGACGTGTCCATGAGCCAGCGCAGCCACCGATGGGCGCCTGCCAGGTGCCAACCTTGATCCCGTGATCGCTCTCGAGGTCAGCAGCGTTACCCGATTGAATGTCAATAAGCACTCACCGCTCCGAAATATTTGTGAAATGTAGCTGGACGTGACGTGATCTGTATGAATGAAGTGGCGATGTACCTACATCAGCGGGGTGCGAGGCGCAGGGGGCGGAAACTCGCGCGCGTTGATGTCTTTCCTACTGCGACGTCCCGCGTGCGTCGTGTTGGCGGTGCAGGTCACTTCCATTCACTAACTAACGTAACTGTACGGAAACAAATACACTGGTACTCACGTGCGGGCGCGGCCAGGCGACGCGGCGCGCGAGGCGGGCGTGGCCCAGAGCGCGCGCAGGCGGGAACGCGGCGTCCTCGAACAGCGCGCCCGACGCTTCCGAGCCGCTCCAGTACCTGCGCATGCGCACACACACTTGTCATCTCACTGAACGTCTAGCTATAGTCTCCCGCCTTAGGCCCCAGCGCTCACCTGCAGAGGCTATCTTCTCAGTATCTTCGCCTTACCTAAGGCTTATAAACAAATTAGGTATTAAGATTTATGACGTCATCAATTATTTTTATAGCACGTGTGACGATGACCCACCTAAGTTATGTAAGTTATCCCGCCCGTGAAGCACAATCAAACTACAAATAATAATCCACAAAACTGAACTGCACTCACTGCCTAGACCAGTTGCAACTGAGTGGACAATAGAGCAATGGAGGAGTGTGTTCTTCTCGGATGAGAAGAGGGTGTGTCTTTTCTCGTAGAAAACTAGTAAAGTATGCTAGAGGCAGTGGGAACGATTCGCGCGAAGAAACAGTGGAAGATGGAGGTGGCTTGTGCATTCATCGGCAAGTCATTCGACGCCAAGACTAACATAGTATGCGTTTCCCGGACGGGACTGTTCACGGGCAGGGGTCCTGAGTCCTGACTGAATTGTAAGGGAATAGGTACATGCAAGAGGGTGTGATCTCTGTTATGCACTCTATCGAGCACCTTGGGGGCGAGCTCAAGCGGCGAGATGCTGCCCTTACCACTCTACAAGACGTCAAGGATCCGTTCGGAACATGGAGGAATGAGGTAACATTCCTTCCATCCTGTCGTCGATAATTACAAGAAGTATAATCAGAACGGTCCCTCGGCGTGACGCGACGACGCATGGATCCAAAGTTTTCGGAGAAACTACAACAGTCAGATACGATACGATCTATTCACACCGGCGCGGGCGGCGGCGGGTGGCGGTACACGGTGGCGGCTTGCGGCTGCACGGACAGGTGTGAAAGGTCACTCCGTAGTCCGTTACATACAACAATCATTTTAGAGTGCTCTGCTTTCCTCAAATTAGAATGAATTTGTAATGACTACATTAATGTAGTCATTACAAATGAGAACATAGTACAATGATTTTAGCAGTTACATTCCTAGCCATTTAGAAATACATAAGTGGACTTATTCTAAAACTGGAGAAATCGCTTTCGTGTAAGGACTGTGGAGATGCGGGCGTTCGGTGTCGAGCGGTGCGGGGCGTTGTAGGGCGGTGCGGTGATGCGGGTGCTGGAAAGCTCACCTGGAGAGCTCGGAGTGCCGGTCGTCGCGTAGCGCGCCGCCATCTGCACACAACACACACGTTACCAGTTAACACAGTCGCACAGCGCGGCCGGTCAGACAGACAGACTGAGACCGATGCTCCCCCTTACATGCTCGCCGAGCCAGCAGTCACACGCCTCGCGGCCGTAGCATAGGTAGAAATCCGGCATTCTTTTTATGCTAACTGCTAAACTAAACCTTGCTTATAATGTTCTCAGAACGTTTATGACTCTATTAGCTCCACAACGTAGAATAAATATAAAAACACAAAACCAAACTACTGTTAGTACTTTACTACCTACCTATAACAATCGCAGAAGGCCGCGCACAATACCCGCAGGGCGGGCGCGGTGCGCGGCCTGCGGCGCGGCACTGATATGATAACGTATACATTCAGTAAAAAAGTATCGGGAATGGATGATTTGTTTATGGTTCCAAATTTAAATTTTTGTTTTTTTTGTAGTTCTTAGATTGGCACAACTGTTTTCCATTTTGGCGCGGAGTTTGAGTTGCATCTGTTATTTATATTAAATACAGTGCTGGTTTTAGTAATATCATATATAGTGTGTATTGCGAATTTCATAATGGACAAAAATATCGAACAAAGAGTTTGTCTTAAATTTTACATCGCCAATGGAATTTCGTGTTCGGAGTCACTGAAAATGTTACAGAAAACTTACGGTGAATCGACTTTATCAAAAACTCGTGCTTATGAGTGGTTCAAAGCGTTCAAAAGCGGTCGAGATGTGATGGAAGATTTGCCTCGCTCTGGTAGGCCGTCAACGTCTGCAACTGAAGTTAACATCGCAAAAGTGAAGAAAATAGTGACTGAAAATCCCCATTCAACTCTGAGAGAGATAGCCGCCGAACTTTCTGTATCTCACGAGTCGATCCGTACCATTTTAACTAATCATTTGGGTATGAAACATGTTGCTGCTCGGCTAGTCCCAAAAGATCTGAATTTTCTCCAAAAACTCAATCGCATGAAAGTCGCTGAGGACATGCTAGAACGAGTCAGTTCGGACCCAACATTCATGAAACGCATTGTTACTGGTGACGAGACGTGGGTTTACGAGTTTGACATGCAAACTAGTCAACAAGCTTCGGAGTGGCGCCTTCCAACTGAACCGAAACCGAAAAAACCACGCCAAAGTCGATCAAAAGTCAAAGTCATGTTGACTGTTTTCTTTGACTATCGCGGTGTTGTGCACTCTGAATTCTTACCGGAAGGTCTAACGGTAAATAAAGAATATTATTTGAGCGTTATGCGGCGTTTAAGAGAGCAAATTCGACGAAAAAGGCCAGATTTGTGGAAAGAAAATTCTTGGATTTTGCACCACGACAATGCGCCTTCGCACAAGGCTATCATTGTGAACGAATTTTTGACCAAACACTCAACAAATACCATCCAGCAACCACCATATTCACCAGATATGGCTCCTGCTGACTTTTTTCTTTTTCCTAAACTCAAATTACCACTTCGTGGCACCCGTTTTGAATCGATAGAAGACATGAAGGAGAATTCGCGGCGAGAACTGAACTCAATTCCGGAAGCAGCGTTTAAAAAATGTTTTGATGAATGGATTATTCGTTGGCGCAAGTGTATCGTTTCTAAAGGAGCATACTTTGAAGGTGATAAAATAAATTTGGATGAATAACAGACATTTTGTGTATTATTGATCTTTTCCCGGTACTTTCTTGACAGAGTAGTATAACGTATATGATAACTAATATGTATGATTACAAATTCAGAGTTAGTTTTTGGTTGATGCGCACATTGACAATATCGAGGCTTTTTTATCTAGCGTTGGGTTTTATTTTTAGGGACTCCTCTGAGTTTAAGAATGTCAAACCATGAAAATTCTATGCGTACCGCGCTTTTGTCTGTAGGCATCTCGAATACATAATGCAAAGTTGGCCTAATATTTGGCGTAACTTCCCCGGATTATGTGATAAGTTTATAAAGGGTGTAAAAGACCTCATCACGAAGCCGTCAACCAAGCATTTTGTACATCAAACTAAGTAACTTTACGCAAAAATTATTGCTGGGAAACGACTTTTGTTTTTGGGGTGAAAAATCATGTTTTGTGGTAGAACTCAATGTAACGCACTCAAAACATTGTGCTGATGGATGGATTGAATAGTACGGAGGTCGTATAGGTGTTTTAAGTAAAAATTATACATTAAAAACTTGTATTAAAAAAAAAAAACTTGTCAAAAAGTTGGAACTTTGACCCCCAATATCTCCGTAACTAGAAGGTTCCCAGGTATGGTGTAGAACAAAAAAACGATCGCAATGACGAGGAAAACAAGTGCCTTTCGGCTTCGTTAAGAGGTGTTTTACACCCTTTATAGGTCTTCATGTACATCTTTATTATGAGTACTCGAATGTATTAAGGGCTATTTATATCCCTTAAATGGCTTGGCATGATCCTCCGATACTCCTAAAATACTGCAGCATTCATTTTGAAATAAATATATGGTAAAGTTGAGGATTAATGCTAGGTCCGATGTGTGACGAAAACACGATTCCATATGAATTGAAATGAAATGATGATGATGAAATGATGTTTATTTTTGCAAGTAGGTTCTTACAAACTTTTACGTCATTTTTTTAAAACTAGATGGGGCCGGTGTTTCTTTCCTGACTACTCTGAGAAGAAACAGTCGAAACAAACTCAGAGGTCATAGTCTCTTTTGAAGTCCAGATATAATCTTGTTCAATTCAGATGAGGACTATGTAGATTAGTGTCTGAGATGGTGTTTTGAAGAAAGAACCACACAGATTTGAGTGGACCTGTCCAGTCAGTGCAAGCATTTGTCAGTTATCGTGTAGCTCGACTTATAACTCAAGGACCTCAACGAAACGACGAACAATACCAAAGAAAGGACATTTGGGTAGTTCGCTTATAGTACTCAAACTGCCAGACAGTCGTAGGGAAAAAAATAAAATAAAATATGTGACCCACATGGTCCTCACATTCACAATAATTAAATAAAATTAACAATAATTTACAAAACGAATGTCAAAAAATAAAAAAAAACATTTAATTAGGTACACAAATAATAATAAAAAGTATAATACTTAACAAAATAAGTATTCATGTCAAATCAATCATGTCACATATAATAATGTAAAATAAAGTAAAAAAAATAATAAAATACTTACTGAACTAAGTATTCATGTCAAATCATTCAATGTCAAAGTGTATAGTGTATATTGTAAGTGTAAAATAAAGGAATTAATAATAAACAAGCGAAGTCCGAAATTTCGAAATTCACAGAGCAAATTTCATTGGAGCAGCTTAATCCCAAGCCTTTTTATCTTCGAGATAGTGATTAACATGATAGTAGGCTTTCAGGCATAAGTTCCGTTTTATCAACGATTTGAATTTATTTAGGCTTAGTGTTTGAATATGGCTCGGAAGTTTATTGTAAAAACGTATACATTGGCATCTAAACGTACCCCCTATTTTCTTGAGCCTCGTTGCAGGAACAAAAAATTTGTGTTTGTTCCTAGTATTTATGCTGTGGATATCACTGTATTTTTTAAACAAATTAATATTTTTATGTGCGTACAAAAGGTTTTCATATTTTTTTCTCTGAGGGAGTATCTGGGACTTAATTTATAAATTGAACGAATTGCCCTTTTTGTAAAACAAATATTGTCTGAATATCGGCGGCATTACCCCACAAAAGAATACCGTACGACATCACGCTGTGGAAATAACTAAAGTAAACTAAACGGGCAGTCTCTAAATCAGTTAAATAACGAATTTTTCTAACGGCGAATGCTAAGTTTTTTTAATAATTTGTCTATATGCGGGCCCCACTGCAGCTTGGCATCCAAAGTTATGCCCAAGAACACTGTGCTATCTTCCGGTTTCAACTCTTCATCCTTGATTTGTACAGTAGTTTCCACTTGTCTTACATGGGGTATCGTACACTTAATACATTTAGTTTTTTTCTCATTTAGGAGTAGATTATTCACATTAAACCAATTACGACTTTTGCCGGGGCGCTATTAACCTCGTCCGTAACTATCTGCTGACGTTTGAGTTTAAATAAAAGAGAAGTATCATCTACAAACAATACTATGTCATGATTATCCTTTATGAGGTAAGGCAATTAAGTCATTTATATAAATAAGAAACAAAAATGGGCCAAGAATTGAGCCCTGGTGTACCCCCATACTTACAACGGAACCGGGAGATCTTTTCTCATTATCATCAACTCTCTGAATCCTATCATTAAACACACAAACTTTTCTCGATAGAAAAAAAATCCAAAGTTACCTCCAAATCGAACAATAAACCGCTGGTATTCAAAAAGTACTTGAAATTAGATCATGAAACTTTGCATACTAACTGAACTAACTATAAAGCAGGTCTTATGTGTTTTATTTTTTTAGTCCAATCAATAGATTTTTTGTAAATCGCAAAAAAAAACACTTATTTCACACTATTCGGCCGCAGTGACTGACGTAACAACCGCTTTGTAGTGCAAGCTGATTAGAACTTTATTCTAACAGTTTTCTAAACGAAGTTTGAACCACCATAAATAGAGTTGCTAATTTTAGTGTTAGAAGGGCCTTAACTGTAAGTTTTCTTAAAATTTAACAAAATAAAATACGACTAGTCGCGAGCCGGCTTGTGCTTTGTGACGTCACACCACAGCACACTCAGGCAAAGGTTTCCACACTAATTTGATTGCATGCGAACATCAGATAGGTACAATGTGAAGTTACAAAGAAGGCTCTATAAGTTTTAAACATCGTGTACCTATTCGTGTTCGACTGCGAGTCAACATAACGCATGAGTAGGTAGGTGTGCGTTACCCCAGCCAGATATTGTCTTAACAAAAGATCTGGCTGGGGTAACGTTACTCCAGCCGGAAGTGTTTTTAACAAATAATTAAAAAACTATCAACTTACCAAATTTAAAAATGTGCTTACCAATTACAGAAGCTGTATTTCTAATTATTTAGTGCACTTAGATGACGATTTTCGACAATATCTGGCTGGGGTAACGCACACAGTAGGTAGTTAGTGACGAGATAATGTTAAACAATTTGTTTACCGGTACATCGCAACATAAATAACTATCTATTATTTATTTCAGTGGCCTATAACGCCAAGAGACAAATACTTTTCATCCGTACTTAATTCCAGAAAAGATAGCCTTTTGCCCGGTTCTCATTATTCAGTCCAGTGGTCCAGCAAGTTAAGGTGAAAGCGCTAGGGTAGCCCGCGAAATTCAAGCAAGAGATAACAACCTTATCCATCGCTTTCCATCAGGCGCCGCGTGATCGAAGTCGAGAGCAGGCCCAATTTGCAATAAATTCAAGCAAGAGTAAACAACCTCATCCAACGCTTTCCATCAGGCGTGATCGAAGTCGAGAGCAGGCCCAATTTGCAATGATAGTCGGGTCGGCCAATGGCTTAATAGCCAAGAGCCTCGACCAACATCTTAGGAGGCTCTCGCTTGGCAGCTGGATCAAGAGCTTGATTCAGAAAGCAGTACTTCTGCACACGGCACGTATTGTTAGGAGGTTCCTCTCTCAAGAGCCCTGACCACCGGCAGCTCGGACCCTGTTCCCAGCACTGGTGGGCTACTATTTTTTATGGTTTTAAATGTTTTTTTATAGTGTTTTGTATAGAAATATTTAAAAATGTGAAAAATATGGAATGTAATGGATAACGGAAATAATATTATATGCGAGAGTAGCGAGGACCTCGTTGATACACACTCGATCCTGAGGCTCTACTCTTTAACGATTCGTCCGTATATTCGTATCTATCCGACTCTCTAACTCGCACTCATCTGCAGACGTGCGCGAGAGAGACGGATAGATCCGAATATACGGTCAAAACGTTAGAGTGTAGGGCCCCTGTTCTGTGGGGCTGTTGCGGCATGTCGTTTAGCTAATGTCAAGTTCCCAAATTGTGACGTAGCTACCAGTGTCGCAGGCTCCTAATAACTCGATTCCCACCGGCTTCCCTTCAGAAGTTTGGAACACAACCACTCTCTACCGTAATTAAAAAATGACACAATCAGTACTTTTTTACAAGCATCACGAAACGCCTACTCGTACTCAATCAACAAAAATTTGCTGTTTAACAATATATTGCTATAAAATAACCCACAGGCGCTGTCGGCTTTTTGGCAACTAAATTTCCATGCAAAATAAACGTCATGACGTCACTAGCCAGACCGCCTATATTAGGACTCTGGTAAGCCGACGCAAACCGAGTTATTCATAGAGAAAGTAATAGAAAATGCGTGCGCGTGAGCGAGATGGGAAAATATCGTTATTTTATCGTTGAATTTCGTATAGAATCGGAAATCGTTCAATGCTTGATGACATTATTTTGTTAGCTGAATATGAAAATGAGGTCAAAATGAAAATCCAAGATGGCGCCGACGTAAATTTTCGGTTTTTTCTTCATGGGTGTCGTTTTCGTAGTTTTTGGGGTTGCTAATAATGAAAATGAGGTCAAAATGAATATCTGAGATGGCGCCGACGAAAATTTTTGGTTTTTTCTTCATGGGTGTCATTTTCGTGGTTTTTGGGGTCGCTAATAACAAAAATTTGGTCAAAAAAAAACAGAAAAAAAAAAACAAAAAAACAAAATTAAAAACCTACCTATTCTCATTTGTTTCCTCGGCTTGCCCTGACTTAATTTTACCCTTCGCCACTGGTAGCTACTCGACCAAGACCAGCCGTACCAGCCTGGCAGCGCAGGATCGAGCGCCGTATCGACCGGGCCAGGGTACTCATCGGCAAACTGCTTCAGGGAGGGCAATACACGACCACGAGTGATGCGCTTTGTGAGGCGGGCATTCTCGGGGACAGAAATCAGTCCTCAAGAATACATGTCCCGTGTCAAAGAGCGCATCGACTTCCTGAAGCAGAAAGTTTATGCATGGGCGAACCGATATTCGGCGGTATAAGCGGCGGGTTGATTGGTATTCACAGAATCGCATGTTCCAGAGCGATGAGGGGTGGGTATACAGAGCTTAGGAGCGACCCGAGCAAAACATGACAGACGTGTGCCGCCCGGATGATGCCGCCACGAGTTCTTTCTGGCGCAGCATCTTGTCGGTACCCGTTTGTCATACTGAGGCTGACTGGATGCGTGATGTCGAGCGAGTGTGTGAACCTATTCTGGAAATGGAGCCAATTTTTATAACACCTTTAGATGTAGCCAGAGCAGTTCGTCCGTTACCGAATTGGAAATCACCGCGACCGGACGGACTGCACAACTTCTGGTTCAACTGGTTTAGTAGTTCACACACTTGCCTGGCATCAAATTCCAGTCATCCTTAGAGTCCGGGTCCCTACCGCAGTTTTTAACAACAGGCGTTACCCACCTGCTCTATAAGTCAGGTAGTACCGCGGAACTTAAGAATTATAGACCGATCACTTGTTTGTCGACAAACTTCTTACATCCATTTTTAGAGTGAAAATTAATACACACATTGTCAAAAACTCCATCATGTCTGCCTCTCAAAATGGATGTAGGAATGGGTCCCGCGGTACTAAGGAGCTGCTCCTCATCGACATGGCCATTAGCCAACAGGTTCGTCGATCCCGCAAAGATCTGTCGACATGTTGGATAGATTATAAGAAGGCCTATGACTCGGTGCCACATGCGTGGCTCATGGTGGAGTTGTACAAAATAGATGCAACTCTACGCGCCTTCCTAGCTTGAATCATGTTTGGGGCAATGGAAGACGGTCCTTCGATATCCAGGACGTCGACAGATCCAGGGGAGCGATGAGCCTGTATGGATTAAGCGGGGGATATTCCAGGGCGACAGTCTGAGTCTACTTTGGTTCTGTTTAGCCCTGAATCCACTAAGCACATTGCTGGAGAATTCAGGCCTAGGCTACCGGTTGAGAAAAGATGGTCAGGTTCTCACCTGCTTTACATGGTTGATCTGAAAAACTTTGCCCCCTACAAATTGCGACTGATGGAACTACTGAAAGTAACTGAAACTTTTATTAGCGCCATCAGGATGGAATTTGGTGTGGACAAATGTGCAGTCATGAAATGTAAAGCGAGGGGAGATTATGGAATCCGAGAGACTTCAGCTCCCGGGCTCCATACACCTAAGATCTCTGTCCTTATCCGAAAGCTATAAGTATTTGGGTACGTCGGAAGCGTTAGGCATTAACGTAACTGACATGAAGGAATCGTTGAGAGAGCGCTTCTTCGGTCGTCTGAAGAAGGTATTAAATAGCTTTCTTTCAGGCGAGAACAAGGTGCGCGCCTTCAATGATTGGATCATGCCGGTTTTAATGTACACTTTCGGCATACTCAAATGGACTCAGACCGAACTCGAAGCCCCTAATTAATTAATTACAACACTATGTATTTGTCGCAGTAAGATAAATAGGTATTAGCCGTGATGTATGTAGTTACGTAGATCCCTAGGAATATACCTAATATCCTAAGCTGGATGAAATGAAATAATTTAAGTATTATATTTGGGACACCCCAAGTTAGGTTCGAAGGGGATGGCGGGATCTAAGGAGCGAGCGAACTATGAACCCGCAATCCCTTTCGTGTTAGTTTATTTTATTTTAAATCCTGCAGATAGAAATAGGAGCCCCGACGTGCGTCGATTACGCCTTAGGGTTCTTGCAGACGAGCGGCACGTTGCTAACGGCAGATAAACTGCAGCCGTCGCCACCTGTCGATGGCTGCCGTCGACGCGCCCGACGACGGCTGCAGTTTATCTGCAGTTGGCAACGTGCCGCTCGTCTGTAAGAACCCTTAGTTTGGAGTCATTTGCTGTAGCTCTACGATACCCGCAATTACAGACACAATTAAAATAACAAGGCTGGGGACGTAGGATAGTAGGTACAATGTAAAATATCTGAAATAGGGTTTTAATTTTTGTGATCATTTGGTAGTCTATAAAGTTTTGATAAATATTTCATTATATTATAGTCTAGTAAGATAGTTGTAAATCCTATCATCCGCTGGGATGTAGGTAGCTATAACCCTAGGGGTACAACTACATCGGTCTGCGACATTCATAAAACACAATACCTACGTGTTCACTGTTCAACATTTGATCCAGCGGCCGTCTACACGATTGCAGTTGAGCTAGAATCGTCGCGTCGATTTCGATTATTCTAGTTGCAATCCAGCGCTGGATAAGATCACCGTACGAGAATGCTACAGGAACAATCTGACCCGGGCATTAGAGCAGATAGGTAGCCAGAACGCGATTAACCTGTCTCTCTTAATGACGGTGAAGCCGAAATAGTACGCACGATGTGGGATCACTGAGTGCGGGCTCGTGTTTGAGCCACAACTTTTGGTTTCGTTCCGATGTCATTAAGCGCTGGTGACTAAATTAGGAACACGATATTGTAATAGGGTGCCTACATTTTTTTAATGTCACGTATTGTAAGTGGCTCGTTGGACGAGTGAGATACCCGGGTAGGGCAAACTGTTAGGCTTTTCCACCAAGAACTTCTCAGTAGGAATCCGGAGTTTAGATTTGTGCCCTCTGGTCCTCACGGACATGAGACTGGTGTGGTGGCGTACTCACTGGCGTGGCCGTTGTTCTTGTGCGCGGGGTCACGCGGCGGCGGGGCGGGGCTGGGGGAGGGGGAGGGGGAGGGGGAGCGGGCGCGCGTGCGCATGAACTTCCTCATGGCGGCTGGCGGCGCAGGCGCTCCGCATCACGGCACACGGTGGCACCAGTGCGCGCTGAGCTCACTATCTGCTAACAGAATTCACCTAGTCATTTTTTACAAAAGGTGACCACAGCATCTACTGAATCTTCGTCTTTTCTTAATACGTCAGGGATCGCCTTCTTTTTAAACGCCAGTAGCCATAGTTCTTGGGTTTTGCTTATCAGTTGGGGTAGAAATGATTGACTGGCCAAACCGCTGCTGCACATCAGCGGCTAAGCCATTTGTGCTGCGAGCCCCGTGCTGGCTGAACGGCGCATTCTGTGGGCCGCGATGGCCCAACTCGATGAGCTGTGTGCAACTGTGCATCAACAACTAGGGTGCTCTATGGAAGTGGTAACTAATTTTGTTTTGTACTGTATTTAATTGTCTATCTACCTTGTATGAAGTTTCACGCGCAATGTTTACGTCACACATCCGACGGTTGCTCGTAGCATGCGTTGCGTGTGTAGGTCAGTTGCACTTTACACCAAGGAACAGATGACCTGGCAGCCTAGGCAGGCATAGTTTTGTCTCGGCTGCTGAAGTAGGGACAAATTATGGTGGTCACATTGCAGGTGATAACTTTTTACAAATAAGTTATCTGCAATTATTTAAGTTGTTCATGTAGGTATTTACAGACAATGTAATTGAAAACGTAGTAAATGAGAGCTATGAAGTGTGCGGCGTGTAACGTATTGTGCGGAGACGTCTGTGGACACGCACTGCGAGCTGGGACAGGTGCCGTTACCCGCGGCCGGCTGCACTGACACTCGCGCACTCGGACACACGTGCAGCGCGCGCGGCGGCCTGGCGCGTACTGCAGTACTGTACTAGTGTACTGGCGATGATGGCGGGCACGGTACCGTACTGCGCCACGCTACATCACTGCATCATAGCTATAGCCACGTTCATAGCGCGCCGGACCGTACCGTGCACTACGGACTACGGTGTGCCGCTCTGCGACCAGCGCCTGCGCTGCGCGTTACGTCTAAGGGCTGTTGCACACTGCTATAGCCACTTGCTAAAGGGAATTAATACTCTGTCTTGCTCGCACTAAGTAGTAGGGAAATAGTCTGACAATAGTCTGACGTGACTATAGTGTGCTTTCGCACACTATAGTCACGGCCCTAACGGCGCAGCAGATGGCAGACAACATAAGAAGTATTTGTTTCCACCGCCCACCGCCGCCGTCGCTCTTGGCTGTGGCCAGGCTGTAAGGGTTGGACCTCGTCTAGCAGCACGGAATTGCACTTTTCCATACTCCTATCCTGTTCTGCCGCTTAGATCCCGTGATTTATTGTAAGTGCTAGCCTGATTATAGCTAGCAGAAAGTAATAGAACCTTTTCATGTATCGTCATATACGTATATCGTCCGACTTGTATCAAACAATTTAACTTGCGATCTCAGATCAGTCGTTGTAGTTTATTAATAATGATTTTTTGCCATGCACACTTTTTTTTCCAATTCACTCGACATTGGCAGAATAGTCGACATCGCAATTGGTCGTACTGGCATTAAATAAAAATAGAATAATAGACTATGGGAATACATTTGCGGAATAAAATTTGACACGTTAGTAATTATTTATTTATTTATTTCCTTAAATTTAAAAATATACAAGTAGGTATGCACAGAAGTAATGACAACGAGGGAGTATATCTGTCGCGGTCTGCGCTCAATCGTCGTCGGACTCCGTGGAGTCGGTGGAACGCGGCAGCACGAGCAGGACGGGCAGCACGGGCAGCGCGGGCGGCGCCAGCGCGGCGCAGCTGGCCGACAGCACGCCGCGCACGCGCAGCACGCGGCCGGCGCGCGGCACGGTGCGCGCGCGCGAGTGGAACTCCAGCGTCTGCGCGCGCCACCAGCGGCTCTCCTGCCGACAGACGGAGAACTTAATCGGCTATATGAATCGATTACTAGTATCGATAGGGTCAAAAGCGCGTAGCACTTTAAAAGTTCCACTTTTTCGAAAATATGTGATGCAAATTGAAATTTGACTTTAGAGGCCCTTTTCCGATATTTACGTTTCTAGATCGAGTCGTTTTCAGAGAAATCACCATATTTAAATTCGTACAAAAATATAAAGTACAGATACATGTTTGATCTAGTGACTTTTTTGGTTAAAAACACAATATTTAATATTTTACTCGATAAAAAAAAACAGAAGTAACGTCGATTTTGAAAGTATTTTATGTTGTATGAGACTTAAGGGAGCGCAATTTTTATGAAAATTTAACATTTTTTTTACTTATTGGGTTTAAGAGTGATATTATTGGATAGATTTACAATATGGCACTTATTTTTTTTTAATATTAAATAATTATTTTATTTTATTTTAAATAAATACGCGCACATTGTAATGATTCTTAAAATTGAGTTAATAATTATCAAGAAAAGATTCATGACAATAAAATAGGTAATTTTATTGAATAATTTTTAAGACATTGAACATGGCTATCGGTTACATCGGTACCCTAGAGCACGGTTTACGGTCGCGCTGCGTTTAGTAGATAGAAAAAAGTTTTCTGCTAGTACAGAGATATATTTTATTTTATTATAATTAATCATATATTTGTCTTTCATTATAGTACTCACCAAATCTTCTACCACCATTCTTTAAATGTTATAAAATGATCATCGCCTGCCTTAGTCATACATTCATAACAATATGATGGTATTAGTGTTACATAGTGGTATACGCACATCAAGGTATACGTTTTTATAGCAAACTAGCTCTTATTACCAGCACAAAATAAAATTTGAACTACTGATTTATTTTTATTGTGGCGTGCTCGCTCGCCGCCATAAGTCACAGTTCATATCGCGACGGCTTGGTTCGTTATATGCCTGAACTGTCGGGAAAAGGAGCCCTTAAGTTATGGTTACCTAGCTAGCAAAATAGTCTATTACAAAATCACATATTAGAGCGTTATTAAAAGGTTTTCATGTGACCTGATTAAGTAAGAGCCAATAGTTATAGAGATAATAGTTATTTAATCAACTGTTGTATAATGAGGAGTATTCAAACACGAATGTGGGTTTCGTATCACATGAGTGTTTTATTACCTAATTATGTACAGTTGCATATCCATCAATACATCTATTATATCTCTTTCCTCTTGTCATCTTTGTGTTTACTGTGTTTCTAAAACACAGCGCCTACCCACTGTTGTTGTAAGTGTTATTTCTGCACTACTATTGTAATTTCATTTTTTGATAAAATTTTGTTTTATTATGCATGCTGTGTCTATCGCATTATATTGTACACTATGCTTGTATCATATTGCTTGTATTATTTAGGATAAACAGTGTAACAATTGTAGATAGGCCAATAAATAAATAAATATGAGTCCTCCATATAAGGTTCTGAAATCTTAGGTTGTTGTAGTGTTGTAACAAGTCTATGTAAATTCATGGAAAGTTTAATTGCTGAGTATTTAATACAAACAATGTATAGGTAATAGTAGAATTATTTATTGTAATAATTATTTACATTTTGGATTGTACAATTATTATAATGCAATATTAATATCGAACAAAAATGGCGGAATACGACGTGAATTTGAATTAACCTATAAGTTTTTTTAATTATGGCCTGCGGACATTATTATAACAGCCGTTTGGATGATATTATGGTTACTATGACACTGGCTGTTTTAATATTGGCAATAAGCTAACTGTTTCAGATACTTTACTTTTATACATAGAGCATTTATAGCATGGGTAGATAAACCGCGAGCTGCGTGCAGCTCGCGCACAACGCAAATACTAGTTTTCACGCAAAACGGGTGATCGGATTTAAATACCTGATCGGAATCTTGTCGCTGCACGTACAGCGGCCTCCAGTGCGGCGGCGCCGGGCCACGCAGGACAGGTCCCGCCAGCCCCGAGGGCCCCGCCAGCCCCGGGGGCCCCGGGGGCCCCTCCTGCCCCGCGGCCGGGACGTTCGCGTAGGTGGCGGCGCGCGGCGGGGAGCGCGGCGCCGCCTGCGCGCGTCACGAGCGCTCCACGACGCACACGCCGGCGTACGAGCGGCCCAGCGCCATGCCGGCCGGCAGCAGCGCCCAGCTCGCGCCCGCCGGGTCGAACACCTCCACGCTGCTGAGGTTGGCGGCGCCGTCGTCGCCGCCCACCACGTACAGGCGCCCCGCGTGCGCCGCCACGGCCGCGTTGCGCCGCGCCGTGCGCATGGGCGGCGCGGGCGCCCAGCCCGCGCCCGCCCAGCGCTCCACGCTGCGGCGCACGGCGGGCCCGTCGTGGCCGCCCACGGCGTACAGCGCGCCGTCCACCACGCCCACGCCGCAGCCCGAGCGGCGCGCGCCCATGTCCTCCACGGGCTCCCAGGCGTCGGCCGCCGGGTCGTAGCGCTCCACGGTGTGCAGGCACTGGCGCGAGGCGCCGTCGTAGCCGCCCACGGCGTACAGCTTGCCGCCCAGCACGGCCACGCCCACGGACGAGCGGCGCGTGGACATGGGCGCGATGGGCCGCCACACGCCCTCGCGCGTGTCCAGCGCCTCGGCCGAGCTCAGCCCCGTGGCGCCGTCGAACCTGCGGCGGCACGCGTCAGGCGGTCACGCACGCACGCACGCACGCACGCTCGCACGCACGCACGCACGGCACACTCACCCGCCCACTGCGTAGATGACGTGCCCGATGACGGCCACGCCGAGCGTGGAGCGGCGCGCGCACAGCGGGGGCCCTGCGCTCCAGGTGTCGGCCGCCACGTCGTACACGTCCACGCTGCGCACGCGCAGGGTGCCTGCACAGTGCACACGCACCAGTCACGTACCAGCATTACCGAAACCGACACAATCCATATTATTGTAACCACGCTATTGCTTATTATAACATACTAGCTGATGCCCGCGGCTTCGCTCGCGTGGATATCGGAATCAAAAGTAAAGCTCTCAGATGACTTATTTTTTTCCGACACCTCCAACAAATATCATTATATTTTAGCCAATGTATTTTTTGAGTTTGAAGTTTTTTGAGAATGAACTAATGTTGTGTTGCTAATGTTAAATTAACTCCCCCATATCCCCCTAAGCCCCCAATAAACTCTTTCGTTCTCCTACCCACGGTCATCGAAAAAGTTGAAAGAACGCTTCAACTATTGAAAAATGACTGCTTGCCTGGCTGGGATCAGATTAGTTACTGCTAATGTAATAAAGAAAATATCCGTTCTATAACACCCGTTCTAACCGACCTAATAAATCGCTGTTTTATTTTGGGTGTATTTCCCCTTGCATTAAAAAGAGCTGTGACATCCGATACATAAAGCAGGAGACCGAGGCAGCGTCAGCAATTATAGGCGAATTGCAATCCTAACAACACTATCAAAGATATCGCCGTCCTCGGAAAAATAACCTTTTTAAAAGTTGACAATCATCTGTCTACGTCCAGTATTTAAGAAGCAATCAACGAAAACGTGTTTTTTATTTTTCCTGAAAAGTTGCATTTTTGTAGTTATCATTTTATTCTCCGGGGACGGCGATATTTGAACGCATAATCAAAAATAGGCTTACAAAATACCTAGAATACACTTTGTTTTCTGATACACAATACGGTTTCAGAGCTGGCCGCTCTGACAAGGCATTAATCTTGTTAACTTTCTAGTACCTACATAAATTAGATGGTAAGAATAATGTAATTTGTCACCGTTGAACCCGCCCACGGCGTAGACCTTGCCCTGCAGCACGGCCAGCCCCGCGCGGCAGCGGCGCGTCAGCAGCTCGGCCCGCGGCCGCCAGCGCGCCGCGTCCAGCTGGTAGCTCTCCACGTCGCGCACGGCCTTGGGCGCCTGGCCGCCCACCACCAGCAGCTCCTGCGGCGCGCGCGGCGGGCGGCGCGGCCGTGCGCGTGCGCACTGCGCCGCGCACGCCGCGCGCCGCTCGGGCCGCATGAGGTGGAAGGACAGCGCCTCGATCAGCAGGTCCTTGACGCGCAGCCCCGCGCTCAGCAGCGGCTCGGCGGCCGCGCGGGCCACCAGCGCGTCCTGCGCCAGCAGCGGCAGGCGCACGTGCTCCAGCAGCGCGCCCAGGTGCGGCCCGCGAGGGCCCGGCGCGGCCTGCAGCCAGCGCAGGACGGCGTCCAGCACGGCCTCCTCGCTGGCCACGGCGATGCGCTCGTTGTCCAGCAGCGCGCCCAGCGCGCCCGGCTCCAGCGCCAGGAACTCCTCCGTGTCCAGCACCTCCGCGAAGTGGTTCTCGACGTAGCGCTCGGCGGCCGTGGCGAGGTCGGCGCAGGCGTGCAGCTCGGCGAAGGCGCGGATGCCGAGCGCGTTGTCGGGCGCCAGCGCGCCGGCCAGGAACACGCAGCACGCCGCGCGCACGCCGCCCACCGCCAGCAGCGACGCCGCCGACAGCAGGCTCTGACGTCATGGCGAGAGGTATGTGTGAATATCAGAATACTATGCTGGACCTTATGACGGAACAACTTGGAAACGACTAAGCATACATAATCCACTGGAGATATCTTCGTTTCGAGGCCGAAGACTTTTCGGAAGCACAGAAATCAATAGCTTATACGGCAAAATTGAACGCATCGCATTCATCTTGACATAATCACGAAAATAAGAATTACAAAGCCTTCTTAACCCGCCACTTCACAGAAATCCTTCTGTACGAGCAAACCCGTACAATCTATATATAATATTCAATATTCAATTTTATGCTGACATCGACGCGACGAAAGGACTCATTCGCCGCGAGTCGATCAGTTATCAGTTTTGGGTGTTCTTTCAATACACAATCAATCATTATATCAGTCTATCATTTAAAAGTCAAATGAAATCGAGGCGGGTCTTTAACAGTTTAAAATTGGAAAAGCCTTTGGTGAGGATGGGTAGTTATGGAAGCGGTAGGAAATACTGAAAAGGTTTCGGGAGCTCTTTAACTGATCTCTGTAAGAACTCCAGAAGCGTGGCAAACGAGCGTGCTTCCGGAACAAAGTGATCTTGGAAAAAAACAAAGTTGTCTCCTAGCCTAGCTCGCACGCTGAAGTGACAACGAACCGGCCATATTAACAATTGTTGCTGCTAACTCCCGGGTCCATCGCATCAGATGTTGGCGCTGAAGGAGAGCTACCTGAACGTTGTCCTCGGTGATGACGAGTGAGTCGGGGGTGTACACGTACTCGATGATAGCCTCCAACGCGAGCGGCTCCACGTTCTGGAACAACACGCGACTAACTCATCAACCATACAATACCAGTAACGTATCCAGGTGACTCTTTTGTTTTTAACACTATTTTGGATCGATTGCAAACTTAGGTTTATTTTTAGGGTTCCGTACAAAAAATTAAAAAAAATAAAAACGGATCTCTTATAGGATCACTCGTGCGTCTGTCTGTCTGTACGTCTAAATGATAAATGATGTTTATTTTGCAAGTAGGTTTTAGTAGGTACAAACACTTTTACACGTAATTTTTTTAAAACTAGATGGGGCCGGTGTATCGTACCTGACTACTCTGAGAAGAAACAGCCGAAACAATAGTCTCTTTTGAAGTCCAGACATAATCTTGCTCAATTCACGACTATGCAGATTAGTGTCTGAGATGGTCTTTTGAAGAAAGAACCACACAGATTTGAGTGGACCTGTCCAGTCAGTGCAAGCATTTGTCAGTTATCGTGTAGCTCGACTTATAACTCAAGGAGCCCAACGAAACGACGAACAATAAAAAAAAAATTGTACGCACACAAAAATATTAATTTGTTTAAAAAATACAGTGATATCCACAACATAAATACGAGGAACAAACACAAATTTGTTGTTCCTGAAACGAGGCTCAAAAAAATAGGGGGTACGTTCAGATGCCAATGTATACGTTTTTACAATAAACTTCCGACCCAAATTCAAGCACTAAGCCTAAATAAATTCAAATCGTTTATAAAACGGAAGCTGTGCCTAAAAGCCTACTATCATGTTAATCACTATCTCGAAGAAAAAAAGGCTTGGAATTAAGCTGCTCCAATGAAATTTGCCCTGTGAATGTCTTAATTTCGGACTTCGATTGTTTATTATTTATTCCTTTCTTTTATACACTCTGACATTGAATGATTTGACATGAATACTTAGTTCAGTACTTTAATATTTTTTACTTTTTTTATTTTATGTTATATTTACCTACTGATTTGACAGGAATATTTACTTTGATAAGTATTCTACTTTACATTATTATTGTGACATTTAATGATTTTTATTGACATTGACTAAATGCTGGTCCTGCTCCACAACCATAGGGGGGGGGGGGGCAAATTAATTGATTGTTTGGGTCGGGCATTATTTGAGTCCATCGACACGTAAAGAAGAAGATGAAGAATTGATTCCCATGTTAATGTTTTGTGGAAGCTGCAGAAGATTGTAAAAATATACTTGCATTATATAGATTCCAGTTCATAATATTATATAATTGCATAGCACATGTGTGAGTACTTTGTACTGTTCAGCCACCATTTACATTTATTTATATTTCATTGACTTGAATATGCCTTGGTGGCTGAGAGAATGTCATGCTCACTTAAATGTCTCGCTGATGGTGGCGGGTGTGTCGGGTCATTCAGTTCCCTTCAATATGGTTGAGTTGAATGGCGCCGGTACATGCGTCATGTTCGTGAACGGGCGCTGTCAGTTGGGACTGGTCATCTCTTAGCTGCCAAGGTTCATTTTAATTACTTTATTCGTAAACTGTTGATCTAATCTTTTACTCTGGACGCTCTTAGTGTGCACGTCTTTCTACATCGTTCTCACATATATGTATAATCTCAAAATTAAAGATGTAACCAAGATTTTGTAACAATATTTTGTTTTTAAAAGAGTGTCCATGGAGTTTCTTGCCCGTTCTTCTCCATAGAGATCTACGCTAGGGAATGGGCAACTACAGTACTTTCTCAAGTTATTATGCCTTGTGACTGGGACTGTAGCTTTGATTTTCTTTTTTGTATTTTTGACATTCAAAAGTGCCGTAATGGTCTAATTGAAATAAATGCTTTGAGTTTGAGTTTGAGTTTGATTGATTTTGTAAATTATTATTAATTTTATTTGATTGGGGACCATGTGGGTCACATTTTTATTCTTTGTTTGCTTTTTTTTCCCACAACTGTCTGGCAGTTTGAGTACTATAAGCGACCTACCCAAATGTCCTTTCTTTGGTATTGTTCGTCGTTTCGTTGAGCTCCTTGAGTTATAAGTCGAGCTACACGATAACCGACAAATGCTTGCACTGACTGGACCGGTCCACTCTAATGTGTGGTTTTCTATAAAAGACCATCTCAGACACTAATCTGCATAGTCCTCATGTGAATTGAGCAAGATTGTCTGGACTTCAAAAGAGACTATGACCTCTGAGTTTGTTTCGGCTGTTTCTTCTGAGTAGTCAGGTACAAAACACCGCACCCAACTAGTTTAAAAAAAAAAATTACGTGTAAAAGTATTTGTAAAAACCTACTTGCAAAATAAACATCATTTATCATTTAATAAAAAAAGTAAGATACGTAAATATTCCTGTCAAATCAGTACATAAATGCAACATAAAATAAAATAATAAGTAAAAAATAATAAAATACTGAACTAAGTATTCATGTCAAATCATTCAATGTCAGAGTGTTTATAAGAAAGAATTTTTTTAGTACAGTAGTTTCCACTTGTCTTACATGGGGTATCGTAAACAAAGTCGTCTGTCTGTCACAGCCAATTTGCTCCGAATCTACTGGACCAAATCAGGTGAAATTTGGTAGGATGATGTAATCCTATGACCCAAACACAGATCATGTGCAAAATAAATATTTTATTTATTTTAAATAAGAGTCATTTTCGGGGGACAACTTAGAAAATTAAAAAAAGAAAGTTTTGCAAACCTTACTGTGTCGTCTAACAAATGAAAGGGGTCGTTATGAGGATCTCAAATATATTTTTGTTATTATTGTAAAATAAATAGTTTTATTCATGGAAGAAGAAAATTGAATTGAAAACATAAATATTAACTTGGCACTGTTTGACTTAATTAATAACATTATGACATCGGTTGATAAGATGAATCCAATTTGTACTTTAATTACTGATATGACGAAAGCTTTTGACTATGTGGACCATGAGATATTGCTACAAAAGCTGTATGGCGACGGTGTAAGGGGAAATATCCTAAAATTGATAGAATCATATTTGACTGATAGAGTTCAATGCACCGAAGTCTCTCGATTATGTGCAAAAACCAAATTAGAAACTGTATATCTCTCAAAACAAAGATGCATAAAATATGGTGTGCCCCAAGGTGGCGTGTTGGCGCCACCTCTTTTTTTGATTTACATCAACGACTTCCCAAAAACAATTCAGCACAAGGTGGTCCTTTTTGCAGACGACAGCACAGCCATAATAGAATGCAATGAGATAAATAATTATGAAAATGATATTAATGAATCTCTAAGTAAAAAAATACACTGGCTTGATGATAATAATTTGAAAATTAATTTAAGTAAAACTAACATCATGCAGTATCATCAACGTCGTGAAAATAATAACATCAATATCAGCTACAAAGACTATAAAATACAGGAAGTTGATAATGCAAAGTTTTTGGGAATCACTATTGATAATAAAATGACATGGAACACTCAAACTGACATAATATGTAAACGATTAAGCAGAGCTGCATATGCACTATTCCAACTTTCAAAAAAGGTTAATATTGAGACATTGCTAACAGCATACCATGGACTTGTAGCTTCTGTTGTACGGTACGGTATTATTTTCTGGGGCCAATCAGCAAATAGGGCGGTTTTATTTAGGATGCAGAAACGATGTATGAGGTCTATGTGCGGTTTAAAAACGACAGATAGCTGTATTCCACATTTCAAAAAACTAAAAATATTGACACTGCCAGCAATGTACATAATGGAAACTGCATTATTTGCGAAAAAATACCCGCACTTATTTGTTAGCTTAGCTGAAGTCAGAAGACAGCCGCTGCGTACTCAATATCTTAATAAACTTTGTAATGTTAAATGTAAAACATCCTTAATGCGTAAAAGCTTCGGCAACGCTCCAAAAATTAACAATAAAATACCGAATGTCATTAAAAATATGCCATTATCAAAATTAAAAAAGGCACTTAATAAATTGCTTATTGACAAATGTTACTACACTTTAGATGAATTCCTGAATGATGGCTCATTATAAACAAAATTAAATTACATATGATTAAATGTGTCATTATATATTGTGCGAATTTCTGTAGTCTATGTATATATGTTAAAATAATATTATGTAATTTTTGCAATTATTCTTCTTTTTTGCTAATTAAATACCATACTTATGCATGATTTTCAAATGTATTTTTCTTAGAAACTTTTAATTGTAATCTTGAGCTAGATGCTCACCATATCTGTAAGCCAGCTACTGGCATAACATATTATAGTGCTCGGTTTTATCAATTTAAGATCTGTATTTCTGTACCTGTGTTAACAAATAAAAAGTGATTTGATTTGATTTGACCATTCTTGATCTCCGAAACCACTGATCATAAAATTTTGAAAAAAGAAATACAAAATATAGTTCATTGCTTGTAGAATACAGAAAAACTTATAAGAATTCTATCAATTGAAAATAAAGTGCTAAACACAATATTAAGTCTTTGGCATTGTACGGAACCCCCTCCAGTTCAACTCTCACTTGGCCGGTTTTTCGTTATGCAATCAGTGCTAAATTGGACAATTGGGCCAATGAAGGTTTGAAGTTTGGTATTTGGAGAGGAATTACATGTCATACTGAGATTAACTACAATGTAGTTTTGTAATTTACAATGTAGTTTGTAATATCAGATTATTTAGCAATACTTAATTACAAGGACACAGAAAAAAAATTATAAGTCCTAGTTTGATTATTGTTTTCACTAGTTAGTTTTAATGTTTAATGTTTTTGTACCAATTAGATTTTTGTTATAGTTGTTAATAGATTTATTTTATTTTAATATTTTTACTGTCCTAATTAAATTATGTAATGTAAAGTGATAGCCTGATACACAGGTTTAAACAAACCTAGATCAGGCAGGTCGCTACTTAACATTTGAATTCGACATTATCGTCACTTGCAACTGTTATATATATTTTAGTCATAGTTTGCATAAAAACACTAATTATACAATTGTATAAGAAATAACACTACTGCACCCAAATGTACACTTTTGTAATACCTACTTTTTAAATAAATTATTCTTACTCTTAACTTATTAGACAATATGCTTCCTTTATAAAAGGACTCAACTGTAGGTATGCAGTGACCGGGAGCTACCTGTATGGTGATGGTGGGTTGCGTGCTCTCGTCGAACTGCGTGAACATGGCGTGGAAGTAGGGCGAGGCGGCCGCCAGCACGGCGCGGTGCGCGGGCAGCGCGGCGGAGGGCGCGTGGTCGGGCGCGGCGGGCGGCGCGAGGTCGGGCGCGGCGGGCGCGGCGGGCGGCGCGAGGTCGGGCGCGGCGCGCGCGTGCAGGCGCACGTCGCACAGCACGGCGTCGCGCCGCAGCCGCGCCAGCGCCGCCAGCAGGCGCGCCGGGTGCGCCGCGTGCGCCGCCGCCTCCGCGCCGCCGCCCGCCGGTCGCTGCGACGACTCGTCCAGCGACGACTGCGACGCGCAGCGCACCATCAGGCTGCACAGTGCACGCTCGCTCTGTACTCTATACGTTTTGACTAACCGATCCCTAATTGCGTATTTCTGTTCCATCATGTTCTATTTGATCATCGTCATCGGCCTGCCTTTTCCCAACTACGTTGGGGTCGGTTTCCAGTCTAACCAGATGCAGCTGAATTACAGTATTGTTATGAGCTGGGTATGGGATAAATTAAATACTACCAATTAAACAACAAATAACTTTATTAATTACAAAACACTTATAACTCAATTACAAATACACTACTGATAGTATTCTGCTCCTCCAAACACAACCGATCCTTCGAGAAAGTCCACAACTTTCTCGAATCTTCTAGACTATTCTAGAGGACAGTTCCTTAGTGGAACATAAATAAATAAATTCATTTTATTCAGACATCACAAGATCCATAAATTAAATAAAAATGACAAGCCTTTTATTTCTAATCTCAGGGAATTTACACACTTTGAACCCTCTGTACTTTTAAATATGAATGAATGAATGATACTTACATTTATTTGCAAGAATATAGGTAATTAACATAAGTTAAATTTAAGTTCAATATTAAGTGTTAGTAGTGTTATTCTTAAACTTATCCGTGAGTAGTGTTAGTTTTTGTTAGGAGTTGGAAATGTAGCGGGCCATTACGGGTAAAGACTTCCTCCATCTTTTTATCACTTTTGGTGGTCCTTGGGAAGATTAAGTAAGTTTGAGCTGAGAGTGTACATTTAACAACTGAAATGCCATAATTATTCATGTTCACAAAATAGTCAAAAACGTTAACAAATATACAAAACTTACTTATCTACATTAGTATTTCAAATTAAATGTAGATTGCTCCAAAGCTTATCGAACCGACTGTCCAGTCGTTAAGCACTAAGCAGTTAGTCGGATAACAATAACACTGTATTTTTACAGATTGTAGACTAGTAACCCAAAGATTAGCTTTTACTTCAAATCACAAATTCAGTCGCACCCATTTATAAAGATACCTATAATAAATTAAAAACTGCAGCAGCACAGCTGAAAATGGTAAGAGGTGGCCAAGTTGCCATCTATAGTTGGTTGAAAGAACCTTGGGAATTGTACCTTTATAAGATTATTCATGAACACAACCAACATCACAGTAGTTGCATCACTAACACATCTTAACAAATGCATTGGAGAAACTAACCTGTAGCGCGCCCTGTCTCCATCACCCTCGGCAGCACTGTTGTCCACCCCTGATCTGCAAAAATTTTAGTGCGTTCATCCATAAAACCTTACTGTTAAAAGGGAATGCCTTGTGTGCATATAGATACATGTATGTTATGGGAAATTTTCAATGAAAATATTCAATGGGTGCTGCTACAAAGAGGACATTCGATTGCTATAGTTTGGAATGCAATGCGAATCTCAGTGAAACTGTGGTGATCGTTCGAGGTAGTGGGTCCTACTCACAGGGCTCTGTCGCGCTCGGAGTCGGCCTGGCCCTCCATGGCACCTACGGCAGTGTCCTGTCGCTCACCGGCCCGCTCGATACCTACTGGTCTGCGCTCACCAGCCTCCGCCTCATAATATGTACCTCATCGACAAGATCAACAAACGCCTGGATTGCACTAACGTTTTATCACGAGTATTTAACACTAACGCTTACTCGTACCAAACGGTGTTATGGAACAACAGATTCAATGTTTTTCTAGTACTTCTCAATTGAAATTATTAAAAGTTCAATTTATTGACAATTAATTATCCAAACACTTAACATTATGTCTACAGTCTATGTCAAATTTCGTGGTTCCTGTACTTCCTGTCCTGCCACTGTCAGTTCAATTTGCTGTCATGAATTGGCATAGAGATAGAAAAAAGAAAAAATGTCTATGCTTTATTGATTCTCGAATCACGGCTCTAACGTCATAATGAAGTTCTATATAACGTTTCCTTCAACAAAACAAACCACAGACGTAAAAAATATAAGGCCGTTCTTAGTTATTATGTGTTTTTGAGTTTATAAAATAATGCTTAGGAGCCCTCTTACATTTCGGCGTTGCGCAAATTTAGGTATTTTACGCACCAAGCGGGCCCGGCGGCGGGCGGAGAGCTACGCGAAATAGTAGTCGTGAACGATACTTTCATTCATAATTATCTATTCACTCGCTCGCACTAAGATATTGCGATTTGCGACTATGGCGACAAAACGATCTTGATCCATTATAATACAAGTTATCGGTGGACGAAAAAACTTTTGATGTGACATTTTTATGTTAGATAAATAATATTATTTTATTTTAATTTAATTAATGTAATTAATAATTCGTTATAACATATTTTTCATGTTGAAATAAGAAATATTTTAATTGTGAGTACCTATTGTGACGCAGTATTAACCGAACGTTAATGATAACCGACATCCGTAGCTTATTAGTCTGAAAATCGTGCTTCAGATGAATGCTCCGACCAGCCCGCGAAATCCCAATTTTCTTACGTTTTTTTGCAATTTGCAGGCCAGTGCTAGGTTGTATGTTGATTAAAATATTGTTCGCGATTGTAAGACGTATGTAGTTATAGAATTATAATCATCAAAATCATCAATACAACCCTCCAAGTTCTTGAAGGTTTAACAATGACTTTGACCTTGAAAAAATCGTTCCTCGACCTTTATGAACTTGGAGGGTTGTATTTGGGCAAATTGCAAAAAACGTAAGAAAATTTGAATTTTGCGGGTTACCCTGGAGCATCAGCCTTCAGTATTCATTGAAATCGAAATAATTATGGTACTATCCATGCTATGAATGTACATTATAATTTGTAATATATTTTATAGGAGAATGAAGTCCGAGATAGGTATTCGTATTATTTTAACGTTTCACTGCTAAATTTTTAAGTACGCGGTTTGAAACGAACGCTTGTATTTTATCTGGTTTTACATAAGTAAAAGGCAAATAATAATTTAGCATCAGAACTTTCTGGTACCTAGACAGACAAATATCTGTATATCTTTAATTAATGTGTGCTTGTAAATAAATAAATAGTACGGTTAAAACCTGTTTAATAAATAATTTCACTGTCAATTACCATATTTTTCAACGATCAAACCAAAGAGTATTTAGTAATATATTAATGGAATAAAGAGCCTCTCTCGAGAATTTTTAAAACCTATATTGGACGGTGTCGCCATCTGATACTATATCCGCTGAACTAATCCCAAAAACTGCTAAAATCCGGATTACTGACTTGCACCAATTAAAAATATTATGATACTTGATTTCTTGAATAGCTTTTCGGCATTTTCCAGTCGCGTCTTTAAACCTTTTCCCCGCTTCTTATGACGGATACATCTGTCTTCTAACTTCTTAGATTTTTCATTTTAACAGTAAACTCTTTATAATAAAATCTGAAAGCGTCTCGTATTTCGCAAAACACAGCACTAAAATTAATGAGGTTTCCGGATATAAAACAGACAAAAAAGGCAGGAGGAGGACTACCACTCGACTCAATTCCACTTTCTGGCAAACCATATAAATTACGCAAAATGGAAGGGATCTACAAATTTGCACACACACTGAAATTAAATGACCATTTTCTAAGACAATAAATACCAGTATTTATTTATGAAAGACCCATTGATCATTTTACGCACACATTGGCACATTGGTGCATATTTTCGTGTGTATGAACTGCACACATGTATAGATTGTAGTAATTTTAGGGCGGTAACTCCTGCGAGTGTAGCTGGGCTGTGATTGGCTGCTACAACACAAGGCCAGGATTCAAGGTAGATGTTCTTTGGCCCGTGAAATTAAAATTTCCTTACGTTTTTTTGCAATTTGCAGGCCAGTGCTAGGGTGTATGTTGATTAAAATAATGATTCCTGTGGGTTATTGGCGCGTATTATTATTATAATAATTAATAATATTATTATTATTATATTTTTCTTCATGGGTGTAATTTTGTGGTTTTTGGGGTCGCTGATAATGAATATAAGGTCAAACTGAAAATCCAAGATGGCGCCGACGAAAATTTCCAGTTTTTTCTACATGGGTGTCATTTTTGTGGTTTTTGGGGTCGCTAATGAAAATGAGGTCAAAATGTAAATCCAAGATGGTGCAGACGAAAATTTTTTTGCTATCATTTTTCGTTGCCTACCCTTCGCGAAATACCACTGCACGCCACTGGCGAGCAGTTAAAAGTAGTATTTACATACAGATCATCCACCGCCTCACAAAAAATGCTCATTACCAAAACTAAGAGTGACGGAATCGTACCCATTCAGGCACACAGATGTGGATTACGCTGGGCCAATATCAGTGAGAACAATGAAAGGAAGGGGTCATAAATCTTACAAAGACTACATTGCGATATTTGCATATCCACGAAAGTGGTACACTTGGAGCTGGTAGGCGACTTATCAGCAGAAACGATTATAGCAGCACTACGGAGGTTTATGGCTCGCAGAGGTCCAGTATCACACATGTATAGTGATAACGCGACGAATTTCGTAGGCACTGCCAATTACTTGTATAAATAAATGTTAGACATAACCCAGTCTGACGACTTTCAAAACACGTTGACAAATATTGGAACACAATGGCACTTTATTCCTCCATCATCCCCCACTTCGGAGGGATTTGGGAAGCAGGAGTAAAATCTATGAAACACCATTTGCGTAGTGATAGGAGAACAGACACTAACGTAACGTAACGTGTTAAGGTGACACATCACACGGGCTCGAACTCTTTGGTGGGCGTGGCCAAAAAGCACGCTGTCTCACCTGGCATCGTGCCCGACAGAGATAGTATCAGTGATGAGCAGTTAGGCGCTAGTCTTCACGCGCGTCTAGTTCGTACGCACACACTCAGTGTTCCGAACCGTTCCGAACAAAAACGAAGTTATTGTACGGTGAAACCATACAGTCATAATGCACTAATGCTTATTCGTGCATTTTTACCTCATTTCGTTAATTTATATTGGTTGAGCATTCAGTACACGATTAGCGGTCATCGCGTGTGCTCCCTCGCTCCTTTATATAACTAAACCTTTGGTCCGGACAATATATTTAATTTGACTTTATAAGCAGCAGTATCATTTAGCCAACTTCCTAGCCTTTACATGGTCCATGCCACGCCATGTTTACGCTGCCACCAAAACGGCTACGCCCAGCAGGCCGTAACAAATAGTATACTGATGAATGTCATGCGTAGACAGAGTGTAGTCTAGTGAGTTAGTATTGGCAGATTTCAGTTGCTTTATTCGTTCTCCTAGATCGACTAATGTGCTATTTATTGGATCTTCATATGCGGTGTAATGAGATAACGATATATTTACGATGTGATTTAATTCTGCTATCTGAGGGGTCACCATTTCTGAGTTAGATTTAATTGTATTAGCTGATTGGGCATGAGAATATAAAGTAAACTCGTTACTTTTTATTATGCATTTCGAATCTAGGTCAATGATACCGACTCCTGTCACCTGTTTGAAGGCAACTTGATCTTGACATATAATCCTTACCGCGTAGGTATTACAGCAAAAGTACATGAACCTCGCTGGCTTATTTAATTCGAGCCACCTGTCTTGACAAGTGGATTTAATTACAATGCATTGTTTTAGATTGCTATCCAGTTTGCAGAATTTTTCATCAATGCTTAAATGATTAATTGGTTTGTTAGCTTCGCATAAATATGAGATATCATTGTGCAGACATAACTGGAGCTCCATAAACGACATTGTGAAGAAAGCATCCTTTTTCAAATTAATAGCTACGAAGTCTGCAGCTGGTAGTACGCTAATCATATTATTTTGAACTTGCTGTGGAACTGGTATGATTTTATGGATTTTGTAGCTATCTCTGCTGGTCAATGGAAAGATAATCTCAAATATGAAGTATTCTTGCATCATTCTCGCTTTTACTTTCAGCATACTATAAATATGTTTCAAATCAGACTGTAGGTTGTCCACGGGCAATGTAGTATCCTTTGTTAATTGTCCTGAAATAAACTGTAGCTCACGTTGTAACTGATCCGGTGTTAACAGGTGAGTGTTGAATTTCCCGTGGTAGATATCCGTGATGATGTCTAATAAAGTATCCTGAATCCTTTTTAAGTTTTGAAGCAAGTTGATGGTTGTCAGTGCCGACAGGGTAAAATCTTGTGTTTTAGCTAAGCCTTCAACTTCTTGTTTAATAACAAAAGCTGCATTATCTAATTGATTCAAGTGTTTGTTTATAGTTTTATGTTGTAATTGGATAGATTGCTCGGTTCTTTTTAATACATTGTATTCAGATTCGATGATGGAAGTCTGATTTCTTAATAAGTTATCAAGATGACGCTCGTTTTGTTTTACAAGCTGTATGTCTTTCTTGTACTGTTCTGCGAATCGTTCGTCTAATATTCCGAACAGGCTGTTGGCCACGTAACCGATACCATCAATGAGACCGCGACGCTGTCTGGTGCGCGTGTCAAAGTGCTGATTAATCATAAGTTGATTATAATGCTGTATTTCTTTGTAGTCGTGATTTAATTGAAGCGTTATCATGTTACATTGACTAGTATCGTTTAAAGATACACAGAGTCTTTGTAAATAATCCAAAAACTTTATGGCAGCTGTATTCCCTTCCCAATAAGGGCTCATGTCATAGTAAACAATAAGATTCCATTTATCTCGAATAACTTGCATGTTGCCCACTGTTTCGAAATACAGTGAATTGTTGTTTGGCAACGCTGATATGTTAAAATCTGCGTGAGATGATGTTATCAATGACATAAAAAAGATTAACGAAATTGCTACTGATACAAATTTAGATTTGATTGTACTGCTTGTTTTCCGCTCGTCAGGTTCCTTTAAGTTGCTGTTGATTCCCCGATGAACCGTTCTATCTTCCGTCATATTGCTTGAAGCAGGCGATATCGGCAAAATTGAGAGTTTCACAACCGGCCTTTTAACTATTCCGCCTTTTGTTTTTAATGTTACTACCCGAACTAATCCATCTTGACCTGGGTGAGTTTCTAATACTCTACCCATCATCCATTTTCCAGGTGGTAGATTGTCGTCCTGGATGGTCACTAAATCGTCGATGTTGATATTTTGCTTAGTGCTTCGCCATTTGCTTCTTACCGATAACTGCGTTAGGTATTCCGATCTCCATTTCTTCCATAGGTCATTTACTATTTTAGCTGATAAATGCCATCTAGTTCGAGCATCTGTTTCCGTTTCAATTATGGCAGTTCCAGACCTCCCTGTCAAGAAATGCGCTGGTGTAAGTACGTTCAAATCTTCGATATCTTCAGACAAGGCACACAAAGGTCTGGAGTTCAGACAAGCCTCTACCTGTGCTAATATAGTGCTGAACTCTTCGAAAGTCAACTTCTGCTCTCCAATTACCCGCTTGAGGTGATATTTTAAGCTTCTAATGGCACGCTCCCACAGACCTCCTGCACTTGGCCAAGCTGGCGCGTTAAAGTGCCATTCTATATTTAAATCTGCTAGTTCTGCGAAAAAGTTACGATCATACACGCTTTCGAAATCGTGATAACTTTCCTGTAGCATTCTATTTGCACCTACGAAATTCGTCCCATTATCGCTATAAAGATGGCGTGGCGCTCCTCTTCTGGCAGCCATCCGCCGTAATGCTGCTAAGAACCCAATACTGCTTAGGTCGGATACAAGCTCTAAATGTACAGCTTTAGTCGCTAGACAAATAAACAACGCAATATATCCTTTTGAGGTCTTAATTCCACGCCCCTTGTTGCTTTTAACATCTACGAAACCAGTATAATCCACTCCGGTGTGATAGAATGGCGGGGCAGGGTTGCTTCTGGCTATAGGTAAATCTCCCATCAATTGATGCTGTAGTTTGGGCTCATGTTTTCTACAAGTGACACAGTTTCGTACTTCTTTCCTTACAGCTTTATTTCCAGCGATTATCCAGTATCTCTGCCTCAGATTAAATAAAGTTAATCGCGGTCCCCCATGAAAGGTGAGCTGATGAGCTTGCTGAATTATTAGAGTAGTAAGCCGACTGCTATAAGGCAATATGGCTGGATGCTTCATTTCCATGCTCATGTTTGCTTTGGTTAAACGGCCTCCTACTCGTAGAATCCCCTCGTGGTCAAGGAAGGGATTTAATTTTCGTAAATTACTTCTGCTACTCAATTTATTATGTTTTCGTAATGACGTGATTTCTTCTGTAAACTCAGTTCTTTGTACGTATTTTATAAGAAGTAACTTTGCTTTCGACAATTCATGCAAGGTAAGAAATTCAGGCAAACCACTTTGTTTACCTAACGTGATTGGAATCTGCTTAAATTGTATCGTTTTGATGGCTCGTAAAAGCCATGCTACTATTTTAGTTATTTTATTAAGTGAGCTGAACTTAAGTAACAATTGTAATATGATGTTTTCCTTGTTATCTGTTTGTGCAGCATTCACTTTGCTTGCTGTTGATTTTGCCTTTATTTCTTGATCCGTGGTATAAACGCTTTGTTTTGCTTCTAATTTTTCATCAAACGTTTTCAATGACTGCGGTCCTTGCCACCACAGTGTTTGATCTTTCAATTTTGAGGCTGAAATGCCTCTACTGGCTGCATCTGCCGGATTATCCTCCGACTTAACATATCGCCAGCAGCTTGGCTTAATTATTGCTGTGATAACTTTAGTCCTGTTCGCAACAAAGGGTTTCCATCGGCTGTAATCGCCTTGTAGCCACCCTAGGACCACCATGGAATCCGTCCACCCATATATCCCGATGTTCATTCCGCTATAACAGTTAATAACTTTATTCATTAACTTGGCTAGTAGATACGCTCCGCTTAATTCTAATCTTGGTAAAGATACGCTTTTAGAAATAGGTACTAGTCTAGTCTTAGCAACTACTAGTACCACAGATGTCTCGTCGTTTTTCTGCAACCGCGCGTAAATAACTGCCGCGTAGGCTTTAGTCGATGCGTCACAATAACCGTGCAGTTCTATGACGTTATTAGGTTGAAACCCAATCCAGCGCGGTATTTTGCATTGATTCAAGTATTCCATGTCTATTTTTATCGTTACCCATTCATCTTTGATGTTTACAGGAACTTCTTCATCCCAATGCATTTTATTTAACCACAGCTTTTGGAATATCAGCTTTAATTTTGTTGTGAGTGGGGACAACCACCCCAACGGGTCGAATACTTTTGATATCTCCGACAAAAGTAGTCGTTTAGTAATTTTGGCGTTAGGATTAGCTGTGCTATACTTGAAAGTAAACATGTCATCACAAGAGTTCCAACGAAGGCCTAATGTTTTTGAAGTACTTTCTGATTTGAAGTTAAAAATAATGTCGCCATTGCTGCTGCTCTGCTCTATATTTTTAAGAAGTTCTGGATGATTTGCGCACCATTTTCTCAGTGTAAAACCTCCTGATTTTAATAATCTGTTGAGATTTTCGATGAGCTGCTTTCCTCTTTCGATAGAGTGAGAACCATGGACCAGATCATCCATATAAAATGATTCTTCTAAAATCTTTGCTGCTTCCGGAAATGCACTTCGTTCATCCGAGGCTAGACGTTTTAAAGTCAGCATCGCTAGGAATGGTGCTGATTTTGTACCGTATGTGACGGTAGTTAGGTTGTACGTTTGTAGTGGTTGATCTGGCGCATCCCTCCAGATGATTTGCTGATATTGCTGATCTGCTTCATCCACCATTATCTGCCTGTACATTTTCTCGATATCTGATGTGTAAGCATAACGATATTGCCGCCACTTCAGTATCAATTCTTGTAGATCCTGTTGCAAATTAGGGCCTTTATACATCAGGTCATTCACACTATATCCGCTTGATGTTCTTGCTGACGCGTTAAACACCACCCGTAGCTTTGTAGTAGCTGATTCTGCTCGTTGGACGGAATGGTGCGGCAAGTAACACGATAGCGCTTGTTTGTTTTTATTGCTGTTACTAGGCACCATATGTCCTAAAGCTATGTACTCACTAATGAATTTTTTATATTGTTCCGCTAGAACAGGTTGTTTGCTAAATTTACGTTCCAGATTTTGGAACTGTGCTATTGCCATCTCTTTAGATGAGCCTAGTTTTTCATTGATGTCTGCTTTTAGTGGCAATTTTACTACGTACCGGCCGTCTTCGCGACGTTTTGTTGTGGAAGAATAAAAATCGACACATTCTTGATCTTCCAATGATAAATTAGATTTTTCGCTTATATCCTCTATGTCCCAAAACTGCTGAATATCGTGGATATTATTCATGATCACGTTGCACTGTAGTGATGCTATTTGGCCACCACCGTATATGATCCACCCAAGTTGTGTTTCTTGCAACACTGGCTGAGATATACTCTCTCCTTTAATCAGTCCTCCCATTGATATCAAGGCACTAACTTGAGCGCTTAGTAACAAGTCCACTGGACGGCTAATGTTAAAATATGGATCAGCTAATTTAAGATTTTCTATGTAGGACCACTTCGATGTGTCAATGGATTTATACGGGATATCCTTAAGTATGTTTTCCATGACAAGTACGTCGGTGGTAAACGAATAGTCGTTATACGTTGAGAAACAGCTTAGTGTGACTATACCATTACAATTATGCTCGACTTCACCTACTCCGCATATCAGTCCATGGAATTTAGATCTACGTAATCCTAATTTCTTTGCTGTACTTTCTTTTATTATTGAAACTTGTGACCCAGAATCAATGAGAGCTCTTAAAATGTGATACGATCCATCTTTCGTTGCGACTTTTAACAAGGCTGTAGCTAATAAAACTTCATTCATCTCTGGATCATTCTGAGACACATGTGCAGTCATTGCGACATTGTCTTTTGGATTTGGGTCAGTTATTGTTGTTGCTAGGTTGCTCGCATGCGATATGGTTTTTGAGCAAGCGTCATGCAAAACGGAGTGATGATTTCCGTTACATTTCCGACATCGCCTAACGGAAATGCATTGCTGGCCATTATGATCGAATAAACAATTTCTACATAATTTCAAGTTAGCTACTGATTTCAATTTTGCTTCATCAGGCAATTGCAAAAACTTTGTGCAATTAAACATGGCATGTTGTTGACCGCAAAATTGACATTTTGTGGTAGACACGTGTAAGGCTTTTGAATATGGCTGTGCGTTGTTGTATTTATTGGCAAAGTTAGGGTTATAGCGTCTTGCCTTTTGATTTTCAGGAACATCGCTGTTTGTCTGATTGGTTGATTTCGGTGTTGCTTGATCCAGCTTCCTGCGAGCAGTTTCCAGGCTCGTAAACTTACTTTCTAAGTAGTCTAAGAATTCCTGCAGTACCGGTAGTTCCCTAGAATTCTTAAGAGAGTCTATGTAATCTCCGTATGTTTCGCTATCCAGCTTCTGCGCTAGTAAATGCACAAGAAGCGGATCCCAAGTGCTAATATCGATTCCTAAGTTCCGTATGGCATGCAAACTTTCTAGTGCTACATCATGCAGTTTCTTAATATGACCTACCGTTTGATGCTGCGTACTCGGTAAGCCTAGTAAAGTATTGATAACCCACGTAAATATTAGCTTTTTATTGTTGTACCGATGGTTTAAGATTTCCCAACAGGTATGATAGTTATCGGAACTTATAGGAAGATGCTGAATAAGTTTTTCTGCTTCGCCCCTGACCTTCCCTTTTAGAAATTGCATTTTTTGCGCTTGCGACAAGGTAGGGTTGTTATGAATAGCTTCGCTAAAGAGGTCCTTGAATGACGTCCAATGTTGGTAGCTTCCTGAAAATACAGGTATATCCATTTTTGGAGTGGAGTGCTCTCTATGCGATACACTCCATAGCTTTTTATTGATGATTTTCTTTAAACGGATATATGTTTGCTCATGCTGAGTATACACTTCTTCGTAATCCTTTTCCTCTTCGCCTATCTCGATATCTATCTCCCAATGAAGGGAGTCAATTTGCGCCCAGCGCGCTTGAAGTGTTCTCAAGGCGTCCTCCATTTCCCATTTTTCTGACATGGAGTCTAGGTCGATAAACCCTGCTGATCTCTTGAATGCTTTGAAATTTGCTGCTTGCTTACGCAGCATGTCATCTAATTTGCTGGTAGAGCCTTTTGACTCCATTGTACGTAACATGCTGGCTTTTGCTGGCTGCTGATAACCCGATGGTCCTGCTACTGTTAGTTCGGCGTTCTCTTGCTGCTCCTGTATTGGTTGAGTACCCCTAACGGATTTCATAGGCGTTAGCTTGCTTGACAACTGTAGGCGTTGTTCATTGATGAGAGACTTGGCTGCTGTATAAAGTTTGCTAGCTTTTTCATGCTCCAAATTTATGAAATATGAATGATCTTTAACCCCCTCAAATTGACAGATTGCTAAATGATTATGCTGAAAATCTGACCAATACCTCTCTAACAACTCTAGTCGCCTTTTAAAATAGTCGTCCGATTTCCTATCGGCGCTATCCTTTTTTATATTTATCGGTATTTTCTTGATTGACTCGCTAAGTTCAATTTGCTGGTAGTAAAGGTCCTCCATTATGCTGCTAGTTTGTTTATGATGAAAAAATGGAAAGATCTTACTTGTTCGAAACTGGTTTTCGACTGCTGCTGATTCGCTGTTGCACTCCAAATCCTGCTGCTCTGATGTAGCTGGGCACTGTCGCCCTGCTGCTGTAGATACTGAGTGCTGCTACTGCTGCTTAAATACCGATGTGCTGCTTGCTGCTCAAGATGCTGATTGACCCGTTGTGGAGGCGCTGATGTCACGCTGCTTCGGATGCTTAGAGACAGTGCTCCTGCTGACTATTTTTGCAACGACACCCTGTGCTGCTTGGGTTTTGCTACGAATGCTTTGCTAAAGTTCTGAAGTTATGAAAGTTAGTCGACAGTTCACACGTATCACTGCAATCCACTTTGCTGATTTCTGAACGATTTCACTCACAAGTTACTTGATACACGTTACTCCCCAAAGAAAAACGAATAATAAAACTCGCGAGGGCCCGCCCGATGGCTCGAAGGACCATGTAAAGGCTAGGAAGTTGGCTAAATGATACTGCTGCTTATAAAGTCAAATTAAATATATTGTCCGGACCAAAGGTTTAGTTATATAAAGGAGCGAGGGAGCACACGCGATGACCGCTAATCGTGTACTGAATGCTCAACCAATATAAATTAACGAAATGAGGTAAAAATGCACGAATAAGCATTAGTGCATTATGACTGTATGGTTTCACCGTACAGTTATATAATACTTTCGTCTGACCTTTTATTTAAATGCGCTAAAAAGAATAAAATAAACTTTTTCTTTAAAACTTTTACTATCAACTTATAACGTCATGGTCACTACACAATTCGCGAGATTAGTGGCAACAATAATATTGTATAACTATATTGTTTGTTATTGTTGGCCTGGGGTCACCATGTCCTGGACGCTTTCCGCCAGGTCTGCTAATCCCTCGAGAGAAATAAATGGCTGTCAAGCCAGCAGAGTCTGGACGTTGGTCGGCAGGCAACTGATTTATGTTTTCATCGTGGTACTGTGGATTTCCTTGGCCTGATAAAGTTTAGTATTTCCTTTTCAGGGCGTATCAAGTCGGGGTCACCAATTTAGTGGTTGTTGTACACTATCTAAACTAAATTAAAAAATTTCATAATTCTATATAAATTTAATCAACACAAGACAGAGGTGTGACAGATCAGAAGAAAAGTAAAAATTATATCGTGAAGGTTTTATGTATATAAAGTTTCTAAATAAGTAGGTCGCTACACCATATTATAGGGTGTGCGTTTCGATGGCGCGACCACGGCGTTTTTTTTTTAAATAACTATGCCATGATTTTGTAAAAATTTGTATGCATGTGGTTCAAATTTCCCAAAACCTTAAATTTGTCAAAGTTATGGTTAAAAAGTTATAAGGGTTTGAACGTGGCCACGCCATCGAAACGCGGAGAACCGCGCGGCCACGAAAATCTTAAAAACTAAGCGTTGCAGAGACCTGAAATTAAGGTAAATAACAGATTGAATTTGTAAAAAAAATATAAAAAAATCCTAGGTTTATATTATAAGAGCATACGTACGGTATCGCTTATAACCTTTAAAATGTTCTGAATGTGAAATTTAAAATTGAAATTAATTAATTTAATTTTAAATTATTTTTTTTACAAAATCTTGCCATAGTTAAAAAAAAAAATAATGCCGTGGTCGCGCCATCGAAACACACACATTACAGGAGTGCAATAAAAATGCACAGGCCCTTCAACTTCAGCGAAAAACAAATGACACGTCACTGACGTCATGCATGAAATGAAAAGGACAGAAATATAGGTCTTGTTCTTCTATCAAACGAAGGACATGTCAATATCGCGTGTCCCCCTCCCGCACCGCACCGGGGGAAACATTCAGTGAGATGCACGAAAATTCATAGTAAAAGGCGCGCGTAAAAAAATATGAAAAAGCTTTTGGGAAATCGAATTTTATGAAAAAACCACTGCATAAATCATTATCAAATAAAATTTATTGAATTCTTCGATAATTGTGCTGTGTCGGTACGGACTTTGTTTTGGAAATTTGACACTTCTTTTATTACTAATTTACGCCCAAAGTTACGTTAAAATTGGCAATAAAAATGAATCTTTGGTAGCTCGTAAGTTTTGAAGGGCTTTTTATTTTACTATTCTGATTCCGTACAGACACAATTAATAATGAGACAAAACGATATCATGTTTAACTTTAGATGTACCATGTCAAACAGTGGAGTAATAGCCCCCCGAAATTTGTATGGAAAATATGTTGCGCAGTTCAACCTTAACACCAAGTCATTTTCTAATAGGAAGAGAAGCGGTAGGGGTACCAGATCCGCTATCGGAAACTAATACAGAAACAAAGTATCAGATAATGTCAATAATATTAAATTGTTGGAATGTCAAACACAGGATCAAAATACACACATCAAAAATGTCTAGGGATCAAGCATTTTTATGCGGATTTCTTGAGATTGAGATGTGGCTTTGTAATAAATTTATGATTTTATAAATTTATATGGATCCTTTTTGGTGCATTTCATAATTTGAATCAGGAACTCTCAATCAAATTCGAGTAAAAGATGAAAATAAGCTGTCAATATTTTCCCTATAAAAACATACAACGCATTGAAGACATTATTAGTGCTACTGTTTCCCTACTACTGATTAAAACCAACGTTATTATGGAGCGGCGACGTCATTTAAGCAGGGAAGAAATGCTCAGAGCCGTGGGAATGATAGAAGCTGGTTCCCGGCAACGTACTGTAGCTTTAGCTCTGAATACAAGTCAGAGTGTTATCAGTCGACTTTGGACACGTTACCGAAGCACTGGTACCGTGGCTGAGCGCCATGGAGGACGGTATCGCTGCACCACACGGAGACAAGACCGATACATTCAAATCTTAACTCGAAGAGCTCCAACACTAACCGCCATGATGTTAGCCGTGAGGCTTCATCACTCTTCAGGGAACTTAATTAGCGACCAAACAGTCAGAAACCGCTTGCATGAAGTGAACCTTCATTCCCGAAGACCGCTACGGGTACCACCTATAGCAATGCACAATCGTAGGATTCGATATCAATGGGCTCTTGAACACAGAAATTGGGCAGAAGAACAATGGCGTTTCGTGTGCTTTTCTGATGAGTCTCGTTTTGGTATGAGACCGGATACAAGACGTATACGACACTGGAGAACCCCTGGACGCCAACAGCGATTAAAATCCTGCCAGGAAGTCCATCCTTATAGTGGTGGAACCATCATGGTATGGGCGGGTATTTGGATCGGCGGAAGAACTGAGTTGATTTGGATCAGAGGCAACCTCAACGCTCAAATTTATGCTGAGACGATTGTATCAGACGTCATCGTTCCTCTACAAGTGCAAATCGGTCCCTTATTTCAGTTAATGCATGATAATGCACGACCGCACACCGCAAGAGTTGTAAGACAGACTCTCGCCGCAGCTAACATCAATGTCCTGCCCTGGCCTGCTCAGTCGCCAGACTTGAACCCGATTGAGCATGCATGGGATATGCTACAGAGAAGAGCTCTGCCGAATATGGAGGGTATCCAGTCGCAAGAAGACCTTTTTTTGTTGTTGCAACGAACATGGGCGGCCATTCCACAGCGTGATTTGGATGAACTCATTTTGAGTATGCCAAACCGATGTTCTTGTGTTGTTAGTGTTCGCGGTAGAAACACGGATTATTAATTGTTTAAGTTACCCAATAAAATTTTAAAGAAAACTGTTATTTCAGTCTTTTTTTCGAACTTTAATGTTAGTGGTTCAAATGTCAAAAATCCCTTTATTAGGAAAATGGCAAATTTCTTTATTAATGCAAAGGTGACTTGGTTTATCGTTACTGTGACAAACGAAAACACTTTATTTGATGAATCCTTAAAGAAAATTTTAATTAATATCAATCAGGAGAAAAGTTATTGCAAAAATATATGTTGATCCCTAGATACTTTTGATGTGTGTAGAAAAATAAAACAAATAATCACATAACCAATAACAGAATTCTGCATCAAAAAAGTATTAAAAGAATAATATGAGTATTATGAAATAGAAAATGATTACAACAGTTACAAATAAATTATTTTAACAAAATATCATGTAACGTAAAAAACTATAGGATTATTGAACTGTCACAAATAGGGTCATTCGAAAAATCACTTAATGAATAATAACATTTCTGTATCAAAAACGCTTTGAGTTTATTTTTAAATTGTTGAAGTGTCATTTTTTATGCCGTCTGGTAGTTTATTAAATATTATTGGACCCATGCAGAAAATACTTCCTCTGTAGTGCTGTTTTAAAACCACCGGTAATTAAGAGGTATTTGTATTGACTTCTCACGGGACCTTTCTTGGCATCCGAGAACTTGGCAAATAATGCTTTTTTTTTTTTTTACAAAAATTGCCGTTTCTAGAATATACAACGACGGAAAAGTAAGAATTTTCAAAGACTTAAACAGAGGTTCACAGCTATATCTAGGTTTAAGACTACACATAGCTCTAACACAACGTTTCTGGGCTTTAAATATGTTATCTCTTAAGCTGCATTTACCCCAAAAAATTATTCCAAACCTCAACACCGATGCGACTAAACCATGGTATGCTACTAAAGCAGTCTTTATGTCAACTTTTTTCGTCAGGTTAAAAAGACCATATGCCGTAGTGCTTAACTTTTTGCACACCTCTTCTGCTTGCGGTTTCCAGGTTAATTGATCGTCGATATGAATTCCTAAAAATTTCGCGACCTGTGTTTGATTAATAACTTGTCCATTGTACTGTACATTGACGTTCGGTGGAATTGTACGTTGGTGAAAATGCATAACATTAGTCTTAGGTATGTTTATTACCAAGTTGTTTTTGTCAAGCCAATCAATAATATTTCTAAGGTTATAAATATCCTGTTCATAATCGTTAATATTTGTACATTTTATCAGTGCTGTGCTGTCATCGGCAAATAGAACCATTGGATTTGGTATCTGACGAGGCAGATCATTTATATATAGCAAAAATAGAGGGGGACCCAATACACTACCTTGCGGTACACCGAATTTAACAATTTTGCTTACAGATTTATAATTTTGTTCACGTTTAGATTTAAGACAAATTCTGGATATCTCCGTATATTGGGTGCGGTTACTGAGGTAAGATTCTATGAGATTCAGCGCATTTCCCCTCAGACCGTAGCTACTAAGCTTGTTTAATAAAATTTCGTGATTGACACACAGCAAATGGCCACTTGCAAAAATAAAGGAAATACATACGGGTAACGACGACTTATCCCGAGTAGTGACACTTCAAAAGTCATCAGGAACAACTCAAAAACGATCAATTCACACATTAATACCATTGCCAATTGAAACAAATACGTGTAGTAGTAGTGATGAACCAAAGCAGTCAATACAACAAATACCGTTACAATCCTAAGAAAAAACAAAACTAATCAACCCAAACGAGGTAATAAAATATCTTAATGGTTCACGTTGCTATTCATCATGTTACAAATATTGGGTTCAGCAAAATCGACAACAACGACGTACTCTGTAAAAACGGTACCACCAGGATTTTATGTTGAAAAAATAGGAACAGCAAGCATTGACAGAGGAATATTTAGGATAGAAATAAATTATGAAAAACAACACCTAGAGCAAGAACTTGTCAAAATAAAAACAATGACGTCACAATTCAGTCAACTATGTACAAATGCAGAACAATTAATAACACCTTCCGGATTTTGCAAACAATTACACCACCATTTGTTAGAAGAAGCATCAAAATTTGAGCGAACTAAAGAATATTTGACAGAAGTGAACCAGATTAGGAAGAAAAGGGGAATATGGGGAGAGCTACTAACTGCTATCTTCGGAGTGAATGATGAGGCATACCGAGATATAGACACATTCAATTTAAACAAGAAAAAAATAATTGAAGCTGCCAACCATCAAACCAAATTCATGATATCAACAATCTCACAAGTAAACAAAACTGAAGAAAAAATAAAACAGAAACTTATAGGATTTCAAACTAAACTAAACCAAGTCATAGGTTACATCGAAAGTAACAACCATTGGTTCAGTACAGTCGACCACAACAGTGTAAACATACGTATTATGCAGACTTACCAACTAGCATATAATTACATGGAAGAAATCATGGATTATTACAACGGGCTATTAGAGATATACTTAACCAAGGCGACAGTATATAGTGTTTTATCACCAAAGAACGTCACTGACCTGATATCATCAGCAAACATAAAATTACCATCTAAACTAAGAATTGTTCAACAACAGCTACTAGATACCAAGATATATGAGAACAAGACTCATATAAAAGTATACGCCTATTTTCCTATACAAGAGATAACTAAATATATTTTTACACCAGTCCCAAAGATAAACTCTGAAAAGTCTGCCCAAAGTATAGAAGTACCTAAAGCTTACATAGGGTTAGATTACAACAACGAAATGCATTTTGACTTAAACTACCTCATAGTTTAAGTTCAAACGTTGTTTAGAATGGACTAACCATTATATTTGCTTTCCTGGGGCCGTGAAAAACATGCAATTAAAAGAAAATTGCATTGTAGATCAACTATTCAAAAACCAGACACATACGAAATGTCCGACTAAAACATATTATTATTATCCAATAAAATAATATGGAAACAACTTTACATGCCAAACACTTGGTTATTTATTGTACGAGATCGGGTTACGACGTCAATACTTTGTGATGGACAAAGAGAAGAATTCGAGCTTCAAAACGTTGGTGTAATACGAATCGCAGACAACTGCATTATTAAAACAACTAATAACATATAAACTGCCAAAAGAATTGTTTCAGTACCGATTGTAACATCATACTCAAAACAAATAGACTTTCCCATAACAACGAACGTGGTGACTAAATCCATGCTAAACATTACCAATGAAGAAGAAGTCGTAGATAACTCAAAAGAGATTTTTCAGAATCTAGTTAATCAGGAAAATGCTTTACAAACCGAATTAGATAGTACTATTTGGAATCAAATTGGTTCTCACGCATACTTAACTAATTAGTGCGATATCGTGTATAATCATGTTTTTAATCTTTTTGTTTTTAGTTTGCTACGGTCCAGTAATACTGAGATGGATTGGAGTCACAGTGCAGCACAAGACCAGAAGGACAAGTCCGGAGCCAGCGAACCAACCAGCAAGAGAACCAAATTCACTTGCTGCCAACAAGACAATTACTAAACCAACAACAGGCCGACCAACTATCACAACGGAATTCATGTACAGTTTACCACATCAACACGAAACTATTGAATTGACGACCTGAATGGCGCAACGGTAGTGAGGCTGCCTTACGTTCTTAGGGTCCCGGGTTCGAATCCCGGTCGGAGCAAATGTTTGTGTGATGAGCATGGGCATTTGTTTCCGAGTCATGGATGTTTATATGTATAATAAGTATGTATTTACAAACAAAAAAAAAAAAAGTATCTATGTAGTATATCAACTATCTGGTGTCCATGACACAAGCCTCGTTGCTTAGTATGGCACTAGATGGCGCTGTGTGTAATGTCCAGCGATATTTATTTATTTATTTAATTACACCAACTGGAGCCTGGGTCCTGAGAGCCTAGGTCCAGAATGTTCAACCGTGAACATACTACAATTACACGCGCCAACAACAGCATCATAGCGTCAGCGTTAAGAGCGACATACATACGCGCCGGCAACACCAACACACCGTCAGCGCTAAGAGGTGGCCTACTGAGATCTTCGCTTCATCGGCTCGATACACACACGACACACACATTATGTAAGCTGGAGCCGGAGGATGCAGAGAAAGCCAATTTGCTTAAAATAATTTTAATTATAAAATAATTACATTATGGACTACATTCTAAAGAGGTGATAATTGGCCGATGTATGTACCAAGAATGAATATTTCTATGAGATGATTAACTACGCGGATGCATGAAAACTATTGCGAAATTAGGGTGGCATGATTCAGTGACGTATTTGCTGAGTCGTCGCGTCTCATGCCGGCGAAGGTTGCGGTGCGCGGAATGGCGGTCAGTTGCAGTCAGCGTTTCTGCTATTTCCTTCTATTACATCAATGCGTAATCGATCACCCTGTTACACCAATATGTAACACACATGTAAATAGGTATCAATGTGTATTTACCACAAAAATTGTATATAATTAAGTTTACTATTGTAATAAATTAGTCATCAAGCTGGAGTCGAGTGTGATTTATCTCCTATACCTCCTCTTACTGTGACCAAGACACCTTTAGCCTTCATCGGTCCTATGAGTCTGTGGGATCGGCAGTAAGAAAACCATACACTGTACATTGCACGACGTACACAAAACCCTCTTCCTACCCAAATTCCGTCTGTTACCGTAGGTCTCCTTGTAACAGACTTCCCTCTCATATAACTAACGTAACCTACGTTTGGTGTGGTTTGTATGGTAGGTTAGGGCGTTAGGGTAACTTTTACTAGGGTGCTAGATTGGTAATTACTATAGGGTTAGATAACTAGGGTGCTAGGTAGTTACTGTAGGGCTAGGTTTGGCGTCAGTTGGGCTTTAGGTACTGATCCAGGCTCAATTGTCTCAACCGTAGTCACATCGTACGCACTTGGAATAACGGCCGTACTAAGCTGTAAGTCCCGGTGTGTACAGTCATATAAAAGCGAAACATTCCCTTCAGAAGATAACTGGATTCTTAACAAGAACCATCGGATTCAAAAGTTTATAACTGACTTCTGAAGAAGATTCATCGCGAAGTCATCTGGTCTCTCTAAAGAGCCAACGCCATCGCGTAAAATCCGTTAAAAGTTTCTTTTGAGAACCCTCTCTATCGCGAATGGGGGAGCGTGGCTTTCACATTAAAGTGAACAGTGTTAAGGTCTGACGTGCTGACGTGCGTGACCCAACACTCTCCAGGAGCTCTCTCTGGGCTCTATCAGAATACCAGCGCTGTGACGTTTTTTTTTTAAATGTTACAGCACCATGCTGAGATAGGGGCCTTTTGGCTTAGTACAGGACCAATTTAATTTCTTTTTTTTTTTTTTCATTTTTCTGTTTAATTATTTTTTTTTTTTTATTAGCTGTACTGTTAATTTAACCATTTTAATTTGTGTTTTGTCCTGTGCGGGCTAATAAATGCTTTTTCTTTCTTTCTTTCTTTCTTTACTAGCACTGGAGCCATGCCTACTTCATACTTGTAATCTGGGCCTCCCCAAAGGACTCGCCCGTGATGTCTTATCAATACTCCAGGCTTACCCAAAGGACTCGCCCTTGTTCTACTCACCTGATTGCAGAATCGACCTGACCTAGGAGCTGTTCTTCACGCTTTTCTGCACAGCTGATTTACATTGGAGCCTGACTCTGGAAATAACCTTGGATTAACGCCTTTCCAAGTACTGTAATTCTAAACTTCCTGAGCGTGAGATAGGTAGGTCCGTGTTTTGTAAATATCACTGTATTTTCTACCCCTTTTATAATGTATTTATTAAATTCAATTGTTAATCTACTTACCCTCTTACGGTGAATCGACTTTATCAAAAACTCGTGCTTATGAGTGGTTCAAAGCGTTCAAAAGCGGTCGAGATGTGATGGAAGATTTGCCTCGCTCTGGTAGGCCGTCAACGTCTGCAACTGAAGTTAACATCGCAAAAGTGAAGAAAATAGTGACTGAAAATCCCCATTCAACTCTGAGAGAGATAGCCGCCGAACTTTCTGTATCTCACGAGTCGATCCGCACCATTTTAACTAATCATTTGGGTATGAAACATGTTGCTGCTCGGCTAGTCCCAAAAGATCTGAATTTTCTCCAAAAACTCAATCGCATGAAAGTCGCTGAGGACATGCTAGAACGAGTCAGTTCGGACCCAACATTCATGAAACAGATTGTTACTGGTGACGAGACGTGGGTTTACGAGTTTGACATGCAAACTAGTCAACAAGCTTCGGAATGGCGCCTTCCAACTGAACCGAAACCGAAAAAACCACGCCAAAGTCGATCAAAAGTCAAAGTCATGTTGACTGTTTTCTTTGACTATCGCGGTGTTGTGCACTCTGAATTCTTACCGGAAGGTCTAACGGTAAATAAAGAATATTATTTGAGCGTTATGCGGCGTTTAAGAGAGCAAATTCGACGAAAAAGGCCAGATTTGTGGAAAGAAAATTCTTGGATTTTGCACCACGACAATGCGCCTTCGCACAAGGCTATCATTGTGAACGAATTTTTGACCAAACACTCAACAAATACCATCCAGCAACCACCATATTCACCAGATATGGCTCCTGCTGAGTTTTTTCTTTTTCCTAAACTCAAATTACCACTTCGTGGCACCCGTTTTCAATCGATAGAAGACATAAAGGAGAATTCGCGGCGAGAACTGAACTCAATTCCGGAAGCAGCGTTTAAAAAATGTTTTGATGAATGGATTATTCGTTGGCCCAAGTGTATCGTTTCTAAAGGAGCATACTTTGAAGGTGATAAAATAAATTTGGATGAATAACAGACATTTTGTGTATTATTGATCTTTTCCCGGTACTTTCTTGACAGAGTAGTACATCACTCACACCCAGCTGCGCGACTTGTTCTAAGTAAAATGGTTACTTTTTTTGGTGTACCTAATATGAATAATATTTATGCAACATCGAAGAGGGCCTAAAAAAACTGTCTCCTATAATAAATAAGTTATATTATGATATGTTTTGTGAGTCAAATCATTCCTGTTGTGGTCAATGTCATTTGACAGAAAATACCTACGTAATAGGGGCGTTTTTTCCGTTTACAAAAAAAAATACGGTATCCATTGGTAACAATATCTGCTTTAATTATAATAGAAATAGAATTTAATATAAAAATAAATAATTTTAATAAACTGTGAGATTTTTAATGCTATTTTTAAAGGTTTCCGCTAAAATCTTTGAAATGGTATAGAAAATCACAATTCTTTACCTAGTCGTTGGAAAATCATCATGGCATGGAACGTTTTATATGCGTCTTTTTGGTGGTTGATAGACAACTTCATTTAAGATTTCAACGCAATGTGCGAATACAATTACTTTCAGATACTGCTACAGACGTGTTATTGTTATTGTTTATTGTTAGATTCACGTTTTCATTTTCGAATTTCTCATCATTCCGGTTAGACATGGCTTAGCTAATATTACCACTGTAATCTAGAGATTATAAGGAAGAAATCTATATACGTTTCATTAATGGGTTCCTTCTATCTGGCAGAGTCTTGATGCTTCGAAATTTACTTAGCATATCACACTTGGCATAATCTTCTTTATATGAATATTTTTAAGGCATAAAAAATAGTTAATATAGTTATTGCTTGGCCGATTGTTTATATGCCCAAATTTACGATAGCATACTTTTAAGATGGCAGAATTTTATTTGGCATAATTACCTTTGGCAATGTTCAAATTCCGCATAATTTCGTTAAGAATAACGTTTATTTCCAGTTTTAACTCTAGAATCTTGACCTCATTTTTTTGGTAAAATTTAAATGTTATATTATATAAGCCGGAGATGTGATCTGTACCTCAGGATTGTCCTACATCAGACACCTTTCTCTATTTAAGATTGTGTGTAATTTTTGATGTCGAGATAAATAAAGATTATGAATTATTAAGTCCGCCTCTGTACTTTGTGCTTGAAGTGTTAAATAAATAAATAAATAAGGGAACATTTCCTGTCAACATGATCAATATGTATGTATGTATGTTTATATATATATATATATAGGATTTTATAGGTATGTATGTATATACTTTTTTTTTTTTTTTTTTTCGGATGGGAAATCATCAAATGACTTCACCCGCTCTGAGCGGAGCAGGAGGGAGTGTCAGACTTTTACTGACTAAAACCTATCCATGTTCCTTCATCGCCCTTTGTGTTCCGGGGCCACGGTATCTCTTTCGAACAGTCCCGCGACCCCGGCAGGCATCGGTCCTTGCTGACCCCTTCCTTTTTGCTGACTCTCTTTGAGGCACGCGTGGAACACGAACGCGCCGTCGACACGGCCTGTCGTCATGAGACGGACGGACGGCGAGCTAGCCCATAGCCCACCGTCCAAAGGCCCGCGCCTACGGTGGCCCCCGACGCCCAGGGCGTCTCCCGCGGCGGCCGGGACGCTGTGAGGTTCTCTCCCTCTCACGTTCCGCCACCTCCTTCTCTAGCATTACTGCTTCGCAGGAGGTGACGGCGTCCCATTCCGTCTCGCTCCGGACCATGGCTTGCAACAGGGCCGGACGCGAGAGGTCGCCGCCGCCAATCGCCGCTTCGAGGACACGGCGGTGCTCCGCCCACGCGGGGCACACCTCCACCGTGTGCTCCACCGTGTCCTCCGGTCGATCCTCGCAGTGGAAACACCCAGGCGTTTCCTCCCGCCCGATTCGGTGCAGGAACCTCCCGAAACAACCGTGTCCGGTGAGGACCTGCGTCAGGCGGAAGGTGAGGACGCTGTGGCGTCTCTCAAGCCACTCCTCAAAGAGGGGACTTACCGCCACTATTGTGGCGTGCCTTGCGACAGTCGCTCTCTCCATGTCGCCATGAGATCATGCCGGAAGTCTGTCCGCTGCGCGACAATTTGCCGCGGCAGCGGAGTTTCCCCCCGGCGTAGCACCTCCGCGCGCCATTCATGCGTTTGTCGATGGCGGCGGCTACAAATATAAACTTCAAATATCCAGTTAATTATCATTTATTGAGGTCAATGTACTTACTACAATCATGGAATTGTGGTGCTATTATTATATTAAACATTAAACTACTTAAACTTGAGATTACAATAAAGTCGGATAGCGAGGGCGATGACCAGAGAGCGAACAGAGACGAACAAAGACAATGTCACCATAGATTTTGACAAGTAAAGGGTTGCCACACTTTTAACACCCCTCCTCAAACCTTTACTTACATCTACAATACAATAGAGCAATACAATACAGTTACTTAATAGCTTATTATAGAATACTCAGATTCATAGCTCTATTTTCTTCAAACATAGATGCTTTATAAAAAACAGGATCTTAGGGCCTGTATGGTATGGTACCTTAGGTCTATGTGCTTTGTTTTTCGATGACAATATTCACGTAAGTCCAGTAACTTCAGAGCACTTTGATTATCATTGTACAGTATACAATTTACATGTTCTTTAAGAATTTCAGGCAAGAAATTTCTGACAAAACATAATTCTCTACAAGCGTCTCCTATGGCAAGGTATTCCGCTTCACAACTCGAAAGTGCTACACACCTTTGTTTACGTGACTCCCAGTTCACAATGGAGTTACCTATCTTAACTACAAAGCCACTGTAGGACCGGCGGTCTGAGGCATCATTGGCCCAATCAGCATCTGCGTACACAGAAATGTTAAAATTTCCACTTTTAACAAACACTAGACTGTAATGAATAGTACCACTTAAATAACTCAAAATGCGTTTAGCTGCAAGCCAATGATCCCTCGTGAAACACGTACTAAATTGACTCAACTGAGACAAAGCAAATGACAAGTCAGGTCTGGTGCAAACAGAAAGATACATAAGGCTACCTATAAGCTCTCGGTATGGATACACTTCATCTGATAAACATTCATCATTATTCTTTGGCTTTTCTAATTTACAACTTGTTGTCATAGGACTCGACACACTTTTACAATTAGACATACCAAAACGACAAAGTAACTTTTTAATATAATCAGTCTGATTTAAGGCCAAAATACCTTGTTTACGATCTCTGGCAACCTTAATTCCAAGACAATTCTGCAATGGACCCAACTCCTTAGAATCAAATTCAGATTTCAGTAAATTACATAATGATTTCTTTTCGGTTTCACAATTCCAGAATATATAGAAGTCATCTACGTACAAAGCCACTACAGTAAAGTTTTTGTCACACTTTTTAATATAAATGCAGGGTTCACACTTACTTTGTTTGTAGCCATTGTTAGACAGAAAATTATTAACTTTAGTATTCCATACCCTGCTTGCCTGTTTCAGGCCATACAAACTTTTATTTAACAAACATACTTTACTGTCATCAACATTAAAACCTTGTGGCTGCTCCATGAATATCTTTTCAGTAAGATCTCCATGTAAGAATGCTGTTGTAAGATCGACATGTTCAATGTTCAAATCCAATTCACAAGTCAATGCAAATAATAAACGCATAGTAGAATGGCGTACGACGGGCGAAAAAGTTTCATCGTAATCGACACCTTGTTTTTGTGAAAAACCACGAGCTACCAATCGCGCCTTAAACTTGACAGGACATGTGAAATCATTTTTAATTTTAAATACCCATTTACTTTTAACAACATTTTGGTCAGTAGGCCTGTCCACTAAATTCCAAGTATTATTTTTAATTAGAGAATCATATTCTGATTGCATAGCTGCTTTCCATTCCTCCATTTGAGGACCTGATAAGGCCTCCTGATAAGTTGAGGGTTCAGAGACAGACTGGTGCACGAGCAAAAAAGAATCAGATAAATCATACTGTTCATACCTCGCCGGCTTCTTTGAACGGGTGCTACGTATCGGTCCCCCGATAACCAGCTCAGGTGATTTCTCTACAACCTGCCCAGATGACTTCAAGACACCCAAGGACGGCAACTGCGGCATTTCGCAGGCTACTGAATCTACTGCCAATGGAGATCCACCTCCTGGGGACATAAACACAAATCATCATTATCATCGTCAGAATGATTATTAAAATCCAGATCATTAATATACTTTATTGAATTGTCACTTGAATTACTTGAAATATTATTTAAATTACTAGCATTGCATTCATTCAATTCATCATTACATAAAAAAATATTTTCATTATTTTCCAAATTAGTGTCCTTACTAGATTCACTAATATTACTCTCACAGCTCAAAATATTTTTATTACTTAAGTCATTGCTTAAAACCATGGGGGGATCTGACTCAACAACATTGTCACTGAAATTTGAGTTCACTTTTGACTTAAGTCTGTCAATAAATTCATTTTCAAAAAATACAACATTCCTTGCTGCAATTATCCTCCTAGGATTGAAAGGGTTAATAAGCCTATACCCTTTAGAGTGCTCACAATATCCTACTAGAATACATGACATTGCTTTCGAGTCTAGTTTATCACGCTTACTTGCATCTATCAGCGCCAATGCTTTGCAGCCAAAGACACGCAGGTGGCTGAGGTCCACCTCCTGACCAGTCCATACCTGCTCGGGGGTCTTATTAGGCACAGCCGTAATGGGGGACCTGTTCTTTAAATAGATACCAGTGGATACTGCCTCTCCCCAATACTCCTTGCCAAGGCCTGATTCCCGAAGCATACACCTTGTCTTTTCTAAAAGCGTTCGGTTGAGCCTCTCCGAAACACCGTTCTGCTGTGGGCTATAAGGAACGGTTGTTTCATGCACAATCCCTTCCTGTTGTAAATAATTATTAAAGTTTTTATTGCAGTATTCCCCACCATTATCTGTTCGCAGTCTCTTTATCATAAAACCTGTCTGTTTGTCCACTGTAGCCTTAAATAGCTTAATCTTTGACATGACTTCAGAATTATACTTAAGTAAATACCCAAAAGTCTTTCTACTAAAATCATCAGTAAAGGTGAATAGGTATCTAGCTCCACCAAGAGAGCTGACAGGCATGGGCCCACAGACATCCGAATGGACAAGCTCTAAAATCAGCGTGGAACGTTTAGCTTCACCCTTAGGAAATTTTGACACTGCTAATTTTCCTTCAACACAAGATACACATGGATTCCCCAATGCATCAACTTGAAACTCAACACCAGACACTAGATTCTTAAGAGCACACATACCTCGGTAACTTAAGTGTCCCAGCCTCTTGTGCCACACATCCGTTGACACCAGTAAAGCAGCCTTTTCATAATTACTAGTCAGAGCACCATCTAGAGATGCTGGAGAACCACCTTGCTGCAGCACACAGTCAGCACGCTCCATCTGCAACATATCACCACACCTACCGCCTACCCTATTCACAGAAACAATGTTCACAAAGTCAAGTTTAAAAATATTCCTATCCCTGTTGGCAGCCATAACAAGAGTGTCATCCCGAAGAATAAGGCACATTTTATTATCAAATATCACCGATAAAGCCTTCTCGCATAATTTACTAACTGACATTAAATTTGTCGAGAGGTTTGGTACATACAAAACATCTGTCAATGTTACACAGCTATTCTTCAATTGAAATGTGACATCTCCAATACCAACACAGGGCAAACTATCATAGGGCACGCCACGATAGTGGCGATAAGTCCCCTCTTTGAGGAGTGGCTGGAGAGACGCCACGGCGTCCTCACCTTCCGCCTGACGCAGGTCCTCACCGGACACGGTTGTTTCGGGAGGTTCCTGCACCGAATCGGGCGGGAGGAAACGCCCGGGTGTTTCCACTGCGAGGATCGACCGGAGGACACGGTGGAGCACACGGTGGAGGTGTGCCCCGCGTGGGCGGAGCACCGCCGTGTCCTCGAAGCGGCGATTGGCGGCGGCGACCTCTCGCGTCCGGCCCTGGTGCAAGCCATGGTCCGGAGCGAGACGGAATGGGACGCCGTCACCTCCTTCTGCGAAGCAGTAATGCTAGAGAAGGTGGTGGCGGAACGTGAGAGGGAGAGAACCTCACAGCGTCCCGGCCGCCGCGGGAGACGCCCCGGGCGTCGGGGGCCACCACGTGGCCCCCGGGCGTCGGGGGCCACCACGTGGCCCCCGGCCACCGTAGGCGCGGGCCTGTGGACGGTGGGCTATGGGCTAGCTCGCCGTCCGTCCGTCTCATGACGACAGGCCGTGTCGACGGCGCGTTCGTGTTCCACGCGCGCCTCAAAGAGAGTCAGCAAAAAGGAAGGGGTCCGCAAGGACCGATGCCTGCCGGGGTTGCGGGACTGTTCGAAAGAGATACGGTGGCCCCGGAACACAAAGGGCGATGAAGGAACATGGATGGGTTTTAGTCAGTAAAACTCTGACACTCCCTCCTGCTCCGCCCAGAGCGGGAGAAGTAATTTGATGATTTCCCATCCGAAAAAAAAAAAAAAAAAAAAGAAAGGGCAAACTATCATTATTAGCTACAGTTACACCATTAAAATTACAGACCTTATAGTTATTCATTATGCTAACATTGTTACACATATGGGCCGTTGCCCCTGAATCTACCAACCAGTCACTTTTCACAAAATTGCCAGCACTTAAAGCCACTAGAACACTGTTACCACTATCACTTTTGAAATTATTCTTCTTATTCTTCATGAATTTAAAACATTTGCTTTTTATGTGTCCTTCTTTCTTGCAAAAATGGCAAATTATTTTCTTTTTGATAGCTTGTGCGGATTGCAAAACATCATTTCCACCAGAATATCTTCTCATGTCCTCCTGTATTAGCCTCGTCCGCACAAGCTCGCTAGTTAATCCATTGGACAACGTAGCTGTTTCCAAACTGGCAACGATGATGTCAAATTCCTGGGGCAGACCACTGAGCAACAATTCTGCCACCTCAGCATCCTCAATTGTTCGGCCAATCTCATGTAGTTGTTCCACCAACGACATTACCGCCTCAATGTAAGCATTCATGCTTGGGAATTCATTGAACTGAATTTTATGTAGGCGACGCAACAGCACTACACGGCGATAAAACCAACGATCCTCAAATACTTTACAAAGGGCTTCCCATGCTTCTTTGGCATTCTTAGCGTTTCTTATGTACTGCAGACAAGTAGGACGCACCGACAGAGGTTGATCTTCTGTAGCCAGATTTTCAGGAACTTCCTTCAGAGCTCTTCTTTGCAGCATATCCCACGCATGCTCAATGGGATTTAGATCTGGCGATTGAGCAGGCCAGTCTAAGGCCCTAACATTATGTGTATGTAACCAAGCTGCTACCGTTCTCGCCGTGTGTGCCAAGGCATTGTCGTGCATGAGCAGGAAATCTTGCCCCATTTGTGTTCTGTGGGGCAAGATTACGGGCCCCAGCACCTGTTGGACGTATCGTTCTGCCGTCATATTGCCCCGCACCCAAACGAGATCCGTCCGTCCTCCAAGACGAATTCCTGCCCAAACCATAATTGTTCCTCCTTGATATGGGTGAACTTCCTGAGGGTTCTGGAGACGGCTCCATCGTCCAGGAACTCGCCAAACACGCGTCCTTCGTGAATCTGGATGGAAGCCGAACCTGGATTCATCCGTGAACAGCACATTGGACCATTGGTCACGGCCCCAGTCCACGTGGTTCCGAACCCATTCTAATCGTCGTCCACGATTGCCTCTCCGTAAAGGTGGGACCCGGAGTGGTCTACGAGAGCGTAGATTGCTTTCATGCAGTCGCCTTCTTACAGTTTGGTCACTCACAAGCACTTGGTGTTCCACTCGCAGCCTTTGGACCAATTGAGTCGCCGTTGCATTTGGTTGTGCTCGCGCAGTAATTTGCAAAAATCGGTCTTGTCTGGGGGTAGTGATGCGACTTGGCCCCCGGTGCCTCTCCGCTACCTTACCTGTGGCACGATAGCGTGTCCACAATCTTGAAATTACATTTTGATGGGTCCCTATGGCCTCAGCAACATTACGCTGAATAGATCCAGCTTCCAGCATTCCCACAGCTCGTAACATCTCCGCCCTCGTCAAATGTCGGCGTTGCATGGCTACAATACCTCAATTTTAACTTTATCTTTCGTTTAAAAATGAAAAAAAACTGTAACTAAACGTAATTCGTATTGTTTTCTAAATTTCGCACAAATGAAAATTCCCTCTCCTATACATCAAGACATTTTTATGCCACCGAAACAAAAGAATTTTCAAAAATTTGAATTTGGAATTAGTCTGAGATAACGTACAAACAAATCGGTGTATAAAAGATTCCAATGCGGCCAGTACTTTTCGAGTTATTTAATTGAGTATGAAATATCCCTAGACCGTGTTGATGTGTGTTAAAGAATATAAATGACTCTAAAATAATAAAATATAAGATACTAAACCTACCGCAAAAGGACTGGATCAATAAAACAGTAATTAATTACATTATTGAACGAAATCAATTATGGCATCGTTGTTTGACAGATCAAGAGAATGTACAACTAGAATCTAAGTATAAAGCTGCAAGGAAAAGAGTAGAATGTAAAATAAAAGAAGATAGAAAAAAATACTATTATGACGCTTTTTCAAGATGTAGTAAGAACCCCAAAAAAATAACAAACGGCACAGAAATCTGTAACGCGTTTAACAATTATTTTGCTATTATTGGCTCTCTGTTGGCCCAGAATATAATACAAAGTAGTCCTAACCCACAAATTACATTAAATATGCCAGATATAGACCCTCAACTTACCACTCTAGAACATTGCACTGAGGATGAGATATCCAAAATAATTGATAATCTGGTTAATGATACAAGCTGTGGAATTGATGAAATAACAACAATAAAAAATAAATAAATATAAATATCGCTGGACAACTTAATCTTAACTAACCTAACTAATTGCATAAATATTTGTTTTGACACTGGCATGTTTCCGGACAGTCTTAAAATAGCTAAAGTAAGTAACCCCTATATACAAGTCTGGAACCAGGACTGACCCCGGCAACTACCGACCAATCTCAGTGTTGCCTGTTATTTCCAAAATATTTGAAAAAGTTTTATACACGCGCTTATCTAAACATTTAATCAATACTAACTTTCTTTACTCGCACCAATATGGCTTTCGTCCACACTCGAATACACTTTCGGCTACTGTTGATTTAATTACTAAAATTAAAGATAATATAGATAAAAAACAATTAGCTCTAGGAGTTTTCATTGATCTAAAAAAAGAATTCAATACTGTTAGCCATTCTATCTTTCTGAAAAAGCTAAAAATCATTGGAATTCTTCTACAGCCTACAAAATGTTTGAGTCCTACCTTACTAGTAGGCAACAGATCGTAAAAATTGATAAATACAAGTGCCCGGCCAATATACAGTGCGGAGTACCTCAGGGATCGGTCCTGGGTCCATTGCTTTTCCTCATATATATATCAACGACATTAGTACCGCTGGACTGACTGGACATGTGTCACTGTAGGCAGACGACACTTGTCTTTTTTATTTTGGCGATTCCATCACTGGCATTATCTCAGAAGCACAGAAAGATCTTAATGTTTTAAATATGTGGCTTAGCCAAAACCTTCTGACTATGAATGTTAGTAAAACTGCTTACATAGTTTTCGCAGCAAAGAATAAAAAATTACCATAATTTCCGAATCTAACAATAAATAACCAACCGCTACGAAAATCAACGCACGAAAAATATTTGGGCCTAATTGTGGACAGTAAGTTGACATTCAGAGCGCATATTGACTACGTAAGATCTCGAATAATCCCACTAACCGGAGCTATACGTAATATTGCAAAATGCGTACCCTACAAGCTAAGATATACTATTTACAATACGCTAGTCAAGCCACAACTCGAATATCTGATCCAAGTATGGGGACAAGCTGCAAAAACCAATCAACAACACCTACAACGAACACAAAATAAAATCATCAAAGTCCTATTTAAATACAATTACTAAACTCCTTCACATTTACTCTACAAAAAAACAAAATTATTTAACCTACAACAACTGTATACATACCATACATGCATGACTATCCGAAAGATCCTTAAAACCAACATGCACACAAATATTTCATTCACACAAAGGACTCGTAGATATAATACCCGTAGTCAAGACGACCTAGAAGTACCAAGAGTGAGAACCTTGTATGGCAGGAAAACTATACAGTATGAGGGGGTTCGGCTGTACAATAAATTACCTAAAAAAGTCAGGAAGTGTACAAGCATACCAACATTTAAAAAAGTCCTAAGGAATTACATATTAGACGCATAAGTTTAGTTTTTTGTATTAGACACATAAGTTTAGTGTGAACTGTTTTGCAACTTTATTTAGTTTAATTACATACTTTCCATTGTATACAAAACTGGTGTTTAATTTCTTGGATAGTTTGAACGTCGTAATGTAAACTACAACCAATTGTTAATTTAGTTAAGTTTCTCTTTAAGTGAACTGTAATTTGTTCTTTGAGAAATAAATGTCTTTAAACCGAATTAATTAATTTAAGTTTTAAGCTCGTAATGTTATTGCACATTCATAAGTATTTCTTCTTCTGCAAATCTGGCTATGAAAATTAGGTTTTCTGTAAGAAAACCCAATTCTGGGTTAAGCTAGCCTTTGTACATAAGCTATATAATTGCAATTTATATGTATATTTGTTTTTTTTTTGTGTGCAATAAAGAATAAGATTTTTCCATTTCCACACCGTTTCAGGAAATTTTCATAGACATTTTTGCTATAGAATCTGTTTATTATCTTACATTAGTTGACGCATTCAGTAAATTAGGACAAGCAATAGAAATATCGAACAGATCGACACCCGAAGTAATACGCGCACTTATTAAATATTTTTCCATTTACGGAACCCACATGAAAATTAGTTGCGATCCTGGCAGTGAATTTAAATTATTTAGGTAAAGACCTAGAATAAAGTCTAGTTAAGTATGATGAATTCAGTAGATTAGTAGATGTTAACAAACCTTACAGCCATGAGTTTTTAGGCATTCGTACTCAAACAGATTACTTAGGGGATAGGACTATGGAAAAATTCCAGCAACTGGAACCATCTACAAGATCCACTTGGGTCTATAATTAAAATCGTTACAGGTAATTTAGATCACAGTGACGCGATCCGATATGATTCCCTCATTTCTCAATGAGGGATTTTATTTTTAGCCCTTCCCTAGTCGCTGGATAGATGGCGCTGAACTTTCAATTCAATTAATAAAAAAAAAACTTGGAAACTATTTTTTTTTTAATTCCTCAAAAAGAAATCCTCTCATTAAAAAACAATCAATTAATAATAGATAGAAAAATTACTGTGGTCTCCAAAATGTTAGATGGTTTTGTTAACAGTACAGAAATTTTACACAACAACACATTAATTTTAGATGAACGCTTAAAACGGATTGAGAGATTAAAGTCTGGCCAAGAAAAAAGGCAGGAGTTTAAAAAAATCAAGAGCTGTTAACCCTGGCTATACACTGCTTAAACGGAGTTGATACTATTTGTTATTCAGCAAGTAAAGTCTTTTTTATATGTTTTATGAGCTGTAATTTTCGAGTGTAGAAGAATATTAAATAAAAGAGTACTTTTATTTCTGCCTTTTTATTATTTTCAAATAGTCCATAATTATAATCATGTACACGTTTCCACGCCACCTGTGAGGTTGTGTACTTGGCACGTTTTTTTTAACGTTCTTGTGTAAACAATTTCTAAGGGTTTCATGGCATCTTGTCATCAATTCAATTGCTTCCTTCAGCTCATTGTGCAGGCTTCTCAGTGTTAGGACTTTTTTTTTAACTCCATAAAATTCGTTTATTTCGTTTCTAATAGCTGAAATATCAAAATTATCCAAATTGGAAACTGTTTCTGAATGTGAACGATTTTTCCCCGGAGTATTCCACAGTCCTTGATTTTTAGACCCTTCAATTTTAATTCTTCTTAGGGTATTCACACTTACATCTGAAGAGAATCCATACAAAATCAAAATCAAAGCATTTATTTCAAGTAAGCCAGTTACATGCACTTTTGAATTGTCGAAACAAAGATGAAAATTAAATGTAGCTACAGTCCCAGTCACAAGACATATAAACTGTGAAAGTACTGTAGTTGCCCATTCCCTAGCGTAGATCTCTATGGAGAAGAACGGGCAAGAAACTCCATGGACACTCTTTTAAATCAGAATATTGTTACAAAATCTTAGTTACATCATTCATGTTGCGATGGTATATTATGTAAGAACAATGTAGCAAGATGTGCACGTTAAAAGTGTCCACAGCAAAAACACACAAACAAAAAAAATACAATTCAAAATAATTCATTCAAATAAGCCATGGCAACTAAGAGATGACCAGTCACAACTCACAGCGCCCGTTCACGGACATGACGCATGGATCAGCACCATTCAACTCAACCATTTTGAAGGGAACTAAATGATCCGACACATGCGCCACCATCAGCGAGACATTTGAGTGAGCATGACATACTCTAAACCGCCAGGGCACATTCAAGTCAAGAAAAGACGTAGGTTTCCAGTGAATGATAGCTTTTTAGTACATAGTACACACAAAATATGGGCTATGCATTTATATAATACTAAAGAGATTGAATCTATACAATGCAAAGATAGTTGTACAATCTTCAGCAGCTCCAACAATACAATTTAATGCTATCAATTTATGCGCCCCTGTCCTTGTGAAGCAGGACCAGCATTGAGCCAAGCATTTTTATCAGCGATATAATCGCTCAACTTGTAATATGCTTGCTTACATAGTGTGCGTTTAATGCATGTTTTAAATTTCGTCTCATTCAGTTCAAGAATACTTTGTGGAATTTTATTATAGCATCTCAAACAGTACCCCATGAAAGATTAGTCTACTTTAGCGAGTCTGAAGCCTGGCTGAACTAGTTGGTCCCTATTTCTAGTACTGTAATTATGTCTGTCACCCCTTTTACCAAAAAGGTGCAGATTTTTTCTGACGTACATTATGTTTTCGTAGATGTATTGACAATGTACCGTCATGATGCCAATATCCTTAAACAGTTCCCTTAGAGAATCGCGCCTACGAAGATTATATATGGCTCTGATGGCTCTTTTCTGCAGAATAAATATAGACTCAATATCTGCAGCCCGTCCCCACAGCAAAATGCCATAAGACATTATCTATGAAAGTAACTAAAATAAACCAGTCTAGCGGTATCTACATCAGTAAAACTGACGGATTTTTCTAATGACATAAGCTGCTGAACTTAGCCGCCCTGAGATGTCAAATGAGAACCCCATTGTAGCCTTGAATCAAGCGTAATCCCCAGGAAAACCGTCTTAGCTACGAATTCAAGTTTCTCTTTATTCAATATTATATCACAATCACTACTTTTAACATTCGGTAAAGCAAATCTTTTGCATTTGGTTTTTTTTTCATTTAATACCAAATTGTTAGCTGTGATGGTTCACAGCTAACAATTTGGTATTAAATTAATTGGTATATTGGACCTGAAGTAGGGCATTATTCACGTCATGTAGATTTTGGGCCCGCCTATTTATCTTAAAAATTAGGGAAGTGTCATCAGCAAATAACACCATATTTTGAGGTTGGTTTTTCAGTAAATAGGGTAGATCATTTATATATACTAGAAAGAGAAAAGGACCCAATATTGAGCCTTCTGGAACCCCCATTTTTACTTTTAAACCCTGTGAATTAACACTATTTATTTGAACACGTTGTTGTCTATCATTCAAATAAGATTTTACCAAACTAAGTGCAAGTTTACCCAGTCCGTAATGCTCAAGTTTCAAAAGTAATGTGTCGTGATTTAAGAAATAAACAAATTTTTATTTTTTTATTATTTTATTTATCGCAATCAAACGCTTTGGAGAGGTCACAAAAAATTCCTATGGCGTCTTGAGACTCTTCCCACGCAGTAAATATGTGCTTTAATAAGGCGGCGTCAGTTGTACAACGTCCCTTGGTGAAGCCATACTGTTGATCATGTAAGATTCTGTTGGTGTTAAAATGATAGAGCATTTGATTAAGCATTACTTTTTCAAAAACCATGCTAAAAACTGGTAACACGGATACAGGTCTATAATTATTAGTATCTTTACTGTCTCTGGATTTGAAAAGAGGTATGACATTACTGTATTTCATTAAATCAGGGAAAACTTCTTGGTCTACACATAAATTAAAAATTAAAGCTAAGTATGGGCTATAGTCTCAAGTATGGATGCACAAACTTTGACAGACATTCCCCATAGATCTTCGGTTAGTTTGATTTTTATTTGCCGGAAAGCTTTAATAACAATCATAGGGTTAATGTGTTTAAATTTAAATTCAGCCAGGCAGCCAGACACATTCGCCTTTAATAAGCCAATTGAGAGTTCAGGTGAGGAAATAAGAGCCTCCGTTGTTTTTAGTGGTATATCGGTAAAGAAATTTACAAATTCTTGAGCTACTTCCTGATTAGAGCTTTTAGGACCACATGCTGTATCTAATGTGTAGCTAGTGTTACGTATTTTCTTCCTGTTAGTCTCGTTATTTATAACTTTCCAAACTGCCTTTATTTTATTTTCTGCTGTTTTGATCTTGTTGCTAATGTGCAGTGCTTTAGCAACCTTGCACGTATTTCTAAAAATGTTTGAATACTTAGCAACATACTTGGTAAAAGTTTCAGTGTTTATAAAAGGCTTAAGGCCATAAAGGTCAAATAGTCTTAATAGTCTTCCTTACTTTTTCTGATACCTCTAGTTGCCCAATCACTAAATGAATATGAATTTAGGGCAAATACTTTTTGTCTTCTTTTCAAAAGTTTTATTGAATTCCGTGTGAACTATTGAAAAGAAACGATCAATTAATCAAACAATTGATCTATATTAATATCATCGAGGCTCATAACACTTAACTTGTTCTGTAGCGAAATATTATAACTATTTAATCTGCTAGAAGTTATAGGTCTAAATTTAATTTGATCTTTTTTAATGGGGGTGTATTACACCTAAAGGTTACAGTTTGTCCGCTATGGTCAGAAGGCAGACAATTTACTATTGCTTTATCTAAGTAATCACAATCGCATAAAATATTATCTATACAAGTAGCAGAAGATGGAGTGACTCTAGTAGGTTCTTTAAAAGTGTTGGTCAAGTCAAATGACTTAAAAAGATTTAATAAGCGACTGCTATTTGAGCATTCTTCTAAAATATTGATATTAAAATCACCACAAATAATTATAGATTTATTACTGGCTGCAAGTTTTGCCATCACATCTTCCATTATTAATTCAAATAAGGAAAAGTTTTGATAGTTTGGGGGTCTGTACACACACACAGTTCAACGCAATGTTCAACCGAGAGACCTACTATGTCATTACGTTGCTTATATTTAAAACAATTTTTTATTAATATTAGGGAACCTCCACAAAGCATAGTTTTACGGTTAAAGCAGCTACTCACCGTATAGTTCTCATGATTGATAAGCATTTGGTAATCCTTTAGCCAATGTTCAGTAAAACAAATAATGTCAAACTTACTATTTTCTAAAAACAATTCAATTTCTTATAATTTGGAAGAAATGCCTTGGATATTTTGGTGGAATAATTTTAAAGTGTTCTGCTGAGGCCCTTTTTTGCTAACTAATTGAGTGCAAGAAGATACGTTGAGTTCAACGAATTGGCCGTGAAAGTTGGATTTGATATTCAAAATATAACATTATAGCAAGCAGAAAATGCTATAATAATAATAAATAAATCTTTATTCAGAAACTCGAGAAGGTAAAATACAATATGAATCTAAAAACTAACTATGTAGGTATAATAATGTATGATGTCTGTACTAGGATAATCCTGTATCACAGGCTGCAGGAGCTCTAACAAAATGCTATATGTAGGGCTGTAGTTATTTTGTTGTTTAATATTTAACATGAGTGACAAAATTATTTTGATTAACTTAAACTCTAATAACTTAGAACTAAACACATAATTGCTACACGAAAATTGGCGTCAGCAGAATTTATTATAGGTTGCAAAACACATTCGAGGCGCTCTTGTTATAATCGATAATTGCACCTAGCGACTAATGTGCTTACAATAAATAAAATCGATGATAAGTATGTCAGCGCAGTGGTCTGTTATTGCTATGTTATTTCAGCAATATGCTTCAAACGCGGAAGTCTGTCCTAGAGTATGTGACGCTCTACGCGCCCTCGTAGTCGATGGAGTTGATGTACCTATATTCTGCTAATTTCTTAGCTGGGCACTCAACATCTCCCGTTTTGTGGTTGTTGGGCTTTTTAAAACGCGAGCACGTCGCACATTTAGGGGTGTCCGCTTTCTTCGGGCACTCAGACATCGAGTGTCCTGCTTCTCCGCAGTGACCACACGTGGAGTTTACCTCTCTGCATGATTTAGCTGCATGACCAAATTGTTGGCATTTTTAGCATCTGGTAACCAAGGTAAAGTCTCTAACAGGGCAGGAGGTCCAATTTATAAAAAATCTTGCTTGAGATATTATAGCTCTACGTATCTTGGCTGGAACTTCGATAACAAAGTTACAGGTCAATGTATCTTTCTTCCCAGATTTGTGGCTAAATTTAACTTCGGCCAAAAAGGTCTCCAGTGACATCCCTGGAAACTTATCGGCGATGTTCTGCTCGTACATGAACCTGAAGACGTCAGCATCAGCCAAAGAAGTCGGCACTCCTACAACCGTGATCCGTGGTTTGCGCTTGATGGGCTCGTCGGCTGTGAGTCCTGATGTAGACATCTGGACTGCGTGCTTGAGTTTATCAGCATCCATTTTGGTCTCGGTGCTGATAATAACACCTCCATTTTTGGTTTTCCGCACACCACGTACATGGAGCTTCATTTCGTCAGGGCGTATGATGTTTTGCACGAGGTCTTTTGTCTCGTCACTAGACTTCAATTTATCATTTGGATAAACTGCTACGGAACTTAAATTGTTTGGACGAACGAAATCCTTGGATCCTTTCTTCACCATATCGGAAAATGAAGCGGTTCCCACAGCACCAGAGTCCTTTATCGTCTGTTTGAGCTCCGAAATTTGTTCTGTGAGGCTGCGTTTTTCTTTCAGGTCATCGATTATGTTGAGGGCTTGACGGGATTTTTGCTTCAGAGCCTGATACAGCACTGCCATTTGAGTGGTCTCAGATTCTACTTTACGGCATAGGTTGGTAACCTTCAATTTCCGCTCCGAGTTGAGTTTGCCATCTGTTGCAATCGAGCAAACCTCATTTAACTTCAGCTGAACAGATGACATCCATTTTTGGATGTCGGGCGTGGATACAAAATCGATGGTGAAGTTAGACTGGTGGCTTTTCACTGGCGAGGCATTGGGTTGCACTCGACCACTTGAATTACCGGGGCTGTTATCCATTTTTCAACCAATTCACAATTTTTTTGTTTCCATTATTTAATAAACTACACACTTAACAAAATACTAAAGAAGGTCACTATTATTGCATTAAATAAATACTGCTAACGAGCACGTCTGTATACTGCGAACGGCCGCAATGCAATGATGACGTCGTGAGCCACGTCGAGGGATGTCGCTACGCCCCCGTCAGGGGGTGCGGCAGGCGGCATCGGGGCTATGCCCCCTGGCCGCGGAGGTCATACCGTGACCTGTAAAAACAGGCCCGTCATTTTGGTGCCTTTAGGCTGTGGCCTAGTGGCGTGCGACCGCAATGTCGCACGCCTGTGAATAGATGCTATGGAGTATTCCGTAGGCGCGCCTACAGCGCTGTCCATACAGCACTGTTTTCTTCACGACACCTCGGCGGTCTGTCCCCGCCAGGTGAGACCCGAAGGAGGCCCGGCGGGGGACGACCAGCGACAGAGGTGCCGACTCCGACGCACCTACGGAGGATGTAATGGTCCCTGCCCGCCCCGCTTCCAGAGCTAGCCGGTTACGTTACAGGCGAGGAACCGTTATGTGAGTATAGGCGGTATTGTACTGTGTAAACACCGCCCAGTGCAAGCGTGGCTCGCGAGCCCGCGCCGCGAGTCTACGCCTGTGTTTACGTGCTTGTGTAGGGATGCATGTGTGGTTGTAGCTGCGTGGCCTGCCTATATTAACTTAGCACAGGACACGCAACTGGATGTGTGTTGTGTGTGTAGAGTCGTAATTGTGTAGGTAAGCTGCGTGTATCCTGGAGAACAGCTTACCCAGGCGTCAAGTCCGGTGGGGAGGGGTCATCTTCCGCTACCAGGTCGCGGGGGAGAGGGCGCCTCGCGTTAGGGGGGCGCGCATGCCACGGCGCAATGTGCTTGACGTGCGGCCAAGCAGATGCGTCGGCACGCGCGAACATTCCCGTCGCAAGGCGCCGGATGGTGAGCCACGAGTCTCTACAAGGAACATACATACTTACTCTGGACGATGCTTGTACTTTTTTAGGATTCCTAACCATTCTTGTTTTTAGATATAAAATTAAATTGTTAAACTGTCAGCGAAATGATCAGAACTTTAACAATTCTGATAATTTCGTTCTTGAGGAGGGGGGAGTTATGCAACCTGAACCACAACGCGTGACCTCTGGAACCTTCCATGAATTTTGTTAACTCAGCAGATAAGTAGCGTTAAAACACACATGTAGCGACTAGGATCAGTATTGAAAATTTCATCGGAGCATGCACTTCTGCTCACACGTAACTCTACTCTTTTATTTAATACTAGCTGTTGCCCGCGGCTTCGCCCGCGTAAAGTTCGGTAACCGTCCAACTGGATCATACTAAAGGGATAAATAGTGCCCTACGTGTTAATCCAGGTTATGAAGTATCTATGTGCCAAATTTCATAACCATCACTATCACCACCACCATCATTATCACAATCATCACAATCACCATCACTATCACAATCACCATCACAATCACAATCACAATTCCAATCACCATCACTATCAAAGTCACAATCACTATCACCATCACAATAACCATCACCATCGCTATCACCATCGCAATCACCGCCACTATCACGATCACTATCACAATCACCATTATCGTTATCATAATCTTAATCATCGTAATCTTAATGATTATCATTGTAATCACAATCATTATCATCACAATCACCATCATCGTTATCACACTCATTATCATCGTAATCACAATCATGATCATCATTATCACAATCACCATCACAATCACAATCACAATCACAATCACCATCACATTCACCATCACAATCACCGCCACTATCACAATCACCATCACAATCACTATCACAATCACCATTATCGTTATCATAATCTTAATCATCGTAATCTTAATGATTATCATCGTAATCACAATCATCATCATCACAATTACCATCATCGTTATCACACTCATTATCATGGTAATCACAATCATTATCATCGTAATCACAATCATGATCATCATTATCACAATCACCATTATCGTTGTCATAATCTTAATCATCGTAATCTTAATGATTATCATCGTAATCACAATTATCATCATCACAATCACCATCATCGTTATCACACTCATTATCATTGTAATCACAATCATGATCATCATTATCACAATCACAATCACCATCACAATCACAATCACCATCACTATTACAGTCACAATCACTATCACCATCACAATCACCATAACCATCACAATCACCATCACCATCACCATCCCTATCACCATCACAATCACCATCACAATCACTATCACAATCACCTTCACCATCACAATCACTATCACAATCACCATCACAATCACCATCACAATCACAATCACCATCACATTCACCATCACAATCACCGCCACTATCACAATCATTACCACAATCACTATAACAATCACCATTATCGTTATCACAATCTTAATCATCGTAATCTTAATGATTATCATCGTAATCACAATCATCATCATCACAATCACAATCACAATCACCATCACAGTCACCATCACTATCACAATCACCATCACAATCACCATCACTATCACAGTCACAATAACTATCACCATCACCTTCACAATCACCTTCACAATCACCATCACCATCACAATCACCATCACAATCTCAATCACCATCACAGTCACCATCACTATCACAATCACCATCACAATCACCATCACTATCACAGTCACAATCACTATCACCATCACCATCACAATCACCATCACCATCACAATCACCATCACCATCGCTATCACCATCACAATCACCATCACAATCACTTTCACAATCACCTTCACCATCACAATCACTATCACAATCATCATCACAATCACAATCACCGTCATCGTTATCACAATCACAATCATCATTATCACAATCATTATCATCGTAATCACAACCATTACCATCGTAATCACAATCATCATCATCACAATATCCATCCTCGTTATAAAAATCATAATTATCGTTATCACACGCATCATCATCATTACCACAAACACCATCACTGTCACAATTACCAACACAATCACTATCACAATCACCATCAATATCACCATTCACAATCACTATCACCATCACCATCGCTATAACCATCACAATCATCGTCACTATTACAATCACCATAAAAATTACTATCACAATCACCATCATCGTTATCACAATCATCATCATCGTAATCACTATTATTATCATCGTAATCATAATCATCATCATCATTATCACAAACACCATCACTGTCACAATCACTATCACCATCACCATCACTATCACAGTCACAATCACTATAACCATCACAATCACCATTACCATCGCTATCATCATCACAATCACCGTCACTATCACTATCACAATCACCATCACCATCACCATCACAATCACAATCACCATCATCGTTATCACAATCACCATCATCGTTATCACAATCATCATCATCATTATCACGATCACCATCACTGTCAAAATCACAATCACCATCACTATCACCATTACAATAACCATCACCATCGCTATCACCATCACAATCACCTTCACCATCACCATAACAATCACAATCACCATCATCTTTATCACAATCACCATCATCATTATCACAATCACCATAACTATCACAGTCACAATCACCATCACTATCACAATCACCATCACATTCACCATCACTATCACAATCACCATTACCATTACTATCACAATCACCATCATCATCACAATCACCATCACTGTTATCACAATCATCATCATCATTATCACAATCATCATCATCGTAATCACAATCATTTTCATCGTAATCACAATGATTATCATTGTAATCACTATCATTTTCATCGTAATCACAATCATCATCATCGTAATCACAATGATTATCATCGTAATCACTATCATTTTCATCGTAATCACAATCATCATCATCGTAATCACAATCATTATCATCGTAATCGCAATCATCACCATCATCATCATTATCACAATCACCATCATCGTTATCACAATCATCACAATAAATCAACAATAACCCTGTATAGAAGTGGAATCCGCCATCTTCTGGATCTCAAAATAAATGCCATTTTCGTAATCTGCACCCCTGATAATCTCGGTATCGACACCTGTAGGCGAAGCACAGTAATGTGAGCTTTATTTTAATTAATAAGTATGTACCTATGTAGCAGTTAGGTATCTCTGTAACAATTAAGTACTTACGTAGTAGTTAGGCATCCCGTAATAGTAGAAAAATAACACGTGCATAATGATTTGATGCATAGTTTGTTAGAAAATAGGATAGTTGCAATAGAGTAATAGCATAAGGATTGTCTGAATATTCACGTTATGTAAGATATATATGCTATTAATGTATTTAAGTAAGTTAGAATCACGAAGTTATAACCACTAGCGTGAAGAAACCCTCTGATTGGCCAAAAAGGCCCTTTGTTTCGCTAGATGCATTGGGCAAGTCCATTTTAAATTAGGTCACAGGGGAGAAGAGCGGGACGCGCGGGGCAGGGTGCCACCGGCTTCCGCGCTACCGTATGGAGAACTGGCGGGGGTAACAGTGCGAGCCCACCGCTACCTGCGCTTACGCGCACGTGTATAAATAAGGCGCCCCCAGGCGCATTAAAGTTAGGATCGCCAGTGGTCCGTAGCCGAGTGCCACCTACAGCGCTGCACACGGCTACCAGAGGAAGTTTTCGGTAAAGTGAACCAAGTTGGGGGTACTTGCCGGAAACTTCCGCTCGCGCGGAACGCGACTACCGCCTCTTTCCCTGTGTTCGTACAAGTGCTCAGCACTGTTGCGAGCACAGGGGGAGCACACCAGCTGCCCGGTGCCTCGGCACCGAAGCGTTCGCGAGCCCACGTCACGAGAGAAGCCCGAAAAATGCCGAAGCCGACCTCGTCTCGCCGTGATGGCGTAGACGACGACTACTTGGTGGGTCGTCATTGGGGGCTGGACCGTCGTCGATGCCGAACATCGACCTCGCGATTCCCGGTCCGGCGCCGCCTGGACCCTCCCCCCCTCCGAGAGAGGAGAGGAAGTCGTCCAGCAAGGTGACAACCACCAAGAAGAAGAAGACGCCTGAAGCCCGGGGGAAGAGGGAAGAGGGCGGAGCGAGGCGGGGCGCGGCTGCTGTATCGCGCGGCCCGTCGGCGTCACCGGCGCCGGAGTGTGCTGTGCCGGTGCCTTCGTCGAGCCGACCGTGCGCCGTAGCTGCGCGCCCGCCTGCGCTCCGCCCGATTCCAACACAGGGCGCAGGGCTTCCCGCCACCGCGCATGGGGCTGCGCGCGACCCCATGCCGCAGGAGCAAGCCGCCGCAATCCCGTGGCGCGCGCCCACACCCCTGTCGCCCACACCGATGCCACGCACACTAGTGGCCACCACAGCGCCGATACCAGCGCCAACTGTGCGCCCTGCCACGCAACACCGCGCCGCCACGGCTGCGCGCCCCGCCGCGTCGACAGCGCCCTCCGGGGCTGCGTCCACGGCGAGGTTCGAGACCCCAAGATGGCACCGGGAGCGCGCCAGGCTCTCCTGGCGCCCCAGGTGCCCGCATCGCCGGCGCCCCCCCGTGCCGCGGCCTACGACTCACCAGCAGAACGGTCGGCATGCTCGTCGCGAGCCGGCTCGAGCATGTCGCTCGTGTCTGTGGGGTCGGAAGACTCGGGGCCGAGTGTGCAGGGGTGGCGCACACCTGGACGAACGCCGTCGCCGTCGCGGGGTTATGGCTCCGACTGCCGGTCGGAAGCACGGCCTCAGCGACGTCGCCGAAGCACGGACGTGGCCGAGGAGGAGGCGAAGCGATACTGCCCCGACCCGCCGCTGCAGCGCGACTGCGCGCCGCCGCGGGGGGGGAAGGTCACCGCAGGGTCGCCTACCTTTGCGGAGGCCACCCGTCGCACGCCTCCTGCCTCAACAACATCGACGCCGAAGAGTCCGGGGACGCAACAAGGGGTGAGTGTCACTAACACTGTCTCTCCCTCACAGTCAGCGGCCCCCCGGGACCTGGACAATGTAGCCGCCAGCCAGCCCAAGCCGAAGCCGCAGAAGCGGCTTAGGTATCCTCCGCTTGTAGTGGAAAAGCTGCCAGGATGGGCCTCACACTTCAGGGCCCTCAAGGAGAAGCTGGGCCGCCCCCCCAGTGCCCAACCTTTTGGCACTGGAATTCGCTTCACTCCAGAGAGTGAAGTTGAATATAGGGTGGTCCAGCGCTACTTGACCGACCTAGAGAAGGAAGATGGCACGTCCTGGTTTGCATACTCGCTACAGGCGGAGCGTAGCTTCAAGGTGGCCATCAGGGGGCTTCCAGTGGACACCACCCCTTCTGAAATCGAGGAGGAGCTCCGCGCGTTGGGGTACGAGCCGGAGTATGTTCGCCACATCAAGGCGAGCCAGGGACGACCCGGCTGCGTATTTCACGCCGTACTGAAGAGGATGCCTGACGTACGCAGGATATTTGACACCTCCGTGTTCTTGTACATGAGAGGTGTCAAGATTGAAGCCTGGCGGGGCAAACGTGGGCCCGCCCAGTGCCACCGGTGCCAGAAGTGGAGGCATTCGTCGCACCATTGCCACCGACCGCTCGCCTGTGTCCGCTGCAGAGAGGGGCACACAGCGCGGGACTGCCCCCGCCCACGTGACGCACCAGCTACGTGCGGCTACTGCGGGGGTGAGCATCCCGCCAACAATATCAAGTGCCCCTCTTTCCAGGCAGAGATAAGGGCAAACAGGCGAGCGGGCACAGTCGCCGCCATTACCGCCTCACGCCGACCGGCAACGGTCCCCGAGGGGCCAACAGACGTGGCCACCACAGAGGCCCAAGGTGAGTCGCTGATGGCGGCGGCCAACGGGCCCACCAACAGGGGAGAAGCTCCCCCCTCCTCGAAGCGGCGGAGGGGTAAGAAGAGGAAGCGGAGGGGCAAGGGTAAAGCACCCGCGCCCCCCACCGCACCTGAGGGAGAACAACCGGGCGACCAGCTTCCGACCCTGGAGCGGGCTGTGACTCCGGCTGCAACCCAAGTCGCTGAGGTGCGCGTTGTCACTTATCACCGCGGCGGACACTGTTTGCGTTGGTAAGTTGATGTTCACTATTGTGCGGCACTTTATTTTATGACATTGTCCATTTGGTCCCTTTATTTGAGTTTGTACCACTCGCGACGTCAAGTCTGTCACTCCGTAGCCTCCCGCGGTTTTAAGCACAAGAGGTACACGCGGACCCGCTAGGTTAGTGGCGAGTGAACTGTCTATTAGTGATACTGTTGCACCATCGTCTAATAACGCGTAGCACTGTATGTCGTCACTGTTTTTATTACACAAAGTCACTGGTATTATTTTTAGTAGGGCTGAGGCTCTCCATTCTCCAATGTTCGTCACACTTTCTTGTTTGGTCGGTGCTTTATCAGCGTGTAACAACATGTGATGCCCATAGCCGCACTTTTCACATCTGTTTGCGCGGCAAAACCTCTTGGGGTGTTTTCTAATAAGACACTTGAAACACATATTCTTCTCTTTGATTGTGTCCCATCGTTGTTGAACACTCAACTTATTAAAAGGTTCACACTTTTCTATGGCGTGTTCACCTTTACATATTACGCACTCTTTCGGTGCTGAAGACTCGTCACTCTGTGCGTTCACTCGTTGCATCAACGGTGGTCTGTTAGTGACAGGGCGTGCGGTATTCACTGGTCGAGCTTGACCGGAGACTTGCTTCTGCTGCTGCTTCACAGGAGGCTTCGATGTACTAGGCTCGTACATGGTTGCCTGTACATAGTAAGACGTCGATCGCGCCAAATGTATTAAAAAGTGCGATACTACTTCTAAGCTCGGTGACACTCTTAAGTCCACCCCCTGTGAGTTATCTAAACCCATAGCGAAATCACCATACTGCGCACGTTGTACTGGTGTCAGCTTGCTCAGCAGCTCACTCACTAACTGTGGGTTATTAAGGTAACCTTCCGCACGAATATTCTTTAGTAGTGACACGCAGTTTCTTACAGTAGTAGAGAATTTCCTCAGCTCCCGGCCACTATCCGTCACTCTGGGTAAATCTCTGACCTTTTTCAGTGCACATTGTAGCACTAGGGTTGGATGACCGAACTCTTCCTCTAGGGCATGCATTATTGCTGACGGGTCTGTTGACGTTCGCAATAAATCTTCTACCGCCGTCTTAGCTTCGCCATGCAATGAGGTTTTTAGTCGTGCTATGTTCTCGTGTGCCTTGAAACTGTATAGCTCAGTCGTGTCCCAATACATATTTCTATATGAAATCCAATCAGCAGGGTCGCCATTAAAATGCGGCAATTCATAAGCCTGCCTTGGTACCGGCCGCGGACGTGCCAGGCCCGTGATCGCTTTTGCCAGTTGGTCGATTTTTATGTCTCTTTCCCCTGACGATTCTCGCCGTCTTTCTCTTTCACCCACTCTGTCATATCTCTGCCGCTGTGTATCCGACTCAAGCGTTGATACACGAGGTACACTTGCGACCGGAGTGGTAAAGACGGGATTATTGTCGGGCAGACACTGGCAAGTACGTCTGCGTAGTAGGTATCATTATGTTTCCCACCGGGACTGACGCAGACGACTCTATTACACGCGACACATTTATCTCTCGGGGCACAGTACATTCACGGTATGTAAGTGGTTCAATATTCACTCTACTCACATTTTGCTCCTGGATCGCAGATGTGTCACGGGCCGCAGCCACTTCAACAGGCGCGCGCGCTAAAGACTGCAACACTGTATCTGATAACACTGCATCCGTTTGAGTCACTTGGGGCGTTGTATTAATCCATTCCTCAACGCGATGTGCGGTATCTACATCTGAATTTGAGTCCTCACTCTCAGCAGCCGCTTCCAGTTCAGCGAGGTCTGCTTCCATCCGTTTCCTCACGAGGTTCTCCTTTAACTTTACTAAGTCGCGCTCAGCTTCGTACTCGATCCTTTTTCTTAGGAATTCGACGCTCCTGCGACTATTCCTAGACGAGCCTTTGCTGCTTTGTCTTGATCCCTGGCGCCTTCCAACGACTGTCTGTCCCTCTGACGTACTTCTGTAGTCGTACACTTGACCTGGCCCCGTCAGGGGAATATCTCGTACAGACGTCGATGCCACTGTTGGTGCGGCCGACGGTGAACCCGGCGTCCTTTCAGACGGCAAGCCTGAGTCCGAGACGACGTCATTCTTACGCCGCTGACTCATTTCGACGGCCAGTTTTCTGACAATGCTGCGCGTGGTCATAGTACTCTTCTGACTCATGATTTATTCCACACCTCTTGACGAACTAGATCCGGCTCGAAGGATCAAAATGTCGGCGATGCGACACGGAAATAGGATCAGGTAGGTTAGTCAGGTAGGTTAGCGTCACCCCCGGGTGACGCTGTTCCCTTTACGAGGATGTGGAATAAATAAATAAACACTGATACCAACTTTAAAACACTATATTTACACTAAATCAGCTTTACACACAATTAAAGCAGGTATCTTAAAACTAACTGAGTCACAATTATTCACTAGTACTATTTACACAACTACTTTTCACAACTTAACGCAGACTTAAACTACTTCAACATTGACTACTTCGCGGCGCAGGGTAACAACAACTAGATGTGTGTTACACATACAATACCGCCCACACACACACGTCGTTTCCGCAGCCCGAACCACTGCCGGCTAGCTCTGGTTAGTGGGGCGGGCGGGAATCACACATCCACTGTAGGTGCGCTGTAAGTCGGTGCCTCTGTCGCTGGTTGTCCCCCGCTGGGCCTCCCTCGGGTAACCGGGGGTCTCACCACAAGGAGACAGACCGCCGGGGCACTGTGAAGAAAGCAGCGCTGTGCAACAGCGCTGTGGCGCGCCTACAGGACACATACAGCAGCCACACACATGGGCGCATAATACGCCCAACCAACCTCTGGACAATGAGTCCAACACAAGGACGGGTCCGTCTCAACGGACCGAGGTATAGCCGCCGCGGTCAGAGGGCATAACCCTGATACCGCCTGCCGCGCCCCCTGGCGGGGGCGCAGCGAATTCCAATTGTAGATTAAAGTTAGTCTTCTCACATCCTCCGTTCTCGTAACATCTAGTTGTTGTTACCCTGCGCCGCGAAGTAGTCAATGTTGAAGTAGTTTAAGTCTGCGTTAAGTTGTGAAAAGTAGTTGTGTAAATAGTACTAGTGAATAATTGTGACTCAGTTAGTTTTAAGATACCTGCTTTAATTGTGTGTAAAGCTGATTTAGTGTAAATATAGTGTTTTAAAGTTGGTATCAGTGTTTATTTATTTATTCCACATCCTCGTAAAGGGAACAGCGTCACCCGGGGGTGACGCTAACCTACCTGACTAACCTACCTGATCCTATTTCCGTGTCGCATCGCCGACATTTTGGTCCTTCGAGCCGGATCTAGTTCGTCAAGAGGTGTGGAATAAATCATGAGTCAGAAGAGTACTATGACCACGCGCAGCATTGTCAGAAAATTGGCCGTCGAAATGAGTCAGCGGCGTAAGAATGACGTCGTCTCGGACTCAGGCTTGCCGTCTGAAAGGACGCCGGGTTCACCGTCGGCCGCACCAACAGTGGCATCGACGTCTGTACGAGATATTCCCCTGACGGGGCCAGGTCAAGTGTACGACTACAGAAGTACGTCAGAGGGACAGACAGTCGTTGGAAGGCGCCAGGGATCAAGACAAAGCAGCAAAGGCTCGTCTAGGAATAGTCGCAGGAGCGTCGAATTCCTAAGAAAAAGGATCGAGTACGAAGCTGAGCGCGACTTAGTAAAGTTAAAGGAGAACCTCGTGAGGAAACGGATGGAAGCAGACCTCGCTGAACTGGAAGCGGCTGCTGAGAGTGAGGACTCAAATTCAGATGTGGATACCGCACATCGCGTTGAGGAATGGATTAATACAACGCCCCAAGTGACTCAAACGGATGCAGTGTTATCAGATACAGTGTTGCAGTCTTTAGCGCGCGCGCCTGTTGAAGTGGCTGCGGCCCGTGACACATCTGCGATCCAGGAGCAAAATGTGAGTAGAGTGAATATTGAACCACTTACATACCGTGAATGTACTGTGCCCCGAGAGATAAATGTGTCGCGTGTAATAGAGTCGTCTGCGTCAGTCCCGGTGGGAAACATAATGATACCTACTACGCAGACGTACTTGCCAGTGTCTGCCCGACAATAATCCCGTCTTTACCACTCCGGTCGCAAGTGTACCTCGTGTATCAACGCTTGAGTCGGATACACAGCGGCAGAGATATGACAGAGTGGGTGAAAGAGAAAGACGGCGAGAATCGTCAGGGGAAAGAGACATAAAAATCGACCAACTGGCAAAAGCGATCACGGGTCTGGCACGTCCGCGGCCGGTACCAAGGCAGGCTTATGAATTGCCGCATTTTAATGGCGACCCTGCTGATTGGATTTCATATAGAAATATGTATTGGGACACGACTGAGCTATACAGTTTCAAGGCACACGAGAACATAGCACGACTAAAAACCTCATTGCATGGCGAAGCTAAGACGGCGGTAGAAGATTTATTGCGAACGTCAACAGACCCGTCAGCAATAATGCATGCCCTAGAGGAAGAGTTCGGTCATCCAACCCTAGTGCTACAATGTGCACTGAAAAAGGTCAGAGATTTACCCAGAGTGACGGATAGTGGCCGGGAGCTGAGGAAATTCTCTACTACTGTAAGAAACTGCGTGTCACTACTAAAGAATATTCGTGCGGAAGGTTACCTTAATAACCCACAGTTAGTGAGTGAGCTGCTGAGCAAGCTGACACCAGTACAACGTGCGCAGTATGGTGATTTCGCTATGGGTTTAGATAACTCACAGGGGGTGGACTTAAGAGTGTCACCGAGCTTAGAAGTAGTATCGCACTTTTTAATACATTTGGCGCGATCGACGTCTTACTATGTACAGGCAACCATGTACGAGCCTAGTACATCGAAGCCTCCTGTGAAGCAGCAGCAGAAGCAAGTCTCCGGTCAAGCTCGACCAGTGAATACCGCACGCCCTGTCACTAACAGACCACCGTTGATGCAACGAGTGAACGCACAGAGTGACGAGTCTTCAGCACCGAAAGAGTGCGTAATATGTAAAGGTGAACACGCCATAGAAAAGTGTGAACCTTTTAATAAGTTGAGTGTTCAACAACGATGGGACACAATCAAAGAGAAGAATATGTGTTTCAAGTGTCTTATTAGAAAACACCCCAAGAGGTTTTGCCGCGCAAACATGTGAAAAGTGCGGCTATGGGCATCACATGTTGTTACACGCTGATAAAGCACCGACCAAACAAGAAAGTGTGACGAACATTGGAGAATGGAGAGCCTCAGCCCTACTAAAAATAATACCAGTGACTTTGTGTAATAAAAACAGTGACGACATACAGTGCTACGCGTTATTAGACGATGGTGCAACAGTATCACTAATAGACAGTTCACTCGCCACTAACCTAGCGGGTCCGCGTGTACCTCTTGTGCTTAAAACCGCGGGAGGCTACGGAGTGACAGACTTGACGTCGCGAGTGGTACAAACTCAAATAAAGGGACCAAATGGACAATGTCATAAAATAAAGTGCCGCACAATAGTGAACATCAACTTACCAACGCAAACAGTGTCCGCCGCGGTGATAAGTGACAACGCGCACCTCAGCGACTTGGGTTGCGTGGAAATGAGGGGTGCCAAGCCGCTGCTGCTACTCGGGCAGGATAACTGGGAGCTGCTCGTCGGCCAGGACTTTCGCCGTGGACGATCTGGTAAGCCAGTTGCCTCACTTACGAAGCTAGGTTGGGTCATACATGGACCACTTAATAATGCCAATGATATAAATTCAGTAAATTGTATGACAGTCTCCCTTCCTGAGTTACACAATCTAGTAAAGTCACAATTCGAGTTAGAAGCACTAGGCATTTCAGCGAACCTTCGAAAACATAAGGACGTTGAAAGAGCATTAAATGTTTTAGACAGCACTAGTCGTCGCGTTACTGACAAGTCACAATGGGAAGTAGGTTTACTATGGAAACATGAAAATACACAGTTACCTAATAATTATAATCAGGCCCGTCTATACGGTATTGAGAGACGCATGCGCAAGGACGCTGTGTTTGCCGAGGCGTACACCAAACAAATAGAGAGATTGTTAGATGAAGGTTATGCTCGTAAGGTAGAGGGAAATTTAGATAGCTCTCCGGTTTGGTACCTACCACACTTTGGAGTAGTGAACCCAAACAAACCAGGGAAGCTTCGATTAGTGTTTGATGCGGCAGCTATATCTCACGGTACGTGTTTAAATGATAACCTGTTAACGGGACCTGACATGTTAAATTCATTGTTAGGTATTTTATTAAAATTTAGGCTAGGCCCCATAGCATTTTCAGGGGATATCGCTGACATGTTCATGCGAATAAGAATTAGGGTAGAGGATCAAGGTGCTCAATTATTTTTATGGAGAGGGGCGGAACAAGATAGAGAACCAGATACATATGCGATGAATTCTATGATATTTGGTGCCGTCTCATCACCAACCACGGCAATCTATATATTGAATAAGAATGCCAGTGAGTTCATTAAAGATTTTCCCGAAGCTGTTGAAGCTATAAAGACCAAGCATTATATGGACTATTATTTAGATAGTGCTTGGTCAGAGGAACAAGCTAACAGGCTGATTGAGCAAGTAACCAGAATACACGCCTCCGGTGGATTCATAATACGGGGGTGGGTCACGAACTCAACAGAGCTTAGGGATAGGTTAAAGATAGACATGCCTGAAAGAATAGCGTTAGAAAAAGGAGTAGGCGCGGTAGAGAGAACGCTAGGTTTAATCTGGTCACCTAAGGATGACGAATTAGGTTTTGATCTTTCATTTAAACGTTTGCCAGCGGAGCTTGTAAACGGTAGTGTAGTGCCCACTAAACGGCAATTTTTGAGTCTTATAATGTCCATTTACGACCCACTGGGTTTCCTGTACCCCTGTGTGATTCAATCACGTATTTTGATGCAGAGAATATGGAAGTCAGGAATCCAGTGGGATGAAGTATTAAAAGAAAAGGATGCCAAAGCATGGTTCAAGTGGCTTAAGAATTTATATCTTTTGGATGAAGTAAAGATACCACGGTGGTATGGGTTAGACTTAAAAGACCTAAAACTACATGTGTTTGGCGACGCAAGCGTGCTAGCTTACGCCGCAGTCGCTTACCTAGTAGGGTATAACTCCGAAGGAAATAGGGAGATTGTCATGCTATTAGGGAAAGCGCGAGTAGCACCACAAAAGGTTATCTCTATCCCTAGATTAGAGCTGCAAGCGGCAGTATTAGCCTGCCGACTAGCAGAGACTGTCGAAAAAGAGCTAGGGTTACTGATCAGGGAGAAATTTTATTGGACTGACAGTAAGACCGTACTAAAATGGATCAACTCGGATGCTCAAGAGTTCCAAAGGTTCGTTTCTCATAGACTAGCGGAGATAGATAGGCTGTCAGAAAGAGGCAACTGGCGCTGGGTCCCCTCGGAGGACAACCCAGCTGACGAAGCGACCAGGTTACATTGGCCCGATAATTGCACGAAGTGGCTCTCGGGCCCCTTGTTTTTACGTGACCCACAGGAGCAGTGGCCAGCGTGTCATGAGTCAGAGGCGGCGGAGGAGGACCTCGAGCGCATCCAGCAAGTCCACACGTCGGCTGCACATGCGACACCGCTCCTGGACTACGAGCGGTATTCATCGTGGCCACGCATTCAGCGTGCTATGGCACGTATCCTCATCTTCATCGGCCGGTGTCGCAAGCATCGGGCCACGACGGAGCTGCAACCTCACGACTTAGAAGATGCACACGATCACATTGTAAAGTTGTGCCAAGAGGAAAGCTTCCATGAAGAACGGGCTGCCATCTTAAAAGGGCTTCCCGTACCCAACAACAGCAATATTAAAACACTGGACCCAATGATTACTGACGACGGGTTATTACGAGTCAGAGGACGTCTAAGTGCCTGCAAAGAGCTCACATTTAGTGAAAAGCACCCAATAATATTAGATGGACGTCACCCATTAACTAGAAGGCTGATCGCTCACTATCACGCGACAGCCTTACACGCCAACCATGAGACCGTCGTAAATAACCTACGTGAGAAATACTGGATCACGAAGGTCAGAGCAGCAGTGAAGATGGTGGTCGCAAGTTGTCAGCTCTGTCGCATCCGCAGAGCCAAGCCCGCCCCACCAAAGATGGGCGACCTACCCCTAGCACGACTAGAGACATCAAGAAGAGCTTTTGTGCGAGTGGGTGTGGACTACTTCGGCCCTATGGAGGTAGCAATTGGCCGGCGCCGCGAAAAGAGGTGGGGCGCATTATTTACCTGCCTCACCACACGCGCCGTCCACCTAGAGTTAGCCGCCTCGCTAAGCGCCGACTCAGCAATATTAGCCTTGCGGCGCCTGATAGCGCGCCGCGGGCAACCAGCACATATGTACTCTGAACAGGGTACGAACTTCCACGTTATGCCACCAACCGTGGCATAACGTGGCATTTTAACCCCCCGGCAGCACCTCACATGGGTGGCTGTTGGGAACGCCTGGTGAGGTCCGTGAAGAACGCGCTAAAGGCCACGCTGAAAGAACGAGCGCCTCGTGAGGAGGTCCTTTACACCCTCCTCACAGAAGCCGAACTCATAGTGAACAGCCGACCGCTGAGCTACGTGTACGACGACCACAATCAACCTGTGGTCCTGACACCCAACCATTTACTCCTGGGCACTGCGTCCGGGAGTACTCCGTTCGCGCCGAGTGACAACGACGACATCGACTCCCGCCGGCAGTGGCGGCGCGTCAACGCGCTCGCCGACATGTTCTGGCGGCGCTGGCTTCGGGAGTATCTCCCGACTCTACAACGGCGTGATAAGTGGGCAAATAATGTGCCAAATGTGCGTGTCAGTGATGTGGTAGTGATCGTGGACAACAATAAAGGACGAAGTGCATGGACAAAGGGTATAATCCAAGCGGTGTACCACGAAAATGATGGCATTATCCGTGTAGTCGATGTAAAAACCGTAAATGGGGTCCTGCGTCGGCCCGTAGCGAAGATTATTGTGCTTCCCACAGACCAAGATGTAATGCGGCTGAACCCTGTTACTGGGGGTGGAATGTAGGCGAAGCACAGTAATGTGAGCTTTATTTAGATAAATAAGTATGTACCTATGTAGCAGTTAGGTATCTCTGTAACAATTAAGTACTTACGTAGTAGTTAGGCATCCCGTAATAGTAGAAAAATAACACGTGCATAATGATTTGATGCATAGTTTGTTAGAAAATAGGATAGTTGCAATAGAGTAATAGCATAAGGATTGTCTGAATATTCACGTTATGTAAGATATATATGCTATTAATGTATTTAAGTAAGTTAGAATCACGAAGTTATAACCACTAGCGTGAAGAAACCCTCTGATTGGCCAAAAAGGCCCTTTGTTTCGCTAGATGCATTGGGCAAGTCCATTTTAAATTAGGTCACAGGGGAGAAGAGCGGGACGCGCGGGGCAGGGTGCCACCGGCTTCCGCGCTACCGTATGGAGAACTGGCGGGGGTAACAGTGCGAGCCCACCGCTACCTGCGCTTACGCGCACGTGTATAAATAAGGCGCCCCCAGGCGCATTAAAGTTAGGATCGCCAGTGGTCCGTAGCCGAGTGCCACCTACAGCGCTGCACACGGCTACCAGAGGAAGTTTTCGGTAAAGTGAACCAAGTTGGGGGTACTTGCCGGAAACTTCCGCTCGCGCGGAACGCGACTACCGCCTCTTTCCCTGTGTTCGTACAAGTGCTCAGCACTGTTGCGAGCACAGGGGGAGCACACCAGCTGCCCGGTGCCTCGGCACCGAAGCGTTCGCGAGCCCACGTCACGAGAGAAGCCCGAAAAATGCCGAAGCCGACCTCGTCTCGCCGTGATGGCGTAGACGACGACTACTTGGTGGGTCGTCATTGGGGGCTGGACCGTCGTCGATGCCGAACATCGACCTCGCGATTCCCGGTCCGGCGCCGCCTGGACCCTCCCCCCCTCCGAGAGAGGAGAGGAAGTCGTCCAGCAAGGTGACAACCACCAAGAAGAAGAAGACGCCTGAAGCCCGGGGGAAGAGGGAAGAGGGCGGAGCGAGGCGGGGCGCGGCTGCTGTATCGCGCGGCCCGTCGGCGTCACCGGCGCCGGAGTGTGCTGTGCCGGTGCCTTCGTCGAGCCGACCGTGCGCCGTAGCTGCGCGCCCGCCTGCGCTCCGCCCGATTCCAACACAGGGCGCAGGGCTTCCCGCCACCGCGCATGGGGCTGCGCGCGACCCCATGCCGCAGGAGCAAGCCGCCGCAATCCCGTGGCGCGCGCCCACACCCCTGTCGCCCACACCGATGCCACGCACACTAGTGGCCACCACAGCGCCGATACCAGCGCCAACTGTGCGCCCTGCCACGCAACACCGCGCCGCCACGGCTGCGCGCCCCGCCGCGTCGACAGCGCCCTCCGGGGCTGCGTCCACGGCGAGGTTCGAGACCCCAAGATGGCACCGGGAGCGCGCCAGGCTCTCCTGGCGCCCCAGGTGCCCGCATCGCCGGCGCCCCCCCGTGCCGCGGCCTACGACTCACCAGCAGAACGGTCGGCATGCTCGTCGCGAGCCGGCTCGAGCATGTCGCTCGTGTCTGTGGGGTCGGAAGACTCGGGGCCGAGTGTGCAGGGGTGGCGCACACCTGGACGAACGCCGTCGCCGTCGCGGGGTTATGGCTCCGACTGCCGGTCGGAAGCACGGCCTCAGCGACGTCGCCGAAGCACGGACGTGGCCGAGGAGGAGGCGAAGCGATACTGCCCCGACCCGCCGCTGCAGCGCGACTGCGCGCCGCCGCGGGGGGGGAAGGTCACCGCAGGGTCGCCTACCTTTGCGGAGGCCACCCGTCGCACGCCTCCTGCCTCAACAACATCGACGCCGAAGAGTCCGGGGACGCAACAAGGGGTGAGTGTCACTAACACTGTCTCTCCCTCACAGTCAGCGGCCCCCCGGGACCTGGACAATGTAGCCGCCAGCCAGCCCAAGCCGAAGCCGCAGAAGCGGCTTAGGTATCCTCCGCTTGTAGTGGAAAAGCTGCCAGGATGGGCCTCACACTTCAGGGCCCTCAAGGAGAAGCTGGGCCGCCCCCCCAGTGCCCAACCTTTTGGCACTGGAATTCGCTTCACTCCAGAGAGTGAAGTTGAATATAGGGTGGTCCAGCGCTACTTGACCGACCTAGAGAAGGAAGATGGCACGTCCTGGTTTGCATACTCGCTACAGGCGGAGCGTAGCTTCAAGGTGGCCATCAGGGGGCTTCCAGTGGACACCACCCCTTCTGAAATCGAGGAGGAGCTCCGCGCGTTGGGGTACGAGCCGGAGTATGTTCGCCACATCAAGGCGAGCCAGGGACGACCCGGCTGCGTATTTCACGCCGTACTGAAGAGGATGCCTGACGTACGCAGGATATTTGACACCTCCGTGTTCTTGTACATGAGAGGTGTCAAGATTGAAGCCTGGCGGGGCAAACGTGGGCCCGCCCAGTGCCACCGGTGCCAGAAGTGGAGGCATTCGTCGCACCATTGCCACCGACCGCTCGCCTGTGTCCGCTGCAGAGAGGGGCACACAGCGCGGGACTGCCCCCGCCCACGTGACGCACCAGCTACGTGCGGCTACTGCGGGGGTGAGCATCCCGCCAACAATATCAAGTGCCCCTCTTTCCAGGCAGAGATAAGGGCAAACAGGCGAGCGGGCACAGTCGCCGCCATTACCGCCTCACGCCGACCGGCAACGGTCCCCGAGGGGCCAACAGACGTGGCCACCACAGAGGCCCAAGGTGAGTCGCTGATGGCGGCGGCCAACGGGCCCACCAACAGGGGAGAAGCTCCCCCCTCCTCGAAGCGGCGGAGGGGTAAGAAGAGGAAGCGGAGGGGCAAGGGTAAAGCACCCGCGCCCCCCACCGCACCTGAGGGAGAACAACCGGGCGACCAGCTTCCGACCCTGGAGCGGGCTGTGACTCCGGCTGCAACCCAAGTCGCTGAGGTGCGCGTTGTCACTTATCACCGCGGCGGACACTGTTTGCGTTGGTAAGTTGATGTTCACTATTGTGCGGCACTTTATTTTATGACATTGTCCATTTGGTCCCTTTATTTGAGTTTGTACCACTCGCGACGTCAAGTCTGTCACTCCGTAGCCTCCCGCGGTTTTAAGCACAAGAGGTACACGCGGACCCGCTAGGTTAGTGGCGAGTGAACTGTCTATTAGTGATACTGTTGCACCATCGTCTAATAACGCGTAGCACTGTATGTCGTCACTGTTTTTATTACACAAAGTCACTGGTATTATTTTTAGTAGGGCTGAGGCTCTCCATTCTCCAATGTTCGTCACACTTTCTTGTTTGGTCGGTGCTTTATCAGCGTGTAACAACATGTGATGCCCATAGCCGCACTTTTCACATCTGTTTGCGCGGCAAAACCTCTTGGGGTGTTTTCTAATAAGACACTTGAAACACATATTCTTCTCTTTGATTGTGTCCCATCGTTGTTGAACACTCAACTTATTAAAAGGTTCACACTTTTCTATGGCGTGTTCACCTTTACATATTACGCACTCTTTCGGTGCTGAAGACTCGTCACTCTGTGCGTTCACTCGTTGCATCAACGGTGGTCTGTTAGTGACAGGGCGTGCGGTATTCACTGGTCGAGCTTGACCGGAGACTTGCTTCTGCTGCTGCTTCACAGGAGGCTTCGATGTACTAGGCTCGTACATGGTTGCCTGTACATAGTAAGACGTCGATCGCGCCAAATGTATTAAAAAGTGCGATACTACTTCTAAGCTCGGTGACACTCTTAAGTCCACCCCCTGTGAGTTATCTAAACCCATAGCGAAATCACCATACTGCGCACGTTGTACTGGTGTCAGCTTGCTCAGCAGCTCACTCACTAACTGTGGGTTATTAAGGTAACCTTCCGCACGAATATTCTTTAGTAGTGACACGCAGTTTCTTACAGTAGTAGAGAATTTCCTCAGCTCCCGGCCACTATCCGTCACTCTGGGTAAATCTCTGACCTTTTTCAGTGCACATTGTAGCACTAGGGTTGGATGACCGAACTCTTCCTCTAGGGCATGCATTATTGCTGACGGGTCTGTTGACGTTCGCAATAAATCTTCTACCGCCGTCTTAGCTTCGCCATGCAATGAGGTTTTTAGTCGTGCTATGTTCTCGTGTGCCTTGAAACTGTATAGCTCAGTCGTGTCCCAATACATATTTCTATATGAAATCCAATCAGCAGGGTCGCCATTAAAATGCGGCAATTCATAAGCCTGCCTTGGTACCGGCCGCGGACGTGCCAGGCCCGTGATCGCTTTTGCCAGTTGGTCGATTTTTATGTCTCTTTCCCCTGACGATTCTCGCCGTCTTTCTCTTTCACCCACTCTGTCATATCTCTGCCGCTGTGTATCCGACTCAAGCGTTGATACACGAGGTACACTTGCGACCGGAGTGGTAAAGACGGGATTATTGTCGGGCAGACACTGGCAAGTACGTCTGCGTAGTAGGTATCATTATGTTTCCCACCGGGACTGACGCAGACGACTCTATTACACGCGACACATTTATCTCTCGGGGCACAGTACATTCACGGTATGTAAGTGGTTCAATATTCACTCTACTCACATTTTGCTCCTGGATCGCAGATGTGTCACGGGCCGCAGCCACTTCAACAGGCGCGCGCGCTAAAGACTGCAACACTGTATCTGATAACACTGCATCCGTTTGAGTCACTTGGGGCGTTGTATTAATCCATTCCTCAACGCGATGTGCGGTATCCACATCTGAATTTGAGTCCTCACTCTCAGCAGCCGCTTCCAGTTCAGCGAGGTCTGCTTCCATCCGTTTCCTCACGAGGTTCTCCTTTAACTTTACTAAGTCGCGCTCAGCTTCGTACTCGATCCTTTTTCTTAGGAATTCGACGCTCCTGCGACTATTCCTAGACGAGCCTTTGCTGCTTTGTCTTGATCCCTGGCGCCTTCCAACGACTGTCTGTCCCTCTGACGTACTTCTGTAGTCGTACACTTGACCTGGCCCCGTCAGGGGAATATCTCGTACAGACGTCGATGCCACTGTTGGTGCGGCCGACGGTGAACCCGGCGTCCTTTCAGACGGCAAGCCTGAGTCCGAGACGACGTCATTCTTACGCCGCTGACTCATTTCGACGGCCAGTTTTCTGACAATGCTGCGCGTGGTCATAGTACTCTTCTGACTCATGATTTATTCCACACCTCTTGACGAACTAGATCCGGCTCGAAGGATCAAAATGTCGGCGATGCGACACGGAAATAGGATCAGGTAGGTTAGTCAGGTAGGTTAGCGTCACCCCCGGGTGACGCTGTTCCCTTTACGAGGATGTGGAATAAATAAATAAACACTGATACCAACTTTAAAACACTATATTTACACTAAATCAGCTTTACACACAATTAAAGCAGGTATCTTAAAACTAACTGAGTCACAATTATTCACTAGTACTATTTACACAACTACTTTTCACAACTTAACGCAGACTTAAACTACTTCAACATTGACTACTTCGCGGCGCAGGGTAACAACAACTAGATGTGTGTTACACATACAATACCGCCCACACACACACGTCGTTTCCGCAGCCCGAACCACTGCCGGCTAGCTCTGGTTAGTGGGGCGGGCGGGAATCACACATCCACTGTAGGTGCGCTGTAAGTCGGTGCCTCTGTCGCTGGTTGTCCCCCGCTGGGCCTCCCTCGGGTAACCGGGGGTCTCACCACAAGGAGACAGACCGCCGGGGCACTGTGAAGAAAGCAGCGCTGTGCAACAGCGCTGTGGCGCGCCTACAGGACACATACAGCAGCCACACACATGGGCGCATAATACGCCCAACCAACCTCTGGACAATGAGTCCAACACAAGGACGGGTCCGTCTCAACGGACCGAGGTATAGCCGCCGCGGTCAGAGGGCATAACCCTGATACCGCCTGCCGCGCCCCCTGGCGGGGGCGCAGCGAATTCCAATTGTAGATTAAAGTTAGTCTTCTCACATCCTCCGTTCTCGTAACATCTAGTTGTTGTTACCCTGCGCCGCGAAGTAGTCAATGTTGAAGTAGTTTAAGTCTGCGTTAAGTTGTGAAAAGTAGTTGTGTAAATAGTACTAGTGAATAATTGTGACTCAGTTAGTTTTAAGATACCTGCTTTAATTGTGTGTAAAGCTGATTTAGTGTAAATATAGTGTTTTAAAGTTGGTATCAGTGTTTATTTATTTATTCCACATCCTCGTAAAGGGAACAGCGTCACCCGGGGGTGACGCTAACCTACCTGACTAACCTACCTGATCCTATTTCCGTGTCGCATCGCCGACATTTTGGTCCTTCGAGCCGGATCTAGTTCGTCAAGAGGTGTGGAATAAATCATGAGTCAGAAGAGTACTATGACCACGCGCAGCATTGTCAGAAAATTGGCCGTCGAAATGAGTCAGCGGCGTAAGAATGACGTCGTCTCGGACTCAGGCTTGCCGTCTGAAAGGACGCCGGGTTCACCGTCGGCCGCACCAACAGTGGCATCGACGTCTGTACGAGATATTCCCCTGACGGGGCCAGGTCAAGTGTACGACTACAGAAGTACGTCAGAGGGACAGACAGTCGTTGGAAGGCGCCAGGGATCAAGACAAAGCAGCAAAGGCTCGTCTAGGAATAGTCGCAGGAGCGTCGAATTCCTAAGAAAAAGGATCGAGTACGAAGCTGAGCGCGACTTAGTAAAGTTAAAGGAGAACCTCGTGAGGAAACGGATGGAAGCAGACCTCGCTGAACTGGAAGCGGCTGCTGAGAGTGAGGACTCAAATTCAGATGTGGATACCGCACATCGCGTTGAGGAATGGATTAATACAACGCCCCAAGTGACTCAAACGGATGCAGTGTTATCAGATACAGTGTTGCAGTCTTTAGCGCGCGCGCCTGTTGAAGTGGCTGCGGCCCGTGACACATCTGCGATCCAGGAGCAAAATGTGAGTAGAGTGAATATTGAACCACTTACATACCGTGAATGTACTGTGCCCCGAGAGATAAATGTGTCGCGTGTAATAGAGTCGTCTGCGTCAGTCCCGGTGGGAAACATAATGATACCTACTACGCAGACGTACTTGCCAGTGTCTGCCCGACAATAATCCCGTCTTTACCACTCCGGTCGCAAGTGTACCTCGTGTATCAACGCTTGAGTCGGATACACAGCGGCAGAGATATGACAGAGTGGGTGAAAGAGAAAGACGGCGAGAATCGTCAGGGGAAAGAGACATAAAAATCGACCAACTGGCAAAAGCGATCACGGGCCTGGCACGTCCGCGGCCGGTACCAAGGCAGGCTTATGAATTGCCGCATTTTAATGGCGACCCTGCTGATTGGATTTCATATAGAAATATGTATTGGGACACGACTGAGCTATACAGTTTCAAGGCACACGAGAACATAGCACGACTAAAAACCTCATTGCATGGCGAAGCTAAGACGGCGGTAGAAGATTTATTGCGAACGTCAACAGACCCGTCAGCAATAATGCATGCCCTAGAGGAAGAGTTCGGTCATCCAACCCTAGTGCTACAATGTGCACTGAAAAAGGTCAGAGATTTACCCAGAGTGACGGATAGTGGCCGGGAGCTGAGGAAATTCTCTACTACTGTAAGAAACTGCGTGTCACTACTAAAGAATATTCGTGCGGAAGGTTACCTTAATAACCCACAGTTAGTGAGTGAGCTGCTGAGCAAGCTGACACCAGTACAACGTGCGCAGTATGGTGATTTCGCTATGGGTTTAGATAACTCACAGGGGGTGGACTTAAGAGTGTCACCGAGCTTAGAAGTAGTATCGCACTTTTTAATACATTTGGCGCGATCGACGTCTTACTATGTACAGGCAACCATGTACGAGCCTAGTACATCGAAGCCTCCTGTGAAGCAGCAGCAGAAGCAAGTCTCCGGTCAAGCTCGACCAGTGAATACCGCACGCCCTGTCACTAACAGACCACCGTTGATGCAACGAGTGAACGCACAGAGTGACGAGTCTTCAGCACCGAAAGAGTGCGTAATATGTAAAGGTGAACACGCCATAGAAAAGTGTGAACCTTTTAATAAGTTGAGTGTTCAACAACGATGGGACACAATCAAAGAGAAGAATATGTGTTTCAAGTGTCTTATTAGAAAACACCCCAAGAGGTTTTGCCGCGCAAACATGTGAAAAGTGCGGCTATGGGCATCACATGTTGTTACACGCTGATAAAGCACCGACCAAACAAGAAAGTGTGACGAACATTGGAGAATGGAGAGCCTCAGCCCTACTAAAAATAATACCAGTGACTTTGTGTAATAAAAACAGTGACGACATACAGTGCTACGCGTTATTAGACGATGGTGCAACAGTATCACTAATAGACAGTTCACTCGCCACTAACCTAGCGGGTCCGCGTGTACCTCTTGTGCTTAAAACCGCGGGAGGCTACGGAGTGACAGACTTGACGTCGCGAGTGGTACAAACTCAAATAAAGGGACCAAATGGACAATGTCATAAAATAAAGTGCCGCACAATAGTGAACATCAACTTACCAACGCAAACAGTGTCCGCCGCGGTGATAAGTGACAACGCGCACCTCAGCGACTTGGGTTGCGTGGAAATGAGGGGTGCCAAGCCGCTGCTGCTACTCGGGCAGGATAACTGGGAGCTGCTCGTCGGCCAGGACTTTCGCCGTGGACGATCTGGTAAGCCAGTTGCCTCACTTACGAAGCTAGGTTGGGTCATACATGGACCACTTAATAATGCCAATGATATAAATTCAGTAAATTGTATGACAGTCTCCCTTCCTGAGTTACACAATCTAGTAAAGTCACAATTCGAGTTAGAAGCACTAGGCATTTCAGCGAACCTTCGAAAACATAAGGACGTTGAAAGAGCATTAAATGTTTTAGACAGCACTAGTCGTCGCGTTACTGACAAGTCACAATGGGAAGTAGGTTTACTATGGAAACATGAAAATACACAGTTACCTAATAATTATAATCAGGCCCGTCTATACGGTATTGAGAGACGCATGCGCAAGGACGCTGTGTTTGCCGAGGCGTACACCAAACAAATAGAGAGATTGTTAGATGAAGGTTATGCTCGTAAGGTAGAGGGAAATTTAGATAGCTCTCCGGTTTGGTACCTACCACACTTTGGAGTAGTGAACCCAAACAAACCAGGGAAGCTTCGATTAGTGTTTGATGCGGCAGCTATATCTCACGGTACGTGTTTAAATGATAACCTGTTAACGGGACCTGACATGTTAAATTCATTGTTAGGTATTTTATTAAAATTTAGGCTAGGCCCCATAGCATTTTCAGGGGATATCGCTGACATGTTCATGCGAATAAGAATTAGGGTAGAGGATCAAGGTGCTCAATTATTTTTATGGAGAGGGGCGGAACAAGATAGAGAACCAGATACATATGCGATGAATTCTATGATATTTGGTGCCGTCTCATCACCAACCACGGCAATCTATATATTGAATAAGAATGCCAGTGAGTTCATTAAAGATTTTCCCGAAGCTGTTGAAGCTATAAAGACCAAGCATTATATGGACTATTATTTAGATAGTGCTTGGTCAGAGGAACAAGCTAACAGGCTGATTGAGCAAGTAACCAGAATACACGCCTCCGGTGGATTCATAATACGGGGGTGGGTCACGAACTCAACAGAGCTTAGGGATAGGTTAAAGATAGACATGCCTGAAAGAATAGCGTTAGAAAAAGGAGTAGGCGCGGTAGAGAGAACGCTAGGTTTAATCTGGTCACCTAAGGATGACGAATTAGGTTTTGATCTTTCATTTAAACGTTTGCCAGCGGAGCTTGTAAACGGTAGTGTAGTGCCCACTAAACGGCAATTTTTGAGTCTTATAATGTCCATTTACGACCCACTGGGTTTCCTGTACCCCTGTGTGATTCAATCACGTATTTTGATGCAGAGAATATGGAAGTCAGGAATCCAGTGGGATGAAGTATTAAAAGAAAAGGATGCCAAAGCATGGTTCAAGTGGCTTAAGAATTTATATCTTTTGGATGAAGTAAAGATACCACGGTGGTATGGGTTAGACTTAAAAGACCTAAAACTACATGTGTTTGGCGACGCAAGCGTGCTAGCTTACGCCGCAGTCGCTTACCTAGTAGGGTATAACTCCGAAGGAAATAGGGAGATTGTCATGCTATTAGGGAAAGCGCGAGTAGCACCACAAAAGGTTATCTCTATCCCTAGATTAGAGCTGCAAGCGGCAGTATTAGCCTGCCGACTAGCAGAGACTGTCGAAAAAGAGCTAGGGTTACTGATCAGGGAGAAATTTTATTGGACTGACAGTAAGACCGTACTAAAATGGATCAACTCGGATGCTCAAGAGTTCCAAAGGTTCGTTTCTCATAGACTAGCGGAGATAGATAGGCTGTCAGAAAGAGGCAACTGGCGCTGGGTCCCCTCGGAGGACAACCCAGCTGACGAAGCGACCAGGTTACATTGGCCCGATAATTGCACGAAGTGGCTCTCGGGCCCCTTGTTTTTACGTGACCCACAGGAGCAGTGGCCAGCGTGTCATGAGTCAGAGGCGGCGGAGGAGGACCTCGAGCGCATCCAGCAAGTCCACACGTCGGCTGCACCTGCGACACCGCTCCTGGACTACGAGCGGTATTCATCGTGGCCACGCATTCAGCGTGCTATGGCACGTATCCTCATCTTCATCGGCCGGTGTCGCAAGCATCGGGCCACGACGGAGCTGCAACCTCACGACTTAGAAGATGCACACGATCACATTGTAAAGTTGTGCCAAGAGGAAAGCTTCCATGAAGAACGGGCTGCCATCTTAAAAGGGCTTCCCGTACCCAACAACAGCAATATTAAAACACTGGACCCAATGATTACTGACGACGGGTTATTACGAGTCAGAGGACGTCTAAGTGCCTGCAAAGAGCTCACATTTAGTGAAAAGCACCCAATAATATTAGATGGACGTCACCCATTAACTAGAAGGCTGATCGCTCACTATCACGCGACAGCCTTACACGCCAACCATGAGACCGTCGTAAATAACCTACGTGAGAAATACTGGATCACGAAGGTCAGAGCAGCAGTGAAGATGGTGGTCGCAAGTTGTCAGCTCTGTCGCATCCGCAGAGCCAAGCCCGCCCCACCAAAGATGGGCGACCTACCCCTAGCACGACTAGAGACATCAAGAAGAGCTTTTGTGCGAGTGGGTGTGGACTACTTCGGCCCTATGGAGGTAGCAATTGGCCGGCGCCGCGAAAAGAGGTGGGGCGCATTATTTACCTGCCTCACCACACGCGCCGTCCACCTAGAGTTAGCCGCCTCGCTAAGCGCCGACTCAGCAATATTAGCCTTGCGGCGCCTGATAGCGCGCCGCGGGCAACCAGCACATATGTACTCTGAACAGGGTACGAACTTCCACGTTATGCCACCAACCGTGGCATAACGTGGCATTTTAACCCCCCGGCAGCACCTCACATGGGTGGCTGTTGGGAACGCCTGGTGAGGTCCGTGAAGAACGCGCTAAAGGCCACGCTGAAAGAACGAGCGCCTCGTGAGGAGGTCCTTTACACCCTCCTCACAGAAGCCGAACTCATAGTGAACAGCCGACCGCTGAGCTACGTGTACGACGACCACAATCAACCTGTGGTCCTGACACCCAACCATTTACTCCTGGGCACTGCGTCCGGGAGTACTCCGTTCGCGCCGAGTGACAACGACGACATCGACTCCCGCCGGCAGTGGCGGCGCGTCAACGCGCTCGCCGACATGTTCTGGCGGCGCTGGCTTCGGGAGTATCTCCCGACTCTACAACGGCGTGATAAGTGGGCAAATAATGTGCCAAATGTGCGTGTCAGTGATGTGGTAGTGATCGTGGACAACAATAAAGGACGAAGTGCATGGACAAAGGGTATAATCCAAGCGGTGTACCACGAAAATGATGGCATTATCCGTGTAGTCGATGTAAAAACCGTAAATGGGGTCCTGCGTCGGCCCGTAGCGAAGATTATTGTGCTTCCCACAGACCAAGATGTAATGCGGCTGAACCCTGTTACTGGGGGTGGAATGTAGGCGAAGCACAGTAATGTGAGCTTTATTTAGATAAATAAGTATGTACCTATGTAGCAGTTAGGTATCTCTGTAACAATTAAGTACTTACGTAGTAGTTAGGCATCCCGTAATAGTAGAAAAATAACACGTGCATAATGATTTGATGCATAGTTTGTTAGAAAATAGGATAGTTGCAATAGAGTAATAGCATAAGGATTGTCTGAATATTCACGTTATGTAAGATATATATGCTATTAATGTATTTAAGTAAGTTAGAATCACGAAGTTATAACCACTAGCGTGAAGAAACCCTCTGATTGGCCAAAAAGGCCCTTTGTTTCGCTAGATGCATTGGGCAAGTCCATTTTAAATTAGGTCACAGGGGAGAAGAGCGGGACGCGCGGGGCAGGGTGCCACCGGCTTCCGCGCTACCGTATGGAGAACTGGCGGGGGTAACAGTGCGAGCCCACCGCTACCTGCGCTTACGCGCACGTGTATAAATAAGGCGCCCCTAGGCGCATTAAAGTTAGGATTAGCTGGTGACACACGCGAACGTACATACGTGACCCAGTTCCGCGAAACCGCGACCGCCGAACAATATCGAGCGCCTTTGTTATAACGCGCTCCGTGATTGGTCGTCCCCACAAAAAAATCATCGTTTTTGTGGGTAGACGCCAAAACCGCGCTCGCGACCTACCGCCCGAGCCCGTGATTTTTCCTACGTTGGAAAAAAACCGTCGCCAACGGCCACCTACGCGACGGAATATTCCGCTCCCGATGGAATAACAACACCTATCGAAGTTTCATCGTAGGGCTGCGGTGTGTCACACCCAAGGGACACCGCAAACATGAATAAGGAGAAACCACCGCCTTCACCCACCAACCACCAGCCCGGGGACCGGGAGACGTCGCTCCCGAACATTGGGGGCTCGCCGCCCGGTGCCCGACCTGCGAGCACAGATACTACGGGAACTGCTCAACGCACCCCATCGCCACCATCGCATACCCCGCTGTCCCAGGCGCTGACAGCGAGCCAGGAACTAAGAACCCCGCGCCAACCTGCAGTGCCGATCAGGCCCCCCGCGTTCCGTCCCGTGCCAACCCAGGCCCCGGGGCCCGCGGGGACCGTAAACCGTGCACCTACCGCCCGCACCACCACCTCTGCTGTGCGCCCTACCGCACCAAGCGCGCGCATACCGGCCTCGCCCGCGCCCCGTCCGGCGCCCGCGCAACAGACCGCCGCTACGTCGCGCCCCGCGCCGCCCGCTCACACCTCCGCGCGATCCGGTGCGCGATCGTCCGCGAACGCGCGCCCGGCTGCCGCTACGGGCCGAGCTGTGCGCAACGCGTCGCCCGCGCCTCACCGCTTGCTGGCAGGCTCAGCCGCCGCAACAAACACAACAACAACTGTGCAAGACGTCACCATGTCGCCGCCGCCGCCGAGGACCTCCGCCCGGGACTTACCAGCTGCACTATCACCATGCTCGTCGAGGGAAGGGAGCGACCTCTCGACGACATCGGACATCGCACCCTGCCACCACGGTCCACCTGTTGGATACCCGGATACGGAGGTCAGTAACAGTGCACTTATTGACGACTCCGGTAGCGACATGTGTACCGAGGAGGCGCTGGCCCTCGGCTACGACTTTCAGCTGGAAGCTAGGGCCCAGCGCCGACCTAGAAGCTCCGACGGCGAGGCCGCTGAAGAGGCCAAGCGTCTGTGCCCCGACTCCCCGCTCCCGCAGCGCGACGCGCGTGAAAGAGCGGGAGCGGGTTCGCCGACCTTCGCTGAAGCGACTCGCCGCACACCCACAGGACTGGACTCAGCACGCACAGTGCCACCACCCGCCGCAGCCCCTGCACAAGGTGCGAGCGCCACCGCGGCTGCCAAAGGCAGCAAGGAGAAGAGGCCACGCTACCCTCCGCTCATAGTGGAGAAGTTGACTGGCTGGGCCGCCCACTTTAGGGCCCTCAGCATAAAGTTGGGCCACCCACCCAACGCCCGACCTTTCAAGGGGGTATTTAGGTTCCTCCCGGAGAGCGAGGACGAATACAGGGTGGTCCAAAGCTATCTGACGGACCTGGAAAAGTCGGACGGCACCAGTTGGTTCGCTTACTCGCTGCAGGCAGAGCGTAGCCTTAAGGTGGCCATCAGGGGGCTGCCGGCGGACACGGACCCAGCTGATATCACTGAGGAGCTCAGCCTGCTGGGGTATGAGCCGGAGTACGTGCGCAATATTAACGCACGTGGAGGACGACCCGGCTGCATATTCCATGCAGTGCTGAGGAGGCAGACGGACATCCGTAGGATTTACGACACCACGACTCTAATGTGCATGCGTGGTGTCCGCGTCGAAGCGTGGAGAAGCAAGCGTGGGCCTGCACAATGCCACAGATGCCAGAACTTTAGGCACAGCTCGCACCAATGCCACCGCCCTCTCGCCTGCGTGAGGTGCGGTGAAGGACACGTTACGCGCGACTGCCCGCGCCCAAGAGAGGAGCCGGCCACCTGCGCCAACTGTGCGGGCGACCACCCGGCCTGCAGCACAAGGTGCCCGGTCCTCAAGAAAGAAGCCAAGAACAGGCGGGCGGGCACTGTCGCCACTTCAGCGGGTCAGCGCCGGCCTAGAGAGGGGCCACCAACCAACGCTGAGGACCATGAGGCCCCCAGCACCACGCTGATGGCGGCAGCAAACGGGCCCACCTCCACCGACACAAATGACGCTACTGCCTCGAGGCGGAAAAACAAGAAGCGCGGGGGAATGAAGAGGGGAAAGAAACCCCAGCCCCCCGCGACCCAAACAACAGAGGGCACTGTCCCTGTCGCGGCGCAGGCGCAGCCCACTGCCGCACCAACAACATCAAAAGTGACTCCTTTTGTTGCCGCTGCTGGCGCTAGTGAGCCGAGGAAGGGGAAGCGGGAGGAAAAACCTGACCCACCCACGAGCGCGGCCCCGGCCGCCGCTAAACCCAAGGCACCAAGGCTGCCGCAACAACAACAACAACAACAGCAACAGAAACAACAACACCCAGTTGTCGCCCGCGAGCAGCGGCAACAAAATCCACCACCGGTTGGCGTCCCACAGACTGAAGGCCAACAACAGCAACAGAAGGAGTTCACCGCCTGCGCCATCAACCTGCTCATGAGCCTAATTAGGGCCATAAGACAGGGACAGGACGCGGGCATTAGCATAGTTATCCTCGACGGACTGGCTGAGCTACTAAGATTGTACAATGTCTAGTTCGTTGAGGGTACTGCATTGGAATGCCCGCGGCCTTAGAAACAAGGTCGCCCCATTCCGCCTCCTCCTCAAGGAACAAAGGATCGACGTGGCGCTCATAGGTGAAACACTCCTGGGGCCTGCGGACAAGATCAGGTTCCCGGGGTACTTCACCTATAGGAGGGATGAGAAGTCGCCGCTCGGCATCACCTACCGCGGGCTGGCGGTGCTGGTCAGCCGAAGGGTCGTCCACCAACCGCTCCCAGAAATTACCCCTACGACCTTCAAGGCGCTGGGAGTCCAACTCCACGTCGCCGGCAAGGACATGAACATCTACGCGGCCTACCATCCACCTGGCACCGACTTCAGTCTCACAGAGCTGAAAAACATCTTGCAGTCGCCGAAACCGACACTCCTTGCCGGCGACTTCAACATCAAGCATCCGGCCCGGACGCAGAACACCTGGGGCGGACGACTCTTCACGGACGCGGAGGCCCATGGATACACGGTGGCCGGCCCTGACACAACAACCCACTACCCAGACAACCAGGCGCACTCTCCGGACGTGCTGGACATCGTGATCCACCGGGGCCTCGGTTGCCAGCTCACCCAGCAGGTGATAGACGACGAGTTGCAGTCGGATCACCAACCTGTACTCGTCGTCCTATCAGAGATGCCAGACTCTCGCCTCCTGCGCCACGTCGCATCACAGACTGGGACACTTTTAAAGGAAAGCTGGAGACCACCACACCCACTTGGCCCTGCGAGACCGCCGCAGACGTTGAGAGGCTTGCGGAAGAGGTCACCGCCTGCATCCAACGCGCCTTGGAAGAGGCGACTACAACATCACCAACGCCGCCGGGGGGGTTTGTTTACAAGCCCCTCCCCGCCCACATCAAGCACCTAGTCGCCCAGAGAAGGCGCCTACGCAGGCGGTGGCAGGACACAGGCTGCCCCGCAATCAAGCGCGACCTCAACCGTCTGGCGGAGAAGGTCAGGGTCAAGCTACAAGAGTTCAACGCCGCGGGCTGGGAGGAACGCATCGACGGCGCAGAGGGAGACTGGCCGTCGATTCACAAGCTGTGCAGGACTCTCACGAACACCCCAGCCCCGGTACGTCCACTTCGCCACAGCGACGGGGCGCCCAGATATGCTGCAGCAGACCGAGCAGAGATCTTTGCTGAGCACCTGGAGCGTCAGTTTCAGCCAAACCCAACCACCGACGCCGAGCACATCGCAGCAGTCGAGAGGCACCTTGGAGAGTACTTCGCCTCGCCGGTAGCTCCCGATGAAGACCCGATTTTCTTTTCACCTTGTGCAGTTAGACGCGCCATCCTTAGGACAAAGCCAAGAAAGGCCCCGGGGGCGGACAAGATCACCAACGCCGCGCTGCGCCACCTGCCGTACAGAACGGTAGCGGCGCTAGCGCGCTTGTTCACAGGGATACTGCGCACCGGGGTTTTCCCGGCTGCGTGGAAGGAGGGGCGCGTCATCATGCTGCCCAAACCTCACAAGGACGTCCTGAAGCCGGAAAGCTACCGGCCCATCACACTACTCTCCTGCATCTCCAAGGTGTTTGAACAACTCCTGCTGCGACACCTTCAAAAACATGTGGGCCCACGCCCCGAGCAGTTTGGGTTTCGCTCGGAGCACTCAACGACGCTCCAGCTGTCGAGGGTACTGCACCTGCTCACGGCGGCGCTGAACAAGAAGGAGCGAGCAGTTGCAGTATTCCTCGACATGGAAAAAGCATTTGACAGAGTGTGGCATGCCGGTCTGCTCTACAAACTGTCGAAGACAGACGCGCCTCGTCGCTTGATACAGGTGGTCTCCTCCTTCCTCTCGGACAGGACCTTCAGGGTGGTGGTAGACGGCGCGATATCGAGCGCCCGTTACATCGCAGCTGGAGTGCCGCAGGGCAGCTGTGTCTCCCCGTGGTGTTACTCCTGCTTCACCGACGACATCCCCGCCACTACAGACACCACGCTCGCGCTGTACGCGGATAACGCCGCGTACCTCGCCACTTCACTCAACGTGCATCACGCGGCCGTCAAGATGCAGCGCGTGCTCGACCTGCTGCCAGAATGGCTGTCAAAATGGAGGTTGTCGGTGAATGTGGGAAAAACACAGGCACTGACTGTCGGCGGCTGCAAAAAGCCACCACCCCTGAAACTGCAGGGAGCCGACGTCGGGTGGCTCGGCGAGGCCAAGTACCTGGGAGTCACCATCGACAGTCGGCTCTCCATGGCGTCACACGTCCGTACGATTATCGCAAAAAGCAGGAGTGCCCGCTACCTGCTTCACCCAGTGCTCTCGTCCCGCCTCCCGCTGCGTGCCAAGCTGGGCGTGTACAAAACGTACATCCGCCCCCTGCTCACGTACGCTACCCCAGCTTGGCTCGCCCTCACGAGCGAGAAAAGCAAGAAGGCCCTTGAAACGCAGCAGAACATCACGCTCCGCAAGATTGTCGCCGCCCCTCGCTACGTGAGGAACACAGTAGTTCAGCGGGACCTCAATATCGAGAGCCTGGAGGACTTCAGCCGGCGCCTCGCGTCCAACATGTTTACGCGCGCCGACGCCTCTGCCTGGCCGCACATTAAGGAGATTGCGCCATGGCACACGCGCCCGCCTGACGCGGGGCGCCCCCCGCGCCTACCCAGGCGCCTACCACGCGACCTAGTGACGGACGTGTGACGTCACATCACCGGATTGACCAACCGAGTATGTCGCTTCACCTACACGCGACATACTCGTACAATAAGACTCCACAACACCACAGTACACACACATCGGTGCAACGCCGCGTTCTAAGTTAACATAGGCGCGGCGCGCACCCCTCCATCTCATACCCACACGACTCCACAACATGATGACTCACGCGACGGATAGCGGCACGGGCACGCCATCTACTCGCAAACATGAGCGGTGTTACACAACACAATACCGCTCACACATACATACATGGCCCCTTAGCCCGGAGCGCATCGGCTAGCTTCGATAACGCTGTGGGCGGGGGCCCTCTACCAGGTAGGGGCAGCCCCAGCCGCCTCTGGCTGGTCATCATCCGCCGGGCTTCACCCGGGGCACCGGGAGTTCCACCTGGCGGTGACAGACCGCCGAGGCGGCGTGAAGATACGGTTAACACCGTGGCGCCCCTACCGACACAAAATGACACTAACTCACAGGCGAGCGGCGCAAGCGCGCTCGCCATTTGCCGAGGCCTACATGGCCGCTCCACCGACGGTGCCCGTATGTCTACGGACACAATTGGATTCCGCGGGACAAAGGGCGCTGCCCATACCCCGCCAGCCGCAGCCCACTACTGGGCAGCAGCGAGTTCTCCGAACGCATTAAAGTTAGTCTTCTCACATCCTCCGTTCTCGTAACATCTAGTTGTTGTTACCCTGCGCCGCGAAGTAGTCAATGGTGCCGATTCTCTTGTCACAAATATCTCTAAACTAGACTAAAAATCACTAAAATTTAGTTTGTTCCTGTCAAACGACGTTTCCCATTCTGATTTTGATTAAAGTGACATGACTTAAACAGATTATAGTTTGACAGCACTAAGTTATTCAATTTGGTGAAAATGGCAATTTTGCTATTCTGAAATTGACGTTTTTCACCTAAAATTTAGATAGTCAAACTAAATCAGACTATTTTTAATCGCAATTAAAAAGGTGTGGAATAAAATTAGTTGTCATGAACTAAAATTTACAAAGCACATTTCTCTCGTATTTCTTATAAGTTTGGATGATTTTGAGTTCAATAAGGAAGCACATGTGATTGCAGCTGTTGTCGATTCGGCAGAAAGGTAAATTTAGTGTTATTTTATTATAATATGATACAAACAAAATGCATTCATGAAAACTTACCAAAAGATTTTTGTACATTGCATTTACTACATTATTAGTTGGAAAAGAAGTGGATAAATTCACTTCTCATACTCAAAGCCACTCCCAGGTTCTGTGTCTATTAAGAAATAACTATTTTTTAGAAACTTTCAAGAAAGAATAAAAATATTTGAGGTTAGAATTTTTTTTGTGTTCTTTGGCTAATTATCTTGTTTTAATTTATAGATTAGAAGCGTATGATCGAAACCAGAACTTTGGTGCCGACTGCAACGGTCAAGACATCGTATACCTGTGTCCACCCTGTGATACATTCAGTGATATAAATGCGGATTCTCCACTTCCCATCACCAGACAGGCAATCCAAGAATATTTTCATAGTAGTAGTAGTACCTACATGAATACATTTGTTGGTCAAATTTTAAGAAAACTCTACATACTAACAGTGATTATAAATAAAATACTGTTTCATCTGATCACAGTATACTCTAAAAAGCTTCTGAATATATATTTTTGTTATTTGTTTTCAGCTGTAACACTCAGCATAAAGGACAGCATTTATATGAATATCGCCATCTTTTGACTGCCTGCTTTACCTCTGATGGCATTTACACCTATTACGAAACCAGTGTAAAGCAAACAAGGACAGCTATATTGCTCCCGCAAACAATACTGTAATATAGTCATTTACACTTTTATGGAAAGAACATGAAGGCGAGATGATGCATATTTTATTGAAATGTTAACTCATTTAATTATTGTACATCATTTAGAACCTGCAATTCTAAATAAATACCTACATGTATAAGGACTATTTGAAAATAGTAAAAAGGCAGAATTAAAAGTATTCTTTTATTTAATATCCTTCATAATACACTCTCCAAAATTAGAGTTGAGTAAACTAACTGAATTTTTTTATAGGATTCGAAACCTGTGTAAAACTTTATGGATTTAATATCCTCTTTGTATCTATTAATAGACCCGTAGACATAGTCATGGTCAATTAGAATACTTATAAATAAAAACTTAGGTGCACTGTACACATGCTTGTTCACTGTTGTATACATGGAAGCAACACTACTGGTTGAAGGTTGCGGTTCTACTTCAAAACTTTCCTGAAATAGTTTTTTCTGCCCTTTTTCTCATAACGATGCTGTCGTTCGAGGGCGGCTGGATTTTCTGGTTTAGCTTCAGTGAAACCGAATACCCATGGTACAGCTGTCTTTTTATGAAACTTGGCTTCTGAAATAATAACGAAACCACTTATGTTAACTTTTTTGTTACTTACCAAGAATGACACAAATTAGTAAGTAATGCATAAAAGTACACACATCAACACGGTCTAGGGATTTTTTAAAAAAGCGAATTACTATCAATGTGTTAATTATTTATATGACATGTATATATTTAAAAGATACGTTATTTAATATTCTACCATTTTTTAATAATGGTTAAGGTATAGATTAAAATTTCAGGATTTTATGGAAAAAAAATGAAGCATAGACGGAAACCGTATATGAATGAACTTTTAATTTGTGAGTAAAAACTGAAAAAAATTGAAAAATCATTTAATTTGTGTTTATAAACTTGAAGTTAGTAGTCTGAGAAAGCGCCCATGATGTTCATAACACATCGGCAACGATTCGGCATGCTCAGAACAAGGTTGTCAATGTCTTGCTGCGGAATATTGTCCCATGTCCTTCAGAGGTGCGCAAAAAGTTGATCTTCTGTAGCCAGATTTTCAGGAACTTCCTAAAGAGCTCTTCTTTGCAGCATATCCCACGCATGCTCAATGGGATTTAGATCTGGCGATTGAGCAGGCCAGTCTAAGGCCCTAACATTATGTGTATGTAACCAAGCTGCTACCGTTCTCGCCGTGTGTGCCCGGGCATTGTCGTGCATGAGCAGGAAATCTTGCCCCATTTGTGTTCTGTGGGGCAAGATTACGGGCCCCAGCACCTGTTGGACGTATCGTTCTGCCGTCATATTGCCCCGCACCCAAACGAGATCCGTCCGTCCTCCAAGACGAATTCCTGCCCAAACCATAATTGTTCCTCTTTGGTATGGGTGAACTTCCTGAGGGTTCTGGAGACGGCTCCATCGTCCAGGAACTCGCCAAACACGCGTCCTTCGTGAATCTGGATGGAAGCCGAACCTGGATTCATCCGTGAACAGCACATTGGACCATTGGTCACGGCCCCAGTCCACGTGGTTCCGAATCCATTCTAATCGTCGTCCACGATTGCCTCTCCGTAAAGGTGGGACCCGGAGTGGTCTACGAGAGCGTAGATTGCTTTCATGCAGTCGCCTTCTTACAGTTTGGTCACTCACAAGCACTTGGTGTTCCACTCGCAGCCTTTGGACCAATTGAGTCGCCGTTGCATTTGGTTGTGCTCGCGCAGTAGTTTGCAAAAATCGGTCTTGTCTGGGGGTAGTGATGCGACTTGGCCCCCGGTGCCTCTCCGCTCCGCTACTTCACCTGTGGCACGATAGCGTGTCCACAATCTTGAAATTACATTTTGATGGGTCCCTATGGCCTCAGCAACATTACGCTGAACAGATCCAGCTTCCAGCATTCCCACAGCTCGTTACATCTCCGCCCTCGTCAAATGTCGGCGTTGCATGGCTACAATACCTCAATTTTAACTTTATCTTTCGTTTAAAAATGAAAAAAAACTGTAACTAAACGTAATTCGTATTGTTTTCTAAATTTCGCACAAATGAAAATTCCCTCTCCTATACATCAAGACATTTTTATGCCACCGAAACAAAAGAATTTTCAAAAATTTGAATTTGGAATTAGTCTGAGATAAATTACAAACAAATCGGTGTATAAAAGATTCCAATGCGGCCAGTACTTTTCGAGTTATTTAATTGAGTATGAAATATCCCTAGACCGTGTTGATGTGTGTATGTGATGTTACTGTGTTATCTCACCTGTATAATAAGAAATGCACTCCACAATCGTGTGGTAAACACTCCTTGACTTTTTTAATGCGTAAGGCAGACTTCCATTGTTTTTTGATTTTGCTTTCCTTATGAAACTAATGAACTCCCCTATTTTTACAATTTAACGAGCTACATTAAGGCATTATTAATAATTGCGGCAATTAATAACGATAAACAAAAACGATTGAAGAAATCCATACGATTTGACAGCCCTTATTTCAAAGCAGAGTATGGTCGTAGAAAGTGCCCATGGCAGAGGAGTTTAGTTTTTTTTTTTTTTTTTAAACCTATCGGTTGATTAATTCATTATTTATAAAGTTGGGTTGATTTTTTGTTTGTTTGAGGTTTCAAGCAAACAAAAATTAAATCCAAAGGACATGGCCGAAAATAGTTTTTTCTATTAATCAAATATAACCAAGGAAAATATGTGTATAGACATCGCAAAAAAGAACTGTTCGTTCTTATTATAAAATACATATTTAACAGACCTCCAATTTTGAGAAAAATTGTTTTTTATTTAAGCGTAACTTTTTACTAGTTAAAACGAACAAACCTTTTCCAAACATCAAGGATAATAAAGCGAACACACCGGAAAAAAGTAAACCTATACTTGACAATGTCACTGTCAGATATTGACTGAAAGTGTCAGTCATTTGTGTCATTACTCAGGCTTTTTTTTGCAATTCAGATCATTTTCGTTCACTTTCATTCAACTGTTGTCTATGGTCTAGTGTAATCTTAGTCTATGGTTTACTCAATTTGGTGACTGTCAAACTCGAATTTAAATGTGTCAAAACATTATCTAAGTTTAGAGAATCTTGTTTTCAGAATAACTTAACAAAACCAACTAACTAAAAATAAGAAATTTTAGTTTTAGTTTAGGTTAGTTCGGTGTACAAGAGAATCGGCACCAATGTTGAAGTAGTTTAAGTCTGCGTTAAGTTGTGAAAAGTAGTTGTGTAAATAGTACTAGTGAATAATTTGTGACTCACTTAGTTTTAAGATACCTGCTTTAATTGTGTGTAAAGCTGATTTAGTGTAAATATAGTGTTTTAAAGTTGGTATCAGTGTTTATTTATTTATTCCACATCCTCGTAAAGGGAACAGCGTCACCCCCGACCGACCTTACCTAAAACTTCTAGAAGTACTGGTTTGATTATGTTATTCCCTCGTCTCTAATTGTACATATGTATTTACTTAATTTAGTTTTAATGTTTATTGTACCAATTTGATTATTCCTGTAGTTGTTAATAGATATTTTTATTTTATAAAATTGACTGTCCTAGTTAATTTGTGGCATGTAAAGTGATGGCCTGAAACACAGGTTTAAATAAACCTAGATCGGGCAGGTCGCTAACAAACATTTGAATTCCACATTATCGTTGTTTGCAATTGTTAAATATATTTTAGTTATAGTTTACTTTTATGCACTAATTATATGTTTCAGAAATAACACTACTGCACCTAAATGTACATTTATGTAATACTTTTTTAAATAAATTATTCTTATTCTTATTCTTCTTACCTGATTCTATTTCCGTGTCGCATCGCCGACAACACCCATATTTATTTTAAGACATTTCAACCCCATCGCACCCCAACAGGGAATGAAGGCATTTCAGGTCCGCCACATTAAATCTTAAAATCGTTGTTTTTTGTCGACCCGATACACCATACAAACAATACCGATGTTGATTTTCAGAATTTGTTACCCCATTTCCCCCTTTAGGGGTTGAATTCTGAAAAAACCTGAAACACAAATGTTAACTCATTTATCGATAGGAGTACTCCTGTGAAGTTTCGAATAAAACTTACCTAATCTTGTTTCCCCATATAAACTTTTGACTCCCGTTTCATCCCCTTAGGGGGTACATTTTGAAAAATCCTTTCTTATTGCACCCCTTAACCTCATAAGGAACGTATGTGCCAAATTTGGAATCTCTAGACTCAGCGGTTTGGGCTGTGCATTGATTTTTATACTTTGTCATTCCATTTCACCCTCTTAGGGGTTGAATTCTGAAAAAACCTGAAACTCATGTCTACTCATTTATCAATAGGAGTACTCCTGTGAAGTTTTTAATAAAATAGTCTAATTAATCTTGTTTCCCCATACAAACTTTAGAGCCCCGATTCACCCCTTTAGGGGGTGACTTTTGAAAAACCCTTTCTTAGTGTACCCCTAGACCACTTCAGGAACATATGTGCTAAATTTGGGATCTCTAGACTCAGCGGTATAGGCTGTGCATTGATTTTTAGACTTTGTCACCCCATTTCCCCCTCTTAGGGGATGAATTCTGAAAAACCCTGAAACCCGTTTCAACTCATTTATCAAAAGGAACAATATTGTGAATTTTCGAATAAAATAGTCTAACTAATCTTGTTTCCCCATACAAACTTTGGAGCCCCGTTTAACCCCCTTAGGGGGTGAATTTTGAAAAATCCTTTCTTAGTGCACCCCTTGACCACATAAGGAACCTACTTGCCAAATTTGGAATCTGTAGACCCAGCGGTTTGGGCTGTGCGTTGATAGATGAGTCAGTCAGTCAGTTTCTTCTTTTATATACATATTTAGATTATAACGTTCCCAAAATCTTGACTACCAAGCCAGTGAATAGCAAGATAGTGTTGTGAACCAGTTTAAAGAATTGTTCAGTACCAAATTCGTGTACGTCGTACTTACGTCATTACCCTGAGTAGTGACAAACAAAAGAAAAATATGCGCACTGATGCGAACGAGATAAGTCAGAAGTTTTCATCGTTACCACCAATCAAGTGTCGCGCATGCGGCAAATAAGGACAAACAAGCGAATTTTTAACTCAAACTCAAACTCAAAGCATTTATTTCAATTAGACCATTACGGCACTTGAATGAATAGAATTGAATGAATAGACCATTACGGCACCTGAATGTCAAAATTACAAATAAAAACAAAGCTCCAGTCCCAGTCACAAGGCATAATAACTTGAGAAAGTACTGTACTGTGTGCCCATTCCCTAGCGTAGATCTCTATGGAGAAGAACGGGCAAGAAACTCTATGGACACTCTTTTGAATCAAAATATTGTTACAAAATTATATAGATCGGACTAACTTACCTAGTGACGTCCGATCCTTAATTATGTGAAGTAATCTCGTCCTCATTTAGTACTTGTAGTTTGCACTTCTTGCTAACTCGCTATCACATTTTTTTAAAGATGAATCGATTTCATCAAAACGAATATGTTATCTGTGGTCCGGTCTTGGCGCGTTGTCTGGACATCTGTCAACTCATTCTTTCAAAGCATATGATCGGGACTTCAAGATGACCGATACGGTTATCTATCGTAGTCCCGATATATTAGTCAACACAACTTTATAAAGGGGTGTAGATAAGACACCTTAAAACACATATAAGTAGGCTGATCTTCTGGGAAGGGTTGGGATACAATGAGGACGAGATTACTTCACATAATTAAGGATCGGACGTCACTAGGTAAGTTAGTCCGATCTATATAATTATGCTCCGTAATCTCGTCCTCATTTAGTACTTGTAGATGTTCAAATAAGAAAGTTGTGTTGGTAATCTAGTCAGCATCTTATAATCATTGACCCTAACATACTATTCTGATTATCATTACTTAGGTACTAATTACACATTTATTTAAATAAAAGGTAACATAACATAAATCTTCTCTAACTCAACAACCTGTGTCATGATAATCTTATAATGAGCTTAATTACTTTAATCAGACAGTTACCATTAACATTAAATTTAATCAACCAACAATAAGAAGCAGTGTGTTCTATATTACAGAGACTATAGAAAACACTGCTTGTGCAAAAGCACTAGAATTTAGAATCACTCCTCATAGAGAGGAGGCCTGTGTCCCAGCAGTGGGAACATTAATAGGCTGATGATGATGATGATGAACTATCTCAACTCATATATCTAGGTCTCATAATAAAAGCAAGCAAAGTTGAGGAATTTGTGGTCCAACCAGCTGCTTTTCTTATAACTTCAATATTAAAACCCACTTCAGAGGTTTTTTTTTTTTTTATGCAGAAGCATGCCTTGTGCTGTGTGATGTGAATTTGGGAGTATTTATTCCACTATTAGTTAGAATTTGTTTCATCCACCTACTAATAGTAGCAGTAGTGGCGGCACGATATGGTTTTCTTATAGTTATAATTGGTGATTTACAATCTTGTCTTATAGGTATTTTTTGTAATATCTAGATAGAACAAAAGGGTAGTAGCAGAACACACAGACAAATTCTCCTTAAAAGATGGTAGTATCAAATTGGGTTGATACTACCAGGTTCAAAGGTTTTAATAATTTCTGGAATGTTTATGGTAATAATTATCCTGATTACAAGAAATGTTATCAGTATACTTATGAGAGACAAGGTTCGAATTCTGTGTGCAAGGGCTATTATGGTAATTTAATTTTTGGTTATTAGTTCTAAACTAAGGGTTTCATTAGGAAATAGTTTACACAAATAATTTAAAACGATACTGAGATTCCATACTACTTCATATTTGGGGTTCTTAGGTCTTAACCTAAATATATCCCTGAAGAACCTTGACAGTCGGTCATCTAGGCCAATTTGGGGCCCTAGAACTAGAGAAATAGCTAACTTAATGGTATTGAGTGAGCTATTTATGATACTCCCTCATTAAAATTTTAGTCAGAAAAGATATCACAGTGGGAACTGAGTCTAGGAGAGGGTCAATATCTTGGTTCTGACAATAAGAAATCCCTGATTCAGAGCAGTTTCGTATCACTTTTATGATGGGGTTCCATTATTATTCCTTCAGAAATAACCTTGGGTTCAAATTAGGGAAACCATGGTTGTGAGGGCCACCAAGGTACTACAACAATGCTTGTTGCCCCTTCCCTTTTTATTTTCTGTAACATCTTACTAATAAGCGCAAATGGTGGGAATGTACAAAAGAAATCACCATACCATTTGACAGTGCATGATATATTAGCATTATTATTATTATTTTGTGCATTATTTATTATTATTTTTATTATATGTCTGAAATAAATGAATTTATTATTATATATAATTCTGACAATTAGTGTTAAACTTGTTTGCCAACAAGTCAATCTGAGGTTTAACAATAATACTCTTGTAAGCTACATCACATAATTTCTATTCAATTTCTGTGTTTGGATGCCTAGATCCAAATGTGTCTTTCCTCACACCGTTGCCACAACTTTCTGGCTAAATTATTATGGTGGGGAAAACGAGTGCCACCATTTAATTGATGTAGGCTATGGCAGTTGTGTTATCTATTTAATTCTAAGTAAAACTTCACAGTGTCTGAGTGTGCTTGCAAATGTTTTCAGCCCTCTAAATGCTGTTAATAGTTCAAGGTAATTTATACGAAACTTTTTATCATCAGTTGTCCAGTGCCCATGGCTTCTGACATCATTATATACCAGACCCCAGCCAGTTTGTCAAGCATCAGAAAATATTTCTAGAACAAAGTCAAATAGTTAGTGAATCCCCCTTCGCCTCGCGCCTTGTTTGAGAGCGGACGTGTGCTAAAATTTCTTAAATATTTTATGAGTACTTTCGTTTAAAATTAATTACAAGTCATTGAACTTTAAACCCTACGACCAGTCAAGGTCTATAGTGTTCGCAAAATTTCACGTTGCGCTTTTCGCCTAATCTCCGTGTGTCATCGAGCGGCGGGCGAGTGCCGCGCGCCCTCCTCACCTCCGCGGGACCAGTACAGTCGAAATAATTGCTCTCCCGCTCCAACCGGTGCCTCACCGCCTTGCACCGGTTTCATCTATTCGCCTATATTGCTGTGTGTGCGGGACCTGTGGATTTGCTAGCACCAACTTCAGCCCAGCCAGCAAGTAATAAGGTCCGATTTCACCTTACATCGTCGGCACGTCACCGAAATGGCTTACCTACAGCGTACACCTCCACCCGCAGATGCCTCAAACAACAAAAACACGGTACCAAAATCATTCTCCGATATGGATATTCCACAGGCGTTATGTAGTGAGGGAGATAATGTCAACGTAAACACCAAAATGCGTCACAATCACAAACGAATTCGTTTAGAATCATCGCCGAACGGCCAGCTGGACGATTATAATACGGATCTAAAAACCCTGCTTAAATCCTGGAAAACGGAACAGGATGAACACGCTAATAAATTATACGAACAACAATCGTCGATGCTAAATAAGCTTGTTGCGGAGATTGCGGACCTTAAACTACAAAACTCCTCGATTCAGATGGTCAACCTGGAGATTAAAGAATCAATGGAACTAATAAATACCAATTTTGAAGAGATGCGACAACAGATTGATATCTTGAAAAAGGAAAACCATGCCTATAAAAATTGTATAAATGATCTTGAAAACAAAATCCAAGACCTGCAACAGTCCACACGCTCGTCATGTGTTGTATTCAGGAATATACCTACTAAAGAGAATGAAACAATCTCTGATCTGACCACCATTATTGAAAAAGTAGGTACTGCTATAAGTATGCCCCTGTCTAAACTGGAGATCCGGGATGTTTATCGCATTCCTGGCAAAAAAGGTACAACCAGATCTATTGTTACCGAATTCATGACTGTGCATACAAAAAACCAGCTGATTACCAATGTCCGCAACTACAATAAAAAACAGCCTAAGGGTGAAACACTGAATACCCACAACATTGGTTTTACTGGAGACCAGCAGCCCGTTTATGTTGCGGAACATCTACCCTCAAGCGCAAGAAAACTATTCTTCAAGACGAGGGAATTTTCGAAGAATCATAAGTATATGTTTTGCTGGACCAAAGATGGCAACATTTTTATTCGTAAAGAAATAGGAGCCCAACATATACTCATTAAATCGGAGCGTTGTCTGACAAACTTGTTGAAGAATCAAGCAACTATGTGACTTACCCCCGAATACTGAAACGTCACTCAAAATTTAAATAGCACTTATATTTAACAGATACTCAATAGTGACGTTTGGCCATACGAAATTTAAAGTTTAGGAGCTGCTCAAATGTTAAGCAGCCCTTAAATTTTGAGTGACGTTTCAGTATTCGGGGGTTATAGTGATTGTGTCAGTTAAACAGTGTTTGTTATCATTTCTGCATTTCTTCATAACTATACTTAAACCATTGTGCTACTTAGCTAAGCAAATTGTACCCAGTTATAAATTCCTACGTAAGTTAATTCTATATCTTAAATCCTACATTCTACACTCCACTCATTACAGACTGAACTTGTTGTGTCCTTTCACCGCAAGTTCAACAATGGTTATCGTACACTATTCACAATCACAAAATTATAAACACAACACATCACAATCTATATCTAAATTCATCCTTACACGTTATCTCAACAGCTGCTCGTTATACAACTTTGCCCGCATAATAAGTTGTGACTCAACGCCTTGTTTTGTTTTGGTGAGTTTGTTTAGTGCATTTAATCTACTGATCTTTCCAGATTTTTTATTTGTTTTCGGTTGCGAGTGCAGGTACCTGCAACGCTTTTGTCTTATGAATATATTCTTGAACTCGGTTATTTCGCCTATTGTTTTGCTATTTAGATTTGTTATCAATGGCTAATATTATTGAGAATGTTATCGGTGACTTGGACAACCTTGAAATTGCGAAAATATATAAATGTCCACCGGATAAGTGTACAGACTTCATTAACTTGTCAATCTCTGGCCTAAAAATTCTCCATTTAAATATTCGTAGCATTAATAAGAACTTTAATGAACTCTTAGTGTTGTTGTCACTTATAAAAATTAATTGTGACGTCATAGTTCTGACAGAATGTTGGTTGAGTAAGGTGACGAATGTTCCATTATTGGACGGATATAATTTACATTATACATCGAATACTCAAAATCAAAATGACGGGATTGTAATTTTTACAAAACAAGACTTGGCCTGTTCTGTTCAAGAACCAGACTTCACAAATGCGAACTGTCTCATTTGTAAAATTAATAATAAAACCGCAATAGTTGCGATATACCGCTCGCCATCATTCAACAAAAAAGAACAGTTTCAATGCTTTTTAAATAGTTTGGACACTGTACTTACTCAACTAAAACCATTTAAAGCTGTTGCTATTGTGGGGGATGTTAACGTGGATATTAAACCTTCAAATAATGACGACCGTACAACTGACTACTTAACATTAAGCGCGTCGCATGGCCTCTTACCAGCTCATCATATACCCACGAGAGGAACAAACTGTCTTGACCATATCATTCTCAAATGTATAACACCAGCAACAACACTCATTTTGGAATCATTTATTACGGATCACATGCCTATTTTGTTACATATTGAAGATACTAAATCGCCTAAAAAAACAAAAAAAACAATTTCCCGAGTGGACTACGCTAACCTGGTTCAGGAAATTGAAGCTACGGATCTCTCACATATCATGAGTTTGGACGATGCGAATGTAGCCGCATACGAACTGATCGGTGTTCTCCAGGGCTTAGTAAAAAAACATACGTACGAGGTCTTGATTCCCAAAAAAAATAGGAATATTAAGCCATGGATAACGCCTGGTCTCATGCGTTGCATTCGTCATCGTGATTTACTTCACATGGACACTAAAAAGTCACCCGATAACGATATCAAAAGAATAACCTACAATCGCTACCGAAACCATTGTAACATCATATTACGTAACCTAAAAGCTCAGTTCGAAAAGGATGAGTTAGAGAAAGCTAAAGCAAATATTAAGACACTTTGGAATAAAATTAAAGATATTACAAACTATAAGAAAACACCGACATCCTCCACAAACTTATTAAAAATGGACTCTAATCCTCAAGCTGCTGTTGATCGTGTGTGTAGGTACTTCGCGGATGTTGGCAAGAACCTCGTGTCTGATATCACCTCACGGCTTTCATTGCCCCCCACCCCGTGCTCACGGCCTCGTAAAAATGTTCCCCTTAACTCATTAGTTCTCCTCGAATTTGATGAATCGGATATAAATAACGCCATTATTCGGCTCCGTGGAGATTCTGCTACCGGTTGGGATGGCATCTCAACAAACCTACTAAAACAATGTCGTCATGTCCTCGTATCCCCAATTACACATATTTTCAATCGTTCAATTGCCACTGGAATTTTTCCGGAGGCTTTTAAAAAAGCTATTGTGCATCCGATTTATAAGGGTGGGAACAAAGACTCTATGAACAATTATAGGCCTATCTCAGTCCTTTCTTCTATCTCCAAAATTTTTGAAAAACTAGTAAATATTAGGCTTACTCAGTTCCTCGATAAAAATAACTTAATTGCACAAAATCAGTATGGTTTTAAAAAAGGAGTGTCGTCAGAAGATGCAGTTCTCGACTTAACTGAATTTGTAGCAAGGAAGCTTGATGAAAAACAGAAGTGCATAGGTCTATTCCTAGATTTAAAAAAGGCATTCGACACCGTTTCTGTTCCCACCCTCCTATCGAAGTTGGAGGACATCGGCATACGTGGCTTAGCTCATGATTTTTTTGCAAGCTATCTCACTAACCGTAGACTGTGTGTTAGGGTTGGTGACCATGTTAGTAGAGAGGAAATTACGACCTTCGGTGTACCGCAGGGAAGTGTGCTTGGCCCGACCCTTTTCCAGGTCTATATCAACGAGCTTTGCTGCATACCTCTCAAAAACTCCAAAATATTCACCTATGCTGATGATACTGCAGTAATTGTTCATGGACCCGAATGGGAGCATCTTAGAACCACTGCCGAAACGTCACTTAGATCTGTAATGGGTTGGGTGCAACTAAATCTACTCACTCTGAACTTAGACAAGACCTACTTCATCCCATTCGGGCTAAACCCTGGTACTAAACCTCCCATAGACTTTGCCATAAACGCCCACACATGTAATGGCCATACCTCTTGCTCATGCTTTGCTCTTCGTAAGGTTAACCATCTAAAGTATTTGGGTGTGGTTATTGATAGCGGTCTCAACTGGTACGCGCACTTGGATACTATTACTACAAGAGTTAGAAGAATGATTTATGTATTCAAGCTACTTAGGTCCTCAGCTGATTTCAACACGATTAGAGTGGTGTATACTGCTATCTGTCAGTCCGTCATCACTTATTGCATCACAGTGTGGGGAGGCGCAGCTCGGACAAAGTTTCTCAAGTTGGAACGAGCACAAAGAGCTGTCCTAAAGGTGATGTCAAAGAAGAACTTTAGGTATCCCACCACACAATTATACAAAGATGCAAATGTACTTACTGTTAGGCAACTGTTTGTGCTTCGATCCGTACTGAGAAAACACACCAAAGTCCCCCTACCAGACCCAACACGACGCAAGAAAAAACCTCTTATTCTTACGGTTACGCATAAGACCGCTTTCGCTAGACGCCAGCATTATGTTCTAAGCTCACACCTATACACAATAATACATAAAAAAATAAACATAATTCACTTGGATACTTATAGGGTTAAAGCTAAAATTGAGGAGTGGATAAAAGATCAAGACTACGAGGCAACTGAAAGTCTACTTGCCTGGTTCTCCTAAACCAATGCTACCTATCACATCACAAAGAAGGAAGCTACCCCCACTAATTCCACTCACTCAACACACCTCACACACCCTCACAGCACACCAAACCCCATCAAACTACGCCACATCACATCACATCACACCTCACCACACCACACACCCCTCTTCCTTACACATACATACACACACAACACCTGCACATGACATGACTCCCCATACAAATACACTTCACACATACTATTCACACATATTATTGCTTACTTATATAAAAATACTAAATATATTTCTATAGATATGTCTTTTTTTTTACCTTTCAGTCATATAAATACTGTTTGTTTTACGAGATTATGCTAGTACGCTCATAAATTGCTCGTCCACTATTTATGCGAAGACACTGCCTCCTAAGATACAGGATCTTCCTAGTTTAGGAGTCAGGGCTCAAATTTTGTATTGACTGTACTGTTATTCATCTCTCGCACACAACTTCTGTTTGCTAATTTTTCTGTACCCTTGTGACTGTTGTGTACTTTAATATGTGTCAAACTTGTATTATCCTAATAAAGACTTATTATTATTATTATTATTAGTTTTATACTGTTGTAGGTTGTTGGAATGTGAGACAACCACTAATCTAGTCCTATCCAAATTCCTTTTGTGATAGGTAGCAGAGCCTTGTAATTTTTATTGTTGTTTTGTTAATTTCCATAACCTTGGTGTAAGGCCAACCATATTCCACTGTTGGGCATGCAGCAACAAGTATACCTAGCAACTGAGCAAATTCTACTATTTTGCATAAATATTTTAGATTTAAAATTATTTAATAAGTTAGGGATGAAATTTTATCTATCTTCTTCTGATGAAGTGAGATAATACTGAACTGTATCTAACAGAAAACCTATATAAATTGACAGCACTGTCTGGGTCTTAGAACCTAATACGACTAATATTTCGTTGTCAATACTAAAAGGAGTGCCTTAGAGCACTCCTTTTAGTATTGACAACGAACCCTAGTTTTTTTTTTTTTTTTTTTAGAAAATTTGATTTGTCGACACATTTTTCAAACACTTATCATATGAATCACCAAGGCACAAAATATCACCCAGATATATTATAGAAAAGTAACCCCATTGACCTCAGGTGACACATAACTGGCTTCACAATCTTTGTGAACACAAATGGTGCTATGCTAAGCCCAAATGGAAGGCATGTAAACTCAAACAATGTATCTTGAAACTGAAACCGGAGAATTCTATCATATTTTGTATGGGTAATAAGTATTTAAGCTTTTTTTAAATCTATAGTTGCAATAAAACAACCTGGGTTTGGTCATGAGTTTGGTTGCTGTCCTTAAGTCTTCTAGCTTGAAGTGATGGGTATTAATATATTTATTAAGTTTTTTGAAATTTAATATAAATCCAAGTGCCATCTGATTTTGGATGCAAAACTATGCTGGATAAAAATTGATTGATAAACATCATTCAATAGCACCATAACTGTAGGAGTTTATTAATTTCCGTTAAATAAGATTGCTTTCTTTCTGACTGAAGTTATTGTTTTTAGGAATTGAAGTTTGAACTGGAACTTCATAAAAGTGTAGTTTATAACCCTTGATCCAATCGTTGTATTGTTGGATAGGTGATAACATTATTCCAGACTTCAGTGAAATACTGAAATGTACCAGTTTACCTGAGCTAGACGTATTCCTGCCCCCGACGTCGCGGCTGGCGCCTCTGTGGTGAGTGTAACTTGTCCTGTAGCTTATCCCCGAACAGGTACTCAGATAATGGAGTCTGCCCCATTAGCTTCTTCATTTCCATACTGAGGCCAGGCAGGATTAGGGAGCGTGTGGTGATGCATTTGCATGATAAATGTGACAAAGTAGTCTGGCTGCATCACTTAAGAGTTAAAATTTGATCACTACTCTCTTAGTTGGTGATTAGATTGTTTAACAATCAAGAAAAAAACTTTGCCTATTGATGTAATGGCAGCAGCCGAGGTGATCTGCTGCCCCCTGATTCGTTGGTCCCTTTTTACTCCACCCATCCTCAGTGCGGCTGCCACTTCTTTATTTAGTTTTTAAATATTTCCTTCATTAGGTGATACAGGACAACTGTCTGTAGTCAGAAGTGGCGGAATAGGTGATAATTGATGGCAAGGAGTAAATGGTAAGTGGCGTTATGGGGAATAGCTGTCGCGGCGAGTTAGGCTGCGACGGAATTTATCACGTGTCTCACAACTTCGGTCGCGATACCCACAGCTTCTCGAGCGTGTTCGACTGGAGCGGGTTTCATACTCGTCTAGAAAGAATAGTTAGAGTTAGGCCTCTGACTGGTCGAGTTTAAATCCACGGCTAACCTCTCGTGATAGTTCAAGGGATGCAGTAGGGACGCAATTATGAACAACTGAATGTGTAGGTACACCATCGGCTGACCTCTCGTGAAAGCTCTTGTGATGTCGTTCTACTGTAGGATGGCTTAGATCATCGGCTAAACTCTCGTGAAAGCTCTAGCGATGTCTTACTAATTGTTGGCACAATTGGTGTTCTCATGGTTAACCTCTCGTAAAAACTCTAGAGACATGTGCGAACAACTGAACGTGTACACCATCGGCTGACCTCTCGTGAAAGCTCTTGTGATGTCGTTCTATTGTTAGATGGCTAAGATCATCGGCTAACCTCTCGTGAAAGCTCTAGCGATGTCTTACTAATTGTTGGCACAGTTGGTGTTCTCATAGTTAACCTCTCGTGAACATGTGCGAACAACTGAACGTGTACACCATCGGCTGACCTCTCGTGAAAGCTCTTGTGATGTCGTTCTATTGTTAGATGGCTAAGATCATCGGCTAACCTTTCGTGAAAGCTCTAATGATGTCTTAATAATAGGTTGGCACAATTGGTGTTCTCATGGGTAACCTCTCGTGAAAACTCTAGAGACATGTGCATCTTATGCCAGGTACTTCTAGGAAAAGACGAGTGTAGGTACTTAAACAAAAAAGCTTACCAGATTTTTGATGACGACTCCGTTTTCGCTTGTTCGACCGATTTTCTAGTTCTCGCAGACGTTCGTTGAGTTCTCTCATATTTACGCCTCGTTTTCTTCGATGTTTTCCCATTTCGGTTTGGTAATTACAAAATTATCAGAACTTTATTATCGGAACCGTGACCTGCGCGCTTCACAAAAAAGTACAATGGGTTGACAGATGTCCAGACAACGCGCCAAGACCGGACCACAGATAACATATTCGTTTTGATGAAATCGATTCATCTTTAAAAAAATTTGATAGCGAGTTAGCAAGAAGTGCAAACTACAAGTACTAAATGAGGACGAGATTACGGAGCATAATCTTGGTTACATCATTAATTTTGAAATTATACGTATATGTGAAAACGATGTAGAAAGACGTGCACACTAAGAGCGTCCAGAGTAGAAAAAGACAACAATTTAACAACAAACGAATTAAAATGAACCCTGGCAGCCAAGAGATGACCAGTCCCAACTGACAGCGACGGCTCACGAACATGACGCGCGCATCGGCGCCATTCAACTCAACCATATTGAAGGGAATTAAATGACCCGACACACCCGCCACCATCAGCGAGACATTTGAGTGAGCATGACATTCTCTCAGCCACCAAGGCATATTCAAGTCAATGAAAGATAACTAAATGTAAATGGTGGCTGAACAATACAAAGTAAGTAAGTAAGTAAGTAATCATTTATTCGTAAACATAGGTAATAATTACAAAAAGATCTTAAAAAATTAGGTAGTGCGCTATGTTTTGCCAATTGGCATACAAATTATTTTAACAAAAAAAAAAACAACGATTATTATGATATTCTAAATTATTACATTAAATTAAACTAAAATAAAATTATGAAAGTATTATAGTACCATAATATGATTGTATTAACACATGCAAAATTAAGTAAAATTTCATTATTCATAATCAATTCCTTTTCATGTCAAGATTTAAAGTCAATTCAATTCTATTAGAGATAAATTTAAGATTAATTATTATATAAATGTAAAATATTAAAATTCATGTCATACAGTTACAGAGATTCGTCATTAAGAAACTCGTCTAAAGTGTAATAACATTTTTCAAGCAGTAAAGCGTTAAGCGTTTTTTTAAACTTTTGCAACGGCATACATTTTATTTCATTGGGTATTTTATTATATATTTGGGGTGCAATACCAAAGAAGCTTTTTTTCATTAGAGCTGTTTTACATTTCACTAGGCACAGTTCATTAATATATTGTGTACGCATCGGAGTTTTCTTAACTGAACATAGTTTTCTGAATAAATGTGGATTTATTTTTACAAACAGTGCAGTTTCAAGGATGTATAGAGCCGGTAGAGGTAATATTTTTAACTTTTTAAAATATGGAATGCAACTATCAGTTGTTTTTAAACCACACATACATCGCAAACATCTTTTCTGCATTCTGAAAACAAGTTCTCTATTTGTTGATTGTCCCCAAAAAATAACACCATACCGCAGAATTGAGGCGACTAGTCCATTATATGCCATTAAAAGTGTATCAGTATTTACTTTTTTTGAAAGTTGATATAACAAATATGCTGATTTACTTAATCGCTTGCAAATTTCCTCCAAATGACGTTTCCAATTCAGTTTTTCATCTACAGTTATACCTAAGAACTTTGCAGTACTGACTTCTCCTATTTCATGACTATCATAAGCCACATTAACTAGTGGTTTCTCAAGCCGTTGGTGAAAGTGCATTACTTTTGTTTTATTTAAATTAATTATAAGATTATTATTATAAAGCCAATTTATTATTTTATTTAAAGTATTATTAATGTCATTTTGATAATTGTTTAGATTATTACATTCTATAATAGCTGTGCTATCGTCTGCAAAGAGTACCATTTTTTGCCCTATGAATTTTGGGAGGTCATTTATATATATCAGGAAAAGCGGTGGTCCCAGAACGCTACCTTGAGGCACGCCATATTTTATGTACCTTGGTTCAGAGGTATATGTGGTTTCTAATTTAGTTTTAGGACATATTCTAGAGATTTCCGTACATTGTAATCTGTCACTTAGGTATGATTCTAGAAGCTTAAGAATGTTCCCTCTAATGCCATAACCATGTAGTTTTTGCAGTAAAATTTTGTGATCGACAAAATCGAACGCCTTCGTCATGTCTGTATATATCGCACAAACATGCTTCTTTTTGTCGACCGATGTCAAGACGCTTGATAGTAGGTCAAACAGTGCCATATTAATATTGACATTTTTTCTGAATCCCTTTTGTTCATTGCAAAATAATTTAAATTTTTCGAAATAGGCATAAATGGAATTATAAATCACTTTCTCAAATATTTTTGAAAATACCGGAATTTTTGCAATTGGTCTATAATTTTTAACATCAGTTCTGTCATTTCTTTTAAAAAGGGGTTTTATGATTACTTTTTTTAAACTATTTGGGAATATACCATCAGCTATACAGTGATTGATTACATGTGACAGTGGTGGCGCTATAATTTCCTTGACATATTTTATCACTTTGGTTGATATACCATCGTGTCCGACAGTATTAGTATTTTTCAAGCTGTTAATTATTTTAACTATGTCATCATCTGCAACAGGCAACATAAATAATGAATGCGATGTCACATTTTCACTAGATACTTTTTTTGCTGACGTACATTTCGTTTGTTGATTGTTTTCAACAGCCTCAATAAAATATTTATTAAATTCATTTGCTATATCCATTGGGTGCGTAAAAATTAAGTTATCTTTACATAGAGATGATATTGATTCTTGGGGCAGGCAAAATTTTGATTTGTTAATTATTTGCCAGGCCGCCCTTGATTTGTTTCGTGAGACATTTATAAAATGGTTGTTTTGGGCTTTTTGGGTTAATTTTATTATTTTCCTGTAAAGTGTGGAGTATTTTTTAAAAACAAGTTTATTTTTCGGGTTAGGATTCAATCTATACGCCCAAAGTAGCTGTCTCTGTTTTTTACTACATAGTTTAATTCCACGGGATAACCATTTAGTCTTTTTATTAGTGAAAATAGTGACATATTTTTCCGGAAAGCATAAACGATATAATAATGAAAAATCATCTATAAAATTTTCGTAAGACTCATTTGCATCACTGGCGTTGTACACTTGCAAGAAAGATAGACACTTTAAGTGATTTTTGAATTTGGATAAATTACATGCTGAAATGTCTCGTGTTTTAGTCTTCCAGAATTTTAGCGTACAAACTTTATTGATAGGTACTTTGAGTAACTGAGAAGTATGATCCGAAAGAACTAGATCCATTATTTCAGCTTTGCATTCTTTTCGATAAGAGTGTGCAAAATTGTCGATGCAAGAATTGCTACTTAATCTGGTTGGTTCATAGAGAGCAAGCTTAAGATTATATTGTAAAAGAAAATTTTCAAATTCTAATGTACTTTTGTTTCTTTTTAATACATCAATATTGAAATCTCCTGTTAAAATGATATTTTTATTTGTAAGTGAACAAAATTTTCGCAATATATTGTCCAGTCTTTCATAAAACACATTATAGTTGAATTTAGGTATTCTATAAACGCAGACAATTATAATATTATGAGATAACAGCTCTATACCACAGCACTCGAAAACACCGGTCACTGATTGTTTTGCTACTTCGGTTAACTCTCTAAAATGCAATCCTATTCGAACAAATATACAAGTTCCTCCTCTTTTAATATTTCTCGAAAAGAAGGTAGCTAGGCCGTAATTAGGTAGATGTAGCAAGCTTTCGTAACCTGTCTCAACAAAATGTTCAGTGATGCATATCACATCTATGTTGATTCCTTTATTAAAAAGCTCTTCTAACTTAATTGTCAATAAATCCGATTTGTTCATAAGTCCTGCAATATTTTGATGAAGAATATTAAGGTAATTACTATAGAAAAAACTGTGTCTTTGTTTGTGATTGTATATCAGTTCCCAACTCTGTTTGGTTTTTCTGGGAACAATCAACTTCCGAGTGAGTGGCATTCATGGTGTTTAGGTTTAGGATAAGGTCATGCAAATCTGATATTACAATATTTAAGCCTTTGTTATTTAAACTTCCACAACGATAACTGTAAGTGTCATAGGTATATGGAAGGTTGAGATTTGAGTCCAGTATGAACGCATATCTATATATCTCCACATCCAAGTAAATCAAGTTATTGAAAGTATCTATGCGGCTGTTAAACATAATATTACCGTTATACATATATTTAAAAGTTGGTAGGCATATTATAATATTAGTGTGACTTAAAGTTTGTAATTTTTCGCGAGTAAACTTAACTAGTTCTATATAATTATGCGTTCTCCTGAAATCCTCCTCGCCAATATAAATAATACAGTAATCATTTTGTGTAAAATTTCGCAGTTTTGTATCAATATTGTTTAAGATATGCTTTAATCCACATTTAGGCATACGATAGTGACACATGTTATAATTACAGAAATGAGTTCCTTCCCTCATTATATTTAGCCTATTAGATGTTTCACCGCTTAGAATACAAATTTTATGCTTTAGAAGCGGTGACGTAGGTTTTGTTCCCGTAATACTGTTGGGTGATATTCTAGGGTTTTGAGTGCTACTTGTTTCAATTAGCGGCGTGCAATGATCTTCTGTAATATCTGAAGTTTGTGTCTGTTTTGTCTTGGTGCAAGTTGTTTTTAGTACATTTTTCTTCGGAGTTTGGATTTTCTGCTTAACGGGGCTATTAGCAATTTTTTTATAAATTTCATTTTTCTTTATTAAATCTGTATTGATTTGCTTCAATTTACTATTTTCCAAAGACAATGTTTCTATTTCTTCATGTGCGCTTTTTAGTTCAGATTTAAGATTTGCTACCTCATTTTTAAACATGTTTATTTGCATTTCATCCTCGTCGTCTGACATTTCTGGCATACTGTGTGTTGTACAGTCTAACGTTTGGGAGATAACGTCACTGCCATCATTATTTGGTTCCGATCTAGTGCGCGTGCGCCGGAACGTGATATTATCTGTTACATTTTCTAAGGAATTCATACTGTTATGTGAGTTTAGATTTCAAATAAACTCAAAAAGATTTACACGTCGTCAGATTCGAACCCACGCTCACGTCGCGTCGTTACTTCGTTGTTACATAAACCACGAGGCCAGGCGTGCTGTAATGTTTGTGGCGAAATTGTCGATCTAATGCTCTTTGTCAATGTAGGTCTTCGATGCAATAATAGATGTCGCTTATTTCAAATGTTGATCGCAGATTAGTAATATTTTAATCTGCTAGCACTATCTAAGCAATGGCAACAAATTTAAATTAGTCCATTTGATTAGTGCTAGATGGTGTTGTAGTGCTGGATAACATTTGAATAAAAAACGATTTTCGTGGTCAAATTTTGAATTGGTCACTAAAGATTATAATAATTGTAATCCTTTTGAACACAATTGCATTGAAATTGAAGCAAAGGGGTCATTTAACACCATAACACTGTTTCTTGAGTTGAAAACATGTTTTAAAGTCACTATTAACTTATTTTGATATTCAGTGTTTATGTAATAATCCGACACCATTCATCGAAACTAACACTGACACGGTTAATTTGCATGTCCATTTACACTTTTATGTACAATACACAGTCCACAGGTGAGATTTAATAGTTTTAATAATTATTTTATCACGAGCACAACTTTGAGCAGTGTTTACTAGTCAGCGCCATTTGACGTTCTTGAAAAGTACTCACACGTGCTATGCAATTATATAATATTAAGAACTGGAATCTACACAATGCAAGTAGGTATATTTTTACAATCTTCTGCCGCTTCCACAATACATCAATCATCAATTCTTCTTCTTCTTCTTTGCGTGTCGATAGACTCAAATAATGCCCGACCAGTACAATCAATTTAGTTTGCCCTATAGTTGTGGAGCAGGACCAGCATTTAGCCAAGCATTTTTATCATCAATGTAATCCCCCAACTTATAATATGCTTGCCTACATAGTGTGCGTTTTATACAGGATTTAAATTTCGTCTCGTTCAGTTGAAGAATGTGGGGAGGTATTTTATTGTAACATTTCAAACAGTACCCCATGAAAGATGAATCTACTTTAGCAAGCCTGAAACCTGGCTGAACTAGTTAGTCCCTATTTCTAGTGTTATAGTGGTGTCTTTCACCTCTTCTACTGAATAAATGCCGATTTTTCCTAACGTACATGATGTTTTCATAGATGTATTGACAAGGTACTGTGATGATATTAATTTCCTTAAACAGTTCTCTTAGAGAATCGCGTCTACGTAATTCATAAATAGCTCTGATGGCTCTTTTCTGCAGAATAAATATAGACTCGATGTCTGCAGCCCGTCCCCATAGTAAAATATCGTATGACATAATACTATGAAAATAACTAAAATAGACTAGCCTCGCGGTATCAATATCAGTAAATTGACGGATTTTTCTAACAGCATATGCTGCTGAGCTCAGCCGTCCTGCAAGAGATGTTAAATGAGGACCCCATTGTAACCTTGAATCGAGCGTGATTCCCAAGAAAACCGTTTTATCGACAAATTCTAGTTTCTCTTGATTCAATATTATGTCACAATCACTACTTTTGACATTTGGTAGATCAAATATAATGCACTTAGTTTTTTTCCCATTTAGTACTAAATTATTGGCGGTAAACCAATTGTGGACCTGCAGTAGGGCGTTATTTACGTCGTCAAGATTACTGGCACGTCTGTTTATCTTAAATATTAAAGAAGTATCGTCAGCAAACAACACCATATGCGGATGGTTGTTAAATAAATGGGGTAGGTCATTAATATACACTAAAAAGAGGAAGGGACCCAATATCGAACCTTGTGGTACACCCATTTTTACTTTTAAACCCATTGAGTTGACTCCATTTATTTGTACCTGCTGCTGTCTATCATTCAAATACGATTTTACTAAACTGAGCGCAAGTTTCCCTAAACCATAATGCTCAAGTTTCAAGATCAGGGTTTCGTGATTTACGCAATCAAATGCCTTCGAAAGGTCACAGAAGATTCCTATGGCATCTTGTGCCTCTTTCCACGCAGTAAAGATGTGTTTTAATAAAGTGACACCGGCGTCAGTTGTACAACGTCCTTTGGTGAAACCATACTGTTGCTCGTGTAATATTTTATTGGTGTTAAAATGGTTAAGCATTTGATTGAGCATTATCTTTTCAAACACCTTGCTGAAAACCTTTGGACGAAGATGACTGCCATCAAGATGCTGTTGCCTGTGCCGGCTGCTAAAGGCGTAGGGCAGCGACCGCAGGTCAGCAGCAGTTCATTGGTGTGCTTCAAGTGTGGCACGCCGGGCCAAATCGCCAGTCGCTGCACAGCAGGCCAGCGCTGGTCCAGTGCTGCTGTACTGGTGGAAAAGCGAGTCGACCTTTGCGTCGTCGAGCCGGAATATGAAAGTACTTTGGTGAGTCGTTTTCATTTTGTTATAATTCTGGAGCAGAGTGCTAATTCTGTTTCGTCAAGACTTGTGTGACTTATGACAGTGGTTAGTGAGACCAAATCTAATTATGAAAGGCTTGTACACTCATACTCGAAACTGTTAGACCGCACCTCATGAGTAACATGTGGCAATCGGTCTGTAGGAATCGTTGGTGCGATTTCTGTTTGTGTTGGTGCACAGAGCGCTTATGAAAGTTTTATGAGTTGAGTATGCATTGCTAAATGTATTATGATGAGTAACAGAATTGTTAGAACTGTACGTTAGAACTGTACTGTGTTGTAACTTGTTGATCGGACCTTTTGCAATGAGAGAGCAGGCATCGCGGAATATAGTTGAAAGTTCCAATTATGACAAAAATCGGTTTGACAGTACAAAGGCTAAGATTCAGAAATGTGTAGTAGCTGATTATGTTTATTTATTTATTTATTTAATTTAATGCACAATGTACACAACCAATTTTAACACGTTAAGCTTAAACTAGTGAGTACATGACCCTGTTAGGGCGCAGCAAGATAACTTAAAACTAATATTGAGAATAGGGTATCTATCTAGATTTATCCAATATCACTTACATATCATTAGGAATTAAATATTATATTAATTAAATTTATATCTAACACTTCATTTGATTTACTTAATAACAATTATCTGAGTGTGTTAAAGTTTAAATCAATTAAATAAAATTAGTTAAATAATCAAAAACTTATCATGATATTAATAAATAGAAAGATATATCATCACTATGTCAAATCAAATTAATCAAATCACAAATATACAATGTCAATCATGATAAAAAAAAAAAATATAATAAAAATACACCATTCGACATTTAAAATGTCGTATCAGCAGAACTATATCGAATGTCAAAAATTAAAATCAAACACCAATCATAGACGAAAACATGTCATATAAAATAACAAATAATAACAAATAGTTTTTACATAAAAAAGAACCTACGAGTATAATAAAATTAACACATGATATATATTTTTTAAATTCTATTTTAACATTTTATCTTCCATAAATTCTTGAATACTATAATAGCACTTTTCTAAGAGAAACGACTTTAGCCTTGCTTTAAATACACATACTGTTCACGTACACCGTATATTTTCTGGTAATTTATTGTATATTTGTATGCTACGATATTCTGGGCTATTTTTGTACATTTGTAGTCTAGGTGCGGGTAGTATTAACTTAGTTTTGCGGCGCTCATTCTTATCAAAATCAAACAGTTTTATGTTTTTCTTGACAAAAGTGGCTGTTTCTAATATATAAATGCAGGGCAGAGTTAAAATTTTTGCTTTCATAAAGTGGGGTTTGCAGCTATCTCTAGGTTTTATTTGAAATAATATTCGCATGCATTTCTTTTGTGCTATGAATAAGTTGTTTGCATCTACACTATGTCCCCACATGATGATGCCGTACCGTAGCCACGCGTAGGCATATGCGTAGTATGCAGTGAGGGCACAGTGAGTTTTTGTGTTCGATTTTAGCACGCTAAGTCCATATGAAAATTGTGACAGTTTGATTTTAGTTTTTTCGACATGTTTTTTCCAATTTAAATGAGAGTCTAATGTAATACCTAGTAATTTGAATTCTTCAACTTCTTCAATTTGGATAGCGTTTGTTATATTTTTTAAGTTAATTTTTTGTTTTTGGTAGGGTTTAAATTGTATGATTTTAGTTTTTTTGTTGTTTTACTTCGAGATTGTGATTCTGGAGCCAACATTTTATTAGATTAAAAGTTTCGATAATTTGGGAGTTATATTGTAGATTGTTAGTAGGACTTTTAAAGAGTACGGATATGTCATCAGCGAATAACACACATAGATGGTCACATGTTTTTGGCAGGTCATTGATGTAGATAAGGAAAAGTATACATCCTATTACACTACCTTGTGGAATAGACCAGTTTGTGGTTAGTATACTTGAGCGCACGTTTTGTAGCTCGCACGTTTCGTCATCTAGGTGTTCTATCTGTACATACTGTTTCCTATCGGCTAGATACGATTTTACCCATTCAAGCGCGTCGCCCCTGATGCCAACTCCATTTAATTTCGTTAATAGGATCGAGTGAGATACTTTGTCATACGCTTTGGTCATGTCGAGCAGGAGGCCTATTGCATAGTTTTTGTCTTTGATATATGTAAGTATTTCTTGTGTGTATTTATATACTGCTAGGGTCGTCGATCGGTTTGTCCGGAATCCAAATTGGTTGTTGTTGAGTATGTCGTATTTTTCTAAGAATTTACACATACGTTTAGTAACTACTTTTTCAAATATTTTTGAGAATGCTGGAAGAATTGCTATTGGTCTGTATTGGCTAGGGTCGTTGGAGTTTCCACCTTTTTTTGGTATAGGCTTAATTATTGCTATTTTTAGTCGGGACGGGAATGTTTTTTCCTCAAAGGATTGATTAACAAGGTATGTTAGGGGGGGGGGGGGGGTGAGTTCTTGGATACATGCTTTTATTAATGTTGGGGGTATCTCGTCGATACCACAACTGTTTTAATAGAAAATGAGGAGAGAAATCAATTGAAACTGGATCCAAAGGGGAAAGGCCTTACCTTCAGTGCCATTTCGCAGGTTGAAGGGGAAGCAAAGGTATAAAAACCGCTAAACAGCCTAATAAGAAAAATAAAAAATTCAAATATTTTTGAGTGTTGTCGTGTACACCAGATAGTTGATATACTACATAGATACTTTTTGTTTGTAAATACATACTTATTATACATATAAACATCCATGACTCGGAAACAAATGTCCATGCTCATCACACAAACATTTGCTTCTACCGGGATTCTAACCCGGGACCCTAAGAACGTAACTAAGGCAGCCTCAGTACGGCTGCGCCATTCGGGTCGTCATAAGTATAGGTATATAGTTCTGTGGCAATTTTCATTCCCGGAAAATGAGAAAAAACGCACGTGTGTGAAATACATTGCATGTTGAACCTAATCGTAGTGCGAAAAAGAACCAGTTTTCGAGGAAGTGTATTGAAAAAATAATTATAGTAGCGGCTCCTTCTCCTTGCGTCGTATTCCTCAATGTTGAGGGTCGTGAGTCGTGACCTCCCTTCTGCATCACCGTCACTCGGACGATCTTTCTCTATCTGTTTCTGTCTCTGACTATGTGACTGTGAAGGGCGCTGTGAACTGTGCAGTCAAGGGCGGTGCGGATCACCATCGTTTTGGGCTGCGTTCACGAGGGCTTTTCCTATCCACCTTGCCGGTAACGATTAGCTTCTCCAGGTTGCCATCGCCTTTCCATATAGGCTAGGCGCAGCACAAATTAATGTATACCTAGGTATTTTATTCTGATGTGCATAGACTTATTACTGTAAAGTTTCATTATAATCTGTTCAATAGTTTTTGCGTGAGAGAGTAACAAACATCCATCCATCCTCAGAAACTTTCACATTTGTATAATATACAAATGAAAGTTTGTAAGGATGGAGTGTTTCTTAACATGGATGGATGTTTGTTGTACACTGCTTACAATATGACGCATTATTTTTCGGTAGATTATAATCTGTCGAAGTGAAACCGTCAAATATTGCGAAATGTTTGTGACGGAACTCACCTCGCACGCTGTGGGGGGGGGGGGGGGTGGGTCTCCCTTGCCCCCTGGTACTACTCCCATGAAAAGATAACCATTCCTGAGAAAAACCGATTAATGTAACCTAACCTTAACAGTATATTATGATACAAGTTAGCAAAAATACACGAGACTGTGTTTGCTGGACTGGGTTGCAGCAGCCTGGAGTGTCTTGAAGTCGTCTTAATCCTTGCAGCAAGTTGTTTCCGGATATCGCTGACAATGTAAAGTCATTGACGTACGAAATATTTTGTATTTCGCGTTGGAGAGTGCTTGCGTTTTCTTGCAAATTTAAAAGCTTCCTGGTTATTAATTTGTGCTGCTTATTTACAGTGCTCTCCATCCTCTTCATAAGGTTGAACTCTGCTTCGATTACGGATGTTTGGTTTTTCCATAAATTAGAAAGGTGTTTCTCATTGCGATGTATGGTTTCAATGTCCTTTTCGTACTGGTCGGCGAAACGTGAGTCCAACACACCGAATAAGTCATTCGCTAGATACCCGACACCATCGATTAGGCTTCGTCGGCACCGACCTGTCTTCCCTGCGCGCCGTTGTCTGGCGTGGACATCAAAATGCTATGTTAGCAAATGTTCATTGTAGTTGTTGGAGGTTGATACCTTCATGGTATATAATCTGTCACATAGTGACTTTGTACGTAGGCATGACAACAGTTCTCAATAAAATGTCTGACGCCTGAAACGTGTTTTCTGTGAATAATAATTTATGCTATCGCAAGTAAAGCACTGCTAACTCTGCTAGACACTTTCCATCAGGTTATGGGCCCAGGAATTGCCCAGGGAGTTGTATGCGCAGTAATTGCAAGATATTGTAAATTTTAAAATTTGGAAATACGCACTTTCGATAATGATCACGGATAACAATAGTTCGTCAGGTTCCATTTTTGGAATCGGGAAGCTTAGGGGTTCAGAGAACTTTGAAGTTTGGAAGTTCCAAGTCCAAAACTACCTGGAATGTAAAAACTGGTGGGTGGCCGTAGAAGCTACAGAAGTCTCTGCAGAACTCAATCGACAGGCGCGTACTACCATGTGTCTACTATTGGAGCCTTCATGTTTTTCAAATGTCTACAATTTGAAGACTGCACATGAGGTATGGCACAAGCTGTGTGGTGCATACGAGGATAAAGGCTGGGGTAGACGAATATCACTGCAGCGTCAATTATGGTCATGTAAGTTGGAAAACTTTGCGAATATGGAGAAATACGTCTCAAAAGTACTATCCATAACACAACAATTAGCTGCAATAGACGCGAAAGTCTCAGATGATTGGATCATTTCCATTTTGCTTGCCGGATTATCATCAGATTACAACCCGTTGATAATGGCAGTAGATAATAGTGGAAAGGATATTAGCCTAGAGCAGATCAAAACCAAACTGCTGCAGGAGGCTAATAGACAAGCTGAAACAGCTGGAGCTGGTGAGCACGCCCTTGCCTCTAAACAGGAAAAGGCACCCAAAAACAATGCTCGTAAACCAGTGCGCAAGTGCTATAAATGCCACAAAGAAGGACACAAGGCAGCTGAATGTAAGAAGCTGCATGCCGGTGTGGTCGGTTTGAGCATGAGTACAGCAAAAACCAAGAAGAAAAGCGATTGGTATGTGGATAGCGGATGCTCGACCCATATGACTTACGATGCTGGAAAGTTATGTAACTATAAGAAAGTAAAGGGTAACTTGACAATTAAAGTGGCTAATGGAGAACAAATACCAGTTGAAGGTAGAGGAAATGCTAAGCCAAAAGTTAGCGGAAGTTCAGATTTCACGTTAGAAAATGTTCTTCATGTTCCTCGACTAAACTTGAACCTGATATCAGTGAGCGATCTTGTTAAGAATGATTTCGTGGTTAATTTTGACAAAGGAGGTTGCATTATAAGGAATAAATCCGACCAAATAGTTGCGACGTGCAAAGAAGTTGACGGAATTTTCAAATTAAATGAAAAACAAAATTATGTCAACGCGATGTTGTCAAATGTATCTCTGTCAAACTTATGGCATAGAAGATTGGCGCATTTAGGTCAAAATAACATACTAATATTAAAAGATCTGGTAACTGGTATGAAATTCGATACTAAACAGAACATTGAGCCATGTATTCCATGCATTCAAGGTTAGACATGTAAAAGTCCGTTCAAAAATAAAGGCACACGAGCACAACAGATTCTTGAATTAGTACACACGGATATTTGCGGTCCAATGGAAGAGCCATCGTTTGTTGGTTCCTTGTACATGTTGCTATTTATCGACGATTACACGCGCAAGACGCACGTTTATTTCTTGAGAAATAAGAGTCAAACTTTCGACAAATTTCGTGAATATAAGGCCGAAGTAGAGAGAGAGACTGGTAAGTCGATAAAATGCCTCAGATCTGATAATGGTACTGAATTTTGTAATCATGCCTTCGACAGATTGTTCAAGTCATCTGGTATAAAGCACCAAACGACTGTTCCGTATACACCCGAACAAAATGGCGTAGCTAAGAGGGCGAACAGATCGATCATTGAGAAAGCAAGGACGTTGCTTTGTGAGGCGAATCTTAGCAAGAAGTTTTGGGCTGAGGCAGTATATGCCGTGGTATACCTAAAGAATCGAAGCCCCACAAAGGCGGTCACAAATAAAGTACCTGAAGAACTATGGTCCGGTAAGAAAGTGGACTTAAGTCATTTAAAAATCTTCGGATGTTTGGCGTTTGCATTGAAACCGAAGCAGAAAAGGCAAAAGCTCGACATGAAGACTGAACGTTTAATTTTTGTTGGCTATTGTGAGCTTACGAAAGGTTACCGTCTGATGAATCTGCAAACTAGCAAGATACTTATTGCTAGAGATGTAAAGTTCTTGGAAAATGTTTTTCCAAGCGATGGTACGAATGTGACGAAGAACGCAGTTGTTCCTTTGTCCCTAGAACAGGAACGAACTGAACCTGCGATATTGGATGTATCTCCTGAGGTCCACTCAAACAGTGAAGACGATTTTCAGGATGCAGATGTTGGAAGTACCGAACCTGCTACGACTCCAGAGCCAAGTGTTGACGAGTATCGAGCCGAGATACAACCTGCGTACACGGAAGCCAGTCGACTATTCTTGTACGTGCATCAACGCTCTCGCGGCAATTGACGGCGATCCGACGACTGTAGAACAGGCGCTAGCTAGGCCTGATCGGGAGCTGTGGCAGAAGGCCATGGAGGAAGAGTTGCAATCGTTGAAGGAGAACCAGACGTAGACGCTAGTAAACTTACCACGTGACAAGAAGCCGATACAATGTAAATGGGTCTTTAAGATTAAGCGAGATAGCGATGGTAAGGTCTCAAAGTATAAAGCTAGGCTGGTAGCGAAGGGATTTACTCAGGTACGTGGCGTAGACTATAATGAAACTTATTCTCCGGTAGTTAGGAGCTCGACTTTGCGACTGTTATTCTCATTAGCTGTAGAATATGATTGGGACATAGATCAGTGGGATGTGACGACAGCTTTCCTTTACGGTAAACTGAAGGAAGATATTTACATGATGCAGCCTGTAGGTGCTATAGCCAAGGGTCAGGAGACGAAGGTCTGCAAGTTAAATAGGTCATTGTATGGTCTGAAGCAAGCGTCGAATGCTTGGTTTCATGAATTTGACCAAGAGATGCTTAGCTTAGGTTTCACGCAATCGAAGATAGAGCCCTGCTTATACCAAAAGTTGATAGGAGATAAGAATAGGATAGTTGTAGTTATATACGTTGACGATATTTTTATTTTTTGTAGTTCTTTTCACAAAAATGAAAAGGAAAAGTTAAAGGCCGGTTTATTGAAAAAGTTCAAGGTCAAGGATCTAGGTCGTGCTAGACATGTTTTAGGCATGAGACTTAGGAGAGACAATAACACTATTTACCTTGATCAAGAACAGTATGTTATTAATGTGTTAAAGGAATTTGAAATGACGGATTGTAAACCAGTCATTACCCCTATGGAAGTTGGTCTCAGATTGGAGAAACCTTCAGATTCCAGTTGTAGGTTGCCATATCAGAATCTGGTAGGATGTCTGAACTATTTAGCCCAAAATAGTAGACCAGATATCGCGCATGCCGTTAGCGTTCTAGCACAGTTTAACTCGTGCTACGACGAAATTCACTTTAAGTATGCTAAACGGGTGCTTAGATATTTAAAAGGGACGTCTGATTTTGCACTTACTTTCCGAAAGTCAGGTAAATTAGAACTTCTTGGCTACGTGGATGCGGATTGGGGTGGGTCATATGATAGAAAATCTTTTACGGGTCTAATGTTCATGTTAGGCGATAATTTAATAACGTAGGAGAGTCGCAAGCAAAGGTGTGTTGCTCTGTCCTCTACCGAGGCAGAGTACATAGGTCTTTGCCAAGCTTCAAAGGAAGCGATTTACTTAAGAAGTATGTTAGAGAGTTTAACAAATGATAGTTGCGATAAACCCGTAGTAATTTATAATGACAATCAGTCTGCACATCACATTGCGAGAAACAAGATGAACCATAATAGGACGAAACATATCGATATTAGGTTTCACTTTGTTCGCGAAGCGATATCGAATGAGGCGGTAGAGGTGCAGTATGTACCTTCACAGGAAATGGTGGCAGATATGTTAACAAAGTCTCTGCCAGGCCCCAAGATAAAGTTGGCTTTAGCGAGATTACCCATTAAGAGGGCGGGTAGTGAAAGTGGTGTAACTTAGTTTTTGATATGTCATATTTGTTTTGTACAAATAGGTTTAGGGTTTTATAATGGTATAATCTCTGTTTTGTTTATTTTGTATGTTTTAATGTAATGTGTTGATGTGGGTACTGTCGAGTACAACGTAAGTATTTGTGTACACTTTAGTACAAAGTTGCATACACACTTGTGCATGTTTTGGAACTAGTGACCTGGTGCGATTTAAGTGTGCATGTACACTTGTTAGTCTTAAGGGTGCGTACACATGTGGCAGATTAAGGGTGCGTGTTGAAGGTTGATACCTTCATGGTATATAATCTGTCACATAGTGACTTTGTACGTAGGCATGACAACAGTTCTCAATAAAATGTCTGACGACTGAAACGTGTTTTCTGTGAATAATAATTTATGCTATCGCAAGTAACGCACTGCTAACTCTGCTAGACACTTTCCATCAGTAGTATTCGAGTTCCTGATAATCGTGTCGGGCTTGCTGTACGATCGTATTACAATGGCTTTGTGTTTCAATGGTTGCGCATAATTGTTCTTGATAATTTGTTATTTTATTATAAGTGGTTATGCCCGTCTAATAAGGTCCCATGTCGTAGTACATGACTAATGTCCATTTATCCCTAATCAATTGTATCTTTGATATGGGGTCAAAATAAAGCATCTGGTTGTTTGGGAATGGTTTTTGGAAGCCGTAAGATGGAAAAATCAGCATAAAAAAACTCAGTAATGTAGTTGCTACAATTGCGATTTTTGATCTCGGTTTTCTTTTCCTTTCTGTTAATTTAATTTGGTTGTTGGCTTTGTATCTGGTTTTGATGTCGTTACATTATCCTAGTTAACGGGCAAAACGGAGAGTTTCACAATAGGACGTTTCATGACTCCATTTTTGGTTCTTAATGAAACCGCTCTGGTAAGGCCATCATTCCCTGGGTGTGTGTCGTCTACACGTCCAAGAGCCCATTTTCCTGAAGGCAAATTTTCATCATGAATTACCACTAGATCTCCAATTTCGATGTTTTTTTGTGATTCCATCCATTTGCTTCTTGATGAGAGTTGTACCAAGTATTCAGTCTTCCAACGTTTCCAAAGATCTTGGAATAATTTACTGGTTAGATGCCATCTGGTTCTAGCATCTTGCTCTGTTTCTATTACAGTTGTTCCTGGTCTTCCTGATAAGAAATGAGCTGGTGTAAGGAAGTTTACATCGTCAGGATCCTCGGATATTGCGCAAAGAGGTCGCGAGTTGAGGTACGCTTCCAGTCTAGCCAACAACGTGGTGTACTCCTCAAAGGTTAGTCTTTGTTGACCGATCACCCTCTTGAGATGATGTTTCAGACTGCGCACTGCTCGCTCCCATAGACCGCCGGCATTAGGCCAGCTAGGTACATTAAAGTGCCATTCTATGCCCATCTCTGTTATATCGGTCATAAAACTTTCACTGAATCCTTGGCGAAGCTGGTTAAATTCTTCCTGTATCATTCTGTTTGCTCCCACGAAGTTAGTGCCGTTGTCACTGTACATGTGTCGTGGTGCCCCTTTTCTGGCTGCCATTCTGGTTAGAGCTGCCAAAAAGGCGGTGCTGCTCAGGTCTGACACGAGTTCTAGGTGAACCGCTTTCGTAACCATACATACAAAAACTGCAATGTATCCTTTTGTGGTTTTGATTCCCCGTCCTTTATTTGCTTTGACCTCTACGAAGCCTGTGTAATCTACACCGCAGTGATAAAACGCATGTTGTGGATTCACTCTTGATTCTGGTAAATCTCCCATGAGCTGGTGCTGCCGTATGGGATTTTGTTTTCTGCATATGACACATTTTCTTAGTCATATTTTTATTTTATTTATTGGGGAAAACAAACAGTGACACATTACATTAATATAAAAAAAAAACAATAAAACAAGAATGAGTAAATGTGTTACCAACAACATTTTCCACGGAATACATTAAAAAATACAAGCTTTACAGACCATGCAAGTTTAGACCTACAAACTAAAATAATGTAAAAAATATTGGTGTTATTTTTTTATAAGTATTTTTTTTTTTTTTTTTTTTTGTTTTTTTTTTTTTTTTTTTTACTTTTATTAATCAATAAACACTGTTTACAAATATTTTATACAACTTAAACATACCACACAAACCATCGATTTATAATTTATAATTTAAAACTATTATTATATATTTAACTAATTTCAAAAAAAAAAAAAAAATCAAGGCATGCTAATAATTATGCCTAATCAATACCTAGTGTTTTCAAAATTACATTTTTAAATTTACTAGCAGAGAGAGCAAACATGTCAACATCATTGAAAAGTTTGTTGTAGTTGCTGGTAAGTCGACGCGTAGGTGCCCGCAGACCTGCGTTATTATGACACGAGCTAACGGCAAACAACGGCCGTGCACGCACCCCGTGGCATACTGTCGTTCTAGGAACGAAGTAACTTATTTTGTTACGAATATCCATACATTCATACACATTACTACACAAATCAAACAAAAATACCATCTCCAAGAGAGTGCGTCTAGATTTCAGATCTAGTAATTTATACTTTTTAAGTGAATCGCTATACGAGTAAGATACAGATGTACAAAAGCAACAGTAATGCATGGCTTTTAGAAATTTTCCTTGAACCTTTTCAATACGATCTGAGTATTTATTGTAAAAGGGATTCCACACCGGCACTGCATATTCAAGCTGTGATCTGATAAGAGACTTGTACAGATATAAATAGGTAGATGGGCGTTTAAAGTCCTTCGCGGATCTCATCACAAAACCGTACATTCGATAGGCATTATTGACCACTTTATCAATGTGGGTATCAAGGTGAAGTTTATCGTCGAGAAGAATCCCGAGATCACGGACAAGTGATACCCTTGATAATGAAGTACCATCTAGAGAGTAAGGGTACTTGAGAACATTCTTATTTTTCGTGAAGCTGATACAACAGCACTTAGATATACTCAGCTGCAGTTTATTAATCTTGCAATACTCACTAAAGCGATCCAAATCCTCCTGTAGTAATCCGCTGTCCTGCAAATTTTTGATGGGCCTGTAAATCTTGAGGTCGTCAGCATAAAGCAAGACTTTAGAGTTTTTAAAACAAGACGTGATGTCGTTTATAAATAATATAAATAGTAGAGGTCCTAAAATTGAACCCTGAGGCACACCGGAAGTCACGTCAATAGTAGTGGCAGAGCTGAAACCATTAATTACAACTCTTTGAGTTCTATTCGTGAAGTATGAAGTGAACCATCGAAGTAAATCACCACGTATGCCGTTAAATGAAATTTTATTCAGGAGCAACTCACGGTCAACCTTGTCGAATGCTTTCCGAAAATCCGTATAAATGGTGTCCACTTGAACACGAGAATCCATATTGTTAAATAAGTAATCCGTAAAGGTCACCAAATTAGTTGTAGTTGATCTTTTCTTGACGAATCCATGTTGTTGCTGGAGAATGCTGTGATGTAAAACAGGATATACTCTATTGTGGACTAACCTCTCGAAAAGCTTCGGCAGTGCTGACATAATAGATATTGGACGATAGTTCTCAACATCTTGCGTAGAGCCCGACTTATAAACTGGTGTTATATTAGCGCTCTTCCACACCTCTGGAAAAATTCCTTGTGCCAGTGATTTATTAAATATAATGAGTAAAGGAGCACAAATATTTTCAGCAGTAGCTTTAAGAAAAGTAACTGGTAGGCCGTCCGGACCAGGACCTTTTGTTGGGTCTAAAGTTTTAAGTGCACTTAATATCTCTTCAATACTCAACTCTATCCTGCTAATAAGGGAATTGTGCTCAAATGAATTATAACACGATGGTACATTATTTCTTAAAGTTGTTGTTCATAAACTGAATTAAAAAATGCAGAAAAAAAGTCACAAATTTCTTCGGGATCATTGGTGCTCTTGTTTTCGAATGTCATGTTAGAAGGGATTCCTGTAGAAGACTTCCGGTTTGCAATGTACGTCCAGAAGTATTTTACATTATCGCGTATGCCGTCCTCAACAGAATTCATGTACTTTTTGTAGCAGTTTGTGCATTCGTCATGAAATCTGAATCGGTATAGAGAGAACTGTTCATAATCAGAAATATTGTGATAAATCTTCCATCTAACCCAGGCTTTAACCTTGTTTTTATATACATTCAGTCAAAAAAGTATCGGGAATGGATGATTTGTTTATGGTTCCAAATTCAAATTTTTGTTTTTTTGTAGTTGTTAGATTGGCACAACTGTTTTCCATTTTGGCGCGGAGTTTGAGTTGCATCTGTTATTTATATTAAATACAGTGCTGGTTTTAGTAATATCATATATAGTGTGTATTGCGAATTTCATAATGGACAAAAATATCGAACAAAGAGTTTGTCTTAAATTTTGCATCGCCAATGGAATTTCCTGTTCGGAGTCACTGAAAATGTTACAGAAGGCTTACGGTGAATCGACTTTATCAAAAACTCGTGCTTATGAGTGGTTCAAAGCGTTCAAAAGCGGTCGAGATGTGATGGAAGATTTGCCTCGCTCTGGTAGGCCGTCAACGTCTGCAACTGAAGTTAACATCGCAAAAGTGAAGAAAATAGTGACTGAAAATCCCCATTCAACTCTGAGAGAGATAGCCGCCGAACTTTCTGTATCTCACGAGTCGATCCGTACCATTTTAACTAATCATTTGGGTATGAAACATGTTGCTGCTCGGCTAGTCCCAAAAGATCTGAATTTTCTCCAAAAACTCAATCGCATGAAAGTCGCTGAGGACATGCTAGAACGAGTCAGTTCGGACCCAACATTCATGAAACGCATTGTTACTGGTGACGAGACGTGGGTTTACGAGTTTGACATGCAAACTAGTCAACAAGCTTCGGAGTGGCGCCTTCCAACTGAACCGAAACCGAAAAAACCACGCCAAAGTCGATCAAAAGTCAAAGTCATGTTGACTGTGTTGTGCACTCTGAATTCTTACCGGAAGGTCTAACGGTAAATAAAGAATATTATTTGAGCGTTATGCGGCGTTTAAGAGAGCAAATTCGACGAAAAAGGCCAGATTTGTGGAAAGAAAATTCTTGGATTTTGCACCACGACAATGCGCCTTCGCACAAGGCTATCATTGTGAACGAATTTTTGACCAAACACTCAACAAATACCATCCAGCAACCACCATATTCACCAGATATGGCTCCTGCTGACTTTTTTCTTTTTCCTAAACTCAAATTACCACTTCGTGGCACCCGTTTTCAATCGATAGAAGACATAAAGGAGAATTCGCGGCGAGAACTGAACTCAATTCCGGAAGCAGCGTTTAAAAAATGTTTTGATGAATGGATTATTCGTTGGCGCAAGTGTATCGTTTCTAAAGGAGCATACTTTGAAGGTGATAAAATAAATTTGGATGAATAACAGACATTTTGTGTATTATTGATCTTTTCCCGGTACTTTCTTGACAGAGTAGTATATGTACCAGAGATGGCGAAAACCAAATCGGGAATTTCGGAGATTTAGAATTGACTAGTGGAACATAAGATTTTATTAAGCCAAAGATAATATTATAAAATGTATTTAATGCTATGTCTACGGATTGTTCTGACCCAATCTGCTCATTCCAGTTGATTTTACTTAATTCCTCATTTATCTTCTCATAATCACCCTTAGAATAATTAAACCTTTTCAATGACTTTCGAATCATGGTTGTTTGGGAAGATTTATATGGTATTAATACACAGAAAGGTGGGTGGTAATTGTCTAGTTGCAGTAAATAGTCAGTGGGGGGTAAAACAGAGCAATCATAATTACTGATGGCCAGGTCTAATAATTTTCCACTCAGATTCTTGACAGTGTTGTACTGATAGGCGTTAAGGTATGACATAAATACTCCAAGATGTTCACAAATAGAGGAATTACCACTACAAATTAGTCCCGATGATCGTACATTGTTACTACAGGGAGTCCAGTCAACATCAGGTAGATTGTAATCACCCAAGAGATAAAACTGTTCAACATAAGTGTCGCCAATTAAAGATTGCATGAGATCGAAGTATTGAATAAAGACCGATTCAGCCGTTCTAGGCGGTATATAGGCCGCCCCGAAGATCAGGTTCTTTCCCCTAGTTGAGCTGGGCAATTTAAGAAGAACGTATTCTAGGTTTGCCTCTAGAGTTACCCGAAGACTAATCCTTACCGAGCGTAACCCCTTCAACACCGCTATGAGGACGCCACCTCCGTCTTTTTTATTGGTGGCTGTACGGTCTCGGTCACACCGATGTACTATGTAGCGGGAATCAATGAACTCATTATCAAATATTTCAGGTGTTAACCAGGTTTCTGTTAGTATTATTATATCGTAACAATTTGCTAGTATATTCATGTATAAAATATGCAGTTTGGTGCGGATCCCTCGACAATTCTGATAATAGACAACCAAATTATCCGCCATTTAAATAGTTAATTTTGCAATAAAATATCAGGCCAGCATTACACGTTTCGATTTTAAAATAATGTGATAATAACAAAAGAGCATAATGTTTTAATTCGAACAAGTGCAGCAAGAAAAAGTTACATACAAACACATAATTCTGTAAAAAATACTTAAATATTAACAAAACTCTCCAATACCAAGCAGTGACTGTGTGAGCAGCACAGCATAATAGTTTAATCTTATTATAAATTTCAAAACACTTACCATCAAGATACATTAAAAACATGCTTTCTACTAACCTATACCTACTTATAGCTGCCACAGCGCAACAGTTGAGTAGCAGTTATGGTGGAAAAGATTACCATTTGAGCTTGAAGCAGCTGATACAAGTCTACTTTATATAAATTAATGTTGACAAACGCTTTGGTTCCTACCCTATATCTTAAAATACAAGCCAGAGGAAATAAAATATTTATATACCTACTGATTACATACAACCAAAACAATAACAGCATTACAAGCTTAAGAGCTCTAAAATCTACTATATTTTTAATGTGGCCTGATCTTAGCGACGTCTTCTTGAGATCTAATTGCAAACGATTGTGCTCCTTCTTTTTCCCGAACGAGAATGGTACCATGTTTGACCCATAGAAACCGATAATTGTTCGCTTTAGCTGCGAAATAACTTTTTGTTTTTTAGAGTGAGATGTTCGTGCATATAAATAGGGACTGACGTACCTGATAAGACCAATTTTTCGGTGTTGAGTCCCTTATTTAACCGGTTTGCACTTAGAATATTATCCCTTAACATACGTGAAGTCAGTTTTACAATAATATTCTTGGGTTTATCATTATCTCGGTGGGCGTGTGGAACTCGGTGTATAGATGCTATGTCACTCTGCTTTAAATTACAATTTATAAAGGCACCAATGTTCATTATAATTGCAACCAGGTGTTCATTACGCCTTTCAGGGATATTACATAATTCAATGTTGCAGTTTCGGGCGCTCTGTTCCAGGGTATCGATCTTAGCAACAAGTTCTGGTATCGTGCGTTTAGATTCAGTGTTCGTGTTCTCATGAATCTGTTTACTAAAATGAGCAACTTTTTTTGAGATATCAGACTGTTCATCACTAATAAACTGGATCGAATGCTTTAGACAGTCAATTTCTTTCGTGACATCATCATATTTAGTGCCTAATACAGAGACACATCTTTAATTAAAGATTGCTCGGCACGTAGTGATTGAAAGTCATTTTTAATATCTGCTGTGACCTGCGTAAGCGTGGCTAAGTCGCCTTTTATAGAAGCTACGTTGTCACATATCTTACTAATATTACTCTCTAAATCGCAACGCCATTCATTAGGGGTATTCTTAAACTCAGCTGCCAATGCTTTAATTGCTTGCGACCATTCCGATTCCGGTTGTTTACGTTTGCGCGTCGCAACATTTTGTTCATTGCTAGTTCCAGAAGTAACGTTTAGTTCCGAATCCGAGTGAAACTTGTTATCAGGTGAGCGGATCATCTTAAACATATTAACTGAGTAAGTATTTATATATATATATATTATTTCTAATACATAGAACAGAAATAAACCAATTGTGAATTTTGAGAAAGCAACTTTTTGTAGTGAGCTGGGTTCGAACTCAAGCCGCGCCGCGCACAATGGCTATGACAAAAAGGCAAGGCGGTCACCACTCGACCAAACGTACCAATATCTTCTTGTCGAAATTAACGACCTGTACCTTCTTAAAAGTTGTACTTTTTCGCAATTGAGGACAGATGTCGCTGCTAGTAGTCTCGGTCGATGTTGGTGCTCGATGAATGACACGGGATTTTAACGTTATAGGTTATATTCATTGCACGTTGTTACTACATTCGTAACTAAAATTCCGTCCGCTGAGTGGTATTTGGTGTGTTGTTATTGATCCACAGGTTGTTTAGTTTAGCACTGTTATGAGTTTCACACCTGCTTAATTGTTCGTTGATTTCAAAAATTTAAGAACTGCACTGTATTTGTTTTGTTTTCACTTTGAATGAATTACAAACTGTTCTTTTTATTTTGATAAATGATATGCACTAATACGCCTCTAGTTATTGTGTTTTTCGTTCAATTATAACGTTTATTCACTTTTAACACTTTAAAAATCGGGGAGCAGAGTAGATCCAATGTTTACTAGGTCAGGGTTGCCAGCGGTATATACACACATCAACACTGTCTTGGGATATTTTTAAAAAAGCGAATTACTATCAATGTGTTAATTATTTATATGACATGTATATATTTAAAAGATACGTTATTTAATATTCTACCATTTTTTAATAATGGTTAAGGTATAGATTAAAATTTCAGGATTTTATGGAAAAAAAATGAAGCATAGACGGAAACCGTATATGAATGAACTTTTAATTTGTGAGTAAAAACTGAAAAAAATAGAAAAATCATTTAATTTGTGTTTATAAACTTGAAGTTAGTAGTCTGAGAAAGCGCCCATGATGTTCATAACACATCGGCAACGATTCGGCATGCTCAGAACAAGGTTGTCAATGTCTTGCTGCGGAATATTGTCCCATGTCCTTCAGAGGTGCGCAAAAAGTTGATCTTCTGTAGCCAGATTTTTAGGAACTTCCTAAAGAGCTCTTCTTTGCAGCATATCCCACGCATGCTCAATGGGATTTAGATCTGGCGATTGAGCAGGCCAGTCTAAGGCCCTAACATTATGTGTATGTAACCAAGCTGCTACCGTTCTCGCCGTGTGTGCCCGGGCATTGTCGTGCATGAGCAGGAAATCTTGCCCCATTTGTGTTCTGTGGGGCAAGATTACGGGCCCTAGCACCTGTTGGACGTATCGTTCTGCCGTCATATTGCCCCGCACCCAAACGAGATCCGTCCGTCCTCCAAGACGAATTCCTGCCTAAACCATAATTGTTCCTCCTTGGTATGGGTGAACTTCCTGAGGGTTCTGGAGACGGCTCCATCGTCCAGGAACTCGCCAAACACGCGTCCTTCGTGAATCTGGATGGAAGCCGAACCTGGATTCATCCGTGAACAGCACATTGGACACTTGGTCACGGCCCCAGTCCACGTGGTTCCGAACCCATTCTAATCGTCGTCCACGATTGCCTCTCCGTAAAGGTGGGACCCGGAGTGGTCTACGAGAGCGTAGATTGCTTTCATGCAGTCGCCTTCTTACAGTTTGGTCACTCACAAGCACTTGGTGTTCCACTCGCAGCCTTTGGAACAATTGAGTCGCCGTTGCATTTGGTTGTGCTCGCGCAGTAATTTGCAAAAATCGGTCTTGTCTGGGGGTAGTGATGCGACTTGGCCCCCGGTGCCTCTCCGCTACTTCACCTGTGGCACGATAGCGTGTCCACAATCTTGAAATTACATTTTGATGGGTCCCTATGGCCTCAGCAACATTACGCTGAACAGATCCAGCTTCCAGCATTCCCACAGCTCGTAACATCTCCGCCCTCGTCAAATGTCGGCGTTGCATGGCTACAATACCTCAATTTTAACTTTATCTTTCGTTTAAAAATGAAAAAAACTGTAACTAAACGTAATTCGTATTGTTTTCTAAATTTCGCACAAATGAAAATTAATTGAGGATGAAATATCCCTAGACCGTGTTGATGTGTGTATATATCCGCCGATAATCCAGTACTGTGGTCGTAGATTTGCTAATGTCAAACGCGCTCCGCCATGGAAGGTCAGTTTATGAGCTTGATCGATGAGTAATGTGGTTAGCTGATGATCGTGAGGTAAGATGATGGGATGTTTCATCTCCGGGCTCATGTTGGCGTTTTACAATCTCCCGGAATTTTACGTGTGGGCGTGTGTTACGTGTGGGACACGTAAAATTCCGCGCTCATCTATGTTGGGTTCAAACTCAAAATCTTGCTATTGGAGTGCACTCTTCCGTATTTGTTTATCGAATCTAGGTCGTTCGCAAATTCTGCCTGCTGAACATTTTTAATTATCAGCTGTTTAGCGCGACGAAGCTCGCGTAATTCGAGGTGGGGCGGTGAACTTGTTTGTTTGAAGTAGGCAATCGCAGTATCCACGCAAAAATACGTATGATTTTTATAATAGTGCTGTGTTTGTTTATCAATTGATTAATAATTGCGGTAGTCAGCGATTCTGTTGGTTGTTCAATGACTACCGCGTTGGTTTGTTTGGAAATAGACGGCTTAACTTCTAAATTCGTCTCATAACTGGTATGATGGTTTTATTGGTTTGTGTATGATGGCAGCCATGACGGCCCTTGCCACCATAACTTGTGGTCTTTGAGTTGCCCAACAGTCAAACCGCGACTTGCACAGTCCACTGGATTATCTGTCGTCTTCACGTATTGCCAATGTTTTGATGGTATGATATTGGTGATTGTTGTTACCCGATTTGCTACGAATGGTTTCCATCGAGCTGGATTTCCTTGTAGCCAACCTAGTACTGCAGTTGAATCAGTCCAGCAGTAGACATCCGTGGGGTAATCTGATAAGCAGCTTCTGACTTTTTGCGTTAGCTGAGCTAGCAAATGAGCGCCCATTAACTCCAGTCTCGGTATTGATAATACTTTGCTTATGGGTGCCAACGTAGCCTTCCCGGCAACTAATGTGATGGTTGTCCCTTCTGTGGTTATTACTTTGCAATAGATTACACACGCGTATGCCTTGTTAGAGGCGTCGCAGAATCCGTACAATTCTATATTTTGGTTTTTTCCCATTCCTAACCATCTGTTGACTTCTATGGTGCTTATGTCCGGAAGTTCTTGCTTTAATTTACTCCATTCCGAGTTCATTGCCTCTGGTAGGGTGTCATCCCATTTTATGTTAGACAACCAAACATTTTAAAACAGGAGTTTCATGGTAGTGCTTAAGGAGGTTAACCACCCTAATGGGTCGAACAGCGGAAATGTCCGAAAGTAGAGCTCTTTTGGTAATAGTTGCAGGTGATTCGGGTTCTATTTTCGAGTTGAAGGTAAAATTGTCCTTCTGTGGGTTCCAACGGAGACCCAACGTTTTGGTAGAATCGGTCTGCTTGAACTCGCATGCTGACTGGTCACATTGCTCTCTCTCCAAATCGGTTAATAGCTCTGGTTTGTTTGAGGTCCATTTTCTAAGATTAAATCCACCCAATCGGCATAATTTTATGAGATCGGATCTCAGTTTGCTTGCTGCTTCCATTGAATGACGCCCTCCGCAAAAATCATCCATATAGAAACTTTCTTCCAATTCCTTTGCAGCGTCAGGAAATTTCTGTCTTTCATCGGATGCTAGTTGCTTTAAACACATCATTGCTAAGAAGCCCGCTGGTTTGGTTCCATATGTTAGTGTCACGAGTTGATACGATTGTATTGGTTGGTTTTTTGATTCTCACCATGGTACTTTTTGGTAAGCTTGATCTTCTTGGTGTACTCGGATCATTCTGTACATCTTCTCGATATCGGAAGTATATACAAATTGAAATTGTCTCCATTTCAGGATAAGCTCTTGAAGATCCTTTTGTATATTTGGACCCCTGTACATGACGTCATTTAGACTGTAAAAAGGTCTTCTGTGTTGTTGAGAGTTACGTTGCATTGGTAGTGTGGTTTCATGGATCCACTGAGTAGCCATCCTAGTTGCGTCTGTTGAGCGATTGGGTGGTTGTCCTTGTCTCCTCTTAAGATTCCTCCTAACATTATCTTGCTACACACATCTGCACCTAGAAGCATGTCTACGGGTCTGCTTATATGGAATTCCGGATCGGCCAATTGTATTCCTTGGATATGGTTCCACGTTGTTGGTTTAGTAAACGTGTTGTTTGGCAGTCGTTTGATCAAATTGTTCATTATAATAATGTTCGTGTCACAAGTAAATTCACTATTAATTTGTAGACTGTAGTGTTACCTGTAACATTCCCTTCGCGTTGTTTTCTTTTTCACCAACACCGTAAATTTGACCTTTAAAACGATCCCTCTTTAATCCCAATATCTGTGCTGCGTTTTCGGTGATTAACGACAGTTGAGAACCCTGGTCAACTAAAGCTCTCATCTTGTGAAGTGTTCCATCTGCTCCCTTGACTTTTATAATAGTGGCGGCTAAAAGTACTTCTGATATGTCATCCCATGACACGTGAGATGACCTAGATGTGCGTGTTTTGGTTGCAACACTCTTGTTGGAGATTTCTTCTGCTGACGCAGTTGGACTTTGTTTTGCTAATGCTTCGTGAAGTAAAGTATTGTGTGTACCTAAACATTTACGACATCGTTTGCTCGACTGACGTGGCTTATTGTTATGACTGAATAGACAGTTTTGGCAGTAATTTAATTGCTCAATTTTGTTTGCCTTTTGCTCATGAGTCATTTGCAAAAATGTAGGGTAACGCCACAATCCGTGTTCTGAATTGCACAATGCACAGGTTATCGATTGCGACAATGTAACGCGTTCATGTTAGACTTTGAATTATCTTTGCTGCCTGATTGATGGTTATTGCGGTGAAAACTTTTCTTCTGGTTTTGGTTATAGTTTTTGCTTGATTGATGCGTCGTGGTTTTTTGGTTAGCTGGTTCCTGCTGGCGACGAGACGCTTCTAGCGCTGTAAATTTCATTTCCAAGAATTCCAGGAACTCCTGTAGCTCGGGTAGCTCTCTTGGATTCTTGACCGATTCTATATATTCGGTGAAAGTATCGTCATCAAGCTTTTGCGATAGGAGGTGCACTAAAAGTGGATCCCAAGTTGTTATATCAACTCCCAGATTCTGTATAGCGTGCAACGTCTCTTTAGTTACGTCATGCAGCTTTTTGATCGTGGCTAGCGACTGCTGTTGTATGTTGGGAAGCCCGAGCAGTATTAATATGGTAACAAGAAATTAATTTTCACTTCCCATATTAATATATGGGAAGTGAAAATTAATTTCTTGTCATACCTGTGGTTTAAGATCTCCCAACATTCATGATAATTTTCAGAACTAATCTGCAAATGAAGAATAAGGCGCTCTGCGTCTCCAGTCACCTTGCTCTTCAAAAACTGCATATTTTGTGCATTTGACATCGACGGGTTTTTATCGGCCGCTTCGCTAAACAAGTCTTTGAACGGAACCCATTGGTTATAAGCCCCATTGAACACGGGGATGTCCATTTTTGGAGCTGACTTTTCACGGTGCTTCACTGCCCACATTTTGTTGATGTCGTTTGTCAGCTCACTGTACTTTTTCTCGTGCTTGCAGAATTCCATTTGGTACGTAATATCGTCGTCTCCATTCTCACCTTCAATTTACCAATGAAGCTTGTCGATCTCACCCCATCGGCTATCCAGTGATTTTAAAGCATTCTCGAATTACCCTTGATTCTCGAAATTATTGACTTGTATATTACTCACGGTCCTGATGAATGCTTTGAAATTAATATTCTGTCTTTTTATCAACCCGTTCAGCTTGCTGGAGCCTCTATATTCATATAGTAAACTCTCTCGCTGCGAGGACTCTCCTCATAGCGTGGCGAGAACGTACCTGGTTGTGGCTGCGCCGCCTTATCTTCTTGTCGACAATGTTCTGCGCCTAACTGTTGGCTAGCCCGGTTACCTGGTAATGGCTGTACTTCCTCCGTCTTGGTTCTATAAGGGTTTTCATCTCTCAGCTGCGTCGCGCCTAACTGCCTCATGGTTTTGTTAATTATCTCCTTTGTTTTCAAATAAACATCCTGGGCCGTTTCGAAACAACCCTTTTTGAAGTAAATATGGTCTAAATCTGAAAACTCGATTAATTTCCTGTGGTTTTCTTGATAATCGCGCCAGTATGCTTCCAACATACTAGCCTTGCGCTTGTAATTATCGATGGTTTTCCTCTCGGACCCATCTTTCTTTATGTTGGTTAGAAACTTGTCCAGGATTTCATAGAGTTCCGTTTGGTTGATGAACAGCGAATCGGAATCCATATTTAAAGTTGGTTTGAAAATATTCGGTAATGCTTAGTATAAATAAATGGTTCGATCTGACCTTATGTGCTCCAACCGACGGTCTCTGCAATCCCTGGTTCTTCAAATTGCGGCGACCTTCTGGTTCACGTGCCACTGTTTCACTTGGTAGTCACTGGTAAATAAATGCTCGAAGGACCATGTAAAAGGGTAGTGCTTGGCGCTATGGTGACCTAACACTCCTTTCTCGTATTATTAGGATATGGTTTATGGTAAGAGTTAAAGTCTCGAATTGTAAGAGAAATAGCTATACAGGGTGTAAAGGACCTCATCACGAAGCCGTCAACCAAGCATTCTGTACATCAAACTAAGTAACTTTACGCAAAAATGATTGCTGGGAAACGACCTTTTTTTTTGGGGTGAAAAATCATGTTTTGTGGTAAAACTCAATGTAACGCACTCAAAACATTGTGCTGATGAATGGATTGAATAGTACGGGGGTCGTGGAGGTGTTTAAAGTAAAAAAATTAAATTCAAAACTTGTATAATTAAAAAAAATACTTGTCAAAAAGTTGGAACTTTGACCCCCAATATCTCTGTAACTAGAAGGTTCCCAGGTATGGTGTAGAACAAAAAAATAATCGCAATGACGAGGAGAAAAAGTGCCTTTCGGTTTCGTTAAGAGGTGTTTTACACCCTTTATATTAAATCACTGCAACACTTAATTACAAGACAATGGTAATGGTAATGGTAATGGTTTTTGAGTACGCGGTGTCTCTAATAAGATCTGAACACGAACTGGCCCACATTTTGGTGAACGAGCGAATGTGCATACTTGCGTTCGATGCAATTATGCATTTTCGCTTAGTGTTCGATTTAAACTCGAACAATATATGTATTAACAATAATAGTAAAAAGATATGGGCAAATTTAGATTTTACGAAAAATTTTAAGTACCAAAATTTACCTTAATTTTCAACGTTTTTTATTTTTCGGAATTTTCCCTTTACTTGTGCTGTAAGACCTTGCTTTTAACCAAAATTGAGAGTTCTAAGTCAACCGGAGTACCCTATAGGTTTTGGGTCGAAAACCTATATTATGGTGGTTCCCGTTGACCTAGAATCACAAAATTTGGCGAGAAGCAATGTCTAACAGCACATGTAAAGGGAAAAATCTAAGAAGCGTAAATATGTAGTTTAATAATAACACATAACCCCCACAAATGGGGGAGAAATCAGGTAACATGACATAAAACAAAAAAAAAATACGTACACACGAACACCTCCTCCTTTTTTGAAGTAGTAGCGGTTTCCCGCTGGTAATTAAGCCGAATTGTAATCCGGCTGAACGTGAGGACGCCGTAATACATAACGGCGGCGTTTTTCAATCCGGAGCGCCATTATGTAAAACGGCGTATTATACGAATAGGCTGCCACATATAAACGGATTTTTGTGGTGAGAATTGAGAGCGTAGGTCATCAAAATCTATGTATGGTATCTGAAAAAACACCAATTTATAGGTACGGTGTACTAACTAATTAACCAATACTGTACTTATAATTCATAATTCATTTATTTATTTATTTACTTAGGTGGCAAGAGTCAAATGCTGCTGCAGCTGCTGGGTACTGGCAGACTGGCACACAATAAACAATAGTATTAAGGTACTCGCCTACTGGGTTAAAATTGCTGATGCACAAAAATACTGCAGAAAGCGCAGATAGGCACTGGTGCTGGTGGTGTGTATGCATTATACATTTGTGTGTGCCGGTGCCCCGGTGCTACGGTGCAGCGGTGCAGCAGCGCGCAGCGGGCCACGAGGCGAGTGAGGGCGCGGTGCAAGGCCGCGCGGGGAGCGCATCGATCTGCGAACAGCTGTGCGTGCCAGCTCCCCCGGCCCCCGCCCCCGCACCAACCCCGCCCCGCACGCGCGCGCTTCCGCCCGGCAAACAACAACACTGATGTTTTGTTTTGTTTTATGTTGTTAGTGTGAGTGATTCAATTCGTGTTTGCTTACACTGTGCTGTAAGTTAAGTAGGTATGTATAAAACTTCTGTCAATAACTTATTAGCACTGATTTAGACTATTGCTAAGCAGCAGTGGAGCGACTGTTCGCGGGTTAGGGGTGGCTCCAACACAAAGAGTGGAAGTTGCCACTGTCTTTGCTGTTGTGAAACTGAAATTCTCTGTTCCTTATTATACCTACTCGTTCGTCACATGGATCGATGCTAAAGTTATAAAGCTGAGCGCTTGACAAAACGAGTCTCCGTGCCTCGGAAAGCAATTTAGCAGCCGTTCGATATTTGACAGTAGTTACAGGTAGGCAGTACAACCAGTCTTACTGTCTATCGTATTACCCACCCAGTACTAACTGGGTTGTGAAGGTCAGATACGCAGTCGCTCCATGTAAACGAGGTAGGTACTGGTATTCGGCTAAGACTGGAAGCCCCCCAACATAGTTGGGAAGAGGCGCAGATGATGGCACTTGAACTAAAACGGTTTAAGCCCCTTTAATTTAATTCATTTATTTCACAAGTAACAAGGACTCATTAATACACAGGAACACCTTAACCTTAGTTCTTAGTAACCTTTAACCTTAGTTCTGCTGTGCAAGAGTGGAGCATGCCGAGCGTGCCTAGTGTAGACAGCTTCGTTGGCTTAGTGGTCTGGTCGGTCTTCTTTGAGGTAAGGGAGGGGTGGGGGGGTATCAATGGTAATAGTTTCTGGGTACATAGCTAACAATAGTTCCAGCCACTTTAAACTTTCGCTCGAACCATAAAGGAATCAGGAGTTCAGGAGCATTATTCTTGTTCTCTTACAAGTGCTCTAGTTTATGACCGGCGTGTATTCACCTATCTATCTAATAAGTAGGTAGGTAGGTGTACTGAACGTTGACTTACCATACGAGACCAGTGATTCAGTGGTATGCGGGGAAACGGAAATCCGCTCTTTTAATATTTTGTTTTCATTGACTTAAATCCTTAAAAAATATACTACGTACCTCTTCGTGTTAGTCGGGTCAAGTGTAGGTTTGTTAGGCTAGGTCGTGGCAGTACCTACGAACACAGCCTGACATATTGTTGACCGTCTGTGGTCGTGGTGGGTGCGTTATAATTACAATAGCATGTGGCTTGTAGTCGGCGCCATGGCAGGCGGGCTAGCGGGCGCGGGGCCCGGCGGTGCAGCTGGCGGGCGCGGCGCCGGGCGGCCCCGAGCTGCCCCCCGCCGGCCGCGCGGCGCCGCTCGGCTCAGTATCGCGCGCGAGCCCGCCGCCGCCGCCGCCGCCGCCGCACCGCCCGCGCCGAGCCCGACGCACCATGGAGCACTTCATCGAGACCGTGCGCAAGTACCCGTGCCTGTGGAACACCACGGCCATCGAGTACCGCGACCAGGAGCTGAAGGACGCCGCCTGGGCCGAGGTCATGAAGGAGACGGACCTGTCGTCAGGTGAGCCCCCTCCCCGCCCGCCCGCGCCCCGCACGCGCTCGCGCGCCCGCCGCGCCGCGCGCACTCTATTGTTGTGATATTAGAGGCACATACAAGGAAACTATTAGCTAACGCGCCAAGTGCCAGTGACGCGAGCCGCCGCCGCGCCGCGCGCCGGCTTACCTACTGGCTTTACAGCCCAGTCCTATGTCACAGTTAGAATGTTTTTAGTTAGGTACCTACTTGATCAAAAATTAATATAATGATGCAGGCAATAACAAATGAAACCAATGATATAGGTAACTTGTAATCACATTATTTTACCCTCACGATCAGAACTGCCAAGCTCCAATAAGTAAATAATTGTAGGTAGGTAGGTAGGTACTTCTCGATCGATCGATTATAACATAGAACAATGTAGCAGATTTTGATATTTGTTGGACAACAACAGTTGGCAAAGCCCCGGAGAGCACTTTGAGCTAGTTCCTCACGACCACGAGATACTCGGGGGTTGACTGTCGACTGTCGAGTGTCGGCTCTTGTAGCTGGGACCTGACAAGTAGGTACGTATTGTTGTTCCTACTCCGACAGGTACCTAGGTACCTATTTATTACGAGTCTATAACTTTGTTGGTAGGTATGATTATACAGTTTGAGTCTATAAAATGTGCACATATCGGAATAAGGGGATTCTATGCTTAATTTTATCGACAGAAAAATTGTTTAAAAAAATGTAAGTAGGTACCTACATAAGTAAGTATTTATCTTATTTTATGAAATTTTAAAAATGTCTGTACAGTGACCCCGGTGTCAACAAAACGGTGTAACTTTTAAAGTAAATGATCTATCGCGATGAAACAATCTCCGTAATGATTGGAAGTAATTAGGCGTTCTCTTAAAATGAAAATTGAGCTCAGCCCAAATAAACCATCCATAAGAGAACAAAATGGCGCGTTCGGAGTGCCGTCTTTTAACACTTGATAGAAAATGTAAATTTTATGTTACATTTTCTTTGTAATTATTTTATTTTGTAATTATGTTACAGTTTGATTATAAACATGCAATTTTTACTAGTCGTAATTTAGTAGTCGCCTCCACTAGACTCGAGGCAGTCATTTATTTTATATTGGTACTTAATAGGCTTATCCCTAACAAAATGGAACCTAACATACCTAACTATCAAAATGTGGGTGTAGTGTACACATCTGTTTACCCCCTCAGAGCATACAGGCGTGATGTTACCTAGACTCTGGCCAACGAAAGCTGTCCAAGATTTTTTTTCAGAAGTTTTAGTACTTAAGGCAATAATTTAAGGCTGTCAAAATTGACACATTGACGTTTCGTACCTACTTGAGTCATCTTATGTCTACGTGTATCATATTTGCATTGGTTTTGTTTAAAATAATGCCGAAAACAATCAAAAGTTCGACGAGGAAGGTTTTATTTACTATGATTGTCAAATATAAAGACAAAGTGATTTGAATCAGAAATCTGCAGACAAAATACTACGACTGGATTCAATCATTTCACTTTTAGGTTAGTTTATTGAATTTCTAATGAAACATCTTGATACTTTTCAACTATTTTTAACAAATCGCAATATCTTTCAAGGTGTATCTACTTTTCTTTTTACTTTTTTTTTTTTTTATTAACAACGATGAGACAAAACTTAAAATTGTGGAAGCAGTAAAGAAATTAAAAACTGTCGAAAAAAATGAAATGTCGACTTGTGAATCACATTACTTAGTTAGAAAAGATGATATCTTCAATGACAGGTATTACTTGCCCAGTGGACCGCGAACGGCAAAGATTTTAGCTAAAATATGTAGGAGGTGGGCCGCTCGTTGAAGTGGTTAGAAATTATAGATTAATATATACACCAGTTACTTCGAAGGGTTTATACATTTATGATAATGTATGGATGGCTAAATTAAATTATATACTCTCTTTGTATTTTATTGTGGTTTTTGACTTTAATGACTGATTAGTAACAATATACTGTTACATAATTTATTGTATTTGTTCTCTTCAAATGTAAGTGTAAAGACCCTAAGAAGAATTAAAATTGAAGGGTCTAAAAATCAGGGACAGTGGAATACTTCGGGGAAAAATCGTCCACATTCAGCAACAGTTTCCAATTTGGATAATTTTGATATTTCAGCTAAGTATAAGAAACAAAATAAACGAATTTTATGGAGTTAAAAAACAAGCCAAACGAGCCAAGTACACTACCTCACAGGTGGCGTGGAAAGGTGTACTTACATAAAATTATGGACTGTTTGAAAATAATAAAAAGGCAGAATTAAAAGTACTCTTTTATTTAATATTATTCATAATACACTCGAAAATTACAGCTCATCTAAATATATAAAAAGATTTTACTTGCTGAATAATAAATAATATCAACTCCGTATAAGCAGTGTATAGCCAGGGTTAACAGCTATAATTTTTTTTTTTTTTTTTTCTTGGACAGCTTTCGTTGGCCAGACTCTATGTTATGATATTGTGAAAACAATAAACATCCGAGCGATTGCAGCGTTCATGACCGATTTGCTGTCTATTATTGAAGAGTTCTTTTCCTATAATTTTGCCACGGCTTCTTTTATTTGTTTTTCCTAACATTATAACTTCGTCGCCCACATTCAACTCAGGTAGCAGTTTGCAATGCCTATCATACAAACTTTTAATTTTTATTTGTTTTTCCAATATTTTTTTTATGTTGTAAGTTAAATATAAATAAAAAAATATCGCTGGACATGAACACACAGCGCCATCTAGTGCCACACTAAGCGACGAGGCTTGTGTCACAGTACCACAATTTGTTTGTTTTAATAAATCTGAATGGACTGGTAGTCTACAATTTAAACGCCGCCGGCCCATAATTAACTGTGCAGGAGAATTCAAATCTTCCCGCGGTGTATTCCTGTAAATTAGCAGATTTTAATAAAAATCGGGTTTACTGTCTACTGATTTTTTCAATATATTTTGAATGGTTTGAACTGCCCTTTCGCTCTTACTATTAGATTGCGCATAATACGGAGAAGAAGTGACATGCTGAAAACCCCAATCTAAAGTAAATTTTATAAAATTACGACAAGAAAATTGTGGTCCATTGTCGCTGATGACCGTATCCGGTATACCATACAGTGCAAAGTTTTCTTTCATAATACCTATTACTGAGTTTGACAAAGTGTCCCTCAAATATGCAATCTCAATAAAACCAGAATAATAATCAATTAATAATAAATAACTTTGCTTTCCATACTCAAATATATCTGTTCTAATTTTATTCTATGGCAATTCTGGTATAGCTACCGGAATCATTGGTTCCCTACACGGTTTGTGTGCTGTTTCTTGACATATTTTACATCTTCTCACATAATCCTCAATATCTCTTGTTATACCTGCCCAAAATAATACTTCAAGAGCACGTCTCTTACAACGATCAATCCCTAAATGCCCTTCATGAATAAGTTTTACCATGTCCATATGCATACAATGTGGTATCAAAACCTGTTTGTTTGTCTTTAAATATAACACCATCTCACATCACACAGTACAGTTCATCTCTTATAGACCAATGTGTCTTAAATCATTGCGTATGTTAAACTTATCAGGCCACCTTTGATTAATATATTTTAGCAACAATATTAAACACTCATCCTTACTAGTTTCCCGCTTGACGAGAGTAAACTTATTCTGCGACATGGGTATGTTACCGACTACCATTTTAATTTGGCATAGTATAAGCCCTGCTAGAATCTAGTATTTTGTATACCTTATTTTTGTTCAATAGTAAAAAGTATAATGTAGTGAAAAACAGTATAATAATTGTTGAGGTTTGGGTCTCCATGCATTGAAATAAAAGCGGTTTATACACAATAAACGTCGTTTTATTTAGCAGAGATCCTACACAGCGGACATGAAAAATAAGCGCGGGCAATCTGACAGATGACTGACTTTGACAGATAAAACAATCATAAAGAAATAGAGGAGGGCGCATTTTAATCTCAACACCCCCCCTAAATGTGCACTCCCTTACACATGCCAATTAGTTTTCTTAAAAACTCAAACTGGGGCCTTGGAAGGCTTTTGGTGAACATATCAGCCGCCTGTAATTTTGTTTCACAATACACAATATTCATAACATTTTTGAGATAATTTTCTCTCACATAATGGTACTGGACATCTATGTGTTTAGATCTTTTGTGGAGGTTGGCGCCACGAATGAGTTTGATAGTGCTTTGGTTATCAATCAGCAGATCTACATTAGCTTCTGTAAAACCAATTCCTTTAATTAAATTTTTAATCCACACAACTTCTTTCGTGGCAACACAAGCAGCTAAGTATTCTGCCTCTGTTGTCGAGAGAGCAATACATTTTTGCAGTTTAGTGTTCCATGTGATGGCCCCACCATTCATTACAAACACATATCCAGTTACAGATCTACGAGTCATCACACAATTTGCATAATCAGCATCACTAAAACCCTTAACATTAAGTGAATTTTCCTCAGTACCTGTCTCATAACGTATGCCCAAGTCTCTATTTAATTTTAGATATTTGAAAACTTTCTTAACAGCACCCCAGTGTACATTATTGAAACTGTTTAAAAATCTACTAAGTGAGCCTACTGCCTCACGATAAGGCACATCTGGCATATCAGCTGATTCTTCACAATTAACTAACTTTACATTAGGATCAGCTGGTACTAAACTTGGTTTACATAGGTCCATTCCAAACTTATTCAGCAGACTGTTAATGTACCTAGTCTGATGTACAAGAATAGACCCATCCTCATCAAAATCTAATTCTAATCCCACAAATTGTTTTGGGCTCATTACAGTCACTTCAAAATGTTTTTCCAGCTTGTTTACAAACTTCAATTAACTCTTTATTTTTACACAACAACAGCCCATCATCTACATACAGAAGTAAGTACAAGGGAATATCCTGTTGCAAAGACACATACAAGCATCTATCAGATTCACAATTTGTAAACTTATTTTCCTTCATGAAGGAGTCAAACTTATGGTTCCAACACCTGGGTGACTGCTTCAAACCATACAAAGATTTAGTTTGTTTATTAGTTTATTTGTATTCAATCCAGGTGGTGGTTCCATATAGACTTCCTCATCAAGGGCACCATACAGAAAAGCAGTCTTAACATCAAACTGAGTCATATACAATTTTTCCCTAGCTGCCAGTGAGAGCATAATTCTTATGGTATCATAACGCACAGTTGGTGAGAAAGTCTCGTCATAATCAATACCCTTTTCTTGGGTGTAACCCTTTGCACATAGCCGAGCTTTGTATCTTATGGTATCATTAGCATTCTGCTTGATCTTGTAAACCCATTTACAACCGATCAGCTTCTTATCTGCCGAACATTCCACAAGCTCCCATTTCTTGCATGTATCATGAGACTTTAGTTTCTCACTCATTGCATCAATCCATTTTTCAGAACCTTTACTTTTAACAGCTTCATTATAAGTAATAGGCAGTACCTCAACCAGATTAGCCTCTGCCATCATGGCTCTATGCGGCCGCTGTCTCAGATTGTATCTTCTTGTTTCTGTTTTCTCTTTTCCATTATTTTCGACTGGTGTGTCTTGTTCTTGAATCTCTGTGCTTTCCTTCTCTTCCTCTACTGTTGCTCTGCTTATCATACTTTGATAGAAGTCCTCAAAAGCGTCATATTCATAGTCCTGTGATTCTATACTTTTGTCTTGATCACTCTGGTCACTATCAAGAGCCAGTAGGTACTCAGATCTTTCATCACTTAAAGAAGGAAGCTCATTTTCATTGAAAATTACATCTCTTGACACAGTCACTTTCTTTGTCTCCGGATCAAACAACCTGTAGTTGTCAGAGTTACCTTCATACCCAACTAGAAGCAGCTTCTTGCTTTTCGGTTCTAGTTTGTTTCGCTTCTCTTTAGGTACATGCATGTAAGTTACACAGCCAAATGTTCTTACAAGAGTCAAACTAGGCTTTGCTCCAGCCCATAACTCAAACGGAGTCTTCTCATCTCTAGATCTTCTGTTCATCAGATATACAGCTGCCTGCACCGCTTCCGCCCATAGATAAAGAGGTAAATGTCGCGCATGCAGCATGGACCTGGCACACTCCATGATAGTTCGGTTTGCCCTTTCACTCCTGCCGTTCTGTTGCGGCGTATAGGGGGCAGTATATTCTAATTCAATACCTTTTCCAGCTGCATATTTTCTAAACTCATCATTGCAATACTCCTTGCCATTGTCACTGTGTAACAGCTTCACTTTGGTGTCGAGCTTATTCTCAAGTAGCTGTACATACTTCTGGAAAGCCTGCAAAGCCTCACTTTTGCGCTTCAGAAAGTACACAGTGATGAAACCAGATGCTGCATCCAGGAACGTAATAAAGTATCGAGCCCCACCAACAGATGGTGTGGGCATAGGACCACACAGGTCACTATACACTTTATGCTTCACTAATTCCGATGATCACTTGTTAAAAGGCAGTCTATGTTGCTTGCCGAGCACACAAGCTTCACAGAAAAAGTCACTCGGGTCACTTACTGGAGACAAATGTCCATTTCGCACCATTTCACGCAATGTTTTTATGTTCACGTCCAAGACGCTCATGCCACTGTTTTAGAGTGACAACATTTGCTTGACAGTCCTCAGTGATGGTCTTAATGAGAATTCTGTATAGATTATTAGTTTGTTTAACAGCAGTAGCGGCTACAGTCCCATCACTATTTTTTATCAATGCAAAGTCCTTGTTTTTGGTCACTGTAAAACCTTTTGAGGTTACAACACCTTCAGAGAACAAATTCCTCTTCAAATCAGGCACGTAGAGCACATCATTGATGGTGGAGTGATACCATTCACCATCCAACAATTTGTTTATTATAATTGTTCCCGAGCCTTGCACTGACAGTTCACTTTTATCACCTAGCCTCACACAGTTACACTCTGGCTTGAAATCAGAGAAATAATCGCGTCGATATGTCATGTGGGCAGATGCTCCACTATCCAGGAGCCATATCTTTCCATCTTCTATGGTATTCGCCTCGAGCTGAGTGGTGAAAGCAGATTCTTTCTTTGAGCCACTAGGTTTTGAGCTGGGTCGTGAACTTGCATGGAAATGCTTATTCGAGCCACTGGGTTGTGAACTAGAACGGCAATCTCGAGCATAGTGCCCCTTTTTCTTGCATTTAAAACACTTCACTGATTTTAAAGGTTTCTCCGCAGCAAGTGCTATTTCTGCTTTTTCTCCCTTACTTTTAAAGTTTAATTCCTCGTCCAAGAGGCGCGCCGTAAGGTTAATTACAGTTTGTTTACTTGGTTCCAATGACAGCCAAGCTTGTCGCACCATCCGATAGCGCTCAGGCAGTGAACCCAGTATTTTGGTCACAATGGCTATTTCAGAGATCGTCTCTCCAGCATCTTCAACTGCTTTGCTATATTTTCGATCTTTGAGATGTGTTCAGCGACACTGTCACCCTCATTGAACTTTACAGTGTCAAACTTTTCGTGCAACAACATTTTGCTATTTTCACTTTTCTGGTCATAAATAGAGTCCAGCTTGTCAAATATTGCTTTCGACGTCTCTCAAGTCTGAATTAAGCTTATCTGACTTAATTCCATGCTCGACGTAATGATATACATCGCCTTCGCAGCCTCTTTTTGCCATTCTTTGACGTCGGCCCCAGCCGGCGAGTTCGAAGAGGTTATGTGGTCGCCCAGCCCTTTGGCCTTCAGGGCAAGTGTTGTTTGGAACTTCCATTGTCTATAATTGTCGCCTGCGAACCTTTTCGCAGCTGCGAAACCAAGACCTCCAGGATCCATTGTGATTTACGTCGTCGTACAAAACCACGTGCACCGACGCAACTCTCACGTCACAGATCGAGTCCAATAACTGGTTGCTGTTATTTTTCACTCGCGTCGCGTAGCACTGGGCCCATAACCTGTTGAGGTTTAGGTCTCCATGCATTGAAATAAAAGCGGTTTATACACAATAAACGTCGTTTTATTTAGCAGAGATCCTACACAGCGGACATGAAAAATAAGCGCGGGCAATCTGACAGATGAATGACTTTGACAGATAAAACAATCATAAAGAAATAGAGGAGGGCGCATTTTAATCTCAACAGTTTTTAACAGTATGGTTGGCAACCCTAACTAGTGCATAACCTTAAAAAATAATACTGGTTATAACTTTTACGTCCCAAGTTTTAAAAATCCAAACAATTTAATTAAGGGCTTTTCTATCTTAATAGCCACCAATTAAAATAAAAAAATATCTCAAAACACGACATTTTATTAGCAGTACGATATTCCCATACAAGCCTGCCGGTGGGACCACCGCGAAGTAATTTTCTTTCAAATCTCAGACCAAATAAAAAATAATAAAGTGAAGCCAGCTCAAAACTAGGCTCCGCTCTGTGCGTACACGCCCACACGCACACATTTACATTAAACTACAATAATTAAACTAAGCTCAATAAATGCACACAAATGTTTACGAAACCGGCATCACTTTATTGTTTGCAGCGCTGTGTCTTGGATCCAAACAAAAAAAATCATTGTATTCGGTTCACAATTTGGTGAAGATATCGCTAAACATACGAGGTCTGTTCAAAAAGTATAGCGAATTTTGAATTTTCACGGGTTATGTATTGGCATTATTTTGGTACTTATGTCCCTCACTTATGCTCTTCTTATGCTGACAAGTTCGGCCATTTTGAATGTTCAGTTAATTTTTGATAGCTATTTTGCTTGGACGTGTTTTGGCTCGTCTTCGATTTTTGCCTATTCCACTACATGGATCAAACAATCTGTATCAAATTTTGTGTACGGACGCATTTCAAATGATGACTGTGGCATATGGTGAAGCTACCTTGGACCAAAGGAACATTAATCGGTGGTACAAAATGTTCTCAGAGGACGCCCGAGCACGCCAACAACGGAGGAGATCGTCGAAGATGTGAAAAAAATTGTATTGGCCCATCGTCGAATCACCGTTAGAGAAGTTGCTGAGGACCTAAACATATCGATTGGCTCGTGCCATTCGATTCATACCAATGGTTTAGGCATAAGAATTGTTGCCGCGAAATTCGTGCCAAAATTGCTCAATTTTGACCCTACGCCCCTGCTCACATATCGTTGATTGTACGCGAAATTTTGGCCAAAAACAACACACTAATAATGCCGCAGCCAACATTTTCCCCAGACCTGGCACCCTGTGACTTACGACTTACGTCATGATGTTGTTAAACAATAAACATCCAAGCGATTGTAGCAATCACGACCGATTTACCGTTTATTTTTGAAGAGTTCCATTGTATATCTCCGAAGATCAGTATCAGATCTTCACCAAATTTAAATGGGACCACCTCAGGAGTATACTCTTTCAAAGAATTTTGAGAATCGCTTCACAAATGGGGGAGAAATCGGTGAACATACATAAATTGAAGTAATAAAATGACACAAAAAATGATACCGCGTTGATGTCTTTTTGAAGTTTCTTTCTTGGTTACTCTATGTTTAGACCGACACGACTGAAGTAAAAAAAAAATAATAAAATAAAAAGTACTGGGCCAAACTATTGCTACTTTTATGGGACCAAATGGCAACTATTCACGTAAATCGGATCATAAATCTCAGCGTAATCGGTATACATACCTACATAAAAAAATACCAATCGAATTGAGAATCTCCTTCCTCTCCGAAGGTAGGTAATGGGGACGACTTATTGAGAAATTAATAAATATGTTTATTTTCAAATGAGGGTAGTTTTTTTCCATTATTTTTTTTTTATGAAGACGGCTAATTACTTCAAATCATTATGGAGTTTGGTTCATCACTATAAATCATTTAGTTTAAAAGTTACACTGGGTTCACAGTAGCACAGTAGCTAGCAGTGGCAACATTTTTAATATCTTCATCTGCATAGCCTTTTCCCAACTATATTGGGGTCGGCTTCCAGTCTAACCGGATACAGCTGAATACCAATATTTTACATGAAGCGACTGCCTATCTGACCTCCACAACCCAGTTAGTACTGGGTAATACGATACCCCTTGGTTATACTGGTTGTCAGACTTTTTGGGCCACTGACTACCTGTTACGACTGTCAAAGATCTTCAAATGACAGCCGGGACCAACAGCTTAACGTGCTTTCCGAGGCACGGAGGAAACTCGGTATGTAAGGGTGGTCACCCATCCACAGACCAACCTAGGCAAGCACGGCTTAACCTAAAGATTGACCCAAGCGGCTGTTATTATTTAGCCACGAGCTCCTCGAGTACATTTTATATAATATAAAATACTAAAAAATAGTAATACTAAAAATAATAAATAAATATAACGTATTACACAGTTATGCGCGCCGCGATCAACGCCCAGCCCAAACCCTTGGACTTTGAAAACTGAAATTTGGCACAGTGGTTCCCTTTATAATGTAGACAAGAAATCAGGAATTATTTTTCGAAATTCAACCCCTAAGGGAGTTAAATAGGGGATGAAAGTTTATATGAAAGTCCATCAGTTTTAAAGTTTGGATCTTAAAATTTTGTGTTTAGGCTGACGATTGAAAACTAATTTATACGTGTCTCAGCGTTTTTGATAATTCCACCTCCAAAGAGTTAAAAAACCGGCTAAGTGCGTGTCGGGCCACGCGCAGTTTAGGGTTCCGTAGTAATCATAATAATAATCATAATCATTTATTTATTTGCACAAACATGAGTACAATACATACAACAACAAATTGTCAGCATGCAAGAGATGTTAGAATAAGTATAAATACAGATCATCACGTTTTCCAACAATGGCATGCAAATGTTAAATACAATAATTTATAATGTCACTCCGAGTCGAATTATTCAAAAATTAACATGATAATTAAAAAAAAAAAAAAAAAAAGAGACCATAGATAATAAAAGATAAATAACATATAATCAGAATTTCTCATCTAAAAACTCATTTAAATTATAATATGCCTTATCTGCTAGTAAATTAATTACTTTTCTTTTAAATGCTACATGCCTTAACTGCTTCCAGTTTTTCGGAAGTTTATTAAAGATTTTTGGAGGCATGCAAAAGACACTTTTTCGCAAAGTGCCGTTTTATATTGTTGTAGGCAAATTTGGGTACTGTCACGTCTATTACGAGGAAATCGATCTGCCATGCGAGAAAATAGATGGGGGTTGGATCTTACCAACATCGCATTTTCCAATGTATAGAGTGAAGGTAGGGTCAAGATTTTGTACCTTTGAAAAAAAGGCTTGCAACTCTGAGCGGTTTCAAGTTTGAACATCGCGCTAATGCAACGCTTTTGAGTTTTAAATATATGTTCCCGATCAGTCGAGTTACCCCAAAAAATGACGCCGTATCTTAATATGGACTCCACCAAGCCGTAGTATGCGGTGAGCAAAGCATCTACACTAATAACTGCTGCCAGTTTGTAAAGTGCTGAGGTACTTACTTTCTTACTGATAGTCTCTATATGTGCCTTCCAATTTAGTTTCTTGTCAATAAGGCCTAAGAATTTAGTTGTATCAACTTCGTCAATGTTGTTATTATTATAGTATAAATTTAGATTATTAATTATTTAATGTTAAGGAGCGCTGTCTAAAGTGCATGATTTAAGTCATACTTAAATTTATTTTTAAATTATTATTATTTAACCATTCTATAATTGCAATTAGTGAGTAGCCCGTTGTATTTTAGATTTTGTTTTTCAATGCAAGTCTTCACCCGTTATAAACAAGCAACTAAAAATTCAGAATTCCAGTATATTACAATCGACGGTTAACTTTCTGTCGCAAAACTACGACGACCTTAAAATGAAATTACAAGAAATGGAGTCACAGCTTGAAACTGAACGGAAAAATAATTTGGCGTATTTGAAAACCCTAGAAGATAAACCGGAGAACCTGGAACGCGGTGCAAGATCGTCCTGCGTGGAAATTAGGAATAATACATATATTACATATACATTACACATACACATTACATTTCATTATTATTTTTACATTTATTTTATTTTTTATAAACATATTACTAAATCAGAATCCATAGAAGGCTATGTGCGTGTGGTCTGAAGGCCACTTTGTAAAAAAAAATGAAAATGTGCTAAGGATTTAGTGAACATTCCCAAAGAATTGTTAAAGTTTCAATTAGATTTTGTGAAAGTCAAATAAGCGAGTTATGGACTGCAAAGTTGGGCCCTCAGTTCTCACATAGAGGTTTGAGGGCCCGCCTGTACCTGATAAAAACTATGAACACTACAGAAAAAGTCTTCATGTCAAAGTCTAAGCTAATGCAAAACAAAATTAGTGAAAACAAGATCAAATCAAAACGCTGTCCTAATTTGTATATTTACGTTAAAAATGGGCCCTCAATTCTCATAAACGTAAAAGTTTATTACGTAAATAAAATTAAACCATTAACTTACAGCTACTAATTAAAATCATATATGCTACTAAATTTATTGTGAAAATTTGTGAAAGCATGAACAGATCCCCACTTCTTGTGGTTTGAAGGTTATGATCTTGACAAAAAATCGGGCCCTCAGTCCTCCATTTCTTTTGTTTTCCTTTTATTACACTTAAAACGTATTAAAGAAACAACAAAATCGCGTATTTTTGTGAAATTAATAGTGCAACAAATTTCAAAGAAAATAAAAGACCTTTTATGGTATAAGTTAGACTTAGACCCTCTAGCTCGGTTGGCCCTGACAACATTCCAGCCTTTGTTCTTAAGGGATGTGATGACACTTTGGCAGTTCCTCTGTGTCATATTTTTAACCTCGCCCTCCAGTCCGGTGTATACCCTGAGCAATGGAAAATTTCGCGAGTTACTCCCATCCCTAAAACCTCCGACAAAACATCGGTAGAGGAACACAGACCCGTCGCTATCCTCCCAACCATCGCCAAGGTTTTCGAGCATATTCTCCATACCGTAATTTACAAACACGTAAATAAGCTGTTATCTGATGCCCAACACGGTTTTCGACCGGGTCGCTCCGTAAACTCGAATTTGCTCATCCATGTTGACTACATATCCAGTAGCTTGGACTTCGGGAGGCAGGTCGACACTCTATATTTTGATTTCCGAAAAGCCTTTGATAGAGTGGACAACGATATACTCTTGACAAAACTAGAGGCTATAGGTTTCTCGTCCGGATTTCTCTACTTCTCCACTTCTTTGCCGACTACCTGCGAGATCGCAAGCAGTTTGTCAGACATGGTTGCTTTGAATCTAAGCCTTACAACACCCGCTCGGGCGTGAGCCAGGGATCCGTGTTGGGGCTGCCTCTGTTCCTGATCATGACTTGACTTAATGATTTGGTAACAGAGGTTAAGTTTGCCAGGTGCTTGCTATACGCTGACGACCTTAAACTAGTTGCACAAATCAAATCGGACGAGGACTGTAAACTCCTACAAAGAGACATTGATGCTGTTTATAGGTGGAGTATTGTAAATAAACTTCCTTTCTACACAAGCAAGTGCCATGTCATGACATACGGTAGAAGGTTGCGACCGATTCTTTTCAACTACAGATTGGGTGGCGATGTAATTTCTCGAGTCACCAACGTTAAGGATTTGGGAGTGACGTTTGACCGCTGTCTGACATTTAAAGACCACATCTCTACCCTCGCGAAGGAATCCTTCAGGCGTTTGGGCTTTGTGATGCGAAATGCTCGTGACTTCCGCAATCCTAATGTTCTTCGATTACTTTACACCACTCTGGTTCGAAGCAAACTTGAGTCTGGTGCCTGTGTCTGGCACCCTTACACCGCTGCCCCAACGCTGATGCTCGAAAAGGTGCAGAAAACATTCCTAAGAGGCTTTTTCCAAAAGTTTTATTTCTATTTTCCCTTCATGTACCCTACCAACTACCTGTTAGGAGTGTTGGGCTTTAACGCCTTGAGGGTGAGAAGAGGCTCGGAACAGCTCACGGTAGCCTGTAAGATCCTACGGGGACTAATCGACTGCCGTGAGCTCCACAGCCTTTTCTGCCGGCTATTTGTTCCCGACAAATATATCGGACACCGCCGGTGCCGACGGCACAATCTGTTTGCCCCACCGTCATCTAAAACTGTCGCCAGAGCTGAATCTCCGGTAGTCGTCTTAAGACGCTCAACGCCCTTCTGGTTGCCAACCCTGAATGTGATGTGTTTGCGGATGAATGGATAAGGTTATGCGAATATGTCTGATGTTCTGTGAGAGAAAGTATGCAAGAGTGTCCACTGTTCCGTGTTAGTATTAGTTTTCGTAATTCAATCCATTGTTTTATTAATTATTGTAATTGGTGTTTCTATGTTAATTATTGTAATTGGTGTTTACCGTTTTAATTAACTATAAATAATAAATAAATAAATAAATAAGAAAATCGAGTTTCATATTTTTATTTTCTGAATTAGGAAATAGTGTGACGACAATTTCTTTTAGATTGCAGCAAATATATGTAAATGTAGTGTCATAGATTTTAATAAACTTTCTTAGATTTGTAGGGTTTCGTACCTCAAAATGGAGAAACGGAACCCTTATAACACTTTGTTGTTCGTCTGTCAGTCCGTTTGTCTGTCAAGACCCTTTATACCCCGTATCGAGTTGAAATTAAAACCATATACATTCAGTCAAAAAAGTATCGGGAATGGATGATTTGTTTATGGTTCCAAATTCAAATTTTTGTTTTTTTGTAGTTGTTAGATTGGCACAACTGTTTTCCATTTTGGCGCGGAGTTTGAGTTGCATCTGTTATTTATATTAAATACAGTGCTGGTTTTAGTAATATCATATATAGTGTGTTTTTCATAATGGACAAAAATATCGAACAAAGAGTTTGTCTTAAATTTTGCATCGCCAATGGAATTTCGTGTTCGGAGTCACTGAAAATGTTACAGAAGGCTTACGGTGAATCGACTTTATCAAAAATTCTTGCTTATGAGTGGTTCAAAGCGTTCAAAAGCGGTCGAGATGTGATGGAAGATTTGCCTCGCTCTGGTAGGCCGTCAACGTCTGCAACTGAAGTTAACATCACAAAAGTGAAGAAAATAGTGACTGAAAATCCCCATTCAACTCTGAGAGAGATAGCCGCCGAACTTTCTGTATCTCACGAATCGATCCGTACCATTTTAACTAATCATTTGGGTATGAAACATGTTGCTGCTCGGCTAGTCCCAAAAGATCTGAATTTTCTCCAAAAACTCAATCGCATGAAAGTCGCTGAGGACATGCTAGAACGAGTCAGTTCGGACCCAACATTCATGAAACGCATTGTTACTGGTGACGAGACGTGGGTTTACGAGTTTGACATGCAAACTAGTCAACAAGCTTCGGAGTGGCGCCTTCCAACTGAACCGAAACCGAAAAAACCACGCCAAAGTCGATCAAAAGTCAAAGTCATGTTGGCTGTTTTCTTTGACTATCGCGGTGTTGTGCACTCTGAATTCTTACCGGAAGGTCTAACGGTGAATAAAGAATATTATTTGAGCGTTATGCGGCGTTTAAGAGAGCAAATTCGACGAAAAAGGCCAGATTTGTGGAAAGAAAATTCTTGGATTTTGCACCACGACAAAGCGCCTTCGCACAAGGCTATCATTGTGAACGAATTTTTGACCAAACACTCAACAAATACCATCCAGCAACCACCATATTCACCAGATATGGCTCCTGCTGACTTTTTTCTTTTTCCTAAACTCAAATTACCACTTCGTGGCACCCGTTTTCAATCGATAGAAGACATAAAGGAGAATTCGCGGCGAGAACTGAACTCAATTCCGGAAGCAGCGTTTAAAAAATGTTTTGATGAATGGATTATTCGTTGGCGCAAGTGTATCGTTTCTAAAGGAGCATACTTTGAAGGTGATAAAATAAATTTGGATGAATAACAGACATTTTGTGTATTATTGATCTTTTCCCGGTACTTTCTTGACAGAGTAGTATACTCAAGTCTCGGAGGAGCTCGTGGCTAAATAATAACAGCCACTCGGGTCGATCTTTAGGTTAAGCCGTGCTTGCCTAGGTTGGTCTGTGGAGGGGTGACCACCCATTACATACCGAGTTTCCTCCGTGCCTCGGAAAGCACGTTGTGATCTTTGACAGTCGTTACAGGTAGTCAGTGGCCCAAAAAGTCTGACAACCAGTCTTACCAAGGGGCATCGTATTACCCAGTACTAACTGGGTTGTGGAGGTCAGACAGTGGCATGCAGTGGTATTCCACGAAGGGTAGGCCACGAAATAATGATAGCAAAAAAATTTTGTCTGCGCCATCTTGGATTTTCGAAAACGACACCCATGAAGAAAAAACTGAAAATTTTCGTCGGCGCCATTTTGGATTTTCATTTTGACCTCATTTTCATCATCAGCGACCACATAAACCACGAAAATGACACCCATGAAGAAAAAACTGAAAATTTTCGTCTGCGCCATCTTGGGTTTTCATTTTAACCTCATTTTCATTATCAGCGACCCCAAAAACCTAGAAAACGACACCCATGAAGAAAAAACTGAAAATTTTCATCGGTGCCATCTTGGATTTTCATTTTGACCTCATTTTCATCATCAGCGACCACAAAAACCATGAAAATGACACTAATGAAGAAAAAACTAAAAATTTACGTTGGCGCCATCTTGGATTTTCATTTTGACCTCATTTTCATTATCAGCGACCCCAAAAACCTCGAAACCAACACCCATGAAGAAATAACTAAATTTTTTATCATCAGCGACCACAAAAACCACGAAAATGACACCCATGAAGAAAAAACTGAAAATTTTCATCGGCGCCATCTTGGATTTTCATTTTGACCTCATTTTCATTATAACCAACCCCAAAAACCACAAAAACGACACCCATGAAGAAAAATATAATATCAATAATATTATTAATTATTATAATAATAATACGCGCCAATAACCCCCAGGAATCATTATTTTAATCAACATACACCCTAGCACTGGCCTGCAAATTGCAAAAAACCCAAGGAAATTTGAATTACGCGGGCTAAAGAACATTCACCTTGAATCCTGGCCTTGTCAGACTATTTGCCTATAAGATGCGTCCGGCGGGTGAGCGTCGAGCTTCGTAGCAACTTCCAGTACAGTGTTGGTTACGTAACACGGGTGCGAAAAATGGCTCTAAGTATTCGAACAGGAGTTTGAACTTTTTTTAATGTTTTGTACAAAGTGTTATTTTATTACATAGCTCATTAGTTATAATAATTGCCCCAGTTGGTAGGGTAGGCTTTGTCTAATTGCCTCTTCGTAGCGCACGCCCATGAGGTCAGATATGCAGTCGCTCCTTGTAAAATACTGGTATTCAGCTGCACCCGGTTAGACTGGAAGCCGACCCCAATAAAACTTGGGAAAAGGCTAGGCAGATGATGATGATACTCAAGTCTCCAGTCCCTTGAAGTTGTAAAAAAATCAAACTTATAAGTTAACGAAAAAAAATTATGATTCCAATAGAAAGACAATTTGCTTTCTTACCACTAAATTCCGATATGTTATCCGTTTTTGGGATCGAGTGTTTGGAAGACCCAATTCGTTTTGACGAATCATTTAAGTCTTGTCTTACTTGCGTTTCTAACGTAGAAGTCAACTACGAAATACATTTTATCATTGCATTTAATTTCAATGGTACTGGCGAGTTTTGTCTGCAGGATATACTGCACGCAATAAGAATAAAATCAAAACAATGAAATTACACTATATACACACATAATTACTTACATTCGCTATACTCACAACGGAAGATTTATTCTGTTCACCTTGGTTTCTCCTGTACAATCTCCAGTCATTTCGGATTATGCTATGTTACGTTCAATAACTTAAATCACCTGTTTGTTCTCAGCCTCGATTATGAATGACAATGTTAAAATAATAGATGATAATATAGAACACTTTTCAGCTTCAGCATGACATCAATGTTCCCCGGAACAAGTTAACTCATACCTGCATAACGTTAATAACGACTTAAAAATTTTTCATGTTACCATCAAAAGCATTGGCAGCACTGCAAATTTTAAGGCCCTTCTAACCCTAAAATTAAATTAGCAACTCTATTTGTGGTGGTTCAAACTTCGTTTGAAATACTGTTAGAATAAAGTTCTAATCAGCTTGCACTACAAAGCGGTTGTTACGTCAGTCACTGCGGCCGAATAGTGCGAAATGAGTGGTTTTTTGCGATTTACAAAAAATCTAATGATTTGACTAAAAAAGTAAAACACTTAAGACCTGCTTTATAGTTAGTTCAGTTAGTATGCAAAGTTTCATGATTTAATTTGAAGTACTTTTTGAATACTAGCGGTTTATTGTTCGATTTGGAGGTAACTTTGATTTTTTTCTATCCAGAAAAGTTTATGGAATCGTGTTTTCGTCACACATAGTACTTAGCATTAATCCTCAACTTTATCATATATTTATTTCAAAATTAATGCTGCAGGATTTTAGGCGTAACGGAGGATCATGCTAAGCCATTTGAGGGGGTATAGGCCCTTAACAACCTCCTGATATTGCTGCATCGACTAAAGACACAATTTGACGTCGTGGTCTTATCGGAATGCTGGTTACATAAATGCCCTCATCTTCCCTCGATACCGGGTTTTGTATCTAATTATTCTGATCACTCAAACCAAAATGATGGTGTTGTGGTGTATACTAAAGTAGAGTTACAGTTCCTTTTAGAAAAGCCTATACTCGCTGATGCAAATTGTCTTTTAATCAAATTTAAAAACGAGATGGCGCCTTTCGCTGTATATAGGTCACCTTTAAATAGGAATATTCACCACTATATTACCAGTCTCGATGTTGTACTCAATTCACTAAATACTTTTAGAACCGTTATTTTGGTTAGCGATATCAACATAAACAAAGCACCAAATTGGGTTGATTCGAACTCAGACATGTACCTAAATACTGTTGCGTCACATGCCATATTGCCGGCTCATGTTTTCCCGACACGCAACGATAGTTGCATACCAGCTATTACCTTAGTTCTTGACTCTCTAATTACTGATCAATTGATCATATTCCTGTTGTAGTTTTTTGTAATCTGATATTAGATATCCCTAAATCACCTCCTCGTCAGCATCGTGTAGACAATAATGATTGCGTAGTGGCTCTTGAGAATGTTGACTTTTGCACTTTAGCAATTTCAGCATCCTGACAGCTCATAACGGGAGTTATGAGCTGTCAGGATGCTGAAATTGCTGCTTCCACCATGATCAAAATTGTTTCCTCAATTGTAGATAAAAATAGTCGTGATTCTGTTGTCCCGAACCGAAAACGCATTATTAAGCCATGGATCACACCTGGGCTTCTTAGGTGTATTCGAAACTGGGACAACATTTATCGCAAAATGAGGAGGGATGCTGAAAATAATGCTCTGAAAGTCACCTAAAATCGACATTTTATTTTTGCAACAAACTGTTAAAGAAATTAAAACGAGAATATGAACGACATGAATTTGAAAAACATCGCAAGAACCCGAAAGCTACCTGGAATCTTATCAAAACTATCTCCAACCTTCAAAAAAGTAAGACCAGGGAGTTATTAACGATTACTCCAGATCCAACTAAATCACTTGACTCTGTCAACGACTTTTTCGCAAATGTGGGAACAAAACTGGCATCTAAAATCTTTAACTCCCCAAACTATACCTCTAGCAACACTTCTGACTCTGGCAGTTTTGATGTCCACCCTAACTCGATGGCTATTTTTGGCACGGACGACGAAGAGATAGATTATCTTACTAGTTAGTCGTAGGCCACGAGCCTACGACTAACTAGTGCTGCGGGTTGTGATGGCATCCCCGCAACTGTAATCTATAGTGCTAGAAACACACTTGTCCCAGTTATTGGCCACGTGTTCAACCTTGCCCTTACATCTGGAATATTCCCAACGGTGTTCAAAAAGGCTGTTGTGTACCCTATTCACAAGAGTGGAGACAGAGACAGTGTCAATAACTTCAGACCCATATCTGTATTATCAATTCTGGCTAAGCTCCTCGAAAAAGTAATTAACAAACGTCTGCTGGATTACCTTTGCTCACAAAATATACTCGCAAATAACCAATATGGATTCAGGTCAGGCAAAAACACAGAGGATGCCATATTAGAATTAATAGGTTCAGTAGCTCAAAACCTTAACAGCAAGGATAAATCTATGGCTATCTTTCTTGATCTTTCTAAAGCTTTTAACACTGTCTCTGTCCCCCTTCTATTAAAAAAACTGGAAAAGATTGGTATAAGTGGCCTACCGCTTAATCTTTTTAAGAGTTACCTTAGTGGTCGGTCGCAAATCGTCAGGATAAACGGTTACACCAGTAAGGAAGCATTCGTCACCTACGGAGTACCACAAGGTATTGTCTTAGGACCTACCCTTTTCTTGGTTTACATAAACGAGCTCTGTAAACTTGATCTAAGAAACTCCAAAGTAATTGCTTACGCTGATGACACTGTTATTCTGGTTCGAGGCAGTGACTAAAACGAAGCTCGGCTTCAGGCAGAGTCAGCCTTGCGAGTGACTATGAGATGGCTGACACAGAATTTCTCACCCTCAACTTGGATAAAACCAGATTTATCACTTTTAGTCCAAGGAAAGAGTCACAGCCAGCCCCAATCTTCCGTCTGACAGCTCATGCGTGCCATACAACAAGGACTGCCACCTGTGGCTGTCTTGAAGTTATGTGCACGGACTCAATAAAATATTTTGGAGTCTGGGTTGACAGCACGTTGACATGGAGTGAGCAGATCAAATCACTGGTCTCTAGGGTTAGAAAATTAATTTATTTCTTCTCTTAATTTAATTATCAATTTATTTATTCATTAATTTATTTCTCTGATTAATCAAATATAAAATGTTGCAGTGAAAGAGGTGAAGCTGAAGTGGAAGAAGCTGCGTGACAGCTACCGCGATGCGCTGAAGAGACAGAGCGAGATGCTGGCCAAGGAGCCCGCCAACCCCACCAAGAAGAACTACCCGTGGAAGTACATGGGGTTGATGCAGTTCCTGCAGCCGTACATGAGCAATCGCAAGAAGCCTGCGGGCTCGCCCGGCTACCCCGCGCCGCAGCAGGCCCCCGAGAACGGCCACGCCGACCACTCTTCCTCCGAGTCGGAGTCGGACGCCGAGTCGGCGCCCAAGCGCAAGAGCTGCTCGCAGCTCACCGTCATCGACCGCAAACTGGACTACTTGTGCAAGGCGCAGTCCGCCAAGCGTGCCTGCGCCGAGCCCGGCGCCGCCGCCCCCGCCGCCACCGCCGTCCCCGCTGCGCACCCCGACCCGCTCGACATCTTCTTCAACAGCATGTGCCAGTCCACCAAGCGGTTTCCCTTCCCGACGCAGATCAAGGTACCTAACATACTCAGTAAATCATGGTCCTGACGCCTGGGTTCGATTCCCGGGTCTTACAGTTAGTTAAATGTGCCGGTTCTTACCAACCCTACTTATACAAAATAAGGTTTTAGTCTGGTTTGTCATGCTGACCTTAGTTTTCTCGTTTTATTGTGCACAGATAAAGAAGAGCTTGTTTAACGCGGTGATCGAGGCGGAGGAGGCGCTGTTGGCGGAGCAGGCCAGCTACGCCAGCCTGTGGGCCGCCGAAGCGGGCTCGTCGTCCTCCAGCGAGCCCAGCGACGACGAGCGCAAGCCATCCTGAGCCCGCCGCGTGCGCCGCCTCGCAGCCCTCTACGCGCACTACGCGCACTACGCGCACTACGCACAGTACGCACAGCACGCCACCGCGTCCGCCGCGCACAGCGTCTGAGCTCGACACACGTGCAGTCAGCACAAGTCGTCAGCTGGACGGAGTACCGGCACCCCCAGACCCGAAGCTCAGATCAACAGCGCCACGAGTTGCAGTGTGCCTCGTCCATTTAGCGACGTCTCCGTCGCTCCAGCACTCGACTTATACTTCATCTCACCGCCAATTTACTGCCAACACTTTCTACTCTGTCAGTAGCTGGCAACTCCGACAGCTTACGAGCTTGATTTGTTCATTAATATTACTGCTAAACATACAATGTGTGGCCGCAGGGTGCACAACTAGTTGCTACACTGGATCTTGTAGCGCTTACGCTTGATGGAACACATCAAGACTGTTCACTATGCGGTATAACTATGGAAGAGTCAACCCGGAGCCCGGAGCATCCAGAACTAAAACTGAACGCCTTTTCTGCGAAGTCCACTTTCGCTGGACATCTGGTCACTCACTGTGTTCGTGCAAAGCGTTGCAGAGTGGACTGTCAATCCAGGAAACATTGGTTCGTGTTTAAGATGATGGCGTAGCCGTTTAATGTATGTAGGTATAATATTGGGATTATACCGGGCACCGGCCTAAGAATTAGTGGAACAAGAAGACATCCTGCAGACCTGCACCTACAATAATTTGAGATGAGTCTATGTGTGACGAGGTGGAGTGGTGTCAGTGGGAAAAGTTCGCGTCTGTGGAGTGTGGTGCCATAAGTGCGCTTTACGATCTCTGTGTGGCTTCAGTGAACAATAGCTTTAAAATGATCGAAAACATTAGTAGAGGGATCGGTCGAGATCGGCGTGTTAGTAGTAAGTTATATTGCAAATGGCGATGTAGCCCGTATTTCATATAATTTCTGCGGTTATTTTTATGCTTATCAACACCGTCATTGATACGCCATAAGCTCGGCTCGCATGTGCCCGCGCCATGCGGCACTATACTGTTATATTGTGTGGTCACACGGAGACTACGATATTTTACTGTATAATTTAGGGATCTCATCATGGCCGCTGTGCCACAGCCGGCGGTTTCGTACAGCATTTGTCTGTAAAATATCGAACAGTACAGTGTCGTGTGGACGGCCGCTCAGACTTTGTACTAACAACGTGTATCATGTACAGTCATGGAACTTGACAGTTGAGCACACTGACTGACATGTACACGACTGCTATTTGCTGCGTGTAAGGCAAAAAAGACAAAGAATAACAGCTGGCAATTTGGAATTTGTGGCAGTTTGATTCTGCTTGTCCACTTGAGTGGAGAAGAAAGGAGAGGCGCAGAGCTGTGCACCAATAGAATTAGGTAACATTTAAACTGCGCTCCGCTCAGCTACAGTGGACATCGATTTGCAAACTAGATAAAAAAATTAATACATTTTAAACGCAAAGCACAGCTGAAAAGCGGCGTTGTTCGTAACATTTTGCTTTGAATAATTCGCTCGACGCGTGCTGTCAGCATAGCTCTGCTCCGCCTGAATAAACAAACACAGTCTGCAACATTGCTCCGCATTAGGCCTCGGACACGAAGTCAGCGGGAGCGGGCAGCGGCGCCGCGACGCTGTCCTGGTCTCGAAGTCAGCGGGCAGATCGCGCGGCGCTAGAGCGGCGTAGTGTTGTGTTACGAGAAATTAGTATCTTTGTTCGCGAAAGAATTGTCTAAACAGCGACGACAGCATCTTTTAGATACTAATTCCTTCCTAATTTGATTTATTGTGGGCAAAAGAAGATCGTACGTCAATGCAGACGCGCGTTCATCGCTCGTACGCCGCTTCGAGGCCAGTTCCATATAAATGTATGCATTGGAACGGGCCGCAGCCTTCGCCGCCGCCGCCGCCGCCTCGCTCCCGCTTACTTCGTGTCCGAGGCCTTAGGGTTGCGCCTTATGTAGCAGCACGGAATCGCAGTTTCCATGCTTGTCATTTGCTATACTTAGTTAGAAACAAAGCTTGCTGCGCGGCGCGCTGCGGCGCACCGTCGAAGCTACCGCGCGCGATACTTTTCCCGCTCAATGTTCGGCTGTCACAGCACGCTCGACTGAAAAGGATAGTAACATGGAAGAGTGCGATTCTGTGCTGCTAGATGAGGTAACCCCTAGGCAACCCTTAGTCCAGAGGCCGAGGGACTAAACATTAGTTGCAATTCAGTTTGATCAGCAATCAAGTTCCTTGGCTTAGCGGCGGGCGCGGCGCGTGGCGGTGCACACTGCCGCACACATACAAGCTTACCGTTCATGTTGCACCCAAACGGACCCCCATGCCCATGACTAAGCAAATTAGATAAGGTACCACGATTATGTGAAATTGTAGCAATTCTACGTAGTCTGACAAATTAGTAAAGATTAGGAAAATGACTGAAATTATTTTAATAATGATTATATATGATTATAGATTTGTATAAATATTAAGTCGGTATAATAAGAAAGTATGAAACTACCTTTAATATTGATAGATGTTACATATTTTACAAATAGGTACCTAAGTAGCTATATGAAAAGATCTCTGAGACATAATTAAACTTTTCCGTAATATCATGGTTTTAATTGTTTTTTACGACCAAAGCGTGTATATTATTAGATGTTTAGACTTTAGACTTTTGATATTGCATACAAAAAAAAACCCTGCGACATATCTTAGTATCATTATACTGGCGATCAATACATTACACAAAGACAGAAATCTGAAATACTAAAATTGCTTAGGGATATTTTACCCGTACTTATAGGTACTGACCCGTACCGATTGTCAGTACTTTAAAAATGCATTCTTTATGTTGCACCTTATAGGCTATTAGTACCGGCTCGCGGACAGCGTTGCCATCTCCAAAAATTTCTCTGTTCTAAAATAATAATAGCTACCTACGTTCAAAAACTTTACTCAAAATCAAAATGTTTGGTAGGTGTATCTTTGTAATGTTTTCAGTCCTAGATTGCAAATAGTTGACTGCTTTATCGTGCATGACATATTTCTAACGTTTCCTTTGAAAGCTGCCACTCGATCAGGATCAATAACTTTCCATGAAATTGAATTGACTTTTGAAAGAACAATGTGATGGAAGTAAGAAAATAAAAAGCCTAAAAAAAAGCCGGACGGGCCGGACGCAGTCACATTTGGCCGGAAGAGTTCTAACACTGTCTGGCTTTATCCGGACGGATGGCAACGCAACTCGCGGCTCTGTAGTTAGTCTTTAGTTCAATATGGCAATGGCATGCGTAAAATAGTATGCGCGGGAAATTCAAATCGAATGAAGTGTGAACACATACTTTCGTAAGTATTGTATTAGTATGTCGTTCAAGAGTTTTGTTTTCACTCTACAAAATGGACCAGTGTGGTCGGGGAGGCAGAGGAGGAGAGGAGAAGGGAGAGTGCGCTGCTGTAGCTGCAGGCTGCCGAGGCTGGCGTGGATGTGCGTAGGGATCTCTTGTCGCATGTCGAGCATGCCAGTTCCAAAAAGCTGATTCGTTGATACTGTCAGGAACTTGGGTCATTCGATCCCGCTTCTTGTCAGGTTTACAGGCCCTTCCCTTATAGAAATGTGATATTAATGGCCTAACTTTCTGGACCGCCTCTAAAAAAAAATTGTTTTCGTAAATCAATGGATATTGACAATATTGAAAGATAAAACGCATGAAAACTCGGGGGTGGGGGCAGTGGGGTCTCGTGACGTCAGAACGCACTTTGACTAAAAATTAAGTATACCACGGCATGATGTATTGAGAATTTTAGAACCGTCAATTTCGGTTTACGTAGGCAACAAAAGAAAAAAAAGGGGTCAAATATTTTTTTTTAGTCTATCTGTCGGAGTTTTCAGTACACAAGCCTATTATTTATGAAACTAAGTATGATTTTAATTTTCTTTTTTTCTGCGCTTTGCTTTCGCCAGATTGAAGGAGAAGCAAAGGTATGAAGCCGCTAAACGGCCTAATATACAGGGTGTGGCGTAAGTACTGGTCCACCGTTCAGGAATCGATGAACCAGATAATTAAGGGTGATTCTTCGAGGTGCCTCAAAACGCGGTCACACGGTCTTAATTCCTAATCTATTGAACATTCCGTCTTCGGACCAAATAAAGATTAAGTACTCTATACTTATTTAAGTGTATAATTTTAATAATTAACACCTACAATTTAATAATCAAACGAACTTACCTGTACGTGAAGTTCTATCATAATTATGCGAGCTGCTCAATTCGAAGCGATTAATATAACATCCCACCCGTTTAGTGTAACCCTCCCGCAACTACCAAGATCTATTTTTCCTATATTGTCAGTGATACATAACTAATCCATGTGTGTTTCAGGAAATGCTTTAAACTTAATGAGAATAAAATGGCGTGTGATCGGCGAGATCGGGTCGGACATTAGTGAGGGTGAATGAATGATTTGTTTTTAATCAAAAAATTACTTTTGATTTATATTATTTTCTTTAAAATATTCGTGGTAATGGCCGAGAAATACGAAACAGTACTACAAGTAAATATTAATCGCTTCGAATTGAGCAGCTCGCATAATTATGATAGAACTTCACGTACAGGTAAGTTCGTTTTATCATTAATTATGTCTGTCACACGCTTTGCTAGTTTCGCGAGCGCGCAACAAAACTGCACCTCTCTTCCAAAAGCGCCAACTTGTCGCTACACGTTTAGCTGCAAATGTATCAGCCACTGAACTGACGCCGGGATCCTACAGAGTACCCCTCTGTAGTATCCCGGCGTCAGTGGCTGATACATTTACGTTCTTCGCTTCTAAACAATATAAATACGAGGCAAGTTATTCTTTGAATATTTTCAGGTAGCCCTGGTCAAGAAACTTTCATGCGTATATTTTGAAGGATAATGGTTTATAATTTTCCAAATGATTTTGAATTAAGGAATAAAATAGATCTTCGAGATTATTTCCAAGTACTTTGTTTGATAATTTACAAGTAACTTTAATCGTAATTCACAAAAATGAAAAAATTTCATAACTTTCTTGACATAACTTTCGTGGTTATTTGTCCACGAAAGTCAGCTATCGCACCACAAAAGCTATAGATCTCCACTAAACAATAACCATAGATTTTTTGTGAGCCGTAGATGTGCCTACTCGATTGTCGTGAAGCTCAAAAGAAAGGTGTTATTTAATTGTATACGTATTTACATACATGCATGTGTTTTAATTTTTTTCTTGTAACGACTCGTAGAATGTGTTTCTGTTTGTATGTTTTCTCGTAGCCAATTTAACAGTTTACCCCACCCCAAACTGGGCGGTTTTGCCAATCACCAAATTAAATTTTTTAACAATTTTTAGCCAAGGGTTCCGAAAATATTTCCTTTTTGTCTTTTATTTACGAAATTTCTACCTTTTATTACATTTTTGTTTGTAGTTTCAACAAAAACCATTATTTTTTCATTTTGATCTCTGTTAATTACTGCTGAATACTAGAGCTATCATGTTATGTTTTTTTATTTAAATTCAGCTCTTTTGAAGAAAAAGTTGGTTGTTCTCATAACCCTAATTTTTAACACACCATCAAGTTCAAGAGCGATTTTTGCAAAAAAAAACGTACTACATTGTCAGTGCCCATGCATTTAATAATATGCCTACTAAATACCGTGTTGGAAATGAAGGATTTTCCCCTCCAGATCCCATGGCGGCAATCCAGCAAGGAAGGAGGCTCGCCGCCTCGTCGGAAATCGTGCGGTACCCACGGGCTAGCCTTACGGCTACCACCTTTTGGGGCGCGTTCAGGTAACAGGCGGCTAGCCGCCTCAAGGGACGCGCCCACACCCGGGCCCTGTAAAAAGCCATGGACCGCACGACCCCCGCGGAGAGACTCCAGCAGGAGGCGTTTGGACCCCCCAGGTTGGGCAAGAGCCGCCTGAAGGCAGCCCCGGTCCGTTCCAGTTTGGGAGCCAAACGTCGGAAAGGCTCCACCGGCTGTCGAGGACGAGTCCTAGGTACTTTAAAGTCGACTCGACGCCGATAGATACCCCTCCTACCGTCAGTAAGGATCCCGACGGTGGTGCATTTCAAGGCCCATAAAAGCACATGGCCTCAGACTTGTGCAATGCCACCTTGAGACCCAGTTGCCGGATCCTCTCGACGACTATCGCAACCCCGCGTGTCATGATTTCGGCCGCCGAACCGCCCCGCGCGTCCTCCCCTGTGCCAGCACCAGCATGTCGTCTGCGTAGCATACCACGCTGACGACGCTAGGGAGGTCGGCGCGCAGCACCCAGTCGTAACTGATGTTCTACAGGGGCGACCCTAGAACCGATCCCTGCGGAACACTGCATGACATCTCTCGCCGGTTCCACTCTCCGCTGCGGCCACGGGAGATGACGGCCCTGTCCGTCTGGTAGTCCCCGACCACACGACGAAGGTAAATAATAAATAAGTAATAAATAAATAAATATCACTGGACGTTACACACAGCGCAGCCACACTAAGCAACGAGGATTTAGTCGTGGCCACCAGATAGTTGATATACTACATATATATATACTTTTTATTTGTAAATACATACTTACCTATATTATACATATAAACATCCATGACTCGGAAACAAATGTCCATCACACAAACATTTGCTCTTACAGGATTCGAATCCGGGACCCAAAGAACATAAGGCAGCCTCATTACCGCTGCGCCATTCGGGTCGTCGAAGGTAGGTAGGAAGGTAGGTCGGCACCCGGTGATACCGGAGTGCCTCCCTAATTCCCTCCCTGCATTAAACACCATACCCTAGAGCTCCAGAGCATGGTGTTGAAGGCCGCAAAACTAGGTATGCAGCTTAGGTAGGTACCGACTCGTAAGTCACCATCATCTGAAAGCCATACTTGTCCCTCAGATTCTCACTAAAAGAAACAAGTTAGATCGTTAAAACGGTTAATACAACCGAATAGGAGGGCGTTAAATAAAAGTAAAACTTGTTTAGGGCCGCGCGAGCGGGTGAAGTGAAGTGGCTCTGTGTGGGGTGCCGCCATGTCGCGCTGCCACGCCGCACGCCGTGCCGGGCCGGGTAAGGCCGGGTGTGCGGCACGGCGCGGCGCGGCGGTGCAGCGGCTAGCGCCCGGCCCCGGCCCGCGGCGCCCCAGCCAGCCCAGCCAGTGCCTCTGCGAGACTCGCCCGAGCAAGGCCCGTGCGACGCGTTACTCAAACCGAAACACGCTCTTACTTTTGCTTTTGTTGCCGTTAAACCACATATTCTTATCGTAAGTACCTACCTTTTGAATTTACTGTTGTGTTTTGTATTAACTGTATATAATTAGGATTCAAATTGTCTGATGACGGTTCTGAATATTCGACACTCAACAAAGTCGGGCCTCGCGCCGCGTCACGCGTCACTGGCGAGTTGCGTCGCTGCTTCCGCCGCGCGTCGCCTTCGATTACCTATATAATGTATTGTGTAGTTGTATTGTATTGTAGGTGTTAGCTATGTTTACATTCTCGCAGTGGCGCGGCGGCGGCAGCGCGGCGTATCACTAATGTACATCCGAGCTTAAAGGGATACCCACGTACCCAGTTAAAGATAATGTAGCACAGCGTCATTTCGTTTTGTTTTAGCCAAGGTATTAATAAACCTACTTAAGTATGTAATTTTAGAAATAATTTCAATTTTATTGTCACCAGAAAATGATGGAAAAACCGAAAAGACCGATGTCGGCGTACCTGTTGTGGCTGAACAGCGAGCGCGGGAAGATCAAAGCCGACCACCCCGGCCTGAAGGTGACCGAGGTGGCCAAGAAGGCGGGCGAGCTCTGGCGTTCGATGGACGACAAGACCACGTGGGAAGAGAAGGCAGCCGTGGCCAAGGAGCAGTACGCACGCGACCTAGAGTGCTTCAACGCCAACGGAGGCGCGCCTCCGCCCAAGAAGGCGGCCAAGCGAGGCGCGGCCAAGGCCAAGCCCGTGAAGGTGAGCCGGAGCAAGGTGAAGCAGGAAGCGTCGGACGACGACGACGACGCCGAGGATGACGAGCGCGACAGCGAGTGAGCGAGCGCGACAGCGAGTGAGCGAGCGCGACAGCGAGGGAGCGAGCGCGGCAGCGAGCGCGCCTCGCGCACAGTGCGTCCATATCGAAACATTGTAACATTAATTAGTGATTTAGTGAGTGTTAGTAGCCGTCGGCTGGAGGATGTGCAGAACTGCAGACCTTACCGATTGTTTCTATGATATAATGACGATCATTTCAGTGCGCGTTCGGACTTTCGGGATTTATTTTTAAATTAAACATCCTATAAATAATAAGTACTGCTGCCTTACGTCACATACTTGTGAAATTGTCTATGAGCCGGTCATTTCGCCTTTGTGTTGGGACAACTATGCACGATCTCGTTTCCTAGATTTTTTAATTACCTAAGTTCCACTCGAATGTGAGTCAAAGTGTAACTAAACGTAGCACGTTGCACATATTATGATATTACATTCTGCCATTGTGTGGTTCTTCTTCGTGTTAATTTAAATCGAGGTATTATTAGTTTAGTACTTACCTACTAATATATATTCGAAGACTAATACAAAATTATTGGCTAGGTACCTATTTACGTAAGTTCATGTCGCCGCTGTATGTTTCAGATTTGTATGCATTTAATAGATGTAAGATTTTGTAAAGTAAGCTATTGTTCGAATGAAATAAACAAAATTTCTACTCCACTTAAATTGTTATTATTCTTTAATCATAACTTTAACATTTAAAACTCTGCGTGGTACAATACTGTCGACGAGAGCGAGAGGGTTATGTAACGAGGGGTCCCTAACTCGCTACCTACCGTCGGGCCCCGCCGCGCGCCGAGGGTTGGGTTGGGTGGGGTCGCGAACGCTGTCAAGCTGTGTTGTATGAGTAGGTACATAATAATTTACTTATCATTTTCTAAGATTAAAGAGACAAACGCGTTTTTTTGTAAGTACTACTAAAATGCGCTGTGTTGCGTGCGCGGTGCGGCTCGACGCGGCTGTAATGTGAGTTTTAAGAACTTTAAATTTTGCAGAGATCGTTAGTAAATAATAAGTATAGAACAATTAATAAAACAACTTGGTAAGTAAAAGAGTACCTACGGCTCAAGTTGTTTTAATTCAAAACTGGCTAATATCTCGAAGTAAAATAATAGGTATCAACTGTTAGGTAGGTCGCTTTTGCTTTGGTCGCATCGCATGGACAATCTCACCCCATCGCGTCGCGTCAGCGTCGTCGTGTGGTCGGGCTGCGTAAACAAACAGATTGGCGCACGCCGCCGCGCACGGTAAGCGCCGAGCAGCGAGCGACTGGCCGACTGGGCCATGGGCCAATGTGCCTGTGTGTGTGCGGAGTTGTGACGTCATGGCAGTCCGAGTGCCCACGTCTATTACTGCTAGCTCTTGTACGCATGACACGAGCTACTGGAACAAGCTATACATACGATGTAGGGCTGTCGCAGGTAGGTATATTGTCAAACCCGTGATATTACAGTGAAAACTAGTGATATTTTAATTAAACGGTAGTTAGTCAATTGACTTCATTTCTTACAAGTTAACGGCCTGGTTTTATTGTCATTGTAATGTCACGGAGACATTGTAGTGATGTCGCAGCCAATTCGTATAACTCGCCGTAAGTATTACATAATGGCGCGCCGGATTGAAAAACGTCGTGGTTATGTAATGCGGCGTCCTCACGTTCAGCCGGATTGTGGCGCCGCGCGCCGATACGTTCGACAAAGCGGCGTCCAACCTGACCAAACCTAACATCGGGTACTCTTAAGGCCCAGCTAACCCTAAAATTAGCAACTCTATTTGTGGTGGTTCAAACTTCGTTTGAAATGCTGTTAGAATAAAGTTCTAATCAGCTTGCACTACAAAGCGGTTGTTACGTCAGTCACTGCGGCCGAATAGTGCGAAATGGGTGGTTTTTTGCGATTTACAAAAAATCTATTTATTGGACTAAAAAAATAAAACACAAGACTTGCTTTATACTTTATAGTTAGTTCAGTTAGTATGCAAAGTTTCATGATCTAATTTTAAGTACTTTTTGAATACCAGCGGTTTATTGTTCGATTTGGAGGTAACTTTTTTTAATGCTGCAGTATTTAAGGCGTAACGGTGGATCATGCTATGCCATTTGAGGGGGTATAGGCCCTTAAGAGCCGCGTATCGACGGTGCGCCCGCCCGTTTGTATTTGGGCGGTACTTTTACGCCGCTTTGACGAATGCGAAGTGCTCATTCAATGCGGCGAAGGTACTTTATTTCAGACGAATTGTAATCCGGCTGAACGTGAAGGCGCTGCATTACAAATAGCAGCGACGTTTTGCAATCCGCCGCGCCTTTATGTAATATGGCGTGTTCTACGATATGATTGGTCAATTCTTTTCCATTTTTTCGGTGTATGGTAAGTACTTATTTTATTTGAACGCAAATGTTAAAGCGTCGTCGACTACGCCTTATCACAACATTTTGATATTTACCTTGACGTTGAAACATTTCGTTCATCATCATCATCATCATCCACAGCCCGAACTGCTGGGTACAGGCCTCTCTGTTCTTGTGCCAATCTCCACGGTCCTGTGCCACCTCATCCGTCTCGTCTGCCCATCTCGCCGCCGGACGACCCACGTTCCTTTTCTCAGTTCTTGGACGCACAACATTTCGTTCACTCCGACCAAATAGGTCAGGTTAGGTGACTATGACCAACTACGTTAAAAATAATTTTTAATTATATTAATAATTATTTCTATTTTACATTTATGACGGAAAAAAATATTTTCGTAAAAGCGGAAGTTGCAGGAATGGAGAAAAGAAAGCAAATGATTTGAAATATATTTGTCAAATTTGTATCTGTACTTTTGAAAAGTATTTGCCATTTTTCAGCAGTGTTTTTTCGATAAAAACGCCTCTTCGTCGTTTATTTTTGAAATAATTTCATTAACAATAATAATTTCTGAATACAAATTATTAATATTTGACAGTTGACGATTTGTTAATTCACGTCAGTTAATTACCATATATTATTTTTGGATTAATTCTCGTAATTTGAGTAAGTACACATCTAACTTTAGACACAACTTGAAGCTTGTCATTATACGTTAGATGAGAAAACCTTTTGCCTTTAACTTCTAACAAACACACATTATCAGCACAAACTTCACAAGTAAACACCATTGTTAGATGAATAAACAATTAATACGTTGTTATGTTGATGATTATATGATTTGCAGCTGTAAAACGTATGTAGTCATATTTTAATCAACATACAACATAGCACTGGCCTGCAAATTGCAAAAAACGTAAGGAAATTTGAATTTCGCGAGCTAAAGAACATCCACCTTGAATCCTGGCCTTGTGTTGTAGCAGCCAATCATAGCCCAGCTACACTCGCAGGAGTTACCGCCCAAAAATGGCTGCAATCTATACATGTGTGCGGTTCATACACACGAAAATATGCACCAATGTGCCCCTGTGTGCGTAAATTTATCAATGGGTTTTAGGCGAGTAGACTGTTTGCCTATAAGATGCGTCCGGCGGGTGAGCGTCGAGCTTCGTAGCAACTTCCAGTACAGTGTTGGTTAAGTAACATGGGCGCGAAAAATTGCTATAAGTATTCGAATAGGAGTTTGAACTTTTTTTTAATATTTTGTACAAAGTGTTATTTTATTACATAGGTAGTTCATTAGTTATAATAATTGCCCCAGTTGGTTGGGTAGGCTTTGTCTAATTGCCCCTTCGTAGCGCACGCCCATGATTATAGTACGGGTGGCAACCCTACTTGCAATATCACTATAGTGTCCCCGTGACATTACAATGACACTAAAACCAGGCCAGTAAGTTGTAAGATATGAAGTCAATTGACAATCTATCACTAGGAAGTGACGATATCACTTCGACTGACACTGACACACTAAAACGTGTACACACTAAAAAGTGTAAGTGGGTAAGTACCTACCTACTTATGTAATTGTTTTATGCAATGATAAAGAGGCATCTTTGCGTGAACAATACCTAAGAAATAAAAGTTGATGAAATTCGTAGGTACGTATAGGTACTTACTTATTTTCTATGAAGGTATCAAATCAACTACCGAAAATAAATCTGAATCGAAAAGTAGTAGCGCGGCGTCGACGGACGGGCCGAGGTGAATCGATAACTAGCGATGTGGAATTTATAAAAGTGTCCGGCGGCGGGCGGCGCGGCGTCGGCAGCCTGGAGCGTCTGCGCTCTTGCTTTATCACGTGTTTCTGAGTACGCACCGCTCGCACGCGTGCCGCCTGCACGGGAGCGAGCGAGACGGCACAAGTGCAGCTTGTTTCCCACTGCGCGTGTCTGTCTGCCGCTGTGCACGTCGGCGTGTCTGCTCGGTGCCCTCGCTGTGGTGTGACGTGTACATACTCGATCGAGATATTTATAAAAACTACGAAGTGAAGCCTTTAATCAGTAGGTACCTACATACTGTAGGTTCACATTTTTGGAGTAGGTATCTAGTGTTTGTTATAATTATAATGTTTTGTGATGTAAATAGATCAATACTTAGTGTTAATTTTGCCATTTTGAGAGACTAAAATGTCAACCGCCAAACGTAAGAAAGGCTCATTGGTGAGCGGCGCGAGTGCGAGCGGGGGCGACAGCGACTGTGGCGCGGCGGGTGAGGCGGGGGAGGTGGGGCGGCTGGTGGACTGCAGCCAGGCCGACGACCGGCGCATGATACGGCTGGTGCGCGCGCGGCCGCTGCTGTACGCGCGCAACAACATGCCCGTCGCCAGCTACTACTCGCAGGTCAAGAAGCTGTGGCAGCAGGTCGCCGACAGCATGGGCTGGTCCGGTACGCATATCCTTATACTACGACCACATGACACGTGTGTAGCTGCTACCTCCAGCCAGTTGTCTGTTGTCTGCTGTAGCTGCGCTGTACGCTGTACTTAGTTAGGTACAGGAACACATTAGCCTACTCGTAATATGTAGGCATCTAAACACGTTGCTTCATAAGTATAAATAAGTAGGTACATTCATTGCTTCCTAAAAAACGCAGTAACCTTGTGATATTTCATAAGTATTGGTGGGGATCACGTCGAGACAATCTTGCTAAGTGCCCCCCGTGACCCCCGTTGGCACACGACGGCGGGTAGTAACGCGTCACGGACGGTTATGTTATGCGTAATTCCGCTGTTTGCTGAAGATATAAGTAAGTTTGGATGTTCGTCGGAATTCGATTTTTTGATCAAAGAAGTAGGAAAGCGTTTTGGAGTCATCCTGAAGTGGGGAGAAGATTCGGTGTTGGGTGCTATGCCTGCCACTCGGGAAGAGGTCGTTTTAAGAGATCTGTGACTTATCATGGAGTAGGAACACATTCATAATGTTAGTGGTTTAGTATTACTAGGAACAACGCTGGTTGTAAGTAAGTATTTATAAAAACGTGCAAACAGGCCTGGCGCCCTGGCCCATAGTCTCTATTCTACTTCCTTACCGTACCTAATATAATATTTGAAGTGTGATAATGTGTGTTTGCGTGTGTGTTGCAGTGGCGGACGTGCGGCGCAAGTGGTCACACATCCGCAACTCGTACTCGCGGCACCTGCGCAACGAGCTGTACGGCGTGCGCACGGGCCGCGGCCGCATGGTGTCCAAGTGGTACCTGGCCGACGAGCTTGGCTTCCTGCGCGACCACATGGCCACCGACACGTACGTGCTCACTGCTCACCAGCCATGCCGTGACGTGACGTGCACTACGCATACACGCCTAGTCGCCTACTGACCGAGTGTCGTGTGTTCCCGCAGGAGGCCATCGCGCTACTCGTACGCGCCACTGGTGGGGGGCGCGGGGGGTGCGGTGCCGGAGCCCGGCGCCGAGCTCGCGGACGTGAAGCCCTTCATCTCCAACCCCTGGTTCGCTCTGCGCAGCCCTCCCCACGCCGCGCCTCTGCAGCTCACGGTGGAGCCGCAGCCGCACCCCCCGCACTCCCCCAGCCCGCTCTCCTTCGAGCCCGACGAGAACTCCGCCTACTTCCACTTTTTCCGCGGCATCCACAACGATTACCAGGAATTGCCAGCTAAGAAGCAGCGGCTGTTCCGGCGCGAGTGCCTCGCCTTCCTGCACCGCTTGCTGGACGACGAGGAGCCAGAGGAGCAGCAAGACGCGCTAAACCTCAGCAACTCTGCTGCTGACACGGACGACGAGAGAGAGTACAAGCCGATCCTTATCGAGAGGGAGGACTGTGAGGGCGTCGTCACCGACCACGGCAGTGACATACTGCCGCACTAGAGACTAGCCCACGTAACGTAATAGTGTTGGTGGTCGCTGGTCGACTTGTTCTGTGAGTGGACACACTAATGTAGTGAGTGAGTGACGAGTTGTGCTTGTGACGGACAAGTCGACAGGCCATGGGCAGCGGTGAGCCAGGTCAGCCTTCTATATATGCTTGCTGGAACTAGATCAAGTCTGATTGTTGTATCTTGACTCAAACAACAATCATTTGGAACGTAATCTCTGCTGCGACAATATGTTTATAAAATACCTATTGTAACAGGTGAATTAGACACGATGATATTGTTTAAATACCTAAGGGCGTGGACACATGTCTACGGTACGGCGCGCGGCGCCGCCGCCGCTGTTTGACGACGCGGTGCGGTGCCGTGTAGGGTGCGCCGCGCTGGCAGTTAATGCAAAGGGTTAGAGTACATTTTTGAATCGATTCTCACCGCGGAAAGTCGCGCGCCGCGCCGCCACAAGACGGCTGCGCGCGGCGCCGCGCCGTGGCCATGTGTCCGGGCCCTAATTCACTTTCACAAAATTAAACAAACATTTACAGTTCAAAGTTTTAACTCAGTTTTATTTTAAATCAGATTAGGTGCAGAGTTGTTGATCTCTAGGGTTGTTGGGTCAACCTGATGAAGAGCTATCTTGGCCATTCAACTGTACAAGCTGCTCGCCTGCTCCTCCGTACCGCTGTATGAGACAGTTATACCCTACATAGCTATCTATCATGGCGTTTAGGTTTCCGCACTTAGTCTTTATAGTGGACCAGTGCGTGCGTACCCTACATAGTAAGGATAGACCTTATATTTATTTTGGAATTCAAAACGTCGTTCTATTCTACTCATCAATATGAACAAATTTTACTATGGACCGAGATTTCGTGTTGATAGACCTTATAAAACTAAACTCATCAGAATAATTGTAAGTTTTGTACCTATTTATATTCTTTATGCTTTAAATCAACAAATATTGTTTCCCTGAAACAGTAATATTACAGTTCTAAATAGCTTTAGTGTAGGTAATCAAATTATCCAACCTGAATCCAAAATATATTATTGTCAAACTAAGATTACAGTCGTTTCCCATTATTTATGGTTTCCACGATGATAAGGTACAGTTTATCAGTGAATGGGAAGCAATGACACCACCAACAGTGATCATTGGCCAACCGGTAGATGTAACTGCCCCTACATTCTTGAAGCGTATAAGTAAGTACTATAATTACTTATTTGCGTTTAGTACCTATTCTTGAAGTGTAAACATTTGCTGGGTTTAGCAATCACGCTGAAGTACGTGAAACCACCTCTTGAAGCCATGAATATTCCTATTCGTGACAACAGAAAGAGAGGGCGGCCAGCTAAATCTAAAAAGGCTCTGGTGAATCTTTATTTTTTTGTTCGTTTTTAGGATTACCTTTACCTATATGGGACCCTAATAATAAGACTTCACTGTCTGTCTGTCAACAGGCTGTATCTCATGAACCGTGATAGCTAGACAATTGAAATTTTCACAGGTGATGTATTTCTGTTGCCGTCAACATTAAAAACAGAATAAAATAAATATTTATGGGAGGCTCCCATGCAACATTTTTTGCTCGATATTAATAACAGCAACAGGTAGACGCTTGAAATATTCACATAATATTTAGTTGTATAGGTAGTCACTTTAAAAATAAACAATTAAATTAAAATAAAATAAATTTTTTCCCATGTTTTTATTGACGTTTTGTCTAATGTTGTATATAAAGGGTGTAAAACACCTCTTAACGAAGCCGAAAGGCACTTGTTCTTCTCGTCATTGCGATCATTTTTTTGTTCTACACAATACCTGGGAACCATCTAGTTACGGAGATATTGGGGGTCAAAGTTCCAACTTTTTGACCACTTTTTTTTTAAATACAAGATTTTAATGTAAGATTTTTACTTTAAATACCTCCACGACCCCCGTACTATTCAATCCATCCATCAGCACAATGTTTTACTACCACAAAACAAGATTTTTCACCCCAAAAAAAAAAAGTCGTTTCCCAGCAATAATTTTTGCGTAAAGTTACTTAGTTTGATGTACAGAATGCTTGGTTGACGGCTTCGTGATGAGGTGGTTTACACCCTGTATAACTAGCTGATGCCCGCGGTTATCGCGACCAAAAGTAAAGCTCCCAGACGGCTTATTTTTTTCTGACACTTCCAACAAATATCATTATACTTAATTATATTTTTTAGCCAATGTAAAATAAAACTTGAAAAATTATATACTAAAACGTGAATTCTCGAGAACCACCCACCCTATCAGGTGAAAACAGCATGAAAATCGGTGCAGTAGTTTATTTATCGCGAACAGACAGACAGACAGACGCGGCGGAGGACTTTGTTTTATAATATCGATGGGGAAGTGCTAACAACTCCTAACTTACAAAAACTAAATTTTATAGGAGGCGAAAAATACCATTTTTTAATTTTCCCAGAAGTTTAAGAAAAAAATGTGTACTTATATGTCAATTTTATACTTAAATGGACCCCATTATAAGGTACCTATTTACCTTATAATGGGGTCCATTTAAGTATAAAATTACGACGAGATAATGACGAGATAATGTAAGATTTATGAGGTATCACCAAGCTGGTGTGGCTGAAAATTTGAAGATAAGAGTAATTTCCATACTGTGTAGTGATAAGGTTGACTTTCGTTTGCACTGTGTCACTGTATTTTGAAATGAAAGGCGTCTTGTTCTTTACGAGGTTTATTGACAACTAAACTTACATAGATCATGTGAATATTTATAAACGTTGAATTGGCGTAAGTTGACTTATGCCGCCCACCAAAGGACTACCACAGACCTATAAAAAATAATAAGTATTAATGAAGTTAAGATGCATGCAAAATACCTAAAGCTAAATACGTTAAACAATCATTCGTCTGGTACTGTATCGATTGGTAAAGCACACAACTTTGTGACACATCGCTTGGTTATACTGTCACCGCTCTTTACGCTATACACTCTGGTTAAACCGTCTCGGGGCCGGGGTGCTTGTCAGTGATGCGTCCCATGGACCGTTTTCCCGGCGGGAGATTATCTTGCTTGATCAGCACTACATCTCCCTTCTTAAACTCTTCTTCGCGTTTTAACCATTTTGGTTTTTGCTGCAGTCTCGTCAGGTACTCCCTTTGCCATCTCGACCAGAAGTCACGTAACATTTTTTGCGTATATTGCCAGCGTGTCAGATTACTTATTTTAGCGTCCTTTAGGTTTGGGTTTGGGACGGTGACTGGCGCCTCCGTTATCAAAAAATGACCAGGTGTTAGTGCTTGCATGGTAACGTCGTTCATTGGACATAACGGACGCGAGTTAAGGCATGCTTCTATTTCGCTGAGAATTGTCGTCATATCTCTTCAAATGTCAAGTTTGCATGGAGAACTCTCTTTATCTGGTATTTTATGGATTTTTCTCCGGCCTCCCATAGTCCTCCGAAGTTAGGTGAATACGCCGGTATAAAATGCCACTGAGTCCCATCATTGGCAAGTAGTTCAGCGATTTTTCCATCAAATTGCAAACCAGCTTCTTTCCAGGCTTCATACAATTGTTTTCTGGCGCCGACAATATTTCGTCCTTAGTCGCTCCACAGATTTATGCATTTCCCTCTGCGGCTGCAAAACCTTTTGAAGGCACCTATGAATGCTGCTGTACTTAGGTCGCCAACCAATTCCAAATGAAGCGCCTTAGTAGACATGCAAACGAATATGGCTATATAAGCCTTGCTAGTTCTGGCTCCTCTGCCCTTACTCATCAATACTTGGATTGGCCCCGCAAAGTCGACACCTGATTTTTTTTTATTTTTGTTATTATGGGACAAGCCCGCCACACTGTTCCCAAACCACTGTAACTCCTGAAAGCCAGAATCAACAGTGGCGACCACCAGAAAAGCGCCGACACAATGAAGCTCGACGAAGTCCCAGATAATGAATTTAACTGTCTTGGATCCCGCAACGAAATTATTCAGAAAAGTATAGTGGAGGAGTAGGAAAAAACCGTAATTTCCACTTCCCTCCATTTCAGCAGGAGACAGAACGAAACAAGGCCAATAGGCACAAAGGGACGTTTACAACTGGGATAGGCCCAGTTGCCTAGCACCACGGATAAATATTAACATTAATGGGTCCTAAGTTGTGAGCTGTTATATTTGATTCTAATAATAGGTATGGCAAAAACGCTTGAACGCACGGAAATTTGTTCTAGTTTCCACAAGGTCTGTATAGTAAATAATTCTGTACACTATCCAACATAATGTTGCGTTCATTCTGCCAAAGACTGCACTCCCATAAAATGTGATGTGCTGATTGTTCATATTCGCAGTCAGATGTGGAACATTGACAAAAAGGCGAGTCAACAAGCTTGAAGGAAAATAATTTACTCTTAAAGTTACCATGACCGGTGAGAAATTGGGCAACACAGTGATCAACCTCCAACCATGTCCTGGCCAGCCGTTCACGAACGGATGGAAAGAACTGGTGGAGGTGTCGGCCCTTGATGGAATTATCCCACCTACCTTGCCATTCAGACAAAAGTTCCTCCCAGACGTCGGTCTGAGGTTTGAATAATCTAGCAATCTTAACACGGTCACGTAGGGTTAAAAAGTCTGCGTCCGTGAGCTCACGTGCGTTATAGTACATTGCAGCCCGTCGCTGCACTTCAAGATCAACTGGAAGTACACCTGCAAGTACCGGTAAGGCTTCAGTACTAACCGTCCTATACGCTTTGCATAAGAATATCAAAGCCAAACGCTGGCTTTGAAGCAATTTACGTCGTGCCGCTCCTATGGTGGCCCTATCGGCCCAAACAGGTGCCCCGTAGCACATACACCCCAAGTAAGTAGCCCCATAAATGGTCTTTAAAGTTATAAATGACAGACCCCACGTAGATTTTGATATTCTCGTTAAGGCATAAAAGTTCTTTTAGCTTTTTCACCGACAGTTTTTATATGATCTATGAATGAAAAATTTCTCTCTAAGACCAAACCACGGTAGCACACGGATTGCTTTCTTTTCACGGGAACGTTATTAAATTTAATACTAGGCCACGATTTAAGATTACCTTTTAAAATTAGTTGATAAGTTTTTTGCGGTGCAAAGGTCAGACGGTTTCGATCGCCCCACTGAGATATTAATCGTAGGCAAGTGTCAGCTAAATTCTCGAGACCAGCCCGAGTACTCGACTGTATGAGCAGCAGGCCGTCGTCCGCGTAACCGGTTAATGAACAGCCGGGAGGAAGGGAAATCGAGAGAAAATCATCAAAACCTAAATTCCATACATATGGAGCGATTACCGACCCCTGAGGACATCCCATGGTAAGGGGCTTTGACATAGAATAATGACCGAGTTTGAGTTTCGCGGAACCATTTAAAAAGTAAGAATAAACAAGATTATATATGTTTTTATAGCAGCCACGATTCTTCAGTTTAAGTAGTAGCATCGGCCACCATGCGTTATCAAAGGCCCCGGAAATATCTAAAAAGATTTCAGCTCTCCTTAAAGTGACTGATGATATAAGGCGGGGAATGGAAGACACTAAAGTTTCCGTTTTAGTGCTGATAGATTTTTCTAATGCTTTCAATACCGTCAGTCACGAAGTCCTTTTATCCATCCTCTCCTATCGAATGGTCTCTCCCGAGGTTTTGCATTGGTTTTCTTCCTATCTTCGGGGGCGTCAGCAGTCGGTTCTTGCGGGAGACTCTTCTTCCAACTGGTGTAATCTTGATGCTGGCGTCCCACAAGGCGGTATCTTATCTCCACTTCTGTTCTCTATTTTTATAGATCTCGTAACTACCGAGCTTCAGTGTGCGTATCATCTTTACGCTGATGACTTGCAGCTCTACAGTCAGGCAGGTGTTGACAACTTATCTGATGCGATTGAGGGGCTGAACCGGGATCTAGCAGTGGTAAAAAACTGGTCTGATCGTTTCGGTGTAGCTGTTAACCCAACCAAGTGCCAGGCTATCATTGTAGGGAGCCCCTATAGCTTGAGAAGGCTGAATGGTTTAACGGTGCCACCGGTTACCTTTGACGACACAGTGATTCCGTTTAGCTCTGACGTCAAGAATCTAGGTTTGCATGTTGACACCTGCCTTGACTGGCGTAAGCAGGTTGCGATTGTGAGCAAGAAAGTCACCGGTACGCTGCGGTCGCTCTATCGGTTGAAAAATATTCTCCCGTCCCACATAAAGGTAATGCTGGTTCAGTCCCTTATTTTCCCCATACTTGACTATGGCGATGTGTGTTACTATGACCTGAATGCAGATCTCCTCAATAAACTTGACCGACTTCTAAATAAATGCATTCGATTCGTTTTTAATCTCCGTAAGTATGACCATGTGTCCGAACATCGGTCACGCTTAAAATGGTTACCCATCAGACAGCGCAGAGCGTTAAGGGCATTGACAACTTTGTTTTCCCTTCTAGATAAACCCACTTCTCCTTCTTATCTGACTTCTCACTTCCAATATTTATGCTCTGCGCACAGCAAGAATCTTCGTTCTTCCAATAATCGTCTTCTACGATGTCCTACTCACCGCTCTGGTCTTAAGTCTTCTTTTTCTGTCCAGGCGGTTTTCCTTTGGAATGCGCTTCCTCTGAATATCAGGATGGCAACCAGTCGACTCATATTTAAAGTGAAAGCTCGCGAACACCTACATAAGAAGTTGGCAGACTTGTCCCATAATTAATTAGTAGTTTTTCATTATCGTTGTATTTTAATCTCTCTTGACTTTGTATATTTTGTTTGTATGTATGTATATATGTATTTATTGTTTTATTTTATATTTCTAAATATATATTTATATTTTTTTTTTTTTTTCTTGAAACTTTTCTGTACTTGCACCTACTGTTTTGTCTCTGCATCACCCTAAGGTAGACTGGTAGAAAATGCCCAAGGCATTAAGTCCGCCTTTGTACATTATGTGCATAAAGTTTTAATAAATAAATAAAATAAATAAATTCCAACCACGTACTTGTGTTCCGAGTTATTAACAATTTTTCTAACAGAAAGTGCCGCGTCTACGGTAGATTTTCCCACGGTGAAACCGAATTGGTTGTTATGAAACTTTGGCCCGTCTGGCTGCAAACGTGGAACGATAAGGCGCTCCATGAGTTTTCCTAAAGATGGCAGTAGGGTTATGGGCCTGTACGACTTAGGGTCGTCCGGTGGCTTATCACCACTTTTTGGAATTATTCGTATAAAGCCACGTCGCCATACGCGAGGGAAAACGCCGTCCGCAATACATCGGTTGAAAACAGATAGAATGGCGTCGCCCGCTGTTTTACACGCTTCTATTATCATCCGATTAGATATCGACACCTGAATTGAGGAATGCTCGTGTTAGTTTCACCCGTACGCTTGGTAAGTCACCCACCAACCCAACACAGGTATGTGTTCTCACTTTAGCATTTAGTTTAGCGCATACCAAACAACGATGGACTTATTGTTTGACCAGCGTTTTTGCTCGCAGTATCCAATACTTGGATCTGAGGTAAGTGAGCAACTGTATACCTCCATGCAACGTCTTAGAGTGAGCTTCTGCTATTATGAGGTAAGTAAGTTTGCTATCTCTACCCAGAATGATCGGATGATTCAAGTCAGCTACTAACATACCCCTTGATGTAATATCAGCTGGATTATCGTGAGATTGGACATGGTGCCACTGACTGCAACTTACATTGGTTGTAATCTCGACAACGCGGTTTGCCACAAACGCCTTCCATTTGTTCGGATCTCCATGTAGCTAGGAGACAACAATAGATGCATCCTTCCAAGCATAGATTTGTGTTGTAGGTATCATAATTGCTTGCCTTATTTGCCTTAGTAGTTTGGATAGAAGCAAAGCTCCATACAGTTCTAGTCGAGACAATGAAATAGTTTTCAACGGAGCTACTCTTGTTCTTGCAGCAATGATTGTGCTTTTTACTGTGCGATCAGAGTTTGTGACTCGGCACTATGCTACAGCACCATATGCTTGTACAGAAGCATCTCAGAATCCATGGATTTCGATAAAATCTTTTCTTGAGCTAAACGTTCCCATCCATCTATTTATGTGGATTACGTTAACATTTTCGAGATCAGATCGTATTGTAGCCCATTTTTAGCCAGTGTCGTATTCAAAATTTCGTTAAATCCAATCCAATCAATTAATCTTTTCTTGTCAGAGTTGTTGAATTAAAATCTTCGCCATTACAAGGCAAGGTGCAATCCATCCGAGCGGGTAGAAAGATAAGGTTGACTTTCGTTTGCACTGTGTCACTGTATTTTGAAATGAAAGGCGTCTTGATCTTTACGAGGTTTATTGACAACTAAACTTACATAGATCATATAAATCTTTATAAACGTTAAATTGGCGTTGACTTATGCCGCCCACCAAAGGACTACCACAGTCCTATAAAAAAGAATAAGTATTAATGAAGTTAAGCGTTAAAAAGTAACAGAAATCATTGAAAATTATTATTTCTCTTCGAAGTTTTCTTGATATCTCCCTCCATACCACCGCAGAGCTAGATTCACGTTTTTGTTATTTAAAAAATAAGCTTCCATTAAATCAAACTGTTCTTGATAAGCCATTTTCACCTTGAGACAAAATGTGAAATGAGTTGTAAAAACAATCAAATGTGAATAACAATTGTGACAATCTAATTTTCAAATCATAATCTAACATTCCATATTTAAATTACCTCATACACGAGTATGTCGCAAAGGAGTCTGCATTACAAAAGATGGATGTTAGTTAAAGAGCTTTAACTTGACTCATTGAATTTGTAACTTCAAATTTCCTGGTTTTCATTTAATTTATCATGTTTGTTAGAGAGATTTCATCCTTATAATTGTGACCCTAACGATCGATGCAATAAAAGTACAGGGTATAATTTTTTCAGATTTTAGCCGGTTCGATTCCCGGGTGTGGGAGAAGAGAATTTTCGAAAATCTTTGAATGCAGTTTTCTTTCTATTCAAAAATAAAGGAATGTTTCCTTTGAGTAAAATTTTCTATCTGCAGTATTAAGAGTACTTTCCCTCCAGGTGGCATTACAAAATTCTACCCTGTATACCGTTCTCAAAAAACTCAAACAACATGTTTACAGCAAAACTAGAATATTTATTTACTCAAAACAAAGGACTAATATCGAGTTCGTGTCTCCTCTCATAAACATTGAGATACAGAAGCAAATATACAAACATTCAGATATGCCTATCTATCTACCATACCATCAAACTGCAATAACAAGAAGACGGAAAGATCTCATAGCACAGGTTCCTCAAACTAAAACAAAATTTGCTGCCATTCAATACAACAAACTATCATGCCAACTTTATAATAGAATAAATAAAAAGATATATGTGCACAATAAACAATTACACGAGTGCAAAAAAAATCTAACAAATTGGATAAAGACACTAAATTACGCAGATACTGAGGCACTAGTGCAACACACAAAATTAAACACACGCGCACAAACACACACATAAACACACACACACACACACATAAAAACACACACACTAACAATGTTTATATCTAAGGTACTAAATAAATTGTATATTGCTGTGGAAGAGCGGAGTCTCCTAACACAGGCATTACTTGTTTGAAAGGAGGCTTCAATCACCAACTAATGTAAAAGTTTTCGGTAAATAATAATATCTTTATTTCAGACACACGTCCATATACATTTTTACAAAGAAAGCGTTAGTAGGGTTGATAGCACACAAAAATAATAATAATAAAAGAAAAAATAAAAAGGTGTAAGTAATTTGTTAGTAAACCAAACAAGTTAAATAAGTGCACAATGGTAATTACATGTATTTCCAATTTCTGTGTAGGTGTACACTTGCCCAGTACACAGTAAACGGACTGTCAATTTTGCACGCTAACGCTCTGAGGACAGTGTTGGTGCTACCACGGACCCTGCTCATCATCGATGCAGTTCTTTTCCTGATGATGGAGAAGAAATCATCGATGTAAGCGTCCGCATACATTGCGGAAGCACTGCAGTACCTGGGTTTCCTCAACACTGCCCTCAGCGCGTCATTGTACTGAACACGCAGAGCGTTGTAAGCCCGCCGCGTAAAGTTGATCCACAGACTGCACGTGTAAAAAGACTGACAGATGGCTCTGAAAAGTAACAGTTTTACATCTGTGTTACATCGTGCGAATTTGCGGGCCAACATATTGCAGCGGACTGACAACGCCCTCCTTTCCCTCTCTAGGTCTTCATCGTCCTGTAACCGATCCGTCAGCATGTGACCCAAATATTTTATTTTAGTCACCCTCTTGAGTACCGACAAACAGGTTAAACAAACTCGGGGAGGTCAACCCACCCTGCCTAACACCGCAAGTAATATTCCTGACTCTGCGTGTTGACCCATCTGACAGCATTCTTTTGATTACTGTACCAATATTTGAGGAGAGATACCAGCTCCCTCGGCACAGTGGTCTCTTCAAGCAGTTTATGCCAAAGAATATCATACGACACCAGGTCGAAGGACCTTGAAAGATCAAGAAAACACGCATATATTGGTGTCTTCCTGTCGGTATAGTAGCTTTCAGTTTGTTTCAGACACATAATTGCCATTTCCGTTGACAGGTTGGGTCTGAAGCCAAACTGCAAGTCATGTATCTGAAGGTGTTTGCTCAGTTGTACGTTCATGAGACTGTTCATTTGTTCTCTTTCGCGATTTTGAAATATTTACAACCACTTGATTGGGTGACATGCCATATTCAGTAGTTTTAACCCATTGCTGCACAGTGAATGATCGCAAAGACAACGTACTCAAAAACATTTCCCGTCTTCAGCAGTTGAAATCAGTCCTGCCACGTGATTGTCATTCCTTTTATGACAACCTGCCTTATAAATAATTAGATTAGATAAACACTAACAATACTAACCTAATTACATAAGCACCATTGTTACTAACACTAAAATACTAACAAAGTTAGGGACCGTAGTATGAAAATAAAGGTTAATTTATTTATTTATTTATAATTATTACCCACCTGCTCCATAAATCAGGTAGTACTGCGGAGCCCAAATACAACCAATCACTTGTTTACCAACGGTCTACAAAGTTCTTACATCCATTTTGACAACAAAAATCAACCAAAAAAAAAAAATATTGAGAGTAATTCTATCATGTCTGCTTTCCAGAATGGTTGTAGGAACGGGTCCCGCGGTACTAAGGAGCTGCTTATTGATATGACCATTAGCCAACAGGTTCGCCGCTCCCGAAAGAATCTGTCTACATGTTGTATATATTAGAAGTGCGGGGGTCGTGGCTTCTTCAATGCTAAGACCCTACACAACCGTAAGGTTTACAGTCTCAGGGAATACTTCCTAGAAGCCGACGGGGAGATGCACCGACATTTGGTCTCAGTGGACAAGGGCCTCATCCCGCTTTCCCTGGCTAACAAGAACTGGCGCAAGCCTAAAGTATTAGACACTAATGACCGCAAGGAGGAATGGCAGGACAAGGAGCTTCACGGACGCTTTTACCGGGCCTTACATGGCCCCGATGAAGACTTCTTAGCGTCCGTATCCTGGCTGCGCTTTGGTGATCTCTTCGGGGAAACCGAAGGTTTTGTCTGTGCAATAATGGACGAAGTTATGATGACGAAGTACTACCCGAACAACATTTTGAAGGATGGCACGGTTGACATAAGTTCGGCATGCCACCGTCCGGGAGAATCGATCCGACACATTATTTCTGGGTGTTCTAGTCTGGCTAACGGAGAGTACTTCATAGACAAAACCTTGTTACCAGGATTATCCACCAGCAACTTGCTTTGAAGTACAACCTTGTGGAATCAGAAGTGCCATACTATAAGTATGCGCCCGACCCGACCCAGTTCTCGACAGTGGTAGTACTTATCACGTTGTATTAGGATCGACCTATCACCAGTGACAGGACTGTTGTTGCCAATAGGCCTGACATTGTGGTTAAATCGATTGGATCATCGCACAATTATTGTTGATATAACGGTCCCGCATGACGAAAACCCCGTGAAAGCAGAGAAAGATAAACAATTCAAATGTCTAGATCTGGCTCGCAAGGTTGTCGACATGTGGGACGTGGGTACAGCAGTCATTGTGCCGATAGTCGTGTCGGCCAATGGCTTAATAGCCAAGAGCCAACATCTTAGGAGGCTCTCGCTTGGCAGCTGGATCAAGGGCTTGATTCAGAAAGCAGTACTTCTGGACACGGCACGTATTGTTAGGAGGTTCCTCTCTCAAGAGCCCTGACCACCGGCAGTTCGGACCTTGTTCCCAACGCTGGTGAGCTACTGTTTTTTTTTATATTTTTTAATGTTTTGCTTATTATTGTTTTAATTAATATTTAGAGATGTGACGATTTTTTTTTAATTAATAAAGGAAATATAATAAAATGCTTTTTAACAAAAAAATTGTTCCTTAATCATAATCATGTTTTCGATATTCCTAACAGAAAGTTTATTAAGTAGTGAGCTAAAATAGTCTGTTCCATTTTAATAGTTGGAGGAGACTGAAAAAGATTATGCATATTGGAGTTTGAGTTCGTAAGTAGATTGCGACTGGATTAGTCAGTAATAAAAACAAATTTATTGTCTCTCTTGTTTCAGTTCAGTTTTTCAGTAAGAAAGAAATTAGTTTTAATTATTTTCAGAAAGAAATTATTAAATACTTACCTGTTCTATTTTTATACTTGACTTACGTTTGTAAGCATTTGAACTGAAAAACTTGATGCATATTCTCATAGTTGACAAGCGATATGATAATGGGAGTTCATCAGCATCTCCCTGCCCTTATCCCATATATTTATGTTACTTGGGCTCGGCGCAACACGTTTTTCCTTCCGTTCTCCCCTGTCAACCGTCACTGGCAGCAACTACAGGAAACTAACATTTTTACAATACATTTCCTCAAAAACTGGTGTTTATCGCAATATTATACGATTAGTTTTGTTATTGTTTAGTAAAACAGTTATAATCAGTCAATCACAGAAACTTTATAAAAAGACCGTTTCTGAAACATCTCGTAACTTCATTTCAAATAAAATGTTGAGGTAATATCTCCTATCTTCAAGTGCTCAAGTACAGTTCCCGCTCTAGAGCGAGACAAAAACGGTGCGTATCTCGCAGTGTAAAAGGTAGGACAAGTATTTAGCTAGATAAAGAACCAAATTTTATAGGAGGCGAAAAAAACCGTTTTTTTTTTATTTTTCCCAGAAGTTTAAGAAAAAATGTGTACTTAAATGGACCCGATTAAAAGGTAATAATCAAAATTAATTTGTTTGGAATAAATATTTAGGGAGTTATTAATGTCAAGCTGGTCTGTGATAGGAGTAATAATCATTGATAATTATTGGTTCTCGTTGAAACTCGATAATATATATTCGTTGAATCTCGATATTTTGCGACATGACTCAGGCATTTGATTATGTCCAACATGATATTTTGTTAAAAAAACTTGATGCCTACGGAGTTAGAGGGAATGCTCTTGAACTTATTAAATCATACTTGAACGACAGAAAACAAATTACCGAAATATGTAGACTAAACACTAAAACCAAACATGAAGAAAACTTTCTATCAGAGAAACGAACCGTTACCTACGGAGTTCCGCAAGGTAGTGTTATAGGACCGCCACTTTTTACACTTTACATAAATGACTTTCCAAAGTCAATTGACCATCCTGTAACACTTTTCGCAGACGACAGTACTATAACTATATCATGTAATAATAAAGACCTATATAAATTTGACATTACTAATACACTGATCAATATTATACAACGGTTAGACAATAATAATTTGAAAATTAATTTAAGTAAAACAGTAACTATGCATTATAGCCAGCGTTTATCGACATTTTCCAATCTTGACATAACATATAATAATATAACAATTGACACGGTTAATACAACTAAGTTTCTGGGCCTAATTGTTGACCGACATTTAAATTGGAAGGATCACATAGATAGTCTGAGTAAAAGAATTAGTAGTAGTGCCTATGCATTGTACATACTGTCACGAAATGTCAATAGGGAGGCGTTATTAACAGCTTACTACGGTCTCGCTGAATCCGTTCTCAGATATGGTGTTATCTTTTGGGGTAACTCGACTAATAGAGAAGTAGCATTTAAAGCACAGAAAAGATGCCTTAGAGCAATGTTTCATTTGAAAACAACGGACAGCTGCAAACCCTACTTTATAATGCATACAATTTTAACATTGCCATCCATATATATTCTTGAATCTGTTATGTTTGTCAGGATCAATCCTAAATTATTTGCGCGCAGAGCAGATCAATTTCCCAGAAACAGGCGTGACTAAACCCAACTATGTGTACCTCCCTGTAGAACTGCACTTATGCGCAAAAGTGTTTTTCATATGGCTCCAACTGTTTACAATAAGTTGCCAAAAAGTTGGAAGGAGTATGAGAATGTACACTTGAAAAGTAAACTTAAGACCTATTTAGTTAATAAAGCATACTATAACATTAACGAGTTCCTAGAGGAAAGATTTGTATTGACATAGTAGCTTATTTGATTTGTTTTTTTTTTGTGTCTATTAATTTACAGTGGAATAATTCAATTTTTATTTTTAATTTTATTGTTGACATGTACAAATATTATCTTATCTATCTTATCTGTCTATAACAAAGGTATCTAAAAATGACTAAAAATAAACCAAATCAAAAAAACACTAAATACGTTTTTATCTAAAATGGACTGGAATGGATGTCCTTTTGACACATTCTACAAAATGCAAAAGCTCACTCATTTCTAACTAGTCAATTTTAGACGTTACGGCCTTGCCATAAAATACATAACTGCACATTTGGAAGTCGGGCATTTACAAAGAATCACTAAACTGCAGTAGTTATTTTTATTAAATACAATATATAATTAAAAATATTATTAAATATATAATTATTTAAAACAATTTACAATATTATACAGAACTCATTTTCACCATGTAATTAACTTTATTCAAACAAGTGTAGCATAAAAAGCTTAGAATTAAGTTCGATAAAGTTAATTATTTGCATTTGCGTTTCTGTTATGAATCATTTATCAGAAGTGCACAATAAGGTAATTGTAGTAAATTTTATCGAAATTAATTTTATATTAACATAATATTAAGATTTCCATAAAATCATTTATTGTTTTTAGTTACTTTTTATTTTGTAGATTGCTTATTAAGACTAAATTATCATCGATTAAAAGAATACAGTAACTTCTTGCAAGCTATGTAGATCGTCGATTGTAGTTTAGTGAGTTATTCATGGCTAAATAAATGTGTCAAAAGAGTTTGTCTAGGGAACGCGGGAACAAGGACGAACGCGCCTGAGGGTGGGTTTGCACGGGTCGAAAGAGAACTTTGCGTTTGCGTGAGCGCGGCTAAACTCGCTCAGTTCGCGGCGAGATACGTTGACTTTGACTACCACGCGTATTAGTAGTGAAGTTAATGATTTCTGAAAAAATACAACGAAACAAATGTTTTAACCCTATTCTTGGCACGGTGGATAATTTGATACATTGAACTTTTTGAAAATCTAGAGACGTTCCGAGACGTATTCTTAAAACATTTATTATTTAATATGCTACAAAATATTATCCCAATTCTATACAAAAATGTATTTTATTACTTGTAGCTGCAGAAAAAAACAAGATGTTGAAGCGATCGAACGCGTCTGCGCATCGCAAGATAAACACACACACACACACACACACATAAGTACACATGATACACATTTTTATAATAATATTTTGGTCAAATTGTTTACAAAAGCATTTGGAATAGGTTACAATATTTACTACTTGGAAACGCTATTTTCGAGTACAAAACTGCATTGAAATCGTATGTAATAAACTCTTTTTTGAGGGTATCAGATATGACACACTGCCAAACAGACAACTTTCTGGACATTTTTTGTTATGTATGTATCAAATACGTGACATTAGGCGATAGGCGTCAAAGTACTCCTCCGCATCGCTGTCACTCGTAAACGTACCCAGAAGACTGGCAGCATTGCCACGTTGAATGGCATTGCTAATTCTTTGGCCAAAGAAAAAGCCAGCCCTCTGGTCACGCGAAGTGTCGACCAGTAGGTAAGTTATTTCCTTAAAAAGGAGACGCGCACTCGGACCCCATGACATTATTTTATTGTATTATTTTCTCCTTTATTTATTTCTTTACAAATTTAATACCTACATTTTTTTAAAATCCTTAAAAAAAACTCTATAAACAGACATAAATCAAACATAATAAAATGGTAGTTCACCTGTATCGGGAACAGGGTTCAAGCTAGTCAGGGCTCCACAGATAGGAACATAAAGCTCTTCCTCCAGCTGCCTAACGAGAGCCTCCTCAGGTAATCATCGAGGCTCTTGTCAATTAAGCCATTGGCCGATACGACTATCGGCACAATGATCGCCGAGTCCACATCCCACATGGCCGACAAGCCAAGATACTTGATTGGTTTATATTTGTCGGCTTTTACGACACGCGGGACCGTTATGTCAACAATCATTGCGCGCCGCTCTGATCGATCCACCACCACTATATCAGTCTTATTAGCTACAATATTCCTGTCAGTGAGGATGGATTGATCCCAGTTCAATGTGATATTGCCATTTTCGAGAACTAGATGCTGAGCACATATCTGTAGTACGGCACCTCCAATTCCACAAGGCTGTGCACATGGGGCCCATGCAGGGCCCGGAAAAACGTCCGTGAAGCTCTTTACTCTGCTATACTTCCCTGCTGTCGTTAGTGTCAAGCTCTCAAGTTTGTGCAGGAGAGACGGGTGAGGCCCTTGTCCACCGCGACAGAATCTCGATGCGTCACCACGTCGACTTCTAGAAAACATTCCCTAAAACTGCATATTTCACGATTGTGGAGAGTCTTAGCATTCAAAAAGCCTCGACCCCCACACCTCCGTAGGATATACAGTCACATAACCGTCGAACGTGGATGATGTCGTCAACAATGTACGGACCCTCCTATCCAAGGCGTCTAGTTCTGTTTGAGTCCATTTCAGTATGCCGAAAGAGTCATCAAAACCGGCATTACCCAACCGTTGAAAACTTGAAAGCGCGCACCTTATTTGCGCCTGATAAAAACTATTAATTACTTTTCTCAGGCGGCCAAAGCGGCCAAAGCGCTCCTTGAACAATAGCTTCATGTCATCAACATTGATGCTTCGCGCTTCTGATATACCCAAATACTTGTATGTTTCGGTTGCTGAGAGGGATCTAAGATTTATGGAATCCGAGAGCTGTATTCCCGCAAATTCCACAATCTCCCCTCGCTTAACATGCATGACCGCACATTTCTCCACACAAATTCCACCCTGATGCGCTACTGAAAGTTTCAGTTACCTTCAGTAGCTCCATCAGTTGCAAATCGTTGGGAACAAAGAGATTCAGGTCATACATGTAAAGGTGAGATATAACCTGGCCAACTTTTCTCAACCAATAGCCCAGACCTGAATCCTTCAGAAGCGTGCTTATAGGGTTCGAAGCTAAACAGAATCAAAGTGCACTCTGAAAGATACCACGCTCTATCCGTTTCTGTTCGCTAAATATGATACATGATTTTATAACGTTAATTGCTAAGAGTCTGGCAATGTGCCATAAGTGATACATTCAATAAAACAAAATAATAAAATTAAATTTTTGTTTTTACTTTTCCTCCCCTCAGTGAAGACCTAAGAATTCATTAGAAAATGTAAAATTGAATTTGTTTTAATGACTAGCATTGTTTTGTTCATTATAATACTGGTTAACCCTTTTTAAAATAATTGTTTGATTGAGTTTCGTTGTTTTTTTACAATTGAAGAAATAATTAATTCATATACCGAACAGACTTACTGTAGCCAGAAGTCATTAACTTTTATTTTTTGTTTTAAAAAATAGATAACTATAAAGTACTAGCAATCAAAAACATTTAATTTATCATCACCGTAATTATATATGGGCAAATCAACATAACCACTTACTAATTTGAACTAAAATATCGTTTATCTAAGAATAGTGATTAGGTCACATAATTACTTCCTGCAATAAGCCGACGAAATATTCAAAATTGTCGATTTTCTTGAAGATAGGAGTAGGTAGCCTTTCTATATCACCATCATCATCACCATATCGGATAAGATTCATGGAAAATCCTAAATGCATCATATAATGTGAGCTATACTGTATTTTGTTTGATTTTTTTTTTCATTTTTAAGAATTTTTTAATTTAGAGTGTTGACTTAGAGCATTCAATTTGTTCTCGTTAATTTAGTTTTAGAAGTGGGACTGTTCTAATTTAAGCGTTTTCTTTGTCATTTTTTGTAGGATATTTTTATTGATACATGATAGAGTAATTAGAAAGGATTATAATTTCAAACCATCTATATAACTACCTACATAAAAATTGCAATGAATAAACTTTGATTTCTCAGAATTATAGGATCATTCACAGAAGATGTATTGCCCAGATCCATGATGGATCTAGTGTTTCATTTTTAAAATACTTCTTATCTTATCCGATATGGTGATGATGATGGTGATCTTAAAAGGCAATAACTCTTATCTTCAAGAAAATCGCCTATTTTGAATATTTGATCTATTCTTATTAATTTTTAGATTCCTTTGTTACATTATCGAGATTCAACGAGAACTAATAATATTCAATGATTATTACTCCTATCTTCAAATTTTCAGCCACACCAGCTTGACATTATCTCGCTAAATATTTATTCCAAACAAATTAATTTTGATTATTATCTCGCAGAGTTTTTGTCTCGCTCTAGAGCGGGAACTGTACTTGCGCATGAAGCTAAGAGATATTATCTCAAAGTAGGGGACTACAGTAGCTAAACGCGAGTTTTATAATGCAAAAAAGCATTTGATTCTCTGCAATAAACAAAACCAGTAAAATATATGATATTCTCCAAGATATATGCTAGTACGATAGTTTTTTGAAAACATAATACGACTAATTTTACTCAATAAAAAATCACGAACTTATCTCTAAAAATGTCTTAACGAGTAAAAAACATATTAAAATACATGCGATCATTCTGATTTTTTGGAAAATAATTCTTCAAGCAACATATTAGCATCATAGTGTTTTATTTTTTTAGTCCAATCAATAGATTTTTTGTAAATCGCATAAAACCACTCATTTCGCACTTTTCGGCCCGCAGTGACTGACTTAACAACCACTTTGTAGTGCAAGCTGATTAGAACTTTATTCCAATACCATTTCAAACGAAATTTAAACCACCACAAATAGAGTTGCTAATTTAGCTCCTGTAAGTAGTCAAGAGATGTTTTATCGGAATCGGTTCAGAAACGGTTTTTTTTAAGTTTCGTGATTGACTGAGTAGAACTGTTTTTTCATCGTATTGCATCGTATTGCGCTCTATGCCAGTTTTTGAGGAAATGTATTGTAAAAATTTTAGTTTCCTATAGTTGCTGCCAGTTAAAATGTCAATAGCGGTCATTGCCCTTTCTCTAATGTCCTAGTACGAACCAAAAAAATAAAGAGGATGCAATAAAGGTAAAAATAGAGAGGTTGTCGTCTGCTTAACCATAAAAAAATATCTTTCGCATGAGGCGCCCGCAAAACAAATATATTGCTGTATCTTTTTAACCGACGGCGACGTGCGTACCTATAGCCTTGAGTTTCCTCGGTCAACACTCTTTCTCGAGGGACGACCGCTGTAGTTCGGTAAGTACCTACCACCGTTTTGTTACTATAGCAAGGCTTTGCTCGAGAGGCGCATGTTTATCTTCTGTGTCAACTGCATGTAAACTGTAACTACTACTACAGACAGTTATGTACCTCAATTTCTTGTTACTTTTTTCAAGGGTTTAGAAAATCATACATAATTTTCTTATAATAAAAAATAATAGTAAACACTTTGGTTTTATTTACTTATTATATTCGAAATTAGTCCGAACTATACAGGGTGGAATTTTGTAATGCCACCTGGAGGGAAAGTACTCTTAATACTGCAGATAGAAAATTTTACTTTCCCTCCAGGTGGCGTTACAAAATTCCACCCTGTATAATATACTAGCAGCAGCTAGAGATGGGTAACTAGCCGAAATTTCGATAGCTTAGCTAGCCGGCTATTTGCGGTGGAATAGCCAGCTAGATAGCCAGCTATTTTGGCTACTTGGCTATTGAACAATAACGGCTAGCGCTCGCTAGCGGCTAGCGGCGCAGCGGGAATAACAGTCAACTGCCCTGCGATTCGAGTTCGATACTCGCCGCGGCAACAAGTCTAGATGTCAATAAGTTAGGTAATGTCATAATTTCGTTTTTCATTTACTTTTTATTTTATTTCATAATCTTTTGAAAAGAATTGACTTCCCCTAGTAGGTCGTACGTATTATTATTTTAGGAAAACGAAAATCTACAGTAGCGTCATCTCTGTTTGTATGAACTAAAAAACTTTTACTTTACGTACTTTAAATCGACTCAGACTTTAGTTATGCAAGTAAAGTACAGATGTCGCGCTTCTGATAATTTAAACGATTTAAACACATTTCTTGACTGAAATTAGGTTTAAAATCGTATAGTTAGTATCAAATTCCTTCACATCTAACTGTAATTAGCTACTACCTTTCTAACTATCGTATTTCGTAAATTCACACACTAACCGAACGAAATTACTAAGATACAATGCCTTCTCTTTCTTTATTCTATTTTGTGACTATTGTGAGAAAGAGATGTGCGATGTGAATGAAGTTCGCACTCGCGTCTCACATTACGTCACTACCTACTCAGCGCAGTGAGCACGCACACAGCTAGTTAGCTAACGGCTACTCCGGCTAGCCGGCTACGCAGCGGGGCAGCTATCCGCTGCTGTGCCGTATTCTAGCCAGCCAGTAGCCAATAGCTAGCTATCGTATTGACGGATATCATAGCCGTGGCTATTTCATTAATAGCCGCTATTTGGCTAGTTATTGGAATAGCTACCCATCTCTAGCAGCAGCCGCCTTCTGTTGCTCTTGGACGCGATTTTAGAAGAAAAATAAAAAGCGGCACCTAGCAACACTGCTGTTACTTGTCAAGTTGTCAATTGTCATTCGTTTTCTTCGCGCTCGCATTAGAGATGGGTAACTAGCCGAAATTTCGATAGCTTAGCTAGCCGGCTATTTGTGGTGGAATAGCCAGCTAGCTAGCCAGCTATTTTGGCTACTTGGCTATTGAACAATAACGGCTAGCGCTCGCTAGCGGCTAGCGGCGCAGCGGGAATAACAGTCAACTGCCCTGCGATTCGAGTTCGATCCTCGCCGCGGCAACAAGTCTAGATGTCAATAAGTTAGGTAATGTCATAATTTCGTTTTTCATTTACTTTTTATTTTATTTCATAATCTTTTGAAAAGAATTGACTTCCCCTCGTAGGTCGTACGTATTACTATTTTAGGAAAACGAAAATCTACAGTAGCGTCATCTCTGTTTGTATGAACTAAAAAACTTTAACTTTACGTACTTAAATCGACTCAGACTTTAGTTGTAGGCAAGTAAAGTACAGATGTCGCGCTTCTGATAATTTAAACGATTTCAACCCATTTCCAGACTGAAATTAGGTTTAAAATCGTATAGTTAAAATTCCTTCACATCTAACTGTAATTAGCTACTACCTTTCTAACTATCGTATTTCGTAAATTCATACACTAACCGAACGAAATTACTAAGATACAATGCCTTCTCTTTCTTTATTCTATTTTGTGACTATTGTGAGAAAGAGATGTGCGATGTGAATGAAGTTCGCACTCGCGTCTCACATTACGTCACTACCTACTCAGCGCAGTGAGCACGCACACAGCTAGTTAGCTAACGGCTACTCCGGCTAGCCGGCTACGCAGCGGGGCAGCTATCCGCTGCTGTGCCGTATTCTAGCCAGCCAGTAGCCAATAGCTAGCTATCGTATTGACGGATATCATAGCCGTGGCTATTTCATTAATAGCCGCTATTTGGCTAGTTATTGGAATAGCTACCCATCTCTAGCTCGCATAACGAATCGTAAAAAGTATAGTTTCCAGATTTTTTTCAGATAAGCTAATTAAGCTATTTTACAGTAGTGTGAAGTACGGCAGTATATACTAAGTCTATGGTGTGAAGTGATTATTATTAACCAAAGATGCCAAAACGCAACATGGAAGATAAGGAATACAAGGAAAATAATAAAAGGAAGAGATTGGGCAAAAATATAGAAAAATACAAAGCCAAAATGGTGGAGCTTGATCGTAAGTATTTTTCATTGAAAAAATATACTAATACAGTAAACTATGGTACTAAGTGTTACATTTTACCTACTTCTCGTTGAGAAGTTCATACTCACACTGTTTTTGAGTTTCAATCCTTATTTTACTTGAGTTTTTACATCCTCAAGGTAGAGCATGTCCTTGCATTGCAGGACGGAAAATAATGGCATTATGTGTTACATTTTGACTCCTTCTCGTTGAGAAGGATATGCTCGGGATAGTCTATAATACAAGGCTTCAAACAACGATTCTACAGTTCAATCGTAGATCAAAGAACAATTGTAATTTGTGTTAAGTACATTTTACCTACCTCTCGTTGAGAGGGTTGCACTCACTAGGTACCCACACTATTTTTAAGTTGTGGGACAGATTCCCACTCATTTTAGTTGTCATAGTCTGATATAGTATAGGTACATATTCCTGTACCTACTCACTCTGAACGGTTGGGGTATCAGAGAGGTACCTACTATGAGTTGTTGGGGCAGTTATGATAACAACTCCAAAATTTTTGCTCTAGCACAAGATCCCGAGCAACAGAGTGAAGAAGAGACTGATTCCCTCATCAAACAGTTAGAAGTGAGAGCTCAAGTTCATGCCGAGGAACCAGAAGCTGTGCCAGTCGCTGATACTAATATAGAAGACGAAGAAGAGGATATGGAACTACCCAGCGACATTGTTTCTGCATTAGGTGAGGTGATTGGTACCCATAAGGATTATGGTGATGACATACACCCTAACATATTAAAGATTATTGAAAACATTTTAATGGAGGGACTGATAAAGGAGCAGAAAGAGACCTTACATATGTCTGCTCTCAGACCAGGTAATGCAAAATTACTTGATGCACCAAAACTTAACATGGAAATAATTGGACTTATTAAATTTTTCAACCAGGACCAGAGATACCCTCATGGTAGCAAGGCAGCAAGATTTAGGTCTAGCTATAGGTACTATTTGTCAAGCAATTCATGACATGACCAAGAAAGATTTTGATAAGATTAACATCATAAAGATGCTCGGAGAGAGTGCCCGGCTATTATCCAATTTACACTGCCAATACACTAACATCAGAAAAAAACTCATCTCACAATTCCTAGATAAGGCTTTACAACTTAACCTTAATCACAACAAATGAACTGAACACTTGTATCCAAAATTAGAAGAGATGGTGAAGACTACCTCAGCCATGAAGAGAGCGGCCAATGTGCTCAAACCAAAGTACATTGCTGGAAATACAAATATGTCAACACTAAAAAACTACCAGCAGTTCAGACGTCCCAACCCACCTACAGCAAACAGAGGAAACAACACACATTGAGGGAGAAGCCAACAACATACACACAACAGGAGATACCAGCCCCACCAGCTACAGAAGTACCCCAAGAGACAACAGTTAGCCTCCAGTCGACCCAAAGCCAAGTACCCTTAGAGGTAAAGTTTGCTGCTCGCCTTGAACATTTTTATTCCTGTTGGGAATCTTTTACCAAAGACTGTTATATTAGACTGGGTAAGAGGATACTCTATCCCATTTTTCTGTCAACCTGTGCAAGATAAGATTCCATATAATAATTCTTTCAATAAGACAGAGAGACAGTAAATAAACTGTCAGATCTAGGTGCTATCAGTCTGTGTCAACCTACAACTGGTCAATTTCTATCTACGATATTCTCAATACCTGAAAGTGATGGATCACACAGATTTATACTAAATCTTAAAAACTTAAATAAATTCATTATAACCAACCATTTTAAATTACAGGATATTAGGACTTTATGTAAATTAGTCATAAAGGGAGACTTCATGTGCACAATAGATCTCAAAAATGCATATTATTTTAAATATCTGTGGTTCGCATTTAATAACAATATGAATTCAATTGCTTACCTTTTGGTCTGTCCACTGCCCCCTTTGTATTTACCATACTGTTAAAGCCAGTAGTAGAGTATCTCAGAAATCAAGGGATAAGAATGGTAATCTACCTTGATGACATAATTTGTCTTGGGACAACTTATGAAGAATGTCTTCATTATACAAAAGTCGTAAGAAAATTATTGGAAAATTTAGGCTTTTTTATTAACAAAGAAAAGAGCTCAAATGTCCCTTCAAGATGTGAATATTTAGGATTTGTAATGGATTCTAAAGACATGACTTTAAGCCCTATTATAAAGAAAAGATTCTGTCTCTGATTAATAAATACTTAAAATTAAAGTCGTGCTCAATTAGAGATTTTGCTATGTAACTTTAGAAAGGGAAAAATCTTTAGCCCTTGAAGCTTCAAATGGAAACTATGATCATAGATTAGAGATAAATAGTGAAATAAAAACAGAATTACAGTGGTGGAAAAAGAACATCTCCAATAGGAGTACCAATATTAAACAATATAACTTCATTCTAGAATTTTTTTCAGATGCATCACTATCTGGTTGGGGAGCACATTGTGATGGAGAGAGCACTGGGGGTAGTTGGTCAGACTGGGAAAAACAACAACATATTAACTATTTAGAGTTATTAGCTGCATACTTCGCTTTACAAAGTTTTGCTAGTACAGTAGAAAATTGTGAGGTATTACTTAGGATCGACAATACTACAGCCATAGCATATATAAACCGCATGGGAGGAGTACAATATCCCAAACTAAATAAGATTGCAAAACAAATTTGGCAATGGTGCAAAAAGAAGAATATTTGGATTTTTGCTTCTTACATTAAATCGAAAAACAATAAAGAAGCTGATTTTGAGTCTCAATCTTTTGAGTTTCAATGTGGATACAGAATGAGAACTTTCACATAAGTAAGTTCTTTAATTCTATAGTTAATCAATTTGGCCAACCGGTTATAGATCTTTTTGCATCACGTTTAAATCATAAGTGTCCAAAGTTCCAAGCATAGGGACCCCTATGCCTGGAACATAGATGCCTTTACAATTAATGGAACCATTTATTTTTATATGCTTTTCCCCCCTTTAGTATGCTGCTTAAAGTTCTACATAAAATTAGAATAAAAAAGGCTACAGGAATTACTTATAGTCTTCCTATATGGCCATCACAACTGTGGTACCCGGTATTAAAATTAGTCTCAGATATTATGACAATAGGACCATCTGAAGATATTTACACTTTACCCTGGGGGCGTGCATATTGTCAGGCAAGCCTTCAAGAGGAGAATGATAGCAAAAAAAGCAACAGACATTATGATTGCCTCATTATCTCAGAATTCACTGAAACAATACAACAGTTGCCTGCGACCATGGCGGGCCTATACAAAGGATATCAATTTAGATATGTATAACGCATCAATTCCTATAATAATTTCTTAGCTCACTAATATGTTCGATATGGGATCATCTTATCAATCGTTAAATTGTCACAGATCGGCGCTCTCTCTCATAATAGGTAGCCACGTAGGTTCAGACGATAGAATTAAACGTTTGTTTAGAGGATTTTTGAAATTACGCCCAACTAAAGCAAAATACAATAATGTCTGGGATCCCAGCAAGGTGTTACAACATTTAAAATCTTGGTATCCTCTTGATAGCTTAAGTTTAGAAAATCTCACAAAGAAGCTAGCTATGTTGATTGCGTTAGCCACAGGACAGCGTGTCCAAACCTTGTTCTACAATGTCAATAATATAAAGATTAATAATGAGGGTGTGGGATATTCTAAAAACTTCAAATCCGGGTAGAAGTGTCCTCAGATTAATGTTACCTTTTTTAGAATATTTCTCACTTTTCGTAGACCACATAAACATGCAACTACTCAAACTATTAGTAGGTGGCTTAGACAGACAATGCACGAAAGTGGTATTGATACATCCGTATTCTCTGCACATTCTACCAGACATGCATCTTTCTCAAGAGCACACGACAGGGCTTAACTGTGGACTCCATACTGCAGGCAGTAGGGTGGTTTTCGAGATCATCCACCTTTGCAAATCATTATAGACCTCTGCAGAATGATAATGAAACTAAAAATTACTTTGCTAGGGCAGTTTTAGCTGATTAAACTGCGCCATGTATAATACAAGTAGCTAATTTATTAATACTTCGATTTCTATGCTCACATTGATATTTATAGTGATTATTTATCTGATATAAAGTATGTTGATTATCTTTAAATGCTGTGATTATCTGACTTTGATAGTCTTTATGTAAGAATACCTAATTTATTTATTTATTTTACTATTTATGTACACAGGAAAATACATTACAAATATGAGTACATAGGAGCTGTTTAATTTTAAGTTTTTGTTTACTACATTCATAATATATGGAGTGTGACTCCAGATGTTTAATAAATATTGTATTTTAAGTTTAAAATATTCAAATGTTATTGTATAAGATTAGTACCTACCTAAGTCTGATTCAAATAAGAAAGACATGTAGGAAGTTTGTCAAGATTAATTAAAAATTAAACAACTTGTTTCGAACATAAAGTTTATTAATTCATGTTCTATAAACATCTGCTAGTTTAACTAAATACCTCTGACTAAATTTCGAATATAATAAATGGATTAAACGAACTTACATACTGAAATTCTATCCATATTATATGAAGAAATTAATCGGAGGTACGAGAATCACACCCTCCCAAGATTAACCTTTGATTAATTCTTCCCGTAGGGTACCATATTCTCGCTCCTCCTACCAATCGGAGTTCCGGACAGGGAAAGACCCCCTTGTACCACTGCTCTAAACTGTGAAGAATGACAATTTTTAATAATATTTATTCATGACCATAGATCTATAGTCTTTCAATCGCTTAAATATAAATAATGGTTATGGCCATAGGGCTAGATAAACTGACTGAATGACAAGTAACAGCAGTGTTGCTAGGTGCAGCTTTTTATTTTTCTTTTAAAATGGCGTCGAAGAGCAACAGAAGGCGGCTGCTGCTAGTATATTTACCTCGGACTAATTTCTTCATATAATATGGATAGAACTTCATTATGTAACTTCGTTTAATCCATTTATTAATACTTACTGGTAAATTCCCTCAAAGTTATTGAAAAAAGAATACATAAATATTTTTTTTTTTAAATAAATCAATGGTGTCGATTCTGTTGTGCACGAATTAAACTTAATATTGCTATCTTTTTCTCTAATAAAACGAGACATAGGCGGACGTAATTTAGAGCTTTCAAATTTAGTTGGAAATAATATTTCCATACAATTGAAGGGGGTGTACCTACGTAAAAACATGTCGACTAAAAACACGGTGAAGCGCAAGGCATAAACTAGTTTTTCATCTCGTAACTTAGTTCATAGCTATAGCCGTCCTTTTCTCGCACTGCCATATAATATAAGATAGCAATGGCCCAAATTAAGTTTAGTATGTGCATGACAGAATCGACACCAGTATCAAAAATTGTGCGCCTCTCAGGCGCCTGTTTATCGAGTACTAAAAAAGTTTTTCGTAATTAGTGCCTTGAGCGTAAGACCTCCAGTAAAGGCAGTTACAACTTACAAGCTCGCATAGAATGATTTTATTATTCCGCGCCGCAACTCTCCTCTACCGCGCGACGCCGACAAGCCCGCGGGGAGTGGGTGCACAGAACACATTCCAATTGCCAACTGCCAGCGCCCCCTAGCTATAACTGAGCTCAGGGCTGCCAGATGTACGATTTTAATCGTACTCCTACGATTTTTGTCATTTTTACTCTTGTACGATCACTAAATCAAGATCGTACGCAAAATGTACGATTTTTGTATACCTGGCTACATTTCACTGATTGTATTGAACCTACCAATGCTGCTTCTAGAAATTACTGCACCTACCAACGTTACACCCACTTTTGATACTTGTTCCAAGAATAGTAAAACCCGACGACATTCATATTATGATGCAGGCTGACGAATGTTAATTAACTATGAATACCGACCAGTTGTGGGGCTGGGGCGTCATCAACCAACAATTTGAAAATTATAAAACACTGGCTCAATGGGGAAGGCTGGTCAAAGCTGATTGTAGATGGCGAGTCCATAGCTAAGACCCAATCTGACCAATGAGGTCAATCTTTTTTGAAATATAAAATGACATTGACAGATTTTCAACCAATGACGATGTTTGGTTCATGTGCTGCTAGCGCCATTAGTTCCACCAGTTGCCCACCCCATTTGCTCTAAGGTGAATGCTCCGACCAGCCCGCGAAATTCAAATTTTCTTACTTTTTTGCAATTTGCAGGCCAGTGCTAAGTTGTATGTTGATTAAAATATTGTTCGCGATTGTAAGACGTATGTAGTTACAGAAATACATTCAGTCAAAAAAGTATCGGGAATGGATGATTTGTATAGGGTTCCAAATTCAAATTTTTGTTTTTTTTTGTAGTTGTTAGATTGGCACAACTGTTTTCCATTTTGGCGCGGAGTTTGAGTTGCATCTGTTATTTATATTAAATACAGTGCTGGTTTTAGTAATATCATATATAGTGTGTATTGCGAATTTCATAATGGACAAAAATATCGAACAAAGAGTTTGTCTTAAATTTTGCATCGCCAATGGAATTTCGTCACTGAAAATGTTACAGAAGGCTTACGGTGAATCGACTTTATCAAAAACTCGTGCTTATGAGTGGTTCAAAACGTTCAAAAGCGGTCGAGATGTGATGGAAGATTTTCCTCGCTCTGGTAGGCCGTCAACGTCTGCAACTGAAGTTAACATCGCAAAAGTGAAGAAAATATTGACTGAAAATCCCCATTCAACTCTGAGAGAGATAGCCGCCGAACTTTCTGTATCTCACGAGTCGATCCGTACCATTTTAACTAATCATTTGGGTATGAAACATGTTGCTGCTCGGCTAGTCCCAAAAGATCTGAATTTTCTCCAAAAACTCAATCGCATGAAAGTCGCTGAGGACATGCTAGAACGAGTCAGTTCGGACCCAACATTCATGAAACGCATTGTTACTGGTGACAAGACGTGGGTTTACGAGTTTGACATGCAAACTAGTCAACAAGCTTCGGAGTGGCGCCTTCCAACTGAACCGAAACCGAAAAAACCACGCCAAAGTCGATCAAAAGTCAAAGTCATGTTGACTGTTTTCTTTGACTATCGCGGTGTTGTGCACTCTGAATTCTTACCGGAAGGTCTAACGGTAAATAAAGAATATTATTTGAGCGTTATGCGGCGTTTAAGAGAGCAAATTCGACGAAAAAGGCCAGATTTGTGGAAAGAAAATTCTTGGATTTTGCACCACGACAATGCGCCTTCGCACAAGGCTATCATTGTGAACGAATTTTTGACCAAACACTCAACAAATACCATCCAGCAACCACCATATTCACCAGATATGGCTCCTGCTGACTTTTTTCTTTTTCCTAAACTCAAATTACCACTTCGTGGCACCCGTTTTCAATCGATAGAAGACATAAAGGAGAATTCGCGGCGAGAACTGAACTCAATTCCGGAAGCAGCGCTTTGAAAAAAAAATGTTTTGATGAATGGATTATTCGTTGGCGCAAGTGTATAGTTTCTAAAGGATACTTTGAAGGTGATAAAATAAATTTGGATGAATAACAGACATTTTGTGTATTATTGATCTTTTCCCGGTACTTTTTTGACAGACTAATATAATCATCAAAATCGTCAATACAACCCTCTAAGTTCATAAAGGTCTAGCAATGACTTTGACCTTGAAAAAATCGTTCCTCGACCTTTATGAACTTGGAGGGTTGTATTGATGATTTTGATGATTCGCGGGCTACCCTGAATTTGTTATGTTAGATTGTGAAAGAGCATTCAGCGAAGTAAATTTAATCAAAACAAAACTTAGAAACAGTTATCCAATGAAACAGTGAAGGGAACGAAGTAAAAAAAAAAAAAAAAAAAAAAAAAAAAAAAAACTGGCAACACTGCCCGAGTGACATGTCAAAATTTTGTTCCGTATTTTAAAATTAAATTTAAATAGTTATTAAGTTAAATTAAGGTGTAATCATATGTTATATCGTATTTTAAATGTGTAAATACCCAGGAAAATTATTTTCCTGTTAATTAATAAAGGATTCGGTTGTACGGCGACGTAACGACGTTACCGGTAACATAAAACCAACAGCTGATGTTCGGACTACGGATTTAAACGGGGAGTATTTGTTTACTTTTATATTTAGAATAGCACACAATTGTCCCATAATCGTAACTTTAGAACACGTCCACGCCAATTCTAGTATAGTTTTTGTTTTTTTTTTCCTAATATAAATGGTTCTAGATTGCATTGTTGACAATTGTCATTTCGTAAAAAGTAAAATTCTAACGACATAAACTTGCTTACATCAATCTTTTCAATATTATTTAAATAGAAAGTTCGTGACAGTTATTTTATTAACGTCTTGAAGTAATATTGTAATAATCATAAGTTTTTAGTCCAGGCAATCTACCCACATGAAAAAGTAAAACAATAAGAAAGTAAAATTCTGATTGAAGCAATAAAATTAATTATTCAGTAAGCTAATATCATTCTTGTCAAGCTAATATAGCAGCCTACCTCATTTCAGAGTAACACAAACTTTTTCCCTGTTTTTCCCCTTTTTTATCTCTAAATTCTCTTCGTTGGTCTATCCTATTAGTTCTCACTGTTTCTTTATTTCCAATTTTCAGTAACCAATCCGGAAACCATGCCTGTGATGACCCGTAAGGCTACTGCTCAGGATATGGAGCTAAAATTGAGAACGGCCCTCCAAGAACTTAAGGACTCTAAACTCCAATGCCAACAGCTGTTGCAGGAGAGAGAAGACAGTGAGGAGGAGGTCATTAACGTAAATAGCAAAAACTCGAGCTTAAAACGGGAGCTAGTAGACCTACATCAGGAATTCTTGAATGTTGTCAATGAACGGGATCAACTAAGGGCGGTCACGGATGGGTTCAACTCTTGTAGCAACTTGTATGAGGAGGCTTTATGTAAAATTAGGGATCTAGAGGATGAATTAGTCCATGCAAATGTCAAACTTTTAAATTTAAATTTGAAAAAGGAAAAGGATCATACTCAGGCTTTGGAAACTGAACATTTGTATAATGAATTAGTTAATACAAATTGCAACCCTCATTCCATTATAACAATAGACCTTACAGAGGACTCCTTACTAAAGCATAACTACAGCCATAAAATTAGTCAAAATAAAATTAAGAAATATGCACGATTAAATAGAATCATTAAAAAATGTAATAAATATAAGAAACAACAAAAACACCATTCCAAAAATATTCAATTAAGGAAAGAACGTGTTTCTCTAGTTAATAAATTAAATAACTATCAGATTAAATTGGAAGATAGTATAAATATTTATGAAATTGACACTCAGCGCTTACAATCAGAAATACAGGCTCTTAATAAGTCACTAAAATCATTATATAATAAATATGAAGGCTCTCAAAATCAAATTAAAGAGCATATACTTGCTACACATGCATTGGTAGACAAAGTGGACTCGCTGACTCTCAGCAACACTCAGTGTACTTGTCAGAGGGAATCCAGCAATGATGCCCTCCAGCTTGAGGCAACGGAGGACCCGTCCCTAGCTGTGAGTACTCAGGACTGTATTTCCACCCAAGATACAATACCTGACTTAGGTAATTTTGTCTCACCAAATAGTCTTGGTTCTAATCTTTCAGTTATGTTCTCTGATAGTATAGGTAGAGGGTTAGGGAAATTAATCAGTAATAACCTGAGTTATTGTACCCAAAATTATTGCATGCCAGGGTCAACCTACAAACAGATTATGGCATCGGTAACAAAGACTGTTTGTGATCCTAGTACCACCATTACTATATGTGTTGGTAATAGTTCCAAGATTAAAAAGGAAGACATCACTGACTGTGTTTCAGAGTTGTTGAAGTTAAATTGTAATAAAATAATATTGTGTGCTTTTCCATTTTTTGAAAATTTGGGTAATAGAAAAAACAACTATATACATATGTTAAATAACCATGTACATTTTTTAGTAGGTCACTATAGTGACAGACTTATATATCTGGATATCAACACTATTGTTGGTAAACTGAAGTCGACACGGGGTAAGGTGTATCTACCTATTAGATGTAGACACAAAATAGCTCGGCTATTAGCTTATAATATTCACACAGACATAAATAGTATGTCTAAGTTTAGTTCTATTATTAACACTGCGACTATTAGTAGTAATACTAATGTACAGGTGACTTTAAATGAATATAGCATTAATGCTATAAATGTTTACAAACATTGTACTGAGGAGGATCCATGTGTCACCGTGGAGAATTCTCAATTAGGGTCTATTAGTATTAGTGATAGGGTCTTGTTGTCTGAGGATGGCACGGGAGTCTCCGGCCTCACTCCAAATATTAATTTAAACTAGAAAATGAGACAACAGGAGGTACGATTAACAATATTGTTAATCCTACCAACGTATCTTCTTGCACTCAATTAGTTAGCAAAAAAGGGCCTCAGCAGAACACTTTAAAATTATTCCACCAAAATATCCAAGGCATTTCTTCCAAATTATTAGAAATTGAATTGTTTTTAGAAAATAGTAAGTTTGACATTATTTGTTTTACTGAACATTGGCTAAAGGATTACCAAATGCTTATCAATTATGAGAACTATATGGTGGGTAGCTGCTTTAACCGTAAAACTATGCTTCGTGGAGGTTCCCTAATATTAATAAAAAATTGTTTTAAATATAAGCAACGTAATGACATAGTAGGTCTCTCGGTTGAACATTGCGTTGAACTGTCCTGTGTTGAGCTAGATAAGCATGTAATTGTGTGTGTGTACAGACCCCCAAACTATCAAAACTTTTCCTTATTTGAATCAATAATGGAAGATGTGATGGCAAAACTTGCAGCCAGTAATAAATCTATAATTATTTGTGGTGATTTTAATATCAATATTTTAGAAGAATGCTCAAATAGCAGTCGCTTATTAAATCTTTTTAAGTCATTTGACTTGACCAACACTTTTAAAGAACCTACTAGAGTCACTCCATCTTCTGCTACTTGTATAGATAATATTTTCTGCGATTGTGATTACTTAGATAAAGCAATAGTAAATTGTCTGCCTTCTGACCATAGCGGACAAACTGTAACCTTTAGGTGTAATACACCCCCATTGCAAAAAGTTCAAATTAAATTTAGACCTATAACTTCTAGCAGATTAAATAGGTATAATATTTCGCTACAGAACACGTTAAGTGTTATGAGCCTTGATGATATTAATATAGATCAATTGTATGATCGTTTCTTTTCAATAGTTCACACGGAATTCAATAAAACTTTTGAAAAGAAGACAAAAAGTATTTGCCCTAAATTCATATTTAGTGATTGGGCAACTAGAGGTATCAGAAAAAGTAGGGAAAGACTATTTGAGCTTTATGGCCTTAAGCCTTTTATAAACACTGAAACTTTTAACAAGTATGTTGCTAAGTATTCAAAAATTTTTAGAAATACGTGCAAGGTTGCTAAAGCACTGCACATTAGCAACAAGATCAAAACAGCAGAAAATAAAATAAAGACAGTTTGGAAAGTTATAAATAACGAGACTAACAGGAAGAAAATACGTAACACTAGCTACACATTAGATACAGCGTGTGGTCCTAAAAGCTCAAATCAGGAAGTAGCTCAAGAATTTGTAAATTTCTTTACCGATATACCACTAAAAACAACGGAGGCTCTTATTTCCTCACCTGAACTCTCAATTGGCTTATTAAAGGCGAATGTGTCTGGCTGCCTGGCTGAATTTAAATTTAAACACATTAATCCTATGATAGTTATTAAAACTTTCCGGCAAATAAAAATCAAACTAACCGAAGATCTATGGGGAATGTCTGTCAAAGTTTGTACATCCATACTTGAGACTATAGCCCCTTACTTAGCTTTAATTTTTAATTTATGTGTAGACCAAGGAGTTTTCCCTGATTTAATGAAATACAGTAAAGTCATACCTCTTTTCAAATCCGGAGACAGTAAAGATACTAATAATTATAGACCTGTATCCGTGTTACCAGTTTTTAGCAAGGTTTTTGAAAAAGTAATGCTTAATCAAATGCTCTATCATTTTAACACCAACAGAATCTTACATGATCAACAGTATGGCTTCACCAAGGGACGTTGTACAACTGACGCCGGTGTAACCTTATTAAAGCACATATTTACTGCGTGGGAAGAGTCTCAAGACGCCATAGGAATTTTTTGTGACCTCTCCAAAGCGTTTGATTGCGTAAATCACGACACATTACTTTTGAAACTTGAGCATTACGGACTGGGTAAACTTGCACTTAGTTTGGTAAAATCTTATTTGAATGATAGACAACAACATGTTCAAATAAATGGTGTTAATTCACAGGGTTTAAAAGTAAAAATGGGGGTTCCACAAGGCTCAATATTGGGTCCTTTTCTCTTTCTAGTATATATAAATGATCTTCCCTATTTACTGAAAAACCAACCGCAAAATATGGTGTTATTTGCTGATGACACTTCCCTAATTTTTAAAATAAATAGGCGGGCCCAAAATCTAGATGACGTGAATAATGCCCTACTTCAGGTCCAAAATTGGTTCACAGCAAACAATTTGGTATTAAATGAAAAAAAAACCAAATGCATAAGATTTGCTTTACCGAATGTTAAAAGTAGTGATTGTGATATAATATTGAATAAAGAGAAACTTGAATTCGTAGATAAAACGGTTTTCCTGGGGATTACGCTTGATTCAAGGCTACAATGGGGTTCTCATTTGACTTCTCTTGCGGGCCGGCTAAGTTCAGCAGCCTATGCCATTAGAAAAATCCGTCAGTATACTGATGTAGATACCGCTAGACTGGTTTATTTTAGTTACTTTCATAGTATAATGTCTTATGGCATTTTACTGTGGGGACGGGCTGCAGATATTGAGTCTATATTTATTCTGCAGAAAAGAGCCATCAGGGCCATATATAATCTTCGTAAGCGCGATTCTCTAAGGGAACTGTTTAAGGATATTGGCATCATGACGGTACATTGTCAATACATCTACGAAAACATAATGTACGTCAGAAAAAATCTGCACCTTTTTGGTAAAAGGGGTGACAGACATAATTACAGTACTAGAAATAGGGACCAACTAGTTCAGCCAGGTTTCCGACTCGCTAAAGTAGACTCATCTTTCATGGGGTACTGTTTGAGATGCTATAATAAAATTCCACAAAGTATTCTTGAACTGAATGAGACGAAATTTAAAACATGCATTAAACGCACACTATGTAAGCAAGCATATTACAAGTTGAGCGATTATATCGCTGATAAAAATGCTTGGCTCAATGCTGGTCCTGCTCCACAAGGACAGGGGCGCATAAATTGATAGCATTAAAATGTATTGTTGGAGCTGCTGAAGATTGTACAACTATCTTTGCATTGTATAGATTCAATCTCCTTAGTATTATATAAATGCATAGCCCATATTGTGTGAGTACTATGTACTAGAAAGCTATCATTTACTGGAAACCTACGTCTTTTCTTGACTTGAATGTGCCCTGGCGGTTTAGAGTATGTCATGCTCACTCAAATGTCTCGCTGATGGTGGCGCATGTGTCGGATCATTTAGTTCCCTTCAAAATGGTTGAGTTGGATGGTGCTGATCCATGCGTCATGTCCGTGAACGGGCGCTGTCAGTTGTGACTGGTCATCTCTTAGTTGCCATGGCTTATTTGAATGAATTATTTTGAATTGTATTTTTTTTGTTTGTGTGTTTTTGCTGTGGACACTTTTAACGTGCACATCTTGCTACATTGTTCTCACATAATATACCATCTCAACATGAATGATGTAACCAAGATTTTGTAACAATATTCTGATTTAAAAGAGTGTCCATGGAGTTTCTTGCCCGTTCTTCTCCATAGAGATCTACGCTAGGGAATGGGCAACTACAGTACTTTCACAGTTTTTATGTCTTGTGACTGGGACTGTAGCTACATTTAATTTTCATCTTTGTTTCGACAATTCAAAAGTGCCTGTAACTGGCTTACTTGAAATAAATGCTTTGATTTTGATTTTGATTTTGTTAAAAAATATGACCACAGAAAACTTGTATGTCTAATAGTTTTATTTCATTTATTTTATAAAAAGAACTAGTGTCCACGACACAAGCCTCGTTGGTTAGTGTGGCACTAGATGGCGCTGTGTGTAATTTCCATCGATATTTATTTAATATTTTATTAATTTTAGTTATTTTTAAGAAAAACTTTGTACTTTTATGTTGTAATCTTTTTATTACAAAAGATACTTGGCATACGATCACACATTTTTTGCAACTGGCAGCTCTGTATGAGCTAGTAGTAAGAAATCTAAGAGTAAGTAGTATACGGATATACTACTTATTCTTTCAAGATTTCTGTTCTTAGTCACCGCGACTTTCAATATAGTATAATGTACTCTGTGACCGCGACAGACGCACGTGTGACGTACACGGATACTCGTAGTCTCAGCTAGTCAACACTTGAAGGTAGGTATTAGCTCAAAATAATGTAAATAGTTAGACGATTAATGTATTACTTTTTTGAATTATGTATACTGATCATGTATGTGTGTTTTGTAGCTTTGAGGATGTAGATTAGGTATTATCAAGTAAATTATATATTAACATAATTTATGGCAAGTAAGGTGTGCATTTTTTTTTTAATTATTTGCAATCGGTCGTCAGATCATAAGCGAATTTGTTGCAGTTTGCATGGCGTTGTGGTGGAGCAGCCTGTGCTGCCCCTCCCACTTATAGAAGGTGGTTCCTCTTCAGCCTTTTTACCACCGCTGTTGGGCTTAACAGTTCAGTCACTAGGGGGTTTGGGTGCATGGCTAGGCGTGCCTTGTGTTGACCTTTGTACTGCTCGATTTCAGAGCTTACGAGCGGCACCTGCAGGAAGTCGTGGATTTCGCTATTTCGAGCAAACCAAGGTGCATTTACTATGGCTCTTAGTATGCCATTTTGAACCCTTTGCAGGCAGAGAATGTTAGTTTTGCTGGCTACGCCCCACAATTGGATTCCGTACGTCCATATTGGTTTAAGAACCGAGTTGTAAATTAGTAGCTTGTTGTCTACAGAGAGTACCGAGTTTCTTCCCATGAGCCAATACAGGTTGCGGAACTTATGGTTTATCTCCTCCCTTTTTTGTTTAATGTGATGCTTCCATGTTAGGCGCCTATCTAAATGGAAGCCAAGATATTTAACACAATCTGTGTGTGGTAAGGTATCAGGTCCAAGTCTAACAGGTTGGGTGTTTCCGTGCCTGAGCGTGAAGGTGATATGGTTAGATTTGGATGCACTGGCGCGTATCCACCACTTACAGAGCCATTTATGTGTCTCGTTTAACTGATTTTGAAGTTTATTGCTGGCCATTTCTGGGTTGTCGTCAACTGTAGGCTATGTCGTCAGCATATGTTGCAACTGTTATGTCATATACTCGTAATGTGGGTAAATCTGATGTAAATATGTTATACAACACAGGGCCAAGAACAGAACGCTGTGGTACTCCAGCTTTCACATCAAACAATCTTTATGGTGCTTCGCCCTGTTTAACACGGAACCAGCGATCGGATAAGTACGACCGGATGAGCAGGAACATTGAGTGTGGAAGTTTTTCCTTCGCTTTTACCAGCAATCCTTTGTGCCAGACCCGGTCAAAAGCTTGTTGTACATTAATAAATGTCTTTGGATATATACAACGGAACTCTTCAAAAGTAGACAGCAAATCTGCAGTGATTGCTGGAATCGCTTCGATGTTTATTGTTTAAACAATATAATGACGTAACATCACGCCTGTATGCTCTGAGGGGGTACGCACATGTGTACCAATATACACCCAGATTTCGACACCTAAGTATGTTTAACAAATAAGTCACCGACTTCTGAAGCTAAATTATTATATTATTGTTATTTATCTCTTTTTTGTGGTTTTTGAAGTCGGTTTTATTTTTTGCAAAAATTTATTTTTAGAAAGTCAGTTTTGTTTTATGTTTATCATTACAATTTCAACAAAAAAAACATAAACGTTTACCAACAGCGCTCTGACAATATTTGTGAGCGCCAAGAGAACCATGCAGCATACTTTTTTTCTCCTGTTGTAAGTTGTTGTTTTTTGTTCAAGGAGATATGTCATCTAAAGAAAGCGAAGAGCCGATGCTATGTATCGACGAGTCTCGACCTGACGAAGTTGACGGTGAGTAGATACCGCACCAGAGTTTTCATCACTAATGACAAGAAACAAGCCAGGTAGTCGCTTGCGGTTGTATTTCCCAGTAAGGTGTAATAAGGTCCCAGTAAGGTGTAATAAAAGGTGAAATTGATGATTACGCTAATGCCCTGTTCCCACTATGTCTTGACGATTAATTAATCGTTAGTTTTTGGTTGGCAAAACTCGTGGACGACAGTAATCGTGTCGCCCTATATTTAAATAAATGAATAAAATTGTTTATCACCACAAAGTTCAAGTACATTGCACTGTTTACAGATTAAAGTTCTTAATTTAGCATTCTAAAAAAAGTACAATAGGTTCAACCCTGTCCCCTAAACTAGGCTAGGCCTGTATCTTAGGGGGCAGTGTCCGGCTATGAGGTATGCTTATATAATTCTATCGTGGCAGACGTGCCAGTGGACTGTGTCAAATGGGCGCTTTACAATGATCTTGTGGTAAATTGATGTAGATGTAAGTGTTTGATGATTGTGAGTGGGAGTGTTTGGGGTCTTTTGTGCTTGTCGTGTGTGAAGTGAATGAAGTGAGTGTATGTTTGTATTGTGTTTTGAATACAGCGTGGGTGTGAGAAATAGGTGAGTGACATAATGAGTGAACGTTTATTAGGTGATGTAAGTTAGAAGTGATTCCGTGTTATGGTAATCTTGTTTTAGTAGCCATTCCATTACTATACGTTTTAGTTTAAACCTAGGGAGACCGAGAATGTTTATTTTTTTATGAACTTGATTATAAATGTACGTAGGTACTTATGACGTAAAATTGGTGTCTTGCAAACTTAGTTTTATGTTGGATGCTGGGAATTATATGTTTACGTTTTTTGGGGTCGGGAGGAGCCAGACTACTATGTGTCCTAAGAATTGATTGAAGCACAAATAGCTGTCGTACAGTCAAGACCTTACAGTCTGCATAAAGTTGCGCTGTAGGATATCTGCGTGGTTTCTTTGTCATAACTTTAAGGACTACTCTTTGTGCTATTTCAGCCCTCAGGAGACCTGTCTTCTTGGCTCCACCCCACACATTGATGCAGTACCCTAACACTGATTGGCACAGGGCAAAATAGACCATTTTAAGAATATTATGATCAGCTGACCCCCTGAGTGATTTGAAGACAGAGATAAGTCGCAATGTTCGGGTGGTGAGTGTGTCTAAGTGTTTGTCCCATCTTAGTCCTTTGTCTATATGGATGCCGAGGTATTTTACACTGTCATCTCTTCTTAATTTTGGACAGAAGCAGTATGTTAGGGGACTTGTACATGAGTGTGCCGTTATGGAGAAAGTACTTGATGGTTTCAAGTTGCAGCGAATAGAGAAAGGAACGTATAAGGTTTTAGACAAATTTAATGTCAGTAGATTGGAGTTAAACCAACGCATGATTCTACTTAGGGCAGATTCAGCGTTGCTTTTAACAGCTTCCCAAGAAGGACCGTGGACGATAATTGCGGTGTCATCTGCATAGGTGTATATGTATGTTGCAGTTAGGGAGCGTCATGTTGCAGAGATCGTTAATATAAATTTGTCATATCTTAAAAAGGCTATGTTTCCTTTTTTCCTTTCTTCTTCCATTTGTGCTCTTAGTTGCTTGCGCTTTTCTATTATTTCTTTAGGGTAATCTTCTTCCACATATACACCTGGCGGCATCTGTGACCTGTTTTTCAAAATCATGTGTTTTTTCCATAACGATGTGACGGAAATTACGACAGGCCGGTTTTTAACATTCTTATTCTTGCCAATTAAAATATAATAATAATATAATAATTAATAAATTATAAATAATTAATTAATTATAATTTATTATTATTATTAATATTTTGCTAATTTCCTGGCTGCTTAGATGTGTGCCTGTTTCCATGATTGTGTCCTTGAGGTGGTCTACCAGTTCAGCTTCTGATTTTCCAATCTCGTCAATGCCAAAAAAGACTAAGTTGTATTTTCTTTTCTCTCTTTCCATGACCTCAAGTTTCTGCTCCAAAAGTAGTTATTTTGTCTTTTAGTCCAGTGTTTTCTTCGGTTATTATTTTTAGTTTATCATCCAATGCCTCCATTTTGCGTGACCGACACTGTTATGAGTTTGGTTTGTTGATTCAATTTCTCATCCAGTTTTAACAGCAATAATTCCATACTTTTGTCCATTTTCGTTTAATTTTTTGACAACACTGGCAGGGTGGTGGTATATATTATTGTTGCTGGCAACACTCACTATGTCAGTATCAAAGTGACATTTATTGCAACTTGACAGATTTAATGGTTATGTTGGTAGCACTGTTATGACTTTCTCTTTTAGGTTATATTGGATTCCGGTTCCGGTGTTCACTAAGTAAACACGCACGTCAAAGTCCTCCGCAAAACAATAACTAATAATAGTGTAAGAAGTGTGAAATAAAACTGTCACAACACGAAATCCACCTAAATAGACAATAGTAAACGATATAAGAAAGTGAATTATACGGGAAACAACATTCTTGGAGTAACAAGTGCAATAAAAACTCAACAAATAGCGTGAATTAACACAACACAAAGCATAATTTTGTTTTGTGTTGTGTTATTATTAAACTTAGAAATATTCGACTTTATTTAGTTATCTACCTATTATAATGTTTGTGTTTATGAATATTTGCATGCTATTTTTAGGGTATCACATTTACCGCAAATAAATGAGTCACACCAGCACATCAAAATATTACTGTAAAAGTTACTGCATTTAATGCGCATACTCGTGCAAATAATAATAGTTTTTATTTCATCGAAATTGGGCCAGGATTTTCAAAGTTACAGCATTGTAAAGTTTCACCGCTTTTTAACTCGAGTTCTTTCGCGAGCTACTGCGATGACATCACGTCGCAGTATTATGTCCGATCCGATTGCGGGTGATGCGGAGAGTTTACGTTTAAAATTTTATTTGTAAAGTGGTTTGCACTTAGTGTTTGTGTTTATTTTGATTTTTTTCACTCCTTGGATGTCCCACTGCTGGCGTCACACGTTAGCGCGGCCGTTTAGTCGGATTTTGGCCGTACTTTAACGTTTACTATCTCATTCATTTTTAAAGATAGGAAAAAAATCATTATTTTTTCTCGAGTTACCTATTTTTCAGACTTGTTGATAGCAAAAGACGGTGGTGTGACTTATTAAAAAATATAAAAAAAATAAAGAAAGCCATCTCATAAATTCATACCTACTGCATATATAGGGTCAAATTTCATTCAGTTTAAAGCTAGCAAAACTTTACCACTGGACGAACCGATCGAAAACTTATATGAAACAAAATCAAAACATTTTTTTTTCGGATTCTTTTACGATTAGAAAAAATCTAACCTAGAACAAAAAAACTACAAAAACAGCTGATATAAACGCGGGCGCAAGGCCGCGCGACGCTCGTTGACCGATTGCGGGCATTGACCTCAACGTTCGCGGTGCGTTATTTGGCGCGATACAGATCAGCTGTTTTTGTATTGATCACTGCTATAATTAGTTTTGCTAAGTTTTGCTAACGAACGGATATTTAAAAAAATACATTTTAATACTTCAGTCAAGTACCTACACTTGACTGAAGTATTAAAATATTTTTATAAAAATATACGTTCGTTTTTTATTTTTGTATGTAGGTACCTAACAGTGGCGCAAGCTCCTAATAACTAAATTCCCATCGGCTTCCCTTCAGAAGTTTGGAACACAACCACTCTCTATACCGTAATTGAAAAATGGCACAATCAGTACATTTTTACAAGCATCACGAAACGCCTACTCGTACTTAATCAACAAAAATTTGCTCTTTAACAACATATTGCTATAAAATAACCCGCAGGCGCTATTGGCCTTTTGGCAGCAAAAATTCTATGCAAAATAAACGTCATGACGTCACTAGCCAGCCCGCCTATGTTAGGACTCTGGTAAGCCGACGCAAACCGAGTTATTTATAGAGAAAGTAATAGAAAATGCGTGCGCGTGAGCGAGATGGGAAAATATCGTTATTGCTCGTTGAATTTCGAATAAAATCGGAAATCGACGTTATTTTGTTTTGTAGGGAGCTAGGTTTTATTAAGCCGAAGATTATCGAGTTACGACAGGGGCAGAAAAAGAAAGTATTCAAATAAATAATAATAAATTTATTCAAAAATATAAGGTAAACGTTTACAGTTTTTCTTAAATCTATGTCAATACTCAATACTCAATTGTTTATTGCGTTCCATAAGGTATTACAAGGATGGTGTTATAAAATAAAATAAAAAGATTACTATGGACCCTGTCGGGCACAGCAACATTAGGAGAGAGGAAGACAGAGGAAGAGGGCTTAGTAGCAATTCAATATGAAGTTTTATTATAAATTATTAGATGTATTAAATCGGGTGTATAATTATGAATATTTATACATATTTAAATAATTCATTAGATCTGTGTTTAAAGGTATATTATATTATATTAGTATTTTTTATTTATGTAATGCAGTAATGTAGAATAATCAAGACAATTCTTATAAAATTATTTAAACTATTTTTATTATTATTAAATTATATTATTGCTTATGTATTTATAATTTTATATTTATATTTGGTTTCCTACATTCTATATTATAATTATTATGTATATTTCGTAATGTTTGGTATATAAGAGAGCGAATAACTTTATTTTGCAACCGATTTGTCATCTAAAAACTCCTTTACTGAGTAGTATGCCTTTGATTCTAGAAATTGTTTTAATTTATTTAAACATAAGTAATCAATAAATAATATATATATAATAATAATAATAATATATATGTCGGATCCGGTCATGAGTACGGACGGGCGAATGTATCGAAAGCGCGCCAGTGGGGACATCACGCGACCTACTTACCATTCTACCCCACCATGGCGGCGTCTACAGAGTCCTGATGTTAACAACATGCGGCGAGGCGGGGATTCTGGGTCTGATCGCAGCGGAGTTAAGACGGCTTGAAACTGTACCCGATTCATTGTGCCCAGTGTTAATGTGTCAAAGTGTAGTGTCAAGTAATTTGTTAGACTCGGTGTATCTGTTTGAAAAGAGTAACCATGGAGTTTCTTGCCGGTTCTTCTCCATGGAAACTACCAACCCGAACCGTGCAATGCGAAATAAAATAGTGTATCGCATCCAGTGTGTTTTCATAGCACGAAACCCGTCTTCTGCCCACAGAATGCTCGACCCTAGCGAAATAAATCCTGACGAAACCGACAAATAATATAAATCAATCAATCAAAAATAATAATAAATAATGAATTTGTTCAACTATTTGGTCCCTATGTGATATTTTAAAGTGTACATATTTACTCTTCTGTGTTTTAAAATTTAAAACTTTAGTTTTTTCTATATTTAATTTTAAGGCGTTTATCTTGTTAATAATATTGTCCTTTTTAAAGTTTAATTTCGTTACCATTTCAAGGAGATCCCTTATTCTGGGCCTAGCCATTACACGAATCAGATATGTACCAAAATAATCTACTATTTTGCTTAATTATCCCATTTAAATCTTAGCCTCAATTACAATAGCTAAGTGTAGAAAATAAGCAGTTTTAAACTTAGGACCGGGGACTCAGATGTTCGATTGTCAACATTACAGTAACACCTCTGCAAATTACTAAAACTACTTTCGGCACTCTACTGGGTTAAGCTAGAAGTCTGTTAACCCTCGAAAACAATAAAAATCGGTATTGAGGTATGGGCTAATCATATGGGGAAACTCTACAGACGCCCAGAGAGCTTTTATAGCCCAGAAAAAATGCATTAGGTCAATCTTTGGTCTCAAGTGCTCTGATTCGTGCCGGCCAGTGTTCACTGATAAGCGTCTACTTACACTTCCATCCCTTTATGTCTTTGAATTGTGTAAATTCGTTAGAAACCACCTTTCACTTTTTGAGCAGGATGATAAGGCCCAATTTAAAAGGAAAATAGTACAAAAACCTCTGATAGTACCTCGAAGCATATTAAAGCTATGTGACAGAAACTGCTACGCCATGGCGGTGAAAATTTATAATAAACTACCGGAAAAAATAAGAAAAATGAATAGCTTAGAATTTAATAGAACTTTAACCAATTGGCTTTGTGACAAATGTTTTTATTCATTACATGATTATTTAAACTTTAAACAGACCTGAAATAAATTAACGAAGACTTATTTAAATTTAAATTGACATTATTTACAAATTAATTAATACATTGATGAATTGTCGTAACCATGAAATATAATTTTATTCCTAATAATAGCTAATTTACTAACTACTTATTTTAATAATTATTTATTATAATGTAATGAATGTTCGTAACTAATATTAATCGAAGCAAGACTGTAAATTCTATTATGTATGATGATGTGTATATTGTGCAGTATGACTTATAAGACATTAAATGATATTATTATGCATGTAAGTACTAGAAATATTTGCACGACTGATATGTCGAATATAGTGAAACTAAAATTATTTTACCATATCATGTACCTAAGCCTGGCAAATAAATAAATTTCATTTCATTTCAAAATTACAATGAAATAAAAATTCCTAAAACATATAAACTATCTTTAAAAGCTAATCTGGATAAAACACTAAAATTTTTACAATATTTCCTAAACTAATGAAGTTATCTATGTGAATGTCATGGTTATAGGCTTATCCCCAATAAAATGGAACCTAACAGACCAAACTGTCGAAATGTGGGTGTACTGTACACATCTGCATGCCCCCTCAGAGCATACAGGCGTGATGTTATGTTATGATTTTGTGAAAACAACAAACATCCAAGCGATTGCAGCAATCACGACCGATTTGCTGTCTATAATTGAAGAGTTCCATTGCATATCTCCGAAGATCACCATCAGATCTTCACCACATTTAAACGGGACCACCGCAAAGGAATTTTCTTCCAAACAAAAAAAGAATCATCGAAATCGGTTAACAATTGGCGGAAAAAGGCTGAACATACACACAAAAAAAAAACAAAAAATTTAGTCGACTTGATAACCTCCTCCTTTTTTTGAAGTCGGTTAAAAATAGAAACTATGTCACAATAACTGAAATAGTAAAATAACCTAAAATCGTCATAAAAATAAAATCGAAACGTCGTCAGTCGTCTGATTTTACCAATTTGGCCATTGCAAACGTGAAACTTTCCGAAATGCTCTAATTTATGGCTAAATTCTAGCCCTGTAACCTGTAACGCCAGTCCCAAGTTTCTATGGAGTTTGAAACTTTAACGTTAGTCTACGTTGCATGACTTTCCCAAATATTAAAAAAAATATATATATAAGTGTATTATGCCGGTAATTAGACAATTATTTTATGTCACCTTTTTTAAATAAGGGTTTTGATTGATTGCTTGAGTTTTTCTGGAATAGTTCCTTGCCAGAATGAGAGATTGATCAAGTGTTCTATAATTGGGGATATGATAGTGGCAAAGGATTTAAGAATTTCAGTTGCTATACCGTCAATTCCAACCGATATAATGTTGTTGAGGGGACATTATGATATTTCTTACCTCGTTCTCATAACATGGATGTAAAAACACGGTTTGATCCATATTCGGTACATCTTTGTCGGTTTCTTATCTAGCGAAGACTTGATTTTGTTGTTATGGAATTCTTTGGCAACATTAATGAAGAAGTCATTGAAAGTTTTGGCAATTTCTAAAGGGTTGTCTATAAGGTTATTGTTGATTTTAATAGTTTCTATATTTGTTTTAGTATTAACGTAATCTGTTTTGTTTTTGATAATCTGCCATGCAGTTTTGCCTTTGTTTTTGCAGCTAAAATTATTTTAGAATTTATGATGTGTTTTGATCGGCTAACGCATCCTTTGAAGACAGTGCTATCATCTGCCTAGCCTTTTCCTAAGTTTTATTGGGGTTGGCTTCTAGTCTAACCGGATGCAGCTGAATACCAGTATTTTACATGGAGCGACTGCTTATCTGACCTCCACAACCCAGTTAGTACTGGGTAATACGATACCCCTTGGTAAGACTGGTTGTCAGACTTTTAGGGCCACTGACTACCTGTAACGGCTGTCAAAGATCACAAATGACAGCCGGGACCAACTGCTAACGTGCTTTCCGAGGCACGGAGGAAATTCGGTATGTAATGGGTGGTCACCCATCCACAGATTAACCTAGGCAAGTACGGCTTAACCTAAAGATCGACCCGAGCGGCTGTTATTATTTAGCCACGAGCTCCTTTGAAGACAGTGCTATATTTTTTTAATTTGATGAATCATTTTCAGATTTTGTCATGTATAGGCGATACCTTAACTTAACTTAACTTTTTGTCTGATTAATTTCCTGATTCCTGTTGTGATCCACCTTGGTGATTTACAGTTTGAATTTATTCTTACTTAGAAGGAAAGCAGAGGTTGTAAAATAAACAAAAAGTTTCGTGAAATACATATATTAAAAACTGCATTTAAGTTTTCTTGATCATACACTTCTGACCAACTTAGAGCTGATAAACAGTTTATAAATTTACATAAGTTATCTTTACTATACTTAGTTTTTTTTGTATACATACCAACTTATTCATCTTTTGGGTTTATTATTAACTAGCGACCCGCCCCGGCTTCGCTCGGGACCAATTTAAAACAAAAAAAAGAAGTGCGCTTACTGTAAAATTATTTTGTAATGCTTTTATTTTCTAATAATTCCATTATTTTTGGGTGGTCAAATCAATAAATGAGTCCTCCCGCCCTGGGTGGAGCGGAATACTGTCAGACTTACTGACATCATGTTCTTTCGCGCTTTGCGTTCCAGGGCCCCGGTACCCTGTTTAGACAGTTCTGCGACCCCGGCAGTTGCTATAACTCCTAAGATATTCATTTAAATTGAATAGTTTTTAGGGTAAATACGTGCTAAAAATAGATATTAATGATAATCTATATAGATTTACACCATACACCATAAATAAGCATTACTTTTTACGCAAAACTTTAAAGATGAAAATGGTTAAAGTGACCAACTGTTACACTAACAAACCACCCCATTTGTTTCGCTGAGAATATTTTAAGTCACGCGTAATTTTAATTCTGTGATATCTTCTAAATTATTCATTTAAATGATACACTGTAAAGGGCCATATTGATCTTTATTAAATGCACAATGTTTTTAAGGTATAATTGAATAAGGATTAATGCTGTATTGCTTAAAATCCATTCGTAAATAAGCCATTATTTCTCGTAAAAAGTAAAGGATAAAAAATGGTTATTGTGGGTTATCCCTAAGAGATAGACATACTACTCTGTCAAGAAAATACCGGGAAAAGATCAATAAAACACAAAATATTAGTTATTCATCCAAATTTATTTTATCACCTTCAAAGTACGCTCCTTCAGAAACGACACACTTACGCCAACTAATAATCCAATCATAAAAATATTTTTTAAATGCTTATTCAAGAATTGAGTTCAGTTCTCGCCGCGAATTTTCCTTTATGTCTTCTACTGAATGAAAACGGGTGCCACGAAGTGGTAGTTTGAGTTTAGGAAAAATAAAGAAGTCGGCTGGAGCCATATCTGGTGAATAAGGTGGTTGCTCGATGATATTTGTTGAGTTTTGGTCAAAAAATCGTTCACAATTGTGCGAAGGCGCATTATCGTGGTGCAAAATCCAAAAAATTTCTTTCCACAAATCTGGTTTTTTTCATCTAATTTGCTCTCTTAAACGCCGCATAACGCCTGATTAATATTTTTTATTTACCGTTTGACGGTTTGACCTTCCGGCAAGATTGTCAGTCACTATTTCCTTCACTTTTGCGATGATAACTTCAGTTGCAGACGTTGAATTCGCAATACACACTAGATATGATATAATTAAAAACAGCACTGTATTTAATCTAATTAACAGATGTAACTCAAACTCCGCGCCAAAATGGAAAACAGTTGTGCTAATCTAACAACAACAAAAAAAAAAAAAAATTTGGGACCATAAACAAATCATCCATTCCCGATACTTTTTTGACTGAATGTATACCATCGCGGACTTTTTTTGTAGACCTTTTTAAGGTGAACGACAGACAGAAGTGACTTTGTTTTATACTATGTAGTGATGATAGTGATAGGTAGTGATAGGAAATTTTAAAGTTTATCCTGTGTTGTGGTCAGAGAGGAATAATTCGTGAACTTTACCATTCGCGTCTTTGATGTTACTTATAAAAAAATTATCAATGCATGCCTTTTGTCTCGTTAGTTGATCTATGTGTAAGAAAAGAAGAGACCGATGTTGACTAATAAATGGGGGTAAACCTCCTAGAGAAAGAAAATTAATTAGTAAATTAATTTTAATAAAAAAATATATATTATTAATAAATAATTGATTGATCGAGTGTCTTTAAGACGTGATGCTATTTTATTGCTCTTGAGAGTGTCTATATCTAAATATAGACACTCCCATCGCCTGTTAGATTATTTTTTTGTTGGGTTTATTACAAATTTTGTGTAGAATTAATTCAAATTTGTCAAAAAATTAGTTTATGTTGCTGTCTGTGGTTCTATATAAGCAAATAATAATACAGTTGAGGGCGGGAAATTCTACTCCGCAATGTCCATGGACATGATGCTACAGCATGAGGAGCATGAGGAGCTCGTGGCTAAATAATAACAGCTGCTCGGGTCGATCTTTAGGTTAAGCCGTGCTTGCCTAGGTTGGTCTGTGGATGGGTGGCCACTCATTACATACCGAGTTTCCTCCGTTAAGCAGTTGGTCCCGGCTGTCATTTGTGATCTTTGACAGTCGTTACAGGTAGTCAGTGGCCCAAAAAAGTCTGACAACCAGTCTTACCAAGGGGTGTCGTATTACCCAGTACTAAGAATACAAACACCACCTCTTTTTTTCTTTTATTCTAGAGTATGAGGCAATTAGCTTAAAGTTTTTTAAAGTTACGTTGTTTTCATTGCTTCCTTTAATAAAGGTTTCCGAGAGACATATCACATCTAAGTATGTAATTATTTTTCCTGTCAAAATCATCTATGCATAATTCTATATCATCTTGTTTGTTTAAAAGGCCCGCTATATTCTGATAAAACAGTGTACCTAATTGAATATGTAGTTGTGTCGTTGTCGTTATAGAGATCATTTTTTGATTTGGCATTATAGAAAAAACGTGCTTTCTTGTTGTAGCGATTTGTTTTTAGCTATTTCTAAAGCTTTTTTTCGCATTAATTCGAATGAATACGGTGTCGTTCCTTTAACATGGACACTATTATTGGGGTATTTGTTATTAATTTAAATTTGAACAATTTCGGAGTGTTTTCGTGATCAGATATTTCTTCGCTTCATTCTTCAGATATAATATAACCAGGTAGTCCTTTAAGCCTACAAGGTAGCATGCACGCATTTTAGAGATTTAAGAAAATCGATATAGATATCGACTTTTTAATCGATACTTTTCTGACATATTGCCACACCACTAGAATAGCCGTCATTCTTTTTTCGTGCAAGGTAGCAACCGCACACGCGCTTTGTCTCGGTAAAAGTTTTTTAATAAGATAAGTGTTTTCAGTGTAAAATGCCGAAACGTAAAAATGATGTTGATTATTATTTAAGTAAAATCAAGAAGATTGAGGAAGAAAAGCGGCGTAAACGGCGTCGGATTATAATAGAATCTTCATCCGACTCTGGTATGTACAACTTACCCTCCGTTATTCGATATTTAAAATTATAATTTTTCGTCATGTTTTATATGCCTGGCGGTTAACCGAGAGTTATCACGAAGGCCAAAAACGTAACATGCAACTCAAAATTACTGTATTAGTACTTTATGAAGTTTAAATAACGTTAGAACACATGTTTCGCCTGGCGGTTAACCGAGAGTTAACACGACGCCTATACCTACATGTAAGAAGCCATAAAATTACACACGTTAAAAAAAAATATATATATAAATATATATATATATATATATATCATACGAATTTAAAATTAAAAGGCCATCATTGTGTTATGTGTAACTGGCCTTCCTGGCGGTTAACCGTGAGTTAACACGAAGGATAAAATAAATTTGACAGTTTCGTCTCGTACTTTTCAGACGATGATACATCGGTACGTTCCGACCCAGCGTTAAACGATATACCTATTGATCCGCCAGATGAGACTGATCCTCCCTCTGCAGAGGCTTCAGTACCTAGCCAGGACCCTGGTAACTGTTCTGAGCTTGATCCAGAGCTCCTAACAGCGCTCGGAGAAGAAACAGGGGTAACTCCTAAATTCGGAGAGAAGATCCATCACAGCTTAGCTCAGCGATGGGAATCTATTCTCAAAAAAGGATTACCAAAAGAGGCAAAAGAAAAATTGCTGCAGCAATATCTAGTGCCTGAAAATTGCACCCTACTACAAGCTCCGAAATTAAATAATGAGGTCGCGGCGGCTATCTCAGAAGCGTTGCGTCATCGCGACAAAAGGAAGGATACTGAGCAGCAACAATTAGGGGTTGGAATCACAGCCATCAATAAGGCTTTGACCTTAATGTTGACTAGCGACAACAAAATAGAAGCAATAAAAATAATAAGCGATGGATGTCGAATTCTAACGGATCTCCACCATCAGGCAACACAATCGTGAATCAGTGTTATTAACTACGCGTTAGCGAAACCCTTTCTAAACATTGTTCAAGATAGCGGACGAGATGAAACTTTGTACGGTAACAAGTTAGGCGAAAAAATCAAAGCATCTAAAACGATCGAAAAACAAGGCTTATCGATAAAGAAGCTTCCTAAGGCTCAAAATAACACCACAACATTGGATCAGGCCGCACCAAGCACCCGTCCCCAGTACCAATACCGCCAACCAGGCACGTACCAGGGAAACTGGTCCGGCCCCCCGCGCTTTCAACAGAACAGGGGGGGGCGGAGAGGGACGAGCAGGACAAGCACTCACACGATTCGGAGGCTTCCACCTCGGAACCAGCAAGCATCGAATGCGTCCAGTTCGAGCAAGCCACGGACCCCTGCGACGCGCCAGTAGTTAAGGTACAACATGCCGGTAGAATCTCGTATTTCTACGATTGCTGGCTAAAAATTACTAGTAACCCTATAATTTTAAAGTAGATACGTACGGGTTATGCAATTCCATTCGATTCTAGTGTCACACAATCTTACACACCACAAGTGTCTCTGTCGGCATTTGAGAAAGCCGACATGACTTTAGCGATTCAAAACCTATTAGATTTAGGCGCAATTAGCCCTTGTTCAACGTCTAAAACTCAATTTATATCTAAAACATTTTTAGCCTTGAAACCGAATGGAGATAAGAGATTTATTCTAAATTTAAAAAACTTGAACAAATTTGTATCCAAATCGCACTTCAAAATGGAAGACTACCGAACGGCATCTCGTTTACTCCCTAGTAACGGGTTTATGGCTACCATTGATCTTAAAGAAGCATATTTGCTTATACCGGTTCGCAAATCAGACCGAAAGTTCTTAAGATTTCAATTTGAAGATGAGAATATGCATATTATCACTTACGAGTTTAATTCCATGCCATATGGCCTTTCGGTAGCTCCCAGAGTCTTCACTAAGATAATGAGTTATTTCACATCTGCGTTTTCAAGGTTTCAAAAACGTTCATTATTTGGACGATATATTGTGTTTTGGTGACAACTATGACGAATGCCTAAAAAACGTTACAGTTACTTTAAACCTTTTAGAATGCCTTGGGTTCGTAGTGAACTACGAAAAAAGTTCACTTGTACCAAAACAATGTTGTAAGTTTCTCGGCTTTATATTTGATTCAGTAAATCAATCAATTTCTTTACCACTCGAAAAACGACGAAAAATATTTGACTTGGTTAAAAAATTCTTATCCTTACCCAAGTGCACAATACGAGAATTTTCTCAACTAATTGGAGTTTTAGTAGCAGCATGCCCTGCAGCGAAATATGGCTGGCTAAGATTCTAGAAAGGCAAAAATTCCTTGCCTTGAAAAAATTCCCGGATTATGAAACACGATTCATACCACACCCTATTGTTGTAGAAGATTTGAATTGGTGGAAATCGAACATATTTAAAACCAAAAACTCACTGAAAACGGCTAACTTCGATTTAGAAATTTACACGGACGCTTCACGTACTGGTTGGGGAGCGGTGTGTAACAAGGAACGAGCTCACGGAGCTTGGAAAAATAACGAACTTGAATTACACATCAACTATTTGGAGTTGTTAGCAGTTTTCTTGGCTTTAAAGTACTTCGTTAGCGAAAGATCTAATTGCTCCATTTTATTGCTAATTGATAACACAACGGCTATCAGTTACGTGAACCGCATGGGCGGTATACAATATCCCCACTTAAATAAGCTCTCTAGACAAATTTGGCAATGGTCTGAAAAGAGAAATATTTGGTTGTTCGCCTCCTACATTAACACTAAAGCGAATTACGAAGCGGACGAGGAATCTCGAAGGCTGAACCCGGACACCGAATGCGAACTGTCTGTCTTAGCTTTCGAGAGAATTTCAAAAGCTTTCGGTCAACCCGAAGTAGACTTGTTCGCTTCTCGGGCCAATGCCAAATGCCAAGATTATATATCATGGAAAAAAGATACCGATGCTTTGTCCATCGACGCTTTTACAGTAAACTGGAGCAACAAGTTCTTTTACGCTTTTCCTCCTTTTCCACTTATTCTCAAGTGTATTCAAAAAATAGTAGAGGAAAAGGCCACTGGCATCTTAGTATTTCCATTTTGGCCATCTCAGGCTTGGTACCCACGTTTAATGGAAATTATTATCTCAGAAATAATATGGATGTGTCCTAACGAACATCGTATTAAAACATGTTACAGAAATCCACTTACCCTGGGGGCCGCAGTACTCTCAGGCAGGCGTTCTCACTACGCAGCGTTCCTGAATCGGCTTTAGATTTAATACTTGCATCTCTGTCAAACAACACGATGCAACAGTACAACGTGACATTAAAATTGTGGTGGGAATTTTGCGAGGAGAAAAATTGCCCTATAGTTGATTGCTCTGTCTCAACTGTCTTGAGTTTTTTGAGCGAACAGTTCAATAAGGGAATTTCTTACGGATCTCTTAATTGTCACAGATCTGCATTATCTCTTTTATTAGGTAATAGCATTGGATCCGAAGACCGTGTTAAAAGGCTGCTGAAAGGAGCGTTTAAATTAAGGCCTAACTTCCCAAAGTATAGTCGTACATGGGACCCACAAATAGTATTAAATAATATTTCCTATTGGTATCCTAATAAAGAGCTTAGCAGAGAAAAAAATACTAAAAAGTTAGTAATTTTGTTAGCGTTATGCACTGCTCAACGTGTTCAAACTTTATCCCTCATAAAACTCGAAAACATAACTGTGGGCACTAATGGAGTTAACATTGCAATTAATGATATTCTAAAGACATCCGCGGCTGGTCGAGAACATCCGACCTTATTCTTATCATATTTCCGCGAAGATCTCCGCATCTGTCCTGCGACTGCCCTTGAGGACTACCTCCATGTCACCGATAAGGACCGACCCGCTAATGTGTCCAATCTCTTAATTACTGTGAAGCGCCCTTACAAGGGCGCGACAGCACAGTCTATAAGCAGATGGATAAAGCAAACTATGGCGGAGAGCGGCGTTGACGTGACGGCGTTCAGTGCGCATAGTACGCGACACGCCGCCACGTCCGCAGCCGCCGCCGCAGGAGTCTCTGTCGATACGATAAGGAAGGCCGCTGGTTGGACCAATGCCTCACAAGTGTTTGCCAAATTCTATCATCGCCCGGTTGTAGATGGTAACAATTTTGCACAAGTGATTTTAAAAAACGTGCAAGATGATTAAATATAGTTATGTTAATTAGACATATTCAAACAATTAATAAAGTAAAATTACTTATTATTATAAGAATTATGTTAATTCCAAAGATTTGCGAATTTTGGTTGTTTTATTTGAAATACATTGGTTTGTAGAATTAAAACTATTTTCTTTGGTTGAAACTAGTTGTTTTAATTAAACCAAATACAAAACTTTTCTCTAAACATCTACCTGGTTATATTATATCTGAAGAATGAAGCGAAGAAATATAATATGTGATCAAACGAACTTCACAAGCGAAGTTCGATCAATATTATATGAGTCGCTTCATTCGAAGATATAATAACCCACCCAGCCCTACCCAAACGATAAAGTTTTGTATTAGATCTCTAAAAGAATGACGGCTATTCTAGTGGTGTGGCAATATGTCAGAAAAGTATCGATTAAAAAGTCGATATCTATATCGATTTTCTTAAATCTCTAAAATGCGTGCATGCTACCTTGTAGGCATAAAGGACTACCTGGTTATATTATATCTTCGAATGAAGCGACTCATATAATATTGATCGAACTTCGCTTGTGAAGTTCGTTTGATCACATATTGTTTGTAAGTGTTAAAGCATATTCTTTGGATAAAATATTAGCATTATTACATGTTTCATTTTTCCTTTGACATGAAATTTAAATATTTTGCATTATAATCTATAATGTCAATAGTCGAATTAATTTTCTTGCATATAGAATTTACAGATAACTTATAACAATTTATAAAGGTAGGTTTAGTTAACAATACTGTTACATTTTTTTTTAAGTTTCGGTCAGTGTCTTTTCCTTCAGATGATAAGTTTTATTTACACCAAGAACGATGACATTAGTCTTTTCAAATTGTTCGAGTACATACGATAAATTATTTAACAGTTTTATGGGATTGTCGTCGTTTTCACCAATGCTTAGAATTATTTTATCTCCGCATGTTATTTTCATGCGTTCGCAACTGCTAAGCACGTCATTTGCTGATGCTTGCGGTTTAGTAATAGATTCAATTTTATATTTATCAAACCTGGTATCAGTTCTGGTTTTACATTGACTGATGATTGATTGATTACAAAATGACAAGCCGGATAAACTGTTGATGTTAATAACATCAACAGTTTATCCGGCTTGTCATTTTCACTAATCAAGCGACCAGTCGAAAGAGCGCGAAATACGAACGTGGCATACCTAGGCCTACCTACGTACGCAACAACGCACAGCTGGAGCGCGACAGCCACACTGAGCTTGCATATACAAAATACGCGAAGCGGTAGGTGAGTATCTCATGCCTACACACGGAGTGACAGAGCCCTGCTGTTGTCACGACATAGTGGGAAGGGGGCCTAACGCGATCGCAAGGCCTAATAATTCGCACTAGCCATCTTTGTTGTCATGTGGTGCTTAGTGTGGTGTGTGGTGTTCCTACATGACGTGTGTTGGTGTTGGTGGGTCGGTGCAGACGCAGAGGTGGCGACTCTGCGCGACGTGCACTTCGTGAGCATCGTGCGCGGCTACGACGCGCTGTATATGCACGAGCACCCGCGCTACGCCGACCGCGCGCACCGCCTGCGCATCTGGGGCGAGATCGGCACCATCATGAACCAGCCAGGTCAGTTTATTTATTTATTTATTTATTTAACACTTTAAGCACAAAGTACAGAGGCGGACTTCATTGTAAATATTTACTAATAACTAGCGGAACCCCGCGGACATCATGAATATTGTAGTTATTCTCGACTCGTCACTGTTCCGATCAGTAATTAGCAAAGTTTTTTTCATTCAAAATGTCTCGATTTGTCATCATAATGATGTTTATTTAATACTAGCGACCCGCCCGGCTCGGCACGGTTAGCACTTTAGCAGAGCATATTATTATGTGCACTTACATGTTTTGTCTGTCCCGAAGCACAGTACCTAGAAATATGGACAGTACCGAAACTACGCTCTATTGAAGCCATAGGGTTGTCCCTTTTAATGTTGTTGATATTGTTTTTTTATTAAGTAAAACATTTTTATTCCGTTGTGTTCAATCAATAGAATTGAAATAACTAGCTTACAAATACAATTTAGGTAAATAGGTTATCTTATGGCGTCGGTTAATTTAAAAAAAAGACGATAGTATAAACACGGAAAACACTTTAATATTAACACACAATAACTTGTAGAACTATAAACTTCGGCGTAATCTTTTATGCCGGCTGTACACTCTCGCCCGAGAGCACTCGCTGTGCCTCGCCCGAGAGCCTCGGTCGAAACGATGACCATGTACACTCTCGCCGAGCGAGGTCACTCGTCATTTTCAATTGTGGACGCCGAGGGAATGGACGAAACAGAAGTTGCTGCTGCTGTTGCATAGTGCCATCAGTTATTACCGTTACTTAAGTATATAATATGAAAAAAAAATAGTAAACGAAGATGGTGGATGGTCACAATTTATCGAACATGGTACGTAGATTTTAATTTAATTTTACTTCTTAATTGATATATCGGCATCGCAACTGGGAGAAACGAGAGTGTACAGCGACGCGCTCGCAGTTCGGGCGAGGCGGCGCGAGACCCTTGGACTCGCGCGCAAAAACCGACCCGGGACGGAGAGCTAGCGAGGAACACCGAGACAGGCCAAGTGCTACCATCTACACTCTCGCGCTCGCCCTGCTTCGGACTGTCTCGGCGGGAGTGTACAGCCGGCATTACAAGTTTTGGCGGGATCGAGACGCGGTTAGACCTTTATATATGGGGTGTGGCGTAAGTAGTGGTCCACCGTTCAGGATTCGATGAACCAGATAATTAACTATAACAATTAAAAATTTAAACCATTTATACCCAAGGGTTCCGAAAATATTTCCTTTTTGTCTTTTATTTACGAAATTTCTACCTTTTATTACAAATTTGGTTGTAGTTTCAACAAAAGTCATTATTCTTTCATTTTGACTTCTGTTAATTACTGCTGAATACTAGAGCTACCATGACAAATTATGATTTTTTATGTAAATTCAGCTCTTTTGAAGAAAAAGTTGGTTCTTCTCTAATTTTAACCCAAATTTTTAACAAACCATCAAGTTCAAGAGCGATTTCTGCAAAAAAAACGTACCACTTTGTCAGTGCCCATGTATTTAATAATATGCCTACTAAATGCCGATTTCAAAATGATATCATTATAACAGATCCAATAATTTAACAAAAAGATATTCAATTTTAATTAAGGAAAGGAGGTTTTCATTAAACTACTTTTTTAAACTTTATTGCGTTAATACTTACGATATTTGCTAAAAAATGCACTACAGTGTCAATGCCCATTTGTTTAAAAAAAAACTACTATAACAGAGTTATGTAGACCTAACTTGTTACTTCAGGTATTTGAACAAAGAATTAAAAAAAAATACAAATCACTTTATTTATCATTTATTATTAATCTTTGTCATGATTACAATCATTAAAATTAAACGAAATGTTCAAAATGGCCCCCATTCGCAGCAATACAAAATGGCTCCGCCGGCCTTCGGCCTACGGTCCTCATGGACCGTAGGCCGAAGGCCGGCGGAGCGACGACGATATTTGTGATAGAAAGTGGGTGTGTAATGTAAAATGCGAGCATAGGTAAAAAAATATATGATGTACATTACCATGTAAACTTACACCGAAAATTGGTTTGAACGAGATCTAGTAAGTAGTTTTTTTTAATACGTCATTAATCGTAAACCGCAATTTACCTTTCATTCAATAAAGTTTGTGCGGAACCCTCGGTGTGCCAGTCTGACTCGTTCTTGGCCGGTTTTTTGAAGATAGATTGGTTATTATAGTACCTAAGCCACTAGTAAAACATAATGTTTCACCCCAAAAACAAAGCCCTTTCCCAGCAATAATTTCTGCGTAGAGTTACTTAGTTTGATGTGCTTACAGAATGCTTGGTTGACGGCTTCGTTACGGGTCTATTTACACCCTTTAAATGCCATATCGGTATTTTTTGTAGATTTATAAAAGAGGAATATTTCACCATGCATTGTTTTGTACATTACCTATACCTCAAAGGGAGGCAGCGTTTTCGATGAAAGCTCCCAGGCGGCTTGATTTTTTCCGACACTTCCAACAATTACTAAGTAGGTACCGTATTCAACCAATTTACAAAAGCTTGACAAATTATATACTTAAACCTTCTTCATGTATCACTCTATTAATGAGTTGAGTTTATCGCAGAACAGACAGACTGACAGACAGACGAGGCGGAGGACTTTGTTTTATAACTTGTAGCGATTGATGTTCCCGATTTGCCATCAGTATTATAAAATTGCGTGCCAAAAAGTACATTTATCAAAAAAAAATATACATACCTATACATGTCTCTGATTACAACAACTTCAATAAACAAACTTACAAACATAATATAGGTACATGATGTCTCCGATTACAACAACTTCAATAAACAAACTTACAAACATAATATAGGCACATGATGTCTCTGATTACAACAACTTCAATAAACAAACTTACAAAAATAATATAGGTACATGGTTCTCTGATTACAACAACTTCAATAAACAAACTTATAAACATAATATAGGTACGTGATGTCTCTGATTACAACAACTTCAATAAACAAACTTACAAACATAATATAGTTACATGATGTCTCTGATTACAACAACTTCACAATAAACAAAGTTACAAAAATAATATAGGCACATGATGTCTCTGATTACAACAACTTCAATAAACAAAGTTACAAACATAATATAGGTACATGATGTCTCTGATTACAACAACTTCAATAAACAAAGTTACAAACATAATATAGGTACATGATGTCTCTGATTACAACAACTTCAATAATATCTACTTACTACAACTCACAATAATATCTTCAACTAGCACTTCGCCTGCGACTTCGTCCGCTTGGATTTCGAACATAAGTACATACATCCCATAGGTAGGTATACCTAACTCGCTGACGTAGCCAATGAATATCTCTATCTAGTAAATACTCAAGGTCAGGATATACTGGTCTGCATCTATAGGTTGCTGCAAACTGTGAACGATACGACCCAGACTCCCATTTATATAGACCTCGACTCTTATTTTCTTAGCGCCCAAGGTTAGCCAAGAAAAAGACCCAACTTAGAGCAGCTGTTGTGGACAATCGTTATCTATTATTTCCGATAAGGTGGGGTCTCATACGTAACATTCAAGTTTGAGTTATACCTACTCCATAGGGGCGATAATTTTAGACATGCCTGGGTGATGTCCACACATGCCCCTTTTGTGACGACGGGAACTTACTGTCTGCCGAAAGTCTCAGGCTAACACAACAGTTACAACACCCACGACAGCGACTGAGTTTCTCAAGTTCTTAAGTGTTCGATCCACTGCCTCAACATGGGCTTGACTCATGGACTACATTCGTATCACATTTTCAGTGACGTGACGTATCTTGTAACGACTGACCAAGAGGCCCATTCTTGTAAAACGTCCGCACAACGCATGGTCTAATGTAGACCATGTGCGTCTAATGCAGTTCGTGAACGTTGGACGGCATTTTGCGATTTAGTAATTTTATATTATCTTAGAAAATACTATAAAGGGCAAATCTTATCTCTATAAATTATATATATATATATTTTTCACAAATATTAAAAAAGCCGGCAACATTTTTTTGTTGTTTTTATTATTTAATGTTTATGTGATGTATGTTTAATGTGTAATATGTACGAGATTAGGATGGCTCTGAAGCAGCTCAAAAACAACAATGCACCGGGTAATAACGGAATTACGGCCGAACTCCTGAAGGCGGGTGGAAAACCGGTACTTAAGGCCCTTTAGAAACTGTTTATTTTCGTCATACTTGAGGGAAAAACGCCACAGGCATGGTGCAGGGGTGTGGTGGTACTCTTCTTCAAGAAGGGCGATAATGCCCGGTTGAAGAATTATAGGCCCATCTTACTTCTAAGCCATGTCTATAAGTTGTTTTCAAGAGTCATCACGAATCGTCTCGCGCGCAGGTTTGACGATTTTCAGCCTCTCGAACAAGCCGGTTTCCGGAAAGGCTTTAGCACCGTGGACCACATACATACGCTGCGGCAGGTTATACAGAAGACCGAAGAGTATTAACTACCTTTCTGTTTAGCGTTTGTGGACTACGAGAAAGCCTTCGATTCGATCGAGACCTGGGCTGTACTGCAGTCTCTCCAACGGTGCCAAATCGACTATCGGTACATCGAGGTGTTGAAGTGTTTGTACAAAAACGCCACCATGTCAGTCCGACTTCAGGACCAAGCCTCGGAACCTATCCTCCTGCAGCAAGGTGTGAGACAGGGAGACGTCATATCTCCGAAACTGTTCACCGCTGCACTGTAGGATGTCTTCAAGGTTCTGGACTGGAGAGGGCTAGGCATTAACGTCAATGGCGAGTACATCACCCACCTTCGGTTTGCCGACGATATAGTGGTCATGGCTGAAATCATGGAGGACCTCAGTACAATGCTCGATTACCTCAGTAGAGCTTCCAGAAGAGTGGGTCTTAAAATGAACATAGACAAAACCAAGGTCATGTTGAATGCCCATGTCACACCCATTCCTATCAAGATCGGAGACTCTACACTCGAAGTTGTAGACGATTATGTGTACCTGGGACAAACGGTCCAGTTTGGCAGGTCTAACTTCGAGAAAGAGGTCAATCGTCGAATCCAACTCGGCTGGGCAGCGTTCGGGAAGTTGCGCGGTATCTTCTCGTCCAACTTACCACAGTGTCTCAAGACGAAAGTCTATGACCAGTGTGTGTTGCCAGTGATTACATACGGGACCGAAACGTGGTCGCTCACAATGGGCATCATCAGAAGGCTTAAAGTCACCCAAAGGGCAATGGAGAGGGCTATGCTCGGAGTTTCCTTGCGTGATCGAATCAGAAATGAAGACATCCGCAAGAGAACCAGGGTCGCCGACGTAGCCCGAAGAATTGCAAAACTTAAGTGGCAGTAGGCAGGGCACATTGCTCGCAGAACGGATGGCCGATGGGGCCGAAAAGTTCTGGAGTGGCGACCGCGAACCGGAAGACGTTGCGTTGGAAGGCCTCCCACTAGGTGGACCGATGACCTGGTGAAGGTTGCGGGAATCCGCTGGATGCGAGTCGCACGGTACCGGTCAATGTGGCGACACTTGGGGGAGGTCTATGTACAGCAGTGGACGTCTTTCGGCTGAAATGATGAATGATGAAAATTCGTCCTAAGATTAAATAATCTTAGGATGAATTTTGATTATGACCCTGGCAACATAACGTAACGGACTCTGCCTAATGTAACTTAAGTCGGCTGTAAAACCGTGTTGAAATTGGTAGTCTAATTTGCGGGCCAAAACTCGTGTGAAAAACTTTCATGAAAACTTGATTTCTAATTACAGCAGAAAATTGAATTTTAAACTACTGATAGTTTGTAATAAATACACAAAGAAAATCGAATAAACAAAGCGAAATTTCTCGCAACATCGAAATTAAGATGGTGGGCAATGTTATATTAGTGTTTCAGACGTAGTTGTTACATCTTTGCCCACCAAAATATTACCGTTAGGGTTGTCACCTTAACGTCAAATTGCATCACAGATAAGTAGGTACTTTTATTTATGTAAATTTAGCAACAGAGTTACAAGAAAACAGAAACACATTTGGATCGAAAGCATACAGAAATGTCTTAATATACCAGTAAAGAATATTATGACTGGATAATAATCATAATAATTATAGCATTGTTTTTCTAAAATACTGCTAATTTTATGACATTTTTAGATTAATGTTTAAGAGCGAACTATTTGATCGTCACGTACCTGCGTACACCGTACTGATGTACAATAAAAAAAAGGTACTGGTGGAAAACATAACCTCCTCCTTTTTTAGAAGTCGGTTAAAAGTGAGAACCCTGGTTTTTTCGTTTATTTAAATGAAAAATTACGAAAAAATCGTTGCTACTTACCTTAATACTAAACGTTTAAACGTTCATATTGACTGTCACATTTGAGTGTGCCAGTGAATGAATGAATGAATGAACGCACAGATAAAAATTATATATCAGACGAACTCCTTAGTCTAGGTCACACATATTTAGAATCATAGAATTACTAAAAAACCTTAACCAATATTTATTGTGAAATTAAAACCAAAAAACAATAATAAGTCAATCTATGAAGTTGTGACTCTGCTACATTGCCGTTGTTCCTTCGAGCCTCCATGGCCAAAACGCGAGATTCCACAATGTGCTAACAAATTGTCAACAGCATGGGCACACTAAAAGATACTGCCATAGGAAACTCAAATGCATTAAATGTGCTGGAGACCATTCCTCTATTAGCTGCGAAAGAAAGGGAAGATCGGATAATGTAAAATGTGTTCTGTGTGAGGGTAATCATCCCGCAAACTACAAAGGTTGTGTCGTTTACCGAGAGCATAAGAAAGTCAAATACCCGCCTATTAAAACAAAGATACCTTCAGATTCCAAAGCACCCAAGCTTGTGCAACTTGAATGACCAGTTACTCCCAACAACTCAAACCAGTCAAAGTACAAGCGAAACAGAACTCATGCTAAACATGTTAAAACAACTAATGCAGCAAATGTCAACGATGACAAATCTTCTTATGAACTTCATGACTAAAATTATTCAAAATTCGATAAATTAAACATGGTCATATGGAATGCCAACGGCTTGTCACAACATATTCTAGAACTGAAACCGTTCTTAGAAATGAACAAGATAGACTTATAAACTTATCTCAGAAACGCATTTTACTGACAAGACCCAATTTTGTAAAATGCACCCAGATGCAAAAGCCCATGGTGGATCTGCAATACTGATAATATCAAACATCAAGCATTATGAAAACAATCCTTACTGCACACAAGAAATACAGGCAACTAGTATCACAATTGAAGATTGGATAAGGCCACTGGTAATATCGGCTGTTTTTAGCCCACCCAAACACAATATTAAGACAGAAGACTATCTAAAATACGTAAGTACATTGGTTTATCGATTCCTGGCTGGGGGCGACTATAATGTCAAACACACACACACTGGGGATCCCGGATAATTACAACGAAAGGACGACAACCATATCAAGCACTTCAAATACAGAATCTTGATATAATATCGACAGGTGAACCAACCAACATACTGGCCAACAGATGTGAACAAAGTACTGGATCTCATCAATTTTTGTATCATTATAGGCATCGCTAAAAAGCATATTACTTGCACTTTCAGTCAGGATTTGTTATCAGACCATTCGCCAGTATTCATCAAACTGAGCCGCAAAATACTAGAAATACCAAAGCCTTGCAAACTACACAGCCGAAAAACCAAGTGGCCACTGTTTAGACAGCTTGTTGAGTCTTCTGTAAACAATGGACTTCCACAGTCCACTGCACACTGAAGATGATATCTGTCAGGCAGTTGAGCATTTTAATTATTGCATTCAATAATATACATGGAGCGCCACACCTCCATCAATAACAAAACCTACAGATATTCTGTGGTCTGAAACAGTCAGAGATCTTTTTAGATGAGAAACATCTTAACTGTCTCTTAGGATACAGGATAGATAGATATTGAGAGCAGCGGTGGCCCAGTGGTTTCGGACCCGACTTATGAACAGTAAGTCGTGGGTTCGAACCCAGGCAGGCGCAATACTTTGTGTAATTTATTTCATCACCACTGCTCTCAAAACGGTGAAGGAAAATAGCGTGAGGAAACCGGCATGTTCCAGAACCAAAAATTCAAAGACATATGACATCTACCGATCCGCACTGGGCCCGCGTAGTGGATTATAGCCCATTCCCTCTCATAGAGAGGAGGCATGTGTCCCAGCAGTGGGAACATTAATAGGCTGATGATGATGATGATGATGATGATGATTATGATGATGATGATGATGATGATGATGATGAAGATACAGGAAAGGATTTAAGAGACAGAGTTTATTCTGTTGTGTACAGATTTTTGAAGCATCCAAATTCTAATGTTTAATGTAAGTGTTCTCTACCACTAATTCAATATTGTAAACTGAAAGTACAATTATCTGTGTTTTTGGGAAATAAAGATATTATTATTATAACTATGTCACAACACTCACAACTCGTCTTAAATTAGCAATCAGTGAAGATCAAAAATGAGACATAGAGGAATATACCAAAAACCTAGATGCAACAGCAAGTTCAAATTATTCTCTCTGGCGAGAGTGGCGAGCAAGAAAAAAGCTTTTTTTTTTTTGGGACAAGCCCGCCACTATTCTTCAACCACTGTAACTCCTAAAAGCCAGAATCAACAGTGGCGATCACCAGAAAAGCGCCGACACAATGAAGCTCGACGAAGTCCCAGAGAATGAATTTAACTGTCTTGGATCCCGCAACGAAATTAATCAGAAAAGTATAGTGGAGGAGTAGGAAAAATAACCGTAATTTCCACTTCCCTCAATATTAGCAGGAGACAGAACGAAACAAGGCCAATAGGCACAAAGGGAGCGAGTGCGCGGAGGGAAGTGCGCGGAGGGAAGAAAAAAGCTTAAGACACCTGTAGAAAGTCAAGCACCAATACGCAAAAGGGCATATGGGCTAAAATTGACTTTGAAAAGGCACAAATCTTTGCCGAACACCTAAATAAAGTATTTACACCCAACGATGCTCAAGGATCACAAACACTACAAAGTGAAATAACATCATTTTTACAGCAAACATACCAACTCGAGTTGCCTCTGGAAAAAGTTACAAAAAATGAAGTAAGAACTGCCATCAATAAACTAAATGAACACAAAGCACCTGGATATGATATAATTACAGCAAAAACATTGAAGGGACTTCCTGAAGCAGGCATTACTTTTCTCGCCGCTTTATACATCGCAATTCTCTTGAAGGGGTACGTACCCTCTCATTGGAAAGTAGCTCAAATTATTATGATAGCTAAGCCAGGAAAGTGCCCTGGGGACGTGAAGTCCTACCGGCCCAATAGCTAGTTGTCTATCCCTTCAAAACTACTAGAGAATTTGTTTATGAAAAGACTAAGACCACTGATAGACCAAAACTCTTTGTAACCTGACCACCAATTCGGGTTTAGACAAAGTCATGGAACCATAGAAAAAATACATCGGCTGGTCGAAAAAAAATCATGTAATATAATTATTATTATGAAGAAAAAAATACTGTTCGGCTGCTTTTCTAAACATACGAGTATCACAAGCTTTCGATCGAGTTTGGCTCGAGGGCCTTATAAATAAAATAAAATAAAAAACACTTCCAATAAATTAATACATTTTTATTAAATCTTACTTAGAAAAGAGGTACTTCCTTGTAAAACAAGGCAACGAAATAACGACTGCATGAAATTCGGGCAAGAGTTCCTCAAGGCAGTGTGATGGGTCCCACTCTTTACCTTCTTTATACAGCTGATTGCCCCGTGTCAGAAGGAGTAGTCTTAGGTACATTTAGCGATGACACTGCTACACTAGCTGTGCATGAAGATACTGCTCAGGCATCTAAGATACTACAAACAAGCTAAGATCAAATTTCGAACTGACTAAGAGAATGGAGAATAAAGGCGAATGAAACCAAATCTGTACATGTGACGTTCACAACAAGAAGTGATACATGGCCCACCTGTACGACTAAATAATGTTGTGATTCCCCAAGCGGAAGAAACTAAATACCTTGGAATGTACTTAGACCGGCGACTAACCTGGCGAAAACATATTCATGAAGCGTAAAGCATTGAGCCTATAACTAGGAAACACTATTGGCTACTATCAAAAAAATCCAATTTCTCCCTGGAAAATAAGCTCAGGATTTATAAGTGTATCATAATGCCTATTCGGACATACGGAATACAGCTGTGGGTCACGGCAGCCAATTCAAACATTAACATACTCCAAAGGTTTCAATAAAACCTAAGGATTATAACTAATGCATCACGGAACATGACTAACGAACGATAGCTTACATCGGGACTTAAAAATACCAAAGGTGAAAGAACAAATCACGCAAGCAGTCAGTGCCTACAAGGATAGGATTACTACTCATCCTAATAAACTGGCATCGAACTTGATGAAACCCAAGTCATTCAAGAGGCTTAAAAGACAAACCCCACAATCACAAGATCTGATACTGTGACAGCTGACACACCATAAAACGGACTGATATAGATGCACCACTGGACGCATACCAAGCATGACTATACGAAAACTTGACACAAAAGATGTTGAATTTCAGTAGGTAAATGGACAGATCGTATCTAAAAAAAAATCCATGCTCCATGCTCTGTGGGTATGAGTGATGAAATAAAAGGCTTAATACATTGCAGTGAATATAGGATTCTTGGTCAGGATTTGGGATGAAAAGCGATTCGTGCGCTCTTCGGCCAGAACACGAAGCTCGTCATAGCGAGTGTGTAATGTACGGTCGAACAAGCTATTTGGTTTACATTTTACAATGTAATTTGTGAGTTAAACTGTAAACCAAATAGCTTGTTCGACCGTACGTTGTGTAAATATGTAATGAACGTTTTCATTCGTGTTCTTGTATAACTGTAGGTACTTACAAACAGTTATATTATAGCAGATGATCAGTGCGTAGGAACCATTCCAACATTTTCCTAAATCCTTATTAGGATTCCTACTTTCAGAGAAGTTTAGAAGACTTTTGTTCTGAATATTAATAAAGTATTTTGCAACAATAGAATAGATTATAATAATCTTTTCAACACACTTGCTCATAAAATGGCTCTAATTTCACCGCAATTAGGCACATAATGACACCTATAATCAAACTGTGACTTTTTCATTACTATTATTCACAAGTGAGTTATATGTTTTTTTTTTTGGTTGAGGTGCTTGTTGCTTTGTTCCTATAAAAGTTTCTATATTAAAAAATCGTGTTCAATAGTACAAATAAATTAATGTATCTATTGCTTGCTCATTTCACTGAAATGTAACTTTAGTTTTCTCTGTTATAAAGAAAACTTTGAATTCCCCATTTTGTACGTGGATTCGCTATCCGCGAAAAGCCAAAAAACAAACCTCATTATTTTAGTCTATGGCCGATCGCCATTGTTAGATACGCGCGCATAGGAAAACTGATTAATTTTCCCGCCATTGCGAAAAAATTTTCACTACTCGTTTTCACTGTTGAAATTATATTTATTTATCTATAAATTATAATTATATTTATTTATCTATAAATAAATATAATTTAAAAAAAAAAATTAAAAAAAATTTGGCTGTCATGACAAAAAATGTCTAAAGGCAATAATAATTTTAATAAATTAATTTAATTTATCTATTTGGTGCGAAACATTGTGTGTTTCGAAAATTCATTGGTGTCAAAGACTACACAATATATATTTATTGGCAAATCGCACTGCGTTGGAATATTTGAAATATCAAAATTCGTGGGATCCTTGTTGAGGATTGTTGATGTTGATACCATCTAGCATACCACAGAGGACTGCTATCAATTAAAGGCTTATAAGGAGATACGAGTTCGTCGCTGAGGCGAGGCGAGACCAGGCTTCATTTACCAGACAACAGTGCCCGGGGCTGCGCCGACATGTGTTCTTCAGCGGTGCGATACCCCAGGCCCCCAGTGTGTGTTCCGCCGCTCCTGTCTGTTCATCACAACCTACAATAGACTGTTCAGTGTTTGTTTTTAGTTTGTTTTAATAAAGTTATTTTTATTTAGTTTATTTTTAAGAGGTACTTTATCTTTAATGAGTCAGCAGCGATGCGGTGGGTAATGGTAGTAGTCAACCTTCAACATCGCTGAACACCCTGGAGAGATGCCCGCTTTGCGCCCAGGCACGATTTTTTAAAGGTAAGCGGGGTCTGAATGTGCATATTGGTAAGGTACATAAACCTCCAAATGCACCCTCAGACCCTGTCTCAATTCTTCCACCTACAACTTCGGCTACATCCACTTTCGACCCGATCTGGCAAACCCTTTCCAAATTCAAAAACTAAACTAAACTAAAAATAGGTATAATATTTCGCTACAGAACAAGTTAAGTGTTATGAGCCTTGATGATATTAATATAGATCAATTGTATGATCGTTTCTTTTCAATAGTTCACACGGAATTCAACAAAACTTTTGAAAAGAAGACAAAAAGTATTTGCCCTAAATTCATATTTAGTGATTGGGCAACTAGAGGTATCAGAAAAAGTAGGGAAAGACTATTTGAGCTTTATGGCCTTAAGCCTTTTATAAACACTGAAACTTTTAACAAGTATGTTGCTAAGTATTCAAAAATTTTTAGAAATACGTGCAAGGTTGCTAAAGCACTGCACATTAGCAACAAGATCAAAACAGCAGAAAATAAAATAAAGACAGTTTGGAAAGTTATAAATAACGAGACTAACAGGAAGAAAATACGTAACACTAGCTACACATTAGATACAGCGTGTGGTCCTAAAAGCTCAAATCAGGAAGTAGCTCAAGAATTTGTAAATTTCTTTACCGATATACCACTAAAAACAACGGAGGCTCTTATTTCCTCACCTGAACTCTCAATAGGCTTATTAAAGGCGAATGTGTCTGGCTGCCTGGCTGAATTTAAATTTAAACACATTAACCCTATGATAGTTATTAAAACTTTCCGGCAAATAAAAATCAAACTAACCGAAGATCTATGGGGAATGTCTGTCAAAGTTTGTACATCCATACTTGAGACTATAGCCCCTTACTTAGCTTTAATTTTTAATTTATGTGTAGACCAAGGAGTTTTCCCTGATTTAATGAAATACAGTAAAGTCATACCTCTTTTCAAATCCGGAGACAGTAAAGATACTAATAATTATAGACCTGTATCCGTGTTACCAGTTTTTAGCAAGGTTTTCGAAAAAGTAATGCTTAATCAAATGCTCTATCATTTTAACACCAACAGAATCTTACATGATCAACAGTATGGCTTCACCAAGGGACGTTGTACAACTGACGCCGGTGTAACCTTATTAAAGCACATATTTACTGCGTGGGAAGAGTCTCAAGACGCCATAGGAATTTTTTGTGACCTCTCCAAAGCGTTTGATTGCGTAAATCACGACACATTACTTTTGAAACTTGAGCATTACGGACTGGGTAAACTTGCACTTAGTTTGGTAAAATCTTATTTGAATGATAGACAACAACATGTTCAAATAAATGGTGTTAATTCACAGGGTTTAAAAGTAAAAATGGGGGTTCCACAAGGCTCAATATTGGGTCCTTTTCTCTTTCTAGTATATATAAATGATCTTCCCTATTTACTGAAAAACCAACCGCAAAATATGGTGTTATTTGCTGATGACACTTCCCTAATTTTTAAGATAAATAGGCGGGCCCAAAATCTAGATGACGTGAATAATGCCCTACTTCAGGTCCAAAATTGGTTCACAGCAAACAATTTGGTATTAAATGAAAAAAAAACCAAATGCATAAGATTTGCTTTACCGAATGTTAAAAGTAATGATTGTGATATAATATTGAATAAAGAGAAACTTGAATTCGTAGATAAAACGGTTTTCCTGGGGATTACGCTTGATTCAAGGCTACAATGGGGTTCTCATTTGACTTCTCTTGCGGGGCGGCTAAGTTCAGCAGCCTATGCCATTAGAAAAATCCGTCAGTATACTGATGTAGATACCGCTAGACTGGTTTATTTTAGTTACTTTCATAGTATAATGTCTTATGGCATTTTACTGTGGGGACGGGCTGCAGATATTGAGTCTATATTTATTCTGCAGAAAAGAGCCATCAGGGCCATATATAATCTTCGTAAGCGCGATTCTCTAAGGGAACTGTTTAAGGATATTGGCATCATGACGGTACATTGTCAATACATCTACGAAAACATAATGTACGTCAGAAAAAATCTGCACCTTTTTGGTAAAAGGGGTGACAGACATAATTACAGTACTAGAAATAGGGACCAACTAGTTCAGCCAGGTTTCCGACTCGCTAAAGTAGACTCATCTTTCATGGGGTACTGTTTGAGATGCTATAATAAAATTCCACAAAGTATTCTTGAACTGAATGAGACGAAATTTAAAACATGCATTAAACGCACACTATGTAAGCAAGCATATTACAAGTTGAGCGATTATATCGCTGATAAAAATGCTTGGCTCAATGCTGGTCCTGCTCCACAAGGACAGGGGCGCATAAATTGATAGCATTAAAATGTATTGTTGGAGCTGCTGAAGATTGTGCAACTATCTTTGCATTGTATAGATTCAACCTCTTTAGTATTATATAAATGCATAGCCCATATTGTGTGAGTACTATGTACTAGAAAGCTATCATTCACTGGAAACCTACGTCTTTTCTTGACTTGAATGTGCCCTGGCGGTTTAGAGTATGTCATGCTCACTCAAATGTCTCGCTGATGGTGGCGCATGTGTCGGATAATTTAGTTCCCTTCAAACTGGTTGAGTTGAATGGTGCTGATCCATGCGTCATGTCCGTGAACGGGCGCTGTCGGTTGTGACTGGTCATCTCTTAGTTGCCATGGCTTATTTGAATGAATTATTTTGAATTGTATTTTTGTTGTTTGTGTGTTTTTGCTGTGGACACTTTTAACGTGCACATCTTGCTACATTGTTCTCACATAATATACCATCTCAACATGAATGATGTAACCAAGATTATGTAACAATATTCTGATTTAAAAGAGTGTCCATGGAGTTTCTTGCCCGTTCTTCTCCATAGAGATCTACGCTAGGGAATGGGCAACTACAGTACTTTCACAGTTTTTATGTCTTGTGACTGGGACTGTAGCTACATTTAATTTTCATCTTTGTTTCGACAATTCAAAAGTGCCTGTAACTGGCTTACTTGAAATAAATGCTTTGATTTTGATTTTGATTTTGATTTTGAACTCTGTTCCTGTTTTAAAGCGAGTTCCCCGCGGTGCTAGGCCTTTAGTTGCACAAAGCCTAGCAGGTTGTGTGCGCCTTGTCGTCCGTGAGAACTCGCTAAGTGCTTGGGAGCAGTTGCTTACCTTCCCTTACCGTATTCTGCATGTTCAAAAGAATTTGGCCAAAAAAAAGACTTTAACCGCTCAAATCAAAGATAATTGTAATATTTCGGCTCAAAATTTTGTTCCCAATTTATCGGCACAGGGATATTCCTCTTCGAGAGGTATATCACACCTGGTTGAATCAAAGTTAGGGGAAGGTGACATAAGCGGTGCAGCCAGGATTCTCTTCAGTAGCGATGTGGTGGCTCCGTGTTCTCCAGAAACACTCGCAGCTCTGGAGACTAAACACCCTGCCCCCGCGGATGGCCTTTCTTTTCCCGACCCTCCTGATTCGGACATTCACTCCCTCACCATTACAGGTCGTGAGGTGGTCACAGCCGTTTGCTCCTTCCGGAGTGGCTCCGCCGGCGGCCTCGACGGCCTAAGTCCCCAGCACTTAAAGGACCTAATCTGTTCAGGCGCCGGGGAGGCTGGTGAGTCGCTCTTGAAGGAGCTTACGGCTCTGATTAACCTTCTACTCTCCGGCAAGGTGAACGAAGCCGTCATCGGTGTCTTGTACGGGGCCAATTTATATGCCCTGCGCAAGAGGGATGGCGGCATTCGTCCCATTGCTGTGGGTACTACTTACCGTCGTATGGCAGCCAAGATTTGTTGTAAATTTTATGGTGAGGCTGTTTCGAAAAAAATTCAGCCCCTGCAGCTAGGTTTTGGTTCTAAAGGGGGCTGTGAGGCTGCCGTACACGGTTTGTCGACCTACCTAAATTCTGGCAAAGGTGAGGTCATCCTGAAGGTTGATATTAAGAATGCCTTCAATTCAGTTAATAGGGACACCTTGTTAACAGAAATTAAAAAAGAATTACCTCAAATTTATAGTTTTCTTTGGCAGTGCTACAGACACCCGTCTAAATTACTGTATCGTGACAAACTTTTGGAATCTGCTGTTGGCTGTCAACAAGGTGACCCCCTCGGGCCTGTGATATTTAGTTTAGCGATTCACCCAATTGTTAGACAGCTAAATTCAAAATTTAACGTTTGGTATCTTGACGATGGAACCTTGGGTGGCGATGTAGAAACAGTTTTAGATGATTTAATTTTCTTAAAAAATAATCTTCACTCCATTGGCCTTGACCTAAACCTTGCAAAATGTGAACTATATTTAGCAGACTGTACCGACAGACAACTGACAATTCCTAAATTTAACGCAATAGCATCAAAATTATTGAAAAATGTTCTCTTCGTCTCCTTGGGTCTCCAATCTTCGAAAATTCCTTTCCCGATTTCATCGAGGAAAAAATTCAAAATTTCAATGATATTTCGGAAAGGTTACTCCAAATTAACATGCATTCGGCCATCACCATTATCCGTTACTGCTGTTTCGGCCCTAAATTAACATATTTCCTACGTGCTTCTCCTTTATGGAAGCACACTCATCTTTTAGACAAAATGGATCAAATTATCAGAAATACTTTATCATCCATTTTAAATGTGGCCTTGGACGACCGAGCCTGGACCCAAGCTACTCTTCCCATTCGTATGGGAGGGCTCGGCGTCCGCAAAATTTCTAGTATTAGTTTACCGGCTTACATATCCTCGGTCCACGGCACTGAGAAATTAATCAGGAAAATCCTGGCTTCCACACTGATTGATTTTGATGTGCCGTGTTTCTCCGAGGCTATCAACGCCTGGAAACTCGCTTGCCCGAATTCTGAAGAACCCGACTACCCATTTTCCCAGAGACGGTGGGACGAGCCGCTCTGCAGAGTAGTTCAGATCAATCTACTAAACACGTCTGTTACTACTGCTGAGCGAGCACGCCTGCTGGCTGTGGGTGAGTGGGAGTCGGGTCTTTGGCTTCACGCACTACCGTCGTCGAGCACAGGTACGTTGCTCGACGACACCACTTTCCGCCTCGCTGTTGCTCTACGCCTAGGCGCCCCATGTTGCTCTCCTCATCACTGTCACTGTGGTGAAGTTGTCAACAGCCTTGGACACCACGGCCTGTCATGCAGCCGAAGTGCGGGCCGTTTTGCACGGCACGCGAATTTAAATGACATCATCCGTCGGTCTCTTGTCACCGTCGGCGTTGCAGCTTTATTAGAACCCAATGGCTTGGCACGTGACGATGGCAAGAGACCGGACGGCATGTCTTTGTTTCCATGGAGGATGGGTAGGCCTTTAGTGTGGGATGCTACATGTGTCGATACTCTTGCGCCTTCCCATCTTCCTAATTCGTCGTGCTGTGCAGGGGCTGCTGCTTTGGCTGCGGAGAACCTCAAGCGGCGAAAATATAGTAACCTTATTGGTAACTATATTTTCGAGCCGTTTGGGGTTGAAACTCTAGGACCGTGGGGTCCGAGCGCTCACAGCCTTTTCAAGGATATTTCAAAACGTTTAGTTGACACTTCCCGTGACCCTAGGGCTGGCTTTTACCTTGGCCAAAGGCTTAGCATTGCCATACAGCGTGGTAACGCCGCCAGTCTCTTGGGGACATTACCAGTTGACAGTGTTGAGGAGGAGTTTTTTGACGCCATTTTTTAAGTTTTTTAGTTAAGTTAGTTAGTTTAGTTTATTTTAATAAATTTGTAAATTGTTACTTTATTAAATAAAATTAAAATATATATCACACTTTATCTATTAAAATGTCTACAAGTACTAGTTATGAAGAAAATGATTTATTTTGTACACCGCCCGGTAAGATGTGAAGCCCTTAACGTTATGGAAAGTTTACTACCTTAAAACTCCAAGGACAAAAATATCTATAATTTACGTGAAATATGGTACAATAAAAGGTTCTACATATTCCGCTTACCGCTTTCTTGTACCGGTTTTTAATTTTTTAAACTCAATTTTTAAATTCAATTATCACTTAAAATAGAGTCCTGACCCAGAGTCCTGAGTTTATTGTTACGTTTTGTATAGGACATTCCTTTATTCCGGATGATATGATGAAAACAGTAGTGGTTCCAATTATAAAAAACAAAACCGGGGATCCATCTGACAAGCATAATTACCGCTCTATATCATTGGCCACAACCATGGCAAAGGTCCATAACAGTCTCATGAACACGCTACTGAACGAACACCTTTAGATACATGACTTGCAGTTTGGCTTCAGACCCAACCTTTCAACGGAAATGGCAATTATGTGTCTGAAACAAACTGTAAGGTACCATACCGACAGGAAGACACCAATATATGCGTGTTATCTTGATCTTTCAAGGGCCTTCGACCTGGTGTCGTATGATATTCTTTGGCATAAACTGCTTGAAGAGACCACTGTGCCGAGGGAGCTGGTATCTCTCCTCAAATATTCGTACAGTAATCAAAAGAATGCTGTCAGATGGGTCAACACGCAGAGTCAGGAATATTACTTGAAGTGCGGTGTTAGGCAGGGTGGGTTGACCTCCCCGAGTTTGTTTAACCAGCTGATTGGCAGGCTCAGCGGATCCATGGTCGGCTGCTCAATAGACGGAAGAATGATCAACAATATTAGTTGCGGACGACATGGTTCTGCTGAGCCCGTCAGTGAGTGCACTCAGGAGACTTTTCATTTGTGAATCACTGAATCATTTGTGAATCAGACTGTTCATTTGTGAATCATATTCCCTGTTACATGGACTCAAATATAATGCGAGTAAGAGTGTTCTCGTGATATACAAAGCAGGGAACAACGCTCCCTCGAATGTGCCGCCAGTTAAGATCGGTGGGTCGGTACTCAAGAGGGTGTCTAAAATAAAATATTTGGGCCACATGCTGATGGATCGGTCACAGGACGATGAAGACCTAGAGAGGGAAAGGAGGGCGTTGGCAGTCCGCTGCAATATGTTGGCCCGCAGATTCGCACGATGTACCACAGATGTAAAACTGTTACTTTTCAGAGCCTTCTTTCAGTCTTTTTACACGTGCAGTCTGTGGATCAACTTTACGCAGCGGGCTTACAACGCTCTGCGTGTTCAGTACAATGACGCGCTGAGGGCAGTGTAGAGGAAAGCCAGGTACTGCAGTGCTTCCGCAATGTATGCGGACGCTTACATCGATGATTTCTTCTCCATCATCAGGAAAAGAACTGCATCGATGATGAACAGGGTCCGTGGTAGCACCAACACTGTTCTCAGAGCGGGCAAGTGTGCACCTGCACAGAAATAGGCAATAGATATCATTACTATTGTGTACTTATTTATCTTGTTTGGTTTAATAACAAATTACTAACAAATTACTAACACCATTTTTTTTTTTTGTGTGTGTTTACTACCAACAACCCTACTAACGCTTTCTTTGTAAAAATGTATATGGACGTGTGTCTGAAATAAAGATATTATTATTATTAAAATATTATTAATATTGTCTTTTATTTGTACAGCTGAGCACTGCAAAAAAAGATGGAGGGTACTTCGACAAAACTATTTTCGTATTGTGAAGCGGGCCAAGAGTAGTGTCGACGAGGCGGAATATTGGGCTGGGAGACCAGCACATGAGAGGTTGATGTCTTTCCTGGATGCGACTCATCGACCTAACATTTCGACAACTGAAGATTCGGAGACCGACGATTCAAGTTATTCTGATAATATCTTGGATGAAGAACAGCATAGTTTTGACTTTAGTGACAGTTCACCTAGTGACGACGATCAGGGTCCCTCTCGCTCGAGACAGGCACGAGACGCGCCACCAGCTCCGGCACCACAGGAGTCGCAGCTCGCACATGACGACACCATAGACTTCTTCGCTGAGCTCGGAGAGTCCATCAAGGACTTTCCCGAAGGCGTCAAAATTAATGTTAAGCGCGAAGTTTTCAAAATAGTTATTGACGCAGAAGAAATGTTGTCTAATAAAAAGCTAAATGACGAGCTACAGGCACAGCTGAATATTCGTAAAGAACACGCATGAATTAGAAGCAGATGGCTTAATATGAGAAGTCATCAATGATATCAGCTGCTGCATGATTGCGGTGCATCGATTAGAAGAGTGTTCCTTCCGACTGCCCAACTTGTTTATATTTTATTAACTACTTGTCCTATTTCCAAATTAGCGACTTCTTCTTGTATCATTAAAATAATATTGTAATAAAATGACTGATTGATCACAAGCTGTGTGTCCAATAGAGTGCCCCTTTTTTTTTTTTTTTTTTCGGGTGGTAAATCATCAAATGACTTCTCCCGCTCTGGGCGGAGCAGGAGGGAGTGTCAGACTTTTACTGACTAAAACCCATCCATGTTCCTTCATCGCCCTTTGTGTTCCGGGGCCACGGTATCTCTTTCGAACAGTCCCGCAACCCCGGCAGGCATCGGTCCTTGACCCCTTCCTATTGCTGACTCTCTTTGAGGCGCGCGTGGAACACGAACGCGCCGTCGACACGGCCTGTCGTCATGAGACGGACGGACAGCGTGCTAGCCCATTACCCATAGCCCACCGTCCACAGGTCCGCGCCTATGGTGGCCGGGGGCCACGTGGTGGCCCCCGACGCCCGGGGCGTCTACCGCGGCGGCCGGGACGCTGTGAGGTTCTCTCCCTCTCACGTTCCGCCACCTCTCTAGCATTACTGCTTCGCAGAAGGAGGTGACGGCGTCCCATTCCGTCTCGCTCCGGACCATGGCTTGCACCAGGGCCGGACGCGAGAGGTCGCCGCCGCCAATCGCCGCTTCGAGGATACGGCAGTGCTCCGCCCACGCGGGAATAGAGTGCCCTTCGTCAAAGATGGTGGACTTCCATACAACTTTCACCCTCTATTTAACCGCTTATGGGATTTAATTTAAAAATGCTTCCTGATATACGAGCACATTTAGGGCTACCGCACACTTTATACAAGACTGCCTTTAGGCAGACAATTACCCTACTAGTGCGAGCGAGAATACATAGTCTGAATCGCTCGCACTAGTGTGCATCCAGACTGTGGGCCTAGCGACTAGTGCTAAAGCGGGCGCGACCGGGCGGCGGCGGCGGCGGCGCGGGTGCGGTCGTGCGTTGGCCACACTGACGCGGTTGCTGCTTAAGGAGTCCCTTAAGCAGCAAGCGCGTCAGTGTGGCGCTATGACGGATTTTCTCATTCTTACGACGCTGTACGCGGCTGATAGAATCAGAACCGTTTAAGTGTGACCAAAATCGTTCAGCAAAACGCGAATGGAGCTGAATAAGACACACACACACACAGACACAACACACTCACACATTCACACCTACGCATACAACACACTCACACATTCACACCTACGCATACACACACACACACACCACAAGAGCACGCTTGCATTATTTTTAACGGTTTTTTATTTTTTTTATTTCTGATGCTAAATGTTGTGAACATTAGTACCAAAAACGGGTGAAGACACTGACTCCTGTAACACAGGTCTCACCTAGCACAGGAGTCAGGGTTTCAAATGGAAATGTAGGTATAACTTTTTTCTTTGTGTCAATAAAAATATTTTATTATTATTATTATTAATAAGTGTGAGTATCTAGTCAGAGAAACGGTTCTGATTCTATCACCCGCGTACAGCGTCGTAAGAATGAGAAAATCCGTCATAGCGTGTTATCTCCGCTGAAACGCTTCTATCTACTGGGTTCGGCGCTGAATCTGCTGCGAAGACGGTAAGCTACTCATTTAGTATTGTGCCTTCAACATGGACAGTTCTTTGTGTGATATTTTTATCGTTTCGCTTCTTGCAGCAGGGTTAGATAAAATTAGACGTAAAAAAATAAAACGCAATACGACAGTGGGTCGACCCACTAGGAACTATGCAGGTCGCAACTTGTCGACAAGGAGTCGAGAACCATCCGTGTACCTGTACATAGCTGTTTCGCCGTGTTCGGCGCTGAATGCGGCGGAACAGCGCTGAACGCGGTAGAACAGCGCAGAAATCTCATGATAATAACACATTTGTTCTCATTTTACTTATACTTATTTGCCACTAAAGCCGCAAACAAAATGTGGAAAGCTGAACGGATTCGTACGCGTCTCCATACAAAATCGTTGTTTTCTATGGGCATCAGCTGAATAGAGCTGAATAATAAACGTATTCCAATTGTTGCAAACCATGGACGAGGACTTTTACTACGAACTAAACAGTCCGATTCTGAGATGGGAGGTGCGGTTTATAGGGTAGCAGACAAGAGAGAGCTTCAGTCTCTGTAAGTACAGAGACTGAAGCTCTATCTCGTCTGCTACCCTGCGATCAAGTGATCGAGATGTGAACTGCGGCTGCATTTGCGATACTGGACACAATTAGTTCGGACCGCGCTGTCGAAAGTGAAGCGAAGAAGATGGTGTTCACCAGTGAGTTTCCAGTAGGGACGGCTTTGACTCTGTCCGTACTGCGACAGGCTCGTTACTCGTCGGTGCTTGCGTGCAGCTTGCAGCGTGCAGGCGTGCAGCAGCGCGTTTCCGCTGATACCGCTGCTACCGCTAGCCGTCTCCGCAACAAACGTTATTGCATTACCAAGTATCGCCGTGGATTGTCGCACGCCAATTCAAATCATATTCTGTGAGGCTTGACGACTATAATCACTCCCGTATCAAGAACAACATAACGAGCTGAACTCATCGGTAACGTGTTTATTTTTTATTCTTACTTTGTATTTAGAGGTAGTTAACGGAAATGGAATATACATATTCACATTTTGGTGGAAACATTTTCGGCAGTTAATGTCTATAATTTGAGTTTTAAAGGGAAATGGAGACATTAAGTAAATTGGTACGACTGAATCGCTCGCCGGAAAATATAACAATAAAAGAGGAATAGGTACCTACTAATAATGATCGTCATCAGCGGGGTTGTATGCGTGTGCACGCGAGATACGACCTTTTGAGCGGACACAACGCGTAAAGCAGCGATGCATCCTGTGACATCAGCACCCGGCCCAGAGTGCGTTACGGCCGCAAGTATGTACCTATGTCTCAACTCACACTCAGGTTTATAACGCCAAAAATAAACTTCTCAAATATAAAAGTTAAAAGAGCAAACTTAAAACAAAAACCATTTATGTGAATATCAAATTAAATAATTATAATACACTGGAATATTCGTACTGAGCAAGAGTACGCAACGCGCGCCCGGCTGGTCACCGGTTTTAACAAAGGGAACTTTCACCAATTACCATTAATATTTATGCAAACGATAATCTACTCTAAATCCGGCCCTTACAGTTCTAAATAAAACAATCAGGGCTTATGACTTGGTTTAAAAGCAAGACATTGGAGTGTCGATTGTAGCCGACTGAGGATTCAGTTGAAATTCGCGTGTAGGTAGGTGTACCACAAAGGAGCAGCAATAACAGACTTCCACGGCGCTATTATTTCGGCACAAATTTTGGTAGGCATCGATTTAAACAACTATTTATGTAATACGAACGGTAATGAGTAATTGAGAATAATTAAAGTAATACTGAACTGCTATATGTGCTTGTGCAGTCCTCTGCCGCGCCGCGCTGCTCTGCGCCGCATGCGCTGCATACCCACTACAATGTCGCAGCAGGAGCGTGTTCAGCTCAAGTCTACTATGACTATGAGTCTTGTAAGATCCGAGAGTGGCCAACTGGCCACACCATGAAATGTCATTTCAAAAAGGCTTCTTTTAATGATAATAATAAAAATAATTTTATTATCAGGCAACTAAAAGGCCCATAGATATAAATACACAAAAATACCATTTAACAACAATAAACTAATACATAATTAAAACCTTAAGAAACTAAAACTATTCACGTAACATTGACGGCGTCGTCTTACGTTGCGTGGTGTCACGTAACCGTCCTCGGAAACGTCGATAAACGACACAAAAGTCCTCCTCCAAGCAGGTCTGTAGATGGTGGGTTGGAACTCTTACCACGAATGACTTAAAATTGATGTTGTGGCGCGATTCCAACCTTTCGACCTTTTAACAAACATTTTAAATCATTAGCCGTGAACGGAAGGAAACGAGAATAATAAGTGTTATGAAGTGACGGATGCCCTACCAGGTAGTACCAGCGTGGAGTGTATGTTCTACCAGGTAGTACCAGCGTGGAGTGTATGTTCTACCAGGTAATACCAGCGTGGAGTGTATGTTCTACCAGGTAGTACCAGCGTGGAGTGTATGTTCTACCAGGTAGTACCAGCGTGGAGTGTATGTTCTACCAGGTAGTACCAGCGTGGAGTGTATGTTCTACCAGGTAGTACCAGCGTGGAGTGTATGTTCTACCAGGTAATACCAGCATGGAGTGTACAGCAGTTTAACTTTGTCGATGTCACGGCTCAGTATAAAGCATAGCATCAAAGTTCCGAGTAGCTGCATCTCCTATCCACTCCAATGAAAATGTAGGAAACCTTTCATACTTATGTACTACTCTGTCAAGAAAGTACCGGGAAAAGATTAATAAAACACAAAATGTTAGTTATTCATCCAAATTTATTTTATCACTTTCAAAGTATGCTCCTTCAGAAACGACACACTTACGCCAACTAATAATACAATCATAAAAATATTTTTGTAAATGCTTATTCCAGAATTGAGTTCAGTTCTCGCCGCGAATTCTCATTTATGTCTTCTACTGAATGAAAACGGGTGCCACGAAGTGGTAATTTGAGTTTAGGAAAAATAAAGAAAGTCGGCTGGAACCATATCTACGAGTATGAATAAGGTGGTTGCTTAATGGTATATTTGTTTAGTTTTGCTCAAAAAATCGTTCACAATGATGGCCTTGTGCGAAGGCGCATTATCATGGTGCAAAATCCAAGAATTTTCTTTCCATAAATCTGGCCTTTTTCGTCTAATTTGCTCTCTTAAATGCCGCATAACGCCCGATTAATATTCTTTATTTACCGTTTGACCTTCCGGCAAGATTGTCAGTCACTATTTCCTTCACTTTTGCGATGTTAACTTCAGTTGCAGACGTTGATGGCCTACCAGAGCTAGGCAAATCTTCTATCACACCTCGACCGCTTTTGAACGCTTTGTACCACTCATAAGCGCGTGTTTTTGATAAAGTCGATTCACCGTAAGCCTTCTGTAACATTTTCAGTGATTCCGAACACCAAATTCCATTGGCGATGCAAAATTTAGGACAAACTCTTTGTTCGATGTTTTTGTCCATTATGAAATTCGCAATACACACTAGATATGATATAATTAAAAACAGCACTGTATTTAATCTAATTAACAGATGTAACTCAAACTCCGCGCCAAAATGGAAAACAGTTGTGAAAATCTAACAACAACAAAAAAAATACAAAAAAAATATTTTGGAACCATAAACAAATCATCCATTCCCGATACTTTTTTGGCTGAATGTATAATCTTCTCTCAGATAGTTACATGTGAGTCATCCGCTATGTGAGCCCCGCAGACGAGGTACGAGGTACGAGGTAGGGACGCAGGTACGAACTGCTACTGTTATTTGTGTTCCACCGCCTGCCGCACCAACATCCTCGGTATTTGCGCCATCACGTATCACCATAATCGACGAAAAGACGTGTTCACCCCCCTGCACCTCCTGCGAGCCCCGGGTTACACCGCTTCTGTGGCGTGTGATGTTACAGTAATTGATTTCTTGCGTGCGCACCAACCTACTTACCATTTTTCGTTTAATATAGTGCGTTTAGAGATAGGATTTAGTCGGTGAATGTTCGCAGCAAACATCGATGTAGTGTGGAGCATAACAATTGCTGCAGTCAAAGTATACTGATCTCATCTTAGATTACAAGAATGTCATCAAAGGCGTACTCAGCTTGGTGAGTCCGTGGCTCCACCGAGCGCTATGCTCTGCAGACATAGGTCCTCCGTATATTTTGCAAATGAAATATTGCATTCAGATATTTCAGAATGTTAGCATAGGTACATAACATGATAAGGTCTGACTGCCGCTAATAAAGCAGGGCACATCTCTACGACGCGCGATGCGACGTCCGTATTCGTATGTGTAGCTTTTCACTCGGTTGAAGGATGATTTTTTCGCTAATTTGAGCCCTTCCCTCCTCACTTACCCCTCTAACCCCCCTCCCCGCGCGGTAAGGTAGTAAATAAAGTGTTTCGGCGTCACACACAAAGTAATGTTATAAGTTATAATAACAAAGACGATGTTATAATAAGTTATAATAATAATAACGTTCCCCGCACAGCCGTCATGTTTGCAAATTGTTTGGTAGTAGAAGCTCCCGTCCGCTTCCGACTTCCCCACTGATCAAATGACAATTATAATATTACTAGCGACCCGCCCCGGCTTCGCTCGGGACCAATTTAGAGCAAAAAAGGTAATCCATGTTCTTTCGGTTGCCCTTTGCGTTCCAGGGTACCCTGTTTAGACAGTTCCGCGGGTTAAAATTTCCATTAGTGGACAACGATTTAAGTGGCGGGGGGGAGGGAGGAGGGGTACCCCCTGTATAACCCCCACCCCGCGGAGCCCCATGGTTATGGGCATATCCATGGTTAAAATTTTGAGGTTAGAATAGCGTTAAGGTAAACGGCCCAGTAACCGTTAAGTTTTGAACTTCACTGACTTTGCAGGTTTACTATGCTAAAACTAGAACACTTACAAAAAAAATAATTACATGACTAGACAGATAATTTAAACTAGTTTTAGTGTAATTTTTTATTAGTATGCATTTCTTTAACAATAATACAAAAAAATAAAATAAAGGGCTAATTGTACCAGTACCCAGTAGATTTGTACTAGAAAACGTTAAATTGTCCCTGAATCCGGTAATTTCCACCGCAAATTTGAACTCTATTGCTTTACGATAAAGTTCACAGAAGTGCTATTTTTGCATTTCTGTGTAAAATAAATAAAAAATGGTTTATCCAAAGAAAATACATTTTAATTAATGAAAAATTCTAAAATGTATTACTTACACAAATTATAGGTAATAGTTGCCAGAACTCTTTTATCAGACGGTGACAAAAAGAAAGCGCTTTCATTGCAATTAAAAATCCTACGTGGATCTCGAGTTGCTTCTTCGAGATGTCGTCATTTCAGCCGCAAGACGTTCATTGCTGGACATAGGCCTCTCCTTAGTGTCGCCACATTGACCGGTCCCGTGCGACTCGCATCCAGCGGATTCCGGCAACCTTCATCTGTCCACCTACTGGCAGGCCGTCCAACGCAATGTCTTCCGGTTCGCGGTCGCTACTCCAGAACTTTTCGGCCCCATCGGCCATCCGTTCTGCGAGCAATGTGCCCTGCCCACTGCCACTTAAGTTTGGCAATTCTTCGGGCTACATCGGTAACCTTGGTTCTCTTGCAGATGTCTTCATTTCTGATTCGATCACGCAAAGAAACTCCGAGCATAGCCATCTCCATTGCCCTTGGGTGACTTTAAGCCTTCTGATGAGGCCCATTGTGAGCGACCACGTTTCGGTCTCGTTTGTAATCAATGGCAACATACACTGGTACACATATAATAGACTTTCCTCTTGAGACACTGCGGTAAGTTGGACGAGAAGATACAGCGCAACTTCCCGAAAGCTGCCCAGCCGAGTCAGATTCGACGATTGACCTCTTTCTCGAAGTTAGACCTACCTAACTGGACCGTTTGTCCCATCATCCCATGCACACATGATCGTCTACAACTTCGAGTGTAGAGTCTCCGATTTTGATAGGAATGGGTGTGACATGGGCATTCAACATGACCTTGGTTTTGTCCCTGTTCATTTTAAGACCCACTCTTCCGGAAGCTCTGCTGAGGTCATCGAGCATTATACTGAGGTCTTCCATGGTCTCAGCCATGACCACTGTATCGTCGGCAAACCGAAGGTGCGTAATATACTCGCCATTGACGTTGATACAGCCTAGCCATCTCCAGTCCAGAACCTTGAGTATTCAAGGTTCTAGACTGGAGATGATGATCCTCCAGTGCAGCGGTGAACAGTTTCGGAGATATGGACGTCTCCCTGTCTCACACCTCGCTGCAGAAGAATAGGTTCCGAGGCTTGGTCCTGAAGTCGGACTGACATGGTGGCGTTTTTGTACAAACACTTCAACACCTCGATGTACCGATAGTCGATTTGGCACCATTGAAGAGACTGCAGTACAACCCAGGTCTCGATCGAATCGAAGGGCTTTCTCGTAGTCCACAAACGCTAAACAGAGAGGCAGGTTATACTCTTCGGTCTTCTGTATAACCTGTCGCAGCGTATGTATGTGGTCCACGGTGCTAAAGCCTTTTCGGAGACCGGCTTGTTCGGGAGGCTGAAACTCGTCAAACCTGCGCGCAGACGATTCTTGATGACTCTTGAAAACAACTTGTAGACATGGCTTAGAAGTGAGATGGGCCTATAATTCTTCAACCAGTATTGTCGCCCTTCTTGAAGATGAGTACCACCACACCCCTGCACTATGCCCCTGGCGTTTAGTTTGCTTCAAATTACTGCGTGGTTATCAATATCCATACTACGAGTAAAACAGCAGCGCGCCACACGATGCGCATCGAAAAACCTGGTTTCAGAACAGCAAAGCAGTAACGCGGAAAAATTAGAAAATCATAAAAAATCTAAAGATGCAATCGAATCCAGGTGATTACAACACAAACAAGGACCATAGAAACTACATTCTATTGATTCGAAGGAAAAGAGGACAAGGCAATAAGGACGATATCGGGTTTAAATGCAACTGTTAATGCAAGTCCCAATAACCGACCAAAATGTATTCTACAGTTTTAAAGGAAAATGAGACCTATTTCAAGGCAATAAGTACACAATAACGGGTTTCGGTACAACGTGTATTACCGGGTCGATCATGTACCAATATCCGGTAAAAAAAATACGATTTTAACGGGTACTATTGGTACTAACAAACCCCTACTTGACCAGTAGGGGTTTGTTAGTACCAATAGATGTGAACGCCAAAAATATTTATTTCTCAATTAGATTCACCTCAATTTATAGGTTATATCGCAAAATAATATACTTACTTAAATGTTTTAGAAAATTAACACTCATAGCTTAACGTTATCCGTCGTAGTATGGCTAGCTGATCAATGGGACGTGGTGGTTTCGTAGTTCACTGACAGAACTTTGAACTTACATAATATTTTCCTAGAGCAAACTTTTGTAATCGCATGGTTTTGACGCCATTAAACTTTTTGGACAATGTTGCCATTACAATTGTACAAAATATTACCGAGAAGGTATTGTCATTCGCAAACTTTGATTTATTATTGGTAGAAATGTGCAATAATAAAAAAACTTACATGTTAACAGGTACTGGTACACTAACGGGAATACGTACTTTTACCTTAATTAGTTATTAGAATGAAAAGGAGTAAAAATTTAGTATCGTTTGGCAGGAGGAGGGAGGAGGGAGGGAGAGGTGCCAAAACAAATGCAATGCTCTTGCATCCGAGTCGAGGGACACCCAGTCGACGGAGCCCTACTTCTTAATGGCTTATTAAAAATAACCACGAAGGGTATAGCGGTCGCTTTGCTCGATCATATAACCCTGCCATACCCTTCTAACCCTTCTAAACTATCCGCGTCGGGGTGCTCCAAGTTGGCCTAGGTAAAACTAGTTTGTCATCAACCACCTCATTAAAACTTGGTGCTCAATTTACTAAATTGGTGATCAATTGATATTTTAGATGATAGATGTCATAACCTCTTATTCTGATAAGATCCCACCACTGTATGCATTTATTCATTCACCTGCTTTGGGATCTTTCTCAAATAAAAACTACATTTATTGATTACTCAACATCTTTAATTTAATCCATCTTAAAACCACATATCACCAAAATAAACTCATACATTTTTAGTAAAGTAGATCATCATCATCATCAGCCTATAATGTTCCCACTGCTGGGACACAGGCCTCTCTATGAGGGGGAATGGCTGGCCAAGTGCGGGTTGGTAGATGTCACATGTCTTAGATATTGTAAATTCCAAAAATACATGCAAGTAACGCAAATTTTCACTTTGACATTGTAGCAACTACATTTAAAAACATTCCAATTGCCTATACACTTTTAAACCCATAATCAAAATAAAACCAGCCAGTATATACCATAGACATAAAATTCTATCAAATTTATATTCCAACATTAGTGGTTTTGAAACATTAGCTATCCGTCTGTTAAATCGATTTGCTCCGATCGATCAAAATCGATAATCGTTTTTTTTTTCATCTTCATACCCCGACATTTAGTCTGACCTTCTCAAGCCCAAACATTAAATTATTAAAATGTACTTTTTTACTTACTTTATTCGTTTTTTATGACGTTCGATAGTCATTGCTCATTGTTGAAACTTCATTTTTCAAACGGCAATTAAACGATTATTCCAAAACTTTAATTTGTGTTGATTATTTTAAAACTTGTAATTTTTGTTGTATATTTTTAATTTAATAAAACTTTGATTAATATAATATTACGGCGTTTATTTCGAATTATATTTGGCAAATTAGGAGAAAATCAATTTAAATAAATAATCGATTATATTTTAAAGAAAAACCGATTAATAATAATAATACTTTATTAATAAAAAAAAAACATACAGAGTTTGAAAAACAGCTTAATATTTGGTTAAGAAATACTTTTATAGTTTATGTTGCAAATTCTGTATAAGAATAATACTCTACCTCTTAAGCTAGGGTATACCTGTATTATAAGAGGTAGTTTACGGTCAATAATCAACAAAAACTTATATCTCAAGTGGACTGTGTCATTCTACTGTATGGTATACAAGAGTAGAATTGTATGTTATGTGTTTGTGTATGTGAGTGGTGTGTGTGTGTGTAGGTGTGAGTGTATGTGTGTGTAGATGTGGGTGTAGGTGTGTGTGTGTGAGTGTATTATACAAGATAGGTGAGTAAAGACTCCGTGTTAGAGTAATCCTTAAGGAGCAGCCATTCTGTTAATTTAGATTTTAGTGTATGTGAGTTTAGATTTTATAATATTGAGATGTTTGTTAATGTTTTTATAGATATGAGTACTTGTATATAATATTCATGCTTGGCGAAAGAGGTCTTGTTTTGTACATTTGGTGCAACGTACGTGCGTTTATTTGTGATAAGAGGAGGAAAGCCTGCGAGTTTTCTAAGGGTGGATTTAAGCACATAAAGCTGACGAACCGTAAGTACTTTACAGTCAGAGAACAGTTCAGTTGTTGGATACCGCTTTTTCGTTATGATTTTAAGTATAACTCGCTGTGCTCTTTCCACCCTCAGAAATCTAGTCTTAGCAGCACCGCCCCACACAACTATGCAATATAACCAATCACTGATTGGCATAGTGCAAGGTACACCATCTTAAGAGTTTTTAGGTCGGCGGATACTCTAAGAGACTTAAATATATGTATAAAACGATGCCTTTTTTTTTTTTTTTTTTTCGGATGGGAAATCCTCAAATGACTTCTCCCGCTCTGGGCGGAGCAGGAGGGAGTGTCAGACTTTTACTGACTAAATCCCATCCATGAACATGGATGGGATTTAGTCAGTAAAAGTCTGACACTACCTACATCGCCCTTTGTGTTCCGGGACCACGGTATCTCTTTCGAACAGTCCCGCAACCCCGGCAATAAAACGACGCCTTAGAGTGAAAGCCTCGTAAGTGTAAAAGAAGTAACTTTTCAGGAGGAAGAAAAGGCTGCGTGCTGTAAAATTTTTGTACGGCGTCATTTAGGTATTTTTATTAATTAATATGGAAATTTTACCCGCTTTTATATCCAGAACTGTTCGATACTATAAGATTGTCTGAAATGCATAATGCATGCTACTTACGAGGTATTCGTAACTGACAGATGCGAATATTTACGAGGTTCTCAATTACTGTCATAGATGGCGCTACGAGTACCGAATGAACAAATTAGTCAGATCAGAATGTGCGTTGCGAGGTTTTCTTCCTAGAAACGCAATAAAATAAATTTGAGCTAAAATGCATTCCCGAGGTTTTCCCTCTAAGACGACGAAAACGTAAAGTTCTGGTGGTGACGGCGTCAATTTGTTGGTCCCATCTCAGTCCGTCGTCTATGTGTACTCCGAGGTATTTAACGTTTTCGGATCTAGCAAGCAGAGCACAAGTGCAGGGGGTGGGTGAGTTTGTGCAGGAATGAGGAGTTATACTAAAAGGAGATGGTTTAGCGTTACGTAGTATAGCAAAGGGGATATAAGTAGTTATTTGTAGGTTTAATGTAAGAAGGTTCGAGTTTAACCACATCATAACTTTAGCTATGGCCACCTCCGCATTTGCTTTCACAATGTCCCATGTTTCCCGTGATTCGTAATATCCCGTGATTCCTTCTACAAGAATTGCAGACATTGCAATTCTTGTGGACGCCGGATCTGCGTAAGCGTAAATTCTACCTTTTGGGAGACTCAGCCTACAGAGGTCATTTACGTACATCTGAAATAGAGTCGGGGATAGAATCCCTTCCTGGGGAACACCATAGGACACGAGGAACTCATCACTTAGGTGAGTATCAATTTTAATGCATTGCTTACGGTTTTCTAGGTAATCCTTAAATATTTCTAGCGGCATTCCACGCACACCGATACTTTCCAGCTTCATGATGAGTTTGGGAACAGAGACCGTGTCAAAAGCCTTCGAAAGGTCCAGGAATATACCTAGGCATTTCGATTTCTTATCTAGATTTGAGGCAACCTGTTGCGTGAAGTCCAGTACTGCATCATTATGATATGATCGATTTTTTTGCAAAGAAAAACAATCGATTATTTAATAATCGACTTTTCATATAGAATGTTACATCCCTGAGGTTCAGCACCCGGGCACGAAATGACAATTTATCCAACCTAAAAATCTGACTAGTATTATATTATCTGTGCTAAAAATGTGAAAATGGCGTGCCATGTTCCAATTTGTATAGAAACTTTCAAGAATTAAATCTTGTAAACCGTGGGCGTCCGCGTATTGAAAATTTCTAAAAAGCTTTATATGTATGTGTAATATCTACAAAAAAATATATGAACTTCGAAATCGGCGTCCAGTAATGGAAATTTTATCCGTTCCGCGACCTCGGCTGTTGCGATAACTCCTAAGATATTCATTTAAATTGAATAGTGGTTAGGGTAAATACGTTCTAAAATAGATATTAAAGATAATCTATTTATAGATTTACACCATACACCATTTATAAGCTTCTAAAAATAATAATGCAAAACATAAAAGATGCAAATGGTTAAGTGACCCGAATGGCGCATGGTAGTGAGACTGCCTTACGTTCTTAGGGTTCCGGGTTCGAATTCCGGTCGGAGCAAATGTTTGTGTGATGAGCATGGACATTTGTTTCCGAGTCATGGATGTTTATATGTATAATAAGTATGTAGATAGATAGATAGATAAAACATTTATTTAGTGCACTCAAAAGACATAACACAACACACAGAGGTACAATAATTAAATGATACAATTTACATGATAAAAACAAGGTGACAATATACAAAGAGAAGGACATATTTAGGAAATAAGTATAGTAGCACCATGACATACTTAAAATAAAATAACGATAATATACAAGGTGCGGTGTGCGTCTCAAGGTTGCACCGAATGGGAGTCCAGCTCAGCATGTGTCAGGCATGCACCTGACACTGATATTCTGCTGGATCCCTGTAGTGACATACGGACGTCGAGCAGACGAGATAAATTGGTGTTGTAATAAAGTGTTATTCATGCGCGGAGTGAAATTAGTAAGTATACCCTCAACTTAAATTAAGTATTTGACAGTAAGTTTACTTACTTAACTGTGTTGGAAACGTTCTTGCTCGTTGATGTGTGTGTTATATATATATTAAGTTTTATTATGTTTATATGTATAATGCTTACTTATATGAGTAATGTATTTACAAACAAAAAGTATCTATGTAGTATATCAACTATCTGGTGTCCACGACACAACCCTCTTTGCTTAGTGTGGCTCTAGATGGCGCTGTGTGTTAATGTCCAGCGATATTAATTTATTTAATTTTTTTGAATGCATAAGTGACCAACTGTTACACTGCGACCCCATTTGTTTCGCTGAGAATGTTATTTTCAGATGCGCGTAATTTTAATTCTGTGATATCTTCTAAATTGTTAATTTAAATAAGGATTATTGCTGTATTGCTTAAAATCGCTTTCATAAATAAGCCATTATTTCTCGTAAAAAGTAAAGGATAAAAAATGTTTCTTGTGGGATATCCCTAAGAGATAGACATATACCATCGCGGATTTTTTGTAGACATTTTTAAGGTGTACAATACTGTTGTACATCATTTTGATCTATCTCGTAGGGTTCAGCCAGCGTTTGCGATGTAAGCGCAAAAAAATGTTTATTTACGACATCACATTAGAAACCTCTAAAATTATCAGTGTTTCTCTACTATATTATGTATGTTATATACATATAAACCTTCCTCTTGAATCACTCTATCTATTAAAAAAACCCGCATCAGAATCCGTTGCGTAGTTTTAAAGATCTAAGCACACTTAGGACAGACAGACCGACAGCGAGAATTGACTTTGTTTTATACTATGTACTTATACGCAATAGGGCTAGGTACTAACTTCAGCAAACAACAGACAGATACGGCAGGCAAAGGCATCTACTACTATCACTCATCACTCAGTGAGTAGGTATTTAGTTGTTTGTTTGACACTGTCACCCTCTTTCACATTAAATACTGTTGAATAAAGGAATAAAACTTTTTTGCAAAAAAGTTTTTTTATTTTTTTATTTTTAGTTGTAATATCCTATACAAAAGTTTGTTATGCATTTTTGACACTGTTAAAAAATCCATGTCATGTCATGGTAATAGCCTTATCTCAAAAAAATGGAACTTAACAAACCTAAACTGTCGAAATTTGGGTGTATTGTACACATCTGCGTACCCCTCAGAGCATACAGGCGTGATGTTACGTCATGATGTTGTATAAACAATAAACATCCAAGCGATTGCAGCAATCACGACCGATTTACCGTCTATTTTTGAAGAGTTCCATTGTATATCTCCGAAGATCAGCATCAGATCTTCACCAAATTTAAATGGGACCATCTCAGGAGTATATTATTTCAAATAAAAAAAGAATTTTGAGAATCGCTCCACAAATGGGGGAGAAATCGGTGAATATGTTAAAATTAGACCACACGACTGAAGTAAAAATGTTCATAAAACGAAAACTACTGGGCCAAAATATGAATGTTATAATGTTCAATTTTTATGGGACCAAATGGCTACTACTCCGCATCAAACTAAAGAAGAATCGCGTAAATCTGATCATAAATCTCAGCGTAATCGGTGTACATACATAAAAAAAAAACAATCGATTGAGAACCTCCTCCTTTTGGAAGTCGGTTAAAAAACACGCCTGCCATGTCGAAAAGTGAACTAAAAAAAAATACAAGTTGAATAATTTCAGTGTTAAATGAGAACAATTAAAGAAAAACTGAAAGCCAACATTTTTATCGAAGTCGGGGGGGACCTATAAATGTTTCACAGAATTGACCCCGTAACGTGTCAAATTCAACAGTGCTAGGCTCAATACCCAAACTGACAGAGGCCGGCTGCCGCGCATCATCTTGTCATTAAACTTTACGAAGCCGGCTTGTGGTATTCTTCCGGTTCAAGTTGGTCAGCCGTTAGCGCACGTGACACGTCATACCAATTTTCAGACGACCCCTATAGTATAACAGCAATAAAAAAAACAGGGCGGGTCGGTTAACTGAACTATTAGAAACAACTTTTGAAAAATTAAGTTATTATCAAACCAGTAAAAGCTTAGTGGTGAGAACTCAAGACGTATGTACTTACTTTAGTGAAGAAAAACATCGTGGGGAAACCAGCATGTCTAAGAGATATTTCTCGACGGCATGTTAAGCCAAGTCAGAGGCCTATGGACGGCATAAAAACTGACACCAGGTTAGGCACTAACCACTAACCACACGATAAAGAAGACGATCAATATTTTTTATTAAATGCTACTCAATGAGACTTATCTACTAGAGGGATAACATTTATTCATTAACACATACATTTGTTTTAACAGGTAAAACCCAAGCTAACAAAAGTAGTAATAAATTGCTAATTATTCAGTCCCAAGTAACGGGTCTGGGTAGAAACACAAATTACTCAGAAGACAACAAAGTAAGTCACCCTCTGGAATTCCGCCAAAGAGCAAGAAAATATGTCTAAACGCCGAGAGACATTATTAAGTATTCTTACTGCACGAATCCCTGGTGCAAACTTTAATAAGTTTGTACGGTTTGCCGGAACTTGCCGATCTGGAACGAGCAATCCTAACGATTCCAATATTTGTGGATTATTCAGCATACCACGAAACTCATAAAAAAACATATTTAACTAGGACGAGGTTGCGCCACTACTTCCAACTTATAGTACTCAACCATCCCTATGACAAAGAGTGTTGGATACAGAAGTGGGTAGAAAGGGTAAACACCAAACTGCTTCCAGTACAGGTATGTGGTAAATTTGTTCTGCATCTTTTCCAGCATCTGGGAATACTTCACTTCATAAGGATTCTAGATGATAGCACTAGTTTCCAAGTTGCTTCGCACCAACACATTGTAAAGGGCTTTCACTGCTGCCATATTAGTGAAGTCACAGGTTTCACGCAAGACAAAACCAAGATTTTTAAACGCTTTTTTGCACAGCTGCACGAAACGAAAGATCAACAGCGAAAGTAACCCCGAGATCTCGCACTAACCCAACCCGCGGTATGACGTGACCGCCCATGCAATAATCATGGCGTCGGGGTACTACGGCCCGCTTGAACGACATTACGTTACACTTCGCGTCACATTGAAGAGTAATTTATTCTCTTCACTCCACGCTACCACCCGATCGATGTCTCGCTGGAGCATTCTACAGTGTGAGTCGTCTGTGATCCGCAAGAATAGCTTGAGATCGTCAGCAAATAACAAGCAGCTAGCGTTATTAATGACTTCTGGAAGATCATTAATCATAATAATAAAATTCTAACGGTCCTAAATTTGTACCCTGACTTAACTTAAGTAAGGGTGAAATACGAGTCCGAGGTGCAATCTGCATATTCTACTATTTGTTTGCGGTTGCCCAAGTAGCTAGCAAAGAACTCTAGGAGGGCGGGGGTAAATACGGCCCTCGCAAATTTACTCAAAAGTATGTCGTTATCCACACTATCAAACGCCTTCCTGAAGTCAAAGTAAGCGACGAAGCGAATATAGCGCTGGACAACCGTCTCTGGACCTCAGCATCACGATCACGGGCGCTGCATCCTTGCAGCTTGCTGATAATGCTCCTGCAGCTCAACATTTTTGAATTAGATATAGCCTAGATATTATGTTAGGTTTCCGTTTCTCAATTCATACAACGAGTAACTTTGTCGATAGCAATGCAAGTCAAAGGAATGACAGAGTGAACTCGATAATTCTCCCCTCCTTGGGAAATCAGGTTTTTTTTGTTCAGTCAGAAATAAGAATAGAAGAAGATAATATTATGTATGTTAAGTGGAACAGAATGGAGAAAGAAAGATAGAATGGATGCGCGAACGTAGGGAGTAACTTTTTTGTATTCTTTTTATAGATTAGACCCTGGGGGTCATAATCATCATCATCATCAGCCAATTAATGTTCCCACTGTTGGGACACAGGCCTCCTCTCTATGAGAGGGAATGGGCTATAATCCACCACGCGGGCCCAGTGCGTATTGATAGATGTCACATGTCTTCGAATTTTTTGGTTCTAGGACATGCCGGTTTGCTCACGATGTTTTCCTTCACCGTTTTGAGAGTGAAACTAAAAAAGTAATGAAATAAATTACACAAAGTAATGCGCCTATCTGGGTTCAAACCCACGACTTACTGTTCGTAAGTTGGGGCCGCCACCACTGGGCCACCGCTGCCCTGGGGGTCAGAAGGTATGAATTCGGGGTCTGGCCGCTGTCAGTGAGTTTTAGCTTCCACAGACCACCACGTCACACATGTTTTGTAGTTCGTTGGTCATACCTGCATTGTGCTCATCCATCTGTATTTTCGTGATGAAAATGGGCACGCACTCGGAGCAAGGGTGGGGCCGGGACAGCTGGGGGCGGACCTAGACGGCGAGGACGAAATAATGACGGTCTGTGTCAGTATGTTCTTCAGACTGTATTAGTTTCCCTGCTACTTTCCTGGAGGAAGGAGATATCGTCATCGGGACGATAAGGGGCCTTTTTGAAGAGAACCGCATTACTCTGATCGTGGTTGAGATCAGTTCTCCTGTTCCGGACACCAAGCGCCTAAGACGGAGGTTTGGAAGATGCGGCAAGGATTATTCATTATATTACAAAAGTTATAAACTCAAACTCAAACTCAAAGCATTTATTTCAATTAGACCATTACGGCACTTTTGAATGTCAAAAATACAAAAAAGAAAATCAAAGCTACAGTCCCAGTCACAAGGCATAATAACTTGAGAAAGTACTGTAGTTGCCCATTCCCTAGCGTAGATCTCTATGGAGAAGAACGGGCAAGAAACTCCATGGACACTCTTTTAAAAACAAAATATTGTTACAAAATCTTGGTTACATCTTTAATTTTGAGATTATACATATATGTGAGAACGATGTAGAAAGACGTGCACACTAAGAGCGTCCAGAGTAAAAGATTAGATCAACAGTTTACGAATAAAGTAATTAAAATGAACCTTGGCAGCTAAGAGATGACCAGTCCCAACTGACAGCGCCCGTTCACGAACATGACGCATGTACCGGCGCCATTCAACTCAACCATATTGAAGGGAACTAAATGACCCGACACACCCGCCACCATCAGCGAGACATTTAAGTGAGCATGACATTCTCTCAGCCACCAAGGCATATTCAAGTCAATGAAATATAAATAAATGTAAATGGTGGCTGAATAGTACAAAGTACTCACACATGTGCTATGCAATTATATAATATTATGAACTGGAATCTATATAATGCAAGTATATTTTTACAATCTTCTGCAGCTTCCACAAAACATTAACATGGGAATCAATTCTTCATCTTCTTCTTTACGTGTCGATGGACTCAAATAATGCCCGACCCAAACAATCAATTAATTTGCCCCCCCCCCCCTATGGTTGTGGAGCAGGACCAGCATTTAGCCAAGCATTTTTATCATCAATGTAATCCCCCAACTTATAATATGCTTGCCTACATAGTGTGCGTTTTATACAAGATTTAAATTTCGTCTCGTTCAGTTGAAGAATGTGGGGAGGTATTTTATTGTAACATTTCAAACAGTACCCCATGAAAGATGAATCTACTTTAGCAAGCCTGAAACCTGGCTGAACTAGTTGGTCCCTATTTCTAGTGTTATAGTGGTGGTATATTGTTAGTAGCTTGTTTGTATAGGTTATGGTTTGAGGGTTATGTTCGAAAAACAGGATTCAGGACGCAATTCTTCATTATTTTGTATCAAATTTGTTATAACTGAGTTTTGAGTTGATTCGATCAAGTAGTAAGATTTTTCCACAAAAAACTTCAACCCTAAACTTCTTTTTTCAGCACTTTAAGCGGTTGAAAAACTTAGGTATGTATTAGGTATTATTTCCGTAAGTTTGTATTCTTGCCATGTTTCATGTTTTTGAGACAGGATCACGCATTTCGGGCCTGTGGACGGTGGGCTATGGGCTAGCTCGCCGTCCGTCCGTCTCATGACGACAGGCCGTGTCGACGGCGCGTTCGTGTTCCACGCGCGCCTCAAAGAGAGTCAGCAATAGGAAGGGGTCCGCAAGGACCGATGCCTGCCGGGGTTGCGGGACTGTTCGAAAGAGATACCGTGACCCCGGAATACAAAGGGCGATGAAGGAACATGGATGGGTTTTAGTCAGTAAAAGTCTGACACTCCCTCCTGCTCCGCCCAGAGCGGGAGAAGTCATTCGATGATTCCCAAACGAAAAAAAAAAAAAAAAAAAAAAAGGATCACGCATTTACATTTTTCAGGTTTTCGCCCGTGGTCCCGGTCCCTTAGACCCTGGACCACGGGACCACGAGTATTTTTTAGCCCGTGGTTCCTTCAAAAAATATACATATACTGCCGAATTAAATTGTGCTTAGATATTTGAAATGCAGTCATTGACATTTTAATTAAATTTGATGTCATGTTTTTACATAAATATATTTACATTTGTGACAGAAAGTGAGTGTATTTTTTTTGGCGAAGGAGGCCGGCGGAGGCCCGGTACTTCGGGGACCGAAATCAAAGAGAGTTATTTAATATGCGAGCGAAGCGAGCGCGCGTCATAAAACCTATTCAGTAGCACTAATGATGCTTGCGAGTAGCGCAAGTCTCTACATCCAAGATGCGTTTCTCGCAAGCATAGGTTTAAAGATATTTATTTCTCATAAGAACTTAATAAATAACAGTTCACTTATAATGAGATACAAAGTTACTCCTTAATTACTTATACAGGGTGTGGCGTAAGTAGTGGTCCACCGTTCAGGATTCGATGAACCAGATAATTAACTATAACAATTAAAAATTTAAACCATTTATACCCAAGGGTTCCGAAAATATTTCCTTTTTGTCTTTTATTTACGAAATTTCTACCTTTTTTTACAAATTTGGTTGTAGTTTCAACAAAAGTCATTATTCTTTCATTATGACTTCTGTTAATTACTGCTGAATACTAGAGCTACCATGACAAATTATGATTTTTTATGTAAATTCAGCTCTTTTGAAGAAAAAGTTGGTTCTTCTCTAATTTTAACCCAAATTTTTAACACACCATCAAGTTCAAGAGCGATTTTTGTAAAAAAAACGTACCACATTGTCAGTGCCCATGTATTTAATAATATGCCTACTAAATGCCAATTTCAAAATGATATCATTATAACAGATCCAATAACAACAAGATATTCAATGTTAATTGAAGAAAAGAAGATTTTCATTTAACTACTTTTTTAAACTTTATTGCGTTAATACTATTACAAAACGTATTAAAACTTAAAAAACGGATACAACCTAACTTTTTACATTTCTAATGTGATTTGTGTTGAAGCACAAACATGTCAGGTAAAAAATACCTGACCCTTTTTTTACCTGAGACATCGTTTGTTAACAAAAACCCGTTGAAGCTTTGACAATAGGAGTGATAAGGAAAAGATATGGTAGGGTATTGCTATCTCTTTCATTACTAACGTTGAAATATCCAAAAATCTCGAAATGATTTAGTACGATCTCGTCACCCGTGTCGTGCGTCGTATGCGTTTCGTTTTTATTCTGCCTGTGTTTACCTCCGCCATTTCTTTACCCTTGCCTGACCCCGGACTCTGTTTAATTTGCCTACTGATTGGACTTGTTGTTTTGGTGATCTCTGCGATATTGGCTACGTGTACTGGTGACTGGCTTGCTCAATGATTTGGACAAACGTGCAGTGAGTGACAATTAAAAAATGCCTCAGTACACATCACCGCGCGAATATGCTGCCATGCATTTTATTTATGGCGAATGCAGAGGTGTCGGTAGAGAAGCAGCTCGTCTTTATCGGGAGAGATATCCCGATCGAAGACATCCAGACCACCGAGTTTTTGGGAGAGTGCATAACGCATACACCGAGGGAAGGATACCCGGCACAGGCGTAGGCGGTGCAGGTGAAGGACGACCGCGACGACACAACGATGAAGAGGTAATGAATTTAGTTACAGAAGATAATTCAACATCAATCCGTGTCTTAAGTCGCAGAACTGGCATATCAACTAGATCTGTACATCGAATACTCAAAAGACATGAACTGTACCCATACCACTATCAAAGGGTACAGTCATTGCTACCAAGAGATTATCACTTGAGAGTAACATTTTTTAGAGTAATGCTACGCAGAATAAGAGAAGACCCGCAGTTTTTTAATAAAATACTATGGAGCGACGAGTCATCATGCAAAAAAGATGGATATTTAAATCTACACAATTTGCATAACTGGCAGCTAGAAAACCCGCATCTCATAAGGCAAGACAGATCACAGTATCAATTTAAAATAAACCTTTGGACCGGTATCATTAACGGACAGATAATCGGTCCACACGAGCTGCCAGAAACATTAAATGCAGAAAGATATTTAAGTTTTTTGCAAATTGACTTGTCCTTGCTTCTGGAAGGTGTCGTTCCTGAAGTCCAAGAAGACATGTGGCTGCAGAACGATGTCTGTCCCGCTCACTATGCTGTTAGAGTACGAGAGCACCTTGATACAGCGTATCCAAATAGGTGGGTTGGGCGCTTAGGTCCAATATTGTGGCCACCACGCTCGCCAGATCTAAATCCCCTAGATTTCTATTATTGGGGTTGCATCAAAGAAAAAGTCTATAGCAAAGAAATCACAAGTATTACCAATTGAGGACTAGAATCCAGGCAGCAGCTAGAGAAGTCAGCGAAAGCGGATTTGTCCGACGACTTAAACGGTCGTTTATTCGACGTTGCAGAGCGTGTATTGCTGCGAATGGGGGCCATTTTGAACATTTCGTTTAATTTTAATGATTGTAATCATGACAAAGATTAATAATAAATGATAAATAAAGTGATTTGTTTTTTTTTTTTTAATTCTTTGTTCAAATACCTGAAGTAACAAGTTAGGTCTACATAACTCTGTTATAGTAGTTTTTTTTAAAACAAATGGTCATTGACACTGTAGTGCATTTTTTAGCAAATATCGTAAGTATTAACGCAATAAAGTTTAAAAAAATAGTTTAATGAAAATCTTCTTTTCTTCAATTAAAATTGAATATCTTTTTGTTGAATTATTGGATCTGTTATAATGATATCATTTTGAAATTGGCATTTAGTAGGCATATTATTAAATACATAGGCACTGACAATGTGGTACGTTTTTTTTTACAAAAATCGCTCTTGAACTTGATGGTGTGTTAAAAATTTGAGTTAAAATTAGAGAAGAACCAACTTTTTCTTCAAAAGAGCTGAATTTACATAAAAAATCATAATTTATCGTGGTAGCTCTAGTATTCAGCAGTAATTAACAGAAATCAAAATGAAAGATTAATGACTTTTGTTGAAACTACAACCAAATTTGTAATAAAGGGTAGAAATTTCGTAAATAAAAGACAAAAAGGAAATATTTTCGGAACCCTTGGGTATAAATGGTTTAAATTTTTAATTGTTATAGTTATTTATCTGGTTCATCGAATCCTGAACGGTGGACCACTACTTACGCCACATCCTGTATAATAATTGCCTCTGGGGCGATGGTGACGTGACGTTATTGGGTAGAAACATGTTTCTTTAATTTACTTTTAAATATGTTAATATTATTGCATTTCTTTATGTCTTCCGGTAAATCATTGAACAGCATCGTTATTGCAACCGAATTTATTCGTTAGTAATTAGCAATCAAAAGTTAGCGATTTCGTCGTTATCTCTGTCGAGACTCCGGCCCTGGGAATACGAGAAGGACTACTGAATTTTCAGGTAATAGAGACCACGAAGAAAAACAGCTCCGTGGTCTCTTCCAGGGACCACGGACGATAAAGGGATTTGGGGGTTGTACGGTCGAACCAGCTGTTTGGTTTACATTTTACAATGTAATTTGTGGGTTAAACTGTAAACCAAATAGCTTGTTCAACCGTACTTGTAACCTAGCCAGATTTATTCCGTTCATAATAAGGCAACTATAATTGTCGATCGATACGAACCAGCTATATACAGCTGGTTCGTATCGATCACAGGGTTTAGACTGACATCATCTCGTTTGTTGACTAGTGTTATAGTGAAAGAATAGATATTAAATACTAATGTTGTCTATGTGTTTTTATTTGTAGACTAAAATAAAAGTTTCTTTTTTATTTCTAAACCATAGCCACCCTATTATTATTTTTCAATGTTCACTAGCCTATGTTACCCAGGATAACGCAAAGATTACACATACATCAAAATCGGTTTTGGCGTTTAGAAGATATGGTGGAATAAAAAACTCACAAACATACTTACGTTATGCACATGGACATGAACCCTGAGAACATAACACTTCTCTTTTGGCAGTCGTGTAAAAATTGGCAGAAAACACTTCATATAAAAATTCACGAAATGTAGTAGTAAGTTATGGGTACATATTTTTATTAGTTTTAAAAATATTATCATCAAGAATAAATTAGTTGGAGATGGCCATACCGGAGGAAAAATATGAAATTATATTAAATAGTAAGTAAATAAGCTTTATTTTTACAGGGTATAGCTAAAATTTTATATTGAGTTCATATATTATCGTAAAATACAATGTTACATTGTAAATACTTAGTTTTCATTAAGTTTACTGTGTTTTGAAATTGTTTACATTCACTCTAACCTCAAAATGACGCCCGAAATGTTTAACATAATTTTTAAAATTGATGTGGCCATCTCGCCCATACAAAAAGGAGAGATGGCCACTTCAAGTCAAGCAAAGATGGCCATGTTTAGTACTGTCATTTTTAATATTAATAATGTGTTTTTATTATATGGCAGATGCTAAACTAGTATCAGTGAAAGGCTATGGTCACTCGTGGCAAATGTAGTGAATAATCATTAAAAACTGCATAAAAATGGAGAATTGGCTGTGTATAAATCGGCAATTGTCTGTTGTGTTATTTGTGATAGACGGGTAAATGAAAATTGTACGGAGTTCGAAGACACTTGCTCCAAATGTTGTCAAGAGAAGATACAAGAGGCAAAATAAATATAAACTCAAGGTAAAGTATGGGGAAAATGGAAAGTAAGCCCTGGCCATCTATCCCGTACAACTACGGCCAACTTACCTTGATGTGCCGGGAGAGATGGCCAATTTCATTAAAAAAAAAAAAAATATATCTCTATGTTCCTTAATTAAACGTTCTATTTTGTTGATTTTTATAAGACTGATTACAGTTAATTATGATAAGATTATAGAGCTGATTGTAACAACCCTATATCAAATGTTATTTCACCTTAAAAAAACTATGGCCATCTCTAACGAGTTTACCCTATTACAGATGGCCGAAAAGTTCTGGAGTAGCGACCGCGAACTGGAAGACGTTGCGTTGGAAAGCCTCCCACTAGGTGGACCGATAACTTAGTGAAGGTTGCGGGGATCCGCTATCGATGTGGCGACACTTGGGGGAGGCCTATGTCCAGCAGTCCAGCAGATATATTACCATAGCGTTATGTATTTATATTATGTATACTGTTATGTTTTTGGTTTGACGTATGTCTATTGTAACAAATCTACTTGATCCTATCAAAATAAATGGATAAAAGCAGACTTGTTCAATTAAAATTTAATTTGGGGATAAATTTACCTAAGAGATAAAAAATATAGCTAATTATAAAAAACGTACCTACGCCCGCACTCTAGGATAGAAACGTAGTAGTTTTATAGTTTACGCACTTAATTGGTGGCGAATCAGTTCAGCACTGTAGGAATGGGAACAGGTGTTAGGGTAGCAGGTCAGTTATCAGGGCAACTTCGAGGATCAGCTTCAGGAAACCTCTGCTGGAAGGGCATCGTGGGATTTCCCAGTCACGCACCAGGACAGCTCTGTAGGAAGGCAGTGTAGATCTCAGGACCAGACGTCAGGATAGCTTTGCGAGACAAGTAGCAAGTCAGGCACGAAGACAGCTTCCGAAGATCGGTATTAGAGGCACCAGGCGGAATCTTTAGCGGAATCCCCTGGGTAATATAGAAATGTAACAGCAAAAACCAAACTGTTTTCTGATGCTTCTTATATCAGATCCAATGGTAGACTCCGTTATTAAAGTAGTCTTCCTTTTTTTAATTTTCAATTATTAGTTTTCTTCTTGTGGCCATCATCTCATCTGACAAGTGTAGTCGGCCAGGACATATCCATGAGTGCGTAAAGAATTTTATAAAAATAATTTAATTTTAAATTATTTAGTAAACAATCGTAATAATCTCTATAATACAAAATAGCTAAACACATATTGATAAAAATAATTTAAATTTTATAAACCAAAAAATCATCATAGACTAAAGTAGGAAGAGAATTAAAAAGTAATTGACAGTTTGACAATTTGGCGTGTCACAACAAGAAAATTATGATAATATTTTATTTCAGCTATTTTTAAGATAATAAATAAATATCGCTGGACATTGCACACAGCGCCATCTAGTGCCACACTAAGCAACGAGGCTTGTGAATAATGAATCGTGTTTAGATCGATTTGCTGAGTAAACAAATAAAAAGGATGATAAATAGTAATATGAATGGTGAATATAAAGTGTAAGTATAGCATAAGTACTATACTATACAGGGTTCCTGGACAACGAATGTATCAGGATTGTCACTTATAATTAAAATATACGAATAGCAAAATGTACGTTTGATCTTTTATTTAATATTGGCGACGAAATGGCCGAAGTTAAAAAGTTAAAACGCATATGATCCTCATTACGAGGAACATTCACAAGGATTGAAAACTATATTAATGAGGAATTACAGTTTTCTATTGAAGAAATTGCAACACGACTATTTTACAAACACTGAAAGATAATTTTTCCAAATTCCAAGAGCTTCAAAACGAAATTAAACAAGAAACTGAAGATAGTGAACTAAACAAAGAAATGGATTAAAGGTTCGATGTTGAATAATTATATACTAAATTACGTTCAAAAATCCTACAATTACAAAAAGAAAGTGAGATTACAATTGTGCCTCCAAATAGTGCAACGGACACACAGTCAATTTACGAATCAGCAATAACGTACAAATAAAAACCGTTTCGTATGAACTTTCAGCCGTTCCAAGAGAACGAAACTTTTATGAACTTTACCAAACGATTAAATGTTTACTTCTTGCTGAAGGTTCCCTTGCATAAAATTACAAAACTACTGAACTAGTACAACTAGTCACAACTAGTAGGAACATGGATGGGTTTTAGTCAGTAAAAGTCTGACACTCCCTCCTGCTCCGCTCAGAGCGGGAGAAGTCATTTGATGATTTCCCAACCGAAAAAAAAAAAAAAAAAGAAGGGCTGTTATGTCTTTGACGTTTGTCTATACAGGTTTCCTGGACAACGAATGTATCAGGATTGTCACTTATAATTAAAATATACGAATAGCAAAATGTACTTAATATAATGTAATGTATTTAATATATACATATATTAATATTTACTAAAGGGTGCAAATAGACCCTTAACGAAGCTGAAAGGCACTTGTTCTCCGCGTCATTGCAATCTTTTTTTTAGGGTTCCGTATCTCAAAAGGTAAAAAAGGAACCCTTATAAGATCACTTTCTTGTCAGTCTGTCAGTCTGTTCGTCTGTCCGTCTGCCGTCCGTCTGTCACCACCGATTTTCTCAGGAACGGGTGGACCTAGCAAGTTGAAATTTATACCAAATACTCTATAGTCTATAGTTCCTATTAGGTGTATCGAGGTCCTGAGTCAACATCATAAAAAGATATGGGCAAATTTAGATTTTCGCGAAAACTTGTAAGTACCAAAATTTACCTTATTTTTCAACATTTTATTTTTCGGACTTTTCCCTTTACTTGTGTTAAGACCTTGCTTTAACCAAAATTGACAGTTCTACAGGTTCTGTAGGTCAACCGGAAGTACCCTATAGGTTTTGGGTCGAAAACCTATGTGGTATTTCCCGTTGACCTAGAATCACGAAATTTGGGGAGAAGCAATGTCTTACAGCACATTTAAGGGAAACATCTGAAAACCGTAAATAAATAATTATGTGGTTTAATAACAAAAAAAAAACGATTTTACTATTACAAAATTATTATTTGCGGTTGGTGCAATAGCCGTTTCTGGGGATCGAACAGCAAAGTTAAGTTTGTCCTTTAAAAAGTTTGTACGGAACCCTCGGTGTGGACTCACTCTTGGCCGGTTTTTTTTGTTTTGGACCATTACCATAACCTAGTTACGGGGATATTGGAGGTCAAAGTACCAACATTTTTTTTTTAATACTAGTTTCTTTACTTATTACCTCCATGACCTGTTTACTATTCAATACATCTATGAGCACAATCTGTTGTTTGTTGAGCGCGTTACAATGAGTTTTTACCGTAAAACCTGAATTAACCCCAAAAAAGCAGTTGTTTCCCAACAATAATTATTGTTCCGTAGCTACTTAATTTGATGATCAGCTACCTCTGAGTTTAGCTTCAAGAAACATGGATTTCTGGCGAGACGTGTCGTTTACGCCTTGTCAAACTAGATGGCGCTACTAGTATCGTTAGGAGACTTGTAACAAACAAAGAACAGTTGATGTGCATGGCAACAAATGCGAAACTGACGCTACCGAGCAATAAGCGAACTGCGCTATTTATAGCAAGTACCAGGGAGACAGAAGTCGAGGAGGGAACTACTCGCTTAACTAACAGTAGGTAATTAGGTTCATTAATATAGTGCTCATCGCGGGGAGTGCCGCGGGGGAGTTCTTTGTGAACTCATGTTAATTTCAAGGGGTCGTCGACCTCTGTAGGTACTTATTACGAGTATCGTATTGTTTTCCATATTGTCTTATTTGTTAGTGTAGTGAGCACTGACTAGATTAGGCTGTATTGAGTGGAGCGAGCTGACTTCGAAATTTCGAATCGGCGCTAGTTAAGTACACAACGCGGTGCATCGACCCCACGCACATCGGCGCTGTGGGTACGCGGGTACCTGCCTGGCTAGTGCCTTCAGTATCTACCAGGACGTCGCAACAAGGAGAAAATAACTGCGCATCTCACTTCAGTAGGTCAAAACAAGCTTTGTTTTTCAATGAAAATGAGAAAGACGTGTTTCAACAAAAGCAAAAAAAGCCCCAGAGCATCCCCTGCACAACGCAATACCAACCTTAACTCTAGTCAATTAAAATCAAATTCTAATAAATTAAGCAAGCAAGACAAAGAAAGCAAGAAAGACCAAGCATTACCAAGAAAATTGAGCTCGTTGCTAAAAGATAGAAATAATAATTTATGTAAAACTTTTTTTTTATTCCGACGTTTTTGGAGGCACATTTTTGCGAACAATCTTCATTGTTCTGTCAGCGAGTAAGAACGGCGGATCATCCTTGTGTCGGTGAGACAGGGTCGATAATGAGTTGGCAATAGTGCCGCCGCATGAAGAGGTGATGTTTGCTAATGAGAGAGGACTCCGTGTGACATGTGGCGAGAAGCCAATGAACTGGAACCGACGGAAACCGAAACATTCGACAACTGGCGGCTTCAGCAGTTTTTGAATAAAAAAACTTTATATTTCATGGAGTGGCAGTGGTCCAAACAGTTCAGTTCAGTTCAGTTCAGTAAAGTTTTTAGTAGTATTTTTCAGTTCAGAGACTATCTCGGTGGTTTAGTGGTCGCAAGCTACACTACTGAGCTCACTGAGCTCATGCTGAGTAGTGGCGCTAAAAACCTTGCCCAACCTGTCAATCGAACCCAGTACTATGATGTCCTGGGTTCGATTCACAGGTTGGGCAAAGTGTTAATGGGTTTTTTTAATCAGGTATTTCTCAGTAGCAGCAACGAAGTTTGGATGTATGCCCAGTTGATGTCAATAGGCTTACCGTCTATTACCTGGGACGTAAACATAACTGTCGAAATGTTGACGTAGGTACTTTCTACGCCTCTGACCATCCCTTCTGGGATTACAGGACTGGTGGTATGTTGCTTAGACAGAAGCTGTGGCTCCATAGAAGATGAGCTCGTGTTGGCTCGCCAGCTTGGCTGCGCTACACTGTGTGTGTGACAGTTGGCAGCAAGCATCCCAGGCCCGGCGCGGGCGCAGTACAATGCAGCGCGAGTTCGGCTCTGCACTAGTTTAATATGCACTGTCGTCTATCATTACCGTTGCCTTGCCCTTTTTAATTTAAGTAAAACGAATGCACCAGTCAGAAAACTTGGTTGCCATGATAGTCATGTACTCCAATAGCAAAAGAACCGCCTTAAAATACATTCAATTGAAACATTAAACAAGACGCGGTAAAAAAAATGTTTATTAGTGGACCATCCACTTAAATTCATTATTTCAGCCGAAAGACGTCCACTGCTGGACACAGGCCTCCCCCAAATGTCGCCACATTGACCGGTCCCGTGCGACTCGCATCCAGCGGATTCCCGCAACCAGGTCATCAGTCCACCTAGTGGGAGGCCTACCAACACAACGTCTTCCGGTTCACGGTCGCCACTCCAGCATAGCTATTCACAAACGCTTCGATTCGATTATGTTCGGAAAGTCGTAGGTATGTCTATATCGTTCGCTTTCGTAATGCCAAAAAAAGATAGACATACGACTTGTCGAATCGAAGCGTTTGTGAATAGCTATGCAAAACTTTTCGGTCCCATCGGCCATCCGTTCTGCGAGCAAAGTGCCCTGCCCACTGCCACTTAAGTTTGGCAAATCTTCGGGCTAGGACGGTAACCTTAGTTCTCTTGCGGATATCTTCAAATTCAAATTCAAATATTTATTGCTCAACACAGTACATCACATCTTCATTACGTAGTACAGTACATCTTTATTTTTGATTCGATCACGCAAGGAAACTCCGAGCATAGCCATTGCCCTTTGGGTGACTTTAAGCCTTCTGATGAGGCCCATTGTGACCGACCACGTTTCGGTCCCATATGTAATCACTGGTAACGTACACTGGTCATAGACTTTCGTTTTGAGACACTGCGGTAAATTGGACGAGCTGATACCGCGCAACTTTCCGAACACTGCCCAGCCGAGTCAGATTCGACGATTGACCTCTTTTTCAAAGTTAGACCTACCTAACTGGACCGTTTGTCCCAGGTACATATAATTGTCTACAACTTCGAGTATAGAGTCTCCGATCTTGATAGGAGTAGGTGTGACATGGGCATTCAACGTGACCTTGGTTTTGTCCATGTTCATTTTAAGACCCACTCTTCTGAAAGATCTACAGAGGTCATCGAGCATTGTACTGAGGTCCTCCATGGTCTCAGCCATGACCACTATATCGTCGGCAAACCGAAGGTGAGTGATGTACTCGCCATTGACGTTGATGCCTGGCCCTCTCCAGTCCAGAAGATTGAAGACATCCTCCAGTGCGTCGGTGAGCAGTTTCGGAGATATGACGTCTCCCTGTCTCACACCTCGCTGCAGGCTGCTGTTTCGACGCTTGGTCCTGAAGTCGGACTGACATGGTGGCGTTTTTGTAGAAACACTTCGGGTTCAGGTTCCGAGGCTTGGCTCCACTTAAATTAACTGGTTTATTTTATTGAAATGACAACTGTAATTTTTTATCAGACATATATCCTTGACTGCTACTTGACTGCTGATGAAGCTGTGGGCGTTTGTGATTGCGTGCGGCTGATGCAAAGGACGCGTGCGCCGCGCCTTTCTCATGAGAGCCTGGGCTGGGGCAAGCGCCCTAGTGGCTCAGGTTTTTATGCCTGAAGTTAGAGAATTAGTAAGTGCGTAATAAACTCTATCAAGTAAAAGTAGAATCACTCACTCTCAACCTAAAATATTTTTAAGGCTTAAAAATGGAGACTGAGTACTCGTGCTAAGTTGCTTACGCTGCAAACTTACACATTTTCTTTAACACGTTTGCTGTGGTATCAGGTTGATTAAATCCGAAGCTTAACTTTCCTCCGGTGCGGGGTAAAAATACTGTACCTACTGTCCGCTGGTGCGGGACAGATATATTTGATTTCCCTATGAATATGAATGAGACAGTTAGTGTTTTGGGATTACCTCGTTAAATAGATAGCACAGGTATAAAAAAATGTATCGGGTCCGTACGACCCGATGCCGACTGAAGCAATTTTTTTACTTCTCGGAATTCTATTACTTTTCGCAGAGAGGAACCCCGCTGCGCGCGGGGTAATAGTGAAAGCCACCGCCATCCTCGGACTTCTATTACTTTTCGCCGTGATGAAAATTTCTTCAAATACCTAAGACAAATATTATAATAGGTACTAGTATTTGTGTGGGTGCGCGAGCTGCGCGCAGCTCGCGTGTCGTCGTGTTCTTGAGAAGTAGTCCTTACCCATATAAAATTTTGAGAATCCATAAGAATCCTTAAACGAATTGGAAAATCCATTAAAGTCCTTAAAAGATTTTGTAAATTTTATAAAAACTTTTAAATATTTTGAAAACCCATAAGAACCCCTAAATAACTCTAAAAAGTAGTTAAAAAAAAAACAATACCTGAAAATCCTAATAAAATTAAAGTAAAAAATTTTCCATTAAAAAAACATTACCCTAAAGTTTGCTTGTCGACGCCCCTGAATTACGCTTCACCCACTCAACCTTCGTTACCCTACGGAGCTCCACTCGGTCTCGCAGGTTCGCTCCGCTCAGGACCTTCCTATCACCGGACAGGCAAATATCAAAACGCCGCTACATGCCCTAGTTTCCGAGATACGATGGGGGGGGTGGTAAAGGAGAGGAGAATGGGGAGTTTTGAAAAATGATTTTGACCAACTCTAGGCCCCTCCTTACGAATCTGCAAAAAAAATGTTCCAAGTCTCTCAACTTCCGAGATCCACCTAAAGGGGGAAAAAGGGGGACAAGTGGGTCAACTTTTGAAAACTGGTTTTTACTTTTCCAAGCCTCCTCTATACGAATCCGTAAAAAACAAAAAATACGGGTCTCTTAGTTTCCGAGACACGATGGGGGGGGGGCGGGAGGAAGGAGGGTGAAAAGGGGAGGTTTGGCACTTTTCCCATACTCGCGGGAGTTACTTGTTTACGAATCTGTCAAAATATACCCACCTCCCCATCCACCATCTGGATCTGCGCGCAGCTCGCGGGTTTTGTGTTCCTACCTACCTACTACCTACCTACTACCTACCTACTACCTACCTACTACCTACCTACTACCTACCTACTACCTACCTCCTACCTACCTGCTATCCACCTACTACATACCACCTACCTACCTACCTACTAAGAACTTTTCCCATTCAAAAAACATTACCCTAAAGTTTGCTTGTCGTCGCCCCTGAGTTACACTTCACCCACTCAACCTTCGTTACGCTACGGAGGACCTTCCTATTACCGGACAGGTTTCGACGCCTACTATAATATTTGTTCAAACACCCAATGGCTATCTCTAACCGTTGTGAAGTTACAGCCCTTTCAATTTTAGGGGAGGTTGGGGAGGGGAAAATTTCAACGCCCCTCAATAATAAGTACAGCAAATCTGCAAAAAAAAAATGTTCCAAGTCTCTCAACTTCCGAGATCCGCCTAAAGGGGGGAGAAGGAGGACAAGTGGGTCAACTTTTGAAAACTGTTTTTAACTTTTCCGAGCCTCCTCTATACGAATCTGAAAAAAAAAATGTTCCAAGTCTCTTGGTTTCCGAGATACGATAGGGGGGGGGAAGGGGGGTGAAAAGGGGAGGTTTGGCACTTTTCCCATACTCGCGGGAGTTACTTGTTTATGAATCTGTCAAAATATACCCACCTCCCCATCCACCATCTGGGAGAACAATCATGTCAGTGAGTCAGTGGTAATCGAGCTTTATATAGTATAATTATTATCATTTCTTCTTGAATTCTTGAAAATGTTTTTTAAATTAGTATCAGATGTTTTGTCTGACGAGAATCGGCTCATTATACAAAAAAAACGACCTTACCAACCAAACGCCATTCGGAGCCGAGCGAGCGAGCGAATAATTACTCGAATAATAATTAACGAGAGGATCGCTTAGCGACAACATAACGTTACAGACAATAGTAAAGATCGCTTTTAACGACAAGCCGCCCATCGTGTGATTTTTTTTCTTTTATGAATGTTACTTTTATGATGTACATAACAAGCAATATTCTATTCTATTTTATTACCGGCAGACATTATAAAAATAAATAAAATCATTTATTTCAGGTCCGAGACCTACATAAAACAAAAATAGAAACCAAATACAATACATTAGTGAGGCGAGTTGTGTTGTGTAGCACCGGAACATAAATCGGAGAAACAGCCACTTTTTACGAAAAAAAAACTCACACAAAAAGTCCCTTATTGTGTACAACTATACGTAATGCTTTTTACCTACGTGGAGCTCAGCGGCAATTCGTACTGGAATACTGGCCTACAAATAGAGTCAGCCTTCTGCATCGACCTGCGTTGTGTGACAGCGTGTTGGATGCAGGAGCATTGTGCAAATGATCTGATATTTTACACGTCTTAACGGGATTAACGTCCAAAGCGTCCACTCTCGAGATAGACGACGCTTCCCTCGGAACTCCGGCTGCAGTCTTACCAATGTGTTGCTACTCAGCTACTGGATCTTCATCACATTGCTGAAGCTGTTGATGAGAAACTAATTGTTTTCACACGAAGTAACTTTTTTAAACAAGTTTGGCTACTTTCAACATGAAATTTCAACAATAAAGTATCGATGCGTTTCCGATTCCTCAAACATTTTAAAGTAATACACACGTCTGTCAGTGGTCACCTGGTCACCACGTCATATTGACTCGGATAAATCTCTCCTGACAGTTATCAAAACGAAATGATTGCACAGTGCGAAAGCGATCAGAACCCTCTCCCCTGCTCCCGGGCCCCCCGCCTAGCCCATGAATAAAAATGAATTATCAGTGTTGAGTGGAACAGAAATGAATTATGGTGGCTATGGGCCCCGAACGCGGCCATTTCCGATGCTCGATTTCCTTCGACACATCCATCATGGACGCTCAGTATTGCTACCGGGGCACAGGGGGGAGGACGGTGAGGGGGGGATGGGGTTACGATTCATCTCGATGACATATAGATTGCACATACGAACTTTTATATTATTGGACATTTATCACGTGACGGAGATGACCTGCGGACTACGGGGAGCCAGGCACCACAACCCACATAGTACTCCAACTAGATATTGGCGCGCGCTTGTTGTTGTCGCACGTGATCTAAGCTGTTCCCTCCGCTTCGTCTTTTTTGTCACTAGTGATGGGAACACTGACTATCGATAAATGATAAATGATAAATGATGTTTATTTTGCAAGTAGGTTTTTACAAACACTTTTACACGTCACTTTTTAAAACTAGATGGGGCCGGTGTTTCGTACCTGACTACTCTGAGAAGAAACAGCCGAAACAAACTCAGAGGTCATAGTCTCTTTTGAAGTCCAGACATAATCTTGCTCAATTCACATGAGGACTATGCAGATTAGTGTCTGAGATGGTCTTTTAAAGAAAGAACCACACAGATTTGAGTGGACCTGTCCAGTCATTGCAAGCATTTGTCAGTTATCGTGTAGCTCGACTTATAACTCAAGGAGCTCAACGAAACGACGAACAATACCAAAGAAAGGACATTTGGGTAGGTCGCTTATAGTACTCAAACTGCCAGACAGTTGTGGGAAAAAATAAACAAAAAATACAAATGTGACCCACATGGTCCCCACATTCACAATAATCAAATAAAATTAATAACAAGTTCTTTTCAAAATGAATGTAAATAAAAATCACAAAAATCATTAAATGTCACAATGATAATAAAAAGTAAAATACTTAATGAAATAAGTATTCATGTCAAATCAGTAAATGTCACATAAAATAATAAAAAAATAAAGTAAAAAATAATAAAATACATGTCAAATCATAAAATGTCAGAGTGTATACAAGAAAGGAATCAACAATAAACAAGCGAAGTCCGAAATTTCGCCATTCACAGAGCAAATTTAATTGGAGCAGCTTAATCCCAAGCCTTTTTATCTTCGAGATAGTGATTAACATGATAGTATGCTTTCAGGCATAACTTCCGTTTTATGAACGATTTGAATTTATTTAGACTTAGTGCTTGAATATGGCTCGGAAGTTTATTGTAAAAACGTATACATTGGCATCTAAACGTACCCCCTATTTTTTTGAGCCTCGTTGCAGGAACAACAAATTTGTGTTTGTTCCTCGTATTTATGTTGTGGATATCACTGTATTTTTTAAACAAATTAATATTTTTGTGTGCGTACAAAAGGTTTTCATAAATAAACTGAGAGGGCACAGTAAGAATATTAATCTCTTTAAATTTTTCTCTGAGGGAGTATCTGGGTCTTAATTTATAAATTGAACGAATTGCCCTTTTTTGCAAAACAAATATTGTCTGAATATCGGCGGCATTGCCCCACAAGAGAATACCGTACGACATCACGCTATGGAAATAACTAAAGTAAACTAAACGGGCTGTCTCTAAATCAGTTAAATCACGAATTTTTCTAACGGCGTATGCTGCAGAGCTAAGTTTCTTCGACAATTTGTCTATATGCGGGCCCCACTGAAGCTTGGCATCCAAAGTTATGCCTAAGAACACTGTGCTCTCTTCCGGTTTCAACTCTTCATCCTTAATTAGTACAGTAGATAAAAAAGTATCGACTGCCCTAAAGTCAATATGGACAGATTTATAAAAAGTTTTTCAAATCCATCCCTTGCCGCAAAGTGGCCAATCGAAAGTGACGAAGCCGATCCCAGTGCATGGAATATACCGAAACGATCTGCGCGCCTAACAAGACTCCAACCTGAAGCACCTGTCAACACCGCTAACAGATTCAGTAACCTATCTACTGAACATGAAGCATCCACCAATCCACTGCAAATGCATACCCGTGGTGCAACAACCAAAACCATTAAATCGGGTTTTTATTACTCCCATTTTTATTACTCTGAAACCTGAATGTCATGCATACATAAAGACGGAGATTACCTGCTATACCAAAGGGTTTCATCTGGAGTACAAGGGTAATTATAAAATGTCTATAAACTCTCACACATCTGAAGGTCATCAAGCACTAAAAGAGGGTCTCTGCTCAGAAAATATTCCTTATCACAACTTCTCTCGCAAATATGAAAGAATGCTTAGGGCTGTAGTTTTCGGCCTGCCCGAGTTTGTTGAAGAACACCTATCGGAAAAGCTATCATCTATTGGGTTCCCAAACACTAAGGTTCGCAAAATGAGAGTTGCTGAGGGCAGAGGCATCATGCCCACCATATCTTGTTCAACTTCAAGCAGCTACCAACCTCTCCAAGTTCAAATCTATAAAGTACGAGTATCTAAGCAATTGTGCTGTTCGCATCGTCAAGTTTCGTAACAAAAATATGTACGGAACACAGTGCTATCGTTGTCAAGCTTTTGGTTACTCTTCTAAAAACTGCAACTTAACACCGCGTTGCGTCAAGTGTCCTGAAGCCCATCTTACTACCGAATGTCCTAAGAGTAATCGCACGGACCCTGCTAAGTGCTGCAATTGTGGCGAAGATCACCCGGCAATCTTCCGAAATTGCAAAGAGCGTCAGCACTATCTTCAACTTTTACAAACTCGTCAAGAGAACATCAAAGCAGCTCAAGAACAGCGTCAAACCAAAATTTACTCCGAATTCGACGGCCGCTCCTGGGCTACAATCACGTCTGCAACCGAAAAGACTAACCAAAAAGCTCAACTCTTGCATGAAGCTCCCCTTGATCACACTTCTGAAAAAAGACGCTACAGAAATGCTGGGTATCCTTAAAACTATAAAATCAATAAAATACCAATTTAGTGTCTTTGATAACATGATGAACAAAGTTATTCTCATACTTACTCATCTTGCTCAATATGTTTAATGATGCAAGTGAGCTTCGTTTACAATACTAGAACACTGACGGGATTCGTTCTAAACTATCTGAATTTTTAAATTTGACTAGAGAACATTGTGTCGACATTATCTCACTATGTGAAACAAGACTAGGTGAAAATTATACGTTAAATACGCCTGGTTATACCTGTTACCGATGCTATAAGAGATCGAGCGGTATTGGTCAGGGAGTCGCAATTTTAGTTAAGAACGATATTCCTCATACATCAACTTTTATTCCTTCTACGTATAATCTTGAATGTGTAGGGATATGCTTAACATCACCTGAGAGCAATATAATTGTCATATCCGCATATAATTCACCAAACCTTCCATTAGCTCCTAATGATTTGGATATTTTATTTGATTTAGGGCCAAAAGTATTAATTATGGGTGACTTCAATGCCAAACACGAATATTGGCGTTGTTATCAAAACAACTCTAGTGGTGTGGTATTGTTTGATCATAATCAAATCAAAATCAAAAAACTTTATTTCGAACAAGAGTCCATAAATGGGTTAGTAGCGAGTACTTATGAGCTATGTTAGTACGACATTAAGAGAAAAGATCAATTCAAATTAATCAATTAATACAATTAAACCTAATTTAATATAATCCAATTCAATTCATCATTACATTTAATATCATAACAAACTAATGCAAATATTTTTCCTCGGCACCGGGCCCGCAGCTATGCCTACGGGACCAGTGCATCAGAAAAGGGCAGTCAGGCCTCTCCACAATAACCTTTAGAATGCTGTTGGAGCCTCCACGTATCCTACGCATTAGGGATGCTGTTCTTTTGCGCATGATAGCCTCGAAACTATCTATGCGTGCCTCGGCCAACATACCTGACGCACTACAGAACCGTGGAAGCCCCACCAGCACCCGGAAAGCATTGTTGTACTGAACACGGAGGGCGTTGTAGGCTCTTTGCGTATATCTGACCCACAGGCTGCAGGTGTAAAACGTCTGGCAGTATGCCTTAAACAGCGTAATTTTCACGTCTTTAGTACACCTTGCAAACCTGCGGGCCAGCATATTACATCGAACCGACAACGCCCTTCGCTCTCTTTCTATATCCTCGTCATCAGACAGGTTCTCGGTCAAGATGTGCCCAAGGTATCTGAAAAGTGACACTCTTTTAAGTGCCACCCCATACAAGTAGACAGGAGGAACTGTCGCTGGTTTTCTAGAACCTACACGAAACACCATAACCTCACTTTTTCTGACATTATACAGCAGACCATGGGCCATGGCGTATCGTTCACACACTCCAAGCAACTGTCTGAGAGCATCAATCGAGGGACTCAGCAGCACCATATCAATGCACTCGCCCATCTGACCTGGTTAATCTGGTGGTCATACCAGTACTCGATAAGGTTAACTAGCTCATGAGGTATGGCTTTCTCCCGCAATTTCGACCATAGGATCCTATAATTAACCAGGTCAAACGCCCTGGAGAGGTCCAGAAAAACAAGTGTATACCGGGGTATAACTGTCGGTATAGTACCTAACCGTGTGCTTGAGCGCTAGAACAGCAGTTTCCGTGGACAATCCAGCTCTGAAACCAAACTGTGAATCATGTGGATTGAGCTGTCCGGCCACCCTACGCTCAAGCACACCGTCAAGAACCTTAGCCGCTATGGTGGCCAAAGAGATAGGCCTATAGTTGTCCTTATCCGACACATCCCCTGTCTTAGTCTTGGCAATAGGCACCACTATCGCCTCATCAGCTCCTTAGGCAGATACGAGTGTCAAACACAAAAGTTGAATAGCATGGACAAGACCCTAGGGAGGTGTGGACCAGCATACTGCAAGTGTTCAATGCTTAGGCCATCATGTCCAGGAGATTTGCCTCTGGTCATACTTCTAATAATGTTTCTTATTACCTTACTCGAAATGTGTATTGGCACTCCAGACATGATGCACCCAGCAACAGGAATCTGCTCCTCCACCTGACGCGAACCTACTGAAAGAAAGAAAGAAAGAAAGAAAGAAAGAAAAAATGAAATCAATTTAGGAAACAACATAAACGCTTTTCCGAATTTATTCCACTAAGGAAAGAGCGTGTTTATTTAGTTAATAAGTTAAATAATTACCAAATAAAAATAGAGGACAGTATAAAAATGTACGAAATTGATACTCAGCATTTTTAGTCTGAGATACAGGTACTTCAGGACTCACAGTTCCCTTTCTAGTAGGTATAAGATTTCTCAGAAACAAATTAGGGAACATATTTATGATGCAAATGAGTTGGTAATGAGTCAATGTAGTGGCCAGACAGTTACCAATCATGATACTACACAAACTATCAAAACTTTTATTTATTCAAGTCAATAATGGAAGATGTCCTGGCAAAACTTGTAGCCAGTAATAAATGTACAAATATTTGTGGTGATTTTAATATCAATATTTTAGAAGAAAATTCAAATAGCAGTCGGTTATTAAATCTATTCAAGTCATTTGACTTGACCAACACTTCTCTAAAACCTACTAGAGTCCCTCCATCTTCTGCTACTTGTATAGATAATGTTTTTACGATTGTGATTCCATAGATAAAGACATAGTTAATTGTCTGCCGTGATCATAGTGGACAAACTGTAACTTTTAGGAGTAATACACCATTGCAAAAATTTCAGATTAAATTTAGACCCATAACTTCTAACAAATTAAACAGGTAAAATATTTCCCTAGAGAAAAAGTTACGTGTTATGAGCCATGACGATATTTATTTATTTGAATTTAGGACTAACTTTTATTGAAAACGGTTTTAAGTCTTTTGTAAATTATTGATTGTAATATTTATGATAAACGGATTTAGGGTATATTTTATTTAGGGATTTCAATTTTATGGCATGTGATAAGTTATCATTTGGACAAATGATGATTAGGACAAAAAAAGTTAGGGCACTTTAAATTATGAATAAAAAAGTTAGTTAAAAGTCCTGTATTCCAAGGGATTCATGGAAGTATTTTCATGAATTGTACTTATTTCTGGGAAGGGTCTCGAGCTTTTATGAGAAACTAGTGTTTGTGGACACATTCACATCAGGTACACTTTTATCCGTATTCCATAGGGAAACAAAAAGTGGTCTGAAATAAATTCGCAACCCGACCCAAATACCGGCGGATCCCGGTATGGTATTTGTGTTAAGAAAACAAACAACAGGTGAACATAAGAAAAATTGGGAACGTTGGGGGCCCTCAAAAGCCCTAAGCCAGGGTCTCGGATCTTCCAAAGCCCAATAAAGAGGTATTCGCGCGGAACTCGAGGGGCTAACCGCGCAAGCGCACGGGAAAACTCCGCCGGGACTGCTTAAGGCTGGGGTATTGCTAAATTAGCAACTCTCTTTTTGTGGTGCTTCAAACTTCGTTTGAAAAACTTTTAGAATAAAGTTCTAATCAGCTTGCACTACATAGTGGTTGTTGCATCAGTCACTGCGGGCCGAATAGTGCGAAATGAGTGGTTTTTATTTAATTGTAGCCATCGATCAATTATTGATCGATGATTGTAGCCTAATAAATCTCTAGATCAAAATGCCAAATGTACACTTTGTGAAGAAAAAAGTGCCAAATGTTTGTGTGAAAAAACATACTAAAACTTAATGCGGCAAAGGAGTAGTTACGAAATTTCAAAGAAAAGATGCTTAACTTTGATTTTTTTTTCAAATAGTAGTAACAAAGTTAGAATTATTTCAATTGTACCAATTAAAGTTAAGAGTTAAAGAGCAACGTATATTTTTTTGCACATTTATATTCACTCATCAAAGAGGAGTTACATGGAGAAAACCTCTCGTTAGCAGATACCCCAACCTTAACACAATTTACTGATTTGAACGTCAAAAGTTAGCTTTGACAAGTAGTTATTTGAAACACCAGCGTGTTTATTGAACAGGTAAAATAGGGCACGAGTTAAATACATAATAATAAAAGAAAAACAAATGAATAGTACCTCTCATCATTTTCTTCAACACGAAAACGCTTTTCCCGGTACCTATATCTTGTTTCAAATACATATTGTTATTCTTACTTGTTTGTTAGGCATCAGTTTGCTTGCCCGAGTGGTCACATAGCCGCACATCTGGCGGGCCACTCGTGCTTGCCCTGCTGGTCGCCGGTCGCGCTGCCCGGGACCCGCGCGGTTCACGTCCATCGCCGGCTAATCCTAGCTTACCTGCTTAACCCACAAAGGGCGCTTTCTTTGTTTTTATTTACAAATGAGCCGATTACAAAGTTTTCACTGCTTCCGAGGGACGAGTGCTTGACGTGAAGGACTACCAACTAACTTTCACTGTGGGTAGGTCAAGCAAAGATAGGTTTGGATAGCTGAGACGAAGCTTTCCTAGAGAAGCTTCGTCGGGCCTTTTCGTCCGCGTCGATCACCGATAACTTGTATGTATAGGTTTAATTTTCGAGCAGTTTCTTAGGAGTTTTGGATTTCTTCTAGCCTTTAATTATAATACTTTACAGCATTATCTTAGCTAGTTCGTTGTATAGCCGAAGGACGAGTGGTACTCAGTGGGACGAACGAAGAATAAATCCATTTCGATGTTAATTATGTTTACCAGGGTTATATTTTAGAAATAGGTAAGTACTAAGGTAGAATAGGTACCTAAAAATGGTTTGTAACTGGATCCATGCTTGAACACCTACTGCTGTAGAGAGAAATTACCTTTCAGAAATGTCCATCCCTACCACCACATTGTTGGTTCTGTTCGAGAAATTATTGACTCCGTCGTAATTGAAGCATACACAGATGTTACTGTATGTGTGTGTTCGTGGCAAGATTAACCTTTGTTACAAACAGTTGAACAAACATCCAATATTCGCTGTGCGGACTTACGGAGTTATGTTATTAGCAAGTTGTGCGAAGCAAACCGTTACTAACCGTCGGAACACAAATTAACGTTCCAACTTAACTTCGTTGCGAAGTTCGCGACTGGCTCAAACTCACTTCTCAAAACCCTTAGCCGATGTTGAGGCAACCGCCAACGTGAGTGGAACCCTATCAGCATGTAGATAAGATTGAAAGTGCGGAGACTGAAGCAGAAAGTTGTCGGATGAATTAATCCACCCAATTTATATCGGTGGATGTTTGCGGACGTCGCGCGTTGCCGGGCGGCGGCCATAGTAAGACGTGGAGCACTCTCATCAGATCCGCACGGAATGTAGTCTGTTGTTTGAAGATAAGTAATCATTCCATCTGCTAAGTATTTTGGTATTCACCGCCGACTAAATGAAAAACAACTATATTTTCAAAACGTATTTTAACTGCGCACAGATTGTGTAGGCATCTCAGTTTATTTCTGACATAATGTGCTCTGTTATTTTAAAAATCTCAGATCGATCAATTCGATATGGTAAAAATCTTTGAATAATTGTCTGTTTGTAAGAAATACCAGTGCCAGTGTCATGAGTCTTTTTATGTAAAAACTACTATAATTATTCTGCAAATTGTGTAAGTACACACTTTACTACTTAATAGAATAATTTTACTAATTGTATGTGCTCTAGTCAAGTAAAAATTGCAATAACAGTATTATAATAAAACTTAGTGAAACTTTAAGCACTTTTCAAATAAAAGTGTTTTTGACACATAGACTTTGACGTCACTACCGGTGTTATCGAGGACGACGTGTTTTGAGAGTGCGTTCCGTTTCACCAAAAACATGCTACATAAAACAGTAAATTCTAAAATAAGTGATCTATTAGTTATCAACTTAAATAAGTGTACCATACCATAATGTTTTTAAGGGCCAATACAAGGCATTTTTAATTAATAGAAAAAAGTTTTGTATTTCATGCATATTCCCTATTATGCACGCCGGAAATTACGTAATCACTTGGTCAAATGGAGTGATCATAGAATGTACCTATGTCATTTGTATGAGCTGGAAATGCGTCTCGAACGGCCAACTCAGGCAATACTCACGTAGACACCAGCACAATGTAACTAGCCGTGGTAGTTGGCACCAGACAGCCAGACGTCTAACACTGACGTCATGCCACGCGCTCGTCGTGGGCTAAGCAGACATGAGTGACTCAGGAAACTTTTCATAAATCCACAGGAAAAGACAGCCAGGTTCATGAATGATGTGCCAAAAGAGATTGTTGGCAAGAACTCGGTGGGTCAACTACTGTTGCCACATTGTACTGTCAAGGTTGGCTCGGTCGTCACCTGGGGCCTGGGACTGGTCGCACAGAACGACATTTGTGATGGTCTGGTTGATCTTAATCTGACGGCTTCAAACTCTTTAAAGTTGTACGTGGCTGAATTTAAAGAGAGTACTAGGTACATACTATGTTTCTATGTGATGTTTTTGATAGATCTGGTAACAAAGCTACTCGTACCTGTACTTAATAATCTTTTATTTTTTTATTTTTTTTGGGACAAGCTTGCCATATATTCCCAAACCACTGTAACTCCTGAAAGCCAGCCAGATCAACAGTGGCGACCACCAGAAAAGCGCCGAGACAATGAAGCTCGACGAAGTCCCAGATAATGAATTTAACTGTCTTGGATCCCGCAACGAAATTAATCTGCAGAAAAGTATAGTGGAGGAGTAGGAAACAACCGTAATTTCCACATCCCTCCATATCAGCAGGAGACAGAACGAAACAAGGCCAACAAAAAAAGGGACGTTTACAACTGGGATAGGCCCAGTTGCCTAGCACCACGGATAAATATTAACATTAATGGGTCCTAAGTTGTGAGCTTGTAATATTTGATTCCAATAATAGGTATGGCAAAAACGCTTGAACGCACTGAAATTTGTTCTAGTTTCCACAAGGTCTGTATAGTAAATAACTCCGGATGTAGCCTGTACACTATTCAACATAATATTGCGTTCATTCTGCCAAAGACTGCACTCCCATAAAATGTGATGTGCTTGTTCATATTCGCAGTCAGATGTGGAACATTGACAAAAAGGCGAGTCAACAAGCTTGCAGTAAAAAAAAATACTCTTAAAGTTACTATGACCGGTGAGAAATTGGGCAACACAGTGATCAATCTTCAACCATGTCCTGGCCAGCCGTTCACGAACGGATGGACAGAACTGGAAGTGTCGGCCCTTTTTTTTTCGGATGGGAAATCATCAAATGACTTCTCCCGCTCTGGGCGCAGCAGGAGGGAGTGTCAGACTTTTACTGACTAAAACCAATCCATGTTCCTTCATCGCCCTTTGAGTTCCGGGGCCACGGTATCTCTTTCGAACAGTCCCGCAACCCCGGCAGGCATCGGTCCTTGCGGACCCCTTCCTTTTTGCTGACTCTCTTTGAGGCGCGCGTGGAACACGAACGCGCCGTCGACACGGCCTGTCGTCATGAGATGGACGGACGGCGAGCTAGCCCATAGCCTACCGTCCACAGGCCCGCGCCTACGGTGGCCGGGGGCCACGTGGTGGCCCACGACGCCCGGGGTGTCTCCCGCGGTGGCCGGGACGCTGTGAGGTTCTCTCCCTCTCACGTTTCGCCACCTCCTTCTCTAGCATTACTGCTTCGCAGAAAGAGGTGACGGCGTCCCATTCCGTCTCGCTCCGGACCATGGCTTGCACCAGGGCCGGACGCGAGATGTCGCCGCCGCCAATCGCCGCTTTGAGGACACGGCGATGCTCCGCCCACGCGAGGCATAATAATCCACCGTGTGCTCCACCGTGCCCTCCGGTTGATCCTCGCAGTGGAAACACCCGGTCGTTTCCTCCCGCCCGATTCGGTGCAGGAACCTCCCGAAACAACCGTGCCCGGTGAGGCCCTGCGTCAGGCGTGAGGACGCCGTGGCGTCTCTCAAGCCACTACTCAAAGAGGGGACTTATCGCCACTATTGTGGCGTGCCCTGAGGTGTCAGCCCTTGTTTACTTATCTGTTTAGGGTAGTCCATTTGCTGCAATACTAAACTCTGTAGGTAACTTGAATGAGTTGCTGTGTGCTGGTTAGGTTCCGGTCGCTCCCCGAGGCGCTAGGCCGCCGCGCGCCGCCGTGTCCTCCGGGGTCCGCTACAGAGCGTGTCACGGGCCAGAAGGGTCCGTACCCGCGGAGTGTGTACTGTTACTGTGCTCCCTCGAGACTCATAGACAGATGTGTCTAAGCTCTAGGTCCTCTTGGAGTTTGATGTATTAACGTTCTAGGTAGTTATCCATCAATTTGTGTCCCGCTTCCAAGTTTGATCTAGTGCTGTAATCGAGTTTTGGTTCCTGTTAGCAAATTGTAACCCCCATCTGTGATAGACGTATCCTCTGTTTTATCGGTTCAAACTGCGTGGCTGCGGTGACTGCGGTAATCATAATCATAATAAAATAAATAAATAATCATTTTATTTGCAATAAGTATAGTACATTATGTAGTGTACTATACTTATTGCAAATAAATGCAATTTGCAATAAGTACAGTCTTAAAGTCAGTTGAAGTTCCTAATACATAATCAGATATAGATGACATGCAACATTTTACAACACAACATTCATTACAGTTACCTTAATAAGAATAGATTAATCCGGTAAGCCGGCGAGCGACAGCCGACAGTCACAGTGTCGAGCTGTCCGAAGTGATGGCTCCAATGTTATGAGGTTTTTTGTAAAGAAATGAGCGTGTTTTTGAAAACTATAAGCACCTATAAGTATGGAAGCGGTGCCTACCAACTAAACAACTCGAGACGTGGACGCAAAGTAAATAAAAACAACTATACTGCAACAACTTGAACTTTGATAAAATTATTGGTGGTTACGAATGTCGATGCAGCTGCAAACCTGCAAGACATTTGAAACTGAATTCGATCATAAATCGAGCCCGATCCGGAATATTCCGCCGTTTATTAAATGGTCTCTTTCGATCTTTATTCCAACCTGCTAACCTGCGCTTGCACTGCAATCCCTTTATACGTCCCATCCTTGACCGCACGGATGTCAGTTATCTTTATCTCATTCAGAGAAACTAAAATAGAACGAAGATATCTGTCTAAATTCAGACTTATAAAATATGGTGCCTCGGTAGCGTGCTCGGGCCTCTTTTATTTCTCATTTACATAAATGATTTGCTAAAAGAGACACAACAACAATTGATTATGTTTGCAGACGACAGTACTGCCATACTCAGTAAAATGCAAGAATGTGAATACCTATCAATCTGACATTAATAATACACTTACTGACATACTTGATTGGTTGACTGACCTTGCCCACTTTAAACAAAAACAGTTACTTAGTTAGTAACACACTGATAATATTATAAAGGCGAAAGTTTGGATGTTTGTTACTCTTTCACGCAAAAACTATTGAACAGATTTAGATGAAATTTAGCACAAAAATAGTTTACAAACTGGATTAACACACAGGATACTTTTTATCCCGGTAGTATGATCCCGTGGGACAATTACTGAACTCCACGCGGGCGACGCCGCAGGCATACGCTAGTTATTAATATATATTATAAGCGACCGCGTCCACGTGAAATTATTATAAAAGATGACTTGGACCGGGTTACATAATATTCTATAGATCTATCTACACCTCTGATAAAACATGGTGTAAGACGGTGGCATCCTCAAACCGCTGCTTGCGTCATATTTTATTTATGGTTCGGACGTACACGAAATTTTTGACCATTATTGTTGCAAAGTCAACCTTATTCACTTGCTCGTTGAGGTTGATATTAATTATTAAGAGTGTTCGTGTCTTGGGCAGACTGTCCGGCGCGATCGGTTGATGCAATAGGCACGGTTCCAATTACCATGCGAGGTTCACGTGTTGCGCCGACCGGCGACCGCAAGTAACATGGAACAAGGCCAGGAAAATAATCATAATCTTTATTTTACCAAAAGAATAACAACCTTACAAAAAAAATTAACTAGTACTTATTTTCTCTTTACCCTAGATTAAGTAGTCACACTAATTAACTTATTAATTACATTTGTTGTTACATTTGTAACAATAAATAAAAAATACGTAGACAACATTTAGCTTAAAATACTATTAACATTAAAAAAAAATTATAGAATCAATTAATTTAATCATAAAGCAACCTTAAATGGCTACAACTCTTTTTCTACTTACTTTAAACAATCATTACCAAAATAATGGAGTCATGAGCTTCTATAGTAGATAATCACTTTATTAATAATTAAACAAGCTTCCACATTGCTTCTGTAGGTTGCAGGGGACCAGAGGGCCGGAGAGGTTGCCATAGACAAATCACCTTCTTTTCTTCAACCATAGACTAACTACTAAATGAATCTATTACATCATCGTCATCTCTGCCCTTATCTCACTTAGCAGGCCCGGACTGGGACCCGAAATCGGCCCGGGCATTTTAGAGACGGTCGGTCCTCCACTCTCAAGAGAAAGGAAAACTACTAATGCAATTTTAAATCAATTTTAAATCAGACTCGAAACTAAAAGAACAGCGACGGTGTCGAACAAGGGCATCGCCATAAAGACTCGCAGAAAGGTGCGAGTAAAAACAAATTAACAGTAAGGGTTTAGTTAACTAGTTACAGAGGCAGCTGAAGTTCTTCTAACAATCTAAAATAATTGGTTAAATATAGGTAGAAGTTAGAGTAGAGCTAGTTAGGTAAATTTTAAAGAGTTTTTTGAAACGTCTAGGAACTATAATAAATTGAGCTCTTCGCTCCAGAGAAGTCAGCTATTCTTTAGTCCTTTTATTTAGAAATAGACGTTACTTAATCGACTTGGGGAGACAATTTTAGAAACAAAAAGACGTAAGGCTCCAAGACGAACGAAGCGAGCTCAGAAATTTAAAACCCTACTTCGGATTGTTTCGACCGAGTTACTTGGTCGACTTGCAGACAAAATCAAAACTCAAGAGAAAGTAACCTCTAAGAGCGAGCGAAGCGACTCGAATATTTTTTGACACCTTGCCCTGGGCAGGTTAGATTTGTTTCGACTTATTGGAGTTACATGGTCGACTTATAATAGACAATGCAAAGAGAACATAGGTAGCAAGAGGGAGCAAAGCGAGCTCGAAAATCTTTACATCTTGCCTTGATTAATAATAATTGTGTAATTTAAAATCAAAATGTCCACATGCTCCATTTTTTGCAACCAAAATTGTGTGCATGCCAAAATTGTCTATTAAGGCCTCAGGGCAAAGGACTCCTAATTTATTTCAGCCTCTGTCTTTACCGGCCGATCATGCGAAAATCCAATAGGAATGTCAAATGTCGTGAGCGTTGGTTGGAAAATGTTCAAGTTTCTAGCGGTAGTATTAGTTTGAGAGTGATTCTACTGTACGCTACAATTTATTACGTACCTTCTTACTAATTCTGTGGCATCAGGCAAGAAAATTAAAAACTTTAAAAAATCCTGGGCCTCTAGGGGGTACCATTACTACAGATAGAGCCTAAGAGTAAATTGAATTAGGGCCTCGACTTGACGGTAGAGGTCGTTATTTTAATCGATGAATTGCGATGTTTTTTTATTTGAAAGTTAACCGCCAATCGACCACACCGGCCCACCGAGCATCCGGCCCATCGGGCATTTGCCCGATTTGCCCTTATGGCCAGTCCGGACCTATCACTTGGCACTTGTGCTCGGCGCAGCATGTTATCTTCTTCCGCACTTATCTATTACTCGTCATCTCAGCATCGGGCACCTCCTTAAACACAATTACTAAAATGATGATATGGCTAGCCATATCATCATTTTAGTAATTGTGTTTATTAAATCAAACTTAACCTGAACCCGTGAGATCTGATTCAAGTCGTGTAGTGATCACCATAGGTTTTGACTTGACCATAATATCTGTTATAGAACTGACTGATGCATTTAAAAAAACCAACCCAATACCTATCCGTAACTTTACAATCCATAAACAGAGTCCTCAGCGAATTATGTCAACATTATATTCTTAGCTGTCTAGAATCTAGATGGTCCAGAATATATGTTGACTGTCATGCTGTATGTTGTGCATGCTTGTTTTTTTTCTTTCTAATTTTGTATGCACGCCATGTGACCCTGCAATAAATAAAGATTTTTTATTTCTGTCTTTCTTTTCTTTTCACACACACACACACATATGTGTACACGATAATTTAGGTTTTTTTTGGTTCTTATCCGCTCGCTTGCTTTCGATTGCAAAAAAACCGTCGAGCTTTGCTCGTAAAATTTGACATTATACACTCGGCGCGACCGCCCTCATTGTAACTTGATTTACAATCGATCCAAGTGGAGTAGCGTAATTTTGTTTACTGTTTTGTGTAGATAATAAGATAAGAAAAAAAGTTACGTTTATTATTTTGACAAAAGTTGTGTGTATAATATTTTCTACGAGATTTAAGTCAAGGTCGAGCAAATTTTTCCGGTTTCAGTTGAATAACGTGAAATTGTGAGAAAAATTGCGGGATAGGTGTATTATTTTTCATCATTTTTATAAACTAGAATAGTTACTTGTAATATTGAATGAGGAACAATAACGATTGTCGTAGAAAATCTTTTTATAAAAAATAAAAGAATCTGCCTGCCATTGTACAATTCACCACTAAAACTAGATGGACAATCATGGCCGTTTTGCACATCAACTATAAAACCTAGAACAAAAATATACGTATGTTAAGAAAGGCCAGTTTATTAGCTTTAAAAACAATATGAAAAATTTTTCACAAGTCTATAAACTCCTGAGGTATGTGGCAAAAAACCCAAAGGCAGATTTCTTTTTAAAGAAAAAGATAGCGAATTCAAACAAAAATTTCTACGACATTATGCTCTCACTTATCCAGTTGCAATAATGTAATGGATAGATCTAATCCCATAGTTTATTTCTAAGGCTAAAAAAGACTAAATATTGTTAGATTTATAATAAATTTAAAACTAATACTTACGACGACTTTCAGTCTAAAAACTTGCAACAACCATAAACGAGCCCCAAAAATTGCAAGATGGCGGCTGTCGAAGCTAGGGTTGCGCCTTACCAAATAATTTATTTTACATACCGGTTTAGAATAAAACTCCAAAAAGTGTATAAAAACTGTTTTAATAATATTACGGGATTTTAATAAATAAGTAATAATTTAATAAGAATATAATCATTTTAATTTAAAAAAAAAAACATAAAAAAGTGTCTTATTTTTGTGGAGCTCAGCAGCCAATATTGATATTACTTTTAATAATAAATTGTTAATTTATAAAAGATAACAATAAAATACAAATCCTTATCAATAAAAAATAATGTAAATAAAATAAACGAACATGAAAAAGCCGCATGCTATTTGTGCCAACCCTATGCAGTGAAACTTACTTTGCTTTCTGGTAACAATTGCTACCAGAGCAGTATTTAGTGACTACAGAAGTACTTGTCACCAATATTCATGTAATCCAGCAGATCTACAAGATATTATATGACTATTTTACCTTTTAACATTAAAATTATGTCTAAACTTTATTATTTCACACATAGTTTCCCGCAGTTGTAAGGAACAACGATAAATTACCACTTTAAAATACGTAATCAAACAACGTCACTGAAGACGCGTTCGACTCTTACGATTTTATCACATTTCACATAAACTATCATTGAATAAAACACTGAAATATTATAATACAGGTTTTCTAGATCAATTTGGTACCTTAACTTTAGTAAAAACCAATAAATTAGAATACTTACGGCATTTTTTCTTGGAGCACAACAGAGCACACACTGACACCGATCACAAAAAAACACAAAATGTCGTCTATAAATTTCATTTAATAATTTAAAAAAAAATTCGCGGTATTATGTTGCAAACTTGCATCGAAATGCACGATAATCTATTAGACTTTGATTTAAAGGCGTTTTGAAAGGACTTTACTGGCTTTAAAATAGAGTTTAGAGTCGTTTAATAAAAAAACAATTTTGGTAGCTATAGTTACCAAGAGCAAAGTTCGAGTTTGGATTTTGGTAGCTCTAGCTACCAAAAGCAAGCGAGCGGTTGGTACATATTATAAACAATGAAAAAAAATAATTATTGTATTTTAAATAATTGTTTTGCTACGTACCACAGCGCACAGGCACTAGTAATTTACAAACATGTTCATTATTTGTTAATACCAATGAATCAAATTGAAACGTATAACTAGGTAGCCTATTACAAGCGTGTTGCTATGTTATGTTAGTGGCAGAGTGTCAGCTGCCGACGACGCGCGCGCGCTCGTGGCGCATGGCGGCTAGGGACAGGCGACAGGTTCAGGGTCGAGGTGAGGCCGCTCGCTGTTTGGAGGCACGCAGTAACTGAGGAACCATGTTTACGGTTCCACTTTTAACCGTATTCGGTAACATGTCTTTCGCAATTTCCCTCTCCTCTGAAATAATGAACGCATCCATTTATCTGCAAGTTTGGCGGGTGCCATTAATGTTACAAGCCGGTGAATGTGATGAAGGCTTCGGATGTTGCAGCGGCTAGGCGGCTGGAGAGATACCATTCTTAGAGATACGAAAATTCCTTCAGGGTTCTTACAGACGAGCGGCACGTTGCCGATCAATAATTATTGATCGAAGGTAAGAACCCTCAATCGTTATGATAAATAAATAACACTAATTTTACTTACACCAGCGCGTTTTAGTTCAAGTAGCTACGATCAGTAACATTTTGGTCCTTCTCCCACGTAAAAAGGAGCCATGGTTTATAATACCCAATCTAAACATCAAAATAGTGAACCACCACAAGGAGCTTCAAACGGAGTCGTCGGCTCTAGCGGAAATGACTATGGATGCACAGCCCACCCATCGGAGGCCCACCAAGCGCCGCCCGTCAATATTAATAGCAGCGCGCCCGCGACAGCTGATGAACCAAACTCAAAGTCTGTATACTTTCCTCACCTACCCACCCACCTAGCACCGCATGTCCATGACGACAGCAGTGTGCCCTCAGGTAGCCGTAACTCCCCTCCACAACACACACACAACACACCTAAGTCGGTCACCACACGATCGCTAGGGTCTACACGATCCTCGAATACTATAAAAGCAAAAAAACTCGCCGCTGAAGCACTACATGCTCGTCAGCTCTGTGACATCACAGCCCGACAAACCGAACTCGAAGGTAAAGCGGCTGACCTACACCTTCAGGCCGAACTGGCCGCTATCGACGTAGAAAGCGTAAGAGGCAGTTTAAGAGGCAACGATCATAGTAGCGATCACGCTAATGCGCAAGCAGACAGCATCAATCGATGGCTTAACAATGTACAACCCTACATCATCCAAGGAGGTAAAATACCTCCCGCTGCAACAGCACACACAACGGCATACAACGAAATGCTCAATGTTCCTTCTGGTTCAGATCCAGGTCGAAATGTACACTCTGCAATATTAAATGCTACACACCGTCAGACCTACACGCCTGACCAAAATCCAACTAACGTTTTCTCAACAAAAATGTATAATAATTTCCAGCCACCCGATGGAGCTGTCGTCAGCTGCGGACATCTCAAGAAGTCGGACATCAAACTGCCAGTATTTGACGGAAAATCTGCCACGGATTGGCTTGGTTTCAAACGTATTTTTATCGATACACAGGCATCATTTACTACAGTAGAAAACTTAGCTCGCATTAGTTCATCCTTACGTGGCGCCGCTCGTGAAGCCGTTTGGAGCCTATATTATAATTAATACCACTTATGTACCTAGACAATTTTTTATAAAGATCAGTCTTCTTAGATTTTGTGTTAAGTACTCATAGAAAAAAATGTACAGTTGAGGTACTAATATTTTTGATTGTTACTTTGTTAATAATAATATTAAATGATGATGTTAACACCGAATTTGTTGATTTTATTTAATTACTGCTTAAATATTTTTCTGTACACTTTATAACTAAATAAATCGAAATCACAAGCATAGCATTCGAGCGTATGAGGCAGTGAAAATGTTTTTCGAAACAACGTCTTTCGCGACTACTTAATTCGAGTCCATGAGCTTTCGAACCTGTGAGGCAGTGGAAAAATAATTCGCAACAGCGTGTGTCACAACAGCGGTGTTCGAAACAACATAGGGGACCCGTTTATATTATACTAGTATCAGCGAACGACCATATGGAGGTCATAGACGCCCTTCTTTTTTTTTTTTTTTCGGATGGGAAATCATCAAATGACTTCTCCCGCTCTGGGCGGAGCAGGAGGGAGTGTCAGACTTTTACTGACTAAAACCCATCCATGTTCCTTCATCGCCCTTTGTGTTCCGGGGCCACGGTATCTCTTTCGAATAGTCCCGCAACCCGGGCAGGCATCGGTCCTTTCGGACCCCTTCCTTTTTGCTGACTCTCTTTGAGGCGCGCGTGGAACACGAACGCGCCGTCGACACGGCCTGTCGTCATGAGACGGACGGACGGCGAGCTAGCCCATAGCCCACCGTCCACAGGCCCGCGCCTACGGTGGCCGGGGGCCACGTGGTGGCCCCCGACGCCCGGGGCGTCTCCCGCGGCGGCCGGGACGCTGTGAGGTTCTCTCCCTCTCACGTTCCCCCACCTCCTTCTCTAGCATTACTGCTTCGCAGAAGGAGGTGACGGCGTCCCATTCCGTCTCGCTCCGGACCATGGCTTGCACCAGGGCCGGACGCGAGAGGTCGCCGCCGGCAATCGCCGCTTCGAGGACACGGCGGTGCTCCGCCCACGCGGGGCACACCTCCACCGTGTGCTCCACCGTGTCCTCCGGTCGATCCTCGCAGTGGAAACACCCGGGCGTTTCCTCCCGCCCGATTCGGTGCAGGAACCTCCCGAAAACACCGTGTCCGGTGAGGACCTGCGTCAGGCGGAAGGTGAGGACGCCGTGGCGTCTCTCAAGCCACTCCTCAAAGAGGGGACTTACCGCCACTATTGTGGCGTGCCCTGTCATAGACGCCCTCGAAATGCGTTTTGGTCGTCCTGAAAAAATTGTGATGCAGGAAATCAACGCTGTGCGTGCTTTATCTAAAGTTGGCGTAGAAGGTAAAGATTTAGTGACTTGCCGTGTCAAAAACTGCTTTGGCAGAATAAAACTATTGGATCAGTTTGACTATCTGCATTCTCCCGAAATTTTCAATTCATTAATGACTAAAGTATCCCCAATCATTCGCTTAAAGTGGTATGAGTTTGCGGCGACTAGCCGCAAACTCATACCTCAAAGCCGCCAACCATACTCATACTGGTAAACGCATCAGCAAGTTGGAGATGCTTTCTGACTTCCTATCTCGTGAGAGTGAGCTTCAAACCAGCCAGCCAGCCAGTTCAATTACCTATCGAGGGGGGCACGCATTCAGATCAAAGCCTACCTGCCGAATAACCTTCCAATTCTGTTGTAAATAAAACTGGAAATAAATGTATTTTTTCTTCGAAATTGCATAATGTCAACAAATGTGACAAATTTTTGGCATTGTCAGTGAATGAAAGATGGCAATTTATAAAAAAGATTAAAGTATGTCATAGATTTTTGGAAAATAGGTCGCATAGGTTTAACCTTTGTAAAGTAAAATCTCCGTGCAGCGTTGGGGGCTGTACTTACAAACATCATAGCCTACTTCATAACTTAGATAATGATCAGAACTTGCTAGCTCACGCCGATCTAGATGACACTTCAGACTCTGAGCTTGAGACAGTACCGAAGCCATCTACTGATATCGAAGAAGAGAAATCTGAACCAGACAACTGTGATGTCGAAGTATCGGCTCATGTTTCGGCTATTCGCCCTTCGTCGAGCGTAAGTAGACCTAAATATCAACCACTTCTTAAAGTTGTCACAGTTCAAGTTACTGGTCCCCGGGGGAATATGGAGACTCACGCACTTTTAGATGATGGCTGTACAACTACTTTCATAGACTCCGAGATTACGAAGCATGTAGGTATCGAAGGCCCGAGTAAACGAGTACGAATAGATTGTGTAGGAGGCTTGTCACGTGATTGCGATATTCAGTACGTTGATTTTATCATTAGAGGGCGTAACTGTACCGACTCTTACCAGATACGTAATGCTCACTCGGTCAAAAATGTAGGTATAAATTATCGAGCTTCCGTAAATAGAGAAGATATTCGTAAATATTCGTATTTATCTGATTTAGGAGATGTTTTATGTTGTGAAGAAGTACAACCTATGCTAATCATTATTGCTGATATGCCAATCTTTGTAGATAATTGGAAGTTGACCGTGGCAGATTCTATTCGTGCAGGCAAGGACCACCAACCAGTTGCAATCCACACTGCTCTCTTGGTTGGGTTTTATATGGGTTCGTGTCAAGTAGACCATCCAAAGTTGACTTTCTTCATCATACCGACATATCCGAAACGCCAGACAATCATATTTCTATTGAAACCGCAATCAAAGACAATTTAAAATGTTCCGAAAAGGTGATGCCAATAAGTTCGGTTTGTAACATACTCCACATTTTTAGTTAAAGTGTAGCCTAGAGCTCCTGGGGCACTAACTTCTTAAGCGGTCTCTTGAGAGGGCCTGCACCTGTTAGTATGTCCGCCACTCTTGCTACTCCGTCTGGGCCTTTGTATATCTTAGTCACTCTACCTCTCGGCCGAGATCCCCTGGGTAATGTAGCAGATGAGAAGATCTCATGGCGATTCATTCCCCCTTCAGCCCCATTCATGGGTGGAGCGTGGGAGCGGATGGTAAGAATCAAAACAGCACTCAAGACCACCCTAAGAGAACGCTCCCCCTCGGATGAAGTTCTGCAGACCTTTCTACTAGAGTCAGAGAATCTAGTGAATACACGTCCACTGACACACGTTCCAGTTGATCCAGACTGTGAGGAAGCCTTGACAGCAATGCATTTTATACTAGGATCGTCTTCAGGAAGACCTGTCCCAGCTACGTTGACGGATCGGGATATCATCGGACGAGACGGTTGGCGCAGAGCCGTAAGACTCTCGGATCATTTTTGGTCTCGATGGATTCGGGAATATCTTCCGACTTTGGTGCCTCGACGCGGCGGTGGGTCATCCCCAAATATAAAGGAGGGCGACTTGGTTATTGTGGCAGATGGACAGTTACCCAACGGATCTTGGCCGAGAGGTAGAGTGACTAAGATATACACAGGCCCAGACGGAGTAGCAAGAGTGGCGGACATACTAACAGGTGCAGGCCCTCTCAAGTGACCGCTTAAGAAGTTAGTGCCCCAGGAGCTCTAGGCTAGGCTTTAATAAAAATGTGGAGTATGTTACGAACCGAACTTATTGGCATCACCTTTTCGGAACATTTTAAATAGTAGGTAGGTACTTTATTCCCAGCCACTTTTGATACTTGTTCCAAGAATAGTAAAACCCGACGACATTTAAATGGTGCAGTTTTCCCAACATTTTAGATACAATTGATTTAACTATGAATACCGCCGAGTATTGGGGCGCCAAAAAAATTTTGTTTTTATAATTTATTATCATATTGATAATTATAAAAAACTGGCTCAATTTGCTTTAAATTTGTTACGTTTGCCCCATTCTAGTGCAGATTGTGAAAAACATTCAAAAATTTGTATTATATGTCTTATAAATAGTTTTATTGCATTTATTTTCTAAAACTATACGAATTTTAGTTACCTATTTTTAATAAAAGCTTTGTACCTACTTCTAGGTGGTACGATCTTTTCATTCCAAAAGTACCGTGGTATACGATTTTTTGTAGTTGGTGTACGATCTCACCTTTTTTGCACCTGGCAGGCCCTGTCGCCTGTCGCTTCTGCGACTGTGCTCCTTGTTCCTTCCCCAAATTCGGTACATTACAAAGTAAGTTTCAGTACTTAGTCACTAAATTATTTTTTCATAAAGAACGGTACCTACCTATAAGTGTAGTCTCTGTTCGAGTGTTCGCATTTGTAGCAGTGGTGTGCGCCGTGTCCCGCGCGCCCCTGCGCTCCCCACCCGCGCCTATCGATCCGAGCCGACCTTGGCACTGACGGAGGACATCTATTTATAGCCGCCCCCACTTGTACCCGCGCACAGTTGCAACCCCGCGCGCCCCCCGCCCTCTGCGGGCCGGGGGGAGGGACACAGAGTCTATAGTGAATGTAAACCCCTGCTGAAAACCAGCAATCAACCGTTATCTCTCAACCACATTCGCAAAAAGAAGCTACTCAAAGAATCATGATCTTCGCTGATCAAGCTAGCTGTATAATACGGTGTTCGTCAATTCCTGCAGTAGGTAGGCACTGTTTGGGGTTAAAGTTCATCGTGACATCATTTAATAAGCTATTAAGCAAAATGCAACTACTGAGCAGGTTTTGATATCATGTGCAAGTTAGTATGTGTAAAGACTTTAGTAAAACTGTTTTTTTTTTTATAATTTTTCGTTCCGCCACCTCCTTTATGACGTATGACGCCGCCGCCAATCGCTGCTACGAGGACATAGTGGTGCTCCGCCCCAGTGTGTCCTCCGGGCGATCCTCGCAGTGGTAACACCAGGGCGTTTCCTCCCGCCCGATCCGGTGCAGGTCAGGTACCTCTCGAAACAACCGCGTCCGGTGAGGACCTGCGTCAGGGAAGGTGAGGGGCCGTGTCGCCTCTCTAGCCACTCTTCAAAAAGGAGACTTATCGCCACTACGACGCACGGGGTTGTGACAAGACCGTCGCTCTCTCCATGTCGCCATGAGATCGCGCCGCAGGTCTGTCCGCTGAGCGGCGATTTGCCGTGGCAGCGGAGTAAAGCCTCCACGTGTCACTCGTGCGTTTACATGCCTTACGTAAATAAAATAATAGGGATGATTCCTGACTAAAAAAAATATGATTGTTTAGTCCGTCAGTTGATTATCGATAAATAATCAAAATCAAAGCATTAATTTCAAGTAAGCCAGTTACAGGCATTTTTGAATTGTCGAAACAAAGATGAAAATTAAATGTAGCTACAGTCCCAGTCACAAGACATAATATTGGATAGTTTTTTGTTTTAACAAATCTCCGGTAAATAATGCGCCGTCACGAGTTTTTGACGCAATGTATCTTCTCAGTCTTCATTTTTTCTTTACGTGAAAAAAAAACTATCTGACGGACTAATTCGATTTTTTTTTGTCATCTACTTTATTCTTTTTCTATTATTTTATATCTATTCTTTCTTTCTATATCTACTTATTGCATGCTTATAAATTAATCGTTTAGACATAGACAGATTCTACATAATAAAAATGTAAATACAATTATTGTCAAACTAATACTGAAAATCTAGTAAGACGGAGTAGTCAACAGTCTACAAAGAATGCTAGCGTACAAAACAAATTTTTTTTTCAAGAATGTTGGTGCTCAGAGGATGACAGATGATGTTGAAACGATGATATTTTTTTTTTCATGGGGCATCGTAAGCAATTAACACCCTAGAGATTGCAGCAATCACGACAGATTTGCTGTTTATTATTAAACAGTTCCAATGTATCATCAGATTATGTATGATCAGCATCAAATATTCACAAAATTTAAACGGGAGCACCGCGAAATAATATGAATCCAAACAAAATAAAAATATCGAAATCCGTTCACAATTTATGAAGATATTGTTGAACATACACACACAAAAAAATATACCTACAGACGAATTGATAACCTTCTCCTTATGGAAGTCGGTTAAAAATAACTTATTTTCGTTATTTCTATTAATTTTCATGCCTTAGTACTAAATATGCTAAGTCATTACGCCTATAGTTGATTGCCCTTTGCCTAATATCTCTTCGTACGAACCAAAACAAATGAACCATGTATTGTTTTTCATTAGAAAAAATGTTGAAGATCACGTTAAGGCGATTAGGTGAGCTAAATAAGCAACTGTATTTGTGTTGGTTCAAACTTCGTTTGAAATACTGTTAGAATAAAGTTCTAATCAGCTTGCACGACAAAGTGGTTGTTACGTCAGTCACTGCGGCCGAATAGTGCGAAATGAGTGGTTTTTTGCGATTTACAAAAAATCTGTTGATTGGACTAAAAAAGTAAAACACTATGATACTAGTATTTTGCTTGTAGAATTATTTGCCAAAAAATCAGAATGATCGCATATATATTTTTTTTTAGTATACCTACCAAAATAGTTATGCCAAAGTATATTAGGAAAAAAAAAACATTGTGCGAAAATAAGGGATCCCGTCCGGGGTTACAGTTTTTTTTAATATTGTAAGTAATGGAAAATGTCATTCGATAGACTTTTTTGTGGGAACTTGGGAAGGTTAGCAAACAAGCGGGTCTCCGTATCGCCTATCACAGTGTAGTTGTGAACACAGGCGGGACTCCTACAGGCAGCGTCCGATGGGAGGCCTCGGACTAGACTGGGCAGTCCATTACACATTGTACTGTGATCAGACAAGCTCCATGTCGGATAACGTCTATATTCTTTGGTCACGTGAACCTAAACTTGTTTGTAATCAGGTGTTTTATAACCATATTAAACAGTTAATTAAACGCAAACATACCCGGTGCTTACTGGTCAGATCGAGCTCTCGCCCGTAACACGGACGGCGACTTGTGAGTACACATACCAAGTATGTATATTTATCTCGATTTGGATTTTTTTGCGTATGAAATAAATAAATTCTCACTCTCAGGCCAAGCTTGAGTTAGGATTAGTACCGCTGCTACCGAATTCACGTGCTCATTTATGACGTTTTTTTTTGCGTGATTGTCGCGGCGGCGGCGGTTCTGGATCATTATCGTGTCGGTGTGAGCAAACTAAACTTTCGGATAGCACAGAGCTATCGAGACCTGGGGCGGGTGTCCCCAACGTGCACCGCCGTGTCTACTGACCTCAGATGCAGATCTATTCAGGTCGTTACTTCGGAAACGATCCACAAGTCGTTCATTTGTGTATTAAATAAATAAATTCGCAGTCCGCACAGAACACAACGGCCTGTTACAAAAAAAAAAACCGGCTAAGAGCGAGTCGGCCCGCATACCGAGGGTTCCGTACAAACTTTTTAAAGGACAAACTTAACTTTACTGTTCGATCCCATGAAATGGCTATTGCACCAACTGCAAATAATAAGTTTGTAATAGTATAATCGGTTTTTTTTTGTTATTAAACAACATATTAACAGTTTTCAGCTAGCTCTAAGGTTTTGCTGTAAGACCTTGATTTTTGCTAAATTTTGTAATTCTAGGTCAACGGGAATTACCATATAGGTTTTCGACCCAAAACCGCACGGTACTTTCGGTTGACCTAGAATTGTCAATTTTGGTTAAAAGCAAGGCCTTAAAGCACAAGTAAAAGAAAAAGCCCGAAAAACAAAAAAGGTGAAAATTAAGGTTTATAATGGTGGCGATGGAATAAAACCAACGTTGGATGACAGATAGGAGTTTATTCTCTTTACTTCAACACTTTACAGACTTTAGCAAACAAAGTTAGACTAAAGTTAGACCTATTAGTGGACCTAGGGATGGACTGCGGGGCTATCCTATCCCTTCACCTCCTAGCTAGGCTATTCCTGAGGGCGACGGGGCCTCCGCTCAGGTCAAGCTTATGACAACAGTGGTGACTGCGGGGCTATCGACCACTGTGCCGTCTAAGCAACGAGTGACTAGTTCCTCGGTGGTGCGGGTTTATATAGGTGGTTTGACAGATGACAGTGTGTGTCTTCATCATCTCATGCTTGTATGTGGAACCTTCGTTGCCATCACGGAGACTTCTCACGACGAATGTGAGATGTCGCTAGTGGTCTGTAGATACTGTTGATGTTATCGTCTTATCGATGATTGTTCTTGTGTGCGATCTACTCGGGTGGCGTAGTGTTGAGCACAAAATCCGGTAGATGGCGTAAGGCGTCGTGTTATATTCTCCCCCTCTGGTACTCTATGGTCGTCCCGACTGAGTACCAGCACCAGTTTGTTTCCGCGGCCTTTCTCTTCGGCGTATCGGATAAGTTGGTTTGGATATTTCGTTGTCTCTCTTTTCAAACTTCGTTATTGCTGCCGTATTATACTTTCCAATAGGCTTATCTGGAGTTTCTGAGTGAGCAATTTCATAAGTAGAGGCTCCATGTTTCTTTAATATAACATACGGTCCATCTCGTCGAGGAGCAAATTTCGAAGTAAACTGTTTATCGATGTTGCTAACGGGATGAGATTCTATCAAGACTAAGTCTCCAACTTTGTAGTCTGGGTCAGGTCTTCGCTTGCTATTTGCTCTTTAGCGTGTCGTTTCTTTGTTACACTCTATATTTTCTTTTGCAAGCTCCAAGTCTTGGGCTAGTTGTTTTAACTTTGGGGTGATTTCTGCGACAAAGTTTTCTGATTCTACAACCGAGCTTAGATCATGTGTCAACTCATATGGTGTACGCAATTCTCTCCCAAATGTTAGGTATGATGGTGAGAAGCCTGTAGTTTGACACTTAGCTGTATTCATTGCGAATCCTATTGTTGGTAAAGTCAATGGCCAGTTCTTATGTTTGTCTTTGACCATAATTGCAATTTGTGACTTCATGTCCCTATTTTTCCTTTCAACCACATTTGGTTTAGGGTGATATACGGGTGTGAATATTTGTTGAATTTCTAAGCAATATGCTAGTTTTTGCATTATCGCTGAAATAAATTGTACTCCATTATCGCTGATAATTTTCCTTGGCAACCCATACCGAAGAAATATTTCATTGAGTAAAATGTTGGCACAATTTTTACTAGTTGCTTCATATAGTGGGAATAATTCTACCCATCTTGAAGTAGTATCTTCTATGATCAAAATCCACTTTTCTCCTGTTGGTCCCTTTGGTAATGGTCCAAAAAGATCAATGGACAATACCTCAAATCGTTTAGAGTTTGGGGTGGACTGGTATAAGCCTGCTGGCTTCTTATTAGTGGGCTTATATTTTTGGCATTCAACACATGTTTTTACGTATTTTATAACATCTTTTCGTAGTCCCGTCCAATAGAAATTATTTGTTATACGTTGTATTGTTCTTTCTACTCCCATATGACCAGCAGTAGGTGAGTCATGGTAAGCGTTCAGAACGTTTTGTATTTCATGAAGTGGAACTACTAACTTTGCGTTGTCGTTTTCTTGTTCTGGCATGTAAAGATATAGGACACCTTTATGGACTAGGTACCCTTTCTTAATGTATTCTACATAACTTGGTATTTCTTTTCCTTCTTCTAATATTTTTATAATACTTTGGAGGATGTCATCTTTCATTTATTTTGTTCATCTCTTAACTGTTTTTCATTGTATCTAGGTAGATCTAACTCTGTGCTGCATATTCCATCATGCTGCTCACACGGTGGTCGAGACAATATATCAGCTACTACATTAGTTCGTCCTGGAGTATATTGGATTTTGAACTCGTATGGTTGCAGCTGTAGTGCCCATCGTGCTAAGCGACCAGTAGGTGTTTTAAGGTTCATTAACCATTTCAACGGTTGATGATCTGTAATAGTTATGAACTTTGTTCCTTCTATATAGCCACGAAATTTTTCAATTGCCCATACTATGGCTAGTTCTTCTTTTTCTGTGACACTGTAATTACGTTCTGCTTGTGTTAAGAGTCTACTTGCGTATTCAATAGAGTGCTTATTGTCCCCCTCCCCCTGCACTAAAGCTGCGCCAATGGCATACTGACTGGCATCAGTCTTGATAGCAAAGGGTAAATCGTCACTTGCAATTTTTTAATTTCATAAATGCTTCTTGTTGCTCTCGTTCCCACTTCCAGCTTATTCTTTTCTTCGTTAGGTTAGTAAGTGGTCTAGCAATGTCTGCAAAATTATGAATAAACCTCCGATACCATGATGCGGTTTGTAAAAAAGATATTAATTGTTTTAGGTTTTTAGGCGCCTGACGGTTTGCAGTAGCAGAGATTTTCTCTGGGTCTGTTTTAATACCGTCAGAAAATATAAGGTGGCCCAGATATTTAATTTATGAACACATAAATTTACATTTCTTTCTGTTGGCTCGAAGCTTGTATTCTCTCAGTTGAATAAATACTTCTCTTAAGTCTTTTATATGTTGACTGAAAGTACTGGATCTTATAATTAGATCATCTAAATAGCTTAATACACACTTCGCGTGTAATCCTTGTATGAATTTGTCCATTAATCTTTGGAACGTAGCTGGCGCGTTTCAAAGACCGAACGGCATTTGCTTGAAATGGAACGTTCCAAATGGTGATACAAAGCTTGTTTTATCGTAATCATCTGGATGTACCATAATCTGCCAGTAACTTGACGGTAAATCAATTGTTGACATGTATGGCATCGCTTTTGCCTGATGTAATCGTCAATACGAGGCACCGGATATCTGTCTGGTTTAGTTATCTCGTTGAGTCTTCGATAATCTACGCATACTCGAACATCGGTTTCTCCTTTTGGAACTAGAATTACAGGTGCTGACCATGGGGAATCGCATTCCTCGATAACGTCATCATTTATCATATCATCCAGCTTTTCTCTTAATTGTTTTTGCTTTGTTGGTGACAACCTATAGGGTTTAACACTAATAGGCGGATGATTGCCTGTGTCGATTCTATGTTGTGTAAATGGAGTTGGTTCCGTGTTTTTCTCAAAGATGTCGCTGTGCTCAATTAACAAGTCATTGAACATCTTTTGCTCATTGTTTGTAAGTATGGTTCCTTCATAGACATAAAATATGTGGAGCTTCTTTATAGCATTTATTCTAGAAATTCCGCAAAAATAAAATTAGAATTGGAAGGACCGGTTTTTACCATAAAAAAAGGCGTCAGGCAGGGTGACCCGCTCTCACCAAAAATATTCTCGTCGGTTCTAGAGGCAGTATTTAGAAACTTAAACTGGGAAAAGAAAGGCGTAAAAATCAACGGTGAATATTTAAGCCACCTACGTTTCGCAGACGACATCGTTGTGTTCACGGAAGAACCGGTACAACTAGAAAATATGTTGCAAGAGCTTGCGAAGGAAAGCAGGAAAGTAGGTCTGACAATGAATGCTGCCAAAACCAAAATCCTAACAAACGGTTCAGAAACACAAATAATTGTTGATGGGCAAGGAATAGAATACGTTAAAGAATACATCTACTTAGGACAATCCATTTCATTTGAAGACCAAACTGAAAAAGAGATAAACAGGAGAATAGCAATATCATGGAAAAAGTACTGGAGTTTCAAAGAAATTATGAAGAACACCCAGATAAACGTGAAGTTGAAAAGTAAGTTATACGAGATAGCGATCCTTCCGTGCCTCAAATATGGATGCCAAACATGGTCACTGCGGAAAACAGACGAGCACAAACTCGCTGTCATGCAAAGGAAAATGGAGAGAAGCATGTTGGGCATAAGATGGTCTGACAGAATGACTAACGACGGACATAAGGAAAAAAACTAGAATAACGGACATAATAGAAAGAATAAGAAGTCTGAAATGGAAATGGGCAGGACATATCTGTAGGATGGAAAATGAAAGATGGACAAAGAAAATCGTGGAGTGGGTGCCTACAGATAGAAAAAGGAAGCAAGGAAGGCCGCGAAAGCGCTGGGAAGATGTATTTAAAGAAAGATGTGGACCTGACTGGAGGAGAAAAGCTAGAGATAGGGAAAAATGGAGAAAACTGGGGGAGGCCTACGCCGCAGAAGCGACTTCCATAAATGAAAGTAAAAAAAAATAAAAAAATGCATGAATGTAATTAAATTAGTGTAATTAATATGAATGTCACAAAATAAAAATAATGTCATGTTATGTATTTTAAATGGATGGTATGTAATGTTATTAAATTGATGTACTTAATGAAATGAATGTATGAATAAAAGTTATGGAATGAATGTAATGCTAATAATGTAATGCTCGTAAGGTAATGACAATAATGTAATGTAAATGTAATGTTGATATTGTATGGTTGATAATTCATGTAATATTATAAATATAATACTAATACGATTTGTTGCAACTACGATTAATTAAGTTTATATATTCTGTGTATTTATGGTAGAATTAAAGGCTTTTTATTTTATTTATTTTATATGCAGTATTGCATGTATTGCAGCTGCTTCTGTAAACACCAGGTGCTCCACATCCATAGCACTTAATGACTGGATTCTTTTCTGCTTCGGATACTGCCGTTTCTTTTCAGCAGCAGACTCTCAATATGACGACCACGATCCAGAAGTTCTGCAAATGTCTTCACATCCGTGCGTGCAATCTCCTTTTTGTAGGTTATGATAAGAAGTCCGTAAACATAGTCCAAGTGTTCCTCTTCCCTATTTCTTTTTGCAGGTAGCTGAGCAAGTAAGGCACGTTTTTCGCAAACAAACGTGTCAATGGTTTCTGTTGTTTGCTTCTTCGAATATACCTCCAAATAAATTTCGTGAGGCTGCATTTTCGGCGCAAATGCAGACTTAATGGCGTCGAGAGCTTGTGTCCACTTTTTAATGTCGCCTTTCCACCACGTAGCGGCAGCGCCAGACAATAACAAAGTTAAACCTTCCAAGGCGTCTTCGTCACTGATTTTCTCAAATGTGCACGCAGCAAAACTTTTAAAATGTCTATTTCCACTTTCGTTCGCTTCTGTCACTTTTGTTATAAGTGCAGTGAATTGTACCTGAGTCATCATCACCATTTCTTGTTTTTTCTCAGACATGTCAATACTGTCAAAATAATATTACTTGTGTAAGTTGCGATCTACTCGGGTGGCGTAACCCGGAGACGAAAAGTTACTGACTGAATTCTACATTTGAACAATTATCTAAAAAACTTGAGATACAGTCGGAGCGGCACGTTACCAACCAAAAAACTGTACAACGGTTTCTGCAGCTAGGTAACACAATAAAATAGCACAGTTAAACATAATACAAAAGAAACAGAACCGTCGGCATCTCAACAAAATATCAAAGGCTACTCTAAATTCTTAAAGCTAATATAAGCAATAAGCAAATTGGGCAAGGCCCTACCATTAACTATTATTATCCTTGCATAAAACCTTGCAATGAAACATCTGCAGGCTTGCCGTGAGAATCTAAAGTTAGCGGTACTTAACAGTTAACTTAAAATACTTACATACTAATTTCACTAAAGTAATACCTATAATATTAGTACATAATTAATGAAGACGCTACACATTAAAACATAAAAAATAAACAAAATAGAGATTATACCATTATAAAACCCTAAACCTAGTTGTACAAAACAAATACAACATATCAAAAACTAAGTTACACCACTTTCAATACCCGCCTTCTTAATGGGTAATCTCGCCAAAGCTAACTTTATCTTGGGGCCTGGCAGAGACTTTGTTAACATATCTGCCACCATTTCCTGTGAAGGTACATACTGCACCTCTACCGCCTCATGCGATATCGCTTCGCGAACAAAGTGAAACCTAATATCGATATGTTTCGTCCTATTGAGACGACCCGGTAGCGCAGCGGTGGTGAGGCTGCCTTACGTTCTTAGGGTCCCGGGTTCGAATCCCGGTTGCAGCAAAAGTTTGTGTGATGAGCATGGACATTTGTTTCCGAGTCATGGATGTTTATATGTATAATAAGTATGTATTTACAAACAAAAAAGTATCTATGTAGTATATCAACTATCTGGTGTCCACGACACAAGCCTCGTTGCTTAGTGTGGCACTAGATGGCACTGTGTGTTAATGTCCAGCGATATTTATTTATTATTATCGTCCTCTCAGCTACGCTATTTTGTTCGGGTGTATACGGAACAGTCGTTTGATGTTTTATACCAGATGACTTGAACAATCTGTCGAAGGCATGATTACAAAATTCAGTACCATTATCAGATCTGAGGAATTTTATCGACTTACCAGTCTCTCTCTCTACTTCGGCCTTATATTCACGAAATTTGTCGAAAGTTTGACTCTTATTTCTCAAGAAATAAACGTGCGTCTTGCGCGTGTAATCATCGATAAATGGCAACATGTACAAAGAACCAACAAACGATGACTCTTCCATTGGACCGCAAATATCCGTGTGTACTAATTCAAGAATCTGTTGTGCTCGTGTGCCTTTATTTTTGAACGGACTTCTACATGTCTTACCTTGAATGCATGGAATACATGGCTCAATGTTCTGTTTACTATCAAATTTCATACCAGTTACAAGATCTTTTAATGTTAGTATGATATTTTGACCTAAATGTGCTAATCTTCTATGCCATAAGTTTGACAGAGGTTCATTTGACAAAATCGCGTTGACATAATTTTGTTTTTCATTTAATTTGAATAAATTCCATCAACTTCTTTGCACGTCGCAACTATTTGGTCGGATTTATTCCTTAAATGCAACCTCTTTTGTCAAAATTAACCGCGAAATCTTTTTTAACAAGATCGCTCACTGATATCAGGTTCAAGTTTAGTCGAGGAACATGAAGAACATTTTCTAACGTGAAATCTGAACTTCTGCTAACTTTTGGCTTAGCATTTCCTCTACCTTCAACTGGTATTTGTTCTTCATTAGCCACTTTAATTGTCAAGTTACCCTTTACTTTCTTATAGTTACATAACTTTCCAGCATCGTAAGTCATATGGGTCGAGCATCCGCTATCCACATACCAATCGCTTTTCTTCTTGGTATTTGCTGTACTCATGCTCAAACCGACCACACCGGCATGCAGCTTCTTACATTCAGCTGCCTTGTGTCTTTCTTTGTGGCATTTATAGGACTTGCGCACTGGTTTACGAGCATTGTTTTTGGGTGCCTTTGCCTTTGCTTTTAGAGGCAAGGGCGTGCTTACCAGCTCCAGCTGTTTCAGCTTGTCTATTAGCCTCCTGCACCAGTTTGGTATTGATCTGCTCAAGGCTAATATCCTTTCCACTATTATCTACTGCCATTATCAACGGGTTGTACTTTGATGATAATCCGGCAAGCAAAATGGAAATGATCCAATCATCTGAGACTTTCGCGTCTATTGCAGTCAATTGTTGTATTATGGATAGTACTTTAGAGACGTATTTCTCCATATTCGCAAAGTTTTCCAACTTGCATGACCATAATTGACCCTGCAGTGATATTCGTCTACCCCAGCCTTTATCCTTGTATGCACCACACAAATTGTGCCATACCTCATGTGCAGTCTTCAAATTGTAGACATTTGAAAAACATGAGGGCTCCAATAGTAGACACATAATAGTGCGAGCCTGTCGATCAGCATCTTTGAGTTCTGCAGAGACTTCTGTGGCTTCTACGGCCACTCACCAGTTTTTACATTCCATGTAGTTTTGGACTTAGAACTTCCAAACTTCAAAATTCTCTGCACCCCTGAGCCTCCCGATTCCCAAAATGGAACCTGACGAACTATTGTAATCCGTCATTATCGATAGTGCGTATTTCCAAATTTTAAAATTTATGATATCGTGCAATTACTGCGCAACTCCCTGGGCAATTCTTGGGCCCATAACCTGATGGAAAGCGTCTATCTGTCTTGTGGAAGTATCAAGTTATTCGTATGAACCGACCTCAGTGTTTACATTTCTCATTGACGCAATTTGACCAATTAATAAACAATGATTGTGCTGTGAATTACTAAAATACTCAAATAAATAGCTGCTGGGACCGAACAAGCCAAGTGACTCTGCGGGAATTGTGAGTTTTTCATATATAATTCATCGTACGAACCGTTAAGAAAAAAATAAATATTCAAATATACCAGTGCCAAACGTAATTGCAAATAGCGACATCTAGTCTAAGAACACGGGAACTGACAGTCGATAAAACAGAAAGACAGCTGTCTGCATGTGGAAGCTACGGTGCCGTAGATAGAGACGTACGTACGGTGCTATTTTGTCGTATAAGATATTAGCACAGTTGGCGCATTAAGAACTGTTCGGATTGGTGAGCAGTTAGTCACTGGTTCGAATCAGGATTAAGTTCGACTTTTTGTAAATACATAATTTAAAAGTAAAACATGGAGGATGATAGTATATACGTCACGCAAAGAACGCAAAATACGCAACCAGCGATTTCGAATTTGACATGAATATTTCATATCAAAGTTTACCCAATAATAATATCTCTGGAAATATGGATAGCGTCCTAAAGAATGAAGAAATTACTAAACTTAAATTGGAACTACAGTCTGCCAACTCAGAAATAGATAATTTAAACTTAGAAAACTTATCACTAAAGGACAAAATTAAAAAATATGAAAGCAAAATAAAGTTAAATCGGTAGGATTACATGATTCTACTGTAACAGCGGCAACACCATTAAGGCTCTATTCACCTCAATATCAACGTCGACTTAGGACAATAACTATGAAAACCGGATTACCCAGAACCTCTTCTAGAGAGTTTACTATGCATGCCATGACGTCGATGAACCGAAACGGTAATGAGTCGGAAGCACTCATTCATAAATCGCCAATAAAAAACAATTTAGATAAGTCTTCAGTCACCGGGGCAGGGAACTTGTCACCTACAAACAGTTACAAGGACCTACAAGTTAGTTTTACCCAAAACTCACCTACATCCATCACGGAGGAACAAGAAAATGGAGGTATACATACATCGACGGATAGGAAAATCCAGGGAATAAGCAAGATCATGTCACTGTCAACACCGGAACAAAACATGGGCGTTAATAGAAGCGTAAAAAAACTTAAAGAGATTAGATCATGTAAACAACCATTGCAAGTACTGGCACCAAAGCATAAAATCGCTATCTTTGCGGATCCGACAGGATATGAAATTAGAGATATACTTCAGAACTTAGTGGGAAATAGTTTTAGTGTAACGTCGGTAATCAAACCAAACGCACCTCTTAGTTACATATTGAGTACATGTGAAACTATGTGCAAGGACTTCACAAAATCTGACTTTGTTTTAATAATTGGAGGTATCAGCGACAAAAACCCATTAGATATATTAAGTTCTCTGCATCACACTTTGAAAAATATACATAACACCAATGTCCTTGTGAGTAAAAATTATAAAAACAAATATCTAAATGTATTAAATGTTAATCGTACCTTAAAACTTGTATGCAATAATTGCGAAAATTCTAGCTTTATTACATTAGATGACAATAATTATTCTAACTTTACTAAAAGGCCTTTACTTAATAAGCTAACTGCATGCAAATTAATTTATAGGGATATATTGCGATTACAATACAGGATCAACTATCAAAATTATGTGGATAATGTGCTTATAGATCAAAAGGCAAAACGAATGTTTAAAAATGTTTCTACACAAACTACTCCTAATTTAATCGTCAAAGCGAGTGACAATAATAGGAACAATACTACGACACCGAAAGTGTTGGTAAATTCAGTTACACAAACAGAATTAAATAGTTCGTCAATAAACACCGATGAAAATGATCTTTTTCGTGACTAAAAGAGATGCACAAAAAGGTTTACATAATAATTCTTCAGTTCTTTTACTATTGAAATCAAATTGTCTTAAAATATTTCATCAAAATGTACGTGGCATAAGTAATAAAAAAACAGAACTTGAATTATATATTGAAACACATGAAAATGATTTAGATTACTTAAGCATATCAGAACATTTCCTAAATAATAAATCTGCACATGTATTTTGTATGTCCAATTATAATTTAGCATCATACAACACAAGGCCAAACAAAAAGAGGGGAGGTAGCCTTATTTTAGCACATAAAAATAAACAATGTGAAAACATTGACGCAATAAAAAAGTTATATACATCAGAAAGTTTTGAAATTTGTGGTGTAATAGATCTCGAAACGGGGTTACACATATGTTGTTGTTATAGAAGCCCAGTTGAGAAAAATTTTGAAAGATTCATGGGTAGTTTAGAAAAAATATTGGAACATTTTCTTGATAGGAAGTGCTTAGTTTGTGGCGACTTTAATATTGACGTGCAGGTTGAAAGTAAAAAAGCTTCAGAGTTCATAAGTTTATTGAGATGTTATAATTTTAGATACAATAAAAAGTCCTACCTTCATTCGGAATAAATCATACTCTTGTATTGATAATATAATTACAAATGTTGATGATGATTGTATAGAGCGTTTATTGGTCGATCACAATGGCTTAGCAGATGGTCATGGTGGACATTTTTGCGATATGGTTCTTGATAAAATCAATGAGAAAACGAAAAGTTCAGAACACACCATAACGATTCATAAAAGAATATTTAACACAAAAAATAATGATGCATTTAAAAAGAGTATTTCAAATATAAATTTGAGTAGTATGGGAATAAATAATTTTCTAGACCATTTTGGCAAAATTTTTCGAACTCGCTACCCAAAAAAGGCTATTAAAATAAAGCCTATGAAAAATAAAAAAATAAAGTGGGTAACCAAGGGAGTCAAAGTATCTAGTAAAATGAAAAGAGTTTTATGTTGTGGCACCCCAAATAACGATAGTATCTCGAATTACAAAAATAACTATATTCGAATATACAGAAGGGTTATAAAGCAAGCTAAAAAGTTAGCCATATCAGTCCATCTTAGTAAAGCTAAAAATATACCCAAAGAGACATGGAAACTCGTAAATGAACATACAAAGAAAACAAAAAACAAGCTTAGTAAAAAACTAGTCCTAAATATAGACAACAAGGTTATTTATGATTCCCAGGATATTGCTAATAAATTCGTTGACAGCTTTGTTTACAAAGCATCATTGACACTTAACAAAGATAAAGCAATGTCCTTTCTGAAAGAAACAACGGCGAGAGTTGAGAGTAACTTGTCTTTCAAGCCAACTACACCAATTGAGATAAAAAAGATTGTGTGTCACATGGCTAACAAAAAATCCTGCGGATATGACGACTTACCAATAACAATTATTAAAGAGAACATCGAATTTTTAGCACATCCTCTTTCTGAATTTTTTAATAAATGTATGAAAGAGTCGATTTTTCCTGATCAACTCAAACTGGCTAAGGTAATTCCGATATTTAAAAAGGGAACAAAGACTGACCCAAAAAATTACCGACCAATATCCTTGCTACCAACTTTGTCGAAACTTTTTGAAAAGATAATAAAAATTTAGACTGATGGTACATTTGAATCTAAATAAAATAATCAATTTAAGACAATTTGGGTATCAAAAAGGTATTGGCACTTCAGATGCCATAGACACTCTCATTGATGACGTAGTTAGTAAATTAAATGACAAAATGAAAGTGGCTGGACTATTTATTGACCTTAGTTCTGCATTTGACACTATAGATCATCAATTACTGCTTGCTAAGCTGGAACATTATGGTATAAGAGGTGATGCTTTAAAACTTATGACATCTTATTTACAAAACAGACGAATGTATGTCGAAATAAAAAACATTGATGAAAACAATCATGAAATAGCATATAAATCAAAAATGGTATACATAAGACGCGGGGTACCCCAAGGCTCAATTTTAGGTCCAATATTGTATCTTATCTTCACAAACGATTTATTAAATTTCATGAACACAGCTCATTCGGACGCTTCGTGTGTGGTTTTTGCTGATGATACAAATGTAATAATTGGAGCGCATGATTTAAATGAATTGTCCACAAAAGTAAATAAAAGTCTAAATAATCTTTCTGAATGGTTTACAGCTAACAATTTACTAATTAATACAAATAAAACCAGTATAATGTTATTTAAGATTACATCTCGTAACACCGATACTATAGATGTGACATTGGAAGGAGACAAGATAGGATTGGTAAATGAGGTAAAATTCTTAGGTATAAACATTGATTCAAATCTAAACTGGAAACAGGAGCTTGCTGCTATTGATTCCTCTATAGCCTCTGCATGTTATGCACTTAGGAGCCTCAGAGATGAAATAGATTTGAAGCAACTTAAAGCCTGTTATCATACTTTGGTTGAATCTAGGTTAAGGTACAGCATCATGTTTTGGGGTAATAGCTATAACTACAACTGCCAAAGAGCATTCATCCTACAGAAGCGTACCATTAGAACCATTGTTAAAATTTCACAGCGTGATTCATGCAAAGAATACTTTAAGAAATTAGGTATTCTCACAGTTCCAAGTTTGTATATACTAGTTTTGTTAAGCAAGTTCGCAAAATATATTCATCAATATGAATCAAAACAAGAAAGAGAGCTGAGAGAGAGCACACGAAGGAAAGTTATTAAAAATAGAATGGTGCCTAAATTTAACATAGCAAAGCATTGTTCACGTTACCAAGCAGTGGAGTTATATAATAAGTTACCTACTGATTTAAAAACTTTGGTCTATAACACAAACTTATTTAAGGCAAAACTGAAAGCCTTCCTATTCAAAAAATGTTTATATTCTGTATCCAATTTGATGTTGAATGATTCCAGATAATTTGTGTATTAATTACTTATATGATATTGACATTCAATTTATTTGACATTTGATACAGTTGGAATTTATTTTAATTGACATTTAATTTAATCGACATTTTAATTTGATTGAAATTTAATTGGAATTTAATTGACATTTAATTTTGATGATTTAAATTACATTTGATTGACATTTAATTGACATTTAATTCTATTTTAATTTAAGCAACATGGAATAGACATGGTTGTTCTTGAGCGTTTGTGGTTGGGTAAATATATAAATTGTAATTTGGATGACATTTAATATAATCTATTTGGCATTTAATTTTCATTTAATTAAATTTATTTGACATTTAATTAACATTTAACAGGCATTTAATTTACACTTAATTCTCGTTAATTTACTTAACATGGAATGGACATGGTTGTGTTTGAGCTTTTTATGATTGGACATATAAAACAGAAATGTAATTGACATTTTTACGTAAAATGGAATAGGCTGTTGTATTTGTGCTTTTTAGAGTTTGATTTTTTATGCTTTTTATGGTTTCTGATTGCTGACATAGTGATTTTTTTTTTTGTTTGCCTTGTATTTGATTTTGTTATGAATGAAATGTAATTATTTTGTAATATTCGAACACAATGTAAATTGTTTGATGAATGAATAAATAAAAATAAATAGCGTTACTTGCGATAGCATAAATTATCCATATTGTTCACAGAAAACACGTTTCAGTCGTCAGACATTTTATTGAGAACTGTTGTCATGAAATTAAATGAAAAATTTTCATGTTCATCGTCATTTTTTTTAAACTAGATGGGGCCGGTGTTTCGTACCTGACTCTGAGAAGAAACAGCTGAAACAAACTCAGAGGTCATAGTCTCTTTTGAAGTCCAGACATAATCTTGTTCAATTCAGATGAGGACTATGCAGATTAGAAATGAGATGGTCTTTTGAAGAAAGAACCACAAAGATTTGTGACTCACATGGTCCTCACATTCACACACAATAATTAAATAAAATTAACAATAATTTGCAAAACGAATATCAAAAAAAAAACATTTAATGTCACAATAATAATAAAAATGTAAAATACTTAACAAAATAAGTATTCATGTCAAATCAATACATGTCACATAAAATAATATAAAATAAAGTAAAAAATAATAAAATACTGAATTATATATTCATGTCAAATCATTCAATGTCAAAGTGTATAAAAGAAAGGAATTCATAATAAACAAGCGAAGTCCAAAATTTTGACATTCACAGAGCAAATTTCATTGGAGCAGCTTAATCCCAAGCCTTTTTATCTTCGAGATAGTGATTAACATGATAGTAGGCTTTCAGGCATAACTTCCGTTTTATCAGTGATTTGAATTTATTTAGGCTTAGTGTTTGAATATGGCTCGGAAGTTTATTGTAAAAAAGTATACATTGGCATCTAAACGTACCCCCCATTTTCTTGAGCCTCGTTGCAGGAACAACAAATTTGTGTTTGTTCTTCGTATTTATGTTGTGGATATCACTGTATTTTTTAAACAAATTAATATTTTTATGTGCGTACAAAAGGTTTTCATAAATAAACTGAGAGGGCACAGTAAGAATATTAACCTCTTTAATTTTTTCTCTGAGGGAGTATCTGGGACTTAATTTATAAATTGAACGAATTGCCCTATTTTTGCAAAACAAATATTGTCTGAATATCGGCGGCATTACCCCACAAAAGAAATACCGTACGACATCATGCTGTGGAAATAACTAAAGTAAACTAAACGGGCAGTTTCTAAATCAGTTAAATCACGAATTTTTCTAACTGGGAATGCTGCAGAGCTAAGTTTTTTTTGATAATTTGTCTATATGCAGGCCCCACTGCAGCTTGGCATCCAAAGTTATGCCCAAGAACACTGTGCTATCTTCCGGTTTCAACTCTTCATCCTTGATTTGTACATTTAGGAGTAGATTATTCACATTAAACCAAATAACGACTTTTGCCAGGGCGCTATTAACCTCGACCGTAACCATCTGCTTACTTTTAAATAAAAGAGAAGTATCATCTGCAAACAATACTATGTCATAATTATTCTTTATGAGGCAAGGCAAGTCATTTATATAAATAAGAAACAAAAATGGGCCAAGAATTGAGCCCTGGGGTACCCCCATTCTTACAACGGAACCGGGAGATCTTTTCCCATTAACATCAACTCTCTGAATCCTATCACTCAAATATGAAGTAAGAAAATCCAGAGAGGCGTTACGGATTCCGTAGTGGTATAGTTTCCTGATTAATGTTTCATGAAGAACGCAATCGAAAGCCTTAGACAAATCGCAAAAGATGCCCAAAGCATCGCATTTGTCCTCCCAGGCATTATAAATGTGTCCTAAAAGTTCAACACCGGCATCAGTAGTTGAACGACCCCTTGTAAATCCGAACTGTTTATTATGCAATAACTTATGTTTATTAAAAAATCTTTGCATTTGGTCTAAAATTAGTTTTTCAAAAATTGTTAGTACTGAAATGGGTCTATAATTAGTGGGGTCTGATGTACTACCCGATTTAAACAATGGTATTATTTTACTATATCAGGAAACTCACCGCGGTCAATATAATCGTTAAATATTACAGCTAAAGAAGGAGCTACAATGTTTATAATGGACTTAGCAACGTCTACAGAATGACCCCATAGATCGGCGGTCTTTTTAACATTTAAGGTGTGAAAAGTTTTAATTATATCTTTACAAGTGACATATTGAAAATTAAATTCTGAATCACAGACTGAAACGTTTTCCCTTAGTAAACACTCGGCAGCAGCATCAGGTGACGAGTTTAGCAATTTAGTAGTCGATACGGGAATATCCGCAAATAAATTTTCAAAGGCTGTGGCAACTTGACTGTCTGAATTTAAAATTGTATCGCCAATAGCAAGGCTGTAGTCACTATTTCGTTGCAAGACCTTCCCGTTTCGCTATTAATAATGTTCCATGTCATTTTAATTACATTACTACTATTTTTAATTTTTAAACTCAAGTAACGTGTCTTTGCTATAAAACACACTTTTTTAAATATTTTTGAATTCTTAACATACAACTTAAATTCTACAGTGTTTTTATAGGTCCGCTCTGCATACAGCTCATAAAGTCGTTTGCGACTCTTATGAATACCAATAATGGCCCAGTCGTTGAAGGAAGCGTTACTATTAACTTAGGAATAGATTTGAGAGATTGACTTAGGAATAAACGTGGTATTAAATTGTGTGCAATACATACTGAAAAAATCGTTATAATGTTGATTGGGATCATCAGTAGTTGACAATAGTGGTAATTTAGACAAAAGTTTAGTTTTAAAGGTTTCCAGGCGAGTTTTAGTTTTTGGATTAACAATGATATCCTTTTTTGTGACTTTCTGGCTTACATTAGGAATTGTGATCAATTGCCCACAGTGATCAGAATCTATTAAGTTAATAATTTCTTTGTGGGTAGGTATAACATCTGTGTAAATATTATCTAGGCAAGTGGCACTAGTTGGGGTTATTCTAGTAGGCTCCAGAAATCTGTTTTCAAGATTGTATGAATGAAACAGGCTTAAAATTTTAGTACTTAACCCAGAACTTTCTAACAAATTATTATTAAAATCACCGCAAATAATTATAGACTTCTTAGAATTACAGATTTTATGCAACACTTCATCCATTACCTTTTCAAAACAATCATACAATCCTGAAGGTGGTCTATACACACTTAATATGATAAACTGCTCCAATTCTATACAGGCTATTTCAACTGTACGCTCAACAGATAGGCTTACAATATCCTTGCGGTCTTTAAACTTAAGCTGATTATTTACTAGGATTAATGCTCCGCCATGTATAGCATTTACCCTGCTGAATGAACTACCAACTTGGTGATTACTAAAATTGAAAATTAATTGGTGACATTTCAGCCAATGCTCCGTTATACAAAGAATATCTATGCAATTACAATTCATGAGAAGTTCTACTTCTAATTCTTTGTTCAAAAATCCTTGAATATTTTGATGAACCAGGTTGATCCTATTAAAATTCTCAAAACGTTCGCCTGATTTACTATCTGGCTTCCTTATAATATTGCAAGAGGTTGCCTCTGTTGTCTCAATTTCTAATTTGAATGATTCATTGATTCATTCATTGTTGACAAACTATTGGCAGAGTAATTTAGCTTAATATTGTATTGATCAACAGAGGCAACTTGATTAGCCAAGTTCTTGGCTGTAATAGAAAAATAATAAGAGAGTGACACAGCTACCTGTCTTCTACAATAGTTTGTCAGATAGCACCTGTCTACAAGATATCTGTCTTTTGTCAAATATAAATTGTTGCCAATATAATTGTTGATGTCAATAGGCATGACGACAGTATCAAAAAATTGCATATTGGAAAATAATGGACACGATTATACGACTAAACGGTATTTTTTGTTTTTGTAAATCAATGAATATTGACAAAGATAAAACGCATCAAAACTCGGGAGTGGGGGGGCTCGTCACCTCAGAACTAGGTAAAAATTATACCTAGGCGTGACGTATTAAGAATTTTAAAAGCGTCATATCTTCGTCAATGTTGGTTTACGTAACAAAAGAAAAAACACGGTTCAAATATTTTTTGATAATCTAACTGAAGGACTAATTAGTTTTTTTTGTCGTCACGCCTATTAGATGAAAGGAATTACTGTTGAATGTCAAATTATGCAATGTCTTATTAATATTATATCTATAGTAATTTTCTTCCTGTGGCAAACTTTTACTATAAGGAAATGTAAACAACTCAATTTTTCTTAAATGTAAGTTTGACAAAGTTCTATAAAACTGGAGCAATTCTCTTTTGTTCACTTTTCCTCTATTACCTATCAAAATTAATAATATGGTGTCCTGGTTAAAGTTACATTTAATAATTTATTTCATAATATGATATAAAGAACATCCTGGCATACAATTGTTTATTACCGAGTGTCCTGGATATTCATCTGTTAACAAATTACCTAGGTCTTTTCCAATCTCATCACAAAAGATTACAATGTCATTATTTACACTTTGTTAACATTGCGAGAACTATTCATAGGAGTGCCTACATACAAAGTCATTAGGTGACAGATTAATACCATGAAGGTATCAATCTCCAACAGTAATAATCATTCTCCCGATGCATATTTAAGCAAAAACTCACGGAAACCTGATTTCATAATATGGGACCTCTAATTTGTAGATCCTATTGAATATATAGACAATCAACTTTTTTTTTCATCTGACAAATATAATAATACAATACTTTCAATAATACAATACTTTTTCGTTATATACCTTTTTAAGTAAATTGTACAATTAGCGTAACATACAACAAAATGTAAAAGAGCTCTTAATAATGGTTAATTAATTTCGTTTCCAGACCGTATCGCTATGGCGCACCTGATCACACCTCTGTGTAAGTATGCTCACTGGTCTGAATTTGGATGTTGTTGTGTATCACAACTTCGAGAAGGGACGACTACGATGCGGAAGAATTTTAACAAGATTTTAGTATTATTGAAATTCGTGCCGAGCATTACGACAATGTCAGCGGCAAAGTGAAGGTGCGCGATGTACTTGCACGTTGATACCCTTCATTGAAGTTTAAACACATTGGTGAACAGTTTCGGGGATATCGAATGCCCCTGTTTCATCCCTTTGCGCAGTTAGATGGGGCTTACCTTATTAAATACTAGCGGACGTCATGCGGTTTCACCCGCGTAGTTTCCGTTCCCGTGGGATTAATTAATTAATATAGTGTAGATGGAAAGTCATCATGGCCGGGTAATACAGAAATCTCCTCGCACTTCGATATTACAATCATCGTTGCAAGGAGGCAAGAAATGTTCACAATTCGATGGAGTCGAAAGCTTTCAAAGGCCACAAACGATCAAAATATTGTACTCTTCGGTGTTCTGTACGATCGAGCAGTATTGATGTGGTCTAGAATACCGGCCAACACTTCAACACCTAAGTTAGGAGGAAGCTAGTTCTTTACGTGAAACCCTGTAACCAAAAGTCATAAACACTTGAACCGAAAGCCATAAACCCTGGAACCGAAAGCCATAAACTCGATCATCGAACTTAAAACGATTGGGACTATCCAATCGTTCCGATACAGGATGTAAACGGACCCTTCACGAAGCCGTCAACCAAGCATTCTGTACGTCACACTGAGTAACTCTACGCAAAAATTATTGCTGGGAAACGACTTTTTTTTTTGGATAAACAATCACGTTTTACGATAAAACTCAATGTAACGCACTCAAAACTTGTAAACGGGTCATTGGGTTATTTAAAGTAAACTTATAACATTAATTGAAAAAAGGTTGGAATTTTGACCTCGAATATCTCAACTACTAACTATTTACATCCTTTAAACTACTCGCACTTGACAAAAAATAGGTGTGCCAAAATGGTTTTCATGAAAAAAAGATCCAAAATGTCCACCAGACACTATTCTCATATCTCGTACGTACGATTTCCCCATACTACATAGTTACGATAACAACGATGTTGTGTTGTGAGTAGATTTTAGTACTTTTAATAAAAAATTAATTACATTTACAGTGTTCATTGGATTATTTTCATCAGTCTGTAGTAAGTGTTTTTAATCATAGTTAAATCAATACGAAAATTGCGTCATCAAAATAATTATGTCCATACTTTTTAGGGTTCCGTAACCAATTTTAGGGTTCCGAAACCAAAGGGTAAAAACGGGACCCTATTACTAAGACTCCACTGTCCGTCTGTATGTCTGTCTGTCACCAGGCTGTATCTTAAGAGCTGTGAAAGCTAGAGAGTTGAAATTTTCACTGATGATGTATTCTGTTGCCGCTATAACAACAAATAATAAAATTACAAATTAAAGGGGGCTCCCCTACTATGATGGTACGGAACCCTTAGTGCGCGAGTCCGACGCGCACTTGGGATTTTTTTTGTGGCTGGAGAACCCTGTAACTATTTCCTCGGTCCATGTGACTACTGTGCGACCTGCGGCTGAGAAGCACTTGCAGTAGCTCTCTCCGCCGGATACTATAACCCGAATATGAACTACTTCCAGGAGTGACTGCACTTTCTGCGAACAAGAAAACGAATGAGCGTTTTATCTCATTGAGAGACTACGACTTTGTGGGCGAGGACCCGAGGCTGAAGGCGGCGCTGGCTGGGAGAATGAAGGTGCTGCAGGGAGACGTGGACCTATCCGACCAAAAGTCACCAACACGGGACCATCCAGCGCCTGCGTCGTCCGACATTTACCGGAGGCAGCCCCCAGCTTACAAACTCAAGCCTGACTATCTGCACTCAAGCCTCAAATTTCCCCAACTGTTAGTATTTTGTATTCAAACACTTTTTGTTACTATTGTGTCCTTATTTAACTCGCCAGGCTGAATTTAGTTTTAAATACCAAACACGACTATGCTATACAGTTTCAGGAGCGCAAAGTCTGTACGTAATGGGCTACCAGCCGACTCTTCATCATCAGCTCCCTGCCCTTGTCCCTCTGTACTTGGGCTCGGCGCAACAAGTTTTCTTCTTCCATTCTCCTGTCATCATTTACTCCTTCCTCTTATCGTTTCCGTATATTGTTCTTCACACAATCCATCCATTTTTTATTTGGCTCTATCGATCTATCAACATTATTAAAATCCAACACTTTTTTAGTAATATGCGTTTCATCCCTTCTCATTACATGTCCATACCAAGATAGACTACTTCTTTTCAATTTTTCTGTAACAGGCGTCACTTTCAAACTTCCTCTAATATACTTATTCGTTACTTTATTCATTTTTGTCACTTCACACATCCATCTCAACATTCTCATCTCCGCTACATGTAATCGATTTTTATCCATCTTTTTCACAGCCCAGCATTCTGATCCGTACCTACAGTACGACAGGTCTAATCACGGACTTTTAAATGATCCCCTTTAAATTGAGGGGCATCCGTGGGTCACAACTGGATCAACTCAGGATGGAATAAATCCGGAAGTCTGAGCAGATTGATAAGAGTTATAGGCATAGGACTGGAGAGACGGTCAAAATCGCAAGACAAGTATTCATTTTGGTTCTACTCAATTTCAGGCCAACATTCTCCAATCTTTTGCCACCACACTTCCAATCTGCTCTGGACCTCTTGGCCGCTCTCGGTAACCAGCACAATGTCATTGACAAACAGCATACACTAGGGTGCCTCTTCCTGGATATCCGACGTGAGTGGGTTTCCGAGGTAAGGGCTTAGAGCTGACCCTTGGTGCAAGCCGACAGCCACATTGAAGCTGCCGGTGCCGGGCCCGGTGGTGCCCGCTGTAGACCGGACGTGGTTACTACATCGACTGTACGTCGCACGAATCAACTGCACATACTTCCCAGGCACACCTTTCTCCTCAAGAGCCCACCACAGAACCTCACGGGGTACCCGGTCGTATAGTTTTTCGAGGTTGACAAACACCATGTGCTAGTTTTTCATTATGTGCACTTTTACATTTTTCGCATAGCTGGCGGATAGCAAAATTGCATCTGTCATGCCCCGATGAGGCATAAAAGCTAATTAGTTCCATGAAATTTCGCTCTCTTTGTTGATCGAAACTTCTCTGTCGCCTTTCAACCACTTTCTCCCAAACTTTCATACGTGACATTTGAATGTTAACGTGTCGTTAATTGGTTTAATGTTAATAATCTACTCCAAATGTGAAAAAAAACTAATGCATTAAGTTGACGATACCCCATGTAAGTCAAGTGGAAACTACTGTACTAATTAAGGATGAAGAGTTGAAACCGCAAGATAGCACAGTGTTCTTGGGCATCACTTTGGATGCCAAGATTCAGTGGGGCCCGATTCTCTGCAACGAGCAAAAAGGGTTCCGGAAAAATAAGACGATAAATATGGCAATCTATGACTTCTTGAATACAATTATGACTAATATTGATAAAAAGACACCTGTTTGTGCTATGTACTGTGACATGGCACAAGCTTTTGACTATGTTGACCACAATATCTTAAGAAACAAACTGTACTCCTATGGTATAAGAGGTAATATTCTGGATTTATTAATGACTTATCTCTCAAATAGAAAGCAAAAAACTGCTATAACAAACTTAAATTTAAAGACGAAAACAGAAGTCACATACCTATCCAGAGAACGTGCTGTATACTTTGGCGTACCACAGGGCAGTGTTCTGGGTCCTTTACTTTTCCTAATCTACATTAGTGACCTGCCCAAAGCCATAAATTACCCTATAACTCTATTTGCTGATGATAGCACGGTAACAGTAGCTAGTAATAAACCTGACCAATACGAAGCTGATGTGAATGAAGTATTAATCGCAATAATCGCTTGGCTTAACAATAACAACTTAAAAATTAATTTAGGAAAAACTCAAATTATGCATTTTGGTCATAGAAAACCTAATACAAAAATGAATGTGAAATTTCAAAACAACGTAATTAATGACGTAGACAGTACGAAATTCCTAGGACTTATAATAGATAGACAGCTTAACTGGAAGAATCGAAACATTATGCAAGAAAATAAGCTGCTCATCCTATGCCCTGTATAAACTTGCTCCAACTGTTAACACGGATGCACTACTCACAGCCTATCATGGTCTTGTTGCATCTGTGTTAAGATACCTACGGCATTATATTTTGGGGTAACTCAACAAATAGGGAAGCCGTGTTTAAAGCGCAAAAGCGCTGCATCTATGTTTGGGCTTCACGCTTCAGGTGACGGCTGACGGTGACGGCTTTTTGAAATAATTATGGTACACAACTGTGTGTACCATATTTCAAAAAGCACAAAATTCTGACACTACCAGCTTTGTATATATATGAAACTGCCTTATTTGTGAGATACAATCCAAATTTGTTTTCCTATTTATCTGATACTGTACAACGTAACAGGCGAAATGATATGCTACGCGGACGCAGAGCCAAGACAGCTCTTATGCGGAAAAGCATATTCTGCAGAGCCCCACAAATTTATAATACAATTAATAAATCCATTAGAGAGTTAGATTTGGCTAGATTTAAGAAGCAATTTAAAGATTTTTTATGTAATAAATGTTATTATAATTACTTACTTATATGACACTGACATATTAGTTTAAATCAATTATTTTTATATTTTTTCATTTGTAACTGACATTCCTTTTTGAATTTTAAATATTATTATTTATTATAATTGATCACTAATGTAACATAATAACATTTGTACGCCCATGTGGTAGAATGTGATGACACAAAATATATAAACTCAAGACCATGTAATATACATACCGACCATGTTCTGACAAATAAATGATTTGATTTGATTTGATTTGATTTAAAGATCCTGTAAAAAATTGGGTAGATTCCTGAAATTATCAAATAAAATTAAACACGTATGTATATTTTCTTGTCACGTAAACGAAAAGTGACGACGATTGATAAATGTACACCAAAATAAATAAAATGCGAAATTCTTTGTCTTATTATATATTTTTTTAGTTAAAGTCATTGTATCTGTCTGCAAAGTAAACTTAACGTTGGACTAAAATAGCCAATTAATTGAACACAAATACAGGGTCAACGTCAGTTTAGACTACGCCGAGCTTTACAACGCAAGTGAGTTGTTCCCCGAAATGAACGCATCGTGGCACCCACCGGCCCCGGCCCTCGGGCTGCGCGAGCACATGGACCCGTTCCCGTTTCCGGGCCCGGGAAGCCGCCGAATGCCGTCGTATAAACATGACCCCACTAGACAGAGGTACAACCAAAAGATCCTGGACCTCATGAAGCAATTGATTTACGGTGCGCAACTTAAGATGTCCGAACTAGACTCCCTCATAAAAAAGTACGAGGCCGACCCGCGGTTCCGCATGGCATACATCTACAAACGCTTGGAAGAGTGGTTGCTCAACCTGCGCGACGCGTACAGGTCCGTGAGTATATGGCGCAATAGGCCGACCCGCGTCAAGCGTATCATCTACTACTACGAGTACGCGCTGCGCAACAACATCGACATCACCTACAGTATCGAGCAACTGGTGTTCCTGCACACCGAGTATATGAAGCTGATGGAGCTGCTCCTACCCACGGCGAACCGCAAGCAGTTAAGGGAGTCCATCAAGATCCTTGCGGGCAAGATGTCAAGTCTCCAAGATAAACCGTGAAAACGGTTTTCAAACGGTTTTTTAATAAACATGTTTTAATATCGTGTCCCCCCTTATTTCGCAGACAGAAATTTCATACATTTTCGTTTCGCAGAAAATGTTTCATATAATATTATAGCTGACCCGTGCAACTTCGTCTGTGTCACATAAGAGAGAAAGAGACAGAGAGAGAGAGGGTTAGAGAGAGTGTGAGACAACCCTAAATGATAGAAACAATGCTATCGTGGTTTTTTTTTTTAACTTTTAAGAGGAACAATTCCGTCATAAATGATTGTTGCGTAACTTTAACCGTTTACGCAGCGCACGCAACGGACGCTCTCAAAAGTTTTTTTTTCCGGTTTTTGCAACATTTTTCATTGATGCTCCGCTCCTATTGGTTGTAGCGTGATATATAACATAGTATATAGTATTATGTATATATAACATAATATACAGGGCGTCCCACGGATATGCCACATGGAGGGAAAGTACCTTGAATATTGTAGATTTAACATTTTACTGAAAGAAGACATTATTTGAATTTAAAAAACAATTAAAACTGCATTCATAGATATTCACACACTATTATACTATATTCACTCTTTTGATTATTTCGCTCCCTGACGATTTTTTGATCTTGTTGTGGTGGATATTTAGAATAATACGTCTAACTTCTGCCAGCTCGTGGACACTTTCATACTGGTTCTTGTAAACAATTTTTTTTACATAACCCCATTAAAAAAAAAAATTCACTCATTTGATAAATTGATTAATTTTGTATTAAAAATGTTAAAATTCATGGTTTTCCTTTATTTCTGACACTAAGTTATTTAGCAAAAAATAATCCTTATGATGAAGCCGTTCAATCGGTATCATAAAGCTACAGGTGATTATTTTTCTCGTGTAACGGGTTCGATTCCCGGTTCAACCATGTAATTATTTAAATAACTATGAATGCAGTTTTAATTGTTTTTTAAATTAAAATAATGTCTTCTTTCAGTAAAATGTTAAATCTACAATATTCAAGGTTTTTCCCTCCATGTGGCATATCCGTGGGCCGCCCTGTATAGTCTTCATCGATAAATGGGCTATCCAACACTAATAGATGTTTTCAACTCGAACAAATCTGAAAAAATATAAATCTGAAGAGTTTGTTTGCTTGGTTGAACGCGCTAATTTTAGGAACTACTGGTTCCTGAAATTAGCGCGTTCAACCAAGCAAACAAACTCTTCAGATTTATAATATTAGTATAGATTCAAGTAGGTAACAATTTAATTTCTCAGAAATATTTGCATCGCTCAAGTATTCTACTTACGTTTTTCAAAATAAGGGCATCCCTCGACAACCTTACGTTTTCATCCATAGATACTTGATGACAGTCATACTCCAGCTAGGTCGAAAGTTCTTATCAAGGTGCATGAAATGGGCCCAAACACGATATAGATGCTGTAAACCCTTAAACCTTTTTCTTTGATGCTGTAGAGTGGCGTGACCTGGTGTCGCTAGGCTAAAGCGTAACATGTGGCCTCGGAGTTAGTAGTCTCCGTAGATCTGCTGCCTGTGTCTGTTTCAGCGACCAGGCTCGTGCCGGTCTCTGGTGCCGGATCGCTGGCACCTGGTTCGGCGGTCACTGACGGCTCTCGCTGGGCCTGTTCTCTCTTGGAGTCTCTGCTACGGCTGCGAGTCATCATCTTCTTTCTGGATCTTGATGATTCGGCTGCGAAGGACCAGAATGTGCAGCGAGTGGACTGTATAATAACTTTTACGTAGCAGCTCACTGGGGACTTCAGGAGAGGGGTTCTTTATAGGGAATTCACACTAAATAAAACACTGACTTTTAGTATATTCGGTGAGACTAGGACTCAAAATACCTTATTATAGAGGACCCAAACGGGCATAGTGATCTCTTGACTGTTCTTGAAATACTGGTTAATTTATTCGACGATGGAATTCGCTGCGCCCCCGCCAGGGGGCGCGGCAGGCGGTATTAGGGCTATGCCCTCTGACCGCAGCGGCCATACCTCGGTCCGCTAAAACGGACCCGTCAATAGGTTGGACACTGTCCAATGGTCATTTGGGCGCATGATAGCAACATGCGCCCATGTGTGTGGTTGCTGTATTGTGGACTGCAGGCGCGCCACAACGCTGTTGCACAGCGCTGCTTTCTTCACAGTGCCCCGGCGGTCCGTCTCCGCCGGGTGAGACCCCCGGTTTCCCGAGGGAAGCCCAGCGGGAGACAACCACCGACAGAGGCACCGATTTACAGCGCACCTACAGTGGATGTGTGATTCCCGCCCGCCCCACTAACCAGAGCTAGCCGGCTGTGGTTCTGGCTGAGGAAACGAAGTGTGTGTGTGGGTGGTATTGTATGTGTAACACCGCCCATGCATGCGTTTTCGGCGGGCTCGAGAGCCGCGTCCACGCGTGTGTCTACGTGAGTGTAGAGAATGCATGTATGGTTATAGCTGCGCGCCCTGCCTATATTAACTTAGAACAAGTCGCGCAGCTGGGTGTGAGTGATGTGTGTGGTGTGGAGTTATATTGTGCAGGTAAGCTGCGTGTAGCGAGGAACAGCTCACCTGGGTCAATCCGGTGGTGACGGGGCGGCGGAGGGGGGCGACAATGCCTTGCCGGTCGCGGACGCTCCACTGGGTCATCCTTGACCGTCTATCCACGGTACAAGGAGAGTAACGCAGCCAGGCCGTCAAGGACGACCAGTTCCACGTCCCGACCCTGCCTGATGGCACTGATCAGGTCCATCAGCGGCGCGGGCTGTAAATTCCTTCTTGGCTTCTGGGCGCCGGCGCTGGTGGTGCAACTCGTGACGTGGCTTCCTGCTGGTTGTTGGGCCGAGGGCTGCACCATGCCGGCGCTAGCTGTCGGCCTCTCGATCTTCCTCTTCTCTGGGTGCTGTGGGACTGCTTCCGGAGTTTCAGCCAGCGCCAGGGTCGTTGGCAGGTCGACAGACATCTGACCCGCGGGATCCCGCATATTTGAAATTATTCACAGTAGTTCAACTTTTTGCCCCGTTTGTATGTAAGATAAAGTATTAATTTTTTGATCTTATAGGGCTATAAGATCGAAAAATTAATACTTTATCTTATTTAAAATTATGTTATAAAATCGAATTGAAACTACAGGTTTTTGTTTAAAAAATCAAGTATTATTAATTAAACATGTCTTACATTATGCAACAAAAATTATTTGTTTTCTAACAAAATAACAATGAAATTATAATTAAGTACGAGTAATTAGTAATCAGCCTTATTAGACCTTAATTTTTAAATGTTTAGCATCAAAAGTTTTGTTTAATTTTACCCTTACATCTAACAACAGTTTTATGATGTTTGTAATTCAGTCTTAATAGTCTTATTCTGCTTATTCATATAATGACTAATAATCAAATCACAACTTTCTCTTATCTAGATTCTATTACTACGACTAACCTTACGAATGTTTTAGCGGTAAATTTAAATTTGCGGGATCCGCGGATCCGCGTTTTGAAGGTGCGGGATCCAGCAGATTAATAAGTGGAGCGGGATCCCGCGGGAATGCCGGATCCCGTTTTGCGGGATTGCAATCCCTACACGCGTGGCACCGAGAATACTGGTTCACATGTTACGCTTAAGCCTAGCGACACCAGGTCACGCCACTCTACATGAAGAGACACTCTGTATGAAGAGCGGACTCATATAAACACTGTAGAATTTAATTTGTATGTTAAGAATTATTCTAAATTATTTAAAAAAGTTTGTTTCATAGCAAAGTCACGTTACTTGAGTTCAAAAATTAAAAATAGTAGTAATGTGACTAAAATGACATGGAACATTATAAATAGCGAAACGGGAAGGTCTTGCAATCGAAACAGTGACTACAGCCTTGCTATTGGCGATAATATTTTAAATTCAGACACTCAAGTTGCCACAGCCTTTGAAAATTTCTTTGCGGATATTCCCGTATCGACTACTAAATCGCTAAACTCGTCACCTGCTGCTGCCGAGTCTTTACTAAGGGAAAACGTTTCAGTCTGTGATTCCGAATTTAATTTTCAATATGTCACCTGTAAAGATATAATTAAAACTTTTCACACCTTAAATGTTAAAAAGACTGCCGATCTATGGGGTAATTCTGTAGACGTTGCTAAATCCATTATAAACATTGTAGCTCCTTCATTAGCTGTAATATTTAACGATTGTATTGACCATGGCAGCCTCCGGCAGACTAGCTGTGTGGTATCCGGCAGAGTAGAATTAGCCGTGTGGTATCCGGCAGAGTAGAATAGAACCAACCCATTACACTCACGGGTGTCGTATAAGGCGACTAATGTCTGAGGCAGAACACCTTGCGCCTCCGTAGACCAGAGAATAGGCAGCAGCGTTTTCTATTAGTCTTTCATCACTGCGATCTCCAATCCGCCTAACAAGCGTGGAAAATACGGCAAATTCCTCCCATCATGGGAGAGGCTTATGTCCAGCAGTGGACGTTATGGGCTGTTGTAGTAGTAGTAGTAGTGTAGTATTGACCATGGTGAGTTTCCTGATCTAATGAAATATAGTAAAATAATACCATTGTTTTAATCGGGTAGCACATCAGACCCCACTAATTATAGACCCATTTCAGTACTACCCACCTTTAGTAAAAAATTTGAAAAATTAATTTTGGCACAAATGCAAAGTTTTTTCAATAAACATAAGTTATTACATAAAAACCAGTTCGGTTTCACAACGGGTCGTTCAACTACTGATTGTGGTGATACTGGGTGATATTGTGGTGACACTGATACTGGGTGTTGAACTTTTAGGACACATTTATAATGCCTGGGAGGACAAATGCGATGCTTTGGGTATTTTTTGCGATTTATCTAAAGCTTTCGATTGCGTTCTTCATGAAACATTAATCAGGAAACTACACCACTACGGAATCCGTAACGCCTCTCTGGATCTTCTTATTTCATATTTGAGTGATAGGATTCAGAGAGTTGATGTCAACGGGAAAAGATCTCCCGGTTTCGTAGTAAGAATGGGGGTACCCCAGGGCTCAATTCTTGGTCCATTGTTGTTTCTTATTTACATAAATGACTTGCCTTACCTCATAAAGGATAATCATGACATAGTATTGTTTGCAGACGACACTTCTCTTTTATTTAAACTCAAACGTCAGCAGTTAGTTACGGATGATGTTAATAGCACCCTGGCAAAAGTCGTTAATTGGTTTACCAATTAACGACTTTTGCCAGGGCGCATGTTAATAATTTACTCCTAAATGAGAAAAAAAACTAAATGTATTAAGTTTACGATACCCCATGTAAGACAAGTGGAAACCACTGTACTAATTAAGAATGAAGAGATGAAACCGGAAGATAGCACAGTGTTCCTAGGCATAACTTTGGATGCCAAGCTTCAGTGGGGCCAGCATATAGACAAATTGTCGAAAAAACTTAGCTCTGCAGCTTACGCCGTTAGAAGAATTCGTGAGTTAACTGATTTAGAAACAGCCCGTTTAGTTTACTTTAGTTATTTCCATAGCGTGATGTCGTACGGTATTCTCTTGTGGGGCAATGCCGCCGATATTCAGACAATATTTGTTTTGCAAAAAAGGCCAATTCGTTCAATTTATAAATTAAGACCCAGATACTCCCTCAGAGAAAAATTTAAAGAGATTAATATTCTTACTGTGCCTTCTCAGTTTATTTATGAAAACCTTTTGTACGCACACAAAAATTTTTTTTTTTTTTTTTAAATACAGTGATATCCACAACATAAATACGAGGAACAAACACAAATTTGTTGTTCCTGTAACGAGGCTCAAAAAAATAGGGGGTACGTTCAGATGCCAATGTATACGTTTTTACTATAAACTTCCGAGCCAAATTCAAGCACTAAGCCTAAATAAATTCAAATCGTTTATAAAACGGAAGCTGTGCTTGAAAGCCTACTATCATGTTAACAACTATCTCGAAGATAAAAAGGCTTGGGATTAAGCTGCTCCAATGAAATTTGCTCTGTGAATGTCGAAATTTAAGACTTCGCTGGTTTATTATTAATTCCTTTCTTTTATACACTCTGACATTGAATGATTTGACATGAATACTTATTTCAGTATTTTATTATTTTTTACTTTTTTATTTTATTTTATGTTACATTTACCTACTGACTTGACAGGAATATTTACGTATCTTACTTTTTTATTATTATTGACATATGATTTTTGTGATTATTATTGACATTGATTTTGTAAATTATTATTAATTTTATTTGATTATTGTGAATGTGGGGACCATGTGGGTTTCATTTTTATATATTTTTGTTTGTTTTCTTTTCTTTTTTCCCACAACTGTCTGGCAGTTTGAATACCTACTATAAGCGACCTACCCAAATGTCCTTTCTTTGGTATTGTTCGTCGTTTCGTTGAGCTCCTTGAGTTATAAGTCGAGCTACACGATAACTGACAAATGCTTGCACTGACTGGACAGGTCCACTCAAATCTGTGTGGTTATTTCTTCAAAAGACCATCTCAGACACTATTCTGCATAGTCCTCATGTGCATTGAGCAAAATTATGTCTGGACTTCAAAAGAGACTTTGACCTCTGAGTTTGTTTCGGCTGTTTCTTCTCAGAGTAGTCAGGTACGAAACACCGGCCCCATCTAGTTTAACAAAAAAAAATGACGTGTAAAAGTGTTTGTAAAAACCTACTTGCAAAATAAACATCATTTATCATTTATCATTTATCATTACAGCATCAAAGAAAAAGCAGGCAGAGCGAGAGCCGCAAGAGATACATCTGCAGCGCGTCAGAGCCGAAGCTGACTCAAGTGAGGAAGACGATGACATGGTGGACGAACTCTCCGCCGTAAGGATTGAAACGTAGCAAGCGCGACCGGCGCCGCCACCTGGAGGTGATAATCGACCGCTGCCACACGACGTCAGCGGTGATGGATAGGCAGAGACACAGCGAAGGACACCGGCGCTGCGACAGGCACTCAACCGCTGTGGGACGACGACCACGAAGAAAGTGTACGTATTCCATTGAGTGCGAATATAAACCAGGGCAATATCGCGAGTGATAAACTGTTACACGGTAACGTAGTAAGTGATCAATTAATAGACGTGGGGACGGTCACTGCGGCCCTAGCACAGGCCGCGCGCAGTACAAGAGAGCCCCCCAAGTACATCCAGCAGCTACCAACCTTCGATGGAAAACCCCGTGAGTGGATAGCTTTTAAGGCCGCGTATTGTGACTCACTAATGTATTTTTCCTGTGTAGACAATGTTGCTAGAATTAGAATAAGCCTCAGAGGCGCCGCAAAAGCAGCTGTAGGTTGCCTTTTGTTTAGTCAATCTGACCCCCAGGTCATTGTAGACGCACTAGAAAGTCGTTTCGGTAGGCCCGAGACCTTGATTATAGCCAAGTTAGATAAAATAAAGTAATTACCTAAATTAAATGATAATCCTAGGGACATATTATGTATATTCGCTAGCCGTATAGCAAACACAGTGGGTGCGGTAGAAGCATTAAAAAGAATATAGTATTTACATAGCCCCGAAATGTCGCGTTGTATAGTAGAAAAACTAACGCCGATACTAAAAAACAAATGGTACGATTATGCGGCGAAAAGAAAGATTGAAGATATTCCCGAGTTAAAGCGCTTATCTATGTTTATGAATGAAGAGGCAGACAAGTGTGGCGCAAACAGCCTGAACGAAACAATGACGACGCTAACGGTACACGACAACGGCGCAGAGTAGAACGCACGTTCCACGTAAATAAAGAAACATCAAACGAACTATGCCCGGCGTGCAAGCAACACGGCCACAAATTACCAGACTGTTATAAATATAAACAGTTAGACATAGACGCACGATGGGAAATAGCCAAAAATCCAACATGTGTTTTAGATGTCTACGAAACAAGCATAGAAGGTTTATGTGTAATGCACCTATTTGTGACATAAAAGAATGCAACATGAAACATCATAAACTACTACATAAAGAGCGTAAAGTAGAGGCAACACACAACAATGTAGCGACGTGATCAACCGGTAGCATCGTACACAAAACTTGGATAGGTATTGCCCCTGCGGCACGGAGTCGCGCCGGTCTGGATTCGCGGCGGCGGTGGGCCCCGGGTCCTGCGTTGGACCCGGGGGGAGCGCGGATGGGCGCGCAGATACTGCACACGGTCGGCTCGGCTGAGGCACCGGCGCAGCACACTCCGGCGCCGGTGACGTCGACGGGCCGCGCGATACAGTAGCCGCACCCCGGCTCGTTCCGTCCTCTTCCCTCTTCTCATGGGCTTCGGGCGTCTTCTTCTTCCTGGTCTTCTTCTTCTTGGTGGGTGTCACCATGCTGGACGACTTCCTGTCCTCACTCGGAGGGGGGAGGGTCCAAGCGGCGCCGGATCGTGAATCGTGAGGTCGATGTTCGGCATCGACGACGATCACTCCCGGTCCAGCCCCCAGTAACGACCCTCAAAGTAGTCGTCGTCTACGTTATAGCGGCGAGACGAGGTCGGCTTCGGCATCTTAATTGGCTTCCTTTCGGGTTACGTGAGCTCGCGAACTCTTCAGTGCCGAGGCACCGGGCAGCTAGGGGGCTCCCCCTGTGCTCGCACTAGTGCTAGGCACTTGTACGAACACAGGGAAAGAGACGGTAGTTGCGTTCCGCGCGGGCGGTAGTTTTCGACAAGTAACCCCAAGATGGTTCACTTGTCGAAAAGTTTCCTCCGATAGCCGTCTGCGGCGCTGTACGGTAGTGGCGGACGTCTGCTCTGGACCACTGGCCGAGTTAATTTATTGACTAGTGCGCTGTCTTTTATAATAAAATGTTTCTAGAAGATTCGGCCATCTTGACGTTGTGGATCGCGCAATTTCTCACACACGCGTGCAATGCTTCCCATTGGCTATTCTGAGTCCCCGCTACTTTATCCTTTATTAATATTTCTTTAATGCTGGCCAGCAGACCATTATTATACACATATACAAACGGCAAACTCGCGTCGTAGCTGACCAGAAATAGGTAAATGACAGAAAATAGGCATAACAAACCTTACAACTAATTATCCTAAAGTTTTTACATATTATTTACAACTACGGTTCTTTATTTCTACATTATCCTTATGACTAAGTGATAATCAATCAAGATAATTAAGTACATTGTTATCTAATCATCGGAATCAACAAAAATCATTAATTTAATATCGCTATTCGATAACAGATGTCGTTGTGCATTGACGTCACGTTTCTAAATCGCGGTTTTAAGATTTTCGTACAAGGAATAACCTCCGCGCGGTACAAATTTTATTTTTTGTCGAGATAATTTTGGTACTTTGTACAGTACAATTGTTCTTATTATTGAGTAGTCATGTCGTGCACACATTCAGTGTTATACAGCCATATACAGCAGAGTGTACACAATTTTAAAATAAGAAATTACAACAATGTTATTAGAATACTATAACACCCTCCCATAATTTCTTCATTTGCAAACACTCATCTTGCAAAATTTTAAACACAAGGCTTTAAATTTACTATGGTATCACTTTTACAAAAAAATATTTTTATCAGTCTATATACAATCGTTAAAACCAAAAGTAAGCTCTGATACATTCTAGATAAGTACAAACTGGAACACATTCCTTATAAGCTAACACAATCTGGCAACATTTGTATGCTTACATCAGGTTAGGGACCCTTTTTTTAATTTTACGTTTAGATGTATTAATTCAAATTATTATAACAAGCATAGGTACTTTAATTTAGACAATAATAACACTTATTCAAAATAAAACTTTATCAACTCGACACATATATTTATAAGGAGATTAGGTAAATACCTAAACATTGCTTTGCTCTCCGATTTTACTCTTGGGATCGGTACAAGACCACAACGACTTAAAGAAAAGTTAATAAAAAAAACTTTCAAAGTACAAACACCTGACTCATGTTATAATACTGTATGATCTCTTAAGTACCTATCAATCATAATTAAGAATCAAACGAACTTACCTGGTGAATTGATTCCAATTATGCGAGGGTCTTAACCGAAGACGATTACTTATATTACTTGCAGCATTACATGAGATGGTGCTATCTTCATCACACGTTTAGATCTTAAACACTAAAAAATAGGATAAAATGACATATTTTTTAATAACAATTTCCTGTTTCACTACCACTGGCAACACCGTACGCCTTTGAATCATTATTTCAGAGTAGATTTTTGTGTTAAAACATTGCCTTTTGGCCATTGGGTTGAGGGGGGATAGGGCAGTAATCTATAATAAATCTATAATAATGAAGCAGCTGATACAGTCATCTATAGTAACGTTATAGCCCAAAATAACTGATGGGGCAGACCAATGCTTAGTTAAACTATTGTAGCTAGAACCCTCCTCAATTTTTTGTTGTTAAAAATGATATAATTTGGGCACTATCAGTCTCATAAAGATCCAAGTTATTATCTTTACAATAAAGTCACCAAGATTTATCGAACTATTGAAGCCATCATTATATGTAATGACGTTCCTGGTACTCCACGCTTGATTAGCGCCTCCTGGATAATTTTGCTGCCACCAGGATAAGCTTCGCGTGAAGTGGGTGGCGGACTCTCAAAGGAGATTTTAAAAGTGATTCGTGAGGACCAAAGTTTTTTGGATTTTGGTAATTCGACAGAAAGGGGGGAAAGCATAAAAGAAAATGTTACGCCAAGAAACAGTAAATGCATCAATAACTTCGGAATACGGATGCGAAAATGTCAAACCTCGGTTTTCCGAACAATATATTGACCTAAAAGTGAAAAAACACAATCTGACATTTCCCACTCTGTATCTTTATTATGATTCGCCGAGATTCTCGATCTGCTATTATGTTGTCGCTACATTACAAATATATTTCTTGCTTCACAAGTTCACACCACTGCCAGATCTTTCGAGTAATGCGGTTTATGAAACATATGGCAGTGGTGTTATCATGAGATTTTTTAAGCCTTTAGTAATCTTTAAGCCATAAAATGCGGCCGTAACCTCTGTGTTTTTATATAAGGACAATTCTATCTGTGACCAATTTCCATTCGTACTTTGACCACTGCATGTTGCACCACAGCCGGTGTTCGAAGCATCACTAAAAGTCTCTAGACATTAATAGTTATTTTTTCTGATAGCGATAATATGTTATTGATCCACCATGAAAGATCTTTATTAAGATAAGTATCTACATATACATTGCTAATAGATCCGATTTATTAATTAGACCATTGATATTTTGGTGCATTACAAATATATGATTAAACACGAAAAAGATCATGGCTATCGGAACCGGTGTCTTCTAGCTTACTATTTATTGTTTTGTTGTCAGCTTGATCAACTAGATCTAGATCGTACAGTATATTGCTTACAATTCGGTCGTGTATGTTTCTTATTCCGTACTTTGTTATTTTGCCTGTTCTGTAGGAAAACATCTCAAGTGATAAATCATGGTTGCTATCGAAGAAATAGGCATATTTATTATTTTGTATATCTAGGTACAGGAGATTGTTAAACATTTCTACTTTGAAATTGTATATTGGAGTACCTGCTACGTAGGTGGCTGCACAGATAATTACATTTTTATAGGGATTCTCAAATTTTGTTTATTATGTTGATGTAGTCTCCCTCCTCTTTTATGTCATGTTCCCCGATGAAGAGTATGCAATAATCGTTTGGAGTGAAGCCTTTTAGCTTAAGGTCAATGTCGGTTAAAAGGTCTTTTGCGGTGCTGTTAGTCCTGACGTAGTGGCAGTAGTGGGAGTAGTTCGAGTAAACGTCTTGAATTGTGGATAAGGACCCCCAAATTGTGCTGCTGCTTAAGATACACAATTTATTTTTTGCCTTGGCTTTGTAATTATGTTTGCCGGCTCTTTATTATTATCATATGGTGTGTTTTTGTTTAAAGACAAATTGGTAGGCACTTCCTTTACTTTGCTTGGTGTATAAGTTGTTTGTGTCTCTGCATTGTGCATTATTGACGTGCTTCCTGAACAAGTGATTTGAGGTTAATTTATAATTGTCTCTTTAGTGCTTTGCCAGCTTCGTTTATTGTTTTGGTTAGGAGTTTTATTATTGTGCATTGATGATATGGTTTTCCTGCATATACAATACGGTGTTGAGCATATTTTCTTGTATGTATTAGTAGTTTCGATGATTTTTTGAAGGTCAGATTTTAATCGGAAGTTTTCAATGTTTAAATTTTCAATTTCACTATGGGCGCTCGACAATTGCATCGTGAGTTTTTTTATTTGGTCATGTAGATCACTTATGTCGCTGTTGTCGTGTAAGCTATCTGGAATACTCATCATTGTAGTATCGAATATAGCTTTCTCGCTACTATTTGTTGTGTTGGATAAGTTAGTTAGCGAACTTGACCTATATATGTAGTTTGCGATAGGTGATATTGTCGTTGGGTGAAGTCATTTTGCTCCTTGTTTGTGATCAATGTTGTAGTGTTATTATGTTCTTAAGAAACACTTATGTTATGGTTGTACTCACAATGCAACTTGGTACACTTATTCACCGCTGGAACGCTTCTGCGTCGTCGGAGAGTTGGTATCACTGTCAGCGAGCAAAATTGCGCGTACACAGGACTTTCACTGTTCAACAGTTCGCATAACCGTGAGGATTCCGTGCACACGCGAATTTGTCAGTATGACCGGAACTTTTCCGATTATTTTATTTTCCTTTATTTTTGCTAGAATTACACTGCAAACAATATTGGGCGATAAACAGTTCACTACACTTAAGTTCAGTGGAAAAATATAGTTTTTACAGCTGCTAATTAATTTTCGGAGTGGAATTACTGAGAGCACAACTTAGCGGTTTCGAGGCGTGTTCCAGTCCGAGTCCAGTCGGTTTTGAGTTTTGAATAATATTGTGCTATCGTCCGCGAATAAAATCATAGGATTATTAATAATTTTAGGCATGTCATTAATATATACGATAAATAATAATGGTGCAAGGACCCCGCCCTGCGGAACCCCGAATAAACATTTGCGGCGTTCCAACGGTATATATAATTTCTGTTTTTGTAGAGGGGCAGATTTTATTGATGCATGTAAATTGTTGTCGATTCGTAAGGTACGATTTAATCAGTTCAAGGATATTGCCTCGGATGCCACACTTTTTCAATTTGTTTATGAGTATTTTATGATAACGTGGTCAAAGGCCTTTGACATATCCATAAATAGTGTAACTACAGGAGTTCTATTGTCTATATTAGTCAGGACTTTCACTGTTCAACAGTTCGCATAACCGTGAGGATTCCGTGCACACGCGAATTTGTCAGTATGACCGGAACTTTTCCGATTGTTTTATTTTCCTTTATTTTTGCTAGAATTACACTGCAAACAATTATTGGGCGATAAACAGTTCACTACACTTAAGTTCAGTGGAAAAATATAGTTTTTACAGCTGCTAATTAATTTTCGGAGTGGAATTACTGAGAGCACAACTTAGCGGTTTCGAGGCGTGTTCCAGTCCGAGTCCAGTCGGTTTTGAGTTTTGAATAATATTGTGCTATCGTCCGCGAATAAAATCATAGGATTATTAATAATTTTAGGCATGTCATTAATATATACGATAAATAATAATGGTGCAAGGACCCCGCCCTGCGGAACCCCGAATAAACATTTGCGGCGTTCCAACGGTATATATAATTTCTGTTTTTGTAGAGGGGCAGATTTTATTGATGCATGTAAATTGTTGTCGATTCGTAAGGTACGATTTAATTAGTTCAAGGATATTGCCTCGGATGCCACACTTTTTCAATTTGTTTATGAGTATTTTATGATAACGTGGTCAAAGGCCTTTGACATATCCATAAATAGTGTAACTACAGGAGTTCTATTGTCTATATTAGTCAGAACGTGTTCCATAAGCGCATATTGCGGAATTAACTCTTTTTTTTTCCTGAAACCGTATTGTTCGCTGATTAGGATTTTATTGGTGTCTAGAAAGGAATAGATTCTTCTAAGCAGTACTTTTTCAAATATTTTGGAGAAAACCGGAATAAGTGCAATCGGTCTGTAGTTGCTTTGATCTTGCCTGTCACCCTTTTTAAACATGGGTTTAATTACTGAAATTTTCAATCTTTCTGGAAATACGCCTTTCTCAATGCAATTATTAATAATGTGACTGAGTATTGGTGCAATAATGGCAGATGTAGCTTTAATCACTTTAGTAGTTATATCGTCATATCCAGCGGTATTAGTATTCTTCAGAGATTTAATTATTTTAATAATGTCAGAAGGTATCGTCGGTTTCATGAATATTGAATTTGAATTCGTATTTAATGTCAGTGTATTATAATAGAATATATCTACTGGAGCAAAATGGAGGAGGCCTCCACCCGTTGAGGAGTCCATAGTGAAATACAAATATAAATGAAATTGTAAACTGTTTTGAAAATTGAATTTATTTAATATTTTAGAAATCCATTTATAAGGAAAGAAATGATTTTATTAATTTAAAAATTATTTGTTATGCGATTGCAACTTTATAATCATGATATGCATTTTTGTTATTTTATGCATGCACATTTATGTAATAATAATTTTATGATATATTTGTTTTGTATTGTTTTATAGTCATTATGGAAATAAAGAGGCTATAATAATAATAAAAATATCTACAATCAAAAAAAAACAGGTCAATAAAAAAAAAATTAAAAAAAAATTGACAAATATTAAAGGGTGAAGGAAAATATCTTGAGGAAACGGCATGTCCTAGAACAAATACTTCCAAAGACATGTGACACTTAACACGCACTGTTTTCTCGTGGTAAGTTAAGGATAAATTGGAAGCATTGGGCATCCCTTAAATTGGAGGTAAAGACGACCACTGCTGGATATAGGCCTCCTCCAAGTGTCGCCACATGCGACTGGTCCCGTGCGACTCGCATCCAACGGATTCCTGCAACCTTCACCAGGTCATCGGTCTACCTAGTGGAAGGTCTGCCAACGCATCGTCTTCGGAATCGCGGTCGCCAGTCCAGAACTTTTCGGCCCCATCGGCCATCCGTTCTGCGAGCAAAGTGCCCGCCCTCCTACTGCCACTTAAGTTTAGCAATTCTTCGGGCTACGTCGGTAACCTTGGTTCTCTTGCGGATGTATTCATTTCTGATTCGATCACGCAAGGAAACTCCGAACATAGTCCTCCCCATTGCCCTTTGTGCGACTTTAAGCCTTCTGATTAGGCCCATTGTAAGCGACCACGTTTCGGTCCCGTATGTAATCACTGGCAACACAAACTGGTCATAGACTTTCGTCTTGTGACACTGAGGTAAGTTGGACGAGAAGATACCGCGCAGCTTCCCAAAAGCTGCTTAGCCAAGTCGGATTAGAAGATTGACCTATTTCTCGAAGTTAGACCTAACGGGACCGTTTGTCCCACGTACTCATAATCGTCTACAACTTCGAGTGTAGAATATCCGATCTTTGAGTGGGTGTTACATGTCATGTTGAATGCCGTAACAAGGTCATGTGGGTAACACCCACTCATATAAAGATCGGATACTCTACACTCGAAGTTGTAGACGATTATGTGTACGTGGGACAAACGGTCCCGTCAGGTAACCAAGACAAAACCAAGGCCATGTTGAATGTAACGCCCATGGTTGTATGTTATGGCATTCAACATGACCTTGGTTTTGTCTTGGTCTATGTTCATTTTAAGACCCACTCTTTCGGAGGCTGTACTGAGGTCATCGAGCATTGTACTGAGGTCCTCCATGGTCTCAGCCATGACCACTACATCGTCGGCAAACCGAAGCTGAGTGATGTACTCGCCATTGACGTTGATGCCTAACCCTCTCCAGTCCAGAACCTTGAAAACATCCTCCAGTGCAGCGGTGAACGGTTTCGGAGATATGACGTCTCCCTGTCTCACACCTCGCTACAGAAGGATAGGTTCTGTCCGAGGCTTGGTCCTGAAGTCGGACTGACATGGTGGCGTTTTTGAACAAACACTTCAACACCTCGATGTACCGGTAGTCGATTTGGCACCGTTGGAGAGACTGCAGTACAGCCCAGCATAGCTATTCAAAACGCTTCGATTTGATTCCGATTCGGAAAGTCATATGTCTATTTCGCTCGTTTTTGTAATGCCAAAAAAAGATAGACATACGACTTTCTGAATCGAAATCGAATCGAAGCGTTGTGAATAGCTATGCAGGTCTCGATTGAATCGAAGGCTTTTTCGTAGTCCACAAACGCTAAACAAAGAGGCAAGTTAAACTCTTCGGTCTTCTGTATAACCTGCCGCAGCGTTTGTATGTGGTCCACGGTGCTAAAAGCGTTTTCGGAAACAAGCTTGTTTGGGAGGCTGAAAATCGTGAAACGTGCGTGCGAGACGATTCTTGATGACTCTTGAAAACCATGGCTTAGAAGTGAAATGGGCCTATAATTCTTCAGCCGGGCATTATCGCGCTTCTTGAAGAAGAGTACCGCCACACCCCTGCACCATGCCTGTGGCGATTTGCCCCTCGTGTGACGGAATTAAACAGCTTCTGAAGGGCCTTAAGTACCGGTTTTCGTCATCACCCGGTGCCTGGTTGTTTTTAAGCTGTTTCAGAGCCATCCTAATTTCGTACAGGCTGACGTCCTGGGATATCTTCAGTATAGTGTCGGGTCAGTCTAGCTTTTGGGTCGTTTGCTAGATCTACAACGGGTTTACTGGTTGACGTGTACAACTGACCATAGAAGCTCTCGATCTCCCTCAGAAGCTCCGGTTTGGCAGATAAGATCCTGCCATTGTGGGTCTTCAGTTTCGTAAGCTGGCTCTGCCCAATAGCCAGATCTCTTGTAAACACCTTGGAGCCTTTATTCCACTCAATTGCGTATTTTATACGCTCGGTATTTAAGTGGCGGAGGACCCTCTTCAAGGATTTAGAAATCCGTCTATTGAGCTGCCGGTATTTTCACGCCTCGTCTGAAGACTGCAGGATCATCTCATGCCGCTCCTTAATGAGCTTGAGAGTGTGATCGGAGAGCCTCTTGTTCTGATCTGTACGACGTGTCTTGAAGAACTTAGACCCGGGCGTGTGGACAGTTTCCACGAACCTATTGTTGTATTCATCCACTGAGCATCCTAGGCAATCGAAACGATTCTGGAGTTCAAGCTCAAAGCTCACGAGGTTTTGGATTTGGATCTGTGCTGGACGGAGTGTAGACTTCATCAGTCGAGACCTTTCAAGCTTGATATTGGTCTTCAATGTGCCTCTTACCATGCGGTCATCGCTCCCGGTTTTCACCGAAATGATCCTGTGATCATTTCGGTGAGACATGTAGTTTATTTCTTTAGTTAGTACAGTATAAATCATTAACACTTAATCAAATAATCCATTTACGCGGTCTTCTCGCAGAATGCCGAACATTATTAGGGTGAATATCAAAGCAGCAAATTTCATGTGTCCACGTTGAGAATCAAGGTGTAAAATGATAGGATGTTTCTTTTTTTTATAGTAAACTACGTTACTTGGTGTAACTAGGGCCATATTTTTTGTTGTTATAAGTGTTTATAAATAATCAGGAAAAAAAATCGCCTTAAAATTCAAGTTTGGTGGCTTGTCCCAGTTCCATTTTTTGATATAATTGCATTCACCAAAGTAACAATTTAAGGTACAACGAACAATTCCCTTAGTTTATGCATTAGACACAAAAACAATTAAACCATATTAGAAAATCTAATTTAAAAGCACAGGACACTCGATCAAAGTTTGTCCAAGCAAAACACAAAATTTTGGTGGCACTTTTTCAACTTACTATAAGATGAAGTGTCGTGCGTGTGCGACCAATCGCGTTTTTTTTTATTTCGCACCTCTCAGTCTTGCGCTGGGCTTGTTTGTAACAGGTGTGTAATTAGTTGCAGCTGCGATTACCCGCCAAAAACGTAAGTACTCATCTTGGGTGGCACGGGGGACAAGAATTGTTCAATTTTGGTGGATCGACTTGCTGTTGATTTTAACGTGTTTTAATAGTAAGCTACACGTTATAGCTAGTGATTTGGATAACGCAAAAATCAGTGATATTATTCTAATTGTAACTTATAACCCCTATTTTTTTATGCCTGGTTCCAATTTTGGTGGCTTTGGTGGCGTTTTCACGTACTGTTTGTACATATTTATGTACAGTCAGCCAGTTTGTACGTTGTAAGACAGTTTCATGAGTACTTGGGAGTAAATAAGACCTATTATTAAAAGGGTAGAATACGAAAGATCTTGATCTTTGGTATTCTACTATTTCTTATTTTTATTGACTCATACTCAGACCAATGAAAAGAGGCTGCTTAAAAAGAGAATGGATGAAAGAAGAGGAACAGCAAAAATAATGTTTCATCATCAGCCTACAACAGACCACTGCTGGACATAGGACACCTCAATGGCCACTCATCAACTCGATTCTCAGCAACTCTCATCCAGTTGCTACCAGCCACCCTGCGAAGATCGTCACTCCAGTCACTCGAGTCTAATATCTCTCTATAAAAACCCTGAAATTGTTAATAAGATAGGAGTAAAATTTTTATCTGCATCTGAAATATTTTTATTAGTGTCCGTCCTCAAATAAAAATAGACCGAAAAAAAAGCTTTTTTTTTATTTAAATTTTATTCTGAAGTTGTAGCATTAAAGCGTTCAACTGTGGCATGAACAGGCGAGCGATAGGTTCAGTACGGTGTTGTAAGTGAATTTTGTTACAGGAAGTAATAAAACAAAATAGATAGTCAATAGGTAATAATTTTAATAAAGACAACAAATTTTACAGTCTTTCACAGTAGTTGTTACACAGTGAGATACAAAAAAACCCATCGACATGATTTATGATAGTCGTCATGAATCCTTTGCTTTATTATAGCTTTCTAATACTAGAAGAGACTGAGCCAAGCCGGGGACAGACATACAGACAGACAGACAAGACAGACACGGCCATGGCGAGACTATATAAGTGGCTGTACACTCTCGACCAAGAGCTCTCTCTAAATATGTCTCTTCCGACGTCTCGCAGTAAGCCGACACAGGACGGACAAGTTAGGAACACCGAGCGCTACTTTTATACACTCTAGCACTCGCCCTGCCTCGGAGTGTCTCGGCAAGAGTGAGCAGTCACCATAATGGCTCCTTGTTAACTACCGAACCCTAAAATCACATCATAGTATTTTGCTAAGTACGTCGCGTCTACCAAACAAAAACATTACCGTTATACATTTACAATTATTATTTCCTTTACTTATTCTTTTTACATTCATCCACCAGTCTTACCAAGGGGTATCGTATTACCCAGTACTAAATGGGTTGTGGAGGGCCGACCCCAACATAGTTGGGAAAAGGCTAAGCTGCTGATGATTATGTTTCCATTAATTTTACATTTTTAAACATTTCTTAAAAAACATGAAAAAATAGTAGCCCACCGTTATTGGAAACAGGGTCCAAGCTACCGGCGGTCTGGGCTCCAGAGAGAGGAACCGCCTAACAATACGAGCCGTGTCCAGGAGTACAGTTTTCTGAATCAAGCTTTTTATCCAGCTGCCTAACGAGTGCCTCCTCAGGTATTGGTCGAGGCTCTTGGCAATTAAGCCATGGGCTGATACGACTATTGGCACAATGGTCGCTGAATTCGCACCCCACAATGTGGACAACTTCGCGAGCCCAGTCAAGATACTTGATTTGCTTATCTTTCTCGGCTTTCACGAGGTTCCCTTCACGCGGGATCGTTTTGTCAACAATCATTGCGCGCCGCTCTGATTGATCCACCACCACTATATCAGGCTTAGTGGCTACAACAAACTGGTCAGTGATAATGGATTGATCCCCGTACATTGTGATATTTCCATTTTAGAGAACTGGGTCGGGCATATAATATACTTATAGTACGGCACTTGTGATACCACAAGGCTGTATTTTATAGCTAGTTGCTGATAAATAATCTTGGCTTGAAAGTTGTGTCTATGCAATTTCTTTCCGTTAGCTAGACGAGAACACCCGGAGATAATGTGGCGGTTGGATTCGCCCGGACGGTGGCATACCCGAGACTTGTCAACTGTGCCGTACCGTCCTTCACAATAAATCTCCGGTAGTTATTCGTCATAATAACTTTATCCATAATTGCACAGAAAAGGTCCCCGGAACGTAGCTAGGCTACGGACGCTGATAAGTCTACATCAGGCCCATGCAGGGCCCGGAAGAGGTGTCCATGAAGCTCCTCACTCTGCCATATCTCCCTGCGGTTGTTAATGTCAGCCACTAAAGGTTTGCGCTCGTTCTGTTTAGCCAGTTTCTAGAAAACATTCCCTGAGACTGTATATCTCACGATTGTGGATAGTCTTAGCGTTTAATAAGCCTCGACCTCCACAACACCACGGTATATACAGTCTCATAACCGAATAACGTAGGTGATGCATTCGATATGTCGTGACGTCAAAAATGTACGGACGGGTGCCAGGGCGTCTAATTCTGTTTCGAGTCCATTTGAGTATGCCGAAAGAGTATATCAAATCTTGCATGACCCAACCGTTGAAGGCACGCACCTTTTTCCCTCTAAAAATAATAATAATAAAAGACTATTAAATACAAATAAGCACTCTTTTAACCATTGCTTCATGTCAGCAACATTGATGCACAGTGCTTATACCCAAATACGTGCAGATTTCGATTGCTGAGAGGGATTCGAGATTTATGGAATCTGAGAGCTGGGTTCCCAAAAACATTCTCCAATCGCTTTACATGCGTGACCGCATGTTTGTCCACACCAAATTCTAAATTCATAACTATTATTATAATTACTCACATAATATCATTATTATCTACTAAAATAGGAATGTTTAGGTCATCTTGTTCAGTCAAAGTCCTTGTTAACTTTCGTTTTGGATTCCGTTTGCTCAGTTTCCCACTCGTCTTCAACTCTAAGGAGTGCGTCCAAAACTTGTCTCTTGAGGGAAGATTGAAATTTCTTTGGTAACCGCTTGGTGCTTTGGCAGACACTGGCGAAGAACAGATCTAGAGAGTCATGTTCGGAGCTGGGCAGGTGGCCAGGGTCCCACACGTCGGGCTCTCGCTCCTGATCTGACGCTATGTCTGTGTCGTCCACTTTGACGCCATCTTTCGATCGTCGACTTCTAAAACAAATAAGAAAGCGTTCCAACTGTAACAAGGTCAGAGTCACAGAGAGAAACCAAGCTCCTGGCTGTAAGTGCTATCTGATAAAATATAGGCAGCCAGCCTCCGCGTCCAGTATAACAATGCGTTTAGGGCAGTGTTGGGGCTGCCTCGTTTCTGCAGTGCCTCAGGCATGTTTGCTGAAGCGCGCACCGACTGTTTCCACGCCACCATGCCCAAGCGGTGCGCGTCCTTGGTGCGCAGGGTGCGAACCAGCTCCAACACTGTCCTGGCGATGATTGCGGAGAGACTTGATTGTCCATTATATGAGGCACTGCTGTAACCGGCATGTTGTTGAGGCCTAATATTTACATATAATTATAAATATACCATTGATTTGACATTTAAATTTCTTTCTTGTAATTTCACATTTTGTAATCAATCTTTTAATAATAATGATAATTTATTTTGACATTTATTTATTTATTTTGAATTGATCGTGTATTTTACTTTTAACTTGTTAATTTTATCTAGTTTAATTCAATAATGTTTCTAATGTAATTCTGACATTTCAATTATCTAAGTGTTTGTATTTGTGTCTATCTTTTTTTGTTTTTAAATAATGTTTCGAATGTAATTTTAATGTATTTCTGCAATTTCAATTATTTTTTATGTTTGTATTTTTGTTTTTTATATGGGTCTCGGACATGAAATAAATGATTTGATTTTTATTTATTTATAAATAACATAATGTGAGCCGAGTTGGTCGCAGTAACTAAGCTAGGGCACCCTGGCCAAATGAGTTAAGTTAGGCTAGAACTGTGACCAAATACGCTACATCCAAGTTGTGGCATCAAACGACCAGTAACAACCGTATTTTCAACTTTATCAATTACTTAAACAAAAGATTACCATATAGAAGAGCTCTACGGCTTGTTTTTTCAAACCAGAGATTGTATTTCTGTATGTAACGAATAAACTTAAAAACTACTGGACCGATTTGAAAAATTCTTTCAGCAATGGATAGCTTTTACATCATCAGCGAGTAACATAGGCTATATTTTATCCACGTACTCCCACGGGAACGGGAACTACGCGGGTGAGACCACGTGACATCCGCTAGTATAAAATAAGGTGTGAATAATGGGCGCTCACGCTATACTCACCGCCTGATGGTCATGTACGGCAGCACGAAAGCCATGCGGCTCTGGAAGCGCCACTTCTTGCAGGGCAGGCCTGCCTTGGTGGTGGCGCCCGTCTTGCTGCGCTTCAGGGCCTGCCGCATAGAGTCACGCAGGATCTTCCACTCTCGCTTCAGCACCTCGCCTGATACACAACACAGATATTAAGGAAACAGGACTATAGCCTGCCCCGGGGCTGGGGCCGAGCCATCCTGCTCCGGTGCTGGGGCCGAGTCAGCCTGCTCCGGGAATGGGGCCAGCTTGCTCCTGGGTTGGGACCGAGCCAAAAAAGAGGAATATGTTACTTATCTTCATAAAATGTTTCAGAAGAAATTTGAAAGAATCATCATCATCTCATCTACTTCTTTCGACTTCCATAATTCTTTAAAATTACTTCATTTTAGAAGGGATGAATATATTTAATTGTAAGTAATGGTGTCGGTCTGGGATGTGAAAATAAATGATAAGAATGTGAAGCAAGTGACCGAGTTTGTGTACTCCTTTTTGGAGAAATACTTTGAAAGAGACGGAAAGATTGATGCAGTTGTAGGAAGAATAACAAATGCCGCTAATAAAGTAGGTAAATGCATACACTTATACAAGTGAACGTTGAGAGCTGAAAAAGAACGTGACATGCGTTCCTTGCAATGCATGTGTGGTGTGGTGTAACATTGAACAACGATATTGTCATAGCCGCATAGGTTGATCTTTAAGGTTAAGCCGCGCTTGCCTAGGTCGGTCTGTGAGTGGGTAGAAGAATATTACATACCGGGTTTCCTCCGCGCCTCAGAAGCACGTCCCGGCTGTCATATGTAGATCTTTGACATCCGTTACAGATAGTCAGTGGCCCGAATGTCTGACAATCAGTATTCCCAAGGACTACCGTATTAACCACTACTAATTGGGTTGTGGAGGAAAGATATAGGCAGTCGCTCCATATATTAATACTTGTATTCCCAAGGACTACCGTATTAACCAGTACTAATTGGGTTGTGGAGGAAAGATATAGGCAGTCGCTCCATGTTTTAATACTTGTATTCAGCTGCATCTGAATAGACTAAAAGCCGACCGACACCAACAAGTTCAAAAAGGCTAAGCAGATGATGAGTTGGGCTTTTTATTTTATTTTATTTTTATCTTCACCCATGCTATAAATCCTCTATAAAAGTATCTGAAACAGTTAGCTTATTGCCGACATTAAAACAGCCAGTGTCATAGTAACCATAATATCATCCAAACGGGTGTTACAATAATGTTTGACTAAATATCATTAAGCAACTTATTTTAAAAAAAGAACATTGTCATGCACGCGCGTTTCAATACCGCAGCGCCGTAATTAAAAAAAACTTATAGGTTAATTCGAATTCACGTCGTATCCTGCCATTTTTGTTCTATATTAATATTGCATTATGTACGTATACTTTGTTGTTTACAAAAATGAATGATACAAGCTTTGTGCATTTTAATAATTGTACAATCCAAAATGTAAATAACTATATTATTATTATTTTTTTAATTATTATTATTGATTTGTTTGTATTAAATACTCAGCAATTAAACTTTCCATTAATTTACATAGACTTCTTACAACACTACAACACCCTATGGTTTCAGAACATTTTATGGAGGATTCATATAATAGATGTAGATAAAGACTTGTATGCAACTGTACATCTTTAGGTATTAAATAACAGTTGCATAAATAACTATTATTTCAGGCTTTTCAGTTTAATAATATGAAAGATGTCACAGACACATAATATTATATAAGTGTCTAATTGTGAAACTTATTTATTTTTCTTCGGTTAAAAAAAAATTTAGTTTTGTTGTTGTGGGTAAATTTATTGATTGTTTAGTGCTTACGATCCTTTGTGTGGCAATCCGACTCGCGCTTAGCCAGGTTCTATTACTAGGGACGGTTGTCAGCCCAGCATTGTAACCCTGCTCCGCTCCGCCCTCCGGTACTAACTACTAACGTAAGTTAAGGAGCATGTGCTAAGGTAGCCTAAGGTAGGGAAATTCAAACTTACGTGTTTATTTGGATTTATTCCATTCTAATACCAAAAACTAATACCACTGGTATTTGATTCAACTCTTATTTTTTTTCTATTCCGAACGGATACCACTTTTTAAATAATTTAATTTAATGTACGAACGAATACCAACAACTTGAATTTGGTACAGTCAGCGCAGTCAAACCTAATCAAAGTAAATTTGTTTTTCAATATTTTTATGTAATCGTAATATAATGCTTAAAACTTTCCAAATTCACTTCACTCCAATATTTTTACAAAGGTTAGCATAGGTAAGAGTAGTTTTAGTGAATCATCTTGCTATTTTTTTTACCTGCGAGAAAGGGTGAGTTTGCTCTATTGTTCCAAAATTCGAAACAACCAATCAGAGTCAAGTGTGACTGGAATGATGTGCTTTGACTCGGAGAGAAATTTTATCTACATAAATTCCTCAGTACATTTCCGTGCGGTGGCGGTGGCGTATTGGTATCAGAGTGACAGTGATTTTTATTTATTAAGTGAGTATATTAATTTGTTCTTTTGTATAATTTACTTCTCATTATTAAAATTAGTGTTATTTAAAATAACTATTATTTGATTTTTTTATCATAATCCAATCAAATGTAAAAGTTACATACAATATATATTTTTTTTTAGATATGTCTGAGGAAGCTGATAATCAGCCCTCAACATCTTCGGGAAAAACAGGAAGCTTGACTTTCATAACAAGAAATGGTGGCTTGGTTTTAATGAGAGCTGGTTACCAGTACACAAAAAAAAGGGAAAATAAAAATGGATGGACCCATTGGAGATGTGTGAATGTTAAAGAGTGCAGTGGATCTTTACAGATAAAGGTATGTTACCAACTTCTTACATAGAGTTTAACTGGCTTATTTATAATGGATTAGTGGAGCTTTATAAGGCCTTTGTAGGAAGCTTGTTAAAAAAATGGTATTCATAATCGTATTTTAGAGGTAAAAACACTCTTTATTTCTCCATTAAAGTTAATTTGATTTAAAGAAGCCATGACCCTTCTTTAAACGTTCGTTAACAATAAAATGGCCGACATCAATTCTATTCTATTTCTTTAAATGGCAATTAGTACCGATGCCGTTGTCGACAATTCTGCCATTGTCAAAAGTGAATTGGAATAGCAAGAGTAAAAAAAAAACACTAGATAAACAAAAAAAAAGGGAAACAAATGGCCGACATCGATCAGTTGTTTCGTGTTTGACGTTCGGTTTACAATGTCAGTCAGTTAGTATTAAAATACCTACTTTAAAATCCCTACATAGCATTGTGGTTGTTCGCGTATAAAATTGTATTAGCAGAGATTCGATGCATTTTATCTGGATGACGAAGAATTTCGTAAATGGTACAGTTTTTCCAAAGAAACGGCTGCTTTTATAATTAATTTAGTCGGTGGTGTGGTACTTCACCAGAATTACAAGTATTAACGGCAACGGCCTTTGCCGCTTTTTCCCAGATTGCATGATAACAAATTCAACAAATTGTTCAAAAGACTAGGTAGTTCAAACTATTCCCTCCTTTACCTTGGTGTACGTTTTTTATGACAGTGTTTAAAAATGCATAGACAAATGTTCTGTGACCAGAGGCAAACAACGTTAAAATCGACTAAAATCGCATATTTTTCTACAAAATGGCAACATTGTGTACGATAGTGGCGTTTAGTTATGGGAGCTCTAAGAAACGATTATGAATAAGAATTTTTATCGAACGTTCGGTAGGCTTAAGGTGAATGCTCCAGGGTAGCCCGCGAAATTCAAATTTCCGTACGTTTTTTGCAATTTGCAGCTGAGTATCGGATATTTTATTAATAGAAACTAAATTCGCGGTACTGGCATGTATGTATTTACACAATTATACTTATTAAAACCTTCAATATAATTGTCTAACTTAGAGAAAAGAGAAAATGTGCCATTTTAATAATAACTTTACGTTTAATATAAATTTTAACTTAGTGGGTTACATTGATAAATTTAACTAATATAATGATATAAATACATACATGCCAGTACCGCGAATTTAGTTTCTATTACCATACTATCCCATACTGAGCTGCAAATTGCAAAAAACTTACGATAATTTGAATTTTGCGGGCCACCCTGGAGCATCCACCTTAAAACATGTTTTAACTAATGAAGGTTTATACCTTCGGTAAGCGTTATATTATGAATAAGACAGTTAGTGTTCCATCTTTCAATATGTATTTTTATCCGAAAACTATTTTGCTAAAGCTATTTTGTTGTCCTCACAGGATGGCAATATTTCCAATGAGAAAAATCATAGCTGCGAGCCCGATGAATTCAAAAATGTAATGGCAAAAAAGCTGGATGATTTAAGAGATAAAGTGATGAAGTCTGATTTCGCCCCAATACCAAACATATATAACAAATTCAAATCACAATTCTGCGCTACTGAATCAGATTTGGTGAGAAATATCCCATCGTTTGCAAACATCAAATCAAAATTGTATTATGCAAGAAACAACGCAGCTGGTGTAAAAAAAATTAAATGTAAATCAATTGATGAAGTAGAAGTTCCATTACAATTTAGAGATTTTTTGTTTTACGATTATAAAGATGAGTCTTCCAATACCCGAATAATAATCTTGGTCAGTCCAAATCAACTAGAGAAAATTCCGAGCATTAAATTTTTTGAAAGCGACGGAACATTCGATTGCACCCCTGAGCCTTTTGTGCAGTTATATACTATCCACGGAGATCTGGGAAGTGACGAAGATCACACTCGTATAGTTCCTCTTATTTATGTTTTACTTAACAAAAAAACAGAAGAAACATACAAAAAATTATTTGAAATTTTGAAACAAAACATTCCTGGATGGACCCGTAAAATTTTTAACAGATTTTGAACTAGCCGCAATGAACGCCATTACAATTGTTTTTCCGTCAGTTGTGATTAAAGGATGCTACTTTCATTATTCCAAAAATGTATGGAAAAAAGCAAAACAGTTGGATCTGACAAAAGATGCTATCACCCAAAGACATGTAAGACTTTCAGCTTTACTGCCTTTACTTCCTCGTAAATTCATATCAGAAGGATGGTGCTACATAATGGAAGACTGTCCTGATACTGACGCCATTCAAACATTTAATGACTACATGGTGTCACAATGGCTAGAGAACGAGAGTTTTGTAGACATTTGGTGCGTTCATGGTGAACGCCATCGAACCACAAATGCCGTAGAATCTTGGCATAAGAAATTAAACTCGGCTGTGCCAAAGAATGCTAATTTATATCAGCTTCTGAACGTGCTGAAAGAGGACGCAGATTTACAAACAGTGGTTGTTACTCAATATAAATTAAACGCACCCCCCGCAAAACGATGTGCACAGACAACTATTATGAAAAATTCGTGGATCACATACGTAACTGACCAACTCCTCAAAAACAAAATCTCCGTAGGTCACTGCTTAGAAAAATTAAGGGTTTAGCTACTAATTGTTGAAATATAAGAAATTATTTACACGTCATTTAGCTGATTATACTAATAGTTGATTTTCTGTGATATTTTATAATTCTTAGATTATAAGTGAATTATTCATATATGACGTTTTTGCAAAAAAAAAATTGCTGATTCATTGCTATATAGGTGAAGAATGACTGATTTGATTAAACAAAAAGTTGATTTTCTGTGAAATTTTACAATTGTTAGGTAAGGTTAGAATTCATTGCAAAAAAAATTGCTGATTCATTGCTATGTAAGTGATGAATGACTGATTTGATTATACAAAAAGTTGATTTTCTGTGATATTTTATAATTGTTAGATTTAAAGTGAATTTTTCATATTAGATATTATTGCAAAAAAAAAATGCTGATTCATTGCTATGTAGGTGATGAATGACTGATTAGATTATACAAAAAGTTGATTTTCTGTGATATTTTACAATTGTTAGATAAAAAGTGATTTATTTTTGTTAAAAATTTACCTGACATAGTTGTTATGAGATAGGTAGACGTGAATAATTACGTACCTATCTAATAATAACTATGTCAGATAAATTTCAATATAAATTAAGAGTTAATTTTTTGAGATATTTTGTAATTTTTAGATTGTAAGTAAATTCTTCCTGTTTGATGTTTTTGCAAAAAAAAATATTATACAGGTATAGAGAGGAACTAAAATTATATTAAAGTTGATTATTTAAGTGATATTTTATCATTGAACAAGACGTTTGCTAACAAAATTTGATTTTTTTGGAGTTATCTGTTTTTTTTTTTCAATTAAAGGTCTTATATTTACATACAAAGCATTTTTACTGACTGTACCTTATATCTTTGAACTTGTTTTGGTATTAGTTTAAACAATGGTATCGGTTCGGAATAGAAAAAAAATATGAGTTGAAACAAATACCAGTGGTATTAGTTTTTGGTATTAGAATGGAATAAATCTTTATTTGCAGGTCAGTGTCAGGTTGTAGTTGTATTAAAATATTATGATTCGCGACCGCTAAACAATACGGATTTACAGAGGTATAATTGTTAAAATCATCAATACTACCCCTTTAGATTCATTTAATTCCATTCAATGACAGTATCATGGAACAGCGTTCATTGGGATTAAATTAATGATTAAAATGATTATAATTTTATAAATACATGCGTATTACGACCGTAAATCATATTTTGTTCAACCATTAAACCATATTTGTTACGGGCGCGAATCATATTAATCAACATACAATCTGACACTGACCTGCTAATAATTGCTAAATACCTAAAGAAAATTTTAATTTCGCGGGCTGTCCTGGCGCGACGCTTCCCCTTAACTCCCCCATGCACACTAGCGCCACTTCAGTAAAAAAAACAGAACTCGTTAAATACACAATTAATATAAAATCTGATTGACAAAATCAATGCTTTAGAGTTCTAGATTATTGACGTCTATTTAATTCATTAAAATATACTTCACTGTAGTTACAGTTAGAAAAATTGCTAAAAACGGCCGTTTTTTTCCATTTTGTATCTGTAACGACAGCGAGCTATGTTTCCCTTATGAACATTGTGTTTATTGCCACACAGCTCTTGAAATGACAGCTATGCAACGTTACCTACTGTTAGGCTTGAGATAATAAATGTATACCTATATGAGATAACATCACAATCCCCCATAGTGCATCGCATATCGCCTGTTACCCAGACCGGTTGCAACTTTAGCAAGTTTGCGACTGCCCTTAAAACTAGGTAGCTAAATACATAACATGTAGGTAGTAAAATCTTATTTTATAGATGATTAAACTGTACTTAGTTTAAACTAGACCCTCAGGTCCGTAAAGCATCAAAGGCAAACAATTGCTTGCGAAAAAAAAACGATGCTGATGGAATACATAACCTCCTCCTTTTTTAGAAGTCGGTTCAAATTATAAACACATTCTCCGACGACGCACGACCGGCTGGCAATTCGTCACAAGCACAACATGCCGTGTGTACGCAGTGACGTCATGCATAGTACTAGCGTGTATGTGTGTGTGTACGTACTGTTCGCGCCCAGGCGCTCCGAGATCTCCAGCCAGCACTTGTCCCGCACGTCGATGTCCCGGTGGTTCTCATGCTGCGTGTCGTACAACACCGGATACTTCTTCACTTCATCTATCAGGCGCTCCCTATAGTTTCTCGAATTCATCTAACAAAAAATATTTTTCCAACGAGCGATAAACGCGGTCACCCCAAGCGACGCCGAAGCTATACTGCGAGAGAGAAAGCTATATGCGACGTTGCCGCTCTGCAGTAACACCGCCGCGCCGCGCTGCGAGCCATATCGCTCTCCGCGCTCCGCGCTCGGTGTGCGCCGTGGCTATTACTCTACCTACCACTACATGGATACGGCCGCGGTGTGACCCTGTGTGACAAGCGATGAAACGACAGTACGCTACGCAGTACGCACAGTCGCAGACATTCACTGAGATTGAACGTTTGTTAAGAACTTACTTAAAAATTTCCATTGTGATAGATTGTGCTCAAACCCCCCCACCCAGCCTAATTACGTTCCAATAATTTTATTTTTACCTACGACGGAACGAAGACAGTATTATGCGTTTAGGGTGAGAGGATGTTTGTTTGTGCAAATCCATATTGCCATTTTTCTCAAAAACACGTAGTTCGATTTTGATGCAGTTTTCAGTTATAGGTTCGGGTTTGATTGGTGCATGTTCTTAGATAGGTGTTACAGTGACAACTCACCAGGGGGCGGTGCAGCAAACATTGTTTGTGCAAATACATGTTGCCATTTTTCTCCAAAACTCGTAGTCCGATTTTGATGCAGTTTTCAGTTATGGGTTCGGGATTGATTGGTGCATGTTCTTATATGGGTGTTACAGTGACAACTTACCAGGGTGCGCTGCACCAAACATTTGTTTGTGCAAACCCAAAAATACTAGTCCGGTTTTGATGCAGTTTGTGGTTGATTAGCGAGGGTTCTTGGATAGATGTTACTGTAGTAACTCACTAGAGGGCGCTGCAGTAATAAAACTGTAGCAGAGGCGTATTTCATTCGGGCGAACGTCCTATCTAATATCTATGCTAAGTATAAATAAAAAGAAAAATTATAAATTTTGAAAAAACCTACGCTGGTTAAAAAGTAATTTGAAAAAGGATAAAATAAATTAAAAATCCCAACCTAATAAAAAACCCAAGAATATCCGTCGCGGGCTGCCATCACTATTTTAAATTTCATCGTAAATAAAAATAAGTATCATCATTAACTTGTAAACGTACCCACCGTAGGGGCACGGCCTACCCATTAAGGGTGTAAGTATAGCGCTAAAAAATCTCCAATTGTTCATGTTAATATAAAACTGCAAAACTAGTTCATGGCAGCCCCCGACAGATATTCTTGGGTTTTTTTTATTAAGTTGGGTTTTAAATTATTTTATCCTTTTTAGTAAGTAAATGGTTACTTACTAACCGTCGTGGGTTTTTAGTAATTTCACGCGGACGAAGGTCGCGTCGCAAGCAACAGCTATCAAATATTTAGCATTGCCTAGCGAAGTAGCTACGTGAGGTGAGTAAGTAGTGAACAAAGAAATCTTTCACGTCACATATCTTAATAAAAAGCTATATCAGTAGATAGGTACGTCGTGGTCTTTTCCGCCTGATCAGTTAATTTTTAAATCTAGTTTAGGCCTATTAGGAAAGCGTCAATTTGGCGCGCAAAATAACAATTACTCTCGTTTTGCGTGCGTCGTCAGCGCGCTCGGCCGATCAGTATTGTCTTTCATTCATTATTTCTATACAAAGTCAACGGGGCGGGGCACAGTGGGCTGAAAATCGACTCTCATAGACATATAATACTTTTTCCCAAATGTCCACTTTTATGACTTGGAAAAGTTTTGGGAGATTAAATACATGCCTAAAAATATCAACATTATACAAAACAACGCAAACAGAATTTTTTCATTAAAAATTACTTCCATACTAATTTTTAAAAAAATTACTACGAAGCTGGCACGAAAAAGTCTTATATCTCCGCTCCGCCATCGTTCAATTCGCCCTAATGCCCTTGCAGGGGATTAAACCTTGAATTATTCAGAATTTATTGACATACGAGTACTTCATACGAGCCAGAGTCACGACCTTTTTTTTAAAAATCGATTTCCATTTAATATTTTCAAAAAATATTTTTTATCAAATGTTTGACTTAATTTAAGCTTAAAATCTACACGGACTACTTAAACAATGAACCCGACCATTAATTTGTATAAACACGCCACATGATCATAAAAAATAAGTTCTAAAGACTTATTTATGTAACGATCTTAATTAACGTTATTATTTTATGAGAATAAGTAATATTTGTTATTCATATCTATTCTATGAGTTAGCTAATGAGAGTAGTGAGGTAATGAGTTAAATGATCACACTAATTTAATTTCTAAATACACAGTGGGAAAGGCTGGAGATAATTATAATGAAATAATTTATGTATTTAAATCAGCAATTCTAATTAAGATATTTACAAATATAAAGGCAAAAAATAAATAAAGCGACAATTTTCAGTGTTAATAAAAAAATAAACTTTACGAATACAAAATATAAACCTAATACATAATTATAAATATTAACAAAAATAAAGGCAAAAAGGAACTAAACCTATTCTGAATCACTGTCGTCTGAATCTAACTCAGAGTCGGAGTCTAACTAAGAAACATCTCTAAACTCGAATTCAGGCTCTTGAAGTTTTAGAAGTGTCAGCGTTTCCTCAAAGAAAGTTTTCTTTTTTTTTTGCGTCCTTAGTGGGTCTTGTTGATGAAACAAGTGGATCTGACGAAAGGAAAAGGAAATTAAAAATATCCTCATTAAAACTCACTCTGCTCTTCTTACGGGAGTGGTGTTCCCTGAATCTTCTAAAATCCTTGTTCCGGGTTTCCGATGCCTCTTCCGAAAGACTCCCAATTGGGACAATTGCGTTGGAAGCAATGATATCAGCTCCATGAAGAAGAACTTTGTAGACTGTTGCAGACATATAATACCAGTTATATAGTTCCACATATCTCTCAGTAGTCTTGTACGCATAGTCTTTGAATTTTTCAATGTTTACATGTTCTCGTTATTGTTACTACTACTACGTTATTGTTTGTAAAATTACAGAAAATCTTCGGATTAATTCTTCGTCTAATCCTGTGATAGCAGCGGTTTTTTCTGGAAATTCAAAAAATCTCCTGGCCGTGTTGCCATCGTTGGTAGTTCCATGACCCTGTTTCACGATGTCAATTAGCAGACCGAGTTCTGTTTTGAAGCGATCTTGAATTAATTTCTTCCTTGTGTCCTTTACATCTTGGTCTTGCTTTTTCCTTTAACAGCCCACTTTTAATGTCTAATCTGTAGGATATGTGTAAAAGGCATTCCATCATATTAATACGCGCATGAAGTGAAGAAATCCCAAACTCCATCATGTCCGCCGATGTTGCCAGTTTTGAGACTGCTTCCAAATTAGCTCAGACGGTTTCGCTAGGCATATGTAGCAAGACGCGTTTGATCCAGCTGCTGAAAGGTATGTGCATATCTTAGCATCGATCATCGTCATCAAGGGCTTGTGGCTAATTGTATTGCTGTTGCACTCAGTTGGTCGGAGGGCAGATATTTCATCCTTCATTTTCTGTTCTTCTGCCTTCACGACTGCTTCACTTTCTTTAATAAAAGTAAACTGTACCGGACGACAAAACAATGCAGAGCAAGGTTTCAGATTTTGCCAAACTGTATTTTCTTCACTTATCAGTTTTAATGGCACCAATGATGTCATAAAAATACTGGAGTCATCCTGAATCTAATCCAATTTTTGTTTGTATTTACTCTGGCTAGAAGCTCCATCAAAACCCCATTTAGAAATTAAAATCATTTCTTTTTGCTTTAAATCTTCTGGTAAAGATTTAAATATTCTATTTACTGTTAAGTTCAAGAGAGCTTACAGAGAAATTCTGGCTGAGCTATCTGTAACCGTGATAGAATTTTCAGGTTCAGGTTGATAACACTCTTTTTTTGCTTTTTGCACTCTGTAGTAGGATGGATTTAAGTATTTAATACCTTCTCGAATTGCTGATTCTCTCAAAGTTATATATTGCCATTTTGATAATTTAAGAGATAGCATTAATCCAAGCGACTTTATGGGTGTAAAGGTTTCCTTGCCAGCCGGTTTTTTGATCAAGTCTTGGAACCTATATATACTATAATCCAGAAACAGTTAGTTTCTGGATTTTTCATTAGGTATTCAATCACAGAAGCAATATTATCACTTCCATTTTCGTTCAACTTGGTACAAGCTACATAAACAAGTTCACCGCAATCACTGTTCAAATGATCACCACTCCGTCTCTTCTTTTGCTTCGTTCCCAACTCTTCAAAAGGTTTTCTGGGGAGTTTCCTTTTGGTCATTGTACCAACTGATGATGTTGATGGCTCTTCTTCTTCATGAGCGGCAGATGTCGAAGGTTCCTGAACATTTTCTTTGATGCAGCTTGGCCAGCCGACATTTTTCTCAAGCCAGTTTTCATATTTCTTTCGGAATAACTCCATTTTTTGACTTGCAGAATGCCAACGCTTCTCTAGTGCTCTCGTAAATTTCCGGCAAAATTCTTTAAACGTCACACGATCTTCCTCAGATAAACTACATCTCAATCGAGATAACACTGTCTCAAAAAAAAACTGATAATAGTTTTTTTTGGCTGAACCTTTTAAAATAACGAACATATCCAGATTTGTTACGATACTTTCCATGTTTACGGTGATGTGAATATGTGATGTTATTACTGTTTGAACTTTTAATGCGTAAAGCGAAATGAATTGATTTTATTTTGAGTTTGAGCTCCTATTTATTGCAACGATGTTAATTAGTGTGATCATTTAACTCATAAACTCACTACTCTCATTAGCTAACTCATAGAACAGATAATGAATAACAATATTACTTAAACTCATAAAATAATGACGATAATTAAGATCGTTACATAATTAGGTCTTTGAAACTTATTTTTTTACGATCTTATTTATTTAAAAATATTTAAAATTAAAAAAAAATTAAAGATCATGTGGCGCTTATACAAAGAAGTGATCGGATTTATCGTTTAAGTAGACCGTGTAGATTTTAAGCTTAAATTAAGTTAAACATTGATAAAAAATATTAAAATTTTTGAAAATATTAAATCGAAATCGATTTTTATAAAAAAGGTCGGGTGTTTGGCAGGTTCGAAAAGTATGTCAATAAATTCTGAATAATTCAAGGTTTTATCACCTGCAAAGGCATTTGGGGCCAATTGAACGATGGCGGAGATATAAGACTTTTTCATGCCAGCTTCGTAGTAATTTTTAATGAAAAAATTCTGTTTGCGTTATTTGCAATGCTATTCCATAATGTTGTTGTTGTAGTCTCCCAAAACATATCCAAGTCATAAAAGTGGACATTTGGGAAAAAAGTATTATATGTCTATGAGAGTCGATTTTCAGCTCACTGTGCGGGGCTAGAGAGCGTTTCTATGTTGCGAGTGCAAACAAAACTGAGCTTAGTGGTGATCAGGCGGAAGTGTTCACGATAGTACCTACAAGTTCTGATGGATGATGACATATTCTTCGCCGCCAACTATTCAAAAACAAAATAAATGAAACAGGTTACTACAGGGACGGACGTGGACATCACCACAGTATAAAGATAACCAGTAGGTCGGCTTCAGAGAAACGCCCGAAACGCTGACGTAATTTACCGCGCGCCCCTTCCGCCCGTAAGGATACTTCAAGGTACGAACAGACTAGTTGTCGCGCGCAGTCGGTGTTAATTTTACTGTGGTGATAACGTAACAAATAAATTTATTTATTTAAAAAAAAAAAACCCGACCGCGTAAAAAATAATTAGTAACTTTAAATACAAACTGAAAAGAAAAAAAACAAGTTCTGGAGACAGGACTTGGACCCTGACCCTTGACCCATATTAGATGTAATGATTTTAGTCTTGGGTCGACTGTTGCAGTCAATATGTCCTGTCTTCTAAACTTGTATTTTTTTCCTTTTAGTTTTTATTTAAAGTTAGGTGTTAGTTATTTTTTACGCAGTCGGGTTTTTTATTTTACACTTTTTAGTTACTTGGATATCCATTTCAAAATCCTCATGATGAGCCCTTTAATTTGATTTCCATATTAGTACACAATGGATTTCAGAATAATTCCAACTTGTATTTACTTTTATGCGATTTGTCATTTCGAATTACATTCAAACATATTATAAGTTCCATATATTTTTGTAATCACCTTTTAAAAGCCTTCATTTTGATACCACACTCGATGGTATTATAAGAATAAAAAATCGAACTCCACAATAGTATGGCACCCCATATCAACGATTTTTAATTTGTTTTTTGATTCATCAAAAAGAATCTAACGACATAATAATCTATCCAAATCCCTTCATCCTCTGAGGAGTTACGAGGGAACAAAGAAATGGACATACATACATACGGGTCAAACACATAACCCTCCTTTTGGGCTTCGCCGCAGTCGGGTAAAAACGGTATTTGTTAAGTATATGAATGAGAATATTCTATATTATAACGTTCAACAAAATGGAATTTGGAATGTGTCGAAACAGACGGAAATATTTTGCAGTTTCTAGTATAGGTACTTATAAATACAAGCCAATACATAATTAAGATTTTTATTTTATAATAAATATTGATTTGAATATTACATGCTTTTATTTTCCACACAGGTTAACCGATAGTAGCAACCCTAGCCCTCTGAACCTCTGATCGACAGTAGTCATTGTACCAACAGGTCGGCTCGGACGTGGCCTTTAATTCATAAAGGCCACGTCCGAGCCGACCTGCTGGTTATCTTTTTACTGTGGCATCACTACATTATTTTATAAAAACCGTACGAGGTGAGTAGGTACGAAGCGCGGTGCGAGACGCGTTCCGGCGAGGTACCTCATTCATTCGTACGGGTAATATGGCTGCACACACACAGCTGCTGCACAGGCGCGCACACACACAGCAGCTATAAGCCGGCTACAGACCTCCGTAGTCTGGCTACTACCGCGCCGCGCACCGCTGACGGCTCGTGGCCGTGCATTACGTCACGTCTTTTACTGCAACGGAAACGTTAATATTAAATGACATTTTTTATTTGCAAGAACTTGTTTGAAGGTTACGAATATTTTGAAGAGTAAGTATCTGCAACTTCTCGGCTGTGTTGTCATCGTTGGCGCGTGCGCTCAAGTCTCAGGCGACAACATGGAACCGCTCGGCACCTCCGCTGCTAGCGCCAGTGCCACACAGGATGCCATCGAGAAACAAAAGAAGGCTAGTTACTGCAGCGTCATGGACTGCCACAACAATTCTGTTCATAATCCTACTTTGGGATTTTTTAAGATTCCAAGTAACAGTCAGAGGTAAATATGATTTGAAACAGGCAACGCCATCTATGTTTTACAGCCGGCACTAGCGAGGTGTTACCGCATTTTAAGAGTAGTACAGTTTATTTATATCATAGACTGAACATAGATGATTGATTGAATTCAATATGTATTTCAAATGAAGATAATATAACACTTATTAGGAATGCGGTCGAATAGAATAGTCATCATCATCTGTCTATAGTTGGTGCCAGTTAAGATGAGAATAGCGGTCATTGCCCTTTCCCTAATATCCCTTCGTGCGAACCAAAACAAATAAACCATGTATCGTTTGTTTTTCATTACAAAAAATGTTGAAGATCACGATAGATGACGATTACTTGAACAGGCTTATTTTTGGTTCTTTGGTTTTTTGGTTCTCATCTTAACTAGCATCAACTATAGCCTTTTCCCAACTATGTTAAATTGGGGTCGGCTTCCAGTCTAACCGGATGCAGCTGAATACCAATATTTTACATGAAGCGACTGCCTATCTGACCTTCACAACCCAGTTAGTACTGGGTAATACGATACCCCTTGGTAAGACTGGTTGTCAAACTTTTTGACCGACTGACTACCTGTAACGACTGTCAAAGATCTACAAATGACAATCGGGACCAACTGCTTAACGTGCTTTCCGAGGTAAGGAGTAAACTTGGTATGTATTGGGTGGTAACCCATCCTCAGACCAACCTAAGCAAGCACGGCTTAGCCTAAAGATCGACCCGAGCGGCTGTTGTAGAATAGTAACATTGTACAATTTATTTACGAAAAGTTACGTGCAACTTTGAGCTGTCAAACTAACTTCAAGGTACGGTCGAACAAGCTATTTGGTTTACATTTTACTATGTAATTTGTGGGTTAAACTGTATACCAAATAGCTGGTTCGACCGTACATATCAGGTAGATAGATACTTATAGCGCATGCTCCCATTATCGCAGAGCCATCACTATGGGGTTCACAGGCAGACGCAGTAGACTGTTGTTATACATCTGTACTTACGTGAGAATTGTATTCTCACTTTTGACGCATGCCACGAACCAAAACAAACATGCAGTAGTATTACCATATAATTAAAGGTAATTTAAACGGTCTAACACCAATTACAATAATTAACATGGAACCAGAGAAGGAAACATTGTAACATATTATGTTTTCTATCAGTAAACGGAGGTGCGTATCTATCTACTTCAGATAAAAACAATTCTTGTTTTCGAAATTCCTTAAATACATATTCTTATCTTTAATTGCATTCCATATTGTGTGATGTGATGAATGATACAATGGGCCAAGGCTAAGATACAATTCCGGACCCCGTAGGACACAGCGAAAAGTATGCAAATAATGTGTGAAATTAAATTAATACATAATCCTAATAATTATAACACATTTAACTTAAGGTGAATGCGCCAACCAGCCGAAATTCAAATTTTGTTACGTTTTTGGCAATTTGCAGGCCAGTGCTAGGTGGTACGTTGATTAGAATTTTATTTGCAGCTGTAAGACGTATGTAATTACAGAATTATAATCATCCAAATAATCAAAACAACCCTCCACGATCATAAAGGTGCAGTAATAACTTTGATCTTGAAAATAATAATTAATACTACTAACAAAATTACTAACAAAATTAATAAATTAAGTAATAAAGTAAAGTAAGTTAATTTTATAATAATTTTTATTTTATAATTTCCAAAAGGTGTACTGAAAGTGCATAGATCAGAAGACTCCTTGGTAAGCTTAATATTATAAAATCCATCAGATAAGTCTAATACTAAAAATACAGTCTGATTAGTTAGTTTTGACACTATTTCTTCATATGGAGGTATTAAGTTGTGATTTTTTACCAGAGCTATATTAAGGTCTATTGGATCTAAACATATGCATATTGATCCATTTTTTTTCTATTATTACTAAATTACTAACAAAACTTTTTGGGTGTGGGTGGTACCTTGCTAATAATTTGGCGAGTCTCCTGACTTCTCAGTTTTTTTATTTTCTAACCGAGATTTCAAGGCATGTGGAACTCTGCGAGGAGGTTTTACCACTGGTTTAGTCCCAGGCTGGATACAAAGTTCCACAGGTTCCTCAAACTGTCCTATTCCCTGAAACAGTTCACAATTTTTATTAATAATTGTTTCTTTATTCTGTATGCTACTTTCCTTTTTTTAATATTCCTAATTCTCTTGAGGTGCATAGTCCCAGAATCGGCTTTAAATTATATAGAAATCAGTGACATAAACTTGGTTATCTCTTATTATTTTTAAAGATGTCTTTCCGACAGGATAAATTTGTTCCAAATGCTTCTAAGATTGCTTTAGTCTCAGATCGACTATTTTATTATAGTCTTTTATTGACAAAACATTAACCTGAGCACCTATAACACACTTAAAATCAGCCCTTTTATTTTGTACTCTTACAGCCACACTCAGAATCAGAATCAATCAATCAGACAGAATCTTTCAATAAATTAGTCCTATTAAATACTTAACTAATTATCATTAAATCCATTAATCAATGGTACGGTCGAACAAGCTATTTGGTATACATTTTACAATGTAATTTGTTGGTTAAACTGTAAACCAAATAGCTTGTTCCACCGAACATCCCAGAGATATAATTTATGGGTTCATTAGCTAATGACAGATTTAGGGATACGTTGGACGAAGCATCTTATAATCATCTTATCGATTGCACATCGATAAAGCCTTGGTGTAGCCACATTTAAAAAGTGTTGATATTAAATCACATTAAAGTTTATTTATAAACGTTAAAAACAATAATTCACAGTAACATAAATGATAATCAGTTATTTAAGTGTAATTTTTTTGCTAAATTGTAATAAAATAAAGCGATTGCGTTTTTTTTTCTATGGCATCACTGCTGTCAACTGTCAATGTCAAATCGTTTAGGTGTTATAATTACGTATTTTGCTTTTTTAAATGAAGGGTCTACTGCAATAGTGATAAATGTACAAAAATGTTAAAATTCAAACTAATACCGTCATTCGGTCACTTGATATATGCAGTTTAAGATCACGTTTACAAACTTAGCAATTTCGCTTCCAGTCTCAAGATAACTGAGTTTTGAATATTTGGCTACACGGTTAGAACGCTCAACGTCACAGGTGTTCACGTCAATAATGATCAATGTCCATTGCTTCGTAGTACTGGTCGCCATCTTTTATCCCGCCAATTTGTTTTGTCTGTCATTCTCGATTTGTCTGGCGTTGTGTAAGGTTGTTTGAGGTTATTAAACAATAAAAAAGTGTTGCGGGCTGCCCATAGAGTAAAGTAATATAACGGGGCTGCCTATATCCAGGGAAAAGTATTATGACCTGCAGATTTTGAAACATTACGATAAGCTTCCTCTAAAGCTGCAATTAGATAACTATTACGATAAGCTTCCTCTAAAGCTGCAATTAGAGATTTAAATGTTGATTAACTACTATTTTTAACCTCGTTCTCTTTAACCTATGACAACTAGCATTATTGACCTTGGTCAAAGTGTGGACATTGACCGGTTTTATCCTTAATTTTTAGTACTTACCTTTGTTTTTTTTTTTATTATTTTAAGTCACTTAAGAATGATTATTTTCCAAAGAACTATTACTATCATGTACTATATCATAAATAAAAACTATTTTCTTATCTCTAACACTGTGTTTTTTTTCACTATTTAAAACCCGATTATCTCAGAACGATAAACGAAGGACATTCATCACAATGGCAGTGGACCCTTCAAATAATAACATTTTAATTTCATCTTTACGTTATGGTAAGTATTGTAACAAGATGTTACGATTGCAGCAAGAAAATACTTATTTGTAGTGTAACAGAAAAATATATTTTTAGACTAACGTTACTACGGTTGCTAGGACACCTCAAGCAGTAGACAAGATATAGTTTATATTAAACTTATAGGTTTGCAACCTCTAACACAGAATAATCTCGTTAATACCACGTCGGTCCCACTTCTCTATATAAATAAATAAATAAAAATAAATAAATATCGCTGGACATTAACACACAGCGCCATCTAGTGCCACACTAAGCAACGAGGCTTGTGTCGTGGACACCAGATAGTTGATATACTACATAGATACTTTTTTGTTTGTAAATACATACTTATTATACATATAAACATCCATGACTCGGAAACAAATGTCTGCTCATCACACAAACATTTGCTCCCACCGGGACTCGAACCCGAGACCCTTAGAACGTAAAGCAGCCTCACTACCGCTACGCCATTCGGGTCGTCAATATCTTTTGGTATAATCTACAAACTCAATGAAGTCTGCCAAATCAGACATTATTCCTTTTTAATTAACGTTTAATACGAAAGTGAATTCGCGGATAAAAATATAACCCAAAACATAGATGTCAAAATCAGCCATTAAAAGTAGTTAAGTAAAGGTTTTGCTTTACTTAACTTTAATTGTCATTAAGGGACACTAAGGAACCATTAATTGACTCTGAGGGTGAACTTTTTTAATTTTTACTAAGGAGCCGCATATGTAACCATTAGCTGACTCTGAGTGTAGCTGTTAGTGATAAAATCCACTCATTACATTTTTATTTGAGTATACCCAATACCACGACATACTTTTAAGAATCATAAGTCATGCACATTATTGTCTTCAGAAACTGTGTTCTCTGTTTCCGTGTTAGTAGTTGCACTAATTTCATTAACGAGTTTACATCCCTTTTATAATGATTTGGCTTGTTACGGTTATGACATATTTTGCCAAAGGCTGGGCAATTTCTGGCCTTGTGCCGAGTCCCACATTTTATACAATTATACAACACATCTCCTTTATTGCTGGAGTTATACTTAACTTTTGATTTGTCTTCTGTGTTCTTGAACTGTGAAGCCTGTACTGCATCCACTGCTACTAGAGGCTGCTGCTGATGCATAATCTTGATATGGTTTTGAGATAACTCTGAGGCTCTGCACATGTCAACGGATTTCTGGAGATTTAGGTCATTCACTTGCAGCAATTTTCGTTGTAATTTCTTATTGTGAACACCCAAGACAATTCGATCCCTCAGCATTCTATCTTCTTGATTTTTGTAGTTACATGTTTATAAGAGTTTTCTTAGATCTGTGTAGAATAAGTCGAAATTCTCCCCCTCTTCCTGACATCTTTTGTGAAATATGAATGTTGAAATAAGTTCGTTTTGTTTCGGTTCGAAGGACTCATCCAAACTCTTCTATAGTTGGTCGTACTTGACGGTTTCCCCTGTTTTTAGTACATTATAGTACAATTCTTGTACTTCATTCCCGGCACAGTTGAGCAAGATGGCTCGCGGGCCTGTGGACGGTGGGCTATGGGCTAGCTCACCGTCCGTCCGTCTCATGACGACAGGCCGTGTCGACGGCGCGTTCGTGTTCCACGCGCGCCTCAAAGAGAGTCAGCAAAAAGGAAGGGGTCCGAAAGGACCGATGCCTGCCGGGGTTGCGGGACTATTCGAAAGAGATACCGTGGCCCCGGAACACAAAGGGCGATGAAGGAACATGGATGGGTTTTAGTCAGTAAAAGTCTGACACTCCCTCCTGCTCCGCCCAGAGCGGGAGAAGTCATTTGAAGATTTCCCATCCGAAAAAAAAAAAAAAAAAAAAAAAAAGCAAGATGGCTGCTTTTCTTGTTTCACTCAGCCTTTCCAATCCGGCCGCTGACACGAAAATTTTAAACTGTTGTTTGAATAATCTCCATTTAGGGAGAAGATCTTCCGTTGTATTAAGTTTTAAAGGTTGCGGCATCCTGTACTCCACTCCTGCTATTATATTTTCTTCTTCTTCTTCTTCTGAATCTCTGTTTCGGTCGCGGCGTCCAAGTTTGTTTTAGTCGTGGTCATGGCCACTTTTTGGAATTATGTTGAAATATATTTTCTTACAAGTATTTTTCACTATTTGATGTCAGGCTTTACCGGCTGCGCCATGTAATGTTTGGATGTTTTAAATAAACAACGATGAAATATATTATGGAGTTTTATTAATTATGCACTTGTTCATTAGCATGGAAAACAGAAGATCTCTATGTCTCACTATGTGACAGGTCTTAGCTCCTGTCATTTTTAACAGGAACTAGTGTTGCCCTATTGTTTCTCTATTACAGTTTCCACCTTTATGAACTTGGAGGGTTGTATTTCTGTAACAACATGTCTTACAGCCGCGAATAATATTTTAATCAACATACAACCTAGCACTGACCTGCAAATTGCAAAAAACGTAAGAAAATTTGAATTTCGCGAGCTACCCTGGGGCATTCACCTTAAGTAAGTATCACGTTTATTTTAATAATTGATAAGTAGCTGTTGCCCGCGGCTTCGCCCGCGTAAAGTTCGGTAACCGTCCCACTGGATCATATTAAAGGAATAAATAGTGTCCTACGTGTTAATCCAGGTTATGAACTATCTATGTGCCAAATTTCATAATCATCACAATCACCATCACTATCACCACAACCACCATCATTATCACAACCATCACAATAACCATCACTATTACAATCACCATCACAATCACAATCACAATCAATCATCATCACTGTCACCATCATCATTATCATCGTAATCACAACCATTATTATCGTAATCACAATCATCATCATCATCACAATCTCCATCCTCGGTATCACAATCACAATCACTATCACAATCACCATCACTATCAAAGTCACAATCACTATCACCATCACAATAACTATCACCATCGCTATCACCATCACAATCACCGCCACTGTCACAATCACCATTATCGTTATCATAATCTTAATCATCGTAATCATAATAATTATCATCGTAATCACAATCATCATCATCACAATCACCATCATCGTTATCACACTCATTATCATGGTAATCACAATCATTAGCATCGTAATCAGAATCATGATCATCATTATCACAATCACCATCACAATCACAATCACAATCACAATTACCATCACATTCACCATCACTATCACAATCACCATCACAATCACCATTACCATCACAATCAACATCACCATCACTGTCACCATCACTATCACCATCACAATCACAATCACCATCATCGTTAGCATAATCACTATCATCATTATCACAATCATTATCATGGTAATCACAACCATCACCATCACAATCATCTTCACAATCACCATCACAACCACCATCACAATCACCATCACAATCACTATCACAATCACTATCACAATCACTATTACAATCACCTTCACCATCACAATCACTATCACAATCACCATCAAAATCACAATCACCATCATCGTTATCACAATCACTATCATCATTATTACATCATTTTCATCGTAATCACACCCATCATCATTATCACAAACACCATCACTGTCACAATCACTATCACAATCACAATCACCATCACCATCACAATCACCATCACCATCGCTATCACCATCACAATCACCGTCACTATAACAAACATCATCATCGTTATCACAATCCTCATCATCGTAATCACAATCATTATCATCGTAATCACAATCATCATCATTATCACAACCACCATCACTGTCACAATCACAATCACAATCACAATCACAATCACCATCACCATCACCATCACCATCACCATCACCATCACCATCACCATCACCATCACAATCACAATCACAATCACAATCACCATCACAATCACAATCACCATCATCGTTATCACAATCATCATTATCGTTATCACAATCATCATCATCATTATCATGATCACCATCACTGTCACAATCACAATCACTATCGCAATCACCATTACAATAACCATCACCATCGCTATCACCATCACAATCACCGTCCCTATCACTATCACTATCACAATCACCATCACCATCACCATCACTATCACCACTACCGTCATTATCACAATCACCATTACCATTACTATCACAATCACTATCACCATCACAATCACCATCACCGTCATTATCACAATCACCATCACCATTACTATCACAATCACCATCACCATTACTATCACCATCACAATCACCATCAGTGTTATCACAATCATCATCATATTAATCATTTTCATCGTAATCACAATCATTTTCATCGTAATCACAATCATCATCATCGTAATCACAATCATTATCATCGTAATCACAATCATCACCATCATCATCATCATTATCACAATCACCATCATCGTTATCACAATCGTCACAATAAATCAACAATAACCCTGTATAGAAGTCAAATCCGCCATCTTCTGGATCTCAAAATAAATGCCATTTTCGTAATCTACACTCCTGATAATCTCGGTATTTGACACCCGTATTGATTTTTAGACATTTCAACCCCATCGCTCCCCAACAGGGAATGACGGCATTTCAGGTCCGCCACATTAAATCTTAAAATCGTTGTTTTTGTAATACACTAGACCCGATACACCATACAAACAATACCGATGTTGATTTTCAGACTTTGTTACCCCATTTCCCCCTTTAGGGGTTGAATTCTGAAAAAACGTGAAACACAAATGTTAGCTCATTTATCAATAGGAGTACTCCTGTGAAGTTTCGAATAAAACAGTATTACCTAATCTTGTTTCCCCATATTAACTTTTGACTCCCGTTTCATCCCCTTAGGGGGTACATTTTGAAAAATCCTTTCTTATTGCACCCCTTAATCTCATAAGGAACGGATGTGCCAAATTTGGAATCTCTAGACTCAGCGGTCTGGGCTGTGCATTGATTTTTAGACTTTGTCACCCCATTTCCCCCTCTTAGGGGTTGAATTCTGAAAAAAACCTGAAACTCATTTGTACGCATTTATCAATAGGATCCTGTGAAGTTTTTAATAAAATAGTCTAATTAATCTTGTTTCTCCATACAAACTTTAGAGCCCCATTTCACCCCCTTAGGGGGTGCCTTTTGAAAAACCCTAGACCACTTCAGGAACATATGTGCCAAATTTGGGATCTCTAGACTCAGCGGTTTAGGCTGTGCATTGATTTTTAGACTTTGTCACCCCATTTCCCCCTCCTAGGGGTTGAATTCTGAAAAACCCTGAAACCCGTTTCTACTCATTTATCAAAAGGAGCACTACTGTGAAGTTTCGAATAAAATAGTCTAACTAATCTTGTTTCCCCATACAAACTTTGGAGCCCTGTTTAACCCCCTTAGGGGGTGTATTTTGAAAAATCCTTTCTTCTTCTATATATTTAGATAGAAATTATGTATTTGGTCAGGCAGTCCTGAGGTTTTTGCTGTGCCAAGAGTAAAAACCTCAGGTAATCGGTTTGCTTTCATCACATGCCTGATACCATGAAACATGTCTGATTACCCCTTTAAGTATTATTATTGTCAAGGTTACGCTTAGGTTTATCAGTGATAAAGTGATGAAGGCTTAATAATACCCGTATTGGTCAATACCACTTGTATAATCCACCTTGTAATGCTCTTAAATAAACGGAAAGAAAAAAAATATTTAATAATTCGATAGCCTCCGCGAGTACCTTTGCAATAAAAACATTAATTACACGTCTCTAGGTCTCTCAGATTCAAAGATAGGTATTAGCATTTCATTGAACACACCCTAAATCAGTCCATTAAAAAAACCAGATGGCTGCCATTCGCGGGGTGTAGGGTTAGAAGTATTTATAAACATGTAACATGCGAAAAAATTGAAATGGAAGTTGGCCGGCCATGTAGCACGACTCCCAGATCAACGTTGGACCAGATGAGTGACGTCATGGAAGGGCCCGCTCGGTAAAAGAGGCATAGGAAGGCCCATGAGAAGATGGCACGTTGAAATTAAAAATATCGCCGGTCCGTATCGGAGAGAAGTAGCCCAAGACAATTGGCTATCTTTGGAGGAGGCCTTCACCTGTGAAGACGGGGTTCTTCCATAATTTAACGAATAAATAATAATAAAAACTAACACTAGGATGAACAAAATGTAAACTAACCACCTTATAAAAAACTAAAATTGTAAAAGTGCATGCAAAAACTAAAAGGCTTTTTAATTATTTTATTTTTATTTAGAAACATGTATTTGTATCGACAAATACATGTTTAAAATACTCCTAACCCTACACCCCGCGAATCGTTTAAGGGCTATTATGTACTCATTTCTATCGAGAAATGAGTACAAAATGGCCCTTAAAGTATCACTGTATACATTTATATAATTTCATAAAGTATTATTCCTATTGTACGTCATTTGTTCAAGGGCCGCAACGTGGCTAGAGAAACTACACCAAGTGAAGAATAAAGCAAAGAAGATACTTGTCTGTGAGCGACACTTTGAGGCTCGCTACGTGAACAGGAACAACGAGCAGCGCACGCGCCTTGTGATGCACGCCTCGCCCACGCTGTTCCTGTCCGAGGCCGAGGCGCTCACGTGCACACCCGACGTTGCTGACGTCGCTGACGTCGCTAACGTGAACGGCGTCGCCGACGTCGGCAAAGGTAAACCAAAGCGACAGACGCGGCGACGTGGCACAACGCGCAAGGATAGCCAACGAATAGCAGCCTTCATAAATAAAAATGAACGACTCCTTGGAAATTCCAGCAGACTCGTTGCAGAAATTATAACATTACATAAACGATTTAGCGGGAGAAAGAACGGCTGGAAATATACAGATGAGTTCAAGTTTTTTGCCTTAAATCTATATTGTTCGAGTCCGAACACGTACAAAGCAATGCAATCGCTTTTAAGTCTACCCAGCATTTCTACACTGTATCGATTCTACATTCCTTCATCGACCACCATTTGTGAAAATTTAACTATAGCATTAAAGATCAAAGTTGACACCATGACCGCCGAACAGAAAGAATGTGCCGTGTGCATTGGTACTCTAGACATGAAGGTCAAGCTCCATTATGATGTTAAAAAAGATGTAGTGATCGGTTTTCATGATGTGAATGGCAGTCAGAGGCTGGTGCCTGCTCAGACAGCTCTTATAGTGATGGTGCGCGGTATATATCACAACTGGAAACAAGCGATTTCCTGTTCATTTTTGGCACAACAGCAGGACTATGGCGAAGTGAGAAGGTATATTTTAAAGATCATTAACAAAATGTTTGGTATAGGACTGTCCGTACGCGTACTGATATCTGATGCCGAGACAGATTTTATTGGTTTATCGAAAGAGTGCAAAGTAAATTCAAGGTCCCCCCGTCTTTCACTTAAACAACAATAAAGTTTATTACATGTACGACGCAGAGCATTTAATGAAGAATGTGCGTGAATACTTTACCACTAATAATTTTTACTTCAACGGCAAGATCGCTAAGTGGGAACACATAACTGCGTGCTACGACCACGAATGTAAGAAACCTGTAAGACTTGCTCCTCAGCTGACGAGCTACCACATCATACATACGCATCAGCAATCAGAAAAAGATAAAGTCCAACTAGCGGCGGAAGTGTTCAGTAAGCAAACAGCCGCCGCCGTGTACACGTATGCACAACGGAAGATCATAGACGAGCCTGTCGATGGAACCGTCGACTGGAGCCTCCTCATGAACAAATTGTTTAATATCCTTAACTTCACGTCATATCTCAGTCACGACGAGGCGTCGTTCACCGGTGAGGACGTGCAGCTTAAGTTTATAGAAGAAATATTAACAATCTTCAAAGACTTGCGTTTGGTTGACGTACACAGAGGTTCTGACGTAACGAATCACACTATTATCATTCGTAGATTAAAAACAACTCTTAATGTCATCGTGTTATTGCACAGGGATTTAAATATAATATATAAGAAGTTTCCGACACTGCTGAGCCGAGACTGTCTCGACTCGTTCTTTGACGCTGTTCGTAAAGTACATGGCCGGCTACCAACCTGCAGCCAAACACAATTTTCAATAAGCAACACACCGATATTCAACACTTTCCAATATTTAAAAAATAAAGGAACAGACCGTCTAGATGTTTTTCTGAAGGAAGCAATAGAGTTCAGTGAAATTATAATGGTGTATGAACGAGTCCAGCCAAAACGTGTAAAAGCTGGTCATAAGTCTACTGCAGACACAGATATGAATACAGTGGAACTGCCGTCGGGCAACCTGCTGCAGCAGCTGGCGACGTACCTGCTGCACCAGGGCTACTGGCGCCACAGCGACTGCGAGCGCACCGAAAGTTACTCCTTTGCGAATGCCAACAGTATCACGGTCATACTAACTATCAAATCTGTGCTGGTCAAGGTCACGGTCCCCGCGGAATTTGTAGAATTCATTGAATCGATGGAAAAGACACTAAAATTATATTTTGAGACAGAATGCCAACGAAACGTACTTAAGGGACTTATGGAACATTTGTTTTCAGAAAATATTACGTTTTCAATGCCATGCGAGTGTTTCCCTTTGGATTACACGAAATATTTGTTCATGAGATACAGATTAAATTTGATATTAAACTACAACAATAGAGAATATGAAAACAGTGCAGAGTTACAGAGCAGAATGTGTTTTGTGGTAAAAGATCTGTAAACAAAACATTTGCAAACACTTTGTTTCTATTACCTTAATTAAATTATTAGAGCATGTTGATTTATTTTCATGCCCTTTTTATTGTTTTCACCCTTGTACTTTTTACTCGTCTGTTTTTTCCTTGAAGACTTTTTGTATTCTTTCTTTTGTTTGTTTCACAATGTTTTTCTCATTTAGACCCTTAGCTTGTCACTTTTTCAAAGGTAGTTTTATAGGCGATATAGAAGAGTCTCAAATAATCTAATTCTCGCATGTAAAATTGAAATTCCGAATCTGAGTGTTTCAGGATTTTCTGTCTTAGTTGCTTTATAATTGTTAAAATCTTTTGATGTTTTTCCACATTTATAACCTCGCATACGAGTAGTAGAAGTTGTATTTGTAGCGACATTGCACACCTTTGCATCTACCATAGTCGGATCCAAGGTGTGCAAAATATTCATCTGTACACCATTCGAATTAGGTATCTGTCTTTGTCAATTGTTCTACTTGGTCCTCTATATACTTTATTTCATCTCTTGTGATATCGGTAGTTTCATGTAGGAATCGTTTCCGAATTGGACGACAGAATCGTGGTGACGATGGTGTTGGGTTCTGCCACAAAATTTTCTTATGATTTTCAAAATTAGATTGCAATCTTATAGGAACCAACAAACTTTGGAATATATTTGCATCATCAGCTCCTGAATCATTTTGAAAGTTTTGCTGAAATCGAGCCTGTTGACTACTATCGCAACCCAATTTCGTTATAAGTTCCATATTAAGTAATTCTTTCAGAAGAATTACTTAATACAGGTACAGGTTTCAAATATATCCTCCAGATATTTGCATAATCTTGAAACTGTGTGATTTAATAAGTTTTGGAGGTGAACTTCGGCGCAAATTTCTCTTACACGTATAGACTCTTTCCTTCCTCGGATAGCAATGCTTTTTGCTTCTTTAATAAGCGAATAACACTGATAGATAATTTTGTTAGATTCGTGCAGTATCTCGTACTGTCTCTTGGTCAAATCACACTCAATAAAAAGGGGACAAAGCTTCTGAAGCCTTTGCTCTTGTATCAGTGGCAGTGACTTCTTTTATTATTTTCGACGGTTCAATGTTTCCTGACTTTCGTTGACTAACACTGGCAGCGTATGTTAATTCTTGGACAGGCATTTGTTCTCGAAGTTCTTTTGTGGTCGCCTCTTGCTGCGATCAGTTAATTCCTGGAATGACTTCGCTTGGTCGCCCTTGTTTTCAGAATCAGAATCAGAAATCATTTATTTGCAATAAATGTGGGTACAGAGTAAGATGTAAACATTGTAAAAGCAGTTCCAACACACTCTACCTTACAGCATTTAAAAGTAAAAATAACATTTATGTCTTGGTACTCTTCCTGCGTAAACCAAACACCAATATTTTTTTTTTGCTTACAATTACAATTGAATTTGAAATTAGAAATAAAAACATAATAGATTAATATAACATTATAAACTCTTAACATAAAAAAAAAATCTTGTATAGAATTTAGGAAAAGTAATATTTAGATCTACTCAATTATTATATACTACAGTCTTCCTGCATAAACTTAACAGAAATTTGAAATAAAATATAAATAGATAAATTTAGCATTATAAACTCTTATCATTCAAAAAATCTTGTATAGAATAGTAAAATTTATCTACTAGTAAGGATGTTAGCCTCTTTTTAAATACACTTAATGATTCTTCTTTGTAGGCATGAGGTATTTTGTTATAGATAACTGGCCCCATTGATAGTAAGCTTTTTCTTAATAATGCTGTTTTGTACCTGCCTGTGAACATTAGATTCTTGTATTGCGACCTAACAGATCCCGGACGTGTTCTAATATCGTCCATTAGGGTAAAAAAGTGTATGTTTGTTCTAACAAATATTGCAACTTCAATTATATACAGGGACGGAAAGGTGAGTAATTTTTAAGACTAGTCATTGATCTTATGCAACGCTTTTGGGCTTTGAATATCCTCTCCCTCTCAGTACAGACCCAGACTATAACTCCAAATCTCAAGTTTTGATGTAGACATTGTTGACCAGCTATGTATTGTTAAGGAATTGTCTAGCCAATGATCTTCTAGACATTTGCATGTCACATGGGGCCGAACTACTTTTTTTTTTCGGATGGGAATTCATCAAATGACTCCTCCCGCTTTGGGCGGAACAGGAGGGAGTGTCAGACTTTTAATGACTAAAACCCATCCATGTTCCTTCATCACCCTTTGTGTTCCGGGGCCACGGTATCTCTTTCGAACAGTCCCGCAGCCCCGGCAGGCATCGGCCCTTGCGGGCCCCTTCCGAGGCGAGAGGTCGCCGCCGCCGATCGCCGCTTAGAGGAAACGGTGGTGCTCCGCCCAAGCGGGGCACACCTCCACAGTGTGCTCCACCGTGCCCTCCGGTCGATACTCACAATGGAAGCACCCGGGCGTTTCCTCCCGCCCGATTCGGTGCAGGAACTTCCTGAAACAGCTATGTCCGGTGAGGACCTGCGTCAGGCGGAAGGTGACGACGCCGTGGCGCCTCTCTAGCCACTCCTCAAAGAGGGGACTTACCGCCACTATTGTGGCGTGCCCTGCACGGGGTTGCGACAGTCGCTCTCTCCATGTCGCCATGAGATCACGCCGGCAGCGGGCGCCTTCCAAGCCGTGTTTGAAACCGGTATCAACTAAATCGATTAGTGACGTGTGCAAACAATACAAATTGAGTTTTAATTTTTTAAATATTATTTTGTGTCTTTTAACCGGATTTTGAGGTCGAACACTCCTGTGTGCAGCGCTCACATGGTAACCTGTGGTGGCGCAGGGCACGTCAACCAGCACGAACAATGAAACACTCAGCGGAAGCGAGGTTGTACGATTCGTTAACAAACGATTGGATTTATAGACCAAGTTCGTTTCTTGTTGCTTGATTGATATTTTGAAAATATTGTCATAAGTCACATGGGTAGGTACAGTCAAAATGGGTACAGTCAACATGGGTACAGTCAACATGGGTACAAACAACATTGGTACAGTCAACATGGGTACAGTCAACATGGGTAGGTACAGTCAAAATGGGTACAGTCAACATGGGTACAATCAACATTAGTACAGTCAACATGGGTACAGTCAACATGGGTAGGTACCAACGTGGGTACAGTCAACATGGGTAGGTACCAACGTGGGTACAGTCAACATGGGTAGGTACCAACGTGGGTACAGTCAACATGGGTAGGTACCAAAGTGGGTACAGTCAACATGGGTACAGTCAACATGGGTAGGTACCAACGTGGGTACAGTCAACATGGGTACAGTCAACATAGGTACAGTCAACATGGGTAGGTATCAACATGGATACAGTTAACATGAGTACAGTCTACATGGGTTCAGTCACCAGGATACAGTCAACATGGGTACAGTCAACAGCAACAGTCAATCAGCTGTAGTCACTAGAAAATGAACTATGTTGAGAACAAATTAATCCCTAACAAACCACAACGGATAATTTGGCATGTCACCTACCTGCATTGAAGGTTTACTAATGTTTGCAATGATTTAAAAAATGCAATAATTTTATATACCATACTTGTATTTGCCATAATTTCATTAAAAATAACGCTTTAGTTGCCATAATCGTGAAATTACATAAAATAATTTTCACTAATTTCATTGGTCATAATCGATCAAGTGTCATAATAATTTTAAACAATAAATTTATTTGCTATATTTTTCATTTTAAATAATGTCGTTTTCCATAACATTTATTCACCATAATATTCATTTGCTCATACTAGCACAAAAATGCTAGTTCAGTACAAGCGCAATGAAAATTCACAGTCCGAATCTTCTTTTAGCACATCGATAGTCATTAAAAGGCCGAAAATCAATCAATCAAAGCGTCAATCATTATAAAACAGTTGATTATGAACATAATATGTTGTTCTTATTTCCCCGTAAGAGGCATGCAAACATACAAACAAACATACGCCATGCGTGCAGCAACTATGAAGCAAGCATGCAGCAAGCCTGCAGCAAGCATGCAGCAAGCATGCAGCATGCAGCAGGCATGGTTATGGCTCCGGCGCTGTGGGGCTCTGGCGGTCTCACGAGGGCTTATCGTCGCAAATGTGTCTAACGCTCACCCCCGTAGCTTGCTCCTCAACTCGCGGGCAGCCTTGCCCCTCTGCGCCTACGCGATTCTAAATTACACTCTAGGAGTAGGGCAGACAAGACTGCGTGGAGTCAGATTTATAGCGATTCGTTTCTGTCACTAAAACCTAACTTATAGAAAATGTTTTAGGATTAACAATATAAAAATGAACGTTTGGAATAATACTCATAATATAACCCAATACTTCGAACATATTAAAAAAAATTACTTCATGTCAAGTAAAATTAGAAGATTCAATTAACATAGTACTATTAAAATCATCAAAAATACTAAAGATGTTTGCTGTAATAAATCATTTTATGACAGACCAGATGCCTTAATGACATTATACAATAAAAGTTTCTAAATTATATTAAATGTTGCTTATGTCAAGTATCGATTATGTAATGTGTTACTTATAGAAATTAATGATTATAACACATGTTAATATGGAAACTTATTTTATGGCAGATAAAAGTTATGACTAATAAGTTGATATGACAAGCGTTATTAGTATAAATGATAATACTATAAGTAAATAATATTACGAGGGGGGACGATTATGGAAAACAATAATAGTACAAATTATTTTATGGAAAACAAGGTAAGAAAATCACAACTAAAATACCCGAAAAGATGGGCAGACAAAATGTTGAGAGATTTATACAAACTTTTATAGAGAAATTTTTACTATTTTTTTTTACTAATTTTCATTCCCAATTGGAGTAGTGGCTTTAATAGCTTTCTATTGAAAGTAAGCACTAAAGTGAAACAATTTAGGAAACAAAAGGGGGGAAGGGGTATGCATGGGAGTGCAGAGATAACTGGATTGTGGTTAGAAGATAAAATGCCATACATTTGATGTAGAGTTAATAAAATCCAACTAAAATTCATAGCAATTGACGGCAAATTACAGCAATGTAGTCAATTACATAATGTTGCCTGAATATGGACAACATACATATCCATTAATTGCACAACATTTAGTCAGTTATAAAGATTAAACCAAGGATTAAACCAACAAGCGTTCAATTCAGTTCGCTTTTAGCTTGGCAAGTAATGACTAGTTTTTTGACGGCAGAGACCCTTGAAAGACAGGTAAACACCGCTGTTTCTGGTAGAAGTAATATTTGAAATCGTTTGGGGAAATTACACAATGGCAAATATTTATCATTGAGACAAGACCTCTAAGTAATATATTTTTTCTTCTATGAAACGGCAAAACTTTTGTTGCTCCATTACAATGTGCTTGGGTAAATATAATAATAATAATGTTTTTAATTCAAATACCTAGATCTGGCTCGCGAGGTTGTCAACGTGTGGGACGTGGGTACAGCAGTCATTGTGCCGATAGTCGTGTCGGCCAATGGCTTAATAGCCAAGAGCCTCGACCAACATCTGAGGAGGCTCTCGCTTGGCAGCTGGATCAAGGCCTTGATTCAGAAAGCAGTACTTCTGGACACGACACGTATTGTTAGGAGGTTCCTCTCTCAAGAGCCCTGACCACCGGAAGCTCGGACCTTGTTCTCAGAGCTGGTGGGCTAATGTTTTTTTTTTATATTTTTTATGTGTTTTTATATACTTAGTTTTATTAAGAAATATTTAAAAATGTTAAAAATATGTGTTTAAATGAATAAACAAATATAAAGTTTTTATTTATAATGTTATTATATGTATAGGAATATTTAAAAATGTAAACAATATGTTAAAAAATTAATTTTAAACGAAATAATAATGTACAAAATGGACCAGACTAAAAGTATTAGACGGATTTCGAGTCAATTGACTACATCTCAAATTCTGTAAGGAATGAATTCCATAATATCCATAATATTTAGTCATAAGACTACTAGACCCTTGCTACTAGGTACTAATTAATAAAATCAGTTTATTTCCTACTGTAATAAAGTAAAGAGATTTCTCTTTTTTCTGATTAATTGAATTTAACATTAATTGGTGATGATAGAGTGAATACCTATATACATAATATTTAGTCAAGGCTCTACTAGACCCTTAGAAAATTATTGAGCTTTATTGATAGGAAGTACTAGGAACTAATTAATAAGAATGAAAGACATGTTGTAACTCTTAGGACTACGCTCAAACTGAGGAACTATTAACTACTCACACAAAACTCACAACTTTCCATACAAAACGCGTACCTAACACAGTCTGTACACCAAGCAAACAATTGATTGTTCCATCTCACACCCGACACCACCATATTAACATACAGGCTCTTCATATCATACTCACATAACACAAAAATACACTCATCTCCCAGTCACACGCACACTTATACTCTCACACACACACTCACATACACACAGTCACACAATAGATAAGATAAGATAAGATAAGATATATTTATTTGCATAAACATGTGTACACATACAATAATAAAAAGTGCATGTAGAATGACATAAAATAAAGATTTGTTCAGACATGTTTGCCACATACTATGGCGTGCAAATGTTCTGAGTACTAATTAAAATAAAATTAAAAATATATTAAATGGCAAAATTAAAAAAATAATAACAAACATGGTGAAAAAGAATAGCGTCGATTAATAAATGTCAAAATGATACATGCCAAAGGTCAAAAAATAAAAAATGATAATAAAATAGTAAGCCCATAATAATAAATGTCAAAATATAGGTACACAATCATGTCAAATGCAGGTCGTTAATAAAATTATAATTTAATCTATGTCACAGTAAATGGTTCTGTCAAAAATTCATCAATATTATAGTAAGCTTTGTCAGTTAGAAATGATTTTAGTTGTTTATTCAATTGTACGTTATTAAGCTCTCTCCAACTTTTAGGCAATTTATTATGCAAATAAATCATACGATTTCCAGACACACATACAGAATCCACCACACAGTCATTTTATACTTTTCAAATATAATATAAATATTATAATAAATAATATATACTTTTTAAAAGTCAGCTTTTTTTTTTAAATTTTTTCAACTTTTATTATATTAACTTTGTATAACACTACATAATACTCTTTCGAATAATATCAGCTTACCAGCTCTCAATTTCCATAAGGTTTATTATAGTGTCCAAGTGGCAGTAGAACACTGATTCCTAAGTCACAGGTTTTCCTAGTTTAGGAGTCAGGGTTTCAGCTTTTGAACGCCTTAACTCTAGATATTAAGCATATTGTAAAATTAGTTTAATGCTCACGGTATTAGAGTGAAGAGATTTCTGTATTCTGATTAATTGAATGTAATATTAATTGAAAACGGTGTTTATAATGGACTCGGGCTCGTCTACTATTAAACAGTAGTTACACATTGTATCTCTTAGTAAAATCACTACATTATATTCATATAGTTATGCAATCACCATTTAAGACGTATATATATATTTATGGAGCTCTATAGCCTTGGTTGAACTCTTCTGTTGAAAGTATTTTAACGAAAGGCCCTAAGTGAATAAACTTGCAAACACATCCATTAAATACTTACACTGCAACTGGATTTCAAATTATAAAATTGCTTACTGAGAGATCTGAGGCTATCATAGTCTCAACCATAGAATCTATCAAAAGTATCATTAATCTCATCGTAGTTTGATAATATGAGCAAAACGTAGAAAGCAAAGACATTGATTGTTCTCCTAGCTCTAATTTAAAATAACCCATTGGAGAAATAAAACAGTTATTAGGATATAATCAAGCCCTAATATTTATAAGTTTGTCACATTTTCAAGTGAAAGTGGTATTTAAACTACATTACTAGGTTAGTAATGTAGTTTAAATACCACTTTCACTACAATACAACACACTCACAATACAAACCAAACAACAGCTCAAATCGGAACTGGCATCAACTAAGCCAGACTTAATGTTGATTACATAGTTGTCAAAGTTATTACATAAATAAAAAGTTAATATATTTATTTCATAGTATCCTTAAATTTTCATAAAGAAAAAGGTCTTATGTAATGCTCACAAATCAACACTCAGAATTATTTGCATTTTAATCAGTTAAATAATTAATTATTGCAGCCAGCTCTACACATCTACCATGTTTTAATAATTATTTGAGGATTGTCACGAAGTAAAATTGGGAATCAAACGAGCTTACCTGTTAAGCGAAGTCTTGATTCTAATTTAATGAGTGGCATTCTGACTACACTATAATATAGCTAACAGCCCCAAAGCTACCTAATTCAATGTTAACCTTTCAGGAAAACATATGATTGTAGGCATTTGGAACTACTCTGTATAGAAAACAGACATTGTTCCCAATATTAAGATCTCTAATGTATATGACGTTTCTCGCATGTGTCAAGACGGGAAAGTACGATTTATTCTTTATAGATCGCGGAGACTCAATGTAGATTTGGGAATACTACCATGTTATAATAATTATTTTTCAGATTGCCACTCATCACATGAGAATCAAGACTTCGCTTAACAAGTAAGCTCGTTTGATTCCCAATTATATTATAATCACGGACGCACAAAACTCAAATGCACCGACTTTCCGATCCTATTAGGGATAACCTTCTATTATAGACATTAAGCCTATACAAATATTAATTCCGTTCAATAATTTACCCAGACCAAAGAAACAGTTACCTACTCATTTATAATGTTCTATAAATACAACCACGTAATCTATAGTGTGTTTTAAACTTGACTCCAAAAAAAACTAACCTCACATTAGTGGACGACGTGCAAAAAATAGTAAAATTCCAAGAACATCAAGAAATATATATTGTTGCCAAATGATCTGTACTCGCCCTTACGCTGGCGACGCTCTGTCTAGCAACGCCGGTGACAGAGACGCACATACATTACAACCACGACAGACAAGGACAGCAGACGCATGGCAACCAAGTGTACCGTCTCACCTTGTTTCTACGAAAGTGAAAGAGAGGGAGATAGTGATGGCTGCTATGCCCTTGAAAAACGTCAACAGCTATTATTGATGGGTGTAATTATTTTGCAATTGAGAAAAGTGTTATTTTACTTTAGTCGGTATGAAATGATTGTTAGTTGTTATGGTGGATGGTGTTCTTGTGCCTGTGTATACAACAGGGCTTTATTTTTTAAGATTAGTAGGTACTGCAGTGCTATTTGATGCCTGTTTGATGAGCTACATGTAGTAATACTGCAGAGGTTTAAAGTAAAGTAGATTCCTGAAATCTAAATATAAGTACCTACCCTAGTGTTTCCTATACTTACCTACATTTCGATTTCAGGAATCTACTGTCATAAAAAATCAAATTAAACTATTTATTTCCTCGTGCAATCTTAAGTTTAATACAGCAACAATAACACTCAATCTTTCTAATACAAAAAAAAAAAAAATATTAAGTAGTTTGTATAAAATGACCTACTTATGTACCTGAGTTGTAGATTTCTAGACTTTGAACTCAGTATTTAGTAGGTACGGTGATGTGGTGTTGTCCGTTACAGCTTACAGTTGCAAGTTGCAGGTAACGTGCTCTTTTTTTTTTGTACGTTTTTAGTTCACTTCTGAAACACACTTGCCGGATTACGCTTAAACTATTTAGGCTTAGATTAACAACGTATTTAGGAATATACCTATATTTGGCAGGTAGCACTCTTGTATAAGTACCTATACTTAAATTTATTTTTAACTTTTCAAAAATTCGTCTTCATCCTGTTGAAATAAAGTTTACTTTGAATTTTCAACCCGGGTATTAAAACAAATACTTCAACAGAATTTTGATTTTGCGATGAAAGTGAAAAAATGTGAAACTGCTTGATGCTTGACTGCTGTAACGAATCTTTAGTAAATTTATCCCGCTCATTTAGCTCCCGCGGGATCAGTTTACTAAATTATTATTTTTATGTCATTTTCTTTAGTAGATTGGTCCCGATCATAAAATTAAAAAAAATGCCGTCGAATTTCAAATTTGAGTAACATCATGTAGAAAACAGAGAAGAAGTAACATTGTATAGGATCGAGTAGCGTTAGTACAGTAATTGTGCTAGTTATGGGCAGTAACCTTACGAACAGTAGTACCTAGGCTGGCATGAATCCAAGGTGGTATTTACAGTAATAAATACCATCTTAATTCTAGGTAGGCAATTGCATGCATACGTGCATGCTAACTACATCATTGAGCACATGCCAGCCTGGTGCTTTTTGAGGAACACGCCCCACCGGTGTGGACACGGGCGATGGGCCAACGGGAATCACCATATAAATTAATATCAAGAAACTTTTCTACTTGACTGTACAAATCATAAAATTGGTCAACGGGATCAGATGACCAATTCAAAAATTAATTAGGTCGACTGATCCGGCGGGATCCACCTATGTGGGACCAGTTTACTAAACACCCGCTGTAACGTGCATTTTTTTTTGACTCAGAAAAACTTGCTTTCGCCGTTGACACGCTGCCGATGTATCACGTCCGTGACTGTACTGTGGCACGACACGATATTTTATTTTTTTGTTTTTTTTTTACTTTTTTTTTATTTCTCATAATAACCTACAGGAGATTTGGAAAAACTTGTGGTCTCCACAACGGTTGGAAACTAAACCAATCATTATTTAAATTGGAAGTAATTAAATGTAGGTACGTATATTGTCGATAGCTGTCGGCTTCGCCCGCTTGGAACTCTGAAACGACCCATAGGAACGTAGCTCATGGAACATAATGAGGGATTTTCTTTTTAGCTCTTCCCTAGTCGCTGGATAGATGGCGCTGAACTTGATACGTTACTGCAAGGAACAGAACGTAAAAAAACTGATTTTAACAAAGCGCGAGAAAACTAAATTATATTCGGAAGCTTAAGCAAACGAAAGTGTCAGTCAACGAGCGTATGTGACGTGACGCAATGTTTTTTTTTTCAAGCGTTCTGGCTTTGCCACCAAATAACGTAGTCAGTTCAACGCCATCTAGAGAGTTCTTGGAAACTATTTGATACATCGGCAGCGTGTCAACGGCGAAAGCAAGTTTTTATAAGTCAAAAAAAATGCACGTTACAGCAGTCAAGCATCATGCAGTTTCACACTTTTTCACTTTCATCGCAAGATCCATATTCTGTTGAAGTATTTGTTTTAATACCCGGGTTGAAAATTCAAAGTAAACTTTATTTTAACGGGATGAAGACGAATTTTTGAAAAGTTAAAAATAAATTTGGGTATAGGTACTTATTATACAAGAGTGCTACCTGCCAAATGTAGACATATTCCTAAATACGTTGTTAATCTAAGCCTAAATAGTTTAAGCGTAATCCGGCAAGTGTGTTTCAGAAGTGAACTAAAATATGTACTAAAAAAAAAAAGATTTCCTTAAGATATATAAAAATATCAAGAAAATAAGTATGCAGCGGTGGCCCAGTGGTGGCGGCCCCGACTTACGAACAGTAAGTCGTGGGTTCGAACCCAGATAGGCGCATTACTTCGTGTAATTTATTTCATCACCACTGCTCTCAAAACGGTGAAAGAAAACATCGTGAGGAAACGGCATGTTCTAGAACCAAAAAATCGAAGACATGTGACATCCACCAATCCGCACTGGGCCCGCGTGGTGGATTATAGCCCATTCACTCTCATTGAGAGGTGGCCGTGTCCCAGCAGTGGGCACATTATAGGCTGATGATGATGATGATGAAGTATGTATGTGCTAAAAAGCTCAATTTGTACAGCGGGCCAAATTTTTAGGATTTTTACAAGTTTACCCATTTTGCAGAAACGAAAAATTGTATTTTTTTTTTGATATCATAATTTATTATTTGTAAATTCAGTATTGTGAAATTAATTATCTTCATTTATCCATCGCAAATATATTGCCATCGACGTCTCCTTGGTTCGTCGGCCGCATCCACATTAGTCTTGTCTAGGTAGGGCTGCTCCATCGCCGAAGCCAAATAACTTGGCTAATGGTTTAAATTTATGTCTTGTGCCGCGAATGCACATGCTAGTGGCACGGATTATTGAGGTGATGATTCTTAATCTTAACCAACCCATCACTATTACGCTAAAGGACCTGTTCCAGCGGTCAGCGATTGCAGCTCCAAGTTGTTTTACGAAAGTAGACATTTATGGAGCGAAGACTCCGTCAACGGACGTAACAAAAGGGGTGAATGTAGCATGTCGCAATTCACAAGCGTATGAATATTTTCTTACTTTTTCGTCTTCGGCGGAATTTAGTACAGAGGCGACAGAACTTGAAATATAAGCCGAAGCGTCAGTGTCTACAACACGGATATCGAATAACACCTCCCACTGAGCATCCCAAACGCCACGTCAAGAAAGGTCTCAACGTAGGTAGTCCACAATCTCCTTCGGAGATGATGGGTACTTTGACTTCGTTTCCCCATGCAAGTTGACATAAGTCACAGAACAAATCTCTAATTTCATTATGACGACGTGTTATTAGACCACCCTTTTTACAACGTAGAGCATGATCGACATTGAATTCATCGCAGCCGCAGCCATCACATACATGATTTTGGCATAGAGACTGGTAATCTGTGGTAACGTAATGCAAGTGCGTCTCTAAACTCTAATGGGGACAGATCGAAATGGTCTTTCTTTGTCGGTATGGTAGATAACCAGTTGGAGGATTTAGTTTTCATTTTTGTCGAAATTTAACGTTCAATCGCTCTTTTCTTGATAGGAGATAGTTTGACTAAGAGCTAAGACTAAGACCAAGAGTTCATCATTGAGAGAGTCTTTCTGTTTGCGACTTTATTTTTGGGCATCTTTGGGGGATTTATGATGTTGAGATTGGTCCATATGTGAATTTTTAATCAGAGCATTTGAGAGGACTCCACAGCCTTTTTTTGAACATACATAGTTTATACGGATATTGCTAGACCACCTTTGTGTACGGGTAGAGAGAATAAATCAGCTTCCAAAGGTGAGATATCGCTTCCTAGTAGAGTGGGTAAAAAATTGGTACGCAGTGTGTTTGTTAGTGGTTCGAAGAATTGTTTTACATCATTTATGACTCTTAAAAGGAATGACCATTGAAATTGAACTGCTTTAGTGAGAGCAATGTAAGCAGCTTGGGGTGAGTCTTTACAGATAAGTGAAAGTTTTTCTATTGTATATTGCCAGTTTTTAATTTTATTGTTTAGAAAGTGTTCTTTTCCTTCGCCAATATAACTACCAAGAATGCGTGATCTAGTTTTGATGGTTACGCTAATCCCTTTGAAAATCAGTTGAGCTGTTTGCTTGTCGCTCTCGGAAATGATTAGGTATAATTTTTTATCTTAAAATAGGCCCTGAATATGGTTACTACACACATCAAAAGTATCTAGGGATCAACATATATTTTTGCAATAACTTTTCTCCTGATTGATATTAATTAAAATTTTCTTTAAGGATTCATCAAATAAAGTGTTTTCGTTTGTCACAGTAACGATAAACCAAGTCACCTTTGCATTAATAAAGAAATTTGCCATTTTCCTAATAAAGGGATTTTTGACATTTGAACCACTAACATTAAAGTTCGAAAAAAAGACTGAAATAACAGTTTTCTTTAAAATTTTATTGGGTAACTTAAACAATTAATAATCCGTGTTTCTACCGCGAACACTAACATCACAAGAACATCGGTTTGGCATACTCAAAATGAGTTCATCCAAATCACGCTGTGGAATGGCCGCCCATGTTCGTTGCAACAACAAAAAAAGGTCTTCTTGCGACTGGATACCCTCCATATTCGGCAGAGCTCTTCTCTGTAGCATATCCCATGCATGCTCAATCGGGTTCAAGTCTGGCGACTGAGCAGGCCAGGGCAGGACATTGATGTTAGCTGCGGCGAGAGTCTGTCTTACAACTCTTGCGGTGTGCGGTCGTGCATTATCATGCATTAACTGAAATAAGGGACCGATTTGCACTTGTAGAGGAACGATGACGTCTGATACAATCGTCTCAGCATAAATTTGAGCGTTGAGGTTGCCTCTGATCCAAATCAACTCAGTTCTTCCGCCGATCCAAATACCCGCCCATACCATGATGGTTCCACCACTATAAGGATGGACTTCCTGGCAGGATTTTAATCGCTGTTGGCGTCCAGGGGTTCTCCAGTGTCGTATACGTCTTGTATCCGGTCTCATACCAAAACGAGACTCATCAGAAAAGCACACGAAACGCCATTGTTCTTCTGCCCAATTTCTGTGTTCAAGAGCCCATTGATATCGAATCCTACGATTGTGCATTGCTATAGGTGGTACCCGTAGCGGTCTTCGGGAATGAAGGTTCACTTCATGCAAGCGGTTTCTGACTGTTTGGTCGCTAATTAAGTTCCCTGAAGAGTGATGAAGCCTCACGGCTAACATCATGGCGGTTATTGTTGGAGCTCTTCGAGTTAAGATTTGAATGTATCGGTCTTGTCTCCGTGTGGTGCAGCGATACCGTCCTCCATGGCGCTCAGCCACGGTACCACTGCTTCGGTAACGTGTCCAAAGTCGACTGATAACACTCTGACTTGTATTCAGAGCTAAAGCTACAGTACGTTGCCGGGAACCAGCTTCTATCATCCCCAGGGCTCTGAGCATTTCTTCCCTGCTTAAATGACGTCGCCGCTCCATAATAACGTTGGTTTTAATCAGTAGTAGGGAAACAGTAGCACTAATAATGTCTTCAATGCGTTGTATGTTTTTATAGGGAAAATATTGACAGCTTATTTTCATCTTTTACTCGAATTTGATTGAGAGTTCCTGATTCAAATTATGAAATGCACCAAAAAGGATCCATATAAATTTATAAAATCATAAATTTATTACAAAGCCACATCTCAATCTCAAGAAATCCGCATAAAAATGCTTGATCCCTAGACATTTTTGATGTGTGTATATTCAGGGCCTATTTTACTCATTTTATCCTACCATTGACGTAGGTTTTTGAACTTGCCTTGGGCGAAATAGTCATCTGCATACCAGCATTGGGTAGTTGCTTGTTCTTTTTTTAGTTTGTTTATTAGTGTTGCAAGGGCATACAATGGCATGGCAAGCGGATAACCTTGGGTAACTCCTTCTTTGCTATATAATCTCATATCGGAATCACGCATTACAAGTTCTGCGTGACCATTGTATGTGTTGTATAAGAAACGAGCGCAATGTGGCCAATATATTCTTGCTTGCCAGAGAGCTAACTGTCTGTTCATACAATTAAAGGCGTTATTTACATCGAAGAGTAGCATTCCCCAGTTAGAGCTTGGTTGGCATTCTTTTTTAAAAATATCGTTCATTGCGTGTATAGCACCTTCGATATAACTGCTTAGTCCACTGCAGAGTTGCGATTGAGCACAGGCTTCGGTGACCTCAGACCCGGTGACTGAAATCATGCATTTGGATAGGATCCTGCGTAGGCATTCGCCGATGCCAATCGGTCTCACACCTGGGCATTTGTCTAGGGCGATGAGTCGACTTGACATAAGAGCTTGTATTTGATTCCATGGCACAAAGTTGTTATTTAAATGCGTTGTTAATTGTTCAAGTGCAGTCCTCAAATGCAGGCTTGCTTCTCCAAATCGTAGCAAGTAATCTTTCCAATTTTCTGATGTGGTGCCTATTGGGCCTCCTTTCTCGCAACCGATTCCACATGTTCACTAGTTATGTCTACTTCTAGTAATGGAGTCAATTCGGGGAGGCCGTCAGGCAGTGTAAAAAATTTTTTAATGAATAATTTAAAAAATTAAAAAACCCGACTGCGTAAAGAATAACTATTTTCTTTAAATAAAACTGAAAAGAAAAAAACAAGTTCAGGAAACAGGACATATTGACTGCAACAGTCGGGACCCATTTTGGATGTAATGATTTTAGTCTAGATTATTTAATGTGTCCCGACTGTTGCAGTCAATAAATAGCTATTCTTTACGCAGTCGGCTTTTAAAATTTTTTTAATATTTTTTTTTTATTTTACACTTTTTAGTTACCTACTAGGATATACCATATTAAAATCCTCATGATGAGCCCTTTATCGAGCCGTTCAGGCTGCAGAGTGTGCCAAACATTTGAATTTGGCGCCAAAAATCCGCCATTTTGTTTATTTTGATATACCCAGTGTCACTCTCACAGTAAATACAAATCTAACGACACCTCTCAAGCTAAAATCCATCGAGCCGTTCAGTCTGCAGAGTGTGCCAAAAATTTGAATCCGGCGCGAAAAATCCGCCTTTTTTGTTTAATTTATTTTGATATACCCAGTGTCACTCTCACAGTAAATACGAATCTAACGACACCTCTCAAGCTAAAATACATCGAGCCGTTCAAGCCACTGAGCGTGCCAAACAATTATACATACATACATACATACTCTCGAAAAACATAACCCTCCTTCTGGCGCAGTCGGGTAAAAAATTTAAAAACCCGACTGCGTAAATAATAACTAATAACTTTAAATAAAAACTAAAAAGAATAAAACAAGTTCAGGAGACAAGACATATATTTTGCAATAGTCGGGACCCATATTGGATGTAATGATTTTAGTCTAGAATTAGATTATTTAATGGGTCTCGACTGTTGCAGTCAATATGTCCTCTCTCCTGAACTTGTTTTATTCTTTTTCATCATCATCATCATCATTTCAGCCGAAAGACGTCCACTGCTGGACATAGGCCTCCCCCAAGTATCGCCACATTGACCGGTCCCGTGCGACTCGCATCCAACGGTTTCCCGCAACCTTCACCAGGTCATCAGTCCACCTAGTGGGAGGTCTTCCAACGCAACGTCTTCAGTTTCGTGAGCTGGCTCTGCCCAATAGCCAGATCTCTAGTAAATACCTTGGAGCCTTTGTTCCGCTCGATCGCGTCTTTAATACGCTCGGTATTAAAGCGGCGGAGGTCACTCTTCAAGGATTTAGAGATTCGTCTATTGAGCCGATAGTATTTCAACTCCTCGTCTGAAGACTGCAGAATCATCTCACGCCGCTCCTTCATGAGCTTGAGAGTTTGATCGGAGATACTCTTGTTCTGATCTGTACGACGTGTCTTGAAGAAATTCGACCCGGTCGTATGGACAGTTTCCACGAACCCATCGTTGTATTTGTCCACTGAGCTTCCTAGGCAATCGAAACGATTCTGGAGTTCAAGCTGAAATCTCTCGGGGTTTTGGATTTAGATCTGTGCTGGACGGAGCGTAGACTTCATCAGTCGAGACCTTTCTAGTTTGACATTGATGTTCAATGTGCCTCTTACCATGCGGTGATCGCTCCCGGTTTTCACCGAATTGATCACAGAGACATCATTTCCTCTTCGAGTTCCGCTATCTTCTCGTCGGTCTGGAGTGTGCGTGCGTTATATGTTGCCAGGTCCAGTCGGTGGTATAGGCCGCCGGATCCCATCCGGAGATACTTCGCACCCCTTGCCACGCCGTAACCTCGACCGCTGCCGTAGTCGAGGGTAGACGGGCTGCCGGGTACTAGGGGCCATTTTTGTAATGCGGTATCCATTTTGGGGGGTTTTGCCATAATCGCCACGCTTGGCAGGCAGGTTGGCGATCGCAGTACAGTTCTTACAAAAAGACACAGAGAACGCTGCTGCCCATTCTCTGATAATCCCTTAGTCGCCTCTTACGACACCCGCGGGAAGATATGGGATGGTGCAATTCTTTACGTCCGACACCATACGGAAAATGTATTATTCTTTTTAGTTTTTATTTAAAGTTATTAGTTATTTTTTACGCAGTCGGGTTTTTTTTTTTTATTACACGCTTTGTAGTTACCATTTTAAAATCCTCATGATGAGCCCTTTATCGAGCCGTTCAGGCTGCAGAGCGTGTCAAACATTTGAATTTGGCGCCAAAAATCCGCCATTTTTTATTTTTTTTATTTTGATATACCCAGTGTCACTTTCACAGTAAATACAAATGTAACGACACCTCTCAAACTAAATTCCATCGAGCCGTTCAGGCTGCAGAGCGTGCCAAACATTTGAATTTGGCGCCAATAATCCGCCATTTTTATTTTTTTTATTTTGATATACCCAGTGTCACTCTCACAGTCAATACAAATCTTACAACACCTCTCAAGCTAAAATCCATCGAGCCGTTTAGGCCACAGAGCGTGCCAAACAATTATACATACATTGTCGTGTTACTTATCCTTAACAAGTACAGAGGGTAAGTAGATTAACAATTGAATTTAATAAAGAGATTATAAAGGGGTAGAAAATACAGTGAAATCTACAAAACACGGACCTACCTATCTCACGCTCTACAGAAAGATATGTTAGAGGAAGTTTATAATTACAGTACTTGGAAAGTCGTCAAGCCAAAGTAACTTCCAGAGTCTGGCTCCAATGTAGATCAGCTCTGCAGAAAGGCGTGAAGAACAGCTCCCAGGTCAGGTAGTGCAACCAGGCGAGAAGAACACGAGCGAGTCCTTTGGGGAGGCCCGGAGTACAAGTATGAAGTAGGCGTGGCTCCAGTGCAAGTAGAGCTCCTGGAGAGTGTAGCAGATATAAACTTTTGAAGACCCGATGGTTCTTGTTCAGAATCAAAATATACTCTGAAGGGAATGTTTCAGAAATCCCTTTTAAACTACACCTGCTTGGAAAGTACCACAAAGATACTAAGATACTTTATCAAATTTACGGTAGAAAGTACGTCATTGCATATCGAACAAATATGCGGGGAGAAAACGCATCTGAGCGGGAGAGAAAAGTGTATGAAAATCCATTTCTTACGTGGTTTTTCTTTTTTAATTTTGGGTAAGACTATGCGCCGGTAACCTAAATATCAAAAGCCAAAAAGTTTTTACAGTGAGTTTTTATCTCCAAGTTCGCAAAATGACACTGGCCACTAGCTGTGTGTTGGATGGTGTCGGGCTGGCAGTGCGACCCTGCGGCGGCAGGATAAACAAATTGAAAAAAAAAACATGTGAAATTCCTCCTACATTGTCGCAAACATCTCAAACAAACATTAATGGAAAAAGTGTTACATTAAGCTTCACTAACTGCAACAATTTCAATATAAATTTAAATTAGTAAAGATTTCGTTTTTAATTTTTTATTTATGCACCAGGCGTGCGTCTCCCGCAGTAAGCCAAAATGGTATGTTATCTTCAGTGATTCCCAAATTTGACCCATTAGTGGACGATATTGAAATGTGGATAAACGTAGTAGAAGCCAATGCTCGTGCTTTTCGTTGGTCTGATCGTGTCCTACAATTTCAAGCCTTGCAAAAATTGCGTAATACCGCTAAAACATGGTACGACTCTCTTCAAAAAAACAAAACACGATGGACTACCTGGAAATGGAAGGATTGGCAAAATACGTTATTAGATACATTTCAAATTAAGCGTAATATGTACAGTTTGTTAAAAGACTTTGTCCAAACGAAACCATCGGATGGTCAATCATTATATGAATTTTATTTTGTACAAAAAGGAAAAATTGACAAAATGAGGCTGTCATTTTCTGAACATGATATTATTTCGATAATTGTAGGATCGATTGGTGATAAAAATATACTTACTGCAGCAGATGCAGGTAATTTCAAATACTGTGATGAGTTAGCTACATTTTTACATGGAAAAATTCATGTTGACCCGGAACAAAAGTCCACAAACTTTATAAACATAACAATTTGCAAGGGAAAAATTCAACTCGCTATAGCAATGTAGATAAAAAGACAGATAGTCCTCCTAACACTAATGGACCACCAGTGCGTAGTTTTGTTTCAAATACTAGTGCAAATATTACATGTTTTCGCTGTGGTGAACCTGGTCATAAAAAGACCAGCTGCAGTCAGAAGGATAATGTCAAATGTAATTCATGTAATAGATTTGGTCATTTAGAGCTTGCATGCAGGTCTAAACCTAAAATGAAATCTGAAAAAGACAGTGAAGTCAAATTAATTGTTGAACCTACTCCTAAGGATAAATTTTATAAGGAAATTATGATTAATGGATGTAAACAACAGGCTTTTATTGATATGGGTAGTAGTTGTTCTTTAATAACATCTTCTTTGGCACAAGAGTTAAACCTAGAATTGTTCCAATTAAATAAACCCGTGATGTTAACAGGATTTAAAACCGATTCGTGCTCTGAGGTCTCACATGGGACTCGGATTGATATAATGGTTGACAATGCTGAGCTTAGTGTAGTCATATATATTTGTGATGAATTAGCTGGTTGCCCTATTTTAATTGGTAGGAATTTCACGGAGGATAAAAGAATTATGTATGTACGTGTAGGAAAAAGCCTTTCTTTTTGCCCCATTAATAAATACCAGGTAGCTTTAATAGAGTAGTCTATGTTTAACTCTGATTCTGAACACATCTCTGTTTTAAATAAAATCTTTTCTAGATACCCTCTTGTAGTTTCAAAAGATTTAGAATCATTAGGACAAACTTCTTGTGTGGAGTTAGATATTGAATTAATTACGAATAAACCAGTATGTCGAAGACCCTACCGTATGTCTGAATCAGAAAAGGCAGCAACTAGGAAGATTATTGATGACCTATTAAATAATGGAATAATTTGCGAAAGTAATTCCGCTTACGCTAGTCCGGTTCTATTGGTTGATAAACCTTCGGGTGAAAAACGTTTGTGCATTGACTATAGGGCTCTAAATAAAATAACTGTCAAAGAAAAATACCCAATGCCCATTGTAGAAGACCTTATAGAGAAACTTAGAGGATGTAAATGCTACACATCAATAGATTTAAAAAGTGGCTACTACCAAATTTCTGTTAATGAAAACTCCTAAAACTGCTTTCATTACCCCAGATGGGCATTTTGAATTTAGAAGGATGCCATTCGGTTTATGCAATGCACCATCTGTATTCCAAAAGTTAATGAACAAAGTCTTGGGTAAACAACGTTTTGATAAAGTTATTTGTTATATGGATGATCTATTAATCGCTACCAAGTCGATTGGTGAAAATGCTAGGCAGTTAGACGAAGTATTAAAAATATTGCAAAACAATGGTTTGACAATAAATGTAAAGAAATGTCACTTTTTCCAGAGCTCTGTTAGCTTTCTTGGGTACGATATTTCAGAAGATGGTATAAGGCCAGGTAAAAAGAAATTGAAGGCAGTAGAAAACTATCCTGAGCCCAAAACTGTGCATCAAGTTCTTACTTGATGCACAGTTTTGGGCTCAGGATAGTTTTCTACTGCCTTCAATTTCTAGTTTTTTAGTTTTTAGGTCTCATTAATTATTTTAGAAAATTTATAAAGAATTGTGCTCTTATAGCAAAACCCTTGACAAAGCTTTTAAAAAAAGATGTCAAGTGGGAGTGGGGATCCGAACAAATTTCAGCAGTTAATAAATTAAAAAACGAGTTAACACATAACGCTTTATTAAAAATATATGACCCCAAATTACCTACTATTTTATACAGCGATGCTAATCGTGATGGTGTAGGCTGCATACTGACTCAAATGACTGAGACTGGTGAAAAGTCAATCCATTTTTATAGTCGACAGACTTCGAATGAGGAGAAAAAGTACCACTCTTTTGAGTTGGAATTCTTAGCTATAATTGTTTCGCTTCAAAAATTCCGTCACTACTTATTAGGGTCCACTTTTAAAATTTATACTGATTCCAATGCTGTTAAATACACAATAAATAAGCAGGAAATTAATTCTAGAATTGGTAGATGGGTATTACTTACACAAGAATTCACGTTTGAAAAAATACACAAACCCGGAGCACAAATGCAACATGTTGACGCTTTGAGCCGAAACCCTGTTGATACAAATACTACCCCCATATGCAATGAAAGCGTATTGGCTATTACTGAAGCAGATTGGTTATTATCAGTTCAGTTACAAGATCCAAATATTTGTTCAATTAGAGAAATATTACAATCAGGCCAGGCCGAGCTTAATAAGAAAGTGTATAATGATTATGAGCTATTAGGTAATAAGGTATACCGCCGGACTAACTATGGAACACGATGGGTTGTCCCTAAACAGTGTATTTGGCAAATTATAAGAGCTAATCATGACGAACTTGGCCATTTAGCCGTGGATAAGACAATTGAAAGGATAAAATCTTGTTATTGGTTTCCCAAAATTAAGAAAGTGGTATCCAAATATATTAAAAATTGTATTAACTGTATTTACTATAAAAATATCCATGGCAAAAAGGAAGGCAAACTGTTTCCGATGCCTAAATATGCAAAACCCTTACATACGCTTCACATAGACCACCTGGGTCCATTTGTAAAAACTACGCGTAAAAATACCTACCTCTTGGTCACTGTTGACTCCTTTACAAAATTTGTATTTATATCACCTGTTCGTAATACTAAGAGTCAAGTTGTTATTAACGAATTAGACAAAATATTTAAAGTTTTTGGTAATCCGAAGCGTCTTATATGTGATGCTGGAAGTTCTTTCACATCCAAGTTGTTTGTAAAGTACTGCCAGGACAAAAATATTCGACACCATGTCATAGCTACTGCTGTTCCACGCTCAAACGGTCAGGTGGAACGCTTTAACCGCACTATCCTTGACGCATTGAGAAGTATGGGTGCTAACACCAGCTACGACAAATGGGACACTCATATAACCAGTATCCAACAAGGCATTAACAGTACCATTAATAAAACCACTTCAGCCATTCCCAGTGAAGTGTTTTTTGGATACCGCCTTCAAACTGATGCTGACAAGTTGGCACAGGAAGATCAAACTGTTGACGTTACGCTATTAAGAAATAACGTTAATAGTCGTATCCAAGCCAGTGCAGACAAACAAAAGCAGGCTTTCGATTCCAAAAGAAAAGAGGCTCGCAATTACAACATCAACGATTTGGTAGTCATAAAAATTCCTAGTCAATCTAATGAAGGACAAAGCACTAAATTATTACCGGTTTTCAAAGGCCCTTTTCAGGTGACTGAAGTATTAGGTAATGACCGCTACAAAGTAAAGGACATGCTTGGCGCTGAAAGAACAAGCAAGTGCTATGAAGGAACCACGTGTGCTGAGAATATGAAACCTTGGATCAAGTTGGCAGATTTAGATGTTGACGGTTTGGAAATGGCCTAAGATGTTGTCAGGTATTTATTGAACCCAAATAATGATTCGATTTATTCAAAATATATTTTTAAAATTATCTTTTTACTACTTGTTAAAGCTGTCTAGTGCATTTGCTTCAAACATAATGTTTTGGTATTCGATTGTGTTGTGTTGCAGTATTTATTCATGTAAAATAAATCTGTGATAATTGGGTTTGGGGTTTGTAGTCATATGCAACTAGGGTTGGCCAAAGGCATCGCCTAGGGTGAACTGCAAGCTCTAAACTTACCAATGACTGACCGCTGATGGAACAGTTACAAGCACATCTAGATACCAATATTATGTCAAGTTGACAAGTCTTTTGAATTGTGGTCTTTCTTCTGCTGGCCGTTGATGGAATAGCAGAGTAGACGCACAGTTCGAATGACGAGTAATTTTTAATTACTGCGTAGCTTTATAATAATTGTGACTTATTCATATACTTTGTTCTCAGCAATTGCACCAGACTGGGACGCTATCCGGGGACGGATGCGTGCGCAGGACGGCCGGATGTTGTCGCCTCGAAGACAGCCATACATTTTTACGCATAAAATTCATTATTTTGATTAATGGTTTAATTATTAGTTGTGTTATTTGTTAAAATCATTCTAAATTATTACTGTTTTTAGCACTACTTATGAGATACTCATTTGACTATTTAAATTATAAAGATTATTTAATAAATATGAATGTTGGTAGTACTGGTGTCGCGCTGTTATTGGTCCGTTGTGAGTTTCCGGGCAATGGTGGGGCGACACTGGTTATTTAGAAAGTTTATAAAAGGAGAACTCGGGCAGTTGGTTGGCTAGTTCGGAACGAGTAACATCTCCTTAGTAGTGACATAGTGGTATATTTGTATCTTAGAGTAGAAAAGGGAGTTATAATTGTGTGTCTGTGTATTTGATTAAAGTGAAGTTTAAATATTGTGATATTTATGTTCTAATGTGGTAATACTTAATTAAAATAACTATTGGCATTTACTGTGTTTATTGTGGTGATCTTTTACACATTCGATCTTCCTTGTGTATTTATTACAAATTATCAGTGGTTTCAAATTTAATTTTCTGCTGTAATTAGAAATCGAGTTTAGGTGTTTTTACGACACAAATTTTGTCGACTGAACCTATAGCACTTTTGTATGCAACAGTACTAGACTACAGAGCCTGGATCTCGATTTGCTTATGCACTATGTGCAACCTTTTTCTTTTTAATATGACTGTTAGCAGTTCGAACACAGTCATCATAATATGAATGTTTATTATTCGACAATCTATAAGTGTTACACTATAGTGGGTGACGAGCCTTCCTTGAATCAAGATAAACGATAAGCTGTGGCTATTAATCGTACGCCTTACGCCAGTCTACCAGAGTAATAATAATACAAAGATGGAAGCTTAAAAAGTAATACAAGAGAAGTTGTATGTGTGCCAACCGGTTTGCTACCGGCTCCCGACTCCCGAGCTCACTACTTAACGCGTATGAATGATGAACGCACAATGTATTGCAATCTGTTACAGTTTTTATACAGCCTTCATATTCAACTGTATTGCCACCTTTGACCAGTTAGTAGTGTCAATGGCATACAGCTCGTGAGGCGCCCGTGCTTTTGGCTACTGGAAACATTATATTCTGACTGATTAACCGTAATAGAAGCCGTGACAACGGACACAGCCACGGCCTCCCGGCCATACCGGGCCTAGCCGCGGCAACGCTATGCCCCCAGGGTGTACGAACTGGTCGTGCCTAGCCCCTAGGCCTAGCATTTAACTCATTTGCCACGGTTCTATAGTGCCTCTGCCATGGTGTCATAATGTCACGGTGCCATAGTGCCCACGCTCCCAAGCCAGTCCCATGCCCATCTAAGTTTCAGCAAGTTTAAACAAGTTTAGTTAGTGTCGGCCCCTGACGGGCACTTTAGAATTTTTAGATTTATTGAATGGGTTCCAAGTTTGGTGCCAGTTAGATGAGCATCCTGATGTTATGTTTCCCTTCATACTTTAATGTGGAACTGTGTTGGCAACAGTAGGTACGGTTTTTATTAACCGACTTCAAAAAAGGAGGAGGTTATATCGTCTGCTTACGGGTAAAAAGTAATAAGTGCAGTTAGTGTCAATTCGAGTAAATGACTTGACGTTTTAATTTGATCTCATTCAAACTCTTTAATTAGCAAAAAGTTGCACTAACTATCCTACTTTTTAGATTTACTCATTTATAATATTTGGTGTACGTAAAACCTGTATAAAATTTAATTTAGTTCGAAAGGGGGTCGCATTTAATATGTTTTACCTGTAAATAACAAACATGTTATATCTCCTGAATTCATTGATCTCAAAAGCTCATTTCAGTTTTTTATAATAGCTTATTGCATTTTACATCAATTACTGAAACTAAACATGTTTATTACTTATCACAAAATTTTGGTAATCAAACTTGTATCCTTAGAATGAAGAACAATCAAACTCTTTTGGTGTCTGGACGGACATTATGGCGTTTTCATAAAGACTCCTCAGCACTTGTATGTATTGCCAGTCTAACATCGCTGCAGAGACCACAGAACTGACCAGGTCTCGATAGAATCAAAAGCCTTCTCATAGTCCACAAATGCAAGACAGAGAGGCCGATTATATACTTCGGGCTTCTATATAATCTGCCGCACTGTGTGGATGTGGTCTATAGTGCTGTATCCTCCTCGAAACTCCTCTTACTACGGTGGCTGGAAGTCGTCAAGTTTTCACGCTAGACAATTCGTGACGACTCTTGAAGACAGCTTAAACACGTGGCTAAGGAACTATATGAGTCTGTGATTTAAATAGGTCTTGTTCCTTGCTTCTGGTGTTCTCCCAGAGAAAAGCACCTAACAACAACTCCTAAAAGAGGACTTCCTCTCGGTTTCAGAAGCTTAGTCATTATCCTATCATGTATTGTACAACATCATGACGTAACATCACGCCTGTATGCTCTAAGGGGGTACGCAGATGTGTACAATACACCTAGATTTCGGCAGTTAGGTATGTTTGCGGATGGATGGAAAAAGATTTTATTGGCATGTCAGAAGTATTGTGAGAGGAATTTATGAATATGTGAACTTTGTTATTTTGTATATTTTAATTTAATGTTATCTCGTACTCTTATAGTTCTAGTTTTAGCTACAGTAATTGGTTTAAATCTGCCTAACCTTTTCCCAACTATGTTGGGGTCTGCCTCCAGTGTAACCGGATGCTGCTGAATACCAGTATTTTACATGGAGCGACTGTCTATCTGACCTCCACAACCCAGTTAGTACTGGGTAGTACGATACCCCTTGGTAAGACTCCTGTCCGACCTGTAACAACTGTCAAAGATCTTTAATTGACAGCCGGGACCAACTGCTTAAAGTGCTTTCCGAGGTGACAAAAACATTTTTATTTTTTTCTGATTATAATACAAGAAAAAAATATTTCGATTCAAAAGTTAAGAAACTTATTAGCACTCAACAGACTATAATCACCAAAATATTAGTGTACCATTACCAGACCATGATCATGTAGAGAACAGTTATGTCATGCTGATTTCTGGGTACCAAATAAGCAACACCTACACCAACACCAGTCATGGGGTCCTGGGTTCGATTACCGGATTGTTAAATGTTACTGGATTTTTCAATTAGGAATTACTCCATAACAACCCAGACTTTGGGAGTTGGTGGTATGATCACCCCGTGCGCGCGTGCCTAGGAGAGCACGTCAAGCCGTTGGCCCTGCCGGTCTGCCACCCGCGCCTTGTTGCCCTCCAGTCCAGTCGTGTCGTACTATAAGAGTGAGGGAAGAGAGGTCGATCCTTAAAACAACAAATGGCGTAAAAGCCATTTTGGCCAAAATGACTTATAAATGCCATTTTGTTCAGTTTTTGAAGCTCTATCGATCTGTATATTTGAAATGTTCAAATTCGCAAAAAAATGGCTCTTACATCCAATATTTTTTAAGAAAAAATTCCAATAATTTTATGATTTGTGTCGTTATAACCAATATTAAAATCGAAAACTGCAAATTTGGGGCGTAAAAGACTTAATTTCTTAGTGATGTGGTTAATATTACATTTTACGATTATATCGAAGTAAATAATATCAAAGACAACTTGTTTTAAAATGCAAGACTTTTAAAAATAGGCTTTTACTACAATTTAATAGAATTAAGTTTTACAAATATAAAACGTTAATAATGTCGTAAAAGACAATATTTTATTATAATTGGCTTATACGTCGATTTTATCATAAATTATCGTACTGAAAGTAGAATGTAATTGCATTTTACTGCACAAAACTGTCTTAAATGTTACCTTTGTTTGGCTTTTACTACAAAATTTACATTTAATATTGTTTATTCTTTGACTTTTAAAACAATGGTATCACAATATCTAGGTACAATAGGTTCATTACGTCATTATTCCGAAACATGTTAAAACTTAACATTGTGTTAACATGTCCGTAGCTTGTCCGTTCGTCTAGACCTCGATTTTTAGACCGCCTATACTTTGTTGTCGGACTATGATGTTAATATGCGCCCCTCATGGATGTCTCCAAATATCGGCGTCTGTTGAGCCAAACGGAAGCGTGTTGATGAAACATACGACTAAGTTAACTTGAGACCTTTTTATACTTGTAAAAATATCAATTTCAAAGATATACGCATAGCTACTTTCAAGAAAAAGCATCTTAATAAAATTGATATAAAGTATTCCATGAAAGAAGATGCCGTAGCCAGGACAGTTATTTTAAATGTTAAATGCCAATATTTGGGGAAACCTATGAAATGCTCATATTAACATTATAGTCTGACAACGTAAAGACGGTCTAAAAGTCGAGATCTGGACGACGGACTATTAAAAACAATGTAGATAAAATAGTACTTAAAAAATTGTGATGTACCTACCCATTAATTGTTATGAAATATATATAATAACTTTTACGAAAGATACTTGTAAAAATATCAATTTCAAAGATATACGCATAGCTACTTTCAAGAAAAAGCATCTTAATAAAATTGATATAAAGTATTCCATGAAAGAAGATGCCGTAGCCAGGACAGTTATTTTATTTGAGAAACCAACAAAGAAAGGGAAAGGAAAGGGAAAGGCCAAGAGAGCGTCCGAAGCTAAAAATGAAGACCAAACTTATTTGGAAGAATTAAATACCTTTACTTTGCCAAAAGCTTATTCAGAAAAAATACCAATTTCTGCTCTGAAATATAAAGATTTGAAAAAATTATGTCTAGATGGGACAATACCGAAGAGGTTCCATAAAGACTACTTAGACTTACCTTACATCGGTGATAAGAAAGATACTCTGATTGAGACTGATGAAGAAGATGATAATGATGAAAATAATGATGTCGACTAATTATTAAACTTGTTACCTATTAGGTACCACAATTCTGTTACCTATTATATTTTTAACTACTTTTAAGCAGATAGTTTGGTAGAAAATACTCATTTATTTAAATATTTTATGCAGTAAGTAATTAATACTTAATTTTCTTGTACAACTGCATTCTAAGACTAATTAAAATTCTACCGCAAGGACTGATTATTTAGACTGATTCTAATAATAATGGTATTTTAGTTAGTTTATATAAAATAATAATAATCGCAATTTAGTTATTAAAACTGTAATTGGTAAATTTAAGACTGATTTGTTTGTAAACATACGACGAGGTGAAAGTGTTTGATTAAGTTCGATCCAAATTTTAATAGTTGATGTTCAATTTTTTTTTATTTCGTCGTTAAAAAATAGCATTTATAGTACCGATTTAGAAAGTAAATTGATACGAAATTTCAAATTTTCTTAATTCTTTTTATTTTTTTCAAAATTTGTATTATTTTATTACAATATTTAATACTTTCGTTGATTTTTTTCAATTTTTTTGATGTTTGTTTAATTGATGTTGATGTTCATGTTGAATTTAATTTCTCAATTCATTCTTCGCTAAAAATAGCGTTCATGGCATAATTTAGATAACTACATTGATCCGAAATGTTAGATTTACTGGTACTTTTTCAAAATTTTGTGTTGTATTTATTGCAATAATTAATACATTCGGTAATTATATTTGTCTTTTATTTCTTCAAAAACCCAAACATAGATGTTCCCTAAGTCTTTTACTCCAAGTGCGCATAACCTGTTTAACTTGCAAAGTATAAAATTCACGGCGTAAAGGCCAGTTAGAGCAAAAATTTTTATAGTAAAAGACATGCTATCTCGGAAACTAGCATAGGCCCTACAATATTAGGTTTTTATAATTATACACATGAAAATTCTAAGAAAATACAACTTTAATTGGTTATTATAGCTTTACTACTTTGAGAGATATTGAGGAAACAAAGCTACTTATTTTAGTTTTTTGGCTCTCCTGAAAAGTAGCTTTTTGGCTTTTACGCCATTTGTTGTTTTAAGGATCGAGGTGCACTTCCTATGTCGATGGCTCGACTTCGCTGAGATCATTCGACGGGGCCGACTCATGATAAGTTATTTACCTGCACTGGCGAGAGTACTGTATAGTCTTGCTATCCTCCCTTCTGTGTTTTCTAAAATCCTAAAGCAGGGAACGGCACTAGGGGACCCCCTCAACCCTGCACACTGTGACGTGATGACGTCATCGCACGTGACGTCACTGCCTCACCAAGGGCCGTGCTGCGTTGCCGATGTGAGTATCCTGAGGCTGCCGTATACAAAGAAGCGTAAGTCGGTAGCAAAACAACTCCGTAGGGTTGCCAACGAAAACTTGTTTCATTTGTAATCATCATTTTTAAACTGTCATGGTCACTACTCGTAACATTATCTTTAACACTAGAAACGGAATACTTACCATGTTTACTGTTTGTTGTGAGTTCCCGATATTTCCGATATTAAGATAGAGCTCATAAACACCATAATGCGTAACGAAAATAAGAAATACATTATACAATGCGTCCCACTTCACGCGACATGGGCACTCACTGTCGAAGGCGTTATGTTCGGTCTTCCCGTTTTTTGCGGTCACACAGTTCCGGCACTTCGTCAGTTCCGCAGCCAGCCGTGAGGGGCAGTCGACTCTCATGTGGGTCCCCCACATGAGAGTCGACACCGCAGTGAGTGCACAGATCGGCGGATTCCGTGCACAGTTTGCGGCCATGGCTGAAGCGTAGGCAGCCAGCGCGCTGGATCAATGGCGACTGATCCGGCACACGCACCTGCACCTGCACCGGTCGATGTGCACTCGACCCGCGGTTGTCAGCCTCTGCCACACAGAAGGGGACACCAACCACCGAGTAAAGAGGCTCCTCGAAGGGCTGCTTCGGGACGGGGCGATCCTGCGAACGAGGGCCCCTAGCCTGCGACAAAGCAAGGCACCTGCTACACGTGCTCCGACACCGACAGAGCCCGTGTATGCAGCTAGCACTCCTCCAGCGCCTTGTTGTGCTGCTAGAGGTTTTTTCATCAGTTACTAGTTACGCCCGAGGCGTCAGGTCCCTGGGGGCCTTCTCGGGCACGGCTGCCTCTCCATTGATTTTGGCCCTCTCCTTTTTACCCTCCTTTACAAGCTGGTATAGCCGGTCCACGGCTTTTATTAGCGCATCTTTTATCTCATTTTAAGGTTCCTCGAGCTCTCCAGTTGTAGTTTGGCACTGGAGGCTTGGAGAGACACGCCTTTGCCTTCGTGGTTCTATTAAAGTACTTCACGGGTGGCACTTCTTGAGGCGGACTCTCCAGGGCGTTCCCTGGCAGCTCGCTGGTATTCGTTCTTACCCGCTGGGTGTTTAGTGCTTTGGATTTAAGCTTGGGAGGAGTGGGCAGGATTCACGGTCAAAAAACACGTTTCTAAACCAAAAAATTGGTCAGGGTCGTACAGGGATATCGCACGAGAACGCGCCTCAAAAGATGGTAGCCGTAAGGCTAGCCCGTGGGTACCGCACGATCTCCCGTGAGGCGGCGTGCCTCCTTGCCGGATTGCCGCCATGGGATCTGGAGTTAATAGTCCTCGCGCGCCTGCACGAATGGCGCGCGGAGGTGCTACGCCGGGGGGAAACTCCGCTGCCGCGGCAAATTGTCGCGCAGCGGACAGACTTCCGGCATGATCTCATGGCGACATGGAGAGAGCGACTCTCGCAACCCCGTGCAGGGCACACCACAATAGTGGGGATAAGTCCCATCTTTGAGGAGTAGCTTGAGAGACGCCACGGCGTCCTCACCTTCCGCCTGACGCAGGTCCTTACCGGACACAATTGTTTCGGGAGGTTCCTACACCGAATCGGGCGGGAGGAAACGCCCGGGTGTTTCCATTGCGAGGATCGACCGGAGGACACGGTGGAGTACACGGTGGAGGTGTGCCCCGCGTGGGCGGAGCACCGCCGTGTCCTCGAAGCGGCGATTGGCGGCGGCGACCTCTCGCGTCCGGTCCTGGTGCAAGCCATGGTCCGGAGCGAGACGGAATGGGACGCCGTCACCTCCTTCTGCGAAGCAGTAATGCTAGAGAAGGAGGTGGCTGAACGTGAGAGGAAGAGAACCTCACAGCGTCCCGGCCGCCGCGGGAGACGCCGCGGACGTCGGGGGCCACCACGTGGCCCCCGGCCACCGTAGGCGCGGGCCTGTGGACGGTGGGCTATGGGCTAGCTCGCCATCGGTCCGTCTCATGACGACAGGCCGTGTCGACGGCACGTTCGTGTTCCACGCGCGCCTCAAAGAGAGTCAGCAAAAGGAAGTTGTCCGCAAGGACCGATGCCTGCCGGGGTTGCGGGACTGTTCGAAAGAGATACCGTGGCCCCGGAACAAAAAGGGCGAAGAAGGAACATGGATGGGTTTTAGTCAGTAAAAGTCTGACACTCCCTCCTGCTCCGCCCAGAGCGGGAGAAGTAATTTGATGATTTCCCATCCAAAAAAAAAAAAATAAAAAGGGAAATCGCACGATCTCCTACGATTCGGCTTGTGATTTATATTATGTTCCAAAAGAAGTGAAAAGAGTTTCTGAAAAAAACTATTATTAGTATTGTAGTTCTATTCTGAATTCCTAAGTAATATAACAATGTAAGACTGCTAAAAGAAACTGATCTAAAACTTACATTAAGAAATGAAAAGGTATGTTACAGAAAAACATTCCAATTTGGCATTTTGTGTAACACTAATTTTTAAAAACTTGGTAGCAATTTTCTTCATAGCCAAAATTGTGTTTTATCTACCTGTACTGATTTTGAAATAATTACTAAAATGAAAATGCCTTAGGTATTTATTTTAGTTTAGCTTTACAAATAGGACAAGGGCTGTCATTATGCCAAAAACCTTTATCCGAAAGTTTTTGATTTTGTTTATTAAAACTTAAATTTATTGTTACTTATTCAAAAAAAGCCTACAATCACTTTATTTAATTTGTACTATGATTCAAATTGGCTTGCAAAAAAGTGTATTTATTTTCTATTTAGATCAGTTTACCTACATGTCACGCGCCACTTTTGGGTGCGTAATTTTTCTTCAATCACAATATTAAAATAATGGGGTTTAGTTAATTTTACTTGTTTATAATCAAATTTTGATGTCAGTAAGTAAATTTTACCTGTTTGTGATTTTGATGAAATTATTCCTAACTGTCACTATTTCATAACATACTAGTTGTTGCCCGCGGCTTCGCCCTCGTGAAGTTTGGTAACTGTCCCACGGGATCATACTAAAAGTATAAATAGAATCCTACATGTTAATCCAGGTTATAAACTATCTATGTGCCAAATTTCATAATCATCACAATTATAATCACCACAACCACTATCACCATCATTATCACAATCACCATCACCATCACTATCACAATCACCATTACTATCACCATCATTATCACTGTCACAATCACTATCACAATCACTATCACAATCACTATCACAATCACAATCACTATCACAATCACTATCACAATCACTATCACAATCACTATCACAATCACTATCACAATCACTATCACAATCACTATCACAATCACTATCACTATCACAATCACTATCACAATCACTATCACAATCACTATCACAATCACTATCACAATCACTATCACTATCACTATCACAATCACTATCACAATCACTATCACAATCACTATCACAATCACTATCACAATCACTATCACAATCACTATCACAATCACTATCACAATCACTATCACAATCACTATCACAATCACTATCACAATCACTATCACAATCACTATCACAATCACTATCACAATCACTATCACAATCACTATCACAATCACTATCACAATCACTATCACAATCACTATCACAATCACTATCACAATCACTATCACAATCACTATCACAATCACTATCACAATCACTATCACAATCACTATCACAATCACTATCACAATCACTATCACAATCACTATCACAATCACTATCACAATCACTATCACAATCACTATCACAATCACTATCACAATCACTATCACAATCACTATCACAATCACTATCACAATCACTATCACAATCACTATCACAATCACTATCACAATCACTATCACAATCACTATCACAATCACTATCACAATCACTATCACAATCACTATCACAATCACTATCACAATCACTATCACAATCACTATCACAATCACTATCACAATCACTATCACAATCACTATCACAATCACTATCACAATCACTATCACAATCACTATCACAATCACTATCACAATCACTATCACAATCACTATCACAATCACTATCACAATCACTATCACAATCACTATCACAATCACTATCACAATCACTATCACAATCACTATCACAATCACTATCACAATCACTATCACAATCACTATCACAATCACTATCACAATCACTATCACAATCACTATCACAATCACTATCACAATCACTATCACAATCACTATCACAATCACTATCACAATCACTATCACAATCACTATCACAATCACTATCACAATCACTATCACAATCACTATCACAATCACTATCACAATCACTATCACAATCACTATCACAATCACTATCACAATCACTATCACAATCACTATCACAATCACTATCACAATCACTATCACAATCACTATCACAATCACTATCACTATCACTATCACAATCACTATCACTATCACAATCACTATCACAATCACTATCACAATCACTATCACAATCACTATCACAATCACTATCACAATCACTATCACAATCACTATCACAATCACTATCACAATCACTATCACAATCACTATCACAATCACTATCACAATCACTATCACTATCACAATCACAATCACTATCACAATCACTATCACAATCACAATCACTATCACAACCATCATCATCATCGTTTTCACAATCATCACAATAAATCAACAATAATCCTGTAAAGAAGTCGAATCCGTCGTCAAAGAAATGTCACATTCGTAATCAGCTCGTCTGATAATCTCGGAATCGACACCCATATTGATTTTTAGACATTTCAACCCCATCGCGCAAATACTATCATCTCCTGTTGGGATGATGGTACTTTAGGTCCGCGACATTAAAATCGTCGTTTTTGTAAAACCGGGTGTATAAGAAAGAAAGAAAATTGTGTTTATTTGGCATTAAAAACATTTACAATATTACACAAAATAAATAAACAAACTAAACTAAGAATGCCAAAAGGGCCTTTTTTTTTTGTCACCCCATTTCCCCCTCTTAGGGGTTGAATTCTGAAAAAACCTGAAACCCGTTTCTACTTATTTATCAATAGTATAGTAATTTTCTAATAACATAGTCTAACTAATCTTGTTTCCCCGTACAACAAACTTGGAGCCAATTTTGAAAAATCCTTACATAGTGCACCCCTAGACCATTTAAGGAACCTTCTTGCCAAATTTGGAATTTTTAGACCCAGCGGTTTGGGCTGAGCGTTAATATGTCAGTCAGTCACTTTCTTCTTTTATATATCTTTTAGAAGATTTTAATACAAAATTTAGCGAATGAATAACTTCAATATAAAACTTCATCCTCCTTTTCACTCCCTTGTGGGTTGAAATTAAAAAAACAACAACAACAATGCCCGTTTTGTTAGTTTCCAACCATAAGCCGAGATATTAGTGATTTTAACTTGAACAATAAAAAACTTTAATTAAAAACAAAATTTCATCCCCCTTTTCACCCCCTTAAGGATTGAAATTCTAACAACACCGTTGCGTTAGCTTCCAACCATACGCCTAGATAATAAATTGTATGATTTTTACTTAGAAAATTAAGGACTACACAACTTCATTTGGGGGTGGAATTATCAAAAACGCTGAGACATGTGTAAATTAATTTTTAATCGTACACAAATTTTTAACTTACTGACTTTCATACACAACTTCATCCCCCTTTTTAACCCTTCGGGGGTGGGATTATGAAAAACGCTGAAACGTAATGTTTATTTTTTAATCATCAGCTTAAACACAAATTTTGAAGATCCTAACTAAAACGTGACGATTTTCCATACAAACATTCATCCCCTATTTAACTCCCTTAGGGGTTGAATTTCTAAAAGTCATTTCGTATTCCTTGTTTACATTATAAAGTAAACCTCTTTGCAAAATTTCAAGTTTCTAGGTCCAAGGGTTTGGGCTGGGCGTTGATGAGTCAGTCAGTCAGTCATTCAGGCCTTTTGTTTTTATTTATAGATAGATTGAGAAAGTTTATAATCTTTAAATACAAAAAATTCGTTGGAATTAAGTAGATATGACAAATAGGCGATTTTCTTGTTTTTTTTTTTTATTTTAAAAACTTTAAAATGCTCTACTGTAAAGTTGCAGACATGTCGTTTGGTAAATATTGCCTTTCAAGCGTCGATATAGAGATTTTTTCTGAAACTGATCTATACGTAAGGACCATTTTACACAAAACACCGGAGTTTAACAACAAACATTTCCTCCTTTTTATTTTGTTCATCAACAACCTTCGTCTATTTAATTCGTCATAAATCTAACAATTGCTTGGATCTCTAAATTAATTATGCAATTATTTCAAATGTATAATTAATAATTGTTTTCAAATTAACCTACTGGTTTGTAGAGTAAATAATAAACTCATTTATTGTCAGCACAACGGCATACTAACGTGCCTTTTTATTAGTAATTATTAGTTTTTTTGTTGATAACTCTGGAGCGAGCGGCAAGCCCCCCCACACGCGACTGGTTTTTCAAGTTCGACGGCACTAAACACAAAGAACGTCATATGACAATTATTTATTTAATAGAACCTCAACCTTATTGCCTTATGTTAATTTATAATTTGCTTCAGAAAATTTTGCTATATGACACTTTTTGCATCGATTGCCAGTACAGTATTGCCTTCTCTGTCTAGCATACAAGGGTGATATATTGTTGTCTTGCTTGACAGCTGTCAGAGCCAGTTTTCACAATTGAAACTTTGAAAAGTTGTTATCTATAATTAATTATGCATTTAATGTACATATTTTTGAGTATGTTTCCTTTGAATAATTATTTTTTATTCTATTAGGTTTCTAAAACACATTGTTTCGTTCGCTGTCGTTGATGTTGTTATAACGCAACCAATTGATAAGTTCCTGTAACCCTTGCAGTTTTGTATGTACTAATCAAGATCACTAGGAATTTAAAGTAAACACAAAATTATTGTAATTTAGCTGTCAAAGATTAGTCATGCTCATCGGAGACCATTAATAATCGTTTTATTTTATTTTATTTCAACAAGGAAAAACAAAGTTATGTAGTGCGATAAAATAAAATTTAACGTAGTTTATTTATTTGAATACAAATAGTTACTATACATGATTGAAGTAAGAATCAGTGTCTCAGTATATCCGTGTGTGTCAGCACTTCGCAGTACTGCACTGCACTCATTGACCAGTCGCGTGTCGTACCAAATACGAAAGCGGTACATAGGTAGTTCCAGCTACGACTCAAGGTCATGATGTTACATTTATCATCAAAACGTCCACTGCTGGACATGGAACTTCCTCAAAAGGGGGGGTTTGCTATAATCGCCACGCTCGGAAGGCGGGTTGGCGACATGTTCATTATTCTAGGAGGTTCTTAATTCGACTGTTTTTTTTTTGTATGTACACCGATTATTTTTTTAACCTTTTTATGAACATTTTTACTATAGTCGTGTGGTCTAATTTTATTTATTTTTTTGTTTTCTATATCCGATGTGCAAGCACCGAGCGTGACTCAACCAACACCACTGCAGGTTGGTATAGCTTTTATGTTCAAACACATCCATATTAGTGGCAAATTAAACCACAACAATATACAGCTCAAACAAACACAATACATAATATATTCAAATGCGATAGAGCATCTCGTCACTGCATCTTGTCGAGGAGCATTTGGTTTATGGCCGACTCGCTTCATGCAACCATAAACTAAAAGACACAGACATCCAATGTTCATACGATGTAAATTTATTACTTGCCCCTCAACTCTCTAAGTGGCCGAGGAAATGGGCGGTGGAACGAGCGAGTCACTCGCGCCAGTAACTTGCCTCTTTTACGACTTTCCAACGTTTTATTTGATGGATTGGTTAGTGTAAAAGGAAATGTTGTGTAAGTTTCACGGACATTAAGTTTAACAGTTGGGTGTATTCGTTCGCTTGTGTTTAAGTAAGTTTCTGGGTACAAATGCAGTGATCGTAGTTTATTGAGCGGATATCCAGTTGGTAGTTTTACAAAGCTGAAAACTTATGTATATTTTCTTAGAATGCTTACATTTGGCACGGTATAAATTGATCTGAAACAAAGTGAGGAAACAACTCTTTTTTACCAAAATACGCTAGTGAACTGCACCAGCACACAAACGAGGCATATATATATAATTCGGCTGCCCGTACCTGCCCGCTCCGCGCTCGACGCGTGGCTGTTACCTGTTTAATGGTCCACTATCTATTTAACCCTCCGTTTTTTAGACTGGCAACACTATTCGAGATCACGTATGCATTATTTATGTTTCTCCGTAATTTATGCCAGTTCGTAATTATAGTTTAGCTTATTAGTTGCATAATAACAACAGGTAGAGATTATTTGTTGCTCTTACAGGATTTTTGGTTGATTTATACTAATGCCTGTTCTGTTAGAAATTATGTAAGTTCCTGCAATGACTGACAAGAAGTATTTCAATTACCTTGCATTCTAATTACTAAAATTAACATAACCTAGGCGCACACTAGACTAGATAACACGATCACACACAATGCTGTAATCTGAAGCGTCCATTTGCATGAGTACCTGCAAAGGCCTGACAAAGTCACACAACAATAAAAACTAGCCGTCCTCAAGAGTCGTGTTATCTGTCGCTCTGATAACATCACAATCACAATGGAGCAGAGTACCATGTGCCATGACGTCACCAACACGCGCTGTTTTCATTTAAATACTGAGAGCTGTGTAGAGTGGTTCTCTTGCTGATAATTATAGACTGCCTAGGTTCATAGGTGACTTGAGTGTAAATGAGGCGTTTTTCCACAAACGATATCGTGTCCTACCTGTCTTGTTGCTTGCACATCACAGGAGCTGATGGACGCTACTGAAAGTGCCGAACTGGTTCTCAAATTTTGGGCTGACTCAATTTAAATTGTCATCGAAACGCTCAGAAGATGTTTTCCGACGACACCGTTTGATCGTTCAACCAACCAATGTAACCAATAACCCAGTTAAAGGGCTGTTGAGGTCAGATAGGGATTCGCTCCGTCAATTTCTGGTATCAGCTGCATTTAGTTAGACTGAAAGCTGACACTTATTACTCGTATGGTTGGAAAAAGGCTAAGCAGATGATGAATACCTTGACGGCTGAAAACAGCTTGACGCATCTTCTTCTTTTTCTCTACGTGTCGATTTTAAATCTTCTGAATCCTAAAGATAACCGAGAACCAATTTAACGCTAAATAAGCTTATTTAGCGTTAAATTGGTTCTGTCTGTTAGAGCCACAGCAGTGGTTCACTTCGTTAAACGCATAGTTGCGCATCGTATTTCCAGGATTATTACAAGTCATGTGCCGCAAAGATGTCACTTACCTACGAAAGAAACAGCGTTAAAAAAAAGCGGCCAAAAGTGAGTCGAACTCGCGCACCGAGGGTTCCGTGAAAACTTTTTAAAGGACAAACTTATCTTTGCTGTTCGATCCCTAGAAATGGCTATTGCACCAACCGCAAATAATCAGTTTGTAACAGTCAAATCGCTTTTTTTTGTTATTAAACTACATACACACATCAAAAAAAGTTTGCGATCACTTTGAAAAATCGAAATCTTTTTTGTTACGGTAGATTACATTATGATTTTTTCTTCATTTTAGATTCTTTATTTAAAAATATGAAACAAAAAAACAGCAAAAAAAAAACCCACAACAAAGAATTTTTCTTGATAAAGTTCATGTCACCTGTATTGACCCCATCTCTTCATGCCGCCTGTATTGACCCCACCTCTTCATGCCACCTGTATTGACCCCACCTCTTCATGTCACCTGTATTGACCCCACCTCTTCATGCCACCTGTATTGACCCCACCTCTTCATGTCACCTGTATTGACCCAACCTCTTCATGCCACCTGTATTGACCCCACCTCTTCATGTCACCTATATTGACCCCATCTCTTCATGCCGCCGGTATTGACCCCACCTCTTCATGCCTGTATTGTTTTTTTTGTTAGAGCGTAATGGAAAAGTATACCGAATGCATACTTTTCCATTACGCTCTAACAAAAAATTAAATGGTTGTGGTTGTATTTAGCGGTGATGTCATGCCAGTGTTCTCTACTCGTGACTGGTGGCTCGTCGCTGAACTCGGTTCATCGCCATTACGTGCACATTACTGAACAATTCGCGTATTTTTAGCGACGCTTCTTTGTTTTGCTACTCAAATGAAATGTTTCCTGAAAATTCGAGAGCAATTTATTTTAGCTCTGAATCATCTTATATTTTTGTGTGTAACGATGCCATCATTTGTCGATTAGGCGCAGTGGTTCAGTGATTTGTTACAAAATCTGCTATAGTTCGATCGTTCCTTGTACAGGTACTTCGTGGGTTCTCCATATAATATGTTTCTCTCTAGAACGTATACATGCTCCGGGTATTTTAAGCGTTTTATGTATGTGTAGTTTCTGAACATGTAATCGTACAGTGATATGTCAGACACTCAGTTCACCAGGTTTTTAAACCTGTAAGTAAATACAACACAGGTACATAGTGGTGGGTGACGGTGTCTGATGCAACTAACATTCAATTGATGGTATTGATCTCTGCTTGAGTGCTGGTTACTTTGAGGCCGCTGACCGCTCTCCCTCTCTGCCATCTACCTGGGAAACTAGGGCAGATTCTACTAGATACTTCAAACTGTGGAAACTCCTCGTCGAAGGTTTCCCCAACGTCCTTCCACGCTTAAGAGAGGCGTGCATATGACATATCTAACGTCCGTCCAGTTCACATGGGAGGCATCAGGCATGGTCTGTTATAACTCCACGTTTTATTTCAGCATATTAATAACCCCGCGTGTTACGCATGGGGGCGGCACGGCGGCATTCTGGTAGCCCCACGCGTAGACAGCGTGGCGCGGCGCTGCGCGTGCGCCCGGTCGTAACAATAGTAAACAGAGTGCCGGCGCCGTCGTCACAACCACACGCCGCATGTTTAAACTGAAAGGACACGAGGCGCGAGGCGGCCTTGTGCTGACTGCCGAGACATATAGGTGTCGGATACAGGTACCAATCACGATTACAGGATCCTGTAATCGTGATTTGCTTTACTAGTCACATAATTACTAATGTATCAAATATACGGTCGTGGGCTCAGAATTAGAATAAAGGTAAACGACAGAAAAAGCGCGCTCCACGTTAGAAGAATCTCGGCGAGAACTTCTTTGGATCGCAAGGTTCTTAATATAGTTCTCACGCTCGATGGCGATGGACGCAGAATTAACTGTTGCGACAAGCTTATTGCTGTGCGCAGTTGCATTTTATAATTACGCTTATATTAAAGACTAATATTTACGTGGGTGCGCGAGCTGCGCGCAGCTCGCGGGTTTCGTGTTTTTGAGAAGTATTCCTTACCCTTATAAAATCTTGAGAATCCATAGGAATCCTTAAATGAATTGGAAAATCCATTAGAGCCCTTAAAAGATTTGAAAAAGAAAAAGAAGAAATGAAATATTTTGAAAACCTCTAAGAACCCCTAATACAATCTAAAACCAAACATTTCCCTAAAATTTGCTTGTCGTCGCCCCTTTTTTTTTTTTTTTTTTGTCTGATGGGAAATCATCAAATTACTTCTCCCGCTCTGAGCGGAGCAGGAGGGAGTATCAGACTTTTACTGACTAAAACCCATCCATGTTCCTTCATCGCCCTTTGTGTTCCGGGGTCACGGTATCTCTTTCGAACAGTCCCGCATCCCCGGTAGGCATCGGTCCTTGTAGACCCCTTCCTATTGCTGACTCTCTTTGAGGCGCGCGTGGAACACGAACGCGCCGTCGATACGGCCTGTCGTCATGAGACGGACGGACGGCGAGCTTGCCCATAGCCCACCGTCCACAGCGCCTGCGGTGGCGAGGGGCCGGGGGCGTCTCCCACGGCGGCCGGGACGCTGTGAGGTTCTCTCCCTCTCACGTTCCGCCACCTCCTTCTCTAGCATTACTGCTCCGCAGAAGGAGGTGACGGCGTCCCATTCCGTCTCGCTCCGGACCAGGGCCGGACGCGAGAGGTCGCCGCCGCCAATCGCCGCTTCGAGGACACGGCGGTATTCCACCCACGCGGGGCACACCTCCACCGTGTGCTCCACCATGTCCTCCGGTCGATCCCCGCGGTGGAAACACCCGGGCGTTTCCTCCCGCCCGATTCGGTGCAGGAACCTCCCGAAACAACCGTGTCCGGTGAGGACCTGCGTCAGGCGGAAGGTGAGGACGCCGTGGCGTCTTTAAGACACTCCTCAAAGAGGGGACTTACCGCCACTATTGTAGCGTGCCCTGCACGGGCCACAGTCGCTCTCTCCATGTCGCCATGAGATCATGCCGGAAGTCTGTCCGCTGAGCTTGTCGTCGCCCCTAAGTTACGCTTCATCCACTGAACCTTCGTTACGCTACCACCACCGGACAGGTTGCGACGCCTACTATAATATTTGTTCAAAGACCTAATGGCTATCTCCCACCATTATGAAGTTATAGTCCTTTCAATTTTAGGGGAGGTTGGGGAGGGGTGGGGAGGAGAGTGTATACAAATTTCAACGCCCCTTAATAGTTTTAGGTAAGAATCAAAAATTTTTCAGTTGTAAAAAAGGGGTGAAGAGGGGGGTGTGAAAGGCGGGGGAGAGAGGGGAGTTTTAAATATGATTTTGACTAATGCATTGTCCCTTTATATGAATCTGAAAAAAAAATTGGACCAAGTTTCTTAACTTCCAAGATCTGCCAAAGGGGGGAGAAGGGGACAAAAAGGGCAACTTTGAAAACTGGTTTTTACTTTTCCGAGCAGTCTCTATACGAATCCGTAAAAAAAATAAAATACGGGTCTCTTAGTTTCCGAGATACTATAGGGAGGGGGATGTCAATTCTATTTCGTTCGTCCAAATCCGGCTCATATTGATGCTCATACAATACCACGCACAACTCTTCTAATCGGCGAGTCGCTCGCCACTGAGAAACTTGCGAGTGTGGAGTCAACACAAGTTCTCGTCTGTTCCCCCGTTCTCGCGTCCTTTGTCTCGCGCCGACAAAAATCGGAGAACAAGGCGAGAACCTGAGAAGATTATGAGAATCGGTTCTACATTCTCAGTTCTTGTGTTTTTCTCCAGCGCGCTCTACATTCTCGCGAGAATCTCGCGAGAACGCGAGAAAAAGTCCAAATCTTCATATATAAATATTTTTAGATCGTAAAAAAAAAAAAAATATAAATATGCAAATGCGCACAGCAATAAGCTTGTCGTAACAGTTAATTCTGCGTCCATCGTCATCGAGCGTGAGAACTGTATTGAGAGCCTTGCGAGTGTGTACCCAAAGAAGTTCTCGCGAGATTTTCACTGAGATTCTTGCCGAGATTCTCAGCGAGAATCTCGCGAGAATGTAGAGCGCGCAACGCGTTCCCGCGAGATTCTCGCGAGAATGTAGAGCGCGCTTATAATACCATCGAACTTACCAGGAAACAAAGAGCAGTTCCTACTGTTCCTAGGCTAGTATGTGTCGCGACGCGACCACGTCGAAACGGTTAGGTACTGTCGCCCCGTGGTTCATAGATTTTCAGTAAGGGACACCATACTCAGACGGGCCTGACACACTAGTCTATGATCCGGGACCCCTACATAGATATATAGGACCAAACCTTGTTTGTGACAGGGTTCAAACTGTCAAGTTTGTCTGATATACCTGGGGTCAACAACAAGTCAACTGGACACCTTAGTTTTTTTAACTGTGGGTATTGTTGATTCCTATGGCCATAGATAAAGACTTTAAAATTCAGATTGAAATTTAAAACTCTGTAAGGTCTCACGTCCTTTAAACTTAAAGTTTATTCAAATCATGTTTATTGAAGCATTTTGGAGACTCACTGACGCCCGTCCCAACAAAGTATATAATCTTCTGAAGATAATCAGCGTGATGTTGATAACAGCTATCACGAGCAAGCCGGCTGATCGGTGATGACGTCATGTGCTAATTAGCAGATCTGAATCAATCTTACATATAGGTATATTATGATTGCTAACATTAAGACGTGGAGATTAAGGTAATTAATCGGTGAGAGATGGTGCCCTGTTGTTTTTGACTAGTTTTTTACACCAAAGAATTGTCATTAATGTTTGCAACTTGTGCCTAAGTGCCAACTATAGCTATTGGTGAATTTATGTTAATGATTGGTTAGTTAGGTTCTAGGTACCTATACAATAAATAGCCCCCCTACAGGTCGAGTACCCGATGGTTACAACGCAGTGGGTGGGTAAACTGATCATTTTCAATTTTCCACGCGAAGGATCTCCAAATCGGAAATCGGTATTCCGCTACAAAATTGAGAATAGCGATTTTATTAAAATCAAGGGGGAACAGAGAATATTCTTATTTTTTGACACCGACGTTTCTAAATTGCAACGCTGGGGCCCAAGGAGTCGGGGGGTAGGTAGACTCTAAAGGCATTTGCATTTTTATACTATAATTAAAGGCTACAGGGGGCGGAGGTCGCCCGGTCTTCGGGTCCCGCAGCTACAATACACGGAACGTGGATTAATTTTAAATTTTTTCGCGCTATTAATTTGGGAGGTCGTTCATTGCGGTATATTCTTATTTATACTGACCTTAATTAATGATAATGGCGCGCAATTACGGCTCGTTAGACACATTTTCATGGTGATCATTTTGGTTGAATTTTGTAAAATGATAATATAGTCATTGTTAAAATCGTTTGAAGTTTCGTTTTGCTCGAAAAATGGGCGGAAAAGGGAATACGGTTAATTTTGAAACACTCCCCTCATTTCATTTCGCTTAGCCTTGCCCTTCAAGGCCAGGCGGGCTTGTTGTAAGTACTACATCTCGATATAACAAATGTTATTGGGCTTTTGTTTACATAATCTAATCCAGAAAAAAGTTTACAGTTTCCACACAGACCACACCGCGCTTAACGCGTACTCTTTGATTCGTGATTTTATTGCTGCCTATAAAATAAACAGAGTCGTATGCGATGTGGCCCAGCGCTGCACATCGTCAGCAGATGCAGAAGGTTCACTTGTTACAAGGAAGCAAACAGCAAGAAGAGAACCTGTGTCTGTATTACGTGGTTTCTTATTTCAGCAAAGAATAGGTCATTCCCTTTCTTGTATTAGTGGTCGTTTATCTCATCGGATTTTCAGCGCCTATATGAAACCTTCAACAGGGCCATATTTTTTAACACTGGATACCTACATCTTTCATCGAGTCGAATTTGCCCTGTCATGAAAATGTCATGTCGCTGATGGTGACGAGTGTGTCGGATCATTTAGTTTTCTTCATGCAAAATGGTTAAGCTACTGGTTAAGGTACGGACTGGTCATGTCTTAGCTGCCACGGTTTATTTGATTTTGTATCAATATTTTGATTTAGTGAGGAAACCGGCATGTCCTAGAACCAAAAATTCTAAGACATGGTGACATCTGCCAACCCGCACTGGGCCCGCGTGATGGATTATTGCCCATTCGAGAGGACGCGAGGCCGCGTGTCCCAGCAGTGGGAACATTATAGGCTGATTATGCTATTATGCTATGCTATAATTATTTTTGGTTTAAAAGAGTGTCCATGAAGTTTCTTGCCCATTCTTATCCATAGAGATCCTTTCAAGGACGGTAGCTTTGATTTTTTTTTTTGTTTTATAACATTTTAAAGTGCCTTGGTCCAATTGAAATAAATGCTTCTAGTTTGAGAAGTTCAAATATACAAGTGGGTCTTCTATAGTACACTATGTTCTAGTGGCCGGTAGGCTGGCATAGTAACAGATGTTAGGTAATTACGCGTTTTACGATTCATACGGGCGTAAACCCGACGCGCCTCACAATGGTAAATTTTATTAAACAGCTGTAAAGTATATGTAATCATATACGGTTTTATGGATCAAAAAGGTTTTTGGTAATACATAAATGTCTTTGCAGTTCATTATTTTTGTGACGCGATTTTAAATCTTATTCTATAAAGAGAAAGGTTGCAGGTTGTTTCTAGATGTCGTTGTATAAAGTAAGTCAAAGTTATACTTTCTGAAATCGTCACCTTTCTTTTGTGAAGTCGGTTTTATTGCGTTTTTTGTGTTAAGTACCTACCTATTGGGACCATTTTATTATTTAGTCGATTGTTAGTTTCACGACTTGTATTGTTGTAAATTATATCAGTTAATGTGATTTCGCAATAAAATGTGTTTCAGTTTATGGGGACATATCGAGATAGAGAGAGTAACGTATGATATAATACAGGGTGTAAACAGACTCTTTATGAAGCCGTTAACCACCCAACTAGCACATTAGCGAAGGTTACAGCCAAAAAGACCTCTACTACAGTCAAAGGCTCTTTTGTAGCTCTGTACTAACGGATAAGACGATTCTTGAAACTGTATTAGAGGTCTCTCTACACTCTTAAACAGTACAGCTGACTAATGGCTGTAAAATGGAGAAAAAAACAACAAAATGCTTTTTAGTAGAATTTTAAAGAACTATTGTCCAGCTTTGGCTACGAATAATGCTACTAGCTGGTTAAGAAGAGCAAAACTTGTAAACGACTGCTTAACGCGATAAAGGCACACCTCTTTTTAGCTGTGAGCTGTATTAATGAATCAAATTTCGCCATTGGTTTTTTTATGGTGTACAAAAATTCTATTATAATGCTACCTCAATGAGATTAATAGTAGCTGGTTAAAAGCATATTAGGACTGCATGAGCTGTAAATTAGTATAGCTTTTACTCCTATTTTATTCCAAAGCTTATACTGTGAATATTGGCTATTTTACAGACTCTGGAATTATAACCAGCTAGTAGCATTATACGTAGCCAAAGCTGGACAATAGTTCTTTTAAATTCTACTAAAATGCACTTTGTTGTTTTTTCTAGTCAGCTGTGCTGTTGCATACCCTCCGTGCCACGTATGAGAAGACAAAAATATTGTTTGGCCGTTACAAATCTATAATTTCTAAGGAACATGGCAATGAATGACTCGCTACTTTGGCATAACAACAGGCGAGAATAACTAGGATCCCAACATCAAATGAAGTAGTAGCTATTTGAGTACGAAATGCCCTATATGATTTTCTATCAAGATTAGAGATCCCTAAGACGCTGTTGTATCACTCACTTTACTCCTTTAACCAGTCGTTAGAATAACTGAAAACCATTGTACAGCTAGCGTATAGTTTCCAGATGACTAATAGACTTAAATATGGCCATTTAACAGAAAAGAGTGGGAGTTTAGTGAGAATTATTGCTGGATAACAAATTAACGCAATTTTAATATAAACAACCAGATTACATATGAAAAAACCACTGATATCTGTTAAATTTTCATGACATTTGAGTACTATTAAGGTAAAAACACGTTATTTCATTGTTACAAATAGATATTAATGCTCATTAAACAGAAAAAAAATTGTAAAATAGAATAATTTTTAGGGATCCCTTTTTTTTGCATAATGTTCTTTTTCCTAATATACTTTGGCATAACTTTTTTGGCATAATTTGTTTTGCCATAATAATACTTTGCCAATTTTTTTTTTGCCATACAGTTTATGTTGGCATAATCATCTTGAAGGCCAATTTGTTTTGGCATAAATTGAATTTTGCATAATGTTGCAAGGCATAATGACTATTAGCCTAATAGTATTTAGGCATACAATTAATAGAAATAACGGACACAAATTTGAGTTAAATAATAAAAAAAAATATTGATCCAATGATAATTAAGTAGTTCGTGTATCATGCATTACAAATATTCAATTAAATAATATAAAAATAAGAATACAAATTTATTATTATTATTTTCTTAACCACAAAAACCATATAAAACATTATAAATATTTATTATTATAAAATAAATTATTAATTTTGTCGCAACAAAATTAATATATAATTAATTAACAGGTAACTAACTTAATTGTGTATTTTATTTCAGGTGTATATTTTTGGCAATTGTTTGTAAAAATGCAAGTTTCGAAGTATATTCATTTTTATACCTATAATTTTTTCTAGCCAATTGTGTTTGTCCGTGTATTTTTTCTTTTTTGTTGGTATTGGAGATGTTTCTACATCTAGTTTTTCTATTTATATAGTTTGATGTTTTATTTATTGAACAATTTTTCTAGCCAAAAAATAAAATCCAGGATGGTGTTTTCCCACAAAATGTGCAAATCTATTGTGCCACGCTTCTGCATGATTTTGTGTTCTGGGTATATTTTCTTTTGTTAATTGATGTGTGGAGTACACTGACTAGACTGTGGGTGGAAATTGTGGTGGTGAACTTGTGGTACCCCAGATATAATTATTATGATAAAACCATGTTGCTATAGTTTCTGTAACAATTAAATAATACTGTTGATTTCAAAACATCAGGTCTCAATTCAATACGTTTAAGATAGCATAACGTTTATTTAGAGCGATGATTTATGGTAAAATTCCATTATTAACCCTAAATTAAAATTAAAGTATTGCCTTAAAAATTAAATATGTTTGTCACAAAAGATGGTGACAGAAACGAATCGTTTCAAAACCGATTCCACGTAGTCTTGTCTGCCCTACCCCGAGAGTGTAATTTAGAATCGCGTAGGCCCGGAGGGGCGAGGCGGCCCGCGAGTTGAGGAGCAGGTGGTTGTAATAGTCGCCGCCGCAGAAGCCGAAGCTGCGGTGGTGAGCGTTAAACACATCTGCGACGATAAGCTCGCGTGGGACCGCCGGAGCCCCGGAGCGCCGGAGCCGTGACAGAAACCATGCCTGCTGCATGTTGCATGATGCATGCTTGCTTGCATGCTGCATGCTTGCTTGCTTGCTGCATGCATGGTGTATGCTTGTTTACATGTTGCTTGCTTCATTACAATTTTCATTATAGAATTATTGTATATAAATGTGTATTAGTGTCTAAAATTTTAGGAGTTCATAATTATGCCTTTGTTATGCATATAAAAAGTATGTTTTAATATCATTATGCGTAAATGAATTTATGCTTCGGAATATTATGCTTAATCATTATTATGATTAGAGAAATTATGATTAAAAAAATTATGCGTAAGCTGTTATGCGTAAATAATATTATGCGAAAACATGAGTGACAAAAGTATGCCTAGTTATATTAGGTCTTAAAATTTTATGCAAACGGATAGGGAACCTTCGCGGTTGCCATGGTAACGTCTCTGGCGACCAAACCACTTCGTTAGGTTTTTACGATCACCTCCCCTGGTGGAACCTGACGCTTGTTAGGCTTGGCCCTAACTGGCTGGTTATATGGCTTGCCGGACTCAAAGCGCTGTTTGTATTTTGACAGAAGAATTATTCCAACTTTTTTAAATGACTAGGATGTTATAGATATAATTTTTTACAGACACCTTCCCAGAACATTGATACTCCGAACCGTTTGACTATTAGTTAACGTAAATTGGTATTTTATATGCATATAATTCCACAGAAAACCAACCCCTCCAAAACAGAATATTAGGTATACCTAATGCTACAAAAGTGTTGTTCGAGAATTCGAGATTAGCTGCGTGCAAGGAGGAACTAATTATTTTTAAAAGTACTGAGCAGTTACACACCCTCTAAGCTGTTACTGGTGACTCAGTTTGTGTTGTAAAATCAACGTTCTCCCTGTGATCAACGAATGTGATGTAACATTCAATGTCAGCCTACGTGACCCCTACAGCCAATGCCTGTGGTACACTAATGGAACACTAACACTGGCACAATGGTACACTAACACTGGCACAGTGGTACCCAACGTGAGCTTCTGACAACGATAACACGGAGAATGCGGTCACCGTGGAATAAGTTTTATCTTATTCATAGCGCCGGTTGTTTCGTTTAGTTTCAGTAAATCATAAGTCACAAGTTTTTAAAGGAATACGACGGAGTAGTCGAGATTGTTCCTGCAATGAAAAACACATACATAGTATAAAAACACTTAACCATTAAGGCAAAGATTGATCGCTACGGTGTGATGGTGACACACACACACACTCATACAATACAGACATGATCACTTAACACATACATTGTGATATTATGGCGTTACCTAACAGGATTCAATGATAGATGTGGAAATAATGACATCAAATTACAAAACACGAGAAAGTCGTTTTCCTGAAAGAGGAACACGCGGGAACACGGCGTTCTCGCGTTTAGCAAGGGTCAAGATGAGAGAACTTTAATATAATTTTGAAACTAGATTGCATCATAAAACGATCACCGAAATGAAAATGCAATAAAATTTGTTGAAAAAGTGGCCAATAACTGTAAACGTGAAGTTCAAAATCCGATATTCCCGTGCACTAACAACATCGCAGATTGAGCGCTCGCCAATTATTACTGGTTACGTTCTCAAAGGAAATTGGACCTTAAATTCACGGCGTTTCTATTTGTTGTCGGCCACGTGGGCGCTAATGGCCCCGTTGGCGACGGTGGCCACGTTGGCTACCTGCTACGGTTGGTTTGTGTTAGTTATAATCCGGGATGTCGATGGCGGTGGTACATTAGCGGAGGATAAAAGGTTTATATGTACTGGCTTCTTGAAAATAATTATGCCTTGAATGTACTTAGTATAACTACATACGTACGTAATACGTCACATAGGTAATGGTATACTGGTCAATGGGGTGGGGAGTCTACATCCGCATCCAATGCTTCTCCACGATAATTTGGGAAAGATGCTTTTAAATTGGTTCCTGACATTTATCGTTACAATATAGCCGTCGTCGTGTCGTTTATTTATTAGACATGTTAAATAAGAAGGGAAGTACTAAAGTCACACTAACTAATAAGAAAAAACCTACACTATTATCATAGGTACTTTACTTTAGTTCACTTTGTACTTAAATAAATGAACAAAACTGAAAACATACAGGAAAGTAGGTCCACGTAAGGTTCAGTGACCCCACGTGATTAGTTCAGAAGCCCTTCACGAGGGAAATGAGTGAACGCGTGAACGAAACCAATCTATTTCGTTCATTTCAATTTTAATAACTTTATTGGAAAAATCACAACGTGAAATACCTACCTAGTTTTATACTGTTTTAGTAAAAGGTTTCTTTAGAATAAGCTGTAAATTAACGCACCGGGACTATTGAGTTGACTCTCAGGATGGATGAAATGGAACAACTTGCGACCCAAGGATGCCCCTCAAGTTAAAGGGGAAGATAATATACAAGTCCGTGATTAGCTCGTCATACTGACATACTGTCCTTAGGGATCAGAATGCTGGGTTGTGAACAAGATGGTTGAAAAACAATAACATGTAGCGGTGAGCCGGAGATGGATGGATGTAGCGGGGATGGACAAGAAACAAGAATGGATAAACTAAGAATTAATGAGTAGGTATATTAGAGGAAGTTTAAAAGTGGCGCCTGTTACAGAAAAAAGTAAGAATAAAAAAAAAAGGTTGTCTGAAGTCGGTTTACGAACGATTATTTTACGTGATAGCGTCATAAGAAAACATTGATGAAAAATTGCATACTTATGAATTGAATTGAATTATTATCACTGATTGATCACTGAATTATCATTATTTCTCTTCTATGATAATTTTTCAAAAACACTGCTACATTGTAATTATTAATTACCAACCAAAAGCCTAAATACACATTTTAATGAGTGAAGTGATTTTAACTTAAGAAACAAAATGTCATCCCCTTTTCACCCCCTTAAGGATTGAAATTCTAACAACACCGTTGCGTTAGCTTCCAACCATACGCCTAGCCTAGATAATAAATAAATTATGGACTTTCCATACACAACTTCATACCCTTTTTAACCCTTTGGGGGTAGATTTATCAAAAACGCTAAGACACGTATAAATTAATTTTCAATCGTCAACCTAAACACAAAATATTAAGATCCTAACATTAAAACTGACGGACTTTCATACAAAGTTTCATCCACTATTTAACTCCTTTAGGGGTTGAATTTGCCGTGTCGACGGCGCGTTCGTGTTCCACGCGCGCCTCAAAGAGAGTCAGCAATAGGAAGGGGTCCGTAAGGACCGATGCCTGCCGGGGTTGTGGGACTGTTCGAAAGAGATACCGTGGCCCCGGAACACAAAGGGCGATGAAGGAACATGGATGGGTTTTAGTCAGTAAAAGTTTGACACTCCCTCCTGCTCCGCCCAGAGCGGGAGAAGTAATTTGATGATTTCCCATCCGAAAAAAAAAAAAAAGAAAATGGGTTGAATTTCGAAATATCCTTCCTTATTCCTTGTCTACACTATAAAGGTGCAAAATTTCAGTTTTCTAGGTCCAAGGGTTTGGGCTGGGCGTTGTTGTCAGGCCGAACGTGATTGGCGCGCGGTACAGTGTGACACTTTTTCGTGCGTGCAGCCGGTGTTCATCGATTTATTTATACGAAAGGGAAAAGTCGTCTGTCTTGGTAAGGAAATGTGATGAGGAGGTATGAAACGCATGTTACTAAAATGTGATGAGGAGGTATGTAACGCATGTTACTAAAATGTGATGAGGAGGTATGAAACGCATGTTACTTAGATGTAATGAGGAGGTATGAAACGAATGTTACTAAAATGTGATGAGGAGGTATTAAACGCATGTAACTAAAATGTGATGAGGAGGTATGAAACGCATGTTACTAAAATGTGATGAGGAGGTATTAAACGCATGTTCCTAAAATGTGATGAGGAAGTATGAAACGCATGATACTAAAATGTGATGAGGAGGTATGAAACGCATGTTACTAAAATGTGATGAGGAGGTATGAAACGCATATAACTAAAATGTGATGAGCAGGTATGAAACGCATGTTACTAAAATGTAATGAGGAAGTATGAAACGCATGTTACTAAAATGCGATGAGGAGGTATAAAACGCATGTTACTAAAATGCGATGAGGAGGTATGAAACGCATGTTACTAAGATGTGATGAGGAGGTATGAAACGCATGTTACTAAAATGTGATGAGGAGATATGAAACGCATGTTACTAAAATGTGATGAGGAGGTATGAAACGCATGTTATTATAATTTGATGAGGAGCTATGAACCGCATATTACTAAGAGCGCTATGAATGTTGATGGAGAGGGACAGGAAGGTTAAAGAAAAGATGGATGGATTGTGTCAGGAATTATATTAAAGAGAAAGGAGAAAATAATGCCGTGATGTCTGACAGGGGAGGATGGAAGAAGAAGAAGTGTTGCGCCGACCACAAGTAACATGGGATAAGGGCAGGAAGATGAAGAAGAACCAATCACTAAAACCCTAAAACAAGAAAGGGAATTACTTAAGGGCTCTTTTTCCCGGCAGTTTATTCATTTTACGAGTCGAGACGGCTTGCGCCCGCGTTGCATATGAACCGTCGCAATATGAACTCCTGTGACTTATGGTGGCAAACGAACACGCCACAGTAAAAATAAATCAGTAGTTCTAATTTTATTGCGTGCTGGTAATAAGAGCTAGTTTGCAACAAACACGTATAGCTTGATGTGCGTATAACACTATGTAACACTAATACACTTTATATTGTTATAAATGTATGACTGAGGCAGGCGAGTATCATTCTATAGAATTTAAAGAAAGGTGGTAGAAGATTTGGTAAGTAGTATATTGAAAGACAAATATGTGATTAATTATAATAAAATAAAATATATAGATCTGTACCAGCATAAAACTTTTTTCTACCTAATTAACGCAGCTCGACCGTAAACCGTGCTCTAGGGTACCAATGTAGGTCCTGCCGGGGTTGCGGGACTGTTCAAAAGAGATACCGTGGCCCCGGAACATAAAGGGCGATGAAGGAACACGGATGGATTTTAGTCAGTAAAAGTCTGACACTCCCTCCTGCTCCGCCCAGAGCGGGAGGAGTCATTTGATGATTTCAAATCCGAAAAAAAAAAAAAAGGTTTCGATGTAACCGATAGCCATGTTCAATGTCTCTAAAAGTATTCAATAAAATCACCTACTTACGTTATTGTCATGAATCTTTCCTTGATAATTAACTAATTTTTGAGAAAACTCAAACTCAACTCAAACTCAAAGCATTTATTTCAATTAGACCATTACGGCACTTTTGAATGTCAAAAATACAAAAAAGAAAATCAAAGCTACAGTCCCAGTCACAAGGCATAATAACTTGAGAAAGTACTGTAGTACTAGAGAATCATTACAATGCAGAAATCTTACTAATGAAAGTAGTAGGTACTACTGACCCCAAAGAAAGGTTCACGTAGGTACCTGCTGTAAGAACGGTAGTTATCAGCTGATTAATAAAATGTTTGTTTTGCTTTATTACATCGTAATAAAAACATTAAAAACCTTTTTGCCAAAAAAATTTACTCGTCTTCAAGAACACTACAAAGTGACGTTTTCACTTTATTGTGTTTTTGAAGTCGGTTTTATTTTTGAAAAAAGCTTTTTATTTTTCCATTTTTAGTTTTAATATCCGATACAAATATTAGCTATACATATATTTTAACATAACGTAACATCACGCCTGTAATCCCCGAAGGGTTGGGCTGAGATGTACCCAATAGTACCTACACCCACATTTCACCAGTTACGTTTTAGTCCCATGTACCTAATACGGGGCGAGCGCTGGTGCAGATCCAGACTCCTAGGCTGCTATTGAGAAAATCCTGATGGAAAAACCCAACAACATCTGACCCCGACCTGAGAATCAAACCTAGGACCTCATACGCAGTAGTCGCCACCACTAGACCAACGAGGCAGTCATTCATTTTATATTGTAAACAATACATGTCATGGTACTATTACCATGACATGTATTGTTAACAATATCTTATCCCCAATAAAATGGAACCTAACATACCTAACTGTCGAAATGTGGGTTTACTGTAGACAATTCTGCACCCCCTCAAAGCATACAGGCGTGATGTTGTTATGATGTTGTGAAAACAATAAACATCCAAGCGATTTGCTGTCTATATTTGAAGAGTTCCATTATATATCTCCGAAGATCAGCATCAGATCTTTACCAAAGGGAAGCGAAGTAATTTTCTTCCAAAAAAAAAAGAATCATCGAAATCGGTTCACAATTGGCGAAGATATTAGTCATACTGACTTCGCTAGTCTGTGTAGAGAAGGACAATAAAGTAAGTAGGTACCTAATACTACGCGCGCGGCGACGATAATGTGGTTGCGAGCAAAAATTGCAAACGTCCTCCCTCGACGACGTCCGGCAGGACACTGGAGCGGTGCGAGCTATTTTTCACGTATTTATTTTATAAAAAAAAAATAAGTGCCATATTACAAATCTATCCAATAATATCACTGATAAACCCGATTAGTAAATGAAATGTAAAATTTTCATAAAAATTGCGTTCCCCCAAGTCTCATACAACTTATAATACTTTCAAAATCGACGTTACTACTGATTTTTTTTTTATCGAGCAAAATTGTAAATATTGTATTTTTAACCACAAAAGTCACTAGATCAAACATGTATCTGTACAATATTTATTTTTTTCGAATTTAAATATGGTGATTTCTCTGGAAAAAACTCGATCTAGAAACGTAAATTTCAAACAGGCCCTTGTTTGAAATTTACGTTTCTAGATCGAGTTTTTTTCCCTTGTAAAGAAAACTGTCAATATCAAAAATCAAAATCAAAGCATTATTTCAAGTAGGCCAGTTACAGGCACTTTTGAATTGTCGAAACAAAGATGAAAAGTAAATGTAGCTACCAGTCCCAGTCACAAGACATAAAAACTGTGAAAGTAATGTAGTTGCCCATTCCCTAGCGTAGATCTCTATGGAGAAGAATGGGCAAGAAACTCCATGGACACTCTTTTAAATCAAAATATTGTTACAGAATCTTGGTTACATCATTCATGTTGAGATGGTATATTATGTGAGAACAATGTACCAAGATGTGAACGTTAAAAGTGCCCACAGTAAAAACAAAACAAATTAAAATATAAAATTCAAAAACCAAAATAATTCATTCAAACAAGCCATGGCAAATAAGAGATGACCAGTCACAACTGACAGCGCCTGTTCACGAACATGACGCATGGGTCAGCACCATTCAACTCAACCATTTTGAAGGGAACTAAATGATCCGACACATGCGGCACCATCAGCGAGACATTAGAGTGAGCATGACTTACTCTCAACCGCCAGGGCACATTCAAGTCAAGAAAGGCGTAGGTTTCCAGTGAATGATAGTTTTCTAGTACATAATACTCACACAATATGGGCTATGCGATTACATAGTATAATACTAAAGAGATTGAGTCTATACAATGCAAAGATGGTTGTACAATCTTCAGCAGCTCCAACAATACCATTTAATGCTATCAATTTATGCGCGCTGTCCTTGTGGAGCAGGACCAGCATTGAGCCAAGCATTTTTATCAGCGATATAATCGCTCAACTTGCTCAACTTGCTTGCTTACATAGTGTTTCGTCTCATTCAGTTCAAGAATACTTTGTGGAATTTTATTATAGTATCTCAAACAGCTCCCCATGAAAGATGAGTCTATTTTAGCGAGTCTAAAGCCTGGCTAAACTATGTAGTTGGTCCTTATTTCTAGTACTGTCGTTTTACCATTTATGCAAGGACTAACTTTGTTGATTTATATGGAAAAGCTTACCGTTTAAGAAAACTTAGAATTGAAGAGCGCAGCGAGCTCGAAAATTTTAGCACTCACCTCGAATTTGATGAGTTTTCTGTTATCTATTACTAGAAAAATAGAACGAATTCATAATTAATTAATATAATTTAGCCAATTAATTAATATAATTTAGCCAATTTATAAAAAAAATCTCGTGAATGCAAAGAATATACGGATTTTTTTACACTCCACCTGGGGTAGGTTATATTTTCTTGTAATCATTCATACTGAAATAGGAATTATGCAGATACTGATTGATTAGGTTCGATTGATTTAGGTTTATTTTGCTCATTTATTTAGAAATGAGTATTGGAGTATTAGCGAGCGAAGCGAGCTCCAAAATTGTAATATTTCGCCTGGGATAGTTTGGTTTCTCTATAGTTGTCCGAGATTTCGGGGGAGTTTGAGCCCGAAAGAATAGCAGTGGACAGGTTTGTATACGCGTATCTAATATATATAACTTACATAACTAACATAATTGAGTATCTAAGTATAGGTGCGGTAGTAGGTAAATGTATTAGCGAGCGAAGCAAGCTCGAAAATTGTAGTATTTTGCCTGGAATAAGTTGGTTTATCTATAGTTGTCCGAGATTTCGGGAGGTTTCAAACCCTAACGGACAGGTTTAAATACGCGGGGTCCCCAAATGCGAGGGGCCCGTACCGTAGCAATTGGTACTTTTGCTACTAGGGTAATCCGGCACTGGGAAGATGATGATAAACTGTATCTTCAATCAATCTTTCAGTCACTCTTTCGTACAATCTGCTTACAAATAATTTATGACATAGATTATAATTTAGGTATTTAATGTAGGTAAGAAATAAAGTATATGTATTGTAACTATGTATAAAAATCATAAGCTCACCCAGCAGAGTGTTATATGCGCAGCTGTCATAGTTTCTCAATACCTATTACAAAATATGTGTTGTCACTAATCACATTATAATAATTTCATATTTCCAGCTCCTTTGATCACTCGCTCCAGCCGCAACAACCGATAGAGAAGAATTTACTAAGAAGGCTTAATACTTCAATTATCTAAAAACGAAAAACTAAGCTCGATTACCATTCACTCACTGACTCACTGACATAATTGTTCTCCCAGATGGTGAATGGGGAGGTGGGTATATTTTGACAGATTCGTAAACAAGTAACTCCCGCGAGTATGAGAAAAGTGCCAAACCTCCCCTTTTCATACCCATTCCTCCCCCCCCCCTATTGTATCTCGGAAACTAAGAGACCCGTATTTTTTGTTTTTTTACGGATTCGTATAGAGGAGGCTCGGAAAAGTAAAAACCAGTTTTCAAAAGTTGATCCACTTGTCCCCTTTCTCCCCCCATTAGGCGGATCTCGGAAGTTGAGAGACTTGGAACATTTTTTTTTGCAGATTCGTAAGGAGGGGCCTAGAGTTGGTCAAAATTATTTGTATACCCTCCCCTCCCCAACCTTCCCTAAAATTGAAAAGGCTGTAACTACATAACGGTTAGAGATAGCCATTGGGTGTTTGAACAAATATTATAGTAGGCGTCGACACCTGTCCGGTGATAGGAAGGTCCGTAACGAAGGTTGAGTGGGTGAAGCATAACTCAGGGGCGACGACAAGCAAACTTTAGGGTAATTTTCAGGTATTGTTTTTTTTAAATTACTTTTCAAAATTTTTTAGGGGTTCGTAAGGGTTTTCAAAATATGTATTTTATTTTTATAAAATTTACAAAATCTTTTAAGGACTTTAGTGGATTTTCCAATTCGTTTGGGGAGGTCAAAATATACCCCATATTTTGACAGAAACGTAAACAAGTAACTCTCGCAAGTAGGGGAAAAGTGTCAAACCTCCCCTTTTCACCCCCCTTCCTCCCCCTCCCTTATGTATCTCGGAAACTAAGAAACCTGTATTTTGATTTTTTTACAGATTCGTATAGAGGAGGCTCGGAAAAGTAAAAACCAGTTTTCAAAGTTGCCCCTGTAGTGTTTTTTTTAATGGGAAAAGGTCCGAGTTTTTAAATTAGGTTTTATGGGTCTTTTTTTTAAATTACTGTTTAGAATGTTTTAGGGGTTCTCATGGGTTTTTAAAATATTTTATTAAATTTACAAAATCTTTTAAGGACTCTAAAGGATTTTCCAATTCGTTTAAGGATTCATAAGGATTCTCAAAATTTATAAGGGTAAGGACTACTTCTCAAGAACACGACGACACGCGAGCTGCGCGCAGCTCGCGCACAACGCAAATACTAGTTATACTATATAAAGCTAAATTACCACTGACTCACTCACTCACTGACATAATTGTTCTCCAATATGGTGGACGGGGAGGGGGGTATATTTTGACAGATTCGTAAACAAGTAACTCTCGCGAGTATGGGAAAAGTGCCAAACCTCCCCTTTTCACCCCCCTTCCTCCCCCTCCCTATGGTATCTCGGAAACTAAGAGACCCGTATTTTGAATTTTTTACGGATTTGTTTAAAGGAGGCTCGGCTAAGTAAAAACTAGTTTTCAAAGTTGCCTTTGTTTGGGTAGTGTTTTTTTTAATGGGAAAAGGACCGAGTTTTTAAATTAGGTTTTTCAGGTGTTTTTTTTTTTAAATTACTGTTTAGAATGTTTTAGGGGTTCTTATGGCTTTTTAAAATATTTTATTAAATTTACAAAATCTTTTAATGACTCTAATGGATTTTCCAATTCGTTTCAGGATTCTTATGGATTCTCAAAATTTATAAGGGTAAGGAATACTTCTCAAGAACACGACGACACGCGAGCTGCGCGCAGCTCGCGCACAACGCAAATACTAGTTATACTATATAAAGCTAAATTACCACTGACTCACTCACTCACTGACATAATTGTTCTCCCATATGGTGGACGGGGAGGGGGGCATATTTTGACAGATTCGTAAACAAGTATTTCTCGCGAGTAGGGAAAAAGTGCCAAACCACCCCTATTTGCCCCCTTCCTCTGCCTCTCTATCGTATCTCGGAAACTAAGAGACCCGTATTTTGTTTTTTTTTACGGATTCGTATAGAGGAGATTTGGATAAGTAAAAACCAGTTTTCATAGTTGACTCCCTTGTCCCCATTCTCCCCCCTTCAGGTGGATCTCGGAAGTAAAGAGACTTGGAACATTTTTTTTTTCAGATTCGTAAGAAGGGACCTAGAGTTGGTCAAAATCATTTTTCAACACTCTCCCCCTTCACCCCTCCCCCCATCGTATCTCGGAAACTAGGACACGTAGCGGCTTTTTGATTTTTACTATAATTTATTATTAAGGGGCGTTAAAATTTTTGTATCCTCTTCTCCCCTCCCCACCCTCCCTTAAAATTGAAAGGGCTGTAACTTCGTAACGGTTAGAGATAGCCATTAGGTGTTTGAACAAATATTATAGTAGGAGTCGAAACCTGTCTGGTGGTAGGTAGGTCCTGAGCGGTGCGAACCTGCGAGACCGAGTGGAGCGAAGGGGGTGGCGAGCGAAGCGAGCCGGCGACTTCTGTAGCGTAACGAAGGTTGAGTGGGTGAAACGTAACTCTTGGGCGACGACAAGCAAACTTTAGTGTATTGTTTTTTTTTTGTGTTTTAACGGATTTTCCAATTCATTTTAAGGATTCCTATGGATTCTCAAAATTTTATTAGGGTAAGAAATACTTCTAAAAAACACGAAACCCGCGTTCTGCGCGCAGCTCGCGCACCCACGCAAATGCTAGTAACTGATATAAGATTTATACTTAGTAAATTCTTTTTTCATTGGATTTTACTACAACGCCACTTAAAAAAATATTTCCAAAGCTGATCAGCGCCATCTGAAGCTGACTGAAGCGTTGTGACAAACGTCAGTGGAAGATTCCTCATTATTGTTTCAGACGTTCCAGTAGACTACTGAACATTATTTACAGAACTTTTTGCATATTATTTTCTTAGATGAGTGACTTGAATCTGATCTTTACCTAAGATGCTTGTACCGCCGCGACAAATCAAGTATATCTTCTGCTGTCTGTCTGCCAGTGTCAGCACCACATTAGGAGCGGTAACTCCGACAGCTACAGTGGCGCCATCTCACCAACTCTCCTAATTACGTTACTTATTTTCGTTCCAAAGCTTTGCCGTAATGAGACGAACTCTTAAGAATTTCACAAACAATTTGTGAGCTATTTTTAAGGAAATTGTTTATTGGTGGCTTAATATATAAATAATGGGAACTGAAAAAAAGATTAACTTTGAAGGAGTATTGTTCAGGAGTTCGCCTTTAATTATAATAATCTAGGTGAATGGATTCAACTACATGAAGGAATTTAACAAACTCATTTATTAAGTATATTACGATTTTTTCTATAAAGAGTCAGCTAAAAACATTCGTAAACATCGCAGTCACGAAGGCTGAATCATTGTTGGAGACATCATACACGAGTCCATTCAAACGAATTGTTGTCCTAAACAATGGCGGCCCAAAACTTAGCGAACTCCGTGATATATTATCAGCGCGCTTATAACCCCAGCGGATTTAAATATAATTGTTTTGAACCCTGCCTAAGAACATAGAAACAACGAGTGGCGAGCGTCAGATCTCTAAATATGGTCAAAATCGGCAAACAAGGGTCCTTAGATAAAACTTCTTGAAGAATTCGATGATCATCACCATCATCGTCATCATCAGCTGAAAAATCTGCAGCTGGACACAGGCTTCCGAAAGCATCGCCACATCCAGTGCTTCTCGCAACCAGATGCCCGCTGCCTTCACCATGTCATCGACCGCATTAGTCGTCAGTCAGGATTTAGGAACCATATTAGCGACAGCTTCCGTCTTTGAGGCTACCATGCCAAATAATAGCCTTTTCCAAGTCATCTACTACAGTAATTTAATGGCATCTCTTTCATTTCTATGTTATCTAATTCAGTAATATCATAGCATCTCTTTTATTTCTATGTCATCTACTACAGTAATATAATGACATCTCTTTCATTTCTATATCATCTACTACAGTAATATCATAGCATCTCTTTCATTTCTATGTCATCTACTACAGTAATATAATGACATCTCTTTCATTTCTATATCATCTACTACAGTAATATAATGACATCTCTTTCATTTCTATGTCATCTACTACAGTAATATCATAGCAACTCTTTCATTTATATGTCATCTACTACAGTAGTATCATAGCATCTCTTTCATTTCTATGTCATCTACTACAATATAATAATGGCATCTCTTTCATTTCTATGTCATCTACTACAGTAATATCATGGCATCTCTTGCATTTCTATGCTCGTTGACGCCGACCTTCAAGGCCGACCTTCGGATCAGGCGAGTTTAGGGTTCTGATAGGCATTTTAACTAATGGCAAGGGAATTAAATACGTTGGACCGCACGGTTGACGCAGTGGCTGAGCGATTGACTGCTGCGCTGCGTGTCCCAGGTTCGATTCCCGCACGAAACAAATATTTGTACGGCCTGCAGGTAGTTGTTCCGGGTCTGGCTGTTTGTGTATGTGAGTTTAAATGTTTGTAAATACTACTGTGAAGTAACTTTAAAAAAAAAAAAATATTACAGGTTACGTCTACAATCAAAAGAAACTAACGTAGGGAATGAATAGTACCTAATACCAGTACCAAAATGGTTTTACGCCTAAGAGCGATTAGTTGTTCCATTAATTTAACATAAACTAGCAGATAGTGCAGATACTAATGAAGCTTATAGCGTGAAACATTAGCTCTTATGTAATCGTTACAGTGATGAAGTATTACCACACTGAACACATGTCACACTATACCGTCCAAACTCCATCATGATGTACTGAACCCGATCAATCATGTATTTTTTCATCTGCCTGAAAACAAATAAATTACAGCCATAAACGTTCCGCATTAAGGTTTAGAATCCATTGACATCTGTCAATGACTGATCAAATTTCATTTTAATCTGCACTCGATAATAATAATACTCGTAAGAAAGAGCATCCACTTGTCCCTTGGATCTAAAAATGGAATCAACAATAATTGTTGTTTGTGTTTTGAATCTTGTTCATAATCATTTAAGGTCGCAATTACTTTGAGTGGTATCTTCACGCAGTTGTTAAGGCAGGACTGCAGAGCACACGTGTGCGTGATGTGCCGCTGAGTGGTCCACTTCAGGGCTGTAGTGTGTTAGTTATCTCATAGTTATATATTCTTGTCGGTTATTAACACTGATAACTATAATGTATGTCGGATTGTAAAGTCCTTTATGCTCGGAAATCACGTGGGCCGAAGATAGGTTTCGTGCTATGAAAACACTAAGATACACTGCTTTTAATAAACTACTATCATTTGAAATTACAATTTAACACAATGATACTGGGCTCAATGTATCGGGTACAGTTCGGGGACGTCTTAACTCCGATGCGATCAGACACTCTCTGCCGTCCATGCTGCGAGCTCAAAACATCACGACGCTGTAGAAACTGTAGGAGTGGATAGACTGTTAAGTAGCTGGAATAGAGCTCTCTAATCGCACGACATTCTCTGCTTTACTTTTTTTTATATCCTTTACCCTGAAGCTCACCTATTTTGGTAACATTCCTCAAACTCCAACGAGTTGTTGTGAAAAACATTCTTCAGTATTACTTTAAGTTCAGCCATGTTTGGTATTCCACTAGCGGATACTTTTCATTGAAATTGTCGAAATAGTTTAACAAATTAAATATTCCAGGTATTTGCAGTGAGGAGTGGAATCTAGGTACTGAAATTTTCACATTTTTATCTACCGTTGAGGGAAAAATGTGAAAATTCTGTCGTCTTATCGTCTACAAGAGGTCATTTATTATATAACGTCGATGATTTCAGTATGTTCTTAAAATTAAAAAAAGTACTTTGTTTACGAGACGAGAAACGAGAGCTCTACAGAACATCCAACAATAGAATGGAAGCAGACTCTATTGAAAAGGTTACGACCTAGCCTACCCGTAGCAACCAACATGGGCGCTGGCAGCAGGGTGCAAGGGGGACGGGGTTGCACTAGCACTCCTGCCTGGAAAGAAAATATATGTACGTATAAAGATTCAGATTTATTTTAAAAAATAGGTAGAAATGTCCTATTTTTAAAATAAAGGACAAAAGAAAACCTATCAAATTCGAGGTGGGTTCTAACATTTTCAAGCTCGCTACGTTGGCTATTGAAACTATTTTTTTATTAATATGCTTTTCTCTAGAAAATCTAACATAATCGGAAGTGGAATGCAAAAAATTTGGAGCTGTTTTCATGGAACAGAAAGTGCACCGCCCCCGCCTGTTGGCGCGCAGGGCAAGCAAGCTCATGTTTAAAACATTACCACCAGTTAACCTAACTTGGTGATGATTTGATGAAACCCTGACTATGTTCAGTTCTCATGACGAAAGTCTAAAGAAACAAGGGAATGGGAAGGGAGTGGAAGTGAGTCTGTCCAACCTATTGGCTGGAGCTAGAGTGGGATCAAGATGTCTCTCAATCTAAAGTTCGGAACTGTCGGACCTGTCCAAGTATTAGTAACTTTATAATGAGAAGAATAAGAGTTTTCATAACGCTAATATAATTTAACGACGCCGTCACTTCGAGCTCAAGAGAAAAGTAACAAAAACACATTAACAAACTTCAGAGCTGAGAAGTTTCTTTATTAAATCTTGCAACCCTTCCTGATTAGCGTCAGTAGGAGTTAATGAGCGACGTGAAGACGTGCGTCCTCTTCACAGGCCTCCTCCGAACTGACGTCGCGTCTCGCGACAACTGGGCAACTGGGCCCTCCGCCCTCTTAATGCATCTACTCTGGCGTCCTCCCGTCTTAGCTCTCCATTGTGAACTCTCGCAGATTAATAAAGTGTAAAAGTTAACTTGTGTGATGATGATTAATTGCAGACGCCATCTTTTGAGAGAGGTCTTTCCGTTTCCCTTGGCTTCAATGAAGGTACGTTTGATGTGGTCTCACCTTGATATTGTAAAGCCAAAAGCGGAGCAAGTCAACTGGTGATCCATTTAATTGGATTATATTACAAATGCTATTCAATAAATTGAGTCCAATTGAATTCACCTAATATGGCGCCAGATGGTTTGTTTTCGTACAAAACCAGTATTTTGGAAAGGCACGATATTGGGCAGGCGACAATCTCCATGTGCTGGTGTCACTGACCACAGCACAAACACGATGGAATTGAAACCCACCGAAAAAATACAATTTATGGAAATTTTATTATTTTTGTCTCTTTTTATTATATTTTTATCGCCGTAATGCAATCATTGATTCAACTTTATGGCTGAAAACTGCAATGAACCGGTTTTTCAACATACATTTCTGTATCAAAGGATTTTAAACCTTATCATTTGCACAATATACTTGTTATTCTCTTGAAGAGATAGTTTGAGATAAGCTGATGGATCAAGTTGTTTTTGAAGATAAAATTGTAGTTTATTAAGATTCACGTGCACGTGAGGTCACATCACATTAATGAACAGAAGTTTTAATTGAGACAAATGCTCGATGTTGCCTGTATACGCTGTTAGTGCGACAAGTCATTGTCACTGTGAGTGTGCACATGTGCACACTGGGCGAGCAGGGGGGCAGGACGAGGGGCACTGGGGTTGGGAACGCATTAGATTCAATGTATTGGAATAGTCCGGTTTTAGGTTGAAGTTCTTCGAGACAGCGTTCATCGGGTGCCACCTAGGAAAAGGATGAGCAAGGTCGAGTTTTCTCGAAAGCCTAACATATTATTGTAGGTACCTATGTAACATCGTAGCAGATGGCTTACTGTAGTGACTGCCCACCCTATGGGAGAAAGGTGAGTTTAGGTTCATATGTGGGAAGAGAAGAACGTTTTAAACAAACTAAAAGCATTGAGCTATTACTACAGCTCAATGACTAAAAGTAACTTAGGGCAAAAGCAAGCAAAACAAGTTTATTTATTAGTGATTCGGACTTTAGAATTCCTTAGCAGCGTCGAATAATCGGGAGCTCGCAATAACTGAAAATCACGGAATGTTTCCCATAAGTCACAAGTTACAAGCCATAAGTTATAAGCCATGAGAGCTTAAAACAGTGTTTTGAATTCTTATCATTATCATTTCATCTTCGTCATGAGTATAAATTTCTGAACCAACAGTCCAGACCTGCAGCATTTAACGATGGTCGCTCCGAGGTTACTACCCGCTAAGGTAAACACGGAACACTGCTGCTATGTCGCTAGCCCTTATCAGTTATCAGCTTATCAGCGCCTCACCGTCGCACGATCGGAGAAAGTGTACGCACATGACTAGATAAACGGGTGTACGTCCGCACTGCCCTTGCAGGAAACAGCTAACTACTAATTTATAATGAGTGTTTACTTATGAATGGAGATTTCTTATCAGGATGATAAAATAAGGTGTGGACATGGCATTATTTTTGTTGACATCGAAATAATAAAAGAGTAACTTAGTCATGGCACAGCAAAAAATATGTAAGTATTCGAAGCCGAAGCTTCGCAGCGGCGGCGGCGGCGGTGCAGCACTCTCGTAGCCTCCACTAGCGTGGGAACGTTATAGGTCTAAGCGACATGTTCAACAAGATGTTTACAGTTGAGTGTAACACGTCCTTTGACAATTAGCAGGGTAATCTAATCACCGTTACATTAACCAAATGATGCGGAGTACGTATCGAGTAGTCGAAGTGAACCGATAGAACATCTCAATGCTCCTCAAAGGAGTTACTTCAAACATAGAGTTCAAACCGACGCCAGTTCTTGTGCGAAATTGGTACCCGCGCTGAGTCGACGAAACCAGCGGCACCTGAGCCCCGCCACCCTCGGGGAACAGCGGGAACCTGGGGAAGCCTGCGGCGACCGGTGATTGGCAGGTGGCAGGGTACACTGGTCGGCTTGTCTCCAAGTTTGAGTATGATTGATGATAGGTGGCGCAGTAACTGTTCGAGCCTGTAACGTTTAGTGATGTGATAGGCGCGCGCCGCGCCGCTCAACGCTTCAACGGGAATTCTTTACGAAAATTGACTATGTTTTCTCATTTCGTTTTATTACTTACGGAGATTATTAAGTCAGTGATGAAGTCATTCATTATTTTTAGAACGATATTGCGAAGGAAAACTTTGAATTTTTCGCCAAAATACTTGTAGGTACGCTGTGTGGAATTGAATCCGTCCGATCGTATTGTATTCATTTTACATCAATTTCCATTCTGCTTAATATTCAAACGTTGTTTACGATAGCTTGAGCTCTGCCTACGCTGTCACCGTTATAGTCGTGAAGATATGGCATGTTCTGTTATACTGTGCCATATATTTGACACTATCCATGAGATTAATATTATATGTATTTGTGGAAGAGTAAAAACATTTTCCAGTTGGGTGGGTCCGTTGCGCGTCGCGAGGCGTTTTTTGTTTCACCAAAATTGTCAACCCGTCGAAATATTCGCGCAGGATTACAATGCTTTTTTGACTTTGATTATTAATGAATTGCAGTTATTTATAAGCAACATAATGTTGGTTAAATGCTTTATAACTAAGATTTTTAAAGTTTTCACTAAACACGCTTTAAATAGGTCTCTCGCGCCTAACGTGCAAATCCGAGTTCCGTTACAGCACTCCTTCCGAATCAACAGTTGCAAAATATTGCAAAATCTGTCGAGCCAATTCATATCCTTGTCTTCAAAATTAGCTCATTATTTTTGGTAAATAACGTTTTCAAGTACTGATACCTATTTAGCTGCATCCGGTTAGACTGGAAGCCGACCCCAACATAGTTGGGAAAAGGCTAGGCAGATGATGATGAATCTTTTATTTTCTCAATCTGATTGCATTAATATAGTAAATGAAATTGTCTCGGTTTTTGCTCTCCAAAAATACATGACATACTGTCAATAGATATGTGTTATTACCTTATTTCCTACTCGATTATATCGATGGTAGCGACCATTGCAATGCACGTTTCCGGATGACGTTAACGTTTATTTGTAGTAAACAGTGCTTTATTACTAGTAGGTAGTACGGTAGTACACGAAGTTTGATAATTGTCCCACGGGATCATACTACCGGGATAAAAAGTATCATAAGTGTTAATCTAGGTTATAAACTAACTGTGTGCTAAATTCCATCCGAATCCGTTCTGTAGTTTTTCCTTGAAAAAGTAACAAACATGAAACCATCCATCCATTCATCGATCGAATATCCTCACTAACTTTCGCAGTTATTTTTATTTATAATTTTTTTTTATATTAGTAGGTTGCCAGATATATAAAATATATAGGTATGGCAAGTAGATCGATGCAGCGGCGCGGCGAGTCGGCCCAAGGCCGAGGGGTGCGGGGGTGGCACATAGCACGCTAGCATCATACCAGTCCCTCGCAAGACGCGACGCGGCGTGCGTGCGTGCGTGCCAGTAGCTAGCAGCGACCGGCGCGCGGCATTAGTTTCATTCGAAAAATGTCTCGCTGGGGCGACGAGAAGACGTTGTTCTTCATCACGTGCTATAGGAACCACGAGTGTTTGTGGGACCCCACGTCGTTATACTACAAGAGTAGAGCAGCTCGCACGAATGCGTACTCATCATTACTGGAACAGTTCAACGACGATAAGATGACCGTGCAGATGCTCAAGATGAAAATCAAGAACGTCAGGACCACATACCACCAGGAGCTTAAGAAGATCAAATACTCGAAGCTGTCGGGAGCAGCGCAGGTGTACAAGCCCGCCTTAGTCTGGTTCGACGCGATGAATTCATTTTTGGGTGAAACTATGAAAGAGCCCACACTAATGGTGGGTACAACAAATGTTACACAAATAACTTATCAATCTGTCAATCGCAAGTCAGGGAAATTAATAGTTAAGCAACTTGACTACCAAGTTAAACAGTCCACAGGTAAATGGAAATCATAGCTTTAACAGTACCTATTTGACAGCAGTATCGCACGGCTGTAATCTACTTAGCAATTAATTTCCCCTGAATTTACCTACTTATACTTGTCATGCTGCCATGCTTTTTTATCTTTCTTATCTCCTAGCTCATCATCGTTTATCTCCTAGCTCATCATCGCTCATACCGCCACCGTCACATGCATACCTACGTCCACCATTTGGAATCGTTTCCATTGACGCGGAGATGAACGGAGTAGAGCGAAGAGGCGCAGGAATTGTTCAATCCTTGCTGAATTGACATCTATTCATTTGTTTCAGACTGACAAACCAACTTCAAAACGAATCGATGATTTTAAACGCAAGGTAATTTCTTCAAATGAATCATCATCACAAACTTCAACAGTCAATAATTTAGAACATAAGCAGGTGGCAAAACCACTCAGTGAACAAGAACCTGCTAGGAAACAAAGACTGATCGCCAAAAAACGGATGTCACGTCACGACGATGAAACTGATTCGGAGAAGTCTTATACTGCTAACCGTTTGGAGAATATATCGACAGTAGTGAACACTCCAGGTCTATGTGAGGATGAGTTTCATTTCTTCGGGATGAATGTTGCAGCTCAGCTAAGAAGTCTTCCACTTCACATAGCTCTACAGTTACAGACTGAGTTCCAAAATACATTATACTTGGCAAGAGTTGGTCAAACTTCTCTAACCGGTGGCGATATAGTAGGTACCACAATGCAAACGAATGAAGATGTAAGTGATAGCGGCTCAATTGATCACGATGTGGATGACAAGGAGTTCTCCCTGGACATTCAGAACGCGATTGAACATTCGATAGGGAGTCAAGTGTCTGATGAGGAGACTGTGTTTACAGAAGCTTGGGATGCGTCTTAGACCCGAAACATAATATTGTAACGACTAGGCTAGGGCAGAGCATAATAGCATTATAAGGACAAGTAAAGAGCCGGGGTTGCGGGACTGTTCGAAAGAGATACCGTGGCCCCGGAACACAAAGGGCGATGAAGGAACATGGATGGGTTTTAGTCAGTAAAAGTCTGACACTCCCTCCTGCTCCGCCCAGAGCGGGAGGAGTCATTTGATGATTTACATCCGGAAAAAAAAACAAAAAACAAAAAAAAAAGAGGACAAGTAAAGAAGTTTCGAAACACGACTACCTACTTTGTTTTTCTTTATAAATGGAAAGGATTTAATTGCATCACATTGAAGTCCTCACGTTGTGTTTTATTGTATTTAATAAACTACATAATTATAAGATTTAGTAGCAAGGAGCATCGTGTTACTCAGTAACTGAGATTTGGAGGTCAGATAGACAGTCCTTCCATGTGAAATAATACCTACTGGTTTATATGATTATTCAGCTGAGTAGCATAATAATACGGGGCCCGGGCCTTAAAATACGAGGCCAGTCCCAAAAGTACCCTGTGTAACTAAGAAAACCAAATCTTTTATTTATTTCTCTACGATTTTTTATTTATTACTCTACCCCAGCGGTTCTCAAACTTTTTTAGCAAGGAACCCTTTTGGAAACCTAAATATTTGACGGAGCCCTAAAATACGTTTGTTGCCTAAAATAATAAAAAAAAGTTGATGTGTACCTATTCTTTATTAGTAATCAAATAATCATGTCATTACTTAATATCTGTTTTTTTTTCTAAAAGTGAAACCTAGCTAAATCGATATTTATCACCCCCGAGACCCCCTGCATACTTTTCATGAAAATCGTTGGAGCCGTTTCCGAGATTCAGATTATAAATATATTCATATTATATACAATATACAAGAATTGCTCGTTTATAGGTATTAGATTAGATATCTAATGAGAGGTATGAAACTGTTTTTCATACATTAAAGTGTATTTTTCTTTGGTATATTTTTTAACTTATGGCCAGTATTTCCGCGGAGCCCCTACAGAGGCTCCACGGAGCCCTAGGGTTCCGAGGAGCACACTTTGAGCTGCTCTATCCATTTAACTCGATAAACATTTTATTAAAAAAAACTACTTTATTGCCCTGAATTTTTGCCTAACACTCGACTTCTTCACTACTTCTTTTTCTTCTATTTAGAGGAGTTGCTGTAGCCCTTTTGGACACAGCTTTTTCAGGTCCAAATTGTCGGTCAAGCAAGATACGATGAGTACAGCACTTTCTGAAATCCCTACCTTATCTGCTAGTTAGCGCACTTTCAATCGACGATATCCATTCTTCGGATTTTGTCACCAATAGGAAAGGCAAGAAATTCTAAACTTGTTTTTATACCTTAAAGATGTCTTGTATTGGCCCAAAGGCCCCCTCTAGTTTTAAACATTGTGGTAGACTTGTTTAACTTTCTAATACAACACTTATTTTACAATTTAATATTTTATGTAGCGTGTTTTTGGTGAAACGGAACGCAAATTCAAAACGCATCGTCGCCGGTAGTGACGTCAAACGCTTTGTGTCAAAGAAACACTTTATAAGATGTTATTATAATATTGTTATTGCAATATTTGCTTGAATAAAGCACATACATTTATTAAAATTATTATATTTAGGGTAAAAATATATGTAAACAAGGCAGATAGAGGGAAATGACGTCAACCGCTTTGACATGTTACGGACGTTTGTTGTAGAAAATTGTAGAAGTTTAATATTTTTTTGAGCGACAAGCAGTCGTAACTAACTTTAACTTAAAATTAACTTTTAATTATTTTCTTGTGTTGAGACTTTGATAGTACTGTATTTTATTGATTTAAGTGAAGAAAAAATACATGCATATTCCTTACTCTGGTGTAATTACGTATTTGGTCGAGTAATGCGATGTACATGTTTTAGTACAGCAATTCGTATGAAGAAGTGGCAGACTCTTCCAGAGTAGAATCTAACTCGGCTTTGATATTGATTGGACTGAAGTTTCTTAAATTCAAGTTTTGTATCACGTAACGGTGACCAATTTTCTCCATGTTCAAAAATTCAGTGACAGTGTTCGCTCTTTGGTGGTCGCAAAACAAGTTTTTAGATAAAACTCTAGCTTTTAGTTTTATAAGGTTGGTACTCTCTACCAAAGATATTATTTTCAAAAAACAACCGCCATTAAGTCAGGCCAGCTACTTCAAGAACTATGAATAAGGAGTTCGTATTCGGTACTTACGTTGCGATGGAAGACCTCCCACCGGTCAATGTGGCGACACTTGGGGGAGGCCTATGTCCAGCAGTGGACGTCTTTCGGCTGAAATGATGATGATGATTTGGTATTTAATAATAACGGCCTCATCAGAAGGCGTAAAGTCACCTAAAGGGCAATGGAGAGGGCTATGCTCGGAGTTTCCTTGCGCGATCGAATCAGAAATCCGCAAGAGAACCAAGGTTACCGACGTGGCCCAAAGAATTGCCATTCTAAGTGGCAGTGGGCAGGGCACAATGGCACATTGCTCGCAGAACGGATGGCCGATTTGGCCGAAAAGTTCTGGAGTGGCGACTGCGAACCGGAAGACGTTGCGTTGGAAGGCCTGGGAATCCGCACGGGACCGGTCAATGTGGCGATATCGGCGTCTGAAGGCTGAAATGATGATGATGATGATGAATAACGGCAAAAAAATTGCTTCATTGTACCTAATTGTAGACAGATGGTATTCCATAGGCGACATACCATACAATTGTCAAATAGTAACAAAGCAATCAAGGTGGGTGTGACGACTTGACGAGTTGTCAACTGAAATCATTGGAGCTGTGATGAGTTTTTTATGACAGCAGAACAATAAGTAAGTAGCTGATTGCGAGGGGACCGGCCGAGGTAGGCGCGGGTTTTTGTCGGGTTTTAATCTGTGCTCGTGCAATATATGTATATAATGTGGGTGTTTCAAGTTGGTAACTACAGGGAGTTAGCGTAACACTGGTTAGTATCCTTACTCTTCAATTTCAATGGATCTGACTCACAAGTCTACGAACGGTCTAGTTAGTAGTACATAGACTGCCTCGTTGGTGTAGTGGCCCCAAGCGCTACAGACAAACGCTCCTGGGTTTAATTCCAAGGTCGGGCGAGGAGTTATTGGGTTTTCCCATCAGGAATTTTGGTAAGTAGCAATAGTAGGTAGCCCAGAGTCTGGATTTGTGCCCGAGATATGACAATAGACTTAGATAAGAGATAGATAGATGGAAAATGTTCACAATGTAAACATTTTCCAGTTACAACAAGAGTACATGTGGTGTACTAGGTGTGTATTGTGTCCCACTCCCCCTTACCCTTCGGGGTTGAGACTGCTGAGAGCCATATTGTTGACGATTACAAAGTGTTCCCATTACCGTATTTAAATATGCAGCCTGTAAACAAAGAAACTGCCCCCATGAGTGAACCAGTCGGTTTATTGTTAATTTAAATAGTTCGGGGTGCAGTGGGGTGCATTGTCCACCGGCGGAGTGGTACCGGTCCATTTGACAATGCGTTGCAATACAACACGTTTATAACAAAAAATGTAATGATGCATGCTGTGGAGCGTGGAGCTCACGTTACATGTTATAATAATGTTTTCAATACACTTCCTCGAAAACTGTTTCTTATCGTGGTACGATTAGGTTCAACATGCAATGTATTACACACACGTGCGATTTTTTTCATTTTCCAACACGTGTGCGGGAATGAAAATTGCCACAGATAACTATACCTATACTTAGTCCAAATTGGTTCAATGCCTATAGTCGAAGGTGAATGTTTTTTTAATTTCGGCAAAGCAATGCGTCTGCGTATGCGTATGCGTCTGCGTACGGCGTAAATATTTTTTGAATATTCAAATTGTGTTTATAAATAGAATATCATCGATAGACATGATTATTTAAAACTAATATTTACTTTTATTATCAAATTAACATTTATTTGTGTTTTAAATTTAAAAATAATAAAAAAAACTATTATTATAGTAGGCTGTTTAGCGGCTTCATACCTTTGCTTCTCTATCAACCTGGCGAAAAAACGCTGTTTAAATTAAAATCGTTGTTTCATAATAATTAATTACAAAAATATTTATCGTTCTTTTATTTTATTTCTTCAAAAGTGTATTGAAAAAGGTGTATTGGGAGAGCAGCGGTGGCCCAGTGCCCAGTGGTGGCGGACCCTACTTACGAACAGTAAATCGTGGGTTCGAACCCAGACAGGCGCATTACTTTGTGTAATTTATTTCATCACCACTGCTCTCAAAACGGTAAACATCGTGAGGACACCGGCATGTCCAGAACCAAAAATTCTAAGACATGTGACATCTACCAATCCGCACTGGGCCTGCGTGGTGGATTATAGCCCATTCCCTCTCATAGAGAGGAGGCCTGTGTCCCAGCAGTGGGAACATTAATACTTAGGTTGATGATGATGATGATGTATTGAAAAACGTCGTTTGATACACGCGGACATTTGTTATTGCAGTTCTCGGCTCAAAAAAACCCTCGCCTACGGCTCGGCAGTTAATTTTGCCTCGGATGCAATAACGGTGCCGATTTGGAGAGGGAACGTAGAGCGCTGGCTGTCAGGTGTAACATGCTGGCCCGCAGGTTCGCACGGTGTACGAAAGAGGTTAAAATAACATTGTTCAGGGCATACTGCCAGTCGCTGTACACGTGCGCCCTGTGGGTCAGTTATACACAGGGCTCGTACAGTACTCTACGAGTCCAATATAATAACGCGTTCCGGGTATTGCTGGGGTTGCCGCGCTTCTGTAGCGCGTCTGGGATGTTCGCGGACGCACGCGTTCCGGATTTCAGCTCGCTACTGCGTCAGCGAATCGCATCACTGATGCGTCGGGTGCGCGACAGCCCCAACAGCCTCGTGGCTACTGTAGCCGGCAGGATGGATGGCCAGATAATGTGTCGCTGGGTGTCGGCACACAGACCGTCATCCAGATATGTGTTATAGTTTTTTTTTTTAGTTAGTAAGTGCCAAGTTTGTTTTATTTTTGTTTCGTGTTTTTATTATGGATCTATGGTCTGAAAATAAAGATATTATTTATTTATTTTATTTAATAACAAACTTGAAAAAAAAGTACTATTTTGTAGATCGTATGTAAATTGGTGTGAAGTTGCAGAAACTTAAATAAATGATCATTCTATAACAAAACAGTTTTTTTTTTTTTTTTTCAGAATTACCTGGTACCTGGGTACCTATTTTTAAATTATGGTGATTTTTCTTTTTATAATTCCATCTACTATTTTATTAATTAAGGCACCACATATAAAGGCCAGTTAACAAACCAGTCAACAAAAAAAAACAATTGATAGTAAACAAATCCATCCACCAAATCGATTGGACACCAAAAACTTTTTAGGAACCCGAGTTTATCCGAGATAGTCGAGCTACATGGACCACAACACTTGGATACAAATTGCAATAACAATTTGATAGTTTCAACAGAGCTTTTTCACTTTTTGGTTTAAGTGAAGCATTTATATTGTTTGGTTTACTTTTTTTTCAATATCTTACCTTTGTTTTGTGAATCAAGAGATGAAATAGGTCGCAATTTCCTGAAGAAAAACTTACTTAAATGGATGGACTTTATTGGTAAGGTCTAGGGTCCACTAAATTTTATAAACAAATAGACGTGACGGTATGATAGTGTATGGCCCATTGGCCAACCCATCAATGATAGTGACTCATTCAAATTTGTTTTTCTGCAATTAATTGCATTGAGTATGGAAAATTTGCAGGTTGACGAAAACAAGTGTGATAAGATACTGATAATATGTCATTGGTCATTATCACTTTACGTCATCTTTTGTCGTTATCAATCTAATCTAGCATAAGTAGGTATCGGCAGATTTCCAGTTATCTGTTCCAAAATACTGCATTGCTGTAATCACCACCAAATTGTTGACAATCAGCATGTGAATATCACGATTTCTACCTACATCTCCATGTTATTATCTTCGGTAAATAAGTGGTAATGATCAATTTATGTTATCAAACATAATGTGTGATGGATGAGGCTGTTATAGCAATAAAAAACACGGATAAGTTGATGTATTAAATAATATTATGTACTTAAATTAGTTGTATTCAATGTTTGCAAAGAGCATCCAGTTTTTACAAATCTTGGATCGTGCGAATAAAAAAGAACTAGATGATCCTATATAGTGCACCATCCCACCGGTGACCGGAGCGGCGCGGCGCGGGGCGCGGGGCGCACTACAAGCAAGCAGTTACGATCAATTTACTCGCACTAAAATACACTATTTTTTCGCTAATGATGTCGATTCTGTTGTGCACAAACTAAACTTAATTTAGGCTATAGCTATCTTTTTCTCTCTAATATAAAGAGAAAGAGACGGACGTAATTTAGAGCTGTCAAATTTAGTTGGAACTAATATTTTCATACAAATGAAGGGTGCACGTAAAAACATGTCGACTAAAAGCGAGGTGACGCGCAAGGCATAAACTAGTTTGACATCTCTAACTTAGTTAAAGAAAGAAAAGAAGAGTGTAGTGCGTAGCGTATACAACATGGCGATCTTGTATTTGTTTTCAAATTTATTAAGAGCTGGAACAACGAAACTTTTTGTTTTTCATGGTGTTTACTGATTTGCTTGAAATCCGACAGAAGTAGCATTAGGAAGCGGCCATATTCGACAGCACGTCTGATCAACAAGACTAAAAGCAACATGCAGAAAACGTACCTTCTATCGAAATAAAGTCATCTCATTACCAATTTTGGGCCACAACCATATTTTTATATCTGCAAATCGGTATAGATAACCCTATAAAAAACTAACCGTAACATATTTCCCAATCCGCGGTCGATTGGACCCAAACGTAACCCGATCTTAACTGACAAAAGGATCCATGCTTTTAATGTTTTATTCTTTTTTCCATCGTGGCTCTATACGGGCTCTTTCAAAAATGTCCAACTTAGATATGTAAGGGTATTTTATGACCCCTTGCGGTGTGAGTTTCGATTGTACACGCTTGTCACATAAAGGGTTATGGAATTAAAACTATTGATGGTATCCCGATGGTATCTATCTATATGTTTATTGTGAGACAGGGTTTAATGTGTGAAACCACTTTTATTAATGCTAGCGTAGGTTTAATGCCATTCTTGTTTGTTTGGTGAATAGAACCTTCGGGTGTGAGATGACGTAGTTTTGAGCACACACTGTTAATGGTCAGAGTCAGTCCTCCCTGGCACATGGACATTTGGTTTACCAGCATAGGGCCACATTTGTTTTACCTGTGGAGTAGGTGGACACCGAGTGACTAAGCACCAGCGTCGCTAATTTTTGTGATCACCATTCGGCTACGAAACTCAAGCTACGACGTTGATAAAATACCTACTATAAATACTAAGATGTAACTGTTGGTTACAAATATTATGTATCCTGTGTGCACAGCCCGTGCGGTCCGGATCCGGTGCTCAGCCGGAAGGTTATCAAGGAACCGTGGACCATTAGGCGCTTTACACCCCACGCCCGAAGCTGGAACTTACTCATTTACAAGAGTTTAGTAGAATTTTATCGACCTCATGGAGCTAAGCTAATGACACTTCATTTAAAAAAAAAATTAAAAACCTGACTGTGTAAAGAACAACTTTAAATAAAAACTGAAAAGAAAAAAACAAGTTCAGGAAACAGGACATATTGAGTATTGACTGCAACAGTCGGGACCCAAATTGGATGGGTTGTTGGTAACTTGTTTTTTTTTCTTTTCAGTTTTTATTTAAAGTTGTTCTTTACGCAGTCGAGATTTTAATTTATTTAAATTATCAGACATTACGAATCTAACGACACCTCTTAAGTTAAAATCCATCGAGCCGTTCAGGCCACAGAGCGTGCCAAACAATTATACATACTCTCGTAAAACATAACCCTCCTTCTGGCGCAGTCGGGTAAAAACTACTTGCATCGATACTGTAGGACTCGGAGGCATGAGCCGTCGCCGTCGCCGCATATGTAGTTCCAGCGGCAGAGTACGCTAAACAAGATCCCTTCCTAGAGGGCTCGAGTTTAAACCAACTTGGATATTATTGAGTGGGTTAACGACGATCTAGGTACCTACCTACATCGATGGAACCTACAAGTCACTCCTATATCATCATGTGTGCGCCATACCTCTTCCCTGCTCAACTCTACCAGGACTCACAGGCGCGAGGCGTAACGATACGCACCCGATACATTATGAGAGTTAAGGTGCAAGTTGGCAGCGGGCGACATGAAGCCGCCGCAGACCACGTGTCGTCGCTTTACGTCGCCGCCTCATGTCGCTGCAGTCATGATTTCGAAGCCGACTGCAGACGACCGCTGCAGATGGAATCCAGTTTAGAAGCTAGTGAAAAAAATAAACTCGCTCGACGACCTACGTGTCGTTGCTCCCCAGCGTCAGCGACACTACTGATCTGCTGCGGTCGGGCGACACTTGCGTCTGCCGCCCGACGACGACGCGTCGCTAGCTTCATGTCGCTTGCTTCGGAGGGAATTTCATAGAAATACATAGAAACCAGTAGTGTCGCTGCGAGACGTCGTCTGCGGCGGCTTCGTGTCGCCCGCTGCCAACTTGCACCTTTAGTTTCGCAGCACTCTTTTGTTCCCCATGCCGCATGCCATCACCGGACATCTTTCCTGTGAGTATACATACACGGGACAACACGGGCATGGTGTAAGTATGGCTGGTGTTTACAAAGGGATGTTTTAGCCTTGCTTGAGTGTGTGCGGGGGAGACATGCTATTTACGTAGCCGTTCCGCTGACGACTGCCGAACGCGTTGCGGTAAACTTGGGATCGGTTAAAAATATCTTTATGAGCTTTCACATGAAGTACGTTTAAAATGTGGCAAATTGTTACAATCTGAGAGATCTATAAGCATCACAGCGTAGTACCTACCTAACCAATACTATAACTTTGCAGTCTGTGTCAGGGGTTGTTTGTGAGTTACTGTTTCTTAATTTGCCTTTTTCTACGTGCCATCACAGAGTTTCGTCATAAGTTTGAAGTTTTTCCACAGCTGAACAAGATGTAAGTACTATAATGAATCTGATATAATCCCCAGACTTCAGTTAGAAGTGCTAAGTCTATAAATGCTGTTTTTCACTTCTCTAGTATAAGTGTAAGTAGTGTTGTTGTCGGCCGACTAATGTAGGTGTATGTTTATCACAAACTGTGCGACGAGGCAAAACAAAGAGAAACGAAATAAGGGCGCGACTTAGCGGCACAGTAATGTAGGTTTACAAAAGTTAATAACATATAATATAATATCCCCGTGTTTATATATAACAAGGGCTGAACTAATTTTTTGAGCCAGTAACTTTGGCGTAAGATAAACAACGTACAAGATAAAATTCTAAAATTACTCCGACTCCGTAAGGCGGGGCCGACAAATTCACTGACATGAACAAAATATTCTTGTATCTTGGCTGACTTCATGAATTTCATCAAGATGCGTCGTCTCCCTCCGTCGCTCGGCGGCGTCTCGCTTACACTCAATCTCCATTATAACGATAAAGCGACATTGAGCGTGAGATTGCCTGTGCAAGGCTCTCTTCATATTTTCACTAGTCAGAAATTTTCCGCTACACGATTTTGAACCTTGTGGTTTGGGTTGTAGGGAAAAAATCGGGGGTTGTTATTCGCAGAGTGAAGTTGGTGGTTGAATAAGGAAGTGTTTTCCTGTGAGAGTAAAGTCGGTATCAGCGGGGCTGTCAGCTGAGGCCACACGCCGCGCGCGGGATATGTTGCGGTGCGGGTGGGGAGGGAGGGGACACTACTCCCACTTCAAGGGAAGGGTGTCACTAAATCACGACGTAATTGTGAATACGTTTTTAAATGTTGCGTCAGATAAAGGTGTACCTATGTGGAACGTACGTATTTTTGCCAGTAGGGGTAGCTTCCTGTTTACTTCAGCTTTTACACTTTGTAGCTTATTCAGTATCAGGCAAACCGCTTCAATAAGCATTTGATGTTTATTTTTCGGTTAGTTAAATCATTCGGAATTGAATGTGACATTACGTGCTGAATCATTGTTTCGATTATTTAAGATTAGTATTATAAACTGAGTAGCAAATATCCAATGCCAAAGTCTACTTACGCACCGTTTTTTGCAGCGACATAAGTAATCGACATACACATTAAAACATCCCATTCCCCGTCCGTCCTGCATGACGCACAAATCAATTGATCCCTCTCATCTCGCACACTCCACCACGCGATCCCCTCAGCCTCACTACCAGTGAGGACACACATCTGCATGCGATGGCTCGAGTACTCTTCAGCTACCATCCATGACGTTCGGAACAAGCTGCTCGGTAGGTACAAGGATTGTGGTGAACTTTGTAGTCATGATGTTTTATTAACAAAGCAATTAGTATTAGAAGAAACTGCCTCGTTGGTCTAGTAGTCGCAGAGCGTTCTGCTATGGGTCAAATATCTTATAATAATCCTAAGATTTCTAAGGATCCCATAGTAAATTGACACTGCTGAATTATACCTACTACTATACCGTTATAAATAGGTAGGTACCCATAGGTAGGTCTCCAGAATATCAAACAGAGAGAAGACTCTGCTCCTCAGATAATCCCTCCATTGGGCTTTATGTTCATGCAGATACGTAATATACTCGTATGAATGAACCCGCCGACCGAAATCGTCCTCTATTCATCGCGGCGTGTGTGCCGAGGAGCTCTAGCTCTGTGCAGCCCCGTCGGGGGCGTCCGTGAAGGAATGCTATAAAACTATGTGTGTTTGAGGGACGGAATTTTTTGTTACAATATTTTTACTTTTACGTAATGTTAGTGAAGGTGGTTTAGGTGAGGTCGGTATTCACGGTTTGGCTAGAGGTTGTTGCTAGCTTGTGTTTTGTGGCTTTGTTCTTTCAATGGGGTTATAATATTTTAATGAAGTTAATATGGGTAATGGTGGCTAGGTAGGCTACATAGATTTTACCAAAATAGTTTAGAAATTTATCATCAAATACTTACATAAGTACTTATTTCAATAGATAGGATAGGTACTTAACTGAGCATTAGGCCTGAAGCCAGTGCCAGTGTAGTCTAGCAAGAGCTTGACTAGATACTTAAAGATGAATGATTGTGTGAATAAAACAAATAGGTAGACACTTAAAGATCGGATATAAGAGTATCCCCGAATCCTTTTTTAGAACACGTAGGTAGGTATAAGAAACCCTTAAAACCACCGATAAAATCAACCGATCATCAATCTCCTCAACCCAATTCTCCTTAAAAACTTGACGCCTACAGTTCCCGAGTGCTCCCGATTCCGTCCGAATCCTCCCGATTGCGCGCGATTCCCCGGCATTACAAACTGGGCCCTTAATATTTATGTCTTTACGCACATATCTAGCCCCCTTAAGGGACTCGAGCCACTCCAAATGTCAATTAATGTCACAAGGTACCCATGTCCCACTAAATATTCCGCATAAAGTCGGGGCTCTCATACACGCAGATTTAGAACGTATAATATCCTATTTATAAAACGTCAAACCTATATTTGGATTAACAAAGGCAGTTAATGTAAGCTCAAGTAATTTGTGGTTTTAACGAAGTTCTAAAGGGCTGGGGTTAATGAGAGGCTGTGAATGATCTTGTTATTTTGTAGCAGAAGAATATTCTTATATAACAATCTGAATCCTCAGATAGTTATATAGGTAGTTAGTTGAAACTCACTGAAAAAAATAAAACAGGAAAGAGTAAATTCATATCTATTGTAAATCTAGGTTTATTGATTATTAGTATCAAAAGTAAGTATCCTAATTCCTAACTAATATTGAAATAATGTGATTGTGAAAGTAAGTTTGTTTGTTTGTAACGCCTTTCCGCCTTTCGTTACGGTTTACGATGAAATGACCAAACTCATAAAGGTGCAGTAATTACTTTTTCAAGGTCAAAGTCATTCCTGCACCTTTATGCGCTTTGAGGGTTGTATTGATAATTTTGAAGATTATAATTCTATAAATACATACGTCTTCCAGTCGCGAGCAATATTTTAATCAACATACAACCTAGCACTGGCTTGCAAATTGCAAAAAACGTAAGAAAATTTGAATTTCGCGGGCTACCCTGAAGCATCCACCCTAAACCAAGACCTGGCTTAGGACATCGGGATGTTTATTCCGCTGGGACGTTCCCGCTGCGGACTAAGCCGGACGAAGCCGCGAGCACAAGCTAGTTTTGATATAAGTACTTACTTACATACATATTTCCAAAAAAGAACAAAAAAGTGAAAAATAACTTTAGCTTCAGAAGTCGGTGACCTTTGTTTGATTGATTTAGTTTTTTTGTCACCGACTTCTGAAGCTAAAGTTATTTTTACTTTTTTGTTTTATTTTTTGGAAAAAAGTATTTTATTTTTCACTTTTAGTTGTAATGTATCCTATAAATATTTGCTATGCAAACTTCAATTTGAAGTAAGCCCAAAAAAGGTAAATCGTTGAGGAATTTCGTCGACTGTCTATGGTCCCCATCATCAGACCTGTAATGGCACTTATAACCCATATGAGTGCAAAGTTCTCATCAATAGAAATGAATTAAGTCCAAACACAAGATACCTATAAGCTACTGTAAAACGTTGAGGAGTTCCCTTCACTGTCCTTCGTCTTCATCATCAGACCCCTAATGACAGTCACAACCCGTCTAGGTGTAAAGTTCTAATCAATACAAATTAGTCAAAGCCAAACACCAGGTAATTGCTGTAAATCGTTGAGGAGTTCCCTCTACTGTCTTTCGGCTCCATCATCAGATCGACTCCAGAACTGCATTAAATAGTAGTGCTCCAGTACGATTTTCGAAGGTTCCCCTCGATTTCTCTGGGATGCCATCATCAGACCCGAAGAACGACAAAGTTATCCGCGAACACTCATAAAAAATAAAAAATACACACATCAAAAGTATCTAGGGATCAACATATATTTTTGCAATAACTTTTCTCCTGATTGATATTAATTAAAATTTTCTTTAAGGATTCATCAAATAAAGTGTTTTCGTTTGTCACAGTAACGATAAACCAAGTCACCTTTGCATTAATAAAGAAATTTGCCATTTTCCTAATAAAGGGATTTTTGACATTTGAACCACTAACATTAAAGTTCGAAAAAAAGACTGAAATAACAGTTTTCTTTAAAATTTTATTGGGTAACTTAAACAATTAATAATCCGTGTTTCTACCGCGAACACTAACAACACAAGAACATCGGTTTGGCATACTCAAAATGAGTTCATCCAAATCACGCTGTGGAATGGCCGCCCATGTTCGTTGCAACAACAAAAAAAGGTCTTCTTGCGACTGGATACCCTCCATATTCGGCAGAGCTCTTCTCTGTAGCATATCCCATGCATGCTCAATCGGGTTCAAGTCTGGCGACTGAGCAGGCCAGGGCAGGACATTGATGTTAGCTGCGGCGAGAGTCTGTCTTACAACTCTTGCGGTGTGCGGTCGTGCATTAACTGAAATAAGGGACCGATTTGCACTTGTAGAGGAACGATGACGTCTGATACAATCGTCTCAGCATAAATTTGAGCGTTGAGGTTGCCTCTGATCCAAATCAACTCAGTTCTTCCGCCGATCCAAATACCCGCCCATACCATGATGGTTCCACCACTATAAGGATGGACTTCCTGGCAGGATTTTAATCGCTGTTGGCGTCCAGGGGTTCTCCAGTGTCGTATACGTCTTGTATCCGGTCTCATACCAAAACGAGACTCATCAGAAAAGCACACGAAACGCCATTGTTCTTCTGCCCAATTTCTGTGTTCAAGAGCCCATTGATATCGAATCCTACGATTGTGCATTGCTATAGGTGGTACCCGTAGCGGTCTTCGGGAATGAAGGTTCACTTCATGCAAGCGGTTTCTGACTGTTTGGTCGCTAATTAAGTTCCCTGAAGAGTGATGAAGCCTCACGGCTAACATCATGGCGGTTATTGTTGGAGCTCTTCGAGTTAAGATTTGAATGTATCGGTCTTGTCTCCGTGTGGTGCAGCGATACCGTCCTCCATGGCGCTCAGCCACGGTACCAGTGCTTCGGTAACGTGTCCAAAGTCGACTGATAACACTCTGACTTGTATTCAGAGCTAAAGCTACAGTACGTTGCCGGGAACCAGCTTCTATCATTCCCACGGCTCTGAGCATTTCTTCCCTGCTTAAATGACGTCGCCGCTCCATAATAACGTTGGTTTTAATCAGTAGTAGGGAAACAGTAGCACTAATAATGTCTTCAATGCGTTGTATGTTTTTATAGGGAAAATATTGACAGCTTATTTTCATCTTTTACTCGAATTTGATTGAGAGTTCCTGATTCAAATTATGAAATGCACCAAAAAGGATCCATATAAATTTATAAAATCATAAATTTATTACAAAGCCACATCTCAATCTCAAGAAATCCGCATAAAAATGCTTGATCCCTAGACATTTTTGATGTGTGTATATAAACGGTCGAATTGAGAAACCTCCTTTTTTAGAAGTCGGTTAAAAACATAAAGGATAGCAACAACATAACACGAACCACGTAACGAATGGCGAGCGATGATCGAGAACAAAACGTGGACGCGGGCCGTGGGGCCGTGGGGCCGTGGGGCCGTGGGGCCGTGGGGCTCCTACTGCGAGATTGGTTGACGATATTACGGAGAGCGTGAGTTATGGGGGCGATTAGCAGGCCCAGGGCTTCGGCACGAGACAGATGTGATGATTCGGCTGGACACATAGCTGAATATGATGCCAATAATATTATGGGATACATTTAAAACTGCGACGTAAGTTCACGTTTTTACACTTATGTAAAAGTTTTAAAATATTTATAAATTCTATTGTTCAACATGTTAAGTTTACCATTGTAGCTCCAAGACTATTGTACCTACAGGACACAGGTACTTACGTACTTCACTAAAATCAATAAGCTCTGCTACTCACAGACTACCCCGCCATTTTCTCTGCCACAAATGGCATTTCCTCGCTCCGTGATTTCCAAACACAAATTATTCTTGACGTTATCTATTTCCCTTACCGTATTCGTCGAATTGTCAGAAGAGAATAAAGTTCCTACAAATAAAATTATTATAACACAAAAGAACATTATTTTACAAACATCAAGTTAACCGAAAGGTTTCAAAACACATAATTAGTTTCGTGTTCAAATGAACAAGTTCTTACAAATAATATACTTGGTTCTGTTCCACAGTGCGCCCACAACTGCTCGCTTAGTAGACAAAATTATTAATTCAAATGCTTGCTCGAACGAGACCGAACTTACTAAAAGGTATTCGAATTTTGGCCATTAACTTAGTGAGCTATTCAAGACTTGTCTGCCAGCGAGTTCCGCGTATCTAACGAATTTTCGTTTCTAATAACATCTGAGCGATGCAGTCAGCTGACTTCCTGCCACCCTATCATTACACGTATTCAAGCCAAATTGAACCATGTCGGTTAAACGCTACATCTTATTTTCGGGTAATAAGGGTCCCACCTAAGTCAAGAGCGTAGCCGAAACAAAGAAGGAATCAGCTGTTCGCCACGCAATATCGGTGTTCGGGGTTGAGAGGGTGAGAGGGTGACAGTGGATTTTTAAATAATTAATAACGTAAGTACGTAATTTGTTATCGAAGACAAAAGCAATTCGCAAGCATTGTTAGGGTTCCGTACCTCAAGAGGAAAAAACGGAACCCTTATAAGATCACTTTCTTGTCCGTCTGTCCGTCTGTCACTACCGATATACTGAGGTCTATAGTCCCTATTGTATAAAAATCAAGGTCCTGAGTCAACACGATAAAAAGATACGGGCAAATTTATATTTTCGCGAAAACTTGTACCAACATTTACCTTAATTTTCAAAAAAAAAATTATTTTTCGGACTTTTTCCCTTTACATGTGCTGTAAGACTTTTTGCTTTTAACCAAAATTGTCAATTCTAGGTCAACCGGAAGTACCCTATAGGTTTTGGATCGAAAACCAATATGGTAGTTCCCGTTGACCTAGAATCACGAAATTTGGCAAAAGGCATGGTCTCACACAACACATGTAAAGGGAAAAGTCTGAAAATCGTAAATATGTAGTTTAATAACAAAAAAAAAGCTATTTTACAATAACAAACTTATTATTTGCGGTTGGAGCAATAGCCGCTTTTAGGGATCAAAGAGCAGTTAAGTTTGTCCTTTAAAAAGAATGTACGCAACCCTCGGTGCGCGAGTCCGACTCGCTCTTGGCTGGTTTTTTATAAAAGAGAGAAAATTCACAAGTGTGAGCGGTGCGAAACCGCAGGCACAGGGGAACGAATTTAGCGAGGTATCCGAAACGGTTTTTGATCTGTTACACTTTTGTTTAGGAGCTTTAGGATCCTTATCGATGTGGTAAGTAAAAAACGGACGTAAATCTCTCCAAATCGCATCCAAACAGAAATAAAAATATTACGAAATGGCGGAAAATTCAAACAATCCCGTATAATATTTATATAAAAGGGGTAAATTACGCATTCTCGCACGGAATAAGCGCCGAAAACATCGTATACGAAGACGATGAACCCTGCAGCTCTGCACGTCTCCGGCATTCCAAATGTATGTTGATAAAACAATAAAGAGAGCGACCATAAAAAGGAAGCCTTTTTATACGTAGAAGCGTTAACATACAAAACACTAGCGAGCATACATACTAGTAGGTCCGTATCCTATATTTTATGACACTAACTCAGTCTTAATATCGAGGACGATAAAGCGACGCCCTTCGTTATTTTTTCGCCCCCCGCGTGCGCCCGCAGAAAGTCGTAAACGAACAATTTTTATGTAGCGCGCATAAAAGTTGCCAGTTGAAGTGCGGGGTTAAAAAATTGCAGCTGTCAACCGTCACAGAGCTGCGAGTGGCAAATGTTATTTATTGGCAGTCCCGAGCCGCAGGTTCCGGACACTGATGAAATATGTGACAGATACCTACCTACTATCTCGGAATGGGATTAAATCTGTTTCAAGACTAAACTATTTTGGCGAAATATCGCATAGAGCAGCTAGAGGCTCGTGATTGATAGATAACCTTTTTTCTTGTTATTTTTTTCAAAACTGTTTAGTAAAGCTTTGGTTTTAATGGTTAACTAATTATTTTCTCTCTCTACAAAAACTTGGACGTTAAATGGGAATCGCTTTTAAAACAGTAATTTTACGTCATGTTTACGATTCAGTAATAAAACTATAGTTTTTAACGTGTAAAAGGTTAATAGACCATTTTGACAATTTATACTCATAATAACGATACAATAAAATGTTGTCTTCCCTATTGGGATTGGATGAGAGCAGCGGGCGCCCAACAGCCATGCGTCCAATAACTCGTCGTTAAAGTGTTTTACACCGATTATTACTATCGCAGGAAACACTCTAAATGCTATAATTCTCGAACAAAAGTCGTGATAAAATCAAAAGTTTCAGAAAATAAAAATAAAGTAATTTATATTTTACGACGTTATTCTGAATGGCAAGGAAGTGAGAGCTTCAAAGTACAATTTCAGTAAATTATGACTACAATTCGATTTGTGGATGACAGGAGCCGTGTGCACCAGCAGGCTGGGTGCCGGGACTGCCGGGTACTGGCCCCGGTACTCACGAGGGTGGCGGGAGGACGGAGGGTGTGCTACTGTGCTGTTTGAAATTGCGGTATTTAATTTCAAAACATTAGGATTGTATTGTTTAAGGTACTCGTAACTTATGCAAATCAAGTAGGTATTGTTGCTCTCACCCAACAGTGTCATCCCACTCTACTGTCAACATTTTTAATAAAATAATGTGAACAAGAAACTTATTTCAATATCAGATACTTACGTTCAAAAAACTGTTGATCTATTATGCAGAGCTACACGTTTCTTGAAAGGCTATATAAACTGTACAATTAAAGCCCATTAGTCTCATAGTTTAGCCAACAGCTATAACTCAAGATACGAGTCCGGCCAGTTTATCTGCGGACACCGGACGGCCGGACGGCACCGGACGGCGCCGGACGGTAATGGCGTGCGATAACAGCTAGCAGTTATTGTAGAAATGTGTGGGTTTTTGTGCTATTCTCTTTCTGCCTGTCTGTCTCTGGTGGCCAAGAGGGGCTGGGATATCAGTAAGGTATACAGCGGGACGCGGCGCGACGCTACTCAGTGGTAACAACACCGGTATCAGCTGCCATCTTATTCAAGTGAAACTCCAGATATTATGAGGCCTGCTGTACATGCCTTTAGTTATTAAGTTTCCATTGATCTAATATCTAAAGCTACTTGATCTATGCACACTGAAGATCCACTGTTATTGCTCAGAGCAGTCCCTATAGGTTGTGCAATCACCAATCTACTCCTCATTGATCGTTATCTAACACACGAAAATAAACCGGTTTCGGAAGTGAACTCCCCCTGAAGTAAAACAATCGTCCGACAACTGCTTGTGACCACTGAACAGAAACACGCAGAAGTCGCACTTGTTGTTGTTGCTGTGGCGCGTTTGTTATACTTCAGTCAGTTACATTCCATTTTTACATGGCATCTGCGGCTGTCATAGAACCCGGATAAACAGTAAAAGCAGTCTCCAATATTATATTAAATATTATATTATTTATTATATTCTTTAATATTATATTATATATTATATTATTTATTATATTCTTTAATATTATATTAAAGAATAATCTGCAATCATTATGTCAAATAAGCACTGAAGAAAGTAACAATAAAATGGTTGAGAAGGAAGACGACACTGCTACAAGGAAGATAGTGCCAAAACTGAAATATTTCTTGATACATTTTAACGCAACCACCGTAAAAGTGGAAAAAGTGGGAAGGCTGATATAGTAATAAATAAGGAGTATTCAAGTTTAGAGTAAATTATAGGTTACTTCTAGGCAAGCGTACACTATCTTCGAACACTTTGATACTAGACAAGATAGTGGCAAAAGATGTCGATGTGATGCTAAATGTCTTACCCTTAAAATAATCCAAGGTGTTATTCGTGCATTATCATCATCATTTCAACCGGAAGACGTCCACTGCTGGACATAGGCCTCCCCCAAAGTGTCGCCGCATTGACGTCACGCCAAGTGCGACTCGCATCCAGCGAATTCCCGCAACCTTCACCCGATCATCGGTCCACCTAATGGGAGGCCTTCCAACGCAACGTCTTCCGGTTCACGGTCGCCACTCCAGAACTTTTCGTGCATTATGCGGAGTAGATATTCTGTATTTCCTCAGCAGCTATACTAGTGGGCAACTGTTTACGACGCAGCTCGCAGCCCGGAGAAACACCCACGACTTACGACTTCCACTGATTCCAGCTACAAACTTTACGTTTCCGTTACTTGAGTGTCGAAGCCAAAGCAACCGATTGTTAATCGTGCTCTGTTTGTTGTTGCGGTCGCATGTTCGTGCGCACACTTAGGTGGTACTGTGTAGCTAGTAGGAGGACGAGTGTACGTAGATGTCTCTTGGATGCTCATAATTTAGGTGTAAGGACTCAGAAAGAATATAACTTGTATTTTTGGGCTAAGACTAGAAGCTTATCGGGTGTAGGTATATGATTTATTGGGCCTCTCTCATCTGGTAGCTTGCGTTACAACAATTGTGTTTCCGACCTGGCTAGCCATTTTCAGGTAAATAGAAAGCAAGGTTCAGAGGGGAAACTATACAAATCAGTTACCTTATACGGTCAAAAGCCACAAGCAACAGTATTAAGTTCCATAATTATTTTAAAGCTAATTTATAAGATGAATAGGCTTTGAACTGTGAACCGGTTCATTTAAAGGAATTACGATCACATGAATCTGACTTAACTTCAGTTGACCTCCAAGCTCCAACTGATTCCAATTACTTTACGATCTCCAATTATATTTTAATGCATTTCTGAGCTCATTTGTAAATTAATCTTGAAGTTGTCACATTACTTGTTTGATAGAATCATGAAACAGGTTTTTCCTTATTATAATTTATAATTAAAGACTAATATAGTTTTAATTAGTTTTCGAAGTAAGAGGCCATAATAAAATATTTAAACTCTTCCCCAGGAGGAATCGTACGTCACACAAAAGAGAGATTGATTTGAAAATATCTTACTCGTCATTGGGTGGACATTGAATCATTAAAAATACTCCTGGTGTGGCTTGATTAAGTGTTCTTTCAGCGAGAACGACTGTGGAAAAGTCAGATATTATTATGCAGGACCGATACGAGCTTCCGAAAAGTAACTACGTAATAGACATAGGAATCGCTGTGGTAGCGCGAACAGACGGCCCATCCAAGAGAAAGCACTAGGATAGCCCAGGGCCTGGCCCTCAGGAAATTATGGACTTTGAAATGATGGTCCTAAAACAGACGATCAGTAGTTTAGTTAGATACGCGATCATACATCTGAATGCCTGACTGTTAATAAAACTCATCCGATTCTATCATCTCCAAGGAACATTGCAACGTTGGCATCCTCAAGAACTACCCTCTCCCATCTGTCACGGACGTTCTAACATCCCATTCTGACACATCCGATACAAAGATATATCTAATTAAGGAAAACCAGTAACGTCTAGTACATAGCTGGCTGATACTTATACCTACCCGATATAGCAAAGAGGTCGCAGCCGTGACCCGCTTACTAAATACGAAGGTCGGTAAGCAGAGGAGAAGGCTCTCGTGTTCGAGCACTAACGCTGCTTGTACCGTCACCATCCTCATAACTAGTCTTATGCTAGTTGAACCCACTGTGGAAAAGAAACAATCGGAGTCAGCTCCCCGATTGTTCACTAAACTTCAATTAATTACGCAAAAAAAAATGTTGTTAAAGTACTTACTTATATCATGAAACCACATTATATTTACTTATTTCGAATCTAGCCATAATTGCTGTTTCAGTTTCTTAGTAATCACTTCTTAGAATAAGAAAGTTGCTTTTTATAATTATTTGTTAAAGGATAAGTTGCCAGTTTTAGTGTTTTACGAGATTCAAAACTCACCATCGGTTTAAAATGAAGGTCCGACCATAGGACCTTGCATACCCTAATCTCAGAATTAAAAAACTCTTAAATGAAACCATACAAAAGCAAACAATCTAAAACGAAATCTCCCATCAAACTTCACGGCCAATCAATTATGGTGCGAATTGTTTAGATAAAACGATAATACATAATTCAATGGCGAGCCAGTCGTAATCCGTAATAAACGAGCAGGGAATCGAACCCCACACCCCACGCGAACCAATCAAATACTTGAATTTAGTTTAGGGACCCGTATTTGAGTTTATTTTTTGTTTCTGTTAAGATGGAAGGGTCAGTCGCTAGTTAACTTTGTCTTTTTTGTTACTATGAGTTCTGGTTTGGTAAATCTTGATTTCATGGCCTCTTACAATGTTTTTTTTTGTATTGCTATTGTACCATCTATCACAATCTTAGCGAATGAAATAAAAAAAACGATTTAAATGGAATATTAACTCTAGCAGAGCAATAATGTTCGAATCAATAGCAAAATTTTATTTTGGTCTGGAGTAATAATATCATTGCAGTAAATTTAATTTAAAAAAATTGCGTATTAGGCTAGTAGGTAACACATGTAGACTAGAATATCCGACGCTACTGACAAGACGTCACATACCACTACAGTACCTACTTCTAAACTTTCAACGCACTCAGAACCCAACAAAACATAAAAATAATCGAAAGCCGGTTGTTGGATAGAAGATCCACGGGCCCCTAAACATCTCGCGTGTCAGTCCACGGGCCCCTAAACATCTCGTGTGTCAGTCCAACACATTTGAGTCTATTCAATGAGTTGAGATGCTGTGGGTGGACCGACATAAAACCTTCTATAAACCAAGCTCTCAGCGACAATAAATTAAGTACCAAAAAAAAGCATGACGTAACGACAAAAAATTTACCAGCAAAAAAATGTAGCTCGCCTAGAGACATAATGTGTACGAAAAAAATAATGTAAGTATGAAATAATGTATGAGCGCGGGCATTACGATAGCTCCGTTTTATATGAGGTAATCTGATTATGTGTGTCTGTAAGTAAGTACTACCCACTCTTGTGTACTCTCAGATGACTCTTGTTGTTACAAATGATTAAAGAAATGACTTGAACAATGTACAAAAAATACGTGAGTTTACAGTGTTACATGGATTAAATATTTACATTCGTACCATTATTATTTTAGGAAATGCGAAGGAGCTGTCGCCACGTACAGCCTACACCTTAGTGACGAATATCTGGACCTAAAATACCGTATGCTGCCCTTCTAAGCGCAATTTAAGCGGTACCATCTTAATGAAAGCGAGTTTCGAGATAAATGGAGTTATGTAAAAACCGTTTTTTTTTTAGCTTTATAATTATATTGACTTTTTTGCCTATTAGATAGAATTTATATATTATATTGGATCTATTTGTTACTACAATAGCTAAAATGTATGTGGATATACCTTTTTCATGAGAGACTGCTTCACGGCTTAGTAATTATAAAATTAAAATTTGAGTTACTTTTTCGTTAGCTCTTCTCCTACATGTATACATGCAAAAAAAAATGGATTTTCTATCGAATAAAATATGTATTGTTTTGAAGGAAAAACCGATCAAAGTATATATTTTTAGTCTTATAATATTAAAATTTATAGAAAAAACGGATTCTATGAAGTAATCTAGTCAAAAGTAGGAAGTTCTCTCCAAAAGGACATTCTGTTTTAAGGTATAATATTTTGAAAAAAATTCAAATTCATTGCAATTTTCTTCCTTGGTGGTGGCAAAACTTAGTTTTTCAAAATTTTATTTCCAAATTATGTTCTTCCCCGATTGTCAAAATACGAATTTACACCACTGAACCCGTTGTTAATACACAGATTTTTACTTATTTAACAGAAATTTGTTTTGGCCGTGAAGTTTGATGGGAGATAATGACTTTAGTTAGTAAAAAAGGTAGGTACTTATCTTACATTAGGTACTTAAGTATAATAAACACTTTCATATCAAATTATCATCATTCATTACTGTGATCAAAACAATAGCTCGTTGAATTCAGGAAAAATGTGTCAAAACACGTCTGCCAAGCCACCTAACAGAAGCTGGCGTGATGGTAGGCTCATTCATTAAGGAGATTATTTGCTCCAATAAATAAGACGGGACAAAGCAACTTACACAAAGGAAACAGATTCGAGGGAAACTTGATTTCCGGATTTAAGGAGCGGAAAACAAAAGAGATTCGATTTACTGCGGCTCTCTGGTGGGCAGTGGGTACATGGAACATGGGTGATGGTTGGGCAGCAGGAGACGCAGGGCTTGTGGGCTGGGCTCTGTCTGCTCAGTGAGGAGTGAGTGTGGGATGGGTTCATCAGGAAATAACTAAAATAACTAACAATCAAAAAGAGGTAGTTTCAGCGCTTATAGCGTTGTTTTCTAAATGGAATTTATTCTTGTCAATTTCGCAAAATACACACCTAAGTACTATGAATTCTCTCATGGCGACATGGAGAGAGCGACTGTCGCAACCCCGTGCAGGGCACGCCACAATAGTGGCGGTAAGTCCCCTCTTTGAGGAGTGGCTTGAGAGACGCCACGGCGTCCTCACCTTCCGCCTGACGCAGGTCCTCACCGGACACGGTGTTTTCGGGAGGTTCCTGCACCGAATCGGGCGGGAGGAAACGCCCGGGTGTTTCCACTGCGAGGATCGACCGGAGGACACGGTGGAGCACACGGTGGAGGTGTGCCCCGCGTGGGCGGAGCACCGCCGTGTCCTCGAAGCGGTGATTGGCGGCGGCGACCTCTCGCGTCCGGCCCTGGTGCAAGCCATGGTCCGGAGCGAGACGGAATGGGACGCCGTCACCTCCTTCTGCGAAGCAGTAATGCTAGAGAAGGAGGTGGCGGAACGTGAGAGGGAGAGAACCTCACAGCGTCCCGGCCGCCGCGGGAGACGCCCCGGGCGTCGGGGGCCACCACGTGGCCCCCGACGCCCGGGGGCCACGTGCCCGGCCCGGCCACCGTAGGCGCGGCCACCGTAGGCGCGGGCCTGTGGACGGTGGGCTATGGGCTAGCTCGCCGTCCGTCCGTCTCATGACGACAGGCCGTGTCGACGGCGCGTTCGTGTTCCACGCGCGCCTCAAAGAGAGTCAGCAAAAAGGAAGGGGTCCGAAAGGACCGATGCCTGCCGGGGTTGCGGGACTATTCGAAAGAGATACCGTGGCCCCGGAACACAAAGGGCGATGAAGGAACATGGATGGGTTTTAGTCAGTAAAAGTTTGACACTCCCTCCTGCTCCGCCCAGAGCGGGAGAAGTCATTTGATGATGATGAACTGTGCGTGCCGGATCAATACGTGTGGAGGCGGCGGCGCCCACCACTACTAGCCGTGCCGGTAGCCAGAACCAATCTCCTGGCTAAGACCCCTCTCACCCGAACGATCCGCGTAGTAAACGAGCTTCACGAGCGAATCGATATTTTTTCGTGCACTTTGAGTGAATTCGCATTCGCATATATGTATGACTATAAATTTCGTTTTTCTAGTTGTTAAATTATTCTTATTTTGTAAAGATATAGCCACACTATCGAATTAGGTTTAAGATTACCTGTAATGATAGTTGTAAGTTGAATAACATAAATAAATAAAATAAAAATAAAAATGATTTCACATCCGAAAAAAAAAAAAAAGTACTATGAATTCTAAAATTTTAAACATTCTCGATATAAAATAAGGTTTTAGTAGGTACTTACCAGCAAAAACGTGAAAGATAGAGCTAGATCATAATGCCATAAATCACAATCAGTATTCAATCGATCTTTATCGTGAGTTAGTAACACATAATGTTCCATTCAATGTTTTTTGCCATTTAGCCTCCGACATTTTTTACTTTGATAACTTATCCGGTTACAGAAATGAAAACCTGTTTCCCGATTATCAACTTAATTTATGTATCATCTATTTTTAACATAATAGCATATTTGCTTAAGTAAGTACCTACCTACTGTCCTCGTGTCTTGGACAACACCATTAGGCAGCCCCTCAGCTGACCCCTCCAGTCCATGGGAAGGTGGCCAGCTGACGGCACAACCCTATGGGCCGATGGTGCCCGGCATAATGTTGGTCTTCCCGTCGACATGATAACGTTGTTGGTAAGTTGGACGAAGTTGCGTCATCGATGGACGCTCGTTAACGTAACCATAACCCTTCAAAGTAAATGAATGTTACGCTTTAAAGATTTATGCATGAATATTTCAGTCGAGCGATGATCCCTGTTATTCTCAATCTCACAAAATGACTAAGTTAAGTAGGTACTAGCTTCTTGTCAAGTAGAGTATCAACATGGTTCTAGCTAGGCAGAATCAGAAACACCTCACAGTTTTTAATTATGTTTGATAAAGTTAACAGATACGATACCTACTTTTCTCTTAACCTCTCCGGAAACATACATAACATTTTAACATAATGATAACTAACTAAGACATAAGAGGAAACATACAAAATGTCTGTAAAATTATTGTACACATATCCTACTTAGGTAACAATTTCCATGCGTTTTAATTATAGGTACTTACTTACTTTTAGAATAGGAATAAAAACTGTGATGTAGGCACCTACCTAGTGCGTACCGAGCGCAACTCGATACTGTACTGTGATGTAGGCACCTACCTAGTGCGTACCGAGCGCAACTCGATACTGTACTGTGATGTAGGCACCTACCTAGTGCGTACCGAGCGCAACTCGATACTGTACTGTGATGTAGGCACCTACCTAGTGCGTACCGAGCGCAACTCGATACTGTACTGTGATGTAGGCACCTACCTAGTGCGTACCGAGCGCAACTCGATACTGTACTGTGATGTAGGCACCTACCTAGTGCGTACCGAGCGCAACTCGATACTGTAGTGTGATGTAGGCACCTACCTAGTGCGTACCGAGCGCAACTCGATACTGTACTGTGATGTAGGCACCTACCTAGTGCGTACCGAGCGCAACTCGATACTGTACTGTGATGTAGGCACCTACCTAGTGCGTACCGAGCGCAACTCGATGGTGTACTGTGATGTAGGCACCTACCTAGTGCGTACCGAGCGCAACACGATACTGTACTGTGATGTAGGCACCTACCTAGTGCGTACCGAGCGCAACTCGATACTGTACTGTGATGTAGGCACCTACCTAGTGCGTACCGAGCGCAACTCGATGGTGTACTGTGATGTAGGCACCTACCTAGTGCGTACCGAGCGCAACACGATACTGTACTGTGTATAGTGTAGCTATGTATAGCGATGAGGTAATGCCTGGCAGCAGGCGCAGGCGCAGGCTGGCAGGCTGGCAGTGACCCTGAAGTCAGTCAAGGTCAGAGCATGACCGTATGACAGTCCGCATGTAGCGACAGTCGACGGCGCCGAGACTGGCGGGCGCGGGCGCGGTATTGAAAAGTAAGTGTTCTGTAATGTTAGACACGCTTCACGGAGTCTACTTCACTACGGATTAAAATTGTGAAGAATGAAACAATGCTCAGGAATAAAGATGTTACTAGTACCGAGTACACAGAGACTAGGGATGATAAGGAGGTGGTTTTATCGGAACCGAAATAGGAGTCGTAGTTTTGGTTTTTCGGAGTCGGAACCGGAACCAGAATCGGAGTCGGAGGCGGAGTCGGAGATGGTGGCAGAAGAAAGATGTGTTACTTAGGGCAGGCAATAAAATAAAATAGTACAAACATTTATTAGTCAACTTCTTTAATTTCAATTGGAAAATAATATACCTATATATAATATAGATATCACAAATAAAAATAATATTTATAACTAATAAATTAAATTAATTGACTCCAGAAGTATAGCAAATTATATTTCGACCTCCGATTTAAAAGTATCGGGACCGAAGTCGGAACCGGAGGTGTAAGATCAATCGCAAGTTCCGACATATCGGAGTCGGAGTCGAAGCTCCGTCACATCCCTGCTAGAGAAATCGCATGAAATGCCAGATCCATTTGCTTCATATACCTACACAATAGGTACAATACCTAATTATGAACATATTTCATTTTTTTCATTTTTTTTTTTCATTTTTTTTATTCATAAACAATTCACATTGTGTTGAACATTACATATGCATATTATATGCATTATATATGCATAACATTACACATAGCTGGATCACAAAATCATCATCTGCTCAGCCTTATTCCCATTGACAACGTAGGTAATACGGCTGCAGCTGAATATCAGTATTTTCTGCCCTGCACAAGCCAGCAACTGAGAAACACTAGGTACACAAGAAAAGTCATAATTCAGCCTTTAGAATAAGACTCATAGTCTGGCAGACATTGAATACCTAGGCACACACTGGTAATAATTGGCAAGCGCCGTGACTGCGAGTGCGACTCCTGCTCACCCCAGAGCGAACAAAGAGCCAAAAAAACAACCCCCAAACCCCCAAAAACAAAAAAGAACCCAGTAAACATGGCCGACAGTGGTGACGTCACGTGTCAGTAGATAGGTAGACCGTAAGTATCACCAGTCAGTGATACAATTTGTAAGCTAACTTATAAAACGGTAGCAAGTTAGCGGGTGATGTCATCGCGAGCTTTACTCGGTAACATGGCGATCGATGGTTTGCAACTCTGTAGGTACCTATCAGATATTATTATCTATATCTGTAGGTATGTAGATTTAGTTGTGGAAATATTTAAATATTATAGAATGATTCCTCATTGAACTCGAATAAATTCTCAGTAGAAACAATGATTGTTACTTCACAGTAAATTTAAAATTAAAATCCTTATTAGGTACCTATTTCTACAGTACTTACACTCATTTCTTAATAATACGAGATACGCCATAATAACGATTTACTAAACCTTCGTTAGCCTGAAAACCATTTTCAGGACTTATTAGCGCAGAATCTTTATTTTTTACTTAGTTTAAACTAAGAGCAATGGTGATACAATTTTCTTTACAAAATGTGGGGAAATGAACTATTTTACTTACACCAAAAAACATTGAATAAAATCTCAGATCATGTTGGTACTTGGAGACTAAAAAATGTATAATTACAACTACGCATCACTAATTCCGTGGCAATCTACTTTTGACAAGTCTGTCAAATCAAACTGCCAAGCATAACCAACTACACACTCAAACAATGAAGCCACGCCCGGGATCCGAAACCCCGGTCCTTCTTCATTTTTTTCCGTGTAGGTAACCTGTTGGGGGAGTATTATTACACTCGCACTCGCGCTAACAAAGGAGGATTTTTTTGTTGGCGTTTGGAACACTTAGATGATTGATTTTGTGAAATAATGAAGTTTTTGAAAGTTGATTTGATTGGATATCGATTGTGTTGGTAGTTAATTAACTAAACAATCATAAAAGGAGATTGGAAACTAATCAATAGCGGAATAAATATGGAAAGAGGTTAGTTAGACCTTTGTTGCTATAGCTACTGTGCACGACCAACTACATCTTATTGTTGGTCAACTTTGTTGTTATAGCTACTGTGCACGACCAACTACATCTTATTGTTGGTCAACTTTGTTGTTATAGCTACTGCGCACGACCAACTACATCTTATTGTTGGTCAACTTTGTTGTTATAGCTACTGTGCACGACCAACTACATCTTATTGTTGGTCAACTTTGTTGTTATAGCTACTGTGCACGACCAACTACATCTTATTGTTGGTCAACTTTGTTGTTATAGCTACTGTGCACGACCAACTACATCTTATTGTTGGTCAACTTTGTTGTTATAGCTACTGTGCACGACCAACTACATCTTATTGTTGGTCAACTTTGTTGTTATAGCTACTGCGCACGACCAACTACATCTTATTGTTGGTCAACTTTGTTGTTATCGCTACTGTGCACGACCAACTACATCTTATTGTTGGTCAACTTTGTTGTTATAGCTACTGCGCACGACCAACTACATCTTATTGTTGGTCAACTTTGTTGTTATAGCTACTGTGCACGACCAACTACATCTTATTGTTGGTCAACTTTCAATATTGGTTATGAAGTATACTCACAGTACAGTACAATCTACACATAACGTAACATCAAGCCTGTTGTTCCCCAAAGGGTCAGGCAGATGTGTCCCCTTGAAAGAAAGAATGAAAACATTTATTCGGCACATGCAATGCCAAAATAAAGTAAATTAAAAACAAAAGACCTAAATAAAGACCCTTACCTATAACTCCCACATTTCGCCAGCAGTAGGTACAGTCGTGATCTTTTCCGCCTGATCAGTTAATTTTTTTTCGCTTAAATCATGCGGAGGCACCGAACCACGCCCCCTTATATTTTAGGCCTATTATGAAAGCGTCAACTTTGGCGCGCAAAATAACAATAACTCTTTTTTGGCGTGCGTCGTCAGTGCGCTCGGCCGATCGGTATCTTTTCATTCATTATTTCTATACAAAGTCAACGGGGCAGGGCTAGAGGGCGTTTTTATGTTGGAAGTGCAAGCAAAAATTATCTTAGTGGTGATCAGGCGGGAGTGTCCTCGATAGTACACCTACAGCACAGTATGATAGTAACTTATTTTTCAATAAATAAATATAGCAGTCTGTCTCAAGCTAGAATTAATAAAACAATAAGAAAATCGACGAAATGAAAGTTATAATTATGTAGAAGGAACTGAAATAATCTGCCTGAATGATATTGCGCTGTAATAATGGTTCAGGAGATCGCTTCTCTTTCTTAGAAGTTCCCTATTTAAGTATTTATTCATCTGCTGAGATTGTAATTATTTTGTCATTGGCCGTTCTCTTTTGCTAATGAATAGAATAATTAAGTAAATAAAACTGTAAGTACCTACATAGGTAGGTACGTACTCAATTGGCGTATTTCTATCTGGACTCACAAATCATCTAAGTATGGGTCGGTATCGGTACATCTAAGTATGGGTCGGTATCGGTACATCTAAGTATGGGTCGGTATCGGTACATCTAAGTATGGGTCGGTATCGGTACATAACCTCTATGTAATACTTTATATAAGTACTTCGTATAAAACATCACCCCTCATACATAGCTCAACAAAAACTCACAAAGAATCGTTCTCGACCAAAATAAGTCAGTTAAGTATTCATTTCAGACCATCTTTCTCATGTTTTCTTGCTTCGTTTGAGATGAAACAAAAAATACTAAAACACATGCTCCTTACTAAGCTGTAATGGCCGTTCACACGTAATAACTGTCTTAACTAACTCTTTGTCCATCTATAAATCCTGTATGATTAATAATCTTCACAAAAACAACTAAAATGTAGGTACGCAAATATGGACCTTATGTAAAGGTGGTAAGGACGGCTATCGGATCAATTATGTCACTTAGGCCAATTAATGAAATAGCACATGTATCGTTTGTATGGCGATAAGTACTAAAGTTTTTCGCGTAAGCTGCGATCAATAACTTGTTCGACCTGAAGAAAATGTTACTTTATTTCCTAACACATAAGGTTGAAGGTTCCTTGTAAGTAGTCCAGTGCTTTCATTCGCTTGTTGCCAAGCGCGTTGCGGGACGAGCAGCAAGGGATCGTCAACCTTCTTTTAGGTCAACCTGCTCTAGGACTTTCACCGCTCCCGGCGAATCTGTATTTTTCTTCAAATACAGGTAAGTTACGTTATCTAAAGTTATGAGATAGCTTATTTCAGAGAACAAATTGGTTTATTATTACTTTGAGCTAGTACGATAACATTTAATATTATTGAATTGTATTTTCTTTCATAAGCCAATATAGCTTTGATACAAAAAAAATACAAAAATGTTTTATTCAATAAATGATAATGTAGGTAGGTACACATGTCATCACGGGCACCAGATAAAATGCTAATTTATTTACTTATCAGACAAAAACAAATCGGAAAAAAGTTATCAGCTGGACTACATAACAATCGCATTTGCACAATATGTATGTTTCATTTCAATCAACAAAGTACCTATTATTACACTCATCGTAACAGTTATTCGAACATAAAATAATAGAGCAAATAAAGTAAAAAGGTTGGCAACTTGCGAACGCTGCCATAAATGCACTCGCTAGCGCAACGGGGCTATTACCTACCCGAAAACCGGATTGCCGTAACATCCTTACAACATTGATTTTAAAATTGAACCTTGTTTCATAAGTGGTAAGGACGACGGATGTGTATATGTCTTTGTGAAGGTCGACGTCGGTTGCGCCGTTTCGTCGCCGAGCGAGGACTTAACCGCACTCTTGCCTGTGTGCGTGAGAGCGCGCGTCGGTGTGCCGGGGCTTGCGCGTGTATGCGTCGGTACACTGCTTCGGTCACGTAGGCTCGTTTAGTGAGCTCCCGCTAAGGAGTTTTTAGGACATTTTCGCTTGTAATCTGCTTTTCTTTGTTTGGGAAATCGGTATTCGGTGTTTTCCTTTGCTTTTGTTGTTGAATTGAAAAGTTTTACATACGAAGGCTTTAGCTAGAAAGATTTTGAAGTGTGTAGTGTCTAAAATTACTTGAAATATCGAAAAAAAATATTGTCACTCAAAATCATGGGTCAACTAGAGCAATTTCTTGGTTCAGTTATATTAACCCAGCCAAGCAGTATTTTCCGATCAAATCAAACATCAACTTTAAACTGCTTTCTACCAAACATGTCCGATTTACCTCCGTGCACGTGCACATAGCAACAGTTCGCGTCAGCTGTGGCGGAGTTTGTCGAGCGCTGGCGGAGATAGCCGAGCGCGTACCTACGATTGATTGGGCGATAGGTACCCTGTGAAAGTACTGTTTAGTGTTTACTTCTGACACTAGGAAAGGACTACTACATTCGATGATTTATTTAAGTAGGTAGGTACTTTGTAATTGTGCATTTTATTTTAGCTACCTACATAGATACAATTTCCTAAGTCATAACTTCGATTGATACGTAATTGAAAAGTTTCTTTCTCTAAAGTTAGCTACAAAATGTCAGTGTGCAGTTTATACTTTCTTTGTTGAAAAGGAGAAATAGAAAAGAGTTTATAAGCATTGATTGAGGTTTCTATCGGAACGGGTTGGCTGTGGACTTTAATACTGTTATGAATAAGAAAATATGAAAGGTTTATATGTGTTGTAGGTAGGTTGTAACTTAGTAAGTTAGTAATGAAATAGGAAAGTACCTAGGTAGGTACCGTATTGTGCCTAGTGCCTATTTTGTTGGAACCTATTTATTACTTAGGTAGGTACCTACCTACGTTGAAACTACAGAATAAAAATTATAAATTCTTTCGTAGGTAGGTAAATGTAGGAAGAAGGTGAGCTAGGTACCTACCTACAATTTATGGGGAGAAACTTCTAACTTAAGTAAGTACCTACTAATAGTAATACGATTCCAGAATATGTTTCTTCTTGCTCAAGAACAATAGGCTAGTTTCCACCATCAATAAATTGCAAATCTATTTAGTCCGTCAGTTAGAGTACTTATAGGAAAATAATGGACACGTATTTTTTTTTTTGTAATTCAATGAATATTGACAAAGATAAAACGCATCAAAACTCGACAGTGGAGGCTCGTGACGTCACAACGCACTAAAAATTATAGCACGGCGCGGGCGTGACGTATTGATAATTTTAAAAGCGTAGTAGGTATCTTCGTCTATTTTGGTTTAAGTAGGTACGTAAAAAAAGAAAAATACGTGTCACATATTTTTTGATACCTAATCTAACTGACGGACTAATTAGATTTTTTCAAGACACAAGCCTATTCAAATTATGAATAGGTATAATTCTCATTCAAAATGTGTAGTCAAGGAGTCTCAAGGTGACAGGTTTCCAATCTCTAACATTATACAAATCAACCAACAAGATTAAAAAGGACGTAGGTACCTAGGTATCGCTTTTGCACGATCTCAAGAATGATTGAGTCCCGATGATCAGATGTGCCTCCGAGGTAACGAGAGGGATGGCATGGCAGAGGGTGCATTTCTATGCAAAGTCTATGGAGGGACAGATTCACAGTAGAGATTCACTCTTTATTAGGGAGGGCCGACGCGACGTCACGTTTCAGAAGTTTTGTTGATACAGACTGACTTTGTGACTTATTTACTTTCTTGTCATTTTGTAATGTGAAAGGAAATTACAATCAATGATTATTGTACTAATGAAGTGTTTTATTATGTTTTTAAAGGAGTCTGATTTTGCCAGAAACCGATTGTTTGTTTGGTTTGGTACTCAACAGGGCCCTATACAAACCGTTGTTGTTGCCAAAAGTTTGGTGTGTGTTTTTAGACAGATTTTGAGATTTCTAACGCAAAATGTGTCAAAAGCAGACAATATTTCCACAGGGCTGTAGTTTATTGCCAATAAATCAGTCGGATTGGTTCCCATGTTGTGCAAAACTGCAAACATACACGAATGGGTTCCTGAAACTATTCACGGTTAAAGTGTAGCCGAGCTACGAGATGTCCAAAACGAAGGACTTCAGTACATATTAAGATTCGCAACACTATGTGCTTATCGAGCGATAACGATTACTCTCAGGTGCAAATAACATCAAAATGCCATTCATCCAAGTATTCCCACATAATTAATAGTAATAACAGCAAAATAGGCAAGTAAAGATAATAGCCATAGTGAACTACGAGAAAGCCTGTAATAATAAACAGTAGGAAAGCAGCTTCCCGTGGAACCTGTTCAGGCCTTGGCCCTGCGCGTGCGCCGGTAGCCTGCGGGACGACCGGCCACGCCACTGGATGCATTACTAAGTCTCGGTGATTGTTGTATAAACAGACTCTTTTATCTTCTCTATTTCATTATTATGAAGGATTTTCTATGTAAGTACCAAGTTTCAAAACAGCAACCTTGTACATATACCTATCGATATACTCGTATACGAACCTATTAGAATGTTATAAATGTACACGATCAATCAAATATTCACCCTTTTCAATGGGTATCCATTCCTACCTTCTTGCCGTGGCTTGATCATCTTCGTGTTAACCCTGTAACTAAAGAAGGTAAGTAATAATAATACCTTCTTTATACTTACCGAAACTTTAGACTTTTGTTTCCAAATGATAATAATATCGGTTTATGAGGTTTAATTGTGAACGGTACAGGTCAGTGTAGTTGGTCGTCTTTTACGAACGATCTAATCTTAGGAGTAGCATTCTGAAACCGGTTGCGTGTAGGTAGGTACACGCTACACGTATGCCCGGTAGCTACTGGCAGGCAGGCTGGCTGCCTCGCTGCGCCGAAGAGCGACCACAGAAACAAACGAAATAATATTACGGAGTCGAATCTTTATTTATTTACAGCATTGACGACTTAGTTGCTACTGTTCTTATGTTTCTTTTTCAGGAAAAAATGTTTTCGAAAATGATGGCTACGGAAACCATCATGCTTTTTATGTGCTCTAATTACTAGCTATTGTAGTGCAGCTTAACATGTATAATAGAAGCAACAACAGTATACGTGTGTGAACTCATAGGCCATAACAAAACGCTATAAAACAAAGAGAGGAAGGCAATCTGAACAATTTTTCAGCAAACGATTCCAGCGTTAGATAAAGCTTTACAAATAAAAGTCCTAAATCACGGTGTATTGTTCTCAAAATTAACTGGAACAACTTTCACTCCATTAAAACAATAGGTAGCGAAACCGAATAGAAACCACCATAAACATGGAACCGACAGCCCATACGGTTGATAAACACGAGATGAGTACAAACACAATTAACATAGCCAGAGGTTCTTCAAGTTATAACGCCCCCTCATTTGTCTGATGCTAGCTTGTGCCTTCATTTGATCATGTGGACGATGAACTGTTGCTTTATTCGAGCGAATGATCGAATTAAATAAAACTATGTTTTGGGGCTTTTTCAAACTTCTTTTTCGGTTTAAATTGGGCAATCCTTCAATTTTAAGTCAGATTAACGTTATTGTCAAGCCCAATGGAAATTAGTGCAGACAGTTACAAACAAAAACTCCTCAAATGAATTTGTTTAGGCACCTATGAAATGAAAAAAATGCACGTGAGTATACATACCATACCTATCCCTAGATAATACTCAGGCCACGGCTACGTTACCGTATAACTCTTTGGAACCACAAAAAAGTATGTAAGCACGGCGCTGTTATCTGACTGGTCCCCATAAAAGTTTATGGTGTATATTCAACCCACGTTCCGACAGGACCGGCCAGAGAGCGATGGTAAATAAAATAAATCTCACATTCTATGCGGTAAAGGGTTTCACTATTGTCTTTGCTTCATTGTCTCAGAGACAGTATTATTATTATGTTACATGTTGGCAAAAATGTTTAGATTTCATTAGAATTATGTGCCGTCTTTGCTTGGATTCAGTTTCATAGAAACTGTTTTGGGCATATAAAAGTAGCATTCTAGCATTTAGAGGTAGTATTATTAAATTATTTATCAACGTATTCATGTTTTAGTAAGTAACGAAAATTGACAATAAAATGCAGCACAAATGATACTAGATACCGAATAATAATTAACAGTTTTTATATGACAGTGCAGTAAAAAAAGTAAATTGTTTTATTTGCCGCTTTAGAAATTACGACATCCGTGTGTCATTCATAAATTACTATTGTAATAAAACTATCCGTATATATACCAATTACAACGGAATAACCAATTTACGTTATTAGTATTATGTTCTTGATGATTAAACGAACTTACCTACCTGTAAGTGAAGTTCTATCACAATTATGCGAAGCGCCTCGTCCGAAGAGATTAGTAATTTTGGAACGGTCTTTTGTACAATACCTACATATTAATGATAATGGTGCCCAATGTGTATAAGCTCGTCTCCTGTTAACACTGAGATCTAATAAATCTCCAACTGCTCACTCCTTCGCGCACTACAGGACTCACATAAAAAAACCATTATACTTGAGGCCGAGAACTACACTGACTTTCGCAGTAGGTATGTTATTATGGAACCACTTCCCGTGGTCAAAAGTAAGCCTCGGTGTTAAATTGTAAGCTTCCTGCCTTTTGAAGAGCTCAACAGAAATACATTTGTTGGTGCAAATTAAAACCGCTTTTAATTTTGGCAACATGTCGACAAATTACATTTATTTTAATGTAGATAGATCCTTGTGCTTGTAAAACTCATGTCCATTATATTAATATAGGTACATATTCCCTTTTTTACCGTATCGAAAGAATATTATTATAATAACAAATCGCGCCATTAATGAAAAGTATTATTACTGAGCAGTTGCTTGGCTCCCAAACTACAATCACCCTATGATTTCGTCATCCATCTCTGAAATGCAACGACGATCAATTATGACCTTTAAACCTTGAGTCATAAAGTTCACGCAAGTAATTGCATCTCCTGCCCTACAGGGGTGCTCGGGCTATTACGTCATAATTTTGCCCCTTTTTTTAGGTAACAGAGAGTAATGTATTCGCAGATATGGCTGTCTCGCTCTAAACATGGAAAAGTACTGAAGTTCTTTGTTCGTGACGGGTTCGGAGTCAGGTTTTTTGAGGAATGGATTGAGTTGCGTGATTGCGTCACACATCTGATTGTTGATATTCCTTTGTCATAATAATGCAGAACTTTCATCATGGATGGTACTTTATTGTAATCAAAAACACCCTAAACGTAAGCTGGTTATATTATGGTGATATTACATGGGTTTGCCGTAAAGTGTCCCTGAACAGAGAAGATAAGTAATCAATATTCCTTTTCTATAAACCCTTGCGTCGTGATGTGTTCATGTGTATAAGGTATGGGACAGATATTGACGCGCCTAGTTTTTATTGGATTTGTCCGAGATATTTATAGAGAAATATCGAAGATGTAAGATGGGTGTTCACAGCTGTTTGTGTGTGTGGGGCGGTCTGTAATAGAATGTGTGTGAGGTGGGCACACGGCGAAGTTGGCCGATGTGGGAGATACCACTCTAGTAGTTACTGTGTTAGAATTACCTACTTTAGTAAGTAAGGTGCACTGGGGCTATTTCGAAAATGGGTATATTCCGAAAGTGCAAAAAATCTACAAAACGCAGCCATATATTCCTGCTAGCAACATAAGGCAAAGCGCCATCTTAGATTTACTTGGCGCGACAGACGTCTCGAGTCTCTCGCGCTAACATCAGGCGAATGTCATCAAATTATTCAAAAGAAGTGATTTCGCGCCGAATTTTGGTGATTCGTAATAACCCCAAGATAGTTTTCTCGGAATCCTGATATGTTATTTCAATGGTTGTTTGTTTTTATGATAGGTTTTTGTTTTGTGCTTAATTATAATAGGAATTTATGGTTCCAACTGTGTATTTTAATTTTTTTCTGATTTACCCTTCCGGGTTTATTTCGATATGATTGTTTCGCAATAACCCCACTTACGTTATCCAACTGTAATTGCCAGTAGTAAAAGACATTATGAAAATAAGTAAGTACCTAAACGTAACTTTGTTTGTCCATCGTGCAGTTTTAAATTCCCTAAATACTCAAAAGATAATGTTGAGAACCACTGTCGCATATGTCTGAACATCAAGGTTTTTCTGGGGTAATTCCGTAATACAAAGTTATAGGAATTCAAATTAACGGTTATTATTTAAAAAACTTACAATATCAAAATCTATGGGGTAACTACGATGGAAAATTAAATGTAAACTCTGACTGAAATGCAATAAAGGCGACTTTTGAGCACTTCCGGAATTACCCCGCGATAGTTCGCAATTATCCATAAGACCCAAAAATATGGTTCAGTATATAAAATACTTTCTTTATCAAATCCAACGATATATTTAAAAATCTAATTTATGTTTAACAAAGGCTTTTCAATATCTATGCAGATCTTAAACACTAAGACTCGTAAAATAGAGCATTCCCGAATAATCAACTGAAATGTTCACCTCTAGTCATCTCGCAGAAATTTCTATCGGAATTGCCCCAATGCACCTTATGTGTTATTAGTGTCGTTTTCAGTCTATCGGTGCAAATGCAAATAGCTTCGAGTGTTGATTCCCAGCTAAACTCTAGTGTAATAAACTATCTCAGAATTGCTCTTCCAGAAACAAACAAGAACAATAGCTGAGGTCACAAGTTCGATACTCGAGCGAATCAAAGTGGTTTTCAAACAATTCCGGCTAATCTCGGGTCAATCAGTAATTGTTTCTGTGGTATGGTATGATTCAAACCATTGTGTTTCGGTCCGGAGGACGCGGACGGGTCTAAGGGATCCCGGGTCCAGTGAGTGGGTCTATGAGAGCTATTGGAGGTGGTGTTTTGGAAAATCAAAGCGATTAAGACTGAAGGAACTGGGGGCTAAAGCGTTACTGTGGAGAAACCGGTCTTGCGAATAAACTATAATCTTTGCCAGTCGATTATGGTCGCTAATGTGGTAGGTACAGTATTGTGTAACATTTTGACATTGACTGCGTCTGCCGCCTTTATGCTACAGCAGTAAGGGCGGTTTTCGAAGTTCATCAAAGTACTGAACTTACCAAAATTACCATTGACGTGCAGTTGATTGTACTAGCTAGGCTATTGTTATTGGCGTGGGCTATTCAATTGTAAAATAGTGTTGCTCATCAAATCGGGTACTTACATTGAAAGTAGGTACCTATTCGACATAAAATATCCGAACTTGAAAACGCTTACTGGCTTGTACGCGTGTTGTCATTGTGAGTTGTGACTAGTCTATAGTGGCACATGATACTTATAGTTCGGCACTAGGCATGATTAGATCGCCACTAGTTAGGCACGGGCGTCACTAGCCTGGTCAATAGTCAATAGTCTAGTAGGTAGGTACCAGTCGTTACTAGAGCGAAACTCTTGGAAATAGTAAGTTCAGTACTTATGTAGTTAGGAATCGAACCCAAGCCAATGAAACTTCAACGTTTAATAAAATAGTCGTAAATAAAACAACATCATTAAGGTAATCAATACAAGATTTATAACTCCTTAATCTAGATTATTACTAAAGCACAGGCCACCCCGCCAGCTAGCGAGCGAGCGAGTGCGCGAGCCCGGCGAGCATCGTTACTTACACCTCTTTGCGTAATAATTTGTAGGTAGGTACCTACTTCGGTTCACACCGCGAAGGATGAATAGAGAAGAAACAACGAGTAAGTATCAAAAATATCACATTATCAATAAATAGTAGTGACGTTTCAATAATAATTATAGAGAAAATAACAATAATAATTGATCGTTTTTGTATTAATTGTCTAACTCTAAAGGAATGTTCTCATTAATATGATCAGCTTGTAATGTTCCCACTGCTGAATTTCCTCCTTTCTATTAAGTTTTTTTATCATTAGTTATTTATAAATTCATCAAAGTGGGGTGTTATAAGGAGTGTTGGTCTTGACGTGAACCTCGCAGAAGCAGGTGGTGCAGTAGGCGGGCGAGCCCTCGCACGCCGCGCACTCGTACAGCGTGCCCGTGCGCCGCTTGCTGCGCCGGCACGGCTTGCACTCCTTGCGCAGCACCTCGTTCACGATCCTCACCGTGCCGTCCTTTTCCTTCTTCTCCCTCAGCCGGGTGCGCGTGATCCTTGTCAGCGCGTGGCCCAGCGGCCGCGCCACCGGCGGCTCGTACATCAGCGGCGTCGGCTCCGGCGGCGGCAGCATCGCCTTCAGAACAGCCAGCCTATACTCGTAGTAATCCAACCTCTTCTTATTACCAGAAAAGTTTTTGAACAAATGAAACGCGTTGTTCATGTATATCTGCAGCGTGTATATGAACACCTTCTTGTACCAGCGCGTCTGCTTCCTGCTGCACGGCATGTACGACATCAGCTGGTCTTGCAGCTCGCTGCATGTCATGAACCGCGAGAAGTTCGCCAGGGCCTTCGGTCCCTGGTTCATTGTACCATTATTTTCTATAATATGATGAATCTGGTCTTTGAATTCCGTTGATATGTAAAGAGTAGATTTGTTACCTCGGCCTCGCCATTTTCCAACATGCACACCGTTAGAGAAGAACGATGTGGAGAGAGCTTCTGCCTGTGTTGTGTTAGCTTCTTCCCTAAACGGATTATTCCTGGTCTTTTTATTTAAAGTTCCAGTGCAGTACGTCTGACCGTTCAGAAGTGTTAGTGCCAGTCTGTAGGAGCTGAAGTATCTGTCCATGTACACGGAGTGGCCACAGCCCAGTTTGCCTGCTACGAGTTCTTCGACTATTTCTCCTATTGTGACTCTGAAGATGTTTTCAGTGCTGTTTCCAACATAAACCTGAAATTTAACCACCATGCCGTTGGGTTCCGCAAGCTTGGACAAGTTGATACCATTCCTGTGTCGTCGGTGGTCGGTGTACTCCTGGCGCACCAGGTTGCCGTGCCAGAACACCATGGACTTGGCGATGAGGAGCTCCTTTCCTGGATAGTAGATTTCTTTCATTACGTCATTAAAATTGTTGACGAAAGGTCTTACTTTGGCAAAATTGTCTTTCTTACGAGTATCCAAATCAGGTGATGCGAAATTGAGGCAATGTAATATCAACATGAAGCGGTTTCGTGTCATAAATCTAGAAAAACAATTAAAATTAAACAGATAATCCACTTTCCAGTAGTCAGCGAGTCTGTTGGTCCGGATGGTGCCCGTGTGTATGAGAAGAGCCAGGAACGTGATCAGTTCCTCTCGCGTCACATCTCTCCAAGCCCTAAATCTAGATTGAAGACCTAAATTTTTCTTATTCAACATAGTAGTGCCGTATTTATTTGTTTCGTTTACTATCGTATCTAATATTTGGTCATTAAGGAACCAGCGAAAGGTCTCGTAAGGTGCTTTGGGTGCCGGTTTGAGTAATTCTCTTTTCTTTGTAAACTTAATTGTTTTCATTGACGTATCGTCAGTCGTCCATTCCGGTTGAATTGCCTTCCACCACGAGTCTTCACAACCAACTTTAAACAAGTGAACATTACCAACGCTACCACCTTCGGGTTTCGGTCCACCTTGATCTCCAGTGTCCAGCGGGTCATCGTCACTGATGTACTCACACACGGAGTCACTCCCACTGTCTCCACCGTACTCCAGGTCACTTTCTGATGAAAATGCGTCGTCGTCACTACTCATAATTTCCATACTTTCATTATTTTCCAATCGCAAACGATGTTTTTGTTTATTTCTTGTGTACCCTTTTGGTTCCGATTTCATGCGTTTATTTGGTGGAGGACTTGCAGAGCTCTGAAGGTCTGTGGCAAGTTGATCGACATTCGAAGGTCCTGCCTGGTGGTGCGCCGCATCAGCAATCCATTCAGCTTGAACCGGCACCTCCATTCGGAAAATATTCGGTTCACCATCTTTATTATCAACTTTAATAATCTGGAACGGTACCGGCTCGCCAATTTCAGAGAATTCAAGTTTGATCTCATCACTAGCGAAGCTGAACTCCGTCGGATCTACTACGAGCGTGTCTGGGGCTTCTTGTTTGATCTCTGTACTATCCATTTTGTAAGTTTTGCAACGAACTTTGTTTCGATACGCGAGCGCGCCGATAGCGGATGAGGAAGGTCACACTCGCGTGTTGCGGAATGCGCGTGCGCAGGCGCGGAGCAATGACACGACAACGCGTGGCGGCTGCTGTGCCAGACTGAGGAGTGGGGTACACGGCGGCGGCGCGGCGCACGAGCGGCGACACACACACGTAGCCGCTTACATCTTTAAATATAATAAACAATAACTAAGCGAAACCATACTAAAGGTGCAAACTATTTTTTTTTTAAGAATTACTTTTCTATCATAGTCAATGAGACCGCTTTATGTATTTAATAATGTTCAATCATACAAAAATAACAGTCGGAAATAAAATTGTTTGTGAACACAACCTGCAGTAGTCATACAATGGCAATCACTTTGTAGGTACAGAGTCAGTGAAAATATCATAAAGCAATCTGGGAGGATCACTGCTTGCATTTTGTACCGTCAAACCTTACAAGATTGTTCAAGCGCTCTAACTTTGCCCAGCACGGTACTTTTCACAAATATTAAAAAAAACCGGCAACATTTTTTAGTTGTGGTTTATTTAATCTTAGGACGAATTTTGATTTTGTCTCTGGCAACGTTACGTAACGGACTCTGCCTAATGTCACCTAAGTTGGCTGCAACTGCATACAAAAATGTCATAATATAGCAGTAATGAATATTATGATTATAATCATAATATTGATAATATTCATAATATATCATTGTTTGTTCTAAAGTACTGCTAATTTCATGTCATTTTTAGATTAACCTTTAAGAGCGAACTATTTGATCGTCACGTACCTGCGTACTCCGTACTGATGTACAATAAAAAAAATACGTGTGAAATACATAACCTCCTCCTTTTTTAGAAGTCTGTTAAAACTGACAACCCTGGTTTTCCGTTTATTTGAATGAATAATGACGAAAAAATCGTTGCTCACTCAAATGTGACAGGCAATATGAACGTTTAAACGTTTAGTATTAAGGTCCTATGATAGATTGATTATTTTTCTTTACTGATCCCTAAACCAAGGTTCACAAGGTAGAAAATACCGAAGTTACAAAAGTTTCTGCAAAGTGGGCAAACTTGTAAAAAGCACAAAAAGTTTGGCCCGCTGCGCGCTGTACAAATTGAGCTTTATAGCACGTATACACTTATTTTCTTGATATTATTATATATCCTATGCAAAGGACAGTACATTTAAAAGTCGTGTAGCACAATCACATAAAGGATATTTTATTTTTTTTAATAATTAAAGTTTAATCAAAAAATTTAAGAAATTTGGGCAGAGTTGTACGGTTTGACGGTACATAAGTTGAAATAAGTACAAATGAATTCTTCATACAAAGTCATTCCGTCACTGTTACCTTATCACGGCTAAACTACTCAACTGATCGATGACACGACACAGGCACACACAGGCTACTTTTCTTTTATGAAATAAAAAACACACGCAGACCATGTCGCGGGCAACAGCTAGTACAAGGGAAGAAAAAGATTACCAACATCAAGTACTGAAAAGCAATAGTATGAGGGACAAGGAGTCATTCTGCTTATCTAACTACACTAAGAAGCTGTCACGAAGAATGTCACGGTGTTGCTACACTTGCTACACGGCCGATAGTGGGGCGACAATCGCCGGAAAAAGCGCCACTACCTATGTATTTGTATAATTATTACCTTTATACCTAGTTGACGGCTGCTTATGTTCTGTTATATTGGAACACACGATCACTTGTCACGGCGGTGACTGTGGGAGTCCCGGTTCCTTACACAACTAAAATCTTTATGACACAAACAGGTTAGCTGTTTGGAATACCTATGACACAAATAAAATAATTACATAAAATATTGAAATGAAAAGATAAGAGTGTATTATTGAACTAGCTTACCTATGACCGCGGCTTCACCCGCGTGGAGATCGATAAATGTCCCACGGAATCATACTACCGGGATAAAGAACCATCTGTGTGCTAAATTTCATCTATATAGGTATCATAACAAACATCCATTCATCGTTACAAACTTTCGCATTAATAATACTAATAAGATAAGATGTTGGGTCCGTTTGGAGCTGCTCTTACTACGTAGCTATCGTAGGTATTGGGAAGGCCGCAGACGCTGCCCAGCAGTGGGACACAATAGGCTTGATAAAGTCGCCTCGCTTCACTTAATGGCAACTGGTTTGGTAATCGCAGGACGTTGCTATTCAATTACATAAGGATATTGTGTTGTGCATAGCGGAGCGGACTGTTTACAAAGTTAACATAATTCCTACACTTATTAGTTACAGGGCGGATGATCTCAAATGTGTGGAGACGAGGACAAAGTTAGTAGTATTTCATGAAATAAACACCGATCTGAATGATTTAATTGCCTACTACTTATTTGAAGTGATGTAAGTAGTGTCAGTAGGTATCTTAATAGTTCACCTGCTACAATTTGAACTGATGTTAGTAGTGTCAGATCTACAATTCTTACCACGGCTAGACCTATTGTTATTACCTAGATCTTATTATCTAATCCTATAGATAGTAGTTACAAGACAAAGAAACCTGACAAACAATAACTCCTTCCTTCTACAAAGTTACTAAAACCAGCTGATCTTGGGACGCAGTCCCAACCCCAACCTGCCCCAACCTGCCTGCTGCCTACCCCTCGTCGCAAGGAACGCCGGTAGCCGCACAACTGCACAAAAAGCACCACATCGTCTTATGTAACACGTGTTATCTGCCCACAAATAGAAACGAGTAAACACTTAACCCATCTTTTTTCCATGTTGGTTAAACATAAATCTTCACGTTTTTTCTAGTCGTTTTGGACCTCTGAAAGTATACCTGCATCAGTGCTCTCATGCATTTGAAAAGATTGCTAGAGAAAATAAAACCCTAGCAGGCAAAGTTTAAATTCTATTTTAGACTGTAAATGGTCTTCATGAAATTGACATTGAATTTGATGCATTGAAAAGCTGTTACAAGCTAAACCCAACCTTACTTGCTAAAGCTAGAGTAGAATTGCTTCTGCACCAATAACTGCTTCATACTTCAAAGAATTATACGTTCTACTGGTTACAAAATAAGGTACGTTTTCCAATAGTTTCCAGCCCTCTAAAGGGCTCCGTAGGGCTAGCTCACAAGGGCGAGGCAGGGGCTCAGGTTGCTATGCAAACGCTTGGTTTGTTCCACTTGCGACTAACATTGAGACCGTCTTTTATTTTCAATAATTAATGAAGTAAATAGTTTAACAAAGATAACGATAGTGGAGTGGATCGATTGACGATGTTTTAATAAATACATTTTCACTTAAATTGGGTCTTCTTGTAAATGTTATTTAAAGTTATAAATAAATCTTAGATAGGTGCTGACTTGTTCTTATTATAGTGTTATTCTTGTCTGAAACTGGTTTAGCTGCATCTTGAATAAAACTTTGAAGGTCATCTACACACCAGTTTAAATTTAGCGAGCGAGCGTTCAGAATAGAAAAGAAAACAACAAATTGGTTGTTTGATAGGTCGATTCAATTCAGAATCGGTTTGGTTTGTATTACATTAATTGTAATTTTATTACACTTAGGTTTAAACCTTCGGTGAAAACAAATTCATATATTTTCTTATTTTTAATTTAATTTTTCATAAGAAACAGCAAAGCTGAAGTGGGATTAGGCTGCGCACGTCACGCGAATGCACCCGGAGGAGTGATGGGCCAAGATGGCTAAATCCCGTTTTGAAGCGCCTTCTATTTGAAATCCACCGCCGCCGCTTGTGAAGACGGTGTGAAGAACAGATAGAATAGAATACAATACTTACTCTTTATTATGTACACCATTAAAATTACAGATACAAAATAAAGTAAAACATACAAGGGGTGACACAATGGGCAGACCATGACACAGACAGATCAACACAGACACACACACACACAGATCATGTTTGGGGGGCAATAATAACCAGAGATCACGCAAGACAGAGAGGTTTAAAAGAGTTTGCGTTTGCCCAGCTGTGGGACATAGTAGAAAAAGATAAACCAGACATTTTTCAAGCGCCAAGCGGAGCCTACCGCTGTTGAATCAGTGAGCGACGAGCGACGGAGGCAAACGAGATGACAGCCCCGGCGCGCGGCGCAGCGCTGATTAAAAACTGACAACAAACACGCATTGTCACACTTGTTACGTAATGAGCCAGTGACGTCAGCTTGCCGACAAGTCGGGGGCTGGACGTTACTTTGTACACTACTGAGGTAGGTGTTTTTAAAAAGTAATACTTCTTGGAACCAAGGTCGTCCGTGATGATGAAGAAGAAATTGGGGAACACAGATCACGTCCGTATTGCAACGGGCTGGTTTCCAATGCCACACGTTCGCAATTTGGGCGTGTCGGCGCACGGTGGGCTGAAAATCGGCTTTCATAGACTTAGGGATTTCAATTCGCAAGTGCCAGATTTTTTGCCGGATATCGCTTCTATTAGTCATTATTATATACAAAAATGACACCCGAGTTAATTCTGCTCAAAACCGAAGGAATTATATATTTTTTTACGAAAAATTTGTATGAATCAAGTATGAAAAATCTAATTATCTCTTTAAACGGAGAGTTAAACACGGATATCCTTACAGGTGATTGTAGTGCTTATTATTTATGTTTTTTTTTGTCACCGATTTTCCGAAACATTAGATGCCGCTTTTTTTTTAATCGTCATAATATTTTTAATTATTTTTACATATCAGACACTTGCAAATTGAAATCTCTAAGTCTATGAAAACCGATTTTCAGCCCCCCATGCGGCGGCGCCGCCGCGCCGGTTGCGTGCGCCGCGTCGGCCGGTCGGGCGTTTTGGTTACGTGCGATTTTAACGACCGCACGCAGGAACTCTGACCGTTATTATACAAGTCTATATCGAAACGCCTGCAGACCCTGCAGTAGTCGTAGGGCTATTGACACTTAGGTAAGTAGATAAGCGTATTGATTGAAGTAAAAAAAACAAGGCGTTACTTAGTCGCGAATTTTGTATGGACTAACAAAATGTATTTTCTTTTAATTTCTCATTATACCTAGCAAGAACAAAAAGCAACACATTCAACGTCGCTACGTCCCCGCCAATATAACAAACACTGCTGTTTACGAAGTATATTTTCTTTCCTTCGTTATGATTTGCACAAAAACACGTGCTAATTCACGCAGTTGCTTAATGTAAGAAATCAAAATGTTAGCCTTTAAAAAGTTTCTTTCAATGTAGCCGTTAAAATAAATGTATTTTCTTTTCATAAAAGTACCAAAAGTTTATTTTTTCTTTCATGTTTGCTTCATTTAAAAGGTTTTATTTGTCAACACATTTCTTTCACCATTCCCTCTTGCGTCACTGAACTTGTAAGAAAACATAACTTTCCGTCCCCTACTGCCTCTCTCTCTGATCCTCTCGGTGGAATGCCTCTCAACTGTACTTGTTTGTGTCTTTAGCGGCAACTTAACGAAAACTTTGAACCAATAACATTTGCATAAAAACAGCTTAAAACTGCTCAACATCAACAATAGACTCTTGGAGAATTGGAGCCGGATTTGTATCCTCACGACTATTCATCAGGGAGTTTCTCGGGAGATGCAGAGTGAATTCAATGTTTTCAGACAAGACTTCATATTTGTAGTCATCATCATCATCATTTCAGCCGAAAGACGTCCACTGCTGGACATAGGCCTCCCCCAAGTGTCGCCACATTGACGGGTCCCGTGCGACTCACGTACTCACTACACATTTTTGTAGTATGTTTACAATATTGCCAATTACACACATAATTTCACTTTAGAATAGCTGTGTAAAATATTCTTCCAAAATAAGTAGACACTCAGCTGCAACACTCTTATCAACAAAAACATTAAATGAGTGTGCTGAGCAGTTCCCGAGCGCACAGCCACAGACGCGAGACGCGGTGTTCTGTACTACGTACAGTGATTACGTAATGACCTCCCCTGATCCGCTAATGTGTCACTAAGTAACGAAGGGACTTATAAGGATTATGTACAATGAGTTCAGGCTTACCCCTCACATTTAGGCGTAGCATTATTTTAGTTCCCAAAGACATCTCCGAGAATTATATCCCTTTGTAAACTGTCCTGAATCCCAGAGGGAGTAGTCCCGAAATATAGACTACATTTTTTATGAGTTAAGCCATTATGTTTCACTTGTGCCAGTTACAAGATGTAACAAGGCGTAGGCAACTGAAATAACTGAAAGCCTGAAGAAGGGTCATTGTGCTCAATATTTTGATCAACTTTTACTGTGGACCAATACTTACATCGCGAACGTGAACTTGAACATCATTTGATTCGCATAGTAACAGGACAAAATGTAGGGAGCAACCGATTTTTTTTTTGTCGATCTGGTTCCAGTTATTTCAAGTACATTTGGTATATTAGGTACGTCAACTATCACACTAGAATAATACACTTACAATTATTGATACAACAGTACCTAAATTTGCGAGTTATCAAATCGCCTTTTCCACAAGAGAGAAAGATATTTTCTACAAAAAGTATTTCGAAGAGAATTTTTCGTTTGTCACAAATTGGTTACGTGTAAAAGGCAGCCTTTTTTGTAGTAGATATATTTTGGTCTCGTGTTACCTTTGTTTCTCCTGCGCGAAGTGGGACGCGGATCGATACCGCAGCCCGCTGAGCGCTGAGCGCTGAGCGCTGAGCGCTGAGCGCTGACCTCGTGTATACCTAGGGCACTGCCGATGTAGCCCGCAGCCGCAGGGTAGCACCTAGCTGTAGCTGGCTAGCTGCTAGCCGGCTAACTATCGAGCTCAGGACTCTGCAGTATTTCTAACTTTTACTTAACATTGCAGATAGTTGCGTCTGTTTTAATAAAATGTAGTGTAGCAAAGGCATGACTTAGTCTGTTACGGGCGTTACGCCACAACAATAGATTGTTTAGCTAATAGTAACACGTCGACTTTCGTGTCATTTGAACAGCCTGAAGGATCTCTACTTATTCCGTCACTGTATAAGACAAAAGGATAGTCATACTGGCTAGCTTTACGATGTTTTTAGGGTTCCGTACAAAAAAATATAAAAAAGCGGAACCCTTATAAGATTACTCGTGCGTCTGTCTGTACGTCTGTCACAGCCAATTTGCTCAAAATATACGCGACCAAATCAGGTGAAATTTTGTAGGATGGTGTAATCCTATGACCCAAACACGGATGTGTAAAGTAATTTTTTTTTTTTTAAATAAGGTTCTTTTTCGGGGGACAAATTAGGAAATAAAATAAAAAGTTTTGCAAACTTTACTGTGTCATATATCAAATGAAAGGGGTCGTTAAGAGAATCTCAAATTGACCATTCCCCCCCCCTCATCTCCAAAACTACTGAGCCTAAAATTTTGAAAAAAAAAACCAAATATAGTTCATTGCTTGTAGAATACAGGAAAACCCATAAGAATTCTATCAATTGAAAATAAAGTGGTAAACTCAATATAAGACTTTGGCATTGTACGGAACCCTCTCCACGAGTGTTCAACTCTCACTTGGCCGGTTTTTTTTTATTCTGCTTACCCCAATGTAGCGTGAACGTACCCTTGCAAAATTGTATTCAGAAATAAACACATTGATAAAATGATCTAAAAGTAGATTGATAAGTATATTTTTATGTATATGTACTTATGGAAAGTTTCACCCAATTAATATGTAGTGAACATTATCGGTTTGATAACATATTGATATTATCTGATAGCGGTAACTAACATACAAGTTGACGACTTATGTAATAAATCTATCTGTATATGTAGGTCATACTCACATTATATGGACTTTATGTATTAGTCCTGTATTTACTTCTGAAAGTTTATAGTTTGTCTAGGATAGCAATGTTTTTATAATAATATGGGTCGCAGATGACCACCTTTTCAGCATGAAAAAGTTGTTAGGCATAACAGTTTGAGGTCTAGAATACATTATTGTTTCTGTGTACCTAATGCTGAATTTGGAATAGTTCATATAAGTACTTATATGGTGGAAATAAGTCGTTTGTACTCGAATAATAATCTAAATACCTGTACGCATAATTTAGTTGCACAGGTTAGCAGCCTTTCATTAACAGTTTCTTTTGTTTCAATAATTATAATGCTATGACAGATCATAAGCTGACCCACTTGTGATATTGTAGATTTAACTATAAATTATGTACCAAAGTTAAGAGCCCACTTTACTACCTATGTACTAAGTACAGTCCTACCTACGCTTCTAAGTATAAACTTCAACAGATTTCTAAGCTGGTTTAAGTACAACAAAGAGAAGTATAATATTGACTTTCGGCTTTCGGCCTACGTAAAATGTCAGTGTAGCGCTACGTTTTAGCGCAAATGATGAATCGGCAACCTTTCGGCCTGTTTGTGTCGGCGACAGGGGTGCATTTACCGATACCTACTCTTCACAAATATATTGTCACACGATACTCGTCCTTCGCGCTTTGTAGTTTTGGTGAGACCCACCCCCCACCCCGGCCCTCTAACTGAGGGTGGTGTTGAAGGCAAATATGAAAGTGTCAGGAGGACGGGAGCAGTATCCTTCTTACTAATAATTTTAATGCTATCCAAAATGCTGGCAGTGTGGATGTCGGTGACCTCTGCCTACTACTCGAGGAAAATTCGTGTGACTCGGGGAAAGTTATGTTATCACTAAAGTATTTACTAGAACGGAAAAAATTAAAATGTGCAAACAGTGGACTTCCACAAAAATAGCAATGTTTGAGGATACAAACCCTTCTCTGCAATACAAGTGTGTATCACCGACCCATTTCAAAAGTAAACCCTATCATCTTTAAACCCCTTTAAAAAGATTACAGCGAAACAAAGGACTAACAAAAGCTTACAAACATTGCATAATCTTATTTCTAAAAAAAGGAAAAAGCCCCATACATCTTCATAACCCCATCACAAACATAATTATTAACCCTAAAATATCGCGGCGCCTTTTTCTGTTACGTAAAATTTAGCGGTCCCTTCGACCGGAGAGGTCAGCGGGGCCTTTTGTTACCGGGGGCGATAAATTCGCCGGTCAATAGTACCCCTACCTGCCACCGACGTTAATGTTGAAGATAGCCGCTTTGTACGGTTAGATCTGCTGTATTTCGGGATATATTTGGACACGGGAGCCTATTGACTATCCCGGTTTTGATTTCTGTGTTTATTTTGTTGTGTGTTTTGAGCAGTGTTTGTTTTTGGCAAAGAAAATGTAAAGTTTTATTGTAATGTTGGGTAAGTTCTGCAAAACAAAGACTTCTCTTCCCTCCTTCCACTAATCAGTGCCGCATGCCGTTTGTTTCTAATGGTCAAAAATAATAGCAGTGATAATATGGGTAAAGATGAAATACTTGGTACCTACGTACCGTTTGGTAACTTTCCCATTTCGACAACTAATCAAAATAGGTCCCTACCATCACAAAAGTCCCGTTTCGTAACTATTCTGATGACATAGGTATTTCATGAAAAAAAACCAAGTATTTGTAACATCCTATTTGTCGCTAAATGCTTTCATGAGTTCACAATTTGAAACAGTATATAACTAAACTAAAAGATTAAATCTACATTTATGTAAGTCGCAGACGGTCAATGGGTTAAGTGAATGAATGGAATGAGCACATACATTGAATTTCTCGGAATCGTAAGTTTCCTAAGATATAATCTGTCTAGAGCACGCATGAGCAAGTTCTTAGTAAACCATTACTTACAGCTGCAGAAAACTTCTGAACGTTTCCTTATGCAAGACAGATTGGTGATCTGAAAATTCCTTAATTTTTCTTATTCTCTCTTTTTCTCAGATCATTCATCATGTCATGATACTTACAATTCGTTAATTCGTATACATACATATCTATAGTCAGTATGTAAACATAATGTTGTCTCTTTCTGATAAGAATACAGTTAAAGTTTTTTCATCAACGCTATAATAATTGAAACAAACGATTGTATCACCCACGACGGCCACGACCAGGACCCCTAACTCACAGGACAGCTGATATTCGTTCGCAAATTGCGTACTCGACCGTATACTTTATTACACCTACGTATCTAAAGTTTATTTCAAAATAAATTAAATTGCCTTTGTTGGCATGCGATCCTTTGCGATTGTCGAAAATCATTACCTTTCCACGAGCGGACGGGCAATTTGAATTTTCAAAAGATTGTCTCCAACAATTGGGCGCAAAGTGCACTAATTCGGGGTCGGTGGGGGGGAGTGGGGGACATTGGGGGCAGTCGGCGGAACGGGGGACAAACCGCGTTAACATGAATTACTGGACTTTCTGTATCAGTTACTGATGTACAACATCGTATACGTGAAATTACGTAGTTAATTGGATTCCGATTCAGTAAGTTTTACCTACGCAACTCAGAGTTATGGTTTTTGTTTTGATACACATAGAAATGGTTTATTTCTGTGTCATTGGTAAAAATGTAATGTGTTTTTGTAAGTTTCCTTCCATTTTCTGACAAACAACATTGACTTGTTTATGATAATATCAATTAATATAACATGATAATGTTGATGTAGGTATTGTAGGAGGTTACTTAGGTATATTGATTCTAGATGTCTGAAGATATATTTATTGTTTGAACAGAAAACTCCCGATTATTAATTTGATTTCGAAAACTTGGTTACAAACAACCTCGAGGCAAAGTATCTCGAGGCGTTTTTGTATTTTTCTTAGTTCTCACAGTATCCACCAACATGGTTGTCAAGATAATTTTTATTCCATTCGACAATGATTTCAATCGGTTCCCAGATCTACATTTGTCTGTGGCCTGCACTGTGGGTGCGGTGCGGCTGCTCGAACTAAGTGGCTACATTGAAGCCAGAGCTACGCCATTATTGTGTTTTAACAAACAAAAGGACGCACTTGTCCCATCCACGGGAACCTAATGGTAAAAATTAAACCATTTTCGTAGTCCGCTGGGCAGGCCAACGAGCCACGCATTTCCTTTAATTAATTTATTAGTATTGAGATAGGTATGTGTTTGGAAATTAACCAAATGATCGGGTCATATTGAGTCCATGATTTTATTTTAATTTGTTTGGGTTTACCACTTGAAAAACATTAACTACTCTCTTTTTAAAAAAGACACTATCTTGTTTTAATTCATAAAACATTAATAAGTAGTACCTAGGTATAGGATCGCAAAAAGTCGTTTCGCCGTCTTTCGTTGATCTAACTAAATCCTAAGACATAGACATTACAAATATTATTTCAATGTTATTCCTTCAGTAAAGCTGTAAGATTTTATTTTATTTTCTCAACTGAAAAGCAACATGGCCCCACAATATTCTGCCAACACATCTATCGCTACACCACATCCCGCGGCTATTCCTGCGAGCTCGTTCATCGACCCCCCGCGGCTGCAGGAGTGCGCGAATAAATCCTCATTTAGCAGCACTTGCCTGTAAGATATACCCACAGAACCTGACAGATGAAAATATTTCAATAAGAAATCTTAATAATAACGTACATATTGTGCTCATGTGAATTTGTCAAATTGAATCAGTCAAATGTCGATCTGACAAAAATCAAATCACTGTTACTGTAAGCCTGCCTCATCCCACTGCTGGAGAAAGGCCCCTCCCCATCACTCTCAGTTTTATCGGTTTAGTGCTTACGTGGACCACAGGTCGTTGGTTTGGTTCAGCTCGCCCCGTCATCTCCGTGGTCTGCTGCGACGCCTTTGCAAAAAACAAACAAATTAAGGATTAGTGTATCTGTGATTGATGTGGCAACGTGTTAATGCTCCTTCTCCTAAATGAACACCTTACAACTAGCGCATCGGGTGTTTGACCTGAGTATAAATATTTGTGTAATGTATTGTTTGCCTATTCGTCGCCATTATCATCACAATATGCGACTAACATTTTACATTAAAACATGAGCCTTACCATTTATGTCTTTGCCATTACCCATGTATGGAATACACAAACATCACACCACTTTGAACCAAACAAAAAAATTAAAAATACCTCTCTGTAAGTACCTAGCTAGTAGGTAAAGAGAAGCACACATGAATTCAGGGAACAAAACAATTTTATGTTCCTTCCTATCATGGCATGGAACACAAACAACATGTTTATCGGCGCGATAACACGCGGAGTAAACAACCGAAACATAACGAAAACATCAGCTGCCACTAACTCACTAAAGTACCAGCAGTACTCAGAGATACCACTGCGCAGGGAGGCTCAGTAATATTACTCAACCCAAGATACTTACTTCTAGTTCTACGAAATGGTTTGACAAACAGTATTTAACTTAGGTATTTCTGTTTCCTCTCGCACTAGACATTTGCAGGAGACATTTCCCATTTCCTAAACTGCAATTATATTTAGGTATTCATTTAATAAGTTGGTTAACTTATACTTACAGTAACTGAGTTGTGGAGGTCGGAAAACTAAGTTGATATTTCTAAAAATAAAACCGACTTCAAAAAACACAAAAACATGAAAAATAACTTTAGCTTCAGAAGTCGGTAATATAAAAAATAAATTAGTCAAACAAAAGTCACAGACTTCTGAAGCTAAAGTTATTTTTCACTTTTTTGTGTTTGTTGAAGTCGGTTTTCTTTTTTTGCAAAAAGTTTTTATTTTTCACTTATTACTGGTTTACATGTGCTTACTTACCCCTTCACAGCGTACCGGCGTGATGTTATGTTACTGGTGTAAACAATAGACTGGCATGAGATTTCAGCAATCCCAGTCCATTTGCTATCATTTATTGAGGAGTTCCGTTGCCTGTCTCCGAAGTACTTCAAAAGATCTTCGCCAAATTGGAACGGGACCACTCTGAGAAAATTCACTTCCAAAAACTACCCTAATCGCTTCAAGTGTGCCTACAAAATTTGAAGAGTTCTCTCTATTTCTCCAGGATCCTATCATCAGATCCTGACTTGGTGATCATGGGAGCACCTAGGAAGTATACCCTTTCAAACAAAAAAAAAATCCAAATCGGTCCAGCCATCATCGAGTAATCGAGGAACATAAAATAAAAAAAAAAGGTTCCGACGAATTGAGAACCTCCTCCTTTTTGAAGTCGGTTAAAAACAGAAGCTGACCCCAACACAGGCAAAAGCTAGGCAGATGATGAAGGCAGATCTAAGAGTTCCAATAATGAACTGGAATAAACAAAATGGTCGGTCACCTTCGATAAATATAACTAAAAACAAAAACAGGTACTTATTTCCAACAATATTGGTCAACGACACGCTAAGGAGAAAAAGATCTCAATAGTGTCTATGTTTTTACTTCCAGTTCTAAACCCTTGCTTATAAGGATGTCTCGAGCCATCCCTGATGTGATGGCGCCAGAGGGTGCCATCCTGTAGGCCCTTCTGCGTCTCCCTACCCACTGGCACCCTAAGTGATCAGGCGACACAGTGTCGCTTCACTCGCGACAATATCCCTAATGCCCTATACGTCGTCGCCATTGTTTCGCACTAGCCCGTAGACACGGCGTATTAGCGGATAATGGACGCTTTGACAGCAGCACAATGAGAAGGGTAAATGTTAAAAGTCAATCAATAAGAAGGCTCGACCCGACTGTACGACGCGACGCGACGACATGCTTTTGAGTTAATGTTAGCTGTAACATATATATACCTACTTATATAGTTGGGGCAGTTTTTAATGTACCGTATACAAGGGATGAAATTGCTCTAAAAATGAATTTAAAAAGCATTTCGTCATATTACTTATGAACAACAAGATAAACATTGTAGAAACAGTAGTTAACGCCTAAATTGTTGTTTGTAACACCTTATGTAATCACCTATTTTTCACGGTTCGTGTTTAGAAGACAATAACAAAGTACATTAATTTAACAGCAATTTATTTCGCAATAATAACGAGCAACTTTATTGTTACCTACCTACTGTGTCATATGACTCACATTATACGAGTACTCTTGTTTAAATTGATAATAAAATGTAATTAAACATGTCCGGGACGGCCGCCATTTTGCCAATCACGGGACGAACGCATAACATTGGCCCCAAATCATAACATTTGCCCTGGACAAATTAATTGCCCCATAACTACGTATACTTTTTAATTTTGCTATATCCCATGGCAACGACGCCATTACACTGGACAGGGCACGGGTTTTATCTTTCCACTAGTGATGTGACTTGTTGTTGATATAAATATCCAAAAGTCCGCTTTAAAAAATAGATAGGTTTGTGCTTACGGATATTGATTGCACCGTATGACAGTAAAAAGAAACTACCGTTTGATTTTTTGTTTTAGGTAAATTAATTCAGTCCATCGAGTTCCGCTGCTGAATAAAAATAATTTTAACGATTTTAGCGAATATTAAAATAGTGACACATTTACCTACAGTTGGCCTATGCAAAACCGTGAGTAGCTATAACTTCTTCACAGCAGTCAGCCCCTGCAATTTATGGTTACGACCTGTGAGATTATAAGCAGCTGTTACGCCATGTTTTTATATCCCAGATCAGCACATTCTCGGCGACATGCATGGGGCGTATTTTAATATATTCGAAAGGATCTTAAGAGCTAGGGTGATAACTAGGTATCTATAAAAATATATGGCTACATATAATGCCAACTCATAAACGAACGCAAGAAGCGTAGTCACGATCCTTCGTAATGAGAGAGCGATTGGAGGATCAAGAATGACGTGATAAAAATTCATGTGTTTGGCGTTTTTGGGATAAATATTGAGATTATGACCACAGATATGGTATGAAATATGTAACCACATTACTGAGAATGAAGTTAGTGTCATCTCTTTCGTACTCTCAGTTTTAGATGACAACGCTGCAATGATATTGGCGTAATATCCGAATCTATTAGGCAGATCTGTGGATATCGGCGGATACTTAGCTGTCGTATGCCCATCACTATACCCCATGGTCATATTTTAATGTCCATAAATTGTAGTAATTGGGCCCGGAGTGGCGGGCGGCAGCTGACATGTCGTTTTATTTTACTATACCGTGGATACTGAGCGGGCTGGCGAGTTGGCGGGCTCGCGGGCTAGCGGGAAAGCGGGGTGTCTACTTAAAAATTGACGCCTTCTGATGGTTCGCGCTGATATGGGAAACTTATTTAAAATAATTACTTTTTGTTTAAATATAGGATAGATAATAAAGCTTTTGTTTTTCGTGTTTTATGGGTTTTGTGCAGGCTATTCAGCTTTCTTTGAGAGTACCGCCCTGAGAGTACGTGTCATTCGGAGTCATGTTAATGTTGTGGTCAATCAGACCAATGTAGATAAATTAATTACTTATGTAAATAAATAAATAGTACCACAATACATAGAAAACGCACTAGGTAGGTACCTAGGTATGTAAACAAATAGAAAAAAAAATGTCGCTGCCCTTTACGCAAGCAACTATGACACAAATATGACAACCATGAACCACCATTCGTCCCCAAATTGTTCAAGACAAACATTTCTTTAAATTATATTAAATCGAGAGTCGTCTTGTGGCGCGGGGAGTTCCCACTTCCCACTTCCCAGTCCCGTGACGGTGGGAGCTAAAAGCTTCCGGCTGGCAACACCCTCGAGGATCTTGAGATACATCCACTTCCTAGCCAACAAAATGTATAATTTATTAGCTTAAATTCATATTATGAGAGAAATCATGTGTTTTTTCAAGCTGGAAGAAAAGGAGAACGTCCGTTTTGTTTAGGAATTCGGCAGTTCTAGCGGCTCGACTGAATCATCTATAAAATATTAAGTATAGGAAATGTAGTTCGGTTTATGTAAATGAAAATAAAATTATATGTTCAATGGCATTTTTTATAAATCGGACTTTTAATCTTTTAATTATTGTAATATCAGGCTACGTTCTTTAATCGTGCTGTTTACACCATTATTTATATCATTGTGCATTGTAAGTAACAAAATTTTTGTGCAAAAACAAAACATAATATTATTTCTGACTCTCAGTTTCAATCCCAAGTGACTCTGACCAATACATCATTCATAATAATATTACATACTTTGGTTCTCATTATGTGTCCGAAAATTATTCCCACAATCATTAGAAACTATGTTAGTTTAGTTCCTACATAAGTTACACAATAGCACCGAAGCCTCGTTCAAGTTGGTCTATTATCCTGGCATTATTAAAACCATTCTACGTGGCAATAACGCCGTTCTTCCTGGCATTAAGCCACAATTAATGGCACAAAACTTTGTATTTCGAAATGTGAAAACTACGCCGAAATCATATGCCACGTGATCATACCAAAATAGAGTCACCGTGTTATATAGAAGGACTGGGATAAGTCTCATAACGTACAAGTTTGATGCTTTTATATCAGTTCAGAAAAATGTTTCAAATGCAATAGGATGAACTTTATTGTAGCTAGTTCCTAGTTGCACATACAAAATCTATAAGATATCGGTATTTAAAATTAGTAGGTAGTAAATTAGAATTTTGTGATCATACTTTGAAATCAAAATATTGGGCCATCATTGCAGACGTTAAAATACCTTAGTCTAGCAACACAGAATAATAATACAATCCAGGCCCAATTAATAAATAATAACAACGATCTATCGCAGTTTACCAAGCCTAACCTAGCCTCCCCCAAGCTTAAACAAAGCCATATGCCAGTATTGGCATTCCACCGTTATATTTCCACGAGTCCTTCCTGTAGACGCGTCGTGTGTCCACCGCGATATTAGTAATAATAGGGCACGCACAGGCTTGGGATTGGCCAATAAAATACACGAGTTATCGCGAGCGACGCACAGTGCGAGCGAGCGGTGCAAGACACAAGACATTGACAGAAAAGAGTGTCATCGTACGAGGAGAGAGGTTAGCTTTTTATTCCAACAAACGTCAGCAGCAGTATTGGCAAAAGGTTTCGCTATAGGAATATCATGCCCTAAAAAAATGAAACAGAATACCTTATGGTCTTTCAAAAATTGCGAAACACGCGAAGCAGTATTTTCGTATTCACCACAATGTGTAGCTGAGCCAGGTTTCACAAAGCATCGTCACAAACGTATTCAGAACCTATCCTATTTTACTAATAAAACATACATATTTTTTACCAGCCATGCCATCAATATGTATTGTTCAGTTTTTCCCCTGTCATGGCGTAAAACATATGAATAATACCATGTAACGTTTTTTGTGGACATAACAATAATAATCATAATGTTTATTTAAATCAAGCTCTCTAAACTTAGCTTTATTATAAGAATAATTATACCTACTACCTATTTTAGAAGATGAAGTAATTTGCTATGATATCATTTTGGAGGAAAAAAAGCATGGGTATTTTAGTGTTTCACACACACATAAGTTTAAAAATTCTGAATAGGTCCATTGCTTTATTAATTATTTCTATGAAACTTGGCATCAAAAAATTAAAAAACGATTTTCCAAGGAAAATACATTTTCCCTTACACCACACCACAGAAAGTTGTGTGACGTCAGTTTCCCTAACAAAAAACATTGAATACTCTGAACCGCAGAAGTTGGCCACAAAGGAATGAATGGCCTTCTTTCTGTATTGTTCCGTAAGGTCACGGCGCTAATATATGGCTACAGCCACTAGTTATACATTGGCCCCTGATTTAGGGGGCTCGTGGTTCCTTTTATGGGAGTTAGAAGCTATAGGCTTTGTGTTTTCTCCTAAACTTCTATAATAAAACATGCTTCTGATAGGTCATCTTTTATCCTTATTTGTTTTTATGCAGTAGCATATCTAAAGCGTTTGTTATTCATATCATTTAGTTCAGTTTTTGTAGAAAACGGCAAGAATAATCAGTTCACAATGTTCCCACAGCTGAGACAGCCACACCGGCCTCCTCTTCGAAAGGATGTGGACCACGCGAACATACCATGGCTTGGTTTATGTCAGATATTTTCGAATGGTAGTTTGTGTTTTGGTTGTAGAAAATCTAAATAAAAGAACCTGTATTTTGTGGTTATTACAATATTGTTTCTTAGTACTTGCTATATATAGTTCAGTGTGTTCGTAATCGACCTGCTTAAATACCTATTGTTTAGTAAATTCAGTTAAGGTAGATGAATTATTTTGATAGATAATATTTGCATGTATTTGGAAGGACAGTAATTGTTAATTAAAATAAAATAAGAACTTTAAATTTGGCATTTACCTTGTTAGTAATAAGGTCAACGATAAAATTAGTAATAAATACACTTATTATATTATATTAGCACGTGGTCGCAGATCGGAAAACCGCAAAATATAATACATGTGGTAATATAAACTAATTAATAATATTGGATATGAAAGAGTTAACTTTAATATTATTATGTGAGAATTTAGGTATATAATAATCTTATGCGTCTGGTTCGTCTATTTATTCACCAAGGGGAGTAAGGCACAGATTACTAATCGAGTGTGCATTTGAGGCCCGACGCGAAGCGGAGGGCCGTGAACCACACGAGTTTAGTAATCTGTACTTACCCTCGAGTGATATATACTGCTTTATACTACACTTAAAGGCCTATACTACAAATGGCTTAGCATGATCCTTCGTTACGCCTAAAATACGCCAGCATTAATTTTGAAATAAATATATGGTAAAGTTGAGGATTAATGTTAAGTCCTATATTTGGCGAAAACACGATTCCATAAAATTTTCTCGAACAATAAATCGCTGGCAATCATAAAATACTTCAAATTAGATCATGAAACTTTTTATACTAACTGAACTAATTAGAAAGCAGGTCTTATATTATTTATTTTTTTAGTCCAATCAATAGATTTTTTGTAAATCGCAAAAAAACACTAATTTCGCACTATTCGGCCCGCAGTGACTGACGTAACAACCACTTTGTAGTGCAAGCTGATTAGAACTTTATTCTAACTGTTTTTCAAACGAAGATTGAACTACCAATTATAGAGTTGCTAATTTGAGGTAGTATAAGCTCTTAAGCACAATGAAGTAAAACGCGTTAGTAATGGATTACTACCCTGATTTTCAGGGCAGTAATGAAATTCCATACAATATAATTGCCTAGATTTTTGAAAAGGTTTCAAGCCTTTTAATGGGGTAGTATTGGTACACTTACTAAGCAAGTGTAGTATAAAATAATATAAGCAATGTACTCACCCCCTATTAGGATGGGACATGTGAGATGTATTACATCTTTGAGTTTTTACCCAACTGCGCCAGAAGGAGGGTTATGTTTTTCGAGAGTATGTATGTATGTATGTTTGTATATATAATTGTTTGGCAGGCTGTGTGGCCTGTACGGCTCGATGAATTTTAGCTTGAGAGGTGTCGTCAGATTCTATTTACTGTGAGTGACAATATCAAAATATACAAAATGGTGGATTTTTGGCGCCAAATTCAAATGTTTGGCACGCTCTGCAGCCTGTGTGTGATAAAGGGATCATCATGAGGATTTTGAAATGGTAAATCTAAGTAACTAAAAAGTGTAAAATAAAAAAAAAAATATTTAAAAATTAAAAAAACCCGACTGCGTAAAAATTAACCAATAACTTTAAATAAAAACTGAAAGAAAAAAACAAGTTCAGGAAACAGGACATATTGACTGCAACAGTCAAAACTATAATTTTTAAATTGCTAATTAATCATATTCTGGACTGAAATTTTTTAGTCAACCCATTTGCAATATATTTATTGACATATTTAATTAATTTGATAAATACTTAGGGATCTTAGACTATAAGGCAGGACTTGTTCTTTCTGTTCACGGCAAGTAAAAAAAGCTTGCTCATAAAAAGTTCAGAGACCGCATGCGCATGGTAACACTGTCTTGTAATAAAAAAGATCATTACTCGGCCACTTCGATTCCGTCAGAACATCAAGTGTGTGACATCATCAGCTTATTATTCTTCGAAGGCATTAAAAAGTATGACTTTTTCGTTATTAATCTTCATTAAGCACCTACCACATACCACCACTTTGACTGACAAGTGTTGCTTTTTCAATGTTTTTTTTTTTACACACAGATTATGAACTAGATTATTAAATTATCCGTCAAAACTAAATTACTACTTATTCATCTGAAACCATGGTCACTCTACTCTTGTAAAACTATTATATTTTTAATATTCTATCTTATTTCTAAGCAGTAAGAGCTAGTTTCGAATGGCAAGTTAATTTCTAAGAAGTATCGTTTAAGTTGGCTTTAGTATTTTCACAGTATCCAAGTAGTTCCTTTGTGTTGATATTAAAAGAGCTCCGAAGAGCTTATTATTGTACCGTAGATCATTGTTGTGGATCACAACATTATGCTTTCTGCAAATAAAAAAATAATTTCAGGTTTTGAAGTGCTTATGGAGTAATGAGGGGGAATTTGCCCAAAGTGGTAGTTTACTATCAATTATTGAATCAAATGGAAAGTTCTGTGGAAAGCTGGGAAGGAAAGAAAGCAGGGTTCAACGTATAGAAGAAGGAAGTATTCTTAGGTAAAGTTTTATGTAAGAATACTGTGAGGTAAACTATCCTGTAGGGACGTCGAAATAAGAACGGCAGAGAGCGAAACAATAACTTAATATCATCATAAAGTAAAAAGCCGAACAAACATTGAACTGTTCACGAAAGTAATAAGGTTTTACTGTTAACTAAACTCGATGTCCCCATAGCGACACAGTGGGTAGTAAACCTTATTACTTACTAAAACAATCCAATCCTGCAAACATTTATCAGACGCTTCCCCTAAAACGCGCGCAGAACAAAACAAACTTTAGTGAACAACTTCCTTTATTGCCGCGGCGTCAAATTGATCTGCCATCCGTTATCTATGCGCTGCAGTAGTCAGCGGCTCAACGACAATGTAAACATGTTTACGAGCCTGTTCACCTAAATCAAGGCGCACTTTATTCATCTCGGCGATGTGAGCTCACTTTCTCTCCACGACTCTTTCCTTCAACGATTGGATCGTGTGATAAAGGCTTCATGGCTTCCGATTGATTGCTTCAGACTTCATACTTTTCCATTTTACTGGCGACGGTATCCTTGAATAAGCCAATCAACACTTCGGGTTCTTGGCCTATTTCCTTTGATTGTGTTTTTGATGTTGAGGAAAAATACAAATCATTTGTTGCTATGGAAGGTGATATGATAACACAATCGAATGAAAGATGGTTGTTGTCCCGGACGGTGAAATGCTTTTATCAAAATTTTGCAGTTGAATGAATTCATGTGTTGATTGTTATTATGTTGATAAATCAAAGTTAAGATTTTGAATTCAGATAAGAGTTACATTAATGGATGACATATTTCTTTACGTGAATGAACACGACTACAGTCCGTGATTTGTTTACCACATTTGTTGTGATCCACTGCAGGGAACAGTGATCACGAAACGGTCATGTGTCTAGTTTGTAGGTAGGTACAGGAGGTACATTCGATAATTATGATTGATGATGTTGATGGTATCAATTTACTGACATTGTACTTTGGTTGGATACATGCATGTGTCTGCAGCATGACAAGCTAACTATACCTACGTTCAGTTTGCACTTGGAGATCTCCGCTCGTTGTCGTACAAAGGGACACGGGGCGGGGGGCACAAAAGAAGTATAATAATGGACACAAGATATTCGGTCAATTTCGACCAGCCGTTTAATTCGAATCGAATGCCATTCACTGCAAACATTGTTACTTGCAAAACTTCATAATCTTCATCACAGGGACACTTAGCTCCTGTCTCGGGAATCATCGCTTAAAGTCAGCCATAACGACAGATCCCTGTGGAGACAGCGATCTGAGCGATCGTTCCGTCGCCAATGTGACCCGAAATCTCCGGATTTCAAACATTTTACTGCCGATAATTTTATCAGAAATGTCGTAAAAATAACGCAATGAATCCTGACACTTGTGCTTTGTTTACTCCGTTCATTAATATAATAAAAAGTAAATAAATAAGTCTCGTAAACAAATATCTGATCAACATAAAATGGTGTTAACTTGGCAACAAGGATTGTGCGTAATGCGCCTCTGCTAAGCCGATACTAAAAAAGAAAAGGGAAAATATCGTGAAAAACAGCTTCGTCCTTCTGAGTAAACAAAATGTCAGTGGAAGTCTCCTAAGTTGTTTGTGTTGATGGACTTCAAAGTTTGGAAGTCGCAAAGATACGCACTGAAGAATTGTTAGGGCAACAGCTTGAATACTTTGAAGTCTCATTAATGTTGCAAAATTGTCTGTTTTGAAAAGAAGGGGCTCGAAATATACGCCAAGTTTAAGTGGAGTTCAGAATTAAGATGCTACTTACTTAGATACCGATTGCCGACAAAGGACTAAAGGAAGTAAACTTCATGTGGTACACAATTTCCTGGAGAGCAATCCTTAAACAATTGGAGCATTCCTTTGAGTGCGCTTGTCGTGTCGACTGTTCTAGAATAGCCAATATTGCAATTGTAAACTGTGTCATTGTCACTTTCGTCCTATTTAAAAAATCATAAAACAAAACCAGCCAAGTGCGAGTCCGTCCGGGTTCCGTACCATCGTAGTAGGGGAGCCCCTTTATTTTATTTTTATTATTTTTTGGTATAGTGGCAACAGAAAAACATCATCTGTAAAAATTTCAACTACTTATCTAGCTATCACGGTTCATGAGATACAGCCTGATTACAGACGGACAGACGGACAGTGGAGTCTTAGTAATAGGGTCCCGTTTTTACCCTTTGGGTACGGAACCCTAAAAAGTGATAGATACTACTAGGTATTTGTCCATTTTGATTTTTTATAACATCTTGAAAGCCACCGGTCTGGTCAATACATTGGGAAAGTTGAATCGGAATTTGTCTAGCCATATTAGGTCCTAGTCGATGTTGGCAATAGCAGCACGAATAGTGTTCTACAACTCATCCAGGGTTCTTTGGACGATCCAAACATTATGTACAAATCTGTAAGTATATCTGTACATATCACAGTTAATTTGTAGATCTGCAAGAGTTGCTTTAAAAAGTTAAGAGACTATAATATTAAGGACTATTAATATTTAAAATCAGTGTCTACAAAATACATAATTATCTATCTATATTAGAGCAATTTACTTACATGAAGCTAATGGTATTTTGTCCCTATTAACTCGTAATTTAGTTAAATTGGTCAGGGCTATGTGATTGTGTAGGTACACAGTTTTTGGCTTAAATATGGAATTATTCGATACCATTAGCCGCGGGGTCGTAACCTCTCAGTTATTCAGAACGACTTCATCATAAATCGACTCGGCCTTGAGATCGACTTTAATCTCTAGACTGTATGACTGTATGTGTGGACAGGAGTCCTAGCTCTTTGTTCTAGATTTTTTTCTAATATACTTATCAATTAATTCATAACATCACGCCTGATTTCCCCACCGGGTGAAACAGAAGTTTATCTATAGTAGGTACCTACAACTAAGCCTAAAGATTTCCTGTTAGAAAACCCCAATAGTCTTTGATCGAGCCAAGACTTCATGTTCAGCAGTAGTGTTTATGACTACTGTAAACTGTTACTATACAGTAATAGTACACTATTCGATCGTGTCGATACCTGCCATATCAATGATGTGTACCTATCATGTATAAGTTAGTGAGGTGAAAGCTTACACTTGGTTCTGAACTAATCCTCTTATAAATTAATCGTAACCAGTAATAGTTCAACGACCGGCGATTCATCTAATTAGACTTGTTGTCCAATTATTGCAATTGTTGTAGCAGCAATAGAAACACTAGTTTTTGCAAATGGCGGAATAACCACACAAGGCAATATCTCACTCCTTGCCATCAATGTGGTAACCACAATCACCCAATAATTAGCGACACTAACAGGCGATCCATCATCAGCAGATTATGGCATTATCGCCAGGAAGGCAGTAATAAACTAACAAAACAACACAATACTCCATAATACTCTGTATTGTCGGTTAACCGCAGCGCGCGCGCAAGGACAATGGCGACGCTCGCTAGATCATTGGCTAACACCACACAAAAGAATTGTAGAAGAACCACTTTTACAATGATCGTACTCGTCAAAAAACATCGTGAGGAAACCAGCATACCTTAAGAAATATTTCTCGACGCGACAGCATGTAAAGCCAAGTCAGAGGTCCACCATGGGCGGCATAGAAATTCTGAGACCAGGTTAGGTACTAACCACACAAAAAAATGATTCAAGTATTTCAAATCCTTTTTTTTTCGGATAGGAAATCATCAAATGACTTCTCCCGCTCTGGGCGGGAGGAGGGAGTGTCAGACTTTTACTGACTAAAACCCATCCATGTTCCTTCATCGCCCTTTGTGTTCCGGGGCCATGGTATCTCTTTCAAACAGTCGCGCAACCCCGGCAGGCATCGGTCCTTGCGGACCCCTTCCTATTGCTGACTCTTTTTGAGGCGCGCGTGGAACACGAACGCGCCGTCGACACGGCCTGTCGTCATGAGACGGACGGACGGCGAGCTAGCCCATAGCCCACCGTCCACAGGCCCGCGCCTACAGTGGCCGGGGGCCACGTGGTGGCCCTCGACGCCTAGGGCGTCTCCCGCGGCGGCCGGGACGTGAGGTTCTCTCCCTCTCACGTTCCGCCACCTCAGTCTCTAGCATGACTGAGGTGACGGCGTCCCGAGTATTTCAAACCCTCACTAACACTTCTTCTTCACAAAGCCTATTGTGCTTTGTATAACATGTGCAACACATTGTTGTATCGGGGAACCTGGATGCGGAAGATGGCACAGAAACGTGGAGACTGGCATGAGCCAATACCCAGCCCAGCCGGGAGTGATAACAGGCTCTGTGATATGGTCACAGATATATTTAGTTATCACAAGCATCCGCACAACGGCAAAATAAATACAACAGATCGCGGGACAGACTGGGATGAAACTTCACAGAGCTGAGCAGAGTTTCTAATGAAAGGATCAGTGTCGTGCTCTTATTCATGGGTCATGGTCATGCCCATGACCCATGACCCGAATGGCGCAGCGGTAGTGAGGCTGCCTTACGTTCTTAGGTCCCGGGTTCGAATCCCGGTTGGAGAAAATGTTTGTGTGATGAGCATGGACATTTGTTTCCGAGTCATGTATAATAAGTATGTATTCACAGACAAAAATTATCTATGTAGTATATCAACTATCTGGTGTTCACGACTCAAGCCTCGTTGCTTAGTGTGGCACTAGATGGCGCTGTGTGTTAATGTCCAGCGATATATTTATATTTACATGAGGTAATTGATGTGGATTCTTTCAAATAGCAAATCCATGTAATCCTTCTGTACGTTATCTTCCATACTAGCGGCCGACACAGACATTGTGGCTGCGGTGCGCTTACGCACGCGATAAGGACAAGTGCTCCATTTTATTTATTTATTTTGTACTTTTCATTAGACAAGCGTTCAATAATGTTGGAGGATTACGTGTTTTATGAGCTATCGCTTACTGTCGAAGATAGCTATCTTGGTATCGTCGTACATTACCAAAAATGGTGGTGGACTTTTCTTGCATCCTGAATTTCTTACGGCATCCTAGTTCGAATATTGATCATGCCATCGTTAGATGTACTATCAATTTGAGGATGCTGCTGTGAACGTGTCATACCATAAGGAGTATCTACCATATTACATGGTTCGGTTTGAGGGACATCGCTTTTCCAGAGGGAATGCTTTGTGTTGAAAGAATTTTAGATTCCATCTCCACAACCAAAGTGTGACCCAAGCTAAAATTAAATTTGCATGACTAGCTTCCTCTTAACTGTTAGTTCCTCTGTGTGTTTATGTGTGTGCATGCTGGGTATGTTCGCTTGTGTGTGTTTGTGTGCATTTGCATGTGTTCCGTGCGAGAGCGAGTGGCACTTCCTAGCATCTCGCATGGACGGGTGATTAGGAAGTCGATACCAGGACATTATGTGCTGGTGCTTAAGTACGTTTTATTGTTTCCTCTACCAGTTTATCTAGTAACTTTATATTTAACTTCTTCATTTTCTTCAGAAATAAGTACTTTGTATGCTTCATGAATTGAAAATGCATTCCTTGTATTTTCTAACGGAATAAAGCAGCATATATTCAACATAGCTGCTGTACTGTCAATCGAAACTTTAATACCTATTTCGATAACCTCTTCGTTAAAAACAATGGATTTATAAAATAGTCATATCCTGCCATCATCACAGGGTACTAAAAATAACATTGCTTTGATGATTCTGTGTTGGATTGATCGGAACTGCCATGACTGTAATTGGAATCATCATGAACCTAAGGTACCAACGATATAATGTAAATAAAGTCTATTTCATTATGTTCTGTAAGTAAGTACATCAATTCACAATTGTAAGCCGCGTCGGTTCAGCACGGCAGGTCAACGGCCACGCATTCTCACAGAATTGGCTAATTCTATTCATTGAAAGGCTCTTTGTTTAGCTCCGACGTTGTTGCTAGGCTATACGCGGCCAGCAGGTACTTATGGACTTTTTGCGACAACTGTGTTGCCACGGGTTACCCCAAGTTTTTTGATCAAGGGTCTTCTTGCCTCATCGGGGGAAATACCACTTTATTGTGCTTCTATTGACAAAGTTTTGTATTGTGTTGTGACTGTGAGTAATATTTGTATGGTTTTGGTGTTCCCTACTAACCTAAATTTCTACTACTGGGGTTCTTTTATAATACATGAAACCTTTGAACCTAATTTAACAAGTACCCGGCACACTTTTTTGAAGTTTGATAGACCTTCAGTCTCTGAAACAAATATGCCATAAAGTTATTAGCCAAAGTACAGTAAATCAATAAATGTCTATCTACACGAGCCAATAATAATTTAGATACGAAAATAGAAAATTATTGGAACACCTCACTATGCTCCTAATATAATTACATAGATGAAAAAAGAGTATACAGTGTAGGTGTGTACCGATTTCGTTTCATTGTTGAAGATTTGTATACCAGAAATGGTTAATAATTATAAGGATCCCTATTGTTATGTTAAAAGTATTACGTGATGTAACATTTATGTAGTTGTACCATCTACATATCTACCCACTACTTCGAATAAATTATTTGATAGATAGAGTAGGAGTAATTAATGAATTACCTACGTGTAAGTTTTTTATAGAGCCTGTCGCGAAGGCAAAGGCATAAATCTTATCTTCTAAATATATAAAAGAAGAAACTGACTGACTGACTGACTGACTCATCTATCAACGCACAGCCTAAACCGCTAGGTCTACAGATTCCAAATTTGGCAAGTAGGTTCCTTATGTGGTCTAGGGGTGCACTAAGAAAGGATTTTTCAAAATTCACCCCCTAAGGGGGTTCAACGGGGCTCCAAATTTTGTATGGGGAAACAAGATTAGTTAGACTATTATTCGAAACTTCACAGAATTGCTCCTTTTGATAAATGAGTAGAAACGGGTTTCAGGGTTTTTCAGAATTTAACCCCTAAGAGGGGGAAATGGGGTGACAAAGTCTAAAAAGCGAATGCACAGCCCAAACCGCTGAGTCTAGAGATTCCAAATTTGGCACATACGTTCCTTATGAGGTTAAAGGGTGCGATAAGAAAGGATTTTTCAAAATGTACCCCCTAAGGGGATGAAACGGGAGTCGAAAGTTTGTATGGGGAAACAAGATTAGGTAAGACTGTTTTATTCGAACAGGAGTACTCCTATCGATAAATGAGTTAACATTTGTGATTCAGGTTTTTTCAGAATTCAACCCCTAAAGGGGGAACAAAGTCTGAAAATCAACACCGGTATTGTTTGTATGGTGTATCGGGTCGAGTGTTACAAAAACAACGATTTTAGGATTTAATGTGGCGCACCTGAAATACCATCATCATCCCCTGTTGGAGTGCAATGGGGTTGTGATAATGTTGATGATGACTGTGATAACGATAATGATGATTGTGATAACGAGGATGGAGATTGTGATGATGATGATTGTGATTACGATGATAATGGTTGTGATTACGATGATAATGATGATGGTGATTGTGATTGTGATGGTGATTGTGATAATGATTGTGATAATGATGGTGGTTGTGATAGTGATGGTGATTGTGATGGTAATTGTGATGGTGATTGTGATAATGAGGGTGATTGTGATAGTGATGGTGATTGTGATAATGATTGTGATAATAATGGTGTTTGTGTTAATAATAATTGTGATTATTATGAAATTTGGCACATAGATAGTTCATAACTTGGATTGAACTTTACGCGGGCGAAGCCGCGAGCAACAGCTAGTAATATTATAAATACAAAAGTTTGTGAGGATGGATGGATTCACACGAAAACTACTGAACGGATTTGGGTGAAATTTGGCACAAACATAATTTATCACTGGATTAACGCAGGATACTTTCATCCCAGTAGTATGACTTTGTGGCACAATTACCGAACTTCACGCGAGCGAAGCCACGGGCAACGAGAGCGAAGCCACAGGCATAAGCTAGTAGGTATCTAATTATGAAAATGATCGTATTAATGGTTGTGGTATGTACTGAGATATCTTCATCTAGAATGTTTACAAAACCATGCACAAACAAGTATGACTTTTCTCTCTAACATCAATATTACACGGACGAATACAATAGCAGCCCTTCGATCGTTCTGGATATCCAAATTCTAGACTCTACTAGTCTGGCAACTTATTATTTAGCTCTCAATTAATACTTGTGTGCCCTAGTTCTCGATGACCTACTAGTTACGTTCAACTTGAGTTCGATTGAAACGTAAATTAGTTTTAACTTTAAAAATCCCTTCGGCAAGCCGCAGATTTCGAAGATGGTTCCACCCATATTTTTTCAACCCCTTATTAAAAACCTCCCATATGAGTTTAGCATGGAAAAAAAAACTTTTAAATTAAAAATTGGAGAGTAAACACTTTGCTTTAAAAAAAAAAAAACAAAAAAAAAAATCTATCTCCGAAACGTTATAATAATTATTTTTTCCTAAATTTTTGGAAATTTCAACCCCCTCCCCAAGTTAGGAGTTGCATCAAAAAAGTTTAAATTTAAAAGTTGTCCGTATTCTTACTCGGAATGATAAAAATGTTAAATGGTCCAAAAATTTCTATAGAAAAAAATGTTATGGTCAAAAAACTGATTAAAAAAAAACCGCCACCCCCGCCGCCCTGGACGAATTCTGCCCATTCTCGAACTTAACTTAAGTTTTGACCCTTTCGAATATTTGGCCAAGTTTGAAAGCAATCGGTGCATAATTGCGACCTGTAGAGTGTGGCTAAATTTTGCTTGGCGTCCCACATACCAACATACATCCCGTATATACAATATTAACTTTTTAACCGGCGGTTGATTTGGGCTTTAGGGGTCCTACTAGGTCCCCTATGGTGAAATTTTCGGAAAATTCGACTTTAGGTGCAAGACGTAAGGGTTAGATTTTTTCTGACGAAATCTACCTAAAAAACAAATTCAGCTTCGGATACGTGACAGTAAACGAGTAAATAGATCACAGAAAGCTCAAAAGAAAGGCAAAACAATATTCATACAATTGAATGAAAGAAATATGATATTATACGTAACAAAATAAGCCGTCGGTGAGTATCCGGGGACTCTTGGGCCCTAGTTTCAGTATAACAGAATGAGTTAACTAAGGCCCAATCTTAAGTTAGTTTTCTCTTAAATGTGATCTCTCCTGCGTCTTGAGATGCTGTTTCTTTCTTCAAACAAATTCTGCTTTGAAACGTCAAAATGATTTTTGTGAATGTTATCAAGGTTGGCACCTATTCTAAGGATATGTCAGCATCCTGCAAACTCAATAACACTATTATCAGCATATTCGTATGCAAGTACCAAACCTACTTCCATCTCTATAACATAGCGAAGTTATCAGTCGCCGCCCGCCGCGCGCCTGCCGCCTGGCCGCAGAGAAACGAACTCAGACCACTTATCACGACCGATTGTGGGACGAACTGGATGGAACCGGTTGGAGCCGGTTCGCGGCGGTTCGGACCGGTCGCTCGCGTGCCCATACAGCCGACACGCCTAGCTAATGACTAGTAATATTACGTGAAATTGTAGTTTTCATTGAAGAAATTGTTTAGATTTGAGTGTGAAATGGATAATTCATGGATATTAGTTTGTTGGGTAAATGGAGCGGGCTGCTGGAAAGTGAGTACTTACATCGTTACTTATCAAGCTACAAGTTTCAAACAAAACGTTGAATAAACACCATATGGTAGATAGGGCCGCAAATTGTGTGTATAAAAATGTAGACCAAAATCTACTTAGTACTAAGTCTAAGTTTCAGGAACAATCACTACTGCTAACCAGTGTTATTCCTACCTACTTGAACTTTGCAATGAGTTTCCATCATGATATGCTCAATTGGTCAATCGATGGTCTGTTGCCATATATATATAACAGAAAAAAAGGCTAGGTACAAACATCGAACTAACCTGTTAACAACACGTTAATCAAACCGTTGTCAATTGAGCCTTGTTAGGTAACAGACAATAGCCAATTAGCACGACACTCACAAATCTGCCGCACTCGGCAGTTAGAACATCATTACACTGATCACTGATCACTCTTAATTACTCCTGCACTGCATCAGAACATACTTTGTTGTCACTACCGACTATGTCTTTGTAGTCATGTCAAGTCAGTTTTTCAGCATTTTCATTATGAGGAAAGCATTTGTGCAATTAACGTAAGTACCCATTCTATCTTCACTTGCAACACGGGAAACTTTCATCACGCCGGTTAAAGCCGAAGACCTAGGCAAAGAGGAACCTAAAGTATACCTAGCGACAGTTGTGTTTAAGTTGCCATCAACCAAGCAAGATACTGACAAAACCAGCAACAATGTCCGCCCTGGGAATCGAACTTTTACTTACTTTTTGAAAAAATAACCTTTTTTTTTTTTTTTTTGGTTGGGAAATCATCAAATGACTTCTCCCGCTCTGGGCGGAGCAGGAGGGAGTGTCAGACTTTTACTGACTAAAACCCATCCATGTTCCTTCATCGCCCTTTGTGTTCCGGGGTCACGGTATCTCTTTCGAACAGTACCGCAACCCCGGCAGGCATCGGCGTCTCCCGCGGCGGCCGGGACGCTTTGAGGTTCTGTTAGTCTCACGTTCCGCCACCTCCTTCTCTAGCATTACTGCTTCGCAGAAGGAGGTGACGGCGTCCCATTCCGTCTCGCTCCGGACCATGGCTTGGACCAGGGCCGGACGCGAGAGGTCGCCGCCGCCAATCGCCGCTTCGAGGACACGGCGGTGCTCCGCCCACGCGGGGCACACCTCCACCGTGTGCTCCACCGTGTCCTCCGGTCGATCCTCGCAATGGAAACAGTTTCCTCCCGCCCGATTCGGTGCAGGAACCTCCCGAAACAACCGTGTCCGGTGAGGACCTGCGTCAGGCGGAAGGTGAGGACGCCGTGGCGTCTCTCAAGCCACTCCTCAAAGAGGGGACTTACCGCAACTATTGTGGCGTGCCGTTGAAAAAAAAAGCTTAAAGGGGTTGAAGCTACGTACGAAGAACGTACTAGATACAATAAAAAAGGGCAATACTCGAACTTATTAACATAAAACGTGACATTCCTGGCAAATATAGGTGTAAGGGAACTGTCCCGTTCAATTTTAGCACACACAACAACACGTAACACAACAACACGTAACAATAATGTTATAAAAACAATTTCCAACATTCTGATCAACAGAACAAAACAAGGTAAAAACATAAATTTGCAAATAATTCATAGAAATAAAATAAAACCAACGTTAAACAATATTTATCGCGTCCGTACTTCCGTGTTGTTTTCCTGATGGCTCAAATTTTCCACAAGTGTGTTGTGTTGTCTGATTGTCTGTGTTGGGTGACACTGCTGTGTTGCGTCAGGTGCTGGATGGGAGATGTCGACTGATGTTGCATCATGTTTGTCTACAAGAGGCCACGCCTTAAGGCCAATTTACTTGACTTTGAATGCTAATTTCACAGATTAATTTTCCTGTTAATTAGGGCAAATATCAACTTCGATTTAGGAAAAGTAGTCATAAATGACTTTCCTGTTTTTGGACACTGAGCTGGCTGCATAGCAGAATGAAAGATGGCATGGCATACCCAGTGTGATGACAATAAGATCGTTTCTCTCTGGTTTATGAAAATACTTTTGTCCTAGCTGATAATAATATTTGCATCAACATCCAATATGAAATAATAAATAAATATCGCTGGACATTACACACAGCGCCATCTAGTGCCACACTAAGCAACGGGGCTTGTGTCGTGGACACCAGATAGTTGATATACTACATAGATACTTTTTGTTTGTAAATACATACTTATTATACATATAAACATCCATGACTCGGAAACAAATGTCCATGCTCATCACACAAACATTTGCTTCTACCGGGATTCGAACCCAGGACCCTAAGAACGTAAGGCAGCCTCAGTACCGCCGCGCCATTCGGGTCGTCATGAAAAAGTCTGCATAGCTCTGGGTGCTGAGTTATATTGCATACGTTTGGGAAGCTTACCTTTAACCTAGGTATGAAACGGTAAATAAGAATTAATTTATTATCAGTAACAAACAAACATATTGTTTTCATAGGTATTGGTAGAAAGGTATCGCATAAATATTCCGGATGAGTATGATAATATAATATTTAAATATTACCACAACAACATAGCAATCTGCATTGCAAATGAAGAAACAATAAATATGGCAATATGGTGTGTTAGCTGTCAATTTAGATAAAATTTATAGGTTTGTTTGTTATAAATGATTCCCTTTATCAACAAGTAAGTACCTACTTCGAAAGGTCCGGGGATTGATTCCCAAGATAAACAAATAACTGGTCTTTCCTGAAACGAAACTGCGTAATTTTCGGTTTTAAAAGTTTGTGCCTAAATGATAACAATGTAGGTACCTACTCGTTAGGACACAGTCATATTTTTCAAACGTTATCTTAGATCTCATCATAATGTAAGCCAAAAGATGTCCAATGCTGGGATTAAAGGCCGTTCCTATACAAATCCACAGTATACAAACAGCCTTTTTTTCGTTAGCTTATTCCGTGTCCCACTGCTGGGCGAAGGCGCATATTCCCACTATACAGTCCATGTCTTTACCTAGAGCCTTTTCCCAAGTACATGTTGGGGTCGGCTTCCAGTCCAGTCTAACCGGATGCAGCTGAATACCAAATGATTTAAAATAATAATTAGTAAGTACATAATTATGTAGATTAAGTCTCTGTCTACCATTTCGGGGAATAACTTTAGCGTAGGTAAATATAATTTTGTTTACCTAGGCTAATAATAAAAAACAATATTTTTCACCATAATCTCATTACTTATCATAAAACAATAAATTGAGTCAAGTTCTGCTGAAAACTTGTTGTTCTATAAAACACCAAAAAATTATCCATCACTGTCTGCCTTTTGTATAATAATTAATACATAACTACATAATTTTATAAATGATATAACAAAAATTCAAATTTCAACCTTATGGCGTGTGGTTGAAAGTCGAAAATCCTCTGTCGAATTAATGAAATCTACTTAATTAATTTAAACGATTGTCAACCTTATTTCTTTAGATTAAGAGTGTCATAAGGTGTGTTAAAATTACGTCACTTTTCTGAATCAAGATCATTTGGGTTCATTAACACGTAATTTTTGTTGGCTAATGTTTTCAGGTATTTTTAATAGTCTTCTTACAAAACAAGCCTTACGTAAGAATAATATGGCTATTGTTTCAGGAAAATGTGTTTTTTGTTACTTATTTTTTATTTACAGCGACGTGATGCTTTCGGGAAACAGACTTGTATTACTTGATAAGGGATATTAAATTTAATGATGAAGGATAACTTAATTATTTAGAAATACAAATACCCGTTTTCACGAAGAAAAAGCTACACCTAGATGTTACTGTTGGCTTGTGTCATCCCTGACTGGTCGCAGAGCTAAACTGACTTCCAGTTTTTCAATCCGAGGTGAACGTCTATTAATTTAAACTTCATGTACAATAGTGGTACGGTCGAACAAGCTATTTGGTTTACATTTTATAATGTAATTTGTTGGTTAAATAAACTGCAAACCACTTGTTCGACCTTACATAGGCGGACTACCTACCACTAGACCAGTCGACCAGCCTGACCACTGGTCGTCAGGCGGATAGCTTTAGACAACTTGCACTTGGTCCGTTCCCAATCTTCGAGTTATACGTTAACATCAAGGTACGGTCACAGCGGTCCGTAGAAATTGTGGACTCAGGACTCTGGCAGATAAAATACTGAAGTATTTGTCAGTGTCCGGTGTCCGCAGCAGGTCCGAAAACTGGCCTTACTGGTTTGACCGTTTCGAATCTTATTTTGGAAAAAATCACTTAAATTTTCCGAGTGTCCATGTCTTCATGTTGCTCAGCATAGTAATAGCAGCATGTGACGTCAACAGGCACGTATTCCGTGAGAATGTCCGCCAGCGGACGCGCCAGCATTGTTTTGTAAACCGCGCTCATCGGCTGAGCAGCTCGGCGGCTCCCAAACAATATGCACAACAGCAAATAAATAGCGGATATGCGGTGTTAGCGGTATGTGTGTGACGTGACGTGCGGCGGATAGGCGGATATACTGAGTAAAGAAATCAGCTGTTGTTTGTGTTTCCAATCCTCTTCAAAACCAACTAACAGATACAAATCCACTAGCCACATGGGTATAGCTGCTGCCAGTTATGCGGTCATTGACCCACCTACATTTATTGAAGTTCTTAACTTTGAAATACAAAAATAATCCTGTTCAACTCTTGAATAGTCGAGTTGTTCATCAACTCGCCCCACAAGCCTACGGCCCATTTGGGACGAGTTGATGAAAACCAAAATACGTAATATTTTCGTTCTGCAACTCGTCCCACGGATGAAAAAAGTATAATCAGTAGTAAAAGAGTTACTGTAGAAAAATTATTGCCTATAAAATATTAATCATCACATGCAACATTGTCTAGATCATGCTAGTTATGGGCCTAGTTAGTAACCTTACGAAAAGTACTAGGCGGGCATGAATTCAAGAGGGTATTATTTTATTGCATTCCACCTTGATTTTGGTATCAGGACACTTGCGCGAAAGACATTTGCACGAAGGACACTTGCGCGAACGCACTTGCGCTAAAAGACATTATAATGTGCGCGAATGGACACTTGCGCGACTGGACTTTTGATGGCCACTGGTGTTTACTCGTTGATAACGAAAATGAGATATAAATGAAAATTCAAGATGGCGCCGTTTCGTAGAGGAATTACCATCTTTCATTTATGTTAGCACTTTTTCTAAGGTGCCTTATAAATTTGTTTGAACTAAATTCTTAAAAAATATTGTCATAATCTTGTCTTCATAACTGTACCTAACGTTGATAAAGCTTTTGAACTTTAAAGTTCCACACAAAAAGAAACGTGGGACGAGTTGCAGAACGAAAATATTATTTATTTTGATATTCATCAACTCGTCCCTAATGGGCCATAGGCTTGTGGGACGAGTTGATGAACAACTCGAATAGTCATCTATCGTGATTTTCAACATTTTGTCTAATGAATAACGATACACGGTTCATTTGTTTTGGTTCGTACGAAGAGATATTAGGGAAAGGGCAATGACCGCTATTGCGATCTTAACTGGCAGCAACTATAGACCTAGACTAGACGACATACAGAAGATCGGGGGGAATATCTGAAAGAAGCTAGTACCGACCAGGGAGGCATGGTGCAAAAGGGAGCAAGCCTACTGACACCACTGTTCCTCCCGCTGCTAAGAAGCCCCTGGACGAACCATGATGATGATGATGAACTCAAAATAGCTGCTAACGTTCCACATGGAGTCAAAATATGCAAAATTCCTCTTTAACAATCACACATTTCATAATTGATAAGACTTTAGACAATGAAACGTCAAAAACCTACCACTATCTGCTTAGCTAATTAATATTTTATCATTTATTAAGTAAGTCCCGGGTTGGTAGGTACCTACAGTTATTGTTAAGAGGAACAGAAAACCCTGCTCATGTCTCCATTACTAAAATTACAGGATGAAATGTAGGGAAGTTTCAGGTCCTACTATATTATGACGTCTTTAGGTCGACACGAAGAGAAAAATCGTTACAGTGGAAGTGCATAGTTGCTCTTAAACTGATACAGCTCACGTTCCTGTCCCCCCTATGAGCTAAATATAGCGTGAATGTGCATCCTGCACGTGGCAGGCCGATTATGCTCCATCATACATTCATACGGCTGAAAGTTACGTAGCTCTGATGCAACAAACCGGTCCTGTCAAGATGACCCTGATTTGGGTGGACACCCGGAGACGACCTTACCGCTACAATGCATCATCATCTGCCCAGCCATTTCCCAACTGTGTTGTGGTTGGCGTCCAGTCTGCAGGATACCGGATGCAGCTGAATTTAATATATTTTACGTAGTGTCACAGCTTTTTAAGTCTTCACAATCTCACTTCACTTCACTTCTCGTAACGACTGTTTAAATGTACGAATGACAGTCGGGACGGACTTTGAAACAAATAATCAGGAGCGATTATTATCTTATCGAAAAGGTATTTTGAACCACCAACGCTAAAAACTTTACGAAGCACGTGTATTTTCGATCATTATATTGTTCATTATCTTCTGAGAGGTAATGAACTATGTAGTGGCTGATGCAATAGAACCGGTTGCAGGGTGAGCGAGATTCTCACTAATCTGCTAAGCCGCGGTGACCTATTGAATCATACTCGTACCTCTTATCAGGAACTTCCACTATCTAGTCAAGTTTCACTTGTCATTGGTTCAGTGAGGGTCATCAAGCGATAGGAAGGATGACGAATTTCCAGGAATCAGAAAAATATTATGCTCATAGCCTTGTGCTAAAGCAACCACACAGTGGGCCCCAAACAGCAGTAAACCGCAACGTGGCAGGCCCAGCAGGAGGTGGCGGAGAAATGAGGCTTGTATTAAGATTGGTCACAAACAGCAATGGGATAAGATGAAAGAGTAAAGGGACGTCTGCATGCAGTGAGATACAAATGGATCAACAAGTTATAGACTTACAAGACTGAACACTTAATTTCTTACTCCGATGATAACGTTAATTTATAGCTTAATAAAACCATGTCAGGTTGACCGTTAGATGACGTCACGGACCCAGCCTCCCGTACGTCGAATCATCGAATACCACCTGCCATGTTGTCACCAATAGCTCATTATTAAGTATGATCACGATGATATGTTGGCACGTGGCGAATGTTCCTGATGCGGACGAGTGACGCAGCTGATGCAATCAGACCAGTCTGTGAGTCTGCGCTTGGCCCGGAACGACCCGTCGGCGTCGATCACATCTCATATCGCTCAATATGTCGCCATTCCTTTTATTTCGTATGTTATTCATTTACACGTGTTTTCGTGAAAGTCTACTTACCTAATTTTGAGTTTTATAAGGACCAGTTAGTATGTTATGTGTCAAGAATAGGCGAAGTCCACAAGTTTTTTTTATTATTTAGATTTTTACCTCGTTCTATAGTCTCCGCCAGATTAGTAAGAATTAAAGGTCATTGTTCTTTCCTTAATTTCTCTGCGTAGGTACCCCGACAATACATTATGAATCGTTTTTTATAACTACAAAAAGTCAAGGATCAAGATGGAGGTAGTTTCGGGACAAGTTTATGTCATTATTTCTGTTTGCGGAATTATGTTTTTGAATAAATGTATGGGGGTTAATGACCATTAATTCTTACTTATCTGGCGGAGACTATAGATTATGTTCTAACATGATTGGGTCAGAAATGAGTTAATTACTTTATTAAGTAGTTTGTTAGTTTTAAAGCAGATTAAAAGGATATAAAAAAGATTCAATGACCCTTGATCGATGTCATTAAATCTAGCTATATGATACTATTATACTATCTTTACAAGGCGTTTCTTTTGCTATCTGGGTGGCTACTTATACAATAAAACACGTAAGGTGCTACAAATCTTTAGTCTCACAAAGAATAAATGCAAAAAGAGGCTAACTGACTGGCTACCAAAATTAAACTATAATGATACTGAAAACATCCATAAAATGACCTAAACACACAATCAATCACTCTCACACACCCACACTATCATCCATACACACCATCCACCACTACCAACACCTACCCATCAAGATTCGTCTCACATACTTATCCTAGATTTCTAAGCATAATATATAAACTATAAAAATAATGTCGTATGATTCCTTACATTCTGTCAGCGCGCCTAGTACATAATTTATGAAATGAAAATGTAAAGGACCCACCCCTTTACATTTTCATCCTGGTGTCCTGAAGCCCAGGCCACGAGCCTAGCTTAGGCACCAGTCTCCCACAATATATAGCTACCGTTAGGTAAATAATTTATGTATATTGTAGTGAGAAATAAAGTTGATTGATTGACTGTAAAGACAGCATGCTTACCACAACTGTAAGTCTCCTCCAAAAATATTTGCCAAATGTTTATGGTACCTAATTTTATTTTTAAATCTTCAATAAATAGGCCTTTGTGGTCTCAACGCCCAACGTTCAACAGCGAACTTTACAGTCTAATATGATAATATTCTGCGACTGATTGCAGCATAGTTCCTGAAGCGTGCCTGCTTATCGCCGCCTGGCGCGAGCTAGCTGAGGTCACGGATGTGTCGTTATCATGTATGTATTACTATTATAGATCTATTTACATAACGTATTAATGTGTGTATACAGGGTGTTTCGCTTATGGGTCAACACAATTTTTTTAGGGATTTGGTAGGTCATTACCTATAGGTTCTACTCATACACCCTATGTTCTAAATGTTACGGCTGGTTACATATGTTTTTTTAATGAAAAAAATACCCAAAATGTTTCCATTAACTCCACATAACTTTTTCGTTTGTAGGTGTAATGGCACAAAATAAATTTGTTTTTTTTTTTTTTTTTTTATTTTTTTTTTTTTATTTTTTTTTAGGTGGGACCACTCGCAGACACAACACGTTAAGGTTGTCAAACTGCTTAACCGGACTATCCTGTGGTGGCCAAAAATTACTTTAAGGCCCCCAGCCAGGGCTTATAAACTATGGATTTTCATTAAATGAGCGACACTAAGGGCACCCCCTGTGGGGTTCGGGCCTCGGCTTAGTGCGTCATTGAGGGAGGGCAGCAAGGGTGGCTGGGTCGGATTATTATTTGGGGAATTTAAAGCTACATGCTCAGCGGCGCGGGCTGGCTCGTCGAGCAAGGGTCGGTCGGTGATGTTACAGGGGGGTCGCGTTCGCGGTACGTCACGGCGGCGTGGTCGGTTACGGATTCGCGGTTTGTATTTGTGTTTGCGTAGAGTGCTACTTTCCCTACAGCTTTCTTGAATGAGGGTTGTGGGGTCATCGGGGATGAGTAGTGTATGCCTAGGACGGCGAATCTTAGAGATTTTAGATGGGGCATAGTGGGCGGCTGAACGAATCAAGGGGTTGGTGTGCTTCTCGGCCTTATCAAAGAAACTCTTAGAGAGACGTTTCATGAACTGTTGAATGGTTGGGATTTTGAGATCTACATGAAGTTGCTCGTTCCTAAGGTACCACGGTGAGCCCGTGGCCTTTCGGAGAAAACGGTTTTGGAGGGTCTGCATCCTGTGGATTAGGTAGGGTTTTGAGTGCGCGAACACGGGGCACGCGTATGTCATGATAGGCCGAATGCACGCGGTGTAGATACGCAATTTGCACTTAAGTGACAATTTGCTGCGTGCATTCAGCACATAGTGGAGCCTACTGAGAGCGAAGGCGGCACGCGAGCGTACCGTCTTTATGTGTTCTCGAAAGTTTAGGCGTTGATCTAAGATGACCCCCAAGTATTTGGCTTGCGTCTCCCAAGGGATCGGCTTGTCAAACATGGTGATCGGACTGGGGTTCGTGGGGATAGGGTGGTAGGGTCTGGTGAAGAGTACCGCCTGGCTCTTGTCCGGATTGACTTCTATTCTCCATCTCCGGAACCAATCGCCTAAGGCGTTTGCGGAGGTTTGGAGGGTGCTAGATATTTTTGAGAGACTCCTTCCAGAGTAGTAAATGGCCGTGTCGTCAGCAAAAAGGGCTAACTGAGTTGTATTACTCTTTGGGATGTCGCTAGTGAACAGCGTGAATATTAATGGGGATAGCACCGAGCCCTGAGGGACACCGGCGCGAATCGGGTGAGGGGCGGAGAGCGCACCCTCGATGCGGTATTGAAAGGTGCGATTCGACAGGAAGTCTCGGAGGATGAGAACGAGACGATCTGGCACACCGAGCCGATACAACTTGTATATCAGCCCGTTGTGCCAGACCTTGTCGAATGCTTTCGCAACATCGAAGAACAAGGCACCTGTTATCATGCCTCGCTGAAAGCGTTCGCTGATGTGTTCTACAATGCGGTGCACTTGTTGGACACAGGAGTGTTGGGGTCTAAACCCAAACTGCTCTTTTGGAATTAAACTCTTTGCTTCGGCGTAGTCCTTGAGACGCTTATAAATGAGCCTCTCGTAGATTTTGCCTATGACATTGAGGAGACTAATGGGGCGGTAACTACTCGGGGAGGATTTAGGCTTGCCCGGTTTTGGAATACCAATAACGGTAGCCTGTTTCCACGATTGTGGGAAGATATTATTGGCCATGGCGCCATTGAAGATGGCGGTTAATAATACTATGAGGGCAGGGGAGAAAAGTTTAAACACCTTATTGGTGATTTTGTCAGAGCCAGGGGCTTTTCTAGGTTTAAGACCTTTTATGATGTCCTCCACCTCGTCTGGAGTGACTGGGGGTAGGGGATCATCAGGGTCTTCGAAGGGGGGTAGGGAGGCCCGGTGTTCGACTTCAGCATCCACCTTAGCAAGGTGAGCTTGGTCTACTGGCTGGGTGCTGGGGGAGCATTGAGATTCCAAACTGTCGGCCAGACATTCGGCTTTGTCGTCGTCGTCGAAGGCAACGCTTTGATCGGATTTAATGAGAGGGGGCATGGGAGTGACCTCAGAGGAGCGCAGTTTCCTTTGCAGGTCCCAGAAGGCCTGATGGGTCGGTTCCAGGTCATCGAGCATCTTGTCCCACTGATCGTCACGCAGTTTTTTGACGCATCTACTTACTTTGCGTTGTAAGCGACGCATAAAAACTTTGTTATTGACACAGGGGAAAGCTCTGTAAGCACGGACAGCCGCGTTCTTCTCGGTCACCAGCTCGCGTACGCCATCCGGGAGTTTCCAGCGGAGGTGATCCTCCGCCGGAACCTCTCTTGAACACTCGTTCAGGACTGACTGTACGTGACCAGTGAACAAGCCGATCGCGGCCTCCGTGTCGGCTACAGTTTCGATGTTGTCCGGGATTTGATCTAAGTGAGGGGACTCGGTGGATTTCAGCAATTCGCTTACTTTCCCCCAGTCCGTGATCGCTTTGGTGAGGGGGGGTTGTGAGGGGTCAGATGGACCATGTCTGGGGGCAAACTCCATAATCACAGGTCTGTGATCCGAATTGAGTTCGTCGATCGTTTCTATAGAATGCAATCGCAAATTAACATTCTTCAGAAGCGCGACATCTAGCACATCGGGGGTGTGATTGGGGTTGTTTGGAAAGTGGGTAGGATGCATCGGAGCGATGACATCAAAATTGAGGAGGGAACAGAGGTTGAAGAGGACATTCCCTCTAGAATTGGACAAGCGACTATTCCACGCGGGGTGCTTTGCATTAAGATCCCCCGCCAGAAGGACGGAGTCACTTAGATTGAGGAGGACTGTGAGGTCTTCTTTAATGGAGGCGTTAATCGCCGCGGAAGCGGTGTTGGTGTTGGGCGGCGGAAGGTACGCCGAGACAATCGTGATGGGTTGATGGCCTGTCATGCCCAGACGACAGATAGAGACCTCAAGATTGGTAAGGGAAGGGGGGTCTAAGGGGATGCAGTACAAACTGGATTTATAATATATGAGAGTACCTCCATTGTGACAGCGAGTCCTGTCGTTGCGAACTAACCTGTAGTTGGCAATTTTCGGATCTCTCAGGTGGGGTTTGTAAAAGGTCTCTTGGACTAAAAGGATGTCATAAATTTGGTTGTATTCTCCAAAGTCTTTTAAATCTTTGTTTGATAGAACTGGTTTCAAGAAAATTTCTTACGAGCTACCAAAGTTATTTTGTTTTTTGAATGTATGAAATTTGACAACTTCAGAATTCATTATAAAAAAATAAAACTAAAAGCCATTTCTAATTTAGCTTTATTTTAAAAAGTTCTTTAGTTGATACCCTTTCTAACGGTATGCTGCATGTCATAAAAAAATAATTATTTACGTAGTCAAAATATTAGTTAGAAGAGCTGGGTTTAAGAAAAGGCTTTATGTTTTTAGGCTATTATGTTTTTACAAACTAAAGTTATAAATCTAGTTAAAATTTTATTCAAATTAACCCAATATTTATTTTGTGTCGTTGTATTAAATAAACGAAAATGTAACCAATGGTGACATTTGAGACATAGGGTGTATGGGTAGACCTATCTAATGACCTCCCAAACCCCTGGAAAAATTGTGTCGGTCCATAAGCCAACCACCCTGTATAGACTGTTTGTGTTTACACACGTGTCGGCTGGTAACAGGAATGAAGCTGTTTCCGAAGGTTGACCAATTTGTAAGCTAAGATTATTATTCCAATTCGTATTGAATTTGAGTTTCCTTTAATAACTTTGATCTCCAGTCATGTCATCCCTATCGGATCTAAATTCAATTACTCCGGCAGGGAACTTTGTAATCATCTCAAAGTTTTCAGGTTAAAAGATACTTCCATATTTAGACTTGCGTGGGACACTGGTATTATTATGTATAAGGTTTCTACCTTTTGTCGTTTGTCTTGACAAAGGCTCATTAATATCATCGTCACTCCACCTTCTGCACTTTGGGGCCGGCGCAGCATGCCGTCTCCTTCCCTAGGTCTCTTGCCGTCATTACAATGTACCATTTGCCATAGCAATCAAACCATCAGTTGTAACAAATCTACTTGATCCTATCGAAATAAATGGATATAAGTAGACTTGTTCAATTAAAATTTAATAAGGGATAGATATTTACAGGTGAGATAAAAAAATACAGCTAATTATAAAAAACCTACCTAGTACGCACTCTAGGATAGTTTGAAGAAGGTAGTTTTATAGTTCACGCACTTAGTTGGCGACAAATCAGTTCAGCACTGTAGGAGAGACAGGAACAGGCGTTAGGGTAGCACTGCAGGTCAGTTAGCAGGACAACTTCAAGAATCGAGTTTGAGGAAACCTCTGCTGGAAGGGCGTCGTGCAGTTCTCAGTCACGGTACCTGGTAGCTCTGTAGGAACCAGTGTAGTTCTTTGGGCCAGACGTCAGGGTAGCTCTGCGAGACAAACGGTAGCCAGGTACGAAGATAGCTTCAGAAGATCGGGAGTAGAGGTCCTAGATCACATAGATATCTTCCAAATATCGGGAGTAGAAGTCCCAGATGAATCTTTAACTGGATCCCCTGTGTAGTTTAAGTATGTGACAGCAAAAACCAAGCTGTTTACTAATGCTTCTCATATCAGATCCCATAGTAGACTGCCTCCAGCGCAGCGGTTCGTAAGCTCGTTTTAAAAGTAGTCTTCTTTTCCAATTTTCAAATATTAGTTTTCTTCTTGTGGCCATCATCTCATCTGACAAGTGTACAAGTAGTAAAGTAACTGACAGTTTGACAATTTGACGTAAGTGTCACAACATAAAAATTATGAGTAATAATATTTTATTTCAGCTATTTTATGTTAATGAATCGTAATTAGATCGATTTGCTGAGTGTAAACTTTCAAACAAATTAAAGGATGATAAATAGTATTATGAATAATGAATATAAAGTGTAAGTATAGCATAAATACTATACAGTTCGTTTCTGTAGTCTGTCCGCAGGAGCGGTCAACCCGCCATACTTTTCGCGAGAATTTTGACAAACGCTCGTGCGTGAATATGCTACACATATATCTTTATTTTTTTTCCACTGATAGGTATCTTGTGCACTATATCTAGGCTTCTATCGTACAAAAAAAATAAAATTGTAGAAACAAATTCAGTATAGTCTCCAAAAATTGCTGTTTTGCACAAATTTTACCTCAACTTTGGCGGTTCATAACGTACTCATAAATTGTAAAAGTAAAGAAAATATCCTGATAGAAGCCTTGCAAATGTAGTGGAGATTCTAAATGACAAATATTTATTTCACAAACTCCTAAGACTTTTTAAAAAACACGTATTTCCTGGAACAACTTTTATAAATTGTCGAACAATATTTTTCGTTCAATGTCCGCGGTTCAAGGTGCGCGGGAGACGAATAGTGCGGGGTCGGGGCTAGGTAAGACAGGGGAGTTGAAAGAATACCACCGCTGTGGCTCTGGATGAAACAACAAGCTTTTCGACCATGCTCGCGTTGACGATAGACGGGCCGGGACGGGGCTTCGTCGTCACTCATCGAAGTTCTGGATTTTAATTTGTTACGTTTTTTACACAAACTGTTCATCTTAACCGAATACGTTAATAACTATAAAATGACGCACATTGAAATATTAACAATAATCAAAACCCGTAAAAACGAGGCAATAATAACTTACCAACCCGTCTTACGTTAATACTGACGTCGTCATTAAGTAACGAATACAAGACGTGAATAGGAAAAACAGGCCATCTGCGCTGATTTGTGAGTAACAGGGTAAAACAGGCCTATTTCTAAGTCATTCTATGTCGTAATAATACTAGTACCTTACTGTAGTGTTGCAAAATAACGGGAATTGTTTAGACAAGTGTAGGATGAGGAGTGATGCCAGATGCTGTTCATGTTTAGTGGTAAGTCACCTGCAGAGGGAAATGTTTATTGTTAGTGATGGGCTGGATATGGAGAGCTGCTGCTCTTTGCTAAATAGCTCGTTCAGAGAATAACAGGAGGCTGCGACGTCATCGTCAGTGGTAAGTGGTAACAACACTAGTACTATCTGGCCTCTTATATTATTAGAGCTCCGTACTACACTATTCCAGTCAAGGTTTAAGTGTAACTATCTGTATAAGCGGTCGTTGCTAAATACCACCTGTTCCAGTCTTCCAGTTTGAAGGGCATGGGTGCCGATGTAGTACCAGTGTAATGATACATTTTAGTTTTGTCCTTGGGATGGCGACGCATCCGCGAGGCTCCCGGTTTTGTTGATGGGCGTTGTTTTCAGTCGTCTTTGATATTATGAATCCAATGATGTGTGAATCTGTAAAGACCGCTTTTCCTGCAACAAAAGAAGTCTAAAATTATTCGAATTCCAAGAAATTGTTCATACAATAATAGAATATACTCGGTAATGTCGGAAAACTTCTCCTTGTTGCCAAGATTTGAAGATAACGTTTGACAGGTAGACATACTGTGTAAACATGTTGAAGTAAAGAACTAAAATTCGTAGAATATGGAAAAAAAACCTTAGAAGCAAGGTGTATAAGCAGATGTCCTGCTGCCCTTTTACCGCTTTCTGCAAAAACAGACACCCACCGGAAGTGACGGGATGGTGCACTATATTCATAAACGGACATTCTGGAAATCCTACATAACTTTACATAAACATTGCTCTCTGGTAAAACCAAGAATTCTGATTCACCTTTGTTCAAAATCGAAAATCAATGAAATTTTCATTCAGTAGTTACGGTTTATGAATGGAGCTGCCGCTGAGGATAACTTGGCAAGAAAACACCAAACTTAAAATATAATAAATATACTTAGTGGGCTCTTCAGTCAACTGATCCCGCTCATTTGGATCCCGCGGGATGAGTTTAAACATAAAACAATAAAAAGTAATTTTGTTTCATAATGTAGAAAACCGTTTAGTAATTATTTAAAACCACCAAGGCGGGTACTAAACATCTAATCTCTATACTCTGTAAACTGGTCCTATCAAATTAAAAATTGCCTTGAGTAATATTTTCAAGGATAGCGATTAAGCGATGCACACCATGGTAACATTCCCAGAATAACGGAAACTTCTGCATGCAACTGAATATAATTGCACGTACCATGACTCACTTATTTGAAGTCGGCTAACATGGAAACCTACCATAATTAGTTGTTAGAACAAAGCCGACAGTCGCGTGAGTTAATATTGAACAAAGAAATAAATTATGGTATCGCATTTTTTATCTGGACCCGCTGCATAAGTACCGAGTTGCATGTTTGATACCTGCAACGTACCGATGTGACTTGTCCAATCATCATCATCATCGTCAATGTTATATGTTAATATACCTATTGAGCTCTTTGATACTGATTGCCGCATGGTGAAGCAAAATCTGATGAGGAGGAGGTCTAGGCTCGAATAAATTGTAATGAGACACAGAGATTTTTGTTCCATGCTATAGTCGTATCGTATATGTGTTGAATTTTATTTTATTAAGCGACTTCTAAAATAAATAGATTCCCCTCCTTCAGTCGGCTAAAAAGGAGGTTACGTATTCCACTAGCATCTTTGTTTTCTTTACCTTTTTAGTGAGCTCGCTCCACTCTACCGATACTTCAATACCCAAACGAACTGCCACGAATTTAATGTAACCAATGTATTATGGGAACCATAAAAGTATGAATCACTTTATTTGTTATTTCCTTTAACTATCGTAAAACTGATTCTGCAGTAATAAATGTATTAACACATAATAAAAGCGATCGACAGCTGTTTAGCAATACCCTTGAAGATGTTGGTCATAATAAATGCGCGACATAAACATAACAATTATAGAGGTAACGCTAATATAGTAGCAAAATCGTCCTTCATTGTCACTAGTACCATTAACAGTTCCATGATGGAACTAGTGTTGTTTTTTATAATCACTAGTTCCATTTTGAAAGAATCTGAAAATAATGGAACTAGTGTTGATTTTTTTTATCACTAGTTCCACTAGTAAGATTAACAGTTCCATGATGGAACTAGTGTTGTTTTTTAAAACCACTAGTTCCATTTTTATAGAATCTGAAAATAATGGAACTAGTGTTGATTTTTTTATCACTAGTTCCACTAGTAAGATTAACAGTTCCATGATGGAACTAGTGTTGTTTTTTAAAACCACTAGTTCCATTTTTATAGAATCTGAAAATAATGGAACTAGTGTTGATTTTTTTTATCACTAGTTCCACTAGTAAGTTTAACAGTTCCATGATGGAACTACTGTTGTTTTTTATAACCACTAGTTCCATTTTTAAAGAATCTGAAAATAATGGAACTAGTTTCGTACGATTCTGAGAATTTGTGTGTTGTTTCTATGCTGTACGTACTAAACATAGGATAGGACACTAGGCTGTGGTTGAGTCATATGCTCGGCTCCTGTGCTACGCATAGCGAGTTCGATTCCCGCGCCGAACAAATGTTTATTTGGTTAACAGATAGCTGTTTCTTGTCTGGGTTGTAGTAGGCTGCTAGCCAGTTATAGTATAACCACTGTAAACTGGCCTCTTATTATATCGAAACTACCTACTACCTATTATGCTAGGCCAGGTGAAGTTCAAAGTTTGACCAGTTACTCGTACCACTGACGTGCCTTGACTAACATATTGGTGATCGTGTTAATGTGGTTATTACCGCTTCCACTGCTTCTGCTATCCTTTGATGTAAACATAAATAAGTCAAATGAGAATACGATCGACAACTTGATTACCACCGTGACGCTAATATTGCTAATTTTGGAATAAACTCGAATGATTCCATGAATTGCAGTAAACTTGCTAAAATTAAAACTGTAAGAACGTATGGCAATTGACGTGGACACTCTAACGATCCGGTTTAGTTATCACAGTCACTGACAACCGATTGTTTAAGGCCATTTTTGTCGGTCGGTTTATTTTGCCCCTCGTATTCATGAGCCCTCTAGGCCTCACCCACGTGACATTTCTGCGAATATAACGTCTTTTAATACAAAGTTCCACACCATGACAGCCCCATTTTTTCTAGCCCACAACTCACGCTTGACCCTACAGCCTACACCACAATTATCTACGACTAGCAATTAATTGCATTGCATTCAATACGGCATGTTTTTAGGCCCAGTTCCTCGAAGGTCACGTTTGAAAGAAGAAATAAAACAACTTATAACTAATATCAGTCGGTCCGGTTGAGCTGCAAAAAGTTAATAGGTAAATAATAGCTGAGATAGGTTTGTGTGGCTCTGGAGGCTCAAGGTTATTCTATAAATGTACATAAACCTAATTTATTTGAAAATAACTGACATTACTTCGAAATTTGAGGAAATTTGAACTTTTTAAACTATATTAACTATACCTACTAATTTTTTGCTAAAAAAGTCTCTGTAACAAACAACCCGGAATTCGAGGCTGCCCGTGATTCCCGCATTTCTAATAAAATTAATAAGGAAGATTGTATTGTTACTTATTTGAATCTGTCATTAATAGTTTAAGGAAAAGAACATATAAGACACTGAAAATGATCTCATACTAGCCACAGCGGTGGCACGATGACAAAGGATCTCGAACTATAATATTCAGTCATCATTTTCTTACTCGCTTTAATTAGGAAAACTAAAAGGTGACATTATAACTACAGCCTACAGCTACTCAAGTAAGTAGCCAAGTGCTAAAACAGTAACACATATGTTTCTAACACAAACATACTTTAACAGAAGCCTGTCAAACTCTGCATCGTAACAGTGCGCTAAAGGATTGAGTCAATATTTTGCAGAGAGCTGCGCGCGCGCACCCCCCCCCCCTTCCTCCCCGCCCCGCCATCTTCAGTTAGCGACAGTAATGGCCGACAAAAAGTTGTTATTCAATCTAGTTTGGAAGAAATAACTTGTTGTTACCAAGACGTATAGCCTGGAGAGTGAAGAGTGAGCACAGAAAAAACATGACCTCTCTTTCTGTTCGTTTTTGTTACATTTTTCAAGGTTAGGTTGGACTTTTTTAACTGTGATTTTTATCAAAGTTTAGGCCTGTCAAAAGTATTTCAAACGTAATGTAACATCACGCCTGTGATTGCCTGAAAGGTTAGGTAGAGATGTAGGTACCAATAGAATTTCAAAGGTAGAAAATTAAATTTTGTATTCATGTGTAGAAGAGCCACGAACTGAAGTTTAGAAACGTGAAACCATCTGGAATATTTGAGAGGAACTGCCGGAGATACCACTGCAACATAAATTGGAGACTACAACATTTTTGGGGACTTAGTCCTAAAAACCGTCATGAACAATCACGAACATCATTGGGACAGAAACATCAAACCATAAAAATCTTGATTTCCAGCCACTTAACTTCAACCAAGATTTATTAAACCCAACTCCTAAACGAGCTTACGTAACCTAACATTTACATAATGAATCCTGCATTTAAATGCGCAAAACGCATAGGCATGGCAGTGAAGCCGCGGGGTGCAGTCTGATCCGGCGGGTCGGCGTGACGGCGTGACGGCGGGTGCGGGCTTACACGGTGCTGCTAAGTGGATTACCCCTGTAAGCAGCACGTCTGCTGACCACCGCTGCTTAGCCGCCGTGTGTTTTACGTTAAAAGTTATTATAGTACTTCCCTGTCTTGTGTTTAGTGAGCACAGGAATATGTAGTTGCGTATTGGTTATATTCTGTCTGTTTATCTTCGGGGTCTTGAACTGCCTGACTGCCATAATATGTTAGGGCTTAAATAGTTTCCAGTTTTGCGAGATCAGATCAGAGGTGTACCTACCTGGTCTCATGTACTATTGAGCGAGTCAATTGCTAACAACCAAGCATATAATTATCTGGATCCCGAGATCCCTGCTACTCGCCACTTCCTGAAAGAGAGAAAAACCCAATTATATTAAATTCAACCTTGCGACTATTACTCCATCGAAGCAGACTTGCCAGGTGTGCCTTTATATCAATATTTAACATGTAAAACGGTCTTAGTTATGATCTCAACTGGCTCTCAACGGGCTGTGGGGATAGCCCACAGCCCGAATTGCTTATCAGCCTGTCAAGCTATTAGTAGTCGCAACTGCCATGCTTTGTAAGACATTCCCGCGTGAGGATAGATTCATCTGCGAGCTGGCAAGATCCTTAAAATGTTTTTTTTTTAACTAGGAGTTTTGGTGGTTGATAGGAGCCACTGTCCTAGACAGCCGTTACGGATAGTCAGACGCCTAAAAGTCTGGCAAGTCTGTCTAGTCTTACCCTAAGGGTATCGTGTTTCACAGTGACTGGATTGTGGAGGTCAGATATAGGCAGCCGCGCCACGTAAACTACTGCTATTCAGCTGCATCCGGTTAGACTGGAAGTCGACCCAAACATAGATGAGAAAAGACTAGGCTAGATGATGAGAAAATATGAGAAAGTTTAGTGCGTTATTGTTAACATCCCAACCAATATAAATTCATGTAAAAATCTAATTAACACTTAATAAAACGCCGTAATGTTGCTCTTATCTCTCCACACCACGTAACCGTGAGTTATGTGAGGAAAAAACAACAATAACATATGTACGGTACACACACAGTACATGGGCAGGTATATAGCGGGTACGTCGCCGCGTCGGCGGAACTGAATGCAAATACCGACGAAAATACACGAACATGCACGAACTGTATCTAGGTACTTGAGATATGTTTGTGTAAGCTGCGTTGCTTTATTGGTTCCGTATGCAAAAAAAAAACGGCGTTTAGATACTAAGTAGCATTCATGAAAATGAACAACTTTTACATTGAGACAAACCGTGAATTTACGAAAAAAACTTTTTTGCAAAAAATAAAACCGCCTTCAAAGAAAAACAAAAAAGTGAAAAAAGAAAAAAGATTTTTATTTTTCTATTTTTAGTTGTAATGTATCCTATCCTATGTATGCAAATATTTGCTATGCAAACTTCAATTTGAAGTGAGTCCAACAAAAGGTAACTGCTGTAAATCGTTGAGGAATTCCGTCGACTGTCTTTGGTTTCCATCATCAGACCTGTAACGGCACTTATAACCCATATGGGTGCAAAGTTCTCATCAATGAATTAAGTCCAAACACCAGATAATTGCTGTAAATCGTTGAGGAGTTCCCTCGACTGTCTTTCGGCTCCATCATCAGATCGACTCCAGACCTGCATTAAATAGTAGTGCTATAAAATACTTAATGAAAAAATTAACAAACGCACAAGTCACCAGTACGATTTTCGTAGGTGCCCCTCGATTTCTCTGGGATGCCATCATCAGACCTGGTTTCCTTATCATGGTACCCTTGGGATAACTCCTATCCAACAAAAAGAGAATCATCTAAATCGGTTCATAAACTACGAAGTTATCCGCGAACACTCATAACAAAATTGATACGGTCGAATGAGAAACCTCAATTTTTTGAAGTCGGTAAAAAAAAATCATTTATTATTCGCACATTATTATATAGCACACACATCCTCGAAAAATTGTAGAAACAGCAGTTTTTTTTTATATTTCAGACTTAATGAGTTGTTCATACATATGAGAACTTCACTTTCTTAAAGTCGGTCCCTCGTTTAACCAATCATTGAGTATAATTTTTCAATTAAATAATTATCAATGAAAACAATTAGGTTTATATCAAAGAGATTGTGTATCGCAGGAGACCTATCAATCAATTTAATCTTATCTATTAAATGTGGCTGTAAGTAATCTCTATCATTTGTCGGTCATCACGTTTGCTGAAACCTCATTTGATATTATCGCGTATAAAATGTGTGGATCATAAATTTCCATACTTCTTAATTACAACAAAGTACATTTGCCAGCTCATCAATCACAAACTGACCAATTTTTTCATTAAATTTCGACCGTAACCATCAACATTATGGTTTAAAATCATTTCAAGGAATTTGACAGTTTGTGGTAAGTACATGATAAAAAAAATAAGTTCACCTAAAAAATACTCGAAATATAGTTGGATTAAAGATTAAAGCTATACTACTGGCATTGACGACTGTTTCTTGGTAAGATTCGATAAATTGAAAATACACAAGCCTTCGAGAAACACAATTCAAAGAAATTTGTCAATTACTACCGCAGCTCCACTACGCAAGATATCCATACACTGTGTATGTACTCGTATGTAGTTCGTTTGTGTAAAATCCATATCTCCTGACCACAGAACTCTAAAGCCATGTACACACAAAGTATTCGAAGCGGAACACAACAGGGTTGCCAGTCGCCAACTCTTTGTGTTGCCACACCATATAATTAAATATTATTACCAAGAGGTATTGTGTTCGATCCCGGGTCGTGCATTGTTACTTCAATGCTAATGTACATTAGGAGCTTTTTGTACAGTTTTATGGCTGTCGTAAATAACTGGATTTGTGATTGATAAGTGACATTGATGGCGAAGGATGGGGACGCGGCGCGAAGGATCAGCTGCTCATTATTTTATATTTTACGACCAGCTTAGAGCTCCGTAGAAAATTGCAACTAAAGTTGTTCATATGCCAGGATGAGGGCAATAGGCCCACCCCTATTACATGGAAGTGCAACGGAACTAGCGATATGTTGGTGTGCTATAGCCGCAATAGGTTACACCTCTGCCTAGCCCATCAGGGATAACAGTTATTTATTTTCTATTTATTTATTATTAATTCTTCAAAAAATTTACATTTGTGTCGAACTGTGGGTTATAACAATAACAAATGTAACACAAAATTAAGTACCCAATCATCGTAGTGTCAGGAATAAAATTAAAATCTATTATTAATACATTCCACAATTTATGGTCATAACATTATTAGTCGTAAATTAAAAAAAAAAAAAAAAGGATTGTCAATATAAAAATGTCACTTACGGGATATCTTCCGTGATTGTGAGCATAGTTATGAACCGTGAAAGCTTAAAACAGTGTTTGAATGTCAATATAAATTCAAAGAAATGTATGTCAATGTATGTCATAAAATATATGCTAGGTGCAGTTGTCTTCTGCCGGGGTTGCGGGACTGTTCGAAAGAGATACCGTGGTCCCGGAACACAAAGGGCGATGAAGGAACATGGATGGGTTTTAGTCTGTAAAAGTCTGACACTCCCTCTTGCTCCGCCCAGAGCGAGAGGAGTCATTTGATGATTTCCCAGCCAAAAAAATAAAAAAAGAGGTGCAGTTGTCTTTATGCTTCTTTTTCAAGTTTGTTTAAATTTCGGAAATACCAAGGTAACTCGCACAAACCAAAAAAATTAAAAATAACTTTAGCTTCAGAAGTCGGTGACAAAAAAACTAAATCAGTCAAACAAACCGACTTCTGAAGCTGAAGTTATTTTTCACTTTTATGTGTTTTTTGAAGTCGGTTTTGGTCGTGATGTTATGTTATGAACTGGTGTAAACAATAGACACTCATGAGATTTCAGCAATCCCAGTCCATTTGCTATCATTTATTGAGGGGTTCCGTTGCCTATCTCCGAAGTTCTTCATCAGATCTTCACCAAATTGAAATGGGACCACTCCGAGAAAGTACTCTTCCAAAAAACTACCCAAATCGCTTCAAGTAGTGCCTATAAAATTTGAAGAGTTCTCTCTATTTCTCCAGGATCCCATCATCAGAGACTTGATGACCACCTGGGAAGTATTATACCCTTTGAAACAAAAAAAAACCCAAATAGGTCCAGCCATCTTCGAGTAATTGGGGAACATACATATAAAAAAAAAAAAGGGTTACCTCCTCCTTGTTGAAGTCGGTTATAAATGCGACAGCACTCTCTCAATCTCATTAAAATATTGAGATTTGAAATGAACAAAGGATGACGAATGACGATGATGTGAGGACGACGATGCAAGGTCTCAGTATACGAACTAGATCTACCACTGGCACAGCGCGCCCTTTAATTCCTATGTAATAAAACTTGCCAAGTAACATCCGCCGTACTCGTATAATTTCCCTCAGTAGCAATATCCTCTTGGATTCATCCCGTAACCATAGAAATTCATCACGCCATTGCGTTATAGCTGTAATAAACGAATGCTCAAATGAGCGGCTCAACAATTGACGTAATAACCTCGCTGCCGAGCCCCCATCGGCGCTGGCGATGTAATACTTGCTCTTATCGAATGCCTTCTATACTACGCCTACTATAATTTAGTTTTTTTACAGTATATGGTTGAGGTAGAAGCGAAATGAAATGGAATAAAGAAATGTTGATGTTACATTTGACATAGCAATAGGCTCGCCCCGATTATATGGGACTTATATAAACTAATTAACGAAATGGGTGTACTATAAGTTACTACCTATCCCTATAGGGCGATGTTATGTTATTTAACTTGGCTGCAAGCTTGCAAGCTCTGGGAGAAATATTTAATGGCGAAATTGATTATATTGCATATTGGCAAAATATTAGTCAATAGCGACTTCTCTAACCTCTGATTACTAAATTTGTCGACAGTTAGTCTAAACTAAACAAAGCGCTCCCCAGCGACACACCGGAAAGAAATCAGAACAAAGAAGTGAATTCGTTACTTAGTATGCAAGTACTGCTCACTCGCTCACTAGCACTACGCTAACCGGTGCGTGTGTCTGACTCTGCACGCGATATAACTAGCAGTTTATTATTACTGAATGTTATCATAATCATTTCTAATGCATTCGCTGATGATCCCTCTTCCACATTCTCATCATTACCTAAAAAACAAACAACAAAAGTTTCTTGTTGATCTCCAAACCTTGCGTATACTGCAATGCTCCCTTATTATACAGGGTGGGTCGTAAAATGGTCCCACCTATTTTGCACTCGTAAAAGAGGCTCGTAAATTTTACGTCACAAATGCGTCTCATTGTTGGCTGGTAGCGGAGATAGGCAGCAGGGGATAGGCAGGGATCGAGCCCCATCGAATAATCTCTGGCTTCACGATAAGTCGTGCATCCTTGATCGGTCGGCTGTCGATACCTAGTAGAAGCGGGTGATATCGATATTTTTTTTTCAAAATGTAATGGGAATTTGGCACAAGTTAACAAATTAATACATTATTTTTCATTTAGGCATTTTTTTTTAAATTGAGGTGTTTAAGTGTTTGTACAAAAACGCCCACCATGTCAGTCCGACTTCAGGACCAAGCCTCGAAACCAATCCTTCTGCAGCGAGGTGTGAGACAGGGAGACGTCATATCTCCGAAACTGTTCACCGCTGCACTGCAGGATGTCTTCAAGGTTCTGGACTGAAGAGGGCTAGGCATCAACGTCAATGGCGAGTACATCACTCACCTTCGGTTTGCCGACGATATAGTGGCCATGGCTGAGACCATGGAGGACCTCAGTACATTGCTCCATGATCTTAGTAGAGCATCCGGAAGAGTGGGTCTTAAAATGAACATAGACAAAACCAAGGTCATGTTGAATACCCATGTCACACCCACTCCTATCAATATCGGAGACTCTACACTCGAAGTTGTAGACAATTATGTGTACCTGGGATAAACGGTCCAGTTATACCTAACTGGACCGTTTGTCCCAGGTTTGTCCAGGTTTAGACCTACCGGTCTAACTTCGAGAAAGAGGTCAATCGTCGAATCCGACTCGGCAGGGCAGCGTTCAGGAGGTTGCGCGGTATCTTCTCGTCCAACTTACCGCAGTGTCTCAAGACGAAAGTCTTTGACCAGTGTGTGTTACCAGTGATTACATACGGGACCGAAAAGACGTCGCTCACAATGGGCCTCATCAGAGACTTAAAGTCACCCAAAGGGCAATGGAGAGGGCTATGCTCGGAGTTTCCTTGCGTGATCGAATCAGGAATGAAGACATTCGCTAGAGAACCAAGGTTACCGACGTAGCTCGAAAAATTGCCAAACTTAAGTGGCAGTGGGCAGGGCACCGGAAGACGTTGCGTTGGAAGGCCTCCCACTAGGTGGACCGATGACCTGGTGAAGGCTGCGGGAATCCGCTAGATGCGAGTCGCACGGGACCGGTCAATGTGGCGACACTTGAGGGTGGCCTATGTCCAGCAGTGGACGTCTTTCGGCTGAAATGATGATGGAGCTTCGAGTTGAATCTGTATAAACTTTAAACGTTAGCCGACCACCAGATATGAGTCCAGACTGGCCTGAACCTAAGAAAACAGTTTCATATTGATAACGAAGACCCTATGCCTATCGTATACCTATGCATGCATATATTAAAGGAATGTAACGAAACAGAAGGCAACAACTAATCCTCGCGCTAGAACCGTGTTTGTGTAGGTGCCGTTACACGTGGAAACATGTCAGCCTCTAATGAATCGGAGTAGTCGCCGTATCTCTTGAGATCCCTTGTAAAAAGCTTAGGACATAATCTGTACGAGATAACACCAACATAATGTGTAGGTTTATTTGAGATAGTTACGTGGAGGTAGGTAGGTACTTCTTGGAACTGTCCTATGTTGTTGCCAGATTTGGTTAGGTTTGTAAGTGCTTTGGGTATTCTGGGAATACGAAATAGGTTACTAAAAGGTCACAAGGTATTGATTGACTAGTGCTTTAGGCTGAATATTTCAAAGAATCACACATCTGGCTGAAAAAAAACCCCCCATGCACGCATGTCCAACAATCACAAAAGAATTGAAAGCCACATTCCCATAAAATGGAGGAACACTGGCTCGTTCGTGTTGCGTGCCTATTAACTAAATTAGTTGGCTGTTGTATAACAAATTATGCAAATATTTGATCCCCCTCGTTTCGCTGCACCTGCACTATGTCACACCTGTCGACAATGTCCACTGTGCCCGCAGTGTCCACGCATGTCCACACAGTGACAGATCGTCATGACATATATTTTCACGAGTAGGTACGTTACTGTTGGTATACTTTCCCTATTATTCCCCTGTGGTCAGCAGAGCGACAAGGGGCTAATTAAATGTGTGCCTGTGTATGGGCAATAGAATGTGGTCTCGCAGTCTGTCCATATTTGATACCAGCTGGTTTTACAATTGCTAACAGATACTACATAGGTAGGTATTGCTTGATCCTCTAGACTAGGCGTTACAACATAATTAACTATCAATCTATGATGATTACTTTAGGTACCTACCTACTTATCCCTGGATCTATAATGAAAATCCACTGAACGATATGTTTTTACGAGTTACAACATGAAACAAAAATACTGGCTTGCTTTAAAACGACTCCTAAATAAAGCTATCGATACTTCAACAAAAAAAAACGATATAGTAGCACATCACTACGTATTTGGCATAATCTTTCGTTTCTCTCCCATATTGTTTTTAAGTTACGACAGTTTTGGACAATGGTTCGGAAATCCGCAGCGCACTGTTTCACTCTCCCCTCCCCCCCCCCGCGCGCCTACCCTCTGTGCCTCGTCTATACGCGTCGCTCGTCGGTGCAGCCACGTAAAATGAAACGAAATTGATTTTCAACACCCTGTATATAAATATTATAGATTGAGTTTGTGTTATAATATTTTTGCCGCGTGCGTTTGTAATTTTTGTTTTGCATTGTGGTGGTTTTCAGATTTTGTTCGGTTCGCAGAATGTTTAGAATTTATTAAAAATCGAGAAAAGTCTTTTCAGTAGGTAGGTACATGTTTTTGTTATTTGGAATAAGCTAATTATCTGAAAATAATGTTTGGATTAACATTTCTGCAAAAAACTAAATAAAATATTTCGAATCAAATAAACTGCAAGGTTCAATCCATCAATGTTCTGACAACAACGAACGGTTCTCAAACAATCTATAATGAACGAATTAATAATTGAATTAGTAACCAGCAGGCAGCATGTAACCGAGCCCCCCCCCCCCCATCACCCCAGGACCGGAGACCGCAGTAACCAGATAAACGATGATCGAGCACTACTTGCATTTAATTACACACAAATAAACGCGATTTATGCGCAAACATAAATAACGATAAAATTAACAGTGTCCTCGGAGAAAATAGAATTTCATTAATTTAATCACGACCTGCCCTCCGACAACAGAACGAACGAACGTGGAGGACTCCTCCCCCCTTCCCCCTCCCGCTACCGTCACCCGCACTCGGCCGCCTCTCCTCTCAATGGATCTACACGACCAGGGCTCTTGACCCTCCCGACAAGCAGCCCTCCTGCATCGCCTGCACACGAGCACCACGACCGAGCACCACGAGAGCTCCAGTTACGCTGGCCATCAACAACCTACGTAATCAGAACTCCCAACTGTAAGATAGATCGTGCAGTAATAGGTCTCCCTAAATGGACCAAGTTTTATAGCCGTTTTCTTTGTTACGAAAGTACTGAGGGTTTTATTTGGGAATTTTGTTTTAAATTGTATAAAAGGAGATCAACTATTGTAGTAAATTTTACGAGGGGCCGCTGGAAGAATACTGATCCGACTTTACTCCTCCCGCTGCGGACGGCGCTCGTAAAACCAAGCAGGGTAGCATTATAGAAGTAGCGTTTACTCGACCAAGCGCACTAGTGCTGTGATGGTGGCCACAGTGGCGCAGCGGCCAGGCGGCTGAGTGAACGAACACATACAGACAGTGTCATAACGTAGAAAGCCTACCTTAAGTAGGTATTATAAAAGTGCATGTAAACCAGGGGGGAGACAGTTAGAACATGTACAACTTCAGTGAAGAAAGAGTCGCCATCTACTTTACTTAACCAATAAACTATGTATTTCATAGTTAACGATAGATGTCTCTGTTCAATTATGAAAATCAAATAATTAAGTTCTATAATTTAATGAGAATTATTGTTAAATTTTTCATCAAAATTATCACGTTTTTATATTTCATGGCTGTTTCGTATTATCAATTATACCACAACCTTGTCACGGAAATCCTTTTTGTGTAACATAAACTGACAACATCATATAATGGCCGCCGCAACTTGCGCTTACGCTTGAATGTGTTTCGTTAGTCCATCTTATGTTTAATTATTTACAAATTCTCTGTGTAACTGTCAATTCTATTCAAATATGAATGTAGCCAGCGAAATTCTTTCTTGTTTTTGCAAATAGAAGCTGTGTTTACATCGTATAGTTGATCAAAATGCAATTCGCGAATAAAAAGATGGCTCATATTATAATGGTATACCGCCGTTTACCCGAATTTTATTTGCCCTAATATCATTTGCCATAATAGTCAACAGCCATAATATCATACGATATAATACTCATTTGCCCTACTCTCATTTGCCATATTAGTCACGTGCCAGAATCATTGTTTCCCATAAAGTCACTTACCATAACATCATTTGTCATAATCATTGTAAGCCCTAATTATCTCATGCCCTAATTATCACATGCCATAATTATGAAATGCCATAACATAATTTGCCATCGACATCGGGTGTGTAACGGTTGTTTATATCAAGAGAAATTGGATGCAATTGGGACTTTAGGGCACCCCGACTCGGACAGATTAGGTTAGAAGGGGATGGCGGGGTCGTGTGAGCGAGCGAAGCGAGCGAATAGACCCCGCCATCCCCTTCGTGGTTATTTTTTTATAAACCACACAGAAGTAGGAGCCCCGCGAAGCGGGGCTCCGTCGACCTAACCCACCATCAACCATGCACAGAAAAAAAAACCATGCACAGAATAAATAAGTTTATTCTTATTACCAAACATTGCGCACCCATCGACATCGACAGCCAGAAAGCTAATAAGTAGGTAAGTATTAGAATTAAAAACTTGTTATGCCATTTAAATATTATGTCTAATAATTATTATGACACATAAAAATAAGGCAAACAATACTTATGGCATTCGTATCTTATGGTATCTAAAATTCGGGCAATTAAAAGTATGTCATGTCTTTTAGGGCAAATGAAACATTCGGGCAAATGAAATTCGGGTAAATGAAATTCGGGAAAATGATGATTATGGCATATAATCTTCGGGCAAACAATAGACAACCTATTATAATGTATCATCATTAAGTTATGTATTCGCAAATTTTATTATGATCAACATACGACATAAACAAAACAGCTGCTATTTGCAAAAAAAACAAGAAAATTTGAATGATCACCTTTAAGTAAACAAATATTGACCTATATGAAGGTATACATACATTCCTATCTACCTATAGCTACCTATAGAGCCTTAGTTCTCGTTAAGAAATCCAGATGGCGCTTCAAATCGGATGCTTCAAAATGGCACAAGTGGGCTCTCTTCTCCCTTATTATTATTATACTCTTTGATGTAAACATTTACAATTCAAACTGTTCCAAACCGTTTAGCTTTAGCACAACGATGACTTTAAAATACTTACTCGAGTTAAAACAAAATTTAAACCAGCTTTGAATAACTAGTTAGGTACCTAGGTAAATTATTAAGGCTTTCTAACTTGACAAAAAAACTCACTCCCATTGATGGAGCTCGTTAGTGAAATCTTTTTTTTCTCATTTCACAACAAAAAGCGACCCCAAACTGCGTCAATATCGCTCAGTACGCGTTTCTGCCTGGCTAGCTACCACCCTCCTATTGGGGCAAATAATCATCTTTTACGGCCTTTGTTCGTGAGCCCGGCCATCAAATGTAGGACCTCGAACTGAACTACAATGAGCAATAATACTAATATGGCTAACGCGACGCAAACATTACTTCAAAAGTAAATAGAAAAGGTTAAAACGGTCATGGCGATAGGTGGGCGTGCATATAGTTACGTACTACAGTACTACAGCACAGCTACAGCGAGCGCTGTTTACATAGTTATGTATCGTCGCCGTCCCTCGAGCTCGGCCGAGCCGCTCGATGGTACGCGGCGAAGCGAGCGACGAGCACAGCCGACCGCCCCCGAGCGAGCCCGAACGACCCCGAACCCTCCCCGAGCTCCCCGCCCCGTACATCCGCAGTCCCTGCTCGCAGCGCGTACGAGCGAACGTCCGCACCGAATTCATGTTCGCCGCTCGGTTAATTTATAAATAGATTACAATCGTTTGACTAACTCCGCGCTCGTTCGTTCGGTGTGATCGCTTCGGCCTGCGTTATCGACCTTGACATTGTGCGCGAGAGAGAGGGAAGATGGCCGACGTCGATTGGTCGGGAGACTTGTCGATACGCTTGGTAGAGGAGTATAGGCAGAGACCGGAGCTATGGGATAGCTCGAATCAGCTGTACAGGGTGCACACCGCCAAGTATGAGGCATGGTCGGACATGGCGAAGATATTCGAGTGCGATATCACAGACTTGCGCAAGAAGCTGAACTCGATATTCGCGTCGCACCGGCGCGAGAAGGGCAAGATCCGTAACGGTGGTCGCTCCACCTGGTTCCTGTACCCGTACTTGCGATTCTTGCCGAATCATTTGGATGCGAGCACCTCGCCGGATGGCACCGTCGAGGTTATCGTGGTAATTGATGTTATTATAGTTTATGGACGTAACTTATGGAGATCGCACCGTAGGTGCTTGTTATAACACTACCGGTTTCATGGTCCTAGGATATTTTTTTCTAAGCAGGTACTTAAGTCCGGTAATCAGGTTGAATAGCATTATCAACTATTCAACAGCAAGTGGACGTGACGTTGGCTGACACTCATTGCCAGTCGATAGTACAAATTGAACTACGGAAATCGCTTAAGTCTACGAAATAAAGTCGGCGTCAATGTCGCAGCTAATTCGTATAACACGCCGTTTGGTTTGATAAATGGAACTAAAACGGACGATGCACCCGTTTGTATAACGGCGGCACGTTATTACGCCGCTTTGACGAACGCGTACTTTATTTCAGCCGAATTGTAATCGGGCTGAACGTGAGGAACTGAGGACGCCGTATTACATAACGGAACTATTTTTCAATCCGGCGCGCCATTATGTAAAACGGCGTGTATAAGAATTGGCTGCGACATCAATACGATATTGTTACGATACGATATTGAACGTTCGGTGACAGCCTCGTTGGTGTAGTGGTCGTAAGCGCGACTGCTGAGCATGAGGTCCTGAGTTCGATTCCCGGGTCGGGCCAAGTATCATTGCGTTTTTCATCATCAACGGTGTCTGGCTTTGCGCCCCGTTAATGGCAATAAGCTCGCCCCCAATTACATGGGACTTAAACATAACTGGCAAAATGTGGGTGAACTGTTAGGCACACTTATGCCCAACCCTCCAGGGATTACAGGCGTGATGTTATGTGTATGGGAACGTTCGGTTTACTGTATCTTTGTACTTATACCTATTGTATATAGTAGGTTTCGTCGGCAAACTGTTTGCTTATCTATTTGTTGATGTGTGATTTGTCTCGAACTTAAAGCGGCTGTAACCATAGATTTAAATCACTATAGCTATAACCCAACGGTTAAAGCGCGGATTACCGAGCGAGAGATTATGATTGCACCCCAGTCCCACCACCCCAACCCCACCCCTGCACTACTGCGAACAGTGCGAACCCCTCGCACAAGTACATCGTGCAACTGGCAGGAACCGGGGTTATTAGGAGTACAGGAGGACTACTACACAATACATGATATGTGGTGGGGGGGGGGGAGGGTAATTGTGTATACACATCCCAAATAACCCCAATGCTGTTCATATTGACGGTTCATTTCAATATTCATTGCGTACTTTACGTTGTCGCGTAGACGAACTTTTGAAACAAATGTAGCAAGGATTACGAATTTCGAGTGTGATCTGTGTGATAGAGAGGTATTATTTATTTATTTATTTAAACTTCATGTACAATAGTGGCACATAGGCGGACTTAATGCCACAAGGCATTCTCTACCAGTCAACCTTTGGGTTCAATAGGATAATCCGATTTGAGATTTACATGTTTCATTCCTGAAAACCTGACAGGCTTTCAAGAATTCTTAAGTCTTTTGGGTTTATATTAACCAGTCCTGAGTCCAGTCTGGTCTTACCCAGGAGTCTCATGGTATTTGTACCTATAAACTGGGTTATGGAGGTTAAAGGTAGTCCTTCAACAGGTGTGTCAGCTGCGTTAGCCGTGCGTGCGGTTATCCGGTAAAACTGGAAGCTGATCCCTACGGTAGGTAGCTGAGACAAGGCTAGGCAGGAATGGGAAAGAAATGGCCCTTACTAAGCATGGAACTAAAAAAAACTGTACCTTTGTTAGGCCCTAGGTATTCCTATAAATTCAGAAGTTGCTAGAGTCCTACGAACATTACAATTTAAATTGCTCGCGTCTTCAGAGCCAAATACTCCATCTGAATATAGACCATCAGGTAAATCATTATAAAGCGGTGGTCAGACAAGCTTTCGGCCATTAGTCTTAAAAAATCGGTCAGTGTGGCCATAACCTTGATTGAGTCTGACCGTTGCCAACTATTTACTGGCTTATTTATTTATAACTGTTTACTTTGTGGATTGTTTTTGATATTATTATGAATTAGTTCTTGGTACGCACGGCGACCGAGCAAGGTACATTATATACAAAACCAGTTTATGCGGATCTGTCATTGTACGGGAAATCTGTACAAAGCGAGGCCATGTTGTACTGAAAATATAGCTTGATGGGTCACCATGCGTACTTAGGTAAAGAGTGTAAAAAGACCCTTATCGAAGCCGAAAGGCTATTTATTGTTCTCCTCGTCATTGCGATCATTTTTTTGTTCTAGAAATCTAGACCATCTGAGAACCTTCTAGTTACTTACGGAAATAATGTTCCGACTTTTTCATAAGTTTTTTTTAAATAAGTAATACTTACTGTTTTTAATGTAAGATTTTTACTTAAAACACCTCCACGACCCCCGTACTATTCAATCCATCCATGAGGACAATGTTTTGAGTTCGTTACATGAGTCCTACGGAGTCCTACCGTAAAACGTGATTTTCCGGCACAAAAAAAAGTCCTTTCCCAGCAATAATATTTCGTAAAGTTACATATTTTGATGTACCTACCTACATAATGTTTGGTTGACGACTTCGGTCAGTTTGCAGTTTGTATACTTAATCGAATTAAATTTAATGTAGAGTAGAATCTGATTGATCTTTTGATATACAGCACAATGACTCATGGTGGTGTAGGACTTTTCTATTCATAAACACAATTTGAATATTCAAAAAATATTTACGCCATAAAGACGTTTATTGCTTCGCCGAAATTAAAATAAAAACATTTACCTCAGACTATAGGCATTGAACCAATTTGGACTAAGTATAGGTATAGTTAGTTATCTGTGGCAATTTTCATTCCCGCTCACGTGTTGGAAAAAGAAAAAAATCGCACGTGTGTGAAATACATTGCATGTTGTACCTAATCGTAGTGCGTTATGGACCAGTTTTCGAGGAAGTGTATTGAAAAAAGTATTTATTTGTCACGCGCACAGGACAAAACAAAATGATAAAATTAGAGGTTGTAATCAAAATACGAAAACTGCAGTGATCAAATAGGTGGAGAAGAATCATGATAATGTGATTAGATGGGCAAATATAAGCGGGTAAGAATGTCATCGAAACAGCATCGCTCTTTCATATTTTTTCAGCGTACAAAGTAACAAATAGAAAATTAATTTCTATTTTCCACGAATCTATCCCGGAAATAGTTTGAGTTGTCAACAAGTGTAATGACCATGTTGTTGCCACTACGAGCCCTGCTGTAACACTTTGCCAAATTTCATCATTCTAGATATTATTAGTAGACACAGATTACCATAATATCATTCTCTTGTCTAATCATAGATCATCTTGACCCAGTAACAAACACACCCATGTCTAGTGATCCTGCCTTTTAGATAAGATGCCATGTGCATTTATATTTTTATTTATCAAAATAAATATTGGACCACTAAATAATAACACTCTAGATATTTATATTTTTAGCTTTCTTATCAGTCTACACTACACGTGTCTGCGGTTGAGTGCACTTTCAAAGTAAACTTACCTTTCGTCTTTAGGTATAAAAAAAAAACTATTTGAAACAGTTTGTAGACAGCATTTGAAAGCGATTGAAAAGGCCTGTCTAACATTTTATATTTATGGGCTCATGGTGAAGAATTGCAATAGCTGGATAACAACATAATTTACTCATACCAAAACTTAACATTCAATTTCCATTTTCCATGATGATAAAATCCAAATAAAGCCAGCTACCACCAAGGCCACTGCTTATCACCCGACTAAATTAAATTACGGAAATAATTTACTCGTTTATTGCAACACACAAGGTCATCACAATTGGCGATATCGAAGAGTTTCAGCAAAACATTATTATTGATAATCTTAAATTAATTACTTAAGTAGTTACTTGAATGATAAAAGTAATATAGGTACAATAAATCAAACAAATAAAGGAATCATTTATTCATTTGATATTTCTTGGTAATAATTAGCAATAATCACAAACTTTCATGCGTAAATCTCCAATGTTCTGAAAAACATGCTGTAAATGTCTTCCCATCTTGATAAAAATCATGCTATAGAAGCATACAACGTGCTAAGGAATATCACATCAGAACACGAACCTAATCTTCAGATTACGGTAATATCGCACTCAAACTTAATAACACTAACATGGTTTATAGTTTTAGACTACGAACCGTCACGTTTTATCTAAAAGGAAGCAAACGCTGTCTAGATCATATATCACGCTCCTAATACTTACTATTGCGAAAATGGAATTTGCCGTCGCAAATCTTATTCAGATAATATCTATTTACGTCAAAACGTGATATATTTTCTTATCAGCATGAATAGATGAAAGGTCTATGCTACAAATGGGTCCTGAAAATTCACTGCTGAAACATATATATTTAAACTGTTAAAACTAAAATTTGCCAAGGTCCCTTTCGGACTTTTAGTGCTCTTTTTTATCTTTTCTATATGTTTTCTCTTTAACTTTTTGTCCTTTAGATGTTTGTCTTGTTAAATGGATTTTTCTTCGAGCTCTACGTTGTTACTGTCCGGTGGTTGATATTGATTAAAGGCATGTTTAAACAGTAGCAGTTTAACAGTTAACACAACTCAATTTATCGGCATTTATGGGTATTTATGGGCTGATATTACATCATTATTTATCAATATACATCTTGTAATCGAACTGAATTAATAAAAAATGCCTATCCTTTGTCTAACTTACTGAGATAACGAGGGCTTATACATACTTAACGTATTATTCAGTAACTAATAGCAAACAAATAATAATTCACTACTATTTATCTTGTTTTTCTACATTAATTACCGCAGCGCGATACGCGGCTAAGCAATTATTGAAACAATTCGCTTTGCCGATAGTGACCTCATCGCGAAATATAGGGCAAACAAACACGAGTTTGAGCAAATTAATTATGAATGCATCGATATAGCAAGTTGTTTGTAACAAGCTTGTTTCCTGGTCGGAGTCAAGGTTAGGGGCTCTTCCTGTATTCTAATGAGGGAGTGACTTCATTGTGTGCGATTTGGACATTCACATTGACAGCCCACTGATACCTACTAATGATATTACGTCCTGTTGCTAACGACTGCCAGCGCAGCGGTGGAATTGTAACAATCATGCATGTCGAATTAACCGCGTGTTTCCTTCCGCAGGGAACCAACGACGAACCGTACTCACATCCCCAAACAACAGACGGACATTCAGACGAATCAACAGAAAATGAAGATGAAGATGACGACAACAACGAAGTCATGATCAAAGAAGAGCCCGTCATGGAAACCTTCTGCATCGGAGCGCCTGACAACTGTGACAGCCCCGAACCAAAGAAAAAACCAGAGCGCCTCAAACTACGGTCACCCGTGAAGAAATATAAACTTACTAAACCGGCGTTAAAACGGAAACTGGCAGCCAAAGACAATGACTCTCTTGACAGCAGACTTCTAGAAACATTGAAGTTACTGAGAAAGTCAGACTTGTCGAGGAAGAAAGACGAATGTGACAGTTTCGGAGACTACATAGCAGGGTCTTTGAGGAAACATGATGAGAGAACGCGGAGTATGATCAAGCAGGCCATCAATAATATACTGTTCGAGCAAGAAATGAAGAAATACAGCAACAACCAGTACACCGTGCTGTTGTCAGCAGTTGATGAGAATCCTCTAGTGATAGGTGATGGTGAAGACAAGTAGTTCCTCAATGATAGCCTGGAGTCCTGGACTGTAACGAATGGTTTTTCAGTGAGACTGATTGTAATGTTAATTTTGATATGTGTACCGACTGCTTGGTTGCGAACAATGGTATAATTATTAAAAGTGTGTGCGTTTAGTATTGAAGAACGAAAAATGTTTTCTTTTTGTTAATATACATTCGTATAACTTACGAGTTTGTTTATTATCAACACACAAAACTACAATTTACATCCAAAATTAATATTTAAGTTGTTTAGGATTTTCCTGCATCGGCGTCGTTGGAAGTCGGTAAGGTAAGGTGACCCCGACGCAACACGCACGGAGTTCTCATAGTGCAGTGAAGGTGAAGTTGTTTTGGTCTAAAACTTTATATTTAAATGTTTGCATTATTATCTTCGGGGTCATAACAAAGTGACTGGATTTAATTGAGTTAACACTATTCTACTACAAGTTGTTGGTATAATTAATTTTCCATTCAAAGTAAACAATACAGGAGTTGAATAACGTCCTTCGTTTCTTTGATATATTTACGTTACACATTTTATAAGTTTCCTGCATCACTCTCATAAAACAGCTACTATTTAGATTAACTGAAACATTTCCAATAATATCATGAAAACCGCTCTTCAGTTCGCTGAACTATAATAATCTGGAAAAAAATATGGAATCAATAAAAAAAAGACTATATTATTAACACATGTATCGTCAACCGCATTAAAACAACTACATTGTGCTCGCCTTACGTTTTTCTACTATTTTTTACATCCATCAATCAATTATTTAGAGCAGGCTGTCTACGTGCCTGCTCACACGACAGACTCAGCTCTGGTAACGCGATATCACCTACATTCATCACGATTGCCACTATTACTTCTGTTTTATTTCTATTGCCGGTTTTCCTTCTCTCTCGTTGATATACTTTTGCAGAATGTGCAATGTAACTCAAAGCTCCTTTATTTGCTTCTCTATATTTTGAAATTGGTAAACGCTATCTGTTTTATGTCTAGTAGTTTCCTTGGTGCAGTTTCTTATTGCATTGATGATGATGATTGCATTACATTCATCGCTCCTTTTGGATTGCAGGTGTCTTTACCTTTGTTAGGTAGCAGTGTCTTGTATGCTGTGCTGATCGATGTAGTGTTAACAAGCGTAGGATTCTTGGTGAGGAGCGACACGCCACCTACGTCACCGGTGTATGTATGTTTGTTTTTTCGCGTGCAATCTAGCGATGCATTTGCATTTAATTGGCTTCAGTCACAAGAAATTTTTGCTCATAGCAAACTAGTTGAATCATTTTTCAATTCAATTGCTGCAACGTGTCTTATAACTCTAGTTTATATGGTGAGTGGTATAATTGGACGTTGCTAGCGTCCACAATTGTTCGTGAATGACAAATGTGTTAGATATGTATTAGCGAACGAGTTGGATATGTATGAGTCTTTGTTATTCACTACATTTTCAAAAGTAAATTGTTTGGAAGTTTATCAAACACGTGTTAAGTACATTATTATTATTATCACACATCCAAAATATTTTCGTATCGTCAACACAGTGTTGAACGAATACTGAAAATATTGAAGTTAACGTATACATTAGTGATTAACAATACGTTCTGACCTGGCTTGTTGTTTGACCCCTTTTTAATTCTGTTGGATGATTCATGCGAATATTTATGAAACGCACAATTGTTTACGTATTTCGTGATTGAAGCATAAATTAGGCGAAAGTAAGAATGGTTGCTTAGAGTGATGGAGGTAATGAATACCTACAATACGCATGGTTGGCGAGTGGGTGTGGCGCAGCTTATCACCCGCGCATGCGTACTGTACAGCTGTGGGCAACCGACCTAGCTAGCAAATAGATGAAATACACACGTCACGTTACATTGTAGTTGTAGTTGAAGTCATCTATCATATATCAAGACACTGCAAGTGGGATTTAATGGTATTTGACCCCGCCTCTGCAGAACAAAGTTGTTTAACGAGCATCAAACATCTCTGGGAACAAAAAGACCAAAATTGTTAATCCGAAAAATATTCTTCAAATTGGTCCTTCGCGTAGTAATAGGTAACGCCTATTAAAAGCAATCAAAATAATTATCTGCGGTCAAAACAAACCTCAACAAATACTTCCATTGCCGTCTACCAGAGAGCGGGAGTGACCTATTATTTTCCAAACAAAGTATTCTTTGGAAAACCCACAATAGTTTTCAATGAATAAAAACCCACCCAGCAACAAAAGTATGTTGTACATGTGGAACCACTCGTCCACACAGAGTGATACTTCCTCCGCAAAGACGAGTAAGAACTAGTGCCATATTGCGTCAGCCATCGAACTCAAAACACGATAAAATTGCATCAGTACACAAATACTTGGTCTAGCCAATCGACCCCGTTCATGTAGAATTGTAGAGGAAAACCCCCATTAAAACAATGGAAAAAGGAAGTATGTACTAAGTCTATTGTTTCAGGTTTTCTTTTTTTGCAATTTAGGGTTTTTAAAGGAAATCTTTCACAATGTTTAAACTTACTATAGCAGCAAAACGAGTATGTAAGATTATGGCAAGTTGTCTTCTGTAGTCCCTCATGGGAAAAAGGCGTAAGTTTAAGTATGTAGTGAATCTTTATAATAAAAAGAGGGGCTTGCTCCAGCGCTACACAAAGTTACGGTCTTGGGAGAAAATGGTGCCCTAAATATGTAAAGAGAAAATGCCAATAGAAGGTATACCATTGTACAGGCACAGCCGCGGCTACAGTCAGTCAGTCGGCACAGTATTGTAGGTAATACATTCTGTGGTGTGGTCAACAGGTTTGGAGGTCACCAGGTGATAGTCCACTCATCATGTCAGAGCCGTTGTATGGATGTGGTATAAACTTACTCTTAGTCTCTTAGGATATAACTGAGTTAGTTAACACCTTAATTTCTAGAGCTGTGCCTGTAGATGTATACTTAAACGTAAAACATAATCAGCTTGTAATGTTCCCACGCCTCCGTAGCAACTGGACAGATTGCACTACTGGGGTTACAAGCCTACTCTTTGGAAGGGAGTCCTCGATTTTTCAGTTTTAGAGCATGCTAGTTTTTCTGACGATGTTTTTTTTCTGGAGCTGTAATAGGAGCTGTAAATACTACAAATTGAGCAGAAAGGAATGCGGGAAATCAAGGAAAATGTGCGTAATAATAGTTTTAATGATGATGTAAAAATTCTCTGGGGAAATACTGTTGTAACATTCTCTCTTCAAGATAGTAAAAACTTAATCGAATCTATAATGAAATGACCCGTAATATCAGATTACCTTCACGGTAACGGTTCGCTGGGTATCGTGTTAGGTATTTAATTGTTTTATAATGTTCAAATGACACACGTTACTACCCAGCAGGGGTAACTAGAGACCCGGGGTTGCGGGACTGTTCGAAAGAGATACCGTGGCCCCGGAACACAAAGGGCGATGAAGGAACATGGATGGGTTTTAGTCAGTAAAAGTCTGACACTCCCTCCTGCTGCGCCCAGAGCGGGAGAAGTCATTTGATGATTTCCCATCCGAAAAAAAAGGGGTAACTAGACATGGCTTATATTTAGGTAACAGGCCTTTGAGCTCAATTCTAAAACGTGCTTGATAATCCTGTCTCACTCAAGAACTGCAATGTATACCTAGATAGAAACCTATAGGTTAGTTAGCAACTGTATACGATCATTAAGTCAATGAACCGGTATTATAATAATTGCCTGTAATTTAACATCCCCTACAAAAAACGGTCTGACATCAAATAAAAATTTTCCGTTCAACATTAAGCAAAGTTTCCTCAGTTTATAGCCGTAGGTACTGCAAGTAATTACTCCGTCCTACAAGTAACTACTAGTTATTTCGCAAAACCAACGGTAAATGCAATCATGATGCATATAGCACACATCTAAGTTGATTTCATAAGAGATCCATACGATCCCGCATGACTTCAGTAACACCAGACATATTGTCGCCTGTATCTAAATATATATCTTACGTAAGTTTCAGTGCTACACATATCAATACATTGAAGTATCTTCCATTGTATAACACAACTATCGACCTTGTTGCTTTAGAAATAGTGTAGGTTTTCCCATGAGCCGTGGCATTAGATAAGGTATACGACCTCGAGTTATCGACGCCAGACGTCAACGCCTTTGTTTTTGTTATTCGTTTATATCAGGATGCCGATAGTCTTAGGTAATGGCTAATCTCTGATAAGGTGGCTGAAGGGTGACGATCAGCTGATGATAAGAGAAGACTGGGAAGCAATGACACGTTTGGTAATTGTGGTGCTCTGGCTCTTAATCCTCTTCTTTTCATAACATACCTAATCTTTGAGGTTCTTGAACATAAACAAATGACACTTGAACATTAACAAAAGACACTTCATCATTTCAGCGGAAAGACGTCCACTGCTGAACATAGGCCTCCCGCAAGTGTCGCCACAATGACCGGTCCCGTGCGACTCGCCTCCAGCGGATTCTCGCAACCTTCACCAGGTCATTGGTCCATCTAGTGGGAGGCCTTCCAAGTTCCAAAGCAATTTCCGGTTCGCTCCAGAACTTTTTGGCCCCGTCGGCCATCCGTTCTGCGAGCAATGTGCCCTACCCACTGCCACTTAAGTTTGGCAATTCATGAAAAAAAAAAACCGAAACGTGGTCGCTCACAATGGGCTTCATGAGAAGGCTTAAAGTCACCCAAAGGGCAATGGAGAGAGCTATGCTCTGAGTTTCCTTGCGTGATCGAATCAGAAATGAAAATATCCGTAAGAGAACCAAGGTTACCGACGTAGCCCGAAGAATTGCCAAACTTAAGAATTGCCAAGAAATGACACTTGAACATAAACAAATGACTCTTGAACATAAACAAATGACTCTTGAACATAAACAAATGACTTTTGAACATAAACAAATGACTCTTCACCGTTGATGGTAAGTAGATAGGTAGGTAATAGTTCGATGATGTTTATGGCAAAAATGTCCGCAGTCAGTATTTCTCTATAGTAGATACGTATAGAAATATTCCAACACAAGAAATCAGGTTTGCTTTTCTTCATCGAATTCAGTTCCTTAAAGCACACGATAACCCAAGTTAACATAAACTAAGAATATTGTTTAGCCATTAAAATGGCATGCTCATAATACCGGAATCGTTTGTGAGTACCAGGCCAGCATAGGTAATTGCAAGCGGATTTAATTCCAGCGGTGTCGGCACTATTCGAAGCCGTAGCAACGCTGCGGATATAAAAACTACAATTTGCGTAACTGTGCGGTAGTTACGCAAAATTATATTAAATTACATAGTTTTATATTAGCCGTTAGGTACTATTACTTCAGTAATCCCTTAATCTTCTTATTTTCATTATATTCTGTTTGTCCGTGTTGTAACCCACACTGGGCACGCGTGCTGGTACACACTTACACAGCCCACTCGCTCTCATCGAGAGGAAGTCTGTGTCATACTCGTATGAGTGGTAATCATAAATTATAGGCTAATTGATTATTGGTAATTTTTGTTTTCCATTGACTGCACAAGTCTACTCAAATCTTTAGGGCTTTTGAGGAAAGAACAACTAAGAAGTGGTCCATTAACATCTGTTAATGGACCACTTCTTAGTTGTTCTGTGTTTCAGTTCGAAGGGACTCCGTTCTTCCCCAACCACGACCGCTTCTGGTACGTTTGTGCCAAGTACAGGGTGACCCAGTTCTACACGGCTCCTACCGCCATCAGGGCACTCACCAATTTCGGAGACGATATTGTCAAGAGGTAATAAGTTAAAGGACTAAGCCGCGTTTAATGATGTGTGTTTTTTATTGTTATTTATTTACTGGTTGAGCGTTGCAAGGTTTTTTTTTTCAGTGTTTTAGGGTTCCTTACAAAAAATTTAAAAAAAACGGAACACTTATAGGTTCACTCGTACGTCTGTCTATCTGTACGTCTCAAACTCAAACTCAAAGCATTTATTTCAATTAGATCTATCTAGATCTGCATGGTCTTCTTACGATACTGAGATTGTAACTTATGAGTGTTTCTTCTCAGAGTTGTCGGTAAGTATAGCTAACACCGACCAACCATAGTTTAAAAAAAAATAGGCCAAGTGCATGTCGGGCCACGCGCAGTGTAGGGTTCCGTAGTAGCCCGTTATCAGAATATAGAACGAACCCGTTGGTACAGCGCCATCTAGCGGCAGCTTTTTGAAACTTATGATAATTTATTATGTTTTTTTATTATTATTTTAGATTTTGTTTTTCAATGCAAGTCTTTACCCGTTATAAACAAGCAACAACTTCATCTAAGTCACTTTATAGGATTTATTCTAAGGATTTTGTATTTGGTACAAAATTATCCAACTCCCAAGTTCAACGACTATTACTGCTAAACTAATAAAGTTATCTTAACCGCTATAGTTTTCCTTGAAAGTTCATGAAATGCACTATCATCATGATTTTTTCCAGATTTATTAAGCCAGCAGTTTAGCTTTTAGAGGGAGGGGGGGCGCCTTACTTGAACAAGAAGTTGCACTTTAAAGTAAAATTTTTCGTAAATGGACCATTAAATCGAAAAGTAGTATTAGCAACCCCTAAGGCATTTTAAAAGACCTATTCAACGATATCCCACACAATGGCGTAGACGAGGAAAAAAAAAATATCCCCACTTCACATGTGAGAGCCTGGAGCTACCCTAAAAAAAAAAAAAAAACAAAATTTTATTTTACCACTTTGTCGGCGTTATTGATATACACACCGCTACATAATTACAGCTTTTTAGTACTAACGGTCTCTTAGCAAAACCTCGGACAGACAGACAGACAGACGGACATGACGAAACTATAAGGGTTCCTTGTCAGGACTACGGAACCCTAAAAAAGATTAATTTACACAATAAACATTTTTTATCAATTATCAAATTATCAGTGATAGACGACTTAAGTTTTGTCTGGGCGATAAGCAGTGTTTCATCACCGCATGATACACGAGTGGTCTATGGCTGACGCAATGACTATCATGGAACTTCATAGAAAGGCTACACATTTCCATTCATTGGCATCTAAAACTATTTCAACAAGGTAAGCAGGCCACTTACAGAAATAGCTCCATATCTCCCACACCGCAATAAGTGTGCAATTAACAATAGGGAATTATAGCAATCTTGATACTTGCAGTCAAGTATGTCTGCGTTATGAGTCTTGATACTTGAGGGCATTTCGTGAACGTCAATGATCATTGATCAAGCGCTGTCTGTTTGTTCAAGTACTTTTATATTTAGATTGTAGACATTATGGCTATTAGAACCGATTGATAAGATTTTATCACGTCAAAATCCTCTTCCACGAGGAAGCCTAAGAATAGCCAGTATAGGAGAATACGTAGAACTATGAAAATATATGGAAATTGCTGGAAAGAAAATGTAATTGGTCCTTCGGTCCGCGGAGTTCATTTTATTTTATGTTGTTTTTTTGTAACAGAATTCCACGTGGTTTTGTGGTATTTTGATATCTGACTACTTCGAATGTTTTTATTTATTACCTGAAAACTACAATATAACGCTACAGATTGTTCGAGACTCACATGTATAAAAGGAAATATTCTGTTGACATGACATGTGTAAATAAAAAGATAAAATAATTGTCGTTTCATGCAGAGTCTCGTAGTAAAATAAGTAATCAGCAGAACTTCTAGATCTTTCCCGAAACTTCTAACATTTCTAGAGGATGTTGACTTCTATGGGGAGGATATTACAGTCACATCGTCACATCAGTGTAATACATTACAAGAGAAAGGCTAAAAAGATCTGAAACTGAAGTAAACAACACAAATGTTTTCCGCTGATACCTATATCTGTGCGGAGGTCGAGCCTCGCGTCACGTACACCCCACCACAATAAATTACACCACACGTCTCTTTTTTATACAGAATTTTCACTCTTATGACTTCTGAAATAGAAAAGATAATCGCGAGAAAGTTTTCCTTAGCTTGTGACAATATGCGGGGGTCATTGGAACAGTTTTGATGGCAATAAGTAATTACTAAAATGTTACTTTGAAGTGAGATTGTTTTGAGGGTGTTTACACAAAGTGTTGTGCTGAACTTCCTGACATCAATGGAAGCTGATAATAGCACTGATAGTTGAGGAAAAATATATTGCATTATTTGTATTATATTTTTGTAGATTGTATGAAAGTATTAGCGCTTCTATATTAGCGGAGTGACACATGTACCTAGGTACTTCTTGTATATTTCCACGAGTTGGTAGCTTTCCGTACTTCAGAGACACGTGGGGAGGTGGGGACACTTGATTTGCGTCAGAAAAAGTGTGGCCTTGTGAGGAAGACAAAGTGAGAAGATGATGATTGTGGAAAAGATCTAACATACGGTAAAGTTAAGGTGTTGGTACGTAGGAAAGCATAGCACTAGAGAGAGAGGGAAGAGGTTTAGCAAGAGGTGAAATAAAAACCAGCAGCGGTTAACAGACAAAACTAACCTGAAAATACACACATCAAAAGTATCTAGGGATCAACATATATTTTTGCAATAACTTTTCTCCTGATTGATATTAATTAAAATTTTCTTTAAGGATTCATCAAATAAAGTGTTTTCGTTTGTCACAGTAACAATAAACCAAGTCACCTTTGCATTAATAAAGAAATTTGCCATTTTCCTAATAAAGGGATTTTTGACATTTGAACCACTAACATTAAAGTTCGAAAAAAAGACTGAAATAACAGTTTTCTTTAAAATTTTATTGGGTAACTTAAACAATTAATAATCCGTGTTTCTACCGCGAACACTAACAACACAAGAACATCGGTTTGGCATACTCAAAATGAGTTCATCCAAATCACGCTGTGGAATGGCCGCCCATGTTCGTTGCAACAACAAAAAAAGGTCTTCTTGCGACTGGATACCCTCCATATTCGGCAGAGCTCTTCTCTGTAGCATATCCCATGCATGCTCAATCGGGTTCAAGTCTGGCGACTGAGCAGGCCAGGGCAGGACATTGATGTTAGCTGCGGCGAGAGTCTGTCTTACAACTCTTGCGGTGTGCGGTCGTGCATTATCATGCATTAACTGAAATAAGGGACCGATTTGCACTTGTAGAGGAACGATGACGTCTGATACAATCGTCTCAGCATAAATTTGAGCGTTGAGGTTGCCTCTGATCCAAATCAACTCAGTTCTTCCGCCGATCCAAATACCCGCCCATACCATGATGGTTCCACCACTATAAGGATGGACTTCCTGGCAGGATTTTAATCGCTGTTGGCGTCCAGGGGTTCTCCAGTGTCGTATACGTCTTGTATCCGGTCTCATACCAAAACGAGACTCATCAGAAAAGCACACGAAACGCCATTGTTCTTCTGCCCAATTTCTGTGTTCAAGAGCCCATTGATATCGAATCCTACGATTGTGCATTGCTATAGGTGGTACCCGTAGCGGTCTTCGGGAATGAAGGTTCACTTCATGCAAGCGGTTTCTGACTGTTTGGTCGCTAATTAAGTTCCCTGAAGAGTGATGAAGCCTCACGGCTAACATCATGGCGGTTATTGTTGGAGCTCTTCGAGTTAAGATTTGAATGTATCGGTCTTGTCTCCGTGTGGTGCAGCGATACCGTCCTCCATGGCGCTCAGCCACGGTACCAGTGCTTCGGTAACGTGTCCAAAGTCGACTGATAACACTCTGACTTGTATTCAGAGCTAAAGCTACAGTACGTTGCCGGGAACCAGCTTCTATCATTCCCACGGCTCTGAGCATTTCTTCCCTGCTTAAATGACGTCGCCGCTCCATAATAACGTTGGTTTTAATCAGTAGTAGGGAAACAGTAGCACTAATAATGTCTTCAATGCGTTGTATGTTTTTATAGGGAAAATATTGACAGCTTATTTTCATCTTTTACTCGAATTTGATTGAGACTTCCTGATTCAAATTATGAAATGCACCAAAAAGGATCCATATAAATTTATAAAATCATAAATTTATTACAAAGCCACATCTCAATCTCAAGAAATCCGCATAAAAATGCTTGATCCCTAGACATTTTTGATGTGTGTATATTATTACCTGCTGGCGTATAAGTTCAATGAACCTTTATAGTTGTACCTGAAATGTGTGTATGACAATAGGTGTTCGAACTAGGTTTCAAACCCACGACCTCCTAGATCGCAAGTCAAAAAACAATTCTACCGAAATATGAAATTTAGTCCATCACGTACTGCTTGAGCTCATTTCTCTTAGGTTTTTGTTGCTGTTAATTATTTAGTTATTAATTATTCTTGCGAAACACTTTGGCAATCTCTTTAGCGTGACATCCTTGACATAAAGTTGCTTCAGAATCGGTTCAGTAATTCAGTCAATATCTAAAAAAGATGGACCGACCAAAGATCTCATAAAAGTATTTTGTGACTCACAAAAAATTTGGAATATTCCGGTTTGCGATAAAAGTGAGAATTTCTTAAAGTCATAAAAATTACGTCACTTCTTATGGAATAAGATCCGTCGAAATAAAACATTGATAAGGGATCAAGTAGATAAAGTTATATATCAGCCTCTTACACATTTATATCATATTTATTAATAGGAATAGCTGTCATGTTATTTACATAACCATTTAGTTTACATAATTATTCATTACTTTTCTCTACCTATGTTCGATAAGTTCACGAGAAGATTCGAATAATAAAAAACCTATCTACTATAACTATACTATAAAGACTACCTACTAAAAACGAAACACAACCAGGATGAAGCAAGTAGGTAATCTGATTGGTCTTTTCTCTTTTGCATCCTCATAGATAATATATAAAAATATTAATATTATGAAGGCTGGATAGATCTACATGCGGGAAAAGCCGCGTGCAAATGTTAGACTAAAATTGCTAGCTTAAGCTCAAATATCCTTCCAGTATCATAAAGTTAAGCCCAAGATACAGGCGCAGCCTAGTTTGGGGACCTCGGTTTTCTAAATATTAATGTTAAAATTTTACTCGTTACGATTTTGTCTTAGTGCTAAGTTAGTTTAAGAAAATGATTGTAACAATGATTCAATAAATTTATCTTATCTTATTCTTATTATTTTGTATTCCTGAAAACATTATAATTATGATAAAAATCATACATCATTCTAAATTAGTTTAAAGTCATTATTAAATTCCCACAACTTGTCTTCATAGAAACTTTCCATCACAATTTTTCCTTAAACCACAACCATCTGTTCTGCTGACCCACTTCAAGGAATTGCATGCAAAAAGTAAATAATTATATGGATCAGTAACCGAGTGAACGTCATGCGTACGTGAGGACCGCCACGGTACTCCTACAGTGATACTGAAGATATAATTATCGCAAGTACCGAGTATTTCGGGAGATGACTGCGGACACCCGGCAAAAGAAAAATTGTTGTGTTTTGTACAATACTACTTTACCATTGTTTAGTATAACGTAATCATCTGTTTTGGGTGTGACAGTTTTTTTGTGGGTGTTTTGCAGCTGAACTAAAACATGTGTTAATTGTTTTTAGTTGTGAGGGTATGTCTTTCAGTTGGCTACCGACGTGTGTTCTGTATTTGTAGTTAGTTCTTCTTTTGTTTTAAAATCTTTTGTTCCTTTTAGGCACTCGACTACTGTAATAGGTACCTACTAAGATTGTAAACGGCCGAAATTATTTCTAAGTTTGGCACACAGGTTGGCCATGAGTGCCATGACCGTAAGGACATGGTGTACCTACTTTTATCTTGCCAGTAACATCCTGTGCCTACTTTCTGACTTCCATGAGGGCGAAGCCAAATGCTAGTTCCCTAAAATTTCCATATTTTCCTTTGTCATGTGGCTCATGTGTTAGTACTTGTTTAAAGTTTTTTGTCGTATATATTATTTATTGATTGTCAATAAGCACAGTTACCGCTCAAGCGACATGTTGATCCGGTCAGCCGGTCACAGCCGAAGGACCAGTCACGACAGGTTCGAACATGTTGGCACACAAACCCGCTGGGACATCTTCACGACCACTCTCTTTGCAGTGGGCACAATATACTGGTAAAAAAATATCTTTTGAAAAATATTGGAGAACTTTTAGATACGAAGGACCGAATAGTATTAAATTATCTACCTTATTTACGTGGTCCTAACTTGATAAAGTGAGCAAAGATTGTAAGCGTTTTGTAGCTAATAGATAACTTTGTTAGTTATGTTGTGAACTAAGATGAATTGAACGAATACCGAAGACAGACAAGAAACATATCAGAAAGTAGTATCTACTTATAGTTCGATCGGTGTTCCTTTAGTTTACAAGCAATATGTTCCCACCGATTTAGTCCTTTATTTTCCTTTACTTAGCTTGATCTAGAAACCAAAAAGCAAAGCCTCAAAATAACATAAAAACACTTCATTCGCTCTTTCAAAGACAAACACTTTCCATTTCGATAAATTAACCAACTGTGCCAGTCAATTCAGTTCCGCCACCCGCCATACTGCCGAAATTGTTCCTAAAATATACATAATTGTAGAATGTCCCCTAAATGTAGGCTAAAAGTCGGCTCGCTGAAATATTTGTGCTCTCCTTATAATTGAAAAAGCTCGGCTCGGGATGATGTCGGCGACAGCCGGTCATTATAACGAATCCGGGAAAAAACAGACCCGGCAGTTGCAGAAGGCAGGAGATGCGGAGTTTTTTCTAATTTTGCACGCTTCCTTGAATATTTGCAGACCTTGGTAGGATAACGTAAGTAATAGGATATTTTTGGTAAGAAATATCATTTTCTGTTGGAAGATTTTGACTACGCATTCAAAATTACATTAATATAATACATAAATAGGTGTATGAAGTTATTAAACGAAGTAATATAACGTACCTATACCAATATAAAAAAACAGTGACACACGGTCTATATTTACACATTAAAATTTTTCGACACACATTCAAACATCACACTCAAACATTAATTTCATAGATTTAAGCTCATCTATCGTATATGGAATGAAAACAACAATAAATAATCCGAATCTGATCATCATAAATGCCAATCATTTCAATAATATCGCGATTACCTACAACACATAATCATGGCAATAAAGCGTTTACCTTTATTATAAACTGCTAGTTTTACTACTAGGAGGCTATTTATAGACAATTTAAGGAAAACAGTTAAAAAATAAAACAGTCAAGATCAACTTGTAAGCAAATTGGTTTCTTAATTTCTCGAGCAAAGACGTCACTCTATAAACAGAAACAAATAATAATGAAGTATCATAGGATTTATAGGGCCATTTCAATTAAATGCTCGTTACATTAACGTAAACACATTAACCTCTTTTTGACTTTTGATATTAGTCAAAACATAAAAGGTCGAAGATACAATTAATTGTTTTTCAAATCAACCCGAATTGATTTGTTTTTACAAAACAAGGACCTAAAATGTCCCACCGTACGTTTATGTGATAATCATCAATCTTAACTGGGATAAGGAGGTCAGATAGGCAGTCGTTCCATGTGATATACTGGTATTCAGCTGCATCCGGTTAGACTGGTAGCCGACCCCAACATAGGTGGGAAAAGGCTAGGCAGATAATGATGATCAAGCTTAACAAACAAATGAATGTGCCATGTTTCCGAAAATACTGCCCCACTAGAGGATAGCTGCACGCCATAATCATTACCAGTCCCGTTTGAATTTTTGCCATATTTACACAAAAATAAACTCATAGTATATTTTTCAAGGCTACATGAGGACGTTGACCCCCAAAAAATAAACAAATGAGATTATATTTGTTTTAACATGTTCAGATCATCAATAACTAAAGTCTACAGAGTTTTCATAGCCAATGTTAGTTAAGGCAGCTAGTGTTGATAGTGCCATACGCTGGTTTGACATAAACACCGTCCAACCTGAGGATTTGTTAGCTATTTCAAAACCTCTTTTAAACAAATGCAGTGATGAACATCAACACCAATTACGCCTGAAGTAAGCGACGTGAATGCAGAAAGACGTCTTAAACCCCTTAATGTGACGTAAATAATCTAGACAAACTACCTATCTAGGTGAAAGTCTAGTCTAATTTTAATACAAGGAAAACTTGCCAGAACGGCCTACGTGACATTTGTCAGATCCGAGACAGAGACGCAAGATGAAGATGAAGGGAGAGAGAAGGAAAAAAATAAGGGTTGCTACCTGACCTTGTTCTCTTTTGGGTGTAGCCCTTATATTATTAATTGTTGTTACCATTGACCATTGTGTGCGTTTGAATATTTTGGTTATTTGGAATCCCTCGCGGCAGGGAATGTTAAAGTAATAAATATGTTAGCTCCTTATTTGACATTGACATCGAAACTGAGGGAATTCTTTCAAACCAAATGCTTTTCAATATGCTTCATGTTCTATCTATACAAATCATTGGTTTTGTGCCGGACTCGAAGCCAGGACCACACCCTACAGAAGGCAAACTCACTCAACCTTTGCGCCAGTCACACAACTCGACAATGCAACAGGCAAAATAGCAATTTTAATGATTCCAGCTAGTCCAGCTACAAGGTTATATGAAAAACATAATACAGGACTGATAAGCAATAACAGTACTTATGCCTCAACTAATGATAAAAAGAGTGTGACTTTTTTCCTGCCAGGGAATCGAACCCCAGACATCAAGTTCAACTAACGTAAGCTCAGCCATGAAACCTTCAAAGTTAACAAAACATTTCACTTTATTTCTAAATAACAAAGAAAAAGAAAACACTAATTGCAAAAAATACTTTTAATAGGAATGTCAAGTACAAGAATTACTTACAATTAACATTTTTAATCTTTTAACTAACTAATTAACTAACTTGAGAACTATACTAATAAGTTTTTTTAGCATCGCTAAGTTTCTTTTAACAGTAGAATAATTTGTTTATATTCGTTTACAAGTTATTAAATTCTCTGATACTGAAATTGGTCCAATTACAAGAAGTTATCCTAGATTTGACATATTCTTTTACAATTGATAAGAAAATACGATAGTTTTGAGGCAAAAATGTGACCCAAATACAAATAAGTATGTATGTACAATCTGTTGAAAGTAATACGAAATACAACATTGTTTTGAACTCTTAAAATAAAAATGGCAGCCCGTGTCAGTCTGTTTGACTTTCAGTTAGTTGGTTAATTTCGATCAAAATATTGTTTTGTTCCTCGCCGACGCTGACTGACACAATCATGTCAACTATCTTCGGCTGCAGTCTCAACGCCTTGGAAGCAGGCAGGCTTCGCAGCAGGGATGCAATGTACTTGCCGAAGTTATCGTAAGTGTCCTCAGTCCTAGCAGTAACTGCGGGGGCAGCACTAGCTGGAGCAACGTCATTTGTCAGAAAGATCTGATTCTGACTGAAGTTATCACTGGGACCGCTCGAGTGCGATCTCCTCCGCCGCTTCGCTCGAGAATCACTGGATACCTCTTCGTTCTCGCTCTGATCTTCCGACTGCGAGTAGTTCGTCACTGGTTCTGCCTCAATCTGAGCCTGAATCCCCCAGTCGTCTTGCTCATCTATCTCGTAACATTCCATCTTCACGTTGGTCACCACTTCTTTCATACTCGGCTGAAAAACGAAACAATGGTAAGTTAAGTTTAAAGTAAATAAAACACACTCACAGAACAAAGACTCATGTGTGTAGATATATTATGAAACTTACTTCGTTAGCGAACAGCTTCGACGTCTGCAGATGTGGTCGGATGAACGAGTCCATCAGCGGGAACCACTGCACCTTAGGCCGGTACAGCTCAGGCGAGTTCGCCCCCACCTTGTCCAAACTCGCCTTGATCTTCTTCAACTCTTGAGAGTACGAGTTTCGTAGGTTCTTGAATTTAATTAAAACATGTTTTCCTTCAAAGTTCTTAATGTTCAGTATCCTGGCTATCTTGTCGGCGGCTCTCGCTCGCTTCGTCTTGTTCGGGTAGTCATCCAGCGAAGAGTTCCACAGACAAGGCTCCTTCTTGTACTCGGTGATCAGTTGTAATGTTTTCCTGTCGTTGATGCGTAGTATGGAGTTCTGCGTTAAGTCGTGCGAACTTATTTTCTCACGCATGGTGCTGGCGTGCGCGCGTGGCGGCGGCGGCGGTGCGGTGCGGTGAGGTGCGGGGGGGGCAGGTGCGCGCGCGCGTGGACCCGTCTGCTCGCTTGGCGTGATCACGCCTGACTGACGCCGCCGTGGCGCCGCCGTGACGTCACGAGACGTGGGGCGCGCGGGTTTTTGTAACAAGGCGTGGTCTGTGCCGCGCTCGGTTATCGTTGCGCTTTGTTCTCGTGGCGTGGACAGAATGCTAAGCGTATGTCCTAGTAAGGCTGATATTATAAATACCACGTGTAACTGTATAAGTAGGTACTTTCCACATATTATACTCTGTACAACTACACAAAATTACATAAAATAATAATCTACACGACCGAAATTAAATCCGTTTAGCGCAGTTTCTCGCGAGCGTTGACCAGCTGACGTACCATTTTTTTTATTCCTTGATCAGCTGTTGAGAGTATTTCGTAGAGTGATCCCAGCCCGTAACGGCGTCCATAATTCCGAGAATTTTATGTCGGCCTTCCGTCCGGGGTTCTCCTAAATACCATGAGAACTTTCGTTTTTTTGTTGCACATTTTTACTTATAAGTACTTAAATAATGTGTCTAGAAAAAACTCGATAGTGGCTTCTTGGAAGTTTTGATTTAAAATTAAGTATTAACTAATAGTGCTGAAAGTATTAATAGGTTATTGAACCTACCATTCATTGTCTTAGGTATTGCAAATTAATTAATCAAAAATAATACTTTAATTAATAGATAAGACCGATTGATAAGATTGGTGATTAGATGACATGAAACAATTAGATAGTAGCTCTGCGGTTCATTTTGTGCCTTATTTTAGCCCTTGGCCCTTGCGTAGTAGTACGGTCTGTGATTATTATCGTTAGTTAAGTAGGTGTAGGTGAGTAATAGTGTTGATCTGATCTACTCTTTCGAGACTGTAAAGTACCCACATTACCAAAGCATTTATTGCAAATATACGAGTAGGCACCAGATAAGGGCACTTATGAATTGTCTAAGAATCATTTTAAGAAAAAACGGTTGTTCAAAGTTATTAATTATTTTCTGAAGACTTAAGAGAAAACTAGAATAGCCTGAGATGAGTAACGGATAAGTAACAAACTTTGGGTGTTTTTTTTCATGAAATAACATCTTTATTAGTACAACAAAACAAATAATACAGAAAGGTAAGACAAAAAAATAAATAAAAAAACGATGTAAGATATGGGTTGTTTATGTGTCCATTTTAATAAAAGAATTGACCATTAAACCAGAAAACCCAAGATTCATACACATACGAGTACCTACGTATACTTAAGTATAATATTTTCAGTACTTAGTTAATAGTCAAATTTTGGGATAGGTACTTTATGTAAGTAAGTAGGTAAACAAAAGCAAAGCGAATCGCAAAATTAATGAGTAAATAAGTAAAAGGCGAACGCGCAAATAGTGCACACTAGGGAATAAGTGCGGAAACCAAAACTCCCCAAAGGTAGGTAAAAGGCGACACATACTTTACTCACATTAATATCACCTTTAAACATAAATATGTAGCTACTTAAAAATCATTGGGGACTACTCCAGACTGTGGTACTTGTCGCAATACTATGAATTAAAGTACTTTTATGTGCGATGATTTGAGATTATATGTAGAAGCTTTATATAGTAAAATACATATTTATTTATTTATTTATCATCATACATCTACCCTTACAGCTAACCAATGCGGTAAATGTGCCTTAATTAATACTTAACATAATTTTTCCTTATAACTAATACCTATAACTAATTACAAACAAAGCATTCCTTGTGAATTAACTCAGAGAACAACAGAATAGGTCTGTCTCACTCGCTATGAGGTTGAGCGTGCGGAGTGCACGCGTCAGCGGCGGCGGCGCCTCCTTCAGAAGGTTGGTCCGAGCACGCGGTTCCACTAGCAGTCGTGGCTGCCGTCGTCGCCACACGTACCTGTCTGGGACACACAGACTCACCCCCTAAAACAACTGCATTATGCACCTTCGCTCTCAGTATTTTAAATATATATGAGGCGAGTGCAAGATCTCTCCTAACCCTTAGCTCGTTGTATCCTACCATACCTAGAATAAATAAGGTCGGATACATTAACGGGTAAAAGGGATAGACTCCGTAATATTGATATAGTACATATTTCAATTCTGTTGGACTTACCCCCATTATGGCTAAGACCCTTTAATGATAAAGATAAAGATAATTTATTTGTTAAAACATGCGTATACATACAAATTAAGTTCGCAGGATGACATGATATTAATATTTTGTACGTCCATGTTTCACGAATATGGCGTACAAACTTATAAAATTTACAAAATAAAATAAATTACAAAATTAAAATTAAATTACTAAGATCCAAACACATAATAGTCAGTAGTGAGGAAGCAAAGCTCTCGATATCTTAATAATTTTAAACGTAAAAACAAATCAATGATACTTTCGGGTCAAACAAGCGCAGGTACCTTCCCAAGCAAAGTCAGCCGCTTGGTGCGACTGTAATTTCACCTAAACATATCTTTAATCTTCAGTAACACAAAGCGAACAGTTATTTAAAACTAAAAAGGTCTCACAAAAAAATGGCTTCCTTTTTGCTCAACCCATAACCCAAGGCATTCCATTTATTTATCTTTTATGACAGTTCGACATCTGCCTATCCCCTCTGTGAATTAAGCCGTTATACTTCTACAAATCAGAGACATTAGTACATTGTTATTATCTATATTTCTTACATTAAATAAAGAAAGAAAATACCCGATAATGTCCTACGGGGGCAAAGGCCTCCCCCTCACTTTTCATGCGCCACCGTGAACCAGCCATCGTAGTGCAGGTTTGTCATAATTTAAAACCATACTTCTATTTGCCATAATTTCATTAAAAATAACGCTTATGTTGCCATAATCGTGAAATTACATAAAATCATTTTCACTAATTTAATTGGTCTTATTCGATCAAGTGTCATAATACTTTAAATCCATAAATATATTTGCTATAATTTTCATTTGCCCATACTAGCACAACAATGCTAGTTCAGTACAAGCGCAATGCAGGTACACAGTCTGAATCTTCTTTTAGCATACATTTCACATCTAAAGGGGGTAAAACCACCTCTTAACGAAGCCGAAAGGCACTTGTTCTCCTCGTCATTGCGATCATTTTTTTTGTTCTACACCACACCTGGGAACCTTCTAGTTACGGAGATATTGGGGGTCAAAGTTCCAACTTTTTGACAAGTTTTTTTTTTTATAACAAGTTTTTAATGTAAGATCTTTACTTTAAAGACCTCCACGACCCCCGTACTATTCAATCCATCCATCAGCACAATGTTTTGAGTGCGTTACATTGAGTTCTACCACAAAACATGTTTTTTTTAAAGTTAATTAGTTTGATGTACAGAATGCTGGGTTGACGGCTTCGTGATGAGGTCTTTTACGCCCTGTATAGTCACAAAAAGGCAGAAAATCAATTAATCAAAACGTCAATCATTATAAAACAGTTGATTATAAACATATATGTAGTTGTTATTTCCCTGTAAGAAGCACGCAAACAAGCATATACCATGCATGCAGCAAGCATGAAGCAAGCATGCAGCATGCAACAAGCAGGGAACAAGCAACATGCAGCAGGCATGGTTTATGTCATGGCTCCGGCGCTGCCGGCTCTGGCGGTCCCACGCGAGCTTATCGTCGCAGATGTGTCTAACGCTCACCACCGCAGCTTCGGCTTGCTGGCCGGCGAACAATACTTAGGACGTATGACTTTATGCCATGTAAAAATAGGAGATTAAATTATTAAAGTACTAAAATCATCAAAAGTACTAAAGATTGTTTGCTGTAATAAATCATTTAATTACAGACCAAATGCCTTAATGACATTATACAATAAACGTATCTAAATTATGTTAAATGATGCTTATGTCGAGTATGTAATGTATTACTTATAGAAACTAATGATTATAATTATAACACATGTTTTATGGAAACTTATTAACAAAAACTACTTTATGGCAAATAAAAGTTATGACTAATAAGTTGATATAACAAGCGTTATTAGTATAAATAATAATAGTGTAAGTAAATATTATGAGGGGGACGATTTTCTTTGTTTTCCCACCTTACCGGCTGAACGAATTTAGATGATATTAGGCACCTAGACCGACTATGACCTGTTACATTACAACATATCAAATTATTTATCCCGGTTGGATGGTCGGACAAAAGGTATTAGTTTCATAAACCTCATTAATAATGAATAACACATAAAAAATAAAAGTGATACGAGTCTGTTTTCGAACTCGCTCTGATATATGAGTTGGTATCTGGTTTACCGATAACTAACCGGACGACACCGGTTCTTATCACAACACAAATTATCTTCAGAGAACTTGTGAGACTACCTACATTTAATATAGTTTTATGGACCATTATAATAAGGCATACTTAAGGTATAAAGTAGATAGTGTCAGCTTTCTGGGGTTTTTAATTTTATATTATGGGTTTCTTTACTGATAGAGAACTTATCTGGAAAGACCCGTCTGATTGAAAGTGGATCTCCAACCCCTTGGACACCTAAACTATTGGTGGTAGCCGCTACAGACCTTTGCGCTTTGAGATAAAGATACAATGAAATAATATGTCTTATGTTACCCTAGTATCACCGGCACTGTTTCCTTTCAAAACAGAAGGGTTGGTATACAGGGTGTAAAAGACCTCATCACGAAGCCGTCAACCAAGCATTCTGTACATCAAACTAAGTAACTTTACGCAAAAATTATTGCTGGGAAATGACTTTTTTTTTTGGGGTGAAAAATCATGTTTTGTGGTAGAACTCAATGTAACGCACTCAAAACATTGTGCTGATGGATAAATTGAATAGTACGGGGGTCGTAGAGGTGTTTAAAGTAAAAATCTTACATAAAAAAATTGTATTTAAAAAATAACTTGCCAAAAAGTTGGAACTTTGACCCCCAATATCTCCGTAACTAGAAGGTTCCCAGGTATGGTGTAGAAGAAAAAAATGATCGCAATGACGAGGAGTACCTTTCGTTTTCGTTAAGAGGTGTTTTACACCCTAAATACTTGTGTTACAACAAAACATTAATATTTATCATCTGTATCAATAGACGTTTTTGAGCGTAGGTAGGTAGGTAATAGTGACTGGGAATAAATTATTTAGTTAATTTGTGTTGAATTTAAAAAGGACGCTTTGTTTTCTGCAACGACTACCAACAAGATTTAAATATAAATTACCTGACTTTTGGTAGATTTTGTCACTCCATAATTCCATATCTATAGAAAAGCATTTGTCAAATTAACCAGTCTTACCAAGGAGTATCGCATTACCCAGTAGTTTTAAGAACAGCGGTGGCCCAGTTGGCCCAGTGGTTGCGGCCCCAACATACAAACAGTAAGTCACGGGTTCGAACCCAGACAGGTGGCATTACTTTGTGTAATTTATTTCATCACCACTGCTCTCAAAACGGTGAAGGAAAACATCGTGAGGAAACCGGTATGTCCTAGAACCAAAAATTTGAAGACATGTGACATCTACCAATCCGCACTGGGCCCGCGTGGTGGATTATAGCCCATACGCAAAATATGCGTTTTGACGTGGAGTTACGGACACCAGCCCGTTATACAATACAATACAATATAATTGGGTTGTGCAGGTCAGAAAAGCATTCACTCCATGTAAAATACTGGTATTCAGCTACATCCAGTTAGACTGGAAGCCGACCCCAACACAGTTGAGAAAAGGCTATGCACATGATGATGTCAATCAGGTTCGAAGTCGATGAAATACGAAACACTTTGAAACATAATATTATACTTATTTTCTCAAGGAAACTGGTACATCTTGAAAGGTATAAGGATTATGTTTGTAAATATGTAATCGCGTTAGAAATAGTTAGATTAAACCAGTTTGAAATTGTTGGGCTGAAAACTAGGTCTTTAGAAGAGAGATAAGGGTACTATTGATGCTTGTCAATGAACTTTTTCTAGTATAACAGATAAGTAAATAAAGATATTTTGGTGCGTTAGTACTGTGCACTTGTATGTGACAAGCACATTAGCACACAAAGGCACCATTCAGCAACAAGATATCCTTTTATTTTTAGTCTGTAATGTTACAACCCTCACTTTCGATTTCTCACGATGTCTGTCACTGTGTGTGTTGTGCTGTTTCTCCCCAATTTATTACTTACATGAAACAGGGGTAGGTACTTCTTTCTAACATTAAGTTGCCTGGACTATTTTTTTTAACATTAAATAGGCTTGCGCTTTTAACCAGCAATGATGCGGCCTAGGGTGGAGCACGCTTGCTTAGATTCACTCAAACTGGCAAAACAGCTGTTTTTCCCACTAGCTTTTTAGAATAGGATTTGTGGTCCATTGAAGACTTTACTTATTAAGGTCTTGCCAGTATTCATAAGACTTAAATGTAACTAACTAGCGATATGACACCTCTGGGTTCTGCCTAATCTACCTACCCTTCGTATGTTATTTTAACTTCACAGTCGAATGTCGTTTTTTATGTTAAGTAAGTCAAACTTGATATTTTCAGTCTGTAGTAGAGTTATCAATGGTGATGAGCACCATCGCACCCTTTCCTACCACAAGTGATGATATAATCACTCCTTTCATTCCTTAACATTCCTTTTAAAATATCAACGCATGCGTTCGTGTTCCACGCGCGCCTCAAAGAGAGTCAGCAATAGGAAGGGGTCCGCAAGGACCGATGCCTGCCGGGGTTGCGGGACTGTTCGAAAGAGATACCGTGACCCCGGAACACAAAGGGCGATGAAGGAACATAGATGGGTTTTAGTCAGTAAAAGTCTGACACTCCCTCCTGCTCCGCCTAGAGCGGGAGAAGTCATTTGATGATTTTCCAACCGAAAAAAAAAAAAAAAAAAAAGGCGTTCTACACAGCATTTCTGGATTCGTAATTCCACTCAAGAGCTACCTTAGCGAACATTGGTTGTATGGCTGATTTCAGCTCCTGTAAATTCAGGAGACCAAAAGTTACTGATGGGGTCGCTCTAATGTTATTTGTCTTTTCATAACAAATTCTCAGTAGCAGCCGCGGCCTTTTTTACACCTCTGCCTTCCTTCGTGACATCGGCGTGATGGTATACGTGGGACCTGCAGGACTACAGCCACGGTTCCTCGTGAGCCGTGCTTATCTCTGGCATACAATGTCGTACGATGTTGTTTCTCTGATAACGGCTGATAACGTGTGGGCTAGTTTATATTCGAGCATATATTACTGCTTTGTGTTCATATCCTGACACACATGAGGAAGTTATATATAACTTATGTCAATAGTGATAGTGGCCGTTAGTGACGAAAATGTCCTGATTCCCTACAGGGTACTTACAAATGGATTGCTCTCAAGCACGTAATACTTACGTAACTTGCACGCAATTTGCGTATGGCATTATTCCCACTGGTAGGGCTCTGGCCTCTCTCTGGGAGGGAATGGGACGTTCACCACTCGAACCTAGTGCGGAATGGTGGATACCACATACCTAAACAACAACTTGAAGAATGACTTTCCTTGCAAAAACCACAAACAGTCGGACATCAGTCTTCCTATCGTTATTTCTAGATGTTGATTTGAGGATGTAAGTAATTACAACATAAGCTTCCACAAGATAACCAAAAATCCTTCAATTCATAAAAAAACATGACGTCATGTTTTTCTAAAACTGTCATTGAACAGCTAATTCCAGAAACGAGGTCTCAGATACGATACGCTATATCTTATCAAAGCTAGGTATAAAAACCCAAGTCATTCTTACCTATCGAATGAACCTCGTGAGTGCCTTCTTACCCGACCGCAGACGGCGAGGCACCGACAATGTGTCATGCGTTTGCACAAGTGACGTCAAATCACGCCATTTTCATGATGCAAGAAAATGCAAGAGTTAACGCAGGGTGACGGTCAGGGAAATAGGTTGTAACTGAGTCTGATCTGTGATTTCCTTTAGAGGTTTTCCTGCTTAGCTAGCTAGCTTATGCTATATTTAGCATACTTAGCTTTTCCAATTTAATGAAGGTTACGGGGTAACTCGATGTGCTGGTCATTTCGAAAGTTTTGTAGCGTAGTTTTGGGATTTGCGAAGAATGTCCTAGGGTAATTACAAGCTTTAATGTAAATAAAAACAGTTTCAGGTGGTTTCTAAATTCACCTAGTTTGCTTTTTCGGGGTCTAAGAGTATATCAGATAGTCAAGCAATCCAAGACCAGAACATAGACTGAAAATACCCAAATTACATTGACAGACAGCAGACTACAAGTCACTCCACATTTTTAAAATAATCACTACTTATAAAATAAGTTAGGAGACTATAATTGTGCCCTTTTTTGTACATATACGACCTGAAATGCGAGGCATGTACCTACTACAAATTCCCGGAATTGCGTCGAATGACGGATGGGTCAGTCCGCTACACTCCTAACTTGGACCGATAGAATTTCGTATTATAATAATATATTATTTAGTCGAAGTTTTCACCACATTGTGACGAAATAACGACATTGACACGAGCGACACGCGTTTTTCCCCCGTTAGGTACAAATAATTTGAATATATTATTATGTGTGTTTCCTTCAATAATATGTACCTCTGTATGTGTGTACATTCAGTCAAAAAAGTATCGGGAATGGACGATTTGTTTATGGTTCCAAATTCAAATTTTTGTTTTTTTGTAGTTGTTAGATTGGCACAACTGTTTTCCATTTTGGCGCGGAGTTTGAGTTGCATCTGTTATTTATATTAAATACAGTGCTGGTTTTAGTAATATCATATATAGTGTGTATTGCGAATTTCATAATGGACAAAAATATCGAACAAAGAGTTTGTCTTAAATTTTGCATCGCCAATGGAATTTCGTGTTCGGAGTCACTGAAAATGTTACAGAAGGCTTACGGTGAATCGACTTTATCAAAAACTCGTGCTTATGAGTTGTTCAAAAGCGGTCGAGATGTGATGGAAGATTTGCCTCGTTCTGGTAGGCCGTCAACGTCTGCAACTGAAGTTAACATCGCAAAAGTGAAGAAAATAGTGACTGAAAATCCCCATTCAACTCTGAGAGAGATAGCCGCCGAACTTTCCGTATCTCACGAGTCGATCCGTACCACCATTAAAAAATGTTTTGATGAATGGATTATTCGTTGGCGCAAGTGTATCGTTTCTAAAGGAGCATACTTTGAAGGTGATAAAATAAATTTGGATGAATAACAGACATTTTGTGTATTATTGATCTTTTCCCGGTACTTTCTTGACAGAGTAGTATGTCACACTATACATTCACTGTTGCGTATCCCTAACCATTACGTAGAGGTGACACCTGTATGTACTCTGATATAAATAATATATATATAGTATAGTAAGTATAGTATAGTAATAGTGTAATAAATATATAGTAGACTAGTTGGGCCCCGGCGTCGTTTTTATTGAACGAGTCTATTGCCCATCAACTGAAACGTATCAGGACAGACCGAAAGTAGTTTTAATTTTCAACAGTTTCCGAAACATATTTAAAGTTTATGTGGTTTAGCCTGCAGTGAAACAAGACCTTCCAACTGGCTAGGTACTGTCGTTACACGAATCCCGTACCTCCACGTGCTCACTACTGTCACGGTATCAGCTACCGTCACGACAGTCATGCCATTCTGACAGTGAGTCAACCGTCATTGTCGTCATCGTCAGCGAAAGTCGATAATGAGTCAACGCTATATAATGATAATATAACACGTGATAATGTTGTAGGTAATATTACGAACGTTGCGGGTGCGGACGTCACGTCCAGCAGACCTTGGAACACTTAGGTAAGGAAAGGCAGATGGTTAATTTAGTTTACTGATAGGTACCTACTCAGGTACATCCGGTGTTTCAAGCGTAAACGTGTGGTTTTGACGATTCACATGCGGCAAAAACTCTTCTCTGAATACATTTACAGGTAGTTTTGGCTCCGACGAAATCCATAAGTATAGTTACCATGTTTAAGATTTGTTTTTTTTTAGAAACCAAGAACAGATCATGGAGCATCGAAAAAAACACCCACATTTTTTTCAAGAAAAGGAAAACAATCGATAAATAAAAACTACTGAATAATAAATTATTATCTGAAGGTATTTCTTTTTCATAATATCCAATCAGTAAAAACAGTATCATAATTATTTCCTCACGACATTTCCTCGAATCAGTCTATCACACTTGGCACGTTCTACCTCTAAGCACCCAGCCTCGGCCGGCACCCCGACAGACACCCCGGTGCCTCACCGCGCATGCTGCTACACTGTACCTATAATAGGCAGAACGCGTGACTAATACATATAATTATAATATACTGTACTATATCATATTTTAACAGTACATTTTAGAGCGCTGAATGCTAACAATGCTCTCTGCAATTCGTCTAGACGGCTTGCAATCATATTTTTTTTTGTCAATAAACTGTATTATTGTCGGCTTCGGAAGTGTTAAAAACAGTTTATTTTGTGGGAATTAATAAATCAATAACATTCGGGAAAAACCATAATTACGGTGAAGTATCTAAATATTTGACCCTTTTTCAGCAATTATTCAGAATGTAGGTACACATACACATAATACATAAACTCACGCCTTTTTCTCATGGGGTGTAAGTAGCAATAGAAAAACCAGGATCTAAATTTTATTGAATGTGAAAAACATGTTTACTCAGCCTTAATTATAACAAAATAAGCAGTGATAGCCTAGTGGTGTGACCGACGGACTGCAAAGTTGTAGGTCTCAAGTTCGACAAGACAGACAGACCCAAGACACGCACCTCTGTGTTGCTTCGGTGAAGGAAAACATCGTGAGGAAACCAGCATTCCTGAGAGATATTTCTCGGCGGCATGTAAAGCCAAGCGGCATAAAAACTCTGACACCAGGTTAGGCACTAACCACACGATAAAGAAGATTACAAAATGTTTTAATATAGTACATTTTATATTAAATTCATAATGCTAAGAGAAAATTGCACAAAATTCATAACGAAATTCATTTACACGCTATTTCCCAACATTATAATTCCCAAGTAATCCCCGCGAATCATCAGGTTTAATCCTTACTCTGCCGACCCTACATTAAGCCATAACCCTGGGATGATGAACAGGAACATTTACGATGTGGCTCTGGCAGACGAGCCATAACAGGCTGTAACTCATTGAGATACTGTGCATCTCGCAATAAGTCTTATCCCTGAAATTTGGGGTTACTTATCTTAAGATGGGGATTACTTCCGTACCCCAGAGTAGTGGAGGTATTATGCAGAAGGTTCATTTAAATTGAAGGAGTGTTCTATTTTTGCAAAGCCGTGTTAGGATTTAAAATAAAGATGTCCGTGAATACTTTTCCTTCAACTCGGTCATGGTAAGTAGCTTAGATCTGGCTGGCTCTTAGCTTAACATTCTATAGTGAGTGGTCACAGTAAACGAGGCGGGGCATAAGCTCCAGCTTGGTATAAATAACTTTTTGTCCATGCAATAAACGATCTTTCGATTGAATTTTCTGCTAATTCCTCAGCTCTTCTTTCTCGCTTCGTTTCTTCACTAAAAGACAGGTCCTCCTGTATTTAAGTGTTTTCTCACGCCTAAGTTACCTCACCGGGAGCATTCGCCTCTAATGTATCAATTCATGATTTGATTTTGTGCAGAAACAAATGTATCTGGATTGTTACATTACAGGCGAATTCATGCGGAGACGGAGCCTTTAAACAATTTTTTTTGCACAGGAGTGATCGGCGCACACTCAGAATAGACTGAAGTGAGCCTTCTGCACATCTCCTGCCTCTGGGCAATCCCTCATTTCTGGTACATTTTACGACATCCACCGTTAACTGGCGTTCTCGTAAACTTGATGTTAATTAAACATACACTCTTAATGTACTGCTGGAGGTACGCTAGGTGGTCGTTAAGGTACACTGTGTTCCTTATGAGTTGTGGAGGTGGAAATGAAATGCAAATGTACAACTTTATTAAACCATTGCATTATTTAGTGGAAAATTAATGAAATGTTGTACCTAGTAGATGCTCACTGCTCCACATTTACTGTTGGATGTAGGTGCGTACCAAGTCAAATCTGTCCTTTGTTGCTATTTAACTTCAGGCCACATAATAAACAACAGATTGAGATTCTGCTCAGCGGCTGACCGACTCGACTCGAGGACATTTCTTATCCTTTGAAGGTCCACCGTCTACAGAATTGACATAAGCTTTCAGGTGAATGTTACCGCTTTATCATGTCGCTTTGTCTCTCACTCTGTCCGAATTTCGCCAATAAAACTACTACTATATACTGCATCTTGAAAAGTTATTCATTATCAACCTACTTATTTATTAATGACAAAAAAAAATATAAGTGATAGTAATTAATAATGAAACGTCAGTTAGATGGCATTATCGATAACATAGCACTAGTGTGGGGACAGACCCTCCGATGAAATATGGCCGATAAATCATTGTCGATGGACAATCCTTGTTGACTGTGTCCATTAACTTGCTTGGACAATCTATTTAACTGAAGTTAACCTACTACTAATAAATAAAATAAATTAAATAAATATCGCTAACCATTACACACAGCGCCATCTAGTGCCACACTAAGTTACGAGTCTTGTGTCGTAGACACAGATAGCTGATATATTACACAGATACTTTTTGTTTGTAGATACATACTTATTACTCGGAAACTAATGTCCATGCTCATCACACAAACATTTGCTCCTACCGGGATTCGAACCCGACTTCAACTACTGTTGTTGAATAAACGATAGATTTGTTGAATTCTTGTTTTAAAATGCAGTTCAATTGTAAAAACATTGGTATAGTCAGGGATCAAATCAATCAATCGTTAAGCAAACTGACCCCTACTTCAAATTGCATACAACCGTCAAAGAAAGACAGAGCGTTATGATTTAAATAGAGTATTTGTAAATTATGTGGGTAATCAACATGTATAACAATTAGTTTCCCTGACTATATATTATAGAATTTTTATGCACTTTTCTATGCTAATGAATGACGCACTTTTCTAGAACAAAGTTGTAATTGTTGTTATCCTTAATGAGGTAAAGTCTCCTTCAATGTAATTGCCACAAAATGTTCTTGTTTTCTAATCAGTAATCATTAAGATTGATTGTTAATTAGCTTAGCAACAGAGAAATATGCAATCTTAGTATTGTTTTAAGTGATTGAAATGTCAGTGGTTATTTTTATTTATTATTTTTGTTCATAAAGCCTTTTGATATTGTGTCTCAATACATAAGTACTGGAGGTCACCGAAACCTACCGAAATATGATTGTTATTATAACAATATACTGCAAAACTTCTAAATCTCTTCTGCCTGGTTGTGTAAATAATCAAATATTCCTCCAAACATTTCACCCACGAAATAAATACAAAAACACAACCTTCACTTGGGCAATCTTTCGTAACGCCCTGTATATCAGCAGTACATGATATACAGGCTGCTCCAGAACGGTGCAATAAAAACGGGATGGTGCCACCTGCGCACACTCGTAAATTCTCGAATCATTTGTGTGATTGTTGGACGAACTTGAACAGACGAGCAGGTTTAGGAAAGCCTTCTAGACCCTTCCTTTCAAGCAAGTTTAAGAACCTCTGGTTGAAGCCGGTAATGATAAGTAGGTAGGTCTGCAGTCTGTACCTACCAAGAGTGGCTTATTTATATGAGAATAAAATAATGAGATTGGTTTACCTAAAATTAACACGGGATGGATGAAATGGCTGCAGGTCACGGGAACAATCTGCGACTTCCGCATTCCTCTAAACATAAGGAGAAGATTTATAAAACAATGGTTAGACTTGCTGCCTTGTATAGATCAGTATGTTGGGCCATGAAAGGCATTTGCATGTCGCGGAGATGAGAATGCTAAGGGGGATGTGTGGTGTTACTCGAATGGATAAAGTAAGAAATGAGTATATAAGAGGAAGTCTGAAAGTGGCGCCGGTGACTTAAAAGTTGTGTCGTAATCGGTTGTCGTGGTATATATGGGCATGTGATGCGGAGGGGTGAGGAAAGTTTTGAGTATGAATGTGGATGGTTATATGAGTAGAGGAAGACCAAAGAAACGATGGATGGACTGAGTGAAGGATGATATGGCAAGAAAAGAAGTGTCTGACGAGATGACGAAAAATAGAGAAGTATGGAAGAAGAAGACATGCTGCGACCACAAATTAATTGGGATAAGGGCAAGATTTTTTTTTATTTGGTTTGCCTACATAATGATAAAGAGAAATTAATGGGAGGAAATAAAATATGACTGAAGCAGCCTAGATATCTCGCTGTAATTATGGTGGTTTCAGACTAAACTGTAAAACTACCTGTCATGCATAAATGATCTGCGCCTACTAATTTCCGAAACAACATGGCTTTTTACAGGAAAATGTTAAGGTATTAATTTAACAGTAAGTAGTAATATATTATGGCATAATGTGGCCATACGTGGCCCTAGCCTGGGTAGCAACAGTGAGTCACAACAGGATAATTAAGGTTCGTGCCAAAATCAATGCAAAAACAATTCCTGTTTAATTAAGTTAGACTTTCCTTCCTCCTTTTATAATTATGTACTCATTTCCATAATTATAAAACCAACAATTAATCTAAGGCATATCTTATTTGCATACCAAACCACTTTTGTAATAATTGTTGTCAAAAAGTCCTGCAATTTGAATTTAGAACGCTTCCTGTAACTTTTTTTTAACAGCAGAAAAAAGCAGCGTTTTAACCGCTGGTCTATCACTCCCCAAATTGTAGGTAGCAGGGTGGGTCCCTTCAATAACGCCTACTCATCGCCGGGGCATGATGATGCAATACCTTGGAACACAAGATGGCGACTGGAGGCATTCCAAGGGTTCTAACGAGGACCCAGTTTAAGTCCTCGCAAATTACTTTGTGGGTTCAAATAGTTTAGCGCTGAAGTGGCTTCAAGGGCGACGGAATTACTGTGGAAACTGGAAATATTTCTGAATTCTGTCTGAATCTGATAGACGAAAATATTTCTGCAAACGGTCCTAGATGAAGTCTTTCATTTGGACTTTTGCGGCTTTGATTTAAGATATAGTGGTAACTAACTAAATAAAGAAATTAAATATTCTTTTTTCCTTGTATTTTGCACTCTATATACTCTTATAATAAGGTTCCCTACTCATCTTACATTTCATAACAGTTTTGAAAATGAAACATTTGAAGCCAACCACCTAGGTACTCGTATGTATAACATATAAAAAGGCAAGATAGTAATTAGTACTTACACAAACTTAGCCTAGACTTTAGCCGTTAATGCTAACATGCATGACCTAGCACGATCTAGCATAGAAAGCGGCAATCCGACTAGTTTTTTATAAGCGATTTGTCTAGACATGGCCTGCCAGGACAGAAATGGAAAGTGATAGTCTTACGTGCTTGTTACTAAGGAGGGGCACAAATGTCATATGGATATTATCTTCAAGCCTGTTATTCTTAAACGGATAAAACATTGTCAGACTAGTATGTAATACATTACACTGCATTTTATGACACTGGGACTGCTTCGTAAGTAGGTACCGGATCTTTGAATTTTTTCCCCGAGAAAATGAACATTTTAAGAAAATTCCGGACATTTTACTTTTAATTGGTGCATTTGATTTCAACTGAATTCATTTGTTAACTGAATTTGTCGTTGTTACAAAATTTCGGACGTTTTAGAATTCCCCCGCATTCCGGACGCTGAGCTAAAATTCCGGACGTTTGGCAACCTTACTCGTGAGTGCCTCATTGGTCGCAAGCGCCACTGCTGGCCATGAGGTCTTCGGTTCGATTGCCGGTCAGGCAAAGTAGGTACTATCCGATTTTCTTTATGAAAATTTCAATTTCTGTTCGTATTCTGTATTTGTGCCAGGTGGAAGGTATAAAGCTCGCTTCTATAACATGGGAAGTAAACATAACTGGCTAAATGTCGGTGTACACGGAGTGTCTACGGAGATTACAGATGACATTTTAAGATATTACGGTACGAGAAAGTACTAGAATATGCAACACATTAGCTAGTGAACATAATCTTTGTGCAACGAACGTTAGGCCTTGTCATTGTTTCCCTCCATTGTGCACAATATCTATCGTGTAACTGACGTAAACCACTAATCTTGTAGAACGTGCCGATCTAGACTGGCAGTCTTTATGTCAGGCTGGGCTGACAGCTACACGTTCAGCCGCGAGTCGATGACGCTTCACAAACGATAACAATTGACTGTCGCACAAAAGAAATATACACGTTTGACTTTTATTTTTATTAGCTCGAATATCAAGAGGGAAGACGTCAGCATATAAATGTACATCACGACTTCACGACAGCCATCTTCTAAGGTTACACCGTACACCCCTTCAAGAAACACGGAGACCTATATCCAGCAGATAGCAGTCCCAGGTGCACCTACACTAACTCACTCACTCAGTGACGAGCTTCAGTTTATTTCTTTAACTTCAGAAAACTTCAAATCAATGTCGTACCCTGAACTAAGACATTCTGTATGATAGAGGTCGAGTAATAAATAACAAAAAAAAACATTTTTCAAGGATTGGATTATAAAATCCATCTTTCAATGCAAAACCGTGTGTGATTGTGTTTGTAAACGCAACCACGGATCCACGGATACTGGAGAAATTCCTGGTGTGGAGCAACGTTTATAAAATTAAAGGATTATTCAAAACGCTCGTCCGTGTTCTAACAGTACCAGTGTCTACCTGACAGTATGTTAATGAAATAAAGGATAAAACAGTGTTATTTTAGACGTTGATCTAACCGTGTTAGAACCTTGCTGGCTCCATTATCGCCGTTTATATCAAACGTTTTCCTTGCGCCAACCTTGTCGTTCTCTCGTCTGTTGTCGTTCTCTCGTCTGTCTGCATTAACAGAGGTTTTCCTTTGTCTGTTCTCATTTATATTTTATACGTGTGTCAGGAGTTATTACAGGTAAGTAGTTCATGTTAGATCTTAGAAGTATCATTCAATTAATGCGCGGTATTCATACTTGCAAATACCAGCCAGAAAATGTGTACGTTTGGGATGTGACACGGTGGAGCACACTGTGGAGGTGTGCCCCGCTTGGGCGGAGCATCACCGTGTCCTCGAAGCGGCGATCGGCAGCGGCGACCTCTCGCGTCTGGCCCTGGTTCAATCCATGGTCCGGAGCGAGACGGAAGGGACGTCACCTCCTTCTGCGAAGCAGTCATGCTAGCGAAGGATGTGACTGAACGTGAGAGAGAGAGAACCTCACGTCCCAGCCGCCCCGGGCATCGGGGGCCACATGATGGCAAGCGGCCACCGTAGGCGCGGGCCTGTGGACGGCAAGCTCGCCGTCCGTCCGTCTCATGACGACAGGCCGTGTCGACAGCGCGTTCCTGTTCTAAGCGCGCCTCAAAGAGAGTCAGCAAAAAGGAAGGGGTCCGCAAGGACCGATGCCTGTCGGGGCTGCGGGACTGTTCCAAATAAATACCGTGGCCCCGGAACACAAAGGGCGATGAAGGAACATGGATGGGTTTCAGTCAGTAAAAGTCTGATACTCCCTCCTGCTCCGCCCAGAGCGGGAGGACCCATTTGATGATTCCCAATCCAAAAAAAAAAATGGTATATGGTCCTGGTTATGGCTAAGTAAATTAGCTCTTAGCTATTTCGACGAGTGTTAGATTGGTGCCAGCAGAATGTCAGTACCTATATCTTTTTAGATGAAAATGATAACGTGCAGTTCAACACCGTGCACCTAGGTACACGTATAATCATCACCATCTGCCTAACCTTCACCAACATATAAATAAAATTTAAATTCATAGATAATTTAAAAATAACGAAGTACCTACACTTGTTTCGGTATTTGCGATGATTAGACAACATTTTGGACTTATCATCAATACTGCAGCAAACTCAACGACCAAAATGTCGAGCAATCTTTACCAAAGACTTCAATTTACACAGCCTTGTCATGACTGGGCTGAAACAGACAAAAAGTTCTCCAAGTATAATGTTCCCAGAAGTTCTGTAAAGCCGCGTCTGTGTGCCCAGCAACAGTGGCACAGAAGAGCGCCTTACTCGGAACAAGCGGCGAACAGTCTCGCACAATTTACTAAACACACGCTTCTAAGAAGCCGATGTTTTGCAACAATACCGATCGAGTGCGCGTCACGATTGTGTCAGTAATTTGGATCACGATGGTGTTGCTATGCGGGCACCAAGAGGAACATTTTATCGACATTCATCGGCGAACAAGGGTAGTGATCAAAGCGTTTTTTACACACCTAAATATTATGCATGTTCTCCCCGATGTACCCATTTGACACCCAACTTTCACCAGTTAAGTTTTATGAGATCCATGTTATCCAGGGCGATCCTATTATTTCTATTGCCATCAACTGGGCACAAATCCAACCTCCGTTCTTCTACTGATGCCATATCATGGCTTCTCTGTATGAAAAGACCCACTTTGCTTAGTGGAATTGGTATATGACAATAGTAGGCTATAATATCAGCAGCGATTATAATTATTTTTAGGCGTTCATAGCTAAAGTCTTTTCAGGCTTCAACTTTGTGCAGTTTGAGAGGCTCATTTGAAACTTTTGTAGTTTCGGACATGTAGAAAGCTAATGTCTAGAATGAAAAGAAATTCAAAAAGAAACTTCAAATCGTTCAAAAAGTGAGCAAAATTCTTTAAAAATTCTCAAAATTACATTTTATTTGCTTATTTATCTACTTCTGGTAATTTTGCAGAAATGTATCACCACGGCCTGTGGTTTCAATGAGGCATCGAAAATATTCCACTGCTTCTGCAAACTGTTAAAATGTGACTAACTATAATACCCTTGATGGACTGACTCAAAACTATTAAAATGACGTGATCAAGTTAGTTGCTATGGTGAAATATAGGCACTCTGCCAGGGACAAGTCTCTACCCGTCTCCACACTGTGACTAACCCGCGGTTATCTTTAACCCGGCGTTATCGGGCGTTCCGTGTTACGACACACGGAAATTGATTAATCTTATTAGAATTTGGAGAATAGTATGACATGGTTGATGATAGTGCTGAAACGTGGCTGATATTCTATGAAAATGATGCTTGTGAATGTCGTCATTGGTCATGTAGACCAATCCCATTATGAAACTTTCAGAAACAAAGATAAACTCTTCAATCATTAAGTTTTTTGATTTTCGAACAAGGCATTTGAGAAATAAATATAAATAACAAATTCCAACAGCATACGCTTAACAACTTATCTGTTAAATAAATATAAATATTTCATCCAGCATTTGGTTGGGAAGTTGATGCTCGTTCTCTTGGATAACAGGCTTAACAGTGTAATGTACTTAGGTATACCTTTATGTGCCTCCTAGTTTCAGTGAAAACCGGATCGAGTGTATTGTTTCATATCTAGAAATAATAGTCTCCATTAACAAATCCTGAAAAAAACCCGTTTGCGTCAGTAGGTACTCGAACCCCCTGCCCTCCTAACTATATAAGGCGATAACCACAGTGCCTACTCACTTTGAACTGGATATTATTCATCATAATGAAATTCACTTCCGTTTCAACAAATAGGCATATAATGTCACACTCACAACTATTTCATTATTGCATATATGACGAAATTGTTATCATTAATTGCAATCGTACGTACTTAGATAAATGAGTTAATGAGTACCTACCTAGTCTTGAAAAGAAAAACCGTTATTGTGTAACCAAAGTGAATTATATATCAAAACCGCTAAAGAACTTGTTTAGTCAACTAGTTTAGTATTCGTGAAAAGTCCAACGTTCGAATCCCAGCTCGGGTAGGTATTAAAAAGGATGATTCATCCATTGAATACGATTAGATAAATGTAAATCGTGTTTTCGTCGCCATAAAGGTTAAAAATTAAATTATCATAATATTAATGAATGTCTTTTGCAATAATAATCTCAAACTCGTCACTAATAAGCAATTCTTAGGTTTCTGTATTATTATCGTCCGTTATTGGTAAAAAAAACATAGCATTACGTTATTATCTCCAGTGGGGATAAGCAGAAGTTATTTTACTGTTGCATAAAACTGTTGCAATACGAGTATGTAATACAAAAAGTCAATTTGAAATAATTTCAAAAAACAAATATTTCCAGAACATTCTCACTTATTTCCCTCCTCTTGCCGTTTTAATCAAGAAATAATTATTTAGGTAGGTATTATAACTGGGTATTTCCGTTAAAAAACCCAGTTAGCTCCAGCCCTGGCGCCGAGCCAGACTCGTGTTTAATAAGCTTGTCTCCTGTCTCATAACTCTCCATTACCTATATCTCGTCTCGTCTTTCGGGGAGAGTTCCGTGGACTAGTCTTTGTGCTTACCTTCCGAGGGTCTTGATCATAATGATCATCATACATCTACCTCCAAACATAACATCATGCCTGAAGTCCGCGCAGTCGTAGCGGTTCACTGTAACACAATCAAACCATAGGTTGCTATGGAGAAATGTGAACCCTACACCCTACTGTGAACACTTTTCATGTACGTGATAATTTTCACTCCTCACCTCAGGCTAAAAACTTAAATTGTAGGCATTAAGTCCGCCTTTGTACATTATGTGCATAATGTTTAAATAATAATTCTCTTTTCGCAATGAGCGGCAATAGGCTAACGGTCACAAGTCGTCTAGCAGGCAGGTTCTGGAACTCCCTGCGTTGCACTGTTAAATCCTTTATTGTGAAATGTATCAAGTATCTGCATTTGTCATTTAGCCAACAAGTAGACCACTACTTTAAAAGGTTTTTAGCCATACTTTGTAGCCATATTAATTATTGCCAAAATCACTACTTTTGGCCAAAAATGGTGATTGACTAGCACGGAGGGTATGCTCACACTCCAGCCCGCTTAGCATGACCACCGTAGAAAAGAAAGAGAATCGACAAATCTTTTGTTCAACTAAGACAGGTGAACAAAAGATTTGTCGATTCTCGTTTGTCGTTTCTTCGGTGGTCATGCTAAGCGGGCTGGTGGAATATTCCAGTCACATGGCCAGCGGTCATCACAATTAATGAAATTATTTATATTACCCTATAGCAGTCAATAATAATTTAATGACTGATCAGAAACTGGTGGTGATTGTAAATGAAGACGTTGTGGCAATTATTAGCATTATTTAATTACTTGCTTCATTAAATACCTACTACTAGACTACGTGACTGTAGACTGGTAGACTGAGGCCGACATCTTTAAACGGTACGTAGCACCCAGCACCAAGACACTCACTCTAACTTTAAACAGGACTACGCGAACAAAATCGTAATCTACTTTCAAGAAGCAATTGGTTGCTGTCAGTACAAGTGTATGTGTAACATGTCGAACTCAAACATGTCATTTTGCTCCAAACCGTTACTGAGGTGTGAGATCACTTGTTTTCTGTCGTTTCTTTTGATAGCGTCTCTATTAGGTTCTTCAATCTCTTTCCTTAGCACGCACTTCTTTCGCACTATTGTCAAACCATACGTGTAAGATAAGGACGGGGAACATGTGTAAGCCGAAGTAGGTGCTAAGTAACGTCTGTAGATCTCGGTCTCACACATGACTGTGTGACAGGCTAGACAGTCCGGTAGCTATATAATTAACCGCTGTATTGAAAGTTACGATTTGCAATGGATGATGAAATACAGCATCGTTTTTAGTAAGGGGCCGGACTTTCCTTGAGGGGTGAACTTTACTTTATCACTGACGGAATTTTTTTGAGAAATAAATTTATTATTAAAAAAAAATATTAATTATGCTGGATTTTGTAGCAGTAGGATGTCACTGAATGACTGTAACATAAGATAACACATGGGCCGTTCATTAAGTTGCATACCTGCGATGTATCAGATGTGATGGAAATATTTACACCATCACCATCTAAACTTATACCATTATAATTTAGCACATAATATTGTAGACCCCCCAGTGAAGATTTATTTTGTCAGTTTTTAATAAACACTGTGTATTTGGTAAGGAACAGCCGTTGCGGGAGCTACACAACACACTCGTAATAAATAACTGGCAGGTTTCTTGAAACCGGAAGAGGTAACAGATGTACTTCTTTTTATAAGAAACCTTTCAATAGCTAAACGTACGCCGATGCATTGTTAATAAGAGTAACAAAAACTCAAGCAATATTATTTTTTACATTACTAGAAAAAGTATATTAATCGACCTACTTATTTTTAGTTCCTACACGTGCCTGCTTTAACCTTGAGAGACTTTGTGAATAATTAAAAACCTCATTAATCTTAGCATAATATTTATACCTATTGTAAGTCATAAAAATTAGAGAAACGTTACAAAAAAAATTCACGGCTTTTTAATTACTCATTCTTCAGCAGCTATTTCAACAGAAAAACACGGCCATACGTCATCGTACTGTTAAAAAAGTTTCACAATCGTTCGAGGAGGTGCGTCTGCGCATGGCAACAGTCGCGCGGCCTGCAGTGAGTCAACGTTGCCGCGCGTCACAGCACACGTGTTCAGTAGGAGAAGTCCACACTCCTTCTAGAACGTGGTTAAAAGTGATTACTTATATCTTTAAACATAATAATGAATTCGTGACTGCGTTCTCATTGCCTCATGTCATGTTATATGATGACGTTTTTATTTTCTTTTTGTTTCTTTTTTGCATTGTAAGTTTTTTATGTGTAGCTGTGTCATCCTCAGATACGGATTACGGATTTTATTTCTTATTTCTTGTTCCTTTTATAGAAAAAATCCTGTCATCGTTTTGAGCATAATTATTTCGGCACTATTTCAAAGCAGTGTCTAGAGATTCTTGTGTGGGATATGTGTGGGATGTACTGCATAATACTGGAAATATTACGAGAGGAGGACGTTGACCCCACCAATGTCTATAACATCAAGATTAAAAGACCCCTTACTTAACCTTGTGAACATTGAAACACCTGTGTCCTTGATCTTAGTTATAAATCAGAATTAAAAAGTAAGCACTGGTAACGAACATTGCAAATGACGGACTAATTACCTTACTAATTAATACTAATAACTGAACTGAATAAGAAACTTAAACGAAGTTTGTTCACATTAAGTTAATCGGGAACCATTTAAACCCACGACTTTTGTATTAGCCTAATTGCCATCATTACCGACTACCTCAGTCAATTTTTACTAGCTGTGAGGAAATAACCGGAGCCATAAGTTCCAGATTACCTGCACATTCTCATTGTAAAGTCACCTCCTACCGAAGTCCCAAACAAAAGAAAAACTGACCATTAAGTACCTATTTGGTAATGCCTTACAATACAACCAGGAACAAGAGCAGGGATCGATACCATAGGCATAGACTGGAGGCCGACCCCATCATAGTTGGGAACAGACTAGGCAGATCAAGATGTTGATGACGTTACACTAGCAGCAGTTGTAACAGCAGTTGCTCAGTAATCATTGTCGCACTGTTTGACAAAGAACAACTTTTCTCATCTAGATGAGACAATCAGCGGAGAAATTGCGTAACCCACTCACAATCCTATTGCGTAACCCACTCACAATCCTATTGCGTAACCCACTCACAATCCTATTGCGTAACCCACTCACAATCCTATTGCGTAACCCACTCACAATCCTATTGCGTAACCCACTCACAATCCTATTGCGTAACCCACTCACAATCCTATTGCGTAACCCACTCACAATCCTATTGCGTAACCCACTCACAATCCTATTGCGTAACCCACTCACAATCCTATTGCGTAACCCACTCACAATCCTATTGCGTAACCCACTCACAATCCTATTGCGTAACCCACTCACAATCCTATTGCGTAACCCACTCACAATCCTATTGCGTAACCCACTCACAATCCTATTGCGTAACCCACTCACAATCCTATTGCGTAACCCACTCACAATCCTATTGCGTAACCCACTCACAATCCTATTGCGTAACCCACTCACAATCCTATTGCGTAACCCACTCACAATCCTATTGCGTAACCCACTCACAATCCTATTGCGTAACCCACTCACAATCCTAATTCTGGTTATTTTCATTGCTTTTTTACATTGACGAGTAGACGATTTTTTACTAAAATATGAAGGAACGGACTTGATTTAAATTAAATGGATTGTTGTTATAGGAAAATGTGTTGGCAAGTAGGGTAACCACCCGCACTTGCTCAGTGAGTGTTGGCAAGTAGGGTAACCACCCGCACTTGCTCAGTGAGTGTTGGCAAGTAGGGTAACCACCCGCACTTGCTCAGTGAGTGTTGGCAAGTAGGGTAACCACCCGCACTTGCTCAGTGACTGTTTGATTCTCTAGCTATTAGATGTAGGTTCTCAAACAAGGTATTTTTCCACCGCAGGATCACACTATTTAGTATCTAAACACATGAAACTACTGACGACTGCACTCGGAGATACCTCCGAGTGCAGTCGTGACGGCTGCGCCCGCGCACGCAGCGTGCCCCTGCGCAACGTGTGCCGATGTCTCCACATAGCAACCACTCCGCAGCACTTGCGTCACCCCCTTTGTCTACACTAGCTCACTCGTACGTGATGAAGAGCATTCCACCTATATAGTTTACAGACTTAGGGTTTATATACTTTATTGATAAAGGTAAAATCTTCCATGATCTTCTGTTTTTTCGTAACAAAGACATTATTGTGTCATATAGATATACAAGGACAGGATCTTGGACGTTGTTTTTACGGTGCTAAAGTCAATATTTCAACTAAACACTGCAAAATGAGTAGTAAGTTATAAAGTGTGTAAAAAGACCCTTATCGAAGCCGGAAGGCACTTGTTCCCCCGTCATTGTGATCATTTTTTTTGTTCTAGCTAGCTAGACCATACCTACATGGAACCTAGTTACGGAGATATTGGGGGTCAAACTTCCAACTTTTTCACAAGTTTTTAATGTTATAACTTTACTTTATATAGCTCAATGACCTGTTTACTATTGAATGCATCCATCAGCACTGTAGGACACCTACACTATTAAATGGCAATACTGCCATATTATACTTCATTGTTCATTCGTTCTTCCTTCACTTCCGTCTACCATTGATTGCTGTTGGTGTGCAAGCATAGTATTCCGTGTAATAAATAGTTCTTGTGGCAATTACTTGCAGTTTTCACTTTATCTATAAGACCTACAAACTAGTACAAACTGTTTAACTACAGTCCACGCTCTAACAAGCACAATGCTTTCAATGCGGTACATTGAGTTTTACTTTACCGTAAAACGTAATTTTTCACCCCAAAAAAAAGTCGTTTCCCAGCAATCATTTTTGCGCAGAGTTACTTAGTGTACTTAATGTCCAGAATGCTTGGTTCACGGCTTCGTGAAGGGTCCGTTTACACCCTGTATACCTATGGTAGAATCAAAAGTCAAAAATGGTGGAACCACCTGTAACGTTACAATTTCCTGGGTAGGATCCACAAAACTGTAAAGTCACTCTGAGCACTCACCTACCTAACTTTCAGTCTGGAGGGGAGCACTATTAAAAGAAATTGACAAAGGGACGAGTTATAAGGATTTATTAACAAAGATCCTAACCTAAAAAACTAGAGCTACTCAAATCACTAATGCCAGTGAAGCTGGCGGAAAATACTGAAGATGAACGCAGAATGGAATAAATAACTGAAGAACGTCCGTCTTCAGACTGTGGAGGAGGACCGAGGAACCATCAACTCTCAGGCCGTAGAGAAGGGCCGAGGGCATCCGTCTTCAGACGGTGGTGGACGGCCGAGGACCGTCAATCCTCAGGCCGTAGGAGGAGGGCCGAGGACATCTGTCTTCCGACCGTGGAGGAGGGCCGAGGAGCATCAAATCTTCATCAGGCTTGTGCAGCTCAAGCATCAAGGTTTCCAGGTGTTCTAGGTGAGGGTGCGGCACGGAGAGAGGCCGACTTAAAACTCAAGAATAAGGGGAACTGCCCTTTAAATATACTTTTATGAAGCTTCCCAGAGATGTTTCTGCTCTCAGCTCTGAACGTAGACTGCCCATTCAACCACCAGGCTCCTGTCAACTCCAGATAATTTACATTTTAAAATTAGAAAATTATTAAAAAGAAAATCGGATGAGGTCGATGTGATTTACCTATACAACCTACAACTAGCTCCAGCAATAAATTAAAAATAAAACTAGGGTTGCCACTAACTGACATCACAAAAGTAAACAAAGATTTAATAAAGATAAAAACTTAAATAACATGAATTAGAAGGTAAAAAGGCCAAAGCCGTTGCTAAGCCTCCAAGAAATGACCATGAAGCTACCTAGGGAGGACGAATGCTTAAATTTTCAGGTTAATAATATCCAAAAATGTAAGTAAAAAGACATAAAAGACATACACATTACACACCTTTAAAAAGGTTTCTTTTTTAATAATTATATAACGAGAGTGGACTGCCAACTTGTCAACATGGTACTCTTATAACATTTAAGGCCAGGAAAATATATACCTACCTACCTGTTTAAGGAAAAGTAGTAAAACGTGCTATCTCCTGTTAGCAACACTATTACCTGGCGTGACGTCACCTCACCTAGATCTGTTGCTACGTGATATCGTGACGGAGGAAGGAAGCTGATGTCTCGCTAATGTTCATAACCATAATGAAATGATACGTGTTCTAGTAGGTAGGTAGGTACAATGAGCTCGGCCGCTATTGAAGCGCTTATTTAAGCTCATCAACCAATAGCATCGCAGCATCTGATCCCTTGTTTTTGTTAATGAAAAAATAGGTCGAAAAAAAAAACTTAAAAAAAAAATAAGAACCAGTAATAGTTCTTTGTCTTCTTCTTGTCGATAATTCGTTAAGAGTGGTAAAAGATGTGGACATCTTGTGCACGGGATTTTGTTTTAAAAATGAGCAGACTTCGTCCGAGCTCATGGTACATCATTTATATGTGTCGGTGTAAGTATAAGATGGTTGCTATGCGCGTGTAGAAGATTTCAATGCATTTTTTCAGATTTAATTATCCAATGTTTTTTTGGAAAACGGCGTCCAGGGGGTGTGTATTGCATTCGATTACAAACATGTAACGAGATCCGTGTTTTTTCAAACTCCAACAGACTTTACTTTGGTGTAGGTAGATAATTTTAGGAGCAAGGAGCGGAGGGAAAAGTATTGGTTTTACTGTGGATAGATACCTACTAATAAAAACTGGAATACTGCTTGCTAAAGACATGAGTCGGATTAGGTAAAAACGATACCTAATCCACCTAATCCTAGTATTTAAAAAAACCTAATCCATTTACCTAATCCGAATATCTATTCAATATAGCCGCTGGCCTGTTACCGATGTTATGTATCGTATGTGGATTGGGTAAGAAAGAAATATTCGGCATGGACAATATGGACATAGATCTATGAGTATGGACTTTCCGTTTCTGATTTATTGTGGATGGAATATTCTCATATTTGTGATCGTTTTTATACTTAAACTTAAAGTCAACGTGAATACTTTTGTTTTTAACGTCTAATATATTATGTAGGTCAAGGTTAAAGTTCACTCTTCTAAAACAACTCGAACAACATATTTCTTTTTAACGAAAAAAAAGCTTAAAATTAAAACTGGTGTAGGTACTATGTATAGAAACCAGAGCATTCACATGCATTTCACCCATATTATCACATGAGTTTCTGATTTTTACACATTTATTTTCATTATAAGACGTGAACCCTACTCTCGAAAAAAATAACAATTCTTCGAGATTATCATCAATAACGGTAGCGTTATTTTAACGACTTAAATTCGTTACGAGTGTTACGACATACATCTCTAGAGCACTCACTAGTCCAGTGGTATTCTACATAGATGGCGCTGGCGGCAGTGCTAATTAACTTAACCCCCTTTTAAGGTACGGAATATCTTCTGTGTAGACTGTGTACGAATATTTTGTGCCTTACATAATCCTATGATTAGGTACGGACTCGTATCGAAAAATACCTAATCCACATACCTACCTGTTCCAATATTTATGCCTCACATCGCTTTTAGATAAATTTACGTTTCCACGAAAAGTTGGCATGATGATATGGAATTGTTCCTGACTGTTTGGCCGGAGAGGGCAAGACATGTAGAATTATAAGGGAATGGGGAGGCCTTTGTCCAGCAGTGGGACAAAACAGACTAATAAAAAGAAATTCTTTGTTTCTATAACTGACCGTTAGCACAGTTTTGACGCTTAAAAGACACGAACAACCAATGCTTGACTTGAAACATTGACCTATAGTTATGACACGACTGCATTTATATTATTTTATCGATGCATCAACTACGCGGCTGCAGGTGTAACAATGACTTTACATTGGAGATATTTCCTGGTTTCTGCTCAGTCTGCTCACTGTGACGCTGTAGGTCACGGACAACACGAGGAAGTGTTCGGGGAGAGAGGGACTGGTCCGAGCCTTCCTTGCTATTTGCTTAGATTTAAGATAATGCGGTGTAACGATAGTGGTAAGAAATAAACTGCAATATTTATTTAAACTTTTATTCGGGCAGAGTTTTCCCTTGCAATTATTACTATTAAGTCATCCCACAAAATCATTGCTCCGGGCTTTTATATGACTGGCTACTTCACCTCTCCCGGCTCGCAATTCGGCAGGGCTATGCTCTCGTGGTGGGGAAGTGACGTAGCGGCTAGGCGTGGCGGGCTTGACAGGCGGCTTATCGGCTGGCTAGCGACATCTGGCGTTACAGAGGAGAATGATGATTGAGGTATGGACTTTCACAAGGGAAATACATTTGTTGCGCCACTTCGTCTTCCCAGCTGGAAGGAAAACTGGTGAAGCACGAGATTTGAAGAGAACCGTGTTGTGTGCGTTTTGATTTACAGCCTAATTTGAATGCATGACACTTCTCTCAGCAGCTATGTGTTTAGGTTATTCGTTTTATAATGTTTTCTAGGTCTTGTTCATACGGTAGCTAATCAGAACGTGTAAGACATGTTGTTTTATCCAGGAACTACTTAATACAAGACACGTTTCAACCAAACAATGCCATCAATGTCATCTGCAGATTGTGTAACACAATTTGTTTTATCCAAAAAACTAAGTAAACTTAAACATAAATAGTTAGATAAAGTAAACATAACGTAAAGAACAATGATCACACGTCGCCCACACGTACGGGGGCCATTTGAGTGAAACGTGAATCTAACTTAATAACTTAGCTGTAAAAATTACGCCGCAAAGTCAAACAGTAGCAGTTTGTGTTGTCCAAATTATAACATTCAGCGAACCTGAATATGGCCATTGTAAATGCAGTCAACAGTACACCTACACTATACCAAAATCATCTTTACTACATTGACATAAGGGCGTTGTCAATGTCAAATTGTTACCTCTGATGTCCCACAGCTTCTGATCCCTGCACGACAAAAATTTTACTTTTACAACCAAATGTCAAACTTTTAGGATTTTCAGTTCTCAAAGGCCAGGTGGGTCTAACAGTCGTAGTGTAAAAATAGTGAATTGTCAAGTGCACCTGCCTCACTGAGATAAGAATCCCTTGCAGTAGCAATCTAAACTGTCTTTCATAATCAAATAGCTATTATGGTGTATTGTCATAATGTTGGTGTAAAACCCGCTTACCGCTTCTCCCTTGTGCCACAACCAGCAGAGCAGTGTTTGTAGTAGGTAGGCGGTATTTGTTCATAGTTTTAGTGCGGCAACCCGCGCCTCTGCAGGCGCCGTTAATTATACAAGTTTGAATGTGGGATACTGCTTGTACTGCTAATACCTTCAGGGAGGGGGGGAGACATGCTGGAAGTTTAGGGGAATATCTTACGAGGATAACTTAGGCAAAGTAAGCAGGTTCAAAGTCATAATTATGCTTTGAGATATTTTGCCGTTTAAAACCTCAATTTTAATTTTGCCAAAATCCATAACTGGTTACCTACCTATCATGGTCATCATAAGCCTATTAGATTAGCCATTGCTGGACATAGAAACTCCAAGTCTAAAATCGTGCCACTTTAAGGGGAGAGCCAATCACTACCGGGCTCTTCATCACTCTAAAGTCCTATCCCAATTTACTTGAGACCAGCGGACGTCACGCGGTTTCACCCGCGTAGTTCCCGTTCCCGTGGGAGTACGGGGATAAAATATAGCCTATGTTACTCAGGGTGAATGTAGCTTTCTAATGGTGAAAGAATTTTTGAAATCGGCGTAGCAGTTTTTGAGTTTATTCATTACAAACATACATGCACACACACAAATTTACAAAAATACAAATCTTTCCCCTATATAATATTATTAATAGTAATATTAGTGTAGATGTAGATAGTTTATATGGGCGCCGCATGTCTTCTTTTGCTTATCAATTTATCATTTTTGAAGTAAGTAGGTACTGATTAACAGTTTCTGAGAAAATCTCGCTAGAGTACGTAAGTCATGTCCCTGGCCCCAGTCCCAGTTACTAAAAGATCCTTGACCCATATATCCGCTCCTAGAATCCTGGAAATTTCCGGTATCACCTTGAAACTAATCTGATAGCATTTGTTCCTCGAGCGGAGGGAAGTATTGATTTTTCTAGAAACTAATTCCAAGTAAGGTGAAGTGAAGGATATAAATGTATATATGCCTTGAATGACTAATTTGAGTTTTCTACGTAAAAAATTAACACTAAAAAAGTTTGTATAAAAAGACATTAACTAAAAACCGAAATAGAAACATTTGATAAAAATAGGTGCAATTTGGTTTTAGCTACATTCGTTTAACTTGTCAACTTAAGTTAGACCCCTTTATCCTCACAGTGTACACCGAACAAGAGCTCAACGTAAACTGCTCGGTGTGTAATAAATTTCGGTACAGTTACCAGGGCCGCTATGTACACTAACTTATTTATAATAACTTGAAGTAATGTTCGTTACTCCACAGGCTGTAAGTTAAACACAAGTTAAACGAAAGTTAAGTAACGTGTGTTAGTGAATATTTAACGCGTTCATCTTTGGCAGCTGCCAAAGATGAACGCGTGAGTTTAAGTGAACGTTACATTTGAATCCAAAAGTTAATATGAGTTTGAGTTGAGATTAATTCAAGAAAGAAAATATCTGTTCTGTATTGGTTGGTTCTGTCTTAGATAGGTAATCTTTGGCGTCAAATAAAGGGTGTAAAACACCTCTTAACGAAGCCGAAAGGCACTTGTTCTCCTCGTCATTGCGATCATTTTTTTGTTCTACACCATGCACCCTATGGGATATATGAGATATTGGGGGTCAAAGTTCCAACTTTTGGACAAGTTTTTTTTTAAATACAATTTTTTAATGTAAGATTTTTACTTTAAACACCTCCAAGACCCCCGCACTATTCAATCCATCCATCAGCACAATATTTTGAGTGCGTTTCATTGTGTTCTAACACAAAAAAATAATTTTTACCCCAAAAAAATAAGTTGTTTCCCAGCAATAATTTTTGCGTAAAGTTACTTAGTTTGATGTACAGAATGCTTGGTTGACGGCTTCGTGATGAGGTCTTTTACACCCTGTATAATACCTTACATAATAATTAGGTAATGAATGTAAAGGAAAAACCATGTGTAAGAAGTCTGCAGGTACTAAAACACTACCAAGTAGAATATAAAACTAAAATACTTATAATAATTATAACTATAATTATAGTCATACTCATAATGCTAACCACAATATCAAAAGTGACTAACATAATTTTGTTTCTGTAGATAACTATAGTAAGCAAATCAACAGCTAACAAATCACTCCGTCCCACTTTTACTACTCTACAGTAAACTAGTTTCAGTCAGTGTTCACCATCGTCGTCGTTTCAGTTGAAAGACGACCCCTGGTGGACACCTAGATCTTTACCACCAGTTTGTATCTTCTCGTCTGCACACATGCGCCTTCCGTACATTTCATAAAGTGTCTTGCTGGCCACTGCCCAAGGCCACAAACGTTTGACAAGTCTACGGGCCATGTCGGTTACATTGATTCTCCAGCGGATCTCTTCGTTTCTGATTGGATCTCCGGTTTCGGTGTCCGCCCAGGGACGGTTTATTATGTTCGATTATTCATCTCCGTTTTCACTGATACTAGATAGCTTCTAAATGTAATACCTAAATCTTAACGCTAAGCTTATCGCCTAAGGGTCCAGGGATCCAGCTGCAATAATATTATTGAGCATCGCTTTTGGTAGTCAGACTTAGACTGAATTTCATAAATAAACACAATTACAAATAAAAGTAGTCTTTATACATGTACATAACAGTGTCGAGTACATTCGATACAAGTAATAAAACTATAATATTGGTACGAACTCGTTAGCAAGCTAGCAACAGTTTTTTTGTTCGCAGTCAATCAACTCGAGTCTTCCAATCAATTGCTCAATATGATTGATTGAACAACGAAACAATTAGAAACGACCTGATGGCAACTGTCTTAAAATAAATGCAAATTTTATCTGTCAGAAGGATACAACATTTTGAAATGAATCGGGCAAGTTCTGAAGTTGTTAGGAAAAAATCTCGCCTTGACTTTGTTTCCAATTTAGGCTCAGAATGGAAGTAGCCTTCGAAACTGTGGTAGAAACATTAATTAAGAAGACCTTAGTCAACTTTATGTCAAAATCCGGAATATTCCATTTCATCAGACCTAATCGAGTATCGAATCCGTTCATCCGTCAACTCTATTCAAATCATAATTAAAGTATGTATTATCGAAAAACCTAACTTGAATTAATACCCACCTTCTGAATTCAATGCCCCTTAATACATGGACCCCTATTGCCGAGCTAGCTTAGCAACTAATTCGGGTGTCATTATTACCCACTCCAACACGCGAATCAATCTCCCTTTCCCGAATCAATCGGGTGGCAACACAAATGCTTTATTATTAATAAAGCATTTTATTACTACAGAAGACAGCTGTCACAGTGCCATAGTGCCACAGTGTTGCCACCCCGGGGTTGCCACCCGAGCACGTGACCTTGCCAACTATCCTTGGCAACGGGTATAACAACTCGTTACGAGCCGTGCACAGTTAATGATGCTTAATGCTTCGTTGAGTTAGGAAAATTACTGGATTAACGCTACGAGCCAGTACTTTGTAGTTGCTATACGGCTTACGCAAAGCCCCAGGACCCGACTTGTGGGTAAACTTGGGCCCCACTGTCCCTAAAGGGAGACAATCGTTAACAAACACATATTTCATCAGTTTTATGACCCTTACCCTCGCCCGCTCAAGCGGCAATATATACATTAAAAAATCATCTTGGAAATAATATCCGCTAGCAATCCCACAGAAACTTACAGTAAAAAGCAATTCCGAAGTCGCAAATTGAAAGTCTAAACGTAATACTAAACCAAATTGCCGCTTACCCGATTTGATATTTTGTGACAGTGTTCCCCCCCCCACCTACCCTCGCTGTTGATTGAGGGGAGACAGGGGGACAGATGCCTGTTATTTTTTTCACGCAACGTTTCAAACAAGATTGTGTTGAATATTTAAATAATTGTAGTGATTGTGATGCCCAGTGAGTTTTTAGTAAATGGAGAAAGTGCTTCTAAAATACAATGTTTTAGTCACTATAAGGACAAAAACCAATACCATATGAATCTAAAGAACGAATTTCAAGAAATCGCTGCTTCGGAGTTTTACCATGCTAACATTTTTCAGAGATAGGTAAGCCTAAGTTTCTCCAGACCAATCCTCTACAAACTTACCTAAAAAATACAATAATTCAGAACAATATAAACTGTATGTGAATCAGTTCAGGAGTTTCCGAGATTGGCACTGAACAATAGAACAAAGAACCTTTGTCATAAAACATCACGGAGATAGACTTTGATGACAGAAGGGGCACTTAATGGCACTTCCATTAAGTTTATTATCAGCCTGGCAACACATACGTATTAGTTCCACTATGCTTCCGATTGATGACGTTACGCTATTGACATTGAAACGCTCAGGGAAATGGTATGCCTTAATAGCTCGTAGACAACGTACCTTTAAAGTTACTGCATATGTGTGCGGGGACACACACACAAGAATGTCACGCTATGACCCCTGCTGGGGCAGGCAGAGGTGTACGGTTACGCGCACGTTTTACCCATGAGGGTATTAAGGTAGACCCAAGGGACAGACGGATTCACTTATCGTTTCTTTACCTGATTTGGGCACCAGATGGTCCAGATTTGATGGACAATCCACTAGATCTCTACTTGTTAACTAGCCTTATATACCTGCAAAGGTTCGGAAAAATTGTGAACACGCCTCCGGACATGAACACCTTCACACAAATTCTTATTACGTCCGGTAAACGCAGCTGGTCCGTAGCAGTCGACTGAACTTAAGCTCAAATACATCTAGCAAACTTAATACCTACTAGGTCCTTTTTATGTGCTTACTAATCGCCTCAAAACTTATGTTGTTACATAACAATGATGTAAGCTGTTAGCCGACCATCGGACTCCGAAAGGTGTACTGCTGAACACCTTAATAAATTAATTAATTCAAGCTGTAGTAAGTAGACAACTACAGTTTGAAAGTATTTTCTCCTCATCCATCAAAACCTCAAGGTGTGATCACACAACAATTAGCAGAAAGTCAAATATACGATACGACCAAACATTTCGCGTATCATTATTACATCATACATCGCAGTTAACAATAAAATCGGCAAGCATAGACGGTTTCTATAAAACACCTTTTACCCCTACCATTCGTCACTCGCTCCGACTACTGATAGGCCGGCTCACGGACTGTTGTCGGTAACAATGGTTCGCCGGTGGTACGGTGGTAGGGGTCGCCTAGCAACAGCTACCGTTCCATGGACAATTAAAACAGTTTGCCAGTTTTTTTGTCCGTCACTCGTGCGTGACTCGAATCGCTTTGTGATAATCGCAACGAGAAACGTACCGTTTTGATGGCATGTATATTTTAGCTGTAGGTATTATTTTTTTGGGGTACACTGATTTTCAATTGTTGTTTGTGTTAGTAATAAAATAGTTTTTTGTTGTCTTATGATTTTTAAAATCGAATTTGTTTTGCTACGATTCATTAGCGTTTTTAGAGGTCCGTTTGGTTTTTTGTTTGGTTTCGTAATCTAACAATGATTTAATAAAACGTCCTTATATCCTGAACAAAGACTTGAAATATCTACAATATTTTACATCGTTTCGAAATGACAAAGGACACCATTATTAGAACATAAAATTAGACAAAATGGACGCATTACACCATAGTCGTAAAACAACGTTATGCCCCAACTTTTTCGTTCAGCGGGTAAATGTATAAGTATTCATAACGCAATCACTGCCGGCCCGGCTGCCAGATACACATAGCCGGAGCCCCGAACCTGACGCGGCACCGAATCGAACCCATTACATATAGCTACAATTATAAATCGCTTACCTCCAATACGGTAATGGCCGCAAAGGATATAATTTTAGCCGTAAATCATATGAAATAACCTCAAATGTTAGTAATTTCGGGTTTACTCAGTGCGAAGGGTTGTTTGCACAGGGTTGGAACCAGGGGATGTTGTTGTAGGTAAGCCATAAGCAACATGGTTAAAAATAAACTTTGTTTCGTTTACATTTAAATGGAATCAGAATTGGGTTAGCGGAGCTTATTTTGTTAAAATAAAAGCGAGACCTTTTGTTGGCGTAGGTTTTTGCGACGATTTTCGCTTATTCAAAGCGGCGCAGTCGTTGTGACGAAAATAGATATTGATTTTTCCTTAGACTTCGCTTAACTTTGTCCAAAACCGATAGGTCACACATCAACATAAAAGAAGATTTTATAAGTAAACCTTTATTTTGTTCGAAGAAAATGAAAACATAAAAGAACCTACACAAAACAAAAGTTAGGTAAATAAGTTCGTAAAAGAAACTAAGCCAATCTCAAATCGCCCAACAGTTTTACCTTGAAAATGGTAAAGAAAAACTTGTTCCCAACATTTTCTAAATAAAACGAATCAATAAGCACTTTTACGACTCATTCAGGGGGTGAAAGGGGTCCGCTTATTGCCGGTATTATAATCGTTTTCACCCCTTCCGTGTGGGTTCGCAATTCATTGGCAACTTTCTAGTTCCTGATACTCAGCAGAATTGCTTTCTGATTGCTTTTCTGCGCAAAAATGAAACTTTATTGAATGAAAATTGTTTTATTTTTAAGTATCTCGCTACTGCCAGTAAATTGTATTGCTATTAGTAAATGAATAAATAAATATCGCTGGACATTGCACACAGCGCCATCTAGTGCCACACTAAGCAAAGAGGCTTGTAGATCGTGGACACCAGATAGTTGATATATAGTACTACATAGATACTTTTTTGTTTGTAAATACATTCTTATTATACATATAAACATCCATGACTCGGAAACAAATGCCCATGCTGATCACACAAACATTTGCTTCTACCGGGATTCGAACCCGGGACCCTAAGAACGTAAGGCAGCCTCACTACCGCTGCGCCATTCGGGTCGTATTAGTGATTATTTTCCAGTTTTATTTTTTTAAAGGGTAATAGCGTTTACCTGCCAATCTACAAAGTTGTATTTTCTATAAATCGTTGTGTTGGTAAAAATCTAGTACAAAATACGTTCAAAAATAATTTACAACGCCTATTGAAATGTTAAACAGTTTACATAATGCTAATATAATGAATAACATAACCTCTGCGAAACACATAAGAGTGACACAACTTGAATACAAATCACGGTTCACTGGGTTGAAACATTTTGGGCGTATGCCAGGCAGAGACATCTATCGGTATATTTCAGTTAATTTTTAAAACTACTGGCACCATTTCCGTCCAACGTTCAAAGAAAAACGCTTAGGTACCTTTATGGTGAAAGCGTCAGGGTAGCCCGGGAAGAGTTGAAATTTTCTTATGTTTTTTGCCGTCCAGGGCTAGGTTGTATGTTGATTAAAATATGATTCGCGATTGTAAGACGCATGTAATTACATAATTATAATCATCAATACAACCCTTCAAGTTCATAATGCTGTAGTATTACTTTTTCAAGGTCAAAGTCATTGCTAGACCTTTATGAACTTGGAGGGTTGTATTGATGATTTTGATGATTATAATTCTGTAACTACATACGTCTTACAATCGCGAACAATATTTTAATCAACATACAACCTAGCAGTGGCCTGCAAATTGCAAAAAACGTAAGAAAATTTGAATTTCGCGGGCTACTCTGACGCTTTCATTACTAGGAGTAGGGGTTCTGTTCTAAGAATAGATTGGTTCCTGTTTACGTACTGAATTGTAACTTTGTACTATATTTCTAGCCTAGCTAGAGCTTACACTGCCTAAGCCTACACCTTACATTTCTTCCATTCTAGGCTCTTTGTTTATTGTTAGATCTATGCTAATCTGTATTTCTGTTCTCTTACGAATATGATTGTAGGTACCTACTTAATTATGCTAATTCCATAGCAAGATTTTATCCTCTATATACTTACAACAGATTCATGTCTAAGCTGCCCCCAATAGAATACTTACTCCTCTATTTCAGCAACTCAGTCTCCCTCTCGAACTTGTAGGCTATCTGCAGAACATTCTGGACCATCCACTGCCAGTCGCTCTCGTACAATCTTGATATTCTTCACCAATACTTCATCTTTACCTTTAAATTCTAAATCTGTACCTTTTATTCTTGTGAAACACCAGAAATCACTTTGATTTCAAAGTTCTGGCTCGTGTGATCTCAAATGTTGGAGTTGATTAGGCCAGTGGTCAGCTTTACTCACAGCGTATCTAAATTCATCATTATCGTTAGCATTTGTATCTAAATTGCCAAATACTGTGTCACGGCGTGCCATAATGACCTAAGATATAAAACAATGAGATAGCCTATATTTTATAGTTATCTAGTGTTTGCATTTTATATTTGTTTTATTTGGAATCTCGTGCGGAGGAACGTGTGATCTGAATTTCTTGTAGTTTGTTCACATAAGGAAGCTCGTTTAGGATAAGTGTTTGCTTTTCTTTTGTCATGTTCCATAGAGAAAAGAACTTTTACTTTCTACAAGCTTTATTTTTATTGTGTAACTTAGAGGAAAAATAAATTAAGAATAGATGTTGCTCCAGGCAAATTTTAAAATTGCTTCACATAAATTCGAATTCAAATTAACACAATTTATAGTTGTAACTTGCAGACGAAGAAAATGTATTGTGTCCTCCATTATTCCAGCGAGCATCTTTAAATTCAAATAAGATTAAGAACTAGAGAAGATTATGTTCATTTTAACTCAACATTGCCGTAAAAATGCAACTATTTTTTCTTGAAAAAAGTTCTACTGCAAAAACAGTCATTATTCTTTTCTAACTTATCAAGGTGGGTGGGTAATTGGAGAAATAAAAATACACAAATATGTTATCAACGTTTATTTTAACTAAAATTCTTTTACATGTTTCTTTTTTTATTGTTGTTTATCCCGACTACAAAAAAAAAACCAGTTGTAATAATTTAATAATGCTTTGTATAATCAATTAAATTGTAAATAAAGAAATAATAATTCATGTCAGCTTACGATGGTTATCTTAATGAGACAATATTGGGGTCTAAATAAATTTAAAAGCTTATACAAGGCTAAAATGGAGTACAAAATATGTACGATTGTGGTACAACAGTAGGTACCTATACACATGGCTGCAGGAGACATAAACAGAAACATATTAAAATTGCTAATGAATCGTTGCTTAAACTTGGCATGAAGCATGCACAAACGTTGAATACTGATTACAGTAAAAATTGGTAGCATAAATAACATAACCCGACCGAATGAAAATGTTGATGATACAAGGTGTTGGTGATAGGTTAGCAAGCTGAGGTTCTTGCGTTCGCCGTGTAATACCAACGTTGGACCAAATGTATGTGATATTGTGAATACAAAGAATAATGTACAATTAACATGTATTTCAATATTCTGTTTCATTTTGAATTGTGCACAGATAAGGAATTTTCATTTTAGTTACATTACATTTTACAAAAGCGAACCAGAATAGACGGGATCAGTGTAGTGGGAACAGGTTGGGACATGTTACCCGGGACACCACAGTGCGTTGTTAGCTCCTATTGTTCCTTTGTGAAGGGATCGTAAGAATAAGAAGGGAATAAGGGATGTATTGTGGGGCGAACGGGAATCTTTCGCGACAGGTTGGTCGCTCTTTTAATTTCCGTTGGGTTTTATTTAATCTTCCCTTTAACGTCGAATTTTCTCTTCATCTCTTTTTTTCTGAGGTTTAATACATTTTTCTTTTGATTGAACTTATTGTTACAGTTCGGATTGGGTGTAAAGGAATTTTTGAGAATTCTGAAGAAAAGTGAATGACACAAAAGAAAATTTAATAGTTAGAAGATTTTCGGGTACTTATGGACTTACATATATATAATAAATAATTGATAGAAATAACATCAATAGCCTTGTTGAGATTAAAATAAAGTTCATTGATAAAACACTTGATGACCAAGTACACATGTTATACAATCGAAGGAAAGACAGTTTCAATAGAGGTATTAGGTATTTTAACAAACTTATAATATTGTTTGAACATCGTTGGAGGCTTATCTAGAGTAAACATCAATTTAACTGACAATGATATATCGATCTAGCTTTAGAGCCGAGTCAGGCGAGCTTATCGCCGAGACATACTCGTACAATATAAAACGAAACTATCGGCACACAATGAAACGGTACCGAATGTTAATAAGTAATCACTACGTTTGTTTAAACAATTACATCATTGTCATTAACAAAACAAAGATACACCGGTATCATAATGAAACGAACTCATTATTATCATTATATTAATGCTTGAATGTATGTTCAACGATAAACTGTGCGGAAAGAGTCGTGAAATGATAACGACGATTTTATTACCTCCTCACTGAGCTTTCCTTATTCGGAAACCTTTGAAATGGAAACATTAAAACTGTCAAAAATAAATACTCTGTTCAACATTTGCGTCAACAGCGAATAATAATACAAAGTGCAAACAACATCTTTGATGATATTGGTGTCGATTCTGTTGTGCACAAACTTATTTTAGGCTATTGCTATCTTTTACTAAAAGGCAGTGCGAGAAAAGGACGGCTATAGCTATGAACTAAGTTAGAGATGTCAAACTAGTTTATGCCTTGCGCTTCACCGTGTTTTTAGTCGACATGTTTTTACGTGCACCCTTCATTTGTATAGAAATATTAGTTCCAACTAAATTTGACAGCTCTAAATTACGCCAGTCTCTTTCTTGTTTCATTAGAGAGAAAAAGATAGCAATAGCTTAAATTAAGTTTAATTTGTGCACAACAGAATCGACACCATTATCGTTAAAAAATAGAAAGATATCCCTAAAGATAGAAATCACGTATATCGGTAGCCAAACGAGTTTGTAGCACAAACATACACAGCTAAATCGACCTGTGAACTTTGATTAGATATGAATTGGCATTAACATTAGAAGCATAGAGCTGTCTGTAGTCACGAACATGGGCTAGCTAGTGCCGTGGCTTGAGCGGAGCGATTCGCCTCGCTTGTCAAACGTGACTCATGTCCCACCAAGGCCATGACGCCGGCCGGCATCGCTTGGCAACCGAACCGATTTTTTTCTTCATTTCTTTTTGTTCAATTGTTTTTGTGGCTTTCCAGTTATTATATTTGAAATTGTTCTGTTTTCTGCACTCAAGTATATTTCAGAGTTAATTTATTGTACAATTACTACTTTTACAGGCTTTTTTTTTACATCGCAAAAAGACGTATTTATCGACGACTGTTGGAAAAAAAACTGTTCTGTGTATTTATGCAAAACAATAATCGCGCGATAAGACACGCGATAATGAAGACTATATCTTTATTTACATTAAATAACAGTTTTGACGTAAACACTCTTTGGCTTTTTATACACATTTAAATTAAAGTAATAAATAAATTTTGAAGGTTGAATAAAAGAGAAGCAGTTTCAAGCAAATCCCAAAATATTAACGATTTGGGACGGTGATTCCAACAACGGTGGGGGATCCTTTGTGTTGTATGCCCAAGTAATCACGTTAAGTGGTTGTTACTGCGAGAAATTTCTAGTCGGCTGCTGCAACTCAATTTGAAATTGCATGATTGTTTTCAAAATCATCGTCGTCTTTTATAACTTTAACGGTAACCTAGCTATTTACTGCACCTAATTTGTGTTTCTGCGTTTGAGTTTGGTAAACAATTTTATTGAATTTCCTCTATAGAGAGTTTTGAATCAATTTTTATTTGTGAGGAGTTCTCATCCTTTTTGTTGTATTTCATTATGGGCAGTAGAACATTGTGCTATTGTCGGATTGATGGTCGGATCGGCACTCGCGTCACGTAGCCTCTTTTCGCACTGGATACGATTCTTTAACTGCAATTTACACATTGGTTTTGTTTTTCATTTTAAAAGACTTTTTGTGGATTCTGCCGGAATTTGACAAGCAAAATTTTATTGATACCAAAGCCTTAATTCAAGTTTTTAGTTTTATTAAAAACTTTGATCGCATCTGTTTTGTTATTGAAATAAGTTGTTTATTCATTTCTAATTCTGTCTTCGATGGCTTGGGTTTATGCGATTTTTTTATGGTTTCTTTTTATGTAGTTCTTTATCGTTAGTTTTTTTTTTCTGATTTACCTTCAAGAGATATTAGTTCGTCTAAAACGATGAGTGGCACTACATTTTATTTTGACCAGACTGACGGCCCAACATCACTTTGTATGTAGTGTTTTAGGTTTTAGTGGTTTTTTCATCAGTTTTAATACTTTGAGTGCTTACTAGTTTACTAGTTTTAGAGGCATAATTTCTGATGATAGGCATTATAATAAGTTTAGTAAGTATTCATCTGTAAAGTCCTAATTTTTATTTTGTTTTATTTTATAAACATATTTTTCTGAAATGAACTCTGAAATTGGTTTTACATTAATTTCAATTAATGTTGTACCTATAGTATGAATGTTGGTGCAGTAGCTATCAAATGCAGCGAATTATCTTATCGCTGGCAAATGTGACTAATTTATGAGATTTATGAGAGCAACTCTATTTGTGGTGGTTCAAACTTCGTTTGAAATACTGTTAGAATAAAGTTCTAATTAGCTTGCACTACAAAGCGGTTGTTACGTCAGTCACTGCGGCCGAATAGTGCGAAATGAGTGGTTTTTTGCCATTTACAAAAAATCTATTGATTGGACAAAAAAATAAAACACATAAGACCTACTTTATAGTTAGTTCAGTTGGTATGCAACGTTTCATGATCTAATTTTAAGTAGGTACTTTTTGAATACCAGCGGTTTATTGTTCGATTTGGAGGTAACTTTGGATTTTTTTCTATCGAGAATCCTGTTTTCGTCACACATAAGACTTAGCATTAATCCTCAACTTTACCATATCTCGTATTTATTTCAAAATTAATGCTGCAGTATTTTAGGAGTAACGGAGGATCATGCTAAGCCATTTGAGGGCCCTTAACGCTACTTTTTCATATTAATATCACTGTCTCCAAGGAAGTAATCACTGAGGAGTCTTTCATAAAATCATACATTTTAAGATAAGTAAGACAAAAACTTGTTGGAATAAAAAAACGTTTTTTTTTTTGTCCGGCGAATGCCTCTATTATTAACACTCCTATTTTACACTACTTACCCTAATAACATTAAGTATGTTTTTTTACAATACGCTAGGATTCACAATACATGACAAGAACAATGAAAATCGGTTATCTGTTTAGGATCTTAGTCCAAATTATATAGAAATGAACGATCAGTCTGCCAGATTACTCAGCAGATAGATACGATATCCATAATCTGCTCTGCAGTAACTATCTGTTTAAACCTGCAAACATCTACATTCTAGCAATTTCGGAACTGCGAGCTTGTGCGAGAACAACGAACAAAGAAACCGATACAGAACATACGAGGACGTAAAGTAACACACGCGAATTGAACTGAGGAACACTTTGTTATATGGTGGAACCGAATCGTCCCACCGGTGGGACCCGAACAAAGAAGCCGGCCGGCTTGTACCCGGTGCCGGCGCGGAGCGGCGTGGAGACGACCTCTCAGTACCGAGGCTCGGCGCAACTGGCGCGCGGGGCCCCCTCTGCGGCCCGCGGAGAGTCCCCTCGCACCCCCGCCGCGGCCCTCTATATAACATGCCGCGGTCCCCAGTACCGTCAGTCCGTCACAGAGAGCGACAGGGTTGGGTGGGTCGAATAGTGAGCCGCGGGCGAGTGAACGAAGCCTATGGTTACGAGATCAGATCTGATGCAGTCGTGAGCTTCGGACATTTTATCAATTTCCCATCGATCTCTCCACGATAACTAGTCGCCGGTGGTGTGAAGCCGGTTATTCAGTGCGCATTCGCAGTACAAAAGAGACTTGTGATATTTTTCTAGTAATATTAAGTTCCGCAGCGGAACGCTTTAATTTTTTTGTCGTTTAAAAAGTGTACAATATAAGTAAAAATTTGGAAAACATGGAGATCCTGCCGGTCACGAATCAGTTTGTCGGATTCAATAGCGAAAAAGGTGAGTTGACTTTCTATTTGGAGTGGCGAGGCGAGGGAGGGAAGTGGCTTTCTAACCGGCTGACTTCTGTTGCTACGCGGCGCGCGCACTGCGCTCAGCCGCTAGCCGGCCGGCGCAGCAGATCAGCACACTTCTTAGTATTCTGCAACATTAGTTGAACAGTAGGTGAACACTGAGTGCTTCAACTTGGTTCGATCTTTCAGTGAGCAGTGTTCGCCGGGGAGCCGGGGCCCAAACGTCAGTATCAGCTGACGTGTCAGCTGTTCCGCTGTTCCGCTGCGCCGCACTCCCTCGCCCTTGTGCGCACTGGCTCGATACAACATTTGCATTAACTTTATTGTAATACAGTCTAGTAATGAATGTAGATCAAGTTAACTTTTTGTTTTGAATAATTCCAGTAAGATTAATGGTTATAGCTTAGAAATGAAAACTGTAAGGGTTGAATTCTAAACTTAGTTTCCTCTTGTTATAGCTTGGAATGGACCAACATGGCGGGAAGCGCCGGTGCCGGTGCCGACGGAAGCGGCGCTGGCTCAAAGGCTCGAGAGAGAACTACGAGCGGCTAAAGGAGCCAGCGAGCTAGCCACCGCCGAGGTGCTGGTGCCCGCGGAGCTGCTGGCGAGGGCGGCGCGCCAGACGCTGGCGCTGGCGGAGGGGGAGCCCTGCGGCTCGCGGGGGGCCGCAGTCATAGTCGACGTCACGGGGAGAAGATTAGCAGCTTTCAAAATAGACCCCAACACGTTAACCACGCACGAGATACATCTACATCTGGAACACGATGCGACGAACTGGACTAGCCTGTTGCCGCAATTCTTAAAGTAAGTTGAACTCTGTTATCTCAACTCAAACCCATTCATTGACGACCTTGCGCAGCCTAGCAACAGCGGCGACGCCCACAACAGTACTAAGGGAACCTCTCTATTGTTACAGAAACTTGACGCGAGGCGGCACCATCATCATCAGCCCCCAGTTCACGATAGAAAAGAAGAAATTGTTCAGGAGCCAGGCGGAGTGAACCAGCTTGTGATAGCGCGAGATGCGAGCGAGCCGACTGACAGCCCTCCTCGATATCTACGTATCGTTATTTTAACAAATATCATATTACTATATATTATATTAATTATTATATATTTTTAATAAGAGAAAAAAGCACAGCGTGATATGTAACGTATAGTTGTAGTATAAGCGCGCGGAAGAGCGCAGGTTTTAGTTGCGTCGCCCGTCGGCCGTGGGCACGGTCGATAGTGACGCGAACTGCACTTTGTTTTCGATAAAGTGTCGATGTTCGGTCGATGTCGAGCGTGCCGGCGGGGCGGGCGCGTGCGCCGGCGCGCGGCGGCGAGCGGCGATCTCGCCCCCTCCCCCCGGACGTCGGTTGTCTTGTCTGCCCACCGCTGCGCTCGCCGTCCCGCGCTGCTCGTACTTATGTTAATCATTGTATGATCATTGTTCGTATTTTGGATATTTTAATGATTGTGAGTCGTGGTGGTTGGTCGTATGAGTGGCGTGGCGGCGTTCGTGCGCACCCTCTGATCTCAGCCGCCGCCGCGCGTGTGATACTGATACCCTGAACGATATAGTCTTAGGTATTATTTTTTGTTTCGAGTTCGATTCTATTCTGAAGTTGCGTAGAGTTCGTATTTTCATGTATCGTAACTGTATTTATTAGAGGCGATCTCTGTAGAGGTCCGATATGTGTACGTTTTTCGTAATTGTACTAGTTTGTACATTTGTTTGTGATACTACTTTTGTAATGTATAAAATTTAAATGCGAAAAAAATATTACTTTTTATGAATGTGAAAACATGAATGCAGATTTATAAATATTAGAGATGTGTATCATAGAGTGGAGAGTAGGGAGGCAGGCGGGGGCTAGGCGGGGCGGGGCGCAGGCCGCGCGCGCGCCTCTCCCCGCGCGCCCCCCTGCAGGCAAAAGATCTCAGGTTATATTATTAATAGTTATTAAAAGTATTAAGTTATTTAAGTTAATATAAAATGAAATTTTTTGTAAGATTATTTTGTATCGCCGCGCGAAGCTGCGTTACTATAGTCCAGTGGGTGATAAGAGATGATACATTTTGTACTAACAGTACATAATATAATTGACGAGATGTTAATATTGCAGATTGCATTTCCTTCATCCAGTGTAATTACTACATTAAATGTAAATCAATAGACTAACCGTTTTTAAACGAAATCTAAATGTTTGTAGGGTCCAGTGTTTTAAACGCACAATATCATAGTACTAGAGTTCACTTTCATCGATAAATAAAAAGATTTTAAAAAGCTACAAAAACATTTTACTTCTAAAACTTGAAATGTCGACATATACAAAAACTAACAATAATAATAAATGTATCAATTGTTTATAATTGATATTTATTTGATAGACCGTAAAAGAAAATGTAGAAATATGAAGAAAAAAAATACATAGTTTCAAAATGGAAAATAATCTTTTAATACCTTTCCCTTCCCCGAAACCCGAGAAGAGAAGAGAAGAGAGATGGACACAATGAGCAGGAACACAATAAACACACCCACATTATCTCATCTTATTTACACAAACAATATACCTCTCAATAATACTAAAACAGGTTAAATATTCCATACAAATGACACTTAACAAAACAAAGAGAACGAAGAACATCGTTTCCATACATTATCATAAATTTGAGCTAGGTAAAAACAAGCAAGAGAGTGAGTAATATTTTAATAAGACCGGTTGGAACCGGTTCTGACTCGGGACCGGTTCAGGCTGCCTCGCTACAGATTGGTGCAACCCCATCCTCCGACGTTTTTTGTAAAATTATTAAGTACAGACGAGTTTGTACAGTTTTACATGTGGCCGGTTATAGGCATGTTGCCACTCTTGCCACATGCACACATGGAATAGCATCTAAACGCTGACTCGGAATATGGGCAGATTGCGATGTGAGATAGATTGCATTGCCTGCCCGTGTCGGAGCATCGTGCCAAATAGCTGATGTGATATAGGTAACGTATAGGTCCATCTTATTCTCGAATGCTGAGTTCGCGTTTGCAGTAAATTGGCATCGCTTTTTATGATCGTGCTCCATCGTAGACTTCATCATGTTACTATCTCAGCTTCAGATCACTGTTTTATAAACACCATCGTCTTCTACACACAAGATGACTATTACAATAATATCTTACAATCTATTGTTCTTCAAGATTAAGGAGCAATTATCAATTTTCAACTGGCTGCTTTAAATTCGCTTCACTTTTTTCCCGACTTTAGCGAACATGTGAAGTTTTTATGTATCCATGTGAGAACATAAAAATAAATTCGTTCCGTTCGAAGTAAACAAATTAACATGCAGAGGTCTTTGTATCGATTCTGAAGAAATTGGACCAGTTGACGTAGCGAGGTAGCAACACGTTTTCGAAAAGACGTGCAAGCGATTGTTGACATTATTGCAAAGGGAGCTAAGGCTATTGTCCTGTGTATTCGGAAATAACTGGATGGTTTTGGCAAACATAATTTATCGCTTTAATCCGCTAAGAAATAAGCAACCACTTCCGAATGTGTGAATAAAGAATTATACCTTGTAGTATTTCATGTTTATTTTATGAGTTGTGAATTGATTTATTTAGCTTCACCCAATGATATTAGAATATCATTGGCTTCACCTAACCACATAAAGTGGACAGTGAATAAAAACAATTATATCTTATTTTAAACTAAGCTCCCTTAATAAAATAACAACGACATACCTCCGTTGTCGTTCCCTCTCATTGAGAGGAGGCCGTGTCCCAGCAGTGGGAACATTATAGGCTGATGATGATAATGATGATGACCTACGTTGTAATTTTATTAAGGGAGCTTACTTAAAAATTTCCTAATTTTTCTGATTTCACAAAAGAATTCTGAGTCTTTAACTAAGTAGGTAAACAAAAGAGAGTCGTTTGATATAATCTCCCTACCTACTATTTAAAATAATAAGGCACAATAACATTAAAGTAACAACGAAATCCAGCAATTTGTGCAACATTTAATTTTATACCAAAACAAGGGTTATTTCACTTTCTAACCGCAAACCAACGACATGATTGTAGCAACTATCGTGATTCGTGACGCAGCGGACGCACCGACCACTTCGCCAAAATTATCGATACTCACCGCTCCGAGCGTGGCGCATCACTAGCAAGCTAATTATTTACATTTAACTTGATGGGTATCATCGATTCAATTTAAATTGCTTATAATCTAGATTGGTAATTACAAATGGGCCATACCCATTGGTAATTGCAAAATAGTATAAATTAATAGTATAATTGAGTACTTTAGGTGCCTACCTATTAGTTAGTGTTATTGGTAATTTCAACGTACCCATTTGGTCCATTTAAAGAAATTACAAGCATATAAACTAACTAAATATTAAAAGAATTGGACAACATTGATTATTTTGTTGTTGCCAGGCAAGGCTCGGTTATAGACGCGACTGCGACAGCCAACGCCATCTTTTATCTCTTTGCAGAACTAACTCGTCCCTGAAAAGAACCTTTAAACTGAAACACGGTCTTCCGTTATTTTTACAGGCACAGAATTGAGAATTGTGTGTTCAAAATAACGGCAACTCCAATTTAATATGAACTTTGTGTGTAACGTTTAAGGTAGGTTTTAGTTTTTCAGTGTTGAGTGACGATGTTCTGTAGTTTAGTTATTTAATCACTAAGCACAAACATTGATCCAAGTGTTGCTAAGGCCGTGCTATTTATGTCGATACCTACATAATCATAATATTATAGTTATTCCGGATTTTTCCGAAAGTTTATTTTTTCCATTTACATTAAATTGATGCTAGCGGTGTTTTGACCGAAATAGAAGGATTTGGTGATTCATTCACTAATAAATTTGTGTTTTTGTTGTTGCATTTTTATCGGAGATTAAAGAACAAGTAAAGGTAGTCTGTACCTACCGTGGATATGAATCCGGTCTACCACGAGTGATGACTGATGATTGATGCAAGTTAATTAAGTTTAATTAAGTGGCTAAACTGAGGTACTGGCCAATGGAGCGTAGGCAGAACGCGAGCCAGGTGGAGCGACAATCTAATCAGAGTACCTACAGCTGGGTAAATTGGCGTGCTATGAAGATGCTCGGCACTGCGCCCATGCCGGTTGAAGAAGATCAGGGGGCCTAGTCTGCTATTACAATAGTGTCACAATGATCTATCTTTGATTTCATAGTTGTTGATTTTGACAAGTTTGGTAGTCTACTATGTAGTGGCGTCATTATGACTTTCCAATGATCAACCACTGACACTCCATTGAAACAAATAGCATAGAATGGTAATCTCGTACACAATGACAAATGAATGACTGATTTACGCGGTAATCTGCAAAAATGTTGACAGTTTCAGCCGGATTAGCACCATTTTGTATTGCAATAAATATAAGCTTCCAATAATAAAGATAATCTAAAACACATAAATGAAAATAAATCAAAACACCGGCCGCTAGAAATAAAAACAGATAAAACGTCAGTAAGCTACTGCTTACTACTGCTTGCTGATGCTTGCTTTATCTGTTAAGCTGTCAAGGTCAAATGTGACATTACTATGTCACATTTGACTTTGACAGCTAAACAGATAAAATATTATTATATATTATAAATTTAATATTATTATAAATTTATTATATGTCGGTACGAGTGAAGGGGTGAGTTGTGGCATGCCGCGTAAATGTGTGTCGACGGCTGCCGACGCCTGCAGTCGACTGCAATAGATTAATGTCGGCGTCTCGGCGGTTGCAGTTTATCTGCCGTTGGCAACGTGCCGCTCGTCTGTAAGAACCCTAAGGCCCGGTTTCCTCCAAAGCGGAGACGAGCGGAGCGGAGAGGAGATGTGTGGAAACCCACCAATCACAGTTACAGGTCTCTCGTCTATCCTGTGATTGTGTTTGTGTGATTGGTTGAAGCTTGCACTTCTCTCCGCTCCGCTCGTCTTCGCTTTGGTGGATACTGGGCCTAAGTGCTGATATGACGGTTGCTGGTGAGTATTGAGGATTCGATTGATAGGTATTTTTCTGGATGTTTTTGCGGAAGTGGAGGATTTAGGTAAGCGACTTGAAAAGACGCCTAGATAATATACTTACCTAATAATAAAATCAGAGGTAACAACATCTTCACGTAAATTGCTTACGTAATTATCTCGCTGTTTTGTTACGTATTTAGACAAAAGCCTCTGCTGCTATGTGCCATGGACAAAAAAATATTCTTCACTTTTAGTAACACTCAAAATTGTTTAGAAGATTGCCCATAATTACAAGATTGTAGGTCCTGTGCCCTCGAAGAATTACATATTTGATCGAAATAGAAATAAATTGATGTTTTTTTTTTCAGATGGTATCTACTTAGATATATTTTATGACAGTTTTAAAAACTCTTATTTTAAGGTCGTTCTGGAATCGAAAGCCATAAACTCGATCATCAAATTCGGAACGATTGGGAATGTTTTTTTTTTGTACCTAATAAAAAAAAAAAAAGTTTTTTTTAATAGCATTAAAAACAATAATATATACTTATATATAGGCATGTTATTAAATCGATATTTGAACATTACCTTTTTTCGAACAATATGTTTCAAAGTTAAACCAAAAATACTGACTTGCAATCAAATTAGTGGAGTTACTTAATGTGCTGAAAAAATATACAGATGTGTTTCCCTCGAAAAGTAAGAGATCCAGATAGAATAGTTCTGCCTAGAGCGCCAAGGACTTTCTCTATATAAAAAGAACTCTTTTAATATGTGTGGACTAATACCTATAGTGTGTCCGGACATGGACTAGCGATATTCTAAATACTTAAATATGAACTATTTTAAAGTACAATTACACTCTAGGCTTGGGTCCAATACACTTCCCCGCTATGTGGCAGCCATTTTGTTTTTTTTGTTGAAATATGCTCTATGCGAGTACAAAAAACATCGTAAATCTCAAAGTTTTAGTCATACTGAGATAAAAATAGGCTTATTCGAAAGGCAATAATATTGTCTACCGTCTGCATTACACAGCAATGTGTTCACAATTCCATAACTTTTGAAAAAAAATGTGAAAGTCGAAAAAAAAAACAAAAAATTATGCAATTCAACCAATAATTGGTAATTACTACAAAAATAACCCCGAGAACTTTTTTTATTTTTTATACTAGATCGACAGTTTAGTTTAGTAGGTACTTTAAAATAGTTCATATTTAAGTATTTAGAATATCGCTAGTCTATGTCCGGACACACTGTATAATCAAAAATCAAAGGACTTGAAAGAGCTAAATTTTTTTTTTTTTTTTTAAGTTAATATATAATCAAAAATCAAAGGAATTGAAAGAGCTAAATTTTTTTTTTTTTTTAAGTTTAAGTTTATGGCTACTGGAAACACGATTTTATTCTGTTAATGAATTTATAAATAATGTTATGATTAATCTATTCTTATTAAGGTAACTGTAATAAATGTTTTTAAAATGTTTTTTTTTTTTGTTCCACTATTATCTTGTGGTCTTGTTTGTACGTTCCAGGAGGAGTTATAAGTAACGTTACCTACTTATTAGTCCATTATGATAAATTTACTTCACATATTCGAAAACAAATTTTCGGGTTGGTTTTTATTACCAGCGTAAATGGATATCAAAAGTAATAAGCTTAAATCATTTTAATAAATAATGCTATTTACTAAGTTACAGCTTCAAAATATGCATTATTAACCATGAAATCATTAACGTCATCTTTTACTAAGTAATCAATAAATTATCGGGGAGTTTTTGTAAAATAATCAAAGATGCAGAATCAGGATCAGAATCAGAATTATTTATTTGTGAAACATAGGTATAAACATTAAGGATCTTCAAAATAATAAAAGCTCGTGCTATGTTTGTCGTTATAGACATACAAATTTGATTATAGAGAAAAAACAACAATTAAGATTACAAATAAAATTTCAATTCAAATAAAAGATTACAAATATAAAAAGTCAACTGAAATAAAAGATTATAAATATAAAATGTCAATTTATTCATTGAAAATTATACAATTACATTTAATTAAAACAAGAACTATATATAATTACAAAAATAAAAACTAAAAGTAAGAACCTCCATATATACAACGACGTCAATAAGCGTCAAAGTACTCCTCCGCATCGCTGTCACTCGGAAACGTACACAGGAGACTGGCAGCATTGCCACGTTGAATGGCAATGCTAATTCTTTGGCCAAAGAAAAAGACAGCCCTCTGGTCACGCGAAGTGTCGACCAGTCGGTAAGAGATTTCCTTAAAAAGGAGACGCGCACTCACTCGGTATAAATTTTATACCACTCATAATTAAATGTCAATGGATTGTTGATGTTGATACCATCTAGCATACCACAGATGACTGCTATCAATTAAAGGCTTATAAGGAGATACGAGTTCGTCGCTGAGGCGAGGCGAGACCAGGCTCCATTTACCAGACAACAGTGCCCGGGGCTGCGCCGACATGTGTTCTTCAGCGGTGCGATACCCCAGGCCCCCAGTGTGTGTTCCGCCGCTCCTGTCTGTTCATCACAACCTACAATAGACTGTTCAGTGTTTGTTTTTAGTTTGTTTTAATAAAGTTATTTTTATTTAGTTTATTTTTAAGAGGTACTTTATCTTTAATGAGTAGTAGCAGCAGCGATGCGGTGGGTAATAGTAGTAGTCAACCTTCAACATCGCTGAACACCCTGGAGAGATGCCCGCTTTGCGCCCAGGCACGATTTTTTAAAGGTAAGCGGGGTCTGAATGTGCATATTGGTAAGGTACATAAACCTCCAAATGCACCCTCAGACCCTGTCTCAATTCTTCCACCTACAACTTCGGCTACATCCACTTTCGACCCGATATGGCAAACCCTTTCCAAATTCAAAAACTCTGTTCCTGTTTTAAAGCGAGTTCCCCGCGGTGCTAGGCCTTTAGTTGCACAAAGCCTAGCAGGTTGTGTGCGCCTTGTCGTCCGTGAGAACTCGCTAAGTGCTTGGGAGCAGTTGCTTACCTTCCCTTACCGTATTCTGCATGTTCAAAAGAATTTGACCACAAAAAAGACTTTAACCGCTCAAATCAAAGATAATTGTAATATTTCGGCTCAAAATTTTGTTTCCAATTTATCGGCACAGGGATATTCCTCTTCGAGAGGTATATCGCACCTGGTTGAATCAAAGTTAGGGGAAGGTGACATAAGCGGTGCAGCCAGGATTCTCTTCAGTAGCGATGTGGTGGCTCCGTGTTCTCCAGAAACACTCGCAGCTCTGGAGACTAAACACCCTGCCCCCGCGGATGGCCTTTCTTTTCCCGACCCTCCTGATTCGGACATTCACTCCCTCACCATTACAGGTCGAGAGGTGGTCACAGCCGTTTGCTCCTTCCGGAGTGGCTCCGCCGGCGGCCTCGACGGCCTAAGTCCCCAGCACTTAAAGGACCTAATCTGTTCAGGCGCCGGGGAGGCTGGTGAGTCGCTCTTGAAGGAGCTTACGGCTCTGATTAACCTTCTACTCTCCGGCAAGGTAAACGAAGCCGTCATCGGTGTCTTGTACGGGGCCAATTTATGTGCAGCCAAGATTTGTTGTAAATTTTATGGTGAGGCTGTTTCGAAAAAAATTCAGCCCCTGCAGCTAGGTTTTGGTTCTAAAGGGGGCTGTGAGGCTGCCGTACACGGTTTGTCGACCTACCTCAATTCTGGCAAAGGTGAGGTCATCCTGAAGGTTGATATTAAGAATGCCTTCAATTCAGTTAATAGGGACACCTTGTTAACAGAAATTAAAAAAGAATTACCTCAAATTTATAGTTTTCTTTGGCAGTGCTACAGACACCCGTCTAAATTACTGTATCGTGACAAACTTTTGGAATCTGCTGTTGGCTGTCAACAAGGTGACCCCCTCGGGCCTGTGATATTTAGTTTAGCGATTCACCCAATTGTTAGACAGCTAAATTCAAAATTTAACGTTTGGTATCTTGACGATGGAACCTTGGGCGGCGATGTAGAAACAGTTTTAGATGATTTAATTTTCTTAAAAAATAATCTTCACTCCATTGGCCTTGACCTAAACCTTGCAAAATGTGAACTATATTTAGCAGACTGTACCGACAGACAACTGACAATTCCTAAATTTAACGCAATAGCCCCTAACATCAAAATTATTGAAAAATGTTCTCTTCGTCTCCTTGGGTCTCCAATCTTCGAAAATTCCTTTCCCGATTTCATCGAGGAAAAAATTCAAAATTTCAATGATATTTCGGAAAGGTTACTCCAAATTAACATGCATTCGGCCATCACCATTATCCGTTACTGCTGTTTCGGCCCTAAATTAACATATTTCCTACGTGCTTCTCCTTTATGGAAGCACACTCATCTTTTAGACAAAATGGATCAAATTATCAGAAATATTTTATCATCCATTTTAAATGTGGCCTTGGACGACCGAGCCTGGACCCAAGCTACTCTTCCCATTCGTATGGGAGGGCTCGGCGTCCACAAAATTTCTAGTATTAGTTTACCGGCTTACATATCCTCGGTCCACGGCACTGAGAAATTAATCAGGAAAATCCTGGCTTCCACACTGATTGATTTTGATGTGCCGTGTTTCTCCGAGGCTATCAACGCCTGGAAACTCGCTTGCCCGAATTCTGAAGAACCCGTCTACCCATTTTCCCAGAGACGGTGGGACGAGCCGCTCTGCAGAGTAGTTCAGATCAATCTACTAAACACGTCTGTTACTACTGCTGAGCGAGCGCGCCTGCTGGCTGTGGGTGAGTGGGAGACGGGTCTTTGGCTTCACGCACTACCGTCGTCGAGCACAGGTACGTTGCTCGACGACACCATTTTCCGCCTCGCTGTTGCTCTACGCCTAGGCGCCCCATGTTGCTCTCCTCATCACTGTCACTGTGGTGAAGTTGTCAACAGCCTTGGACACCACGGCCTGTCATGCAGCCGAAGTGCGGGCCGTTTTGCACGGCACGCGAATTTAAATGACATCATCCGTCGGTCTCTTGTCACCGTCGGCGTTGCAGCTTTATTAGAACCCAATGGCTTGGCACGTGACGATGGCAAGAGACCGGACGGCATGTCTTTGTTTCCATGGAGGATGGGTAGGCCTTTAGTGTGGGATCCTACATGTGTCGATACTCTTGCGCCTTCCCATCTTCCTAATTCGTCGTGCTGTGCAGGGGCTGCTGCTTTGGCTGCGGAGAACCTCAAGCGGCGAAAATATAGTAACCTTATTGGTAACTATATTTTCGAGCCGTTTGGGGTTGAAACTCTAGGACCGTGGGGTCCGAGCGCTCACAGCCTTTTCAAGGATATTTCAAAACGTTTAGTTGACACTTCCCGTGACCCTAGGGCTGGCTTTTACCTTGGCCAAAGGCTTAGCATTGCCATACAGCGTGGTAACGCCGCCAGTCTCTTGGGGACATTACCAGTTGACAGTGTTGAGGAGGAGTTTTTTGACGCCATTTTTTAAGTTTTTTAGTTAAGTTAGTTAGTTTAGTTTATTTTAATACATTTGTAAATTGTTACTTTATTAATTAAATGTCAATTAAATATAAAATTAAAAATCACAAAAACGAAATGTCAATAAAAATCATAAATCATAAAAAGAAAACCAATATAAAATGTAAATTAGGAATCGTAAAATCACAAATCAGAATAATTCATACAAGGAAATTATCATTTAAATATTCATCCACACTGTAGTAACATTTGTCTAGTAGTATCCCCTGAAGGGACTTTTTAAATCTATTTAAAGGCATACATTTAATTATGTCTGGTAGTTTATTATAAATTTTGGGAGCAACACCAAATACGCTCAATAGTGCAGTTTTGCACTTGATCGGACACAACAAATTCTCATATTGGGCACGAATTGGAGTTCTTTTAACCGATGAATATTTTTTATACAAATGTTGATTTGATTTTACAAATAATGCAGTTTCCAGTATGTACAGGGATGGCAAGGTTAAAATTTTTATTTTTTTAAATGAGGAATGCAACTATCCGTTGTTCTTAGACTACACATTGATCTTATGCATCTTTTCTGCATCCTGAAAATAAGCTCCCTATTAGTTGACTGCCCCCAAAAAACAACACCGTATCTGAAAGTTGATGCGACCAGTCCATGATAGGCCGTTAGTAGTGCTTCAGTATTCACTCTCTTTGATAACTGGAATAGTAGATATGCTGATTTGCTCAGGCGCTTGGCAATTTCCTCTAAGTGAGGTTTCCATGTCAGTTTACTGTCTATAATTATACCTTAGAATTTTGCATTTGTAACTTCTTCTAAATAGTTATTATAGGCAATATTAACTGGTGGATTCTTACGTCCCTGGTGAAAATGGATAACTTTTGTTTTATTACATTAATTACAAGATTATTTTTATCAAGCCAATTTATAATGTCATTTTCATAATTATTAGGATTAGTGTATTCCACAATAGCCGTGCTGTCATCTGCAAACAGTACCATTTTATGATGTATGGTTTTTGGGAGATCATTAATATATATCAAGAGAAGTGGTGGCCCTAGTGCACTACCTTGAGGTACGCCATATTTAATGTGCCTTGGTTCTGATATAATTACATTTAGTTTGCATTTTGCTAATAGGGCAAATTCTAGTGATTTCTGTGCACTGGATTCTATTTTGTATCTGTAATTTTAATGGTGTACATAATAAAGAGTATTCTATTCTATTCTATTCTATTATATTCTATTCTATTCTATCACTCAAATATGATTCCAGGAGTTTGCGGATGTTTCCTCTAATGCCGTACGCATATAATTTTTGTAGTAATGTCTTATGATCCACAACATCAAATGCTTTTGTAATATCTGTCAGTATAGCACACACAGGATTACCTTTATCTACAGATGTCATTATACTGGATAGCAAATCATATAGAGCCATATTAATATTAGTATATTTTCTAAACCCTTTCAGTTAATTGCAAAAAAGTTAGAATTTTTCAAAATATGAATAAATTGATTTATAATAAACAACTTTTTCAAGAAAAATTGAGAATTCTGATATTTTTGCAATGGGTCTATAATTCTGAACATAAGTTTTATCATTTTTCTTAAAAAGTGGTTTGATGATGACTTTCTTTCGGCTAGTTGGGAATACGCCATCAGAAATACAAAGATTAATTATATGTGATAGTAGTGGTGCTATGAGTTCCTTTACATATTTTAATACCTTCGTTGATATGCCATCATATCCTACAGTTTTCGTATTTTTAATGAATGCGATGCAAGCTTAGCGAAAACATCAAGAATGAGAATAGCTACTTAGTTCGAATATTACTTATCGCAAATGAGCTGTCAGTGTCAATATTAACTGACAGCTCTTGATCGCGTTCAGTTTCGTTTTTAATTTGCCCTCGTTTTCTTTATTCATGGTTTGTGAACACTTCCCATGACACAGGTCATTATGTGTTACGGAAACCCCCGCTTATTATTTTATTCCGGATCCAATAAATTTTAATGTAAGAAATTATTGAAGCATCGCACTCGCTTCGATAATTATAGAATTTTATAAGTGAACCATAAAAATAAGTTATTACAAGTGGAAGTTGGCTCGTTTCAAGTTTTCTAATTAACTCGATTGCTTTAGTTACTACTGGCTAACATTCGCTCATTATGTATTGGAAGTTTTGCCTTCCAGTAATACCTACCTATCTAATTATATATAGATAGTATTGATTCGCTATCATTTGTTGTAGGTAGTTATTTAGTTAATTGAATTCTGTAGTAATAATGGTAAGCTGAAAAGGTCCGATTTTCTGTAATTTGTGTGTATGCTTACTACAGACACATTTTTCGATTTCTGTCCGTCTTTTATAAGTAATCGATTTTCATGAAATTGGTTACCTACTTATATCGAATAACATTGTTTTTGACAAAGAATAGGTACTGGGGCTATATACTGGGTCCCAGTATATAGTAGGTATTAGTCGATTGTAATTATTATTTTATCTTTTATTTAAACATTAACAGTTATCGTAAAATCGGACCTGGACAATTAAGGAAAACAATAAAATCAATTAATTACGTTTTATTATCCTGGCAGACTAGATACTAAATCAATCAATTCGCAAATGACCATTAAAGTGCCTTCCTTAACTTAGTGTCGAAGCCTATACCTAATAATAGGTACCGACTCACCAGCGCCCGCATTATAAACAAAAAGATATGACAAACTTACAACTCTAAAAATGAGTACTTAGTAAATCTGAAACTATCGCTGGTTGTAATTGTCCTCCACATTAATTGATTTGTTGAATCACTGCAATCACGGGAGCAATTTTGGTAATCTTTTTACAGACATTCGCGTCAACCACTAATGAAGAATCAGCACGCCAGCTTTGTACATACTAGTAAACAAAATAACCCGACTGCGTAAAGAATAACTATTATCTTTAAATAAAAACTGAAAAGAAAAGAACAAGTTCAGAAAACAGGACATATTGACTGCAACAGTCGGGACCCATTCAATCATCTAGACTAAAATCATTACATCCAAAATGGGTAAAGATAATAGTTATTCTTTACGCAGTCGGGTTATTTTTTATTTTTTTTATTTTACACTTTTTAGTTACTATTACTACTATTTACTATCTATTACTATTTTAAAATCCTCACGATGAGCCCTTTATCGAGCCGTTCAGGCTGCAGAGCGTGCCAAACATTTGAATTTGTCGCCAAAAATCTGCCATTTTGTTTATTTTTTTATTTTGATATACCCAGTGTCACTCTCACAGTAAATACAAATCTAACGACACCTCTCAAGCTAAAATCCATCGAGCCGTTCAGTCTGCAGAGCGTGCCAAACATTTGAATTTGGCGCGAAAAATCCGCCATTTTGTTTTATTTATTTTGATATACCCAGTGTCACTCTCACAGTAAATACGAATCTAACGACACCTTCCAAGCTAAAATCCATCGAGCCGTTCAAGCCACAGAGCATGCCAAACCATTATACATACATACATACTCTCGAAAAACATAACCCACCTTCTGGCGCAGTCGGGTAAAAAGCCTACTTGCAGCAACCAATCATTAAAATGCATTTAGCTCTAGTAAATGTAGTTCCATGTCTGTCAATCGTTTGAAGATGAGAGAAACAGAATGGTAAATTGATGTAATGGTTTGTGGTGCAAGTAAGCGTAACTACAAACTGTTGCTTTTCAGGAGTGCGCGAGATCAGTCTATTACATTATTTAGAGAATTAAATACTTAGTTATTACCCACATCCATCAGCTATTATTTCGTTAACTTTAAATACCTATAACATCACTTTAGCCTTGTGTCGCAGCAAGTATCACAATGACAGGACATCAGTATCTCTGACACTGCTGCAGCATTAACAATATGGTTATCCCGTAAGTCTGTAACAGACACGTGTTTTTTAAATTATTTTAGATACATTAAGTAATAATGTATTTTCAATCCACATCCTGCTCGGATCAGGAGATCAGCATTATATGTCTCAGTTCATCATGTAGAGCATCTAATATGAGCAGGCTCCATTCAAGGTCTTATTAGCCATCCTCAGTCGACTGCGCACTTCAGTTATTATACTCTAACATTGATCAGGCCCAGCGTAATACTAAGTTTCAATGAAATAAAGGCTTATTTATACTGGTTGTGTTACCATTTGCCAGCGCCTACTGCACCAATCATTAAGATCAATGACATCGGGTGCGAGTTTTAATTGGGAAAAAAGTAACTTGAAAAAGTATTCTGTAACATCTGTTCTCTTCTATTCCTGAACATGACATCACCTATCCACGCGAGCGTCAGTGTTTGTAATATTCTTCTTAATGCTTGTGAGATTAGACTCTATCACAATAATTATTATTACACTCATTTGACTATAATTGAACAACAGTCCACGGAAATGACTCTAATATAATAAGTAACGGTACTCAATGATGTATTCTTTAATTAAAATCTCTCAGTTCATATAAAAAACAACATTCGAGAACGTTGAGTTCGAGTAGTTGAGTACTGCCGGATCTGCCATCCGCTCACATTACGAGTTGTTGATAAAAAAAAACAATTACAACTCGTTGAGATAACAAGATTATAAAATAAACTCTTTAAATTCACGTATTATGATTCTAAATTACAGTCACTTTATTAAATGGCAGCAGTAGGTATAGCTGAAGTCTTCATTTTATTAATGATTGCATTTTAGACTCGTTTTATAAAAGCTATGTGTTCGGACTGGATCATCGCAGCCTGTTGCAGTCCACTGCTGGACATAGGCATCGTCCAAGCTGCACCACATCACCCTAACCTCCGTCCCAGCTACTCTTATGGTTTTAGGCTAAACCAGATATTTAAACCTAATCCTGAAAGTTAAGTCAAGATGGTTCATGAAACAGAAAACTTGTTCTGATTACACAACTCCTGGACTTTAGGAAAAAACGTTCAATACAAAGCATTTCCATAGCAACAACTGGCAACGATCAACAAAAAACATTTCATTACTGACCATACATTTTCGAAGATACGTTACGCATAGTACTGTCATGATAGTAACCTTTTTTAACAAACAATATTATTTCATCGGATCAGAAAGGTCAGGCAACTGATAAAAACAAGTTTGGTAGACAAAAAACCTTAACGAACTATACGCTATCAAAGAACCCTGTACCTACTTACAAAAAATCTTACAATTGAGCAAAAACACATAATCAAGAGTAAGAAGGTACATAAAGTAACAGCTAACGACAAAGCAGATAAGGATACATGTGTCCCAAACAAGATGGTTGCCATATCAATTTAGTAACGACATGGTTGCCCTCAATTCACCGCAAGGCGATTTTTTTCCATAAACCACAAAGAACATAACGAGCCCACTTGTTTTCTAAATAGGAAAAGCAAATTAGACTTGCTCACATAGCAACGAGATCTAAAATAAGTCCACATGCTTCCCGCTGTACACACAGAACAGATTTCTGGACGAACCCGGCACTGTGTCCGTTTATGCGATGTTAGTGAGGCACTGTGTTTGATTGTGCATGTAGTTGGAAAGCGCGTCGTCGTCAATTGAAACTCCGGCCTTAATTGTGTTGTTTACCACAGCCAACTGACAGCAGTCTGGATTTACTCCATGCCTCTGTACCGAGTACGAGATCCTTTGCCTCCGTAACGATACTCACGAATTTGTCCAAATTCATCGCGGATTTTGATTCAGGAATTTTGAATGTGAGAAGTTTAAACTTTTCGATGGATGCATTATACATAAAGGGTTAAAACAACAAAGTGTATAGCCGGCGTGGTGTAATGAAACGGTAAGACCGTCTGTTAGCATTAAATTTTACAATGTTTATTCGTTTATTTTCGGCACAAAATCTCTCCGAATTGGGCCTTATTTCTAATTCCGTATTAAATTAATGTAAATACGACTGAGACTTCTTCTTAGAAAGAAAATGTTTAGAAAATGCAACCGGTTTTGTGAATTGGCTTGGTTTTCAATGGTTTTAAGTGTTAGTTGAAGGTTATTTTTTACCGAATCAATTTAATGGATATGAGCATACATTGTATCAAGTGTGTTGTGTTATGTGTTGTGTAATATATAATGTTACCTCGTTCAGTCGTTCTATCACGTGAAAGATTATGAACTGTAATTCATTTTCGATAAGAGATAATCTATCTTAGACATGAGGCTTTGGGATTACGCCAAAAGCTGTTCTTGTAACATTCTAACTAATACTTTCAGTCAACAGATTTTCTTCTATATTAGCTTGCTCACTTCTTTACTTGTACCATCGTCAGCATCATCACTTATCATCAGTCTACAGCAGTCCATGGCTGGACGTAAGCCTTGTCATTGAAGTCCATCCGCGGTTACTCACTTACTGAGTGACTAAATTAGATCTAGTTTCTAAACTTCCTAATCAAAATATACTGTGTCACTTACGAGATATAAATAAAATAAATCTTCCGTGATTTTCAATTATTCTGAGCTCCCGATATTTCGCCGCTGTTGCAAGTTGTTGCCAGTTGTTCGCCGGTGTTGTTGTTGTTTTTGGCAACAGCGAGGCCTGTGTGACTGTGTCCCATCAGTGGGAACATTTATAGGTGGATTATGCTTATGCTAGAGACATGGCATGCAAGGATTCGTACTAGGTACAAAAAATAACATACGAGTAGTAAGCTTACTAACAAAAGGAAAAAGCAACATTTTATTACCATAAACTCGCGTTCATTTTCGTAATGGCGGCCAACATCACGGTCTCATTAGGGACAGCACAATTAGAGACAGATGAGAGGCATTAAAAACGAATAAGAACTGTATTAGATTTTTAGTGTCGGAGGCTTGGAAACTTTCATGTAGGACGCGGGTATTTTCCACGAGAGTAGGAAACGGGGAAATTGGAACATTCCTGATTTTCAGGAGCCAATCTATGTGGTTACATCATACCTACATACATCAACTCACGCCATTTGTCTATGGGATAGGCAGAATCTACAGAACGCCACCTGCTACGGCTACGATCCTCTTTTTAACTTCTCTTATTTTGTTTGTCCTTTGTGGTTGATCAAACATTGGCATATAAAATCATGGTTTTTTTTAATCCTCCGGCCAAAGATAGAGTTCGTATTTACTAATTGAGGGTGCCGTCGTGTCGTTAAACTGAACTACTGTATCAAGGGGCTATCAAGCGTCCTTCTGTCTGTTAAAAGAGATGTTTTTGGCAAGTTTCTGTTGAATAGATTGGAAAAGCAGATAGATTTAAGAAGATTGAAAATAATTAGGATTAAGTAATCGAACGAAGCAACTAGAATATCGATTATCAGAGTAAATATACCGTTTTTAAAAGATATGTGTCTTTTGAAAACGGTATATTTACTCTGATAATCGTTATTTGCATTTAAAAGGTTTTCTTTAAAAAAAAGCAGCCTCTTTTCAGAATTGACTTTCTACAAGACTTTCCTCTAAAACGCTAACAAAACCTAAACTAAATTAGCCATTGTAGTAACAATATTAAGGACATATTAACCCTGTTAACTATAGGCTCGTCTTTGTCACGAAGCGAACGAACAAACAAATAAATTAACTGAGCGTAATAAAATCGTTCATATACACCAACTTACTGGGACACTCCAACAGAGTCAAATTCAACTGTATTTTGTACAAAGTAAAGCATGTTTTCGTTGTTTTGGACTGCATAACTAAATTTGTAAGTACCGTAAATGGCCCTTCATGTTTGGTGTTATTTTTAGGAGCTCATATGTGTGTGTGCGTGTGTGTGTGTGTATGACCATCAAATTGAATTAGTGGGTCTATGTACCGTGTAGTATTCCCCATGTAGTGGTGCTGGTAACTCTATACTATAAGTGTGATGTAGTGCTGGGGGGGGGGCTACGGCTAATTGATATGGAAATTAAAGTGTTGATGTTACAATAACAGGAAGCGATGCGTGAAATAAAGAGTTGAATGATTTTGTTTTGTTTGTGGGATGGTCATGAAGGGATTAGCTTCGCGCTCGTGGGTTTGTTACCTACGTGATCATGAAGGCATTAGCTTCGAGCTCGTAGGTTTGTTACCTACGTGATCATGAAGGGATTAGCTTCGCGCTCGTGGGTTTGTTACCTACGTGATCATGAAGGGATTAGCTACGCGCTCGTGGGTTTGTTACCTACGTGATCATGAAGGGATTAGCTTCGTGCTCGAGGGTTTGTTACCTACGTGATCATGAAGGGATTAGCTTCGAGCTCGTAGGTTTGTTACCTACGTGATCATGAAGGGATTAGCTTCGAGCTCGTAGGTTTGTTACCTACGTTATCATGAAGGGATTAGCTTCGCGCTCGTGGGTTTGTTACCTACGTGATCATGAAGGCATTAGCTTCGAGCTCGTAGGTTTGTTACCTACGTGATCATGAAGGGATTAGCTTCGCGCTCGTGGGTTTGTTACCAACGTGATCATGAAGGGATTAGCTACGCGCTCGTGGGTTTGTTACCTACGTGATCATGAAGGGATTAGCTTCGTGCTCGAGGGTTTGTTACCTACGTGATCATGAAGGGATTAGCTTCGAGCTCGTAGGTTTGTTACCTACGTGATCATGAAGGGATTAGCTTCGCGCTCGTGGGTTTGTTACCTACGTGATCATGAAGGGATTAGCTTCGCGCTCGAGGGTTTGTTACCTACGTGATCATGAAGGGATTAGCTTCGAGCTCGTAGGTTTGTTACCTACGTGATCATGAAGGGATTAGCTTCGAGCTCGTAGGTTTGTTACCTACGTTATCATGAAGGGATTAGCTTCGCGCTCGTGGGTTTGTTACCTACGTGATCATGAAGGGATTAGCTTCGTGCTCGAGGGTTTGTTACCTACGTGATCATGAAGGGATTAGCTTCGCGCTCGTGGGTTTGTTACCTACGTGATCATGAAGGGATTAGCTACGCGCTCGTGGGTTTGTTACCTACGTGATCATGAAGGGATTAGCTTCGCGCTCGTGGGTTTGTTACCTACGTGATCATGAAGGGATTAGCTACGCGCTCGTGGGTTTGTTACCTACGTGATCATGAAGGGATTAGCTTCGTGCTCGAGGGTTTGTTACCTACGTGATCATGAAGGGATTAGCTACGCGCTCTTGGGTTTGTTACCTACGTGATCATGAAGGGATTAGCTTCGTGCTCGAGGGTTTGTTACCTACGTGATCGTGAAGGGATTAGCTTCGTGCTCGAGGGTTTGTTACCTACGTGATCATGAAGGGATTAGCTTCGAGCCCGTAGGTTTGTTACCTACGAGATCATGAAGGGATTAGCTACGCGCTCGTGGGTTTGTTACCTACGTGATCATGAAGGGATTAGCTTCGCGCTCGTGGGTTTGTTACCTACGTGATCATGAAGGGATTAGCTACGCGCTCGTGGGTTTGTTACCTACGTGATCATGAAGGGATTAGCTTCGCGCTCGTGGGTTTGTTACCTACGTGATCATGAAGGGATTAGCTTCGTGCTCGAGGGTTTGTTACCTACGTGATCATCGAATACACTGCTATTTGGATGGACATCAAAACAAAAAATGTAGCGGACCCTGTACAGTACATGTATTTTCGCTTTGAAATATATCCACTCTGGTAACTATAAACAGTCGGAAAATTGAGTACTACTGTATAACTTCGGCAGTCTCGACATAGATAACGACGCTGTCGCAAACTTTCGATCATCAAAATGTTCGGTTGCAATAACGATGCTTGCGAGAAACGCATCTTGGATGTAGAGACTTGCGTTTTTAGGGTTCCGTAGTCAACTAGGAACCCTTATAGTTTCGCCATGTCTGTCCGTCCGTCCGTCTGTCCGTCCTCGCTTAATCTCTGTGACCGTTAGCACTAGAAAGCTGAAATTTGGTACCAATATGTATATCAATCACGCTGACAAAGTGGTAAAATAAAAATTGGAAAAAAATTTTTTATTAGTGTAGCTATATGTAAAGTGGGAAGTGTTTTTTTTTTAATTTCAACCCTGACGTGTGAGTGTGATATATTGTTGGAAAGGTATTTAAAAATGAATAGGGGTTTCCTAAAATCATTTTTTGACAATGTCAATAATTTCGGAAATAATCGCTCCAAAAGTAAAAAACAATGTGTCCCCCCCCCTCTAACTTTTGAACCATAAGTTTAGAAAATATGAAAAAAATCTGAAAAGTAGAACTTTATAAGGAATTTCTAGGAGAATCATTTTGAACTTGATGGAAACAACAGTTTTTGTACAAAAAAGACAAAAAGTTGTACAAAATAATTTCTGGACTAAGTTTGTAGTATATTCGTTTTCGTTCGGAGCGCTGCTGGAGCGCGAACATAATGGATACCCACCTTTAAACTCATAAGTGGGAACACTTATTGTGACGGACGGGAAACTACGGAACCCTACACTGAGCGTGGCCCGACACGCTCTTGGCCGGTTTTTTATTAATTAGCGATCGAAAGTTTGGCCCTGATAGGCAGTCGCTCCATGTAAAATACTGGTATTCAGCTGCATCCAGTTAGACTGGAAGCCGACCCCAACATAGTTGACGAAAGGCAGGCAAATGATGTTGATCCCATTTATTTGGGGGCGGGATCCTCTTCTCCGTTCATTTAAAACTTAGAAACATTCCACCACCTCTCGACCTGCTAGCAACTCTTATCATTATCGCAGACGACACCTATGTCCCCACATCCCCACGGGGCCATACTTACTAATTATAATATAACGTTCCGCGAGTGCACTACGACAAAGTGCTGGTTTAATTCGAGAGTATGTGCGCAGTCACGTTATGTAGGCGCGGCTTATTTACACCACTGTATTTACATAACAAAGACGTGCTGTCGTGCTCTCTGGAGCTGGGCCTGTGAGCTGGGCTTTTCATATATGTAGTACAGGTATATTAGGTGCTTCGGCTGTGCACGAGGTCTTCGGTTTGATTCCCAGCTAGAGCAAGGTGTTATTGGGTTTCCCATCAGGATTTTTTCAGAATTTATGCATGACTGATGGCAAAAGGCTCACTTGCATGGGACTCGAACATAACTGGCAGAATGTGAATGTACCGTTGCTTTAAATACGTTTGGGTATTACAGGTGCGATGATATCAGTTAACATAATTGTTGTGGTTTTCATTAGTACCACCTTAGAAATGTTTGGATAACGTTGTATGTATAGAGATGCGTTAAAAATCTGTCAAATAACTGTTTGTTTTGAAGAAAACATGCATGGTTGATCTACTAGTCCATAATATTAGTTCCTGGAAGTTAGTGAAGTTTAGTACTGCTAAATGACTGCAATTATTTCATTTACTGCTAAAGTTTCACGTGAAAACTAGGACAAAAATAATCTCACATCTCCGAAAATGTGCCAAAACACTTTCTTCCTTCACAAGCCATTAGCGAAGTATATTATCGGGTAAAAGTAACAACAATAGTGGAACATTTGGAGAGCTGCCCAACTCGTGGCAGCAGGACGTTCTGCCGCCATGAGCCATGCGCCATGCCACGCGTCCTTACTGCCCACTTCGCAATAGAAAGCACGTGTACACTCACGGCCACTAATATGTATCACCAGTTAGCAAAATTAAGAAACGATTGAGTTAATCGAAGCTGCAAAGTGCAAACTGTGTTTTCGCATCTGAATTTCGATTTAGATCTTATTTAGATAGGATACATTTTTATTATAGGTGGGAAAATACTGTTTGTAGATGCAACATTACTTTTGCTGTAGGTAACGTAAACATTACGCCTGTAATCCTGAAGGGTTAGGTAGAAGTGTACTCATAGTACCTTCACCCAAATTTTGCGAATTATGTTTAAGTTCGTGTTATAGTGGGCGAGCCCACTGCCATCAACCATTACATTAACGTTTATTCCAACGCAGGAATCAAACCCAAGAACTAATGTTATCATGGCTAACGAGGTTATTGAGAAGCAAAATCTCATTTGAACTTATGCTCATGACTGTCCCTACCCAATCTAATCTCATTTGAACTTATGATCGCGACTGTCCCTACCCAATCTCATCTCATTTGAACTTATGCTCGCGACTGTCCCTACACAATCTAATCTCATTTGAACTTATGCTCATGACTGTCCCTACCCAATCTTATCTCATTTAAACTTATGCTCGCGACTGTCCCTACTCAATCTAATCTCATTTGAACTTATGCTAATGACTGTCCCTACCCAATCTAATCTCATCTGAACTTATGCTCGCGACTGTCCCTACCCAATCTCATCTCATTTGAACTTATGCTCGCGACTGTCCCTACCCAATCTAATCTCATTTGAACTTATGCTCGCGACTGTCCCTACCCAAACTAATCTCATTTGAACTTATGCTCGCGACTGTCCCTACCCAATCTAATCTCATTTGAACTTATGCTCATGACTGTCCCTACCCAATCTTATCTCATTTAAACTTATGCTCGCGACTGTCCCTACTCAATCTAATCTCATTTGAACTTATGCTCATGACTGTCCCTACCCAATCTTATCTCATTTAAACTTATGCTCGCGACTGTCCCTACCCAATCTAATCTCATCTGAACTTATGCTCGCGACTGTCCCTACCCAATCTCATCTCATTTGAACTTATGCTCGCGACTGTCCCTACCCAATCTAATCTCATTTGAACTTATGCTCGCGACTGTCCCTACCCAAACTAATCTCATTTGAACTTATGCTCGCGACTGTCCCTACCCAATCTAATCTCATTTGAACTTATGCTCGCGACTGTCCCTACCCAATATAATCTCATTTGAACTTATGCTCATGACTGTCCCTACCCAATCTAATCTCATTTGAACTTATGCTCATGACTGTCCCTACCCAATCTAATCGTCCACTGGCGGACACTAAAAATAACGCACACAATTAGCCAATCTACGCTTATCTGCTCAATTGAAGCAATTCATCTACATGACACTCGTACACTGCCCCACTAGCTTTAAACTGGTCGGTTGGGGATGCGCTGTAGCGATAGCGAAGCGAGTCGTTACAGCGCTTCATGATCGCACTTAGTCGAATCATTTTGATCTTCACATTTTTTTTTTAATTCAGAAGATTCGTACAGATATGAATTTTACAGCCACATAGAAAAACCATAATTGCTTTAGAAATCATATTATGTAGAAAAGCCAAGGATTGTGTGAAGAATGATATAAAAGAGAAATGAGTAAATGATGCCGTGACGTCTGACAGGGGAGAATGAAAGAAGAAAACGTGTTGCGCCGACTATCAGTAGAATGGGATAAGGGCAGGGAGACGAAGATATTAGAAAAGCCATAGGTAATAGAATTAAGAAGAGGTGAGATGATGTTTCTACTGTCTCTGCTTCCAGTGTGACGCATGCTTTACATGGTGTTATTAAAGCACTAAGTACCATAAAATGTATTCAGTCTGAAGGTCTGATGTTGTTACCGTAGTGATCATAATACGGTTTAGCTTTTTATCGTCACTATCATACATTTTTATTATTCATAAATCCACCACAATTTTCAGTTGTGTGCTGGGTTGGTTTAGTTAATGAAAGAGGAAAATATGGGATTCGTTGATTAGATATCTAGTGCTTATCTAGCTATTATTTATCTGAATCATCACCATTTTAGAAATCCACTGCTTAGGTTTAGGATTCCGTTTTCTTCTGCCTCACTGCAAAAACTTGTACTGAACTCATCTGAATACATTAAAATAATTTATTATGACAATCAGATAATCTGATACTCTGAATTTCCCACTAGTAGTTGCAACACGTACTTACAACTTTATTAGGCACTAGCACTTCGTCTGCGAAAATTGTGATAGCTCGGCTAACTTGAATGATATCAATACAATTTAAATATCCTATGTTACTCGGTAAGAATGTAGCTTTCTAAAGCTGAATGATTTTTTTAAATCGGTTTAGTAAACAAACAAACAAAAAATCAAAACTTTCCTCTTTATAATAATAGTTTAGCTTGTTCAACCTAATTAAAAGGGGCAAAAAATCCTGCCTTCAATTACCTACCACTTAAAAATCACTCCAGCATCTTAAACGTATGTTCAGCATGAAACGCTCATCTCTTTCGCAATTACATCATATTGTCACCTGCGATGCTTCACACATCGATACCATTTAATCGATGAGGTGATCGCACGCCGGGGCCCGGGGGGGGGGGGGGGGGGCGACGGGGAGGGGGTGCGCAAACGCATGCACAAATAGATCTTGGCAGGGGCACGCATCAGAGCAAAGTGTTGAGTCGGGGGGTGCAGAAGGCTTACTTTAATGAAGAAGATAGATTTATAGGTTAGTAGAGGTATCTGGGAATCAAATTAGGTAAATTGAAGAAAGTACTGGACCAGTCAGTACGTTAGACAAACCCAGGCTGAGTGATCCCTTCCGTGCTCAAGATCATGGACATAAGGTAGGTATGCGTTAAGGTGAGCTTCAAGTTTCCTCATGACAATAGTCAAATAGAATATATTCGACTCTTCTCTCTCGAAAACCAAACCAAGGTAAACATTAGTGGCAGACACGGCACTTTACTCGTGGAACGGTTTGCCTACATGGCTGAAACGTTCTGGAGAGGTGACCACGTAGCTGAAGCGCACTGCTTAAAGCCTCCGCAAGGTGAAGGCCGCGGGAATCTGCTGGGTGCGAGAAGGACAGAAGACTGGCCCGGCTGACGTGGCGACACTTGTGGCAGGCCAATATCCAGCAGTTCAGATGATCATGATGGTCCTCTTCTTCTAATGCACAAGTTTGTGTCTCTGTGTTTACTGAAGCTTCTGCTGTACGTTTCAGTTCAGTGCAGTACACGCATACGCTCGCCACTCGTACGCATGTGGGTGTAACATCTTGAAGGAACTACTCGTTTATTTAATTAACGACGACATTAATATTGTTAAAAATATTAATAATTTTTAAAGAACACATCAATACTTGCTTTTGCAGAATTGTAGAGAGTATAGGACCCTCCACACTATTCCCAACTACTGCAACTCCTGAAAGCCAGAATCGACAGTGGCGACCACCAGAAAAGTGCCGAGACAATGAAGCTCAACGAATTCCTGAGAAAAGATTAAGCTAAACTATCTGAATCCCTCAACGAGATAAATCAGAAAAAACAGCGGGGAGAATAAAATATTTTCGTTATATTTTCACAGATATGTTTTGGAACAGATTTTTTATTTTTTTTTTATAATCAGGTAGATAGAAACATTCCCATAAGGCTAAAATAGCCGGAAAGCTTGACATCTGAGTGCTCTTAGTACTCAGGTGATAAAACGTAGAGTACTGAAACTGGTTTTGTTAGGTCCTATCAACAAAATGATTTCATCAATAAAAAAAACTGATTGAATCTGCAATCCAAAGTGCAACCACTCATTTCATAGGTGAAATGAGTGGTTTCACTTTAGACGTAGGCGTCAGTCACCAAAAGTCACCATTTTTAATGTTAAATCCAAGAGGTTTGTTTAAGCAAATCATCACGTGTTTTGAGTCAGCTGACCGCTTATCTTGCTAATCTAGAAAGTAGTCTGTTAGTAGATGTATATTTGAATGAATGCAAAAAATACTCGCGTGACATTGGTTACGTAATAAATGATTGCCCGTTTTAATTGCACGACCAGTACAGTGTGCATGCCACGTATTATGCTGTATGTATTTGTGCTGTACTGGTCGTGCTAGGAATTATGACTGAACGACTAGAAACTCTTTTTAAATTACCTACATGACTTGTTTTTTTTTTTTTTTTTTTCGGATGGGAAATCATCAAATGACTTCTCCCGCTTTGGGCGGAGCAGAGTGTCAGACTTTTACTGACTAAAACCCATCCATGTTCCTTCATCGCCCTTTGTGTTCCGGGGTCACGGTATCTCTTTCGAAGAGTCCCGCAACCCCGGCAGGCATCGGTCCTTGCGGACCCCTTCCTATTGCTGACTCTCTTTGAGGCGCGCGTGGAACACGAACGCGCCGTCGACACGGCCTGTCGTCATGAGACGGACGGACGGCGAGCTAGCCCATAGCCCACCGTCCACAGGCTCGCGCCTACGGTGGCCGGGGGCCTACCTACATGACTTCAGGCCTGTTTTTCCTCCGAAGGGTTTAAGTTTATCCATACTACATCGGTATTACTCAATTTTTGTGTGTCTTCGATATGATTTTCACGTTTTATGAATGATTTTTATATTGTAAATTCTATTATCGAAAAACCATTCAAAACGTAAAGTAACAAAACCAAGAAATTAGGTAAAGCATGAAAACAAAAAACTGTAATCTTATCTTCGTACTTAACTGATACAATCAGGCTAAAATGTCAGAGGATTGAATTAGTCAGTGATTGATTAACTGTAGGTACTAATGTACTTAGTGTAGATAGGTCAATGAAATAAAACATATGCCTCGCAATATTTTCACTGCACACTAACAGCCATTTTCAATAACCCAACAGGCATCGGTAGGTTGCTATCTCTGTCTGTTTGACATTTTGTTTACCGACCGATAGAAACAAAACGTCACAGAAAAGCTTTCTTTGATTTTTCTATGAATAAAGTGACAGGTAGGTGACACGTTTATATAGAACTAACTTCGTTTATAGAAACACCGATAGCTACGAGAGTAGGCCATATTAACTACCTAACAGTTATACGTAAGTCAGTTATAGAAAACGGCCTGCAAAAAGTACCACATTCAGCTCGTATCGTCCCCACTGCTGGAACACAGGCCTCCTCTCTGTGTGATGGAGATAAGTACACGCAATACACACAGAATATGCACGGCACAGTATCTAGAATATTTTTTACAAACTTAGTTACATAAAACTAGATCGGACTAAATTACATTAGTAATTATTATGACAACGGCACTAGATTTTTTAGTTACACTTATATTGGCATGTACTACATAATTCAATGTGTACGTAATATGTGCCTGAACAACTGCAACGTAGGTAAACTCAATTCGTTCTCGGAGCTAGTAACTAATTGCTTGAAATAAAACCACGAATAAGGCCAAGCTATGAATCTGACAAGTGTTCGCATCGTTAGCACCGGCACTTTGTTTCCTGAGTTCCACCTGTAGGCACTAAAATGTATTTTAGAATGAGAAAAAGAAACGGAATCTACAACCAACATTTTCTTTCCGGAAAAAATCCTCACTGATTTGTGTGTGTTTTTTTTTGTTATTTGAGTTAAGTATGCAAAAAGTAAACCAATGTAAAAATGTAATGAAATTTTTATAATTAACGTTATCCAAAGATAACTTTTACCTTTACCTTAAATGAGATCCAGTATGTCAAAGAGACTGTCTGTCTAAACATAATGAACAACATAAACTGACCCACCAACCTAAAAGAACAGCCTGCCACTACAAAATTCTATCACACTGCCAATACTCTGAATTTCCAAAAAACAGATCTATTATGTAATTAAACGTACATACACTAACACACACACACAAGCAGAGTTCATTCACATAAGACCTTGACATGATTACGCTCAATGAAATATAGTGACCGTTGCGCAGACGCACATACACACACACACACACACACATACTATAATGTGCATGCACACGTATATATGTATGACACGTGGCAAGATGCGCACGATTCGTTACGTAAATCCTTAGACATAATAGCTTATTAATACATCTATTGATGTTTCAGATTTGTTTAGGGGTTTTGTCTGTGAAACAGTATGGACTTTTTCATGATTTTCTTATTACTGTAGAAAGGAATATTTTTCGAACGAAAAAAATGTTATGATAAAATGGGTTTCATGAAAATGCGAAAGAATTACCCTAACTTATATCATAAATGTGAGAATAACTGTAATACTTTTTCACCAAATGTTGATACTATTTATTCCGGTAAACTATTTCCGTGCGATAATAATTTTCGACCTCCACTCGGGTGAAGCCACAGGAAAGTCCTAGTAGTTATTTAAATAAATGAGACTCCTGGTCTGTCTGTCTAGCATGTTGTTATAGTGCATTTACTTATTCAATCAACATTTTTGCTATAATCACTTTTACAAACATAATTTTAAAACACACAGCCGCTTAAAATAATTCTATTACTTATGTAAATCTAAAAACAATACACAATAAGTATTTGTGTACATTCTCAACAATAGTGTACAAGTCAACGACTGCAGGAACGTGTGCATCGTTCATTTCTCGATAATTGCTAAAGCTATTTTCATGCGATTTTCTTGTTAGCATGCTTGTATAGACGGCTACATGAGTAAATATCGTGTCTGCATCATGGGATGGACGGTTTATCGAAAACGTCGTTTAACATGTAATTCTTATGTGCTGGAGATTGTGTTAGCCCTAACACAAGCTTCAGCACAAATATAAATATAATTTACAAAAGAAGAATGGTGATAGAAATGTTCTTTCACAACGCTTTATTGTACCTGTATGTAAATTTTACAGCCAATGTTTGAATTGATCCGCATAAAACATGGAAATTTAATATGTCGATATGACACCAATATGTTTCTGATTTATTTCGGCTAATTGTGATTGGGTAAGAGAAAAATATTGCGTAAGAGAAAACCTAAAAAGATTTCTGTAAAAAACGCAAGAAATGTTCACAAAGAGAAGCCGTACGAAATCATGTTATATAGAGCCTTTGCTATTTCTGTCCTCTTTGCAATAACAGTAATAAACCTATGTTTGGAAAATTAAGAAATATTGCTAAAAGTTTATATTGAACGGTTTAAGTTTATAAATTTACGGTCTGCAACTTATTTCAGTTATGTTCACTTAAAACCTTTACATCACCTTGATGAAAAGAACCATTCAGTCGAGTTGATAACCTTTTACTTGGACGTTGATGACAACCTTGCAACTTAAAATAAAAAGAAGCTAATAGAAGTATCTAATATATTCAAGAGATAATATAGATTGGCGAACAATGTAACCTTACATAAAGAAGTACAACCTTGTGCCATCAGGAAAATGTTCAGGAAAGGTTACTGTGCGCGCTGAGAAAAGCGCACTGTAACGCGTTTCTTATTGTACATTGAAATTAAATCATTTTTTGTAACTTTATTGGTACTGAGTCATTATTGAGCCGATTGTATATAGCAATGCTATACTGACGTCATCATTTGCCTAGCCTTTTCCCAACTATGTTGGGGTCGGCTTCCAGTCTAACCGGATGCAGCTGAATACCAGCATGTGACATGGAGCGACTGCCTATCTGACGTCCACGACACCCAGTTACTACTGGGTAATACGATGATACCCCTTGGTAAGACTCGGACTTTCGGGCCACTGACTACCTATAGCGACTGTCAACGATCTACTAGAGCATCATCAGCATGCATGCTATGCCAACGTAACTTTCATAAATATTTAGAGCAATAAGTTTTTTCACAGGATAAAATTGAAGAAGACGTTAACCGCATTTAAATTGTCGGACTATTTTCATACTGTGATCCGATGAAAGTATTTTGCGTTTCAAAGTTCCTAACACATTTCTACGCACTTATTCGAGATCGAAAATAAATCGGATGCGTAAAAGATACAAAATCATGCGCATGAGTTGACACGATGTCAGTTTTATGTGCGTGTTTTTTTATATTTATATATGTATTTACTCGTGACAACTGACTTAGATTGATGGCATATGATCCGAGCATATTTTAGAAGATTAGTAGTTCCTGATGTATAGTTTCCATGTTTCATCCATCACACATCATAGATAATTTTAGACAGCTCTCATTTGTTCTAAATTCTGGCAACAAATCCCTCCCTCTAAGTTAGTTGCTAGCAAGAGCTGGAGCTATGACTGCCGAAAGATAATTTCGTTGCAGGATTCAAGAAAGTTAGATTGTTTCTCCGGGACTCGTCGCGCTTTTCTAGCGGTCGCCACTGTTTATTCTGGCTTTCAGGAGTTGCAGTGGTTAGGAATTGTGTGCTGGACAAAAAAAAACAGTCCCAAAAAAAGCCTGGTAGAAGTGCATAACCAACGCAGCTTAGGAGTATCCTATGTCTTGGACTGAAGGTGGAGTGATGACGAATCGTTAGTAAAAGTGTATCTGAAAATAATACATTTAATGCATTTCGAAAAAGATTCTTATCCAGATTTTTCAAATTCACAGTAAATTTTAACGGACACTTTAAATAATGAGTAGTGCTGCCTACCTCTTCATCAGTAATCGTCGTCTAAAAGTTTTTTGGCTCAACTCTTATATTGAGTCTCTATTTAGATTGCCTAAGATTTATAGACTAGGCGTAATGCGCAAGAACTAGATTTTTTCTCTGATTTAGTGTAATGGTAGTGAGAGAGTCTAGTGAGTGTTAAACTACATATTATTTGTGTCGTCGCGCCAATGTACAGTAGTGTCATTGACACTAGGTGAGTTTAGTGACTCAAGGCTGTAATATTAACTTATTTTACTAATATTTTTAACCGACTTAAAAAAAGGAGGATGTTCTATGTTCGTGTGTATGTATTTTTTTATTTTTCTTATGTATTTTTTTATATATTTTTATCTTTTATTACCTGGTTTCTCCCCCATTTGTGGACAGATGCTGATCTTCGGAGATATACAATGGAACTCTTCAAAATTAGACGGCAAACTGTCGTGATTGCTGCAATCGCTTGGATGTTTTATATTGTTCATACAACATCATGACGTAACATCAAGCCTGTATTGATTTAGGATTTAGTTAGTAAGGCCACTCTGTCGCATTGGATCATAGATCTGTAATGATAGTGTAGGTAAGATTGTTTTAAATCTTTGATGTTATGAACTTCCAAAAATACTGTTCTCTCTTTCTTAATCGGTGATGGCAGGTGAACTAAAGCTGTGACCGAGTGGCGTGCAAGAAATGGAAAGAGAATTGTTGGTCGTCCGGCGGCGAGATGGGCAGATTACATTGTTGCCATTGCGGGAATACCATGGATGAGGCTGGCACATGAGCGTGGAGCTTGGCACAAGCAGAGAGAAGCCTATACCCAGCAGTAGGGTTGTGGACGATGATGATGTTCTCTCCCCTAGGTTACTAATTGAACTTTAGTGCAAAACTATAAGCTTTTAGCTCTAGTGGTTCTACTGTGCGTTGTCTGCAAGCAAATTAATGAATGATTTGAAGATTTTTACTGAGTAGAAGATAAATTGACTTGAGGAAAAATGCAAGTTAAGCTGTAAAATTGATTGGAACAAGCGAAGATTTGGCAACAAGTCAGAAAAGTTGCAATTAATCATCTAACTAATAAAACCGTACAGTGCCCGGCGGTTTGGGATTACGCCAAATTTGGTTCAGAGAGAGTTTCAGTACTTGTTGAAACTTTGAGACGATTAGACATGTCTAAAATAAATATTAGTTGTCAACGTTCTGTCCAACCCCTGTCCCCCTGTCCTCCGCTATCCCCTCCACCTCCAGGTTGAGCCAGCTACATGTTAAAGGTCTATCTACATATCTACCTAATCTCATAGCGTGTGTGATGACTTATGGAGATAATACCAATTAAATCCAGTAATAAAACAGTTTGATAAAAACTGGGTCAAATAGTTTATTGAGACTTCGTTTGATTAATATAAACTAGGTTCATGAAAATAAGAATTAAAATGCCATTAATTTTGTTTATCAAATAGAATAAACCTAATAAAATTGCTAGCTGGAAAGCTGTATGTTTATTGTATATTTAAACTGAAGTAATATTTATTAGACCCAGTCCATACCAATATTTTTTAATAACTTTAGCTTCATAAGTCGGTGACAAAAAAACTAAAATCAATCAAACAAAGGACTTCTGAATCTGAAGCTAAAGTTATTGTTCACTTTTTTGTGTTTTTGAAGTCAGTTTTATTTTTTTGCAAAAAAGTTTTTATTTTTTACTTTTTGTGGTTCAAATGTGCTTACCCCTTCACAGCGTACCGGCGGGATGTTATGTTATGAACTGGTGTAAACAATAGACAGACATAACATTTCAGCAAACCCAGTCCATTTGCAATCATTTGTTGAGGAGTTCCGTTGCCTGTCTCCAAAGTTATTCAAAAGATCTTCACCAAATTGAAATGGGACCACTCCGAGAAAGTTCTCTTCCAAAAACTACCCAAATCGCTTCAAGTGTGCCTATAAAAGAAGAGTTATCTCTATTTCTCAAGGATCCCATCATCAGATCCTGACTTGATGATCATGGGACCACCTGGGAAGAATACCCTTACAAACAAAAAAATAAAAACCAAAACAGTCCAGCCATCTTCGAGTAATCGGGGAACACACATAAACCATGTACCTACTGGATTAGAACATAGGCTCTGTATCCCGATAGTACGTCGTCTTGGGATAGTTTTCGAAGTTCTGGCGAGAGAAGCCGTCGGCTAAAGCTAGTTATTTATATTCCGGAAGAATTTGCTATATTATGACCAATCATTATGAAAATAAAGTTTTGTTTTGTTGTCGTTGACAACAGGCAGGCTGGTCAGCTATCTCTTTAACACACGTTTCACATTAGTTTGTATGACATAGTAACAAACTAAGATTGACAAACTTATCGAAACCATTACCGTCTGCACAAATACAGGCCAACCCTTTCGATAACTCGCCCACTATCTTGCACGTGTGTGCTCGTCAATCTACACAAAATATTGACATTAAAGACATGTGTTTACTAAGTAAATAACCTTCGTCCTTGTGCGTCTGATATCCTTGTAGATAACGACTGTATCTACATGGCATGGTAAAAAACGCGAAAATCTTGAAAAATGTCAAAGTGTCGATTGTTATGTCAATAAATAAAATATACGCGTAATATTTTTTAAATAGAGATTCCATATATTTTGTTATTGACATTTGGGATGGCATGTTATAATCGTCGACAGCTGAAATATTACTGTGTTTGTGTCGTTTTTTCTATAGCTGAGTAATGGTTGCAAAATTTATATAGAAGTTTTGGCGGTTGCTATGCGGTGTCACTGGGTGTTGTCCTAGCGAATAAATTATGTATTTACTTTACCTGTATACCGATGAGTAGCTATGACGAGAAAACGCCACCAGGTAGGCATGGCGTTTCTTTTTATTAGCTCTGAAGAAGAAAAATCTGTAGAATAAATTATTTTATTTGTAATAAAAATTATCGTAGGACAATCTTCCTACTACTTATTATAAAAGTGAATGTTCCTGCTATTATAATGATGATGTAAAAGAAACAAGAAGAAGAAAAATATTTATTTGACGTCAGTTATTAAAGCACACATATAAATAAACTATACATAATAAAGAGGATAACATAGTATGCGTTGTGTGCCTCACGGCTGTGCTAAAAAGGTTCATTTCAGCATTCATGCCAGACAGGTGATGCTGTCTGACGCTGGTCTTCCAATGAACCTTGAGGGGGTAGGTACCTAAGTGACGGAGAAATGGTTTAAACATAATATATTAATAAATGGTTACGAATAAATAGATAGATAACGAGTAACTAAATGTGTATTTATGAGTTCGGATAAAGAAGAATGTAAGTAATAAGTGGGTATTTTATGGTGGATTGGTTGGTTATTTTTTTCTTTAATGTTTTTATGATGATGGATGCTATGCGTTAATCCGTGAGCCATAACATAACATACTTTTTATTCCGGCAGCACGATCCTTGGGGACAATCGAACGCAACGCGGGTGAAGCCGCGGACATACATGAGCAAATATTATTATATACTGACGCTATATTTGAAGGAAGTAGGTAGGTACTATTAACTCTATTTGTTTTATTTATTACACACTAAATAACCAAGACAGGACACTAAGTAAATAGACTGATGTCATCTCTAAATATTTAAGTAGTATCAATGTCCAGTAGTAGACCACAAAGGAACGATATAACTAACCGGTACGAGTAACTCAAACGTGCTTTTATCGCATTGAAAAGATAAGCCATTCAGGAAGACGGCTAGCAGGGCTGGCGGCTCCCCAGAGCGTACGAACAAGTAACAATCGCATACAAACAAATTCATATGATCTCTACAAAGACTAGTATCTTACTATTTAGTATCAAAACTTTAATGCAAAAGCTTTGATGGATGTAAGTTTGTTACTCAATCACCCCAGAACGGCTGATCTGGATGAAATTTGGCACAGAGATAGATTATAGTCTGGAATAGCACATAGGCTACGTTTTTTTTTCTTCCACTTATACATCAAAGTTGTGGGCAACACCTTATTTACCTATCTAGCAAAACTTTATAAAGAGCATGGTACTGTCATAGCCTGACTTAATACAAAACTTTATGAAGAGCATGGTACTGTCATAGCCTGACTTAATACAAAACTTTATGAAGAGCATGGTACTGTCATAGCCTGACTTAATACAAAACTTTATGAAGAGCATGGTACTGTCATAGCCTGACTTAATACAAAACTTTATGAAGAGCATGGTACTGTCATAGCCTGACTTAATACAAAACTTTATGAAGAGCATGGTACTGTCATAGCCTGACTTAATACAAAACTTTATGAAGAGCATGGTACTGTCATAGCCTGACTTAATACAAAACTTTATGAAGAGCATGGTACTGTCATAGCCTGACTTAATACAAAACTTTATGAAGAGCATGGTACTGTCATAGCCTGACTTAATACAAAACTTTATGAAGAGCATGGTACTGTCATAGCCTGACTTAATACAAAACTTTATGAAGAGCATGGTACTGTCATAGCCTGACTTAATACAAAACTTTATGAAGAGCATGGTACTGTCATAGCCTGACTTAATACAAAACTTTATGAAGAGCATGGTACTGTCATAGCCTGACTTAATACAAAACTTTATGAAGAGCATGGTACTGTCATAGCCTGACTTAATACAATAAGGCATTCTCTACCAGTCGACTGGAGAGTTGGGACCACCTTTTATTGGTTTAGTGTAGACCAAAGAAGAGTATTCTATATTAACTCTGCTTACCGCATTATAAAACATCTTTAATTGTCATTAACCTGACACACATTACTAACGATGTTCCTATTTCTTAATGGCGCTAGGTACAATGATAACACAGTACGCACACCGACCAATCAAACTGTACAAAAAAGTATAAGAGGATCTATCATTGTACGGGAAATCCATACAAAGCGAGTCTATGTTATACTTACACAGTACCTATTATTTACCTATTTATTAGTTAGTAAGTACATTTATGTAGGTACTCGTGTAAATCATTACCCTCGTTTTGGCAGTACTGATTGCGAGTGTTCAACCGTTTTGGTCATTACTACTGATAAGAGTCTGCTGATAACCACGGACGGGAGGCACGTGACCCTGCTAAGAATAGGTAGCTCTGGAGACATTGATATCTTTTGTCTGTGTAATGGCAATTATGTAAAAACCATCTTTTCAACGTCCACGTTCATCAATAATGGCATATTCTGTGGCAGGACTCATTTGTGTGGTGAAAGATTTCTCTTAGTCGTTTCGCGTTTCGGCACCAATGTTTTCCTCCACTATAAACTATCTATTGAAAAATACTGGTACTAGTATTTGAACCTTGTAACCAGAGATTTAGTAAGAAAGACAAGTTAACCGAACGAAAAGTTTCAAAAATCCTGAAACGCAACATTATTCAATAGCTTTAAATTGTACTGGAAGCATATTTTTAACATAGTTGAGAAAAGGCCAGGAAGATAATGAATCCTTGAAACTCTATCAGTAAATAGAAGCAAAATGTATTTCTCAAAGTTCTCTACTAATAAGTTGAGACGTGCGTCGTGCCCACCTGTATCAACTAAGCCTTTATTTGGCGGGTAGTTCCACAGCCGCCATGTTCGAGGAAGTGCGACCTCTGACACAGTTCGGAGCACGTCCACAATTCAGCTGATACCTTATCGAGCAGCCGGCCACGCTAATATTACCGGCCATTACGGCCAGAACTACTTCATTGGAGGGTTCCGTACAAACGGTACAATACAATTGAAGTTTATAATATTGAGAGTATTGAGACTTCTTAGTCTCAATACTCTCAATATTATAAAACAAAGAAATTGAACACGATCAGCATAAACCACGTTCAAGAACTGTCAGTGTCATCATTGCTATGAAATATTGACACTTAGGATGCGGAGATCCGCTTTATTTGAAATGTTCCCAAGATTAGGTTACAGGACTCCTCTGTGTGCTAAAGAGTGGCCCGTAACCGGCCATGCTGGCCTACAGTTGATTTGTAGATGTGGGGACTGCATTTAAATTGCCTCCAAGGTTAATAAATTAATTACTTATGTGCCCAGCAAACTTGCTGAATGGCTTATCTATTCGCAAAGACGTGAGCTGTTATCATTTAGCTCGTGCCAACAACTGATAACAAGAGATAATAATAACATTCAGATTTGCTTGTCTCCCCACCAAGTTGATTCCGTAACTTGAATATTAAATTGGGAAGTCAGTGTTTCAAGATCGAAAATAACTTTATATGGTATCTAACATTTCTTCTCTTGCGGAATAACATATTTTCGAGCAGTAACCAGCAAAAATAAACTACGAAGTTTATCTGCCAAAAGAGACTTCAAAAACACAATCAAATAATAAAATAAAAAGCTTATAACAGAATTAGCTACCCAAACATGGAACCCAGGCGCAAACAGACTCACCACAGATAACATATCTCAAGGATGAATTAAAAAAATATCGCGTTACGTAAGCTCACCCGATGTAGCGTAAACATGTTTTTTTGATGCACATTCATTCGATAACACCCAAATACCACTCTATAAATACCAATCAACAACAACTTTATGATGATAGCAATACAGTTGAATTTACTTCGATTTGTACGTATAGTATTTGCTAACGCTCAAGGTCAGTATTAAAATTTTCTCACCTATGACACAAGGCGGAGGAAAACAAATGTTTCACGGTTATCGCGCGATAAGAAAATTCGTCGCGCTTGTAGAAAATTCTCGAATTAATGCAGTAACTGATGTACTCAATATCAGTAGTATATAATAGTCCAATCCAGTAAAGTTAGCCTGGGTTAGACTAAGCGCTGGTGTCTGCAAGCCTATTCAATGTGGCCTGTTCATTGGAATTTTCGACCAATCCTAATAGCTGGATAAAACTGGTTACAGGATTTAGTTACCGGAGTTATCACCAGGGTTTCAGAACCATGGGTCTAATCTTCGAAGTTGAAAACATCGATTCGTTTTTTGTATTATTTGGCAACTCGTCGCGGTTTTTTTTATTTTGTATGCACGGTGGGTTTTTCTTTCTAAGAATAGTACTTCTGCAAATTATATTTTTTGTTGTACTCTATCGTTTTAAAATTCAAGACTTAGTGTCGAGAATTCCTATTCGTCTAGGTAATAAGTCAGAGTGTTGTGAAAAACAACTTTGATTGATGCTCAGTCGTTTACATGATCGGCAGAAGTGTAAGTAAAGTAGTCACGTACCCAAGTGACTCAGATACACATAAATTACATGACAAGTATATAAATGTCGAATGGTAAATAGATACCTGCTGTATGAATAGCATTATTTAGTAAAACATATTAGCCAATATACAGCTAATATGACCGCGTTTAGCAGATGGATTGATGTTTTTGAGTTGCAATTCAGGAGGCAAAAAGCCAATCGTTGTGATAGACCACAGAATGCTAACCTTTTCCCAAAGGCGGCTTCCAGTCTTACCAGATGCAGCTGAACAGCTGTATTGGTAATTACATGACAATATGAAAACGCTTCCGTACACAGTTTTCATATTGTTGGGTAGCAAGTATCCCGAAGAATTGCCAAACTTAGTGACATTGGGCAGGGCACATTGCTCGCAGAACAGATGGCCGATAGGGCCGAAGAGTTTTCGAGTGGCGACCGTGAAGAAGGAAGACGTTGCGTTGGAAGGCCTCCCACTAGGTAGACCGATGACCTGGTGAAGGTTGCGGGGATCCGCTGGATGCGGGTCACACGGGACCGGGTAATGTGGCGATACTTGGGGCGGCCTATATGTCCAGCAGTGGACGTCTTTTGGCTGAACTAATGATGATGATGATGATGACGTAGCAAGTCTGTCAGAGCGAAATGGCTGCTTCGGTGCGCAGTTCCCATTAGTGATGGATAGGTTACGCTGGACGCTGGACGCTGTGGACCGGTGGCCGCTGCCCATATTATTTATATAACTCCATAATCAGCTTTAACGAGAACTACCGGTAAACAAACAGGTGCTTTCCACGAAACTAAACAAAAGTCGGTAAACAATAATATTAATGCGGAAATTGTATAATCTATATACGATATGAATTGTAGCTGGTTATATCTGCGTGAAGGTGGGTGTGTTGTGTGTTTCGCATCAAACTGTACTAAACCGAGGTTAACTTATCAGGTAATCATGATATTATTATCGACCACAAGATTATGCAACATAACATAACGTAACATCTCGCCTGTATCATTCGATATTTGCGTTATAATGCAGGATCATGATATAGTTCTGCTTACCCCTTAGGCACACAGGTGTGGTGTAGTAGGACTAGTAGGTGTAATTGCTAAAACGACTGAATTTAAGCATTGTTGGTCAGTGCTACCGCTGAGTACGAGGTCCTGGGTTCGATTCACAGGTCGAAAAAAAGTGATGTTTTCGTTCACCGATGTAGCATGGGGATTACACATAACTGGCGAAATGGTGCGAATATTATGAGAACCTTTAAGATTTCCAACATGTCTACATAATAAAGTAGTCATTTGTGCCTCCAGAAAACGTATGAGTCATGTTATATAATATAATAGGTAAATAATTATAATTAATGACACCATAGAAAGATAATAATTACATGTCGACTTGTTGCCAACCGATAATCGCTCGTAGTTATGAGTCACGGTATGAATAATTTTATTTTTTATTTTTTACGTTATATAATTATGTATGTAGAATATCAGGTGATACATAAGTTATTAGTCATCTTATGATTTTGTTTTGTAACAGTTTTTCTATACTTACGCAAACTTGTTTTTTTTTCCACATATTTAAGAAATTTATTTTTTATTTATTTATGACGAGGTTTCAAGCTCTTGTTGTTCCTGAAACCTTCCATGTACTTATTTCCTCGATTTCAAAACATGTATACATAGTATTTTCTTTTTAACAGCTGGACTAGTTTCTGTTCGGAAAACAATTTAATTTTCCATGGAAAACTATAAAATTATTCCATGTAAAATCATAGATCGATTCTAAAATAATTTATACATAACTCTATGTATAATATCAGCCTCTATTTGCTCTATTAAAAATAATGGAGTCGTTATCAGCGGCGACGTAGAGTCTGCACCTATATTGTTATCAGTAGCGTAGCAGTGACTCAGTGGCACTTAGCATACAATAGGGTCGCGGGTTCGAGGCCCGGCTACGGCACAATTGCTGCTTGCGTATGCGCATGTATGTGGAACACTTGAAGGTTTGTTTTAATTATTTTTCTAGTAAAGTTGTAGGTACTTTAAATGCTGAATTAGTAGTAGTGATAACCTTTTATATGTTTGTTTTTTTTTATCGGTCACAAGTTCGAACCCGGATGAGGTTGTTTTTGACGGCATTTTTAATAGGTATAATATTAGGTAGGTACCTTGTTTTTTAATGATATTTGCTCCAACGTATCAATGCTCGTGATAATAGACCCGCAAACAAATATAGACGTGATAACAGTTATCAGTCGCCGATGGGACTGGTGTTGGCGGGGCTGCCATGCTGCTCACGCGTGATCGCAGAAACAGAATGGTGATACGATAAGTATCCATGAATTGAGTTGGTACAGGTAACTGCAGGGAGATGTCGATGTTGCTGAGTGACAGCAGAGTTGCAGGAGGTCAGACATTAAGATAGCGGACATCAACGTATTAACTCGTAGTCGTTACAAAACTTTATTCTTCAATCTCTCTGTCACAAGGAGGTCGAAGGTGGCTTCGTTGAGTATCTCACTCTCGAGATAGGAAATTTCAAAGTCATCATCTGCCTAGCCTTTTAACAACTATGTTGGGATCGGCTTCCAGTCTAATCGGATGCAGCTGAATACCAGTATTTTACATGGAGCGATTGCCTATCTGACCTCCACAACCCAGTTAGCACTGGGTAATAAGATACCCCTTGGTAAGACAGGTTGTCAAACTTTTTGGGCCACTGACTACCTGTAACGACTGTCAAAGATCTACAAATGACAGCCGGGACCAACAGCTTAACGTACTTTCCGAGGCACGGAGGAACCTCGGTATTTAAGATTGGTCCAACCTAGGCAAGCACGGCTACACCTAAAGACCGACCCAAGCGGATTTTATTATTTAGCCACGAGCAAATTTCAAAGTAATAGACACATCAGACAACATCTGTGATGGCTGCTAGGAGCAGTAGGTAGTACTTGGTGGCGGTTACTATCATACAAGCCTACAAACCCTCATGTTGTTCGGGTTTATGAACAGCCTGCTCGCCTTATGGGCTTGCCGTATTGTTGGCCCCTAGGCACACCACTGGACTGGACTAGCCACTCAACAAGATAATATGACTGGGTCTGAGTATCCACGGTGCAAAGGTCTTAGGTGCATGTATGAATCGCCACTCATAGAGGCAGTTCTAACGTCTTACGTGTTACAACAGCCTAGCAACAACATAACCTATGCAAACGCAGACATAATACTTACTGTATGCTACATAATAGGCGACGCATAACACATGTCAGACACACATAGTCACGTACGAGTCGTACGGGCCGCGTACGAGTTGCGTCACTGGTCGCCACTGGCTCATGTGTGTCCACACGTTTCTATTTGACTGGTGAGTCCGTGGGTGGCTTGGTGATTGCAAGCTGTTCCTTCAGAGATATCTTAAAGGAATTAAGGTAGCAACTAGCAGTGGATGATTGCAAATGAGTCAATACTTTACTTAGCTGTGAAACATCTTTTCGTGAAAGAGCACATTAGCATAGCAACAGCAATTTCACATTGTAAGGTGTAGCAGAAACAAACAAGAACAAAACACGTTAGGCTCTTGAAACATCATCACAATGTCAGCCGTAAGAGGTCCGCTGCTGTGTGTGGACCTTCCCCGACTGTCGCGTCCACATCAACTTGTCCTGTACATCTACATGTACAGGACATAAGTTGATGCTCCTTTATTCGAAGGTTCTCACGGTCTTCACCTAATCATCGGTCCACTTCGTGGGAGGTTTTCCAATCTGCAATAATAGCTTCGGTTTTCAGAAAAAATTGATAGGTAAGTAAATTTAAGAATAGCTATCGTATATCATAAAACGCAGCAAGGTCGAGGATTAAATGTCGCACAAGTAAGGTATCCTTGTTATCAAAAGTGATTAAGAAACCAGTTTAGGGTGGAATGACTAACTGACTTTCTGTAACTCGCTGATAACTAATACTATTACTAACATTTGATCTAGCAGCTGTGCTGGATTCTCTTAATCTAACACGAGTCCATACATAACCGATTTGACCTGAATAATAACATAGAAATCATAGTTTCCAATAGAAGGTCTGGTTACCGACATTCTATATCACGGCAACCGAATTGTGTAACACAATGTTCATTTACTATTAACAACTGAAAGATTTGAAAAAAATCCTTATTCAATGATTCGGGGCGAACATGGCCAGATATCGCACTAATTAGAGAGGTTTGGGAGAAGATAGGAGAGGTCTTTGCCCAGCAGTGGGACACATGACAGGATAAGAAAAAAAATCAATGAATGATAATTATTTGAAAAGTGTTCTTTGATTGGTAAAATGAGTATTAGGGCTTTCAAATACCGGATTTTGTCAATACCGGTATCAATACCGGTATTGGAAAAGTCAATACCGTGATCCCGGTATCAATACCGGTAGTCCGGTATTGAACGCAAGTTCAATTAGGACATTAATAAAACCAATAAAATACGCCTTTTTATATTTTCAAATCTGTCTTTACTGTTCTTAGTTATTGAAAATAATAAAATAAATACGTTTTATACATACCTATCTTATATAATAATTTGGTATTGGTTGATTATTTCGGTAGGACTAGGAATTGGGAACATAATGAAAACTTAAACTTAATCTACTCTTTTTGCAGGAAGGCATTTCACACAGAGTTTGTTTGTACAATATCAAAAAAATATACATTTCTTATTATTATCTAATTGTCATCATGTCTCATACTCTCATGTAAAAATCAACATAGGTAGGTATCATTATTTGTAAAAATGTAAGTAAGTTAAGTATAGCTAAGTGCTAGTGTAGTTAGTACTAGCTAAGTAGCTAGCAATCATTTCAGTAACATTATTAACAATAATATGTAATAAAAAATCAATCAAAAAATCTAAAACTAGTAAGTAAAAAGTAACAAAATAAATCAAGCGTTCATAACAATTTCTGAAAAATAGTAAAAAAATGTAAAAGTATATAAATAACACAATAATACAAATTTCTGAATTTTAAACGTTATATATTTTTTTTGTAAGTGAGATTGCAAAAACGAAAGCGCATTCAATGTTGAATCAAACAGCGTACTTGTCAGCCTGTTACATAAATAACTTAACACTACACAATAACAAAGTCTATGGACGCGTTATCCCGTCGCTTTTGCAAAACTGATTAACAATAACAAAAACGACATAACTACAGCTCGATTTCGGGCATTGTCTCAGGCGGGGTGCGGGAGGGTGAGCTTAAGATAACAGCGGGACGCTTGTGCTGGAGGAAACAAGTGTGAGAATAAGATCACATAATTTTCAAATCTAATGTTTGTAATACCACCGTGATCACGGTATTGGGGCGACAATACCGGTATTGTAAAAGGCCAAAATAAAATCCGTGATCACGGTATTACGGGATCCCGGAATACCGGTATTGAAAGCCCTAATGAGTATGTCTTTGACAATGCTATTGTAATGAGGGAGGCCATTAAATGCTGATTGTAGATGGCGCGCCCGTAACTAGGTCTCACTCTGACCAATGATGATGACCAAGATGTCTGTCAACAGAAGCCTTATTCAAAATAAGGCACAAGCCTTGCACTGCATGTGGTTTGTTTTAATCTTGCTCTTCCGTTAAAAAAAACAATAACGGAAGAGCAAGATTAAAACAAACCACATGCAGTTGTTTTGGCTATCTAACCTTGTTTATCTAAAACAACTATTGCAACCAGCATTTACTCAATCCACTGCAATTTTCTTTTCATCTACAACGGTACAGATAATAAATATAATACTTCGTACAACGGCAACATTTCCCCGTCATTTTCTTGTACCCCATATTATGTTCCTAGCAACACAATAGGTAACGCATACAATTTGTCAGTTTGACACACGTTGCGTAACGAGTTACAAACAAACACACACACAAACGTTGCATTTGTATTTCTGAGTGTGTATTAGTGTTTGCTTAGAGGCGGAGTGTGTGTGTGCTTGTCTACAAGTTGGTATTTGCTTGGAAGCGGAATGGAGATGTCGCTTTATCTGACGTGACTTACAACTGATAGTGAGTACTGTGACCAAACTATGAAGCAGTGTGCAGATCCTAGGAAAGGTGCGTAGTGTTAGTTCTTTCACATTTATTTTACCTGTGATTTGCATCAGTGTGAAAATCACATTGAACTTTATTCCGTTGTCTATAAGTTTGCTGTTATGTTGCTATCACTGACAATTAAGTCTTTCAAAACTACAGAAATCCTAATTCTCGCATTAATTAAGTTGCTCTTGGAATGCTACTGATAAAGGTAAATGACTTGAGGACAGTAGATATATCAATGCATTCTGTATTAAAAATAAAAGTAATTTATTCAAATTAGGCTGATAAATCAGCACTTATTGAACATCAAATTTTACAACAGACATTCCTCCCCACTTCGAAGTGTGGAACACTTTCAACAGTACTGATTTTCGGAAGCTTATTATAGTTTTATACCTTTGTGACATTTCCATGATAGTTCGCTGGCAGAATGTCGCTTTGTCCGTGGCCTCTAGACAAAACAGAGTCATCGCTCTGTGGAACAATGGTCTGCAACTAAACAGTCTCGGGAATAGAATAGTGTTTTCTTATGCATAGACAAAATAGTCTCGCCTAGGTCTGCACATGGCCCATAAAAACGAAAACTTAATACTGGAACAGGTTTTTAAGTAAGGCTTTGTAAAGCTTCAAGTTTGAAAGTGAACTAGAAAAGCTTTTCAATTTTTCCTGTATCCTTGAGGAGTAATGGCGTATTAATACAACAAGCAGTAGTGAATGAACGTCAGTTTACTTATAATTTATGTGACACCATGAGTAAATTGTAATAGTTTGCTAAGAAGAAGCTTAATTGCAATTTGATATTTGTGTAAAAAAGCAAATAAGTATTAAGTATTTTTAAACTTGTTCCTTGTAAAACATGAAACATTACGGCACAGAAGAGATATTGAGAAGTAAGAAGGAAAGAAGGAAAAGAAAGTAAATGGTCCTAAAAGGAACGAGTGATTGTAAACGCGTCCTTATTAATAGAGTGCATACTATCGTTACCAGAGCGCGTGTCTTGAAAGATGCATGAACTTAGAAAAGCAAAAGGTTTATGTAGACTAGAGAGGATAGTATAATGCAGATGGTGTAGATTAGTTTCTGATTGCCTAGAATTGTACAATTTGTAGATTATTAAAGGTAATTTTTCATATCAGACTGCGGCTACCATTGCAGCATGTAGGTGCGGTGTACTGTGGTAATATGTTTTAAAAAAAGCTTTTTGACTAAAAAAAAATCCGGCCAAGTGCGAGTTGAACTCGCGCACAAAGGGTTCCGTACCATTATCTATACAACATGAGACAAAACTTTAAAAAAAAACGTTTGTTGTATGGGAGCCCCCCTTAAAAATTTATTTTATTCTGTTTTTAGTATTTCTTGTTATAAGTAGCGGCAACAGATATACATCATCTGTGAAAATTTCAACTGTCTAGCTATCACGGTTCATGAGATACAGCCTGGTGACAGACACACGGACGGCCAGTGGTGTCTTAGTAATAGGGTCCCGTTTTTGCCCTTTGGGTTCGGAACCCTTAAAACCGTTGTTATTTTTTTTCAGCTGATAAGAAAATACTAAACCATGATCGTGCGTGTATTCGCTTCAACTAAATGATTAAGATAACATTATTTATCTCACATACAACCGTCACGTTGTCGCCCTATTCCTTATTCCTTTTGGGCCGTTCGTTTGTTTTGCGGCAACTTTCTCCAGAACTGGCCGGGTGAGGCGACGGCTACAACTTGTAGCCGTATGTGGTCATCTGTAACTTATGCTGTGTGTATGCATCTTTGTTTCATCTTGTTTGTTGAGGGCGACGTTTGATAAAGGTGGTGGTTGTTCTAGGTTCACAGAAGATGTCAAGAATGTGGTGTTTTATCTGACAGTTGAGAAGACTCATCAACAACAAATTATGAATGTTTTCTTGTATAGCTTGTATAGTATCTATATAGAAAGAAGAAGCCCGTGGCTAAATAATTACAGCCGCTCGAGGCGATCTTTAGTTTAAGCCGTGCTTACCTAGGTTAGTCCGTGGATGGGTAACCACACATTACATACCGAGTTTCCTCCATGCCTCGGAAATCACGTTAAGCCGTTGGTCCCGGTAACCGGTTTTTCAATTGTATATCTTTGACAGTCGTAACATCTCGAGTCAGTCGCCCGAAAGTCTGACAACCAGTTTGACCAAAGGGTATCGTATTATCCATTACTAACTAGGTTGTGGAGGTCAAATGGTCAAAAATGTCTTAAACCGTAAATGGGCAGTCGCTCCATGTAAAATATTGATATTCAGCTGCATTCGGTTAGACTGGAAGCCGACCCCAACATAGTTGGGAAGTTGGGAAAAGGCTAGGCAGATGATGATCAATATCTTCAAAGAAAACTCAATCAACAACGCACTTTATAAAAACGCTTGCAATTTTCTATCAAATTAATACAACCTTGTTTTTGTACATTTTAGAGGTCATAATTTTTAGCAGTTTGAACAGAGGAATTAGGCTTAAATATGTTAGTTTCAGTTATAAACGTAGAGGCAAAGTTATCATGGAATACATGCAAGTAGGTTGTTCGACGCCTAACCAGGGCAAGCTCTGGCCTGTCGAATGTCCGCGAATCGCGGAGCCAAACTAACAATACTCTTGCCTTATTGGACTTACCTAGCGCTGGATGATGTCTGGCCTGGAGGTCACGTCGTTTCTGTGTATGTAGGTATGTGTATTTGTTTGTGTAATGAGTGTGGAGTTTGATGTCAGATCCGAACGATATTCCAAGGGACGCTGGTCCGTACAGCGTGTAATGGCTCGGAACGCACCACAACTATTGAAGAAGATCACAAGCGGCTCCGGGCCTGAACTAAATCGTTCACACTCCTCACCAATGTCTTAAAAGGAATTATGCTTCCACGCTCGGGGTGGAACCTCAAAAGCGGCGTTTGTCCAATACACTAACTATCCCGGGTAAATACGCGCAAAAGGGGTGTTAGGCTCGATAAACTCGAATTTAAAACAATATGTCCGAAAACAACTCGGATTCAAAGGGATTTACAAGGTTTTGTTCAACGAAATTCAATGGAAACGATTCGTGCAAAAAACCAAGTTAACTGCAATGACATTACAAAAAAAACATGACAGTGACAGCTGCCCAATCCGTCACAAGACCGCGTTCGGAAACGAGTGTGGTACTAAACATCTACCCCCCCCGGACGGGCCTATCCGTCCGCTAATCAATTGGCAGTCTTGATAAGGTTGCGACCGCTCTCCTCATGACCGATCCGTCCACCAAAACCTCAGCAAAACGAGGGACCCCGTCGGTGCCGGCCACCAAATTGAGAATGCGCCCCCTGCGCCAATACAAAGGCTTAAGGTTGGCATCCTTAATCAGGACGAGGTCTCCGATCTTAGGCGGATGCGTTTTGTCTGTCCACTTGACGCGCTGCTGGAGGATGTGCAGATATTCTAAGCTCCAACGCTGCCAAAAGCTCTGAGCGAGCTGTTGCACCAACTGAAACCGCGAGAGCCGATTTTGGCTCACATCGACAAGAGGGTACTCCGGCAGGGCGACAAGCGGCTGTCCAATCAAAAAATGGCCCGGGGTAAGAGCCTCCAAGTCGTTCGGGTCCGAAGAAAGCGGGCACAATGGACGTGAATTTAGTACAGCTTCAATGCGGCAAAATACCGTAGCTAGTTCTTCAAAGGTGAGAACGATGTCTCCTAACAATTTCCGCCAGTGTCCCTTTGCCGCTTTCACCGCGGCCTCAAAAATACCCCCCCAATGGGGGCAGGCTGGCGGGTCAAACAACCAAGTGATCCCTCGGCGGGCCAATTTGTTACCAATGTCAACCTGGCTCTCATTAAGGAAGGCGTATACTTCCTTCAAATAATTATTCGTACCCTTGTAGTTGGTACCGCAATCAGACCTGATCAAAGAAGGTAACCCACGGCGAGACACAAATCTATCCAAGGTCGCCACAAACGCCTCTGTCGAGAGGGAGGTTACCAATTCCAAATGCACTGCCTTAGTTGACAGGCAGACAAATACACACAAATAAGCCCTGACAATTTTACTATTACGAAGGGTAGACGTCTTCACCGAAAAAGGACCAGCAAAGTCCGTTCCGACGCCAGTAAAAGCCCTCGCCTCATTGACACGATCAGCCGGCAAGTCTCCCATTAGGGGTTGCATAGTGGAGGCCTTAGTCCGATAGCACGGCATGCAACGGAAGACGATGCTACGAATAGTACGACGAGCCGACAAGATCCAAAACTCTCGCTGCAGAATGGCCAACAGCGCATTGCAACTGGCATGCGAGTTCTTAATGTGACGATCAGCCACCAACAATTGGATCAAATGGCCCTCCTTGGGCAACAAGAGGGGGTGACGGGCCCCATAAGGAAGACTAGAGTGCCTCAACCGTCCTCCAACACGCAAAAGACCCGTCTTATCCAAGAAGGGATTCAACTTGCTAACGGCTCCCGACAACTTAACCCTACCAGACTTCAAGATCTCGATCTCCCTTCCAAAGTGTGCAGCCTGCACAGAGCGGACCCAAAGGAGGAGTGACTCCTGTCGCTCTTTAGGAGAGAGGACCGGTGACAGGCACTTGCCCTCTGGATTCCTAGAGTTGTGACCAAAACGCCTGATCCACGAGGTAACGTTTAACAATTTGTCGAGGGAGCTGTATCGATTCAACAAAAAATCAGGATCAAACGGAGGGTCCTTCGTCTCAACAGCGAGCACCTTAAGCCCGGGCAAGGAATCCGACATCAAGACTGGCGTTCGAGGCCAGTCATCTTCGGGGCGAGTTAGCCAGTCTGGTCCCCACCAGAGGGGGTGGACAATCAAGCGGGGGGCCATGCACCCACGTGAGGCTACGTCGCCGGGGTTCAGGTCTCCAGGCACGTGTCTCCAAATCAAAGGCGTTTCAGAAATTTGTATCTGTGACACTCTGTTCGCAACAAATATCTCCAAAGAGTGGACGGACGTTTTCAACCAACACAAGACAATTTGACTGTCCGTCCAGGCGTAAGAAGCCCGAATGTTAACAGTTCCGCCCAAGGTGTGAGCAACATGGTTTAGAAGGCGCACAAGAAGCGCCGCCCCTGACAATTCTAACTTAGGGATGGTCAAAGCCGTCCGGAGGGGGGCCACCTTGCTCTTGGCCATGACCAGTGACAACTTCACCTGGCCTGTCGCGCTGACGGTGCGCAGATAAACAACGGCTGCATAACCGTGCGAAGACGCGTCACAAAACCCATGAAGGGTAGCAGTATAGCTCCCAGGGGGGAGGATAGCGCGTGGTAGCGCGACCTCGTTGACCGCAGGAAGTGCGGATACAAATTGGAGCCAATCTTCCAACAGGGTTTCCCGAAGTGGCTCATCCCAACCAAGTTCAGCTGTCCAAAGGCGCTGGAGAAAGCATTTCGCCCAGAACAATACCGGGCATATCCAGCCATTTGGGTCAAAGGTCCTCGCGACAGTAGACAACACCAGTCGTTTAGTCCAAGTGTGAGGTGACTCCAAGTCGACATCGTATGTAAAGGTGTCTTGGACTGGTCGGTACTGAACGCCGAGAACGGCCATCATAGCGGGGTTGTCAACGTTTTCAAACAAATGAGGATCCTGCCTATGATCCTCCAGCACACCTTCCAATAGCGCTGGCGAGTTGGACACCCATTTACGTAACTCATAGCCAGCGGAAGCCAGAATTTGAATCAACTCGTCACGCAACAGGATAGCTTCCTCAACTGTGGGAGCTCCAGTGCAGACGTCATCGACGTATAGGTCCGTTTTCAAGATGGCAGACGCCCGAGGGAACTTCAAACGCTCTCGGTCCGCGAGCTCCCAAAGCGAACGAATAGCAACAAAAGGGCTCGATCGAAGGCCGTACGTATTCGTGTTGAGCTCGTATACAATCATGGGGTCTTGGGGGTTCTCTCGCCACAGAATCAACTGATAACGTCTGTCATCCTGGTGAATAACCGTTTGCCGGAACATCATTTTGATGTCGGCCACAAAGACTACTTGATGGCGACGAAAAGACGTGATGACGTCACAAAGATCTCTCAACAATTTGGGACCGGAATGTAGGCAATCATTCAAAGAGACACCAGAACAAGTCCGCGCAGACCCATCAAACACTGTGCGCAGTTTACCGGTGGATGGTTTGAGGACCGCGTGATGCGGCAGGAAGAAATGCTCGACTGAGCGCCAATCCAAATTTGACACCGACATGTGTCCCAAGTCTGCGTACTCACGCATGAAATCCACATATTTCTGCCGCAGCACCGGGTCCCTGCTCATGCGGCGCTCCATCGCCAGCAACCTCTTCTCAGCCGTGAGTCTGGATTGGCCGAGAGGTGGTCGCACCGCAACAAAAGGCAGCCGTGTCACAAGCCGACCGGAACGGAGTCGACCCGTGTTGTTCTGATAGAACAACTCGCACTCCTCGTGCTCCGGGTTCAAGCGGGCCACCTGAGGGGGCTCCTCAACCTCCCAAAACCTCTGAACGGCGTCAGAGAGAGCAGAGCCGGACGACAACACAACATCAGGCTCAGGTTGAGGGGCAACCTTCAATACGAGGCCCATCACCGCAAAGCCAAAGATGGTCGAGACAGCCACCAAGCCTCGCTCGTGCCGCCGCGGGGTCTCCGGCTGCAAGACCTTTATATTACCCAACATTATTCTCCCTAGCACATCGGATCCCAACAACAAATGCACTGTACAAGGGGAATCAAACCGGGGGTCAGCCAAATTCAGGTCCGACGTCAACCGTAAAACATCTAAAGGCAGCTGACCTTGAGGATGGTTACCCAAAATATTCGGCAGAACAAGGGCCGGAGCACCAATTTTAGGGTACAAACCACTCACAGGAGTAATTTCAAACCAAGTCTTTCCCTCAACAGTGGTGACAGCGGTTTCACCCACTCCTTGAATCTTGCCTGAAAAGTCATTCACATTCAGGCCCACCTGTCCCACTAACCAGGATGACAAAAGGCAACCCTGGGCTCCCGTATCCAAAATGGCACGGACCACAACAGAGTCACCCAGGGGACCCCAGACCTTGACCGATGCCGTTGGCAACAAAACCGTCTCGACCGGGGGGGATCCTTTAGCAGGGCAGGCGCCGATTTCCTAACGATGCCTGGGCGGCGTCCGATCGCCGCATCCAGGCTCTTCCTTTTCACAACGAGGGTAACACTCGAACGCTTCGTCCGCGCGGTGTCCCGAGCCGCGCGCCATAGCTGGAGTGGCATATCCCACCATATGCCTGAATGGCGGGGGGCGCGACTCCAACCGGGGGCGTTCCGCCAACGGAGGCGAAAGAGAGCGGTGCTGGTCCGGCCAGTGTTGCCTAGCAGCAGCCGCGCAATTACCCTCACGAAGGGAGACCAAAGGGAGTTCGCGCGTCTCCCGTTCAACGTGCGCGGGGGGTGGAGTGCAGCCTTCAAAATTGCGGGCCTCTAACCGGTTCGGAATCGGCGCGCCAGAAGCCCGGTGCTCGTCTTCCTGATACCCCCCCCTGCGCGAACCCTCGTCAGACGTTGATCTGCACGAGCGGTTCGCGTTGGCGCACAAAACCTCAAGATGAGCCCCTTCACAAATTCTACACGGGCGGGGTTTAGGGCAGTCCCGATGGAAGTGAGCCCCCAAGCACGAGAAGCACAGGCGGCGTGCGTTGGCAATTCGGCGGCGGGCACTTACGTGCAATTCCAAAAAGGCCGCGCAGCTTGCCATGCCATGCCCTGTGGCCTTGCAAAAGTCGCAATCAAACCGAGTCCGGGTGCCAGCAAAACGGGGGGCGGGGCGACTATCAACAGGCCCCTTGGCCCTAGTCCGTCCCTGGTCTCTTGGCCGGGAAGGCGATTGGCGTGACCCCGTGGCGGCACGAGCGTTGTCTAGAAATCGGCACTCGTCTTCCAAAAATTTGACGAGGTCATCAAAGGGTGGAAGATGGGTGGCACTATCCCCACCATACTTCTGCTCAAAGCGAGATCTCAAATCCGCGGGGAGCAATCGCAGCACTATATGCACCAACAGGTAAGACCAATGGTCCACCGGCAACTGCAATCGTCTCAAAGAGTTGGTCGCTGCGACTAACGGGTTCAGCAGGTCCGTACGCAATGCTGACACTCTAGTGATGGCCGGTAACCCCAAAATCTGGTCGATGTGAACATCAGCCAAACAGCGTTTGTTCTGGTACCGCCGAGAAAGTAGCTCCAGAGCGGTAGGGTAAGCTGAGTCAGTCACCGGCAAGTGCTGCACCAAGGCTCTGGCCTCGCCTTCCAGGACCGACAACAAATAGGCCAACTTTTGGGCGGGTCCGAGGTCCGAGCGGGCGTCAACCAAACTTTCAAAAAGATTCAAGAAGCCCAGCCAGTGGTCCAAGCGACCGTCAAAATGTGGCAGTTCCAGGGTGGGCAGTCTACTCAACAGTCCGGGGCCAGTAACAAGCGAGGTCTCCGGCTTGGCCTGGACAGGCGCCCGGCTCTTCGAAATTTCCCGGGCTCGTTGGCTGATGACATCCCCCAGGTTCAAAATCTGGTCGTAGTCACCAACCACCTTATCGCGGGCTGCCTGGTCCAGCACTTCCAGGTCGACGTCGACGATGAACTCGTTAAAGCGCGTGAACAACGCGTCTACAGCACTTAGTCTCACGTTCAACTGCTCGGATCGAGCAAGTGTGACCTCTTCGAGATCCGAGCGCTCAGTGGTCGCTGCAGCTGAGGTAAACCACCTTAGTTGTGAAATCAATCCAGCAGCAGCCTCCCTTACGGCCTTCAATGGGGCCATCGTGACAACTAAATCAAGATAACGACAATTGTGAATCTAATCCAAACAACAAACAATGAACTGGTAACAAATAGTCACGGTTAGTACAGTTGAGAAATAAAACTTAAATTTAAATTTATTTCAAGTCCAGATCCGACCCTGTACCTATATCAATGTAAGCCTGCCTTACCACAGTTTGCCTATGACAGGTCACCAACAATTACATCATGACAATAACAAACAACAACATAACAATTCCAAATGAGTAGTATACTACTGTTGTTAACCTCAACTACACGTCAAACTGTATGACACAACACACATGTATTTCAACAAGTGAACACCAATGATGCTTAAATTGCTAGTCTATCAATCACAAGGGGCTATAACATATGTCAACCAATTAACTTAGTTTAATAAGTTCCAACTTTGAGCCCGGCTGACACAGCAACAAACCAGGTTAATATTCAATACTTCCAATTGACCAAGCACTAAGTAAATTGTTTTTATATATTAAACCACGCTCTGCTACCAATGTTCGACGCCTAACCAGGGCAAGCTCTGGCCTGTCGAATGTCCGCGAATCGCGGAGCCAAACTAACAATACTCTTGCCTTATTGGACTTACCTAGCGCTGGATGATGTCTGGCCTGGAGGTCACGTCGTTTCTGTGTATGTAGGTATGTGTATTTGTTTGTGTAATGAGTGTGGAGTTTGATGTCAGATCCGAACGATATTCCAAGGGACGCTGGTCCGTACAGCGTGTAATGGCTCGGAACGCACCACAACTATTGAAGAAGATCACAAGCGGCTCCGGGCCTGAACTAAATCGTTCACACTCCTCACCAATGTCTTAAAAGGAATTATGCTTCCACGCTCGGGGTGGAACCTCAAAAGCGGCGTTTGTCCAATACACTAACTATCCCGGGTAAATACGCGCAAAAGGGGTGTTAGGCTCGATAAACTCGAATTTAAAACAATATGTCCGAAAACAACTCGGATTCAAAGGGATTTACAAGGTTTTGTTCAACGAAATTCAATGGAAACGATTCGTGCAAAAAACCAAGTTAACTGCAATGACATTACAAAAAAAACATGACAGTGACAGCTGCCCAATCCGTCACAAGACCGCGTTCGGAAACGAGTGTGGTACTAAACATAGGTTGTATTAGCAATGAGTATAACTTGTGTAGTCGATCAGAAAGTGGTTCTGCTCTGGATAAAGAAGTTAAAACAAATGCTACCTTGATCGAGATACGAACCGCTTTGAAAGCAACTGTCACTTATTTAGCCCCCCTCAGACACCTGACGATATTCCGATACGTACACGTATACACCTACCATCGGAATACCACTCAAAAATATTTAGGAGGAATCCGGGACCGCGGTCCTGGTCCCAAAAGCCGGCCTTGTTACCTAAATGATACCAGGAAAATAAAAAATATATCTCTATCTATGTATATGTGCTGCCAACGTTAGGCAAGCGCTAAAAAGATTATCTGAGGCTAAAATACGTCATCACTGCGAGGTCGCATCCGTATACTAAGTTTGTTGGAATATAATGTAGTTGCTATGCAGAGCAGTTATGGATAAATAAAAAATAAAATAGAATTTAAAGCTTGATTAATGAATATTCTCTCTATTATAAAATTCTAGCAGTTTGTTGCAGGGGCCAGGCAACACTTGGTAAGTTTTGATGTAATCTTTGATACTGCTTATCCAATTCGACTTCCACTTTACACACGCAAGCGAAGCCGCAGGCAAAACCTAGTTGGTCATATTTTTGAAGAGATTTAATAACATCTGCGTCGTCAGCCCAGTGATCGCGAGCTCCACTTGAGTGCTGACACGTCAAAAGTATAGGTATCTCTTGCATTGACATAAAGTACCGAAAAGCTTACGTCCGTTCTGTTGAACGTCGTTGTAGCAATGAGAATGATGCTAAAGCGATAGTCACTTGCGTAGGCCCTCAGATACAGCAGTGGTGGCTGAGTATAAGGTGGTTCATGATGATAGTGAGCCCAGTGTCAATGTCTTAGATCGCAGAAAACTTTTATCCTGCATTTGAAGGATAAATTAATAAGATAAAGGAAAAATGAATAAGATTCAATCCACGAGGCCTGTTGCCAAGCGCCAAGCAAGGTCTTCGGGCCATCTTTCACGAGTGTGAAGATAACAGAAATTACCCAATTTAGGTTACAGGTGTGAGTGTTTGTTCGTTTTCAAAGTCGTTTGTGACGTCACACTTCCTTATTTGTACTATGTAGGTACACACGTATTGTTCGAAATTCAGCCAAATTTATTATAATTGATGAATATTTCTTTATATTTATTATCTTTTTACGAAGACGTAGTTTTGACAACTTTACACAAAATGTATTTTCATATTTTTCTATAACCCTTGATCTGTCCAGGAAGTAGACACTATAGTTAAACATTTCATGATTTAATTGGTTTTATGTTACAATCATGTATCAGCAAATTAAGTTATATGCGTTACTGCACATTTAGATCTATAGTTAAACATTTCATGATTTAATTGGTTTTATGTTACAATCATGTATCAGCAAATTAAGTTATATGCGTTACTGCACATTTAGATCTCATCACTTGGACATGACAAAAGAAAATGTTTTAACTAGAGACCTGTGGCGCAGTATTAAAGCTTAATGTTTTCATCCGAAACTGTATGTAAGTAGTAACTTTTAAAAGCTTAAATAAAGAACAATATATTAAATATAAACCCTCCTTTGGTTTCTTCGTAGTCGGGTAAAAATTGGTGATAAATGGTAGTGGTAGTTCCTATTTGGTTGATCAGTCTTCCGATATCTATAGATCTCGATGGGTAGGTGAAACGGAAACACGGAATGGGTGGACATACTACCTACAGAATATTGATGGCTGGCTAGATGGATGGGTGGATGTTTGTCAAATTAACTACGTGGAGCTTGCGATCTCTTCCTTTTTCTTTCGTTTAATCTCAGAAGGATTTCCAATTGATAAATGGGTATCATGCCTTCCTCAATCGATTTGTTACCAAATCCACGCGAATCGTATCCGCGTGTTATATAATATATGTGATATGAATATAGCAAACATGCCAGGGCTGGTTCAGGATGAGCTCCCAAACCAACTATATACATTAAATTAAGTATATTATTAAAACAATAAACAGAACACGAGATAACAGCGAACTGACTCGACCTCCATACTGAATATATAATATCACAAGAACTAAAATATTATTTGAATAGATTAATCTTTAAACCCGAAACATCCTAACGCAATAAATCCTCGCAATTCAGTCTCAACTTTTGCCAACAAAAAATAAGGTTTGTATTTGGTTGTAGTGAATAGTTGATAGTGCGAACGATTTGCAAAAAGGAAGATAATAAAGTAGGTTGATAGAACCGGATTGAACCGGTTTCAGGCACATGTGCTTTATTACGTGTCGACGGAGGCCTGAGGTACTGTTACGTAATAGACTCTATTCCAAATAATGGACAGTTTACTGTTAAATGGATAAATGTTATTGTATTATAATACTGTTAGGATTTGCATTATGAGAAATTGCGACAACTATTACCTGTTTATTATTGTTTGGTTTGATTCTATTGGTATCATCGAGAATCTGCAATGTTATGGCTTTATAAAAAAAAAACTTCTTCATTTATAAAAAAGCACATGGCAACGCATCGTCGACAACGTCAACTTATTAACTTTAAAGCAATGTACATTGAAGTAGGTAGCAGCAGTGAACTGAAAACTTAAAATTGATTGATCTAAAAATTACAAAGTGTTTTAATTCGAATTTATTCAGTAAACGTTACAACTTTCAAGTTCTGCCTCGTAATTAATTAATTGAACTCCCTTTAACTCATCCCGCTAAGTCATCGGTTTTCACAAAATTAAACTCCTTTAATTATGTTAAGTTTGTTCCAAGAAAGTTTCCTATCTACTAATCAAGGAATTTTATCTTTTTTCAAGAAAGAAGAAGCCATCACTTTACCTCTTGAAACTTAATTTTTTTTAAAGGAAATCATTCAATCTTTAGACGTTATTAATGTGGAAATGAGTGTCGCCTATAGACGAGTGCGAGATTTAAACAAAAACATGTAATAGAAAGCAATAGCCTCCCTTAGGCTATTGCCATGTCTATACAAACACTCAATAGGCGCCCGATACAGCAAAATAGGTCAAAGCGATTAACAGTGCGTAAGAAATAGATTTCAATTGTGTTGCTATGAATATCCTACGTGCTGGATTCACGCCTCTTACAGCTGGACGGAATAGTCGCGAAACAAGCAAAGTATAACTAACTTACTCTATACTTGTTTGAGAAGTTTTCAAAGTGGAAACGCAGTATGAACCTATCAGGAGGCTTTCTGTATATTATGACTACCCCGTGAAAGGTGTGAATGTTTGAAGACGTATGCACCGAGAAAAATAATTAGTTATGATAACTCAATTTTAGTTGCCGTAGCTAAAAACCTTACAAACTATACGGACAACTAAGTTTTTAGCAACAGTTGCTAAGGGTTTTAGCTACCAGAACTTAGCTATGGTAGCAAATATTTTTTAGCTAAGCAGTATTGCCAGGTTCTGAGGGCCCAGGCAACAACAAACAATAGTTAAAAAAAATGAATTGGAGACTCCATACAAAAAAGACACATGGCCGGTTATTTTTTATTGACTCTTCCATCATCGTTTTCGTTGATAGAACGTCACTTTGTTTAGGCTCTCTGTTTCCGTAAGAGACCCTTAGCTTAGGCCAACATGACCCAACCATGGGACACGAAATAAATAAACAATATCAATGGAAAAGGTTAGGTATAGGGTCTTTCTACTCCGAAACTGTTTATTGCAAAACTTACCTAAGCACTTAATTAATAACTCAAACATAAAGTTGAAAAATCGTAATCAAGGCACTAACCTCGGAGGATTAGTCACCCACAACTATAGCCAACAAAGCAAAAGTAATTACTTAAATATAATAAGGAATATTCTGAGTCATTCATAGCAATATATTATGCATTTCATGTAAAACAATGCAGTTCAGTACATGCTACAGCGTTTCCTCTGACTCACCCACCAAGCCTGGTGAAAACAAAAGATCCACCGACAATAGGAACACATGTCTCCTTTGTTAGCTTATGTGTAATTAATGTTATGTACTTACCTGACTACATAGCAAGCTGCACGAAGAAAATACTTATTTAATGAAGGATAATTTTGCAGTTCGAGGAAATTAAAATGTTTGGGATATTATGTCATAGCAGTCCTCGGAAAATTGTGTTTTCACATCTGTGTAAACTAGAAAAGTCTCTCTTTTTTCAATATTTTTCACGATAATTTTCCTGTAAGTAAATGATGATTACACTCTTTAAGTAACAACAGCATCAGTGCTGATGTCTCCGAGCATTAAGGAAATCTCAACTGTTGGATGTAAATGTAGAATCTATTCTGAAAAAGTAAATGTCTTCAACCACACAAAACATTATGGCTGTGGGCAAAAATCTCTCACCTGTGCTAAAAACTTTGACGACTTCTATCCTGAAAGGTATAAAGCCTTATACGATACCATTCTCTGCTTACTCTCATTATCAGCACGCCCCACATTCCTGCCTACCGCACAAAAAGTTATGACTAACACCTTGAGAAAAACATCTGTCATATGTTCAAACGTCGGCCACCTGAACAATGTTGGCGTTGTAATCAATTTCCATTCACCAACAATGTTTGTCCACATCACCTCTGGGTCCGCTCATCTGCTGAACACTTGAGTAAAGCCAGTGCAAGAGCAGCGGTCATGTGAGGACTGTAATAGTGTCAGCTGAGTCATGTTCATTAAAATGTTGGATCTACTTTTACCGAATGGAAATTACTCATGGAACGTTTCGTCTCCCATGAATGAGGGGTCTGTCGAAGTCCTTCCGGATTATTATAGCCAGGAGAGATAGGGCAGCAAATTATTTTGATGGAACAGACTTATTTAGAAGAATGGTTAAGAATTAATGACATCTAGAACTCAACTTTTTAACCACATTTAAGGGAGTGATATGTTAATTCGAATGACGTAAGACTTTCGTACTAGCGTACCATTCAAACAGTTTTACGAAATAGCGTTTGTCGAAATAAAGTCATTCGATATAGCGGTTTTCGACTTAACGTGTTTTCGAACTGGCGTACAACTCGTAATTTTTTTCGAATTCAAATAACGTCATTCGAATTTTCATATCACTCTCAATGTGTTAAAAAGTTGAGTTACAGGTGCGACGAACATGCTCTGTGAGCTGAACACTAGTATAGCTCATAGATTAATGTTCGTGTTTCTAAAGTAGCAAAAATATATGCAAATACGAGCACAACTAAAAGAAGCACAAAATCGTCGAAAGATCTAGATCCTCAATAGAGAACAAGCAAAGAACGCAGACGACTGTATCTGTACCCCTCTGTACCCCTCTGTACCCCTCTGTACCCCTCTGTACCCCTCTGTACCCCTGACAAGCGTAATAACGTCAGCATAAACAGCAGCGATATTAAATATCAAATTAAAATCAATTGTGTGATATTATTATTTATTTGACACCACCATTATTATGTTCCTTCGCTTAAATTGAGGCCAGGGCTTAATTTACGGCCAAATTTAATATTAACTGGTGGAGAATAAATTGTACGTTTTATGAGATTCTCTTCCGCTTGGCGATCGGTTTTATGTCACTTGTTAGATAGGGAGGTTGGCAGTGAGGCAGGTCGTGGTGTCAACGGCTGCTCGTTAAATGTCTTGGCAGGATGTTTTTGTTCATTGTTGTGAATGTTGATCATTGGCTGCCCAATGACATATAAAATGATGAGTCTGACAGGAACTTGCAGTTTGGCAACATAAATGGTGGAAAATTACCCGAAATAACAAGAGAATATGTTTGTAAGCTGACTATGGTATTTAACTCAAATAGTTTTCAGGTATGCATGAACAGAGCAAGTGTTTTTGCACACAATTAACGTTCCAATGAATCACTAATAATGTTAAAGAACTAAAAATAATTAAAATAAATACTGTCCGTGACATTACTGCATTTATAATGAACATCCTTTTCGTCGAATAAAAAACTAAATTGCAGCGAAATAATTGCATTATACATATATACTTAGCTCGCTATTTGGGAAACTTTATAATGAGCATAATTTACTGACGACGTTAGCTGTCAGTATCAAAATATGAAGTTATTATTATTTCAGACAAAACCATGTGAAGAGCATTGTGCATATAAACAGCGGACAGCATAGTGCGCAAACCAGAAATCTGGTAAAAAAACTAGATCCTTTTTTGGAAATCCTCAGGAATTCATATGAACATGGAGTTATGTAGGATTACTAAAAACAAAAACGACTCAGGACACCAGCTCAAAGAACCCCAAGGGCATGATCTTCGATGAAAAGCCAGTAGCTGTTTACAGTATGCCTTAAAAGTATTTTCCTGGGAAATTCTGAAGCTGATAAATCTATTGAATGGCAGCAATTCTTCAAGAAGATTTCACAGCAGAAGTTTCCATCTGTTTTTTCGTTCATTGTTGTTGTTAGCCTTCTGTTTCGTGTTATTTCTGGCGCAACTCATTATGAGGCGATTATTAGTAACGTGCAAAGTTGCAGCGTTATGGAAATAACATTGTAGGCCAGGAGCCGGGTGAGCGCCGGTTATATCATGTAGTTTTAATAAAACTGTATGTTTAGTGTTAATTTTTGCTAATTATGACTGGAATTTAACATTTTTAGGAATAACATATTGTGTGACGTGTCTATAATTTTGTCGTTAAATAAAGTATACTGTTGAATAGTTTTCTTTTTATGATCATATATCTTCTTTTTGTGTAAAATCCTGGTTGTCAGAAGTTAGTAGAATCTCTAAATAGTCCTAACCTAGGTACATAACGTGCCACCTAAGTGATCCTTCTAAAAAAGTATCAAATAAAAGATACTACCTACTTTAACGAACAATAAAAACTAACTTATTTCACTTATGCTTATATAGATTGCTAATTGTTTTGATTTTTGCATGACTTAGGTATATTTTTTTACAAGTTAGCATGTTGAAGAAAAGTTCTCCCTGCGATGACGCATAACCTGTATTTAGATCACAAGGATACCTCGCAACTTTGCAAGCACGAAGGCAGGCAAAACAATATTACCATAAAGTAGTTTAAAGACTATGGCACAATTTATAAGTTCTGTGGTATATTTTATATTTCGAATGTATTCACTTTGTTTGTTGTTAATAAGGTGGGCAGCGAGGTTGTAAGCTTTGACCTCAAATATAAGTTGATACTGTTGGAAAACTACTGAATATATTGAAAAATATCTAGAACCTTCGATTTGTGAAAGAGGTTATAATTTATTGATTTATGTGGTTTTAATAATTTTTACGCTGTTTATTGATGATATTGTTATTCTTTGTGATTGAATTCTTTTTCTTTCTGTCTTTTTCGTTTACATCTTGATATTAAAGGGCATTTTCTCGTAAACTTTAAAGAAACATTGAACCCTGCGTTTTTTTTTGCCATTTCTTAGAGTAGACTATGAAATAAAAAAAAAACACCTAGCTGTTTTTTAACTACAGAAACGGAGGAGGTTCTGTGTTCGTGTGTTAGTTTTTTTTTAATAAACATAAACTGTAAAAGTGACTCCTACATCCTATTAATAACTAAATAATGTAATTCCATTTCTTGAATTCCAAAACGTATGGTTGAATCTAGTTTTTGACACAGTCCACAAGCTCAAAAACAAAAGCAATAGTAATTGCTTTTGTTTTTGAGCTTATGGACTGTCTTCAGCTTATTTCATTCTACATTTGTCTTTATATTTAGGAACAGTCTATACATATTATTCTAAATTAAGTTCCAAAATGTTCTCAAGTAAGTGAAATACTGTAATGTATTATTGAGAAATAAATTTATTTAACCTTAATTGATCATCTTCACCAATGTTTGACAAAATCCGCGGTTGCCCTAGCTCCTGCACTAGCGCTATCTGGCCGGCGCAGGCGCACCCAACATAAATCATAGCGTTATCTGACGCGTACAAGCGCAGCTTTGGGGCAGGTCGTACACCTCACTATCATAAGAGGCTAAATGGGTGTATCTTTACACTAGTCGTTTTAAAGGGTAAGTAGAGTTACAATTATCAACAAAAACCGGCCAAGTGCGGGCTACGCGCAGTGTAGGGTTCTGTAGCCCGTTATCACAATATAGAACGATTTTAGGTTATTTTACTACTTCATCTTAGTCACTTTAAACTTTTAAAGGATTTATTCTAAGGATTTTGTATTTGGTACAAAATTATTCAACACCCAAGTTATTGCAAGTTATTACGACTGTTACTGCTAAAGTGATAAAGTTATCTCAACCGCTATAGTTTTCCTTTAAAGTTCATGAAATGCACTATCATCATAAATTTTTCCAGATTTTTCAAGCCAGCAGTTTAGCTTTTAGAAGGAAGGGACGCTACTGGAACATAATTTGCACTTTAAAGTTTAAAATTTCGTAAATGAAGCATTAAATCGAAAAATAGGTTTAGCAACCAACGATACCCCACATGCTGGGGTAGACGACGAAAAAATATTCATCCCCACTTCACATGTAGGGGAGCTACCCTAAAATAAATATTTTCCTAAATTTTATTTAACCAGTTTGTCGGCGTAATTGGTATACATATACCCTTACAAAATTACAGATTTCTGGTACTAATGGTAGCTTAGCAAAACCTCGGACAGACGGACTTGACAAAACTATAAGGGTTCCTTGTCAGGATTACGGAACTCGAAAAAGGAATCAATTCATAGTATAAAGCTTACTTCTTGTCTGCCTCATTGGTCTAGTAGTTGCGAGCGCTACTACTGCGCAAGAGATCTTGGGTTCGACTCCCAGGTAGTGCAGTTTTACTGGGTTTTGTCCATTAAGAATTCCTCAATAGCAATCTGGAGTCTGGATTTGTGTCTTGTTGTTGGCAATAAATAGACTTGTTCCTTATGACATGTAACTAAAACATTACTGGCGGCATGTGGCTGTAAAGTGTGTTTATCTCTGCCTAGCCCTTCGAGGACACGAGCGTGATGTTATGTTATAAACCTTACCTATCGGACAAATTAAACTTAGCAAACCGAGTTTTTTAATCAGAATAGAATGCTTAGTAACAGTATAAAAACTTACATGAGCGCTATTATCGACACATTATTATCCACTATACTTATTTAAGATCGTACATAATTATTTTCTCGAACTAAACTCTAAATTATACACACACACGGCTACACGAAAATATCTGCCATCACTGTCGCTGATATTAATAGACTTTCTTAAATATAGATTTAATTTACCAACGACATGTTTTTGGGCGTGGTCGCTCCGCTCGCTCGGGGCAACACTATTCAATATTTTCAGGAATTGTTCAGTACGTACCCACCTGGTATTACGTGTTGATGTTACTATGCTGATATTATTGTAACATGAGTTAATAACTTAGTCGTAGTTCTGCGTTGCTGGGGTCCTACTCTCTAACGTTTCGTCCGTATATTCGGATCTATCCGTCTCTCCTATCTAGTGAGAGAAAGAGCTCCTGGGTTAGAGTCCCGGTTGGGGTAGGTACAGTGCAATGTAAATGGCTTTTTCCGTGAGTCATTTCTCAGTGCCGGCCCGGAGGTGAAGACCCATGGTTCGCACCCATAGGTCTTAAACATTACTGACGAAACTACTAAGTACCCTTTTATCCTATGCAGCATTAAATATTGTTGTGTGCCTGAAAAATTACAGGTTCTTAAAGCTTTTCAAATTAGGTACGATATCTGTTTCGTACATAAGGTAAGTTAGGTTATAATTTAGTTATTACGTAATCAAGGTATCATCAGCTAAACAAGTAAGTAATATTTTTTTGATTTACTTTTTCATAACAAATAATTAGATTTAATTCTTGTTAATCTAGCGGAAATATTACGCAAGAGATTGTTATCATCAATAATAAAACTTACACGGTTTCTTCTTACGTTAATTACCGTGTACCTACTTCCTTTTGAAATCAGCACAATTTATGGCGAAGGAAGTTATGGCTGATTGCATTGAACCACAACGATACACTGATATATAAGTAGTGTAAACCTTACCATAATTAGCAGCAGAAATAACTTTACGTTGACGTTTTGACTTGAATCGCTTGATTGCAACTCTCACATTAGTAAACAAAAAGATTCGTTCATTATTATAGGAACTTGACTTATGTATCTGCAAATCTACAAGACAAGAGCCCAAACCCCTGCAGAACCAACCAATCAGGCATCAACAAAGAGAATGTACCACAACAAACAGCTCGACAGTCGACCGTCACCTACTTAGGGGTCGTCCACCGACCACTAAACACCGAGTTTATTCCGACGTGCAGTATTGTTTATGTTAATAAACACCTATCTACTCCATAACTCACCTACTTATGTTTTTAATGGCTAACAGGAAAATTGACTGTTAATTGTTTATGAATTTCAAATCTGTAATTGACAGCTGCGTTCAGTTAGTGCTACAAGGTTTTTGTGGCACTTCAGTGACATTGATAGTGTTAGAAACTCTTTCTTCGATAGTCGGATTTTCGGAATCGATTTTTCATTTCTAAATAAATTAATTTGATCAATCATAGAAATTCACTAAGTTTTAATAATTATTATCTGTATTTAAATTTATTGTAATAATGTTAGAAACTCTTTTTCTGTCATGATTTTCAAGTATGTATTAATTAGTAAGATCTGCTGTGATCTATCTAAAATGTAATATTTGTAATTTTATGTAGGGTTTTTAAGATTTTAATAATTCGTTTTATTTTTGAGAAATGACAACACTGCCTAACCGTCAATGTTGTAGCGGGAAGGGGTAGTTTATAAAAAAAGCATGGCGGAGAGAGGGCGATTCATTGGAAGTAATTGTGGTGTTAAGACTAATAGTCGAATCTATGTCCGATAACTGATAAGTGTTGTAATTATTGCATTTTGTATAAAACGTTTTGTATATAGAATTGTGTAATACTAAATAATTTGAAAAGAGTAACCATGGGGTTTCTTGCCGGTTCTTCTCCATGAAAGCGACCAACCCGAACTGTGCAACTTAATAAATATTGTGAGTGATATCCTCACAAATTTTCTTAATTTCCCTGTTTTATTTAACAATAGGGCCGTTGTTCGTAAACAGTTTGTGAGATTGTATAAAAAACGAGATGCCAGAGTAAATACCGAAATTGGCAACAACCACTGCCAACATTATTAGCGTATTAACAGCTGAGACACAAGCTTCATAAAATACTACTTTGCTGTTAGAAAGACAGTGAGATCTAATCACCAATCCATTTGAAAACTATGCTCAAAAAGGTTTTCATGTTATGTTTTCAGAATAAACTAGAGTATTGAAGGTATATAACTCCAAAAAAGTGAATACCTGTACTGGATAATAGAAAAGATCAGCATTTGACATAATAACAACATTATTGTGCATATATAACCCTATAAAGGTTAGTGTTTGTTGTAATTTAATTGTGTGTATTGTAATTTATAAACAAACAGTAAAATAATGCATATTAATGAATAATTTACTAATAAACATTTTCCTTCCTCTGTAAACATTTTATTATTGTTGTTTTATAACATCCGGAAATGTTTTAAGGAACTTAGAACATTGTTTTTTTATCGTTTGATGGCAATAGGTTTGCCCTCTATTACATACGACCTAAACATAACTGGCGAACTGTGGACCCACTGTGCTCAGATAGACTTCTACCTAACCGTTTGAGGTAAACAGGCGTCATGTTATGTTGTGCTATTTTCTCATCAAATTGAAAGATAAAATATGTATCTTTGCTTTGACTACTCCCCTTATTTATGTAACAAAGGTACTTTATATAACTTCTCATTGTGAATAGCACTCAAACTATTTCTGGAAACTTCCACTTAACCATTGAAATAAACAAACAAGCAAAACCAATAATGACTATTTTCAATGAAAATAAAATATTTTTTCAAATAAGTTAAATATCATACAATTAGTTACAAAGGGAAATTATTCTCAATTGTTTCCACCGTTTTTCATTTACCATGTCTAATTTATAAACTAACTAACTGCCTCGCAATATAAAATCAACCATATCTGCCTTGTTGTAGGGTGTGATTTCGCGTGGTGTGGTAGATCCTTGACGTCGGTCAATGACCGGAGGTATTGCAATATCTATGCAACGCTGGGCCGCGATGAAAACTATATGTTCATGCATGATGGGTGCCGGTAACAGGCTACTAATGGGTTTCGACTTATTTTATTGTTATTGAATTTTTATGTCACTGATTCTATTTAGATCGACGCGACGTGAGGTAGGTTAGTTTATCACTAACATAATGGCCTTAGTTGGCCACGCTCCATGGACCATTGCTCTATTTGGATTATAAGGTCGATCATAACAACAAGATCATAAACAATCAGTGTTCAATCAATCTTAATCAATCAGCGTTGTGCAGTTTTTGTGTTTAGATTTTTATTAAATCATAAACGGCTGAATTTTAATATTTTCAGGACTCTATTATATGATATTTATTAACTGATCCGAAAAGAAAAGTCTTAATCCTCATTCCTGCGTCCCATTTCCAAATAGGACTGAAATAGTCTAATCCAAAAATATGTAAAGTTATTCTGTGACTTTTCGACTAAAACCTACAATCTCTGGAACTAACATGTGTTAATACAATCATATTATGGTACTATAATACTTTCATAATTTTATTTTAGTTTAATTTAATGTAATAATTTAGAATATCATAATAATCGTTGTTTTTTTTTTTTTTGTTAAAATAATTTGTATGCCAATTGGCAAAACATAGCGCACTACCTAATTTTTTAAGATCTTTTTGTAATTATTACCTATGTTTACGAATAAATGATTACTTACTTACTTACAAAAAAACAAAACTTATAAAATCAAAGTCGTGGAAAACGTGATTTCCACAACCAAGACAAAAAACATCAGAATACTAAGATAAATGTCTCGTCTAGCACCCATCACTGAAATACGGACGCATACGAATGTTTTTCAAAACAAATCCATACGTAAGACGAGTATTTATCACAGATTTTAATAACATAAGATGAGACTCGCTCTGCTGTAGTCATGCAATTGTGACGTCAGAGATGGAATACTGCTTGTCACGTCAAGAATGTTACGAAGGTCTACTTTTGAATACCTCTTTGTGAAAAAGCTGGTCCGTAGAAGCAAAGTGTGTAATGGTACTTGAAACCACCATGCACTGACTATCAATCGTCCACAAAACTCAACCTACAGCAGTCCACTGCAGGACATAGGCGTCTCCCAATCTATACCACTGTCACCTTGTCCTCCACTACCCCATCCAGTCTAACCGAGCTACCTTTTAGTCGCTGTCGGTGCATCTATCTAACAGGTGGACGTCCCTCACTACTGCCGATACTCGGTCTCCAATCTAGGGCTACTGGTAGTTTGGTTGCTTTGGCAAAACTTTTGTTTAATTTCCAACACCCAAGTCTATTTTGAACCCATTACTATTATTTAGCTGCTTTTTTGTAATATTTGCGTACATTGTAAATAATTTATGTACTTATAACTCTTGTACATAGTTGCATTGTTTTATGTTACATGCTGAAATAGCTTGCGATAGGTCAGCCTTTTTGTAGTTTAATGACAACTGCCTTTCTGGTGATGAACATATAAGGAGTAACAGTTCTGGGATACATTGGGATATTTTGCTTTGGTTACATACACTTATAAGGTATGTGTTGAAATAATATCATCCTGTAATCGTCTCACTGTCGGGTGTCGTTCTCCATAAAACGATGCAACTACCAAAGATCATTAGGTACCTATTGAAAGTATTGACTTAGATTCCTTATCGCCAACTAGCAATCTTGTATTTTATTTAGTTATTTATTATTGGTAAACTAACCCAATGGTGTAGAGGGTCTTCTAGACGGAGACATGCTATCCACAGTGGGAGGCAGAAACTACAGAGCGTCACCTGCTACCATCCTCTCCTTTTCTACGTCCTCTTTCATACGTCTGACCATAGATGAATACTACGCATCTACGAGTACCTGTCTGAAGATTTTTGAAGGGTGACGCCCTTCAAAAATCTTTCTTTTGGGACTGCCCTAGTATGTCCATCTAGGGCGACTCCTTCCGGCGTTTCCACAGCAACTTAATATTTTTTTTTTTTATTTAAACTACACCATGCCATCATCATGTTATCTGCACATAAACACCCACAGTCGAAGGATCCTGTGGCTCCAACATTGTGTTTTATATCCTAGGCAACCGTTTCCGCATTGGCTGTTGCACAATAGATTATAATGGCCGATGTTTTACGAGAAAACACGTACTGACAGATTGTCGTAGGTCAGCCTTGGCTGCCTCATAACCGTGTTTGTTTAGCAGTGTGTTTACTAACTGAAGATGATAAGTGGAATGTAACTCTTCAATTATCTATAAAAATAATAGCAACTTAATTATTATTGTTCCACTACAGGGCTTTGTCATACAGAGATGGCATGAGCATTGATCAAGGCGGATTAGCGATTTTAGACTTCTAAATCACAAGTTACTCACGATATTTTCTTTTACCGATTTCATTGATGCCCAAATAAGCATATGAAGTGCAAATTCAATTTAGGTCACATTATAACTTACTCTGGATTTTACCTGTATAAGATGCCACAGCCAGCACTGTTTAGTCAATTGTATACAAGAGCCTTAAAGAGATTATTCTTCACCAACCTATTTATTTTGTGATCGTCACCTTTTTACGGGTTTCAGGTATCATTGTTCAGTTAGACAGAATTTAACTGAGGTTTTTAGTAAGAAGATGCGCACTGTAGAAAATGATTTTCCATGCTGGTGGCAGTGGTTACCTTTTTGTCGTCGTACCTACAGCCTAAGGTAACATAAAGTAGATGTTATATACCTAACCCCTTGGCAACTAAAGAATATCAATAACTACACAAGCATGTACATAAACATGAGTAGTTATCGTACATTGTATTTATCATACCTCCGACCGTCGCAATAAAATATTGTTTTCAAACATTAATGAGCAAACACGCAGGAATAGATTGCGGTAGGTCAGCCTTGGCTTTTAAGTGGTGTTTGCTTCGTCAGAGCAAAACATGGCATCTACCTCACTGCTCAAAACAACAACACACTCAAAGTCAGTGCTCAACATATTCATACTTGGAGTATTTTGAGACAGGATTTTGAAACATAATGATGGTTATGATTATGATTCTAAATGGATTGAAATAAATTATTTTGAATTTGAAACATAATACCATTTTTCAGCAAGTAATTCTCCCTAATCACCAAATTGGGAGGTTAGGTTAGGTTAGGTTAGTTATCCTTGATTATTTGGTTCTCAGTAAAGCCAAACGACTCCTATCTTATTCCTGCCTCATGAAAAGCGATGGATCGTTTACGATGGACCGATCAGGCTCAGAAGATGCCCGTTCACTCTTGCTTTGAAGACCGATTGGTAACTGGTGACAGGATTCACAGACTGCTGCTGTAGCTGGCAGAGGAGAGATTACTAGCTACATATGAAGCTAATGTTTGACTCTCTCCACACATTACACTTTGAAGTCCGACTGGTAACTGGTGACAGGATTCACAGACTGCTGCTGTAGCTGGCAGAGGAGAGATTACTAGCTACATATGAAGCTAATGTTTGACTCTCTCCACACATTACACTTTGAAGTCCGACTGGTAACTGGTGACAGGATTCACAGACTGCTGCTGTAGCTGGCAGAGGAGAGATTACTAGCTACATATGAAGCTAATGTTTGACTCTCTCCACACATGACACTTTGAAGACCGACTGGTAACTGGTGACAGGATTCACAGACTGCTGCTGTAGCTGGCAGAGGAGAGATTACTAGCTACATATGAAGCTAATGTTTGACTCTCTCCACACATTACACTTTGAAGACCGACTGGTAACTGGTGACAGGATTCACAGATTGCTGCTGTAGCTGGCAGAGGAGAGATTACTAGCTACATATGAAGCTAATGTTTGACTCTCTCCACACATTACACTTTGAAGTCTGACTGGTAACTGGTGAAAGGAATCACATCTGCTGCTGTAGCTGGCAGAGGAGAGATTACTAGCTACATAAAAAGCTAATGTTTGACTCTCTCCACACATTACACTTTGAAGTCCGACTGGTAACTGGTGAAAGGATTCACAGACTGCTGCTGTAGCTGGCAGAGGAGAGATTACTAGCTACATATGAAGCTAATGTTTGACTCTCTCCACACATTACACTTTGAAGTCTGACTGGTAACTGGTGAAAGGAATCACATCTGCTGCTGTAGCTGGCAGAGGAGAGATTACTAGCTACATAAAAAGCTAATGTTTGACTCTCTCCACACATTACACTTTGAAGTCCGACTGGTAACTGGTGACAGGATTCACAGACTGCTGCTGTAGCTGGCAGAGGAGAGATTACTAGCTACATATGAAGCTAATGTTTGACTCTCTCCACACATGACACTTTGAAGACCGACTGGTAACTGGTGACAGGATTCACAGACTGCTGCTGTAGCTGGCAGAGGAGAGATTACTAGCTACATATGAAGCTAATGTTTGACTCTCTCCACACATTACACTTTGAAGACCGACTGGTAACTGGTGACAGGATTCACAGATTGCTGCTGTAGCTGGCAGAGGAGAGATTACTAGCTACATATGAAGCTAATGTTTGACTCTCTCCACACATTACACTTTGAAGTCTGACTGGTAACTGGTGAAAGGAATCACATCTGCTGCTGTAGCTGGCAGAGGAGAGATTACTAGCTACATAAAAAGCTAATGTTTGACTCTCTCCACACATTACACTTTGAAGTCCGACTGGTAACTGGTGAAAGGATTCACAGACTGCTGCTGTAGCTGGCAGAGGAGAGATTACTAGCTACATATGAAGCTAATGTTTGACTCTCTCCACACATGACACTTTGAAGACCGACTGGTAACTGGTGACAGGATTCACAGACTGCTGCTGTAGCTGACAGAGGAGAGATTACTAGCTACATATGAAGCTAATGTTTGACTCTCTCCACACATTACACTTTGAAGTCCGACTGGTAACTGGTGAAAGGAATCACATCTGCTGCTGTAGCTGGCAGAGGAGAGATTACTAGCTACATATGAAACTAATGTTTGACTCTCTCCACACATTACACTTTGAAGTCCGACTGGTAACTGGTGAAAGGAATCACATCTGCTGCTGTAGCTGGCAGAGGAGAGATTACTAGCTACATATGAAGCTAATGTTTGACTCTCTCCACACATTACACTTTGAAGTCCGACTGGTAACTGGTGAAAGGAATCACATCTGCTGCTGTAGCTGGCAGAGGAGAGATTACTAGCTACATATGAAACTAATGTTTGACTCTCTCCACACATTACACTTTGAAGTCCGACTGGTAACTGGTGAAAGGAATCACATCTGCTGCTGTAGCTGGCAGAGGAGAGATTACTAGCTACATATGAAGCTAATGTTTGACTCTCTCCACACATTACACCACGTAGTAGCGGTACTTTCATACAAAGCTGAAAGTTTGGCTTGCCCTTATAACCTGCTACTGTTCATGTTGTTGGGGTTTCTGAACAGTCTGTTTGCCGTATGGGCTTGGCGTATCGTTGGCCTCTAAGCACGCCACTGACAGCACGTTTGTATTTCGCAAAGGGTTAAATAGAACTGTACCTGGAGTACAACCACATTTCATCGGTTATTTTTAAGTCCAAAGTTATATGGGCGAGCCAATTGCCATCAACCGGGCACAAATCAAACTCCAGGCTGTAACTGAGAAATTTCTGATAGAAACACCCTTTTAGCACTTAGCCCAATCTGGAAATTAAACCTAAGACCCCTTGACAATCGAGGCAGTCACTATGTCTCCGTTCGTTTTAAGGAACTGGTCACCATGTAAGAGTTGTTGGTTTCGGTGAATTCAGACCTTGAGGTATCACGTTACGCCTCTCTATTTACATAACAACATGTCAGCTACATAGTAACAATATTTATAATAAACTTCCGTGTTCATTGCACATTGTTTCATAGTTTAATGGTTCATGGTGAAGTAGTTGAGGTAGGTCAGCCTCGGGCTTTACTGCACTTTGATGTCCGTCGCGCCCGTTTTATGACCTGCCGCAATTTTCCATGTTATTCTAGAACAAAAATAATAGTATTTTATTGCAGTTGAAGATATTTACTGTTCGTTATTTATGTGATAAGCTATGGCGTGTCGCAAATGGTCATGGTTCGAGTTTGTATTGTTGTTTTAAAACCAGAAGTAGGTATCGGTTGGGTTCTTGATTTATAAGACGTTCTGTGGCAGGATAAATTATCTTCAGGTAGGTTATGTATTATAATATAATCATATTGGTGTGGTATTATCAATCGGATTTGGAAGATAAACCCAAGAAAGAGGGAAAAAAGAAACATAATTTATGCAATATTAGCAATTGGATTATTAGAATTTATTGTATGAGCTCATCACATATTTACTGTAGGAATAGATACCGATAAGCTATAATATTACTATCTTTGACTATTATAACAATATTAATTTCATTGTCCTGTTTCTATCCTGAGCAGATACTACAAGGCATTACATATAATCAAAAGGTTCCTTTATTAAAAAAGAGATTTCCAATTAACCTGCACTGGGCCCGAGTCGTGAATTTTATCCATCACATATAGAGGAAACCGGTGGTCCAGCAGTGGATGGTGGCTCAATATGCAACAAGGAGATTTCAATGATAGCGCGTTGCATTGAGCCAGCCCATTCAGGCAGCAAAACCTTTAATTTATTCACCAATAAACCACACGGATCGGTAAAATCTGCACAATTTATGAACAATACTGTGATCCGTCAGAATATAATATTATGTTGAATATGATCATAAGGCCACCACTGCAGACTGCTGACAAACAATTGCATAAAATAAAGATCTTCTTACCTAGCTGAATGAGGAGAGTTAGTTCTGTTAGTTTTTCTTCCTATCTCAAACACTAGAAATTGGTGAGAGGCGGACGCTTTGGAAGACCAGACTGTCAAAATGCTGATTCTTAGTTTAATTTTGATGAATAATATGATGGATAAAACTCTTGATTTTGATGTCACGGAGTGATATATAGCTGTGCGATTCAATTGTTTCGTGCGAAGCTTGCATGCATGTCGCAGTTCCTTATAGTTCCTGAAAATGTAGCTGACATTTTCATACAAAGCGAACCTAAGTGCACGTGCGTAGCTTAGCTGTGGCCTTCGTGGAACGGTGCCTTTAGTCACGGTAAACATTTGTGAGATATTATGATGACACATGATGTATTGATCCTCCCACACGACCGCTTGTGTGAAATTATATTAGTTTTAACCTGAATACTTGCGTTATTGTTCTAGCGATAGGCGAATCGATTGTTATTGAGGTAGGACAGCGTAGCATGCCAAGTATTTCTGTTTACAAAACATAAATTATAAATTCTTAGAAAGAAAGAGCAAGAGAATCAATTATTATTTAATTGTTATTTGATAATGAAAATGTCCATAGCGTTCTAAACACAAGCACGTCACTGCTGGCAAGTTTTTCTTCAAAACGGGAGTAGGTATGCGTTATTTACAATTTTTAGTAAAATTGTTAAAATTGTTGGTTACCAAGCAGAATAAACACCATGGGCCGCCCCATGGTGTATCATCTCTTACCAAGGGGTATCGTGTTACCCAGAAACTGGGTCGTGGAAATAGATAGGCAGTTGCTTCATGTAAAGTAATGAGGTTCAGCTACTTTCGGTTAGACTAGAAGTCAACCCCAAAAGCCTAGCAGTAGGTTGCCTCTATAGTTAAATGAACAAGAAAGCTAGATTATTCAATGACAATCATTAGAATCAGAATCAGAATTATTTATTCGTAAATATAGGTAATAATTACAACAAGATATTATAAAATTAGAAAGTACAAACATAAGAAGCTTCGAATGTTCACAAGAGACTTTATTGTACTTCCAAGAAATGCACTCCGACACTGCAGCCCCTCCCACACAAAATGTAAAACAATATTAGACATGACATTTTACGTAAACATCCACTTTTCGCATCCAAATCGTTTAATAACAACGCTTGCATCATTTGTTTGTTTAAGCACAATTTCTAGGAATTGTAAAACAAGTGTAAAGGTGAAAGCATACTTAAGTCCGTAGAACTTAAAACTAGATTCAAACCATTTCATTAGTTGAAACTAAGTTTAGTTTAATGCTTGAGTCTTACCTAAGTGCCGTTCTATAATACGGAGCTAAGGGCAAATTTCAGCTTACTTCGTCAGATTTATTGGGAAAAGAGCTGTTGTACGCTCTGCTCCGGTTCGGCATCACATCGGAGATCCTGTAATAGTAGAAAGAGAGAGTTAAAGATAGAGCATTTTTCATAGAAAGAATCCCAAATGGCTCGAGTTGAGAAGATGCAGTTCCAAAGTACTGTTTTTTCAACTACCTAACGTGTTGTTAATACGGCCTAGAACTTAGCTGTGAGTTTGGCATTACTACTTGCGTGCAGTGCTTTTATTGTGCGCTGATCTTTAGAACATAAATTAGGTATGCCTAACGATTTAAACTTAAAGTCTTATGTACGCTAAACCTAAATCTGTCAGTCTGACGTCATAGGTTCGGTTTCCGACTTGTTGTTTCAAGTAAGCCAGCCTAATCAGCTAGTTAGTGTACATCGTATGATTTTTTTGCCTTTTAGTGAAATAGGATATCTGGAGATTGTGTGCATAGTACACGATGCACGTGTCTACAAGCATGCACGTGTCTACAAGCATGCACGTGTCTACAAGCATGCACGAGTGACTTGTGTGGGAAAACGTGCAAAAAAATTAGTTAAAAAAGAGATGTAAAGGCACTAGAAGAATTTATTAAGGAATAGATTTGTTGCTGGGTTTCTTCCCAGCTAAAGCACAAAGAAGTGAAGATGGTTCATGTAATTTTAAAGTTCGAAAAGTATTGATTCTTAGTCTGATTTGATTAAGTATATAACTTTTATCTTGACATCTCTATAGGGAAATAACGGTTTTTCTAATGCTTTCCGCTTTTAAAAGTGTAAGATAGTTTATTTCTACTAGCCGACACTGCACTACAAGAAATAGGTTCGAAAATAGGTCCAAAAGAAATAAAAGTAAAAACTCCCATATCCTCTTACCACTTAAACCACGTAATAATTAGCCTGAACAAACACACTATCGTTTTACGACAATTCCTCGGACAATAAAACACAAGCTCCTAAAATACATCCCTAACACTTCGGCTTAGTCGTTGAGAAAAGAAACCGAAAACTTTTTTTTTTTTGTTTGTTCTTGACTGTCGGTCGCAAGCGTCTACTGCGCTGTCCAGGGTTTGATTCCCGGATTGAACCAAATGTGGTTGCGTTTCTTCCATCAGGAATTTCACAGTAGCAGTCCGGGGTATATGTGCCCGTTTGATGACAGTAGGGTCGACCCCGAAAACTTTAGACTTAGATACAACAGGTGAAATGTGAGAACTATAGTGTCGATCCTCCTCTGCCTATCCCTTCGGAGATTACAGGCGTGATGTAATTTTTATTTCCCTTCTGATAACATCTCCTTAGGTGACAATTAGGTAATTATCCAGCCGTGTGGTATCCGGCAGAGTAGAATAGAACCAACCCATTACACTCACGGGTGTCGTATAAGGCGACTAATGTCTGAGGCAGAACACCTTGCGCCTCCGTAGACCAGAGAATGGGCAGCAGCGTTTTCTGTTAGTCTTTCATCACTGCGATCTCCAATCCGCCTGCCAAGCGTGGAGATTACGGCAAATTCCTCCCATCATGGGAGAGGCTTATGTCCAGCAGTGGACGTTATGGGCTGTTGTAGTAGTTGTAGTAGGTAATTATAGTTCAATGACACTTTAAAAATGCATGAGACCGAGGACGAGTGCGTTTGGCCGAAAGCCAAACTGTGTTACAGTCTGTTATAGGCCCTTCCCTATTGTGTGGTGTGGTGTGTAATGCTGCGTGGTTTTTTACGTAACTCGTTTATTGCTTTAGTGTGGTGTGAAACGCCTACGTTAAGTATATTGCATAGTAAGGAGTGGTTTTACTGCTTACCCATATGGTATCAAAAGATACGTTAAGAGGATAGAAAACTGCATTCGTTGTAAACCTTTTTTGAGGTGTGTATCAGATGCAAGCAGCACAGGCCTCTTCGTCGTGGTTATCTTTAGAGAAGGCCTATGTCGAGCCGATGACGACTTTGTAAATAGTACTGTCTGTAAATAGAAAATATCACTCTGACCGCGTGTGTTAAAACTATGACAAAAATACACTATTTGTTTATAACATAACATAATAATATCACGCCTTGTAATCCCCGAAGAGTTTGGCAGAGGTGTTCCTAAGAAGTACACCCACATTTCATATGCAAATTGTATATTGTTTGCATATATTAATTGTAGTGCATCAAATTACGCCCTTAGTGCGTGGTCGCTTAGTTTATAGTTTTTTGCCCCTGGCCGGAGGCCTTAAATTCAAGCCATCCACAGGATTAGCCCGGTTAAGCAGAAGCCAGTCTCTATAGACTGAACTGCGAGATGCCATACACAAAAAAAAACACAACAAACTCTGCACTCGTAGCACGAAGTCCATATAAACGAAAAACAAAATGACAGATTTAAGTTTTGAATATTTTCTACAGTGCGATGAAACAAAAATAATTATCACATTTTTTCGTAGAATAGATATAGGAGTAGCGGTCATGTGTCCTGAATTTCAGTGAGAACGTTAGTAGTCATTTCTTTAACGATACCACAAAGTAGTAAAATTTTGAACTAAACACGGATATGCGCATACCAACCTTCAAAACGGAATACTGAAATCGTTTGGCAACTGAATCAGTTCTTTATAATAAAATCTAAACTATTTGTTCTAAATTTCTTAATTACCTACTTTTACAGTGTTTCAAAATGACTCGGACTCAGATTCACAGACTGCCTCGCTGGCCTGGTGGCCGCTTTCGCTACTGCTGAACATGAGGTCCTGCGTTCGATTCCCAGGCTGAGCAAAGTGTTTTGGATTGGATTTTTTCATCAGGAATTTCTTACTTGCAGCTCGCATTCAGGATTTTGCGGTTCATCCGGTTAACGGCAATATAAGCTCGCCCCCTATTGGATGTAACTTAAGGAACGAAATGTGGCAAGTTGTGGGCTCTACATCTCTTCTTAATCCTTCGGGGTGATACATCCTCTCAGATGTCCAGCATCCAGGACCCGAATCCGGAACGCGTGTCTTCCAGCAAGTAGGCGGGCTGGCGGGTAATTATCGACGCGTACGTGCGCATGCGCACGTTTTGTTGCGGCAGGTCAATAACTTGCGTGCGCGTAACACTAGCGCTGCCGCTCGGCGCTGCCAAGGAATATTGATGGTCTTGAACGTTTTAGTACTGTCTTTTACGTGTTCGAAGTGAAAAAGTAAATACACAAATATATTGAGTCTCTTCGTCTTCTTCTTGTTTGGTAACAAACAAACTAGGGCCAAACAGGTGGAATCGCTACTTGCGGCGTCTGTAGTGTGTGAAGTCCTCTTATAGTGCAGGACTGCAGGTGTAGAGCTACTTTACGTACTCCAGCTAGTGTTCCATGGTGTGCTCGGCTCGGAAGCGCCGCATTCACTCAGAATGTTGAAAGGCTTTTTAATCCACCATTTGACAAATTCCGTTTGCAATATTTAGTGCGCAATATTGTGTAAGACACTGAAAAAACCCTTTTTATGTGTTTGTATACATATAACCATATTATAATGTTATCAACATCATTATCAATGCACTAGATCTTTCTTTTGTCATTGATGTTTAGGAAACACCTGATCTTAAAAATTGATTATATTGATCCACGTCAAATTGATATGCTCATTGATAAAGAATTGTCCTCTTTTATCAACTGTTCACATCACAATGCAATTTTGCAGGTAAATGCGATTAGTTACCTTCAAATGACTTAATACCCTCACTTTTTTCTGATTTATCTTTGTTAATTTCACATAGTAACTGCAACTTTTACCTTTTAAGTGAAATCTACTTCCCTACTCTCGGGTAAAATGTTTTTAGTTTTCAAAAGCCAAGTCAGAGGCCCATGGGCGGCATGAAAACTCTGAAAACTTTCTCTATAGTTAGAGAAAGTTTTCAAAACAGTCTAATTGTAAATATTATTAGTATCAAGGACTGACCTCAGTAACCTCAATCACCCATAAAGATAAACAACTTGAATTAGAAATTCTAAAATCCTCCTGTATTATCTTACCTATCATAAATTACGTGAAATTATTCAATAAAAACGGAGTGTCGTATGTTTTGTTGCCAAAACGCTCATGACATGTGCCGTGTAAGTGACAGGCGAATGTCAGTCGTTAGTCTCTCTCGACGTCATCCGCCAACATTATAGCATGCTGTCAGTTGTCAGCAGTAACATGATGGAAAAGTCAAAAATAAATGACATAAGCTATCGAAAAGTTCATGTTTTTCCTGTTGACAGTCTTTGTGCGAAAAGCGATAACCACTTCTGTACAGGAACTTCTGAGAATATGGGTTGTAAGTTTGGTCAAAAGTCTTTATCAGCAGCGGTCTCCAAAATGTTGATAAAATTACCTCTACGAATACCTACAGGAAGTGATAAAAATAAATTTAAAAATTAAAATAATGAGGCATCATGAAATTCATGAACCATAAAATAAACTAAACAAAACACAAAAAGGAAATTAATATTAAATTACTATTTTTTAAGGACCTCCAAAGATAACCTGACCTAATTCCAAACACCGAACAAAACAAACACTGAAACGATATTTTTCATAGTTATTACAATAATATCTGCAGCACTGTATTATTATTCATTATTTTGTGTTGTGTTGTAATTACTGCGATAACGGCACATAATATATTGCTAACTCTAATAATGAATATCGTATTGCAAAAATAATAGTGTGTATTATTTTACTATTGTTATTGATAAGCTTGTGTTGTTACCTACTTCACAGCTTCACTGAAAGGATAATTTTGTGAATAATAATATTTGTTGATATGAATTAATTATTCGATAAGTAAAGCCGTTTGTAGTAACAGTTAAATAACCAGACGCTTGTGTGTTATGTTAGTTAACAGGCGTAATATGTATGTTATAAAAAGTAGATCATCTAATAACTGTTCTCTGAAATCAGATTCATATGAGGCTGTGCGATGTGTTGCCCTAAAAAACAATGTATGGATCAAGCATAAATCACCAACTTTTTATTGATTCGTGATTGTTCGAAACATAATGAAACCGTACTCATGTTTCACATTGTGTTGTTTGCATTGTGTTCACCAACCCACACGGGACCTGTGGCTATCAGCTACTAGACTAGCTCACTCCCTATCATAGACAGGTCTGCGTCCATGCCGTGAGCACGCATATTATTAGGCTGACTATGCTCCTCATGTTTCATCATGTTCATTTCAGCCTAGAAACCTCCACTACTGGATCTCACCCTAATATTGCCAAAACAACCGATCCAATTCTCCGGATGTTTACAGGGTAAGCATATAGTGGTGAAGGGCCCTTCAGATAAAATTAACAAAACAAAACAACACGCGACCGCATTATCTTCTTTAATTATACAATTATGAACAAACAAGTTGACACAAATAGTAACATACACAGTTTGCAGCTATCGGCACTCGGTAGCTACTCGCAGGAAACACACACACACACACACACACACATATTATATGAGCTAAACACAATAAATTAATTAACTACAGTCTATTACAATTCATTCCCGAGGCATTATCTCGGTGCTAATAGTAATATTGTTTATAATTAAGTTCAGCCTATTAGGTGGGTTGCAGACGAGACGATTTATTTGTAGAACCACTGACAAACGCTTGCAAAACGTTTTGTACATTAGCTTGACCACTGCCATTATCTTGTCGGTAGCCTAGGTCAATTCATTTCAGAATTTTCAATCATCGTTTACGCTGACAGAAAGTCACTTAATCTAGTCTGTCTGTATACCGATTCATGATCCAATAGGGAATTGTTATTGAGATACAAGAAATCGTTTGGATCTGTAGTTTTTCTACCGTTCACAAACACACACACACACAGTACCTACCTGGCGGTAGATCTACCCAATCTCTCAGTATTTAGATCTATCTTTTCAAGAATGGTCCCAGAGCGACCTACAAGATGATATAAAGACTGAGTATTGTATATAGAAAAAGATCAGTACCTTAGTAAAATCTGCGATAAAACTCGTAATTTTTCAACATTAACTAGGTACAGTAGCTACATTTTCCAGGATCAGGTTAGTACAGGCACAGGACGGAATTACCTTCTAGGGATTTTTCCAGGACAAAAAATCGGACACCAATTCGTCAGCAACAAACCTAATAAAATTGGTCATTTCAATTGATGTTTTTGTCCGCTGCCGTACACCGGAAGTCATGATTTAATCAGTTTAGATAATTGTACAGTTTTTAGCTGTTTTATAGCTTATCTTGTTGACTTCATTTACACCATGAGGTAATTAGTGACATAGTGACCTAATTATTTTAATTAAATTCACTTGTTACGCCTAGTATGATTGTCTAGTTTACTGAAATGTTTTATTTGGAGTAATTTTGCATGAAAACTTGCGCTTATTCTGCTTGTCGAATATTTTAGTTTTTTAAAAGACTGGGTTTCTGTTTACAATATTTTATATTTTAAGTCATAAAAACTAGTATGATGACTTCTGTATTTATTTGTTTAATGCAAACTTGTCTGCACTTTATATTAAAGAGATCGACTACGTTTGCCTTATGTTACAACGAAAATTGTTCCAAGGGCAAAAAGTAACATTCAGCAGTTTCCGAGATCGCACCCAAAATACAAACTAACGAACAAAACTACACAATCATCTACCTACAGTATCAGGATAAAATTAAATTCAGAAATCAGTCATTCCTATATATAGAAGACCTGTTATGATAGGAAGTATTTCAGGAAGTCCTCCATCATATAGAAGACCTGTTATGATAGGAAGTATTTCAGGAAGTCCTCCATCATATAGGTAGTACCTACAGGCACCACTAGCTATACTGTATATATGTTGGTTGCTAGGCCGGCTTTTCCGTAGGTACCGTACCGTAGGTACTGTACCGTAGCTATATACAGTCAACGTCAGAAGTAAAACTTGTACTGCAAAAACCGACTTAAAAAAAATACAAACAAAAAAAAACAAACAAACAAAAACGCAAAAAAGTGAAAAATAACTTTAGTTTCAGAAGCTGAAACCTTTGTTTGATTGATTTAATGTCTTTGTCACCGACTTCCGAAGCTTGATCTTTGCTCGATTGATTTGGTGTTATTTTCACCGGCTTCTGAAACTAAAGTAATTTTTCACTTTTTTGTGTTTTGCTTTTGTTTTTTTTTTTTTTTTTCTTTTTTTTTTGAAGTCGGTTTTATTTTTTTCAAAAAAGTTTTCAATTTATTTTTCCATTTTTAGTTGTTCCCAAACAAGTCGCCATTAAATTATTTTACATAATTAACAATACATGTCATGGTAATAGGCTTATCCCCAATAAATGGAACTTAACATTTATTATTTTATTTATTTAATTACAACGGTTATGTTTTAACCAAGAAGACGAGCTCGTGGCTAAATAATAACAGCCGCTCGGGTCGATCTTTAGGTTAACGTTAAGCAGTTGGTCCAGACTGTCCATTGAAGATCTTCGACAGTCGTTACAGGTAGTCAGTGGCCCAAAAAGTCTGACAACCAGTCTTACCAAGGGGTATCGTATTACCCAGTACTAACTGGGTTGTGGAGGTCAGATAGGCATTCGCTCCATGTAAAATACTGGTATTCAGCTGTATCCCGTTAGACTGGAGGCCGACCCCAACATAGTTGGGAAAAGGCTACGCAGATGATGATGATGACTGTAACTAAAACTAGAACTTAAAGAGTAAGAGATAACATACTCGTAAAATTAAAATACCAAATAACAAAGTGAAGGTTCACACATTCATAAACTCCTCTCACGAAGTCACAATACTTCTGACACGCCAATAAATTATTTTTCCATCCATCCGCAAACATACCTAACTGTCGAAATCTGGGTGTATTGTACACATCTGCGTACCCTCTCAGAGCATACAGGCGTGATGTTACGTCATGATGTTGTATAAACAATAAACATCCAAGCGATTGCAGCTATCACGACAGATTTGCCGTCTATTTTTGAAGAGTTCCGAAGATCAGCATCAAATCTTCACCAAATTAAAATGGGACCACCTCAGGAATATACTCTTTCAAATAAAAAAAAAATTGAGAATCGGTCCACAAATGGGAGAGAAATCAGGTAACATACACGACAAAAAAAAAAAAACATACACACGAACATATAACCTCCTCCTTTTTTGAAGTCGGTTAAATAACGGTCTTTACTGCTACGTAATAGAGGTTTTGATTATTTCTAATTATTGCGGTGGAAGTGCGGTTGAGTGTACCTACAGCAGCCTGTTTTGATTTCCTTGTGTGAGAGTGTGAGACTGAATAATAGGGCACGCCACGATAGTGGCGATAAGTGGGGTCTTTGAGGAGTGGCTTGACAGACGCCACGGCGTCCTTACCTTCCGCTCGACGCAGATCCTCACCGGACACGGTGTTTTCGGGAGTTTCCTGCACCGAATCGGGCGGGAGGAAACGCCCGGGTGTTTCCACTGCGAGGATCGACCGGAGGACACGATGGAGCACACGGTGGAGGTGTGCCCCGCGTGGGCGGAGCACCGCCGTGTCCTCGAAGCGGCGATTGGCGGCGGCGACCTCTCGCGTCCAGCCCTGGTGCAAGCCATGGTCCGGAGCGAGACGGAATGGGACGCCGTCACCTCCTTCTGCAAAGCAGTAATGCTAGAGAAGGAGGTGGCGGAACGTGATAGGGAGAGAACCTCACAGCGTCCCGGCCGCCGCGGGAGACGCCTCGGGCGTCGGGGGCCACCACGTGGCCCCCGGCCACCGTAGGCGCGGGCCTGTGGACGGTGGGCTATGGGCTAGCTCGCCGTCCGTCCGTCTCATGACGACAGGCCGTGTCGACGGCGCGTTCCACGCGCGCCTCAAAGAGAGTCAGCAAAAAGGAAGGGGTCCGCAAGGCCCGATGCCTGCCGGGGTTGCGGGACTGTTCGAAAGAGATACCGTGGCCCCGGAACACAAAGGGCGATGAAGGAACATGGATGGGTTTTAGTCAGTAAAAGTCTGACACTCCCTCCTGCTCCGCCTTCAGTCATTTGATGATTTCCCATAAAAAAAGACTAAATAATAATTATAATTTGATGCGGATAAGCAACACCTATATTGTGGCTTGTGCGAATAAATGATGTGGTCATTTTCTTTGGACGGTTGTTAAAGAGTTCTTATTGGCTAGCCAAAGTACAGGTATTAATTAGTAAGTATTCTACTACTTAAGGAAGAAGCTCCACGGTAGCCCGCGAAATTCATTTTTTTTTACGTTTTTTGCAATTTGCAGTCAGGTTGTGTCTGTAGATTGTTTCAAAAAAGTAATTCAATCATTGATTTAGCTAGATTAACTTAGAGGGTTGTATTGATGTAAGATTATAATTCTGTAACTACATAAGTGTTACAGCCGCGAATCATATTGTTACGAGCTGGGTACGGGATAAATTAATTACTACCGATTTAACAATTAAATAACTTTATTAAACACAAAACACTTTAAACTCAATTACAAATACACTACTGATCTCTATTTGCTTAGATATCGCACTTCTAGTTCACTTCGATTCGCTTTGTTGTGTAGCCAAAATCAGACTGCCTGCTCCCGCAAATTTTTCGAACGTTCGAGAAACTTCCACAACTTGTACAAAGTAAGTAAGTAAGTACTTTATGCCCTCGGCGTACGGTCGAAAAGTAGTTTGCGAATTTGTACCTACATCATTCGAGGTTCGTTTTACTTACCTACTACTACCTACCTACCTACTTGTAGGTACCTACTGCCGTAATTTTAGGTACGGGTACAACGTAACAATATGTTAATAAACATACAACCTGAAACTGACCTGCAAATTGCAAAAACGTAAGAAAATTTTAATTTCGCGAGCTACCGTGGAGCTTTCACCTTAAACAGTATTTTTAAATAATATGTCAGTACTCTGGAATCGGTTTGTTAGATCTTTTAGTTCATCTGAAAATATTACGCACGTGGGTTAGCTCTCTAAAACCAGCGTTGTTCCTAGTAATACTAAACCACTAACATTATGAATATGTTCCTACTCCATGATAAGTCACAGATCTCTTAAAACGACCTCTTCCCGAGTGGCAGCCATAGCACCCAACACCGAATCTTCTCCCAACTTCAGGATGACCCCAAAACGCTTTCCTACTTCTTTGATCAAAAAATCGAATTCCGACGAACATCCAAACTTACTTAGGTATATCTTCAGCAAACAGCGGAATTACGCATAACATAACCGTCCGTGACGCGTTACTACCCGCCGTTGTGTGCCAACGGGGGTCACGGGGGGCACTTAGCAAGATTGTCTCGACGTGACCCCCACCAATACTTATGAAATATCACAAGGTTACTGCGTTTTTGAGGAAGCCCGGGAGAAAGGGGACAAATGGAACGCTGTTTGTTCACCGCTTCGGGGATTACTTAATAATTAATTGGAAACGTAAGTGGAGGAATAGGGGAAATTGAATCTATTTGCTTGTTCCGGTTCAAAATAATTATGGTCGAGTTTCGGATTGAATTTTTAATTTGGATACTTAACTGAAAAATTAGTTAATTAAAGCGCTTAAGTACTTTGATATTTAACGCTAAAAATGTGAGCGAGCGGTGTGAATCTTCTTCCATTCAAGTTTCTTCCATTTATTCAGAAGCAAAAAATCGTTTTTGTTTATATAATAACTTGCCTTTATCCTTTTTATGGTTATAAGAATATGTCGGGAGTTGGCAAAAGTAGGCCACCACCTAATGAAACGTTCCAGACCAAATCGAATACCTACAAAGTCGAGAACTAATCAAATCAATGTTGTTAGTTACTAGGTCAAATCTGTTTATGCCACAAGTACTATAACTGTTACCAAGGAAAACGAGCTTATTTTCATAATAACAAACAAGTCTAAATTTACTGCAGTCATGTAGTGAGACTCGAATAAAAGGAAAAGAGACAACAATAGTGTAAAATTACTTTGTATAACAATAACAAAACAATTGGGTTGCTTGCCCAACCGTGACGAGTTGTTTGTAAGGCTCCTATTTCGCGAAATATGGACAAAATGGTGGCAATCTTTGTCCTTAAATGTAGCTTAGTTTTGTAAGAAAAGTAAGCGGATTATATTGTAGCTTGGCAAGCGAAAGTTGAAGCGCTGTCAGCGATGTCTGCTTCCTCTGAACCTTACAAACATTGTAATAATCCTGTGAATTAGTGTAGGTATAAATATAGTAAAACTTATAAGAAACCAGTCAGTTGATTTTTATATAAGTGTTTTCTAACGTAGCTCAAAAATAATAACTAGTTTCTTGACAAGCAATATCTTCTACGCAAAAAGTAGTCTCAAGGTAATGGCTGACATAAATACTTACTAAATTTCTTTCTACATACATTCGATAAACGCTTCCCTGCATAGGTAAAACAAAGACGTCATAATTGTAAGGTTCCGGCGGAACCCTAAACTAAATTGAAATATCACTATGTCGAGGATATTGTCTCTATATCCGCCATTTGCATAAAGATCCAATTCTTGTTAGACCGAAATGCATTATCCATTCTCCATCCCTTTCTGTTTTCTCATCTGTCCTATGTCCGTCTCTCTCTAACCAATCATGCGGTCCCTTCATTAATGCAAATACCGTCAGACCATAACTCATGCGAGTTACCCCAACGTAACGTAATAAAAGGCTTTTCCCTCCGTTGGCTGCAATACATTACTCGCTGACAAGCGTGCTTGCCTTCACAATTTATAGCTTCACGCGTCGATGGACAGCGTCCTGTGCGGCTGTGAACACTACCTTGTGAAATAATAAAGATGTACGATTTACAGCGTTTGAAGTTTGAAGATGTCCTTTTGACCCGATTCCACTCTAGTGCTGGTCTAATGAAAATTTATTGAAATGTTCTTCGGGAAGGGGTTGAGAGGAATCGTATCAGCTGATTTATAACTAGCCGATGGCACTTACATGTCGAAACGTATTACACAGAAATATTTAGTGGGGTACAAGCGGAAATTGGGTTCTCAATACTCAGCTCGCTTCCGAATACATTGAGACTAGTAAGTCTAAGTAATGACGTATATTGAGATTAAGTTCGATCCTACATTTGTTTAAGTCGTATCGAATGGATGAACATAAGGATAACATTATGCCTTGTTCGGTTTAAAGGGAAACAATAATAATACTTGTACAAGTGCTAACAAATTATTGTGCAGCCAAGGCAATGTCATTCCAGATACACCTACGTAAAATGTTCATGTAAAGACGCCTATGCACTATGCGACTATGTGCATTATTGTCCATGCAATCGACTAAGAGGCTGGACAATTAGCGATTATTTATTTTGTTTTATTACTTTTACCCGTCGAGGGTTTTGAATAAGGAAAATAACTAATAGAAGGAATATCAGCCTCTTTTGATTTCTGATGCAGTTACTCAAGATGATCGTAATTTGGTTCTATTTCTCTTCAAATATACTCAACCAGAAGAAGAGAGATGTTCACTGTAACAGCTCTTATTGTGAACAAAAGTGTATTGAATAGTGAGCTTTATTCAACGTGTGACCTCAGATTGTAGGAGGTCACTTTCATTATTTAATTTAAAGATGAAAATATATTATTATTGTGTTTACTTATCGGATTTAAACGTAAACTTATGTGCCATAAATATTTCTTTAATTAATTATTGTTGATATTTTTATTTTTTTATCGTTTTAAATTCTTAACTAATTGAATTTTTAAATAAAATGTTTAATTTATCGTATTTAATTGTCAATGAAAGCATATTCATTGTAATATATGACAAAACATAAGACATTTCGATTACTTACAGATACGAGTACACTAAATTTTGCTAAAAAGGATAAATATAACAGTAAACTGAAAATAAACAATATTACATAATACGAGTATACTGACCGACAATGTGTATTATGCATGTGATTGGATTATGCAATGATTCACCTACCTTAGGATAATATACAGAAGTACAACTCTACCTACAACCTTACTTACATACATAAAAAGTTCAAACAAAGAGTTTTTATTTAAATTTTTCTTTACTCTCTCATATCGGTTTAAGCTAAATGAAAGTAGCCATGTGAATATATTTGCCAGTGAGTAAGGCACTGGCGGCTGTGCACGGTGGGTCAGACCGGCAACCACTTTTTGATATTCAACTATAGTCGCTATTTCAATACACCTAGAGAGGCTTTCAGGCTGCCGCATTGATTTAGTTGTTGCCAATACGACTGCTTAGAGTGAGGTTCTGTGAAGTCAGCTCAGTCGTCAATTTCCAGTTCAGGGAAAGAGTAAATTAGTTTCTCCATAACGAAGTTCTTAGTAGCAGCCCTGAGTCAGGATTCGTGCCCGGTAGCTGGCAATAGGGTCTCCTCTTATAACATGGGACTTCAACGGAACTAGCGAATTAGCTTGCCTGTTTCGTAGAGGATTTCAGGTGTGATATTTTATGTGGTTGAGACTTGTGTTCGGTCCTTCTGTTAACCGCCTCTTTTGTGACAAAAGGTGGTGCCACCAGTGTCAATTTCAAGGTGACTTCATGATGAAGTGGTTTAGTAAGCCAACGCTTACGTGTTAGTTATGCTATACCTACGGGTCGGTGACGCCCTTTCGCTGTTAATGGATAAGCAGATTATCAGGTTACGCCACCATAATTCTTTTCCGATGTTATTTTTAACGTGATGTTTTATTTGTCCTGTTCTTTTTAGAAGTAGGTCGTGTTGAGCTCTTCAATCGATGCTCTAAAAGATTTTACTAGCTGATCAAAAAATTAACCTAACCTACAAGCCTTTATTGTGATTCTTAGTAAATTTCCTCTGTTGTGCGAATCATTAATTGGCATATGGGCATTGTCTTTTTCTTATCATTTCTTGGCTGGATCAAGACTCTATATATTTCTACGGTGTTATGGTGGCAACTGAAACACCTAATTTGTGCGTCAGAGCAAAATCAAAATCAAAATCAAAGCATTTATTTCAAGTAAGCCAGTTACAGGCACTTTTGAATTGTCGAAACGAAGATGAAAATTAAATGTAGCTACAGTCCCAGTCACAAGACATAAAACTGTGAAATTACTGTAGTTGCCCATTCCCTAGCGTAGATCTCTATGGAGAAGAACGAATATATGGTGAAGAGCATTTTAAGATTTTCTAATTCTGCTTCCGATTTGGCCCATACACTTGTTACTTATAGTTATATTTTGCAAATATCGCAATACGTTCTGTACTCATTACGAAGGTTTGAGTCTGAAGTCCATATTTGGCAGTGCAGGTCGTCGAAGTTTTCCATAGAAGTGCCTATACGAATACCTACACAAGTAATATAATTAGCTGACTAAGTAAGACTAACATTATGTAATAATTAAACAAGTATAAACATACTCAAGCCAGTTCAATGCACGAAGTATTGCAAGCCACAATAAATTATAAGACCAAGGTCCACACTTAACACTGAGTACTCGATCTAGGTCGGAAATGAGACCTAAACACAAAGTTGTAAATCGTTTGAAGTGCGCCTACTGTACTTAGGTCATACTACAAAGTGTTAGCACTGATGATAGCTCGCTCACACATCCTGCACTATCAGCACGAGTGAGCGAGATAGTACCATACTATTCAAATGTCAATGTCATCGAGAGAGACACGTAATCACATCTGAGATTTGGGATCTCGTAGAAAAAGAAAATCACGGATATTATCCCGTAAACTGTACTTTAAGTGTAGACACGTAATCATTTTGTGCCACAGTACGGTGCATCGTAGGACATAACATAACATCACGCCTGTAACCCCCAAAGGGTTGAGCAGAAGTATACCTAATAGTACACCCACATTTCGCCAGTTATTTTTAAGGCCCATGTAGTAGGGGGTGAGCCTATTAACATCAACCGGGCACAAATCCAGACTCCGGCTGCTACTGAGAAATTCCTGATGGAAAAAACCCAATAACACTTTGCCCGACCTGGGAATCGAACCCAGGACCTCATGATCAGCAGTCGCGAGACCTACGAGGCATGGCATCGTAGAAGTGGCAATGCTAGTGCCATGAACTATGTACTATATTAGAAGAGCGAATTTAAAGTTTTTAAATCCTTGCTAAACATCATTCGTAAGGCAATGTTACGAGCAGTAATCCTACTTCCTACTAATAATATTATAAATGGGAAAGTTTGAGAATGGATCTATGGATGATTTTTACTCTTTCACGCAAAAACTACTGAACGGATTTAGATAAAATTTTGCACACAGATAGTTTATGATCTGGATTAACACATGCGATACTTTTATCCTGGTAGTATGATCCCGTGGGACATTTATCGAACTCCACGCGGGCGAAGCCGCGGGTTTATACTCGTGATCCATAAATATACTATGTTTAGCACATAATGTGCAGTACATTGTTGTTGTGCTCGTACTGCTCGATGTTATGGTAAGTGGTGTAAGCAGGAGTGGTTGGGTACTGGTCGGAATATTAATGTGGTTTATATTCTAGATGTTACGTTCATATTTTATGAAACTGGGTAGGTACGGTAATTAAGATAATTTTATGGCTGACACTATGAGAGACAATCTGAGGAGCTCGTGGCTAAATAATAACAGCCGCTCGGGTCGATCTTCAGGTTAAGCCGCGCTTGCCTGGGTTAGTCTGTGGATCGGTCACCACCTATTACATACCGAGTTTCGTCCGTGCCTCGGAAGGCACGTTAAGCCGTTGGTCCCGGCTGTCAATTGTATATCTTAAAAAGTCGTTACAGGTAGTCAGTGGCCCGAAAGTCTGACAACCAGTCTTACCATGGGGTATCGTATTACCCAGTACTAACTGGATTGTAGAGGTCAGATAGGCAGTCGCTCCATGTAAGATACTGGTACCTATTTAGCTGCATCCGGTTAGACTGGAAGCCGACCCCAATTTATTGTTTGACCAGAAAATGACAAATCTTACTACTATTATAAATGCCAAAGTTTGGATGGGCGCATGTTTGTTAGTCAGACTCGCCAGCACAGCGTACAGATAGATTATGCCTTGAATAGCACATTCGATTTTTATCCCGGGAGAACGATCCCGTGGGCAATTTCTAAATTCCACATGGGTAACGCCGCGGGCATGAGCTAGTTTATACTATTCCTTCAACACCTTTCTACTTACACCTTTCCCCTTGACCCTTTACGAAGACTCCTCTAAAGCATCCCAATTTTGTTGTAAAAACACGTATACTTGTGCTTCTATCCCACTAGTATTTTTGTCATGTTTAAACCTAAAAACTCTCTTCTTCACATGAAATAACCCAAAGATAGTTGTTAACCTACAAAACCACTAAGAAACATGTTCCATTTACTTCCTCTGTCACCTGTACCTTATCTCCGACGAACACAAACCAGCTTATCTCTTGCTTGGCAACGAGTTGGCGCGATAGCCGACAAAGGGCCACTATCAGCCATATCGGGATATCGGCTAAAAGCTTGTACGCGTTATCAATCATACGAGCTTCCTTCCGTTGCCATGGTAACGGGGTACTAAGGGAGTGGTTGCTTTTGTATGGTGAATTATCTTTTTTTGTAGTTGCTTAGGTACACAAATCAGTATTTAGTAAATAGAAATCTAATTCCCAGAAAGTTACCAGTTTTTACATACATAGATCTATCTTGGTAGGTAAGTAACCTGTGCTGTATACTTAAAGATCACCGCTTCACCAATCTTTTGGCGCTTGGGCTAGAATCGTAATTCGAGCGCCAAAAAACCTTGTATCACTGTAGGTACCTATACCTTAATGGAAACATAGGTGAAGTCAATGTTGTTAATGTTCAAAATAGAACAGTTTTTCCAGTAGGTAAATGTGTGGTATCTGTCATTATTGTCTGTCATCGAGAGGTGCTACACACTTTTTCAAAATTATCTATATGTGCGAACCCAGAAATCAAACCCCGAACTTGTAATACTCACAGCCCAGTCTACCAACGTTACCTATAGTAATAAGTAAACAGCAGAGTGAACCACTGGAACCATAATTTCAATTAGTCGCGGTGGCCATTATCCTTTGTACTGCGGTAATATCATTATAAGGGTGTGCGCACACTGCCGCGATCCGCCGCGCAGCCGCGCCTCCGACTGTAGATGTAGTGGAAACATTCGGGAGCCATACTTCTGATTTATTACTATCCTCCCAAATAATATCATCCGTGAAGAGCATAGGTTACTAGACTAGTGATGTGAAGTGAAGATATTAAGTCCGGGATTTAAGACTCGTCTAGGTGACAGTATAATCTCTTAACCAATTCAAATTTTCAAGCAAACACTCTGGATAAACATTCTGCAATAAAATGCGAAAAAATAATTAAGTAGAAAGAATGGAGGGAGGTCTGAAAAGGCTAGGATGAAAGAAACAGCAATAAGTTAATCCTGGATTCAAAATAACGCGCTCTTTAATATTCCCTACCATGATTAGAGGACCAACACAAACACCCAAAACTTAAATTAAGGACCCACTTTCTTACGCTTACTTAAAAGTCAAATGAGAGGATTAAAGTCACTTCCCCCGCCACAACATCATTATCAGAGGGGTGGAAATAACGGAGTTGCTTACCCAAGACTGACATTAAATTGACTCAATTATTACTAAGACCACCATTAAATTCCGCGATAACGGAATCCCGCAATTTCCGAATTATCCCGGGAAGGCGCAGCACTAGTCTTGTTTCGCAACATCAAAAGTTCAACGTTTACAAATGTCGGGCAACGCCCTACATACGAAGGTAGTTAGCAATTAAAGTGTTCAATGTATTCATTTCAATGTTCATTATTAAAGCAAGGAAAGTTTTTTGAGTTCAGTGTGACATTTCTTTAATGGCGGCGGTTCAAATGTCAAAGTCATAATGTAAGTTGATTGCGTGAGATTTAATGGCTGGTTTTGACACGTGAGATTGGTCCTTGTTATTGTTCTTAGCTCGACTGAACTTTAGAAGTTAAAAGCACGTGATTCTGGAATTTAGTTGATAGCAAAAACCGTCGACATACCAAGGCAGATTTGAATTTAGCATTCAGGGTCACCAGAAAGCTGTTATTGATCTATTTCCTTTATTTTTGCGGTTTTTTTCTAATACAGTTCTGTAGTAATGTAAGCGGTTCGTTTAGATGACGTCACTACAAAATAAAATAAGGCTGGTGCATTATGTAATAGCATCACGGATATTGATAAGCCCGGCTTATCAAAAGTGAATGAAATAAGTTCGATGAATGAAATTTTATGAGATCTTCAAAGGCTCTTCAATCATGCGAACAACAGAGAGTAAGATTAGACCTAAAAAACCACAGCAGATCACTTTAAAATTGCGCTACCAATGGCTCAGTTCATCATAGTTTCACGAGTGACGGAAAGGTCACAGGTTCGCAGTCGCTCGTGTCGGCTGTCGCTGTGCAATCGAGACGTTACTTTGTTGGTAGATTCGGCGCTGGTACCCTTTCGAGGGCTTACGAAACTTTTCTACTTGTAGGTCAATAATACTTTGTTTACTGCCTACCTATTGTCTTCGTTGGTTGTGTCATAATGTGGGGAAGGTCATCAAAATAAACTTTAGATAAAAGTGTTCTCCAAATACTAAATAGTGAATTCGATATATCAGCTGTTTCACAAATTGTTATTTTGCCATTCGTTTGGCATTTTTCACTCAGAGTGAAACGTCAGAACACAAAATTAATCAAGAGTTAAAAATTAATTAATTGGCGAGCCGATTTTATTTTATCACTTGATGGTATCATTCAATCGATATATATAGTATCAAAGGTAACATTAAATGAGCTGATGAACTTTCAGTCCTGAGGTGTCTTGTTGCTATCGTGTAAAATGTCTGAAATCGACTTACAGGAATGATCATTCTGCATGCGCTTCCGGTGAGTTAATCGATTTTCAATTATTTTAAATTAGCACTTTTTTGTTTGGAACCTCGCCTAGAATCTTAATATCCCCATCGGCACCACTTATTACACCCCTCCGAACTACACCGACCGGTGGGTCCACCATTACAACTATTAAGAAGGAATGCTGAAAGGATTGTCATCAAGCCGTAGATATAAATTTTAATGGGCGGGCGGGTGGTCACGAGATTATGTGAATGTTCGGGGGTCTAATATACCCCTTGGTAGGGACACTGTACGGCTGGGGGAAAATCTGGATAATTCCTGACACTTTTTGAAATACTCGTACAAACGTTCAATACTCAACGAAAGTTTTATAAATTCATGGCAAAAATGTTGTTAAAGGTGATAGATTTGATGCAGATTTTTGAGTGATTTCTGACTTTTCTACAATGTCGGGTCTCGTAAGTTTTTTACTGTCAAGATTTTTGTCATAACTCCTCCCATTGTGATACCTTAGTAACTGTCTAAACAGCTATTAACCTCAGAAGAAGTGCAACAAAGACTCCATTTTTGTAAATTACTATCAATCGCGATCGCAAATTCCTAATCAAAGTGTAAGTGCGTCAATCTAATCCAGGATCTCAATATTCATAAGAAAATCCAGTTAAGGATGATCTCACCCCTTGGCGCTCATCACAGCCACCCTATCTAAGATAACGGTATCTAGTGGCACCCTGCGCTTCATTAGTTAACTAACAGCAGTAACAGCCGTCGGTTTAAATTAACCGACGGAACGGCGGCGGCGTAATGGCGGCGATATCAAACACTAGTGATGATAATGCTGGTAGATTACACTGCATTTAGGAGGGGGGGGGTGATATTTGTAAGTCCGGCGTGTATTCACAAGGTTAAGTAAGTAACATGCCGATACAAAGAAAAGCCGAAAAGCATGTTAAGCAGTTGGTCCTGTCCCAGCTGCCATTTGTTACAAGTGTGCAAGTCTGAAGACCATTAGTCTTACTAAGGGGTTGAAAATCGCGCGTAGCGTAGAGAATATTCTCAAAGATTAATGGATAAATATTATCCCATATATTATATCATATTATTACACTAGATAAGATCTAGAAACCTAATAAACTACACTAACAGATCTGTCCTTGATGTACGTTTGTGGTTGTCGTCAACAGATAATCGGGTTACCGTCCGTCCTCCCACTGGGCGCTGATAGCTCTGATCTGCCGTGCCCCTGACTTTGATAGCGTGAAAGTTTCGTCACACCCACGCGCCGTACGACAAACTTAGTTACTGGCTGTCGGGATGTTAGAAATGTGGATAAGAAAGCAAAATATGTGCGTTGTGAGAGCTGTAGCCAAATTTTATGAAATTTCCAAAAAAGTTCCGTAATAATAATTGGTCTTATAGAAATAGCAATGGTAGCGAAACTGCTAGATAGGTAGTTCTTTTTTCAGGACTATTCCTTCCAGATTTTCCCGTTTCAAAAGCCGCCGATCTTGCTCCCGTCCAGGTATATTTTCTACCTCAATGCTAACTTATTGAAATCTCACAGATCTGCCACTTTTCTTTTATTTTCCGTGCAAATTTTTTTTGAAGATTTTCCAATCGAACCCTTTGCACACCTACATACAATGTCAGTCATTCCAGCTTGTCGGGTCGACGTCGACGGCGAATCAATCGCGTTTGATGGGATAACTCGCGCCACCGGCTACGAGAATGTATTTGTGACGGGTGCTGGGAAGAGCGGAAACAGGGAAGGAGCGGTATAGGGTTAGAATTATCATTTATATCTTTTTTTATGGTCTAGAATCGGGATCAGAGTCCGTGCTAAAATTTTGTGTCATGATGTTTCTTCCGTATGATGGAATGTTCAGAAGAAGAAGGCACCTTCGGAATGGATTATTTTATTGGTACGTTTTTGTTACGGATAGATCAACAGAAGAATGCTCTATTTGTTCCTGTTTACATAAATGTATTGTATGTAATAAAATGTCATGTTATTAATGAGTCTCAAAAAATAATAAAGTCTATCATACTCTATCATAATTTTCACACATAATTTTATTTTAGCTTTGTGTTTTTATGATTCGTCGTTAACCCTTTCAGCGACGCTATTAGAAGTGGTCACACATCTATAAGCCGGCTCCTAACGACAGTACTAACACGCGATATTTCAACCGCTGACTTATTACTTTTATTATATTTTTTGCTGGTGTATGAAATACGTATTGAATTAAACACGAATTAACATTAGGGTATAATTAAAACCTTTTTACTGGGGAAAATGTAAGTATAAAGGCCTTTTATTTTTTTGTTTACTTGTGGACCGAGACAAGCAATACAATAGTAGGTACTTGGTTTTCAGACTTATTATTTGGTTTTTGTTCAGTTTGTGTTCGATTTAGTGCTCCACCAACTTGCTTTTTTCTATTCTAAATCGCTCCCGCTTCATCTTTCTCTTCTCTAACCTCATTCTTCCAATTCCCCACAAGGGCACCCCACAATCCAATTGCGACAGGTAACTGAAATCTTCAGTAACAACGTTCAGATATTGATGTAACAGTGAAAATGGCGAAAATGTGTTATTTATTCATACTAACATGCTTTGACGTATTCCTTCAGCCTCGCGCTGGATGGAAGCCGTTTTGAAGCCGGCTTATGTCTGAGTGACGTCAGCTTTGAGAGGTTAACACTTAAATGTGGGTGTTGGAGAAAAACGGCTTATTCAGGTTGTGTCAGAATCGATAATCCTTACTTAACAGCCCTCACAAGTGAGATGAAAAATAAAGGACACGCCATTTTTTGTAAAATAAATAATATATAAAACAATAGGTTTCAAATTCCACTATCTCTACAAGATAATTTCCTTTTCAAAACACTTCCTCGAAAACGGGTTTTTATCGCACTGCGATTAGGTTCAACATGCAATGTATTTCACACGGGTGCGTTTTTTTTCATTTATCCGCACAAGTGCAAAAATAAAAAAAAACACAGATAACTATACTATATACACCTAGGTATGCATAGTATAGTTATCTGTATATATGTACTTAGGTCGGTCTGTGGATGGGTGACCACCTATTACGTAACGGCATAACGTGATTTCCTCCATGCCTCGGAAATCACGTTATGCCGTTGGTCCCGGTTGTCATTTGCAGATCTTTGACAGTCGTTACAGGTAGTCAGTGGCCCAAAAAGTCTGACAACCAGTCTTACCAAGGGGTATCGTATTACCCCCAGTACTAACTGGGTTGTGGAGGTCAGATAGGCAGTCGCTCCATGAAAAATACAGGTATTGAAAGAAAGAAAGAAAAAACATTTATTAACCAGCACAGGACAAACAAAACACAAATTAAAATGGTTAAATTAACAGTACAGCTAATAAAAAAAAAATTAAACAAAGAGAAAAATGAAAAAAAAAACATGAAATTAAATTGGTCTTGTACTAAGCCAAAAGCCCCTATCTCAGCATGGTGCTGTAACATTTAAAAAAAAAACGTCACAGCGCTGGTGTTCTGATAGGGCCCAGAGTGATGCCACGGTCAGACACGGATAATATAATAAATACATAAAGTGTGAACGAAAAAAAAAAATACAAATATGGGTAGAATAAATAGAGAAAATAATAATTACATCTACACCCCACGTAACCACTACTTTACTCTACTTTACTTTGTTTGGTATTCAGCTGCATCCGGTAAGACTGGAAGCCGACCCCAACATAGTTGGGAAAAGGCTAGGCAGATGATGATGACAGATAACTATACTTACTTAAACGAAGTTCAAATCGGTTCAATGCCTATAGTCGGAGGTGAATGTTATTTTTTTTTAATTTCGGCACAGCAATATTAATGCGTCTTTATAACGTAAATATTTTTTGAATATTCAAATTGTGTTTATAAATAGAATATCATAGATAAACATGATTATTTAAAACTGATATTTACTTTTTTAAACAAATTAACGTTTATTTGTGTTCTAAATTAAAAATATATAAATTAGACTGTTTAGCAGCTTCATACCTTTGCTTCTCCTTCATTCTGGCGAAAGCAAAGCGCGGAAAATAAAATAAAATTAAAATCATAGTTTCCTAATAATTCATGACAAAAATATTTTTTGTATACAACACTATTTTTAGTCGTTAGTACTAGACGCCCTTAAAGCAATTAAAACGATTCAAAAATAGGTTACCTATCCATTTGCATCCTAATTATATTTTCGCGTAACATTATTTACGCATAACATATTTTTTTAAGCATAATTTCTCTAATCGTAATAATGATTAAGCATAACATTCTTAGGAATAAATTTACTTACGAATAATGATATTAGAACATATTTTTTATAGGCATAACAAAGAAGCATATAACTCCTAAAATGTTAGACACACTCTTAATGAATATACCAATTTATTTTGACGATTAAAAAAAATTTTTTTCTTCTGAATTCTTAATTCTTATTTCTTCTGAAGCAGGTAAAACATAACATATTTGTTTTGAAACTAATTCATTGTGAACATATGTGAGTTTTGTCCCTGTAAGAAGCATGCAAACAAGCATACACCATGCATGCAGCAAGCAAGCAGCATGCAAACATGTAAACAAGCATACATCATGCATGCAGCATGCAACCAAGCATACACCATGCATGTAGCAAGCATGCGTGCAGCAAGCATGCAGCATGAAAGCTAGCATGCAGCATGCAAGCTAGCATGCAGCAAGCAAGCATGCAGTATGCAACATGCAGCAGGAATGGTTTCTGTCACGGCTCGGTTAAAACCACCTGCTCCTCAGCTGGCGGGCCGCCACGCCCCTCCGCGCCTACGCGGGCTTAGATAACACTCTAGAGGTAGGGCAGACAAGACTACGTGGAGTCGGTTTTGCAGCGATTTGTGTCTGTCACTAACTTTTGTAGCACCACTTAATGAATTTTTTATTCCAATAAATACGTAAAAACAACTCAAATTTGATTCCGGTATTTATATTAATTGTATGCCTAAATACTATTATGCTAATAATCATTATGCCTAGTAACATTATGCGAATTCAATTTATGCCAAAACCAATTAGTTTTCAAGATGATTATGCCAACATAAACTGTATGGCAAAGTATTATTATGGCAAAACAGTTATGCCAAAGTATATTAGGAAAAAGAACATTATGCAAAAAGGAGGGATCTTTCAAAAATAGTGTTTTATATATATATAGGGTGTAAACAGACTTACCGCGAAGCCGTCAACCAAGCATTCTGTACATCAACCTAAGTAACTCTATTTAAAAATTTTTGCTGGGATGACTTTTTTTTTTGGGTGAAAAATCACGTTTTTCCGTAGGACTCAATGAAACGCACTTAAAACATTGTGCTGATGGATGGATTTAATAATACGGGGGCCGTGAAGGTGTTAAAAGTAAAAATCATACATTTACAAACATATATTAAAAAAAAAAACTTGTGAAAAACTAGGAACTTTGACCCCCAATATCTCCGTAACTAGAAGGTTCCCAGGTATGGTGTAGAACAAAATAATTATCGTAATAATGGGGAGAACAACTCCCTTTCGGCTTCGTTAAGAGTCTTTTTACACCCTTTATGTTTTTTTACAAAAGTATATTTAAAACGTCGTTTGATACACGTGGACATTTGTTATTGTAGTTCTCGGCTCAACACCCGAGCCGGGATACAATAGTATCTATCAGAAACCAATAAGTAATTATCCCTCTTCAACACAACAAAATTGAAGGTTCGCCACAAAAAACAAGCCTGTATGTACTTCCCGAAACGTGGCCGCACAATAAATGTCCAATTACTGAAGTCAGAAGTTTGCTGAAAGCGATGCCCAAAAACAAACGAAGCCTTCAGACAAACGTTATGAAAGTTAATAACTACTGCCGGAAGTTACTGAAAAAAAAATTACTACGTGTTTCCTTCGCGTGCTGCCCGGACGTAACGCGGGGACACTGGCGGACAAAATAATGGACACGATAAAGTTTTTTTTGGTGTCCATATTAGTTTTGGTGTCATAATAGCTTTCTACCCGACTACTGTGGAGCCCAAAAAGAGGGTCATGTTGTCAGTTGGTGTAGATTGTTGACTGTAGAAAATAGGTTTTTTTACAGATCATCTAATCCAATTTATGCTTTCCAAACTTCTACTTCACTCTTCGAGAAACAAGAATAAACTCACACTTATTTTGAGATCACTCAATACAACGATATGCTATTTTTTTCGACTTGCCTATCAACAACTGCAACTTTGTCGCGACCATAAAATCGAACAAAAAACACCACTTCTCTGAAAGTTTCCGGTCGGAAGTAAAAGGCCTTACACTGTAAGGCTACATTTAACAACAACAACAGTACACACATTAACGTTAATAAAGTGTCAAGGAGCTGTGACGTCATCAGCGAGATTTATCTGCGAGACATCGGTGATAAATCTTTAGCAGAATCTTGTTCTCACTGTTTTTTGTTTCAGGATGAGCGGTATTTAAGCGGTAATCGTCTCTTGGGATTTTTAAGTATTTTTGTTGTAAGAACTTATTGACAAACTTGACATTTATTGATCTTCTTTTTAAAGCAACTGATATTTTCGTTTTTGTGCGAACAATTGGGGCGTTAAACTAAAATGTTATTTTGGTTGCATTTTATTTTCTTTAGAAATTTTAAGAAATATAATATTGCCACTTCTTTTATCTGCAATGACAGAATAAACCCCTGGGTTTAAAGCTACTAAAATGGGTGGCTCGCCATTATCTGCACTCTGCCGTCAAAGCCTCATCGACAAACGGCAGGATACAGGTGATGTTAAGGAAACCGGTTGCTCTGCGCTTTCCCTTTTTTGTAACTGGGACGAGTACTGCTCTGGGCTTCGCTGAAATAAAGATCGATAACGACACATATGATTACATACTACTTGCTTACTTACTTGTATATCATGCTAGACTAATTTACACTAAAGTACAGTGTTCTTCGAAGATTTTAGGTACCTTCGTCCGGTTTATCAATCAAACCTTGCTATCAATTCAGCTGACTGGTAAAGTTTTGATGACAGGTATCTTCGCAAATACCAAAAAAGAAGATGCTATGAGTTTAGATTAGAAAGAAAAACGACCACATCCGTTGTCAGTAACAAAAATAAACTTTTTTTAATTTCCCCATTTCCGTTTCCCCCAGTGTACCGCTACAGGGGCTGTAAACAGGCGCGCAGCAGACAAACAAATAATAAGGAAACTACGCCGAGCGTCCCGCTGGGTAGTACTGTTGTACTCCTTCTAATTTATACCAGCCTAGTACTTGTATTGTACGGCGATAATTACACAGTTAAAATTATGCATATTTTGTTTTATTTTATGTACGCATACGAGTAATTAAAATTCGTGCTGTGTACTGTTAGCGTTTTGTCCTACTTTGTGTTTTTATTTTGCCACATTGTTTAGCATACACAAGTCGTGGAAATAATAAAGCTAAAAGCGCCATATTTCTTGTATAACTAGCCATATAAGTGATGAAACTCCACTTAGATATTTTCCAGGTGCTGCACTGCAACACGACGTTATCTTAATGATTTTCCAATGAATGAATTAGGAAAAAGTTATTAGGATTCTTGGCTACCAATCTATTTACCTAGCGTGGTGATAATGCCAACACTATCTAACGTGACTCGTGTTGTAGATAAGAATCACGGTTCCTTTCCTTTATTCCATTCCTCGACTAACAATATTAATCGAGAAATAAAGGATTGTTATGTCGATGTCGTGAAGAAAATGTGTTAGCAGTGTGTTTATAAGAGCTCAAGCAGGCACGTTACTTTGTACATCGTCATCTGCCTAGCCCTTTTCCTTTAACTATGTTGGGTCGGCCTCCAGTCTAACCGGAAGCAGCTGAATACCAATATTTTACATGGAGCGACTGCCTATCTGGTAATACGATACCCCTTGGTAAGACTGGTTTTCAGACTTTTTGGGCCACTGACTACCTGTCAAAGGTCTACAAATTACAGCCGGGACGTTGGTTTCACGTTGGGCTTAACGTGCTTTCCGAGGCACGGAGGAAACTTAGTATGTAATGGGTGGTCACCCATCCACAGACTAACCTAGGCAAGGGCGGCTTAACCTAATGATCGAATCGAGCTACTGTTATTATGTAGCCACGAGCTCCTCTTACTTTGTGTATGATATACCTTAATACCAATCCCCAAGCACTGAGCAAGCTTAGAAAAAGGAGGCCTACCTATATACCCAACAGTATGGATGTGTCCGGGCTGAAATGATAGAGTCGATCTCATAAAGAAAATCTTTGATAGTCAACCCAGCTGTGTTTTTAGCTTCTTTATCTATTCACGCCCATATAAAAAGATAAATAATAACATCCGCCAATCAATACGTACGTCAGCCGATGGAAATCGGGCGCGTCCACAAAAACACGCCATGTTAACAACCAGCAGAAAAACAAATACTTAAGTGCTGTTAACTGCGGTTTCCCAACACATTTGCAAGTTTAATCGACGCAAAATTGCAACGATTGTTGTCTAAGTTCACGTAAACAGGTAATAAATTGTAATCAAGCTGGAAGTGGGGTAAGTCAGGATATGAAGCGGGGCCGGGTGAACAAGTTGAAGCGTAAACTTATGAGGATCAATTATAAAAAAAATGCAATTATTTTAAAAATAATGCATTTATATTAACAAAATATCTCTCCTCTCTTTCTCATGGCACCTCTTAAAAAGGGTCCCCCATTTATCTCTTAATCTATTTGAAATGCAAAATCTTAAAAACAAACATCGTTCATGATCAAAGAAACTAGTATTAATCATAGTTAGTATTAGTTAGTAATGATCATGTCTGCTGATGACGATGGCGATGATCACAGTAAGTAGCTAACAAGATTCTTTTCTATTATTTTAGTAATTCACGTTCTGCCGTTCTGAACAGGACTTAAGACAACATACGATCCTTAGTGTAAATCGCTACTGCTTATGAATTAAAACCCTATCAAATCACAGTAGCAAGTAACTGTTGGTTGTCATGCGAGTCGTCGAAACAATTGCATCGCTGCACCGACTTGCGTCACCGTTGCAGTTGCCATGCGCGCGCGCACCCGCACGTAACCGTGCCATCAGCGAGACTAAAAAATAGGCAAGCAGGGCTGGTAGCACTTCTTTCCATTTTAGAATATACGTTAGCGTTAGCAGCCCTACCTACTCTGCTGGGAGACCGGCCCTGCCTCTCTGAGACGTGAACTGTTATCCGCCACATGAATCAAGCGCTGGTGGATCACATATTGTCTTCTTATGTTTGTTTCAGGACAAACCGGTTTCCTCACGATGTTGTCCTTTTTCTTTATTATTTCTTCTTCTTCAACTCGCAGGGCAGGGTCATCATCTAGAACACTTGAATTTATTTTATCTTACTGCTACTACCTCAGACCAAATAAAAAACCTAAAGTTTTTTATTTGGTCTGAGGCTATCATGCAGATTGGACTACGTTGGACTCCTTATGTCAGTTGGCGAATATTCGGCTGCAGATTTACTGCCTGGCAAGAGGATTAAGTACGTCAAGCGAAAACTACCTAAACAATCTTACAGATTTTCCCATGTGATAGGCAGAATACACTAAACGACACGTGTTTTATTATTTACATAGGTAGTCCTTTTGATTGATCCACGTTTATGAATCCATTAAGGAGTAATGGGCTAGTTCCAAGTTACACTTACCTAAGTTCAACTTATTCGTAGCTCAACCTCCACCTGTTTGGTAGCCAAATATAAAGGTCAAAAGCAGACCCCGGACCTCTGCCCACCCCATAATCAAAGTTTACTACAAAGATAACCTCTTTGATGAGCTACTAAGGTACAAGGTGACCTTATGACCCATAATGGGGTCTTTAAGTCACAACATCGCGTGATCCTACCCTATGTGTCACTTTTCATGTTAATTTTAACCACGGTTTGAGCCGCGGTTCTTTTCTAACTGGCGATAATGTCTGATTGGCTGACAGGTTAATTTATTGCTATGTATATGTTATCTTTTTTATTGCAGTTTACTGGCGTATATAATGTATATTTAGATATACAGTCGCATTTCTGTTTAATAGTTGTAAAATGTTGGTTTTTGTGCTTTATTAGTGGAAAGTTTCGTTCTAAATTAATGTGTTTTTTCCTGATACGTTTAATTTATTATTCTGTTTAAAATATACGGTAAAGCATTATACTTTATTAGACATTGATGTTCCTATGGAACACATTTTGTTCTGAATTTTTTAGTATCTTCTTATCTATCTATCTTAGTTATGTACTTTTCTCCTTCATAGGTAAACATTATTCATAGCACCTTTAATGAATTATATTAGTAATAAATAATGTCGAACATACATAATGACGACACAAGTACTAGAAACGAGATATATTATTGCACGTGACAAAGAAACGTTGTTTATTTCTTTGTTATTTACTTCTCATTAATTAATGACTGGCTCGCATACTTTAATTAAATATCCTTTAATAAAGGTAAGGGCTATTCTTAGATTTTCTTATTTATGGAATAGTTTAGCGTTACTTAGAGCAAAACAGTGTGGGGCAACTGGCGCGGCGTGTCCTAGAGAAACAATTAAATAAATGTATAACATAAATACAACAATTATATTTTTGGATTGCGTTATTTAATGAGGTTACCTCCTATTTATGCAGGAATTTTGCAGTTGATGTTCTGATAAAGTTAAGCAATCTTTTCTCCAATCTGTTCACAAAGTGTGGTGGTTAGGGATTATGATTTCTTACGACTAGTTATTGAACAGAATGCTTCTAAAGTTCCTTGTGTAGCCCAAAATAATAACATATGAAAAACTACAGGCTTTTCCGATGAAAAAGAAGCAAACTTTTCCCTTCGCGACGTATCTGTGTGGTTTCGTCCAAACTACCCGCAATTTCCGCCGCACATAACACTAAAAGCAACTTCTGCTGATAAATGGCCGCACTGTCCAACTGAAATATTTTCCGAAATATTTGCCGAAATGCCGACCGCATATCCTATCACAATGTCTCACGGAACCCTAAAACAATAGGCCAAACTTGAAGCTCATAAATCCTGCCGACTATTGTTACCAAAAAACAAAGAGAATACAGCCGTCTCTTTCACACTTTACATAAACGTATGTTTCTATCCCTCTCTAAAGCAGTTACTGCGACCGTTTCCGGTTGCCTAAGACTTAGATTGCTCGTATGGTTAATCGAGCAAAAACTAAACTAATTTCGATGTTATCTTTCCAACTTCATATTGTTGTGGATGTTTGTTTTATTTAAAGAATGGATGGTGTGTGAAGTTTGTTTCGTTTTCATCGTTCAAGAATATTAAAGCCGTCTAAAATATAATAGTAATTACGTGGCTGGTTCTGTATATTTATCATGCAGTCACAGTCATAATATCTGTATGTAATAAAATAACAATAGGTACTTGAAAATATTAGCAATATTGAACGTCGGCGTCGTCGTTGCCAAAAAAATATGTAAATCTGACCAGTACTTCACAATGATTCATAAATAAACTAAATAAGCTTTTATTAAAAAGAAAAGAAGTAGGTTTATCTATCAACATTGAACGCGTATACATTTGTGTCCGTGCTATTAACCGTTGGATAGTTCTCTCGTGAGGAGGCGAAGCTGGGCTGCTGGCTACAGGATCAAGCCATGTCTGTCATAAAAATGTATTGTCACCAGAAATCTAGGTGTGTGCAACCGATTGAGTTGAAATTAAATTACATCCTACTAACCAACAAGTCAAGTTGAATAAAAGCTTCTAAAATACAGGACCTAATTTGGGAACATCTCAATATTTCGCCCTCCTGACCTAGTCAAAAACCCCTGCATGTTTTGCCTAGAGAAATGAAATAGTTCCACTATCAGAACGACGTGTTATCGGGACGTGCATCAGCCGGCACGTTCATTTGTTTCGCTGATAACCATCCACCGGTGGCGGTGGCGGGAAGCGTGCCCATTGGTATAGTGTTCTTTTATTTAAATAAAAAAAGACCCTGGACCCTCTACGGCTGCCGTGGGTTGTTCGTTGTCACAAACACTAGATGACATCTAAACGAATGCCCCATATTGGAAACTTGGATCGACCCTTGGCTCAGCTCACGGAGATAGAAATTGAACCGTGCGATTTTATGCAGATATGCTTAAGCAATATCCATTTATGCCTTAGTTGTAGCCACTTATTATCTTGCTGAATGGTTAATCTCATATTCATTGCCATATCGCTCGTAAACAACACTTTTTTTTAAAAAGGAGTTCAATTTATTTGATGTGTGTCTAACACTTTGAACAGCCCAGTCTATTGTATTTTGATTTCAATCACACATAAATATCAGACAAATTGTTTCTAAAACCAGCGTTCCGGCGCATAGGCCTGTAATTCGTGAAATGATTAGCATACGGCATCTGATGTGTTGATAAATTGCATTACCCGGCCCAGTTGCTCGGCACAAAGGTGTGAGGAAAGTGGTCAGCGGAGTGTGTCTCCTAGTGGCGGCTGTGGGGGGTCCGGACAGTGCGGTATGTTGAAAATAACATAACATTACGCCTTTTAACATTTGAAGGGTTATGCAGAGGTGTACCTATAGTACCTACATCCACATTTACCGACAAGTTATTGTGATGTTCTATATTTCTCATACTTTAGGACGCTAGTCTATTGCCATCGACCGGGCGGAAAATCAGAGTCTGGAGGTGTTGTTACAGATAAATTCCTTTTGGAAAAACCGTATATCGCTTTGGGAATCGAACCCCTTTAAAACTCCACCATCCAAAATATTTTGAAAATAATGAGTTGTTTAAAAGGTCATTTAGGTACGTTAGATGACTTGTCAAAAGGATCAGGATGATCATAGCATTTAATAATTTATTTTAAAGTCAATTAGAAAAAAATTAAAATAAGTCGACTACGAAGTGAGAGATCAGTTTTATAATGTGTTCTCGTCTCGTTCATTCCACTGTCCTTCCGCAGTTAATGTTTTCCGGCAATGACAATTACTAATTGAATTTATTAATTGTGTTAGCCGGCCTAGTTGTTAAACTTAAACACAAAGCTGTTAGGAAAGTAGTTAAGTAGCCAGTCAACTGTATCTCCTGGTGGTTGACCATGGCTGCAGTGCAGTCGGTAGACAATTATGGGTGATGTGACTGGCTTTGAAAAGTATCTACATTGTTAGAAGAATAGTTGTTCTAAATGATGATTATAGGATTGTGAAGTCATTGTTACTGGGAATTGCACCATTTTGTATGCTGATATTATTGTGCACAGTTCCATGTAACCTACTCAGGATTAGTTCAGACACGATGTACTAGACCTGGTACCACCAATTCAGTACATGATTCTACCCCACCTCGCGTTGAAATTATTCGTCGAATCATCACTGCTAATCCTCTCTAAAGGTTTGCCCCTTCTATCATGTATAATGGCTACAACTTTTCACCTGGACTGGTCCTTACCAGCGATAATAAAAAGACGAATAGTCACTTCTTAGTCGTGTGTGTCGGTATTGTGTTTCCAACTCCGAACACTTATGCATTATCAAGCTTTTCAAGCCCTTGTTCCTTTAAATTCAAAACCCCATTACTCACGACTTACGCACGCACGCAAAATACGCGCTTTGACGTGGAGTTGCGGACACCAGCACGTTATACAATACTCACGAGTTATCTCCACCATATAAAGAGCTTACTTTATAAACCTTTTAGAACCAGCCTTGCTTACAGTATTTAGTACATGAGATGGTCTCGCATCATAATTAACTGCGTATAATCCGGCCAAATTGTGTAGCAGGTGATGTCGTTACGTTTTACGATAACCGCGCGGCATCGTGTTCCACCGCTGCTGGAGGCGCCATGACTATACGGGAATGAGATAATGTCATTTTGGTAATTGTGTTGTTATTATTATTTAGGTGCTAATTGTGTTATAACTGTCTCCTTGGGCTATAATGGTCGACAGTGCTACCAAAATCCGTGAACCCATAATCTCTTAACAGGTTGGGCAAAATGTTTTTCGGATTTTCCTTAAAGAATATCTCAGTAGAATCACGGAGTCGGGAAATAGGTATGATGCCTCCAGGCCTCGGAAAGCACGTTATACTGTTGGTCCTGTACCTGATGACTCTCCGGTCGTGTCGACTGCGGCGCCATGGACTGTGCAAGTAGGAAAAGAGAGCCACTCGTACACACTATAATATTTCCTGTGTTGACGGCGAATCTCCGCAGAGTAATATCTCCGCATAGTCGAAATTCGGTCCGGAGTACTTTAACTACAAACTTGATAATAAATCACCATTGTGGTTACCTATCCAGCTTTATTCTAGCCACCATGGATGTCGAAAGTGGCACGTAGGTAACCAAGTATGCAAAACCAAGGTGCGTCAGGTAAGTTTTCTCAGAAAGATGACTAAATTCCAGAAAAACTTCCAAACAAACTTTCCATGGAACCCCCTTACAGGACAAATCCTTTTTTTGCGCTCAGTTTCTTTGAAAGCTTGGACACCATACAAAATAAACATAAAATCAAACGATCCCGAAAGTTTTCCTAAGCGAAAGATATAATATCGTTTAAACCGCTTATCAGCGACACATATCAAGAAGCGATGAGCTGTGAAAACGCTTATAAGTGATGTTTCTCTGCACTTCAGAAGATCGGCTCCAGATTATAATGCACTTTGCATAACTTTTCTATAAAGATTAGTTTACATTTAAATGAGATTGTAATTAAATGGTATTAATTTAAATAAGACACGGTCGTTAAAAAAGCAATTTTCATCGTTAGCTGCGTGTTGATTATAATTATCTCTTTCCATAAATAATTTGTAGATTATTTTCCTGTTTTTGTTGTCAGGTCATCAATCTAAGACTATTAGAGGTCGTAGCACTACTTACATTTCATCGAGGTTTCTTATCACCGTATTTTTTCTTCCATCGAGACATAAACTGCCTCATAGTCCTCGTGCCTAGGCGATGGCGCCGTAGACATTGCGAAATTTGCGTCTCATGGATTGCAGAAGTGCGACCATACCCACATTTTCGGCTACTTACAGCTCGCTATTGAGTACCCAGCTTTAACTGATCAGCTATTTGTTAGATTAAAAAAATAATTTCTTTTACCACCGAGGCCGTAGGTACACTTACCAAACAGAATTCTATCTCGAAGCGTCTATTCAAGACCTCTAACACTACTGACCTCTGCACAAACAATACACAATTTCTCCCAACCTTGTCTGACGCAACTGTTCGCACTTTTCCATCATGTCGCCTCATTATACTATGAAGCCGAGATACCAATAGCATTACTTTATTTTCTTAGTTTCGCTTAGCGCAGCTCTGGCGGAGAAAGGGCTAGCGGGGCCTGGGTTTTTTGTATGGTTTGTACTTACTGAAAAGCGAAAGATATGTGCGAGGAATGTGTGCAAGGGATGTGTTCAAAATGGTGTTGGGATGGAGCTGAAAAGAAGGAACAGTAAGAGCTCAAAAGAGTCCGCTTCGCAATTCGCGCCTCTCAGCAACCCACCGATCCATAGCTTCGCTATACGCACTCAGCCCCGCGTAAGCCTCACGCACAGCAATGGTGGAAAACCAGCCTAAACCAATTTGATTCGTAAATCATTGTTCAGATGCTGTGTTATTATAGACCATAGCTTCATCTGTCGATCGGCCATTTGCATTAATTAGTCGACAATTACGGCGTGCTGCTGTAAACCGATGTTTTTGCTTGATTGTAAAAAATGTAGTGTGAATTAATTGATGCTTGCCGATATAAATATGTAAGTGGGTTGTGTTGATCACGTGAGGGTGTTAAGTGGGTTGAATTGATGCTGCTTAACGAGTTACTTGTATTAATTTTGGTTTTTAATGTATATAGGAGCAAGCTAAACTGTGTGGTACTTCCTAGTGTCGTCGAGGACGAAATAATAGCGTCGAAGAAAAGATACGAACACAGAATGCCAAGAAAAGCGTTTTCCAATCAGTTCTAACAACATAGTGTAATATAACTAGCTGATTATTTGATCTTGTGTGTTTTATTATGGAGTACCTAGACAGATACTAAAATTATAATGATAGTAGTAGTCACAAGCCCGAAAGTCTAGCCTCCTCTCCATGATGCATCCGGTTACTCTGGAAGCAGACCCAAACATGGTTGGGAAACAGACGCACGTGCTGATGAAGAGGTGGTGTCTCTCGTATTTCACAAGTCTCTATCATGTGCTCTGAGTTATTATAGCACGTATTTATGTATGTCCAGTATTGTAGTTCTTTTGTTTACAGTGTACACCCACGGATTTAGCCGCGAACAACGGGTTCGGGTCGGTGCTGACCCAGTTCCGGGCGAAGGTCCCGTGAGTTACAGCTTGCAGCGCGCAGCGGTCGCTAATAGGTTTATTGCTTTTCGTTGAACATTATCATGTGCGATAAATTGATTGCCTTGAAGCGCTTTTTGTTGGAAAATAACGGTAAAATTTGTTTGTTAACTCGCAAATTCTAGAAAAAATCTGCGGAAAACGATTAAAGGACAAAATGACGTGATGAAATCTGTGGAAGTCTTAATAATATCTATAGACAAATTCTTCAAGTAGTGATTGAGTCTGGAAAGCCAAGCTTTGAAAGAAAATGCGACTTTCCATTAGGAGAAGTTTTTTTTAATGATTTTGTTAATAAATTATAAAATCAAAATCTTACGCCATCACATTATGTACTGACTATCTTCATAATAACGATAAAATTTATTCTAATAACTCATGTCTCCAAGTAATCCATCCATCCATTCATCCATCCATTCATTCATTTTTTTTTGTCTATCCATTCATTAGCAACCGAAAACGTAATACAACATACTGACGACACATCACGTGGGACCTTGCTCGAACACTAACAAACCTAGTTTAGTTAACCCTCACTTTACTTACAAAAATATAACCCGCGCCATTGACGCAAGCACACTATATTTAATTAATAACAAACCAGAGCGACGATAAATTAACATAAACAGGCAATGTTGACAATATATAATACAGTATTTATGAATGTTATTTTCTTCTTGGATACCGGTTATAACTAGTTTTTATATTATCATCCTATATTAATAATTGTCCTGTCTGATATGGAGCAATGTACGCTTTATCTTACACTAGCGACTCGCCCCTGTTTCGCACGGTTTTCAACCGACTTCCAAAAAGAGGAGGTTCTCAATTCTGTGACTGTTTTTTCGTTTTTTTTTTGCGTTTGTTACCTCAGAACTTTTGACTGGGTGAACAGACTTTGATGATTTTTTTTTCATTTGAAAGCTGGTGCTTCCCGTGTGGTCCCATTTCAATTTGGTGAAGATCTGATGCTGATCTTTTGGAGATATACAATGGAACTCTTCAAAAATAGACGGCAAATCTGTAGAGATTGCTGGAATCGCTTGGATGTTTATTGTTTATACAACATCATGACGTAACATCATGCCTGTCTGCTCTGAGGGGGTACGCAGATGTGTACAATACACCCAGATTTCGACAGGTTTAGGTATGTTAAGTTCCATTTATTGGGGATAAGCCTATTACCATGACATGTATTGTTTTTTATTTGAAAGGATGTACTTCAAGGGTAGTTTGATGAGAGTTTGGTTAGGTTCTGATTATGGGATCCATGACAAAGTAACGGAACTCCTCAATTCTTATGAGCAAATTAACGATACTCGGCCGAATCTTATGTAAGCTATCCGGATATTTGAGTCACCTACCGTAACGTCGTTATGGTCAAGTTATTGTCGTAGTCGAATATGATGATCAGTGGAACTCCTGAACGGCATACAGTAAGGGTGCGATCTGTGGCAGAATTTCTGTCTTAAATTGCTTACGTTCGTTGATATTTAATGTAAAATAAATTCTTGGCAAATAATGGTTTGGAAACAACTAAAAATGGTAAAATAAAAAACTTTTATGCAAAAAACAAATCCGACTTCAAACAACACAAAAAGGTGAAAAAATACTTCAGCTTCAGAAGCTTAAGAAGTCGGTTAAAAAAAAACTAAATCATCAAACAAAGGTCACCGACTTCTGAAGCTAAAGTTATTTTTCACTTTTTACCCGACTGCGCGACGCAAAGGAGAGTAATGTGTTTATCAGTCTATGTATGTATGTTTGTTTCTATGTGGCGTTCTAGAGACCAAATGCGTAGGCCGATTTTGATAATTCTTACGTCAATCGATTTGTCTTAACCTTGCGAGTGTCATTAAAAACATAACAGTAATCAAAATTCACCACAGCGACAACCAGACGCCATACTGTCAAAATGAAAAAAAAAAAAAAGTTGATGAACTATGTCAAGTGGGGTGTCATTGAATAGGTATTTTAAAATCATCTTTAGGTTTCATTTATAATTTTTCATTATAAATAATAGTTTAGGATATATAACGATTTAAAGTTGTTTAACAAAGCAATCATTCTCGCTAATTCTTACTTATTGATTTAAGTTTTTATTTCAAGTATTAACGATATTCAAACAAAAAAACAGTGAAAAAGCATGAAAAACAAATGTTTTCGGTAAAAAAATAACTTTTATTCATCGCCAAGTCGCCGAGAAAAAAAGTTTACCACCAAGCTCGAAAGATGGCGTTGTACATTTGATGCACGTTTCTGAATCGCGGTGTTAAGATTCTCCGCGTCTACTTATTGAATTCTTTGTTATGGATTTAAGTTTTCATACTTTACAACTGATTTTAGCTCATTAAGAGAGAATAGTTAACTGACTCTAGTACGTACGTAAATTTGAAAATACTTAATTTGGATTCCTATTGTTTTTTGTTATTATCATTACATTTCTGTCACCAAAACTATTACGATTCACGACTCATAGTTCGGTAGGTAGGGTACATACATCAGTAGTTAATAAGTTGTTCGCTATAATATCTTAGTATACGTTATTGTTTTATTTTAGGCAGGTAATTTTCTAGTTAGTTTATCTCGGTTTCAATTCATTTTCATTACTTTTTAAAATCTATTTTACTGTTGGTGTATTTATTTATAATCTATTTTACTGTTGGTGTATTTATCTAGTTGATCACGAGTTATGTTACGAAGAAATTTGAATGTTACCCACGGTCTTGTTAACGGAGCAATGGGTGTTATAAGGACAATTGAGTGGCCAGCTCTTCGGAGGGACCAATTGGAACCCGGAGAATTGCCACAGGCTGTTTATATAGTATTTGACGACAAAGCAATTAAAAACAATGTTCCTGGAGTAGGAGTCAGAATCGAACCATCGACGACAGAATTCGATGCACTTCGCGGACAGGGTAAAATAGAGCGAAGAATGTTGCCATTGATATTGTGCTGGGGTGTAACTGTACACAAGCTCCAAGGAACTACTTTGGACCGAGCTGTGGTTGAATTAAGTTCACGCATTTTTGCTAAAGGTCAAGCATATGTAGCTTTGAGCCGAGTTAGGTCTCTAGAGGGACTAATCATCAGTAGTTTAGACCACCGCAAGTTACTTAATAATCCCCACGATATTAACTCCCTCAATGAAATGACTAGATTGCGAAATTTACCATCTTATAACGAAGTCAATGAACCGTAACTAAAAAGTATAAAATAAAAAATAATAAAATAAAGAAAAACAAAAAACCCGACTGCGTACTTCCCAAGGGGCCCCGACTGTGAGTCGTTCTGTTCTGCATTAGAATTTATGATTTGTTTTATGTGTGTAACGATTATATAACTATTTCAATTTTGTAGTTATTTAGTATTACCTAACAGAATTCTAAACTACTGGGCTTGTTTCTTTCTTTTTAGTTTTTATTTAAGTTAATTCTTTCACGTATTTTTTTAAATTAGTTTTTACGCAGTCGGGTTTACGTTTTTTTTTTTTGTGTTTTTTGAAGTCGGTTTTTACGACTCGAAGCCATCGGGATTTCTTTATGATATCTAACTTTAATATTAATGTGTTATACTTCATAAACTTTCCGGAATAAAATATCCAAATGAACGGTGAACACCGCATTAAAATTCGTTTCGTAGTTTAAAAGAACGACGCGGACAGAAGTGTAGAAAAGTAAAAAGTGGAGATTGCATGAAGGGCTACCATTCTTCTTAAATTTAAGTATAACGTATTAATTAATATGGTAACCATACAAAATCTTACCTACCTGTATTTCTTAATAACTTCTATCCCAACAAAAGTGAACTTATAAAAGGTTTCTACAAGTCAATAATGCTGATCATTAACGCTACTTAAACATCAGCTGATCCCTAATGAGACATGGGCCAATTAATGGACCCTCTTTTCCCTCATAAGTGGCCATCAATATTCATGAAAATGGCTCCGAAGAAATTTTCTAACAAAATTATAGAGCGAAGTAGAACTCGGGGAAAATAAATAAAGATTTTTTGATGTACTTAAAATATTTCATCGTTCCTTGTGCCCGGAGCTTGAGGTAAGAAATGAAAGAATGTAAATTTAGGCCAACGATAAGGAGTGTCCGGGTGCCCGATAAGGAGGGTCCGGGTGCCCGAAAATGATAGCTCTTTGCGATGTACAGTCGAAAGCTACGTTAGTTTTTTTTTGTGTAATAAATAGGCTGGCGTTTGGCCGCATCTCGCCTGATGTGAAGCGATGATTTTAAAACCGATTCAAAGAACTTTGAATAGATCCAGATTATAATTATTATTAGGGAAAAGAGAATATTTATAGATTACCTTTTTTCCTCGTTCTACTAATATATAATCTTTTCTGAGTGTGTTATTATTTGCACGTGGCGTTTTTATTTTCGGTAAGGGTGGGCTGGAACGGAAGGTACTATTATTGTATTTAGCTTAGAGCTATCGTAGGAGTCATTTGCGTGGGAATACATGTTTTGTGAGAAAATAAGTAGTTACATTTTTCTCATTTTAAAAATACGTTACATCATTTGCTGCCACGTGTATATCCACCCCCATATACCTTCAGGTGTGATAAAATAATTCATTTTATCATTTCTTGATAATACTCAAAAAGTTATTCTCATGGGAAATGATCGAAAATAAACAGAAGCATAACCAGCCAACAACGTTCCCACTGCTGGGACACAAGCCTCCTCGGAAATAAGTTACGACCAAAAAACCAATTCCCCTAGCGAGCAGTTTTCTCGGCTCGTGTACACGATCCCTCCGACAGTGATACCTGTTACTATCAGATGTTTCTGAGCCGCTGCGTCCCGCTGTATCCCGCTGATAGCCCGCTACACTGAATTATTGCTTCTTACGCCATCTTACGGTTTCAACACAAACTTGAAGGGATCGGTATCTCGTGAGGGTGTTTTATCTGTTGTTATGTGTTATTGGTATTAGGAACCTAAATACAATTAAAAAAGATTAAACTATTTCAGGATTTAACTAAAAGATGTTAGGGATAAAGTTAAGCAGCGAAATGGATTATCAGTTGGTAACTGTCCAACTTTGATAAATCAATCAATTTCTCTGACTGTATCTGAATATATTTCTGTTAGTGCAAGCAATTTAAAACTGCATGATTCAACTGATTTTATTCAGAATATTTTTCTACTTATTTGTTTTTCTTCGATCAACAAATACACGAAGACATTGCTTTATCACAAATCAGTTGGGAAAATACATATCAGTTTACACAACACCACTGATCTTGATGTTTTTATGCTCTAAATGTCTGCAAACATAATATTTCTAGCTAGCAGCATTTCCTGTTGGAACATCCTCCACAGAGTTTGAAAAATTCAACCTTAAAAAGTTGGTATCAATTTTCATATCTCGTTGCGAAAGCTTCGCAGCCTCCCATGAGATTGTGCTACATTACTAAGTTATACTAACGTTACAAAAGGAAAAATGTTTGTTTATAGTATATTTTCCATAAACAAATGCACTTGAATAATAATCATAAAGCTCTAAACAAAACACATTTTTTTAATGAATCTCTATTCCCTAATGAATTTCGTTGCCATTATTTTTTCGTATTTATATTAGTTTATCACGAGTCAAAAGATCTAACTTTTTAGGTATTGTTGTAATTCCGGTCTGCCAATAGGAGCAGATTGTACAGAGCATTAATGATTGTTCGCCGCGTTCGCTTTTGCCTGTTACGGCATCAGCAGAGTGCAAACTTTTATCCATCACATTTAAATATCAACATGAAAATTGCGTCTAAAGTATTTTTTTTAAATAGACACATCGCGTAGTTTTCATAATAACTTCACATTAAACAGGATGATTCAATTCTTGCAAAAATTTCATCATCTCCGAAAAACAACAAATATGATGTAATTCACATCTCAGCTCTGATCATAGTAAGTAGTCAGGGTACTTACTTGTAATAACATGTTTTAAGTTGATCAAACAATTTCCGAAAAGGGAGAGCGTGTACATTTAATTGAATGTAACTTACGTCGAAATAATTCCTTATAAGGGGACGCTGAGACAATAATAATGTTTCACAATTATTTTATATCATTTATATAGAGTTCATTATAAATGCTTCATCTGAAAAAGTTTTACGAAGATTCGAAGATTGGCTTGGCAGAAAAGGCCACGCCCAAGCCACACGAATCTTCGCCCTTAAAGCATTTTTCTTTACAAATAGCATATCAATCTACGCGGTGAAATAGAAAACGAATTGATGGGGCCGAGAATAAATGCGATACCATAACCCCATGACATTGAAGAGTTTGGTAAATCTAAGATGGATGACCCACGAAATTGGAGTAAGGCGATGGTTTATTTTTTCCTCACAAACAATATGATTTTATATTTTTTTAGAACAACCTTTTAAGTTGACATTCAGGCAACTGGACCGCCCTTAAAAATACTTTCCTTATATTGTTAGTAATACTTAAAAAAGGTAGCTTACAAATATTGCAGTAGGTACTTAGAGTATTCTGAATGCATCAATGGTTTTCAGTTAAAAATAGGTTTAATATGTAAGTACTCTGACACCACCTGCAGTGCAGATACGAGTATGTGTTATATAGGTCGAAATTAAATTAAATCCTAGAAAACGTAAGAAAAATCTAGAGACCAATAACCATTAACCTCTTCATATCCACACATCAAACAAATAAATGACTTCAAAAAGTTTCCTATCCGTAATAGCAATTCTTGTGTAACGCGGGTTCGATTCTTGGTGAGATCAAACGTGGTAAACACATAAATTGTTCCAGCGTAATTCCGATGCCCACGCGCCGTGTGCGTGCGCGCAGCTTGCACGGTGCTGCCAACCTTTGGTGCGTTCATGCCACAAATACAATACTTTCGGCAAAAATTTCAATTTATAAAAGTATTTTTTCTTGTAGTGATTTACGAGACGACAAGTAATCTTAAACTCTGTAATAAAATTTCTTTTGTCGAGCTAAGCTTTCCGATTTTATCGTATGGTGTGAACGCTATCACTTATCACTATCAGTATATTTTCAGGAAAAAGGCCGAGAGATTGCAACAAGACCCGCAATATAACTAAAAATTTCCAGAGCAAAACAGTACGACAAACCTAGACAAACATATTTTTCCAAAAGTTTTGACTGCAGCTGAAAGATTGGCAACTATTTCATAAATACATAGTAGATACACGTTCACCAATCCGCATTGGGCCCGCGTGGTGGATTATAGCCCATTCCCTCTCATAGAGAAGAGGCCTGTGTCCCAGCAGTGGGAACATTAATAGGCTGATGATGATGATGATGATGAGATACACGTGGCGGCTATTTGTATGCGATGGCGGATCAGATACAAACACAGCCAATGTAACTCCATTCACCGGTCATTGTAGAAAGCATCCAAAATTGTGCACTGTTTACATTCTTGTGCGCTCATTAATTAGTGGATTTAGGAGATTTTTAGATTTGCTGAAAGAAAATCCTTTAAGATTATGAGAAACACTCGTAAATTTTCAAAAGTACTTTTTGGATTTAGCTGTATACTACGGCTATTTTGTACCTTTTGTCTTTGCATCTTTTCTATCTACCACAGAGTTTTTTTTTCTTGTACTGGTAAAACAGTTGAATTACATAAATGGACCTTTTAGACCAAAGTAGCTTCAGAACTTCTAAACATTGTTGCAATCTTCAAATTGTAAATTGAATCTTCTTCACGTATCTAAATATTATAAGAGTATCTGTTTCAATTAAACGATTTCCAACGATAAAAAAAAATTTGGGTATCATCTGCCGAAAGACGTCAACTGCTGGACACCGGCCTGGGACCAGAGGTCGCCACATCGATTGCTCCTGTTTCACGCATCCAGCGTTATCCCGCGTCATTCACCAGGTTTTTGGTTCACCTTGTACAAGGACTCCTAACGCTGGCCTTCCGATGGGAGCATTCCTCTCACAAACTTTCTAGAATGCAGCCGCAATGTTTGTCATTACCTATTACTATGCTCGCACTATCGAACATTACTCAATCGATCATCTCCATAATGTCACCACCACGTGTGCGCATACGCATACCGCGCCAACGGTAATAATTACCACCAGTGACGGGATGACGTCGCCGAATGAAGTTTTCAAGAGTTAGTTACAACATTGCTATCATTTTGGCTGGCTTAAGATAAACATGTTTTGATCATTTGGTGGGATGCAAATATCTAGAGACAGCGGGTGTTTTATCTGTTTTTGAGTGTTTTATTTATTGTCTGTTGCTGACGTATGTACATACTAATGTAAATACTAATTTATTTCGTCACAGTAATCATCATCTGCCTAGCCTTTTCCCAACTATGTTCACAGTAATCAATTAATAATAATGTCTTGTCTTGTCTTGTCTTGCCGCTATCTTTATTTAAAAGCAGACTCCGAAGCTTTTTAACTCTTAAAGCGTAATATACTGTCAGTGAATTCCTTACTGAGAAAGAATTTGGGTGACTTAATTGACATTGATATTAAATTGACATTTATAGTTTTTTTTTGTTATTTTTACTGATATATTGACATTGTAAATTTTATTCTATTGCATTCTATTATTGACACTGTATTTTTATCTTTATTTCCATTAAATATTTCTAATTATGTATACTCAATTTTTAATGTTTTGCTTGTTTTTTTCTGTCCTAAGTTATTTTGTGTTTTATTGTAATTACTATTTTAATTTGTTGATTATCTTTTTTTTATAATAATGACAGAATAAGTATGTGAAAGAGTGTACACCTATAAGGTAGATTTTTGAGGAACGAATTATTTATTATTAAGATCTCATGTAACATGTACCAAAAATCACACCAATAAATTAATTTGAATTTGAATTTGATAGAACTTCGGTTTAAAGAATTTATTCTCATAAGAACAATACATAGGTTCACTTAAAATGAGATACAAAGTAATTTTATTTTATAAATCTAAGTGTGCATTTTCCATGTGAGTTTGTCGTCTACCCTCAGACCGAAATTTTTCCGTGGCTCGATTTTTTTATTATGTCATTGTTAATAGTAAGGGGCGGGAAGTGGTTTGTTTTTTGCGGTGAAAACTTCGGAAACTTTTCTTGGGGCTCGATAACATCGCGATGACATTTTCGTCCGCCAATGAGGGTTTATATAGACTCAGTATTTTTTAAATCATGGGACAACATTGGTTTCTGTGGCCGGGTTTAAACAAGAAGATCCCTAACCGAGGTTTCTATCACCAGAGAGCTGTTTGTCTCTGGGTAAACTCTCGTCACCGACACAGTGTCACCAGCTGCAAGTCAAAACTTTAACGGAAGCTGAATGGACATAGAAACAGCAGTTGACATGCTGAGAAGCAAATCAAGTCCGAGAACTTTCTCCATATTCATGAACCCTCAAGATTTACTGATTACCGTATGTACCGGCACGATGCAGGGAACCCTGGTGACTATGTGAGAGCTTATTTATCGGCTGCGCTGGCGCCGGTCCAACAGCCTCAGGTGTTTCCAAGTCGATTGGGAAGGAATGCCTAATGTACTGCTATTTATCTCCTTTCGACTGACGGTATCTTAACGGCCCATCTGCAGACGAATTTTGGTTGATGCATTTCGATTGAAGGAGTCATTAGGTTATTTAGTTGTGTTAATGCTAGCAGAAATTATTCTGAAAAGCAAAAATCAATCCAGGGGAGAACCAGCAAGGAGTGTCTTTAAACCCTGGTAGTTTCGCATTGGGCTTATCCATGAGCTATCCTTAGAGCTCTCTCAAATAAGCATGCGAGATTCACTGTAAGTGAGAAAGACCCCTTTTACTTAACTTTAAACACTTTTCTTTGGTTTAAAGTACCATAATAATTTACCGAATCAAGAAGTATCCTTAAAATAAACGCCGACAATTTTAATCAATTTCATAGCAAACCAACAATAAAAATATCTTGAGAATGTAAAGTGCGGCAGCTTCCTAATTGCAGCTCTCGTGACAAGTGACGAGGCGTGTCGTATCTCGGCCCGAGCAGACGGCAATAAGCAGTTGTTCAGGACACTCCTCAAGCACCCCTTCAGCGAGCAGATCGAGGGGGGAGGATAGGGAATTGTCTTGTTGCTGGCATTAGACACTTTTTCAGGTGACAGATGGACACTCTGGTCGGGCGAAAAGATTTTTTGGGGTTTTTAGGGATCCGTACCTCAAAAAGTAAAAAAAGGAACCCATAAAAGATCACTTTGTGTCTGTCCGTCTGTCACCACCGATTTTCTCTTCTCAGCAGTGCAAGTACGTAGCACTCGATTCGATACGATTCGATAAATCTGACAGTTATTCTCGATAAAATGAGTTTTTAACCAATCGAAAAGTTGGATTTATCGAATCGTATCGATTCGATCGTTATCGATTGCTACGTACTTGCAGTGCTGGAACGGGTGGACCTAGCAAGTTGAAATTTATACCAGATACTGAGGTTTAAAGTCCCCATTAGGTGGTGAAATCAAGGTCCTGAGTCAACACGATAAAAAGATATGGGATATATAAATTTAGTTTTTCGCGAAAACTTATAAGTACTAAAATTTAACTTAATTTTTTTTTTTTTTATGGAATTTTCCCTTTACTTGTGCTGTAAGACATTGCTTTTAACCATAATTGACAACTCTAGGTCAACCGGAAGTACCAACCACCTATAGGTTTTGGGTCGAAAACCTATATGGTAGTTCCCGTTGACCTAGAATCACGAAATTTGGCGAGAAGCAATGTCTTACAGCACATGTAAAGGAATAAGTCTGAAAACCCTAAGTAGGTATGTAGTTAAAAAAAAGCGATTTTACTATTACAAACTTATTATTTGCGGTTGGTGCAATAGCCGTTTCATGGGATCGAACAGCAAAATTAAGTTTTTCCTTTAAAAAGTTTGTACGGAACCCTCGGTCCGACTCGCTCTTGGCCCGTTTTTGAGGACCTGTCTTGTGGTAAAGGGTGTATTTTGCTCTTCAAATGTTTCCGGATTTAACAGCATTATTTTCGATCTGATCTTATTGCGGGTCGAACATGGCCGGAGATCGCACAAAATTGAGAGGTTTGGAAGGAGAAAGGGGAGGCTCTTGCCCACCAGTGGGACAATTAACAGGCTAGAAAAAAAAATACTTGCTATAATAGCGCACTAGTTACAGTCAGATCATTTGCAGAATGTATGGCCAGCTTATCAGCTCAATGACATACAAAGCATATTTCCCATCTTTCTTCTTTCTTTCTATTATCAAACTCTTTCTTATCTCTAAGCTTTAGGTAATAGCTATTATAGTCTCCGCCAGACAAGTAAGAATGAAAGGCCATTGCTCTTTCCTTAATTTCTTTGCGTAGGTACCCCGACAACACATTATTATTACTAGAAAAAGTCAAGGAACACGATAGAGGTAGTTTCGGGACAAGTTAATGTCATTATTTCTGTTTTCGGAATTACATGTACTTATTTCAATAAATGTATGCGGGTTAATGACCTTTAATTCTTACTTATCTGGCGGAGACTATAGTAGTTTTTAAAACAACAGCAGGAACGTCCCAAACACTTTAAATTGGAAAATATTAATTATTGTTCTATAAAATTACCAGTAATTTATTTATTGCCGACGAATTAGAATAACATCAATATTTTACGAATAAAACGTGTAGTTTATTCACCTGACAGCTCTCATTGAGATGAATCCGGGTAGATATAATTGTTATTGTATGATGTAACAATTCAATTCATAAAAACTGTGTAGGTAGGTAGGTACCTACATTTCGCGAAAGATCGCACAGTCAGTGATTATACAACGAGGTTTGGCAGACGGATTGGCGACCGCTGTGAGTTATAATTACATCGCCAGTTGTTCTGCTGTCCATCGACCTGTCACCTTTAACTAACTACGGCACAGAAACAGGCTTATTCTCAGCCGAGGATCAGAACAACAAAGACGAATGATCTTCAAAATACAAGATCTTCTAACTAAACAGCCGACAAGGACTAATTCTCGACATACCAGCTCGATAACTGCCCTACCAATCCATTTTATCCATCCATATCGTTGGCAAGAGTCCAAAGCGCTGTTTTGCGTCCATCGCCGCACGCGCAGCTTTCCCAGACTATTTTTAAATGGCGGACGCCCGATGTGCTCCGAAAAGTGACGGAGATTTACGATCGCTTAATGGCTAATTAATTCGTGGTTGGATCATTACGATGTTTTTTGGGTATAATTGTGGAATTACAGAAGGAGATTGACTTCCAAACTTTCCTCTTGCCAAGCTTTTTTCAGCTATAGGTAACCTTAGTCAGATTGGGATGATAAGATATATATTTTCAGAAAATATTGCAAAGCTCTAATTATTCATCAAAAACATCTCCTTTTAACGGCGCATGAGCTTTTGTATCCAATATTATCAAACTATCTTCAGGCATTGATTATTCTGGAAACTTAAAGTATCGTCCTTTTTCAACTCAAGGAAAACATGCTAAGACCAGTAAGTAGAAGTAGGCTTAGCCACCCTGTGTGGGAAATTGCTATTCTTGTAATAATTTGGTCAATATTTCAATATTAATGAAGACCCAAAAAAATATTCCGAGGAACCGACCCTTACATCCAATTTTTTTTTAATTAATGACATTGCCATTACCAACGAAATAATAAATCCTAACAATTTCCACTTTCAGGGCTTGTTAACTTTATTTATGATTCGCGAACATAAAAATATAATGTAATATCAATCATCAAAGGAGAGAAGCGGAAGATATTCTCGACCAATCAGTCCTTGAGAATAACATTATTAATACTAATATTAAGGAGGATTATAAGCAGACCATTGAAGTAGTAAAAAACATGCGAATAATTTGTTATATCTAGTCTGACGTGACGTCATACTTGTTTGTGCTGGCACGTGTCTTGTAGAGATGAACGTCAAAGGGTCAGCAGAAATGTAGTTATGTAAGTCATTGGTTCCGTGTGATGAGGGAAAGAATAATCCTAGAAATAGACTGATAAATAGCAACGAATACACGATTATGTGGTAGAGACGCCGCGTTGTACTGAAATAAAGAAGTGGTTTTTTCAAGAAAATTGGCGTGATGTTATGTAATGATGTTGTGTAAACAATAAACATCCAAGCGATTGCAGCAATCACGGCCAATTCGCTGTCTATTATTGAAGAGTTCAGATCAGATCAGATCTTCACCAAACTTAAATGGGACCACCGCGAAATAATATTCTTCCGAACAAAAAAAGAATTATCAAAATCGGTTCACAATTGGCGAAGAAATCGCTGAACATATACACACAAAAAAAATTGATAACCTCCTCCTCCTTTTGGAAGTCGGTTAAAAACTTAACGAATAGGGTCCAACACATGTGTGTTGTTTGGTGTTCTACATAACTTGCGAAATGTGGGTGCACTAATATGGGTAGTTGGGTACGACTAACCTTTTGTGGTAATACAGACATGATGTTATGTTATGTCCAAGAAATCCAGCGGCCGGTACCTTTCAGGATAGAAGTCACTTATGATTATTTAAGATAGAATATTAATAGCTCGTTAGCCAGATGAGCACACCATTAATCAATAGGTCGGCTGCCCTATTAATTTAGTTCGGCTGACAGCAATTAGCATGTGCCAAAAGATGATTCACGTAATTACAGAATTACGAATGTTTCATGGTTGCCTGGTAGGCAGGACAAGGTCCGACGATAACAATCTACTCAGTCTCAAATGGTTTTATTAATGGAGCAATGTACGTTGACTTGTCACCAATGCCAGTATTTACTGTTTCTGAGAACAACAATGTATTTATGGGCGTAGCTACTGCTTGTTTTCTGCTTCTTGGCAAGAGATAAAAGAGAATCGTTCAGATGACTACAAAAAGGATTTAGCCAATTTTATCAAGATAGGTAGCGAACCGATACACACAATTATCATTTGTTTGTATTGTTCTCTTGTGCCATGCTATTTTGTCAAGCTTACAAGCTTGCATACGTAGTTTGACGATTTAAGTAACAAGACCGTCATCACTATCAACCAAAACCCTGCAACTGAAAGACGACTCTAATAGCTTGTCAAGAGTTACTTTGGCTTTCAATGCGACTAATCCATTACTCGTAATAGTTGTCCACCTCCTCAATTCGTGCTCCCGATAACTTGCAGACTAGTTGGCAGACTGACCGTCTGCGCCTCCTCGTGGCACAACCACGCAGCCACTAGCCACGAGTCCCTTACTACGCTGGATACACATCGGGAAACCCTTGCGTATTGTGTTTTGTTGGCGGTTGTCGAATCACGCGCATTCGGAGTGTTAGGTACATACACGAGCTACGCTGAAAACATGCCAGACACGCGCAGAGATTGTGTTATAAACGGAAAAGCTTGTGAAAAAGATGTAAAAGAAGTAAATTAATACAATCGTAGATAAGTTAAGGAATGAGGAGAGTCAAAAATCTCTCAACAGTGTGACATGACGACTTAAGAATCGCGCCGTCAACATGATGTCCTTTTTGTTACCATGGAATAAATACGTTTACGTAATACTAGACAAGCCTTAATTAAAGTCTTGGAAATAAGTTGTACATAACATGAGAAACTACCGTTAAGTTTGTATTTAAAATATTACCGTTAAAATATTAACTCGATTTAAACTTCCCTCCTTCTCGTTCAAGAAAGTTTCTCGAAAGCTAATTCGTACGACAATTTATTTATAGACGTCTGTAAATAGCTTCTTAATTATAATCGACACGTGTTTAACAGTATTTATTTCGAAGCGCGCATGGATGCAATGCTGTCACGTCTGTCGCCCATGGCGGCCATCTTGTATTCTTGACAATTATGACAGCTCGCGTTTCGTTCGGAATTTATTACGCCAATGCCCCCCGAAGACAACTGACGTAACATTCGACTCGTGCGCCCTTCAAATAATTACAAATTTAAAAACAAACTCATCAATTGTAGTAAAAATTACATCTGTTCGTGGAAAATTCCAGTAACTAATATTTCGATATTGATGAAGATAGTTTTTCTATTTTCTTGTCTGTACAGTAATTTGCTTACATTTGTAGGCAAGAACAGAAACATCAAGATTCTTAGATGTTCGTCCCGAGTGGGCTTTTAAAGTAAATTAAAGGTATTTATTAGTCTGAATTAGTTAGGCATGCTGTATTCTATAAACATTTCGTTTCAGTCGATACCTACTTTAAATGGAAAATTTTTGTAAATCAGTTACTAAAATTATCAAAACAATTTTATACAAGTCTGTTATCGAGATGGCTCATAAATTCAGTTTGATTCCACATAACGACGTAAACATATTATTTCACTTGACATACAAAGATGCTTGGTTGCAAACAAAATTCATGAAATCGTTTAAATATTACATTGTTGCATATTCGACATTATATTTAAATAATGAAAATGAAATGAAAAAAAAACCGGCCAAGAGCGAGTCGAACTCGTATACCGAGGGTTCCGTACAAACTTTTTAAAGGACAAACTTAACTTTGCTGTTCTCTAGAAACGGCAATTGGACCAACCGCAAATAATAAGTTAAATATTAATAGAAAAATCGCTTCTTTTTGTTATTAAACCACAAATATTTACGGTTTTCAGATTTTTCCCCTTTATATGTGCTGTAAGACATTGCTTTTCCCCAAATTTCGTGATTCTAGGTCAACGGAAAATACCACATAGGTTTTCGACCCAAAACCTATAGGGTACTTCCGGTTGACCTAGAACTATCAATTTTGGTTAAAAGCAAGGCCTTACAGTACAAGTAAAGGGAAAAGTCCGAAAAATAAAAAAAAGTTGAAAATTAAGGTACATTTTGGTACTTACAAGTTTTCGTGAAAATCTAAATTTGCCCATATCTTTTTATCGTGTTAACTCAGGACCTTGATTTTTATACACCTAATAGGGACTATAGACTTCAGACTTCAGTATTTGGTATAAATTTCACCTTGCTAGGTCCACCTGCTCCTGAGAAAATCGGTGGTGACAGACGGACGGACAGACGGACAGATTGACAGCCGGACAGACTGACAGACGGACAGACGGGCAGACGGACAAGGAAGTGATCTTATAAGGGTTCCTTTTTTACCTATTGAGGTACGGAACCCTAAAAAAAGGTCTGTGAGACCTTCCATTATGAAATTCACAAATATGATAAATTCTGTCGAGCGAATACGCTAACGTTAAAAGAACGTCTATTCGTTTGTTGTTAGGCTATCAATCGGGGAACTTCCACTGAATATGATCCTCGCATACATCGGTGAAAATAACTTTTCAATGTTGATGGCTGCATAATTTTCTTCTTTCCAAAAACTTGGGAAAAACCCTTCTCCATCCGTGTCAAATTAAACAAACAAATTAAACATTAAAACTCTTTCCTTGAAAGTCCCTCAATCGTGGCCACAAGATCTATCATTGTAATGCCATCTATGCATTATGTAGACAGCACTGAGCACCTACTGATTGAATATTGAGATGGTTTCTTCGGCCCTGTGCCTAGCCGCCATTTGCAATACAATGGCGGGTGCAAGGAACTCCACACGTGAGCTCGCTGAATTACGACACGCATTTACATGTTAAAGACTTCACTGGATTAGAGATTGATCTTAGGAAATGAACTGACTTTCAAGTCTTAGTCGGGTATCGGTGCTATCGAACATTATTGGCAACAAACATGATTACCTATCGTGTCGTTAAATACCAATTTAATTGGGGTCGGCGAAGCATATCTTTTTCCTAATTTCTGTAGTCGTCATCTCAGTCGTCACCCCTGTCCTAGCCACATAAGCGTAGTTATGAACTCGTGACCTTAGCTATTAACATTATAAACAGAGAAAAATTGAGTACTTGAACAAAGTGCTGTTGTGCCCGGCCCTTACCCACTCTTTACCCTCTTTCAAAGAAGAGGTGAAGCGGAGCGAGGTAATGCAGGGTACAGACTGTACCATTAACTACCCCTTCTCGACAAAACATGCGAATGCTATGTAGGTAGTAGGTATATAAACAAAATCTAGCTTTATAATCGGACATATCCTTCAACATGACCATACACGACAAATCCGCACAGACATACAAATGATACCACTACCTCCCGACGACATAAAGCAACAGCTTGATACACAAATCTGAGGAGCAGCGCTTCTTCAAAGTCGGTTAAGGGCCGTTAACCGTTATTGATGAGTGACGTCACCGTGCCCCCCGATGGCAAACCGCACGCCTCTTGACGGATCGTACACGAATAATCTGACCTAGGGTTGGCGAATACTCGGATAGTGGCAAAAGTTCAAGACTGGTGAGAGAGTCTTGTGTTAAATCCGTTGAGTCGGGAAATCAAGCCTAACAAGACGAAACAATTTATAACAATTACATTGGTAAGAACCTGTACAAGACCAAAAAGGCATCTCGTAACTCATGGATCTGCGATACCTATTCATATCAATAAACTTTATTGATTTTGTAGTCGTAAAACTGGTTATAATGATTGTGGTTCTGATGTGATTCCCAGGTTAAAAGAAAAGTTACTTTTGACAGGATTTGATCCATGATGCACCTCGAAATTTTTTTTTAATTGAAGTGCTATCAAACTGAGAGTAACATAAGAAATGAAAATGTTCCAAAATTAAGGAGTCCTATTGGTGTCCAATTACCAGTAGTAAAATGCTTAGATAATGAATAAAGAAAACTAAAATGAAAGACAATACTGCGAGAACCACACTCTTTATTTTATACTAATATGTAAAACTTGAAAACGCATTCATATAATCGAATCAGTTGAATACTCCAAGAAAGTGGACCAAACAAACAGCTTTCTCAACAATTATAATAAGGATAGCCAATTATAATCACAAATACAATCGATTTGTAGTCAAAACACTCCCAGGGCCTTTTAAAACATGATTCTTTTATTTTAATAAGTTAAATAAAACAGTATTGAATGTATAAAAATGATTTATATGACTGTTTTTGCTATTCAATATAAAACCGCGTTAAAGATATAAATTTACTTTTCAATATAGATTATTGTGATAAATTATTAATAAATAACTCTAACGTGGAGTAATAAGAAGCACAAAAAGAACGCAACGACGACGCGGCGCATGCGCGGCGCAGGCGCGGCGAGGTGCGTCTGCGTACGCTTAGACGGGTAATTTTGCCATTTCCGATCAAGTATTTTCGTAGAAGTAGTAGAGGTAGAAAAACTCATATTTCTCAAGTAAGAATCTGGACTTTAACTCGGTTTATGTCTATAGGGTCGCCTGCATGCGGGACTTATAATTAGGAATATCAATATAATTTGATTAAATAACAACGGAAGGGCCGCTTTCACAGGCGTGTGGTGCTATATTTTTTTATTACAAAATAGGCCTGCCTCTTCTCGATAGTATTCCGTGGTTCTGCAAATCCTCCAACAAGACAGTGAAGTTTAACCCTTTTTTGTCGGATGAAAAATCATCAAATAACTCCTCCCGCTCTGGGTGGAGCAGGAGGGAGTGTCAGACTTTTACTGACTAAAACCCATCCATGTTCCTTCATCGCCCTTTGTGTTCCGGGGCCACGGTATCTCTTTCGAACAGTCCCGCAGCCCCGGCAGGCATCGGCCCTTGCTCCTTTGCTGACATCTCTTTGAGGCGCGCGTGGAACACGAACGCGCCGTCGACACGGCCTGTCGTCATTAGACCGACGGACGGCGAGCTAGCCCATAACTCACTGTCCACAGGCCCACACCTATGGTGGCCAGGGGCCAGGGGCCACCACGTGGCCCCCGAATGAAGTTTAACCCTTGAATAATAATATGGCTGAAACCACACCTAAGTACATACGACCAACAAAATGTATGTAATATCTCTATTGCATTGTTCCATTTTCTTTTTCTATAATTTCCCGTAATGTGCAGCCCTATTTGAAGTGATACTATTGACAGAGCGTAGGTGCCGGTGAGTATCGCAAACACCCCTAGCTCTCTCAACCCCGCAGATGAAACCTGGCCGATGTACGAGAAACATTGACCGAACTATAAGCTAGTATGTTATGTTTTAAATATAAACTAAATAACATGTTTATGTCATATCTGCCTAGCCTATATCCTGTTAGGCTTCCAGTCTAACAGGATGCAGCTGAATACCAGTTTTATACATGGAGCCACTGGCTATCTGACCTCCACAACCCGGGTTAGTCTGGGTGATTCCCCTTGGTAAGACTGGTTGTCAGACTTTCTGGTCACTGAGCAGCAATAGTCCAAAATCTACAAATGACAGCTGGGACCAATATAGTTCCTGATATTTTGATTCGTCTCATATAAAAACCTGCTTCTTTTATTCTACGTCATGTACCGTCTACCGTACTTTACACCTACATTAAAAAAATTAAATGCACTCGACCGAATAAGGCTATTAGAAAAAAACAAACATTGGTAAAGTTGACCGGGATGTTTTAAAATCTCGATTTGAACAGGGCAAAGTCTGGCGGGTTAGCTAGTTTATTGAATATATGTAGTTAAATAACAAAAAATCGTTTTGTTGAACCGAACATTAAGTAACTAGCCCTTTATGCGTTAGACAGACAGACGGACATGACGAAACTAACTACTAAAACTAACAAAAAAACAATAAAATCTCTTCTAGGCTACTGTGCAAGCACTTTACTGCACCCCGTCGTGTTACGAGACACTTCTAATAATTATCCTACTAATTATTACCTAACCATTGTGTGCATTTAAATGCTAAATTATTCAATGGGTACTTTATTTTTTCCGAGTCCTAGCGACCTCGATCCACTGTTGTTGTTTTTTGCGACGCCACGATTGTGTAGTAGTTGTACCACTGTGCAAAAGAAGACAATTAGATACCTACAAATTTTAGGCTCTCCCCTAATAGGAGTGAGCCTGTTGCCATCAAACCGGCACACATCTCATCAAACGGGCCCTATCTCCCAACTAGCGAAATGTGTGTACACCTCTGCCTATCTCCTCGAGGATTACAGGCGTGAAAATAAGTACTTAGGTATTTATTTTGACAAGAATTTAACGTTACATGTAGGTACCTACCTGTTCGCATCCATTTAGCAACAATAGTTAAGTAAAGTGTGCCTGGCAGTAGGCAAGATGATCTCATTGCTTAAAATACTAAGTTAAAATACAAAGTAAATGATAAAAACAAGTCGCGAAAACATCCCAGACTGGTTGTTTATGGAAAAAACATTGAATTTTTAAAATGTTTATCTAGCAGTAACTTACATAAATTACATTACAATAGCTATTTTTATTTATTTCTTATTATCTGTGTGCGTGACTTCATGCAATTTATAAGGTTTTATTTTTGGAAAAATATAAGTTTTGTTTGATCTGTCCTTGCCAGGGTTTTAAAGTATTTTGAGATTGAAAAGTACTTTTTTCCGTTTTAAATTAAATTTGTTCTTTCTGCCTACCCCCAAGTGAATGCCGACTAGTAAATCTTATCGTCAACATTTTAAGGAAGAAGTAGAGGTAACATGCATTGAGGCACTTTTAAAACATTAAGAATTTCACCCTCCTTCAAGTGGTGAGGTTTTTCAGAAGGGTCAGGTGCGTAGTACTCCGGCGTGCGTGTATGACCAGGATGTATGAACGTGGTCGAGGCGAAAGGAGCATGTAAGCATCGTAGCAGGTGGCGACCTGTACGTCTTACGTCTTGCTTCCCCTCATGGAAGAAAAGCGTGAGTTAATGCATGATGTACTTCCAGTGAGGTGAGGTTCTAGAGAAGGTGCCATTTTATCATATTAATTTTGCAACAACGCTATGATATGGAGTATCATATCATAGTGTAGGCGTTGATGGAAAATTCAAATGTATTGGTTTCATATAAGTTACCAGTTGAACCCCATTGAGACTCGTTGTAGAAATACGAACGCATTGAAAGCGGGGACCAGTGGTTGGGCCCTCCTCCATCATGGCACCAGCTAAGCGTAATTCAGAAAGCTACGCTTCGTAGATATTAGTAGATGAAACCACCTCTACCTAAACTTTTATTTCTATTTTCTAGACAGAATGACTATCATCTACAGTAGTATAAAATAAGCAAATGCATGGTAATGTGATACAGGAGAGAATCACGCGCAGGCGACCCGACATCTGTGACACGTGCGCTCGCGCCGCATACGTAATGCTGCCACCATGCAACTACCTGCAGAAGATGCACTCCTGGTCACAGCTGCACAAACATTTGAATGTTGTTGAGGTAAAGTTCATCAACAAATAGCCTTTGATAAACCTTTTCCATATTCGACATTTTCACATTTTCATGCTGTTTCAAACTCTAGCTGTACTTGACGGCGTCAGTGTTGACAATATTGATGTTTTTCTTTTTATCCTGTATCCCTCTAGGTGTCAAAGCATACATACTTTTGAACTATGTTTATAGGGTAGTAAAAATAAACTGCTTCAAATGCTTTGAAAATTCTTACAGCAGTCATCAATTTTTGATACAAAATCACTATTTTTAAACGACTCTTTACGCAATAGTTTAAAAAATAAAAGCCTTAGCAACACCCAATGACAGCTAAAACACTAGATCATGTATTTTTCCTCAGTAGAAACTGGGATGACCTTCCTGGCGCGCCACAACATACGTCCCGTAGACGCATACATTAGAATACGATGTGTGCGTAATTCGCGGGTCATGGCAGGACACCGTGGCACCTGCACTAGGTAGGTAGGGTCATAGGGTGACACACTGTTGGGAGATTGGTGGACTGTTCTGGTAGACTTTAAATTTTTCTTCTTCTTCTTTGTGCCGTTGCATGCTGGCAGGATGGTCTACGGTGGCGGTTTAGAAGTCAGTTCAGTTGCAATTGCAACTTTTGGGGCACATAGGAGGCGGAACATAGTTTGTAAATTAGCTCCACATCTACACTTTAAGATTTTCTGTTAAAATAGGGACACCGATACTTGTTCCTAGGTCACTGAAACGGTTCATCGCGTGCCATAGGTTTTGATTGATAACTAGGTTATTCTAATTAATTAATTGTACACCAAACTCAATACTCAAAAAATCAGATCTATTATTAAAATAAACCATAAGGATTATTTAGGATATTGACCAACTTTCGTGGTAACCTTAAGGGTGAATAGAAACTGGTAATTGCAATAAGGGTCCACATTCAAGCATAAGAAAAATCTAATACCAAAACAAGATAAAGGTTTTATAATTCTTAATTTCTCTCTCTTACCATCTATCTATCTTACCTAACAGATATAAACCACTGAGCCGCACCAAACACATTAAACACGTAGATTTTAAATTATATCCATACAAACATCATTAAACGGTGTTTCGTAAGCTAACCATACAATTTATGCCATATACCATACTTGAATGGCCATAAACCAAAATCTCATGTTTGAAACCGCCTTGTGGGTTGCGTAAGCGCGAGATAATATCTTATAAATCAGAATCAATTACAATTTAAAACAGGAATCATTTTGTTTATTTGTTTGTGGTCACATAAAAAAGGCTTATCGATACTGAGAGGCGTTATAATATAGCGGATATATAAACTTACTGTATAAGCAGGGGTGCCGGTTTAGTTATGACGTAAGTACGGTAGGCTGGTGGAGATTGTGTTCAGTCTGTTTTTGTATCAACTGTTTGTGCATTAAGTATTCATAAGAAATAATACTTTAAGGTTTTTCACTGTGCAATGTTTTAGAGAATGTCTAGAACATTTTCAGCTATAGTCACTTAACATAAGCCTTAGGGTAGGGGCTTACTAAGAAATTCCTAATGGAAATATGTATCTAAGAATACTGCCCGACCTGGGAAACGAAACCAAAACCTCATTTACTTTTTATTTGCTATCTTACTTAGATACAAGCGAAGGATACCAGAGTGGGCCACCGTAGACAATTTCTTACAGGGATAATAAAAACAAGTGCCACTACTGTCCAGAGACTCAAGTGTAGTTTAAGGCGGCCAGAGATTCGGGACGAGGTAAAGGCGTGTCCCATACTGCCTGCTCATCATTAACTACATCTGGAACCCTTACTATGGGGAAAACTAAGCAAAGGAACTGATTTTCACTAATGTATAATATGTACAAAAGGTCGTTCGACTAATTGTCGAACGATCAAAGAGAGAAGATGAAGTGAATTATATATATTTATATAATTTACTATTTATGTACACACAGTAGACAACACAAGAAAATAACATATAATATTTGAGTACATATATAAGTACTGCTTATATTTTAGCTAAGTTGTTACATTTGAGATTTTGTCCCTCTAGTGGTAAAAGAACAAAAGCCCTGATGCAAGGTGGGTTGGTATTGAAAGGCAAAGAAACAACATACTATCTCAAACAACATAAGTTTATTTATTTAAACCGTATAAACTTAAATATAAAAAGGGTAATGCCTGCCAGCTTAAACTTCAGTCGGTTTCGAACTATGGTTGTGGGGGGTTGGAGATAATACCAGTACTGTTCCTTTTTCAAAAGTTTAAATTAAAAATTGGTTCTTACTAAAATATCAAGGTACAACCTTCCAGTTTTGTGAATGTGAATTGTTAGTAAATGGGCGCCAGGGACTTGAAGAGTCCCGGATCCCTGAGTCGACGAAGTTGTCCAATATTCTCCCAGTTAAGCGTAGGTGTCGAAGCCGGGGTCCTTTAATTAAATATAGTTGAAGACCGGCTTCTAATTTTGAAAACCGGACAGGTGATACACTGGTTCTTTTATGAACCGGTAGAAAATAAAGTAAAAGATGAAAGTTTAAAAAAAAAACCGTCTCACCTGCGCTAGATCGCTAGGCGGACTCTGCCACCGCACAGTCGTCTCCACAGGATGCTTTGAGTGGACTCGAGGAACGGGTCTCTCGTCTAGGTTCCTGAGGCGCCTCTAGATCCTGGCGGCGAGACGAATCTCTCGAGTTGCCTCACGGTTGATTAATGGTGGAAACACTTGACTGCAAGATTCGACCGGCTGGAGAACGGATCCGCCTATTTTCTTTGCGAATTCTTTCAAAACATGGAGTTCTTTTAAAACATGGGAAAAGTTTGTCTTTGTAACTTATCTCAAGCGTGATCAATCGCAAATCCACGCCCGTGACCTTCTATTGTCCTGCCTTCAAACAGCAAGTAGGCGCAGCTCCTAGAAAATCTCCTGTTTCAGGTAAAACTTATAGGAGCACTGTTGACAGAATCACTACACCAAGATATTTAATTCTTGAAAATCCCTAACAACTGTCCAACATGACGTTTATACTCTGAAACAATAACAATTTTCAGGATCCAAGCTAACAAACTCATTATTTCTTATTTCTAACGATAAAGTTTGACTTAAGTGGGGTAACTTTTCCCCTGATTCCTTCGGCGAATTGAGAATGTATAACCTGGCCACACTAAGTCATTGACAAACCACAGATTAAATAAGGATTGTGTGCTCCTCGAAGTTTCTAGAATAATGTCTGCAATGAAAAAATAATTTCATTTCCGTTTAGGGTTAAAAGACAGTTAAGTATTTTAACCAAAAGCTGAAAATTATTAAGGATTGGTCTATACGATTTTAGTTCGATGGTTTCCAATCAATATGTTAAAATTTATTGATTAGAAACTAGAACTGCGAATCGGCAACCGCTAGATGTCGCATCTAACTGTCAGAAACTGACGTTCAACTGAATGACATTTGGAATGTCAACAATCGCAACTTAATTACTATATGATGGATCTAATTTATTGTGAAAACCTGTTTAATAGGGTTTTGAAAAGTGATTTATCGTCAGAAAGTGTTACTAAAGAGTCCAGTGATGAAGTATAGATGAAGGGATGACCTCCTTCTATAAATCGCAAGCCAAAGTCATTTGCACAAACTACAATGAACATTTCACTAGGAAACCATTGAGATCAATATTGGAAACCTTACAATTTACAACGTATGCTCACAGGTAAATGTTAGGTACAAAAAAAAACAACGTAACAAAGTTTACGTTTGTGCCAGCAGACCTGCAAAAGGAGATTTAATTTTCTTAATAAATAAATGCCGAGACCATCATACTCTTTTTGTTGTTCTGACAGACATACAAAGAGCAGCGAGATTCCTTAGAACAATGAAAAGAAAAACTAAGTGACTATCTGAATATTTATTTAAATGAATCCTTGACGTGTGGCCCTAATGGGGAATTTTCCACTGACGTTTGTCACAACGCTTCAGTATAAATCAATAGATGACGCTGATCAGCTTTGGGAATATTTTTTTAAGCGGCGTTCTAGTAAAATCCAATGAAATAAGAATTTACTACGTATTATATTAAAGGTAAATGGTAAACTCTTTTAGCAGGGCAAAAAAAAACTCTCCTAGACACATGTCAAACTCATTGTATAGTAAAATGTATTTATTCATTGTTTTATTACAGTGAGAACTGTAAAGAACCTTTTTTCTGTCAAACATTTTTAACCTAAAAAGTCTACTGTTCTTTTGCATCACTGAACTGAACTACAAGTTTTTGAGTGGTTTTTGCTACTGTTCTTCTGAGTGTTTTTGCGTTACGTCTAAACTCCTGGTGCGTCGAGTCGAGCTTAGGTTCCTCCGTACTTCAGTTAAAGCTTTGTGGATTTAAAACCGAGCCATTTTATTATTCCCAAGGCTGATCAGCGCCATCTAGTTCGTTCATAAAAAGCACTGGAAAATTCCCCATTGGAAAAAAGGCCACCATCTTGATTTTTCAATACAATTTCCACAGACAGTTTTACAAGTTTACCAACAGCCAACTGACAATGACTTTCCAGCCCCATAAAACCACGCTGCACTGTATCTACCCAAATGACCATGTGTGTCATCAACAATTAGTTTATCCCATCCAGTTCCATTTCAACAGTTTACGCGATAGCATCAATCGTTCTAAATGTTAAATTATGTAAACGTTTTAAATGTTATTGATATGTATTTATTGATAGGCGTAATGTGTGTTTGTTCTGATGCCATAGGTAAACAATGGCAGCGGGGTAAATAGAGGGGGTCTAATGGGTTGTGGGACCAGCGGGATGTGGTATTGATCTGTTTATGTTATTGTGACGTCTATGGTGGGGTAATCAAGCAATTATTCATGGAGGCTTTGATTTGGATGGAAAACTGAATTTAGTGTTGTTAGCGTTAGTTTCAATATTCAGTACATTTATTGAAATCTGCGATGTGAACTTATGTTATTACAACAAATACTCATTGTGGACCCTGAAGGCACAGCAAATCAAGAGAGAAAGGCGAACAAAACGAGTAAACGATTAGGATAACGATTTTTCAAGATTATTTCTTAGTTAATATCGGATGTCGTACCATTTATTCATGTAAAACAGCTCCAAAACATAATGCGCACTTGACTTACTAATCGACAACGCCCAGCGAACACACTGAAGTCAAAATCTAATGTCCTAACTCGAACCTCTTCCGATCTCTTGAAATACTTAACGCCGTACGGCGCGCGGCGCAGCAAGTAAGACCTACTTTCTGCTACTTCCAACAAGTGCCACTTAGGTACCTACATCAGTCCTCAACACACTACTAACGTAAGTCTCAGCGACCCCTCTGGCTCGCAGGAGGTCGGTGCGACCCTCTAGCGGGGTCTTTACGACCCTCATATGTGGTGCTAAGCAGTGCTAGCCCCGGGCTGTCGGCTAATTGTCTACACTTGACTCCCCCACACATCTACTGCACTTTACAGCTGTCATTAAACTCCCTCTACTTTGACTACATATAGATATAGATAGGTACTAAGGTAGAATTTTCTGTGTCATGGGGAAATGTAAGGGGATAAATGTAAGTGCGTAATTAGTGGCTTATTTCATTTTAAAACTAGTTGGGCTGTACACGGCATTGCAGATTAACTTGAAGATGGATGGTGAAATAGTTTGAGTACGTTATGAGAAAGACGCTTAACTACATAGCCTTCAGTGCCGATGACGCCGTTGAAGTGGCGGTGGGTTTTGGAACAAGAAAATTTGAAGTATGCCGCCGTGCCAGCAAGTTGCTAGCAAGCAACATGAAAAAGAAGGTCCTGGTGGACATCGAAAAGAAGATCGAAGACTAGGTAGACGGAAATGGAAGACCTCATACATGGTGAAGAATCTAATAGCTATAAATACCTAATAAACATAGAGCGAAATGGAAAGGAAAGATAAGAAAAGGTGACCAAATTACAAATTTCCCTAAATCTGTAAACAAACATGGTGTGCTCAATCTTTAACAGCACGAAACACATCAAAGGATACAAAAAACAACAAAATCTAGAGTAGGAAGCAAAACCAATCCAGTTTGAACCATACAATCAACTCATATCGTTCGAATGTAAACAAAAAACAGTTTCTTGTTTAGCAAAAAGCGCGTAGCACAGATACCCGTAGTACATCGCATAGTAGGTAGGTGAGTAGGCAGTGCTAGTAGTACCAAAATAACGTGCAGTAGAAATGGTAGGGCCTACGTGGTGCGTAGCAAGCAGTTGGCCAATATTCCACATGGAGCACTGTTGTGTTGCGATCAGTTGTGGTGTGAAGCGTAAGAGAGAGCGGTTGCTCTGTGGTTTGGGAGCGATTGTAAACACATCTCTTACGGTCGCTATGCTATAAATCTTCGTAATTATTAATCCTCTTCTACATTTCATCATCATTATCAGCTTACAGCAGCCACTGCATTCGCATGCCATTAAACTTGGTTCTCAGCGATTCTCATCCAGCTGCTACCGACCCTCGCACCACCTAGCCTGAGGGTGTCCTACGTTTGCCTATTCGCGCTCTCTACTCTCGAACACCCAAACAGTCGTCCGTCTCTTTACCCCGCTACCGCTTGTGACAGAGACCGAACCTTCTAACACAGTATTGCTTAATCCGCTGCTGCCACGCGACCGACTCGCGCAGAGCACATAAATGGGGCTCTTTGTTTCTTATCACCGGCACATAGCATGGGAAACACGGTTCTTTATGTACTTCATTATTTTGTGCTGCGTGTCTGTTTGTGTTCATTGTTTCTTTACATAGTAACAGCTCTTTGAAATGTAGCGTGGTTTTGTAAAAAGCCTCTTTTTTGTGACTTGTTTTCTCTACACTCAATTGTAGCTGTTTTCAATTGGTTAGTTAATTAGTTTGATCATTAGTTTTACCACAAGATGTCCACTGCTGGGAAAAGACCTTGCCCAAAAATCACCACATCGACATATCTCACACTGGAGCCAGCCAAATTCCGCAGCCTTTAATTATCAAACAAAGCATCACACTCTTGTAAGACGGGTTAGCTATAGAGGTGTACCTTTAGTATGTAAGTACATCGCCATTTCGCCAGTTATGATTGAGTCCCATGTAAGAAAGCCAAGGCGAAGCTATTACCATCAACTGCGGCACAAATAGACAGACTGCCACGGAAAATTTGCTGATAGGACAACCCAATCACACTTTTTCTGATCTGGGGATTAAACCCAGGGCTTCATGTTCAGCACCAATGACAGCAACTACTAGACTATCGCGGCAAAGGTGGCATGATTTCATCCAATAATCATCGCCCAGTCAAGCAGCCAGCCAGTCACGCATCGCAGTCATTGAGTACATTTAGTGGATTCCCGCAGCCTTGAATAAACTTTTAAGGTACTTAAAATAAACATTTCTGACATGACCACAATCATCACGCATGTGACGCATGGCTAATTGGTTAGCTATCGGTTCGCAATCATTATTGTAGATTAGATGTTGTTTCTATTATATACCTAACTCAAGCCTACCTTAACAGCTACTGATGTACTCCCGCCCTGCGTCCAGGGTCACAGGAAAGTAACGAGCTAAACTTCATGGCCGTGTCGATAAGAAATGGTGATAACACAAAAAAATAATGTTTTAGGAATATAATGCATTTTACTTTTTTACGTACACCTGGAACGAATTTCTCATTCGCAAAAATGAAAACATTAATATCAATTTTTATCCTCGCATTTTTAATAGGCACCTCATGCTCCTGTTACTAGATCCATCAGTGGGCTAGCTAGACTATGTTTTTTCTGCCGAAGAGTATGAGGTAGATAGTTTGATATTATTCATTAAGATCTTAAACCAGGTAGGATTGCATAAAAAAGGAGAGATCTATGGCCTTTAACTTAAAAAAAATATGGGTTTTCACTCGCACTCAAATGTAATAATTGGCCCAAATATTGCATTTCTGTGAATATGATTGTCGTAGTGAAGTATCGATCTATTTTGATTTTGACCAAACTGAAACTTGTAGGAGCAGTGATTCTGATTAACTTTTTCACACCGAAATCAGTCCCAAGCAGTTATACAATATTTAACTTATCCATAGCAAAACTGGAACATTTGCCAACGATAATAAATAACCTTGGCTAAGTACCACCTATATACCTGTAACCTCAGTTCAATAATTACAGAATGGTATTTTCAAAGCGTAAAGATTACAATGAGTTACGGTACGTTGTTGGCTTGATCGAAAACACTTTTCTATTTCTGTTTCCATTAAACATACGTTATCAGTGCTTTGATGACATGTATTTTAGTGTTTTGTTTACCGTAAAACCTGCACAGAACTGTAACCTTTATGTGGTTTGAAAATACAGGTGGTTTTAGCGTGTATTTGAGGTAATATTCCGATAACGCTTATACTCAAGAAACGTGACGACGAGCCATGACCAGCGCAATGTTTCACGTTGCAAATTTTTCTCATCGTCAGTGAAAAAGGAACATCTTTTAAAAAAACGTTGAGTTTCAGTCGGTCAGCGAATCGGGTTACTGCTGGACAATAAGACATTGTTATGACTGACACTCTTCTTATATATAGAAATTGTTCACGTGTTTATCGAATGATGAGTATTATGACTAACGTTATTGTTGAATGAATGAAAAATATTTTGGATTTTTGATTAATTTTTGCTAATATCACTCAAGCTGCACCAATATTTTGTACATTTTCAGGTGTTATTCATACTTTTGCCTACTCCGACGCCAGCTGTACATGACTAATAAGCTGTTGATTCCTTTGACGTATCTAATTTTTATAATATTCATTAAAAATATATTTCTTACATTTATCAATAAATATGATTGTATGAAATACTTGGTCAGTGGGCTATTAATGGGCCACATCATGTCTGCAAGTATAGGTGCCGTACTAAAGGCATAAAGTAGACTCAATTAACGATTGTCTCTAAGGTCATAACTAATCGATATTCTAGTTGCTATTGCAGGTCTATTGACAGGTGTTACGTCTTGAGGGCGGACAGGTTGTATTAGAATCATCATCGCCATATTCCTAAACTTTACTTAAAATGTCACTCACGGGATATCTAACGTGATTATTTTCATTTTAAGTTTTGTTATGAACCGTGATAGCTTAAAACAGTGTTCCTAAACTTTCCCCAGTAAAGATGGGGTCGGCTTCCAATTTACCCAACGCAGCTGAATACCAGTATTTTACATGGAGCGACTACGTATCTGACTTCTACAACCCAGTTAATACTGGGTAATACATTTCCCGTTGGTAAGATTGACGATCAGACTTTCGGGCCACTGACTACCTGTAACGACTGTCAAAAATCTACCTACAAATGACAGCCAGGATCGTGCATAAACATTTATAATATGGAGCGACTCCCTGACTGGCCCCCACACGTCTGCAATTACCTTTTAAGAACAATAAATCTACTCTACTAATATAGACCAATAAAGATCTTCATAATTATAAGAGTAAAGACGAACATCTCTCTGAAAGCCTGAACCCAACCTACCAACAATACCATCATAAATCCATCGAATTCAATTCTCCTGTCACATGTTCACCAACGTGGTGACACTGACAACCGAACACAAAGCACCACATATAGCACCTATATTGTATGATAGCTGTTGCCTCCTCACAATCATGGCGGCCTGGTACTTCGAGCACAATAATGTTCAAGCAGTCGATTTTTACAAGTTGCGCTGCTGATAAGCAGTTGATTGCGTTGCTTTTGCTATGGAACAGTGCGCAAGGTTAGGTGTTTTGATTTGAGGCTATATTGATGCTGCTACTAATGGGCATTCATGGCTAACATGAAAACTACATGGAATGATTGGTCGCGAAGGTTAGGCTGTGTTGAGAACAAATATTTTTTTGTACTGACGAAAATCAAATCATACAAATTAATTTACGATAGTGGAATACTATAGGTAGTAGAAAATAATATCACGAATATATACACCATGTTTAGTGGAAGTAATTTGTTCAGAAAAAGTGAAATCCCACCAAAAACATTTTCATGTAAAATATTGCCAAGGCGAGACCATATGACTCGTACTGTCAAAAAGTTATCAGATCTCATGTAGAGCAAAGGTTCTAACTCTACACGCCCTAACTCTACAAGGTCTAACTAAAACTTCCATCCAGTTTAAGGGGTTGGCTTAGGGTGTTTCCTAATGGGAAACACCCTAAGCCCTTTTGATAATCATCATTCAGTGACGAAATTAGGGTTTTTTAGATATCAATAAAATGTAAAGTATAAGAGCTATGCAATTGAAACTTTGTTTGTTTCGAAGTCTGCTATTGACAACATATCCCGATAGTTTTGTTTATCTGGTACAATCGAAACCCGGTATCCAATCCAATCCAATCTGGTATCAGCGAATTATCGATACTGGGAAATGTATTGTATGGACACAAACCGAAAAGCTTATATAAATCCTGTTGGAACATAACATAACACCTATAATCCCGAAGGGTTGGGTAGAGGTGTACCTAATAGTACTCCCACATTTCGCCAAATGTGTTTAAGTCCCATGTAATAGGGGGCGAGTCTATTGCCATCCACCAGGCACAAATCCAGACTCCGAGACTGCTACCCAGAAATTCCTGATGGAAAAACTCAATAACAATTTGCCCGACCTGGGAATCAAACCCAGGGCCTCATGCTCAGCAGTCGCGATTGCAACCACTACACCAACGAGACAGTCATGTTGGAAGTCGATGTAAAATACGAAACTCTTTGAAACCGATTGCTACATGTTTACGCTTTTTGCTAATATCTAATTATCGAAAACCTCTTCGCTAAGGGGCTATCCTACGGCTGAGTCTCCGTTGCTAAGTCAGTTGTAGTTGCCATCTCAGCGGCGTTTAGTAATGCACACGATTTGGTGACGCTGACTTAGAACATTGACATAAAGCTGTGTCTGTCAGACAGCGGAGCGGGTAGCGGACGAAGATTCATAATAGGAGAAAACATCATACTCGTTGGCATGGTGGTCGCAACCGCTATGGCTGCGCATGAGAACCTTTCAAATTGCAGCTCCGGCAAAGTGTCATTGGGTTTTTCATCATGAATTTATCCTGTAGCAGCTTGGAGTCTGGGTAATGCTAATAGGCTCGCTTCCTACTACATGGGACTCAACTTTGGCGATGTGTGAATGTCCTAAAGTACACTTCTGCCTTACCCTTGCGGGATTAAAGGCGTAACATCAGTCTGGTAATCCCCCAAGGGCTACGTGTTGAAAATACACAAGGTGAAATTACAGGAACACAGGACTTTTCCCATGTCAGCAACAATGTGTCCGTGTAACAATGTTTGGTTCGGACATGTGTCGACCAAACGTAGGTGCTCCTGTTTCAAACAACTCGGTGCTGCTCGATCGTTCCATTTTGCACATAGATACAATTTGGTTCTCTATTGTATTACCTAACTTTTTATTCATAATTTAAAGTGCCCTAACTTTTTTTTTATAATAATCATCATTTGTCCGAATGATAACTTACCCGAACTTAATATTACATAATATCACATGCCATAAAATTGAAATCCCTAAATATAATATCCGTTTGTCATAAATATTACAATCAATAATATACAAAAGACATTAACCGTTTTTTATAAAAGTTATGTCCTAAATTCAAATTATTTAATGTAATTAAATTGACCGGCGTTCCCATTCCAAATAAAAAGAAAAAAATAATTGACAAAACAGCAAGAATTGATAACATTAAAAAAAAACAATCAGATTAGACAACATGTGATTTTTTGAAGGCAATCGCAGCTATATTAGCTTAGAATACGCCTACAAATTAAAACTAGTCATTCTAATTGCGACTAAATAATAATAAATATTGTATCGTTTAAGTAAAACGTACGTTTTTATAATGAAAAATTATCTGATTTTGCATTATCATTTTTTATATACATAATATACATACATGTACTCAATTAACAAACGGGAACATTGGGTTAATTGTGAACATGTGGTTTATATTTCCCCGTAAGGAGCATGCAAACAAGCATACACCATGCATGCAGCATGCTTGCTTGCATGCTTGGTGACGTTAAATTTTTTATCAATTTCTGATATTGAGTATTTTAACACAATCATACGATAATTTCACAAATGATAGAAGCCTGGTTTAGGCTTATTTACGAGAAAATATTTTATTCGATTACGCCAAGCTTCTTTACAATTTTCATTAATTCTCAATGTCTGAAATCCGCGATTTTGTATTTGTCTATACATTATTTGACCCAAGTAAAAATGACACCCCTTGATTGCAATGTTAATAACATATTTTGTTAAGCTTGCTTCTTAGCAAGCACACATGCAGCATGCAAACAAGCACATAGCATGCAGCATGCAGCACGCAAGCAAGCATGCAGCATGCAAGCAAGCATGCAACATGCAGCAGGCATAGTTTCTGTCACAGCTTCGGTGCTGCGGCGCTCCGGCGGTCCCACGCGAGTTTATCGCCGCAGATGTGCTTAACGCTCACCACCGCAGCTTCGGCTTGGAAGCCGGCCAGCCTCAGCCGCGGCGGTGAGTGTTAAAACCACCTGCTCCTCAACTCGCTGTCTGCCTCGCTCCTCCGCGCCTACGTGATTTTAGATTACACTCTAGGGGTAGGGCAGACAAGACTGCGTGGAGTCGGATTTACAGCGATTCGTTTCTGTCAATAAAAACTAATTTTTAGTTTAATTTTTTTTTTTTTTTTTTTTTTAACACCAAAAATTTTATCTTGAATGAACATTCGGAATAATACACATTATATAACACAATACTTAGGACATATGACTTTAGGTCATGTAAAATTAGGAGATACAATTATTATAGTACTCGATATTATGACAGAATACTTTTAGAGCTAAAGATGTTAAACAAAGTTTCGGGATTTTGAACATTATGGTTACTGAAGTATATAGCACACGTGTTAATATGGATAATGAATTTCAGACAAAAAAAATTAGAAGAAGTAAGGGAGTACCATACAATTTCCATAGAACTTAGTAACAATTAGTATAATGATCGCATGGGCACCGGCAGGATTATTTACAGATCTTCAGTTCCATGAAAAAAGTTCGTTTTTTTTTGCACTGCACCTCGAATATGTTAGATTTATGTTTGTCAATTCGAACAAGAAGTAACTTTGTCGATTTATACAGAGAAGCCTATCAATCAACGTGACTAGCTTAGAAACGCAAGGGACTTATGATTAGAGCGAGCGAAGCGAACTCGAATATTCTAGGATATGTTCCGATGAATGAGGTTATTTTACTCATACAAACAGAAACTAGAATAGGAGTACGAGCGAGCGAAGTGAGCTCGAAAATGTTTGCTTTCCGCTTCGGATAGATTTGTCTGAATCTAAATCTTTTCTTTGTGTTTTCTTTTCGGACAGGGGCGTGCAAGTGCACCCCCTTGCACCCTGCTGCCGGCGCCCATCCATGATCTTTCTTTCTTTTAAAGAGCTTTCCCATATAAACTGCCCATTTTAAAGAAGCAATCCTAACAAGCTACCATGAACTTCATACAATATGGCTTGGACTTTGGATACCCGATGCGGATGTTTGCAGTGGCGCTTAAGTGAAAAATGCCTGGAATTTAAAAGAAAAATGAAAAGTGTGTATTTTTTTGTGCTAAGAAAATTGTATCCCTTACACGAGTTTACCTAGTTTATCTGAGCGAGCTCCATCTCTGCTCACTCAGTAAGTCACGTGTTTACCAGATTGAAGTCGTTGCTGAGTCAGCCGACTGCACCGTTTCGTTAAGCACGATTTTGTGTCGCTGACCGACTGACGTGACCCAGTATTTAAGCAAAATCACTGCTTACTTTGTGTCTCAGCATTGTGGATAAGTTGGCTCGTAGATTTACTTGTGTTCGCTTGTTTTATACCGACTCAGATGCTGTTGAACAACACAGTGTTAGATCTCTACACCCAATAGGCCATGGTATGCACAAACCTGGATCAAGATGTGGTTTCTGCTAGGCTGTGGTGTACTCGATGCAAAGCCAAACCGTGGTTGGTGCTGGGCGATGACTTGATCTGGTAATGACATGTTGGTCCGTTATTGACCTGATGCTGGACCATTGTCAACATATGGATTTAAGTTGCTATAGAAGCTATCAGAAACAATATCTAAACAAATAAAATTTATCCCATGTGTCATCAAATTACATAATTACTTCATTTGACAGAAGTTTACACGGAGCTCCGTCTATCGTAGAATATTTTTGAATGTATGTTCTTTGGTTGTAGATCTTTATGCAACTTCTGGAGCATAAAGATCACACAAAACAATCGCCTTTTAAAACAGATATGAAGCAGTGTTCGTCTTGCTTTCCAATCGTAACTTGACACCCACATAGTGATCGGAAAAGACTCGGAAGGCGATTGAACTTGTGAACGCTTTCAAGGATGAGCATATAAGGTTTCTACACTAAGCTCTGTGAAGATTACACTTTCATATTATTAGTGTAAGTATCAAGTAGGTTCTTACTAATTATTTTAACAACAGTCAGAACGGTTGACTTTTTCCAAACCTCCATTAAATATCCAATGTGAAAGTAACTAAGTATAAGTTACCTTTACACACCTAAACAGAATGAAGAAAAAATGGCATACGGATGATCCATGGCTGGGTCAGGCTGTGGGATACTTTTTACCCTGGTAATACGCTCCGTAGGATAATTATCGACCTCCGCGCGGGTATAGCCACGGGGCAATAGCTAGAACAGATCAATGGATTGACGTGATTTTTATAGAATAGTCCATGAGCCGTAGTAGTACCAGAATTTCGAAAGGAAAATGCACGATGCGTGTGACATTGACCACGAAAGTGTTCAGAGAAGCAGCAGGTAAAAGGTACTCCATAAACCTATCTACTTTCATTATAAATAGCTCACAACCTAAGCTAACGTTTTACGATTAATTGGGAGAAACGCCGTTAAATCGTGTGGTTAACTTTTCCATAAGAAATGAACTAAAAACGGTGACTACGGTGGAATCGAATCGGTAATCCGAGTCGGCCGTGGCAAATACAGTCACATTAGAAGGCGGTACTTTTGATGCTAGGCGGTGTCCGTATCAAGTTGAAAATACATGAGCACGCTTAATTTCATTAATTAATTAGAAATATAACTGAATGACACTTGTTATTTGATACGGGTTAGTTTCAGCTACTTGTTATACTTGCTAGTCTACGCAATAAAACTTGTTTAACATTGAACTTAAGCGTTTTTTATCGATATCGATAAATTGCACTGATCACGGTACCATGTTTTCTTTTGAAAGCGTCAAGTTTGGTATGTTCGTTGATTTAGAATTAATTAATCTTCAACAACTTTTCTTCATAATTATAACGTCATTGCTATTTTAATTGAAAGGTACGCAATGTTTCGCTCTTTTACTCACTAACATACAAATGTTTCTTACTTTAAATTTTTTTTTATTAAATCCAAAGAAATCATTTAAAGATTTTAAAAGCTCGTCTCTTTCTTCTGGCGGATATTGACACCATTTATGCAAAAACCTTTTCAAATAACAAACGCTATGTACCCACTTGTTTCATATTTATTTAAATTGTTATATCCTTTATGTTAAACAGTTCGCTCACGGCCTCCGATGTACTCGATAAATATTTAACAATAAACATTAAATCGGCGCAATTTAATTAATTTCTATAGCTGTTATTTACACCGGAGAATATGTTTGTTTAGGTTATTGTCGTATGTTTATTAATAATGTCTATTTTTAGACTGTCGTATACGTTGGTCTTGTACTCTTTGCCTGAAAATAATGATTTGACAACCTGAAGTTAGGTATATTTATTCTTTGGAAATTAAATTTCCAACAATATACCCTTAAAAAAAACAAGTCTTGATCGTTTTTATTCTATTGTTATTTACAAAACCAAACCGACTTACATTCATATACCTGCCATAAAAAAAACAGCATTATTTTTACATAATTAATGGTGATTTTGACATTATCGTTTGATGATTTTGACATATTATTATTAATTATTTTGACATTATTAATAAAATTGAAATATAATTATGTACTAACACTAGTGTTTAAGATGTGTATGTACTACTAACAAATTGGATTGTATGATCTGTTAAATAAATCATTATTATTATTATTATTATTAAAAGTTAAAAACGACAGGTTATCTTGATCAACTTGCATAATTTCTAACATTTTGATCAAAATGTGCTTAATTTCATCGTCGGCTGTTGCCGACAGCCTGGCCTGACAGTTATTATCACTGTAAGCTTAAAACAAATTTGAGGTTACACGTCATATTTTAACATGTAAACAGCTAACACAATGATTAACGATGCATACAACTTCTAATGACGACACCAGATAAGGGATTACCATCGGTTTAGCTCTAAAAGACAATGACATGTACGTCTTTCAAACCCTTTTGCCATCTAAGGCGTGACGATTATGCAAGGCGGTGAAAGTCTCATCAGACCACAAACAAAGGTTTGACGGCCAGTCAGTTCACTCCTAATAGGACGCCAAATCGTTTTCGTAACTTTTCAACCGCACAAACAACTTTTCTACCATAAACTCGTTATAGCACGAGACATGTGACATGCTATACGCTAAACTTTTATGAAACCTCATCAAACCAGTCTAAAAACTAACAAATCACTTATCTCCATATAAAAATGCAAATTCTACGTCAAGAGAAACCTCGTAAGATTATTTCAACATCGTTTTTTTTAACCTGCTCAGCACAAATAATGCATTTCTAGACTGTTTTAGAAAACCTAGTCCCGTCCTACATGGCAAATGCATCCGCCATTTAAAATATAAGTCCATGTGCCAACATGTTTTTACTTTATAACAGCTATATAACCTAGAAAATAGATCGCGATTCTATGAACTGGTATCAAGCAAAACTACTACTACGATTACTCCTAGATTTCCTGATACATTGCATCTTGCCTATGCAGTTTATGTCTACAGCATTCTAGAGAGCCAGCAATGGTTTCTAACGGTGTTTGAAGAGAAAGGTGTTGTCTGTTGCGCTGGTAGAGGACGCTGTAGTAGATCTTTCTGCCTTCACTTCGGTTGCTAGGCGAATGCTGCGCATGTGTGGGTGGGTGCAGTGCCCGAGGCTGTAGTGACGTGCCGCCGATGTTATCGACTGTGTTGCATATCGATGTTGTACCTACAGGGCTTGTGGTGAAATAGAGACATTCTAATTACGAGTAAAGATAACCTTTTACATTTATTGCAGTTCTGAAAAATCACAAATTAACTACTTATTAAGAAACATAAGTTATTCTTTGATACATCGCTAAAAAAATAAAAAATATTACAACGAGTCAAAATCTCAGGTTATATAGTCACAAAATGTAACAATACAAAAGCTATCAACAGTGACTTTTCCTCCTCAATCAATTTTTAATCAAGCCAATCACCACTAGTTACACAACTCCAACCTTTTATTCGCAATCTAAGACAATCAACGTGATTCCTTATGTCTTATAAACAGTTTCGACAAAAAGTTTCGCAACTCTTTCACAACACTATTATTATCTTTCGAGCGGTACGCACACTTGCACAAACTGCATTCGATTATGACAAAAAACAATTTTACGGTCTCCCGTTCTGAAATTGAAAATTACACGAGTTTAGACCTTATTTGTTGGAGGAAATGGTTTCGAGGTTATTGTGGGAGTGTAAATCTAAGTTGGTGTGTGTATAAAAGTGACGTATTTTAGTTGTGTGAGTGTTGTATGCAGTCATCGACCCGTATCTCGGGCGAACCTACCCCAACGTGAAAAATATAAAAGTATTTCCGAGTGGTAACTTGTGCTGTAATGATTCGTCAGTTTTTGCACCACTTTCTAAACTGACCCGAGCCTGGCTACCTAGCAACCTAACCGCTATATTTCTAGTTTAGCGATAGCCACGAATCGTCGATCGCTTGAAGAGGCCAAAGATGTACTCAGCGTTTTATGTGTGCACCTCTCAGTTTACACATTTATTCGTCTGGAAGCGTGCCCAACTGCCCAATGTTATGTCAATAGGCTTTCTACCTATTACATATGGGCTGAATATATTTACTGGCAAATTAGGCGACAGTTAATCTCATGCATGACGTTCTGCTGAACTAAACGTTATTCAAAATCAGCTGCTTGCAACCCTGAGCACTAAAATATGTAATTAAAAACTTTTCCTGGGTTGGATGACTTAGAAACCATTTCTTCTCAGTTCCCTACACGGAGGGTCATAGGGTGGCAAAATATGGGACTGTTTATGTTTTCAAGCTCCCCCGACAGAATGTTTATCGATTTCAGCAATAATTTCGGTGTCCGTTTACCATCGAAATACTGTATAATTATGCTGTTATTGTTTCTCGCATCCATACAAGTCTTAAACAAGGTTAAGTCATCGAAATATTATGATCATCAACCTAGGTTTATCTTGGCTGTTACTAAGCGTTAGGCTTCCGATGTATTGAGTGTAAATAACTAATTCAAACGTATCTGTGAGGTCAGTTCCTACCTGACCTCCAGAGCAGTTATTATACTGTCATATAAGTAATATTATCAATGCTGTGATGATCACTGTCCGACCTCCTAAAACTAGGCACTTAATATCCCACAGCATGGAGACCACCACCTAAACTCTTAAACTATTTCCATCAAAAGCTACTTTGTATGGTACTCTTTTAAATCCTAACTAAAATACCTAATAAAAATGTGAAAGTGTGTTCGTTTGTTTGTTTGTCATGCCTTTACACCTTAACAGCGTTGCGTGTATAGTTTTAGTCTCGTATGGTTAAAAATATGTATTAGTATATTATTGTTGTTAATTATTATTTTATGTATTTTACCTATGGGCCTTAGTTGCCTGATAATAAAATGATTATTATTATTATTAACGGCTGAACGGATTTAGACACAATTTAGCACACAGATGGCCCCACATAAATTGGGATAAGGGCAGGGGTGATGACAAAATAAATGGTCCATGACCAGAGTTCAGGCATAGGATACTGTCATTCCGGCTGAACGTACCTACCAATGGGGTAATTTCTGACTTCCAACGTGAGCATAGCCGTGGGCAATATTTAGTATTTTATCTAAACTTTCCGTTACACATGTCCATCGGTAAAACTGCCCGTCTAATCGTGTATGGGTATCTTTATTGGATTTTTATTCACATCGCTCCGGTCAAATGGGCAAAATTATAGGTGGATGGTCCATAATTCGGAGACACCGGTAATACGGCCTGCCCGAACTTGGAGATCTAAACTTTTATGGATCGCGTCTTGGTGCGTTTCATATAAAAAATGTTAGGATTGTGAAATTGAATGCGTTTTATTTATTTATGAGTAATTTTGTATAAATTGTGTTAGTTCCTTCTGTATCGGATGAAGACTTGGGTTATGCTTTTGGACTAATCGTGGGCATCGCAAGTTATTTTTAGTTTTGTCAAAAGTCTACATACATCATCAGTAATTTTATGACTCTACTATTTGAAACTTCAAGTCATGTTCTTGTAAAAAAAACCTTCAGAGAGGTACTCCACCTTTCAGGAGTACACTCAAACTCATAAGTTTCTACAATTTCTTTCCTAGACAATCAGCCCCGCTACACATCTCACTCAAAAACAGCTTTCTGCTAATGTACACAGTACTATGTAACGATAGTGTGCAGATTAAGCCCTGCACTAAATCTGCACATTATCGTTACATAGTACTTAGTTACTTACTGTGTACATTAGCAGAAAGCTGTAACGTAACCAGTTGCCTGTACAAAGATACGAACAGCATATTAGCAACTCTTCGGTACAGTCGCGAGCAATAATATGTTTTCACGTTATAACTTTTAACAAACGTTTTAACTTACTGTATTGACTGTCATTTTATTCTGTTACAAACATAGTATTTTGGATCTCATGCTTTTGAGTAAGGCGAGGTCAGTTCGTGGACGATTGACCATCCTTTTCCGACTTCCCTCCGTGCCTTGTTACGGATAATCAGACGCCCGAAAGTCAGACAACCAGTACCGAATACCGAAGGGTATTGTGTTATCTTATCTAGTAACAGTGTTGTGAAAGTCAGATACGCTGTCACTCCATATAAAATACTGGTTTGCACTTGCACAAAGTTAGACTGAAAGCTGACCCTAATATACTTGGGAAAAGGCTAGGCAGATGATAATGACGACTGATATGAAATACTTGGATCTGATCTCAAAAAATCAATACATTTTTCACGAGATTAGCTTTACAACTTTGCCAACTGTATACTTATAATTGGTGATGAGTGTACATGCAGCGTGCCTTCGCGAGATAAACGGCCCGCGCCCTTTGCTCCGCCAACGACTGTTATTTATTGTATCAGTCGGTGTGGCTGTACCTCCTGCTGTACTGCTGTTGTATCAGTCGTTGTGGCTGTACCTCCTGCTGCACTGCTGTTGTATCAGTCGGTGTGGCTGTACCTCCTGCTGCACTGCTGTTGTATCAGTCGGTGTGGCTGTACCTCCTGCTGCACTGCTGTTGTATCAGTCGGTGTGGCTGTACCTCCTGCTGTACTGCTGTTGTATCAGTCGTTGTGGCTGTACCTCCTGCTGCACTGCTGTTGTATCAGTCGGTGTGGCTGTACCTCCTGCTGTACTGCTGTTGTATCAGTCGGTGTGGCTGTACCTCCTGCTGCACTGCTGTTGTATCAGTCGGTGTGGCTGTACCTCCTGCTGTACTGCTGTTGTATCAGTCGGTGTGGCTGTACCTCCTGCTGCACTGCTGTTGTATCAGTCGGTGTGGCTGTACCTCCTGCTGTACTGCTGTTGTATCAGTCGGTGTGGCTGTACCTCCTGCTGTACTGCTGTTGTATCAGTCGGTGTGGCTGTACCTCCTGCTGCACTGCTGTTGTATCAGTCGGTGTGGCTGTACCTCCTGCTGCACTGCTGTTGTATCAGTCGGTGTGGCTGTACCTCCTGCTGCACTGCTGTTGTATCAGTCGGTGTGGCTGTACCTCCTGCTGTACTGCTGTTGTATCAGTCGTTGTGGCTGTACCTCCTGCTGCACTGCTGTTGTATCAGTCGGTGTGGCTGTACCTCCTGCTGTACTGCTGTTGTATCAGTCGGTGTGGCTGTACCTCCTGCTGCACTGCTGTTGTATCAGTCGGTGTGGCTGTACCTCCTGCTGTACTGCTGTTGTATCAGTCGGTGTGGCTGTACCTCCTGCTGCACTGCTGTTGTATCAGTCGGTGTGGCTGTACCTCCTGCTGTACTGCTGTTGTATCAGTCGGTGTGGCTGTACCTCCTGCTGTACTGCTGTTGTATCAGTCGGTGTGGCTGTACCTCCTGCTGCACTGCTGTTGTATCAGTCGGTGTGGCTGTACCTCCTGCTGCACTGCTGTTGTATCAGTCGGTGTGGCTGTACCTACTGCTGTACTGCTGTTGCCCTGGTATTACATTAATAGAACGTACTTACCAGCAAGATTGATATTTTCTAGTGTTGTTGAATCGTTCGGATATAATTATTTTAGTACTTATCGAAGATTTTCAAGGTTCAACTTCAAAGAAAATCATGTGTATTGCCGACTTACGATTGATAGTTCGTAGGTTCGAACCCAGGCAGGAGCATAACTTTGTGTAATTCATTTTATCACCACTGCTTTCAAAACGGTGAAGGAATACTTCATGAGGACACTGCCATTTGCTAAAACAAAAAATTCTAAAATTTGCGACATCTACCAACTCGCACGGGACCAACGTGGTAGATTACAGCCCACTCCCTCTGATAGAGAGGAGGCCTGTGTCCCAGCAGTGGGAACATTACTGGCTGATAATGCTTTGCTTTAAAGAAAAGAGAACCCTTATGCGATCACTTAGTTATTGGTCTAGCTGTATGTCGGTCTGTCAAGACAGACTTTTCTGAAGAACTTGTTGAAGTAAATGTTGAAATTGATGGGTGCTTAGGTCTACGGCTACTGGAGCTGTAAAAAAGCAAGCGTCTAAGTCTATGCAATAAAAAAAATACTACTTACTTATGACGCAAATTTTCTCATATAAATCAAAACCTGTAGTAGAAAACTATGAAATTTGGCAAGAAGCAAGGTTTCGAAGCATGAGTAAAATATAAAATGACTAATTTATAGTTATTTCGCATAAAGAAATATTTTTAGCGATAGGGCTAAAACAAGTTTATGAAAACCCAAGCCGTTAACGATATGTTGCTAAACACAGCAAAAGTGTTAAGTGTGTACGGTCGACCAAGGTATTTGGTTTACATTGTTACATGTAAATTACATTGTAAAATGTAAACCCTAATAGCTTGGTTGACCGTACCTGCACCAGAACCAAACTAAAACACAGCAATGCCAAGGGCAGACAAAGGTATGAATTTGAAAGCGGAACACAGTCTAAAAACGATTTCACACAAAGCTTTAATTTCCTTAATCAAGTTCAATCACAGCAATTTCGATAATTGTAAACAACACCAAAAGCAATTATTACCGAGATACCACCATTAACGCCAATTTCCAAAACCCAACCAGTTTGGTGATACCAGCTCACAATAACAAAGCGCACGCAACGGTATCAGCTAAGTGGTCCGCTAGAGGTGGGCCGCTAGAGGTGCCCGGCGTAGAGTGGGACTGGTTCGCACTAGAGGCGGGACGGGTTCTGCACGTCCAAGACCGGTGTTGTTGCTAGGTGAAGTGATCTCTTGTCCTACTGCCCGGTACTGACGGGGGCAGAAGTGATTTCAATCATAATAAAAAAGAAAACATTATAGTGATAGTTGTAAGCACAGCTATTGCATTGTCGCACACATAATAATGCACATAACAATATCGAAATCTGAAATTGAAATGAAAAAATTACAGTTGGCACACACGCAATTGCAATGACTGCTGAACTCTTCTGGAGGTCGCATTGCAATTCCAGACGGTATTAAAAGGAGGAACCCCTTTTTGGCTACAACTGCGATATACAGGGTGTAAACAGCCTCATCACGAAGCCGCCAACCAAGCATTCTGTACATCAAACTAAGTAACTTTACGCAAAAAATATTGCTGGGAAACGACATTTTTTTGGGTGAAAAATCATGTTTTGTGGTAGAACTCCATGTAACGCACTCAAAACATTGTGCTGATGGGGATTGAATAGTATGGGGGTTGTGGAGGTGTTTAAAGTAAAAATCTTACATTAAAAACTTGTGTTAAAACTTGTCAAAAAGTTGGAACTTTGACCCCCAACATCTCCGTAACTAGAAGGTTCCCAAACCTTCTAGTTACGGAATGTATACGGTATGGTGTAGAACACAAAAATGATCGCAATGACGGGGAGAACAAGTGCCTTTTGGCTTCGTTAAGAGGTTTTTTACAGCCTTTATATGACATCCGATATGGTACGCCAATTTTCAGCAATCAATATGCCAGTTCTCAGTAGACTTACAGCAATTTCATTGTGCATTTTACATTTTTCTTCAAAAACACGTTTAAACCACTTTTCTCCTCACCTGTATACACAGTCGATATTAGAAAGCGAGATGTCGCTGGCGCCGGCGTCTTCCACTCTTCACGTTAAATGTCCGGGGCGCCGGCAACAATCCGGCAATCATCCGGCTCGGGAGCCGGCCGGCAACACGGCATAATATGAAAGTTGTCTGATCGAGCTAAAAGCGCCGCCGCCGGTCGACGGTCGCCGCTACCGGCTTCCGTGTTCTGTTGCTATGAGAGAAATTGATGGAAATTAGATTATAAGTACATCATCGTGTTTAGTTTTGTTGGCGTTGAATTGAAACGCTATCAGCAAACGGCAATCGCTTTCAAATTGTTTCGTGTTTCATCATTTCTTTCAACAGGATTGCCGTAAGCTTTTCAGTAAAAAAATGCCAAAAATTTACTTTTCCGTTATTGCCTTCATGTTTTAAGGGACCTGTCTTTTGGCAAAGGATACAGTGTTTTGTTATGGGAGTTAAAATATAAATAAAAAACAGTCATGACTTTCAAAACGAATATACCTACTAGTTGGTATAAATGATGCCATTTAGTCAAATCAGTGAAGTCTAGAGCTTTTAGACACGGTTTGTTCATAATCATTTTATATAACAGTACCTGGAGACGACCGAGCTCTGCTCAGGTGAAAATTGGGTAAACGAATTTTCCCGGACATATGATACCTAGCTAGATCGATTTCCGCCCCTGAAAACTACTATATTGCAACTTTCATCGAAATCATTAGAGCCGTTTTCGAGAACGTGGTTACAAAGTGAACCGAACCGTTTTGAAACCTAACATGTAATTTTGATTATTATTAACAAATAAACTAAAGCAACTATGCAAATATTGCTCATTGAATAGTATAGGACAGGAATAAATGACCCAGAAAACAGGCTTTTACAAAGTCATTAGTTTCATTGTGGTAACCAACCATTGTGGTACCAAGCCCAGCATTGATAATGACCAGTTAGACGTAGTGTTAGTTAGGGTCTTATACCCTCCATTCCAACATAAAAAAACTACCCTTTTTAGTCTTCACAGTGTTCCGTATTTTTTTTTCTTCTAAGCTATTTTAATACATTTCCAACCGTCCCAACCCGTTTAGCGTTACCTAGGTACATATTAATAAATAATAAGTACGGCGCGTGTATAGAAAGCAACATGTTTGTACACGTTCATATAAACAGCTGCCTGTCTGTCTGTCTGTCCGTCACATGTATGGGAACTGACATTTTCGCCTCTGTGCTGCCGTGGACTGTTTTTGTAGACCGTATGGTACAGTTAGCAACACAACTGGTTTTGTAACATAGTGTACCTACTTTTTACATATTCTATGTTATAATAGTTTTATAATGTACGGTCGAACCAGTTATTTGGTTTACATTTTATAATGTAAGGAGACGATTTTTTTTGTTTGGAGAACAGGCCACCCACATAAATTAAATTAATGAAACATATAGATAGATTATAGATTTCTTCCTTATAATCTCTAGATTACAGTGGTAATATTAGCTAAGCCATGTCTAACCTGAATGATGAGAAATTCGACCTCCAGAGAAATCCAAACACAAGTTGGCGCATGTCTGTAGTACCTTACAATGCACAATCAATTGACACAACGGCTTTGTGGAGTATGCGCTGTACTAGCAGACGCCATTTTCATGATATAGGTATTTTTGTAGTAAATGCAAAAAATCTGCAAAAACACTTTTACGAAAATCGAAATAAACAGAAAGAGTAAATGTCAAAATAATAAAGCTGTCTGTCAACCACTAAAAGTCGGATTGACAACGTTGCATGCCACGTTGATTGTTTAAACCATCTTTGCGATTTTAGTTTACACCTTTAAAAATAGCAGTAATACCACTGGGGACCGTACTTTTTACGTTTACAAAAACGTAAAAAACGCCCCTATTTACGTAAGTATTTTCTGTCAAATGACATTGACCACAACAGGAATGATTTGACTCGCAAAACATATCATAATATAACTTATTTATTATGATTTTAAGATTCCGGTTTCGTTTCTATGTAATCTTTCGTTTATTACTATAAATGGTTACTTTTTTTGGTGGAATATGAATAATTTTTATGCAACATCGAAGAGGGCCTAAAAAAACTGTCTCCTTTGTGGGTTAAACTGTAAACCAAATAGGTTGTTCGACCGTACTAAAGGGTTTATGAGTTTACAGGGCATTTTGTAGCGTAGCCAAAAAAATTGCTTTTTTGGGCTACGCTACAAAATGCCATGTAAACTTGAGATTGCAGATTAAGAATAAAATTTTGTGGGTTTGTAATTACTAATGTCCTGCATGATATTATCAAGCATTATAAAAAAATCTTTAATATATATTTTATATCTTTAATCGCTTCACATCAAGGCGAGTTACGACAAAACACCTATTAGCCTATTAACTTATTTAGTGGTAAAAGTTAATCATCATCGCCACTTAAAACTCTATGTAGTTCAATTCGACTCTTTGCAACTAGAATCAAATCATTGCTGAAATCCATAACATAACACATTTCGTCACAATCCTCTAACACAATAGAGTTTCACAATCCTCTTATACCAATTATTCAAATCTCAAATCCTACGATAAAAAAACAAACCATTATTTTTTTCTAAAACGTTTTTAAATTGAATTGGTTTTTAATTAAAACACAATTTCCATTTAACATTTCGTTTCTAACTGTACACCATGTTTGTGATACGAGCGAAATGAACGCTCTGACATTTCATACAGAAAACAATTATTATTTGTTTGTTTGTTCCGAACGTATAGGTGCTATTACTGCTGGGCCATTACGTAATCGCCTATTTTCGTGAATCGTGTGGCAACCAATCAAAACTACCATTTACCTACATACGTCCCATTAGAGAGAATTAATTTGTCAAACAAAACCGTGTGATAAATTCGTGAAAAAGGATTTCAAAGTCGCGTTCGGCTGAGTTCGGCAGAGTTCGTGCACGTTCGTGAGCGTTCGGCTACGATCGGCACGGGTCATCGCTCCGACCTAGATCGGGTGCGCCCGCGCAGAGCCACTGTTGCTAACCGCGCGTTTTATTCTATTATTTGTGTTAAATAGTGGAGCATTGCGTGTTTGCGTTTAGTTTGTTATAAAATTACACATAACTAGCTGTAACAGGTTCTTTTATGACCATAACAAAGTAGAAAATGGCGGAGCACACGCGAAATAAACACCATGTTTGTTGATTATTGAACTGGCTTTCGATTTGATGAACGGCTGCGTCATCTCGACGTCTATTAGCTGCACTTCCAGGATGTAATAAAATACTAGAAACAGATATTAATGTGTGAACTCATTGCAACAGCTTTGTTCAGATAATTTACTTTTCGATCACGTAAAGTTTGAGACTTTCTCATACTTTTTCTCTGAACCTTTCGTTCATGGTTCATGCTTTGACAGAGTGTATTAGAAAGTCAGAGGTTACTAACTATACAGAGATGTTTAGGGTTCTTTTTAGGAGATTATAAACTGCTGAAATACAGAGAAAAAAACTCATGTTAAATTAGACTACACCCAATAATATAGATCTATTTTCTATACCCTGATGGCCAGTAGGTACTTATTAAAGACCTCCTCGTTAAATTATAACATTCGCGCGCTGATGGATTTCCGACCGTGCAATTTAAACCGGGTTCGAAGTGATAATTATCAAGTTAGTAACAAAAATCATTATAAAATTACGGAACGCGATTTGCGACTTTCCCGCGTATCCCAACACGATGAGTGTCAACTTATAAAAAACCGGCCAAGAGCGAGTCGGATTGGAAACAATAATAATAATAGTAAAATCGCTTTTTTTGTTATTAAACTACATGTTTACGGTTTTTAGATTTTTCCCTTTACATGTGCTGTGAGACATTTGTTTCTCGCCAAATTTCGTAATTCTAGGTCAACGGGTACTACTACCATTTAGGTTTTCGACCCAAAACCTATAGGGTAATTCCGATTGACCTAGAACTGTCAATTTTGGGTAAAGGCAAGGTCTTACAGCACAAGTAAAGGGAAAAGTCCGAAAAATAAAAAAAGGTGAAAATTAAGGTAAATTCTGATACTTACAAGTTTTTGCGAAAATCTAAATTTGCCCATATCTTTTACCGTGCTGACTCAGGACCTTGATTTTTATTATACACCTAATCGGGACTAAAGACCTCAGTATCTGGTAAAATAATAATAATAGTAATTCAACTTGCTAGGTCCACCCGTTTCTGAGAAAATCGGTGGTGACAGACGGATGGACAGACGAACAGACGGACAAGAAAGTGATCTTATAAGGGTTCCTTTTTTACCTTTTGAGGTACGGAACCCTAAAACGTTATGTTTATTCAAATTCTGTAATTCAGACATGAGTCGTTAGTAACAACAAAATAACTTAATAACTAGTGTTAGTAATAGAGAGTAAATACTTAAAATTTCAATTGGTATGGATCTTCAGCTAGTGGTACAGCAGACGGGAGTCCCACCGATCTGAGAACAATCTACATACGTTATTAAACAAACAGATTTTTTGAAAACTTTGTTGTTAGGATTATTTATGCTGTTGACCTATGGTCCACCTGATAGCTACAAAAACAAAAAATCAAAGATCGTGTTTGGGGTGAATACGAGAGCGTGAACAAAAGACCAGCGGTTTGAGTAAAATATTTACGAGATCAAGTTTTCAACCAGCATGAATAAATATTCTTAATTAAGAACCCTGAATTTTATACACTTATTTCGGTGTCACGTAATGTTAGTAATACAGGGCATCCCTGATATGTAACACCACGTAACATGTCTGATACAAAAATATATTGTATTACCGACTGACATTACGTACTTGCAGATGTGAGGTACCCTTAGCTTGACAGTTGGGACACAAGCCCTGCCGCCGTGCCAACATTAACGCATACATGTACTTATGTAGGTAGGGACCAGCATGCGGGAAACCGAATTGCCAAGTTACTTTAAAAAAGCGGGTAAACGGATGATATTTGCATTACATTCTGCAGGGTGTCAGATAGGTACCTACTTCAACGCAAGGCACAAACTGTCGCTATCAATTCACTCCCAGCCTCCTTCATTATTATTATACTGTTTGCTCCCAGCGTGGCAAAATGTTCAGTCCTGTTCATACCCATCACGGCCATCACCATATAAAGATAAACCATCAAAATACAGACGAATATGAACGCTGGTGTTCGGACTAGTGTGTTGGATAGTGGCGGGTCATAAACAATCCTTATAGGGGTGAAATGGAAACTACATACTAATAAATGTTTAGCTACGCTCGGTTGGATAGAACTCGTAAAAAGTGATTACTTTAGTTAGGCTATTTTCTGGTTATATTGGGTAAAGACTAGTAGTACGTACTTGGGTAATATCCTAATGGCTATTATTATAATTGACTATTTAATTACCTTCTAAAACATCCTCTCCTTTCAAACGCCTGGGGTTTTAATTAAATTCAAACTGTTCGAGATATAATAACTATTCCAAAATTTCCATTAATACACTTTCATATCATTCCACAAAAAGCCCATTAGAGTAGCTATATCAATTAGTTGTCGGACACATTAACAGAATTCCCGCTTGCATCCCGCAAGGTCTGACGAGGTGGGCCTGTGAGGACACACCTTTAGCTTTCAATGAAATTACCCGCGACACGTAAATCATGGCCGGCCCACTGAAATTAACAGCCATTTATATAATTATGAAAACATTTATATTCGCTCTGTGCGTTATTATCATAATTTAATTGATGTGATTATATTTGTGTGGAACTGTTGGAACATGGCATTTACATACATAATTTGGGAAGTACTTGTGGATGTAATTAAGTGTTGTTACTCGTTAGTTTGATGTAGTCATGTACTTTAATATCGTTTTAAATGTATTAATACATCAACTCTACTAATTACAGTATCTTTACTGGACTTTCGGAATTCAGATCATACATCATGGAGTAAACATTCTCGCTGGCATTATTCTAGACCAACGAACTTAAAAGATGGCCTTGTCAGACAGGAAGGAAGTGGAAGATGGAGGTTAGGGTGGTGTGGTGCTCCGTGGGACAGGTCTATGTCCAGCTGTGGACTGCACTATGCTGAGTTGATAGATATTCTACAAATAAACTCCGAGAACATTCTGCAACCTTCGTTTCCATTATTGTTAAGTGACATCTTGAAATTCATCGTAGTTATAGGCATAAATTGCAACGTCAAGGAAAAACTTCAGCCTAAAAATCCAAATCTTGTTATTGTTGAATCATATTATCACTAGCTCCCACTTTTTAGAGAGCAACACATGATCCTTATCAGATTCTCAAAATGCAATATAACAGATGAGACAGCCGTCGTGATACAATTAAACAGAATGTCCACAAGATCGTGCAGCATCAGCCTGCAATGGGAGCCACTATTGGCCGCTTGGAGCCACGCACAACCACGCTGAGCCACGCGCCTGGCGGGTGGTTACGTGACCAGTGAGGGAATAAACAACATGACTTGCGGGAGCCACAGCATCGGAGAAACAGAAGGTCGGACTGAAAAACGACGAAAGTAAAAAATAACGATTTGTGTTTTAGGTTTGCTTGTTCGGACTTGGAGCTAACATCGAAACTGGCAATGCCATCCTACCTGATTCGAGGTCATTGCAGCAATTATAACGAGAAGTTTTTTTTGCACTGCTCATGGTAGATTTTCACAAAACGACATCGCGTCGCAAACTCGCAACAATTCACTCATGTGTTTTAGCCCGTAGTAGCAGTCAATTACGTCCAGAGCTTGACTGTTTATATCCATTCGTATTTTACTGACAAAACAAGGAGGAGATAGGTTCAATCATTTTCTGTTTCCATTCCAAAAGCTTCATAAACTTGATCTACTCTCCTCTCTCCGCAGTGACTTTCCTCTGATAGTTAAACTACATGATTCGTAGTTATAGCCCGGCTGTACAAAAATAGCCCGCCACAAAAACGGCGTATATCACACGTACCACAGATTGCCACAGATTGCTTCCAGTAAAAAATACTAATCGAATTTATTATTGGACTGTCACTGTCGCTGGAGCCATCATGGCGAATCACGAGGAAGTAAGAGTAGTGGCAAACTGGCAATGATGAAATAGAAGACATTTCCAAAGAGGACTAAACAAAAAATGGTTCTATCTAAGCATGTTGACTCTGATTATTATAACCAAATTCTATCAACGAAGTGAACAATAGAGTCATCTTGTACCCGCAGTTATAAGAGTTTTAGTAAAAACTGTTGAGATGCCCTAAGTAGCTAGAATAATTTCGTACCCTTGTACACAAGGATATCTAGCTATAGTTAAGTATCACAAAGACACATTAGAAGGTACCTATCTCCTGGACATAGCCATTACAGACCTAGGCCTACATCAAAATAAAGTAGAACAAAAACCCGTAATAGGCAATAAAAAAATAATGACATCATTAAGTCTTGCTTATTTGCGAAACAATGTGATATAGCTATTTAGTACATATGCCTAATGTAACCGCATAATGTAATGACACCATGGCGTGATGATAGTTACGATCATAACAGTGAAAGTTACATCTAAATGGGTGCAGCAATTTAAGTGATAGCTACTACTTTATACAAGGCATACATTCATTATTATATTATTTAAGTAGAAGGAAAAGTTTGTATTCGGTGTTGTTTTTTGATTCATGATTGTAGCCCAAAAGCATTAAAATTTTAAGCCAGTTAATAAAAAAAAACTTCTTTTCCATACATTTTGAGTAAGTAAAGCACTTTTGTATGCAAAAGTTATATAACACACAGACGTCGTAAAATTTAATTTTCTATGTAAAAAAAAAATGTTTTTCTAAACTTTTTACGACATCTTAATTTTAGACCGTAAATAAGAGTCGCAAGATGTTTTCATCACGCGACTATCTCATGAGATCGCAAACAGGACAGTTTGTCTCGGCACATAATACGGAATGGAATCGTTTGCGTCCCCATCCCAAGCAGAACGCCATAAAGACACGCACAATAAAAACATACGTCAGCAAATATCTTTGTACGAGAAAATATTACATAACATCACGCTTATTTATATTGCCTGAAGATTTCGGCCGAGTTAATAGGTATATTGTATTCAATATGTTAGAAAAAAACCCAATCAATCTGCCGTGTTTATAGTCATTTCATAGAATTGTCAAAGAATTACAGTTGTGATTCAAATGTATGGACCTCCTCCTCCTCAGTCGTACATTCGCGACAGAATGGTCGTGGTTGAAGACGATGCATTTTTTTCTTTGGATGACGTAGCCCTTGCGATGCGCCTCCACTTGTTGCGGTCTTCAGCGTCTCGGGAGCTTTGGACTATGGACGTCTGTGTTGCAGCTTTTATAAGGTCTGTCCAACGCGTAGGTAATTGACCGCGTAACCTCTTGCCTTCTACTTGCCCCTAGACAACAAGTCGTCCCATGGAGCGTTAATTTCGAACAATGTGGCCGAAGTATGGACCTAAATGGTAGCTAAATCATAAATTTCCCTAAAATAATTCTACACTAAAATGCAAAGGAATTGCAGAAGTGCTTAAAACACTTACAAATATAACGTCGAGAAAAACTGCACGGTTCGGGTTGCACGTTTCCTATGGAGAAGAACAGGCAAAACACCCACATTTCGCCAGTTATGGTACGCGGCGACTCTATTTTCATCAATCAGGCGCAAATCGAACCCAGCTGCGCCTGACAATTCTAAACGAAAAAAATAACGAAATAAGGGTGAATATCACCAAAGTGCATTTTTTTGACAATTTTGGTGGTGAAATTTATTCTTTAGTTTTCGTGAAAAATAAGGATCTGGTATAACAACAGAAAGTCCAAGTTTAAAGAATCTTCAAGAGGCCCAAGAATATCTCAATAACTTTGTAAGATATTTAAGTATAAAGTGTAGTGTGGCCACCAAAATTGATAATCGCCCACCAAAATCGAAAGTGCCCACCAAAATTATTGAAAACCAGTGGCACCTAAATTGAATTCTCTGTCATAAACCTCAATCTCTATAATAAAGCTAAATGTAACTAATCTCACAATCATCGCATGCACTGTATATCTCGACCTGATCCCGAAAATGGGGATTCCAGAACCACCTTAACCGTCATTTCACAGAAGACCTGTCAAAATTCAGCCAAGATGAAATCGAGGCGGCTCTTAGACATCTTAAAAATAGAAAAGCCAAAGAGATTTATAAGAATTAGGTATAGAGCGGACATTGGGAATAATGGCATACAAAAATTTTGATCCTGACCGTTTTCAATTTTGACACACGAATGCTTCTTGACAAGCGCGCGTATGACACTAGACAGAACGATTTGTTACTAAGTAGTAAAAAGTATTTGGATTACGATTTTCTTCGTCTTGTCACTCGTATCACTTGTATCACTCGTAAATATTTGAATGTCTTTGTGAAAAGCCCTTGTATGGTATCCCATGAGTATGGGATAACGACAGAGCTCCTCAAAGAGGGAGGAAGGCCTGCAAGAGAGCTTCAGGAGATTTTTCAAATCGGTCCTGTTATCTGGGAGAACTCCAGAAGCGTGGAAAAGGGGCGTGGTCGTTGTTTTCTTTAAGAAGGGGAACAAGACCCTATTAAAGAATTACAAACCCATTTCGCTCCTTAACCACGTGTATAAGCTGTTTTCAAGAGCCGTCGCGGATCGTCTAGCACAAAGACTCGACAACTGCCAGCCACCCAGACCAGGTTTCGAGGAGGATGCAGCACCATAGACTACATCCACACTCTGCGGCAGATCATACAGAAGTCCGAACAGTATAATCGGCCGCTCTGTCTTGCATTTGTGGACTATGAGAAGGTTTTTGACGCTGTCGAGACCTGGTCAGTTCTAAACCTATTTATGTCAATGGCAGTCCTCTCGAAGGTGTTCGAGAATATGTTTATCTCGGGAAAACTCTGAAGTTTGGTAAGAGCAACTTTAACACTCACAGAAGAATTCAGCTAGGTTGGGCAGCATTTGGGAAACATCGTCCGGTCTTCTCGTCGTGTTTCCACAGTGCCTTGAGTTATAAGTCGACCAGTCGACCACGATAACTGACAAATGCTTGCACTGACTGGACAGGTCCACTCAAATCTGTGTGGTTCTTTCTTCAAAAGACCATCTCAGACACTAATCTGCATAGTCCTCATCTGAATTGAACAAGATTTGTCTGGACTTCAAAAGAGACTATGACCTCTGAGTTTGTTTCGGCTGTTTCTTCTCAGAGTAGCCAGGGACGAAACACCGGCCCCATCTAGTTTAAAAAAATGACGTGTAAAAGTGTTTGTAAGAACCTACTTGCAAAAATAAACATCATTTCATCATTATATAATGTGTCTTATGCATAAACTAAAGAAATTGTTTATTTTTTATTGTACCTTAAATTGTTACTTTGGTGAATGCAAATACATCAAAAAATGGAACTGGGACAAGCCACCAGATTTGATAAAAAAAACAAAGAGACAATATTATAAAAAACAAATAGAAGAATCAGCAAAAAGTTCGAGACATCTTTGGTCTACAATTAATGAGATCACACAGTTTAAACCACCCAAAACTTCAAATTCTCATCTCCTAAACACCACACACCCTCTAAACTCACTAAATAGAGTCAACTTGTTCTTTATCACTGTAGGTAAATCCTTAGCAGAAAATATCGTAGCTCAAACTGGCATGCCAGTTGTAACAAGCTGCTGCAGTGATTCTAGGGCTTCCTCGTTCGTGTTGTTAGAGACTGACCCACAGGAAGTAGACTGTATTTTAATGAATCTTGATTCTGAGAGTGCACCAGGTTGGGATGGTATCCCTACAAAATATTTAAAACAATCGAGGGATTTTGTGGTTCCACTCATAAGCCAGTTAGCGAACTTATGTTTCAAAACTGGTGTTTTCCCGAAAGATTTAAAGCGATCAGTGGTCACTCCTGTGCACAAGGGCGGGGACGTAAACGATGTCAACAACTATCGTCCCATATCCGTTCTGCCAGCAATTTCAAAAATTTTAGAAAAAATTATAAACAAGAGACTAATCAACTATTTACAGAAATTCAATATTCTATCAAACGCACAATATGGGTTCAGACGAGGACGCTCAACTCAAGACGCTATTTCGGCCTTGACATCTGAAATTGTTGATAGGGTGGATAGGGGTCATAAATGTTTAACAGTCTTCTTAGATCTGAAAAAAGCTTTTGACACCGTTTCCGTCCCGATCCTTCTGCGCAGATTAGAACACATAGGTATAAGAGGCACGCCTCTCTCCCTTTTTGAGAGCTATCTCAAAGGTAGACAGCAAATGGTAAAGATTAGTAACTTGTGTAGTGTTGAGGGAGATGTCTATTACGGAGTTCCACAGGGGAGTGTTTTGGGTCCGACATTGTTTTTAATTTATATTAACAGCCTTTGCAATATGCAGATCATTGAAGGGAAAATCTTCTCTTACGCAGACGACACTGCGGTTGTTTTTTCGGGAAACTCATGGAACCTTGTGAAAACTGTCGCTGAGCAGGGTCTGATTAAGATAGCTGCCTGGCTTAGAGCAAACCTTTTAACCCTTAATACCAACAAAACTAATTTTATTTGTTTTTCCCCAAGCCAAAGATCACAACCTGGAACTGACTTTGGCATTACTATTCATGTCTGTCCAAATTATGCCATCTATAACTATACAAGTAACTGTGGCTGCCAGAAAATACAGCAAGTCAGATCCACTAAATATTTAGGCATACTTGTTGACCAAAGACTGTCGTGGCACCCTCACATTGAGATCCTCATGAAAAGGATCAGGAAGCTCATTTGGGTCTTCAAAACTTTACGTCATGTTATGTCCGCCCAACTTATAAACAAGATCTATATAGCTCTGGCGCAATCCGTAATAACGTACTGCATTCCGATATGGGGTGGAGCTTCCAAAATGAAATTCCTCGATCTGGAAAGAGCTCAGCGATCACTTATCAAGGTGATGTATTTTAAACCGTTCAGGTTCTCTACAACAGACCTCTATAAAGTCAGCAACTTGCTTTCAATTAGAAAGCTTTATGTTCTAAATGTGACCTTAACCCTGCATAAATGTCTTCCTTTTGACCCAGATACTCAGAGCAGAAGGCGCAGAGATATTGTGGCCTACTCTCCAGGGGTGCGATCAGCTTTTGCTGGACGTCAATATGTTACACAATCCACCTACATCTACAATAAACTGAATCTTAAGTGTGAAATATATCCCATGCGGTTATACGATTGTAAAAGAACAATAAGTGATTGGTTAAGATCTCTAACATATGAAGAAACCGAAAACATTCTTATCAGGGTAGGCTAACATGCAGGATAATTATCTGGATTATATATCGCACAAACACACACACATACACAGACAAATACACACACACACACACACACACAAATACACACGCACGCACAAAACACAAGGAGAGCTGCTTAAGTAAGTAATTAATTAACTATCATTTGTTTTATCTTATTCCTCTTTTATAATTTTATTCATTCGTAGACTTCATTTTCAATATTAGGATACCACTTATGGGAAGAGCGAGACAGCCCCGACACAAGTACTATTGTAACTTACTGGGGCTGCCTCAATTTATGTATGACACTATGTTTGAGAAGTAATAAATATTTTTGTATTTTTTTTTTTTTTTTGTACCAAACTTGAATTTTAAGGCAATTTTTTTTTCTTGATTTTTTATTTATAAACACTTATAACAATAAAAAATGTGGCCCTAGTTGCACCAAGTAACGTAGTTTAATATAAAAAAAAAATTAGAAACATCCTATCACATTACACCTTGATTCTCAACGTGGACACGTAAAATTTGATGCTTTGATATTCACCCATAAAGCTCTGACCTAAGCACCTAGAAATCAAAGCCAGCGGCACTCAAATTACGACTATGAAAGAAATTCGTAATCCACTGTTTCACGAGTTTGAAAGTTCCGCCAGATCGACAAAGTAAATAACGCAATGAATATTGTTGAATTATCAAAATGAATAATAAGTATGTATTAACAAACAAAAAGTATCTATGTAGTACCTATATCAACTATCTGGTGTCCACGACACAAGTGTCGTAGCTTAGTGTGGCACTTGAAGGCGCTATGTGTAATGTACAGCGATATTTATTATTATTTATTAACACAAATGACGATCGCGACTCCAACATTCGCAGTTTCTAGCAATAGATCAACAAAACGTAAATAAATTAGGTACCTGGGACCTACCGCATGTTTCTTTGCTATAACTATTACTGACCTATATTGTACCAGGAATATTGTACAGGTCAGGTTGAGATCAAAAATCTTATAACTGTATAACGGAACGTCTGTTTTCCATCAAGTGCTTGATTCATCGACATTTGTTTGTAGGTTAATTCCTGATTGAATACTGTTCTGCAATGAAATGTAGGATAGCGAAGTTTCGCCATTCATTACACCTGCAGTAAGATGTGAGATATGGCAAGAATCTGTGCGTAAGTAAAATTGTATGAGATAGCATTATATCCCCGAGAAGCATATGATTGGAAACTTCATTGATATTTATAAGTTATAGATATCGTGATTTTTGGGGCACATACCACCACTTTATAAACATTAAAATATCACATCACGCCTGAAATCCCCAGAGAGTTAGACAGATGTGTTACTTATAGTATTTAGGTACACCCAAAGCTTGTCAGTTATGTTTGATTCAGGTCTTATCTAAAAGGCGAGCCTAGTTCCATCCCAATCCAGTGGGTTCAGAGGTGCTACTGAGAAATTACTTTCTCCGACCCAGGAATCGAACCCAGGATGCAGGATCTCATACTTAGCATTAAACTTGCGACCACTACACCAACATGGCAGTCAAACAAATACTACACAAATAGTAAATAGTACACATGACTATTTTCAATTTGTCTAGAACTCTATGAGAGAAAAATAGACAATAGCATAGTGTGAATAATTTGGCACAAAAGACACCTTTGAACAAGATCACTAAATGGACCATTTCCCCTCATTAATATCTTCGTATCGCCTCTCTTTTATCAAAACCCACAGGTTCTCACCGCCACGCCCCATCGACACGTCAGCATCGAAATTATCTGAGCATTCGTTACAAATTGTGTTAAATATGAAAGAAACTATGTCGAGAATATTAAAAGGTTGTTAACGCCATTACAAAGGCTGAATACATGTGTAACATATGAAAGAATACTTTGATGTACAGTGAGAGAAATATGTGTTTAGACCACCCGAAATGTAGCGGAATAATTTGTGTGTTTAGAGTAAAGTGTAATCAAAAAAGCTTTGGGTGACCTAATACTAAGAAAAACTATTTAAAATCATCGATAATGTTACAGTTAGCAGACGAATTTGGGGGAAAATAATTATTAATGTGACTCTCAACAGTTTCTCGAAAATAGAACACCTTTTTCCACATAGTTAGGTTTTGTACCTAAACTGAGATTTTGCCTGAAATTCTAAACTACGAAAAAGAAAATTCCAACTGGAACAATAGATATAAATCAAAACAACTCAATCCAATAAAAACAGCTATATAACTACTTTACAAAATGCCCGAGTAATGTAAACATCGCCCCGGTGAATACCGTGATATGTCACCTACAGAGACAATAGTCGCCCACGACCCCACGTGGTGCTACTGACGTCAGCACGGGACGGGTCGATGAACCCTTTATTTTTATTGAGCGGCGTACAGCTGGCCCGATGGAAGTGCTGAAAAAATGTTTGAAATTATAAAATCTGTTGAAGTTTAAGTTACGAGTGATTTCTGAAGAATTTTGTTATTGTCTCCAATGACATTCCGGAAGCCGTCAACCAAGCATTCTCTACATCAAACCAAGTAACTTAACGCAAAAATTACTACTTATTTTTTTTGGGGTGAAAAATCACGTTTTACGGTAGGACTCAATGTAACGCAATTAAAACATTGTGCTGATGGATGGATTGAATAGTACGAGGGTCGTGGAGGTGTTAAAAGTACAAATCTTATATTAAAAACGTGTGTTCAAAAAAAACTTGTAACAAAAAGTTGGAACTTATAATATCTCCGCAACTAGAAGGTTCCCAGGTGTGGTGTAGAACAAAAAAAATGATCGCAATGACGAGGAGAACAAGTGCCTTTCGGCTTCGTTAAGGGTCTTTTTACACCCTTTATAATTGGCGAAATTTTGGATGCCTCTATGCATAACTGCACCTCTGGCTTAAACTTCAGGTAATTACAGGGATGATGTTATGGCATATCTTACTTGAAAAATAAGTCTTATTACTAAAATTTTGATACCTTTCTGAACTATGGCTAATATTGTTATTTTCCATGGTATACCTATAACATTATAATTTCTTGTTGATTGTTATCAGTCAGACTTGGGGAGCTCGTGGCTCAATAATAACAGCCGCTCGGGTCGATCGTTAGGTTAAGCCGTGCCTGCCTAGGTTGGTCTGTTGATGGGTGACCACCGAGTTATTATATACCAAGTTTCCTCCGTGCCTCGGAAAGCACGTTAAGCCGTTGGTCCCGGCTGTCATCTGTAGATCTTTGACAGTCGTTAGGTAGTCAGAGGCCCAAAAAGTCTGACAACCAGTCTTACCAAGGGGTATCGTATTACCCGGTACTAACTGGGTTGTGGAGGTCAGATAGGCAGTCGCTCCATGTAAAATACTGGTATTCAGCTGCATCCGGTAAAACTGGAAGCCGACCCCAACATAGTTGGGAAAAGGCTAGGCAGATGATGATGTTATCAGTAAGACGTTCACAGTTTGCCCTTCACTAAATACTTTGATATAGCCATGCAACATTAATAAATAATTTAACCGTCACGACTAGGTATACCAACAATCATAACCTTTCCTAACCGATGCAATGTAAATTTCTTAAAGTAACTTGACGCCTGTATTTTATATAAAGGCAGAGACCTATAGCCCTAAAGCTATAAAAAGGGCAGCTTATTGCCATCAATCGGTCGGACAAGTCTTGACTTCTGGCGGCTACTGAGACATTCTTGATGGAAACCCCATAAACTCTTTGCCCGAATCGATCCCAGGACCTAATGCTCAGCAGTAGTGTTTGTAATTACTAGACACCATCTATCATTGTGCTCTGATATTAAAACAGATTTACTGCCAGCTCCTCTTTTAACCTAGATACATAACATTTGAACAAAGACACATAAACTACAATGGCCGAGAATTTGCAAACGATGCGATATATTCGTGAAAATCTTTTTTCAGAAACCAGTATGAACCGGTTAGAGATCACAACTGGATATAAAAATACTAATAAATTACCACAATAAAACGGTAGCTTTTTATAACCGCCCCTAATCACCATAGCTTGGCAAGCATACTGGTGATAGTTTTCTTACTGTCACCCAGTTTGTTTATTTTTTGCGAAATATTTCTACGGCTTGTCCTATTCATCTTTATAATCTGTGAAAATCAGACCGAACAAATAATCATAAACATACGGAAAATGCGTAGTTAGAAAATGTCTTTCTACGCATTTCTCCGGAAAATCGGTGACCTTATTACATTCTAATATAAAATATTGTGTAGGTTTTATTTTGCCGTGTTCCCGGTTAAGAATAACCCTTCCCTTGTAGGCCGCCACTCACGCCTCTCGTATCATCTCTGCCTGGGAGCTAGGAATATCAGGTAGGAAATAGTAACCCGATTATATGTATCACCATTTATTTTCTAGGCCCTGAAACCCTGCCATTTGTGTCCCGCTTCAGGGCAGTGACCTCCCTTCCTTTCTTCCACTTATGTATCCCTATCCATTGCAGCAATTGGCCAATCTTTAAGAAAACAGTCGAGTTATTTAAATAAAATAATAATCTTTATAAATCTACACTTGTCCAGTTTTCAAACATTTTCAGTAAAATATGAAGTAAAACAAGGATTAAGTCACATTCCTTACAATATGCGTGGGATGACGTGTACGTAAGTACTCTCAATATTTTTTCTGACGTCCCAAAATTAAATTAAGCGTGGCAATGACATCAAAAAGTACTTTTTATTTTCCAGTTAACTGAAAATGTAATTTTGGTCGTGACACAAAAGAGAACATCCTTTATTCAGATGATGATGAACATGTGGGCGTTTGAAGTAAAAAAATCGTTGAAAACACGTGGATAGTATAATACCAGTTCTCAAAACAATATTATAACTTACTCTTACATTAAATAATATTATAACTATATTATATATAGGATAATATTTTTGTATTCACCAAAAATCTAAAGGTACGCTTTTCTAAAATATTGATCTTAAACCTGTTTAATTGTTTTACTATAATTAAACTACTCGGCCAACAAAATATGTTACATCAAACAAATTCCAAATTAACACCAAGATATAACACTTTTTTATTGTTTTGCGCTGCAAATATTCTATTGTAACAATAACTATTTTATTCTTCCTCGAAAAATACTGATCGTGCACCAAATATTTATGGGCGGCATGGGCACCGGGCCGTAGGCCGACGAAGGAGGCCGGCGGAGGCCCGGCACTTCGGGGACAGAAGTCAAAGAGTGTTATTTGCAGTGCATTATCTGAAGTAAAACTAAAAAAATAAATGCTTGTTTTTAAAATGAGGTGTATTACTATTTTTACAAATTTGCAACAGTTGTTAGCTAGATGCTCGTTATGACATATTTTAATGAACATATTTTGGTGCACATTCAGTATATTTGGTGGAACACAGGCAAAATTAGGTAAATGAAATGGGAATAAATTGAATTACTTTTAAATACCATCCTTATATATATTCCATTGAATCCTTTCAATCAACTAGCATGCAGATCATCACTGGATGATACTTCTGCTCATTGCTGGTCTAAGCTCATTCGATTTACCAGCATTTAAGTAAACCAGCCCTGGTTCTAGGATAGTTCGGTTTCCTTACGATATTTCCTTCAACGTTTTTAAAAGCTAACATGGTATAATTATTGCATTATCCATCATCAAAGCTGGTTCTGGTCAGAAATCTGAACTAAAATTATCTTACCTTATTGCTAGTTTGACAAGATCTATCATGAAACGCTGCATCGTTCTCTCCTATCTATAAGATCGTGTTCGCGAGCTCGTCATTTCTTTCATTCGGTTCTATTTCAGGAGTGACACAGATCGGGGCTCGTATTGAACCTCAGCGGCGGTTCATTCAGCCGACAGCTGAAACAACAGCTATTAGTGTCGATCTTTTTCAAACAACCTCATTTACGAGCATTACAGGCACGACAACCATAAACATACGCAGTTCGAGTAAGGAAGCGTACACATTCGCAAAAATACCAAGACCTGCAAGCAGTCGAGTGTTAAAAAACTTTTCTGTAAAAAGACAATTTATGGCGTCAATTTTAACAACAAAATGAATTAGGGCTCCAAGAACGAGCGAAACGAGCTCGAAAATTTTAGCACTCTACGTTGAGTAGGTTACAATTGTTTAGACCCTTCATAAAGGATTTACTAGATCGACCCTCAGACAAAGGAAACATTCAAGAGGAAGTAGGCTGCAAGAGCGAGCATAGCGAGCTCGAAATTTTTATGACACCTTGCCTTGGACAGGTTAGAATACATAGTTTCGATCCTTCATAAAGAGTTACTTGGTCGACTTTTAGATAAATTCAAGAGAAAGTAGTCTATAGAGCGAGCGAAGAATTTTAACTCTTTACCTACCTTGAACTGGTAAGAATTGTTTCGACCTATTGGAGTTACCTGGGCCTCTTTTATACAAAGTCAATACTCAAGAAAAGTAGGCTGAAAGAGCGAGCGAAGCGAGCTCGCAATTTTTTTACATCATTGCCTAATATAAAATTATGCTGTAATTGCATATATGGCCTCGGGGCAAGGGGCTCCTTATTTATTTCAGGCTCTGTTTATACCGGTCGATCATGCAAAAATTCAATAGGAGTGCCAATCCAGAGGTAGAAAAAACGACCCGGAATGCCGAAATGTTTTTCCGCAGGGTTATACAATATTTTAATTTGAGTGATTCCATTTTACGCAACAATTTATTATGTAAAATATCATTCTATGGCATCTGGCAGGAAAAGTTATAACTTTAAAAAATCCTGAGCCTCTAGGGGCAGCTGCCTCTTCCTGGCGACGCCCATGACAAGATATACAACGAGAATATTTAGTTTCAATTCCGTCAAACTAGTTCAAGCTTGGCTAACGACGTATTCGGTCCAGTTCAGGGGAGGGCAATTGCACCCATTGCCCCCCCCCTGTATCCGCGCCTGTGTTGAGGTGGCAGGGTTCTTATAACATAGGTTAAGTATGGGTACTTAACCTCGATGGTTAAGTTGTAAAACACTGCAATCACTGAAAAAGCGGTAGAATTTGCTAACTGAAAACGATAACGTTAGAAACTGAAATGATTGTGACTAATGCAGTCTCTATAGTTACGAGAGAAGACATTACATTAACTGATTAACTGGAAACCTTAATAAAATAGTAAGAATGGAGTGATAAGAGGTAGTCAAACTAAATATCGTTTCAGTGATACTTGCAAGAGTGCCATCTCGAGCAGCGCCAGTTGGGAATGTACTTTAGCTTTAAGGCACCGCTGACCCAAGAAATCGCATTATTTCTATGTCATTTCTTCTGATAGGCCCTCTATGGTATCATAAATCTCTTTGCCTGTCACAAAATTGTCACGCTGGAAGCTGGAACCCCAACACATTGCTTTCTATTTGTCGGGACATCACGTGAATCTCTCTCCGATGTGTGTCGTGCGATATCGCAGCATATCTGCCGGCCGTTGTCACTACTATTTATAATTGACCACGGAAATATGCGCGTGGGCATGCGTTTTACTATGAAAGCTTTTAATCAGGGTTTATTGTTCTCTTATCTAGGTTGGTACATTAGCGGTTTGGACTGACTTGTGAAAGTTAAATCAATGGTTTATCAGAAGGCTGTTGTATCATTTATAACTCTTTCAGATAGATAATCAAGTGTTTTAAAATGATTGATAGATCATGAGTGCCCGGGGTTTGTGTTGTGACTTGTTTCCAGTTCTTTAAAGTTTCAGTTAAAAGTATACTAACTAAAACTTTAATGCGGTAATCGGCAGTTAATTAAGAGAATGAAGGGACAACACGAAGTTCACTTAGAAAAAAAAGAACGAACAAACCAAATAACCACAATCAACAATTACATTCAAACTTTAATGTAAATGATGGAAAGCTAGGAGGTGATGTTCTCACGGTTTTGGCTGACCTACAACTCCTCAAAAATCAATTTAAATCTATTGGCCTGGACCTTAACCCCTCAAAGTACAAAATTTATCTCTCTGACGTTACCGACAGACAATCGACAATAGATAAACTTAATGCAATGTGGTGAAGCAGTCGACTGCCTCGGACACCATGGCCTTTCTTGCAGTAAGAGTGCAGGTCGGATAGCGCGGCACGCTAGCATTAATGATCTCATCCTTCGTGCTCTTGGCACCGCCGGGGTGCCAGCTGTATTAGAACCCACTGGCTTGGCACGCGTCGATGGCAAGAGACCAGATGGTATGACCATAATGCCATGGAAGTTGGGTAGGCCTTTGGTGTGGGACGTAACTTGCGTCGACACCCATGCGCCATTCCATCTTCCTAGAACAGTGTGCTGCGCTGGGGCGGCTGCTGCAGTTGCTCAAAACCTCAAATGGTGCAAATACAATAATTTTTTAATTGGTAATTATGTGATTGAGCCGTTCGGGGGTGAAACACTAGGGCCATGGGGAGCGAGTGCCCATCTAGTATTTCGGGAAATCGCCAAACGGTTGGTCGACTCTTCACGTGCCCAGAGGGTGGGCCTATTTTTGGCCAAAGAATCAGCATTGTCATCCAACGTGGCAATGCTGCCAGCCTTCTGGGCACTTTTCCTGTTGACAGCGATGTGGGTAACATATCCTCAATAACCACAGGTATGGTAATCAGAGGGTCCAAGATTTGAAGTTATCGTCAATTTTAAATCCTAGACCAGCGGTCGGCAACCTTTTGGCAGGCAAGGACCACAAGGTGGCAAAATAAACTAAAGGTCTGATTGCTTCTGCGATGAACTTCGAAAAAGAGTTTTCATTAGTAATAACATCTTTCGTTATTGGCAAACAAAAGATGGTGGATATAAATTCCTCTATCGTAATTTCTGAGTCACCTTCTAGATGGTTTACCTATCCTTTGTTAGGTTAGGTCACGGGAACTGAAAAACAATGACATTTATCAATTTAAAAATAAAGTCAATTACCGAATTATTTCTGCCAAGGAAAAATAACATGTTTTTAAAATTCCTACTGTATTTTAAAACTCAGCGTTGCAAAGTAATTTATGTCTCAGTAAATACAAGCGATGTCACGAGACTCTACTAGATTTAACACACGGAAGAATGTAAACAAAGACATGAATTATTTGAACCACTTGCTTCGCTCAACAAAGAGTTAGAAAATGTTAGAGCACTCATAGAGCCGTTCGTAGCTTAGAAAGGTTATGAAACCTCTGAACACAAATCTTGCATACAATGGTTATTACCGAAAAGTTATTGTGTTAGCTAAGATACGCGAATAATGAGTAAAAGTTATGACTGTTCATAAAACTACAGCAGATACGCAAACGGTATGATAAAACTGCATTATTGCCATCATTTGGGATGGAACATAACATTTGCCTGCATTTCCACATAGGCTTAGGCCGAAGTGTACTCGTACCTTTAGTACACCCACTTCACCAGTTGTAGTATATCGTATAGTAATCGTACTCTGGGCTCGGGACCAAGAGATGCAACCTCTTGCTCAGCAGTAATACTTGCCATCATTAGATCAACGAACCAGTCTTTTGCATTTTAATCTGTAGCTACGATTAACTGTTCCGGTAATTTGAAAGTTTTTTTTTATTTTCTTATTGGTACGAGTACGTGTGATGAAATTTTTTTCAGTTTTCCTACTACCAATATAGCTGCGGAACAGAAACACACATATAAATTAGTCACCAGTCCACTTGTATGTCCGCTGGCTCTCAAGCGACTCGCTCAGCGACTGCCTATAAAATTAGGATAGTTACTGTCTTCTGCTAATTATATGACTAGTTTATTTTATTGTAACTGACTGGTGAGAGGTGGAGGACAGTAGACCATGGCGTAACTTTGCAAGGTTTTTCGTCCAGCAGTTATAGCCAAAGTGAATTGAATGATTAATGACTGATTGTAATATAATTCGGAGAACCATGAAGTTTTACAAACACGGAGGGATCGTCACTCTTTACATATACATCTAATAACATCTTGTCGGCATCCTCATTTCGACAACTGACTGCGATATGCACTATTATTATCTATAACAAGAGAAAAAACGGTCTTGTACATACCAACACGGGCAACACTGTCTTATTGATGTGTTCGTTTTTAGTTTAGATTTACGTCTGTAAAGCGGTGCATGTTTTCTTAAATAAATAGAGTATTTCTCTCGCTTTTGCTCAAGGATTCAAAAACGGGTCATAACATAGACCCAGAAGACTTGCCAAGTTGGTGCGCAGGAGGTACTAAAGTGTAATGAAGCTTAAAAGAAGATAATTTGCTCGAGGAGTTCAAGATGTAATAGTGATATAGTTATAAAATTGTGTTAATGTTAATGCATCCGTATAATATTAATGAGTATGCAAGCTTTCAGTTAATGGTTTTACTTTAATCAAGAAGCTGGCACTGGCTTCTTGCTTTATTTCGAATTTAATAGGAACTAGGAAGTGTCTCTTAAGATTTGCTTTTACATTTTCTTTAACTAGTTCAGGTTTAGATTTATGTTCATTAAAATTATTGGCGCTATCCGAGGCGGTGAAAACGTATCGCAACTAATATGTTAGTGACAGATTCTATTTCCTATGAGCACACTGTGACAAATAATTCGCGGCTACTAAAATATTGATCAGTCTACGTGGCGTTAAAATAAAAGATATTCTCGACCACTTTTCATAAAAATTGTTTACCTTGAACTGAATGAGGGGGCTATTTTAATGGTGAATTTAAATTGGTAGGTACTACACTACACTAGTCCTGTCTGTATGGTGTCGGACGTAAAGAATAGCACCATCCAATATCTTCCCGTGGGTGTCGTAAGAGGCGACTAAGGGACTTACCAGAGAATGGGCAGCAGCATTCTCTGTGCTATTGTAACAACCGTTCTGCGATCGCCAACCCGTCTGCCAAGCGTGGCGATTATGGCAAAACCCCCCCCTTTGGGGGAGGCCCATGTCCAGCAGTGGACGTCTTTCGGCTGAGGTGGTGGACACTACAGCACACGTACAATTAGGTCTGCTAAAAATTGTGATTTTGTCGAGTTTATTGGTTGTATATTGTTTCCTACGTTAACAAATAGCAGAAAATAATAAACTTTGCTAAACTAGCCCTAAACTCGTAAACGTAAGAGCAGAAAAAGATTCCATCTGCAATTCAAATCATAACAGGAACACCCAACATGAACCGGAAAACTGCTCGAGAAAACTACACAAACCCAAAAAGTATATTATTACAAAAAAATATAGAAACACACGAAGTTTTTACTACTTGTTATCGCAGCTGACCAATTTAAATGTTTCATCTTGAAAAATATACAACAATTTATCCCGACTTTCCTTGTTGTCACGATATTTTTAACTGAAGTGAGATGTCGTAAATACCTTCACGGTCAGTTCCTGGTTGTCACTGGCAGAGATCTAGGAATGCGGTTCATTCGCGTCATTATGTTGTTGATTGTGATATTTTTTCAATTTAACGTGGGGAATATCCTACATAATGTCGTAGATTTAAAGAAGAACATTTATTAATATTGTACGAAACGCATCAGCATTCTGTTGATATTATTAGAAAATCAGGATACATGTAAAAATGTGGCTAAAGTTCTTTTTCATGTGATTATGATGACAATTTCCATTCATTTTTCGTTCACGATTGACAGTATATCCATTGACTAAAGCTAGACAGTAGGTAGACCTGTTATGTTATAGGTTTTTGAAACATCCCTTAACTGAAAACTATCCTTAAACTACCTGCATACCTACTATCGTTCGTAACTGTAGACGCGCTAAGTATACGCATACCTTTTATTTGTTGGAATTATGGGTCAAATTCATTTCATCCCCTAAGGATCTCTTTGACTTCTGTGGGCGTGTATTTGTCGTTAAAATCAATAAAGAACGCCCACAGCTGGTCGCTGCTATACAGATGATCAACTGTTTTCTTTTCAAATTGGCAAACAAGCCAAGGGCCTACAGAACGGTAAATAATGACTGCCGTGCTGTCACCAGTCGCCAGTTACGTCTAAGAGCCAGGCAGCTACTCGCTCCACCATACATACTTACGTTTTCTACAATTTTCCTCCATCTGAGTAGACAGCACCTAAACAAGTTTGTAAACTTCAGAGCTTTCAGCAGGCGTTGCAGCAATCCTCGTAGAAGATGGTGGGACTATCTGGACCACAACAACGAAAACTGGTCCACATAAGTCCTGGATCGAAAGAAAGAAGTTAAGGACTTGTCTAAAGATAAAGATAAAGATACTTTATTTGTTAAAAACATGCGTTTACACACAAATCGAGCATGCAAGATCTTAGTAAAGTAGGGTAGGTCCATACATGTTTTACCTAGTGAGGTGTACAAATTAGTTTTGTTTTTAACAATAAAAATTGAATAACATAATACAAATAAATAAAAAAATACACATTGTCTAATTTTCATGAAGATATAACTGAAAAAATGATGTGCAAAGGTAAAATATGTCAAAAGGTACAAAATAATAATTTATATCAGATGGTAATATACGTCAAAAAGTAAAAATGTATCAAAGGTAAAATATGTCAATCGATAAAATATGTCAAAAGGTATCCGATAAGAAGTCATTTATATTATAGTAACTTTTGTCTGCTAATAAATTCCGAATCTTTTTTTTAAATAAATTTGTAGTCAGAGCTTTGTAAGACTGAGGTAATTTGTTGTAAATCTTTGGGCCATACAAAAAAAGCTTTTCGACATTAGAGCGGTTTTTGCTGAGTGTAAGCAAAGTTGGCTATTGTCGCGTCTATTTGCGTGGAAACGCGTCTGATAGCCGTGGAAATAGTTGGGGGTTACTTTTTACAAAAGATGCTACTTCAAAAATGTATAGAGAGGGTAAAGTTAATAATTTGTATTGTCTAGCAGTGGTATGGTGCAGACTGACAGTAACAGTAACGAAGTGTTCTCTGGTTTGATCCCAATTTAATATAATAAAGAATAATGGCATTTTACGCCTATTGTGGCACCCTATGTGAAATGCTTTCTTTATGAATGTTACTTGCATGGTGTAGGTACCTACATGATAAAACATATTCTCTTCTATTCTATAATTTATCGCCAAGTTACTACAGGAACATTACATGTTATGACAAAATAATACTTCTAGGTATAACTTTGAGTCACTGAAACCATGGCAGTAACAATCATACCCCCACATTTGTAAGGCACTCCAACTAAATTCAATCTATTCGTAGCATCGTTTAGTAAGAAAACGGTGATGATATTATGCATAAAAATTACCTTTTCATTATGAAATTCAAATTAAATTACATATTGAAAACGTTTGAAGTGTCTAAACACTTAATAAGTTACAATTTATATAATTGACTATTCTGGGCCCGCAGTGAATTAATGTAGCCTCCACATGTAGAGATTCCAAAATATTCCGTATACTGTACGTACCTTGGATGGGCAGTCAGCCCCACTGTGACTTTGAGGACTAAGAGCTGATACTTTTTACCACTAGAAAAGCATTATCTTTGTTTGATCGTAATATCTTCTCGTCATAGTATCTTCAGAATCCAGGCTTCTGCAGATACTTTTTCCGACCAGTATTAATATGCATACATACCAACTATTCTGAAAAAGGTACAAAACATTTAATAGAGTAATTTTAATACATTGAATTAAAGAAAAATTAAAGTTGCATTTACTTACTAGGTAATTAGCCGTGTACTGCCCGAAGGATTAGGTTGAAGTGATACATTTTGTGAGTTATGTTGAAGAGTAAGGAGCGAGCCTATTTCCATAAATCGGGCACAAATCGAGATTACAAGCTGAGATAATCTTGATAGAAAGATTTAATGCAACATACTTTTGTCATTGGCAGAAAAATATCCGTGTTTAACCACGTCATCATGACATGAGGCGCCACAAAATAACACCTGGCATCAAACACTTGTAAAACTAAATAAAACAAGAAACAATTTGATATCAAGAACAGAATAATGCCACAAATTAATGGCATTACATTTATCACTGTTGCTTTAATTTCCCAATGTTTTAAAACGTTAAAAAAGCTAGTTTTAACCGTAGCCATTAATTATAAAAAGCAGAAATAATGTGTTCCCCTTTGCGTTCCAAGTGGAGCAGCGTAAGTGATAATTTCATAAGCGCGCGCGTCGGAGAGTGACCTATATCGATGCGGTGATCTGGATTAAATCAAGACAAAGATCAGTGGAATAAAAACAGATTAGTATTATGCCTATTTTCTTTGAGACCAAAGGACTCACTAATAAAGTGAGTGTCTATCAGCGCTATCGATGAATGAATACTCAAAAATGATTATATTTAACCCACCGAAAATTGAATGCCAATCCTGAGTCACTGTCACACAACACGAAACACTTTGAAAGGTGCCCCTTCTTCCCAGCGTGTCGATGACAATTCAAATAGAGTCAGCCCAAAATTTCAGTAGCGTCCATCAGGTCCTGTGATGTGCAAACAACAGGACAGCATAGCCTCTAAACAAGTGGCAGTCATATTTTTTGTTAGTTTTTCATTTCTAGTAGTCGGCATAAATCAACTGGTCTGAGGTGACAAAAAGATACTCATAAAGATACAGCAAAAAGTACAAATAGAATCCTAAATGACCTAGGAATAATCCTCCCTAAATTTTCTGGTTTCGTTCCAAATTATATTGTTGTACCACCCATTTCCTCGATGCGTGCTCTTACCAGTAAAGCTTACTGCTACTGAACATTATATCTTACAAAATGCGCCTTTCAATGATTTATCGCGAAGGCACTGAGACAATCTTAATGGGGTTTCCGCCATTAGAAAGCTCACCGGAGCCAGCGCCATAAAACTTTATGGTGTTTTTACCTTGTCTTTTAAAACCACTTCTTTAAAATAACGTTGCAGTCAAGTTTATACATAGTAATTATATTATTATCGAATCTATTATATTATTTCCTTTTTCTGTACTACGTATATAGACTTACTGAAAATGCATTGAATTTCACACCAAAAATATCAACATTCATTATACCTATCAATGCTGTATAAAATGCTGTACAGAATGGAATGAAAGAGTTACGTCAGTTATGGAGCATCGAATTCAGCTTTATTCTGTAAATAAGGACAGCTTTCTTATTAACTGGGTATTTTTCAAAAATTATTCCACCATAACCTCTTTCAAACTTGCTTTTAATAACGTTAGTAATCAAAACACCATAATTTCCACAGAAAGCTGCTACCAAATTGATACTGACAATAAAATTTACGACTTCCTGTTTTTCGGCAAGCTGCGCCGGTAAGACGCTCAGCGTTAACCCAGATGAGAGCAGCTTCGCAGACCACCAGGGCGCCATGTCTAAAGAGAAGTCATAAAAAAACGGGTTTGTCTAAAATTACACAAACAACACCTAATATAACCGTCCCAAAATATTATTATGTGGGAAGTTCTAATACCAGTTCAACTAACATGGAAAATAGAGAACAGAAGTGCAACTCCAAAAGAAGTGCATGCACACATATTTGTCGGTGTCGGTGTTGCTAAAACATTTTCCACCGCTACAAAGAAAAGTCTTTTTCTTTGTGTCGCTGGCATCGACATACAGAAGATTTGTTGCCCCCTTAACTGCGTTAAATCGTGTCAAAGTGACCTCTGTGCTACCACCGATGACGACTTGGAACTGGTGAAGAGATTTGTCTTGTCAGAGACTTGAGGCAGGTGAGTTTTAATAGTTTTTTAGTTTCAAAGTGGTGAGTTACAACAAATATTTGCTGTTAAAAAACATGATTTTACCTTCTGAACGTTCTTCCATTACAGTTTAAGTTTGTCAACGGTTGCACACAATTATTATAATAACACGTACAATAAATAATGTCGGCTTATGTCTGTCATTAGCATTTTTATTAAATATTGATTAAATGATTATGATTCCGACAAGTTTCTTCTTGTTTTGTAAGCTTGACACATTTTGTGCGTTAAGTTTTTAATTTATCGTGTAGTCATGAAGTTCCCTTTAAGTTAAGTTAGCTAAGAGTTTACAAGAATAATTAATTGTTGAGAAATAAACGCGTGATTATGGTTGAAAATTTTGTTTCGTCATTTCCTGCGGCTAGCGAGTTTGTCCAGTTGGAGAAGGTCCGTATCTTGTGACTGCAGGACATTAAGATACAAATGTATTTTGATTAATAAACATGGAGATATCACTGAGGAAACGTCACTATTTTATTGCGAACTTTGACCTACACTTAAATGACAAAGTGGTCAGAAAATCTTGTGAACTGCACTCTGCAGCCGGTGACTTCGCGTGTATTGTTTAATTTAGTAATGCAGAATATAAATGTCAATGCCATAGCGTATTGTTAAAAAATATCACGTAACTGTTTAAGACGCGACATTAAATACTATAATTTAATGGAAGTGCTAAAAATGGCACATTCGTTTTAAAATAGACGTCTTTGTTCAAATAAAGGGTGTAAAAAACCTCTTAACGAAACCGAAAGGCACTTGTTCTCCCCATCATTGTGATCATTTTTTTGTTCTACCATACCCAAAGTTCCAACATTTTGACAAGTTTTTTTTTTTTAATTCAAGTTTTTAATGTAAGATTTTTACTGTAAACACCTACACGACCCCCGTACTATTCAATCCATCCATCAGCACAATGTTTTGAGAGCGTTAGCGATTTTTCACCCCAAAAAAAAAGTCGTTACCCAGCAATAATTTTTGCGTTACTTAGTTTGATGTCCAGAATGCTTTACAGAATTTTTGTATATTTCTGCATTTAAATTTATGTGGTTGTATACCTACTCACAGATCCTGATTTTATCTTAAGTATAACTTTACAATTTACGTGTTCAAATGAATGAACAAGAACTAAAACAGGGAAATCTTCGTTCATTTGCAAAAACAATCTATAATTTGTCATTTCCCAAATTACACCTTACATCTAAATAAATGCCTTAATAAAAACGCACGCATGAGATTTTCAAAGCAAAGGTCGGCTATACTTTTAGGCACTCAGTTTAGTTTCGCCTAGTGTTTTTAAAAACCGACACACTCTTGACAAGCCTCACAGAGGACATCTTAATTTAGTCATTATGACATCAATCCTTATTAATTTAAGTTCTGTTTGTTAATCTATGATGATATCACACGTGGGTCTAACAGCAACAATAAGTGGCGATGTTTCTGTAGCGGTACACGTAACGACCTAGAATTTTTATATCAGTTATTTGTGGCTGACCGTACCTACGTGTAGAGTGGAGCGGGGTAACGTGGATGTACTCAATTATGAAGAATTTAACTTTTATTGTCGTTTCTTGTGGTTTACCGCTGGGCCACGTTTGATGACTGATATATTTATGAGTTTGTTAGGCTATAGTTTTTTGTTCAAGCACAAGCTAATTGGATTGATGTATTGCATTGTTGTCGAGATGTTGTGATCATAGCATCATCTAAATGAAAAGCGTTTGTTACTTCTTAGATATTTCAATGGTCATTCACAGAAGATTTTTGGACGATGTTTTCATTTGAAGTTACAGGAACTGAGCATATTATTAAATATGCACTAATCGTTTGAAATGCAAACATGGTAACTTAGCACTTTACCTCCAACTCAAACTGTGAATCTCTTGTTTGACTTTCAAAGCAGCTAGTAACCCAATTCTGTGCGTAGACCTAAGTGCGTACTTAGGCAGATTTATTAAGTAGTAAAGTAAACTCAGGTCAAGTTACCCCATTCCACCCTCTCATTCATCGTACATTTCAGATCTAGTTCAGACTAATTTCAGCTGTCTTCTGAAGTAAATCCAGGCAAGTTTTAAGGTCAACACTTATATCTTTATCTCGGCACCGATGAAACTAGTGTCTGCCCGCCTGTCTGCCCGCGTGTCTGCTTGTAATGAGGCTGGTGACACACATTCTTGTTGCAGATTTTTGTGTTCTGACGCATGTGTATGTATTTTAGAAGAAAACGTGCGTCGTAAATTGATTTCTAGTGTAGCTACCTACTTCCAAACCTATTTTGGTTGTCAAACAACGTTCCTTTACTCACAGTTATACAAGGGTCTGATGGTGCTAAATATGGCAGAGTTGAGCGTTGTAGGCCAACATTTGAGAAATTTTATTGAAAATAGAAATGGCCGCACGATTTTTAACACGTGATAAAAGAGTAGTAAAGTAGAAGTGGTAATGAACAACTGTACTTATGCAAACTGGTGTATTTCCCTCAAGATCAAAACAACCTAGCTCACCAAACTCTTTTGGTAACGTAAGTATGAGGAGTATATTGCATCAAAATGCGCGACAACATCAAACAAACTCTTAACAAGACCCTGTCAACTCATAAAAAAATACTTCCCAAGCAACTTTGAAGTTCTTTTCTTTGGCAAAAGCAATATACAGGACACGTACCCTACAAGTTGTAAAAAATATCATTAAAAGAAGTTCATTAAAGTTAATTCGGATCGTCGTAAAAGTCTCGCCTTTGGGGCGAATCTTAAGGTCTAATGGGGTCAATTCGCGCTGCTTAGCATATTGCACTAATTAAAGATACGGAATACTTTCCTACCATAGTACCGTAGTCTGCAAGGGGAGGTTTGCACTCGCGGTTAGGGTCGCTGCACACTGACAGGAGATAGTAATCTGACGAAAGTTTGGAATAGATTCAAGGAACTTCGCATCTTCCCTTTTTAGGTAAAGAGTAATATAGAGTTGGGATGAAAAGAACAGCTATATTCGCACAGCGTATTATAGTTGATCTTGTCCTTCCTTCTCACATAGCTGATTACAATATGTATTTGCTTGCATGTCATACTTATTGTCTTGACAGCTATTCCACTTTGTATAAGTCATGATCCACAGAAAACCGCTAAATAGGTCGGTGGTAAAAAATTGCCGGCAAAAAAGCTAAAGATGGAGATTATATAAGGTCGTTTATGACAGGTCGCGTTAATTCCAAGTTTTTATAGGATATCTTCAGCATCCATAAAGCTCGGTAAAAGCTAACAATTTGTCGTAACGAAGCTTCTTTCTACAGCAGCGCATCGCCTCCTACATTATACATAACGGCGTCAGTAAAAACTTCAAGTTGTTGACGTTTTAAAGCTATTAAAGAGGCGTATTAAATTAGCATAGCGAGTGGCTCGAGCGGCATTAACAAAATGGCCGACACTCCTCGAAGGGAGCAATCACGGAAGAATATGATTACATAAATCCTGTGTAAGTGGACGCCAATTATTTCGCATTATCCGTTTAATATCATTTGCGAGAAGTTGTTTGAGGAAAATTTGAGAAATTACTGAAGATCAGAGGAGCCCTGACTCTCTGAGTGGCAATCTACTGATGATACGTTTGTGTGTACGCTTGTTTTAGTCATTATGAAGGTAAGCAGATTGTAAATAAATGTAATTTACGAAATGTTTGATGTTTTATCCGACTCGGAACTAGATAAATCAAATTGAATAATCAAGCTAATGAATGAGGATAAAACAACAGCACCCTACTCACATTAGAACAAGTAGATAAATTTACTGAATGTTTTCGTATTTAGTGATCATCTAGTCACTGTTATCTTGTCTCTGCCCACATGACACCGATTTCCAGTACGTAATTGCGAAATAACATAACACTCACATTACCACACACAAATCCGCAACAACCCTAAAAACAGTATGAGCACCCCATTTCAAAAACTTAGCACCTCCACCGACGTAATTACAAACATGCACGCAAATTAGCACCTTCTATTTACATGCTCGAGTCAATATTATAAAAATAACTATTAAATTAACACGGAAAAGGAAGACATTAAGCCCTTTGTGTGCTCGGCTGTTAAGGTCGAGTGCACATTGACAAGGGCCGGGGACCTTGGGGCCCTAACACCGCGCTGTTGTGTGTACAAGGCTTTAGCTCAGTACTTGCGGTTGGTTTACAAAAAACAGCGTTGTGAGCAGTGAGCACGTTCTATTTGTTATGAGTCTCTGAGCGGCAAGTACGTTACGAAGTACTTGGAGCGGTATAAGAAACCAAGGGCATGGTTTTTGTTTGTTTTTAGGCCCTTTTACTAACACATTTGGTTCTGCTTCAATGCCAAACGTGAGCTTTCGATAAACGATTCATAACTTTAACAGTTGATAACAATTGCTACAACTACATACCACGGTGGTTACCTGTAGAGATATCTGAATTCATTAAACATTTCTGCTGTAGAACTTTGCACCATATCCATACGGGGATTTCATAATCTATACAAGAATCGCGGGTGCATATCACGGAAACCATCTGTCTGTACGTATAATCAATTCAAATAGTGTTTCTTCCAAATATGAATGGATGTCACAACTCATACATATCAGTAGCTAATCACACAGGCGGCAGTTCTACACCTCAGTGTGCAATATTGATCAACACACAGGCTGTGTGCACACTGGCACGCCCACGTGTTTACACAACATTAGGCTGGGTGCACATAATTGCTAGGGCTTTCAGGCGCTGCCGCGATTTATAACGTCGTAAACGCAGTTGCGCACTCTCGCTTAGAACATCTACACGGATGAGGAATGAGGGAGAGAACTAAGGATAATTTGAATAGGCCCATCTCAGTTGGTCTTTCAGCATAGGATCTAGGTATGTTCAGGAGGGGGAGGACTATATTTGCACTTCTTGTATCGAAAGTACGTTTAAAAGTAACCAAGGGAAAAAGGAGAGGCTGCAATTTTCTTCTAGTCTTGGTATGCTACAGTCGTGTTGCTATTAACCATAATAATTATATTCATCACAAACTACATTTACACTATCTAAGCCCTAAAAGAGGTTTCGCAGGCCGGTAGCAAAAAATACGGTTGATTCGAAGAAGATATTTCGCATTCAATCTCTGAAAACCGCTAGATTTTACTTAGTAACAGAGACGGGATAGAAAATCTTACTGGATCCTTTTCACATAATCTCGGTATTATTTCAACAATTTTATAACGAGTTAGAAAGGGCAGAGTGTTCGAGCACTCGAACCGACGCTAATAGAGAACCTTGCAATCATCAATATATTGTTATTACTCTGCTACCACCCGGAAAGCAATATCGTGGTTATATAGAAGATACTTTACTGTACCACGTAACTATGTTGCTGAATGATTGGAAGAGGAAATATTTCCAGGGAAGAGAGGAAGTATTGCTGTTTTCTGATTAAAAACTTTATGCTAAGAACACCCATCCCGGGTGTGCTTGGCATTAGAAACATTCGAGATTTTTATTGATGAACCCATAACTGCTGCAGAGGGTCTAGACTACTGACATGTTTAAATAAAACGTTTCGTAACTCTACAACGGTTCTCAAAAGGATTGTCGCAAAGACATTAAAATATTAATAAGAGACAACTTTCACAACAACTTCCCTTTTTACTATTTAGTAACAAATCGTTCTGTCTAGTGTCATACTTCCTTCTGTTTGTCTAGTCGCATTTGTGTGTCAAATTCGAAAATCATCGAGACCAAAGTTACAAATATTCCCAATTACCCTTTTTATTTTATCAATTCGTCCGAGTTTTTTTTTGTGTCTATGTTCAGCCTTTTTTATCATTCCCATCATTGTCATCGCTGTCACTTAGTCTAGTTTTTCCAAGCATTGTGCTTCATGTGGCATGAACATGCACCCTATGAATCCGATTTAGATCTCAAAGATAAAGTTGTGTCATGTATAAGTGTTTCTTTGTTTGTACTGAAACTGATGATTGCAAGAAGTTCCAATTACTTAATTAAGATTCTAATCCTGTAACTGTTCAAGGTAGCAATATTTACATTACGCCATATTCTAACATTCGGCTATTTTCAAACATATCCTACGATCCTACTGTGTGATCAAGATACGCATCTACGAGTACATACCAAGAAGTAAAAGAAAGCCGCCCGCTATCAGGCACGCTATCACACTGATAACAGGAGCATGTCTTGTGTAATGCGGGTATTGCGACAAAGTATATGTCTAGTGGTACCGAATATGTGGTTATATTGTATTTGACTGAGGTTTTGTAACAATATTCTGATTTAGAAGAGTGTCCATTTGGTTTCTTGCCCGTTCTTTTTCATAGAGATATACGCTTGGGCATAGGCAACTACAGTAGGTACTTAGCTTTATTTTATGGTTGACTTTGTTTCAACTATTCAAAAGTGCCTGTAACTCTGTAACTGGCCTACTTGAAGTAAATGCTTTGATTTTGACCATTAAAATTAAGCTAAAAGTACTAACGGGCCACAAAGTTTCCGTGCATTTGACCATTCACTGAGATCGTTAAAAAAACGGTTACCCATTGAATGTAAATCCCGTAGGAAAATATATCATCATCTGCCTAGCCTTTCCCAACTATGTTGGGGTTGGCTTAAAGACTAACTAAATGCAGCTGAATACCAGTATTTTACAAGGAGTAAGTGCCTATCTCATCCACATCCCAGTTACTGGGACACCATGAGACCCCTGGCAAGACTGGCTGTCAGATTTAGGGCTTTTTCTGACCCCCCATATTTACGTTTTTCATTTCCTTTGTAATGAAGTAGTTGTACCTATACATCATTACGATTGCTGCACGATCTAACATAATAATCAACTCATTATATTTTTCAACTCAGGCGCATGTTAATGTAATCGCCGATCTAAGTTTGCTGTTTTGCGTAAGACCCCATAAAAGTCATAATCGCCATAAACATTATAGAATTATGTTCAAATTATACCATAGCCGACCACTGCCGACCATTGCCAGCCATGCCCGATCCACCATGGTACCATAACGGGCCAACATTGCATAATTTGTTACATTTTTTTTATTTCAACATGTCGGAAACCTTTGAATACATTATGTAAAGATTCATGTTCTGATAATTTATGTATGGTCTGATTTTGTTGATTTATGTAAGTAAATGTGTAAGATTTGTTCAAGAATCTAGATGAGACTGTTGTCATAGTTTTTTTAACATGGAGCCACATTAGGCAAAATAATAAATTTATTAAATGACTGGCTTGGTCGCAAGCCCTACTGCTGAACATGAGATCTTGGGTTCGATTCCCAGGTCGGGCAGTGTCAATTTTTTGCAGGATGTTTCTAGCAGAAATATATCAGTCATAGCCCAGAGTCAAGATTTATGCGTTTGTTTAAAATAACTATGCTTACTGTTCAGAAACTGCCCAAGGCGAACATCAAACATAATTTGTGAATTTGTTGTAGAGAATAACAAGTATAAGGTAAGTATAGTTAATATAAATTATTTTAAGTAATTGGGGTAAGGAAAACATCCCTATATCAAGTCGGTTGGAAACACAAAGGAAAACGAATATAATTATTTTCCATTGTTGCCTACTTAGTAGTTGGTATAAATTTCTTGCATATACTAAATAAAGTATTTTTCTGCCCAAGTAGCATAAATTTCTGAATCACAGCTTGACTAAGTCAGTCGTACGATATGGTCCGATGTGGTTAATTAAAATGAATGAGTAATAATTCATTAATGACTGTTATGCTGCCATTAAGGTGCGAGTCTTGTGTTCATCTTGTAAACAAACAAGGAAAAACAACCAATAAAACAAAATTGAAAGAAAACAAAAATACTGTGCAACTATTGATTCTGTTGAAAAGAGTGGATTAATGCATTTACTCGTAATATACATTTAATTTGTGCCATTATACCTATACTAGACATCAAGGTAGACAAAGGCGAAGATGGCGGGACGAGCTGGTCACCTACCGAAAGGAGGCCGTTGTGTTGGAAAGAGAGAGGGAAGGCTGTGCCTTGAAGTGGAACAGTAGAGGGAAATCAGTGCTAACAACCACCAGCTGAATACCAGCCGCAGTGAATACCAGCTGTGATTGTGTTTTAAATGTTACAGCACCATAAAATTGGTCAACGGGATCAATTGACCAATTCAAAAATTCATTAGGTCGACTGATCCCGCGGGATCCACCTGTGTGGGACCAGTTTACTAAACACCCGCTGAGATACGTACAGGACCAATTTCGTTTGTTTTATCTTTTTCTTGTTTTCTTTTTATTAACCGACTTCAAAAAAAGGAGGTTTTTATAATTTTGTTTCATTGTTAATTCACCATTTTTTTGTATTGATCTGTGCGAGTCTAATAAATACTTTTTCTTTCTTTCTTTTTGCTAAGCCGGTCGGAACAACAATACTGCCACGTAGGATGTGTGCACGGGGAGGATTGCCATGTTAGCTGCGCGGGTTATTTGTTTGCTGCGTACTGCCTAGCGTATCTTAGCCGTTAGGCAGCTGTGGAGCAATGCCTTTACCCCTCTTACAACTTAAGTCGATATGAAGAAGCTATAACTTCAAAATTACACAAGTAGTTATTACAAACTTTATCCTAAAATTAACCTAAACGCTTACACCTAACTTTGTAACCTTACTTGTCAAAGTTCTCCCAAACAATGTAACCAACTAAAGTTCATACAAAACCTCTAAGGCGTCGTGCACACGTGCGCCTCAACATAAGGGCGCGGGCACACTTGCGACTCGTGTTACACAATCACTGCATAAACTTAGTCCTCGTCCGAGGTCGAGCCTTAGTCAAAGATTAATTTACAGATAGGGCATGAGATTGTGCCTATTATTGTAGAAATATTGCAGTCATTACGATTGACATAAGATATTCAGACATATTGCGCAGAGATGAGGAAATCGTCTGATAAAGGGCTTATTCAGTGAGTAGCTGGTTTGTACAGGTCTGGCAAGGTGATCGGATTGCATTGAGGTGGACTTACAATGGTTGGCTTGGTTACATCAGAAGTTAACAAATGAATTAGGATATTGATATTTTATAAACATACATACGAGAATTTAAATCTTGTATACTACTGGTAGAATATTTGATTTGTTATTTTATGATATGAATATCGAACCATTACATTTTATTTGTAACAAAAATCAATGTTTTAATTTTTTTCAAAGTAAGTATTCTGTGTATTATTAGGTATTCCATAAAATGATAATGTGACAAAAATTGTATGTGGAACGAAATTATATAAAACAGCAATCTATAGAACAACGTGCAACCGAAAAAATTTAATGGAAGTATGTATACTTGTATTTTGGGAATAAATGCTTTATTTATTTATTACCTAGGTACCAAGTTTTTGCAAGCTTCAAGTAAATTGGACATTTTCAAAAAGCCTTGAAGATGTGTTATCTTCTGGCCAGCCTTTATCCCAACATTCCCAACAGTTTAAATGGCAGCTGGATAAGTATTTATGAAAATTAATGCCTAAAATTTAATACTTGCAATGTTTTCGTGTTCCATGTTTCCAAAGAATAGTTCGTGCAGCATTAGGCACTACCCTGCTCTATGTGTAAAGTTAATCCGAGGCACCTCACATTTACAACTGTACGTAAGTATGTTTGTACAGAGCGACAAACATGGCCAACCTTGTAATAATTTAGTAATTATTGGCGCCAACACTCCATGTTTGACATAAATGACATACGCTAAACTGATCAGCAAATGTTTGTTCTGATTTGTACCAATATTTTGTGGGTTTTGACCTGCATTTGCATACCTATGTCATTATGTTTTTGAGGTGTTTATTGGTTTTCGTACTTTTGTCGTGTTGTTTGACCTAACTTGTTTCGTTAGGGGACGGCATTTTCCTCATAAAGTTCACCTTAGTTTGTTTTGCTTTAAACCCTGGTAAAAAACATATTTCTCTTCTTTTCTTTAATAATATAAATAAAACACAAGCACATTAATAGGATGTTGGTGTATTTTCAAGATTGTTTCATCATAAATATTTTTTAAATCCTCTTTCGTGCAAATAAAACACAGATTACCTACATTATAATCGTTTTTAGGGTTCCGTACCTCAAAAGGTAAAAAAGGAACGCTTATAAGATCACTTTCTTGTCCGTCTGTCTGTCTGTATGTCCGTCTGTCACCACCGATTTTCTCAGGAACGGGTGGATCTATCAAATGAAATTTATACCAAATACTGAGGTCGGTCTATAGTCCCTATTAGGTGTATAAAAAGGTCAAGGTCCTGAGTCAACACGATAAAAAGATATGGGCAAATTTATATTTTCGCGAAAACTTGTAAGTACCAAAATTTACCTTATTTTTCACCTTTTTTATTTTTCGGAATTTTCCTTTTAAGACCTTGCTTTTAACCAAAATTGACAATTCTAGGTTAACCGGAAGTACCTACCCTATAGCTTTTGGGTCGAAAACCTACATGGTAGTTCCCGTTGACCTAGAATCACAAAATTTGACGAGAATCAATGTCTTACAGCAAATGTAAAGGGAAAAATCTGAAAACCGTAAATATGTAGTTTAATAACAAAAAAAAGCGATTGTAAAATCGTTTTTTTTTTGTTATTAAACTACATATTATTACAAACTTATTATTTGCAGTTGGTGCAATAGCCGTTTCATGAGATAAGAACAGATAAAAACAGGTTTAATTTAATCCAGCACAATTTCAACACTACCGCAAAATGAATAAACACTGTTAAAATAATATAAACACTATTAAAATAATAAATGTCAGTATTAACTATAACTGACTATTATCATCAACAACACATGGATTATCGAAAATAAAAATAATAAATGCATTTTCTGGCAAAAGCTCGGCGCGGGTGGGTCAACCACTCGTCCCATATAGAGATGGGACAGTATAAATAAACGCATTCGTTACGCGGAACTAAGACAACAAAACAGCATAACATGGCCTATGATCCAAGTTCAAAAACTCATGAACTAAGGACCTCGTTACATTGGTTTAATCCACGCGTTGGGCTACCGTAAATTTGAGTCGCAAAGACGTTATTTTGTGTGAAAACGCCGGCGTTAGTTAGACTTAGTGCGGGGCACACGGAAATAATGTAAGCGTGCATATTATGTGCTGGGAGCCATTTGTTACATTGGAGAAATGTACGGGGTTTTGTTGTTTATGTTTTTTAAGGTTTCGCACAAAAGAAAATCAGAATCTCTGTAAACACCCTTACTTCTCTATCTGTCACATTTAAAGAAAAATGTATTGGGTAAGTGCGTTAAAAAGCAGAAATGTAGGTAAATAAAGAAAGACTAGACAAGTATTTTGTCGTAAGCTTCAGGACATCTTCAAAAGAACAATCTAGCAAAAGCATCCCCATCCCCAGAATATCCTAACTTCTTTATCAAGAATATACAACATTAAGTACTATACTGACTAGTGTTACTGTGAGCCTGCGTCATCCCATTGCTGGGCAAGGTCCTCTCCCCATGACTTCCAGCTGTTTCTTCCAGTTATTAGCATTAGGTATACTTGTGTATTTGTGATCGAATAAGTAAATACAATTTAAAATACCCGTAGCAGCAATTTCTTCTAATAGAAGCTTTTCAGTAGTTATTGCTCAAAGCTTTGACGGAAACATTTCAAAAAGAGCAATCAAAAATATTTCAATTTTATTATCAACTGACATCTAATCAATGTTTCAACATTATGAAAAGTGGGATTAAACCAAGTGCCATTAGCAAATAGAATGAAAACTGCCATCAATTACGTTTGAAGTCGGCGCCAAGAAAAACAACATTATATTTTACAAGACTCTAATTAATATCCGGATTATGGCTGACAATTAATCAAGAAATCCGTTATTCTTGGGTAAATTATGTTCTTATTACGAGCTTCCGATTATTATTTATGTTATTGATTTAGAAAATATGTTTAAAGTATAATTCTATTAGAATCTATTAAGGCAAGTGTCTTTCAACGCATTTCGTTTATGTACAATGACTTTAAATAGGATTCGCATAAGCTTTTCGGACATACCGAGTTTCCTCCGTACCTCGGAAAGCACGTTAAGCCTAAATACATCCATAGGGTGTAAAAAAAACTATTAACGAAGCTGAAAGGCACTTGTTCTCCCCGTCAATGCGATATTTTTTTGTTCTACACCGTACCTGGGAACCTTCTAGTTATGGAGATATTGGGGGTCAAAGTTCCAACTTTAAAAAAGTTTTGTAAAAGGAAATTTTGCTGTAGCATAAACAAATAAAGAATTCCGTGAATCTAGTATTTTACTCTTGTCTATTTTTACTTATCTTATAAAGGTCTTCGGTATCGGCGAAAACAGAACAATAAATCACCTTTATTGATCAGGAGTTCTTTAGTTGCAAGTCGACACCATAAATTGTAAAAATATAATTCGATTTCTTCTACAACTGGTTTAAGCTAAAAATATCTAGAATTTTACTAATGTAACCTTCAAAAAAAAAAGATGACTTCAAATAAATGTATTATTCATTCGCTGTAAGTATTTCGAAATATGATACTTGTTTGAGATCGTAGGCGCCATCTTGATTACCATAACTTTATGACTCTTCGTATTTTATATTTATGACGGTGGAATTAATTTTGGTTACGATTGGTGACCAATAACGGGTTCTTAACATTTTTCGATAGCAGCTATCTTTTGGTCGTTTGGGACTGACTGAGTGACGCACTTCTAGAAATGGGGCAATATTGGTTGAACACATTTTTTTTACTAGAGTTTTTTTTTGTTGTAAACAGTTTGAGCTGGACTACTTTTAATGTTTACTGTTTGAACGACACTTGGTGAAGCCTTTTGTGTAACAGTCTTTCGGCTGTATGATGATGATGAAATTATCTAAACAATCCTAAAAAATCAAGCTCCATTATATAAAAATAATATTAAACCGTTGCAAGGTCCCTTCCCCATTGAAAACATCATGAAAGATACTTCAAGTTGTTTTATAAAACCACTCGTGGTTGCTCTATTAATGTTTCACATTAAGATCTAATAATACATTGAACTGACTCGTATAAATATCTTCAATGGAAGAATATGACCTTTACATATTTATATTACGTGTACCTAAAACTATACCTACCGTACCTACCAACCGTACCTAGTAACACAGCGTAGATTCTACACTATGGTACTAGGTGAGATACAAACTTGCCTAACGCGTAATTTATACTAAATAGGTTCCCTATTGGTACTTTAATTGATATAAAACATACGTAGGTACTTATTTGTATTTAGAAAAGCTTAACATTTTTCAGACTGCGCTGCATTGTAGTCACTTTCTTTAAACTTAAGATTTCTAAGTATATGTTTTGAAATTAGTGTATGTTTTAAGGTTACAAAGATCATGTTAAGATTTAAGATTATATCAAAATGTACTTTCCAGTAGTTGCGTGGTCATTACACTTGGTATCTGCGCACTACTCGTATGTCCACATCCACAACTGTCGTTACTACAGACAGTGTAATAACTTTTTATGCACTAGACACGCTTACTCCTAATCGTTACTAGAGCGATGACATAGATTGCCTAATCTTTGTTATACTAGTAGCTCTTACAGCTGTCGATACATGAACAACTTGGTTAAAATGAGATTTAGTGAAGTTTAAATTGATTAAACAATACCTTAAAATATTAAAAGTGAGACTTTATGGAGGTTAATGGGAGATCAAAGTCTGTATGGAAGTTTTTCGTTGCTGATGAGAAATCCCATCAGGTTGGCGACTTAGTATTATGTCCACATTAAAAAATACAAAATTGTCAGCTGATCTTTAGAAATTGGTAAGTCAATATGAACACTGAGAGGCTCTGAATTCACAAAACAATCTATATACATGTATTTTACCCCAGAAGCCTTGTAAATCTATTTGTGTTGCTCACCGTACTTACCTAATTGTGATGCAGCTCACAGTCCCACTATTAAGATTCACAGTAACACACAGTATGGATTACTTGTGTGTATGTGATTTATGGCATTATTGCCAAACGTGGCATCTATTAGTGCTTGTGTACTAATTGGCAGCACATGTACCTACATGGGTCATTATTGTTTCTACCAATTAGGACGTACAAGTCGAGGCACTAACTTTGCATTTAGCACTAAACTTGATCACAGACGGCTATCTGGCAAGTCCGTGACACTTGGCGATCATGGCTTTTGGCAGACAGACACTAACAACTTTGCTCTTTTTCTCGGATGACGCTGGCGAAAAATAAGAGCGTTAATAACCTTAAAAATTCAACTGAGTTTTTTGAGTGTTTTTTTTTCAAGAGATTTGGGTGTGGCCTAGTGTCAGTGAAAACGAGCACAAACTTCTTTACTAGCCTTATCTCACATAACAACACTGTAATCATACCGGCCCCATAAACTGAAAATGGGCCTCCCAACGAAACAGCAGTACCTCTTACTTTTAACAGGCAGTTTTGATAACTCAGCTAGTTGCTACTATCAGAAAAGGAACATTGCAGTCTATTTTCTGATCCTTATCAAAAGAAAAATGTTGCAGATACGTATCCGTATGACCAATAATTCGTTGAAACAAACAGCAGTAGTTTCTAAATTGCCTCATTTCCTCCGAAATAAATAAACTTACAACCCAAAACTGACACCCTCGTGCCAGTTACAAATAACTACACAACCTATTTAATATTCATAAACACACAAACAATAATTAACAGGTAGGCAACACGTTATCAGCGGTACCTACCGGCTTATCGCTCCATCGTGTGCCCCACCCCGCACTTTCACGTCTTTATCTTGCAACTTTATCTTTTTTATATTCTATCTAAAGTCATTTCCCTAGGGCGGGCTCAATTTGACTTCAAAAACTATCCGGAAACCCACCAACATCGAATCCCCAACTCTATCTTCGAAAGCTTAAGAGTGAATATTACCTGTGGTCTACTTCCGAAACAGCAAAAGTTAGTGGTTACCAGTAAATTACCAATCAGTTGACGTTTCGGAGATCGTAAAAGCAACCAGCGCTTTGAATATTGGCCGTAAAAAGTTTAGTCGAGTTGAATCGATTTATATCGAGTCGGATATTGTACATCAAACGATTTTTTTTTAATGTTGATTTAGTTTTAAATAAATATGTTTGCGGTTTGAATTATTGAGATATTTTCAGAGGGTTGGCGATTTAGCTTTTTTAATGGTCATAAATTAGGTATTTTATAGTTTACCACGAAAAACCTTTAAAATATGTCCAACATTCGCTATTGGATAACAGCAATAAACTTCTGACCAAAGGAACAAATAAAGTCATAACCCACCTTACCGAAAAACAACACTCGCAAACCTTTAAAAAACTTTGTGTCGATTACATAAACAGATAATTCATAATTAAAAGCCTATATAGAACATAAATCACCCTCCATCCCTAGGGCGAGGTCACCAAGGTCCGCAACACCTCCACATGAGGGCGCGCCCTGACTGCCACTAAAACCCATGGAAGCACTCATAAATTAACTTTAAAGCCGGGGCTGCATACTCGCACGTCACACACGCATCCCTTACGTCCACAGACAACATACATATTTAGACAACAGACTAAAAATATCCCTTTTAAGGTCAAAAATGATGTTTTACACTTGAGAGCAGGGCTTGACCTTAAGATAAATGGATTATATTTGTCGCTGATAATTTTAATTACATAAATGTCTATTTTTATGGAAGGTGGCCGTGTCGTCGCGTTGTTCTATTCTAGTCGATGTTGTCAAAACAAAATTTCCTCAATCGATAATCGCATAAAGTTTGAATGAAAATATTTGTACTTAGAGCTTCTGAGAAATTGTCAAGTTATTCACAAATCGATAGAAATAATTATTGTTTGTTTAGTTGTGAACCTTCACACTACTTTGATAGCGCCAAAATGTGTAATTGTACCAAAAAGAGTAGGCTCGCTTATTCCACGACAGATTATGTAGTTTTGTATGGGTAAGCATTTATTGGTACCTTAGGGCCAATTATATCATTTAAATCTTTAGATTTATTTGGTTAAGCAATTATTTTGCATAATATGCTATTTATGAATCCAATCTTGTCGGGTATATCAATTATTCTAGATGCCAACCTAGCTCGACGCCTATTCACACAAAGCACACTAACTTTATTCCAGGTCAGAAACTAATAAAATAAACTAAACTGTAGTCGACTAAAAACAACAGAAGTCGACCACAAAAAGCATCGTATTCGATTAAGACAAAGTTGGCTATATTCCGTGTGTGGAACAACGAGCACGAACGAAATGAAAACGTTACGACCATGATTTGTGGCAGTAGGCAGCACATAAAAAAACATTGCTCACGACATTCGTATCAAACTGATTGTGCAGTTTACTACCACTGTGAGGTATGACGCTTTTTGTTGTTTATGTGGAAACGTGGCCAGAATAAGGTGCGACTCGTTTTTAATTACTCTGCTAGTTGTTGGAGTTTTGTTGTAAATTAAAGTATTTTAAAGGACTTTTTTATAATGTCCGAATAGGCATCTATCTACCAGATTAAACCAAAATGGAAGGTACAGAAGTTGTAAAAATTATCAACTAGACTGAGTTAGCTGGATCTTATCCACAGATTGTTATTTGGCGTGGCCTTTTTGAGCCGAATCTGTCTCACTGCTGGGCAAAGACCTAACACAGGAAGTGGTACGTCCCGTACTAGAGTTGCATTTCATTGTTAAAATTACTTACATTCTATGGTACTTACCTAAATATAGGTTCCCAACAAGCACCTTACTTATCAACAAAAACAACACATGCTATGAGTTCTAATTATAACTCCGAAAGTACATTTATTATTAAAAAAAAAAACATAATTAACATTAAAAGTACATTACAATACAAACCGCGATATCTCACGACCAGGGGTGAAAAGTCGCGCGTTGTCGCGAGTCGCGGGTCGCAGGTCGCGCTTATCAGCAACCTGCGCAGGCGCATGTGCCGCCTGATTAAAAAATATAAATACAATCTAGTAGGCACACTAATTGATATGGTACATTGTGTAATAAATGCCTGTGAGGCTATCACAGTTCATGGCCCATGGTAGGGTTGACGTAATCAGCAGGGTCTACCACCAAACACGAATCGGCGATTCCAGTATGTTGTTATGGAAATAGGAGCCTCACTGCTTACACTCTTGATGTAATTTCTCACATTTGACACTCACGGTTCTTTTCGAGTCGCGAGTCACAACACCGACTTCTAAAAAAGGAAGAGGTTATGTATTCCACCAGCAAGCAGCAGTTGACATTAAGCTGTACGATAACTTATGTCAGTACAAACAATTTTATTTATTCACCATCGTTATCGGTGATGGAATATAATTTTCCCGAACCCTCAAGCTACCGAGCGTAGAGTAATGGCGACTTTTTCTCACCCCTTGTTATTTATTTTCTAAAATCTTCTGCTCCAATTCAGCCTGTCCAAAATATATCATCTTTCAATATCGGAACACGAGTTCATAAAGCAGCGCCTGCCGGATGGTAGCAGTAATGTACTGCGGTACGCTGCAGTTACCGGCCTATTACCAGCATAAAAGGGTGATCTTTACGGTTATGGCGCCTATTAACCGGTATTGTGGACCATTAACCGGTATTGATATTATACTTTGATGGCGTTCGATGGGTAAAAATATACGAACGTTATTATTGTTATTGTGAATTTGCGTGTTTCAATGGAAATGGTTTAGTGTTTTAGCGTTTATTTATTTTTTGGGATTCAGCCGCGGGGAGTTATTATGTGGGTTGTAGACTTGTAGTCCAAGGATTCTAGGTCAATAAAAATATATCTAGGGACCTGTCATGTTGAAAGCTGGATAACAATTTTGGGTTGAACAACAGAGCCACATTGTTTTATGTTATGAGTAATATTAATATCAGACACACATGGAGATTCGACACGCAAAAAGAGGCCTATACCCACTAGTGCAAACACTACGAAACCAGAAGAAAGAAATCTATTATGATGATGATGAATAATATACATATCTATGTTTAACGAGGACTCAGTAGTAGCTAGGTAATATTGTTAGTATTTGCATGCATACGATTTGTATTGACATCCACGAAACAATACACGATTCCTACTACATCTGTAGAATTAATAAAAGGCTGCCAACCATACAAAACAACATTGTAGCAAGCTGCTTATTATTCGTGTCAGGTTGGCAGTACTGTCGAAGTAATACGGGTTACTGCTTCAAGCGCTGTACTCAAAATATTTAGCTGTTTATAAACAAAACACACACAAAAACACTATTGTTTACAACTTACTGAACTTTAATCTAAGTGGCACAATGATCTATCAAGGTGATTAGGCCTGATAGCAGGAATCAAAATTAACAGTTATCTAATTATGTTGATTAGGAGCTATTGAAATTCAAAATGTTGAATTTTACTTAAACCTACATGGGCACTTATGAAACCTCAGAAGCTTGATGCACGGTTTGAGTTTTTTGTTTCCTATGGGGAAGACCTCGTAGAAGATGGCGGATCGAGCTGGACAAAACCACCAGAGGGCCACATTTACCCTGGATCGAAACAACTGGAAAACATAGGAAGAGGCCTTTTCCCAGACGTGGGATGACGCAGGCCTACAGTATCAGTATCGATAATGAACTCCATGGCTACTCTTTTGAAAGTAAGTATTTATCTTTTATAATGCTGCCATAATAGGTTTAATCCGCTGTAATATGGGATCACTCACTATGAAAGGTCAGTGTTGGCCTAATCTCCTCTACCTAAGTTCCGTTAATATAATAAGTAAATAATATAAATGGATTTGTCATAGTTTTTCTAATTTAACTTGGACCAAACTTTGATTGGACGTGAATACCTCACAAACTCCATCACTAAATCTCGCCAGCAACAAACAAGAAAACAAGAAAAAAGAAATCATCCAACAAAACAATTGGGCATGTTTCGGGAAATTAGTTTGTCTTGAATCCAAACTTTATCAAAAGAGGATATACAAGTGGGAAACTTGTTAACCAAAGTCTATATTAAGAAGGGAAGCCTTAAGTCAGAAAATGTTATCTAAATATTCGTTCTATCTTGAAACCTGCTTTGAAATGGAAGATTAAAATCACAGCGCTTGCTAAGCGACTTTGATATTTCGAAACAATAATTGCCATAATTGGATTACTCCGGAAAATTGCAACCATTAGGGATAGCTGCCATAATTATACAATCAGCCACAAATACAGGTACCTATGTACGACCACTAGCGAACAGGTACTTAACCCAATTGCAACGACTAATAAAATCCCAAAACGATGAAGGTTGTCTAACAAATGGAGGCCCGTTTAAACGGCTTGGTGGACTGGCACACAATGCCTTGTTTACGTTCGGCTGAGCCTTGAGCGAGTCGAGCCACTTGCCAGTTGCGCAACTATCGACGCTGGCTTGCCGGAGCGGCCGTTGCTAGGGGGACATAGAGCGGCGACGAAGACGGGTGAGGGTTGGGGGTCCCGTTTTGTGCCTACGTTGTTGTAGATGGTCTGGCATGAAACAAAGGATTATGTTTATAGAAGATCTTACGTAAGTGCACTGACCTCACTGCACCAAGTAATGACATAGATAGGCCTGTTTCATGTTTCTGGTTTATTTATGGTAATCACCAATAGATAAAAAAAAACATTATTTCAGCATAATTACGGACAGACACTCACAACTTACGTTCATTCCTAAAACTGCTATGTAGATTTTACAGGTGTAAATATTGGAAACATTTGCTAAGTTTTTAAACTTCCTAGGAGAAAACGAGAAAAATACTAGTATTTTATGGAGTTCATTGGTTTTCTTGGGATTTTTCATTTATTTTCATGCAACATAGTGTACGGGCTACGCCCTACGCCCGCTACGGCCCCCGCGTAGCATCTGCACTCATACTCTATGGTCAGTTCGTCGACCCCGCACTCGAGGCCTACCGATACCCAACAAACAACAGCTGAGCTGCACTGACATACACACACACACAACACTCCATCGCACACAAACACACACACAGACATTATCAGTTTGTTTAGATCACACACACTTAGAACAACATGGTTTGTGTACAGACACACGCATGTCATGGTTTGTTTAGATGTACAGTGTTGAAACATTCGCGTTTCATACAGCTTTAGTTTTTCAATTAGAATGTTGTAATTGATTTTTTTCTTTCATTGTAGTTTGTACGTACTGTACTGCTTAATTTCTAAACAGATGTGTGGAAACATCGAGAAGAATCGGAATTGTGTACGAGGTTGGAGTCTTTGTCTCGAACTGTAAAGACGTAGTAGACTCAGAAACATAATATGCGGACTACTTAGGTATGGTACCTACATGCATATTATGTACAAAATCGCATCATACATAGATGATGAATGCGTAACTGATGAGGTTTTAAAGCTAGAAAATATATACATATTCTGTTAAAATCATAACGCTCCTTTGGCTTTGCCGTAGTCGGGTAAATAATTATTACTTTAGGGTAGAAAAGGACTCATATATGTACATACGAACAGAATGGGATACATTAAAAATGAGAGCTATGCAAATCAGTTATTCTATATAAACATCATGCCTATTCAATGTTAGTACCTATTAATAAGTGTCTTGTGTAGTGTGAATGTTCTGTGTTATACATACTAATTACTTGATAAATTAGCACACATTTACAAGGAGCGAGTAAAAATAATAAGTAGCCATTACTACGAACTAATTATCTCTCCATATCGGGCATAAAACATTACAATACCAGGTTAAGTAACCTTCTCGTAGTAATAACTCATTTATCAAACGTTAAGAGGACATTAGAATAGAACACAGTTCATTAATATAACATACTGCACAAATACGATAAACAGACGATTCAGAAATGTTTAAAATAGACATCGTTGTGCACAATGGGCGGTCTTATCGCTACCGACGATCTTGTGCGACCTAGATTGTGGATACAATGTTTATTTATAATATCGTATGTTGTTTTTATATTATCTCCTTTAAAATCAATCAATGAACTCGAGGTATTGCTGTCCTCTGCTGGACAATAGCCCTCTGAGAAGAAGGCTAAAAAGGACCTCATTATTCGGTTCTCTTCTCTCTGAATTCAACACAACACTCTCTTCAAGTTTTCATATAACTTTTCGTGAAAACCAAATGAAGTCACAAGAGATTGGCTACAGCTTGTAACTGAAAACCATCTTATTAATTTACGTTATAGATGTTCAAACATCTCGCAACTGCTGACTGCCACCTGCAACACCGCAATAAGTTTACCTTTTTCTGTGCACCCAGGCTATGTACCTATGTACTATGTAATCTGTGCAACCAGACAGACACCAGATTATATCACAACTACCAACTTATGTTCGACAACCTCGTGCGTAGTAACACATAATAAATAACAAAACCTCAACCAACAAGTTTAATTTTTTGTCCAAAATTAATGACCCAACAGTTTTAATTAACTAACTGACCCGTAAAACTAAACAAATGATTTAATTAGCATAAATATCAAACACCATAATATAATGTATAAGTTGTATTAAAACCGAAACGTGCTCCGTTGGCCAAGGCCAGCGATTTGCATGGCGAGTCATAATAGCCAGCACGCGAACAAACCCCGTCATTATGCTATGCTAATTTGTAGCAGTTATATTGTTAGGTACTACTAGGCTTTTGTGGCGACTCTGTTTGGGTAAATAACATGAAAATGAGGAAGCTTTGTTTTCGTTGTCAAAGGATTTTAATTACGTATAAATGTTGTTGGCAAGAACTGTGTGGCATTAGGTGGGTGCCGACTTTTTTAGTAACAAAATGTAATTTCCCTGCCATAAAGAATTATCCTTATTTATTAATGAATAGAGAGTACACCACTGAAGATGGGGTACTCCCCATCTTCAGATTTCGTCATCATTGCTCCAGCACTGAAATCTTCGTTCTGTGTGCTTTCACGACTACAACAATGTAAACATTAGGAAGTTACATTTTCAGGATTCAGGTTTGGACCCCGCGACCTAACCAAAGCGAACGTTAGTGTGAATACGCTATCATCGTGTTCGTACCTATGTTACTAATTTGTTCGGAAAATCCGCCCGTGGGCCCTCTGCTGGCGCGTTTGCCGAAAAAATGAACGCGACGTTTTGAGTATTCACGCAACCGGTCACTATGGTTAGGACCCTAGGTATCACTCACTTTATGTCATTGCACCTATTTGTTACATAGAGATGTACACCATACCTCTCTATGTAACGAACAAACAACTCTGCGGACTTATATTTACCCTATAATATTAATTGTGTGTTATCATATTGTTATATAAATACTTAATGCTCAATTTTCTGCTTTAGCCACAGCATTGTTTGTGCTAGTAACTGCATCACTGTTATTAAAAGTCATTACGTGTTTATGTATTGTTAAATGTGAACTTGGCACTTAATAAAATCAACTCATAGATTTAATAAGATACCTACTACTCGTATATCATTAAAATAATATTTAAACAGGTATTATTTTTATGTAGTATAAAAATGTTTGCACTAAGTGGATGAAACGGACAAAAAAAAGTTAAAGCCAAGAAAGTTACATAAATTGTCATCGTGTTGCTCTACAAAAAGTAACTTCGGTGTGGATGCACCTATAGATTTAGACTATAAAATTTCTGAAAAGTTATCCCTATCACACAATAACTGTTCACTGAAACAGTTAGTACTTCTGACCTACGAAATTAGGTCGTTTCTTCAGTAAATAACATTTAAGCGTTACCTATTTAAATCACGGAGTGTTAAAAGCATGAGTTTCAAAGGAAAGGGACGCTCGATAAAACGGTACATAGATAAATATAAATAAATCAAGTAATTAATGTCAGCGCCTCTGAGATATTGGTGTCTTGTTAGATGGACGCCTGTCACACCGTGACGGAATTAGAATTCTTTGTAAAAAAGCGATTTTGTGTGTTGTAATTTTATGAAACTGTAGCGGGTGTGTACTTGTAATTTTGGTGTATGGCTAGGCTACTAAACTAAACTACTACTACTCTCTCTCTCTGCTCTACTTTGCCCAGATTAAGATGGAGTTTTTTAAATGAAAAAACAATGCTATATAGATAGATTCATTTATTTGCCCGAGTTATTTGCCTGTTGTAGATGTTCGTTAGCAAGTGTATTTTATTATAACTAGTACAGCTGTCGACGAAAGTGGATATGGGAACAATGGTGGCCAATCAGAACACAGTATCGCGTCATTTTACTGTACGGTGATTGGCTGATTGGCGATGACGCGACGCGACCGGTACGGGGCGGAAGTATGAATGATGAATCCCAAGAAGCAACATCATCATCATCATCATTTCAGCCGAAAGACGTCCACGGCTGGACATAGGCCTCCACCAAGTGTCGCCACATTGAACGGTCCCGTGCGACTCGCATCCGTCGGATTCCCGCAACCTTCACCAGGTCGTCGGTCCACCTAGGGGGAGGTCTTCCAACGCAACGTTTTCCGGTTCGCGGTCGCCACTCCAGAACTTTTCGGCCCCATCGGCCATCCGTTCTGCAAGCAATGTGCCCTGCCCACTGCCACTTAAGTTTGGCAATTCTTCGGGCTACGTCGGTGACCCTGGTTCTCTTGCAGATGTCATCATTTCTGATTCGATCACGCAAAGAAACTCCGAGCATAGCCCTCTCCATTGCTCTTTGGGTGACTTTAAGCCTTCTAATAAGGCCCATTGTGAGTAGGGCTTTCAATACCGGTATTCCGGGATCCCGTAATACCGTGATCACGGATTTTATTTTTACCTTTTACAATACCGGTATTGTCGCCCCAATACCGTGATCACGGTGGTATTACAAACATTAGATCTGAAAATTATGTGATCTTATTCTCACACTTGTTTCCTCCAGCACAAGCGTCCCGCTGTTATCTTAAGCTCACCCTCCCGCACCCCGCCTGAGACAATGCCCGAAATCGAGCTGTAGTTATGTCGTTTTTGTTATTGTTAGTCAGTTTCGCAAAGGCGACGGGATAACGCGTCCATAGACTTTGTTATTGTGTAGTGTTAAGTTATTTATGTAACAGGCTGACAAGTACGCTGTTTGATTCAACATTGAATGCGCTTTCGTTTTTGCGATCTCACTTAAAAAAAAAATATATAACGTTTAAAATTCAGAAATTTGTATTATTGTGTTATTTATATACTTATACATTTTTTTACTATTTTTCAGAAATTGTTATGAACGCTTGATTTATTTTGTTACTTTTTACTTACTAGTTTTAGATTTTTTGATTGATTTTTTATTACATATTATTGTTAATAATGTTACTGAAATGATTGCTAGCTACTTAGCTAGTACTAACTACACTAGCACTTAGCTATACTTAACTTACTTACATTTTTACAAATAATGATACCTACATGTTGATTTTTACATGAGAGTATGAGACATGATGACAATTAGATAATAATAAGAAATGTATATTTTTTTGATATTGTACAAACAAATTCTGTGTGAAAAGCCTTCCTGCAAAAAGAGTAGATTAAGTTTAAGTTTTCATTATGTTCCCAATTCCTAGTCCTACCGAAATAATCAACCAATACCAAATTATTATATAAGATAGGTATCTATAAAACGTATTTATTTTATTATTTTCAATAACTAAGAACAGTAAAGACAGATTTGAAAATATAAAAAGGCGTATTTTATTGGTTTTATTAATGTCCTAATTGAACTTGCGTTCAATACCGGACTACCGGTATTGATACCGGGATCACGGTATTGACTTTTCCAATACCGGTATTGATACCGGTATTGACAAAATCCGGTATTTGAAAGCCCTAATTGTGAGCGACCACGTTTCGGTCCCGTACGTAATCACTGGCAACCGACACTGGTCATAGAATTTCGTCTTGAGACACTGCGGTAAGTTGGACGAGAAGATACCGCGCAGCTTCCCGAACGCTGCCCAGCCGAATCGGATTCGACGACCTCTTTCTCGAAGTTAGACCTACCTAACTGGGCCGTTTGTCCCAGGTACACATAATCGTCCACAGCTTCGAGTGTAGTGTCTCCGATTTTAATAGGAGTGGGTGGGCATTCAATATGACCTTGGTTTTGTCCATGTTCGTTTTTAGCCCCACTCTTTCGGAAGCTCTACAGAGGTCATCGAGCATTGTACTGAGCTCCTCCATGGTCTCAGCCATGACCACTATATCGTCGGCAAACCGAAGGTGAGTGATGTGCTCGCCATTGACGTTGATGACTAGCCCTCTCCAGTCCAGAACCTTGAAGACATCCTCCAGTGCAGCGGTGAACAGTTTCGGAGATATGAAGTCTCCCTGTCTCACACCTCGCTGCAGAAGGATAGGTTCCGAGGCTTGGTCCTGAAGTCGGACTGACAAACAGCAACTGTGTCTTTTATTAAATTGTATTAAAAATAATTTATTTCGGATGGCAGTGATCCACATTGTGTTAGTATTACAAAAAAAGCTATGTCTATTTTACTTGTTTAAATGTGCTCTATCTCAATTGAACTACAAACAAACTGATTTTACAAGTCAATATTATTATTACTTATTTTTGGCCACATTGTTACATTTAAATAGATTTTAACTATCGCAAGAATCGTTTGATATAAAGGTAGGTAGGTAAGGTACATTAAATATCAAAACACTTCAACCAAAGAAATCATAATTGTAATTATCATAATTTATAAATATATAGTACGAAAACAACATGTGATTGACATTAACATTTAAAATGTATTTTATTACAAATTCGTTTTAGCAACAAGTCTTAATTAATAAGAAATTGTATTTTTGCATAATTATACATATTTTCTGCTAAGCTCTTAATAACTTACAATTTCTATGCAAACCACACAATTCAAATGGGTATAATGAGCGCATTTGAATTCAAAGTTCAAGAATTTTAGTAAAAAATGAAATTGTTTATCCATTACAAGCAGGAAATTGGTGAAAAATAATAATAAAATTCTCAGATAACTTGAGATGTGAAAAACAGACACATATTTTCCTTCATAGAATAGCGAGACAATTTTGTACAAAAATCAATGGCTATCGGCAGGCATCGCTAAATACATTACGGTGTAAATGCGGCCTATAATTCGTAACACAAAAATAAACAAAACCAAAACTTGGTTTTTGGAAAGTCGTTCAAACAGTTTGTGACACGCTTCGACAGAGGTGGTCAACCTTTTACTTTTGAGGATCGTTACTGCAACTTATTTAGGACGTTATAACCGAAACATCATGAAGTATGAATTTTGTTTAGTAGTTCTGATTTTTTCCAGTTGTGTTCAGACAGCTTGCTCATTTTACAAAAATGTGACAATTCTTTTAAGCATTGTCTCGTTCTGTCAACTGCAAGCACAGGATATTATAACTATCACCCGCAACAATTATGGTTGTAAGGATTTACTTCTACTAGTTATATAAAACACTACTTATTATATAAAACATTTTTAACAATGTAGATATTGCACTTGTAAGAAACATCAGATTCTTTTGTAATAACCGATGAAAAATTGAAATAGTCTGGGTTCTAGAACCATTTGCTGAATTTATTTTTTTGGTACTTACTTAACAGTTCGCGCGTGTCCATTAGACCGAATATTTACAAAATGAGCGTTTTGCTGCTAAAATGTTAAATACCGCCCGGTGTCTCTTGATCGTCGTAGCTTTATTAAACAGATAATTCCACCTCTCAAAAGAAAACCGTCTGCGCGTTCAGTACCCCTGCACTGCTATCGCTTTGAACTCCAATTCACAGTAAATGACACTACCGCGATGTTCTCAGAACACGTTGCTATGATCACTAGGCAGTAAGCAGTGAGCAGTGAGCAGTGAGCTGAATCGGGAAGTAATTACCACCTATCTTTGACGGTAAACATATCGTCGCCCTTTTGAATGAATTCATTCATGTTAGAGATGTGGGATATTATTAAAAATATATATTTATGTTTGTGTTTGGAGATAATTTATATATAGCAAAGTTGTGTAAAATTGGCATAATGGTTGGGGTACTTATACTGTTTGCTCAAGTGCTATCTTAATTAAAGATCTGACAATCTTTTAAGTATTTGTAAGGAATTGCCCGTGTTGCCGGGGCTGCGGGATTTGCCGGGTCTGCGGGGCTGTTCGAAAGAGATACCTTGGCCCCGGAACACAAAGGGCGATGAAGAAACATGGATGGTTTTTAGTCAGTAAAAGTCTGACACTCCCTCCTGCTCCGCCCAGAGCGGGAGGAGTCATTTGATGATTTCCCACCAGAAAAAAAAAGGAGTTGCCCGTGTCCCTACATTTTAAAACCCAATTTAGAATGCTAGCTAGAAAACTGACTAAAATAGTTAATTAGGAAGAACAATCACCAGGTTATCTCCCAGACTAAAGACACACATGTAGACAGGCACATTACACATACATTATTGTTGACCCACGTCTAGCCGTTTATCAGTCTCCTGATAACAGCAGCCCTTGGTTATAATTAGCAACTTATGTACACATTTAATTCCACCACACGGACCACGTTTTTATCTTATTTAATTTAAACCTTCGTATGCTAACAAAAAACTTAGTAAATGTAAGTATTTGTTTTATTCTGATTGTACGCCTGTGTATTTAAGTATTTTATTTGTTCTTTATTTATAAGGCCTTTTTTTTGAACCAAATGAAAACGATACGATTTAGTTGTAAAAAGTCCAAGTGTTTACCTACTTCTCTATCGACGATATCGATGGTGGAAAAGACTATAAAAAAAGAAAATAAAGGGTGTAAACAGACCCTTAACGAAGCCTAAAGGCACTTTGATCTCCTTGTCGCGGTCGTTGCGATAATTTTTTTGTTCTTGATCATACCTGAGGACCTTCTAGTTACGGAGATATTGGGGGTCCAATTTCCAACATTTTCACAAGTTTTTTTTTTAATACAGTAGGACCTCGGCAATCCGGAGAACAAGACCCTTTCCCGATTATCGAGGCGTCCGGATTATAGTATGCCATATTTAATGGTAATAAAACACATTTAACCTTAGTTTCTTTAATCAATTTTTAAATGAAAGCATAAAGACAATAATGTACATGTTCAAAATTACAACCATGTAAGAAAAACAGTAAGTTAAATAAAACATTTGTTAATTCTTCTTTAAAAAATCTGTAATACTCTTCTGTTTTTAATTTTCGCACTTCATTTCAAAAACCCGGTCACTAAGTCGACGGAGAAACAACTTCGTGGCTAACAAAGTCGTTATCTTTAGCCCATTTTAAAGCAGTATTTAAAGCTCCTACTGCCTCTGAATTACCAACTTTTTTGGAGGCGAGAACTTCAACGCTATTAGGAAAAGGCGATAAACAAAAGACTGACGCCGCATTGGCTCATGGCAGCCCGCACCTACCCGCGAAGCCCATTGCCCGGCCGGATTACAGCGATCACCGAACAAGCGGGAGTCCGGATTACTTAACTTTAAACACCTCCACGACCCTCGTGCTATTCAATCCATCCATCAGTACAACGTTTTAAGTGCGTTACATTGAGTTCTACCGTAAAACGTAATTTTTCACCCCAAAAAAATGTGTGTAAAGTCGTTTCCCAGCGAAAACTTTTGCTTAAAGTTACTCATTTTGATGTACAGAATGGTTGACGGCTTTAAAGGGCCCGTTTACACCCTGTATATGGGACTGACATAAGCTACCAAAATGCATTTGTGAATCCTGTTTAAAGTCGTTGTGGAAATACGAAAACTTGACTTGTACCACAAGTAACTTATAACATAATCTGTGCGATAGCAAAGACAGAGTTATGTTTGGTGCCGCGGCATATTGTCGGACAGACTTCCGGCGTAATCTCATGGCAACATGGAGAGAGCGACTGTCGCAACCCCGTGCAGGGCACGCCACAATAGTGGCGATGAGTCCCCTCTTTGAGGAGTGGCTTGGGAGGCGCCACGGTGACCTCACCTTCCGCCTGACGCAGGTCCTCACCGGACACGGTTGTTTTAGGAGGTTCCTGCACCGAATCGGGCAGGAGGAAACGCCCGGGTGTTACCATTGTGAGGATCGACCGGAGGATACGGTGTGTCCCGGCCACCGCGGGAGACGCCCCGGGCGTCAGGGGCTACCGTAGGCGCGGGCCTGTGAACGGTGAGCTATGGACTAGCTCGCCGTCCGTCCGTCTTATGACGACAGGCCGTGTCGACGGCGCGTTCGTGTTCCACGCGCGCCTCAAAGAGATGTCAGCAAAGGAGCAAGGGCCGATGCCTGCCGGGGCTGCGGGACTGTTCGAAAGAGATACCGTGGCCCCGGAACACAAAGGGCGATGAAGGAACATGGATGGGTTTTAGTCAGTAAAAGTCTGACAGTCCCTCCTGCTCCGCCCAGAGCGGGAGGAGTCATTTGATGATTTCCCATCCGAAAAAAAAAGGGGATTTAGTTTGGTAAAACATGGGTAAAACTATGCTAAGCAGTATGTTCTTGGTCAGCCAATTTGCGGATATGTAGACTCTAACTGCATTGCATGATTTTTTAAATTAGAATAATTTATCATTAAATCTTTAAAGTTATTTAAAATTTCGATATAATTTTGTTTACAGTTCGCTTTTTTCATGTGTCGCAAAACAAGCGAAGGCTAATAAAAACATTAACAGAATTCTGAGAATTCATTTAACTAAACACATAAAAGCGAAAAAAACATATTTTTCTAAGCCTGTTTTGCGATCTCAATTCTCAAACTAATTAAGATTCTTCTCACGTATTTGAAAACACTTTGGTTAGCGCCGAGGTTCAGTCTCATACACTACATATCTTTGCGAAGGCCTGCGCAGACGGGAGACTTTTGACAAAGATCGCCGACATATATCTATAGCGAAATGTGGGTGTACTATAGGTTACTTCTACGTAACCCTTGGATACAGGCGTGATGGTATAATGGTATGTTGCTTACGAAATAAACATCTGGGAAATGCAGAAATTACACAAAAAATCAGCACATACACAGTCATTAAGACGGAACAAAGTACCGACTGCCCCCTATTATATGTTGGTTCAGCCGAGTTTCTCGTTCAGAGAATCAATTGTCTGGAAATTGTCGCTATTAGCGATGAGACCGCCATTATAGCTATACAATTTGCAATATTGTAAAAGAACTAAATTTTAATATTGGTGTAAAATGAGTCAAGTTAAATTTTGATGAAATTTGGCACACAGATAGTTTATAACCAGGATTAACACATATAATAGGTACTTTTTATCCCGGTAGTACGATCCCGTGGGACAATTATGGAACTCAACGTGGGCAAAGCCGCGGGCATAGTTCTATCAATTTAAAAGTCCTCCGTCTGTGCAGGCGTTAAGCGAGCTACCACCTCTACGTAAACCACCAATTTCCTGCCTTTCCCAATGAGGGTCAAAAGATCTAATTAGAACATACACCGGTATTTAATTGCCGAACATGGAAACATTAATAATTACGTCTTAATTCCGCCATAATATGTAAAATTGTATACCCTTATTTGACATTTAATCACTATGCGGTGAGCTAAATGTGCCACTAATATCATTGGACAGAAGTTAACTATTGTTTCAACAGCGGTATCATTTGAAAACTTGTCTATTGCCCGTTCTCACTTACACTAGTGAGATCTAAATAAAAAAGTACAATTGTAATTATTATATTATAGTAAGCTTTTATTTAGGCTTTCATTTAGAACATTTAGTGAGCATGGGAATGGGAGCGTTCGGATACGAGTATATTCTTTTATTTTGAAGTTTTCAACTTTATGTGACGCCCTCAGGTAACATGGAAATACACTATATAGTTTATTATATCTTAAAGCAGTATGGTTGAAATGAAGATATTTCTATAGAGAAGCATTTCAATAAGAATATCATCATTCTTAGCTGCAGTGCTACAAAGATCGATTGTGGCCTCATTTATATCCAGAGATACGTCCTTAGCGAACGCCCACGGCACTACAGCTACACTGTACAGGTCGCGTATTAACATTCAAACTGCAGCATATTATAGTGCATCGTCCTATGTGAGCGATGTATAGCGATAAAATAAACATAAAATATATACGTTCTTTAGTTAAACATTTGACCTGACTAGTTTCTTACCTAGACTAGAATCCTTTAAGTGTGATGCTAGCCGAGTTAAAGAATTTGACACTTTTGGTTGGCCATGTAAACAATCATAGCAACCCAAAATGATGTCTCTCCTGCCTTTTTACTTTGCAAAACATATTATTCTTTTTGGATTCACCTAAAAACATAAACTTTTCTTCCAATTGCTGTAACTCTTCATTATCTTGCATCGCAATTTTCCGGATAGGCTGGCTTTTTCTAATTCCATACATAAACGTTATCGCTGATAAACTGTCACTTACTCTACGCCATCTTGTTTCGTTTTTCCAATGTGTAGAGAATCGCCTGTTTATCCTTAATTGTCGTTATGTGCTGTTACACTCACAGCTACATAACTCCCGCAGACAAGCTCAAAGCATTTATTTCAAATCGACTGGACATTTCATATTACAGGCATTATTGAATTGTCAGAAACAAAAATATGAAGTTACAGTCCCAGTCACAAGGCTCAGGAGCTTGTGGCTAAATAATACCAGCCGCTCGGGGCGATCTTTAGGTTAAGCCGTTCTTGCCTAGGTTGGTCTGTGGATGGGTGACCACTCATTACACACCGAGTTTTCTCCTTGCCTCGGAAGGCACGTTAAGCAGTTGGTCCTGGCTGTCATTTGTAGATCTTTGACAGTTGTTACAGGTAGTCAGTGGCCCAAAATGTCTGACAACCAGTCTTACCAAGGGGTTTTGTATTACTCAGTACTATCTGGGTTGTGGAGATGAGATAGACCGTCGCTCCATGTAAAATACTGGTGTTCAGCTGCATCCGGATAGACTGAAAGCCGACCCCAACATAGTTAAGAAAATGCTAGGCAGATGAGTCCCAGTCACAAGGCATAATATCTGTGGACTTTAGATATCGACACGATATAGACTTTAGATGCCCATTCCAAAACATAGATCTCTAGGGAGAAGAATGGGCAAGAAACTCCATAGCCATTCTTAAATCAAAATATTGTTACAAAACCTTAGCACTCGTATATAGCTTAAAGCACTTTTTCCCCACATAGGACAATGGGCAAGAACTGAGAAGACATTATATAAAGATGGCGGCGCCTACGTCACGGACACAAACAAGACAGTTAGCATATATAATGGAGCGGTATTATTTTTAGTATAAGTGTACAACCGGCTCCAACCGGTTCTACTGGGGATGTACTAAACAAACAAGTGAGGAGATCTCGATAGAACGGTTCTCTAAAATACCGCTGGTGGTTTTCTTTATGTCAACTGGTCCTTCGTTGACTGGTCTCAGGAATTAAGTTTCTGCTGTACATGATGTTTGATTCGATTCCCAGTCTTTTCCAGGACAGGCAAGCAGTTACGGGTTCTTGCCCAGACTCTGGATTTTAGACCTGTTGATGGCCTCAGGCTCGCCCCTTATTCTTCTTCTTCTTCAACCTTTAACCAACCAAAGCTGAGTATTCTTTCTCTTCCAAATCTCTCCACTTTTGGCAGTTCTGCGTCATGGGTATCCAGTTTCTTCCGAAAACTTTAATGATATCGTCGGCCCACCTAGTCGGTTGTGTTTCCATTACACTGGACTTAACCACCATTGGCGAAATGTTGTTGCAAGTATACCCTGCATATCCCTTCGGGGATTACATCCGTGATGTTATAAAATAAACTACACTCTTAGCACACCCTGCGAAATGCTGACTCTGAGATCGTGCCAAAAAGTCAAAGAAAAGTCGTACATTTGGCCAAAAACAACATTCTGTGATCTGCCAAGCTTAATGATTATGGAAATATACGGGATCGTGAGCAATCATACATTTATTTTGCAGCAGTCATTGAGATTACCTGCAGTACCTATTAATTTGACGTAGACAGTCTGTCTTATTAGCAACCATAAAAAGGGCAACCAGAAGAATAAAGTACGACAATATTTGTTCGAACAGTATTGTAGAACTTTCTTTTAAGACACTTACGGCTATAGAGAAGTCTCGTCTCGTAAAAACAATAACTTCATGGTCACACGACATCAAAACGCAGATACAAATATTAGTCATGTCTTACAAATCAGCATGAAATAGCTTTTACCATTACCGTAACCATAACAACCATACGAGATTTTACTTCAGCAACCAATATCACATCAGAAACATAAACACACATACGGACAACACCGGTATCAATATCACATCAGAAACATAAACACACATACGGACAACACCGGTATCAATATCACATCAGAAACATAAACACACATACGGACAACACCGGTATCAATATCACATCAGAAACATAAACACACATACGGACAACACCGGTATCAATATCACATCAGAAACATAAACACACATACGGACAACACCGGTATCAATATCACATCAGAAACATAAACACACATACGGACAACACCGGTATCAATATCACATCAGAAACATAAACACACATACGGACAACACCGGTATCAATATCACATCAGAAACATAAACACACATACGGACAACACCGGTATCAATATCACATCAGAAACATAAACACACATACGGACAACACCGGTATCAATATCACATCAGAAACATAAACACACAAACGGACAACACCGGTATCTAAATCCATACTACTTAATATTGTTCATTTGAAAGAACTTTGTCTGCCTGTCCTATATTTTCATGTCCTAACGACTGAATAGATTTTGTTACGCATAATTATGGGTACACCATAACATAAGATAGATTTTTATCCCAGCAGTGATAATTTCCGACCTCCGCGGGAGAAGCCACTGGCAAATCCTAGTATACAGCGGTATCCAAATCCGTCATAAGCATAAGTGTTGAAAGACGACCAAAATGCATTAGTCCGTTTGTTTGTAGTAGTAATGCTTCAATTATCATCTATAATGCGTTGCTCACAGGAGACGTTAATGGAGATATGGACGGAGACACAGTATGAAGATAGCCAGTAAATCAATAAGGCGATTTTCGTTGTCAGCTAAACTTTTTTTTTTTTTTTTTCTATAATACACTGCACACATAAAACTTGGTTACGTTTTTTATTGTTTACTTATAGGTCGAGGCTGTAGCATCGAGATGAGTGGTTACTCATCTCGATGCTACAGCCTCGACTTATAAGTAACGTGAAGTTACCTGAACTATGCTTAGAATTCGTGTAAAGCCGATTCCAGCTATTTGTTCCTAGTTGAAATACTGTATATCAGACTCATATGTCTGCTGTAACGGAGATGTAATTGGTAGCCCGTGGTGAGCATTTAGAGAAGGTAACTACAGGAGCTGGGCTTTTGAAATGTGTTTATATGAAGGAAAATATTTGGATGATTAAGCGAGGTTTACATTAAGGTACAAAGGATGAAAAGCTTTGCATGAGCTTAATTAGCGTGGTGGAGTAACATGCAGTTAATTACTTGCCGAAGACCAAACACGGTTTTGTTTTTTTTTAGATAACTGTGGCTTTTGAAAAAACTGAGAGAAGTTTCAAAGCATAGAAGTTAAGTTGCATCTACTGTATTAAGTTAGTGTCGCCAAAATGCAAGACCAAGACGAGACCTTAGCCAGTTTGGTCTTGGTCTTGCGTCAATACACCTGGTCTTGGTCTTGGTCTTGGTCTTGGTCTTGGTATTGCGCTCTCAGTCTTGGTCTTGGTCTTGGTCTTGCAGCAAGAGTCTCGCAAGTCTTGCGAGACTCTACTACTTAGACTAGACTACTTTCAAATACCTATTAGCCTATTGCTATATAATAAACACGTTAGTTTAGATCTTAGAACAACGTAATGTAGGTACATGTTGAGCTTAAATTGACACAGGCATGTAGTGTGTAGTAACCACCAAATGAATAAAATTAACTTGACAATAATTAAAAAAAATGACGCAATTTAGTACCTAAGCGTAATTACTAACTCTATGTAGGGTCCTTTAATGATTTTCTGTACGTGTACTGGCTATTATTATCCCGCCCGCTGTAGTGTTCGGATTCGAGTGATTGTGAGAATGTATCTTCTATAACTCATTCAATTTATACCTACTGCTGAGACATCTTCAAGGTCATTTAATTTTATCCTCTTGTGCCAACCCTACCATAAAAATAGGTAACAATTTTGTATGCTTCTGTCCATACTCTGTGGCGGCGAATGCGGTGCTCAAACAGTGTCAAATACTGTGATACACTTGTTGCACAGTCTTTGATACACCGCGGCGTTTTTGTCGGTAAATTATCAAATAAGTAGGTACGTAATGCACCGACCGACCAACGGTTTATTCGCGCAACGTCAAATTTTCCCAATCAACCATGAACCTTAATGATTTATCGAAAAAGTTGAAAATATGTTAATGAAATTTGGCATATTATAGTAACTTGATGTGCTGGCGTCTGTACCATAACACGGCTGGCTTAATAACTGCTACTAGTACTAGACCTACTCGACTCGCTGTTAGTTTTAAATTTTGCTGAATAGAAGGATAATATAAACTTTGAAACATAAGTACCTACATAATGATTACCAATCTACTAACGTTAGATCTGCACACTAGACTTATACAAGCATATCATAATACTATAGGTAAATATACCTACAAGGTATGAACTTTTTATATTAAGTACGTAAAAAGCACACACACATTCAAGTGAATGAGTGTTGGTATCAACAAATAACAATCAAGCATAAACAATACTGATCCTTTCTCAAAACCTAGTATCATATTCAACTGAAAAAGGATAATTGATAATTGTCAAAGCATAATATAACAGTGGTGAATTGATTTTTAAATCTCTTTTATCGAGATTAGTAAATCTAAAGTTCTAAATTTATCACTTAAAACATTACTTATACTAGCGCTCTTTCTCGGTCATCGTGCTCTGAATCCTAACGACACCCGCATATAACAGGTGGTTGTCGCTTCACTACATGAATATGTAACACTATGTTAATATGATATCCATATATTGTATATAAGACCAGCAGTGAACTGCATAGCTGATTCATTTGTCGTCCCTAACATAAAACACAGCAACAATAACAAGTTATCATCATCAGCTTAGCCTTTTCCCAACTATGTTGGGGCCGGATGCAGCTGAATATCAGTATTTTACATGGAGCGACTGCCTATCTGACCTCCACACAAGTTAGTACTGGGTAATACGATACCCCTTGGTAAAGCTGGTTGTCAGACTATTTGGGAAACTGACTACCTGTAACGACTGTCAAAGATGTACAAATGACAGCCGGGACCAACTAGTTAACGCGCTTTCCGAGGCACGGAGGAAATTCGGTATTAATGGGTGGTCACCCATCCACAGATCAACCTAGGTAAGCACGGCTTAATCTAAAGACCGACCTGAGCGGATGTTATTGATAAATGATAAATGATAATGATAATGATAATGATAATGATAATGATAATGATTAATGATAATGATAAATGATAAATGATAAATGATAATGATAATGATAAATGATAATTATAAATGTAAATGATAATGATAATGATAACGATAATGATAAATGATAATGATAAATGATAATGATAAATGATAATGGTAAATGACAATGATAAATGATAAATGATAAATGATAAATGATTAATGATTAATGATTAATGATTAATGATTAATGATAAATGATAAATGATAAATGATAAATGATAAATGATAAATGATAAATGATAATGATAATGATAAATGATAATGATAAATGATGTTTATTTTGCAAGTAGGTTTTTACAAACACTTTTACACGTTACTTTTTAAAACTAGATGGGGCCGGTGTTTCGTACCTGACTACTCTGAGAAGAAACAGCCGAAACTCAGAGGTCATAGTCTCTTTTGAAGTCCAGACATAATCTTGCTCAATTCACATGAGGACTATGCAGATTAGTGGCTGAGATGGTCTTTTGAAGAAAGAACCACACAGATTTGAGTGGACCTGTCCAGTCATTGCAAGCATTTGTCAGTTATCGTGTAGCTCGACTTATAACTCAAGGAGCTCAACGAAACGACGAACAATATCAAAGAAAGGACATTTGGGTAGGTCGCTTATAGTACTCAAACTGCCAGACAGTTGTGGGAAAAAATAAACAAAAAATAAAAATGTGACCCACATGGTCCCCACATTCACAATAATCAAATAAAATTAATAACAAGTTCTTTTCAAAATGAATGTAAATAAAAATCACAAAAATCATTAAATGTCACAATGATAATAAAAAGTAAAATACTTAATGAAATAAGTATTCATGTCAAATCAGTAAATGTCACATAATATAATAAAAAAATAAAGTAAAAAATAATAAAATACATGTCAAATCATTCAATGTCAGAGTGTATACAAGAAAGAAATCAACAATAAACAAGCGAAGTCCGAAATTTCGCCATTCACAGAGCAAATTTAATTGGAGCAGCTTAATCCTAAGCCTTTTTATCTTCGAGATAGTGATTAACATGATAGTAGGCTTTCAGGCATAACTGCCGTTTTATGAACGATTTGAATTTATTTAGACTTAATGCTTGAATATGGCTCGGAAGTTTATTGTAAAAACGTATACATTGGCATCTAAACGTACCCCCTATTTTTTTGAGCCTCGTTGCAGGAACAACAAATTTGTGTTTGTTCCTCGTATTTATGTTGTGGATATCACTGTATTTTTTAAACAAATTAATATTTTTGTGTGCGTACGGTAAGGTTTTCATAAATAAACTGAGAGGGTAAGAATATCAATCTCTTTAAATTTTTCTCTGAGGGAGTAGGGAAATAACTAAAGTAAACTAAACGGGCTATCTCTAAATAATTTCTCTAAAATATTATTTTATTTAGTTTTTTAATGTTTTGACATAACCATTTTAAGCTTGGTTTTAAAGCTAAATATCTTCATCGTAATAATCAATTGATGATCATGAGCAAAGACGCAGGGAAACGTGGTGTTAGTCGGAGAAAATCATTCGCGAATGGAACGGAATCAGGAGTGCTGCTGAACTGTTCCACCTTGCAGAAGACTAGCAGAAATATTGCGAGTGAGTTGATGGCTTAACTTCCGTAAATCTTGCGAGTTGATGGCTTAACTTCCGTATTTGGAGAGGCACCAGAAGAAGAAGAAGAGCATTGCAATCGGCAGTTACATTCAAAGCGTATCTTGTTTGTACAACGACGTACAATTGACATGAGCTTTTCGGAAGGTCACAATACCTTTTTCACTTTCCCTTCAACAATAGTGATGAAAGATAATATGTTACTCGTGTACTCGTACTTTGTTGACATTTCTTGTCACAATTTAGTTAAGAGTTAATGTAGCGTGTCCTGTTCTTCTTTACATCTCTATTGGTCATCAGCCGTCATCTCAGTAACGTCACCGCCCTATCTTTTAGTTACAAAGCTTAAAACCTATATCTACTATCATATTTTATTTAAAGAACATACAATTTAAAGCTATTCATCTTATGTCAGATCTAATCTCTTAATTACTTTTATCGCCCAAAGGAACTTTATACATGACTTATCTCTTATGATAGACCACACAGGAGGAACCCCATCTTCAAATGTCCATGTCAAATGCCCATCGTACAAAACATTCACTATAACTGGCAAGTACTTACGTACTATTGTATAGGTACAATCGCGACTTGATTATTAAATATAATAATAGTACTATAACAGTGTTGTTCCAATCGTAGGTTCGTAACAGCTGCTTTCACTGCAGAGACTCGAACCTACGACCTTTCGATTATTTACTGCGCTCCGATACACACAAAACAAATTATAACTGGTAATATGTGTGTGTTCCCAATGTATTGAGAGAATAGTTTCTAGAACTTTAATTCGTTTATTATAAGAAAAAAATCAAAATCTAGAAAATTTAAATTTCCGTTTATTTTCTTAATCAAAGTTATCATCGTCCTTATCGGATTAAGATAACAACTTTCAATGTATATAGCAACCTATAGCTTTGGTACGTAAAGTTACAGAAGACCCTGGTCTGACTTAAACTCTCTACCTACAAACAGTATAAGTTTTAAAAACTAATACGTACGTATATATGGTATTTAATTGCAAAGACATAATCTTGACCGAAGCTTCTACAATAAGGTTCTACGGAACTGATGTATAAATCCGAATTCATCTGTCCCTATGACCAATGGAGCCAAACATCACATTAAACGCGTTATGGTAATTAGAAAACCAGTATAGTGGGCGTGCTTGATCAGAGGCGCGGGCGCACTAACATCACAGCATAACAAACGCAGCTACAGAAGGCTCAAATCAATCCTATTAACTTATACCAGAAGGCCTCGACAGAGGAACATTCTGGCAATGATAACTATAATGGAAAGTTCAAAAATATATTCGATCGACATTAATTTGAAAGCAATGGCTATTTGGCCACCCGGCACCCACTGCACAAATATGAACATATCTATCTAAAAGATTACTATAAAAAGATAATTATGTCCATCAGTGTTATTGACGTGTAGGTATCGTTTGGCGAATCCCTCCAGTGTCAGACTAACTGACGTTGCCAGCTGTGCTTGGAGCCTGGGGAGCCAGTAAAGACTGGCTCCCCAGGCCGCAGGCAGGCCGCAGGGCGCAGGTATGCTATGCATACAAAGGTATGCATAGCATATTCAGCCTATAATGTTCCTACGGCTGGAACACACGGCTTCTAGCCTCTTTATGAGAAGGAATAGGCTATAAACCACCACGTTGGCTCGTGGGCCCAGTGCGGGCTGTTAGATATCACATGTCTTCGAATTTTTGGTTCAGGGTCGTGCCGGTTTCTTCACGATATTTTCCTTCACCGTTTTTGAGAGCAGTGGTGAAGAAAAAATTACACAAAGTAATGTATGAGTTTGGTTCATTCACCATGGATTAAAATGTAGGCATAAGTCAGGCATGGTAGTGTAAACAGATGACGATTCAGCTCTAGGTAAATCCCTTTTCATTTTTTTATTTGTGTTCTTCTGTTTGTTAGCTTTTTTTACATCTTGATAAACTGATCCTTCTGTGCCATTATTTTTTAGTTTCATTGTACAAGCCTTTGTTCGTCCACATTCGGCTGCTGTCGGAGCTCTTCGGCAACGCTCGGGCACACTCGGACCCTGACGTCACCTGATAAGATCGCTCCACGAATCGTGCACAGAATTCTTAGAACTTGCGTGTCATGTTGAGATGAGATAATCGTCGTTATTGTTATATAACAGATTTTTTTATGTTAATTAAGTGATAATAAGTAGAATCTTTGTTTGTCGTAAAACATCCTAATTTGCATAGAATTTTGTAAATATTTGTTCAAATCGGTGGCGTTTTTGGTCATAGTAAAACCGGTAGCAGTGGCATTCTAACAATTGATTTAAAACTGAGGCTCTACTAAAAAGTGAGCGGCAGTGGTTTGCCATTTTCTTTATTACCCGATGTACACTCTTATAGAATGCAACTAAAGTAAGTTCTTAAAGTTCCACTGCATAAAACTTACAAAAATCACTATAAAAACCCAGACAATGTCAAAACATAGTAGGTATTATCTCAAACCAAACAGGCCAATAAATTGTTATTGGATACTAATTGCGAATATGGTGGACCTTTAACCATTACATTCTATCAGCAATGTAATGGTGGAAAAGTGACACAATCTACGGAAAAACATTTCCTCGATCCTGTTGAAAGTCATTGTAAAAATACGACGCGCTTTAAAAGTCCACTTGCCTGCCCTTAGGTCTTTATAACACCGATGCAGACAATGGAACAGTCTGCTAGGAGACAACGATAGAAAGCACTTAATTCCATGTACAGAATGAAGCAAAAATCTCATAAAACAAAACCTTTCTCTCTAACTTTCAGCTCCACTTTCAGATTAGATAGGACTTATTAATCTGCGCGCGCGCCGCTCTGCGGAGGATCAGCATACTAATGTGTACGTGATAGTGTGGCTGGGCTTGTAGGGCTGATGAGCACCACAACTCTACTAGTTTTGAAACGGTGAGCTCCAATGTTTGTTGCTGAGATTTCATGCACCTCCAAGGGTACCTACTCCCTTACTTCTCCTAAACTTTTTTGTCCGAAAATCATTATCCATAACACGTGTGCTTATAAACTTCAATTACCAACATGTTCAAAATCCCGAAATATTGTTTAACATAATTATTTTTGGTTCTAAAAGTATTCTGTCATAATATCGAGTACTATAATAATCGAATCTTCTTATTTTACATGACCTAAAGCCATATGCTCTAAGTATTGTGTTATATAATGTGTATTATTCCGAATGTTCATTTATGATAAAAATTTTGGTCTTAAAAATTTGCTAAAAATTAGATTTTAGTGAGAGAAACGAATCACTGTAAATCCGACTCCACGCAGTCTTGCCTGCCCTACCCCTAGAGTGTAATTTAAAATCGCGTAGGCGCGGAGAGGCGAGGCGGCCCGCGAGTTGAGGAGCAGGTGGTTTTAACACTCGCCGCACAGCCGGCCTAGCCGGCTAGGTAGCCGAAGCTGCGGTGGTAAGCGTTAAACACATCTGCGACGATAAACTCGCATGGGACCGCCGGAGACCCGCAGCGCCGGAGCCGTGACAGAAACTATGCCTGCTGCAGGTTTGCTTGCATGCTGCATGCTGCGTGCTGCGTGCTTGCTTGCTTGCTTGCTGCATGCTTGCTTGCTAACAAGCAAGCTTAAAAAAAAATTTTGTTAACATTGCAAGCGGTGTCATTTTTACTTGGGTCAAATAATCTATAGACAAATACAAAATCGGGGATTTCAGACACTGAGAATGAATGAAAATTGTGCAGAAGCTTGGCGTAATAAAATAAATCTTCTGGTAAATAAGCCTAAACCAGGCTTCCATCGTTTGTCAAATTATCGTAAGATTGAGATAAATGAATATCAGAAATTGATAAAAAATTAAATGCATGGTGTATGCTTGTTTGTATGCTCCTTACAGGGAAATAAAAACCACATGTTCACAATCAACTGCTTTATTGAGTACTTACACATACTCATTATACTCGTAACAGTTGATTGTAAACATGTATATTATAAATAATTATACAAAAAATGTTAATGCAAAATCAGTTAATTTTTTATTTTAAAATAAAATACTTAAACGTAGATACAATCATTATTAAATAATTTACTCGTAATTATAATGACTAATTTTATTTTGTAGGCGAATTCTAAGCTAATTTTATATTAGCTGCGATTGCCTTCAAAAAATCACATTTTGTATATACTGATTGTTTTTTTTTTTAATGTTGTCAGTTCTTGCTGTTTTGTCAATTTTTTTTCAATTTCTGATATTGAATATTTCAACTCGATCATTAAATAATTTGATAAATGGTAGAAGCCCAATTTAGGCTTATTCACGAGAAGATTGATTCAAACAATGTTTTCCCATTCCTCAAAATATATTGGTACATCATTTGCTGCCAGATAAGAAAGAACCAACAAACATTTCATTCATTAGAAAAATCAACATCTTTCCCGTATAATGTCTGAAATCCACGTTTTTGTATTTGTCTGTAGATTATTTGACCCAAGTGAAAATTACACTCCTTGAAAAGCTTTGTAATACAAATTTGTTCTAAGAATATTATTATTCTAAATAAACATTAAATAATTTGAATTTAGGACTTATAACTTTTATTGCAAACTGTTTTAAGCTTTTTGTATATTATTGATTTTAATATTTATGACAAACGGATTTAGGGCATATTATATTTAGGGATTTCAATTTTATGGCATGTGATATTAAGTTCGGGTAAGTTATAATTCGGACAAATGATGATTAGGATAAAAAAAGTTACAGAGAACCACCTCCAAGTTAATGTTATTTTCGTACCAGTCGTCAAAATCATATGCTCAGTATAAAAGACTATAGATTTACATCAGCGTCATCATAATTATCCAAGTTTCATTATGGGTTGGTGCAGCATGTCTTCTTCTTCTTTTGTACTTTATTTTTCACACAGTCTATCTAAAAAATCATTAAATCAGTCAGAGTCTATCTTTTGTTTCACTTCCTTACTTATCGCATAATTCCTACTCAAAACGAGAGATTAAAAACAGACAAATGTTGGCAACCCTATCGTCTATATACGCGTCCACATTATCCGTATTCGTATTGTATGCTGATAGGGCGGCTATATTCAAGCCGTGCTTATGATTGTATAGCTCGCTCGCTTAATTCTATATTAGGTTTGTTTAGACCGCATATATTTGTAATACGCGTCGCTTACTTAGAACAACGTGAGGCGAATAAATGATGAAGTAAGTTCAACAAGGTAGCGCAGAAAATCCTAAAACAGAGACTGGGCTCTTTTATAATCGGAACTTTTTTCGATCTGGCTCCCTTTCTCTCAAAGTATCATAAACTGCCTCACTGATCTTACAATCATGTGTTGCCAAGAGTCCGCTGGGCCGTTTATATTTACCTGCTTAGCCTTATGATTTATTGTAGTACTTGTATTGTCTCTACCACAGTACTTTAGAACTTTTCAACTTTATCCTCGGACAACATCCTTGGTGAACACCCGGAACCTTTGCTATTCTATGTCAACTTTTTGGAAGCATTCGAACTAGAGATTATCTTCTGATTTTATCTTCTGAGTTTGTGAGGTCCAATCCTGAACTATTTGAACGGAAAGATAACACAAATAAAAGGAAACCTACACATTTAGACTTTGAAATGCCTGTTCCAAAGCTAGAACTTTTTCGTCGGAGCTGCGTTTATATGGCTCCTCTAATTTATAATGCTTTACCCAGGTCAATTACTCAACTACCCTTCAATAAGTTTTGTGTTGCGTTGCGGAAGTGATTGTTAGAAGAGTGTTTTTATTCGATAGATGAGTTATTTCAAAAGTCTCCCTGTAAATTTAATACTCTAAAGCACCGACATATTAAACTGTTAAGTGGACTTAAACTTAAAAAAAAATTAGTTACCTAGTAATAAATATCTTAACTGTAAAAACCTGTACTATTGCATGCTATATATTGGCCAAATGTGTGTTACTAAATATTTTATATAAAAACGTCATGTACCTACCATATTTGATGCAATAAATGAATGAATTGAATTGAATTGAATTTAGTCTATTCTTAATGTTTGTTAGAGGTTAGAGGGCCACATATGTATAGCCGCACAAGACTGCATCTTTTCATTCGTGGCGAAAATTTTAACTCAAAAAGAAAGAAAGAAAATATATTTACTTGGCACAAGCCAAAAAAAAAAACAACACAACTTAAATCTAAACAAAAAAAAAACAAAAAAAAAACAACTTAAATCTAAACATAAGTGGTCGCGCCAAATAGGCCCACTTCAGCAAACTGCCGAGCAGCTAGTATCTGACGCTGGTTTTCAACTGGACCTGTGATGGTGACGTGACGCCACCATTTTGTTTTTATTTTATCAACCAAACGTCATTCTAGCGCAAAACGATCCTTGTCTACCTGTACGGTATAGGAGACTACACGTATAGGTACCGTAACCAAAACTACAAACTAATCCTAAGTGTCGAAACAAACAAGCAGCGTCGTTGGTAACAGCCGGTGTTATTGCATAAACCGATCAGGTGGAGCGGCGCGCGTGGCGTACTGATGGCTGCCATTGTTTACATGAGCGCGGTGCGCATACGCACGCCGGCGGTGAGCGGCGGAGCTGCGGGCAGGGTACTGCAGGAGCTGGGATTGGAGAATGTTTAGATGGAGAATAAAAGTGCAAAGTTATTCAGTCATCAAATAGAGCGCAGCTACGCAAATGACAATCAATCTGAAAGCGTTCCGTATCTCTACAGCGACTTTCAACAGAATTAACAATAGCTTTTCGATTTTAAAATGTCAATCCAATACATTTTTAACTTTTCCATCGCCGTTATCTTTATCAGAATCGACACTAACTTGGTCTTCGTATCTATTGTATATTTCAGCGAAAACCTTAACTGTAATATATTGAATTAGCGAGTATTGAAATTGGATCAGCTACAAAAGCAAGAAAACAAAGACAAACACAGTCCAATTACGCTCACTGCCAGAATGAGACGAAAACGTTCAGAAAGTCCAGCAGTGGATTGGCCAAAAACGGGCGGAAAATAAACTCAAAAAATATTTTTTTTTAGTTACTTTGCCGAACTACCTTCGACTAGGATCCCTACTCCCAGTCCAACTCAATATTCCACACACTACGACGTGCGCGCACGCATTGAATACGAACGCGTTCGATTATGGCGGCCTCACGAATAACTTACAAGATAATAATTAATATAATATGCACACGGGCCGTAAGGTCGACCTGACAATGGATTACTTATAAATCGACTGATTACCAAACAATTGTGATCATTATATCAACTAACTGTTGTAGTCGACGAATTCGAACACAAACAAAAGATGTTTGATTTGGAACATGTCTCATTTTGCGAAAGTGCATGAATTTTTAGCAGGATTTTTCGGGTGAACGTTTGCCATAACCATGATGTTATCCATATTCCATCATTTGACATCCATGTTGGTTAGTTATTGTTTGTATTTCAGAGGTTGTGTTGTCACGTCACGATTGTTATAATTACATCATCCATCCGAGGACTAGGTATACGAAAATTATACAAACTCATTCCGAAGTAGTTTCCATTTAGAAACACCTGACTGCGATTAGATTTACGACAGTATTCCCTTCAGTTCGTTTTAGATCTCCCCCAGGACGGTCGCATCCAGCAATGGTCGCCTACTTTTACGAATTTCAACTTCCATTAATAACTTCCTCGTTTAAGTAATAAGTTCGTCGGTTTCCAACATTAAAAAGCTATAAAATTATTAATTTCCATACCTCTCCCAAGTTTTTCACCATAAAAGCAGCATCAGCACTCGATCTAAATGCTCCAGCACCATAAAACATGAAGAGCTACGGGGAATAACTTCCCGAACTGAGTGAAAACATAATAAAAAGATCCCTCAGTTAAAATATTCCCAAGATTTATGGGCATTCATTAAATAATGCATTTAGGTTAGAATTCCGCGTGGCCCGGGGGAAATCTGATGGTTTGGTCACAACCATGCTTTTAATTACACCCTTGCATTAACTAGAACACCCAAATTGTTTTTTTAAAACGGAATTGAATTCTGTTATGATCTAGTGTTATCTTTTTGGTGCGTTTTTTTGTTTGAAAGTTTTGTGTACGAAAAGCATAGCCATGCAGTACGGACATCCGAATAATTGTTAGTTTTAACATAAGGACTCAAACCAAATGGAAATCCAAATGAACAACAACACATAGTTTCAAGTTATTAGTTCGTTTTCTAGGAATTGGTAATTATACCCATACCTTTTTTTTTTTTTTTTTTTTTTCGGATGGGAAATCATCAAATGACTTCTCCCGCTCTGGGCGGAGCAGGAGGGAGTGTCAGACTTTTACTGACTAAAACCCATCCATGTTCCTTCATCGCCCTTTGTGTTCCGGGGTCACGGTATCTCTTTCGAACAGTCCCGCAACCCCGGCAGGCATCGGTCCTTGCGGACCCCTTCCTGTTGCTGACTCTCTTTGAGGCGCGCGTGGAACACGAATGCGCCGTCGACACGGCCTTTCGTCATAAGACGGACGGACGGCGAGCTAGCCCATAGCCCACCATCCACAGGCCCGCGCCTACGGTGGCCGGGGGCCACGTGGTGGCCCCCGACGCCCGGGGCGTCTCCCGCGGCGGCCGGGACGCTGTGAGGTTCTCTCCCTCTCACGTTCCGCCACCTCCTTCTCTAGCATTACTGCTTCGCAGAAGGAGGTGACGGCGTTGGTAACTCATACCTCCCGCGAGGTTGGAGTCAGAATTACATTTCCATGTTCAGTTCGTCAAGGTATCAGTTACTTTCCCTAGAGGGTGTAAGCAGAGCTCTAAGTATCACTGCTCTGCATCTTACTAACTTACTGGTGTATACGTGTGTTCGTGAGCCGCTCCCTGAGGGCTCGGCATATCAATGTCAGCCATGATAAGTGATTGACAGCCAGTGTAATATTCAATTAAATATAGCCTGAAAATGGTTTTGACCTTTACGAATCATTTGTTTTAGAACCAGTTAATGATTCAGGCTTTTCTTGCGGCTTTTATTGATATTTAGTACTTAAGCATTATGTGACAATAAATATATACGATTATTTCTTTTTGTGTTCAATAAAAAACGAAAAATAACGAAATCATTTTTCCATCTGATGTTTTTTATTTAAATCAGCTTCATAACTTGTTTACAAAAACTAATCTCCGATCACTTGTTGCTTGATAAACAAAACAGGTTTCTCCACAATCAAAATATCATAAAATTATAATGCATTATTTTTTACCTAACGTTTTATTTTAACTACCAAAATAGATAAACTACCAATTAATCAAAAATAGATGTCTAAAAAACGTAAAAGGAAAACGTTCATGAGCATAAATTTAATTTAAATAAAAACTCGTCGAGTTGGCTCGTAAAAATATGATGTACCAAATATAGACGGCGCCAGTACATAGCAGAAGTATGTTAATGATATATTGAAAGAATCAAGGTTATAATAATAGTTACGTTTAACCTAAATTGATGATACGCGTAATTGCTTAACATTTTCGCTGCATTTTGAAGAACTTATTTATTTAACACTTCAAGCACAAAGTAATAGTAGCGGACTTAATGCCATACGCATTTTCTACCAGACTTGTTTCTTTGGACGCCATTAATTCTTACTGCTTCACTATTCTTAACATTTTATGATTCTAATACCAACCCTTTACTGTCCCGCTGCTGGGCAAAGGCCTTTTCACATATAGAGAAGGCATGCGCATTAATCACAATATTTGCCCAAAGTGGTTTGGCGATTTCACTTATAGGTTGCCTACTTATGAGTCTTAAATCGTAAAACCGCTTAATCTTTGTTCAAAACTGTTGTTGTTTTACGCAACTGAAGATTGTCCGGAAAGAGTTCCGGTCATCCCCTTGTAATATATGCAGGGAAAGAGAGAAGAAAACATTTACCCGAACAACAACGAAACTGTATTTACATTGAAATGTCCACATATCGTTATGTAAATAAACAAATAACGAAAAAGCTTCCAAACAAATATTTTCCAAATGAAAACCCTGTATTAGTACGAAAATAAACCGATTACAATCAATTACCATATAAATAACACAATCCCATGGAAATAACTGGCGAATTAATGTGCCATACTGCCTGCCTACCCCCTGTGCGTACGGGGCGAAATTATACAAATTACTACATAGAATTTTATGACATACCTAATGCCTTCATATGGGAAATCAGAAATGTACGAGGTTGTATATTATGATATTGGGTTCCGGCTCCCTCCCGACTTGCGAAATATGGTTTTGAAGAAAAATGTAACTAGTTGTGGGTGATTGTGTTAATTGATAACCAGTGTGTGGTGGTAATGTAATAATGTGAGTAATTATGGTCTGCTGAATAGTTATGTTCATTTCCGATTATGGTAGGAATATGATTACCTATGCCAGGTACCTAATCAAACTCTTAAATAAGCTCTGTTAGATTTTAAACTTGTATTTTTAAGAGTCCCATAAGATATAGTGTATGTACCTAGTATTAGGCACTAATCTAGGTATAGTTAGTGTTAGTGCAAACAGGTATTTGTTTGGGAAGTACCTAATAACCAACCATCAGCTCCTCTATAGATCGTCTCAAACGCAACTAAAACCATCGTTTCATTGAAATACTGAAAAGGCCAAAATAACTTTTAGCTGCAGTTATGCTCAAGGCTACTCATAATTTGGAACGTTTTTGTTCAGCTGAAAGATGACTCACATTGCGAAAATATCTTCTAAATAATGGGACTACATAAACAAAGGAAAAAACGAAGGAAAAATCCGCAACCGGTTCACGTGTAAGTATTACAATTTTGGTGTCATCATTTTAAATATAACCTATAGAAAAACTGTGTTTATACAGTTTCAACAATAAATAATATTTTGGCGAAAATGGTTATTTGATTATTTCAATAGTATTATGTCATGTATACTGAATTTATGCCAAGGTCAGTATTATACAGCTGGGTCTCGCTTTTGGGGACTCTTTTTGCTCCAAGCAAGTTTTTTTGCTTGGACAAAAAGTTTATACAAGCTCGATTGGATACAGACCATAGATACATAGACGTATAGAGGTGTAATGTTGTATGAGAGAGGCTCGATACACCAGTAGCCACCTAGGTAGTACTAAGACATACTAGATCATACCTTTGTTCCCATTAACTTAGGCAGAAACTAAAGACTTTCTACTACTTTTTGCTCCGTCCTCGTTCATAATTACTAAATTTACTAATTACACCCATTTAATGTAGTAATATTTTCTTCGCGAATAGCCTTTTTTTGTTTATTTGTTAAATAAATCATTATTTTCAATTTCAAAGGACATACAGGTAAGTTACATGTTGAAATATTTTTAAATTTTTATTTTTTTAATCTTTTCTTAGGTAGAAAAGATCAACATGAAAAACTTACATACAGGTGAACTACATTTTTAAAGTATTTTACGGGAATGTTTTCTTAGAACGAAAACAAATCATTATCATTGGATAGATTGGGTCATAAATATACTTTTTAAAGAGCATGTTGTGTTTAGATCCCCACCTTAAATATTAAAAGCTCAGGCAGGTTCGCAAGCTAGTTAACTATAAATAATGAATGCCACGTAGACATTTATCCTAATTCTGTAGCTTCCTTCATTGGAGTCACGATTCTACATGTTTGGCTTACTTTACTTATTATTCGACTTGTTTTCAACCGAGCGGCCTTGGGACTAACATAGCTGTTTGATGGAACCCGTTTTGGAAGTATCCTCGCTATCGTTTTATCCTTTGTTAGTAGGCAGGTATATACAGATAGGTAGGTATGTATGTACATAGGTACAGTCAGGAGTAATGAAATGTACTCTTATCAACTTTTAAAAGTGATTTTAATATTATTATTTTTTATTTTCATCAACTCGTCCCAAATGGGCCGTAGGTATGTGGGACGAGTTGATGAATTACTTGATTTTAATTTTATGTTTATTGATTATGAAGCATTTGCCCGCGGCTCCGCGAGCGTTATTTTAAAATTTGAATAAGTATCGATTCGCGTTGTACTCTGCTTGTAATAATATATTTCAATCATGATTCGAAAGACACGTGTCGCCACTTGTTATCATAAGAACATTATTGTTGTTTTCTTCGGAAACTGTACTTTTTTTCGAAATACGAGTATATACCCATTTACGTTTCACTGCAATGTAAGTATAATATTGTTACGTCGTACCCGTACTTACCTACAGTTACGGTAGTAGGTACCTACTACTAAGTAGGTAGGTAATAGTAGGTAGGTAGGTAAAACGAGTCCCGAATGATGTAGGTACAAATTCGCAAACTACCTACAAAAGAACATCATTGTAATTTCGATCGTACGCCGAGGGCATAAAGTACCTACTCCTTTCCTTTATACAAGTTGTGGAATTGTCTAGAAGATTCTAGGAAGTCGTGGATATTTCTCGAACGTTCGATCGCCATATAAATAGTCGACGTGTTTGCGGGAGCAGGCAGTCTTATTTTGGCTACAGTACGAAGCGAATCGAAGTGAAATAGTAAGTGCGATATCTAAGTGAATAGTGATCAGTAGTGTACTTGTGATTAAGTTTTAAGTGTTTTGTGATTATTAAAGTTATTGATTGTTTCTTCGGTAGTAATTAATTTATCCCATACCCAGCTCGTAACAATTTGGTGTCAGAAGTGAGGGATAAATTATGCCAATTCTACCTAAGGACGATACGGACGGTATCCGTACCAGGAGTCAGCGACAGCAGGACATGGACCAACGGAGGTTTGGAGATTCTCCGACACAGACACCGGGTGGTGTCCAGCCTACGTCAGTGCCAGTCGCTAGCCCATCCGGAGTTTCTCCAGCATCAGTGGCGCCAGACTTGTCAGCTTTAATGGCGCTGCTGCAGGAGCAGGCTCGCCGTCAAGAGGAGCAGGCTCGCCGTCAAGAGGAGCAGGCTCGCCGTCAAGAGGACCAGGCTCGCCAGTTACAGGAGCAGTTGCAACGAGATAAGGAGGAGCAGGCTCGCCGTCAAGAGGAGCAGGCTCGCCGTCAAGAGGAGCAGGCTCGCCGTCAAGAGGAGCAGGCTCGCCGGTTGGAAGAGCAGTTGCAGCAAGATAAAGAGGAGCAGGCCCGCCGCCAGGATGAACAGATGCTCCTCATAAAGGATCTTCATGCAACTTTTGGCAAAGATCTGAAAGTGATGAAGGATCAGGTTCACCAGCACGAGAACCGTATCTCAGAGGCCGAAGTTCAGATCGCTGGGGTGAAAAAGGCTTTGGGAGAACTGAAGACTGGAGACGTGACTGTGGCTTCAGTAGTTGCTGCACCCTCAGCGCGGGGCTTTAAGGTGCCTCCATTCGATGGAACATCTTCGTGGTCGGCTTATAAAATTCAATTTGAGGCCGTTATGAAGGCGAATGGATGGACAAAACCGCAAGCCATGACCGCGCTCACCTTGGGCCTTCGAGACCAGGCCTTAAACATTCTTGAGGCGCTCGGCAAGGATGTAACCTACGAGCAGCTGCTGGAGGCGTTAGAGTCCAGATACGGCGACGCGCACCTGGAGCACGTATTTCGTGCTAAGTTGAAGGATCGTGTTCAACGTAGTGCCGAGAACCTGCAGCAGTGGGCCCTCGAAGTTGAAAAGCTGGTTCGAAAAGCATACCAGTCTGCCCCTGCACTTATCGATGGGAATCTGGTACAAGCGTTCATTGATGGAATACGTGACTTGGAAGTTAGAGCCGCTGTGAGACTTGGGCACCATGAGACGCTGAAAGACGCCTTGGCCCATGCCTTAGAAGTAGAGGCAGTGAGGCAGGACCACCGAACGCACCGCGTCAGGGAGGTTGTAGCAACACCTGTACGCGACCGCCCGCAAGGGTACAGTCCTAGGTGCTACACTTGTGGAGAAAGGGGTCATCTTCGGTCAAGCTGTCCTAAGCGCAGCACCCAGAGAGAAGATCAGCAGGGAAGGGTGGATGAAGTGACTGCCCAGCCACAGCAGGGAAACGAGTAAATGCCAGGACTGGGGGGCGAGTGCTGGCTGGTATTGAAAAAGCCCCGAGAATCTTGATCTCGCAAGCACATGACGGGAACAGCCTGACCATCAAAGGCGAAGTCAACGGAACACCTTGCAAACTGACGTTGGATACTGGAGCTTCTCACACGGTCGTCAATTCTCACCTAGCAAGTCGGTTTCTTGGGGACTACTTCGATAACCACGACCGTATACGATTACTAACAGCTACCGGTCAGCACATAATCGTCCGAGGCAAGAAGGAGGTGGAGTTAAAATTGGGTGACAGATTTTACAAGCACAATGTCATCGTGGCCGACATAGTGGACGATTGCATCTTGGGCTTGGATTTTATGCGGAAATATCGTTGTGAGATCGACGTTGAACAAGGAGTACTGAAATGTGGTTCAGAGGAAGTCTTCATGGAAGGTGCACCATCAGGGAAAGTATACTGCTTGAAGGAGATTGTTCTCCCTCGCAGATCAGAAACGATTGTGCCAATTAGTCTACCACGGAATTCTGGACAAAAAGATCGAAGTGTTCTGATAGAAAGAGTGAACAATGACTTTCCATGGAAGATGGCACGGACTCTGGTCAAGGCCACCAACGTCTCGGCAGTACGCATACTGAATCCAAGTGACAAGGAGCAAGTGATTAAGAAGGGCACCTTGATCGGCACTTGCGAGGAAGTAGCTTGGATGCGTCAATTGCAAAATCTGTCTACCGGAAATAAAATTCGTAGTCCAAAGTTTGACGTGACAACGCTTTTGGAAAACTGCGATTTAACTAAAGGAGAAATGGACAAGGCTAAGAAGATGTTACTTCAGTACGCCGACACTTTCTCTTCAAATGATGCTGACATAGGGAGAACTGGACTAGTTCAGCACAAGATTAATACAGGCAACGAGTTACCAATCCGTCAGCGACCAAGAAGACTGCCAGTTGCACGTGAAAAAGAGGTGGAAACCATGATTGAGGGAATGGTGAAGGACGGTGTTATAGAGCCTTCATCCAGTCCATGGTGTTCTCCTGTGGTCCTGGTAAAGAAAAAGGACGGCAGCATGCGCTTCTGTGTGGACTACCGACGACTGAACGATGTCACGAAAAAGGATAGCTACCCGCTGCCTAGGATCGATGACACACTGGATACGCTGACTGGTATGAAGTGGTTTACCACACTTGACCTGAAAAGTGGCTACTGGCAAGTAGAAATAGACCCCAAGGACAAGGAGAAGACTGCATTTTCAACAGGAAAAGGGTTGTGGCAGTTTAAAGTTATGCCATTCGGTTTGTGCAATGCTCCTGCGACGTTTGAAAGGCTGATGGAGCAAGTACTCGCCGGATTGATTGGAGACGCATGTCTTGTCTATCTAGACGACATAATCATCGTGGGCCGTACATTTGAAGATCACCTTAAAAACCTCAACCAAGTGCTGTCGAAAATCCAAACAGCAAATCTCAAGTTAAGTCCGAAAAAGTGCTCGTTTTTCACGTTTACACATAGTTTCGGGGGAAGGTGTTGAAACAGACCCAGAAAAAGTAGTCGCCGTCAAGGATTGGCCAGTTCCGAAAGACAAGATACAGGTCAGAGCATTTCTGGGTTTGTGCTCCTACTATAGAAGGTTTGTCAAGAATTTTGCCGACATTGCAAAACCTTTGCACAAACTCACTGAGGAAAAGCGGCAATTCTGTTGGGACGAGAACTGCGACGTCGCATTTCAGGAATTAAAGACACGTCTGTGCAATACGCCTATTTTGGGATATCCTGACACTGAAAATGACTTCATAGTTGACACAGATGCAAGTAATACTGGAATTGGGGGCGTGCTGTCTCAACGGAAAGGAAACCAAGAGGTTGTGATAGCTTACTTCAGCAAGTCTTTATCCAAACCAGAAAGAAATTACTGCGTTACAAGACGGGAGCTACTCGCCGTAGTAAAGACATTGCAGCACTTCAGTAAATATTTGTTGGGACGTAAATTCCAATTACGAACTGACCACGCTGCATTGAAGTGGCTATTACAGTTCAAGAATCCAGAGGGGCAAGTGGTGAGATGGATTGAACTACTGCAAGAATTTGACTTCGTAACTGAACATCGCAGTGGGAGAACTCACGGTAACGCAGACGCCTTGTCAAGAAGACCTTGTCCTGAAGACTGTAAGCACTGTGCCAGACAAGAGACTAAGGAAGTAGTGCCCGTGAGGATGCTTAGAACGGATCTCAGCGATGAATGGAAGGAAACACTACAGCAGGCTCAGCAAAATGACTCGGACATCAAACCGATCTTCGAGTGGATCAAAGCTGGTGCTCCTAAACCTAAGTGGAGTGATGTGGCTGCGATGAGTTCCATCACGAAGAGTTATTGGGCGCAATGGAACAGCTTGGTGATCCAGGATGGAGTCTTGTGCCGTAAATGGGAAAACGCTCGAGGGGACAGCTGTCATCTACAAATGGTTGTCCCTAAAGCTAAGGTACCGGATGTTTTACGGCTCTACCATGATGGATGTTCAGGAGGACATATGGGGGTAAAAAGGATTCTACTAAGAATTCGAGAACGATTTTACTGGATTCACTGTCGAGATGATGTGGAGGACTGGTGTCGCAAATGTACCAGTTGTGCGGCCGTGAAAGGACCCCACACACGCAGTAGAGGTGCATTAAAAGTGTACAACGTTGGAGCCCCTTGGGAACGGATAGCACTAGATGTTGCGGGACCATTTCCAGAAAGTGAGAGCGGAAACAAGTACTTCCTGGTGGTCATGGATTACTTCACAAAGTGGCCAGAAGTCTTTGCTATTCCTAACCAAGAAGCTACAACTGTCGCAGATAAATTAGTTCAGGAAGTCTTCTGTCGTTTTGGAGTACCCTTAGAAATACATAGCGATCAAGGAAGGAATTTTGAATCGCAAGTATTTCAAGAGACTTGTCGATTGATGGGTACCCACAAAACCAGAACCACCTCTTACCACCCACAATCTGATGGAATGGTGGAACGATTCAACCAAACAGTGGAGAGATATCTGGCAAAAGTCGTGGAAAGCAGACAAAGGGATTGGGACAAGCACATTCAGCCGTTTCTTCTGTCCTACCGCAGCGCAGTCCACGAAAGTACGACTGTGACGCCAGCCTTCGCGAACTTTGGAAGGGAATTACGGTTGCCTGCTGATTTAATCACTGGAACTCCCCCTGATGCTCCACGTAGTGTAACAGATTATGCGATTGACTTGCGTAACAAGTTGAATGATGTTTATGAGCATATCAGACAATCCGGCCAACAGATGTCTGAGAAGATGAAGACCCGTTATGACCGGAAGGCAAATAGTAGGGGTTTCGACGAAAGTTCACTGGTGTGGTTGCATAACCCAGTACGGAGCAAGGGGAAGTCTCCGAAATTGCAAGCAAAATGGGATGGACCATACCGAGTCGTGACTAGGATCAACGATGTCACCTACCGAATACAGAAGGGTCCACGAGGTGCGCCTAAGATTGTCCATGTAGACCGATTGGCCCGATACTGCGGGGCTAATGATGCTCGGGACGAGCATGTCTAAGGAGGGGGCAGTGTTACGTCGTACCCGTACTTACCTACAGTTACGGTAGTAGGTACCTACTACTAAGTAGGTAGGTAATAGTAGGTGGGTAGGTAAAACATGTCCCGAATGATTTAGGTACAAATTCGCAAACTACCTACAAAAGAACATCATTGTAATTTCGATCGTACGCCGAGGGCATAAAGTACCTACTCCTTTCCTTTATACAAGTTGTGGAATTGAGTAGAAGATTCTAGGAAGTCGTGGATATTTCTCGAACGTTCGATCGCCATATAAATAGTCGACGTGTTTGCGGGAGCAGGCAGTCTTATTTTGGCTACAGTACGAAGCGAATCGAAGTGAACTAGTAAGTGCGATATCTAAGTGAATAGTGATCAGTAGTGTACTTGTGATTAAGTTTTAAGTGTTTTGTGATTATTAAAGTTATTTATTGTTTCTTCGGTAGTAATTAATTTATCCCATACCCAGCTCGTAACAATATGCAAAATTTCAGATTGATCGGTTCAGTCAGTGGTTTATGCGTGAAAAGGTAACAATATCAATTAACTTAGTTTCGCATTTATGATATAAGTAAGTTTAAGGTAGGTACGAGTATGTAAGGTGACTAGCCTACCTTACCTTCCTCAACCTTACTTATATCATAAATGCGTTGTGTCTCATATCAAAGGTAAAATCAAATAACACGAGACAATCGCTTTTGAATTTTGCTAAGTGTAAGTATCCATATTAGTGCGAGTGACTGTACACGTATGTACAGGTACTACAACAAAGCGACGATTATTTTGATCGTTACTGGCTGGTTAAATTGTAAATGGTTATTGAGTTTTTTATAGAAATGACTCATTGTGTTTTTGAAACGAAAATAACTTTTGTTGGATTTTAATTTAGACTCTTTGGATAATGTACACATACGTAACATCAAGCATTTAATCCCCGTAAGGTTAGGCAGACGTGTACCTAATAGTACACCCGTATTTCACCAGTTATGTTTAAGTGCCAATTATAATAGGGGCGACCCTATTGCCATCAATGGGGCAAATTCAAACTCCATAGCTGCTACTGAGAAATTCAGCTTATGGAAAACCGTACAAACAAATAACATCACGCATTTAATACCCGAAGGTTTAGGCAGAAGTGTACGTAATAGTATAACACCCGTATTTCACCAGTTATGTTTAAGTGCCAATTATAATAGGGGGCGACCCTATTGCCATCAATGGGGCAAATCCAAACTCCATAGCTGCTACTGAGAAATTACGAAATGCTTATGGAAAACTCAATAACAATTTAGCCGACCCGGGAATTACACGAAACACACCGTCGAAGCGAATCAAACGTCAATAACGCAAGACTCAAGCTTCTTGCCTAGAAAACTTAAAAAGAAAAAAAAAACACCACTTAAAAATTCATTTCCCACAGGTCTGTTCTATTCAGGGAACTTTTAATTAGGCCCGTAAAAGTGTCAAGTCCTTTCCCTTTCTTACGATGAAGAGCTCGGAGACAGGCAAATTTAATTTCCTGTACACTGTTGATGTTTGGGCAGGCCGGCAGAGGGCGCCGCGCCTGCAAATTAAATTCTTTTTCGAGGGTTGAAGGTTCACTCTTTTGGAAGACGTTTAACGATTGATAGGGGTGTTTTTAAAAGAGGCATAAAATATTTAATAAATCTTGTGCATTTTAATGCTCTCGTTTATTAAATACAACACAACAGCTATGTTGACCTTGACTGTGCCTTCGTCTGCGTGAAATTATTATAAAATATATATTTTTTTTTTTTGCATGGAACCCTAATTCTTTTTCTAAAGTAAAGTACGTTACTCCTTACAACATCAGCTATCTGCCAGTAAAAGTCCCGTCAAAATCGATTCAGCCGTTTCAGAGACAAGCCGGAACAAACATGCAGACAGACGTAAAAATTTTTTGTTGTGAGTACCGTATATGCTTTCATACCTCAATCAGTGAAAAGATGTTATTATGCAATTACAAACAGGCACTTAAATTTCATTTGTCTGTATAGATTTAGTAACTGCTAAATATTATTCCTGCCGGCTTAAGAAAAGAATACATCGTCTTAATAATCTAAAATGCTGCTTGGCTCAAAACAAATATTGCAATTCAGCAAACGAATTCCTGAACAAAGGTTCCACCTCTCTTCAAACCAAATCTAGCTTAGATCCTTGTCCTAGTCTCACATAAGTAAGTTTTCAAGACACTTCAAATATCCCTTTACAGTTATAATCGATATAATATTTAATTAAGTCCCTTCAATAAAAAGCTCCTGCACTATATAATAGTAAGCCCGTCTTAATGAATGCACTTCGCTAAACCCATTCGTCTTCCAGCCATCGACGGTTATTTATAGCAACTTGTTTCTGCACCATAATCATACAGCCCCAGACTTTCGCTGAAATAAAACATATCCCTGGTAATGCATAAGTACTAATCTATCAAACGCGAACGTAGTTCTATCTGACTGTTACCTTTGCAGCAAATGGTTGTCAATAAAATTAATACAATTATATATACCATGACCTTGGTTAAAAGAGATAACATAGAGGTTCTCCTAAGATAATTTACATTGTTTCATTCAGGCTTTAAAATTTTTTGCAAGAGTGAAGTCGTGGGCAAAACTAGTCCACAAATAAAAGCCATATCGTAGTGCCTCATAAAAATAACTTAACTATTAGTGACACCGTGAAAGTTTAAAGATACAGCTAAGTTAAGTAAGCTCTCTGATATCGTGGAAAGGGAAAGGCGCTTCGGTTTCATACGCACTATCTCCGAATGACTGTAATCCTAGGCCTATGGGATCGTGTAATGGCTGTTATCAACACAGAGATAGGTGAAATGTATCTTGTCGTGTTCTTGAGGTAAATTGCAGCAGATATCAGTGTATTAAATATTTTTTAGAAGAAAGGCAACAGCTTGCATAATCAGCATAAAACGGTTCCACTGCTGGGACACCGGGCACCTTTCTGGGAATAAGCTGTAATCCAACACACGGACCCAGTGCGGGTTGGTAGATATTTATTTTTGATTCTAGGACATGTCCTAAAGCTCAATCCTCGAGAGCTCATCAGCAAAAGAAAATAACGTTCACTTCAACCAACTTATCTGTGCAGGCGGGAAAACACAGAACTAAAACAAATGTACCAAGTTTGACATTGGTGCCGATTCCCTTGTTTACAAACTAAACCAAATTTAAGTTCAGTGCATCTTTTTCTTTCTATTTCATTAAGAAAAGGACAGAAGATAAATTTTAGTTACGTTCTGTCAAATTAATCAGCGCCATACAACTTTTAGACGCGATTAAAAAGTTGACTACTAAAATTACATCAAATTACGTCAGGTGCTGACTAATTTGACAGGATTAAACTAATTTTATCTTCTGTCCTTTTCATAATGAAATAGAAAGAAAAAGATGCATTCAACTTAAATTTAGTTTAGTTTGTGAACAAGGGAATCGGCACCATTATCGATGCCAATCTTGACAAACACCTCGATCTGTACACTTAAACTGATCATACTTATACCTTTTCTAAACAAACCAAAAAAACGCAACGTTTTATAAACTAATTTGGAATCCAACCTCAATACCCCCAAAACGTAGGGTAAATATCTAACCCATTTATACATACTGTGCCAGGAAGCATATTGTATGGAACCAATAAGGTGATTTAAATTCACATCACCCACTAAACTTAAGGTAGGTAATAACATAACCAAATTAAGCCGCTAGCTTCACTTATAGTTTGAGCGCCATCTTGAATTCCAAACACATTCGATTCGGCAGGCAAAGTTGTACCTATTACCTGCTGGGTTGAGGTACAGTGAGGGTCGAGCTGGGTGGGGAGTACCAGGGTTGGTACCGGGTAGGTTGGCGGAAAGTATCTGTGTTTAGAGAAATGTCTCAGCATTTATTACGAATTATGATTCGGCGAAAGTTATACTGTGAGTGGTGTGTGGTGCAAGTTAAGGGAGGGGGCTGATTCCGATGAAAATATAATTGTACGGAGAGGGATGTTTTTAATATCCTCAATTCGGTAATTGAACTTAAACATAGTGGTAATTTCGTGTTAAATTAGATGTGCTAGGCGTCAATCAAGTTCTAGAATATTAGGTTGTAAATCGTCGATGATTGTAAAGTCCGGTCAAGGCGTGTCATTATACCTATTACCCACCTTAATAGCCTCGCACCTCATCCACATAAGGATGCTCAGTCTTACGAAAAAGGAATTACTAGTAAACACGGTATTTTTTCAACGGAAAATGTTATCATCAGTTGCAAACATAAAACCACTTGCCATCTCAGAAAAAAGCGGTTTCCGCCGCGCCCAGTAAGTCTAATATATACCAAACTACATAAATACATAGGTACATACATGAGCACTAACCAGCTGAATCCAGTTGCAAGTACTTACGTCAACAGCTTTGCTTAACAAACCGAGTTTTTATCGCCACCCGCGACCGGCCGTCGCTCACACCGAAGCGTACCGCGCGCCTCATTTGGCACCGCATGTTACGAACACGGGTAACTTCGCACGTAAATGCGAATTCCCTCTCTCTCTCTCCCTCTCCGTCGGATTTTCGGAAGGAGTTAAAAGTTTTGAAGCGTTATCTCATTTAAGTTGCTTAATTACTGGCGTGTTTGTGTTCTGTTTGGCGACGAAATATTAATGTGAGGAATTGAGGATGTGCGACTGTAGAAGTTGGGAGTTAAAAAAGTTGTACGGAATATTAATTAGAACGGTTCTGTTACTGTTCATATCATTGTTTTTGTTGCACGTACATAGTTAAACCAATTAGATCAAAAATAGCTTTTGGTAACTAGCCTTCTTTTTGTTGTTATATTGAAGCTTCCGTACGTACCTACCTTTATTATTAAGATGACGCCTTAAAACATGTTACACTTTTGACAACATCCAAATATTCATAGGAGCACACGGTACTTCAGCCATTAATGCTTATCACCAAAAATGGCCGGTGAAATGAGCGATCAGCATTCATTTAATTGCACACATTTGGATGCTCCAACTCGGTGTAACCGTCAGCGTATATTTTTTGCGGCGATATCGCTTGCCTAGGGATATTGCCAATGTTATGATAATTACATGAAGCACATGTGAGCCGATCACGTGCTGCCGCTTACCGAGCCGGTTTTATATACTACAATCGTTATTTATAGCCACTCACAATGTTAAATCGGGTGCAGTTTGTGTGTTTGCACGGAAAATTAGATGAATTTCATTTCTGCCCTAAAGATCTCACTTTCTGCGGTGATTGTATGATATTATAATTTGTTTGATAATAGATCCAACTCGATTGAAACTGTGAGTGAATCTTTTCAGATTCCACGTGTTATGTAAAGACTCTCTCTCCACTGACTCATTGCTTGAGATGGGTTACTGACACCACATAATAAATATTTGGAAAGTAAGACACATTTTGGGGCGATGAGCCAACAGAATAAGTGGCCAAACATTAAAAATATTTTTAAAGCAAACAAAACAGCGTGCAATACAAGTTAACAAGTAATAACATCGAAAACCAGAAAACAGGTTATTTTTATCAAGTTTTATATAAATAAACTTTCAACACTCATTTATATGATATAAAAACATAATGTCCAAAGCGAACCACTTTAGTTCAACCAATAATCTTAATACAAACATCGGAACGACATAAAACAGTTTCTCATAAGAGAAGTTATTTATTTATTTATTTATTTATTTTATTTTATTCAACTTACAACTATGAATGGAAACACTACTAGGAATGGAAATACTGCACTCATTGACTTATTTTAAATCTTTACTTGAAGTAAAAACTTGTAGCGAGACGCAGCGTGGTGTTAATTAAGAGAAATTTAATTAAATGAGTTAAACAAGTTCCGTACTTAGTAAGTGGAAGGAGGGTCAGCTGAGGGAAATGAAGTCATTTTTCTTTACAGTCGGCCGCGGTGGGGGGGGGACCAGACGCGCCACTTGAGATGTTACCAGTAGCTGAGATTTTACTTTGTAATAGATGCTTATCAATTAACAGTAGGAGGATTTCAAATATCTAAACATGACCTAAATAATCTTTATTTAGAAAAAGCTGTAGCTCATTGAAGAGATATTCAAAAAGATCACACGCACTTTAAAACAAAGGGACAAAATACCAAAAAAATCTGTACGTGGCACCCCCATTTTTAAACTCCCCAAATCTATTCCCGCAGGGGATGAAACCGTGGGGTGTAATAAAGACTTCAAGGAAACGTTTGACACTTTTAGTTTAACGATCGAAAGCCCTTTACGAGTGTAGTAGTCACCTAAACATCTATGTTTATTGGTAACAAATGCTGCTGTGATGCCCACTATACCATGCTTGAAGATTTAAAAGAGTATTTGTGAGTGACAGTTTAATATCCGTGTCGTGTGATAAGTACTAGCATTTGATTTGTTGTAGTATACAGGGCGTTTTACGATGCAGTTGAATGTATTTTTAGTTGAGTTTCTTGTAATGGCGTCGAAGAGAATGTTGGTTACGTTTAACTGTAGAAGTTAAGTTTTATTGCCTTACTAATGTTATAGTTTTGGGTGGTGACAATAAGATAATCGATTGCTGTTAAATTGAATGAGATAACTGAGCCAGAAACTGAGTTCAACATTCTCTTTTTATCTAAACTTTTACTGATTATGACTTATTATGGCGATTACATGAGCTAAATAAGCAACTATATTTGTGTTGGTTCAAACTTCGTTTGAAATGCTGTTAGAATAAAGTTCTAATCAGCTTGCACGACAAACTGGTTGTTACGTCAGTCACTGCGGCCGAATAGTGCGAAATGAGTGGTTTTTTGCGATTTACAAAAAATCTATTGATTGGACTAAAAAAGTAAAACATTATGATACTAGTATTTTGCTTGTAGAATTATTTGCAAAAAAATTTGAATGATCGAATATATTTTAGTATGAGTAGAAGAGATTTTTAGAGATAAGTTCGTGATTTTTTGTATGTGTATGTTTTCAAAACACTATCGTACTAGCATATATCCTGAAGAATATCATATATTTTTCTGGTTTTGTTTATTGCAGAGAATCATATGCTTTTTTGCATTATAAAACTCGCGTTTAGCTCATGTAATCGCCTTAAGTGGTCATAGAGGAGCTCTTGGATAAATACTTATTAACAGCCGTTCCAGTCAAGCTTCAGGTTAAGCCGCGCTTGTCCGGGTGGGTCCGTTACATAGTATACCTCCGTGCCTCGGAAAGGACGTTAAGCCGTTGGTCCCGGCTGGCATTTGTAGATCTTTGACAGTCGTAACAGGAAAGTCTGACAAACGGTCTTACCAAGGGGTATCATATTACCCAGTACTAAATGGGTTGTGGAGGTCAGTTAGGCAGTCGCTCCATGTAAACTATTGATATTCAGCTGCATCCGGTTAGACTGGAAGCCGACCCCAACATAGTTGGGAAAAGGGTAGGCAGATGATGATAAGAGGTTTATAATAAAAAAAACAAGTACGGTACGGAACCCTAAAAAGAACTATCACATAAACAATCTACCTCTATTAGCACAGTTTTGAATTCTCTTTTCTATAGTTATTTAAAATTCAGTCAATATTCGTCCATAATTTTATCACGAATACGATCAACGAATTAACAATAGACCAAGGTAATAAAACAGCTGAATAAATTAGCAGTCCTACTTTCCCTACGCACTAGTGATGGGACATCATAAAGAGATACCAGCGCAGCGCCGATACCGACCACACACCTCACGGAAATAGACACACCATCACACCACGGGTGTCCCATGCTCTTTTTACGACCAATAAATGTTCTGTGCGACAACACTGACTACAAACTACAAAGACAGAGAAACTCGTTATTTTTGGATTAAAGACGACCAATTAATTTATGGTGGAAAAGTAATCCGAGTGTCAAAACATTTTTTTTTGTGTGGTTGACGCGAAAAATTCTGTTTTAAAAATGAATTTAAACTTCTGTACAATTGAGATGTTAATCAGTTTCTCCTCGTTTTCACACTGTTTTAATTTAATTATATGCTCACTTATCTTTTTAGTGGGCTTTCTCATGTTTTTATAATGACAAGTCTATATTCAGTTGGAATCCTTAGCAAATCAAAAGCTGTACAAAGTAAAATTCTTAAGAAACTCGCAAAAAATGACACAACTGACACAAGATACGGTTACAGACTTAATTAAAAATTCTGACTTAAAAATTCTAGCCCTAAATTACACAATCAGAAGGAATGTGTTACTCAGAGCTAAAATCCAATTACATACTTGTTCAGTAAATTAAATACTTGTTATTATTATCAAAGACTCATAACAATGAATTATTTTAACTGCCAAAGCAATATGTTTGACACAACAGGATAACTCTGCGGTTGATAAAACAGTTATACTGCGCAGTGACAGATTGATACTGAACTGAGTACAACTAACCCTATTCAATGAATAATTGATAAGTTTTACGTAAACATTGCAAAAACTATTTAATAACAACGATTATAAATAGACTATTTACTACCTATTGTGGGATAGTAATTTAATTTCAGGGATATGGTGTCCACTTTTATTATTTGAAATGAACACAAAGTATTGCAAAACTTTTTAATAGAGTAAGTTCTATGGCTCTATGCTGTTCTGGATCTGTTTTTTTTTTCATTTATGAACTTTCACTGCAACACTTTCCTCACCCATCTTCCATCCCGTCTACGACATGTACCTATATGGCCCGTCTATTTCCACTTTATTTTTGCTATGTTCGTCTGAAGTCTCATCCGTCTCCGCATTTCGGTGTTTTACTGTTCAGCAGATTCTTCTTCCGAATTTCCGATCAGTCAGCCCTTTTACCAGCATTGATGAGGTTTGTGATTTATTTTAGTTAAGCAGTTAAGAAACAAGAAGCCCTGCATCAGTTGTAGTTGTAGTTTAGGCTATCAGCCCAGCGAGGTGTAAACAAGGAAAATCTGCAACAATAGTACATTGTAATACAAGGGGCAAAAATGACCCATTATATACGAGGTAGTTTTACTACCGAGCTTTAGCGAGGTAGTAAATAAGAACCGAGTTATAATGGGATTTTAGCGCCGTGTGTTAGGTACACTGTACTTTTCACTTTGAGTGTGAGAAAAATAGTCAATTTAGTACAGAAACATTGATTAAATATTACTTAATAAAATAAAAATCCCGAAGATTTTTTTACTTGAAGCTAAATGTGCGCATCACGCAGCAGCAGGTCGCGGCAGCCGGGAGAGAGCACGTCGAGGTACTCGTGGCTCAACAAGTCACGAGTACGAGATTTACTTTACGCCCTAGGGCCCAAAAGGGCCACTTTAGGCCCGCACAGTAGGGCTATAATGGCGTACTTAAAGAACAGAAGCAGAAGAGAAAAAACATTAAACGTTAGTTTATATCAGCTCATTTGTTTATGTCAAATTATTTCGCGCATTATTATTTATGAATGTTGAAACCCGCGCCCTGCTAATGCATAACGCTGTTATTAATAATTTATAATTTCAAGTGGATTTGTTAACCTAGTGGAGTGAATGCGGTTGTTTGCAGAAATAGCTTTTGAAATTTTTATATTTAATTTTAATTATGTGTACTTTGGAGTGATGATGGGCATTTGATGGGCACTTGATTCTTGAGTTTTGAAAACAAAACTCAAGAATCATAATGGCGACACTTTTGACGACCCGAATGGCGTAGCGGTAGTGAGGCTGCCTTACGTTCTAAGGGTCCCGGGGTCCCATCCCGGTTAGAGCAAATGTTTGTGTGATGAGCATGGACATTTGTTTCCGAGTCATGGATGTTTATATGTATAATAAGTATGTATTTACAAACAAAAAGTATCTATGTAGTATATCAACTATCTGGTGTCCACGACACAAGCCTCGTTGCTTAGTGTGGCACTAGATGGCGCTGTGTGTTAATGACCAGCGATATTTATTTATTTATTATTTATAACGGACATTGAGCCATGTTGTATTTTCAACATTTCTCAAAACAATTTTATAAATGTTCACCAACAGCGCCAATATATCAACGACAGCAGAAAGCCAAATAATACTAATTGTCCCTATCGGTAAACAGACAATTTAACAACATTAAGTAACGAATATTTTTGCCAAATGACTGCATTAATAAAACCTCATTAGAATTCTACTTACCTAACAAGGAATGAGGCGTGATAATATAACGCTAAGCGACAAATGCGGGACTAATTTAGAATGTGTGTAACAATTTGTCACAATGCCGTACCTACTAGAGTTGGCAACAAGATAATGCTTTGAATTTCGTCGGTAGGTAACATGGGCATGTTGCCATTCTGAGGAAAAATCGTAACTTCTTTTAAAATAGCAACGTCAAACACCTTTATTTATTGTTTTATGTGGAACAATAACACAACAATGAAGTAGTATTATAATACCTTCGAAGTAACAGACCCGTCTCTAAAACACAACGTGCTACAAATTCATGGTGCACGATTATCTTAGTACTTATTCTGAAAAAAAAACGAAAATTCTCATGCCACGTTTTTTTGTAGCGTGATATAGTGGCAATGGTAAAACACTGACAAAAGGCTACGTGCTACGTTTTTTCCTAGTAAAAAACACTAAGTGACACGATCTTTTAAAGTATGCTGATGCATCAATACGCTAAAGAATCGTAGAATGCTGGAGCTTCAGATCACGAGAGGAAACAAACAAAGTCAAGCTGTGCTAGCCTGTCAGTAGCGATATGCATCACTACTTTCTTGCATCCATACCTCGCCATTATGGTAAACTCATTGTTTACTATAACAAAAACACTTTATCTACCGACTCAAAATAATTTAAAAATTTCTAGTTTAAAATACACAAGGTCGTGTTCAAAAACATCCGCGAAACCGGTTGCTATATCTAGTAGGTACGAACTCGCTAAACTTATGAGTTTATTTGTTCGCATTCATCTATCAGTAGGTAAGTAATGTGATCATCCTTCCAGTTTTACTTTTAGTGCGAAAAAATCTAAACATGTTTGGCCCAATATTTGTGACCAACAGCCAATTCCCATCTGCTACGATTGTTAAGGCACGCGTAGGTATGAAAAGGATCTCCCATTAACCAAAACAATAGTGAATACAAGTCATGGATCACTGAATACCCTATAGAAATATCGGGTATCATGTCACGCGCAATGGTGCATTAAATAACTCGTAATGACTACAAACCATTACCGTAACACAGCATGTGGATCGCTCCCATATCAGCCGACATTGAGCCCCGCTCAATAACACCATGTACCAACACATTATTTACCATCATAACAACTCTTATAACAAAACTGTAAGACTGAAAATTAAATGGATTAACTGTAAAGATAGTTGGTAATCGGCAACACGTGTTGACCATTGTAAAAATCGACTATAAATTAAAATGGAATTCTAATTCTTAAATCTAAGTGAATAATGGCTGTTTTCCTGTGGCCAATCAAGTGTGCAGACACTTCAGTATAATAAGGTCGAATTTAAAGTTTTAGCTAGTTGATAAACAAGAAATTCGCAAATACTTCGAGGTCACGCTTCCTGGGTTATACATTACTACAATATATAAATTATGCCCTGTATGTAGGTATACATCGCCGAATTAATGGGTGCTGATAAAAATACATTAATTGTCCTTTTTTATTGGAGAGTGGTAGCCATCATGGTCACGTGACCAGTTTGTGGTCAACTTGTGGGTGATGACATAGGATAGCGAGGATCGAGACCTGTTTTGGCCTAGAGATTTACCTATTAAACGATCTGACATTTTTGTTTTTCTACCTATTTTAAAAATGGGGCTCATAAATTGGTACCTATTTGTTAACATTATGGAAAAAATATTTATGTTTGTTTTCTGAGGTAGAGTTGTGATAATCCGTAGATAATGTTTTTCTCAGAAAAAATTAAGTCATCTCACTTTTACACGGCATGAAAAACAGTATGTGTTTTTTCCAATGACATTGTTTTATTAACTACCTACCTACTTTGAAATACTGAAAACGAGTCTAAAGTAATGAACGACACATCTAGGACGCTTTCCCGCCATTATCTTAAACCTCTAATCTTTTCTTATCACCTACCCATCCCATCCCATACTTACACTGGCACTGTATAATTATAAACTTAGATTAAGTAATCACGGCGCTATCTCCAAAAACCATTATCTCATCCTATGCAAACATTCGCACCCCCTCACCCCCTTTTTACCCCTACTCGCCCCCCCTTCTATACGCACTTACGAAGTTTGTTGATCAAACTGCGAGCCTGATGACCACTTGAATTAATTAGATGACCACGGCGAGGGGACCCCTTCTGACCCCCACGGGGTTTAGTTTGCGGGTTAGCCTTAAGCGGTATCATCACTAGGTTTTTAATTTGGGTGTGATTAGTTTTTGGTTTTAGTGAAAGTTATACTGGATAGTCTTTGGATAGTAGAATAAATAACCTACTGGTGTCCAAAATGAATATATAATACGGATTGAATTAAGTATTGGGTAGGTACCTAATTCGTTTCAATACAGAAGTAACTACATACTGCCACCCCATCGCGCACACATTTGTATTTACATCCATCTATGAACGTACACACACATTACACTATCTTACTCTCGCTCTCTCACACACATACACACACACTACACCACACCACATATGACAACTTCCACTTCACACTCACACTTCACACACAAACACACACGCATTTTTAGTTTTTATTTGATTACATTAGTAGTTTTTCTTGTAATTCTTTTTTAAAATAGTCCTACAATGACATGTCTCTCTAAAATTGTCATAATGCCAATCTCGGCGAGGGGGGCCAGGAGTCCATAGCACAGGGTATCATCCTAGTTTGAACTCCTGACTCCCACAAACCTTTGTACCTCCAATATTTAATTGTAACACCTCTATATTGTAACTTAACTTTGTGGGAGAAAATAAAATTTATTATTATTATTATAACTAATAGAAAACTACGGTGTTGTGTATGTTACTCTACAATGCCAAATCAACTAAACTGATTTCGGAAAACGATACCTGGATTCGGATTCTACAGCTTGGCCGCTGGGAGAATGCGTTCCTGACGGCTGTCAGTTGGTACATAAATTTAGCGCTAAATTATAACATTTATTGTAACTTGATTTAATGATATTGTTTATAATAATATTATTTGTTATTATGGCAAAAAGAGCAAAAAGTAATAATAGGTAAGTTATTATAAGCTATAAGTTATTTAACATTACCAATAATGCTAATACTCGCGACCTGTCAGGAACGCATTCTCGCAACGGCCAAACTGTGGACCTTTTATAAAACACGTTTAACCTGAGTGAACTAATAACAGTAAAGTTACTTACATGTCAATCAAAGTGATTTATTTACAAAAACTCAGTAACAAACACACACTCAGTTACAATTATATCTTATCGAAAGCGTCGTCCGCAGTTTCAAGGCTATTTTTAACTCAAAACAGAAGCAATCTGTGTTTCAAAAATTTATTGAGCTAGCATTGAATAAACCGAAAATTTTAATAGTCATAATTATCTTTTTTTTTCCATAAGAAAATACCAAAACTGTTTTACTTGAGCAAGCTTATCTCATGAATTAATTAAATATTTAGCTGGTGTTGTGGCAACTTTACCGACCAGTGGCGCCCTCTGTGAACGAGCTCATTACCCAAGTGCACGCAGCGCGGTGATAAGGAAACGTCCAAGTTTCACACTCTCCGGAAGCTGATGAATATTTAATGCTGAATTAAAATATTTTAAGCAAGGAAATTGGATGTTTTAAGTGCTAGTAGAAAGTTGAAGAAGGGTGCATCAAGGATTATCTTCTTATAAGATGTTTTGACGTGAGTTTACTAGAAAAGCCGGAAATTTGACGCTAAACTGATGAACTCAAGGTGGTACATAGCACGGTGGCCTTGCTCTAGCCAGGCGCGGATACAGGGTTTCCTTTAAGGGGGGCAATTTTTGTTTGATTATACCTTTCTTACGGAAAATTCATTAAAAAAAAATATTTTACTTAATCGACTCATGGCCTCAATTTTAACAACAAAATGAACTAAGGCTCCAAAAACGAGCGAAACGAGCTCGAAAATTTTAACACTTTACCTACCTTAAACAGGTTAGAATTGTTTCGACCTCCAATAGGAGTTACCTGGGCCACTTATAAACAAAGTCAAGGCTAAAGAAAAACTAGGCTGAAAGAGCGAGCGCAGCGAGCTCGCAATTTTTTACATCATTGCCTAAGATAATTATGCTATAATTGCATATAAGGGCTCGGGTCAAGGGGCTCCTAATTTATTTCAGGCTCTGTTTATTCCTGTCGATCATGCAAAAATCCAATAGGAGTGCCAATTCAGAGGTAGAAAAAAGAAGCCGTTTTGGCAAATGTTTTTCCGCAGGGTTAAACAATATTTTAATTTCAGTGATTCCATTTCAAGCTAGGGGCTCTAGGGGCAGCTGCCTCTTCCTGGCGGCGCCCATGACAAGATATGCAACTAGAATATTTAGTTTAAATTCCGTCAAACTAGTTCAAGCTTGGCTAACGACGTATTTGGTCTGGGTTAGGGGGGGCAATTGCACCCATGACCCCCCCCCCGTGTATCCGCGCCTGGCTCCAGCATGGACACGCCAAGTTATCTCCGAAGGGTTAGGCATCAAGAGCTGAGGGAGCTAGGGTTACAGATGTCAATAGATGAATAGCATTTCCAATATTTTTATCAGACCTAAGTTCTTAGTGCAATGTGATGTTGTTGTTGTGATTGTTGTTGTATTGTTGTGATGTGATGTGTGGGATTCTCGATTCCACTTCCGCCAATCCAACGTTTTCACCCTTTGAGCTATTGGCACTTTTAATGCGCTTCATTAATTTTAATTCCCACAACAAGCAACCGCAGGCACCAGCTTATTATTACTGCGCACATCTTGATGCAATCACAATTTCCAACTAAAAGTTTATTTCCACAAAGGGCTTCAAACTCCTGCGTTCAATAAATCCATCGGCAGTTATTTACAATGTTATTACTAACAATAACAAATTATCCTTCGTGTGAAATGTTATATATTTGTTGTTTTAATGAGCAGTGCAAGTGGGCTGCCTACATTACTTACGAGTAAACCGTCGGTAAACAATAGGAACAAGTTATGTTAATTACAAGATAGGGCATTTAATTACCTCGCTTTATGTTATTTTTATAGGGATTGCGTCATTTTGTTTTGTAGGAGCAAGGTCGATTGTATTTACATATCTTGGAGACCCGTGCGTGTCCTACCCTCAGGTTCTGACTGAGATAAAGCGTAATCACACGCAGAAGTGAAAATGTAAAGAGAAATAAAATGTAATTGAGTGAAAGACCTTACTTTCTCAATTAAGAAAAACTTAAACTTTAGCAAATTGTCAAGTGCTAGTTCCTAAGCTCAATAACAAATAAGAGAGCGACACTTAAGAGATTGTACCCTACAACCTTTCGTGAGCCCAATTCACAACCCATAACATAGCAGTTGCTGTGCCAATCGACAGAAAAAGTTCTAAAAGAAAGCTTGCAAACCGCAAGTTTCACGACTGTCACTGGTCCTGCGTCCCCTGGTCCCCTGGTCCCGGCGCCGGTGCAGGATGCTGCGGTGAGACCGCTTCCGGACGTAAACTGGATTAATTGATTACTGTACCTACATGTGAATTAATTTATTTTTAGTATGGGAAGCGATTAATCGCAGTGAGAATACAGTTTAACGAGTACGATGACTTATTAAACATCGATAGTTTATATTTTTTCTCTTCCTTTTTCTTTTGTTAATTTATGATGTCCTAATACAGATTAAGAGAACCAACGTTACCGATGTAGCCCCAAGAATTGCCAAACTTAAGTGGCAGTGGGCAGGACACATTGCACGCAGAACGGATGGCCAATGGGGCCGAAAAGGAATCCACTGGATGCGAGTCGCACGGGACCGGTCAGTGTGGCGACACTTAGGGGAGGTCTATTCCCAGCAGTACGTGGACGTCTTGCGGCTGAAGTGATGATGATGTTCAATGCAGAGCAAAGGTCTCCATCTCGTATTCCTCTAGTCCTCTCTTTGTTTCACCTTCTCCGACCAGTTCGGGAGACGATGGACTAGTATCATTACCTAGCGGGTGCCTGAAGACTGGCGTCACCGAGACTGGTCTAGGAAACTAAGACAAATATTCAAAGAAAATCCTTCCGCCTTTACATAACCACTTCATCAGCATACCCATTCAGGAGACATTAAGTCAAGCCTCTTGAAAAGCGAGCCAAATGAATCATACGAACACAAAAGAGGCAATTGACAATACCTCTTCATCTTACATAACAATGACATTACATGTACATAGTATGTACATTATGTACACGTGTTGTGTACATAATAAACAGTAGAGGCACTCCCTGCGCGGTATCTGTTAGTAAACGAAGTGATTCATGATGCTTATAGACTTATTGTCTTCACTGAAATACAAAACGTTTTGAATTAATTTAATTCTAAAACAACTTAATTATATTAGTTACGTTATTAGAACGGTACTCATATGTGGATGGAAAATTATAACAGCTATTATTATTTTGGTTGAATTCCATGCAAGTACAGCACTAACTGCGTGGTGGTCAGATTGGCAGTCGCTCCATGTTAAGAACTGGTATTCAGCTGCATCCGGTTAGACTGGAGGCCGACCCCAATAACTTTGGGGAAAGGCTAGGCAGATGATGATGAGATGCTCCTAGACAGAGGGTAATTAAAATCAAAAGAAAGGGAACGACTATTGAGATAACAACTACTTAATGTGAGAAGTGGGATAATTATAGTAAGAGCAAGAAATTGATGATGATTAAATTAAAAATAAACTTATATTTCTTAATAATAATTCACATAGGTACTAAAGAATATTAAATAAAGATCAGTATCGAAGTGGGTCGCAAATATTCCTGATGTTGTTGTTGTTCAGAGGGTAAACATATTTTCATGACAAGAGTGGGTTCACGTCATTAGTGTAACAAGGGCGTCGCCCTGCCCATTAGCGAGTAGTGTTCTTTGTCTACCACTTCTAACATCTACTTTCGCACTTTTAAGGTTAGAGGTAGACTATTTTTAGCACTGCCCTTAGATTCGTAACAGTGGATAATAATATATGCCCATTTTCACTAACATTACGCAACATCTAAATGAGTTCCTAAATATTTTTGCACTGTTGGAGTTTAGAGTCTCGGCACACAACTAAGCCTTACTTAATTTAGGCATTAATTAAGGTGTCGCCTAGTACAAGTGAAAACGGGTCCCTGACAAAGGCCGCACGAACAATGAATCTATTCGTTAATTAATTACCTATCATGGAAGTCTGTCACAGGTATCCTCAAATACAATTCAACTCTGCATTCTCATCGTCGCACTAAAATTTTCTAAAAATTCATCTACTCGTAAAATACCACCATAACTAAGTAAAAAAGTGTGTGTGTTTATTTACATATTAGTTACCTACAACGGAGCAAGTCCACAGTTCACACTTCAAGTTATCCTGTAAATAAATAGTGTAAATAGAACACAAACAAACTGCCCCGCAGATGTTTCTTACATAACCAACACGTGTGGCCTTGGACGATATAATATTGCATGTACACTACATAGCAAGTACTACATCACACATAATACACACAGCGATGACTACTTGTATATGTATACTTAATAATGGCTTGAATTACTGTTGATCCACGTGCGTTTGCGCTTGTCCTTGTGAATGCACGTCTTTTGAAGTATTCTAGAAATTTATACTTGACTTGGAGTGGAAGCTACATAATATGCGATTAATGCGATTGATCAAAGCTTTTAAAAGCAAATAATTGAAGTGCGCTCAAAACATAAAGTGCATTCAAGTCAAGTCAAGTAGTTCAAACTAGGACTCCTGTAGGATAGACCTTTCATCCACATTGAAGTCTAGACTTCAGTTTAACAGGCATGCGATTCGGGACGCGAGAAGCTACGAGAAGAAAGAAAACTGGCAATATTTAGTGCTAGGGCATTTATAGGCACTACAAAAAATTCTTATAAAAAACATTTCACAGACAATTAATGTTTTGTGGGTTGACAATGGTTTTTGCGGTTCAGCTGACCAACATAGTGACTAAACTATTGAATATATTTGATTGAGTATTTGTATGCAGACTGGAAGTTAGTACCTACGATATTTTATGATTATTATTTATGTATCAATTGGTTTAATTTGCTGTTGTATTGTCGTCCCCATATATTGCATCCTAAATTGGTTCTAAATACAGTCTTTAGCACAGGAGAGCATAATGTAAACCGTTTTGATACCACACACAAAGAACACGCAAGGACTCAACAAATCGATGGAAGCCGCTTACGTTAACTCCTCACTTCCACGTTCCAACGTTCAGAGGATATCCCTCAAGAGTCTCCACACCTAAACAAACACTGAAGTGCAAACACACCGCTTCAAATCGACAAATCCTCCGGGAGAATCGATCTCAAGCCGTCCGTCATGTACACCCGCGGGTAGACACACAATCATCCCTACATACATACGTACACACGTAACATGGTATACACAACGTTTCGGACAGACAGACAGCGCATCAATTATCTGCCACGTGTTCTGCTGATGTCAGTAATTATAGCGTTATGTTACACTGACTGAGACGATTTGATTGGGAGTTATTGGACGTAGAAAAACTGACAGCTGTCTGTACAGGCAGGAAGCCGCACAGAAAATGCAGTTTTCTTTTAGTTTTGTCGAAAATCAAAAATATTCAACTTTTGTGATCACTTATCAGGCTGCATGTTTCAAAACATGTCGTATAAATATACGCGTATTTTTTCATTGCAAAAACTTCACAATGTTTGGTCCAAATTTCAGCCATGACACGGTAGCTTGGAAAGAGAATACTCGTAGTGGAACATCGTTGATTGAATTTGATCCACAATTCCAAAATAACCCAATAACAGACTGATGACAATTGTTTCTCTTCAATTCAAAATCAACGCGAAAATGCATAACATGTTGCACGGTTTAATGAACCCTGACCCAGGCACTAAGAGGACCTCTTAAAAACAGACATACACACACACAGATATATATCTACCGATATGTTTGGAGGGGCCCGGGGGCCCAGAAGATAGCTAGGTGACGCTGATAACCCGCCTGCGCCGTATTTAGTGATAGCCTTGGACCAACTGTACCACTATAGCTACAACAAACATGCTTTATTTACGGAAACTACGAATTCATAATCGGCTGACTTTATTTTTACCCGAATAAGAAAAGATTACTTTTGACAGTAATACTTATAAGAATATCTGTGCCTGTCATCTATAAAATTCGGAATTCGTTAATCAACCAACTATTTGGCGATTGGAGCACCATAAACCGATTGGATACCGTCAATGGCCAATGAAAGGTAGAGCTCCTGCCTCAGTTATTATAGCCGCACGGGTGGAGCAAATGTACGCTTGCCTAAGTCGATCCGTGATTGGGTGATCACACTGACCATCCATTACAAATCGAGAATTTGAAACCCAATCTATTGTACGTTTAGCCGTTGGTCCTGGCTGTCTCTTGTAGATAGTGGTTTCGGGTTGTAAGAAACCCGAAAGTCTGACAATATGTTTTACCACTTATAAAATGCTGGAGTTGCATCCGTATACATTAAAAGCCAACCCCAAGATAAAAGGCAGCTGATATTGAATTTAGAGCTCACAGACCAAGCGCTACACCGTACCTACCCGTTGTACTCGTATAGGCCCGTTTACACCTTAATTTCAATATGTACATAAACAAGTACCTTAACCTAGCCATAAATCGTTACGTTTGAGGTATTGTAACGGCACCGTAACCACGGAATGGTACCTAAGTGTCGGTTCAGAAGAAAAACTATAACATTGTATCAAAGTGGTGCGATTCCGCGGAAGTTGTAAAAATCAATGATGCTCGTAAGTGTCGCTTTCTCTCGAGGAAGGCAAATGTTTAGTGTAATATTTATTTATGGACTGTTTCTAGGTTTGATTACTGAAGAGATGGCAAATTTAACTAAAAATATTTATTTTTTTCCTTGCGAAAATTAAGCTGAATTAAAAGGACTTCAAAATATTTAACATTTTATCTGAGTCAAACGCGTGCATTGCTACTCGTACATAATATGCGAAGCGTTGCAGTTGTAATTACCAACTGGACTCTACCTGTAAACTCGGCCACTACTTGTTGCTAAGTTTCAACACCTACAACGCTGAAAAGTCTAGCTAGTGCCTGTAATTTCACAAAAAACTCTTCTTTAGGCAATCAGCCGAAATATAGTAGTAAAGTATAAATTGAACTGACTATACATTGTATATCACAATTCACTCTGCGTAGAGGTACTGCTAAATTCTCTCTCCTTCTATGAACATCATGCATGACTGGCAAATTCTTCTTTTATAGGAAGCCCGTGTCTACAATAGACACTTAGAATACTACTCTCTATTTTAATGTAAGGTAATAGATAAGTCAGGTTATCTCACAAGTATAAACGTGGATACCATTATAATCGTAGTAATGACACATTATCAATTAAATCGCAATAATGCATAATGCGCACTAAATTGGTATAAGAATCTATTAAAAAACACTACAGTAATTGATGTTGGCGGCGTAGTTTGTAGTAACATGATACCACTGCATGGGCGCTTCCCGTGTAGGTCGGGAAAGAGTCTCTCGTCATTACCTATTAACATTTATCATTGTGTGATTAGGGCTCCTGGCTACATAATTACAACCGCACGAGTCGATCTTCAAGGTTATGCAACACTTGCCGAGTTCGATTAGTGGATGGGTTACCATTCGTTACATACCGAAACCCCACTGTCCCCCGGAAGGACGTTTAAGAATTGGTTCCAGCAGGAGGCCAGTCTGACAACCAGACTTACAAGGGGTACCGTGCTACATGTGAAGATCAGACAGGCAGTTACTCTATGTAAAATAATTGTATTCAGCTGCATGCGGTAACCCCAAACTACTTACAAATATGATATGACGATCAAAATCAAAATAAAAATAAAAAACAAAGCATTTATTTCAAGTAAGCCAGTTACAGGCACTTTTGAATTGTCGAAACAAAGATGAAAATTAAATGTAGCTACAGTCCCAGTCACAAGACATAAAAACTGTGAAAGTACTGTAGTTGCCCATTCCCTAGCGTAGATCTCTATGGAGAAGAACGGGCAAGAAACTCCATGGACACTCTTTTAAATCAGAATATTGTTACAAAATCTTGGTTACATCATTCATGTTGAGATGGTATATTATATGAGAACAATGTAGCAAGATGTGCACGTTAAAAGTGTCAACAGCAAAAACACACAAACAAAAAAAATACAATTCAAAATAATTCATTCAAATAAGCCATGGCAACTAAGAGATGACCAGTCACAACTGACAGCGCCCGTTCACGGACATGACGCATGGATCAGCACCATTCAACTCAACCATTTTGAAGGGAACTAAATGATCCGACACATGCGCCACCATCAGCGAGACATCAGCGAGATGTCACCAAATCCGTTTCAAGGACTTAACTCAGGCAAGGGAGTAAATATCATCATAATTTTCCTGTCCTCATCCCAATATATGTGGGGCCGGCGCAGCATGTCTTCTTCTTTCACTTTTCTATTACTCGTCACCTCAGCTGTCACCTAGTTTCTAGTCCAGTCCATCCATCTTTTCTGGCCTGCCTCTACTCTTATAAACATCCACATTTATACTCAAAACTTTCCTCACGAAATTATCCTCATTCCTCCGCATCACATGCCCATACCACGTGGGGTAAATATCTCGGATTAAAATAGCTAAGTACGTTCGTTGTAACCGGGGAACCTTTCTAAGATTTCATCTCGAAAAATTAGGACAGAATTTCCACAGCAGGTTATGTAACCTACGGGTGAAGTCGATTTGAGTGTATACGTTTTGTATCCAACAATTTATTCAGTAGCATTTGACTTTGCTTAGTAACAAAGATCGTAGGCATACGAATTGTTTTTTCATCCAAAATTTGTTGCTTTTTGTTTCAGCAGCGACCCCAAAGGGAAATCAGATTTCACTAAATGACATTATCAGCAACAAGAGGAAGCTGTTACCTCAGAGATAAACACGATGGGGTGGCGCGCGTATTTTTAGCTGAAATAAAAAAAAGACGAAAATATCTTTTACCTTAATGATTTCATAATCCACCATTACTGCTTTTTTGTAAGGAGAATAACCAAACAGTCGTTTCCTAATTGGTTATATTTACCAAGTCGACCACCCCAGCACGTTGTGTGTATGGGATGTACGTGTGTGTGTGTTTGTGTGTTTGTGTAAACATGTGGGTGTGTGGGTGGGCGTGTCAACTGAAAGTTATGACGCAAGGTCCGGACAGTCAGACACACAACTGATTGATTTTATTTAATTAATCGATTTTGTTTCGTCATTTATCATTGGCTGATAGGCTTTTTGTTTGTTATGTTGTGTTTGATCATGATAGGAAAAAAGGGTGGATCGTTAATTGAAGGGAACTGATTGATGTGGCACATGTTTATAGTATAATTTTTTGTTTTGAATGGTTTATCATATTTCTGATCACATGCAAACCAAAGTAAACATAATTTTGCACTCGCAATACATTAAATAAACTTTAGGAAATAATATCCAACTTGGTGCCTTTAGAAACGTTAGGAGTGATATTTCCGTAAGGATGCTGAACCTCTGTAGTCCTGCTTTAGCCGTCGTCAACTCTACGATCTCATCGAATACTTTACTGATATTCATAATGTATTCTTTATCATAATTATGAAGATGTAACATGCATACAATGTGAACACCTCTATCGACAAGTGTACTCCAAGTTGGTCGCTGCATCTATGGAAATGTTTTTATGGTATCGAAAATAAATATACCATCGAGTAACGTTCCGTTATGGTTACCAAACAGTCTGATAGCTTTATGTCCTCCGGTGCGAGCCACTAAATCATTGTGAAGGTGTACAGGTATGGGGTTATAGTTGTTATGATGTTAACTGCTGATTTTAGACACAATCTCAACATGGTGTCTGAATGTTAAAGATCTCGGGAAGCTTTCAAAATAAAATCTTGATATCTACCGTACTTATATCAACTTGAAACGGTTAGTATCTATTTATAGCTATCTAGTACTCCTCAGGGCCCAGACAAAGTCGCATTGTATCAGCCAGTTCAGCCACTGTGATTAGCTATAGCAGTGATGGAACCGTCAGAAATACTTGGAATTGACTTGACTTGGAATGTTTCTAAAAAGCATACGTTTATTGACTTACCTATGCTTTTTGGTATGAGATGAGTATGTATGGTGTTGACTTGTTGAGGGTCTTTGAGAAATATGCAACCCTTGAAAGCGATGTCACTTATTTTACGTATTTTATATAAGTATTGAAATAGTAGTATTACATTTGATTTAACAAAAACATACTAACACAAATCATCGCGGGTTGTTGTATGCACCTTCTGGGATCGATGGACCAGCAAGAATAGAACTCTTATACTCTTTTCAGCAGGGTGTTAATACGAATATACATCACTATTTACATAAACTACTTAAGGCGGTTCCCCGAGCAAAATTAGCAACTCTATTTGTGGTGGTTCAAACTTCGTTTGAAAAACTGTTAGAATAAAGTTCTAATCAGCTTGCACTACAAAGTGATTGTTACGTCTCAGTCACTGCAGGCCGAATAGTGAGAAATGAGTGGTTTTTAACTTTTTATTAAATCAAATTTACGTCTTTTGGAAAAAATAAAACGACAATTAGAATAGAATCAGTATAAGTAGAAAATCATAATAATGGTTACTTTACGAGGAGTAGCATTTTATAAATCATTATTTCTCATTTCTGTGGTTTCGTTGTGAGGGGATTTATTAAACATTAAGCTACTTAAAAAAAAAAAGAAACGACAATTTTGGAGTCAAGAATATGTAGTAATTTAATGTATTTTTTATTAGTTGGTATTTCTTTTGGATAAAGAGGCTCCAAAATGCTCGTTCAAGTTCATTTGCTCGGGGAGGCGCCTTAACGTAATACGTACGTACGTACATAACTCTTCTTCTCTCTTGTATATTCAATTAAGCCAATAAAACAAACGCAGACAAACAAGACATACGACGTAGTTTGTAACTACTCACTAGGCCCATAACACAGCACCCCTCCCAGCGCAGTCGGTTATCAGTCAGGTGTAAGTACGGGAGCAAGCGACGGCGGCGCCGAACTTAGTCTGCCGGGGACTTTCACTACTGCGCCCTTAAGTAATGACCTGGCAGGGCTGGCACCATATAGAAAATATATTTTGGTACTTATAGCTCTAAAAACGGTGAAGGACAGCCATCGTGACAAAACTGGTATGTTTTAAAACCGAGAATTCAATTACAGGTTGATTGTTTTTTGTTTATTCTTTTGTTGTGTTTGAGTGTGTGAATGTTTGTGTTTGCTTGGCCGCTACTGAAGGGGCCAAACTGATAATCAAACTCTGAGCCGACTCCATTTAATTGAAGAAGATCATCAACTCAGTCTCCAACAAGCATATTGCGGTGCCAGAAATACCTGAGCCTCCAGGAATAATGATACTTACCCACATAAGTATGTCCACGCCGCCCTAGGCAGTTGGCACTGAGCTGCAGTCATCTCATGATCTCACTGCGTCATAGACGGGAAACATCAATCGACTCGAAGTAGATACTCAAATATGTTTCGAAGCAGGATTCTTCTGCTTCAAGAAACTCCCTTCTGGTTCCGTCGCGATAGAGATTTGAATAATTTTCGTAAGCAAGAACCAGAGCTTTCGAACAAACTTTGGTTGTTTCGACTTACATTCAGTCTCGGACTTCGTTCCAAATATTCTGTTATCTACGCAGCTTAAGAGTCTAATAACGTTTATTATTATTATTCGCTTGCAAAATAAACGGACTTATTGAATTTGTAATTTGAGTTTGCAAACCCGTAGCCCGAGGGGGCTCACGGGGTTTTGAATCGAAAGAGGGTTAGACCCGCTAACATTATTTGAGAGGGGTTGATTCTGGTCAGGCGAAAAAATACGTGCTCCACATATTTGAATAACGTTGTGTTGTGGTTATCTAGTCCTGCTCGTACTTAGTTATACATATTTAAAACAGTTCCGTGGACGTGGTTCACTGACAAACGTCTTTCGTTTGAATTGCGCTTTGGAGGGTGTGGAGATGGACTTGAGAAAAACCTTTTGAAAGTCAATACTTGAGTGAATGCAAGAATTTTTGTTAATACTTACCTAATGTGCACAAAGTCGAAATACTCTAAAATGCGTCTTGAATAAAATTGTTCATTCCTGTAATTCCCGAAGAGATAGCCAGAAGTGTATCTGTCACCGTAAAATTGTAAAATACCGTTAGATTCTAATCTATCTCGTGAGGTTGTAAACTCTCGGAGTAAGATTGTGAACCTGCCCCTGATTGGTCGGTCTTACAGTGTGCTGTTCTGTTTGTTTCTTTGGTTAATCACAGATTCATTTTACTGTCGTTAGGCAACAGCTAGTCATCTATCATAAAGATTAAATAAAATGATTACAAATAGGCCAACTATTCCGCTCAGTGGCAACCCTACAAGAAAAATAGAAGAAAAGTACACCGCACAAGTTTTTATGTCTTTGTAGGAAACAAACGATTTTTTATGCGGCCTCCCTAATTTATACACTTACTTGTTTATTTTTATTATTGTTCGTAATTTTTTAGCGGCACTAGAGGGAGCCACTGTCTTCGCTTGCTAACTTCGCGGATATTTTTCAGGAAATTTGTTTGAAAGTTGTTGAAAAGTTTTCGCACCTGAAATTTTGAGATACTATTGGGGATCTGTTTCGATACTTTGAGCTTCCTGGTCCAAGAGTATAAGAATTATGTTGTGTTATTTATGTAGTTGAAAGTTATTACTAACTGGGGCTAAGGTGTATTCTATGGAAAGTGCGGTACAGATACTAAAAGTTTAATTATCTGTGCAGCAATATTTAGAGGATCACCGTGGTTTATACGGTTTCTTATAATTAATTAAGATTATGTGTTTCCAAACGTGGAACAATATATACCTATTATAAGACCAAATAATGCGGCCATGCAGATGTGTTGCTGGGGAGTTTATTCCTCACCTTCCCCAGCTAAAACAGAGATTCTTGACGTTCCAAAAGTGCAGAAGTGCTGCCTCTCAATCTAATTAGAACTCACCGTCGCCGTTATATGGTTGAAGTTGCACATTCATTGTGCGAACCGCCAGTCTGTGGAATTCAGCGCCGGCTTCTCTGTTCCCTGATCATTATAATCTGGATCCATTCAAAGTTCGGGTTCGTCTAGGCAAGCGTGCTTCACCCTAGGCCGGATCATCGCTTCACATGTGAGCTACCGCCGAACGCAAGCCTATGTAGTATAAAAAAAATATGATTTTGCTATTGCTATACCCATTCAGTAGCCCAGTTGGTTGAGTGAATTAACAAATATAAATAATGTACACAGCCTAGAACTCAATGTGTAAATGAATACATTAAAATTATGTTTTATAACTTTTATATACAAAAGTTTAAACAGACAATAAACATACCTACACTCTACAGTAAAGAAACATCCGTAGCTAAGTTCTAAAATAAAAACAATGTGTTCCTCTTATGTACTTATTGTTATGTAATCATTGTACATACACATAGACATGTCAATATACACAGATGATGTCTTCCGTCTGTATTGTGGGACATGAATAGTGTTGCTTGTATAATCATAAGTATATGAATAATAAATAAATAGGTACTGTAGATTGTACTGCAGGTAGATACCTATACCATATACCTATATACCTATATAACTTATAGAAAATGGTTACTAAGTTACAAATGTTATTCCTAAGGAGTGACCCGTGTGATTGTGTCTACGAATTGAATCAGCTGTGCTTTAAAATAAAAGAACACCATTTTAAACTTTCTCCTCGTATGATTCTTAGCGTTGACTGCATGTCCTTTTATAAAAGGTTTGTAAATAACATCAGCGCATTGCGTCTGTCACGTAACTGTATCGATTTTAAAAAATCTTGAAGTTTTTAGGAACGTTGTACTTTTTAAACTTAGCTCTACGACTCTCCTTAACTCAAACTCAAAGCATTTATTTCAATTAGAAAATTACAGGCACTTTTGGATATCCAAAAATCGAAGATCAGTCACAACCCATAATAACTTGTGAAAGTACTGTAGTTGCCCATTCCCTAGGGTAGATCTCTATGGAGAGGAACAGGCAAGAAACTCCATGGACACTCTTTTAAACCAAAACACTGTTAGAAAACCTAGTTACTAACCCGCTAACACCTATGTACCACTACATAAAGTATAAATAAACCACGTTAATAATGCAGGCATCACAAAACAGTTTATTTAAGGTTTGGTTCAGTTTATCTTTCCTCTAACATCAGAAGTACTTATTACGAAGCTTTTTTTTTATTTCTTTCTTTTCTTTCCTTAACGAACATGACTTAATATCGTACATAATAACATATTACGTCTTATTTCGACGGGATATTAATTCTGCGAGAGATGTGTGCCTACCCTCCGTGTGCTATGATGGCTTGTTTATGATATAAATAATGGGCGGGAAGGGTGCGGATATGGGTGTACGGTGAACTGGACATGTGGGTGGTTGTCTCGGTGTTCCAGGTTTATTTTCAACTGGCACTTTTAGAAATCATATTCCTAGACTTATAATATGTATGTAATATACAGATACTGAGTGGAGGTAGTACCTAATACAAGTAAATTAAAATAACGTCGCGCTGTTTGTCCCAAGGGTTAGGCCGAGCCGAGGTTTACCTACCATTGTACACCCACATTCTGGTCGCCGCATGGAATACGGCGAGCCTAATGCCATCGAGCGGGCGCAGATCCAGACCCTGTACTTGTAATAATCTGAAATAGGCATTTGGGTATGCTAGCATGGTGACTTCTATCTATGTCAGTGACTTCTGGAGAAGCCACTGGGAAGCAGAAGTGGTAGTGAGACAATTACCTGGTTTCAGATACCCAGAAAGTTAGATTTTTACAAAACAAACAAACGACCAATAACCTTTCATATTGCTTACGTGGTTAAATACATACTAATAACATCACGTAAGTAATGTAATTTATTATAATCACGTGACTACATCAAGAATATAATTTGTCGGCTGATGCAATATTGTTATAAATCAACGTCATCGTTTCATCAGAGTACGAACATAAACAGTTTTTATTAAACTGTATTTATTAGCATATTTTTTAAGTAATTATATAAATAACATAATATCAGTAATTTGTAGATAAGGTAAACAAACTTTAGACCAAATCTTTTAAAGAACCAAATCGTTAACACATTAGGTACCCCACCTCAGTTGGGTAAAAATAACGGAGTGCCTACATTTATAACTACTTACGTAGGGTTTAGCGATCACTAAGGGCATGAATATCGCAAGCGAGTGAAAGAAAATACATAGGTAATTAATCTAGTTTTCTTACATTAAATTTACAACATCCCATGTTAATAAAACGAACTTTGTAAATCATATTAAACTTCAGCTATTCCACAACAATTCGAACAGTTGGAACCCAACTAACAACAAGGTCGCTTTTGAACACAACTCGAAGTATTTCACCGCAGTGGGCACGTAAGTATAATATACTATTATGTGACTAGAAAAGGGACAAGCTTATTATCAAATCAATAAACGTGATTATAACGAAACACGACGACTTGTAGAGAGGGACAGAAGTGCCACTAGGTACTGCTGAAACTACAAAACGACAGTATTTTCACAAGTTACTATGTTTTGTGAGTGTCAGTCAGCTACAGTCCACTCGGACTGTAGCTTCATACTTTTCTTTTCCCATTTAAAAGTTTGAGTTTGAAAGTAGAATGGTGCTTTGCAAAAACGACAAAAAAATATTCAAAAGTCCTTAGCCACAACTTGAAGGAGATATAAGAGCTAACTTGCCTCTAAGTTACCATTTTAAACGCGACGTCCTCGGAGAACGCCAATTTTGAAAGCGCACAATTCAACAGAAAACAAAGACTCCGGCCACGCTTTTGAAACAAGCGCCGCTGATGTCTCTGCACCAAAGCTACAAGTTCACCTAAAATCTTCGGTTCCCTATTGTATTACCTAACTTTTTTATTCATAATTTAAAGTGCCATAACTTTTTTTGTTCTTATCATCATTTGTCCGAATGATAACTTACCCGAACACATCACATAATATCACATGCCATTGAAATCTCTAAATATAATATACCCTAAATCCGTTTGTCATAAATATTACAATCAATAATATACAAAACACTTAAAACCGATTTAAATAAAAGTTATAAGTCCTAAATTCAAATTATTTAATGTAATTTAATTAAAATATTCAATATCAGAAATTGAAAAAAAATTGAACGGCGTTCCCATTCCAAATAAAAAGAAAAAAATAATTGACAAAACAGCAAGGATTGATAACATTTAAAAAAAAACAATTAGAATATACAAAAATGATTTTTTAAAGGCAATCGCAGCTAATATAAAATTAGCTTAGCATTCGCCTACAAATTAAAATTAGTCAGTATAATACGACTAAATTATTTAATAATGATTGTGAATACGTTTAAGTATCTTTATTTTATAATTAAAAATTATCTGATTTTGCATTACCATTTTTTAAATACTACTACTACTACTACAACAGCCCATAACGTCCACTGCTGGACATAAGCCTCTCCCATGATGGGAGGAATTTGCCGTAATCTCCACGCTTGGCAGGCGGATTGGAGATCGCAGTGATGAAAGACTAACAGAAAACGCTGCTGCCCATTCTCTGGTCTACGGAGGCGCAAGGTGTTCTGCCTCAGACATTAGTCGCCTTATACGACACCCGTGAGTGTAATAGGTTGGTTCTATTCTACTCTGCCGGATACCACACGGCTAAAACACGGCCACGTAGCTTTTTAAATACATAATATACATACATGTACTCAATAAAGCAGTTGATTGTGAAAACGTGGTTTTTATTTCCCCTTAAGGAGCATGCAAACAAGCCTACACCATGCATGCAGCATGCTTGCTTGCATGCTTGGTGACGTTAATTTTTTTATCAATTTCTGATATTGAATATTTTAACTCAATCATACGATAATTTGACAAATGATAGAAGCCTGGCTTAAGCTTATTTACGAGAAGATTTATTCTATTACGCCAAGCTTCTGCACAATTTTCATTATTTCTCAATGTCTGAAATCCGCGATTTTGTTTTTGTCTATAGATTTGACCCAAGTAAAAATGACACCCCTTGATTGCAATGTTAACAAAATATATTTTTTAAGCTTGCTTGTTAGCAAGCAAGCATGCAACATGCAAGCAAGCACGCAGCATGCAGCATGCAAGCAAGCATGCAGCCTGCAAATAAGCATGCAGCATGCAAGCAAGCATGCAACATGCAGCAGGCATAGTTTCTGTCACGGCTTCGGCGCTGCGGGGCTCCAGCGTTCCCCCGCGAGTTTATCGTCGCAGATGTGTTTAACGCTCACCACCGCAGCTTCGGCTTGCTGGCCGGCTTCGCCGGCAAAGATAATTATGTTAAACAATATTTCGGGATTTTGAACATTATGGTTACTAAAGTTTATAGCACACGTGTTATGGATAATGATTTTCGGACAAACATTTTAGGAGAAGTAAGGGAGTACCAAAATCTTCACCTCCCTTCAACTTTTCTGAATTAGATCTAGTGCAAACACCCTACACGGGAAATGGGAGATTTTTCTATTTGAACTAATATGATAGTTAGGTATGCTTCGACCCGCACTGGGCCCGCTAAGTGAGTGATGCCCCACTTCTCTCACGGAGCAGGTCTCGTGTCCAAGCAGCACAGTATGGCCTCTTCATGGTTAAAATCATGCAGCATCATAGAGATACCATAAGACACATAATGTGAGCTTCTTAGCTTCCACAACGAGCTTTCCACGATGTCCACCTTCTGAATCTTGTATTCCATGTCAGAACTCTCGCTGCGTCGGCGCACGCTGCAAGACGCCGGGGGCTATGAGAGGGGGCCGAGGTGAGGTTGGGCAATACATCAGTGCTACCTTTCTAATGAGTGGCGCCGGCGCCGCGAAGAAAGCCGCTGAGAGAGACCGACACGAAAATTATGCGTTCCGATATTATATTGTGGTCTAATTAGGTTTCGAATGCGATGGGGTTTTCACTTGATTTGCTACGAAGGTGGAAAGGAACTATGGTTCATTTGAAGGGCATTAGTCATCGGGCATCAGCTGAAGACTGCGTCGGGAGGTGGGACTTCAATAGATTTTACTTTTGGCTAAGCTTTCTTTCCTGAAAAAACATTTATCAACGGAGTCATGCAGTCAACTACAGCTCATGACAAAAGATGTCCCACCTCCTGTGCTTCTCTTTGTCTGCACTTCGAGAGACCAGCCAGGAGTGCTAACGCAGCATGTGGAGCAGCAGACTTGTCGACCTGACGAAAATGAAGAACAGCTGGTATTAGTCAAATTAGCAGTAATATCTGGTACTTACCAGTACAAATACGGACATGTAAGTCCTTAATTACTTCCATCGTCTCTTCTAACTTCACCGACAGTACATGTTACTGCAACAACTCACATAGCCTAAGGCGCACACAATTAAAAAGGCAACTCATTGTATAGCAGCGTACTCTCGCCGTGACCTTTCCAAGCTGCAGGTACAGTTAGAAGCCTTCGGCTGTGCCCTCCAGATCTGTGTGATTACCGACCGGTACCACTAGTGCAGACTCGCTAGATCTCTAAAGGTTTAACGTTACCTTAAGGACTGGATTCAGAACCGGTATTCGGTTTTGAATAGATAGTGCCTGTTTTTCCTAGATTTGGGACAGCATATGCTCGTACCTGCATGTAGTATATAGGGTGTGTAAAGTAGGTACCTACCTATCGGTATCTGACAAGATGACGTATGTATGTATGAGATAGTCAACTTGGAGCATGGAATAAACACTTTCTGTGATAATCTGCAAGAATTCATGGAGATAATCATTTAGCATAATTACCTATGTAGTTTACAGAGGGTTACTAAAGTGAAAAACCTTCGATCTTAAAACTTTATTTTAAGATAAGTAGAGATACGTACTTATTTATTTAGTTTAATCTTCAACAAGGCCGTATCAAAAGGAGTTCGGAGAATGCGCCATACTGCATAATGTTTATAGAAAATGCAATCTAAAATCTTTGAGCAGACATTTTGCGCGAAATAGGTTCAGCCATGTTTTTTTAATTCCAGACAAACATTGATATGACGTAAAATATTGTATCGATTACAAAAACACCAGTCAATAGTTTATCAATAATGCTTTAATTACAATAGTACATTACATACAAACACAATACCTAGTCACATAGGTACACGTGGCGTCTGTTTTTGTGTTATATACTCATTTTGTACTCTCTGTGAGTCAATTTTGATTGACATAACATTCCATAGTTAATGAGATAAATCAATGAGTACATTAGGTATGTAAATAGGTACATGATTTTGCACTTTGTTATGTGTACCGACAGGTGCTAGAAAAAAATTGGATGAGGCCTAAAATCAATTGTGAGGCACGTGTATCGTGTATGCTAAGATAACATCACGCCCTGGAGGGTTACTAGTAGTACTCGTCCATTACGCCAAGTAAGTTTAAGTGCCACGTAAAAGGTTTCTATTGAGAAATTCTTAGTGAAAAAACCAACAATATTTTGCCCCATCCGGTAATTGAACCACGACCTGATGCCCAGCAGTAGGGCTTGCGACTACTAAACCAACGAGGCAGTCAACGAAATGACGTCTCAGTCAATATCTCTTGCCCTTGCCTTTATTTTAACATTCATCCCGATCCCACTGATATAGGCCTATTCCGTTTTCCCCTAAGCGCCAATAGATCTGACCGGAATTAAATGCCCCGGGCATGTGACAAAGAGCTACGCTTGGGGGACTATCAGGATTGGGTAGAAGGCATCAACCTATTTAACGACTTGGTCAATGAAATGATACCCTATTTTGGAATGATCTATATTACGTCCATAGATATTATATACATGAACTCACGCCGCATAAACTATAGAACGCCATCTGCTACGCTCCATAAATAATCCTATAACTATTCTACAGATAATATAATACTTCTATTCTACAGATAACATAATACTTATAATCTCAAAAACGACGGATTACTGAAAACATAACTCGCCTAATATTGGGTATACCGTAGTAACATTTCTGCCTATCCCTTCGTAGAAAACATCAATGTAAAATCAAATTTAAATAATTGATAAGAGACAATAGGGCAGTAGGTAGGTAGGTATACAGGTACGTGTATTTTCCCGTAAAAACAACCAAAAGCGCTACCTACCCCCCGTACACAAAAAAAATGTATCCTCCCGAATTCTCAGCTAATTGTGTTTGTTCCGGTCCACGCTAAAGCGAGCAACTTCCGAGCAAGCAAGCAGCTTTCCGAATAAATGGAATAAATGTTTGAACGCCTGATAAAACTGTTATAGCAAAAACGTATTTATGCAACTCGATATAACATGTTTCTCGCGGATTCGCGGCAATATTTGTTGAGGATGATGGGAAAACGGGGATATTAACGATCGGTATTGTATTAATTTCTGATGCTGAAAATATGGTGCACTTATGGAACCTTACACCCTTACCTATTTTTGGGAGTACATGGCTCATCACCATCTGCCTAGCCTTTTCCCACCTATGCTGAGGTCGGCTTCCAGTCTTACCGGATGCAGCTGAATACTAGTATGTTACATGAAGCGACTGCCTTTCTGACCTCCACAACCCTGGCAGTACGTGACTACTAAGGTAAAAGTTAGGTACATACAAAAAATCTTTTCTTATTACAATAGAAGTCGTTATTAGAAAAAATGCCAGTACAGTAATAGCTCTTAATCTGGAACCTAAAATCTAAAGCTGGAACCTAGAACTTGGTAAACAACTTTTATTCTTCAGGTTCTCGGTAATTTAATTTCTCTTTGTCATATCTACAGGCTCTGGAATTCCTGGATCTACTTAATAAAAGAAACCTTCTCACAGAACAGGTAGATATTATGTCATAAATAAATTGGTTCCAAAAGAAAATACCTTCTTATAAATTATCTTCCAAAAAATATCTTCCATCCTTCGTAAAAACAACAAACAAAGATAAATAGCGGAAAGTTTTTTCCAGAGCGAATATAATCGCTTCACTTTTCCTTACAAAACAAATCTGAGTATTTCATACTTTACCTCCTAAGCGTGGGATGAAACGACTACCATTATATTGGTAAGAACGTACTTAGGTACTTACCTACTTACTTTGTACTTTGACAGGATTTTCTGAGAATTTTAGCAAAGCTCTGTTAAATAAATGTCATCTAAAATCTAAATGAATGAAACCAATGTCCTAAGTCTAGTTATATTCAGGGCCGGTTGGACCTTTTCATATTCAACAAAAGGAACTGAATTCGTTAATCAATTTAGGTGATGAAAACTGGAATGAGGACTTTATTTTTGACAGTTTAGGTTGTTAAGGCGAAGGTGTTTCGAGAAAACTAATTTAATTCCATAAACACATGGGAAATGTAAGGTATCATTCTATATGTACATACAATACAGCATGAGTACTCATATCATACTCTGCATAATATGTGTATACTTGGAACAATTGTCCGTGAACTTCTATTATTAAGTATCAAGGTACGTCAAGATATTGCTTTTCTGAGAAATCCAAAGAAAAATCCAGGTTTTAATATGTCTTTTAATTAACTTTGCTCTATGATTATTTTCCGCCAAACAAAGTTAAAGTGACACTTAACCAAACTTAATAAAGCCAAGTTTGACCAACTTACGCAACCTATGCGTTTACGAGTATGATCGTAAAAAGCAAGCACCTACATAATTGTGCGGCCTGCCGATGCCGATACCGTTCGCAAGGGATCAGAAGCAGTTTCTCTATGGAAAACCGTAAAATTACATACTACTCGTAATTAAGTGATTACTAAGAGTAGCTGGAACTTGTAATACAACTCTCTTTTCTTAGGAAAACTGTTGGTTAACTTGCTTTGAGCCGCGGGTCTGACTGTTAACTTAGGTACCGTTAAGATGATTGATTTTCGCAGAACTTGGTCTTGGCTTTGATGACGAAGGTTGTGGAAATAAGATTGGGTGACCTATTTAATCACCTTAGTAGTCTTTACATTGTAGGGCTTGCTGGAGACTAAATTGAGTACCTATGGAAATTGTCTTTAGTTACGGAAATATTTATGGTCAACGTAATAAGTGAGAATTACATAATGTTGAACCTTAATTCGGGATAGATACTTTGTTTAGCTTAAATTGTACGTGTTGTTTTTCAACTGTGTCAATAATAATTGTTATCTTCTTCTTCTTCTTCAACCTTCAATCTCTCCACTTTTGGCGGTTTTGTGTAATAACTATCCAGTTTCAGCCCCGTACGTCATGACTGGGAGGACACACTGCTCGAACATGCGACGCTTTAGGTTTATGAGCACCCGCTTCAACTTGAGTACGTCGGACAGCTTACCGAAAGCACCCCACCCTAGTTGTATACGGCTCTTGATTTCGCGGTCTCGTCCGCTCATCGCTATACTCAAAGTCTGTCCCAAGTATACGTACTCCTTTACTTTTATAATAATTATTATTATACCTATTGGCAACTGAGCCGTTCGTAGTAAGAAGTGTAATGAAAAAAAAACTGTGCACTATCAAACCGACACACAAACTCTCTAACATAGATCAAGACATTTCTAGACCGTAGCTGTGTCTCAGAGCGCGATCATTGGCGCTTAGCACGAAATATACATTATTGCGCTACGCCTGCGCCTGTATCGATCACGTTTTAGCCTCAGCTCCATTTTTTCAGCTGCATTTCTTCCAAATTATTAGAAATTGAATTGTTTTTAGAAAATAGTAAGTTTGACATTATTTGTTTTACTGAACATTGGCTAAAGGATTACCAAATGCTTATCAATTATGAGAACTATATGGTGGGTAGCTGCTTTAACCGTAAAACTATGCTTCGTGGAGGTTCCCTAATATTAATAAAAAATTGTTTTAAATATAAGCAACGTAATGACATAGTAGGTCTCTCGGTTGAACATTGCGTTGAACTGTCCTGTGTTGAGCTAGATAAGCATGTAATTGTGTGTGTGTACAGACCCCCAAACTATCAAAACTTTTCCTTATTTGAATCAATAATGGAAGATGTGATGGCAAAACTTGCAGCCAGTAATAAATCTATAATTATTTGTGGTGATTTTAATATCAATATTTTAGAAGAATGCTCAAATAGCAGTCGCTTATTAAATCTTTTTAAGTCATTTGACTTGACCAACACTTTTAAAGAACCTACTAGAGTCACTCCATCTTCTGCTACTTGTATAGATAATATTTTCTGCGATTGTGATTACTTAGATAAAGCAATAGTAAATTGTCTGCCTTCTGACCATAGCGGACAAACTGTAACCTTTAGGTGTAATACACCCCCATTGGAAAAAGTTCAAATTAAATTTAGACCTATAACTTCTAGCAGATTAAATAGGTATAATATTTCGCTACAGAACAAGTTAAGAGTTATGAGCCTTGATGATATTAATATAGATCAATTGTATGATCGTTTCTTTTCAATAGTTCACACGGAATTCAATAAAACTTTTGAAAAGAAGACAAAAAGTATTTGCCCTAAATTCATATTTAGTGATTGGGCAACTAGAGGTATCAGAAAAAGTAGGGAAAGACTATTTGAGCTTTATGGCCTTAAGCCTTTTATAAACACTGAAACTTTTAACAAGTATGTTGCTAAGTATTCAAAAATTTTTAGAAATACGTGCAAGGTTGCTAAAGCACTGCACATTAGCAACAAGATCAAAACAGCAGAAAATAAAATAAAGACAGTTTGGAAAGTTATAAATAACGAGACTAACAGGAAGAAAATACGTAACACTAGCTACACATTAGATACAGCGTGTGGTCCTAAAAGCTCAAATCAGGAAGTAGCTCAAGAATTTGTAAATTTCTTTACCGATATACCACTAAAAACAACGGAGGCTCTTATTTCCTCACCTGAACTCTCAATTGGCTTATTAAAGGCGAATGTGTCTGGCTGCCTGGCTGAATTTAAATTTAAACACATTAATCCTATGATAGTTATTAAAACTTTCCGGCAAATAAAAATCAAACTAACCGAAGATCTATGGGGAATGTCTGTCAAAGTTTGTACATCCATACTTGAGACTATAGCCCCTTACTTAGCTTTAATTTTTAATTTATGTGTAGACCAAGGAGTTTTCCCTGATTTAATGAAATACAGTAAAGTCATACCTCTTTTCAAATCCGGAGACAGTAAAGATACTAATAATTATAGACCTGTATCCGTGTTACCAGTTTTTAGCAAGGTTTTCGAAAAAGTAATGCTTAATCAAATGCTCTATCATTTTAACACCAACAGAATCTTACATGATCAACAGTATGGCTTCACCAAGGGACGTTGTACAACTGACGCCGGTGTAACCTTATTAAAGCACATATTTACTGCGTGGGAAGAGTCTCAAGACGCCATAGGAATTTTTTGTGACCTCTCCAAAGCGTTTGATTGCGTAAATCACGACACATTACTTTTGAAACTTGAGCATTACGGACTGGGTAAACTTGCACTTAGTTTGGTAAAATCTTATTTGAATGATAGACAACAACATGTTCAAATAAATGGTGTTAATTCACAGGGTTTAAAAGTAAAAATGGGGGTTCCACAAGGCTCAATATTGGGTCCTTTTCTCTTTCTAGTATATATAAATGATCTTCCCTATTTACTGAAAAACCAACCGCAAAATATGGTGTTATTTGCTGATGACACTTCCCTAATTTTTAAAATAAATAGGCGGGCCCAAAATCTAGATGACGTGAATAATGCCCTACTTCAGGTCCAAAATTGGTTCACAGCAAACAATTTGGTATTAAATGAAAAAAAAACCAAATGCATAAGATTTGCTTTACCGAATGTTAAAAGTAGTGATTGTGATATAATATTGAATAAAGAGAAACTTGAATTCGTAGATAAAACGGTTTTCCTGGGGATTACGCTTGATTCAAGGCTACAATGGGGTTCTCATTTGACTTCTCTTGCGGGGCGGTTAAGTTCAGCAGCCTATGCCATTAGAAAAATCCGTCAGTATACTGATGTAGATACCGCTAGACTGGTTTATTTTAGTTACTTTCATAGTATAATGTCTTATGGCATTTTACTGTGGGGACGGGCTGCAGATATTGAGTCTATATTTATTCTGCAGAAAAGAGCCATCAGGGCCATATATAATCTTCGTAAGCGCGATTCTCTAAGGGAACTGTTTAAGGATATTGGCATCATGACGGTACATTGTCAATACATCTACGAAAACATAATGTACGTCAGAAAAAATCTGCACCTTTTTGGTAAAAGGGGTGACAGACATAATTACAGTACTAGAAATAGGGACCAACTAGTTCAGCCAGGTTTCCGACTCGCTAAAGTAGACTCATCTTTCATGGGGTACTGTTTGAGATGCTATAATAAAATTCCACAAAGTATTCTTGAACTGAATGAGACGAAATTTAAAACATGCATTAAACGCACACTATGTAAGCAAGCATATTACAAGTTGAGCGATTATATCGCTGATAAAAATGCTTGGCTCAATGCTGGTCCTGCTCCACAAGGACAGGGGCGCATAAATTGATAGCATTAAAATGTATTGTTGGAGCTGCTGAAGATTGTACAACTATCTTTGCATTGTATAGATTCAATCTCCTTAGTATTATATAAATGCATAGCCCATATTGTGTGAGTACTATGTACTAGAAAGCTATCATTCACTGGAAACCTACGTCTTTTCTTGACTTGAATGTGCCCTGGCGGTTTAGAGTATGTCATGCTCACTCAAATGTCTCGCTGATGGTGGCGCATGTGTCGGATCATTTAGTTCCCTTCAAAATGGTTGAGTTGAATGGTGCTGATCCATGCGTCATGTCCGTGAACGGGCGCTGTCAGTTGTGACTGGTCATCTCTTAGTTGCCATGGCTTATTTGAATGAATTATTTTGAATTGTATTTTTTTTGTTTGTGTGTTTTTGCTGTGGACACTTTTAACGTGCACATCTTGCTACATTGTTCTCACATAATATACCATCTCAACATGAATGATGTAACCAAGATTTTGTAACAATATTCTGATTTAAAAGAGTGTCCATGGAGTTTCTTGCCCGTTCTTCTCCATAGAGATCTACGCTAGGGAATGGGCAACTACAGTACTTTCACAGTTTTTATGTCTTGTGACTGGGACTGTAGCTACATTTAATTTTCATCTTTGTTTCGACAATTCAAAAGTGCCTGTAACTGGCTTACTTGAAATAAATGCTTTGATTTTGATTTTCATTTTGACAGGTACGTTCAGTGGACCGTGTGTAGAGATTCTTTCAGTGTCGGTCTGTTTGTCATTGAAGTTTCTGCTGCTGATAAGAAGACAGAGCTATTTCGGATAACCAGGGATAAAAAGAACTAAGTTCCCAATTAAATATGTTAATGACGTTACTCCTGTACTTCCCCTAAGGATAAGGTAGAAGTGGGACTATACTTGGGTGTACCCCACGTTCGCCACGCCAGTTAAGTGCAAGTCCCATGTAAAAGTGGGCGTTGCCATCAACTGGGCTCAAATCTAGATTATAGATATTCTTTTTATTCTTTGTCCCTAGCACTGACTTTGGTCTCTGCCTCAACCTCACACTACGCTAGTACTATTATCTATTCTGTGCTCACACTTTTCTATATGTGGTGCAAAAGAGCAGAGAATATAAATAGTAGCTCCACTTTGTTCCGGAAAAAAATCGGTCCAATCGTTTTCCGGAGTGAAATATACAATGTCTTCACTGCATAATGCTGATTGCTACATCAAAAAAAACGTATGTCCCTTTTGCGACTGACAAGAAACGGGAAAGACCGGTTTCTTTGCTTAGAATACCAACAGAACATTGTCAAATCTTTATCTTTGTTTCTGCTTCTTCTATCTTTCCATTTACGTGACTTTTCATCTCCAATACTTCAACCTTCGGCTTTATACCTTCCAACAATAAAAAGAAACGCCTTCCCCAGCATATAAAAGGATGATCGTATAATATCTGTAACAACAACTATGTATGTCGGAATAAGACAATAATGCGCAGAGGGCGCCACCGGACGATGTGCCCACACATTACAAGTGCCAGGGTAATGTCTGATTGTGTTGTGTGTGATACTAGCTTAGATTCGTAACAGCTGGAATAGAAGTTGAACTTCCAGTAATAGTAGATGGGTTTTTGTTTCACATAACATAACATCACGCCTATTGTCCCGGAAGGGTTAAGCAGAAGAGTAGATACCTATAACGTTTCGCAGGGTGTTAGTTTCATCCAACGTTACGAGGCGAACCTATAGTCTTCAACCGTGCACAGATCTAGGCTGCGGGCTGCTACTGAGAAATTCCTGACGAAAAAACCCAGTTACCTACAATTTATTCGAGCAGAGAATCGACCCCAGCACCTCATATTCAGCAGTAATGCCAGCGATCACAAGACCAACAAGACAATCTTCCAGATCTTTGTTTCGGAGGCTGATATTTAAGTTAGGGTTCTGTGATGTGCTTACCCAACGGCCGTGACAACTCCGGCCTTAAGATGGCCTGAGAAATAGGTCAGGGCCGTTTTCCTTGAGAATATTTAGTAACATGTGTTTTTGATCTCCTTGAGAAAAGCATTGTTGAATGAAAGAATATTATAAACACCGCTCCAACAGCTTAGCTGCTTTTATCTTGGAAACCCCGACGATATAATATGAATGAATCTTATTTTTCTCGCACAAGATAAGAGGTTTAAAAGGACAAAGAGGAAGCCCAAGCCCAGCATTATGACCCAAAGCTAATAAGATACAAAAAGCTAATAAAAAGTCACCGACCTGCTTCTGTAATAATGATCTATCCATATCATCAGGCAGGTTAATCCAAGTGCCCGAACCCGAAAGCAGGGGAACATCTAATGATATATTTATTTTGACTGCTCGCCGCGAGGGGGCGGTAATTGCATTCTTCGTGTAATACATAACTGACTGGATTCGATATTAGTCGCGTTTGGCAAATATGCGGAATTGCAATAAATTGGGGAGGCCCGAGATTACATTTTTTGTATCATTCGTAGAATTGCCTTGGCTGACCTGGAAGTAATTAAACAAACTCGGGACCCAGGTTGGCCATCAGCCATCACAATGAAATCCTGCTCAGGTGAAGATTCATAGATGACTCTGCCCTAGTGTACCTAAATTTAGTGCTGCGCCACAAACAATGGGGCACTTAATATCGTGTCCTGCGCGTCCTGTTGCTTGACACTTTACAGGATCTAATGGACGCTACTAAAGGCGGCATACCTACCCAAAGCCAAATTCTGTGCCGATTAAATTTATATTGCCATCGACACACTAAGAAATTACGTAATTGATGCTACTTTTGTTAAAAGCTGGTCCTGTAATCAAAGCGTTTGTTTCAAGGCCAAATACTCCATCATGCCGAGAGACTCATGACCACTTTCATGGTTATAAATTATATTTTATAAACACTGCTCAGCCCTCTATTTACTCTGAAGACGATAAATAGTACAGAAATAGTAGCCACTCGCAGAAATATAATAAAAATACAGTCAATAACACACGAAACAAAGGCATCATATTCTACCAATGTACACTCAAATACAGAGAACTCACCTGAAATAAAACTCGAGTGGAAAATTATGAAAATTCACATTACGTTAGAAAAGAGAACCTCTCTTTTGTAACGTGGTGTGAATTTTCATAATTTCCAGGGACGCAAAGTAATAAAAATCAAGTGAAGAGAAGAATACTAATTATACGTATTAAGCTAAAGGCACCAAAATCTTCTTCCAGTCTGAATACCAGTATTTTACATAGAGCGACTGCCTATCTCACTACCACAGCTCAGTTACTGGGCATCAAATATATCATCTTATCAATTATACAAATATTGTCATAGGTATAACTATGTTGTGATTGACCAACGAAGAACTTGATCTACAACTTTTGACTACTTTAACATGAGCATCGAAAATAGTAGATCGCCGTAAGCTTTATAAAACAGTTTTTCAAAGTGAACCTTCTGCCCGTTTGCCGTTAGTCTAATAAACTATGTTTAAAACGATAGCAAACACCATTGTTGGCGGTTCAAGGTCGAAAAACATATTAACCGGGCGTCTAAAATATTGAGCCGTATAAAAATTAATGCTTTTGTTCTAAGTATTATAATCTATTATAAACACGTGGCACAGCAGGGAAATTGTTATTGTGTGTTTTTTATGTTATTCCTACTTACGGAATGTGAGATAAGCTGGTAGTAGATTAGTGAGCTAGAGGTAAACAATATGAACCAAGTATTAGTAAACTATCTACATTAGGTACTTGACAATTCAAGTATTGCAGATATAAACCAATAAACATCTTTCAATACTATACTTTCCAATCTAATTTTTATCAGTAATAATAAAAGCCCTGTCATCGAAGAAGAGGATGACAGAAATATATCTGCAGATAACCTGTGCTATGTGGAATTGAGGAGTGCTCTGAAGGACGCGATTCGTGTGTACCGGTTCACGTCGCCGATGAAGTAGGCGAGCATTTTACCCCCAAGTTGGTAAAAATCCAGACTCCTACCGCTATATACTTAAAAGTGTCTGACGGAAAACCCCATAACGTGCTCAACCCTGCGACCAAACCCATTTCAACTGTCATCTCCTCTAAACCAACGAGGTAGTGAACAGATGTACAACACCATCAATTTCCATAACCTCATACTTACTCAAAATCCTCATCTTCTTAGGTAAGTTATTAAACTACTAATAAATTATACCCAGCAGAGCTATACAACGGACCGCTTAATTAAACTAAGGAATCGAGTTCAATTCTGAGCCAAATTACGAGTGAAAATGGCCAGAAATGGCCACAATATGGGCTACAAGTAAAATAATAGCCGCTATTAATTACGAAGCAGACCAGAAACTAGCCAATAACACGAATCTCCTGCTGTAAGGATACGGGAGGCTTCTTGGGACGGGCACTTCCTTTTTACTTCTGCAAATTCTTTGTTTTTCAACCAAACTGTTTACTGCTGTTTGCAACTGTTTCCGTAATCAAATACATCACAGCTTTTTTTTGTACATACCCATTCATGTATATTAGCATGACCCACCAATCCTGCTGCAATACATACTCTGTAACAAATCAAAATAAAATAGTGTTGAAATATTCAATAATGTGATGCCAATCATGTATTGATGCTCACATGTAAAGCTTCTGTATCAATTCTCTGTTCATCAATGTTGTAAAACAATTATTTGTGTTCTGATTTGAAAAGGTTAATTACTTGGGGCTAAATCACAGTTGAATCAATGGAGCTTATTATCATATCAAATTGAAGAATGAAGCCGTAGTAGATAAGCAGTTAGCAAAATATAAAGGGATCAATGTGATATAAATAGGAGGTTTCACAATTGTAACATTAATATGGTAATAATTTTATCGTTGCTGCGAAACGACTAAAATATGATTATGGCAATAAACGCGTCTGCAAACAATCCTCTCCCGTATGTTTTCCCTAAAAGCGATCAGGCTTACCATTTCCATTACCTTCAGCAATAACGGTTATATCGCCGAACTTCCTACTCAACATCCATTGCTGCATGCATATAAGACCGTGACAGCTACATAAAACAAACCAACCAATGTAACACAAACAAAGGAAAATTTTCAACAAAGAAAATGCAAGGGAGCGATGTAAATTATGGTTTAATTTGACAAATGGCGGGCGAATATAACGTAATGGTAAACAATTTATTAAATTTTGAATCCCCGAGCTTCAGGCGAGTAACAGAATGTGCCCGAGGTGGGCAGTAATGGCTTCCTACTTCCATCAATGTCTCGGAGCCACCGCAATAGGTATTTCGTCCAAGTTTCAAGGTTACTTGATTATTCCCTAATTGCTAGACATTTCGCCACAATTTGTGGATAACAATTTGCCAAGTATTTAGTTACTCTGCTTCTCTTAATTTGGTGAGTTTCTGTCGGTTTTGGATAACGGGATGATTTCTCAGAATGTTTCCTTTTTGTGATTAGAGATTGTTGAAGTCTCTCAAGAAGTTAGCTTGGGCTTTTGATTTTATAGCTTTTTATCTTTACAACATCTCTTCGAATGGAAAAGTAATTTTGTATCAATTTTGCTAAGGTACCATACTATGATAAACAGTAGGTTTAATGACCATGGAAACATCTAATATTTTCACGAGCATTTTCCTTAACTATAAGCAAACATTCTCAACCAGAAAAACATTTAAATATACTTACTGAAACACCAAACGGAAACGTCTGAAATCCATCTAGGTCAGAATGCAATTACTGGAGCTTATCACTTAGCTGCTAAAGCCAGTGATCTCGTAGTTTTGAAGATAGCTGCTCTCGGAGAAATTCTCGAGAAACTTCTCATCCCTTTGTATTCGGAGACAAAGGGGTGAACAGAAGTCTGGAAACTATTATGTTCGCCAGGCAAGCACCACAACTGACTTTATGCGGGACATTTTGTAGTGGTCGCAAGCACGAGGGCTGAGCGTGAGGTCTTGCGTTCGATTCCCAGGTAGGGCAAAATGTTATTGGGTTTTTTCACCGGAGAGATTTGTCAGTACGGAGTGTAGGTGGTAGCTCGGTTGTGGACAATACACTCGCCTTATACTACATAAACTTAAACACTGTTACGTTTCTGTCACCCCCAAACTTAATTGAATGAAACAGAACGGTGTTTTAAACGCGTTTAACGCTAAGCATTCAATGGTTTGTGGAACAAGCTGGCCTTAGACCTAAAACTCCTACTCAATTAGCACAACCCTTTAATGACATAAACACCACCTTTTACCCACTCATAATATTAAAATGACTCGCGTTATACGTTACGTTGAAAAGCAATTTGAGCAGCTAACTTATTTAGCAGGAGGGAGATCATTACTCGGAGGGCCAGAGGGCCAGAGGGCCAGAGGGCCAGAGGGCTGGCCTCTCATATTCCTATTCATGAATGACATTCCCCGCTTAATAACTACGCCCTTCAAAATGGACGGCGTGCCTTTAATTACTCTGGATGTAGTTACAGAACTGTTGGCTGCGTGGGACGAGGTTCTGTTGATTTCAAATGCTTTTAGTATTCATTTTATTTTTATTGAAATGCCGCCCACGCCGAGTTGTAAGAGAAGCGCTGGAAAAGCTTCTGTCGATATTAAAAGTACATTCGCAGCTTTTGAGAGCCGCTGAGTATAAATTTTCCACACACAAATGGCAATATTCTAATATGTATATAAGATACTAGAAACTAAGGGTGTTTGGAACCTGTACGTCCTATAGTAACCCACCATAGACTGATCCAACAGTAAACGCATACACTGTATCAGTTTTAAGAAATACCATTTTTTAGGTATAATACGTTTAATACTTAATTCGTTTCGTTTCTTTTCAAGAATTAATATTGGCTATTCTTATTGAGCCCCAGTTTTTAACCCATAACTCCGTTAATGGATATTGCCTAACATGGCTTCCTCAATAGATTGGTACGACGAAGGATCTTACAGGGATTGCCCATAATCAAACGAAATTGAAAGTAATGATGTAAGATATTAAAGTTTCCAACGCAAGTCATCCAACTTTACCGCGCCCTATATCTCCCCTTCTTCTATTGGGTTCCTTAGTAAAACTTTTAGCACAGATACATTCGCGGAACAAAAAAAATAAATTATTGTTGTATTCAACCATTTAAATGAATTCCAAACATAAAACACATTTCACTGAAATATTTCTTGATATATTTTTTTATTGTCTTGTCTTGTTATTTCACCAATTTTCCAATAATTTCTTAACCCCATCTTGACCGGTCACAAGCAATGCATCCTATTTTCTTCCAACTTCAGTACCTTTAAGATGCAACCTAACATTTAAGAGGGTCACTTCAAAGAGCCCTAACTGGCAACAAATAAAACAGCTATTTCAAAAGAAAAAAAAGTATTTTCCAATTTCTTAAGGGTTTCTGTGTGATCTAAGTTTCTTTTAGCTGATGTATGAGAAATTAAATAATAACGAAGTATTTCTAATCTCAAGAACCTGTGTAAATGGGATCAATAATTAACGTATTGCTGCTTATTGCCATTTTGTTAATTACAGGCGAGTTAATCTTTTGAAGACGAGTTTTGAATAACGTATTGTTATACACCGACAAAAGCTTTTAAAGTGATTGCGAAGTGATGACTGTCGTTTAAATAACGTTTTGAAAAAGCAGCCTTTGTTCTCAATATTTATTTTACCCTTTGAATGTTTTATACAATATATAAACAACATTTCCTACTATACGTAATGTAAAAAAAAGTCAACCTAATTATAAATTCTAAGAATTCTATTAAAAACTGTAAGAATAAAAAAAAAACAAGATAACCATGAAAATGTTCAATAAACACCAAAGGTCCATTCCATCAAAAAGTCTAAACAAAGCTTGAAAGAAAAAAAAGAAAAAATCCTCCCATTAAATAGAATGTCATCTCCATAGAGACGGGCCCGCGCGCCGCGCGCCGCGCGTCGGGCGCCGCGCCGCGCCGCTCCGGGCGTGTCGCTAAGAGACCGCCGTTTTCTCCGTCTTGCCCTTTATCAATCGGTACGTTTCCTCCCTTTTATTTTAACGAGAAACACTTGAGATGTTTCCCAAAGCGTCGCTCGATGGATATTTATTTATCGATTTACAAATAAACGAGGTTTCTTCGTTGATGTGTTATTTTTAGATATCATTGAGTGGTTTTGTGAGTGCTTATTTTGATTATGCTTGCTTTAAGTGAAAAGTGTGGCGGGTATACTTTGTGAAAAGGTTGTACAAAGTCACCAAGATGTTTTAATGTAGGATTACTTACTGTTTTTTTTTCTTATTTCCTGACAGAAATTTCAGGGATACATGTATAAGACCAGGAAATAAAGCCTAAGGTCTCCTGATCCAACATTAGCAACTGGAAGAAGCGTCTTACACTAGGAAGACCCTAATTGTTATTAGTATGTATTTTTAGGTTAAGGTATTTATCTATGGGCCTTTATCACCTGAAATAAATGGTTTATTATTATTATTAATGGTCTCCCCAGAGCCACATTTTTTAAAACCTACCATTAACAAAAAACACTACGCACATATGTACAAAAACTACAAAATAACAGCAAAAACAAGCGAGATTCAAGGCATCCACAGTACTAGCCCGGTTAAGCAGAAGCCAGTCTCTCTAGACTGAACTGCAAGATGCTATACAAAAAGAAAAAAAAACAAGCAACAACACATTTATTTCGACACCGCCCTTCAAAATCCAAGATGGCGTCGTTATAACAAACACGGGCTCAGTACAATCTCCTCACAAGCAGTGTTGATGAATAAATACATGTTCTTTCATGTCGCTTCCTCGTACCAAGGATAAACGACTATTTATTATGGAACAGCGTCATCAAAGGTGGGTCAGCTTCTAAACAAATTGAACTATCTGGAGAGGTACCGGATTTGTAATGCTGGAGAAGAAGTTTTAGGAGTCGGTCACCTACTCACAGTTCATCCGAATTCACAACAGGTCAAAAGTGTTAATTCTCAGCCTTATTCGAATAAATGGATTTAAATTTTTAGGATAGATGAAGCATGTGACAATGTGACACGGTCTCTTTCCAATGGCACCGTTTTTACCCGACTACGGCGAAGCCAAAAGGAAAAGTTATGATTTTGGCAATATAAGTTGTATTTACGTATGTTCCTTCGTAGCGCCTAAACTGTTCATCCGATTTTAATGAATAAGCTGTCAATCGATTCGTTATTATAGCCGTGGTAACATAGGCTACATTTTAACCGACTTCAACAATAGGAGGAATCGATTTTACCTTGTAAACTCCAAAATTAATTAGTGCGTGATTTTTCAGTAGTCGGGTACTTAGTTTAGTATACCACACAAATTCTTGTTAAGAATCTATAAATTCCATGGTTCACTTCAATTCTCGTATCGTTGGTAGATGTTCTGATATGATGATATAAGATGCTCAAGTGTTTATAAATGCCAAATTTCATAATTAATCCAGCGCGAATTTTCCACTCATTTCACAAAGAGCACTTCATAACATTGATCTCCTAATAAACACTCTCTTCAAAACACCCTCTTCGGTTTCCCATCCGCCCTTGCTCAATCCAAGCGTAGTTTCATCCTGTTATTTGTAATTTTATTTATTTCTGTCCGTTATTTATATCTTTCGCTCCATATCCTGGACGTGCTCTGCTCGTTTCTCGTTATCAAACGTTGGTGATGTCATATTTTTATTTACACTCACTCGGAGATGAAAGGCGTTTTCACCTGTTTGTGTAATACTGTGTGGTCGGCGGCAGTTTGAAATAGACATTGGTACGGTTCCACAGCGCGTTAGGTAGGTAAAAGAAACATGGACATGACCGTCCTTCATTTTTAAACACATTATAGCCCGTAATCACCGAAGGCAGCCCCCCCCCCCCGTCCCCGGTTAGGCAGAATTGTAGGTACCTTAGAGTACACCCACATTTCACCAGTTAAGTTTAAGCCCCGTGTAATAGGTAACTATTGCCATCAACCGGGCTCAAATCCAGGCACCAGGAAAAACCCAATAACACTTTGCCCGGCCCAGGAATCGAACCCAGGACCATCATCATAGTCAGCAGTCACGCTTGTGACCACCACACTACCACCTTTTTTGAAGTCGTTTGAAATCGAAGGTTAATAAGGATTGAACTGCTTATCTGGTACTTTTTGGTAGCAAACCAGTGGATAGGGTATCGAAATATGAAGAATGGAACAAATACTCAATACACAAACATCGAAGAATACTGCACGTAAAAGGTACTTTCAATACTGACTCTGTAAAAGTCACTCGATAGGACCCTAATCACAGCCTGCCAAAGTTTATTGGTCAGTCGTCAACAGATGGACCAAGTGACTTCGAATTTCCAGATTGTTTTAAAGTAAGATTACTCAAAATTTGGCAATGGAATAAGTAATCTTTCATAGATACTTGGCATAGAATAATACAAGTAAACAAACAACAACGTAGCAGTTATTATGTGATCATATTGATATGAGACAAGTGCTTTCTACATCGGTCGTGGGGAGAGTCGGGGAGCCATGTTGTATTACCTCGCTTTGTTTGCGGATTAGTGAGCACTGCATGACTTCTGAATGTAGATGACCTGTTTAGTCATAGGCACAGGCAGGATTTCATTCACTAAATTCTAAGTTGCGTTTCCGATTTTCGTAACCCATCAAACAGTGCATGGAACCGATGCAGTTTCTCGTCGGCTAGACTATACTAACTTGCATCTCCTATTTTAACCCCTTTTTTTTTTTTTTTTTTTTTTTCGTATGGGAAATCATCAAATGACTTCTCCCGCTCTGGGCGGAGCAGGAGGGAGTGTCAGACTTTTACTGACTAAAACCCATCCATGTTCCTTCATCGCCCTTTGTGTTCCGGGGCCACGGTATCTCTTTCGAACAGTCCCGCAACCCCGGCAGAATTTTAACCCCTTAAGGTCCGCTTGTGGCTTGCTGTGCCACGCCGCACTGCGGTGCCTGTGCGGCGGCTGGCAAGCCGGCCGATCACCGGGCTGGGAGCAAGGCCTGCGCCCCGCCCACCAAGGCCACCAGAGGCAAAGGAAGGCCCTCCGCCGCCACCGCCACCGTCGCCACCGCCGCAGCCGCAACTGCCGCTGCTGCCGTAGAGGGGCCCTCACAGGGGGCCAGGGAGGAGGAAGCGGTAATGGAGTGCCAATAACGGCCCCATTACGCTTCCTCCAAGCGAACATCAACCACTGCGCCTGCGCTCAGGATCTGTTGCTCCAGAGCATGGCGCAGTGGTCGATACACATCGCTGTGGTCGCTGAGCCGTATTTCGTCCAGCCCAGGGAAGACTGGGTGGCGGACCTTAGCGGCTCAGTGACCATAGTGTCGTCGGCCGCCGCCGGTACCCCGACCCTTGATGGTGTCAGGAGGGGTCAGCACGGTTCGGAGAGATCGTAGTGGTGGGAGTCTACTTCTCCCCGAGCCGAACTCTCGCCCAGTTCCACAACTCTCTCGCAGAGTTGAGTGTCGTCGTCGGGAACCATTCCCTCCCCGTGCTTGTCCTCGGGGACTTCAATGCCAAGAACTTGGCTTGGGGTTCTCGTTGCACAGATGTGCGGGGAAGGATGGTGGAGGACTGGGCTCTGGAGAAGGGCCTGGTCGTCCTTAATCGGGGTTCTGTCCCCACGTGCGTGCGGATGCGGGGTGAGTCGGTGGTGGACATTTCGTTCGCTAGCCCCGCTCTGTCGCCACGTGTCGTTGACTGGCGTGTCATGGAGGGGGTGGAGACCTATTCCGACCACCGGTATATCCGGTTCGACGTCTCCACCCAGACCTCAAGCGCGCCGGTCCAACAGGCCCCGAGTGGTCCGCGCTGGGCGCTGAAGCAGCTGGACCGGGAGCTTCTCCTGGAAGCCTCGATCGTGCAGGCCTGGGTGACATCACCAGACAGGCCTGCCGACATTAACAATGAGGCAGGGTGGTTCCAGGAGGCCATGTCCGACATATGTGACGTGGCAATGCCCCGAGTCCGGCCAGGAAGCGCCCGGCGTCAGGTGTACTGGTGGTCGCGAGAGCTGACGTCTCTGCGTGAAGCGTGCGTGGCTGCGCGGCACCTGTACGCCAGGCATCGCAGGCTCCGCATCCGCCCACCGGATGCGGCAGCCATTGAGGCGGAGCTATATGAGGGGTACAGAGCGGCGAAGACCGCCCTCCGCGAAGCTGTCCTGCGGGCCAGGGATCAGGCCCGCGAGGAATTGCTGGGGACTCTCGACAGAGATCCGTGGGGGCGCCCTTACAAGATGGTGCGGGATAAACTCCGCACCTGGGCCCCCCCACTGACGCAGAGTCTCCGGCCTGAGCTTGTGGAGGACTGGAAGCGGATCACCAGGACGACGACGACGACACTCCGGTAGTGACTGGGGTAGACCTGAGAGTGGCGGTACGCAGGCTCAGTGCCAAAAATACCGCCCCAGGACCCGACGGCTTGCCTGGCAAAGCCTGGGTCCTGGCCTCGGAGGCTCTCGGGCCCCGACTGGAGGGGCTCCTAAGCGCATGCTTGGAGAGAGGCCAGTTCCCGCTTCGTTGGAAGACGGGGAAGCTGGTCCTCATTCGGAAGCCGGGGCGCCCTGCGGACTCTCCGTCCGCATACCGGCCCATAGTGTTGCTCGACGAGGTGGGCAAGCTCTTTGAAAGAGTCATTGCAAACCGCCTCGCCGAGCACCTTGCGGGGACGGGGCCGGATCTTGCGGAACACCAGTTTGGTTTCCGCAAGGGGCGCTCTACGGTGGACGCCATCATGCGCGTGAGAGCCTTCACGACGGGGGATGCAGTGTCCCGGGGGGGGGTTGTCTTGGCGGTGTCTCTTGACATCGCCAACGCCTTCAACTCCATGCCCTGGAGCTGCATTAGGGAGGCACTACGGTATCACCGGGTGCCGACCTACCTTCGTCGTGTGGTCGGGGACTACCTAACGGATAGAGCCGTTATCTACCCCGGTCGCAGCGGAGAATGGAACCGGCGAGAGATGTCGTGCGGTGTTCCACAGGGATCGGTCCTAGGGCCTTCCTTGTGGAACATCGGGTACGACTGGGTGCTGCGCGCCGACCTCCCTAGCGGCGTCAGCGTGGTCTGCTATGCAGACGACACGCTGGTGCTGGCACAAGGGGGGTCGCACGAGGCGGCGGCCGAAATAATGACACGCGGGGTTGCGATAGTCGTCGAGAGGATCCGGCAACTGGGTCTCGAGGTGGCATTGCACAAGTCCGAGGCCATGTGTTTTCATGGGCCTCGGAATGCGCCACCTCCGGGATCCTCACTGACGGTAGGAGGGGTATCCGTCGGCGTCGAGTCGACGCTGAAGTACCTGGGACTCGTCCTCGACAGCCGATGGAACTTCGTGGAGCATTTCCGACGTTTGGCCCCCAAACTGGAACGGACCGGGGCTGCCTTCAGGCGGCTCCTGCCCAAACTTGGGGGGCCAAACGCCTCCTGCCGGAGGCTCTACGCGGGAGTCGTGCGGTCCATGGCCCTTTACGGGGCCCCGGTGTGGGCGCGTTCCTTGAGGCTGCGTGCAGCCCACTACCTGAACGCGCCCCAAAAGGTGGTAGCCGTAAGGCTGGCCCGTGGGTACCGCACGATCTCCCGTGAGGCGGCGTGCCTCCTTGCCGGATTGCCACCATGGGATCTGGAGGCGATAGTCCTCGCGCGCCTACATGAATGGCGCGCGGAGGTGCTACGCCGGGGGGAAACTCCGCTGCCGCGACAAATTGTCGCTCAGCGGACAGACTTCCGGCGGGATCTCATGGCGACATGGAGAGAGCGACTGTCGCAACCCCGTGCAGGGCACGCCACAATAGTGGCGGTAAGTCCCCTCTTTGAGGAGTGGCTTGAGAGACGCCACGGCGTCCTCACCTTCCGCCTGACGCAGGTCCTCACCGGACACGGTGTTTTCGGGAGGTTCCTGCACCGAATCGGGCGGGAGGAAACGCCCGGGTGTTTCCACTGCGAGGATCGACCGGAGGACACGGTGGAGCACACGGTGGAGGTGTGCCCCGCGTGGGCGGAGCACCGCCGTGTCCTCGAAGCGGCGATTGGCGGCGGCGACCTCTCGCGTCCGGCCCTGGTGCAAGCCATGGTCCGGAGCGAGACGGAATGGGACGCCGTCACCTCCTTCTGCGAAGCAGTAATGCTAGAGAAGGAGGTGGCGGAACGTGAGAGGGAGAGAACCTCACAGCGTCCCGGCCGCCGCGGGAGACGCCCCGGGCGTCGGGGGCCACCACGTGGCCCCCGGCCACCGTAGGCGCGGGCCTGTGGACGATGGGCTATGGGCTAGCTCGCCGTCCGTCCGTCTCATGACGACAGGCCGTGTCGACGGCGCGTTCGTGTTCCACGCGCGCCTCAAAGAGAGTCAGCAAAAAGGAAGGGGTCCGAAAGGACCGATGCCTGCCGGGGTTGCGGGACTATTCGAAATAGATACCGTGGCCCCGGAACACAAAGGGCGATGAAGGAACATGGGTTTTAGTCAGTAAAAGTCTGACACTCCCTCCTGCTCCGCCCAGAGCGGGAGAAGTCATTTGATGATTTCCCATCCGAAAAAAAAAAAAAAAAAAAAAAAAAAAAAGGTCCGCTTTTACCAAAACGTTGAGTTAAATAAATAACTCGAGGTTTACTAACTCAGTGTTAATGTTTTAAATTTTTAACTCACAGTGTATATTGCACCAGTAAACATTAACCCAGAGTCAACTAACTCGACTCTTGTCATGTTAATTTGTCATGTTCATTCATTCTTTTTACATCTGGCAAAATATGGTAGATCGAATGCTGAATGAATTAAGTATACTGCTCTCTCTTGCTCCACAGTACTTTGAATAAGTATATTCCTTTATCTCAGATTAGAAATGACACGTGGTTCTTTGTCGCTTTATATTAACTGTTGTGACGCGTGACGCCGGTGACGCGTGTTGCATTTGCATTGTCGTTTAAAGTGGCTATTATTTTGTGAAAATAAATTAGGCGAACGCAGAAGACCTACAGACTTTTTTTGGAAAAGAAACCTCGGGTACGCGGCCCTGATTTCACACATAACAACAATTTGCTACTGTGCGATGTAGTAGAAAAATATAAACACATAATAGAGAACAGTTTCTTCTTGTAAACGAAATTTTCTATGAAAATCTTTGTCTCTTTGTAAGTAAAAATGATCAGTCCGTTCTGCAATTCTTCTGTTATAAAAGTCTGAACTAATGTATTCGATGATCTCTTCATCATCATCAGACAACAACCAATCATTTATCATTTTCAGGACAAAATAAAACCGCTATGAAACAAACACAAGACACAACCAGAGCGTACCTAACCTAAAATATCTCTATTTTGACATTACTAACCCAGAGTTAGTAGATTTAACCCTTCCACATCAGTGGGTTAAAAATTTAAATAATTATCTCATGGTTAACCCCTAACTCTTGATGGTGCAACACATAATTAGAATTTAACTCCAAAGTAGCATTTACCTCTGAGTTAACCGTGCTAACCTAGCCTGGCGCAAGTGGGCCTAAATGGTATAAATTTTCACAATAGGCGTGACGACAAAAAAAATCTAATTAGTCCAGCAAAAATATTGAACTCGTGTTTTTTTCTTTTGTTACGTAAAACAAGGTTGACGAAAATATGACGCTTTTAAAATTCTCAATACGTCACCCCTTGGTATAATTTTTAGCTAGTTCTGACGTCACGAGCCCCCCCCCCCCCCCACTCCCGAGTTTTGATGCGTTTTATCTTTGTCAATATTCATTGATTTACAAAAATATACTTTTATTCAGGACAGGGAAAGGATAATATTTGGATATAAGTCACTTCTTACAAAATCCACATCCAAAATAGATGGAGCATCAGATTCAGTAAATCTACATAGAAATAACCCATCAACAAGGATCGATCGACACCATGAACCCCTGAATCATGTTGATTCGCATTCGTACGCCATACGCCATGCATACGCCGACATATTGAAAGTCGGGTTCTATCAGATTTCTCGCTCCCAGTAATGCCTTCCATTCCAACGGCGCACATTTCACAAATATCTGGAAGAGCGACGGTTTTCAGCCGACAATGACAAATGTATGAGGTAACCACACGTACGGGCTTACGGAAGCGTGTGGTGTCTTTCAGGGATTCTAAAATGTTAGGATTTGGGACGTGGACCGCAAGGACTCTTTACGTGAGTGAGGTGGGCTTTTAGAAGCATAAAGATAACAAATAACACTTTCTAAGGTTTCTTTCTTTATGTAAAAAAAATATCTTTAGGTACTATACAGCACCACTACTAACGTTAATGACTGACGAGGGTTTCATTTTCTAGAATTACTTATTCTTCAAAATTATATTCTAGTCCATCAGCCTGTACTTTGCTATTTACATAAATTCACAACTTATTGATAGATTTTCTTAGCTTTTCCCGTAAAATAGAAATAAATTTTCACCTAAGTCACCAGTCCGTCTCAAAAACCCGAAATATTTCAAAAGTTACTTAAGCCCGGGTCCTCTATAATCCTCGTCGTGTTGGTCCCCTAGTCAGGTGTGTATGATGACGTCACGTGCGGTCCACCATCAAGCGCGGACGTGACGTCATAGGCCGCGCCGGCATATCGTTTGAAGGGTAAGTTGATGTACTGCGCAACAACGCGAGCTGTTCAGGGATTTGGGAGTTCAAGAGGCTGTGTAGTTTTGTTTTTTAATGGGTTAGTGAATAGGTTATGGCTTTTGAGACTAGATTTTATATACTTTTTTTGTAAGTACGGAAAGATATACAGAATCTAAAATGGATGTGCTGGCCTGGCTGTTTCACAAACGTTGGGATACCTGATATCGTGTCCTGTGAGCCATGATGCTTTCACATTACAGTCTAACAGGGGTAGGTGCTCGCTATAATGTTAGCGTCAAACTCGTGGCTAGGTTCTGGGCCGACTCATAGATTACCATCGACACCCGGAGCAGAATAAGATCTGCTGGGTACCTGGGTACAACATAGTACCGAATCATTGTCCTTACTGAAAGATCGTTGCGTTGACGAGATTGTAAAATACTTAGCCATTTTTGTAGATTCTCCCACTGCTGGGCAAAGTTCTCCTCATAACCTTCTACTCTTATTTTTTACTAGCTTATCGCTTCGCTTCGCCCACGTGGAGTTCGGGAATTGAGTATTATACTAGATTTTATTTTGTCATAAATGTAAATATCATAAGAATAAGAGATAAGATGATAAAAGGTGATAGGTTTTATAACTAACTATTTTTAGTTTTTGTTGACTGACATGTCGACCATTTTTTTTTAATCTTTGTGATGTGTGAAAGCGATTATTCCAATCGATTTTTTTTTTGTAAATTTTGATTAACTCGAGTAATTATATTAGGGAATTTAAAAATTGACGATGTAAATAAAAATAATTTTGTTTTAAGCGTAAAAACAATGCATATTTATTACAATATTCTTTTAAGCTTTTTTAAACGTAATCTTATTTTTGTACATTGTAGGTACTAAAACCAACCCAACAATAAACAGCACAAACTGATCTATGGCAAAATTTGCGCCGATTTTGTCCAAATCAAAATTTAAATGAGGAATGCACTCGCTGTGAACATTACATTGTATTTAAATTTACTATTTTTTTCTATTGGTTAGATGGATATAGTGCGCCAAGGATCTTGGTAGGTATGGTAAAAATCTGTTGAGGTTTTAGAGTTGATAATATGTATTTATCTTTAGTGGATCAATCAAAACTTGGTAGGCATCTACCAAGATCCTTGGCGCAATATACCAAACCTTCAGTTATAACAAAACAAAATTTATAGTAAATAAAAATACTCAATGTGAATTGCGAGCGCATTCCTAATTTAAATTAAACTAATAAAACTATTAAACCTAATTTAAACTATTAAAACGACGCGAATTTAGCCGTAGCCGCAAGAATTTTGTTTTTTTTTTTATATTAGGGATTTCTGTACTTATTTCATATTATATAGATTATTGGGTATAATCTCCTTCTCTTGAAATCAACCAAAAGCATCGTATAATTACTAAATTTAATTATTAAAAATTATAGTATAAAATAATTATTTGAAATTATACGAGTACGGTACCAAGGAGTTTTCAGTATTCAGTATCAACTCTTTTTTTCCAGACTTGATTTCATTGCGAGTATCGATTAGGCTGAATTCAATTTTTTATCGTGATGACGAAACTTGTTTAAAGTTTTATTAGCAAACGAGAAGCTTTTTATGTAAAATATTTCCAGTGCATATGAGTTACCTATTTTTTGTAGATATTAACTCCAAACTTATCGTATGAAACAGCTGCCGTGACATATTTTTCATTATAAAATCGAATGCTGAAAGTTTACGAAAATTCACAATGTATTGTATAGCAATTCCTTTGTACATTGTGACGTGGCCAACATGGCGACCGATTTTGGCGTGTTTCTAGTCACGTGACTCATTTCAAAATTTTTATACATTTTAAATTGTCAATATTAATTAAAAAAAGAATTTAGAGTTTTTCGTTTCTATTTTTAATAAAAAGGAAAAGGAAAGGAAGGATAAGGATTTAAATTACATTTTAAAAAAAATGTGTTTTTTTTTTTTAACAAGTCAGTTGCCCACGGGATTGTACTTCCGTGATAAAAAAAGTCTATGTGCTATTCCAGATTCAATATTATCTCTGTGCCTTTCATCCAGAACCGTTCTGGCGTCCTGGCGTGATTGAGTAACAAACATGACATGTTTGTTACTCAATCACTCAATCAATCAAAGTTTGGATGAATACATTGTATTCATCCAACCTAATCCTACTAGACACAGATATGGCGCCGTCTAGAGATCAATCTTATAAATAACTAACAAGTTACCTGGAACTTTTTACTTCTCAGACATAATATTGAACGAGCGCCGCTACTTGTATAAATAGTACAGAACTAGACGGTCCAGGTCGTCCGGCAGCCATTTTTTCCATAAAACCCCGTTAGTCCATGGTGTCCGTTATGTATGGAACTCATAAGTTCTTCCAGGAGCAGGCTGGAGGAATAGTCTAAGAGGTGAAGCGAACATTTGTACTCCGATGTTGTAACTCGTCTGGGTATATAGGGTAAAAGTGAAGTTTGTTGTTTTAATCAACCTCCAATATTAAACAAATGTTTTGTATGTTTTTACTATACGGTACTTAGGTACATGCAGATTGGTGAATCTGCAGCTAACTAGATTATTTCTATGCTGGGTGTTTGACGGTACAGGTAACAACAAGTTCTCTTGTCTTTTTACATTACATTCAACAGGTATGTTAAAACGTATGTACTCTTTGTAAGGTACATTTAAACTCCAATTGCCTTATTTTCACCATAGAAATCAATCTCCTGACTGTTTTTGGCCATTGCGGCTAATCTCAGCGGAGTATGCAAGTGTGTCACAGTGCAAACACAGGCGCACTATTCCTTCACTCCCATTAGTCCGGTGGTCCATAAAGTGCCAGCGCATCAAAGCCAGACAAACATATGTTCCTAATCCACCCAACAACACTAAAGCACTGCCTCCCCGAATCTCCCTTTTAGTTTAGGTACACAAAGATTTTCACAATCATTTTTTTTTTAACATCTTTGTGTAAACTGTTCTGCCTGCATCCGGTACTGCGGTAGCGAGCTCCCCGTCTAGAATCCATAATTGAGCCAGCAAGGCGATCGGTATCGCGGCCGGGATACTGCTGCCTTCACGATGAGAGCACGTTCGCTTCGCACTGACACACGGTAATCTATAGGACTTAAGGGTTTATTGGTGACGAAGAAAATGGTGAAAAAGTAAACGGTTTTCTTTAAGAAAGATCTGCATAAACAGGAATTAGATACGTTTTGAAATTGAGGAGCATTAGAAAACCTCCATTCAAACAGTTGATGCAATGCATTTATTATTGCAAAGGTTTTCGAAAGGATGAACTTAAAATTAAAACAATAAAATAATATTTTTCCGTTACCGTGGTCTTGTTAACGAAATCCCGTATGAAAAATCCGTTTCAAAGGACAAAGAAACTGCAAAGCTTACAGTAGTATTTAAGTAGTTTATTTACCAAGGTCATTTTTTTATGCTAAAAAACTGCCGTAACGTAACACAATGGAAACCTACTGAATACATACCCGCAAGCGTTTTCCTAAAAGTCGTTGCAATTACTACACAACCAATTATCTATGAACGTGCTACCGATTTATATACTTACCTGTGCCTCTGCCCGCCCCGCGGCCCGAGCGAGCGATGTGCTTCCTGATAGCGAGCCAATGATAATTACTTTTGTAAACGGCTCGTTTCAAATTAACAGTATTGATTGCTTGAAATGTGCTCGTTTTATAAACAAACTAGTATTGGCATTGTGCGCGAGCTGCGCGCAGCTCGCGGGTTTCGTGTTTTTGAGAAGTATTTCTTACCCTTATAAAATTTTGAGAATCCATAGGAATCCTTAAATGAATTGGAAAATCCGTTAAAACACAAAAAAAAAAAAAAAATTACCCTAAAGTTTGCTTGTCGTCGCCCCTGAGTTACGCTTCACCCACTCAACCGCTCCGCTCAGGACCTACCTACCACCAGACAGGTTTCGACGCCTACTATAATATTTGTTCAAACACCTAATGGCTATCTGTAACCGTTATGAAGTTACAGCCCTTTCAATTTTAGGGGAGGTTGGGGAGGGGAGGGGCGGATATTTAAATTTCAGCACCCCTCAATAGTTTTAGGTAAAAATCAAACGATGTTTCAGTAGTAAAAAAGGGGTAAAGGGGGGGGGCGTGAAGAGGGGGAGAGGGAGAGTTTTGAAAAATTATTTTGACTAACGCATTGCCACTTTATATGAATCTGAAAAAAAAATGGACCTAGTTTCTTAACTTCCAAGATCCGCCTAAAGGCGGGCGAGAAGAGGGACAAAAAGGGCAACTTTGAAAACTGGTTTTTACTTTTCTGAGCCTCCTCTACACGAATCCTTAAAAAAAAACAAAATACGGGTCTCTTAGTTTCCGAGATACGATAAGGAGGGGGAGGAAGGGGGGCGAAAAGGGGAGGTTTGGCACTTTTTCCCTACTCGCGAGAGTTACGTGTTTACGAATCTGTCAAAATATACCCCCCTCCCCATCAGTGAGTCAGTCAGTGGTAATCGAGCTTTATATTATAGAATAATATAATAATAATTATAATAATAAAATAAAGTGGTCTTTAAAAGCCATTCCACGAATGAGAATAGTATCTGTCGTAGCGACTTTGAGAGTGTGTAAAGAGGATTGGTAGCAACTTCCATGTTCCATCTGCCCCCAATAACAACAATAATAACTTTGATTAAAAAACGTGTTTCAGAAAGTATCGTCCTGGCTGCTTAGGACAAGATGCGGTCGGTCACCGTCCGTTTCTAAGCGTTTTGATTACGACTATGTTTCTTTGAATGTTCCATTGGGGAGCTGAACAAAAAGTTACACACTGATATATTGATAATTGTCGTAATAACGCAAGAAAACTATCATCATCAGCTGCCAAGCCTATCCAACCTAAGGCTGCGATTGACTTCCAGAGTACCTAGCGAGCAAAGTAAGAAGATGTAAAACGTAGGTAGTGTTATTATTATAAAACGTCGGTTTCGCCACCTCCGGCGCGTTCGGTAGCTGCCCCTGAAGCCCTGACATGTGCACCCGTGTGTGTGAACCTGTATTAGTAACAGTCTGGTACCCCATGGCCATGGCCGGTGGCTATGAGCACTTCGAACACAACTTGCACATGGCTTTGCGGTAGACAGACATAGATACAAGACTTCGTTGTACACGATCTTTGTAGGTACTTGCTCCTTTAGTTTATGTTCACTGCTTTCACAAGACTGTCGTTCTTTCAGGTGTGAAGTTAAAGTTTATTTATTACTAGCTGTTGCCCGCGGCTTCGCCCGCGTAAAGTTCGGTAACCGTCCCACTGGATCATATTAAAGGCATAGTGTCCTACGTGTTAATCCAGGTTATGAACTATCTATGTGCCAAATTTCATAATCATCACAATCACCATTACCATCACAAGCACCATCACAATCACAATCACCATCATCGTTATCACAATCATCATTATCGTTATCACAATCACAATCACCATCATCGTTATCACAATCATCATTATCGTTATCACAATCATCATTATCATTATCACGATCACCATCACTGTCACAATCACAATCACAATCACTATCACAATCACCATCACTATCACCATTACAATAACCATCACCATCGCTATCACCATCACAATCACCGTCACTATCACTATCACAATCACCATCACCATCATCATCACCGTCACATCACCATAACAATCAAAATCACCATCATCTTTATCACAATCACCATCATCGTTATCACAATTACCATTTATCACTATCACCATTACAATAAGCATCATCATCGCCATCACCATCACAATCACCGTCACTATCACTATCACCATCACCATCACAATCACCACCACTATCACAATCACTATCACGATCACCATATTACCACAATCATTTTCACAATCATTATCACAATCACCATCACTATCACCATCACCGTCGTTATCACAATCACCAACTCAATCACCATCACAATCACCATCACAATCACAATCACCATCAAGATCACCATTACTATCACAATCACTATCACCATCACAATCACCATCACTGCTATCATAATCATCATCATTAGTATCACAATCATCATCATCGTTATCACAATCATCATCATCGTTGTCACAATCCTCATCATCATTATCACAATCATTTTCATCGTAATCACAATGATCATCATCGTAATCACAATCATTTTTATCGTAATCACAATCATCATCATCGCAATCACAATCATTATCATCGTAATCACAATCATCACCATCATCATCATTATCATAATCACCATCATCGTTATCACAATCATCACAATAAATCAACAATAACCCTGTATAGAAGTCGAATCCACCATCTTCTGGATCTCAAAATAAATGCCATTTTCGTAATCTGCACCCCTGATAATCTTGGTAACGACACCCATATTGATTTTTAGACATTTCAACCCCATCGCACCCCAACAGGGAATGAAGGTGTTACAGGTCCGCCACATTAAATCTTAAAATCGTTGTTTTTGTAATACACCCGACCCGATACAAACAATACCGATGTTTATTTTCAGACTTTGTTATCCAATTTCCCCATTTAGGGGTTAAATTCTGAAAAAACCTGAAACAAAGTCAAACTCAAACTCAAACTCAAAGCATTTATTTCAATTAGACCATTACGGCACTTTTGAATGTCAAAATTACAAATAAAAAACAAAGCTACAGTCCCAGTCACAAGGCATAATAACTTGAGAAAGTACTGTAGTTGCCTATTCCCTAGCGTAGATCTCTATGGAGAAGAACGGGCAAGAAACTCCATGGACACTCTTTTGAATCAAAATATTGTTACAAAATCTTGGTTACATCATTAATTTTGAAATTATACATATAATATGTGAGAACGATGTAGAAAGACGTGCACATTAAGAGCGTCCAGAGTAGAAAAAGACAACAATTTAACAACAAACGAATTAAAATGAACCCTGGCAGCCAAGAGATGACCAATCTCAACTGACAGCGCCCGCTCACGAACGTAACGCGCGCATCGGCGCCATTCAACTCAACCATATTGAAGGGAATTAAATGACGCGACACACCCGCCACCATCAGCGAGACATTTGAGTGAGCATGACATTCTCTCAGCCACCAAGACATATTCAAGTCAATGAAAGATAACTAAATGTAAATGATGGCTGAACAATACAAAGTACTCACACATGTGCTATACAATTATATAATACTAAGAACTGGAATCTACACAATGCAAGTAGGTATATTTTTACAATCTTCTGCCGCTTCCACAATACATCAACATGGGAATCAATTCTTCTTCTTCTTCTTTGCGTGTCGATAGACTCAAATAATGCCCGACCAGTACAATCAATTTAGTTTGCCCCTATAGTTGTGGAGCAGGACCAGCATTTAGCCAAGCATTTTTATCATCAATGTAATCCCCCAACTTATAATATGCTTGCCTACATAGTGTGCGTTTTATACAGGATTTAAATTTCGTCTCGTTCAGTTGAAGAATGTGGGGAGGTATTTTATTGTAACATTTCAAACAGTACCCCATGAAAGATGAATCTACTTTAGCAAGCCTGAAACCTGGCTGAACTAGTTGGTCCCTATTTCTAGTGTTATAGTGGTGTCTGTCACCTCTTCTACTGAAAAAATGCCGATTTTTCATAACGTACATGATGTTTTCATAGATGTATTGACAAGGTACTGTCATGATATTAATTTCCTTAAACAGTTCTCTTAGAGAATCGCGTCTACGTAATTCATAAATAGCTCTGATGGCTCTTTTCTGCAGAATAAATAAATAAGGGCACGCCACGATAGTGGCGATAAGTCCCCTCTTTGAGGAGAGGCTGGAGAGACGCCACGGCCGCGGCGTCCTCACCTTCCGCCTGACGCAGGTCCTCACCGGACACGGTGTTTTCGGGAGGTTTCTGCACCGAATCGGGCGGGAGGAAACGCCCGGGTGTTTCCATTGCGAGGATCGACCGGAGGACACGGTGGAGCACACGGTGGAGGTGTGCCCCGCGTGGGCGGAGCACCGCCGTGTCCTCGAAGCGGCGATTGGCAGCGCGTCCGGCCCTGTTGCAAGCCATGGTCCGGAGCGAGACGGAATGGGACGCCGTCACCTCCTTCTGCGAAGCAATAATGCTAGAGAAGGAGGTGGCGGAACGTGAGAGGGAGAGAACCTCACAGCGTCCCGGCCGCCGCGGGAGACGCCCCGGGCGTCGGGGGCCAGCACGTGGCCCCCGGCCACCGTAGGCGCGGGCCTGTGGACGGTAGGCTATGGGCTAGCTCGCCGTCCGTCCGTCTCATGACGACAGGCCGTGTCGACGGCGCGTTCGTGTTCCACGCGCGCCTCAAAGAGAGTCAGCAATAGGAAGGGGTCCGCAAGGACCGATGCCTGCCGGGGTTGCGGGACTGTTCGAAAGAGATACCGTGACCCCGGAACACAAAGGGCGATGAAGGAACATGGATGGGTTTTAGTCAGTAAAAGTCTGACACTCCCTCCTGCTCCGCCCAGAGCGGGAGAAGTCATTTGATGATTTCCCATCCGAAAAAAAAAAAAAAAAAAAAAAAAAAGAAAGAATAAATAAATAACACAAATGTTAACTCATTTATCGATAGGAGTACTCCTGTGAAGTTTCGAATAAAACAGTCTTACCTAATCTTGTTTCCCCATATAAACTTTTGACTCCCGTTTCATCCCCTTAGGGGGTACATGTTGAAAAATCCTTTCTTATTGCACCCCTTAACCTCATAAGGAACGTATGTGCCAAATTTGGAATCTCTAGACTCAGCGGTTCGGGCTGTGCATTGATTTTTAGTCTTTGTCACCCCATTTCCCCCTCTTAGGGGTTGAATTCTGAAAAAACCTGAAACTCATTTCTACTCCTTTATCAATAGGAGTACTCCTGTGAAGTTTTTAATAAAATAGTCTAATTAATCTTGTTTCCCCATACAAACTTTAGAGCCCCGTTTCACCCTCTTAGGGGGTGACTTTTGAAAAACCCTTTCTTAGTGTACCCCTAGATCACTTTAGGAACATATGTGCCAAATTTGGGATCTCTAGACTCAGCGGTTTAGGCTGTGCATAGATTTTTAGACTTTGTCACCCCATTTCCCCCTTTTAGGGGTTGAATTCTGATAAACCCTGAAACCCGTTTCTATCAAAAGGAGCACTACTGTGAAGTTTCGAATAAAATAGTCTAACTAATCTTGTTTCCCCATACAAACTTTGGAGCCCCGTTTAACCCCCTTAGGGGGTGAATTTTGAAAAATCCTTTCTTAGTGCACCCCTAGACCACACAAGGAACCTACTTGCCAAATTTGGAATCTGTAGACCCAGCGGTTTGAGCTGTGCGTTGATAGATGAGTCAGTCAGTTTCTTCTTTTATATATTTAGATTTATTTAGTTAACACTTTAAGCACAAAGTACAGAGGCAGACAATTCTTGCCTATTTGTGGCTTGGAATTTCTTTGAAGAATAAGATCGGAAATGAATATAAAGTGGAGTCACCGACATAGCTTGCAAAGTAACCAAACTGAAATAGCAGTAGACTTGTCACGTTGAAGGACCGACGATCGAGCAAAGGAGCCTTGGACTGGAGGCCGCGTATCGCCAAACCGTGTGGGAGACCCTTCAGCTAGGTTGAGTACCGTGGGGGTGGTGGTGATAGTTTGGGGTGACCGGGACGGGCTGGACACGGAAAACGGATGACAGGGTGTTGTGGTGCAGCTTGGGAGAGGCCTATGTCCAGCACTAGACTGCAATAGACTGACTAGTTTGATAGTAAAGTCCTTCCCTACACAAGCACGATAACACCGATCACGAACAACCCACACACAAACAGAAACATTACACTGTATTTCCGATTACAATCAACCCGCGCAAACGGTCCATGCCTCACGGCGACGTCCAAACGGCACCGACAGATAAGCTATCTACTCACCAACCATCACAGCCGCAGAGACATGCGACAGAAATGACCCTACTTGTTCGCTTGATAAAACTAGGAGGAACATAAAAACAAATTGTTATAACTATTGTAGTGATAGCCCGAATGGGGAATCAGATGGCTATGAAATGTCATCGTGAGCTTATATTGTACACGAGATAGGGAAATACATAGAGGAGCACAACTTTCATACCGGAATCGTGCGTTATTTCAGTTAATGATAATTCTGTATGCAAGTATGGTCGACGGCGCGTTCGTGTTCCACGCGCGCCTCAAAGAGAGTCAGCAAAAGGAAGGGGTCCGCAAGGGCCGATGCCTTCCGGGGCTGCGGGACTATTCGAAAGAGATACCGTAGCCCCGGAACACAAAGGGCAATGAAGGAACATGGATGGGATTTAGTCTGTAAAAGTCTGACACTCCCTCCTGCTCCGCCCAGAGCGAGAGGAGTCATTTGATGATTTCCCATACGAAAAAATAATAAAAATAAATAGGGGATTTTCTGATTACTGCAAGCTTTAGATGTTGAATCTCTGGAACCATCAAACTGCTGGGGTTTAGTGAAACAAAAACGTTACTCTTTCGAGCTCTATTCGTACCTATTATTCATTGAACTATGGGGAAGCCATCTAGAGTCCTAGACTGTATGTATCAAATAATACTAATTTCGATGAAATAGAGACAACATCGCATCGTCAATCATTATTTATCATCCCTTCACTGCAATCATGCTTTATTTACACGTTGATTAATACTAGAACCCCTTCTCATGGCACGATTCTTACTAAACGATACCCTTGGGAAGCAACACTCAAATCATCAGCAACATAAACGATCCACCATCTAACTGGAACCCTCTGCTCAGCCTCAGCTGATCCTTCAAATCAACGAGCGTGAATTTCCCTAAAATTCCGTCCGTCCGACTGCCCTTCACGAAGACGGATGGCCCGCTTGTCCAGACACGAGTCGGACACCGAACCGTGATCAATAACGGACAACGGATACTGCCTACCCCTTTGTTGACAGTCTTCAAGTAATCATGTCTTTGTAGTTTAAAGGGCTGCTGTCATAAGGAGCTGAGGAACGGTATTTAATCGCAGATTTTGAAATTAATCAGAATACATTAATCAGGTTGTGTCCAAGCATTAGTTAAGGGCGACTGAAGGATTGACTGAAGAAGTGGTGACAGCCACTCGACACTCGCGGGTACGAGCCATTTCTCTTTGTTCTAAAACTATTATTATGTTTGCTTTGTTTAAACGGCAACGCCAGTTACCGTTACCAACATTATATATAAATGCAAAAATGTTATTATTTAAAAACAAGTCGCGAACCACTTACCGCTTAGCTTTCCGAATGAAAGAACTTTAACTAATGAATGAAATTTATTAGATTTTAAACTAAATTCACTAAATGTGAAATGAGTAAATAAGTCGTGATTTAATAGAAACAATAAAATTATTCAATTTTCGCAATTCATGCATTTTGCATAACCAATACGAGAATTGCAATTCACTTCCTTTTGACAGGCTCTCCAGGCGGGGTGTCCACCTTCTCCGATGTTATTTCGTACTGAGTTTCTAATCTGTAAACCAAATTAAGAAATTAGTTAAAATGGCTTATCAATCAAAGGGTCGCATTGTTTTGTCACAAATAGTCCGAAATTGTGGCAGTGAATATTTGACTATTGACCCTCGCATCATGACCCTGGCATCATCAGAAAGCTCCGACTTTATTACTCAACGACAATAAGGACTCAACCATTTGTTTCGCGTTAAAAGTAAGCGCATACTTTGGAAATACATTGGAATACTTAAGGGTACGATTACGGCACCTCGCGAACTTCGCTGCCACGACTACGCCTTGTCGCATGACTGACCGCTATCTTGAACAAAACTGGTCGTGCGACCCAACTCTCTTCCTGGTTTCGACCAAGAGTCGTGGTCATGGCTAAGTGCGCGAGGTGTCTAACAGTAGTCTCCACAATACAATGACTGGTGGATGCCGATCATTGTAGCCAAATCATCTTTCACCATCAGAGTCGAATGAAAATGAATGACACTTCTAGTCACACAGGCGGTGTCTTTATTTATTTTATTTATTTATTTATTTATGTACACACAAAATACTTTACAGGACAATATATTTACATAGAAGAGCACAAAGTCTTTGTTCTATCTCCGTATTTCTATGACCTGACCTGAACTCCAAATACGTCAATAGCTTGCACTATTCATAAATTCTTTTCAATTTTAAGTTGAAGCAGCAGGGCAATATTTAGCAGCCGATGACCCGAAGACGAAAAACCTTGAGCTTATTTTGAATTGCAAAGGAACTGATAGATTTTCGTAGTATTTATGGTTAAAATAGTTGCCAGGCATATGAGACAGGTACAAGTCTAGATTTTCATGATGAAAAAGCGACAGCGATATGCCTAGGTTTTATTCTGAATAAATTGTAAGAGATTTTGATATTTGAATAATGATGTTTTTTATTAAGAATCATCCGTAACAACATCCCACTTCGAAACGTGATCGTTGTAAAGCATATTCTCAGAAATAAATCAGGTAGATTTTCAAACAATTCAAGACAAATAACGGCCTTCTTATTCGTCTTGAAATACCTGAAAATCTCACACACATGACAATAATTATATTATTCTAATCTAAATACAGGTTCTCTATAGTTGTGAATTGGCCTGCTGAAAAGTATTAGTATTCTGAAAAGTATTTGTAATTCTAACGCGCCCTCTCAACTTCTAAAACAAGACTATTAAAGCGAATCCAACGATCAATATAATTATCTTAAGGTAAGTATAAGCGCCATTTTTTCAAGACAACTCTTTAATGCTTTAGGGGCTGTGGGCAAACGTATCTCTCAACTTGTAAATGGATTATTTTCACTCGAAACTTCATCACACATAAGCGGAGCCAGTAAGAAACAAAAGGCAACAGCTCCCGTCTATCTATTCTCCTGACTTCATTTCAATATGGGGTAGGTAGGTATCCACGTCTCCTACAAAAGTTAACGACCGCTAAATTCGAAGGTGATTCGTAGATGCCGCTGATAGGAATCCGCATGCATAATCCCCACATCTGCATATCTATGCGGCCATAAGGAAAATGCTTCAAACTACCCACATCGCTTATTCATGAAACTTGTATGTATAAATAAAGAGCTGAATGTTTCAGAGTTTTGTTAGGTTATATTTGGGTCCATGTGTTTTGAAAACTGGCGAGGAAGAATCATTGAAGATATCAATCAAGACAGATTCCATCCAAAATATATTTGTAAAAACTTTGCAAAGCTTCACGATCTTCACCGTAAAAGATATCCTTTTAGAAACTTATGATATTTATCGACTTTCCATTTAACAAATTGGATAGTTCTCCAATCAACAAAACTAACCTCCCCGGCGGGGAACCCCGGTCTCCAGCGTGACAGGCGGGGATACTCACCACTATACTACCGAGGATGACGATCACCACAAAATTCGTCGAAATCTACGATACATGAATATCTTTGACTTGTGTGTCATGGAGCTTTTGGTAACCATTGGTTGCCAATAGGAACACCCTTCATATGTTTTGTGAGGGGTGAATGGGGGCCTATGTGTTTTTAGATGCCGACGTTCTCACACAAAGAACATTTAAATTGGAAAGAAAATAACAATCAATCTGTATTTTTATTCGTTACCCCTCGAGAAATATTTCCTTACACGTTTTTTACACAAACTTGGTAAAAAGACTCAAAACAACCCATACAAATATTTGTTTTATGCGGGAATCGAACGGAAACTTTTTTGTAATCAGCTAAGTACATTAAAAGTAAACCAAGAAATCTCAGAACTGTTCAATACTACAATACTGAACTTATGAATAAAATCTAATTTCTTTCGATAACTTTTCCGTCCACACGACTACGTCGATGCCAGGTACTTTTCCGATAAAAACAATCTATATTTACTCAAAGTTAACCTTTAGTTGCCAAACAACAATAGGAGTGTCCCATCAGTGTCGAGTGTCTGACACAACAAGACACGGACACTTTGGACACTTTACAGACAGATGGAAAAGATCCACTTTAAATATGGGATGAAAACCGACATTTATAAATTGTTTAGCTTGAATAAATGGCTAAGTATAAGTATTATCTTTAGCAATTTAGTTCACAGGTAATACAAAACGTGAATAAGTATTTGAAAGTAAAAAAGTTAGGGCTTTACGGGGCTTAACTTATATTTGGCCAAAAAGACTCATTGATATTATAATAATCAATGTCCTCGTCAACGTGATTTTGGTCTCGACAACTTTGTGTCTTCAAGTATGTCAAACCATAATTTACTTTACACCAAACGGTTGTGTTTCAAAGCAGACCTACTGTCTTCCTTCTCCACGCTACTAATGATCAGTTAATCTAATAACCCCGACATTTAGGACACGGCGCAACAACGATGGGTGTGTCCAGACGCAGCGACCGTACGCCTGTTATTGTTCTTAGGAAACAAACATCAAGTAGGCTAATGGATAGTTAATCCAATAAAAAGCACATTTAGGAAAAGAGCTGACAGCGAGAAACTGTTTATAGGTGACGATACAACTGCGATACGACTACGATCCATCGAAATCTATACAATAACTAAATGCAAGCCTAAATTAAAACGTGCCGATAGGTTTTCAATATTAGACTCAGCGACATTTTTTAGAAAACGTCGACCTCGCCGAAACCCCATAACCAAAAAACTATTCGAGTTTGTAAAAGAATTACGTCAACTCGAGGAAGCTTTAAAAAAAGCTTTCTTTACATAAATGGTGTGGAAAATACGCTGAAAAACTGAAAGTTTTCCCTTAACAACAAGAAATATGGAGTACCTAATGCAAATATAACCATATAATATTTCCTTTTCTTTCATGTAAATATGTTAATTATTCAGGAATACAAAAGCACACCTGAATATTTGTGAAGAAAGAACATGACTCTACAACACGGTTGAACTTAATTAATTGTTTGTTAAAATAGTAACACGAAACCGAAATGTACAGCTTAGAGGTATTGAATTATAGATACATACATAAACAGTCAGTATGTATAACAGTTAGTTTGAATTCTAAAACTCCTTAAAAATGAGTCAACGATTAACTTTGACAATGATAGATTATTAATTTCAAGTGCTAAAGGAGAATGTAAGGATTGTGGCAGGTGGCGTTAAGGTTTCTGCCTACCCCCATAAAAAAAAAGCGTGAGTTACACTAACACAATGCCCTCAATCGATTCGTCAGTATCGTCAACTCTAAAGACCCTTGTAACCTAAAACCGTGCTATATTTATCTTAATTCCCTATTCCTTCCAGGGCCTACCTCCCCACACGTGCAAAACAAGAAAAGACCTTATCTCAACTGTTTAGAAGCTATATTTGTGCTGCAGGCAGTAGAGTAGGGTATGTGTTCACTAGAACTACTTGTAAGAGGGGCGCCGACATATTGCTAGTGACTCGTGTTTTGTCATGATCTTATTGACTTTAATGGCGAATTGTTTTGCTGGATAAGTGTGATTAAATATTAATGTGATTATATTCTACAAAAACAAAAGGTCTTGAATATTAAGATGGCTGGGACAGACTGGACTGGACTTAGGTCAGGCCAGCTGGGCATGTCCAGCAGTGGACTGTGATCGGCTGCGTTGATCGATAGATTGAATGTGATAATATGTGTTCTGAGAGCTACACACTTGAATAGGCAATTTATAATGAATTCTTGATACTTAAACCCAGCTCTACACACGCTTTACAAAGAACACAAAGAATTCCATACAATTATAATACAGTGATCTCCCACAGTTCAGGAGTTCAGTCCCCTGGCCCGTCTACACGACGGACAGACAGACAGAGGACCCACCGACCGATCATCATACAGTGAGCACCACTAATACCCCTCAAAATTCAACGAATCAAGTTACTAACATGAAAAAACATTCAAATATACATATTTTTGTTGTATAATTCCTGTCGTTTTATACTGGAGTCGAACCTGGGACCGCGAGGTGAGAGGCCGATCACCTATGGCATTGACTTCTTAAGGAAATCTTCTGGACAGTTTAAAATGGAGGGACATTAACATGGATGGGAAGGAAATATGGCTGACGTCACAGATATATGAATAGTGCTGTACATTCAGAGATCATTGTGCCGTGAGCATTATGAAACTAGGAATAAATATCTACCTACTAAGAACAAAGAAATGGATTTAAAACAAAAATACCTCTTCCAAAAAGGCATAACAAAGATTTCCTTTTTTTAAGGCTTCACTTTTCCAAAGTTTTCTTAGTAGGAGAGTTTTATAAAAAAATAACTTTTTTACATAGCAACACAACTACCCGCATAATGAATAAAAACAGTTTCTTCATCTTTGTTTTTCAGAATTGTGTCGGCTGAAGTACAAGTTGATGACAAAGTTTTTTTTTTATAAAGTAAACAACACTGTATAATGTGCAAATACACCAATTTAATACCATGGCAACATATGGTTCCCTTGGGGGCTGGAAAAAATTAGAACTCAAGGAGGCGGAAAAACAAATTATTTATAACATATCATCTTGTACATGTATAGCTTACACTTTCTCATATCGGGCGGAGCAGGGTTCCACCACAAAATTAAATCGTTAGAAAGACTCACACTACCGCGTCAAAAAATAATCACTTCTCTATTCCGTTGACAATTATATTTGTCACGACCACTCATACTGAAATTCGTAACCATCATTCCATGATATACGAGGTGACTCAACTCGGTCTAAACACGGAACAGAACCGTGCGGTGTGTGTGTGGAGCTGTGTCGCAAACTATGCTCCACCTTCTATCCTGCAGCCCAAGTGACCCCTGCGGTGCCACCGATGAAGTCGTGGAAGTGGTGAAGTTTTGGGCTACCAAGATGTTAATTCGTGCCAGTGACACTAAGAAAAACAACACTTTTTCACACGGCCTGAGTACGGTGATGGCACATCTATCGCTATAAATCTTCGGGTTCCACGAAATACTTACACCCCTTCCCGGGGGTGGTGAGCGCCGATTAAAGGGTTATTCCACGTGGATAGGCAGTATATAACGGTAACATAATTGTGCTGAGTTAAACTGATGGAACTTCATGGAAAAAATGAGCTTTAAATCTTTGAGAATGTTTAGCGAAAGCGAGAAAAGCTAAAGCCCCTACTGGAAAAAAGATATCGACATCATCAGATAATAAAGACCATAGAAACAACCCCATTACTGACGTGTCTCTAAAGAATATTCCTTACAAATCGACAATCAAAACCCTATATTGTCTCTACGACCACAAAACTAACAAGTACATTCTATGGACTACATCAATAGTGCACGTGTACTCAACAAACTTAGGCTTGCGACAGACACACGCGATTTACGACTCTATAGTCAATAATCTATAAAGTGGAATGGAGTTCCAGAAATAACCAAGATGGCAGCTATTCGGAAATTAGGGCAGGGAGTGAATAGCCTTCATTGTCGCGTCTTCCCCTTTTGATTAAAACGCGTTTGCAATCGTGGACGAGTGGGTCTCGAGGCATTGTGGGCTCTCGGATTGTCAGCGATAATTTAATAGACCCCATCCTCACAAATCTCACAATGTGTTACAAAACATCCCTTTGTGACGTTCCAGTGGGAACGACTCTGTCTCTCAAGTAATTGCTAAATTAAAATAAATGAATTGCGGCCGGTAAATGTGTATTACGTTTCCAGAATGCGATTAGATGACATGTACCTATGCCACAATTACAGTAATTTTATATTAACACAATTGTACACAGTTTAATGAACGATGTCATAGAGCTTTTTCGTTTTAATATTTATTTCATTCAATCGTTGACAGCAATGTTACGCAATACGCAATCGTTCGTAAAGAAGTGCCTGATACAATACAATACAATACAATGTCTTTATTTTTTCTCTTCACAAAGGTTCACATAGTTTTCTTAAATATAGTTGTAACAATGACTTCTTAACAAAATGCATAATTATATGTTCCTTTGTGAGAGACTGGCGTCCATACTAGGATACACTGTGTGGCGGATCCCCAGGCTCTCACCTCGAATTAAATGTAATTTAGATAAAAATAATACCTAATAGCTAATTTGAATACATAGATAAATGATTTATTGCAGAAGGGAAAAAGGCAGACTAACTCAATTAACCCAAACAAATTAAAATTAGATATGGTGTAGTGTAATAGGTGTGAAGTAAAGTGTCCTGTGAAGTGTGCAGGTGAAGTGAGTAGGTGATGTGTGCAAGTGAAGTGTGTGAGGAGAAGTAGGATGAGTGTGGGCGTAAATTTGTCGGGTGATGCAGTCGTGAACTAGAAAATGATAAACAAATATTACAAGAAGTAAGTTCTGCTCTGTAGTGTCATAGTCTAATTTTTGCAACCAGGTTGAGACTTTAATCTTGCAATCACAGAAATCTTAATAATGCTTATTTGGTAGTGAATAAACTGACAAACTTTTATTAATTTTGTTGTACGAATAGTTTGCAAGAAAACCAAAATGCCGACGGAAGAAAGCGGTGTGGAACTGATTAGTAGGACAAACTGCGTGTTTTCGTCGCTTTCCATCAAAAAGACTAGGATCATAGAAATCTCAAAAAATGTTACGAAAACTGGTTACGCAATTCAGTCTGAACAAAGTTAAATGCTCCGTTTCGCAAAAATAATCGTAACAATAGCGAAAGCGTCGACAACACGTGGTTAGCCAGCACAATACAATTTTCCTTCAAAGAATTACAACATCAATGTAAAAGCGACGGAATACATACGCTCACAAAATCCTCACAAATTCACTCGGAGCACATTTGGTATTGTAGCCAACGAAAAAAAGCAACAAAAAGAAATAATTTCGCGATACATGTTAGCAAATGAAAAAAACTCTCTCGTCGGCCATCCATCATAGCCGTAACGAACAAAAGCTTTTAGTTGTACAAAGCGGGTGAGTCGCGCGTCGCAGTCGCATGTCGCCGCGTCGCAATCGCATGTTGCCGCAGTCCCGCGCGGCGACATGTGTGCAATCAGCCTTATTGCATGCTCCGCATTTTGTCACGGGATTATTATGAAACAGGAATTTTAAACAAGAACATGTTGTGTAACCTGATTTTATAAAGTATTAGCTGCATGGGAGTGCTACGGTAGCATCAATGGGGACACATCCCATCGAAATTATGTTCACGCCACACAAAAGGACATTCTACTGTGGAATACATGATTTGATTCTCAACTCGTTTCGTCCGTGCAGTTTCTTTACCGTGGTCCGTGGTGATCATGTTATCTACAAAACGATTTCGGGCAGTAAATTGAATCAAGCAACAAGGAGGATACGTGACAAGGATTTTCAGGTAGTAGGTTCACAACCTATTTGATTTGTCACTAAAATAAGGGAAATTTGTATCCTTTTAGTTTGTTTTATTAACCGACTTCCAAAAAGAGGAGGTTATCAATTCGCATGTTTTTTTTTGTGTGTATATTTCGCCCTTTTTTCGCCAATTGTGAACCGATTTCGATGATTCTTTTTTTGTTTGGAAGAAAATTACTTCGCGATGGTCCCGTTTAAATTTGGTGAAGATCTGATGGTGATTCTCGGAGATATGCAATGGAACTCTTCAATTATAGACAGCAAATCGGTCGTGATTGCTGCAATCGCTTGGACGTTTGTTGTTTTCACAAAATCATAACATAACATCACGCCTGTATGCTCTGAGGGGGTATGCAGATGTATACAGTACACCCACATTTTGACAGTTCGGTCTGTTAGGTTCCATTTTATTGGGGATAAGCCTATTACCATGACATGTATTGTTAACAATATGAAATAAATGACTGCCTCGTTGGTCTCGTGGTGCAACTACTCAGCATGAGGTCGGGCAAAGTGTTATTGGGTTTTTCCATCAAGAATTTCTCAGTAGCAGCCACGGAGTCTGGATATGCACCAGCGCTCGCCCCCTATTACATGGGACTTAAACATAACTGGCGAAATGTGGGTGTAGGTCCTATTAGGTACACCTCGGCCCAAGTCTTCGGAATTAAAGGCGTATGGGACTTAAACATAACTGGCGAAATGTGGGTGTAGGTCCTATTAGGTACACCTCGGCCCAAGTCTTCGGAATTAAAGGCGTGATGTTATGTTATGTTAAAATAAATGTATAGCTAATATTTGTGTAAGATATTACAACTAAAAATGGTTAAATAAAAAACTTTTTTGGAAATAAAGTTATTTTTCAGTTTGTTGCGTTTTTGAAGTCGGTTTTATTTTTTGCAAAAAAAGTTTTTTTTTAAGAATCCATTCGAAATCAGAATTTAGTTAAAACCGACAAATTTTGTATGTGTCGTATAGGTCACTAATTACCAGTCACCCTAATAATAGGTACAAACAGTCACTGAATAAATTAAGTACTTATAAATCTGGACTGGACAGGGCTAGGCATCAACGTCAATGGCGAGTACATCACTCACCTTCGGTTTGCCGACGATATAGTGGCCATAGCTGAGACCATAGAGGACCTTAGTACAATGCTCGATGACCTCAGTAGAGCTTCCGGAAGAGTGCGTCTTAAAATGAACATGGACAACACCAAGGTCATGTTGAATGCCCATGTAACACCCATTCCTATCAAGATCGGAGACTACACTCGAAGCTGTGGACGATTATGTGTACCTGGGACAAACGGGCCAGTTAGGTAGGTCTAACTTCGAGAAAGAGGTCAATCGTCGAATCCGACTCGGCTGGGCAGCGTTCGGGAAGTTGCGCGGTATCTTCTCGTCCAACTTACCACAGTGTCTTAAGACGAAAGTCTATGACCAGTGTGTGTTGCCAGTGATTACATACGGGACCCAAACGTGGTCGCTCACAATGGGCCTCATCAGAAGGCTTAAATTCACCCAAAGGGCAATGGAGAGGGCTATGCTCGGAATTTCCGATCAGAAATGAAGACATCCGCAAGAGAACCAAGGTTACCGACGTAGCCCGAAGAATTGCCTAACTTAAGTGGCAGTGGGCAGGGCACATTGCTCGCAGAACGGATGGCCGATGGGGCCGAAAAGTTCTGGAGTGGCGACCCGCGAACCGGAAGACGTTGCGTTGGAAGGCCTCCCACTAGGTAGACCGATGACTTGGTGAAGGCTGCGGGAATCCGCTGGATGCGAGTCGCACGGGACCGGTCAATGTGGCGACACTTGGGGGAGGCCTATGTCCAGCAGTGGACGTCTTCCGGCTGAAGTGATGATGACGATGGTGATGACTTATAAATAACTTAATTTTCAATCAAGCAACAATGTGATATGGTTTCAAACTCAAATACTCCATTTCGAGTTTCGATCTTAATTCTTTTAATTTACTTCGAACAGTACGCTCAGAAGCATTCAAATTAGCATCTTAGAGTTGCGATTTTAACAGTTTTGTAATAGCAAATCTGTTTTCCAGACCAATTTTCGTTAATTTTTTTCTGACCACAATTTGTTTCAAAAGTTACTAAATGTGTATTTTTTTCTAAAATAATTTGTGCAAATTCGCGACCGCGTGAACAAGTAATTCCCAAAAATAAGTTCTAAATAAGTAACGACTAAATTTATTCAAATATCAAGTAACTAACGCTAGCAGTTACACTTGACACGAATAAGTAAAATTAAATAATGTTACAAGAAAGGTAAAAATTAGATTAACAAGATCACGGCGAGCTTCGGCGAGTAAAAATGATCGGGGTCAGAAAAAGGACCTCGCACGATCTTAGTTGAAAACAGACTGACACACTTGCCACATCTGCAGTCTACTAAACAAAGGACGCGGAAAAACGATTGAATTAAAAAGATAATTTAAAAGAGAGAGAGATATATATAAGATATAGATATATAAGATATAGAAGATAATATAAATATAATATATAAGATATATAAGATATAGATATAAGAGATAGATATAAGATAATAAAAATTAAAAGTATAATAAAACACAGGAAATACAAATATACAAATGGCCCGGGTACACTAAAGATAATTAAAAATAATAGAACAATGAACCTTAACTAAAGATAAAGAATCATAAACCAACCATAACCAATCATAACCTATAACTTAAATTGACAGACGCTTTCGTATCGATACTTATATTATTTCGATTACGTAAGCACAGTGGACAACAAATTGATGACAACTGAGTTTGAAGTGGCTTTCATGAAAGACGTTACACCGTAACCGGGCTTTTAGTCATCGTAAAGTGATATACACTCAGTGCGTTATGTAATACCAATATTATGACATTCTCGGTTGTCATCAAAGTTCGGTGTACAACCGAAGCTCCATAGTCACTGGAAATCAGAAAGAAACGTAATAGGCCTACAGAACGGCGAGGAATATGCTGTTGCTGTTGTTGTGTGTTGCTGTCTGCCCTAGTGGCTGATTCGGAAGCAGCGGTTTGGTGATAATTTTGATTCACAATATAAGTTGTGATATTCTCGCTAGGCGCAGATTGATTTTCTGACAGTATATAAGCCTGTTTTGGCCTGTTTCTGTTGTTGGTCCTGGCTGTCATTTCTGATTTTTGACAGTCGTTATAGGTAGTCAGTGGCCCAAAAAGTCTGACAACCAGTCTTACCAAGGGGTATCGTATTACCCAGTACTAACTGGGTTGTGGAGGTCAGATAGGTAGTCGCTCCATGTAAAATACTGGTATTCAGCTCAGCTGCATCCGGTTAGACTGGAAGCCGACCCCAATAAAACTTGGGAAAAGGCTAGGCAGATGATATAAGCCTGTTTTAACCTATCAATTGTGACTGTAACGTCACGGTCCCTGATTCGAATGACAAATGTTTTGTCATTCCTTGTGATGACTTGGTAAGGCCCATCGTAAGGCTAAGGGAGCTTGAACAGTGTCATTGCGCAAGAAGACATGACTGGCTGTTTCCAAGTCTTTGAAAATGAAGCTCTTTCTATCACCATGTGCAGAGCCATTTACTGGTTTTAAAGAATTCAATTGAGATCGTTCTTGAGCAAACTCTGGCGCCACTATGATACTATTATTTACAGAGGTCAGAGGGTGCTAAAAACTCACCCGGCAGTCTAATACCTTGACCGTATAACATTTCAGCTGGGGTAGCTTGAAGATCTTCCTTCCAGGCTGACCTAATACCTAACATTACTGTTGGTAAGATGCGTACCCAATTATCAGTTGGTAAGTGACATTTTATTGCGGCTTTGAGTTGCCTGTGAAGACGTTCTACCATTCCATTGGCAGATGGGTGATACGCAGTAGTACGAAAATGTTTGGTTCCTAATAGGCTATTAAGATGCCTAAATAAGTGCGATTCAAACTGTCTGCCTTGATTTGTAGTAACACGTAAGCGAACTCCGAAGCGTGATATCCAGTGAGTGTAAAATGCACGAGCAACGGTTTCAGCTTCTTGGTTTTCTAGAGGTATGGCTTCAGGCCAGAGCGAAAAACGGTCGGCACAAGTTAGTCAGTATCTGCATCCATCTGAACACGGCATTACAATTAAGTCTAAGTGGATGTGCTCAAACCTAGCTGAAGAAGGTGCAAAAGTTCCTGGTATTGAACGGACATGTCGTGAAACTTTAGCACGCTGACAATCAAAGCATGGCCTAGACCATTGTTTACAATCTTTATTCATAGAAGGCCACACAAATCGCTTCGACACTAGCTTCGTTGTAAATCCAGTAATAAAAGGGCGAACGTTTGGTGTACTAACGTCGCAATAAATAGGTTCAGATGTTTCAAGTAGATATACGTGTTTCAGTTTTAAGGAAGATTTATTATTTTTAGTAGTGATTGCAAAGATATGTCACTGCTTTGCGAAACTGCCAACTCTGTCCAATTTATACATGACTCGATTGTTTCGATTCGCGATCGGACGTCAGCTGGTACATTGTCTGTACCTTTAACATAGTGAATATCGGTTGTGAAAAGTCCAAATAACGAAACTGTCTAGGCGTATTTTGTTGATCTTTCTTTCTAAAAGCAAATGTGATTGGTTTATGGTCAGTAAAAATTATAAAATTAGGCGCTTCAACAATGATGTCTGAAGTGTTTTATATTTGTTTTATTTTATGTGTGTGCATACAGACGATAAACTAACAGTGAAACACTCAGAAATCCTACATCGCCAAGCAAAGTTATCCGCGACTTAAGATTAAATACAAGAACCCGACAACAACTGTCGGGCAGTGGCCCACCAGACACAACACCCGTCTGGTCGGAGGATCCTCCCTTTTCTATGGCGGATGAAGAACTTTAAACCCTGTTCTTCATACCCCCAAAAATTATGTTTTATTTGTGTTAAAAAATAGATAATTAAGTAGATAAAAAAAATATACACTGTATCTAGTAATAACAATAAAGCTCTATTGGTCTCAGCTGAAATTAACATTTTACTTAAAATCTTATAATGCGTCTAATAATTTGGCCAGGAACTGTAGATAACAATTAGTTTTGCACTAGTATTTTGGAGGGACACTTTGAAACTTATCTTTGTAAATATAGAATGGTATTGGAATTAGCTAGCAGATCAGAACGAGGACGATCAATTAAATAATAGGGGTTAAAGTATGAATAGTTGTATAGTAATAGACACTTTGAATTGACATAAAATCTTCATGGTGTGAGATTTTGTGTGAAACTTTTTTCACGTGATACCTATGAGGTTCTTCTTTAAAAAAATGTGTAACATTCGATTTTCGACTTTCAATTGTTTTTTTTATTCAGCTTAGACGTAAAGATGGATACTTCGAAAATCCGAGTTATTTTTCAATACGAGTTCAGACGCGGAACTAACGCGGCAGAAACGGCTCGCAATATCAACGTTGCGTTTGGAGAGGAGACTGCTACTGAACTGACTGAACGCACCGTGCGTTTTTTGTTTAAACGCTTTCGTAATGGAAACTTCGACTTGAAGAACGAACCACGTGATAGACCGCCCACAGGTAATTAACGCTGAATTGAAGGAAATGGTAGAAGCCGATCCGAAGCCGATCCGAGTCAAACTACCCAGGACCCTACAATATTGACTCATTTGCATCAAATAAATAAGATAAAAAAATATGAAAAATGGGTGCCCCATGATTTGACTGATCTGCAGAAAGAAATGCGTTTTGAAATTGTGTTGCCTTGTTGAATCGGTACAAAAATGAAGGAATATTGAATCTAATTGTGACATGTGACGAAAAGTGGATTGTTTACGATAATCGTAAGCAAAAAATGCAATGGCTGACCCCAGGTCAAACGCCGCAACAGTGCCCTAAAGCAAAGCTTACCAATAATAAGGTAATGGTAAATGTTTGGTACTCTCTTCATGGTGCTATTCACTATATATAGCTTTCTCAGGTCTGGTCAGGCAATAACAGCAGATGTTTACCAAAATTTTAAAAAAAAAATCTTCCCAGGAGGCAGTACAAAATGCTTTCACACAGTTTGTCGAATCTAGATCCTCAGAGTTCTATCGTAAAGGCATAGATAAACTTCCGTTTAGATGGCAGCAATGTATAGATATTGAGGGTAAATATTTTGATTAAATAAATATGTTATATCTTAGAAAAAAATAAGTTTCAATTTTTCAGTATCAATCGGCAATTTCATACTTTAACCCCTAATATTAGGTGGAAATAGCTCTAACCAAACGCCAAGGACTCATTTTAGCAATTGCTTCACATCCTACCCAAGAACGGTTAATGTAAATGTCATTCATCTATCTGATTTAATAATATTTCACATAAATTCTCGTCCAACCAAACCCTTGGACCAATAACAACAAACAAATGAATAGTAAAGCATTCCTCCCGGCTAGCGGCTGAACCGCTGACTTCAAACAGCTGTCGGCGCTGTATTGTCTATGGTAATCGAGGTACTGTTACAAAGCGGTTATCAAGAGCTCTCAATAATTACAACACAATTCTAATAACTCTACGGGTTGCGGATAATTAAATGTGGTTGCCTAGCGGTGGTTAGCTTGTGGATTGTTTTGATACGTTGAAAGACAGCCTGGAATCCCAAAGGGATTCTAATCAATCGCTTACGCAGTGTCCTGTAGGTAAAGGTTTTATTTTTATTCTTCATGGTCCACAGTGCATTAGATGCTACAAAAATAATTTTAGTTCAAAATTTGACAGACAAAGGATTTCTAAACTCATTAGTAGGTAGTTATATTCATAAACTTATACTTATATTCATAAACTCATACTTAACTTTAAGCAGCGCTTACGAAAACCCATTTAATGAATGTGTGCTTAGAAAATCTGTTCTATTTATTTCAAGCCCTTAATAGGAGAGTTAAGTTCCCCATTGTCCCCTGGTCCGGCTAATAAATCGGCTGCTAATCCTGCCCAGTACATAAAACATAAATAAGCTGAACGGCCATAAGCCGTAAACTGCATCGAGCACACGCTACATAATGTAAAGCTACACAGAGCTGCACAACACGCGAACGTTGACCCGTGCGCACCTGGAACACTCGCCCTTTTGTAGGGTTGACTCTTCAATTATTTTTATCATATCTTATCATTAATAGAAATATTTAAGGACTATATTTCTCGAGCTAAGTCTATTCTAAATTCTGTCAAAATTAATTACATCAATGAAAGCAGCTCTTAAATTCTGTTAAGGTACATCGCGATCAGTGTCTATCTAGCATCTTGTAGTACCTATCTAGCCTAGCTTTAGAGATTTTTCGCAGGTCTTTGTCGCAAACACTAACTTGACTAACAATTTTTCAAGTTATAGTTACCTAACCAGAAGTAGATGGTAGCGAAGATGACCTCAAATGACCTGACCCCATAATTTTACTCTTATGATTTCAGTATACTTAAGTCAAAAAAGAATGAAAATATTATTTTTCTTAAACATGCTTGGAAATTGGAGCATTATTTTGACAACCTTCTTCGAGATTTTAAATCAAAATTGCTGTACTGACCAGCTAATGCGACCAGCGGCCGCCAAAAGTTGTATAAAAATCCATATCTATCGTGTATAGCGGCCAAATAAATTACATAGTAAACTCCTTGGTAAACTCATATCTGTCGTGTTATTTAAAAATGGAACGATCTTTTACTCTGAAACATGGCAACCAAGGAGGTAACTTATCAAAGGTTTTATTTAAATCTCGAATTGGCTTGCAAATAGAAAGCGATTTATTGTAAAAAAAAAAACAAATTATCTCTTCAACGCGAGATTTTTAATTTCCTCGCATTATTTGAGAAAAGTACTTAGAAACAAGCCTTTTGGCCACAACTAGGCATTGATGGACTTACGTATGTGTGCCTCGGCTTCGCCACGGCCTACATTTACACGTTCGTCCATCAATGCTTCTGTTGTTATACGTCTGTGCTCTGTTGCTGGCCGCTGCAGTAATTTACCATTGCCTTGAAGGCTTGCAGGGCTTTACAGCCAGTGTTTATTATTAAGATTGGTAAGTAATGTAAATGTCAGCTTTTCAAATGTCAAACTCGTGAGTGATTTCGGCGAGAATGAGCACATCGTATTCGCGATCATAGGAAGCCGTTTACACAAGCAAATTGGAGCAGACTTCAACACATCATCGAATTTTGATTTGGAAACTCGTGTTTTTTTTTTTTTAATTTAGGTATGTTTCATTTGTAACAACGGTGAAACAAGAAAAGATGGATTGTATTAGTGCAGCCTCCGTGAGTGACAATCCATTTCTTATTCATTTCTCCTTTCGCAGGTCTGCTGGCACAAATTTATTAAGAAATAAGACTAAAATACATATAATATTTGTATGTTATTTTCTTGTGTTGCCTTAACTGTGTGTACATAAATGGTAAAATTAATAGATACATTTCTGCATTATATTGTCAAGAAGGTGCACTGTTGCACTGACAAGACGAGGTGCTAGTTACAGTACTATTACCTTAGTTCTTGCCCTTTTGGTTGTTAGATTTTTGTTCTTACTTTTTATACCTAAGTCTCAGTCGAATCAACTTTGTACCTAACACAGTATAGTGAAGATCTAAGACGAATAAAATCCCGCCGAGTGATCAAAATGGCAGCCCTATGTAAAGTTCACAAGTGTCCACGTTATCAACAAACCGTATTCACAATATAACGCATTGATTATCAACTAGTTTTCCCCTCGAGGATTAATTCAAATCGTTTCATGTCATTCAAAATGGAGCTCTTTGTGCGCGACAAAGGAGCTCGACTTGCCGTAGTCCGTAGTTCAACGACTTGATTCAACATCGTTATACAGTATGTGTTACCTCTAGAATATACACATTTCGCTCTTGTGGAATACAGGTCAAGTTTCAGAAGTTTAATGTGAAATGCAGGGTTAAAATGTTGGTGGATCAATCTAGTTAGCAAGATTTAGTTTTATTTAGACGTTAGTAGCTACATCTCGTTGACGGTAGTCTGTTCTGCGATGTTTATGATAAAATATTGCTTACACACGCAAGCATAAAAAAGTCTTTTTAAAATAACATCGTTTTACAAAACAGACGTCATCCTATTTACTTACATTGAAATCCCCTACAAAAAACATAAAGCATTAATCCGAGTACCCGGGTCAATATATAAGAAAAGCTTTTAAGGACGGTAGCTCACACTTGTTGACAGCCCATACAACTTACCCCCATTTCGAATAAAATCACACTGTAAAACGTGAACCTATTGACAGCGAGCCCATTGTTATTTTGCACGTGTCAACTCAACTATTTTTTCCCATGGCAACCCTTTACTTTTACTCGCCTCATAGTATACAAAAGCCTTTAAAAATATTTCAAACGTAATAATTATGCTTGCTATTTAATAAGAGATGCTTGCTATTTCAGAGTAAAAGATCGTTCCATTTTTAAATAACACGACAGATATGAGTTTACTATGTATTTATTTGGCCGCTAAACACGACAGATATGGATCTTCATCATTGAGCTATTACTACATACGTAGGTATAGAGAAGACAGCGCGAATAAAATCTGTGCTCCGTTCAACTGCAGTCAGCCGGCCGCAGTTCACTTAGTCGCTCGCTTTTTTTTAATGTGTGGCATCTCGCAGTTCAGTCTACTAACTAATAATCTAATCCTGTGTATCCCTTGAATTTAAGGCCTCCAGCCAGGGGCATAAAACTATAAACTAAGCGACCACGCACTAAGGGCACCCCTTGTGGGATTCGAACCTCGGCTTAGGGCATAGCTGGGGACGGCAGCAAGGGGACAGGCTGGATCTGAGTAGGATTATTTAGGGGCTGATTTAATACTAATGGCTCAGCATCGCGGGCTGGCTCAAGCAAGGGTCGGGGGGTGATTGAACGGGGACGTCGCTCCGGACCTCGGTGGCGAGGTCGGTATGTTGCCGGTTTGTATTAGTATGGTCTACGAACGGTGCTGGTGTCTTTACTACTTTCCTGTAAGAGGGTGATAGCGTCGTCGGGTGTGACAAGAGTATGCCGCGGACGGCGGACTGAACTGATACGCGATGGGTCGTATCGGGTGGTCGATGCGATCAAGGGGTTCCTATGCTTAATAGCAGAGTCGAAAAAACGCTTTGCAAGACGTTTCATTAATTGCTATTGCTATTGCTTAGTGTGGCACTGAATGGCGCTGTGTGTTAATGTCCAGCGATATTTATTTTTATTTTATTTATTTAATTGCTGTACGGTAGGGATACGGAGGTCTAAATGAAGACTGTCATTACGGACATAAGGGGGCGCGACTCCGAGGTACTTGGCTTGCTTCTCCCAAGGGATAGGCTTGCCGAACATAGTGATGGGGGTAGGAGGCGGTCGCTGAAGGCATACATTTTGAGAAAGAACCGCCTGACTCTTGTCTGGGTTTACCTCAATCCTCCAATTACGGAACCAAGCACCGAGGGAATCGGCTGTTTGTTAGAAGGCACGGTGGATGTACACCTGAGAGTAAGCCGGATTAGTAAATAGCCGTGTCATCGGCAAATAGGGCTACCTGAACTTTCTTGTTCATTCGAATGTCGCTGGTAAATATCGTGAAAACCAGGGGAGAGAGTACGGAGCCCTGAGGGACTCCGGCTTGGATGGGGTGGGGGAGGATAAGGTCTTCCCCACACGGTAGTGGAATGTGTGATCCGGAAGAAAGTCTTGTAAGATGAGCATGAGACGGTCAAGCACTCCAAGTTTGTACAGCTTATATAATAAGCCGTTGTGCCAAACCTACGTCTTTTCTTGACTAAACCTACGTCTTTTCTTGACTTGAATGTGCCCTGGCGGTTTAGAGTATGTCATGCTCACTCAAATGTCTCGCTGATGGTGGCGCATGTGTCGGATCATTTAGTTCCCTTCAAAATGGTTGAGTTGAATGGTGCTGATCCATGCGTCATGTCCGTGAACGGGCGCTGTCGGTTGTGACTGGTCATCTCTTAGTTGCCATGGCTTATTTGAATGAATTATTTTGAATTGTATTTTTGTTGTTTGTGTGTTTTTGCTGTGGACACTTTTAACGTGCACATCTTGCTACATTGTTCTCACATAATATACCATCTCAACATGAATGATGTAACCAAGATTTTGTAACAATATTCTGATTTAAAAGAGTGTCCATGGAGTTTCTTGCCCGTTCTTCTCCATAGAGATCTACGCTAGGGAATGGGCAACTACAGTACTTTCACAGTTTTTATGTCTTGTGACTGGGACTGTAGCTACATTTAATTTTCATCTTTGTTTCGACAATTCAAAAGTGCCTGTAACTGGCTTACTTGAAATAAATGCTTTGATTTTGATTTGATTTTGATTTTGATTTTGTCGAAGGCTTGCACTATATCGAAATACAACAACTCCGTCTTCGCTCCACGCTGGAAGCCAGCGTTCAAGTGTTCAACGATGCGGTGGACTTGGTGTAAACTAGAATGTTCGATCCTGAACCCGAATTGTTCTTTGGGAAAGAGGCCTTTATTCTCGGCATGATCTCTGAGTCGCTTATAAATAAGTCTCTCATAGATTTTACCGAGTGCAATCAGGAGACTGATCGGCCTGTAGCTCGAAGGCTGGGCTTTCGGTTTCCCGGGTTTGGGAATACTAATGACAGTGGCTCTTTCCACACTTGTGGGAAAATGTTATTGCTTAATGCGCCATTGAAGATGGCTGCCAAAAGGACGAGCGGGCAGGGTTTTGAATACCCTATTGGTGAAGCTATCAACACCAGGGGCTTTCCGAGGTTTAAGCTTATCTATAATATCCTTGACCTCTCCAGGAGTGACAGTAGAGGGAGGATCATCGGGGTCTTCTACGGGAGGAAGGGAGGCTCTACCACCTCGCTCTCTCCACCTTATCAAGGTGCTGCTTGTCTACTGGAAGAGTGCTTGGAGAACATTGAGATTCTAAGCTGTCGGCCAGGCATTCTGCCCTTTCAGAGTCGTCAAAGGCGACGCTCTTGTCAGGACGAATGAGAGGTGGAGAAGAGACCTCCTCAGAGGTACGCAACTTCCTCTGTAGTTGCCAGAAAACTTGGTGATTTGGCTCGAGTTCGCTGAGCGTTTTGTCCCATTGATTTGAACGAAACTCACTAGTGCGCTTCTTCACAGCACGCTGTAAATTACACATGTGAGCTTTGTTCGCATCGCAAGGCCAACCGCTAAAGGCACGTATGACCACGTTCTTCTCGTTTATCAGATCACGGATGTCATTGGGTATAGTCTCCAGCGGTGATCTCTCATCGCTGGGAACTTCCGAGAACAATCCTTCAGTACGGATTGTACGTGTTCTGTAAACAAGTCGATGGCAGCCTCAGTGTCTGCGACTGAGTCAATGTGGTCGGGTATACCGTCCAGAAGCGGTGACGTGTCGGATTCCAGCATATCGCTTACTTTCCGCCAGTCAGTTATTAGGGTAGTAGGCGGGGGTTGGCTCGGATCTGAGATACCCAAGCGAGAAACTAGGTGCATGAGTACCGGGCGGTAGTCAGAGTTCAGCTCATGTAGCGTCTCGATCAAATGTAATCTGAGGCTAACATTCTTGAGCAGTGCTATATCGAGCACGTCAGGACTATAGCTGGCGGTGCTAGGATAATAATTGTGCTCCATAGGAGCAATAGGGTCAAAGTTTAAGGTCTGGCCTAGATCGTAGACGACTCTCTCTCTCGAGTTTGTCAATCTACTGTTTCAGGCAGGATGTTTGGCATTGAGATCGCCCGCTATGATAACGGAACCACTCATGCCGAAGAGGTTGGTAAGATCTTGGACTAAGAGGTTATGTATCCTAAGACGTGTTGGTAGGGGGCATATAGGCAGACATTATCTACGAAGGTTGACGAGGTCGTAGAGTACATGAAGGTGAAGACCAGCTGGACCTTGAGGGTCGAGAAGTTGGAGCCGCGTCACAACACCAACTTCAAGTCGTTTGTGGTGCGAGTTCCGACACAACATCTCGACAAGTTTCTCAAGGTATAGTTTTGGCCGAAGGGTGTAGTCTACCGACGTTTTCGCGGCAAGCTACGTGACGCCAGCGTAACACGACGCCGCGCCGCCACTTCGTGTGTCAGTTTAGTAGTTTATTTCATAGTTTTTAAGTTATATTTTGTATGTATTAGGGTATATTTTTATGTTGTAATGTAATTTTATGTATTTTATCTGTGGGCCTTAAGATGCCTGATAATAAAATGATTGATTGATTGATTGATTGATTGATTATATGGATCGGTTGATGACCTGTCATGGCTAGCCGACAGATCGAAACCTCCAGTAGGGAATCTAAGGGAGGGGGATCGATTGGGATGCAATGCAGTTCCTTGCGATAATAAATGAGCGTACCGCCCTTGTAACATCGTGTCCTATCGTTGCGAACTAAACGGTAGTTGGCAATTTTGGGGTCACGATTACTGGGTTTAAGGAAAGTCTCTTGAATGAGAAAAATGTCTACTTGATGGTCGCGAAGAGAGGACGCGATCTCGTCGCGTTGCCCTCCCATGCCATTGGCATTGAAAAAGCCTAGTTTTAGGGACCGGGTTTGAGTCGCTTGCTTGCCACAGCATCTATATATACGGGGTTAGCCGAACCCCCGCACGCCCCGCACTGCCGCGCTTGTGGCACAGATTTTGTTCGCGCTGTCTTCTCTATCAAAATCAACAGCCCATAATGTCCACTGCTGGACATAAGCCTCTCCCATGGTGGGAGGAATTTGCCGTAATCTCCACGCTTGGCAGGCGGATTGGAGATCGCAGTTATGAAAGACTAACAGAAAACGCTGCTGCCCATTCTCTGGTCTACGGAGGCGCAAGGTGTTCTGCCTCAGACATTAGTCGCCTTATACGACACCCGTGAGTGTAATGGGTTGGTTCTATTCTACTCTGCCAGATACCACACGGCTAAAAGAAGAGAGAGAAAAATGCAGGTAGTAACCCAGGTTACATCCACATCCATCCATTCAGCCCTTAAGGCATAAAAAAGGTAAAAGACAGAACAGACAGTTTCACATTTTTGCATTTATATTACAGTCTTCTCTATACGTAGTAGTAATAGCTCAATGATTTTAGTAATAGCTGAATGATTTTAGCTCATACAACTTTTGCCGGCCGCTGGTCGCATGTACACACATCAACACGGTCTAGGGATATTTTAAAAAAAGCGAATTACTATCAATGTGTTAATTATTTATATGACATGTATATATTTAAAAGATACGTTATTTAATATTCTACCATTTTTTAATAATGGTTAAGGTATAGATTAAAATTTCAGGATTTTATGGAAAAAAAATGAAGCATAGACGGAAACCGTATATGAATGAACTTTTAATTTGTGAGTAAAAACTGAAAAAAATAGAAAAATCATTTAATTTGTGTTTATAAACTTGAAGTTAGTAGTCTGAGAAAGCGCCCATGATGTTCATAACACATCGGCAACGATTCGGCATGCTCAGAACAAGGTTCAATGTCTTGCTGCGGAATATTGTCCCATGTCCTTCTGAGGTGCGCAAAAAGTTGATCTTCTGTAGCCAGATTTTCAGGAACTTCCTTCAGAGCTCTTCTTTGCAGCATATCCCACGCATGCTCAATAGGATTTAGATCTGGCGATTGAGCAGGCCAGTCTAAGGCCCTAACATTATGTGTATGTAACCAAGCTGCTACCGTTCTCGCCGTGTGTGCCCGGGCATTGTCGTGCATGAGCAGGAAATCTTGCCCCATTTGTGTTCTGTGGGGCAAGATTACGGGCCCCAGCACCTGTTGGACGTATCGTTCTGCCGTCATATTGCCCCGCACCCAAACGAGATCCGTCCGTCCTCCAAGACGAATTCCTGCCCAAACCATAATTGTTCCTCCTTGGTATGGGTGAACTTCCTGAGGGTTCTGGAGACGGCTCCATCGTCCAGGAACTCGCCAAACACGCGTCCTTCGTGAATCTGGATGGAAGCCGAACCTGGATTCATCCGTGAACAGCACATTGGACCATTGGTCACGGCCCCAGTCCACGTGGTTCCGAACCCATTCTAATCGTCGTCCACAATTGCCTCTCCGTAAAGGTGGGACCCGGAGTGGTCTACGAGAGCGTAGATTGCTTTCATGCAGTCGCCTTCTTACAGTTTGGTCACTCACAAGCACTTGGTGTTCCACTCGCAGCCTTTGGACCAATTGAGTCGCCGTTGCATTTGGTTGTGCTCGCGCAGTAATTTGCAAAAATCGGTCTTGTCTGATGGTAGTGATGCGACTTGGCCCCCGGTGCCTCTCCGCTACTTCACCTGTGGCACGATAGCGTGTCCACAATCTTGAAATTACATTTTGATGGGTCCCTATGGCCTCAGCAACATTACGCTGAACAGATCCAGCTTCCAGCATTCCCACAGCTCGTAACATCTCCGCCCTCGTCAAATGTCGGCGTTGCATGGCTACAATACCTCAATTTTAACTTTGTCTTTCGTTTAAAAATGACCATTGGTCACGGCCCCAGTCCACGTGGTTCCGAACCCATTCTAATCGTCGTCCACAATTGCCTCTCCGTAAAGGTGGGACCCGGAGTGGTCTACGAGAGCGTAGATTGCTTTCATGCAGTCGCCTTCTTACAGTTTGGTCACTCACAAGCACTTGGTGTTCCACTCGCAGCCTTTGGACCAATTGAGTCGCCGTTGCATTTGGTTGTGCTCGCGCAGTAATTTGCAAAAATCGGTCTTGTCTGGGGGTAGTGATGCGACTTGGCCCCCGGTGCCTCTCCGCTACTTCACCTGTGGCACGATAGCGTGTCCACAATCTTGAAATTACATTTTGATGGGTCCCTATGGCCTCAGCAACATTACGCTGAACAGATCCAGCTTCCAGCATTCCCACAGCTCGTAACATCTCCGCCCTCGTCAAATGTCGGCGTTGCATGGCTACAATACCTCAATTTTAACTTTGTCTTTCGTTTAAAAATAAAAAAAAACTGTAACTAAACGTAATTCGTATTGTTTTCTAAATTTCGCACAAATGAAAATTCCCTCTCCTATACATCAAGACATTTTTATGCAACCGAAACAAAAGAATTTTCAAAAATTTGAATTTGGAATTAGTCTGAGATAAATTACAAACAAATCGGTGTATAAAAGATTCCAATGCGGCCAGTACTTTTCGAGTTATTTTATTGAGTATGAAATATCCCTAGACCGTGTTGATGTGTGTATCTGGCCAGTAGAGCAATTTCGATTTATCTCGAAGAAGGTTTTCAAAATAATGCTCAAATTTCCAAGCATGTTTGAGAAAAAGATCTAACTATACAGTTATTTGAAAATTAATCGGGTTTTCAGGTCTAAACTATGGTGTTTTTTCTTTCAAGAGAAGTTAAATTGTGTCTTGTATAAGTAGTTAATGTTGTCAACTACTCAATTCTTTATACCAATGTGGATTTCGCGACAATGAAGCCGAAGAAACACATAAATCCATCATCCACCATTAATGAGGAAAATATTGTTACCGTGGCAAGTCCATCTCGAACACGCTTATAAAGGAAACTAGTCAATAATTGTAGGTTGAAAAATTAGATTGGTAACACACTTTACCATGATCCTATCCTTTTCTGTCGCTCAGAACCGTCAATTGCTAGAGCGAGAAGCAAAGCGCACTGCCGATCGCATTGTCGGAATATTTTTATTTGAAGTTTCAAATTTTGAATTTCGTGTTCTACGAGTACTACACTAAAGGATTCGCCTTAAGTACCGTTTGATTAGTTCTTTAATCAAATACTCAAATCAGAAAGAAACAGCGGCAGTATTGTATAGGGAATATAATATAAATATTAGGCACAAACCTAAGGTTTCTCAGGCGACAGTCCGATATGATGCTGATTCGAGAGCGCGACTCGCCGTTGTCGAGGGACGGCAGCGTCGCTTTCGACTTGTTGAAGGCACCAATCTTGGGCAGGAATCTGGAGGAGCTATATGGTGTAAACAGGTAGACTCGACTGGGATATGAGAATAATGACAATAGAGTATGGATAGGGTCGCCGGTCGGTCCGTACATATACAAGTTGGGAGGGACAGCGATGCTAAAACGGCTACCACGTGCTCACCACATCATTAAATGATAAATGATGTTTATTCTGCAAGTAGGTTTTTACATACACTTTTACACGTCATTTTTTAGAACTAGATGGGGCCGGTGCGCGGTGTTTTGTACCTGACTATACTCTGAGAAGAAACAGCCGAAACCGAAACAAACTCAGAGGTCATAAGTCTATCTATCTGTCTTCTATATGTAGACATTTAGTAAATCTGAAGAAAATCGTATTTGAACATCGAAAATATTTCGAAAAAAAATTGCCAGGGTGTGAAAGGATAACCAACAGAACTCTTTCCAGCATTTTTGGAATTTTTGTCTGTTTGTCTGTTTAGCTTTTTGTCTGTTTCGATGATCAAGCATCACGTACAATTTATGAAACCAATGTAGATAACTTTTATACATAAAAATTGTGCGTATCTTGAGGTATTATTTAGTTTTTGTTTCATAGTAATAGATTTGTCTTTGCAATGTAACTGGTACTCATAGCAAATACCTGAACATACCGGCGCTAGCTGTTTGAGCGCCCGCACGCTATACTCATTATGCTTCCCCCGATGGCTTAACTACAACTGCCTGTTAACTACAACTCTCCTTACCCCGCCGGCTTGATAAAGCTGTTCTTACTCTTCTCGGTGTAGCGCTTTTTGGGTCTGATGGCAATCGTGGAGTCGCCAGCGCCGATCAGAGAGCCCTGCATAAGCTCGCCATCTACCGGGGTCGTAGTTTTCAGCTCGCCGTACGAAGACAAAGACTCCTGGCAGAAACCAATAGAACAGAGATGTGAAACAAGATCATAATAATGATCTAAAACAAAATTGTAACTATGAAAGCTGTACCTTTTCGGACATTCCCTCAGTGCTGTAGTCGGTGACCTTCTGCAACACTTCGCTCTCGGTGTTGAAGTCCTCCGACGTGACCCGGCTGCCGCTGCCAGAGTCCTGCACATAGTCCCAAGTCGCGTCCTGCTCAATAAGATTAACACTTAGGCAGTGACGATACTTATCAACATAGAATCGGCTTTAACTGGTCAAAGAGCTTAATGAGCATTCAATAAGACTTGGCCTGGTGCCGTATTAAATGTGAAAAAGTGGAGATACGGGATCGACACAAGCCAATTCAGAGTCGATGTCTCAAAAGTAACCCGGAGTAAAATTTGTTGCAGTTCCTATGCATTTTAAAAACTTAATGCACCTTTTAGGTCGACGCAACTTGAGCTGTTCGGAATTCTTTCTATGTTATCTAACACACTTTATACTGGAACGCACACTGATAAGCAACTGTCGGGATAATCAAAGTAGTAGTACGAGTAGTAAGTGAAAAAAAACGAAGTCCACTGGATTTTTATCCAATTTCGCTTGCAGAATTTGTAGTGGAACATCTAAATAGTACAATAACAATGTTCTACTTACTTCGTCGCCTATCTTAACCCTCCGCATGAAGGATGGCACGTTGATCTTGCCAGGGAACCTTGAAGACAAAGGCCACATTTACCATCTAAAGCCTTTACTAAAAACATATAGAGGCAACCAGGCCCAATTCTATCTATTTTCATGTAAATTTGGACATTCAAAAGTACCTTTTAAAAGACTCGTTGTATTGAAATAAATGGCTTAACTTTGACTTTGAAGTTTTGAGAACATTAGAAATTGTTTACGCCTACGTCATTAATTGTGGAAACTTGTAATGTGAGTGTGCCACATTGCTATTCTAAACGGCCAGGCGCCACATAGGCATTTTTTTATAATTTTCAAAAAAACAATTTTGCGGTCATTAACTCTGGAAACGAGTTATTTAATAGTCCGTGTTTAGTATTATTGCACATGCCAATTTAAAAACTTATATCCACAGCTTTTAGTTGTATCTGCGTCTTGTCAATTTCGGACACCCCCTTTCGCCGCCCGATTGCCTTTGCGTACGGCCTATATAAAATACATTTTTTATTAAACTACCTTACCTCGACACATGAAACATGAAAAAAACTCGACCGATTTGAGGCTGTTTTTTTCCACCCCACAAATTCGCATTGTCCAAAATTATGTAGCAAGTCGCTCCGAGTACAATAAAATAGTCCTTACAAGGATTGCAAACTAGTTACCAATACTCCGAAGGTATTTCTTCAATGACTGGCACATCCAAAGAGGATGAGCTTGGCCACTTCTGCAACGCCACATCAGGCGTGTCTTCGACCACGTGCAGCTTATGCTTTCCCCACGTGTCTTTAGGCGAAGGGTCGGGCCTTTCGTCGGGGATCCAGGACTCCTTGCGTTTAGGGATCCAGCAAGGTGGATACGCGCTGGTTTCCTCGCCGGGATCGTGCCGGTAAAATTGCCTAAAAACAGTTTTCGTTTTATCGAACCTTTTCAAGGGAACGATGTATGGGATAATAGAGTGATGGACGGACTGTGTGAAAGATGATAGCGCTAAAGGGGATGAGTACCGAGATGATGATGACTAATTGGGAACTATGGAGGAAGATATGCTGAGACAAACCCAAATAAATTCGGATAAGGGCAGGAGACGAACAGCTTTCAAGGAAAAATATTGTTCAAAAGAATGGATAGGATCTAGTGGTAGGTAATGTAAAATATTAGAAACGAATTGAATCTAAATGTATTTTATAAAAAGTCAAAATAAAATTCTCTCCTAGAATGTCAATCAGTCTAGATTACCAATCGATCAGCTTCAGCCAGGCCTCAGCAGCACAGTGCACGGTGAACAACGTGCTCTGTTTCGCCATGTACTGTTCGTAGATGGTCGCGAAAGCTTCCTCCAGAATTTCTTCTCTGATATCAAATACCAACAGTTCATTCTCCTCTTTTTGGAGGATTTCCGCCCTATTTTAAAGGATCAAAATTATTTGGAGAAACCAATGATATTCTAATAAACAGAGATATATGTTATACACCTACAAAACCACCGAAAATAGTGTGCCGCGAGGCAGCGCCAGCTCACATACACGCAGTGATGCAGAATAAAGTCGAAACGAGCCTATTGGCCCGTTTTCGAGTCTTCACGATTGCGCGCTCACAACATATCTGTTTAATAGACTATCATTGGGAGAAACAGAATAAAGAAAATAACCACTTGCGAGTCGTATTCGGAAATTCGGACACACAGGGTTACATTAGATAGCACCAAACAATATAACTAATATTTTGTTAATTTTGACGCTCAGTCGTATGCTATAGTACATTTTGATACAAGTGGTGAAAGTTTGTCATTGTATTTGTTATTGAGCCGAGAACTGCAATAAAAATGTCCACGCGTATCAAACGACGTTTTTTAATACACTTTTGAAGAAATAAAATAAAAAAACGACAAATATTTTTGTCATGAATTATTAGGAAACTATGATTTAAATTTTCTTTTTTTTCCGCGCTTTGCTTCGCCAGGTTGAAGGAGAAGCAAAGGTACAAAGCCGCTAAACAGCCTAATATGAAAAATAGAAAATTCTAATATTTTTGAGTTTAGAACACAAATAAATGCTAATTTTGCAAGAGCTATCAATAGACACTCCACACAGTTATATACGTCACCATCTTTCTACCCTTATCACATGTTACTTGGGGTTGGCGCAACAAGTTTCTGTCTTCAATTTTCCTCTGTCAACCGTCACGCGATCATTTGCACCTTTTTCTTTTAGATCCTTCCTCACACAATCCATCCACCGTTTCCTTGGACTTCCTCTCCCTCTCTATCCATCAACATTTATATTCACTACACTTTTAGTCACAAACAATTCGTCCCTCCTCGTCACTATCCATTCCAAGACAGTCGATTCCCTTACCACTTTTCTGTAACTGGCGCAAATTTTAAACTTTCTCTAATATACTCGTTCCTTACCTTATTTATCCATTCTTGTCACAATCACACATCCACCTCAACGTTCTCATCTCCGCTACATGCAATATTTTTTCATCCATCTTCTTCACAGCCCAGCATTCCGATCCATACAGGACCATCCATACCTGTACGACAGGTCAAATCACGGACTTGTATTTTCCCCTATAACTTTGTCGCCATTTCATCCATCCTGAGTTGATTAGGTACGTTACGTCTCGGTCTACTTCGCCATCCCCTTGGACAACCCACTCGAGGTACTGGATTCTGTAAATCGGCAAGATTTATGGGCACAAGACTGGAGAGACTGCCGAAACCACCTGTTTTGGTCCTACTTAATTTCAGGTCAACATTCTCCAGTCTTTGCCACCTCCAATCAGTTCTGGACCTCTAGGCCACTCTCGGCTACCAATACAATGTCATCGGCAAACGGCACACGCCAGGGAGCCTCTTCCTGGAAGTCCGACACAAGTGCGTCCATTATCACCAGGAAGAGGTAGGGCTTAGAGCTGACTCTTGGTGCAAGCTGACAGCCCAATTGAAGCTGCCGCTAGTGCCTGCTGAAGACCGGAGTCGGGTACTACATCAACGGTTCATCGAATCAACGCTCGGATCAATTGCACATACTTCCCAGGCATACTTTTCTCTAAAAACAGATATATTTTTTCAACCCTCATACAGTCACATACTTGTTTGTAGAGCCACGCCTATTTTTATTTTTTTCATTATTTCACATACTTACCTATTTGTGTGGTGGTTCATAGAAGGCACCTACTTTCAAAGTTTCCACTGTGTGGTGCCAATAGTCTCGGAGTAAAATGGCTGTGATATACGGACGGACAGGACGAATCTATACCTTAGGGGTCCGTTTTAGCCTGTGGACGGTGGGCTATGGGCTAGCTCGCCGTCCGTCCGTCTCATGACGACAGGCCGTGTCAACGGCGCGTTCGTGTTCCACGCGCGCAAGGACCGATGCCTGCCGAGGTTGCGGGACTGTTCGAAAGAGATACCGTGACCCCGGAAGACAAAGGGCGATGAAGGAACATGGATGGGTTTTAGTCAGTGAAAGTCTGACACTCCCTCCTGCTCCGCCCAGAGCGGGAGAAGTCATTTGATGAAAAAAAAAGGGTTCCGTTTTAGCCATTTGGCAACGGAATCCTAAAAACGCGTTCTCATTGAAGCCGGCCGGCTGGATCTATGTACACACTTAGACGGAGTAGAAGAAGTCGGTAAAAAAAATCACCATATTCGTTCGGGAACGTCCTTCGGCAAAGCTATCAGGGTTCTTTGGTCTTCTGAAACTTGAAGCTTACGTCCCCTACGGGATATTTTATATTTACTAAGTGATGGTGTCAAAATAGACATGATTATAATATTCAATTGCTAAGTTACAAGTAAAACAATGATTTTCATTCCTTAAAATGAAAAGTATCAAAAATCTAAACAAAGCTTTCGAAATAATACGAAATGAAAATAAATACACGTCGACACATTGATGTTTAAAGAAGTGTTCCACAGAGCATCTTAGTACTTGAGTTTAAATTGTTTTTTAACGTGTCCCATAATTCAGGTGTTTCTAAAATTAAAACTTTTTGGACATTTGGACTTGATAAAAAGAACCTAATGCAGTGCCGCAATGATCTTTACAAGACAAGAAATTTATTTCTAGAAACATGAGTATACATACAAGAAATTAAGCAGGTTGTTCATAAAGAAAAAGATCCAGCATAGCCTTTAGGGCATACAAATAAATACATGGCAAGAATAAGAAAAATCATCACAAGGGTAAAAAACATTATTAATTTATCACACAAACTAATATTAAATTTAAACAGTTAATTACAAATTTGAATTAATTTGTCCTGTAATCTAAATAAAATTGTAGGTACATAAATATTAGAGTTTGTCATTTAGGAATTCTAAAATACTGTAGGTAGTGCTTTCCCAACTAGATATAATTTTACCCGCTTTTTTAGTTTGTGTGCTCTTATGATAAATGATAAATGATGTTTATTTAGGTATGATGGTGTAGGTTTTTACAAACACTTTTACACGTCATTTTTTTTTTAAACTAGATGGGGCCGGTGTTTCGTACCTGACTACTCTGAGAAGAAACAGCCGAAACAAACTCGGAGGTCATAGTCTCTTTTGAAGTCCAGACATAATTTTGCTCAATTCACATGAGGACTATGCAGAATAGTGTCTGAGATGGTCTTTTGAAGAAAGAACCACACAGATTTGAGTGGACCTGTCCAGTCAGTGCAAGCATTTGTCAGTTATCGTGTAGCTCGACTTATAACTCAAGGAGCTCAACGAAACGACGAACAATACCAAAGAAAGGACATTTGGGTAGGTCGCTTATAGTACTCAAACTGCCAGACAGTTGTGGGGAAAAAAAAAAGAAAACAAACAAAAATATATAAAAATGAAACCACATGGTCCCCACATTCACAATAATCAAATAAAATTAATAATAATTTACAAAAGCAATGTCAATAAAAATCACAAAAATCATATGTCAATAATAATAAAAAAGTAAGATACGTAAATATTCCTGTCAAGTCAGTAGGTAAATGTAACATAAAATAAAATAAAAATATAAAAAGTAATAAAATACTGAACTATCTAAAACTAAATAAATTAGTTTCCTCCATCCCTTTCTTTTCGAGGTGGATATTGTCAGACAGGCGCTGTTGGTAACCATTTGTACATTTCTGTCCGATTATGGCCATGCGCCAAAAGATACATGTACCTACAACTAAATAAACACATCAACACGGTCTAGGGATATTTCATACTCAATTAAATAACTCGAAAAGTACTGGCCGCATTGGAATCTTTTATACACCGATTTGTTTGTAATTTATCTCAGACTAATTCCAAATTCAAATTTTTGAAAATTCTTTTGTTTCGGTGGCATAAAAATGTCTTGATGTCTAGCAGAGGGAATTTTCATTTGTGCGAAATTTAGAAAACAATACGAATTACGTTTAGTTACAGTTTTTTTTTCATTTTTAAACGAAAGATAAAGTTAAAATTGAGGTATTGTAGCCATGCAACGCCGACATTTGACGAGGGCGGAGATGTTACGAGCTGTGGGAATGCTGGAAGCTGGATCTGTTCAGCGTAATGTTGCTGAGGCCATAGGGACCCATCAAAATGTAATTTCAAGATTGTGGACACGCTATCGTGCCACAGGTGAAGTAGCGGAGAGGCACCGGGGGCCAAGTCGCATCACTACCCCCAGACAAGACCGATTTTTGCAAATTACTGCGCGAGCACAACCAAATGCAACGGCGACTCAATTGGTCCAAAGGCTGCGAGTGGAACACCAAGTGCTTGTGAGTGACCAAACTGTAAGAAGGCGACTGCATGAAAGTAGTCTACGCTCTCGTAGACCACTCCGGGTCCCACCTTTACGGAGAGGCAATCGTGGACGACGATTAGAATGGGTTCGGAACCACGTGGACTGGGGCCGTGACCAATGGTCCAATGTGCTGTTCACGGATGAATCCAGGTTCGGCTTCCATCCAGATTCACGAAGGACGCGTGTTTGGCGAGTTCCTGGACGATGGAGCCGTCTCCAGAACCCTCAGGAAGTTCACCCATACCAAGGAGGAACAATTATGGTTTGGTCAGGAATTCGTCTTGGAGGACGGACGGATCTCGTTTGGGTGCGGGGCAATATGACGGCAGAACGATACGTCCAACAGGTGCTGGGGCCCGTAATCTTGCCCCACAGAACACAAATGGGGCAAGATTTCCTGCTCATGCACGACAATGCCCGGGCACACACGGCGAGAACGGTAGCAGCTTGGTTACATACACATAATGTTAGGGCCTTAGACTGGCCTGCTCAATCGCCAGATCTAAATCCCATTGAGCATGCGTGGGATATGCTGCAAAAAAGAGCTCTGAAGGAAGTTCCTGAAAATCTGGCTACAGAAGATCAACTTTTTGCGCACCTCAGAAGGAATGGAAGAAGGAATATTCCGCAGCAAGACATTGACAACCTTGTTCTGAGCATGCCGAATCGTTGCCGATGTGTTATGAACATCATGGGCGCTTTCTCAGACTACTAACTTCAAGTTTATAAACACAAATTAAATGATTTTTCTATTTTTTTCAGTTTTTACTCACAAATTAAAAGTTCATTCATATACGGTTTCCGTCTATGCTTCATTTTTTTTCCATAAAATCCTGAAATTTTAATCTATACCTTAGCCATTATTAAAAAATGGTAGAATATTAAATAACGTATCTTTTAAATATATACATGTCATATAAATAATTAACTCATTGATAGTAATTCGCTTTTTTAAAAATATCCCTAGACCGTGTTGATGCGTGTATATATACCTAGTGAGCGTCAAAATGAAGGGACCAAATCTCCAATGTTTGTCATTCACATTTAAAAAAAAAACAATACCATTAATCTACTATTTCCTACCTATAATCCTCCTTCCTATAATTTTAGCTACCTCATCACATACATAATATTTTAACAAAACGCTTGGTCCCTCCATCATGACGTCAAGATGGAGGGACCAAACTGATGGACTACTCCCTGGAATGTTCTACCTACATAATGTTACAATATCTTTAGTCTACCTTAACCTATTATTGATTTTGGCTGCCCGAAACATATGTCGGTTTAAAGATATCGATTATACAAGTTGGTCCCTCCATCTTGACGATTCAATTGTTTAGTGAAACAGGTAAACGGGCGGTTAATTGTCGATCTTCGGAAAATAAATATTTAATACCTATTTACTACCTTCAAATCATGCAAATATTCTTACATTAAAGTTCATTTTTACGAGCCAAAAATATTAAAGAAATAATTAGGTACAACGTACAAATGTTAATCGTAAAAGCATTAATAAATGTGTTTATTTTAAAACTATAATAGCACAAAAATATCTATCTAATATAAAATGTACCTACCTATCTTTAGTTTTAAAATATTACTATTTATTGGTTTATTTTATTTAATTCTTGTTATACTTACTCAATGTAGATAAACACAAAAAAAAATATTAAAGGTAGTTCTAACATTGTAATGTAGTTGTATGAGATAAAAAAATTAACCCTTCCTTGGCAGTCGGGTAAAAAAAAGGGCAAGAGAATGATGAATATAAATGGGATCCTGTGAATGGTCGCAATAAAATATATTTGTATTATTATTCCAGTTATATTTATTGCAATTTATTAACAAAATTACACTTAATACTTAATCTACATAGATTATAATTAAATGACGTCAACTAACAAATGATATCACGCGAACGAAATCGCGGGCAGCCGCTAGTATGATGTACAATTATTCTAAAGCGTAAATTAAACAATGTTTGTTAAATTTGTTAAATTAAACAATTTAACAAATTTAACAAACGTCTGGCTTTTGAAGAATCTACTTTTCATATCATCATAACCATTCAATTTTTTAAGAACTCTTGGACAATTTGCCCTGTAGTGGCCAATATTTCCACATATTAGCAGGATAAAATCAACGACTGAAAGAATTCTGTAATATTTATCTCCTAATTTTAACTGATTAGGAATTTCGTACTTATAGGTTGATTTTTTCATCAGAAGACAGCTCAAAAAATATTGTGTTGGTAAGAGAGTAAATCTTTGTTTTTATACCATTGCAACCGGTTTTTCTACAGGGAGCCAAATTATTACTCAAAACAGTTTCAGCAGAAGAATTTAACGCTCCAATGCCTTTTTTCTGAACGATGTTTATATCCAAAGGAATAAACCCACTTTGAAATTTTTAATTACGGAAAATCTGATACAAATCTGAAAACCTATATGAGAATTGATAAAAGTCATACCTATCCTGAAAATACTGTATTATTTGTCATGCTTTAAAAACATTGATCAAAGAGTAAATTCTTGTTTATTAAATGCTTCCAAGAAAGAAAGTGAAAATTACGAAGTAGTTTAACAGATAGCTAAAGATATGGTCACATTATGCTTAGTAAAATTTTCTGGTTAAGTATAGAGAAGAAGGGAAATTAACAAGTAGCGGAGAAGCTAAGCAAAGATTAAAAAAAAAGGCGTCTGTAAGGCGTTAACAGGTGATGTTAATGAATGTACTGAAGTTGATTGCAAAGCGTCCATGGATTTTTCTGATTTATATAATGATCGGGAAGAAGAAAAAAGTAAAAAAGAAGGAATACGTACAAATGCTGGCGAAGAAAGAATTAAATGGCTCACAGAGCACATTGCCAAAGAGCGGCTTATTAATGATTTGATTGATGAAACCAATGATACAGATTATTTTTTTCTATTTTTATTAATTCCTTATTGATGCTCATTAATCAACTGCCTATGTGGTCTAACGTTATGAAAAACTATTATGGCAGTGATGTAGTTAGTGCTACCTCTCCAAATGTTGAAAGTTATTTTAAGAACGTAAAACTAAAAACACTTTTATGTAACATGAAAACTAAATCTCTTATATTGAGGATTGATGATTTTATAATCACCACATAGTATAAAACAGTCACTTTCTTGTCTGTCTGTCCCTATGTATGCTTAGATCTTTAAAACTACGCAAAGGATTTTGATGTGGGTTCTTTTTAATAGATAGAGTGATTCAAGAGGAAGGTTTATATGTATATAACATGCATAATATAGTAGAGAAACACTGATAATTTTAGAGGTTTCTAATGTGATGTCGTAAATAAACACATTATTTTGCGCTTACATTGCAAACGCTGGCTGAACCCTACGAGATAGATCAAAATAATGTACTACAGTATTGTACACCTTAAAAACGTCTACAGAAACGTCCGCGATGGTATATGTCTATCTCTTTGAGATAACCCACAATAACCATTTTTTATCCTTTACTTAATACGAGAAATAATGACTTATTTACGAAGCGATTTTAAGCAATACAGCATTAATCCTTATCTAATTCAGTACCTTAAATACATTGTGCATTTAATATAGATCAATATGGCCCTGTACAGTATATCATTTAAATGAATAATTTAGAAGATTTCACAGAATTAAAATTACGCGCGACTGAAAATATCATTCTCAGCAAAACAAATGGGGTCGTAGTGTAACAGTTGGTCACTTTAACCATTTTCGTCTTTTAAGTTTTGCGTAAAAAATAATACATTAAATCTACATAGATTATCTTCAATATCTATTTTAGAACGTATTTACCCTAATCAATTTAAATGCATATCTTAGGAGTTATCGCAACTGCTGGGATCGCGGGACTGTCTAAACAGGGTACCGGGGCCATGGAACGCAAAGGGAAACCGAAAGAACATGGTGTCTTAGTCAGTGTGTGTTAGTCAGTAAGTCTGACAGTCCCTTCCGCTCCACCCAGGGCGGGAGGACTCATTTAATGATTTTACCACCCAAAAAAATGAAACTAATAAAGGCACAAGGCGTTACAAAATAATTGTACAGTAAGCGCACTTATTTTTTGGTTCTAAATTGGTCCCGAGCGAAGCCGGGGCGGGTCGCTAGTACAACATAATCAATACTTCTCAGGGGAAACTAAGTTGGCTCTTAGCAACTTACATTCGGAGTCGGACAACACTATTCTTGCTATGAAACGAATTAGGCCTAAATTACAAAAAATATATAAGACACAAAAAAAACAATGAAATTGATTCAATTTTTGCTGATAACCCATAATTTGTTGAGAATTGGCGTGGCAAAGGCAATACTAAAAAAATTACAGTTAAAAACACTTTCAGAAAAATACCCATTTTGATTAATGGTTCATTAGTAAAAGCAGTAGATGGCTTATCATCTGTTAACACATGTGCCTTAGATGCCTTTTCCCAATCAATAGCTATTGGATTAGTAGATGGATGTCAGCTTAATGTAAATCAATAATACAGATGATAATATTAAGGTCTTTGATTTTATTAAATAACTTGTAAGAAACCATGAACAAATACAGTCATCATCATCATCATCAGCCTATTAATTGTTCCCACTGCTGGGACACGGCCTTCTCTCTATGAGAGGGAATGGGCTATAATCCACCACGCGGGCCCAGTGCGGATTGGTAGATGTCACATGTCTTCGAATTTTTTGGTTCTAAGACATGCCGGTTTCCTCACGATTTTTTCCTTCACCGTTTTGAGAGCAGTGGTGATGAAATAGTCTGGGTTCGAACCCACGACTTACTGTTCGTAAGTCGGGGCCGCCACCACTGGGCCACCGCTGCTCACAAATACAGTGCGAATGCATAATTGCTTATTTATTATAAAATTTTGTCAATGATGTATTTTACAGTGCAGAGATAGAGGTCTTGCACGAACTGTGATTGTCCTAATAATAACATTAGAAAGACATGTGGGTTTATTCCTTTGGATATAAACATCATTCAGAAACAAGGCATTGGAGCGTTAAATTCTTCTGCTGAAACTGTTTTGAGTGATAATTTGGCTCCAGAATAACCGGTTGCAATGGTATAAAAACAAAGATTTACTCTCTTACCAACTTACTCCTAATCAGGTAAAATTAGGAGATAAACATTACAGAATTCTTTCAGTCGTTGATTTCATTCCGCCAATATGTGGAAATATTGGCCACTACAGGGCAAATTGTCCAAGAGTTCTTGAAAAGTCGAATTATTATGATGCGAAGAAAATTAGATTCTTCAAAAGCCAGATGTTTGATAAACCACATTGGTGCCGATTCCCTTGTTCACAAACTAAACTAAATTTAAGTTGAATGCATCTTTTTCTTTCTATTTCATTATGAAAAGGACAGAAGATAAAATTAGTTTAATCCTGTCAAATTAGTCAGCACCTGACGTAATTTGATGTAATTTTAGTAGTCAACTTTTTAATCGCGTCTAAAAGTTGTATGGCGCTGATTAATTTGACAGAACGTAACTAAAATTTATTTTCTGTCCTTTTCTTAATGAAATAGAAAGAAAAAGATGCACTGAACTTAAATTTGGTTTAGTTTGTAAACAAGGGAATCGGCACCAATGTTTAATTTAGGTACGCTTTAAAATAACTGTACATCCTAGCGGCTGCCCGCGATTTCGTTCGCGTGATATCATTTGTTAGTTGACGTCATTTAATTATAATCTATGTAGATTAAGTATTAAGTGTAATTTTGTTAATTGCAATAAATCTAACTGGAATAATAATACAAATATATTTTATTGCGACCATTCACAGGATCCCATTTATATTCATCATTCTCTTGCCCTTTTTTTTACCCGACTGCCAAGGAAGGGTTAATTTTTTTATCTCATACAATGTTAGAACTACCTTCAATATTTTTTTCTGTGTTTATCTACATTGAGTAAGTATAACGAGAATTAAATTAAATAAACCAATAAATAGTAATATTTTAAAACTAAATATAGGTACATTTTATATTAGATAGATATTTTTGTGCTATTCTTGTTTTAAAATAAACACCTATAGTAATGCGATTACGATTAACATTTGTACGTTTGTACGTTGTGTTATTTCTTTAATATTTTTGGCTCGTAAAATGAACTTTAACGTAAGAATATTTGCATGATTTGAAGGTAGTAAATAGGTATTAAATATTTATTTTCCGAAGATCGACAATTAACCGCCCGTTTACCTGTAGCACTAAACAAATGATTTGTCAAGATGGAGGAACCAACTTATATAATCGATATCTTTAAAACGAAATATGTTTCGGGCAGTTAAAATCAATAATATTAAGGTAGACTATAGGTATTAAAACACTAAGTACGTAGAACATTCCAGGGAGTAGTCCATCAGTTTGGTCCCTCCATCTTGACTTCATGATGAAGGGACCAAGCGTTTTGTTAAAATATTATGTATGTGATGAGGTAGCTAAAATTATAGCAAAGGTAGGAAATAGTAGTTAATGGTATTTTTTTTAATATGTGTATGACAGACATTGGAGATTTGGTCTCTTCATTTTGACGCTCACTATACTTACCTACTCAAACAATTAATTGCTGCCCGCTGCGCTTACTGCTCCGGTATCACTCCAGTCACCAGTCAGTATTTTGAAATATAAAATGACATTGACAGATTTTCAACCAATGACGATGTTTGGTTCAAGCTATGCTAGCGCCATTAGTTATACAGTTGCCTTCCCCATTACTTGATTAAGCTTTTTATTAAAAATAGGTACTTATTATACGTTTTAGGGTTCCGTACAAAAAATGAAAAAAAACGGAATCCCTATAGGATCACTTGAGCGTCTGTCTGTCTATACATCTGTTTGTCACAGCCAATATGCTCCGAATCTACTGGAAATCAGGTGAAATTCGGTAGGATGATGTAATCCTATGACCCAAACACAGAAGTCCAAAGTAAATATTATTATATTTTATAAATAAGGGTCATTTTCGGGGGACAAATTAGAGAATTTAAAAAAATATTTTGCAAACCTTACTGTGTCATCTATCAAATGAAAAGGGTCGTTATGAGGATCTCAAATATATTTTTGTAATTATTGTAAAATAAATAGTTTTGATTATATTCATGAAAGAAGATGAAAATTGAAACCGAAAACCCGAAACTACTGAGCCAAATTTTGAAAAAAAATACAAAATATAGTTAATTGCTTGGAAAACCTATAAGAAGGGGAGACACAGGCAAAGATAATCTAAGATGGCGCCACCATAGCTGGTCTCAATCTGACCAATGCGGTGCTATTTTAAAATATAAAATGACATTACCACATTTTCAACCAATGACGATGTTGGGAACCAGCTATGCTAGTGCCATTAGTTCCACATTGTGTCTCCCCAAGTGGTTAACTCATTAGGAGACTGGCATTGTACGGAACCCTCTCCATGCGTGTTCAACTCTCACTTGGCCGGTTTTTTATCATACTCTTTGTCTGGGTTTGAGTGGCTATAACTATTGATAGGTAACGGATTATTCACCAAGGTAAATATCAAGATCTAAATTTAATTGATAAGTTCACGTTAGTGTGCATGTAAGTCGCTGGCGGAACGCGACTAGGTCCTCGAGACTGCTCGGTGGCATAATACAAGCTGTTGGTTATTGTCAACTTACATCCACAATGTGTATAAAACCACCCAATTTGAAAACGCCCATCTTGCTATTTGATAAAATTAAAACAGTTCAACAAGTGGTAATGAAAACAAAAAGTGGCCAGAAACAAAATTCAACCATAGACAATTTCATGTTAATATGACAGTTGTTTGAAAAAGTGACAAAAACCGTGCGCAACTTACAAAAAATCATTGCAATAATTTTATCTTGAAAATATTTATAGTGCAGAAGTATGTACATCCATTAGAAAAGTGTGATATATAGAACGCTAAATAATGAGTGTATATTTTCTTTCTTTAGATTTTGTTAACGTTTGATAATAACAATGTATACTTTGAAAGGTATCTTCCCCGAACCAAGTGAGTAGTTCCGTTACATTTGATTTTTTAACTCTAAATACAAAGAGCAGTTGTCATGGCCATCAGTTTTATTTGTTGTGACGCCACCAATAATAACTTTATGCAATTATCGTGTTCAATAACCAAAACACAAACTGTCATGGCTATCAGTGAACAGCAAAAGAGTTTTTTTGATAGCTGTGATCTTATTTTTTGTTGTTTTTTTTAGCTACCATAATATCGTGAATTTCAAGTTACTTGACTAATATCTTCAGTCTGTGTTGTGAAAATAATTGACTGTGTGTATGATGTCGAATTATTTTTTAGAGAAGGACCAAAAAAGGAACTTTATCAGAGAAAACATGAAACAACTAAAATATATCCAGAGCCAAAAATCTCCTAAAGAACCAAAATATACCACGCGAAATGTCCACCCGCCGCGTTTGACCAACCCCGTCGCGGCCGGCAGCTCCCTCGGCCAAGTGAAGTCTTCGCCTTCCAACAAGAGTGGAAAGATTGCTATCAACATTGGTAAGACTAGTTCTACCAACAGTCGCAAAAAAAACACAGAAATAAAGATCAAAAAAGGCGACATGGCTGAATTTCTCAAAAGAAAAGAATTGAGAGCGCTAACAGCAGTGGAAGACTGTACTGATGAGGAAGTCAAGTCAACTGAGTCATCAGGTCGGCTCCGTGATGTTGGTTGTCAAACCATGGAGTCTAATCTTGCACAGAAATTAACTGACAACACAAAGTTAACAATGTTATATCCTAAGAAAGAGAATGATGATTCTGATGCTAATTTAAAGGCCAGCGGAGACACCGGGCTTCACAGAAGTCCTCCTCCATCTCAGGCTCCCCGCCGAGCTGGTGATGATCTAATAGACATTGATAGAAACCGCAGCCGGTTAAATGCCATTTTAGAGAGAAAGGACACCAAGGACCCCTACTTACCATCAGGTTTATATAATTCTAATACTTATCTAATACCTAGTACTTTATTTTACTCTTAACCTGTTTTTGGTTGGACTGGAAACTGGCCCCAACATCTGAGAAAAAATAGATGGTGACTCCCACATAATTGCTACCAGTTATCTACTATTTCTGCCTCTTTGGAAAATTATCAGTCCCTTTGTTCAGCTATAGGATGATGGGACAGAGGCTCTCGACCCAGCAGTGGGATGGGAAGGCAGATAGAAACATTTTATTTATTATTGTATTAACTGCACATGTAATCAATAATCTCTTGCTCTTTGTCTCGACTGTCCATAGTTTCTAACTGAAAGAGACATGTAGTTGTGAGGTATATTTCTTTTGTCTTAATATTCAAGCTAAATTAAACTATTCTGAGTAATAATGTTTTTGTTTTTAAAATCTATTAAATAAACCTCCCATTTGATATTTCCAGGTTACCAAAAGGGCGTGGTACCTAAATACATACGCGAGCGCAAGGAACAAGGCCCGAAGGAGGCAGAAGGCTTGAGGGCCGATGACGACCAGTCCTTGTGTCCAAGTGGACACGTAACGCTGCCTGACACCGAGCGCAAGGAGACGCTACGAATGCTTAGGAATAGTGAGTCAATTAACTTCTTAAGGCTGGGGTATCTGCTAAATTAGCAACTCTATTTGTGGTGGTTCAAACTTCGTTTGAAATACTGTTAGAATAACGTTCTAATCAGCTTGCACTACAAAGTGGTTGTTGCATCAGTCACTGCGGGCCGAATAGTGCGAAATAAGTGGTTTTTATTTAATTGTTACCTAATAAATCATTAGATCAAAATGTTAATTGGACACTTTGTAAAAAAAAAAGTGACAAATATTTGTGTGAAATAGAAATACTAAAACTTAATGAAGTTTAGGAGTAGTTACGAAATTTCAAAAAAAAATGCTTCTCTTTGAATATTTTTTTCAAATAGTAATAATGAAGTTAAAATTATTTCAATTGTACCAATTAAAGCTTACGAGTCTACTAGGCAACATATTTTTTTTGCACATTTATATTCACTCATCAAAGAGGAGTTACATGGAGAAAACCTCTCGTTAGCAGATACCACCCCCTTAAGTGCTATCATATTGACGTGGCATCTCAGTAGCATTGTTGGCAACCAGTACACAAAACATGGCATCTCTACTTCCATTTTTAGATACAACATCCCATCATTCATAGCCATACCTTCTGAGTAGATGACATTAGAAAGTGTGTTAGGATAGGTACAATATTTTGAGATATTTGTCATATTTGTATAGCCTTTCTTATGATGATGATGATGATGCCGTCTATCTAGCCGATTTCAGCCACAGCAACTGCATTCAATGCCTTTCTTATAAAGCTCTCGTCAATACACAGTAGTGCTACTAATTGCTATCAGATGAAACTTTACCTAGTAGTTTTTATTTCCTTTACCATAATACCCTATCTGTTAATTTCTTGTTTTGTTTTTCAGGTTTTGCAGAGTTAGTAAGTGAACTGAACAAATTGCCAGTAAAAACGGACACGCTTAAAATGCGTAACAGAAAAATGGAACTCGAAAAGCAGTTAGCAAAGCTTGAGGAAGGTATCAAAGTATTTTCCAGACCCAAGGTGTTTGTAAAAATAGGAGAGTGAGTCGCCAGAGCTTGCTCAGTGTTACAACCTGTAAATTTGTGGTGATCAATGGGGCACAAAAGTGCAGTCAGATTTCAAATACCTAAAAATAACATTTGTGTTTAGTATGTGAAACTGCAAATCAATTAAGCAGTTATAAAGTGTTGTATCTAATGTTTTTTTTAATTGAGAAAAATTATGTTAACACTTAGTTGTTAATTGTTGTATGTTCACAATAACAATTAAAGCCAAAATTATCAGAAAGAACAGATTCAAATATGAGATGTTTATTTAATGAGCCTCGCTTCTTCTGATATTAATGGATCTGACTGCACAAGCCCAGTGTCAGATTCCGTCTAAGCCAAATCTAAATTGTATGTTATGTCGTATCTGGTGTATGATCTCGAAATTATTGTGATGTCACTCAGATAAGTTAATCCGACGTTATTGTATGTTAGTATTAATTATATGATTGTATGTTATTCGTTATTGTAACTAATATAATTAGATGGGGTTGTATGATTTTCAGTGTTTTTATAACATTTTTTTGGTGATTTAAATATGATTGAGTTTATAAGTCCATGTCGTTAAAAAATGAAGTAGGCTTTTCTATGATAGAATTTATATTTTCCAAGTTTACAAGATGACATGGTGCCATCATTATTTTAAATAAATTATTCTGTAAAGCTATTTTACGATTTTAAATCAAACACTTTGATGTATTTATAAATTTTTCACAGAAGCCTGACTTAAATTACATCATTTTTAGTACTTATTGCACTACTGCTGTCAAAATAAGATTTCGGTATAGTTTATGATCAAGTACTAAATATAGGTTTCGGCATAGTTCGTGTAAAATATCTTTAATATTTTTAAAACAAAAAAGAATGGTAATAAATAAACACCACCATCATAACATCACACCTGTAATCCCGAAAGGTTAGGCAGAAGTGAATTTAATTGCACACACATCACACCAGTACCTACACTAGCCGCTTCATCCGCCATGCCCTTGACCTGACCTGATGATCCTTCCATGACTTTCACCGCACGCGCTCGCGCAATTTAACGCTGCTCATACAATTTTTAATCCATACAGGCAAGCGTGCACCCGCGCGTGTATTAGCGTTGTCTCATTAGGTCAGTGGCATGTTTACCCTTGGGTAGTGTTGGGTTAATAGCCGGATGCTTTGAGTTATTATCGATTATAATCCATAAGTGTCCATTAATAGCCTTGCAATGGATGATAACCCTGCTATTATTGTATTGTTAAAAAAATAATTGTTTTTTTTTTGTTTTATTGTAAAATCTGTGGGTGTGAACATAAATTGGGTGCGTGTACGCAGTGTGATTCAATGTATTGTTATTCTTTTTATTTATTTTCACTTTGTATGTGAAAAAGATAATCGGACTGCAAAGGCTTTTGAACCAATATATTTGGCTGCTTATTTGCTCAACCTTGCTTCACATGGAATAGAATTAGATCCAGAAGAAGATATCTTCTTCTGGATCTAATTCTATTCCATGTATATTGCATTGCTTTTATATAAAAGCAATGCAATATATATAAGAACTGGGCCAACATTTAGAAATAAACGTCATGAAAGAATTAGCCGATTACAAAGCAAAAGACAAGTTTTGGAAGAATCGCTTTATTTGGTCTCAAGTCGAAGAAACAGACGCCTTTAGCTGGTGGAAGGGTATTTGCAGTGCTACTAAAACTTTGCAGTAATACTAAACTTCATAAAATTACCGTTGCTATTTTATCAGCTCCTTACACGTCAGCAGTTACCGAAAGGACCTTTAGTGCTCAACCTGATGTACATACAAAAAAAAAGAAATAAACTAACTACTGAACGAGCAGGAAAAATAACTTACCTATATATATATATCACACAACTGGAATTTAGAAAACAGACCGTTTTTTTTTTTTTCGGATGGGAAATCATCAAATGACTTCTCCCGCTCTGGGCGGAGCATAAGGGAGTGTCAGACTTTTACTGACTAAAACCCATCCATGTTCCTTCATCGCCCTTTGTGTTCCGGGGCCACGGTATCTGTTTCGAACAGTCCCGCAACCCCGGCAGGCATCGGTCCTTTCTGACCCCTTCCTTTTTGCTGACTCTCTTTGAGGCGCGCGTGGAACACGAACGCGCCATCGACACGGCCTGTCGTCATGAGATGGACGGACGGCGAGCTAGCCCATAGCCCACCGTCCACAGGCCCGTGAAAACAGACCGTCAAGTATAGATACGAAAAGTGATTTCTACATGGATTCGGAACCTTTCTCTCCAACATCAGAAATCGATGAAATATCCTGTGACTGTAATGAACCTGTACTTCTTAATGCACCAGAAATAGATCCATTAGCGCCCCATCCAATCGATGTACCAAACTTAGGAGATTTTGAGGAAAACGCTGGATGTGTTTCTAGCAGTAATTAGGCTGAAAATTATTTTTGAGCAACAAACAAAAAACGAAAATAAAAAATTCCCAAAAAAATATCCCAAATACATGACAGATTAAGAATTTAAAAAAAACTAAGTTCATAAAAAATCAATTGTGAGGCGGCAAACCATCCATGAAGGCCTGGGGCGCCAAATCTTATAATAATACGCCACTGCCTAAGGCCCTGAATCCACCAAAGCGGAGCCAAGAGTAGAGGAGATGTGCTGTAAAAACCACAAATAGAGTTTCGTTATTTGCTCTTCTCGACTTCGCTTAGCTTTAATGGAAACGGTTGACAAGGCCAGGCTATTTGATAAGGCCAGACTTTGCCCTCGGCAACGCACAGCGGAGACAGAGACGTGAGCGGTCTGCGGCGCTTGTTAAAAACTGGGCGTGAGTAGCCAGTAGGTACGCATCTCCGCACAGCTTCATTCAAGTTGGTTCTCAATGAGGTCATGAGGTGTTTTCTGGGCCAGCTTCCACTGAAAAACGATAGATGGCGCTGTAAAGTCTCGGTGCAAAAACGTTTTTTTTTGCTATAAATTCGAAAAAACGTTTTTTTCCGCCGTTTCTCATAGATAAACGTTAATGGCTTGGTTTTCTCATAGATTAACGTTAGCAGTGGATTGTGGTGAAGCTACTTTCGTTTGTAGAAATTACAAAAAAATAACAAAAAATTGTCATCCCCCGCAATTCGAAAAATCGTTTGTTTCCGGCTGGTTCTTATAGATAAACATTAGTAGTGGATTGTACTCTTAATGAAGCTATTTTCGTTTGTAGTAATGCCAAAAAAAAATGTGAAAAAAATAATTATCCCCCTAAATGGGGAAGGCTGGTCAAAGCTGATTGTAGATGGCGCGTCCATAGCTTAGACCCAATCTGTCCAATGAGGTCAATCTATTTTGAAATATAAAATGACAGTGACAGATTTTCAACCAATGACGATGTTTGGTTGATGCGCTGCTAGCGCCATTAGTTCCACCAGTTGCCCACCCCATTCGAAAAATCTGTTTTTTCCAGCTGTTTCTCATAGATAAACGTTAGTAGTGGATTGTAGTGAAGTTATTTTCGTTTCAAATAAAGAAAAAAAAAAAGTAAAAAATGTCATCCCCGCGATTCGAAAAATCGGTTTTATCAGGCTGTTTCTCATAGATACACGTTAGAAGTGGATTGTAGTGAAGCTATTTACGTTTGTAGTAATGCCAAAAAAAAATTAAGAAATGTCATATCCAGAAATTAAAAAAAATGGTTTTTTCTTGCTGTTTCTCATAGATTAACGTTAGCAGGGAATTGTAGTGAAGCTATTTACGTTTGTAGTAATGCCAAAAAAATTGTAAAAAATGTCATCCCCGCAATTCGAAAAATCGGTTTTATCGGGCTGTTTCTCATAGATAAACATTAGAAGTGGATTATTGTGAAGTTAGTTTCGTTTGTAATAATGCCAAAAAAAAAAACAAAAAAAAATGTCATCTCCGAAATTCGAAAAATCGTTTTTTTCCGGCTGTTTCTCTTAGATTATAAACGTTAGTAGCGGATTGAAGTGAAGCTATTTACGTTTGTAGTAATGCCAACAAAATATTTAAAAAATGTCATCCCCACAATTCGAAAAAATTGTTTTTTTCTGGCTGTTTCTCATAGATAAACATTAGTAGCGGATTGTAGTGAAGGTATTTTCGTAAGTAGAAAAGCCAAAAAAAAAAAAAAAAATGTCATTCCCGAAATTCGAAAAATCGGTTTTTACCCGACTGCGCCAGAAGGAGGGTTATGTTTTTCGAGAGTATGTATGTATAATTGTTTGGCACACTCTGTGGCCTGAACGGCTCGATGGATTTTAGCTTGAGAGGTGTCGTTAGATTCGTATTTACTGTGAGAGTGACACTGGGTATATCAAAATAACAAAAACAAAATGGCGGATTTTTCGCGCCCAATTCAAATGTTTGGCACGCCCTGTGGCCTGAACGGCTCGATGGATTTTATCTTGAGAGGTGTCGTTAGATTCGTATTTACTGTGAGAGTGACACTGGGTATATCAAAATAAAAAAATCAAAATGGAGGATTTATCGCGCCAAATTCAAATGTTTGGCACGCTCTGCAGCCTGAACGACTCGATAAAGGGCTCATCATGAGGATTTTAAAATGGTATATCTAAGTACTTAACTAAAAGGTGTAAAATAAAAAAAAATAAAAAACCCGACTGCGTAAAAAATAACTAATATATTTAAATAAAAACTGAAAAGAAAAAAACAAGTTCAGGAAACAGGACATATTGACTGCAACAGTCGGGACACATTAAATAATCTAGACTAAAATCATTACATCCAATATATTATGTCCTGTTTCCTGAACTTGTTTTTTTCTTTTCAGTTTTTATTTAAAGATATTAGTTATTTTTTACGCAGTTGGGTTTTTTTATGGCTGTTTCTCATAGAAAAACTTTAAAAGTGCATTGAAAAGAAGCTAGATTCATTTGTAATAATGCCAAAAAAATAAAAAAAAATATTAAGGATCTGGCGTTCAATGCCATAAAATGGTGGCTGGGTGCTATAATTGTCCTATTCTTGCTTGCTTGTCAGTAATCTGAGTAAAACGCAAATGGAGTACCGTAGTAAATTCTCCTTGATAATGAGAGGTTTTCTTTTTGAGGGATTAAAAAAAAATTGTTTCCAAGAACTCTAGATGGCGTTGAACTGACTACGTTAGTTGGTGCCAAAGCCAAAACGCTTGGAAAAAAAATATTGCGCCACGTCACATACGCTCGTTGACTGACACTTTCGTTTGCCGCTACCGAATATAACCTAGTTTTCTCGCGCTTTGTTAAAATCAGTTTTTTTACATTCCGTTCCTTGCATTAACGTACCAAGTTCAGCGCCATCTATCCAGCGACTAGGGAAGTGCTAAAAAGAAAATTCATAATTATGAATAAGGGCGTCACGCCAAAAGACAAGAACGACGAAGACGCGTGTTCGCGCCTGCTCTTATTTTTAGAGCAATTCATCACATTTGTGTTTTGCGTCTACAGCATTTTTTTTGTTTAACTGTCACATTTACTTTTGTGAGGTAGGTGGACCAGAAAACTTTTGTACGCATCTTTGTTAGCTCCGCTGATAAAAATTCTAAATTATTCAATATTATACAACTATCAAGTTATCCATGAGTTTTTCTTAAAGAAATTCCAATATTGTGCTTAAACAATAAAATTGGCGACCGTGACAGGACTTTTCAAGAAATTCGGTAACATTGTACACGAGTTGCATCATACTCGGCGATACTAAAGTTACAAGAAGAACGAAAATTGGAGGCTACAACAATACAAGCAGTCAGCCAGGTCTTCCGTGCCAACGATTCAGCTAAAGATCGTATCGGAAATCCATGGAGACATCAATATCATCAAGATAAGTGCCTTCCTTTGTTCCGTTCTACCTCACCAAAGTACATCCAATTTCCAAATTCCATACACAATCCATTCTAAATTACCTCTATTCCATTAACTAGCCTCTATTAGTGCTATATTCCTTAGTTTTATAGGTTTTATCATGCCAAATAAGTACATAGGTAAAAGTACCTACATTTACCGTCCACTATAAAACTAAATTGCCTTTTTTTTCAAGTTTGCGTTCGTGTTTATTAACTTCATTTGCAAAATAACGCACCTACACATAAGTAAATAAATCTTAATTATCATACTCCTACCCCGATATATTCGGTATGTTCCCTATATTTAAGCGCTTTGCCGAAATTTTCAGGCGTTATCCTGTGGCCAAATCGCACAACTAAGTCTGCAGCCATCACTGCAGGTGTGCTGAGTGAGGCACTGCAGTCAGCTGAAACCAGGCTCCCAGGGGATTCCACCGAAAGGAGGAGCGTGAGAATATCATTATTTTATTTCTTTTCCGAGTTGGACATTGTCGATATATTCAAGCTCCTTTGAGTTGAAGTCTAGTAATAAACATTTGATTCATTTACCTAGGCTTAGTTTATATTTGATTACTGTTTAACATGACGTATGAGGGTGGCAATAAATCCTCTGCAACGGTATCTTTAAGAGAATTACTAGTAAAACGTAGTTCAATTAAAGGACAAATTACAAAATTTAGAAACTATTTAGATAAAATTAGTAAATTACCTGAGTTATCAAATATAGACCTTGCGGAATTGAATTTAAGATTAAATAAGTTTCAAGGATTATCGACAAGGTTTGATGATTTGCAGACAGAGATTGAAGTTTTAAATGCTCCAAATATTGAAGTAGAAATTGATGAGCGAGAACGCATTGAACAAGAAATAGTTCAAAATATCGCCATAGCCAAGACGGAACTACAACAATATAGAAGTGATGATGATGGTAAGCGCCGTCAGTCTATCCTTGTGAATGCGGACTCGGATCATCAAAACTTGAGTTTTAGATTGCCTCAAATACAAATTTCTAAGTTCGATGGATCACACTTCCGCTGGCTCGAATTTCGGGACACATTTCTTAGTTTGATTCATAAAAATGAGCGCATTCAAGATATACATAAGTTTCATTATTTAGTTTCTTATCTGGATGGCGACGCTGCGCGTGTTATATCAAATTTCGAGGTGTCTTCCGCTAATTACCAAGATGCTTGGAAACAGGTTTGTGAGCGATACGATAACAAAAGGATACTCATGAATCATCACCTAGACTCTTTAATAAATATTCAACCAATAACGCGTGAGTCAGACAAGTCTCTTCGGTGTCTAGTTGATAACGTCACTAAAAATCTAAGAGCTTTAAAGAGTTTAGGTCTACCTACAGACTACTGGGACATGTTGCTTATATTTATTTTATTGCTTAAATTGGATAGTCGTACCATACTAAAATGGGAAGAATATCGCAACACAATAGATTGCGTTAATGACGTGCCAACTTTGGAGCAATTTAATAAATTTTTAATTGACCGCGCTAATGTACTAGAATCATTTAATCAAAATAAATCTATAAACAACAATAATTCTAAATCACAGCAAAACCCACGTCCCTCGGCTAATCAATCAAATCACAATAAATCCTCTTCTAATAAATCAAGCCGTAATCAAAATACCAATGTCTTGGCATCCACTACACAAGTTCGTAATAATTCTTCAACTGTCTATTTATGTGTAGTATGCAGTGGAAATCACAGGATTTATGACTGTCCAACCTTTAAGTCAAAATCCATTCAAGAGAAAATGTCATGCATATCCCAATATAAATTATGTACAAATTGCCTGCGCCAAGGTCATCCTGCGTCTGAGTGCGGCATGGGTTCGTGTCGGCATTGCAATCAAAAGCACAATACTCTTCTTCACGATCCTACCGTATCAGTTAACTGTAACATAACAAACGCAAATAACGATATTAAAGGGGAGACCGTAGTGGCTTTTTCTCAACAAAATAATGGTCATGTATTTTTGTCTACGGCTATTATAGAAGTGTACAATCCTCTAAATAACAAAACCGAAAGGGTTCGCGCGCTGTTAGATAGTGGCAGCCAATCTACTTTCATTACAAAATCCCTGCAACAAAAAATAGGTTTAATGTGTAACACGTTAAATGCATTAAACGTTATAGGAATAGGAAATAATAAATGTGACACAGTATTAGAAAGTTGTGTTACTCACCTGAAATCGATCCATGGCACTTACCAAGTGAAGTTGTCTTGCTATGTTCTCAACCAACTTACCGGAGACATTCCAAAGGTTTCAGTCGATATACATCATCTGAAAATACCAAAGGGTATTATATTAGCCGATCCTAAATTCAATGAACCTGCGTCCATTGATATGATCATTGGTGCAGATATCTTCTGGGATATACTAGTCAGCGGGCAACGCTCCCTAGGCCCAAATAATCCTAAATTACAAAATTCTAAATTAGGATGGCTTATAGCCGGCCCTATCAATGTACAAAAATACAATCAAAATATTCAATGCAATCATGCAATTGTTTCAAACAACAACTTGGATGAAATGCTCACTAAATTCTGGGAACTCGAGAGTCTTCCCCAAAGAAAGATTCTCAGTCCCAACGAAATAGCATGTGAAAAACATTTTCACAACACCACAACTCGATTGAGTAATGGCAGATTTAGAGTGAAGTTGCCACTAAGGGACTCACCTGACTGCCTCGGTGATTCTTATAACCAAGCTAAAAAACGTTTCAAAAATCTCGAAAAAAGATTTAGAAAAAATCCGACACTAAAGTCACATTACGTAGAATTTATACGTGAATACTCAAACTTAGGACATCTTTCCGAGTCAACTATTGCAATACCAAATCCTTCATATTTTTTATGTCATCATGCCGTATTCAAAGAGGACAGTGAGTCCACCAAGATTCGCGTAGTCTTTGACGGCTCAACTCCTACAACCTCTGGCTACTCTCTAAATGACATCTTAATGGTTGGGCCTAATCTGCAGAATTCTCTATTCTCCATTCTAATTAGAGCACGTCAATATAAGTACATTTTGACGGGAGACATAGCTAAAATGTATAGACAAATTGCTATGGATCCAAATGATTGTGATCTTCAACTAATATTATGGAGAGAAGATGAGTCGCATCCTATCCAAACTTTGCGTTTAGATACTGTCACTTACGGTACTGCAAGTGCCAGCTATCTTAGCACTAGATGTCTGTGGCAGGTAGGAGAAGAGTGTGATGACGAATCAATTAAAACTATAATACAAAATGACTTCTTCGTCGACGACGTCATTACAGGCTCAGATAATGAAGATCAACTATTATATATCCAACAGGCACTGTCTACTGCTCTAAATGCAGCTTGTCTACCCCTGCGAAAATACAAAACTAATTTACCTAAATTATGTCATAGTATAGAAATTAATACAAGGGAAAAACTTACTTTGAGTGAATCCTCCAGTACTCTTGGTCTAGGGTGGGATCCAAGTGATGACACGTTCAATTTTCCTGTAAAAAATAACGATATAAATAACATAATTACAAAAAGATTTATAATGTCGCAATCACTTCGTATTTTTGATCCACTTGGGTTATTAAGCCCATGCATAATTCAATCTAAAATATTAATTCAAAGGTTGTGGATCAAGGGAATTGATTGGGATCAACCTGTACCTGACGATATACAGGACAGCTGGAATGAAATCTCAAAAAACTTACCATTACTTGCAGATCTTCATATTCCACGTAAAGTGATTGGTGACTCACCAAGGTCCATAGAACTGCATTCGTTCAGCGACGCCTCTCAACTTGCCTACGGAGCTTGCATCTACATGAGAACGCTGAACGAGAACGATGAGGTGACAGTGAGGCTATTATGTTCGAAGTCCAAGGTTGCTCCTATAAAGCCCATCACCATACCTCGCCTCGAGCTTTGCGCGGCGTTGTTATCGGCTAAACTATGTCAATCTGTTACCGACTCCTTAAGACTTAGTCCTACAAAAATTACGCATTGGTGCGATTCTAATATCGTATTATGCTGGATAAACAATGACCCAAGTAAATTAAAAACATTTGTGGCGAATAGAATAGCCGAAATTTTAGATCTTACTAATCGCAAGGATTGGCGTCATGTTCCCACTGACGTTAATCCCGCTGACCTAATATCTCGAGGTGTTAACGCTAATCACCTTCACGACAATTTGATGTGGTGGCAAGGCCCCTCGTTCTTATACAACGATGAGACAAAATGGCCAAAACTGCATCAAAATCAAAACATTGAGCTACCTGAAGTAAAATGTCACTATATTAATTTACCTGAATCTACATTCGATTTCAAGGTATTTTCAAAATTTTCTAAATTACAAAGAACATTTGCATATGTTTTACGCTTTTTACACAACTCAAAACCATCAAATAAACTTAATCGCTTATTTGGCCCTATAACAGTGCATGAATTAAATAATTCCTTTATTTTTATTTGTCGAGTTGCACAAAAACAATCTTTTCCTTTTGAATATAAAAGAATTCAATCGAAATTATCACTATTGCCTAAATCAAAACTATTATGCTTATCTCCTTTCTTTGAGTCCACAACTAATGTAATAAGAGTTGGGGGGAGATTACATAATTCCAATTATTCATTTAATAAAAAACATCCAATACTGTTGGATTCTTCTCATTATGTAACAAAACTTTATTGTGTACACGAACACTTACGAAATTTACATGCTGGTCCGCAGTTATTGCTGGCATCGATCAGAGAATCTGTGTGGCCTTTAAACGGAAGAAGGTTAGCTAGAAGCGTTGTAAAGCAATGTGTTACATGCGTGCGTGTTCGTGGGCAAACCATATCCCCAAAAATGGGTAACTTACCATCAAATCGTGTCTCCGTTGACTTTCCGTTCAAATCTGTTGGAATTGACTACGCCGGTCCCTTTCTTATATTAAATCGCAAGGGACGTGGTGCTAGATTAGTAAAATGCTACTTATGTCTATTTATTTGTTTGCGTTTTAAATGCGTTCATTTAGAACCGGTCAGTGACTTGACTAAAGAAGCTTTTATTATGACATTTCGTCGATTTGTTGCCCGCCGTGGCAGACCAGCGGAGGTTTGCTCTGACAACGGACGAAATTTTGTTGCCGCTGCTAAGGAACTAAGCAATTTTCTAAAATTAAATATTGAATCTCTTTCTCAGTTTGCAACAGGAGAAGGAATAAAATTTTCATTTATACCTGCTTACAGCCCTCACTTCGGTGGAATTTGGGAGGCTGGAATCAAGGCTGCTAAATATCATGTCAAAAGGGTCATGGGAAATTCCCATCTTTCTTTCGAAGAAATAGGTACTTTATTCGCACAAGTAGAGGCAGTTTTAAATAGTCGCCCTTTGTGCCCAATGTCTTCATCCCCTGACGATTTCCTATCCTTTTCCCCAGGGCACTTCCTGATTGGCAGACCACTCAATGCATTGCCAACACCAGTTCAAGACGATTGGAAAACCACCCATCAAAACCGGTACGCTCGCCTTGAGCAAATAAGGCATGACTTCTGGAAGCGCTGGCAAAAGGAATATATCTCCGAACTTCATCAACGCACCAAATGGAAGACTGACGCTAAGAAGTTAAACATCGGAGATCTTGTCATTTTGCAAGAAGACAATACACCACCACTCAACTGGCGCCTTGGACGTGTTGCCAGACTTTACCCTGGACCAGACGGCATATCTCGAGTCGCAGATGTCAACACAGCAAGAGGCTGCGTGCGTCGATCTCTAGTTCGCCTGTGCCCTCTTCCTACTGGTGAAGATTTTCAAGGTTGAAGCTCTCCATCCTTCAACGGGGGGAGTTTATGTTCGCGCCTGCTCTTATTTTTAGAGCAATTCATCACATTTGTGTTTTGCGTCTACAGCATTTTTTTTGTTTAACTGTCACATTTACTTTTGTGAGGTAGGTGGACCAGAAAACTTTTGTACGCATCTTTGTTAGCTCCGCTGATAAAAATTCTAAATTATTCAATATTATACAACTATCAAGTTATCCATGAGTTTTTCTTAAAGAAATTCCAATATTGTGCTTAAACAACGCGTTACCTAATATTTTTTTTTGTATGACCACGTGTAACTTTTTATACATAGGTTTAGAGAAGTCCGATATGCAAATTCTTTTTTTTTTTGTGAAAAGCGTAAGGTAGTTAACTCCAAGTTGGCCCCATTTAAAAATTGAAAAATCGTGTTTCGGCTCTTTCATGCAATTGATGAGAACTTTAGACCTAGCTGGAGAATGACCTGTATGACTGTCATCGAAGGTCTAACGATGGAGACGGAATGCAGTCGCAAGAGGCCCGCAAGTTTACAGCAGGTATATCATGTTTGGGCTCATTTCATACACCTTGAAGAGAACTTTAAACCTAACTAGAGTATAACCTTCATCGAAGGTCTGACGATCGAGACGGAAGGCAGTTGCAAGAAGTCCTCAAGAGTTTACAGCATTTATATCGTATTTGGGCTTATTTCATGCACCTTGATGAGTACTTTAGACCTAGCTGAAGAATGACGGAATGATTCCTCTTAAAAGATCAAAAAGGTTGACTCACACTATCTCTAACCCTCTCGCTCTCATACGTGACGCAGACGAAGTTGCACGGGTCTAGTCTACAATAAGTTTAATAAGAAACAAAATTACATAGTAAATCTATACCACAATATTATATTTGATACTTAGTTGCGTTATACAATCCACATAGCATTTGCAAAATAATATCTGCCAGAAAATTTAACTTGTACGAAAAGACAACCTATTTCTTACGTAAATTATGAAATAATTATGACAGAATTTTTCAGTTAGTTATGTAACAGCTACCTACTTATTAATACTTGTCTGGCAGGTGTTGTGACAGGCCACAACTCTTTGGTCTTCCTAAATTGCGATTTTTCAAAATTGAGATATATAGAGAAAAGAGATACCTACCTAATGCAAACTGTTTCTGACTGTGTGCCAAGGTCTTTACAACCAAACTATTGCTAAAAAGTTATTTTAAAACAAAAGGTAAGTACCTACTAAGTTAAAAATTGATGCTTTAATTGATCTAACTTTTCCATCAATAATTCTGCATGTTTTCCATATGTAATATCACTAAGTCCTACCTTTTTTTCTATACCTATCCATGAATTTTACATATCGTCTAAGTTAAGCTAGTTTCTTAACATGTTGGAAAAAGTGGTCATTGAACACAATGGGACCCTTTCTAAACCATTCTTCGTCATCTAGACGCCAATGGTAGAAGGAGAAATTAGGAAAAAAGAACTTGATCTCCCTTTCAGCTGAATCTTGAGAATCTGAAATACCAGAAAGTTTTTGTGTTATAAAATATTACCCTAGTTAGGATTAAGCAGTACAAGACTACACCCTAAAAAATAAATTAATGGTAACATTTTACTTCATAACAACAGTCCATTCACAGATTACTGAAGATAAATTATATTACCTTTGACACAAACCATAATATGAAAATGAGAATAAAGATAAGTGTGTGGGAGTACAGCAGTCATTGTGCCGATAGTCGTGTCGGCCAATGGCTTAATAGCCAAGAGCCTCGACCAACATCTGAGGAGGCTCTCGCTTGGCAGCTGGATCAAGAGCCTCAAGCATTACACCAAGAAAAAAAAATTTTGAAGCAATCAATAAGTATAGGCCTCTACTTGCTTGTGCTAAGCTCCAGTTTTCTGTGTCGGCCTCATCCAGGATATACTCACAATGGCAAGCAAGTGAGACCTATACCCAGCAGTGGCTGAAGTCTGGGTATGATGACCAATCATTTGTAAATTTCACTTTACCTGATCCATGTGCTACATTTCTAGTGTCTGATATGCCAAACATGCCTCTCAAACAGTATGGATTCTTGAACTGTCCTTTGTACACACTGGTAGGGCCTAGCAGCTGCCTCCACAGCTGGATGGCGTTGACGTGGCCCAGCACATGCAGGTCTATGCAGCCACTGAAATGTATCATGTTCAAGGATTTTAAGGGAATCATTGGGCTGGTATTGGTTCATTTATTTACCGAGATGGTATAGTGTCCACATGGTGGAATTATGGCCAGCTCTCTCACCAAGAGGAAGCCAGTGACGAAGAAGAAGGAATGTTATCGACTGATTGGATCATGCATTCTCTGGGGGAGACAGGTGTGTAGCACACCCAACTTTTACCATGTAATAGAGGGTGAGCCAACATAAGCACAAATCCATTTTCAAGGTTTACACTGAGATTTCTACTGTAAACTTAATTAGTCTGGTCACTCAAAGAATCGAACCTTGTGAACCTATGGTCATACCAATAAAGCACCAGGGTATGGTTGTATCATAACATTTGCCTATTTCTCTTGTTTAAAATTCACAAATACTCACCTAGACATAAAGGTAGTAAGACGGTTATAAAAGAATTTGCCTACATGTTCCTCATAAAATCTACAAGCTGTGCCTGTGTCTAAAGTAAGTCTTTTCGTTTTCACAATAATGAATTTATTTTTCAAAATACTTCTGATGAAAGATCGTACTACAGGGTTCGATACCGCGTGCGGTTTTATTATAGCTAGCGTTAGTTCTAGCTTCTGCATTGCGTAATTTTACGTTTTTTTTTTCAGTTTATGTCATAATTTTTATGTTCTAAAAGAAAACAGCACTTTTTTGGTTTTCCTTCCGCTTTTCCTTTTCCCAAAAAAATTCATTTATCGGATGAATTTCATCCATCAAAATCACTGTCAATAGTGTCAATGTCAAAAACATATGTGAGTAATGTTGCCAGAACGAGCAAAAATCTGGCAATGGAGTAATGTGAATATGTGACAACGATTTCACAAAGACGTTTATGATTTTAGAACCTTAAATATATATATTTTTTTAATTAGTTTCTGACGGAACAGGCTATGCTGCCTAGTCATCAGTTGAACCATAAACTATACCCTTGGTAAAATAAAAAAACATGTGTCTATGCCCTGGTAACTTAAAACATTTTTTTTTCATTGCGAAAAGCGCCATTTATCCTTCACGCACGGAACTGTTTTTTGCAGTGTTACCACCATTTTTTGCTTTAAAAATGTGGTAGTTGACACTGATTGAAACACTAAGGCTCAATGTCACAAGAAAATTTTCCACTGTGTGTTTGGCATTTTTTATTGTACTTTTTAGTGTTTTTGCGTTATTACGTTGAGTCGACCTTAGTTCCTCAGTATATAGTCCGGTCAATTTAGACATTCGAAGCTACATAAATTTACAACAAGCTGAAAATTGGTGAAATCGTTCAAAATATAATAATTATAAATAAAATTTGAAAGTTTCCCATCTTTCCTCTCTAAGGAACTTTTTTTATTCAAGGTCAAAGGTCAAAAAATGAGTATTTCTCGATTTTCAGCAAAACGGTAAGTTTTACATCATAAAAATACCTCAGACAAAAATTGTAGATATTAAAATTATCTATAAAAATGCCACATACTTTTTTTCCTATGAGCCACCGTTTCTGAGATATAACGATTTAAAAAATTGTAAAAATCAAAGTCAAAGCACTTATTTCAAGTAGGCCAGTTGCAGGCACTTTTGAATTGTCGAAACAAAGATGAATATTAAATGTAGCTATAGTCCCAGTCACAAGACGTAATATCTGTGAAAGTACTGTAGTTGCCCATTCCCTAACGTAGATCTCTATGGAGAAGAACGGGCAAGAAACTCCATGGACACTCTTTTAGATCAAAATATTGTTACAAAATCTTGGTTACATCATTCATGTTGAGATGGTATATTATGTGAGAACAATGTGGCAAGATGTGCACGTTAAAAGTGTCCATAGTAAAATAAAAAAATACAATACAAAAATAAACATTAATATAAGCCACGGCAACTAAGAGATGACCCTCCTATAATATTATTATATTCTTTGAGATGACCAGTCACAACTGACAGCGCCCGTTCACGAACATGACGCATGGATCAGCACCATTCAACTCAACCATTTTGCAGGGAACTAAATGATCCGACACACGCACCACCATCAGCGAGACATTAGAGTGAGCATGACATACTCTCAACTGCCAGGGCACATTCAAGTCAAGAAAAGAAAAGACGTAGGAATCCAGTGAATGATAGCTTTACATAGTCCTCACACAATATGGCCTATGCGATTATATAATACTAGAGATTGAATCTATACAATGCAAAGATAGTTGTACATTCAGTCAAAAAAGTATCGGGAATGGATGATTTGTTTATGGTTCCAAATTCAAATTTTTGTTTTTTGTAGTTGTTAGATTAGCACAACTGTTTTCCATTTTGGCGCGGAGTTTGAGTTGCATCTGTTATTAATATTAAATACAGTGCTGGTTTTAGTAATATCATATATAGTGTGTATTGCGAATTTCATAATGGACAAAAATATCGAACAAAGAGTTTGTCTTAAATTTTGCATCGCCAATGGAATTTCGTGTTCGGAGTCACTGAAAATGTTACAGAAGGCTTACGGTGAATTGACTTTATCAAAAACTCGTGCTTATGAGTGGTTCAAAGCGTTCAAAAGCGGTCGAGATGTGATGGAAGATTTGCCTCGCTCTGGTAGGCCGTCAACGTCTGCAACTGAAGTTAACATCGCAAAAGTGAAGAAAATAGTGACTGAAAATCCCCATTCAACTCTGAGAGAGATAGCCGCCGAACTTTCTGTATCTCACGAGTCGATCCGTACCATTTTAACTAATCATTTGGGTATGAAACATGTTGCTGCTCGGCTAGTCCCAAAAGATCTGAATTTTCTCCAAAAACTCAATCGCATGAAAGTCGCTGAGGACATGCTAGAACGAGTCAGTTCGGACCCAACATTCATGAAACGCATTGTTACTGGTAACGAGACGTGGGTTTACGAGTTTGACATGCAAACTAGTCAACAAGCTTCGGAGTGGCGCCTTCCAACTGAACCGAAACCGAAAAAACCACGCCAAAGTCGATCAAAAGTCAAAGTCATGTTGACTGTTTTCTTTGACCATCGCGGTGTTGTGCACTCTGAATTCTTACCGGAAGGTCTAACGGTAAATAAAGAATATTATTTGAGCGTTATGCGGCGTTTAAGAGAGCAAATTCGACAAAAAAGGCCAGATTTGTGGAAAAAAGATTCTTGGATTTTGCACCACGACAATGCGCCTTCGCACAAGGCTATCATTGTGAACGAATTTTTGACCAAACACTCAACAAATACCATCCAGCAACCACCATATTCACCAGATATGGCTCCTGCTGACTTTTTTCTTTTTCCTAAACTCAAATTACCACTTCGTGGCACCCGTTTTCAATCGATAGAAGACATAAAGGAGAATTCGCGGCGAGAACTGAACTCAATTCCGGAAGCAGCGTTTAAAAAATGTTTTGATGAATGGATTATTCGTTGGCGTAAGTGTATCGTTTCTAAAGGAGCATACTTTGAAGGTGATAAAATAAATTTGGATGAATAACTGACATTTTGTGTATTATTGATCTTTTCCCGGTACTTTCTTGACAGAGTAGTACAATCTTCAGCAGCTCCAACAATTATATTTAATTTGAATGCTATCTATTTATGCGCCCCTGTCCATGTGGAGCAGGACCAGCATTGAGCCACGCATTTTTATCAGCGATATAATCGCCCAACTTGTAATAAGCTTGCTTACATAGTGTGCGTTTGATGCATGTTTTAAATTTCGTCTCATTCAGTTCAAGAATACTTTGTGGAATTTTATTATAGCATCTCAAACAGTACCCCATGAAAGATGAGTCTACTTTAGAGAGTCTGAAGCCTGGCTGAACTAGTTGGTCCCTATTTCTAGTACTATAATTATGTCTGTCACCTCTTTTACCAAAACGATGCAGACTTTTTCTGACGTACATTATGTTTTCGTAGATGTACTGACAATGTACCGTCATTATGCCGATATCTTTAAACAGTTCCCTTAGAGAATCGCGCCTACGGAGATTATATATGGCTCTGATAGCTCTTTTTTGCAGAATAAATATAGACTCAATACCTGCAGTCCGTCCCCATAGCAAAATTCCATAAGACATTATACTATGAAAGTAACTAAAATAGACCAGTCTAGCGGTATCTACATCAGTAAATTGACGGTTTTTTCTAATAGCGTATGCTGCTGAACTTAGCCGCCTCGCAAGGGATGTTAAATGAGAATTGTAGCCTTGAATCAAGCGAAGGAAAACCGTTTTGTCTACAAATTCAAGTTTCTCTTTATTCAGTATTATTTCACAATCACTACTTATAACATTGGTTAAAGCAAATCTTATACATTTCGTTTTTTTTTTTCATTTAATACCAAATTGTTGCTGTGAACCAATTATGGACCTGAAGAAGGGCATTATTCACGTCATCTAGATTTTCCTAATTAGGGAAGTGTCATCAGCAAACAACACCATATTTTGAGGTTGGTTTTTCAATAAATAGGGTAGATCATTTATATACACGAGAAAGAGGAAAGGACCCAATATTGAGCCTTGCGAAACCCCCATTTTTACTTCTAAACCCTTTGAATTAACACCATTTATTTGAACATGTTGTTGTCTATCACTCAAATATGATTTTACTAAACTAAGTGCAAGTTGACCTAGTCCGGAATGCTCAAGTTTCAAAAGCAATGTGTCGTGATTTACGCAATCAAATGCTTTGGAAAGGTCACAAAAAATTCCTATGGCGTCCTGAGACTCTTCCCACGCAGTAAATATGTGCTTTAATAAGGTTACACCGGCGTCAGTCGTACAACGTCCCTTGGTGAAACCATACTGTTGATCGTGTAAAATTTTGTTAGTGTTAAAATGATTGAGCATTTGTTATGCATTACTTTTTCAAACACCTTGCTAAAAACTGGCAACACGGATACAGGTCAATAATTATTAGTATCTTTACTGTCCCCGGATTTGAAAAGAGGTATCAGTTTACTGTATTTCATTATATCAGGGAAAACTCCTTGGTCTACACACAAATTAAAAATTAAAGCTAAGTATGGGGCTATAGTCTCAAGTATGGATGTACAAACTTTGATAAACATTCCCCATAGATCTTCGGTCAGTTTGATTTTTATTTGCCGGAAAGCTTTAATAACTATCATAGGGTTTATGTGTTTAAATTTAAATTCAGCTGTGCAGCCAGATACATTCGCCTTTAATAAACCAATTGAGACTTCAGGTGTGGAATTAAGAGCCTCCGTAGTTTTTAGTGGTATATCGGTAAAGAAATTGACAAATTCTTGAGCTACTTCCAGATTAGAGCTTTTAGGACCACATGCTGAATCTAATGTGTAGCTAGTGTTTCGTATTTTCTTCTTTATTTTATAGTCTCATTATTTATGACTTTCCAAACTGTCTTTATTTTGTTTTCTGCTGTTTTGATCTTGTTGTTAATGTGCAGGGCTCTATCAACCTTGCATGTATTTCTAAAAAGTAAAAGTGTAAAAGTTGTAATCGTCATAATTTGCACACATTTCCCGCCACCTATGAGGTAGTGTACTTAGCGCGTTTTTTTAACGTGGTTTCCACAGTAGGCTGTACTGGCTTCTTGTTCTTCGTCTTTTCTTAGCTGCAGCAATAGAAGACTTTCGAGTATAACTTTTACTACAACTTTCATGTTTTGTGACAGATTTCAGATTTTTAAGATATTCCGAAAATTCATCTGCTCTTTCGATACTTGCATTAATTAATGTCTTCATACCCCGTTCAACAGTAGTAACTTCACTTTCACCTAATAGTTTAGCACAAATAAAAGAATATTCTGACATTTTTGTTATAAAACTCAAAACAACATGATATAGGTTAGGATAAACACGTGTTTTCACTACAGAGTAGCATTCAAGACTAACGGTATTTCATTTGTTATAGCAGGTATAAGACCTAGCCACGCACACAGTTGAACAGGAGACAGGTGTTTTCTTAAGGTCATAATGGCGTATAACTTAAGGGACTGGGTTTCTTTCTACCTAATATTCTTCTTAACCTAAGTGTATTTTATAAGTTATAGTGATTGTTTCTAATGATCGGTAAAAAATTATTTAAACATACAGGCTGTAAACAACAACATCACGAAGCCGTCAACCAAGCTTTCTGTACATCAAACTGAGTAACTTTACGCAAAAATTATTGCTGGGAAATGACTTTGTTTTTTGGGGTGAAAAATCATGTTTTGTGGTAGAACTCAATACATTCAGTCAAAAAAGTATCGGGAATGGATGATTTGTTTATGGTTCCAAATTCAAATTTTTGTTTTTTTGTAGTTGTTAGATTGGCACAACTGTTTTCCATTTTGGCGCGGAGTTTGAGTTGCATCTGTTATTTATATTAAATACAGTGCTGGTTTTAGTAATATCATATATAGTGTGTATTGCGAATTTCATAATAGACAAAAATATCGAACAAAGAATTTGTCTTAAATTTTGCATCGCCAATGGAATTTCGTGTTCGGAGTCACTGAAAATGTTACAGAAGGCTTACGGTGAATCGACTTTATCAAAAACTCGTGCTTATGAGTGGTTCAAAGCGTTCAAAAGCGGTCGAGATGTGATGGAAGATTTGCCTCGCTCTGGTAGGCCGTCAACGTCTGCAACTGAAGTTAACATCGCAAAAGTGAAGAAAATAGTGACTGAAAATCCCCATTCAACTCTGAGAGAGATAGCCGCCGAACTTCTGTATCTCACGAGTCGATCCGTACCATTTTAACTAATCATTTGGGTATGAAACATGTTGCTGCTCGGCTAGTCCCAAAAGATCTGAATTTTCTCCAAAAACTCAATCGCATGAAAGTCGCTGAGGACATGCTAGAACGAGTCAGTTCGGACCCAACATTCATGAAACGCATTGTTACTGGTGACGAGACGTGGGTTTACGAGTTTGACATGCAAACTGGTCAACAAGCTTCGGAGTGGCGCCTTCCAACTGAACCGAAACCGAAAAAACCACGCCAAAGTCGATCAAAAGTCAAAGTCATGTTGACTGTTTTCTTTGACTATCGCGGTGTTGTGCACTTTGAATTCTTACCGGAAGGTCTAACGGTAAATAAAGAATATTATTTGAGCGTTATGCGGCGTTTAAGAGAGCAAATTCGACAAAAAAGGCCAGATTTGTGGAAAAAAAATTCTTGGATTTTGCACCACGACAATGCGCCTTCGCACAAGGCTATCATTGTGAACGAATTTTTGACCAAACACTCAACAAATACCATCCAGCAACCACCATATTCACCAGATATGGCTCCTGCTGACTTTTTTCTTTTTCCTAAACTCAAATTACCACTTCGTGGCACCCGTTTTCAATCGATAGAAGACATAAAGGAGAATTCGCGGCGAGAACTGAACTCAATTCCGGAAGCAGCGTTTAAAAAATGTTTTGATGAATGGATTATTCGTTGGCGCAAGTGTATCGTTTCTAAAGGAGCATACTTTGAAGGTGATAAAATAAATTTGGATGAATAACAGACATTTTGTGTATTATTGATCTTTTCCCGGTACTTTCTTGACAGAGTAGTATAACGCACTTAAAACATTGTGCTGATAGATGGATTGAATAGTACAGGGGTCGTGGAGGTGTTTAATGTAGAGAAATGCGCGGCCATATCATATTGTAGTGGGTGGATAACAACCAAAACAAAAAAAGTTCGTTTTCAAAAAATTTCGAAAACAATTATTAATTTCAAATACTGAAGATTTCCACAAATTTATAATAAAAAAGAATATTGTGGAAAAGATGGTTATGCTAACCTACCCGGGCATTGTTTGACTTTTTTGCCCAAGTAGAACACATCACTTTGGATATTTTAAATAATTAATCTGGAGATATGGAACACGTTTCAAAATATTAAAGCTAATTATAACAGTCCACATTGACTTCAATTTTATGAAATGTAGAAAACATAAAGAACATTAAAAGAATATTTGCTCCACAAAAGTGTTGTGTTCTTCACCATGAATTGGTGCAATGAAGTCAGCAATGTTCTCACTGGCAAGAGCTACTATAATTTTTGTAATAGTGATGAAATTGACCCCATCTTCATACAGCACTGCAAGTACGGTCGAACAAGCTATTTGGTTTACAGTTTAACCAACAAATTACATTGTAAAATGTATACCAAATAGCTTGTTCGACCGTACGTAGCAATCGATAACGATCGAATCGATACGATTCGATAAATCCGACTTTTCGATTGGTTAAAAACTCATTTTATCGAGAATATCTGTCAGATTTATCGAATCGAGTGCTACGTACTTGCACTGCAGGCTCGAGAACATAATAATAAAACAAAGGGTTCGAAACGTGAGAGGCAAACAGGTATCGTAATTAATATTTTATAAATTAATTCAATAATATATTTTTGTGATAGTAATATTTCGTTTATTAGATACCTGTGTTCACAAGTTATTAAAAACATCAATGAAAATATGCTAACGTCAAAACGCAGTATAAAAGGTGCGGGTGTTAAAATTTTCTTACGTTCTATGCAATTTGTTGGTCAGTGTCGGGCTAGATGTTAGTTAAAATATGATTTGCAACCGTAAAAAAATATGGCTGTACAGAATTATAATCATTTAAATCATCAATACAACCCCCATAGTTCACATTGCCATTGAACTTTTTCATGAAATAGTCATTCAGTGGTATTAAATGAAAGATTTTTGTTACGGTCGCGAATCATATTTAATCAACATACAGCCCGACTGACCAACAAATTACTTAAAACGTAAAAAAACAATTGAATTTCGCGGGCCACCAGCTCGAATATCGACATATCTATAACTAAGTACACACATCAACACGGTCTAGGGATATTTTTAAAAAAGCGAATTACTATCAATGTGTTAATTATTTATATGACATGTATATATTTAAAAGATACGTTATTTAATATTCTACCATTTTTTAATAATGGTTAAGGTATAGATTAAAATTTCAGGATTTTATGGAAAAAAAATGAAGCATAGACGGAAACCGTATATGAATGAACTTTTAATTTGTGAGTAAAAACTGAAAAAAATAGAAAAATCATTTAATTTGTGTTTATAAACTTGAAGTTAGTAGTCTGAGAAAGCGCCCATGATGTTCATAACACATCGGCAACGATTCGGCATGCTCAGAACAAGGTTGTCAATGTCTTGCTGCGGAATATTGTCCCATGTCCTTCTGAGGTGCGCAAAAAGTTGATCTTCTGTAGCCAGATTTTCAGGAACTTCCTTCAGAGCTCTTCTTTGCAGCATATCCCACGCATGCTCAATGGGATTTAGATCTGGCGATTGAGCAGGCCAGTCTAAGGCCCTAACATTATGTGTATGTAACCAAGCTGCTACCGTTCTCGCCGTGTGTGCCCGGGCATTGTCGTGCATGAGCAGGAAATCTTGCCCCATTTGTGTTCTGTGGGGCAAGATTACGGGCCCCAGCACCTGTTGGACGTATCGTTCTGCCGTCATATTGCCCCGCACCCAAACGAGATCCGTCCGTCCTCCAAGACGAATTCCTGCCCAAACCATAATTGTTCCTCCTTGGTATGGGTGAACTTCCTGAGGGTTCTGGAGACGGCTCCATCGTCCAGGAACTCGCCAAACACGCGTCCTTCGTGAATCTGGATGGAAGCCGAACCTGGATTCATCCGTGAACAGCACATTGGACCATTGGTCACGGCCCCAGTCCACGTGGTTCCGAACCCATTCTAATCGTCGTCCACGATTGCCTCTCCGTAAAGGTGGGACCCGGAGTGGTCTACGAGAGCGTAGATTGCTTTCATGCAGTCTCTTTCTTACAGTTTGGTCACTCACAAGCACTTGGTGTTCCACTCGCAGCCTTTGGACCAATTGAGTCGCCGTTGCATTTGGTTGTGCTCGCGCAGTAATTTGCAAAAATCGGTCTTGTCTGGGGGTAGTGATACGACTTGGCCCCCGGTGCCTCTCCGCTACTTCACCTGTGGCACGATAGCGTGTCCACAATCTTGAAATTACATTTTGATGGGTCCCTATGGCCTCAGCAACATTACGCTGAACAGATCCAGCTTCCAGCATTCCCACAGCTCGTAACATCTCCGCCCTCGTCAAATGTCGGCGTTGCATGGCTACAATACCTCAATTTTAACTTTATCTTTCGTTTAAAAATGAAAAAAAAACTGTAACTAAACGTAATTCGTATTGTTTTCTAAATTTCGCACAAATGAAAATTCCCTCTCCTATACATCAAGACATTTTTATGCCACCGAAACAAAAGAATTTTCAAAAATTTGAATTTGGAATTAGTCTGAGATAAATTACAAACAAATCGGTGTAAAAGATTCCAATGCGGCCAGTACTTTTCGAGTTATTTAATTGAGTATGAAATATCCCTAGACCTTTTTTTTTTTTTTTTTTTTTAGGTGGGACCACTCGCAGTTGCAACGCGCTAAGGTTGCTTAACTGCTTAACCGGACAATCCTGTGGTGGCCAAAAATTACTTTAAGGCCCCCAGCCAGGGCTTACAAACTAAGGATTTAAATTAAATGAACGGTCACTAAGGGCACCCCCTGTGGGGTTCGGGCCTCGGCTTAGTGCGTCATTGATGAGAGGGCAGCAAGGGACAACAGGCTGGGTCGGATCATTAATTGGGGAATCGGTCGTTTAACCCTAGACCGTGTTGATGTGTGTATAAATATTCATTTAGTTCCTTGCTTGGCGTTCAGAGGGCGCTAATCGTTAACTAAACCAAGAAACGTCAGTTGCCAGTCTATCTCATTCTATATATATTATTCTATATATATTAGTCTATGCATCATATGTATCATATGCATGTATCATAGACTAGAGCTCCTTAGAGTGTCTACGTTCATAATGTTCAGTGTTCTGTGGAATCTGTGGACTATTTAGAGTCACAACAATAACATTATAGGTTATAAATTAAGTATTTCTAATTATTCTAATTTAACATTATAAAAATGCCTGAAATAGAAGCAAAACGAAAGGCGGACGATTTGTCCGTAGTGCCATCAAAACGTACACGTACTGAGATTACCGTTGTCGGTACTCGGGAGAAAGCAGTAGTCACTTCATCCGTAAGTATTGTTTCCTAAGTCCTGATTACATTTCCTACGAATACGGTAGCTATACAAGTTAATTCTTCCAGGTGCCTCGTACTTCAAACCTGTATGCACCTATAATGTTATTGGAAGGCCATCAGGGCGAGGTCTTCACGTCTAAGTTCCACCCTGAGGGTAAACATTTGGCTTCTGGAGGCTTCGACCGACAAATTTGTAAGTGTACTTCTAACTAATGATGCATTTACTATGTAAGCTTATAAACAAGCTAGGATTCAAGGTGCTTCAATTTAACAACAGACAAATCAAATCCAATATAAGTATTCAGCAGAAACTTAACCACTAACTTACAGTAAATCAATAATTTTTCTTTATGTTTATAGTCTTGTGGAATGTCTACGGCCAATGTGAGAATGTGATGGTGATGAAGGGCCACACAGGTGCCGTGATGGAGCTGTGCTTCTCTCCAGACGGTGCCCATCTGTACTCCTGTTCAACAGACAACTCTGTGGCGGTGTGGGATGTGCCAACCGGCACCAGGATCAAAAAACTCAAAGGACACGCCAGTTTTGTTAATTCTGTCTCAGGTACACACTTATATCCGATTCATTAACTTACTTTTGTTTTAATTTGAATAGTAGAAACATGTTACATAATTTATCACAAACACTTAAATTTATACTGGTAGTAAACTAGCACTTTCTAGTAAAAATAAACTTTTTAAAGGACAAACTTAAGTTTGCTGTTCGATCCCCAGAAACGGCTATTGCACCAACCGCAAATAGAATAGAATAGAATAATTTATTTAAAAAAGTATTACAAAAATGTACATTTAGGTGCAGTAGTGTTATTTCTGAAACATATAATTATTGCATAAAAGTAAACTATAACTAAAATATATTTAACAATTGCAAGAAACGATAATGTGGAATTCAAATGTTTGTTAGCGACCTGCCCGATCTTGGTTTATTTAAACCTGTGTTTCAGGCCATCACTTTACATGCCACAAATTAACTAGGACAGTCAATGTTATAAAATAAAATAAAAAAAAAATCTATTAACAACTAAAGGAATAATCAAATTGGTACAATAAACATTAAAACTAAATTAAGTAAATACATATATACAATTAGAGACGAGGGAATAACATTATCAAACCAGGACTTCTAGAAGTTTTTCTGTGTCCGTGTAATTCAGTATTGCTAAATAATCCGATATTACAAAAAAACATTTCCTATAACTTAGACTATAGAAGTTAAGTTTCTTGTTGAGTCTATTATACAGAAAAGGTCCTAAAAACACATAAAATCGACTAGCAAAAGCATGTCTAGTTTGGGGCTTTGTGCAACCCAGGTCCTTCCTTCTCCTAACGGAAGGAACTTCATCATAGGGAAGGGTAGAGTGCTGCTGTAGTATAGTGTGTAAAATAAATAATTGCCGTACTGTGAGCACAGTACAAGCTCTATAGAGTAGGTGTGTAGAAAATCTAAACGGACGAAAGGTAGCAACCTTTAGAATTGCTCTTTGAGCATGTTCTAGAGGGAGAAGAATCGAATTTCCCGCCCCCCCCCCCAGGATGTTATGCAATAGGTTAGAATAGACTGATACAATGCTAAATAAACCTGTTTTATTAATTTATAGTCGGCTACATTACGTAAATACTTAAAAACAAATATTAGTTTGCGCACTCTAGCACATAATAAGTTTGTAATAGTGAAATCGCTTTTTTTTTGTCAATAACCCATATGTCCCTAGCCGTTCCCGAAGGGGAACGGAGCATTGTTATTTTAATTGTGTCTGAAATTGCGGGTATCTAGCGGTTAAACTACATATCTACAGTTTTCAGAAAATCAAAAAATCAAAATCAAAGCATTTATTTCAAGTAAGCCAGTTACAGGCACTTTTGAACTGTCGAAACAAAGATAAAAATTAAATGTAGCTACAGTCCCAGTCACAAGACATAAAAATTGTGAAAGTACTGTAGTTGCCCATTCCCTAGAGTAGATCTCTATGGAGAAGAACGGGCAAGAAACTCCATGGACACTCTTTTTAATCAGAATATTGTTACAAAATCTTGGTTACATCATTCATGTTGAGATGGTATATTATGTGAGAACAATGTAGCAAGATGTGCACATTAAAAGTGTCCACAGCAAAAACACACAAACAAAAAAATACAATTCAAAATAATTCATTCAAATAAGCCATGGCAACTAAGAGATGACCAGTCACAACTGACAGCGCCCGTTCACGGACATGACGTATGGATCAGTACCATTTAACTCGACCATTTTGAAGGGAACTAAATGATCCGACACATGCGCCACCATCAGCGAGACATTTGAGTGAGCATGACATACTCTAAACCGCCAGGGCACATTCAAGTCAAGAAAAGACGTAGGTTTCCAGTGAATGATAGCTTTCTAGTACATAGTACTCACACAATATGGGCTATGCATTTATATAATACTAAAGAGATTGAATCAATACAATGCAAAGATAGTTGTACAATCTTCAGCAGCTCCAACAATATAATTTAATGCTATCAATTTATGCGCCCCTGTCCTTGTGGAGCAGGACCAGCATTGAGCCAAGCATTTTTATCAGCGATATAATCGCTCAACTTGTGATATGCTTGCTTACATAGTGTGCGTTTAATGCATGTTTAAATTTCGTCTCATTCAGTTCAAGAATACTTTGTGGAATTTTATTATAGCATCTCAAACAGTACCCCATGAAAGATGAGTCTACTTTAGCGAGTCTGAAACCTGGCTGAACTAGTTGGTCCCTATTTCTAGTACTGTAATTATGTGTGTCACCCCTTTTACCAAAAAGGTGCAGATTTTTTCTGACGTACATTATGTTTTCGTAGATGTATTGACAATGTACCGTCATGATGCCAATATCCTTAAACAGTTCCCTTAGAGAATCGCGCCTACGAAGATTATATATGGCTCTGATGGCTCTTTTCTGCAGAATAAATATAGACTCAATATCTGCAGCCTGTCCCCACAGCAAAATGCCATAAGACTTTATACTATGAAAGTAACTAAAACAAACCAGTCTAGCGGTATCTACATCAGTATACTGATGGATTTTTCTAATGGCATAGGCTGCTGAACTTAGCCGCCCCGCAAGAGATGTCCAATGAGCACCCCATTGTAGCCTTGAGTCAATCGTAACCCCCAGGAAAACCGTTTTATCTACGAATTCAAAGTTCTCTTTATTCAATATTATATCACAATCACTACTTTTACCATTTGGTAAAGCAAATCTTATGCATTTGGTTTTTTTTTTCATTTAATACCAAATTGTTTGCTGTGAACCAATTTTGGACCTGAAGTAGGGCATTATTCACGTCATCTAGATTTTGGGCCCGCCTATTTATCTTAAAAATTATCGAAGTGTCAGCAGCAAATAACACCATATTTTGAGGTTGGTTTTTCAGTAAATAGGGTAGATCATTTATATATACTAGAAAGAAAAAAGGACCCAATATTGAGCCTTGTGGAACCCCCATTTTTACTTTTAACCCCTGTGAATTAACACTATTTATTTGAACATGTTGTTGTCTATCATTCAAATAAGATTTTACCAAACTAAGTGCAAGTTTACCCAGTCCGTAATGCTCAAGTTTCAAAAGTAATGTGTCGTTATTTACGCAAAAAAACGCTTTGGAGAAGTCACAAAAAATTCCTATGGCGTCTTGAGACTCTTCCCACGCAGTAAATATGTGCTTTAATAAGGTTACACCGGCGTCAGTTGTACAACGTCCCTTGGTGAAGCTTTACTGTTGATCATGTAAGATTCTGTTGGTGTTAAAATGATAGACCATTTGATTAAGCATTACTTTTTCAAAAACCTTGCTAAAAACTGGTAACACGGATACAGGTCTATAATTATTAGTATCTTTACTGTCCCCGAATTTAAAAAGAAGTATGACTTTACTGTATTGCATTAAATCAGGGAAAACTCCTTGGTCTACACGTATAAATTAAAAATTAAAGCTTAGTAAGGGGCTATAGTCTCAAGTATGGATGTACAAACTTTGACAGACATTCCCCATAGATTTTCGGTTAGTTTGATTACACGTATTTCTAAAAAATTTTGAATACTTAGCAACATACTTGTTAAAAGTTTCAGTGTTTATAAAAGACTTAAGGCCATAAAGCTCAAATAGTCTTTCCCTACTTTTTCCGATACCTCTAGTTGCCCAATCACTAAATATGAATTTAGGGCAAATACTTTTTGTCTTCTTTTCAAAAGTTTTATTGAATTTCGTGTGAACTATTGAAAAGAAACGATCATACAATTGATCTATTTAATATCATCAAGGCTCATAACACTTAACTCAGTGGCGTGCAGTGGTATTCCACGAAGGGTAGGCCACGAAACAACGAGAGCAAAAAAAAAATTTTGTCTGCGCCATCTTGGATTTTCATTTTGACCTCATTTTCATTATCAGCGGTGCAAAAACCTCGAAAACGACACCCATGAAGAAAAAACTCAAAATTTTCGTCGGCGCCATTTTGGATTCTCATTTTGACCTCATTTTCATTATCAGCGACCCTAAAAACCACGAAAATTACACCCATGAAGAAAAAACCGAAAATTTTCGTCGGCGCCATCTTGGATTTTCATTTTGACCTCATTTTCATTATCAGCGACCCCAAAAACCTCGAAAATTACACCCATGAAGGAAAAACCGAAAATTTTCATCGGCCCCATTTTGGATTTTCATTTTGACCTCATTTTCATTATCAGCGACCCCAAAAACCTCGAAAACGACACACATGAAGAAAAAACTGAAAATTTTCATCGGTGCTATCTTGAATTTTCATTTTGACCTCGTTTTCATTATCAGCGACCCCAAAAACCTCGAAAATGACACCCATGAAGAAAAAACCGAAAATTTCCGTCGGCGCCATCTTGGATTTTCATTTTGACCTCATTTTCATTATTGCCAACCCCAAAAACCACGAAAACGACACCCATGAAGAAAAATATAATATTAATTAATAATACGCGCCAATAACCCCCAGGCAGGAATCATTATTTTAATCAACATACACCCTAGCACTGGCGTGCAAATTGCAAAAAACGTCAGGAAATTTGAATTTCGCGGGCTAAAGAACATCCACCTTGAATCCTGGCCTTGTGTGCAGCCAATCATAGCCCAGCTACACTCGCAGGAGTTACCGCCCAAAAATGGCTGCAATCTATACATGTGTGTGGTTCATACACACGAAAATATGCACCAATGTGCCGCTGTGTGCGTAAATTTATCAATGGGTTTTAGGCGAGTAGACCGTTTGCCTATAAGATGCGTCCGGCGGGTGAGCGTCGAGCAACGACCGATTCCCCAATTAATGATCCGACCCAGCCTGTTGTCCCTTGCTGCCCTCTCATCAATGACGCACTAAGCCGAGGCCCGAACCCCACAGGGGGTGCCCTTAGTGACCGTTCATTTAATTTAAATCCTTAGTTTGTAAGCCCTGGCTGGGGGCCTTAAAGTAATTTTTGGCCACCACAGGATTGTCCGGTTAAGCAGTTAAGCAACCTTAGCGCGTTGCAACTGCGAGTGGTCCTTCCTAAAAAAAAAAAAAGAGCGTCGAGCTTCGTAGCATCTTCCAGTACAGTGTTAGTTACGTAACACGGGCGCGATTAATTGCTATAAGTACTCGAACAGGAGTTTGAACGTTTTTTTTAATGTTTTGCCTTGGATATTTTGGTGGAATACTTTTCTGCTGCTTTTTCTGTTGAGGCCCTTTTTTACTAACTAATTGAGTGCAAGAAGATACGTTGGTAGGATTAACAATATTGTTAATCGTACCTCCTGTTGGCTCATTTTCTAGTTTAAATTAATATTTGGAGTAAGGCCGGAGACTCCCGTGCCATCCTCAGACAACAAGACCCTATCACTAATACTAATAGACCCTAATTGAGAATTATCCACGGTGACAGATTTTCCCTTTACCTTGCTTTTTGCCAAACTACCATAATATTGGTTTTCGACCCATAACCTTTAGGGTACTTCCGGTTGACCTAGAATTGACAACTTTTTTTTAAAAGCAAGGTCTTTCAGTAAAGGGAAAATTCCGAAAAATTACAAGTTGAAAATTAAGGTAAATTTTGGTAAGTAGGTACTTACAAGTTTTCGCGAAAATCTAAATTTGTCCATATCAAATTATATTCATTATTTTATTATATATTAGCTGTAGCAAATTTAGATTTTCGCGAAAACTCGTATCATGTTGACTCAGGATCTTGATTTTTATACACCTAATAGGGGGACTATAGGTCCACCCGTTCCTGATAAAATCGGTGATCACAAACGGACAGACAGACGAGAGTGATCTTATAAGGGTTCCATATCTCATACATAAAATTGAAGTTTAATGCAATTAGTGATAAAAACTGAAAACAATAGGAGCATCAAAACCATTCTAATGATGAATTGCTATTTTATAGGTGCCAGAAGAGGTCCTGAACTACTAGTATCAGCCTCAGATGACAACACAATCAAACTTTGGGATGCAAGAAAGCGTAACCCCATCGCATCCTTCGACAGTGGGTACCCAGTCACATCAGTGCTGTTCAATGACACCGCTGAGAAGATCATCTCAGGAGGCATTGACAATGTTGTCAAAGTTTGGGACATCAGGAACAATCAGATTTCATACAAAATTAAGGGGCATACGGATACTATTACAGGTAAACGAATTAAAGGATAAAGAAAGGTTGTAATTCTTTATTGTGTGTCTCTATCCTTAATTACGACATCATCAAGATCTCACCAAATTACTCTACAACTACAACTACAACTGACATGGCCTCTAACATTATATCATTTACACTTGAAACGGGATATTTACCACGTTTATTATTTACATAAGTATATTATAGAGTTCCAGATTTTTCGGGTGCTGTTGCAAGCTCCATGATCACGGATAAACTGAAATTATTGCAGGTTGTTCGATCGATCGTCAAAAAAATGATCTACCTTCCTGACCTACTGATACGTTTTTGCACTCGGCACCGCTACGACTGTCACTCACTCACAAGTCACAATTCGATTTTCCCGACACACGAAACACTTGTGTCCACTCGCGAAATTTCTTTGGCGCTCTGGATAGCTGAAATCCATCGTCCCGGTTGAATTTCCTGTATTTGGTCATCTCAATTGCATCTGTTACTAGTCTAGGCATGCCACAATGTATGGCATTGTGTCGAGATGACCTGAGGGTTCTGTAAGTCATTGTGTCGAGATGACCTGAGGGTTATGTAACTCCGGGCTCGGTATGCACTCACCCTGCCTCCGAGCAGACAGAGTAGGATGCGTCCTTCTTTGTCACCGTCAGTCTCGTAATCCCATTGTCGAAGTGCTGTGGATCACGTCTCGCGGCTTCGATAGGGACCGAGGGTCTTGGCTTAACCGCCCGGACTGCGAGGTAGAAAACCTCTATAAAAAGTTACCCCGAATCCCAAGCGGCGGCGCACCGCGAGGGGATGTATGGCTGACGGGTGTTCCCATGGAACGAATCAGTCGCTAGTGCTCACCCTCGCCAGGGTACCTGCAGACCCTCTGGCGAGTAATAAATGCTAAAATCTGCTTATCTAGGGTACAGGGGTCTCTGCCCAGATGGACGTTTTTTCCCCCATACTCGTTGGTTCAAAAATGGAAACAATTAAAACAAAAACAAAAAACAACACCGCCGGAAACGGCACAGAAAAGGAGAGGAGGGATGCGGGGTCGGAGTCCGACGTCGCATCCAGCGATGTGAGCGCGGGAGCCTCAGAGAGCTCCGCCGCGTGAGGGCCGGGACTGCTGCGGAGAACGGCAAGTTCTTCCGCAAGCGGCCCAGGCGGGATGGCGACCGGGGGTCGTCATCCGGAGATGAGGAGGCTTCTGCCCGAAAGATCCCCACCAACAAGCGTGGTGGGATCCGGGGCAAAGGGAGGGGGCTCTCTACCTCCACGAGGTCCGGGAGGTCAGCGAGACTGGCCGAAGAGGGGCGCCACCCGGGCAATACTGCTCCCGGGTCTGGCGACGAGGCGGGTGCACCTGGCGGCTCCGAGGCGGACCGTAATGCCAGGTTTGCTAAGGAGGTGGAAGCCGCGATAAGGGGCGTGGCCTTGAAGATGAAGACCTCATCAAAACTCAAGGCCATACCCGTGGCTTCCGCCTCCATAATAGCGGCGGCAGACGCCATTTTTGTGGGGCCTTCACTCCCTTCTTATCCTCCGATAGGTGGAGAGGAGTTAGCCAAGCTGCGGGCGGAGGTGGCCCGCCTGACGGCCGCCACGGAGGATCTCCGAAAGGAGAACGCCTAGCTCCACGCAGACCTGGCCAGTCTGCGTGAGGCTGGCTCCCGCGCGGCGCATCCAAATAGGGGCCACCAGCAGCAGCGGCAGCAGCAACAGCGACAAGCCCAGCCCGTGCCGGTGGAGAACCAGGTCCTAAACCTGGTTCGCCAGGAGCTGGCTTCCTTCCAGGCGCGGTTTTCCGTCCAGGAGGGAATTGTTCTGCGCCCCGCCCTGGGTGCAAACAGGGCATCCGCGGCCCAAGCACGATGCCGAGCACAGTGTCGTACGCGGCTGTTGCGGCTGCCGCACCTGGAATCGGGGCCGTCTAGTCAGCCCTCCAGCGGGGCTGTGGCGGCCCCCCCCAAAGAACCGACTCCATGAACCCGGCGCCGGCTAAGAAGGCGGCCAAGAAGAAAGGGCAAGGTGGCTTCACAGGCGAGGACTGTGACAGCGCCAGTGCCAGCGGCGGGTGGGACAGCGCCTGTGGCACGACAGCCGCCGCCGCCGCCACCGCTCCCCCAGGCCCCTACACCTCCCGCGGCTGAAGCCGGATGGCAGGTGGTCGGGGAGAAGCGGAAGGGGCGAAAGGCGGCCAAAAAGGCCCGGAATGAGGAGCGACAGCGCCAGCATAGGGCGCGAAAGATCGCGGCTAGGCTCCGCGCCCCGAAGACCGCGGCTGTAGTGATGTCACTACAGCCGGAGGCGGAAAAGAGGGGCGTGTCATACCGCGACTTGCTGGCGAAGGCGAAAGAGACGGTGGATCTCGGAGAGCTCGGGATCACCGGGGGCCTCCGGCTTAAAGTCACCGCAACGGGGGCTCGTATGCTGGAGATCCCCGGAGAAACCAGTGGGTCGTCCGCTGACGCTCTAGCTGAAAAGCTCAGAGCACCCTTGAACGCGGACGACGCCCGAGTGTCCAGGCCCGTCAGATGCGCAGATCTGCGCATCCTGGGTCTGGACGACTCCGTGATCAAGGAGGAGGTGGTGGCCGCCGTTGCCAGGTCCGGTGGGTGTCCTGCTGAGCAGGTCAAGGCAGGCGCCCTACGTCCGGACCTCACGGGTATGCATACCGTTACGGTATGCTGCCCCGTGACGGCAGCCAAAACGATAGTGGAGGGCCGAAGGCTATTGGTGGGCTAGGTCTCAGCACAGGTGAAGCTGCTGGAGCCCAGACCTCTGAGGTGTTATCGCTGTCACGTGGGGCACCACGTGTCAGTACAGTGGGCCTCGGAGGTTGATCGCAGCGGCCTCTGTTTCCGCTGCAGTCAGCCCGGTCACGTGTCCGCGGCTTGCTGTGCCACGCCGCACTGCGGTGCCTGTGCGGCGGCCGGCAAGCTGGCCGATCACCGGGCTGGGAGCAAGGCCTGCGCTCCGCCCACCAAGGCCACCAGAGGCAAGGGAAGGCCCTTCGCCGCTACCGCCACCGTCGCCACCGCCGCAGCCGCAACTGCCGCCGCTGCCTCTGCCGCTGCCGTAGAGGGGCCCTCACAGGGGGCCAGGGAGGAGGAAGCGGTAATGGAGTGCCAATAACGGCCCCATTACGCTTCCTCCAAACGAACATTAACCACTGCGCCTGCGCTCAGGATCTGATGCTCCAGAGCATGGCGCAGTGGTCGATACACATCGCTGTGGTCGCTGAGCCGTATTTCGTCCAGCCCAGGGAAGACTGGGCGGCGGATCTTAGCGGCTCAGTGACCATAGTGTCGTCGGCCGCCGCCGGTACCCCGACCCTTGAAGGTGTCAGGAGGGGTCGGGGGTGCGTAGCAGCACGGTTCGGAGAGAGCGTCGTGGTGGGAGTCTACTTCTCGCCGAGCCGAACTCTCGCCGAGTTCCACAACTCTCTCGCAGAGTTGAGTGTCGTCGTCGGGAACCATTCCCTCCCCGTGCTTGTCCTCGGGGACTTCAATGCCAAGAACTTGGCTTGGGGTTCTCGTTGCACAGACGTGCGGGGAAGGATGGTGGAGAACTGGGCTCTGGAGAAAGGCCTGGTCGTCCTAAATCGGAGTTCTGTCGCCACGTGTGTGCGGATGCGGGGCGAGTCGGTGGTGGACATTTCGTTCGCTAGCCCCGCTCTGTCGCCGCGTGTCGTTGACTGGCGTGTCATGGAGGGGGTGGAGACCTATTCCGACCACCGGTACATCCGGTTCGACGTCTCCACCCAGACCACAAGCGCACCGGTCCAACAGGCCCCGAGTGGTCCGCGTTGGGCGCTGAAGCAGCTGGACCGGGAGCTTCTCCTGGAAGCCTCGATCGTGCTGGCCTGGGGGACATCACCGGACAGGCCTGCCGACATTAACAATGAGGCAGGGTGGTTCCAGGAGGCCATGTCCGACATCTGTGACGTGGCAATGCCCCGAGTCCGGCTAGGAAGCGCCCGGCGTCAGGTGTACTGGTGGTCGCGAGAGCTGACGTCTCTGCGCGAGCCGTGCGTAGCTGCGCGACACCTGTACGCCAGGCATCGCAGGCTCCGCATCCGCCCACCGGATGCGGCAGCCATTGAGGCGGAGCTATATGAGGGGTACAGAGCGGCGAAGACCGCCCTCCGCGAGGCTGTCCTGCGGGCCAGGGAACTGGCCCGCGAAGAGATGCTGGGGACTCTCGACAGAGATCCGTGGGGGCGCCCTTACAAGATGGTGCGGGAAAAACTCCGCACCTGGGCCCCCCCACTGACACAGTCTCCGGCTTGAGCTCGTGGATGACGTAGTGAGCACTCTGTTCCCTACGCGGGGGGAACATCCCCCCTGCCTATGGCTCCGCTACCTGCGGTGCTGGAAGCGGACCATCAGGACGACGACGACGACACTCCGGAAGTGACTGGGGTAGACCTGAGAGTGGCGGTACGCAGGCTCAGTGCCAAAAATACCGCCCCGGGACCCGACGGCTTGCCTGGCAAAGCCTGGGTCCTGGCCTCGGAGGCTCTCGGGCCCCGACTGGAGGGGCTCCTAAGCGCATGCTTGGAGAGGGGCCAGTTCCCGCTTCGTTGGAAGACGGGGAAGCTGGTTCTCATTCGAAAGCCGGGGCGCCCTGCGGACTCTCCGTCCGCATACCGGCCCATAGTGTTGCTCGACGAGGTGGGCAAGCTCTTTGAAAGAGTAATTGCAAACCGCCTCGCCGAGCAGTACGGTGGACGCCATCATGCGCGTGAGAGCCCTCACGACAGGGGATGCGGTGTCCCGGGGGGGGGGGGGTTGTCTTGTCTACGGTATCACCGGGTGCTGACCTACTTTCGTCGTGGTCGGGGACTACCTAACGGATAGAGCCGTTATCTACCCCGGTTCAGCGGAGAATGGACCCGGCGAGAGATGTCGTGCGGTGTTCCATAGGGATCGGTTCTAGGGCCTTCCTTGTGGAACATCGGGTACGACTGGGTGCTGCGCGCCGACCTCCCTAGCGGCGTCAGCGTGGTCTGCTATGCAGACGACACGCTGGTGCTGGCACAAGGGGTGTCGCACGAGGCGGCGGCCGAAATAATGACACGCGGGGTTGCGATAGTCGTCGAGAGGATCCGGCAACTGGGTCTCGAGGTGGCATTGCACAAGTCCGAGGCCATGTGCTTTCATGGGCCTCGGAATGCGCCACCTCCGGGATCCTCACTGACGGTAGGAGGGGTATCCATCGGTGTCGAGTCGATGCTGAAGTACCTGGGACTCGTCCTCGACAGCCGATGGAACTTCGTGGAGCATTTCCGACGTTTGGCCCCCAAACTGGAACGGACCGGGGCTGCCTTCAGGCGGTTCCTGCCCAACCTTGGGGGGCCAAACGCCTCCTGCCGGAGGCTCTACGCGGGAGTCGTGCGGTCCATGGCCCTTTACGGGGCCCCGGTGTGGGCGCGTTCCTTGAGGCTGCGTGCAGCCCACTACCTGAACGCGCCCCAAAAGGTGGTATCCGTAAGGCTGGCCCGTGGGTACCGCACGATCGCCCGCGAGGCGGCGTGCCTCTTTGCCGGATTGCCGCCATGGGATCTGGAAGCGATAGTCCTCGCGCGCCTGCATGAATGGCGCGCGGAGGCGCTTCGCCGGGGGGAAACTCCGCTGCCGCGACAAATTGTCGCTCAGCGGACAGACTTTCGGCGGAATCTCATGGCGACATGGAGAGAGCGACTGTCGCAACCCCGTGCAGGGCACGCCACGATAGTGGCGATAAGTCCCCTCTTTGAGGAGTGGCTGGAGAGACGCCACGGCGTCCTCACCTTCCGCCTGACGCAAGTCCTCACCGGACACGGTGTTTTCGGGAGGTTCCTGCACCGAATCGGGCGGGAGGAAACGCCCGGGTGTTTCCACTGCGAGGATCGACCGGAGGACACGGTGGAGCACACGGTGGAGGTGTGCCCCGCGTGGGCGGAGCACCGCCGTGTCCTAAGCCGGAAGCGGCGATTGGCGGCGGCGACCTCTCGCGTCCGGCCCTGGTGCAAGCCATGGTCCGGAGCGAGACGGAATGGGACGCCGTCACCTCCTTCTGCGAAGCAGTAATGCTAGAGAAGGAGGTGGCGGAACGTGAGAGGGAGAGAACCTCACAGCGTCCCGGCCGCCGCGGGAGACGCCCCGGGCGTCGGGGGCCACCACGTGGCCCCTGGCCACCGTAGGCGCGGGCCTGTGGACGGTGGGCTATGGGCTAGCTCGCCGTCCGTCCGTCTAATGACGACAGGCCGTGTCGACGGCGCGTTCGTGTTCCACGCGCGCCTCAAAGAGAGTCAGCAAAAAGGAAGGGGTCCGCAAGGACCGATGCCTGCCGGGGTTGCGGGACTGTTCGAAAGAGATACCGTGGCCCCGGAACACAAAGGGCGATGAAGGAACATGGATGGGTTTTAGTCAGTAAAAGTCTGACACTCCCTCCTGCTCCGCCCAGAGCGGGAGAAGTCATTTGATCAGAGCAGTGGTTCAATACTGATTCCAAAAGATGTTGAGCTATGGCCGATTTTTGAGTGTCATTGTTTTTTTTTACCGCCCTGATATTTTTTCTATCTTGCGAGCTACAGTACGCCACGACTGGATTGAGTAGAGTAGTGAATTACATAGACATTTTTGTACAAAGCCTACACAATTACTTACCTTTTTGCCCGAAGCACAGTCAAAACGGGTGTTTATTTAAATCTTTTGTACAAATTTCCAGGCATGGCGTTATCCTACGACGGCTCGTACCTCCTCTCGAACTCGATGGACAACACTCTTCGGATATGGGACGTGCGGCCGTTCGCGCCTTCCGAACGTTGCGTCAAGCTCATGTCTGGCCATCAGCATAACTTTGAGAAGAACCTGCTGCGGTGCGCGTGGTCGCACGATGGATCTAAGGTTTGTTTTAATTAAAGCGATACATTACAGTCATGTAGTTAAAAATTAAGCTCTTTTCACACTAATGTAGCCTGTAGGATAGGTAATTGAAGAAAGGCAAGGATCGATTTTTTTTTCATTGAATTTATAAGATTGTTTATTTGATCCTGCGGCAATCGCTCCCAATAGAATTTTAACAAGTCTTTCAGTTGTTGGGTTGTCGACACTCCGTCCAGGTTCTCTAGAACACGACTCTGGAGCATGTCCCATGCGTGCTCGATGGGATTGAGGTCTGATGACCCGAATGTTTTCCTTTGTCAAGTCATTTCTGGTCTCCCGAGCTGTGTGCGAACGAACGCTCATTGTCATGCATCAGCGTGAAATCTGAGCCAAGACTTTGTGCAAATGGGTGGCCCGAGGACATCTTGAACATAACTTTCAGCGTTCATATTGCCATCTACAAAAACGAGCTCAGTTCGTCTGTTCTTCATAATACCCGCCCATACCATCACTGTGGAGCTACTGTAAGGGTGCACTTCCTGGACGCATAAAATTGTATCCCATTGCTCCTGGGTCCATGTCAAGTGTTCCCTACACCATTTGTTTCGACGGGCGCGATTCCCATGGCGTATAGGTGGCCACCTAATTGGGCGTCGTTCTCGTAGGCCGTATTCATGCAGCCTATTTCTCACGATTTGGTGGCTAACAACAACGCCGCTTAAAAATCGTAGCTTTAAACCTATCTCCCTGGCAGTTAACATCGGCTGACGTCTTGCAGTCAGTTGTATGTATCGGTCCTGTCGAGCAGTTGTTCTCCTGCCACGTCCTGGGTGCTGCTCAGCAGGATCCCCTGTATTAACGTACCGCTGCCAAACACGACAAATCACGCTCCTATGGACACCAAAATGCTGAGATACCTGGGACTGATTTCTTCCCGCTTTTAGCATTCCTACAGCTCTGCATTTCACCAGCAGTCAAATGGCGTCGCTCCTTGACATAAAAAATGACTCGCCACTCAATTTTTTCAAAAACTGTATATCTCAAATCATAAAAGTGACATAAATACCAAATCTATCAAGCAACGAAAACACATGAAATCGGGAGAAAATAATGATAGTAGAGGAGACGTGGAACAACGACCTTCACCGATCTGATAACTGTATGAGACATATGTTTTATCAAATATAATTTAACAAACTTGCCTAGCGAGAAGTGTTCATAGCTATTTTTAATTGAATTAATTTTAATCAATTTTCTTTCATCACCTTCTCTTTTGATAACATAATGAATTTTATCTCAACTGATATTTTTTAACACACAGAATATGCCTAGGTAGGCTTGCCTACTTATTTTTGTGCATGGCTACCTGGATGTGAAATCGGATAACCAATCGAAATTGATATAATAAGTAAGATATTTTTATTACAAAACCAATCGTAATACTCAATTCTTTAATACATTCCACATGTAGGTACTTAGGTGGTAAAAACTTATAATTAGATCACATGGACCCTGTCGGGCACAGCAAAATAAGTGAGTTAGGAGAGAGGAAGCATTTATAAATTCTCAACAAATAACATTATAGGTATTTTTTGAGATAAATTAATTAATAGTATAATATTATTATTAGATAAGCGTAATTATTAATTATTCTTAATTTATATTAATAATTAATAGTATTAAATAAATCAATCGATAGTATAAAATATAATAAATAATAATAATATAATGTCGCAGCGGACCGGTAGAGCAGCGTTGGCCCAGTGGTGGCGGCCCAGACTTACGAACGACTTACGACTTAGTAAGTCGTGGGTTCGAACCCAGACAGGCGCATTACTTTGTGTAATTTATTTCATCACCACTGCTCTCAAAAACGGTGAAGGAAAACATCGTGAGGAAACCGGCTTGTCCTAGAACCAAATATTATAAACAGGTTTAATACCTGTTTATATTTGATTAGAGAGATCTATGAGTTAATAAATCAAACAAAATTTTAAATCACAAAATACTTAAGACTAGTTATGCTTATGACTTTATAAGTCTATCACTTAAATGTTCATTTACCGAGTAGTAGCTTTTATTTAGCAAAAATTGTCGTAAGTTTTTTAATTTTAATCGAGAACTTGGTAAGTTTAGTCTAGATCGGTGTCTAAGTAGATAGCGCGTCTGGATGTCTTCTCGTTTTGAATAAAACTCTTGGTGTTTCCGCACAAATTTGCATGTTTCTAAAATGTAAATACAGGGCTTGCAACTATAGGCTACAGGCTCGTATAGGCTTGTCTGCAAAAAAAGTTAATGAAATATTATTGCCAAGCTATAAAGTTTTATAGCTCAGTTCTGGGCTGACTCAATTTAGATTGCCATCGACACGCTAAGAATAAGAAGAAGAAGTTTTAGAATTGGAGCTATTTGATAGGTGCGAGAGAGAAAGTAGAGCGTCCGAGGTCCGTGTGATAGAACAAGACACATCATAGTAGCTGCACGCTATCTGACCTTGAATGTGCGAGTGGGCGAGTGCGCATGCTCGTGTACATGTGAGTGACAGAGACAGCATTTGTTTCTACTCGACAGTAGTTTTGAAATTCATCAATATAGAAAAATGAAATATTATAATTATGAAATGCATAGAAAAATTAAAATAAAAACAAATATATTATAATTTTTATTATTCACCATCGGAATCATCGGAAACTAAATAATGATCTTCACCTTCAGATTCTAATCATTCTTCTTCATGTTCATTATCCATGATTTGTGCGATGTCATAAATTTTTAAGGGTGTTTGGTCCCCATCAAATCCAATTGGTTTAAAATGATCATCGTCTAAAAGCCAACCAGTTTCCAGGGCGCAATTTTAAGCAATCTTGATTAGTCGCATGAAGCCACATAGAATTGAGATAGATCGTTCTTAAATTTTTTTGGGTTAAGGAAGACCAGCATGGTGGCAAATTGTTGGAGCCTAAAACTTCGCAACTTTTACGACGTCCACAGAGACGGCACAGAGATAACACGTTTCTGACTTGAGCTCAGGTGGCGGCTGGCTCAGCGGACCGCTTCCTGTACGTGTGGGACACGACGTCGCGCCGCGTGCTGTACAAGCTGCCCGGACACAACGGCTCCGTCAACGACGTGGACTTCCATCGGACCGAACCCATCGTGCTCTCCGCCTCTAGTGATAAACAACTCTACCTCGGTGAAATCGACAATTAAGGCCGAATTACGCGACAATAAACGCGATCAGTATATATCTAAACTGCGTTCAAGAGCTATAGTGTCATAATTACCGAGTATTGACAACTCTTGAACGCGGTTTACATGTACCGATCGCGTTCAGTTACAGTGGTGCGTTGGTGGAATCGCTCTTTAGACTGTGAAGTAATTGTGGATTGTTTGGATTCTTGTTATAAATGTGACAGAATGTTATGATTTTATTATAAAGGTTGTAAAACACCTCTTAACGAAACCGAAAGGCACTTGTTCTCCTCGTCATTGCGATAATTTTTTTGTTCTACACCATACCTGGGAACCTTGTAGTTACGGAGATATTGGGGGTCAAAGTCCCAACTTTTTGACAAGTTTTTAATGTAAGATTTAACTTTAAACACCTGCAAGACTCCGTAATATTCAATCCATCCATCAGCACAATGTTTTGAGTGCGTTACATTAAGTTCTACCACAAAACATCATTTTACACCCAAAAAAAAGTCGTTTCCCAGCAATAACTTTTGCGTAAAGTTACTTATTTTGATGTACAGAATGCTTGGTTGACGGCTTCGTGATAAGGTCTTTTACACCCTGTAGATTGGTTTAAGAAAATGATGAAATCTTCTGCATTTACTTTTATATACTAACTAAGATTTGTTTTATAATTATACAACTTTCGTTAGATTTTGTAAACAGGTGACAGCAAAGAATATACCTGTCTGCTCAAAACATTTCAGGCATCTGTATGCAATGTGTTGAAACAACAAGCGGGAAGTGGTGTTATATTATAGCAGAAACTTTTTATCAGTGCCACTTCTCCAAGATAAGGTGTACAAAGTGTATATCAAGCCTCCTTCCTCGCGCACTACGCAGCCACTCGTCGCATGACCGGCCGGTCCCTTGAACAAAACTTTTCGGACGTGCGACCAATAATTCTTCCTGGTTTCGAACAAGTCGCTGCTACGACCTAAAGTCCTGGTCGGGGCGTAGTGGTCCAGAGGTTCCAAAATATTCAAACAATAGGTATGTCAGAAATATTTGTAAGAAAAGTCACTGATGATAATAAAAGGACCATTTATTTAATTCAGTATTTTATTTTATAACAAATATCACATAGAAAATTACACAAAACTAAGCTTACCTATACCTACTTAATGTTTCTAACATAACAGTCAGTTCAATTGTAATTTATTGCAAGTGTAAACAACACGTCTCTTAATTAATTTATTCTTAGTTACATAATTTAAAAGGTACCTAATTGAGTTTTTATTTTCTAATTATCCAGCAATGTTGAATAAATGGCACCAATTAAATAAAAAATAAAAAAAGATTCGTGATTTTAACATATTGCCAGGTTTGCGTGCAATCAAAGAAGATCCATTTCTATTGAAGATAACCTTAGCCCATAATTATGAGGTTTATTAGAATGTTAATAGGGAATATGCATGAAATACTCGTACAACTCATTTTATTTATGAAAAATGTCTTGTATTGGCGCTTAAAAACATTGTGGTACACTTGTTTAAGTTTCTAATACGTCACTTATTTTACAATTTACTGTTTTATGTAGCATATTTTTGGTGAAACGGAACGCACTCTCAAAACGCATCACCTCAAAAACGCCGGTATTGACGTCAACGTTAATTGTGTCAAAAAAACACTTTTATTTGAAAAGTGCTTTTAAAGTTTCACTAAAATTTAATTATAATATTATTATTGCAATTTTTACTTGATTAAAGCACATACAATTAGTAAAATTATTATATTAAGGCCAAAAAAATTAGATTGTGGATAATGATGTCACATCATGGCCGCGACAGCTACGGACGTTTGAACTGTCGTAGAAAATTGCAGGAGTTAAATATTATTTTTGTGCGACAAGCAGTAGTTGAATTTAACTTTTAATACTTTTCTTGGGTTAATAGCACTGTATTTTATTGATATAAGTGAAGACAAGTAAGTTGTTTGTAAAAACCTCATCATCATCAGCCTATAATGTTCCCACTGCCTCCTTTCCAATGAGAGGGAAAACCTTTTCGCAAAATAAACATCATTTATCATTGTGGTGATAGATCGATTGGAGCGTCGTGCTATGATTGTTGACATAGCAGTCCCCCCATGACGAAGAGACAACCTCATAAGAGCAAAGAAAGATAAGCAATTAAAATATCTTGATCTGGTTTGTGAAGTCGTGAGGTTGTCGACATGTGGGACGTGAGTACAGTAGTCATTACACCAAGTGTGTCGGCCAACATCCGAGGAGGCTCTCGCTTGGCAGCTGGATCAGGGGCTTAATTCAGAAACCAGTACTGCTAGACACGGCGGGTATTGTTAGGAGGTTGTTCTCAAGAGCCCTGACCACCCGGTAGTATGGACCCTCTTCCCGATTTTGATGGGCTACTATTTTGATAGGATTTTTTATAAAAACGTATTTACTGTCTACAAGAATAAATAAATGAAATAATTTATGGTAATAAAAATAATATCAACTTACTATAAAACATTTTCTTAATTTTTAAAAGCCTAACCAAACAACTGTGTTCTTGATTGGGCTGAACACAACTCATGTGGGGGCGGAAGTTCAGGAATATAACCTAACTGAAAACTATCGCTTTTGAAAGCCACCAAGTCTGCATCAGTCAACTCTTCCATCTTGCTGTAAACAGTCGGGTCATCTTCCATTAGTGGTTTGGTATTCACTTGCCCGAAAATAGATGTAGGGTTCTGAGCAGACTGGAAAATGTTCCCTTGACCAATTGGAGAAGCATTTTGATTTTGACTTGGCTCCCTAGCAAAAATATTTTGGTTTGCAGTAGCAAATATGTCAGATGGGTTGGTGTGGTTATAACTATTCTGGGCAGCTGATGCAAAGATTGATTTAGCATCAGTATTCTGGTTCTGTTGTGCAAATATACTTTGAGCTTGACTTTGCCCAAATGGGTCATTGGCTTGAGCAAACAATTGCTTAGCTGGATCTGCAGCTTGAGGATTGAAAATGCTATTTTGGGCTTGGCTAAATATTGATTGAGCATTATTCGCATTCTGATTAAATACTGAAGCATTTTGGACTGCACTGTGGAATATGAAAGCTGCTGCAGCATGTAAATTGTTCTGTGGCTCATTGGAGAATGGTGATGAAACCAACTCTCCTTTGTAGAGACTTCTTAACACTTTGATTATGTTCACATTGGGTTGCAGAAGTTGTTCATATTTCAGTCTAGTTTCTTTAAACAGATTGTTAATATATATTACCTGGAAGAGACATTTATTTCAATTAAAACATGTTCTTTACTCCATATCATTCTGATAAAAAATAAGATACTTACAGCTTGTTCAATATTATTAGTGTTTTTGGCCTCATATATGAACAATCTAGCTTCTTCTGGTGATAGGTCAGTGATTCCTGGAAATATTGATTTTTCTTTGAAAGGTGAGTAGCAGGAGAGGATCCACTGGCCTCCTCGGAGAGCAGCTTGCACATCAGACTGCACTTGCTTCACTAGCTGTTCATCTGTTACACTGCCTGGCTGTGTAGCTACTGTGGCTGTAGGTACTGGTGCAGGCTGTACTGGTGGCATTTGTGGATTTGCAGCTGAAACACATAGGTACACGTACCACTCTACTATGTAGAAATACAGCAAAGTTATGGACAAAATATGTCTCCAGTTCTTGTATAATATAACAGAAAGCCACACGAAAGTGCAGTGGAAAGATAAATGTAATGCTCGTTTAAAAACTTACCATGATAGGTATACTTGGATCCGTATACATGTTCAAACCTACAGTTCTTTCCATAACGACAGTATCCTGCCTGGAAAAACTTACACACAACCATTTTGCTAATGGAATCTTTCCTAAAATCGAAAATTATGTTGACTGTTTTGTTGTCGCCACTGGCCTGCTGGCCTTCTCATATTATGTATATTAGTCTGGCTGGCCTGTTTGAATCTGTCATGAGTCGAGTCAGCTCATCAGTGCAGTTACGTACGTGACAACGTTGCCGCGTTGATTGATTGGCACCACAGAGTACATTATATGGCACAATAACTTACTTATTTATTATTGACGTGTGGTGACAGTGACGTTGACACTTGACAGTATATTTTTTTCCAAATTCAACCAAGGCCGCGTTCCGAATTGCGCTGTAATCGATTTGATCGTCCATAAACCCGTTCCGAATTACCGTGAGCGTGATATCGATGTCCCGATTATAGATGTAGAGATTCGAAACGATTCTGGAGTTCAAGCTGAAAGCTCTCGGGGTTTCGGATTTGGATCTGTGCTGGACGGGGCGTAGACTTCATCAGTCGAGACCTTTCTAGCTTGACATTGATGTTCAATGTGCCTCTTACTATGCGGTGATCGCTTCCGGTTTTCACCGAATTGATCACAGAGACATCATTAAACATATTTATTTATTTATTTATTAATTTATTGACACACCAACGACTTATTCACTAAATCATTTACATTGATTAGTTTCTATTTCAACAGCTTTGCGGTGAATTCGTCACTTATAGGTGTGCACAGCACTTGTATAATCAATAATAATAATTGAAACGGAAATATATGATGATAACAAAATTAAAATTTACAAAATTTACATTGAATTTAGAATGTCTAGTAGTTATTGTAAATTAAATTACAGTATAATTAAAAAAAAAAACATAAATTAAATTGGAATAGAAAACAATTATAAATTAAAACTATAAAAATAACAAATAAATTAGGACATACACACAAATAGAATGGATTAAAATTTGAGTTCAAAAATTAAATTAAATTAAATTGTACAGTACCTATTAAACACATTGAATGGAGCCACACAAATACACAAATTAACATTTTGTAAAAGAAATAAACAAACAAATCGATCAAGAACTGAGGACGTTTCGTCTGAATTCATTCAGACTGTTCGAAAATATATCCAAGTTGTTAGTACGCGTGCTCAGCTTATTGTAGCTAGACAAAAACCGGTATAAAGGAGCTGAACGACCAAGATTAGTTCTATTTTTAGGCATTTGAAATGTTTCTGTTTTAAAATTGGATCTGTATGAGGTACGGCGAGACACATTTAGACTGATCTCCGAAACCAACTCCGGTACATTCGCCAAATTGTGGAGGGTCTTATAAAGGAAAATTAAATCTGAGCAATTTCTTCGTTGCTCCAAGGAGCTCATCTTGAAATGACAGAGCCTTTGAGGATAATCAGCTTCGCGATCACAAGTCTGTGATCTGTAGCGGAGGTATCTCGTAAACTTTTTTTGGATGCACTCTATTCTGTCAATGTGAACACGATACACGGGATTCCATACAGGAGATGCATATTCCAGTATACTCCTCACCAGAGAGTTATAGAGAACCTTAAGGGTGCCACTTGACCGGAATTCCTTGCAAGTTCTTTTTACAAATCCCGACATTTTATTTGCTTTGGCAACAATAGTGTCAAAGTGATTTGTAAAGGATAGTTGACTATCTAGTTGGACTCCCAAATCACGAATGGTATCGACTTTCTGAAGAGTTATGCCGTTTAAATGATATGCAGAAGGCTGTATCAACTTTTTCCGTGTAAATGTTATATGATAACATTTTACGGCATTGAGAGTCATCATGTTACTATGACACCACTCATGAATTGCGTCCAAGTCTTTCTGAAGCAAAGCAATGTCGGTATTTGATTCTATTTCCTTGTATAGTTTTAGATCATCCGCAAACATAGAGCATTTTGAGTTTTTAATAGAGTGTATGATGTCGTTCACAAATACCAGGAAAAGAATAGGACCAAGATGCGATCCCTGTGGCACCCCAGATGTTGAGTAATAAAGTGGCGACTGGTAACCCTTTATTATAACTCTCTGTTGTCGTTCTGAAAGATATGATTCAAACCAGCGCAGCAAAATACCATGCACACCATAGTTCTCGAGTTTTTGAAGTAGAAGAACATGATTTACTTTGTCGAACGCGCTACTGAAGTCAGTGTAAATTGAGTCCACTTGCACACCGGAGTCTACGGATCTGCTAATATCATTAATGTAGTGAACTAAGTTGGTGGTAGTGGATTTATTGGAACAGAAACCGTGCTGTTGCGTAGCCAATTGAGTTTTAATGAGCGAAGTTAATACAGGACAAACTAATGATTCGAACAGTTTCGAGAAAATTGAAAGAAGAGATATGGGGCGATAATTTTTAACATCATTAGGCTCCCCTTTTTTAAATATTGGAACTACGTGTGCGATTTTCCACTGCGTGGGAAACTTAGAAGACATAAGGGACTTATTAAAAATAAGTTTGAGCGGTAATGATAAATATTTGGCACATTGCCTTATAAAATGCGGCGGTAGGCCGTCAGGCCCTGGACCTTTGTAGGTGTTTAGTTTTTTTAATTCTTTGAGTACATCTCGCTCTGTAAAATAATGGCTTCCTAGTGCAAGCTGGGGGTACTCTTTTGACTTTGTTTGTACCGCAACTGTACCAGATGGAGATGCAAAGGTGGCAGAAAAGTGTGAAGCAAACAGTTTACTCACTTCTTCTCCAGAAGTTGCCACCTTCCCGCTCCAATACATCTCAGATGGAATGTCATTAGACTTGGCTTTTTTGGCCTTAACAAATGACCAAAATGCCTTCGGATTCAGTCTGATGTTATATTCTGTGTTATTGACGTATGTGCTGTAGCACTCTTTGATCATGTTTTTAGAACGTTCCTCCAATATACGGTATTCATATTTGTCCCTGGGATTTTTGTATTTCTTAAAACGAACTCTTAGTTTTTCCTTTTCGTTGAGGAGTCTGATCAAGCATTTTGAAAACCATGTAGGAAATTTGTTATTGCGTCTATTGTGTCTAGGGACACATTCATCCACTATTTGATAAAGTTGCGCATAAAACGTGTCTACCATTAAGTCCACGTCCGCCAGATCCGAAAACAAACGCACCCAATCGATGCTCCTCAACCTCTCATTTACGAGTGCATAGTTGGCTTTCCAGAAGTTATATTTAAGAGAACTCTTACTTTTTAATATTGCGGGTGAAATATTCTTAATGGTGATGTCAAGAGGAGGGTGATGAACATCGACCAGCGACATTGGATTTTTACATTCACTGACAGATCCACCGTGGAAGTTACTTAGAATAAGGTCTAAAGTTCTGTTGTAACAGTTCTTAACGGTGTTAATTTGCCTAATGCCATTTGACGACATAAAATCAACCAGTGAGTAGCCTAACCTGTTCGCAAAGTTCCTAGCAGTTGTACACGGTGAGCTGGAGAGAGTATTGTCTGTGCTCCAGTCGATGAACCCGAGATTGAAGTCCCCAGCAATTATTACATCTCCTCCCGTTGATTCAATCACTGCATCCACGTTGTCCAGGATCAAGTTAAGTGGGGCATGATGCACAGGTGGTGGCAAATAGGCCGCACAGATGTATAGGTTGCCCTTTCCGCTATCGGTTTTGAGCTTGACCCACAGATCTTCAGCATCTGATTCCCATTTAGTAACGCGTGTTGAGTCTATCGCCCTAGAAACAGCGATCAGTACACCTCCGCCTTTTTTGCTCCCAAGAGGAGTAGAAGCTCTGTCTCTACGATAAATGATGTATCGGGAGTCGAATAATTCGCCATCATTTACGCTGTCATCAAGCCATGTCTCTGTTCCAATGATCACATCATAGTTATTAAGTTGTGCGGCTAGCCTGAGATTATGCAATTTAGTCTTAAGACCTCTGAAGTTCTGATAATAGATGGTGAATTCTCACAGCAAGATCTCGGTCTTTGGGCGTCTTTGATCCCTTTATAGTAAAGAGATAGCCTCCAGGCTTTTTATTTGCTTAGCTTGTTGTCCATCCTCCTTCCTAATCAAGATTTTGCCATCTCGAACCCAAACATACTTGTATCCTTTTTCTTTCGCGACTTTTCTAGCAGCCGCATGAATTTTTTTGTTTAGGGGTGACAGGTGCTCCGATACGAAGACAGGCTTAACTAAGTTGCCGTATCCAAGGTGTTGCGAGTTAAGTTTTTTGTCGGGGTGCGCTTTGTTATAATTCATTACTGAGGTTAGAATGGTATCCCTCAGCAGCATGCTACGCAGCTTGACAACTACAGCTCTGGGGTTTTTGCTTTCTGGGTCCAGTTTCCTTACCCGTACTACAGACAGGATGTCGTCTTCTTTGACGGAACAAGATACTACATTTCCAATTTGCTGAACAGTCTTAACCAGATTTTCTGCTTTGCTTTCCGGTATGCCGTTGATTTCTAAATTCTGTTGACGTGCATGCTGTTCAATCAGGTTTACTCTTGATGAGAGTTCAGAGACTGTGTGCCTGAGGGAATCGTTCTCCTTGTGAAGAATTTTATTGCCGTTCCTGCAGGTCTCAAGTTCGGCTTTCATCCGATCAAACTCTTCACTTATAAAGTCAACTGACTGCTTAAGTTCATGGAACAATGATTTTATATCACCCAGTTCATTAGTGAAACTTTTTTTGATGTTGGCTGATATTTCCAATGACAGGACACTCCGTATTTCTTGACGAATACAGTCGATCAGTTCACTTTTTGAGCATTGAAATTCTGGATCAGGTGAGCCATCAATCCGTGGACGTTTCGGTCTAACACCTACATATGATAATTCAGGTGTACTGGCAGCAGGTATGTTAGATTCAGAGGATGCCTGAGTTATGTTACTCCCACCGGATTCTTCAGGCGGGGTACACGCTTGCCGTGACATTTTATTTAAATTAAGTTGCGCACTTTTCTCAGTCACAAAACACGTTATCTGGATCGTTTTCTTGGTATGCAACACACGGTTAAATTTGGGACAGCAAAAAATAATAATCGATTATTCGTTTAGTCGATTTTTTTGGAATTTATGCCATTCCCAAAAGCCCAGTGTCCAAAACAATGATAAAAAAACACCGCTGCGTTTCCGAACGAGAATATATGTGTCAGAAGTTTTATACGTGTTATGATTGGTTGAATAACTTGGCGTGACTCAGCTGCTGTTTGTTTACATTAATTGTTTGAAAAATTAACTGGCTTTGAAAGTAAAAGCGTGTATTTTTTCTCACAGTATTTACACTTTTACGCGCACAACTAGGTAGTGACAATTCCTGTGTGCATTAGTTAGCTGAAATTCACTATATTCGTAAATAACTGATGTGTCCGTGTCCGTAGGTACTCACTATTTTGTCACAGTACACAAATAAGGGTCCACTGAACTTTGGTTTGTTTTTACACTTATTCTTAGGATGTCACTCCGATACCACTTGTGCACGTTTGTTGGGCTATTATGATAATATAACTTTGTAAGTCCGATGGTAAAATGCGTTTCAAATATTTTAATTGATTAAAATGCGCGGAGCTGAAGTGAAGTGTGCCTAGGGTTGCCAGTTTTACATATGCTTCTTGGTTAACATGATGAAGTCAATCTCGTTTTTGGTTGCACCATCGGGGCTGTGCCAGGTCCACTTCCTGTGCTCACGCTTTTTGAAAAAGGAGTATATATTAAAAGTTTATTTCGGAACAATAACACAAGAATAAGTAAACAGGTAAAACGATGGTAGCTGCAAAAGTAACTGTAGCGCAGCTATCAAAACGAGAGCGAGCGAGCAAGTTCATCATATAGAGGCCCTCCTTCTCCATAAAACTAGCCAGTTGGTGGCCCCGGTAGTTCCGACGTCCAACTCCAAATTGCCCCACCTGCAGCTCATCCCCGTCCCGTTTGCCCAGTTTTGCGTTGAAGTCCCCCATGAAAACGGTGAAGTGAGTTTTGAGACCATGCATGGCTCTAGATTCGCGGAAAAGAAGTAGGCAGGATTCCAATCAAGACATTTTAAATATGCTTGTTGTTTCTCCGGATCCTTTGCTAAGTTCACAAAGGCCTAAGTTAGATGCCAAGAAAAAGCAGAGCTTTTTTGCTGAAACTCTCGACTTAATTCAATTTCAGGAAACTGAGTTCGAGTTTTTGGATATATCCAATCTGGATGCTGACTCAGAATTGGAGTCTGACAACGAGAGTGATAAGGAAAATTTGTAAAAAAAATATATATGTACATATTTGTAAATTTGTATTTGTGTGTGTTTGGGTTTTTTTTTGTAATATTTAATGATATTTTGTCTTTTTTTTATTTATTTTACTTTATTTTACAAATGCTTAGTATTAATTCCTTAAATTAAATTATTTTGTATAATATGTAACTTTATATGTTACTTAATTAAGAGTTTGATAAATTTTTTTTATTTAAATTAATAAAAATGTGTCAAAAAACAGCAATTTTTCATTTAATTTTTCTTGTTTTGTGTGTTCTTAATATTTGGGTTAATAACATATCGAACTTTTTAACTTGGACACTAAAAGGGATCGTTTTACATGTAAAAATAAATAAAAATTGACGATTAAAAAAAAAACGGCATTAAATTTTTCGTCAAATTGGCAACCAAAAAATCATAAATAATTAGCACTATGACCACCTCCAAGGATATTACGGTTAAACATGCCGTTTAGGAGATAATTCGATTTTTCATACTAGCTTCATACAAATTTTTCGTAAAAAAAAAAAAAAAAAAAATAATAATAATTTCTTTCTTCGTTTTTGGGCAGAATTAACTCGGGCGTCATTTTTGTACATAGTAATGACTAATAGAAGCGATATCCGGCCTAAAAACAAGCACTTGCAAATTGAAATCCCTAAGTCTATGAAAGCCGATTTCCAGCCCACCGTGCGCCCTCGCCGTTACTTCGGACTTCGATACGAGCGGGAGCTAGCTACTAATATCTAATCTGTGCGAGCGGGTCGCGCGCATGTCGGCAGTGAGACTAGGTGGATCAAGTATTTTAAAAGTTGGAATAGGTGCAACCTTGTCTTGTTAAATACCTAGTGCCTAGATCTGTTCTAGTATATACGCTTCATCTCTAGTAGTCATGCTAAGCGGGATGGTCTAAAAACCCTGAATTTGAAACAAAAAAAAAATGCTGTCTATGACTAAAAAGTTTTGTAAGTATATATTACTATACTCTATGAAGTTTTCTAAATTTTCCACAGACCACCTAAATTCTAAATTTCCAATCAGTCAACCTCACTTTGTTTCTGTTATATAGAATAATAATTTAAATTAATTAATCACTGTGTGAATAACGTAACGACAACGAAGTTTTGTTATTTACGACTAGCCGCCGTAACTTTAGCGTTATCATGACTCTATTGTTTCCAACTTAAATTAATATTAATGCTTTATTTTGGGCTAAAATTAGTACTTAAAAATTATATTTTCATAATAATTCTATTGTACATAATTACATAAACAAGACTGATTGAAAACAGGTTAGTTTTAATCGAGATAATTCGAATATTCATCCTTAGCTATCATATAAAATTTGCAGATTTAAGATTGTGTAAATGAATTGAGTATAGCATCCCATACAATCACCCTCTGACCTTTCTTAAATTCTTCCAGACAGGTAATTAATAAATAATGGATCAAATCATCTATACTATATACGTGTTACTTGCTGCTAGCGTTACAATTGGTAAGTTTTTGTTTTCAAAATCAATTTCAATATCATAAAGAATACATTAACAATCTATGAATTAATATAAATATCCATGCATGTATTTATTTGGTTCACAACAACAATACAAAACTAAAATACCTAACCATTTCAAAATATTTGGTGATCAAAAGAAGGCATTCTGTTGAAATAAAATTGGTTTGGATTAAGTAACTTGAATAATATAATTTTACAGGCATGTAGATCTTCAATGACGTCATCATACCTATTCCATTTAAGAATAGCACAGTAGCTTCGTTATAAAGCATTGCTATCACAAAGTGGCTAACAACTTTAGTAGTTGCGTGAAAAAAGGGCCATTGTCAAAAAAAGGAGGCTTATAATGCTAATAATAAAAGCATTAACAAAGTCTCCTAGTACAACTTTCTAATAGCAATAGTGTTTCCTGTTAAACAGGAATCGTTATGATTATAGTTTAGATCTCGATTTCAAAGGACAACAATACAGTCAGCAAAACAGATCTTATTAAAGTTGTTCTAAAAACTATAATATGTAGTTAAAGAGAATAAATTAAATGTCATTAAATGTTTGTTCAATTAACTTTTGTGGCTGACTGTAGAATATGCTAAAGGGGAGAAACAAGGCATGTTTGTGTCTGTGTGGTGACCAAAAATTTTGATGTTACTTTAAAATATTATCCTTGCTTCTTGAGTTTCAACAATCACTCCATTGTTTGTTATAAGATTAAAAATATCTCGTGTACGTTACTCCAGCAGGAAAGTGTCTCCTAGAGTTATATGAGTGGAACGTTTAATTAGTGCCTTATCTGCTATAAATGTGCTCCCACATAAAACATGTGTGCCCCCTGTCGTTTTGAAAAAAAAAACGGAAAAACAACGATTCCTGCTGGGGTAACGTTTTTCCAGCAGGAAAATTCTAAACGAATGATCGGAGAGAGAAACATTGTGCATGGTCTTGTAGCTTATATTTGTGCAAAAATGTGACCCCAAAAATAAAATGTGTGCCCCTTCAGGTTTTCGAGATATTGCATTTCCTGCTGGAGTAACGTTTTGCAGAATCGTATACCTCTAAAACCATTGCATGTGCCCCTGTAGAATAAATATACATGAGTAGCTCTTAATGTGTGCCCACTAGTGCCCCATTTAGATTTAAGAAAATATTTATAATTTCCAAGTTATCACGGTTTTATGAAAACTTGAAAAAACATCGCAGCGCCTAAATGAGACAAGGTGTAATTTGCAGAAATTAAGCTACGAGGACACTGAACATCTTCTATCCATACAACTCTAAGAATACAGCTAAGAGCACAGAAAACAAATATACACTCTCTACATAGCTCACCTACATACCCTTACACTCCTGCTTACTCATACCCACACATTCACCACATAATTTTTCTAACACACACGACAACATATACTCTTATGAGTACACCATATACCCACATACACATTCACATATACACACCACGAACACACACACATATACACACGCACACCCACATACACACTCTGTCCATTTAATAGTTGTATTGTACTTACCATAACTTACTTTACTTAACTTACCTTTAGTAAAATTACATTTCAAAAGATTGTTTCCCAAATTTTATTCTGTAGTACTGATTTAGTTATACTATATGTCTCTACTGCTTGGCACCTATTAATGTATTGTAAATAATGCCTAGTTCGGCTACAGACGCTGATTTCTTTTGCGTAAATTCAATTTGTTGTCACATTGCCATTGTAAAATAGTACTAAGATGTTTGGAAATAAACTATTATTATTATTATTATTAAAAATTGTTTTTTCCGTTTTTTTTTTCAAAACGACAGGGGTACACATTTTTTATGTGGGGGTGGGCACATTTATAGCAGATAAGGCACTAATTAAAAGTTCCACTCATATAACTCTTCCTGACACTTTCCTGCTGGGGTAACGTACACAAATATCTCTACATTAACAGTAAATCTTATTGTAACTATTATTATGTACTTGTTTTAGGATCACAAGTTTTGTACCTAGGTGATAAGATTGATAAGTACCAATGGATGTTTAATATTGGTAAGTAAAATGAAGGGGCGGGACGAACTGGATGTCTTCCTTGAGAATTGGAAAGAAATAGCATAGAATCGTGACCTTTGGAAGGAATGGAGGGAGGCCTTTGCCCAGCAGTGGGACAATACAGGCTATTAAAAAAAATAAAAAAAATATTATGTATTAAATTTTAATTGAAGTAATTAAAATTAAGCAATAATATTGTTACGAGCTGGGAATGGGATAAATTAATTACTACCGATTAAACAACAATTAACTTTATTTAATTACAAAACACTTAAAACTTAATCACAAATACACTACTGATCACTATTCGCTTAGATATCGCACTTCTAGTTCACTTCGATTCGCTTCGTTCTGTAGTCAAAATCAGACTGCCTGCTCCAGATCAGTAGTATTCACAACGCCCCCACAAGGGGGCGCGGTAGGCCGTTCCGGGGCTATGCCCCCTTGCCGCGGAAGCCATACCGCGGTCCGTTAAAACGGACCCGTCCTCGGGGTGGACACTGTCCTTTGGTCAATTGGACGCATGGTGAACATGCGCCCATGTGTGTGGTTGCTATGCTGTGGACTGTAGGCGCGCCACACGGCACCTCGGCGGTCTGTCCCCGCCAGGTGAGACCCGAGGGAGGCCCGGCGGAGGACGACCAGCGGCGGAGGTGCCGACTTACAGCGCACCTACAGTGGATGTGTGGTTCCCGCCCGCCCCACTAACCAGAGCTAGCCAGCAGTGGACCAGACTAAGGAACCGACGTGTGTGTGTGGGCGGTATTGTATTGTGTAACACCGCCCAGTGAGTGCGTCGGTCGCGGGCCCGCGCCGCTTTCCTTCGCGTGAGTCTACGTGAAAGTAGAGACGTGCATGTGTGGTTTCACTGCGTGACGTACCTATATTAACTTAGAATACGGCACGCAGCTGGGTGCATGTAGTGGGTGGAGTCATATTGTGCAGATAAGCTGCGTGTAGCCTCGTACAGCTTACCCGGGTCAATCCGGTGGGATGGGGTCATCGTCCGCTACCAGGTCGCGGGGGAGTGTAGTACCAGGTGCTTGACGTGAGGCCAAGCAGATGCGTCGGCACGCGCGAACATTCCCGTTGCGAGGCGTCGGATGAAGTCGTCCAGGCTCTCAATCCCGAGGTCCCGCGGCTTGCGGGTGGTCTCAATCCTCTCTGTGAAGTCTTTCCAGTTTGTTTTACGACGTGGCGCCGCGGGTTTCAGTCGGGTCGGCATCCCTGAGAGGACGACGAGAACAGGGTGATGGTCCGACTGCATCTCGTCGTCCAGTACATGCTGCGTGATCTGGCAGTGTAGCCCTCGGTAGGCCACGATGTCCAGCACGTCCGGCATGTGAGGTGGGTTGTCGGAAAATGGGTGGGCGTCTCTGGGCCGGACACCGTGTAGCCGAAGGCTTCCGCGTCCGTGAAGAGCCGTCTTCCTCCCGTGTTCGCCGCGGCCGAGTTCCACGCTGGGTGCTTGCAGTTCAAGTCGCCAGCAAGGATCGTCGCGCCGCCGCAGGCGTCTAGAAGGGCCCTCAACTCCGAAGGGTCCAGATGGGTCGAGGGCGCCTTGTATGCGGCGTAGATGGCAAGATCCTCGCCAGCAACGTGCAGCTGCACACCCAGCGCGTAGAACGAGCCAGGGACGGCACGGGGAGCTGCTGATGGACGACTCTTCGCCTCACCAGTACCGCCAGACCGCGGTAACGGGTATTGGTTGCCGACCTTTCGTCCTTCCTGTAAGCGAGATACCCGGGGACTCGCAGCTTGTCTTCCTGTCCCAGGTGTGTCTCGCTTATCAGCGCCACGTCGATGTCCTCTTCTTTGAGGAAGCGGCGGAGGGGGGCTACCTTGCCTTGCACGCCGCGGGCGTTCCAGTGAATCACCCTTAGCGGCCTAGCCATGGTACAAGGTTAGAAAACGAGGTCAAGGATGACGAGCTCTGCGTCTTGACCCTGCCTGATGGCCTTAATAAGGTCCATCAAAAACTGGATGGCGCAGGCTGTAAATTCCTTTTTCTTGGCGTCGGCAGTTGGGCCGGCGCTGGTGGTGCCACTCTTGGGGTTCTTCTGCTGCTGTTGGGCCGAGAGCCGCGCTATGCCGGCGCCAGCTGACCTTTCAGTCTTTCTATACTCCATCTCCGGCTGCGATGGAGCTGCTTCCGTTTTTACAGCCTGCGCCAGGGTTGTAGGCAGGTCGCCCGGTCGAACTCCCTCAGGTGCGGTGGGGGGCGCAGGTTCCTTCCCATGGGCGTGCGCTACGAAGAGGCAATTAGACAAAGCCTACCCTACCAACTGGGGCAATTATTATAACTAATGAACTATGTAATAAAATAACACTTTGTACAAAATATTAAAAAAAGTTCAAACTCCTGTTCGAATACTTAGAGCAATTTTTCACGCCCGTGTTACGTAACCAACACTGTATTGGAAGTTGCTACGAAGCTCGACGCTCACCCGCCGGACGCATCTTATAGGCAAATAGTCTGCTGGCCTACAACCCATTGTTAAATTTACGCACACAGCGGCAAATTGGTGCATATTTTCGTGTGTATGAACCGCACACATGTATAGATTGCAGCCATTTTTGGGCGGTAACTCCTGCGAGTGTAGCTGGGCTATGATTGGCTGCTACAACACAAGGCCAGGATTCAAGGTGAATGTTCTTTAGCCCGCGTAATTCAAATTTCCTTAGGTTTTTTGCAATTTGCAGGCCAGTGCTAGGGTGTATATTGATTAAAATAATGATTCCTGGGGGTTATTGGTGCGTATTATTATTATAATAATTAATAATATTATTGATATTATATTTTTCTTCATGGGTGTCGTTTTCGTGGTTTTTGGGGTTGGTTATAATGAAAATGAGGTCAAAATGAAAATCCAAGATGGCGCCAACGAAAATTTTCAGTTTTTTCTTTATGGGTGTCATTTTCGTGGTTTTTGTGGTCGCTGATGATGAAAATGAGGTCAAAATGAAAATCCAAGATGGCGCCGACGAAAATTTTCAGTTTTTTCTTCATAGGTGTCATTTTCGTGGTTTTTGTGGTCGCTGATGATGAAAATGAGGTCAAAATGAAAATCCAAGATCGCTTCGATGAACATTTTCAGTTTTTTCTTCATGGGTGTCATTATCGTGGTTTTTGGGGTCGCTGATAATGAAAATGAGGTCAAAATAAAAATCCAAAATGGCGCCGACGAAAATTTTCGGTTTTTTCTTCATGGGTGTCGTTTTCGAAAATCCAAGATGGCGCAGACGAAATTTTTTTGCTATCATTATTTCGTGGCCTACCCTTCGTGGAATACCACTGCACGCCACTGTTCCTTCCCCTTGCCCCTTCGCTTCCTCTTCCTTCCCCTCCACCGCTTCGAGGAGGTGGGGGGGGCTTCTCCCCTGTCGGGGGGGCCCGTTGGCCGCCGCCATCAGCGACGCGCCTTGGGCCTCGGAGTCGGCCACATCTCTTGGCCCCTCCATGGCTGGGGCCGGACGTCGTGCGGCGGTCGTGGCGGCGGCTGTGCCCGCTCGCCTGTTGGCCTTAATTTCGGCCTGGAACGAGGGACAATGTTATTGGCGGGGTGATCGCCCCCGCAGTTTACACACGTGGCTGGTTCGTCACGAGGGCGGGGTCAGTCCCGCGCGGTGTGCCCCTCTCCGTATCGTACACAGGCGAGCGGCTGGTGGCAATGGTGCGACGAGTGCCGGAACTTTTGGCACCGGTGGCACTGGGCAGGCCCACGTTTGCCCCGCCAGGCTTCGATTTTCACACCCCGCATGTATGAAAACACGGAAATGTCGAAGATTCTACGTACTTCGGGCGTCCTTTTAAGTACGGCGTGGAACACGCAGCCGGGACGTCCCTGGCTCGCCTTGATGTGGCGAACGTATTCCGGATCGTGCCCCAACGTGCGGAGCTCCTTCTCGATCTCTTCAGGGGTGGTATCCACAGGCAGCCCCCTGATGGCTACCTTCACACTTCGCTCCGCTGGCAGCGAGTAAGCGAACCACGATGTGCCGTCCGCCTTCTCCAGCTCGGTCAGGTAGCGCTGGACCACCCTATATTCGTCTTCACTTTCTGGAATAAATCGAATCTCAGTGCCAAATGGTTGGGCACTGGGGGGGTGGCCCAGCTTTTCCTTTAGGGCCCTGAAGTGGGCGGCCCATCCCGGTAGCTTTCCCTGTGCTCGCACCAGTGCTAGGCACTCGCGCGAACACAGGGAAAGTGAATTAAAAGTGCGGTCCGCGCGAAAAAAGTTTTCTCCGCGTACCCCCAATCGGTGCACAATTTGGACGAAAACTTCTTCACCGTCGATTGCAGCGCTCCAGATGAGGTGTTCGGTTGGTGAACCACTGGCGAATCGTGCCTGCTCCAGCAAACACGTCGACTATTTCATATGGCGACCGAACGTTCGACGAAGATCCACGACTTCCTCGAACCTTCTTTAGAGTAGGTACCTACATCATTCGAGACTCGTTTTACCTACCTACTACTACCTAACTACCGTAATTGTAGGTACGGGTACGACGTAACAATATTATTCACAATTTAGATTCCAAACGTTCTGTTTTTTTTTTTAAACCGTTTTATTACACTAATATCCACATCAAATAATTTAATGACATTCTCAATAATAATCTTTACATAGAAAACAAAGCAGCTCCAGCTGTTTGTACACTTGATTTGAATGCAGGAAGGTTATAAAAGGATGGTTTTTATATACTATGTATAAATACCAACATTAGTATCTACATTGCACCCTTGCGAAGTCAGGGTGGGTCGCAACAAACAAATGAAATACATTTCTTTATTGCCATAAAAACAGGTTACAGAAAAATCTGAGATCTAGGTTAGAGTACCTGTATTTCGGCCAGTGAATAGGTCCAATCATTCTGAAGTCTAGTCATTAGGAATAGACTATTAATACTTCATGCTGTGTCATACAGGGTCCATAATTATACCTTAGCTTTAAGCCCATTGTAAGATCTTCACACAGTATGGAATGCATATAAAGATATGATTATGAAACTGCTGTGGTAATTGAGAGGACAGTAAGTCAGATTTTTGAGTAAGAAAAAAAAAACACGAAAATTATTCCTGAAATGGTTTATCAATAGATCTTTCTTCCTATCTGGGTGCTATGCTATACCTCTGTGTTAATAAAAATAAAATATTTTTTATCCATTTTCTCGAAATCCTCCCATTCCTAATAAAGGTCACAAAGGAAGAAGTAAAAACAGCGATTAAGGCTCTAGACCCAATTATAGCTCCTGGATACGATTTCATAACTGGCAAAATTCTAAGAGAACTGCCAAAAAGGGATCCAATTTCTCACTTTCCTGTACAACGGTATCCTGCAAAGGGGTATGATTCCGCTTCAATGGAAAGTAGCACAAGTTGTAATGGTTGCCAAGCTGGGTAAGAATCCTGTTTAGGCGCAATCATAATTCCTATATACACACCACACTACATATCACAACGCCTATATGGAGATACGGCCTACAGCTGTGGGGCTCAGCGGCAAAATCAAATATTGAAATAATTCAAAAGTTCCAGTCAAAAATACTAACAATGATAACGAACGCACCTTGGTATGTCTCAAACAACAGACTGCATCACGACCTCTGCATCACAACTGTAATGGAAGAAATTTCAGAAAACACTAAAGCATACAAAGAGCGAATCTCAAATCATCCAAACCAGCTAGCAGTAAATCTGATGACCACCCAAACAGTCGATGTCCGTTTCAACCGCGCGGCCACCTCATAATATTTGATGAAACTTTGCCAGGAATTAGTGCTAATTTGTTACTTTACACACCTCTTTTCGTGCATTTGTTACAAAAAAAACTAAGACGCTATGACAAAGAGTAGTTGGCCGCTAGAACCGCCACTTGCCGTAGTCATCGCCCGTGATTACACAGAAACTAAATAATGCAGATAGACGAATGATGCATCAAAAGAAAGGTCTTAATTTGTTCAATTTGTTACAAAAATTAAAAACGTCAAAACGTAAATAAACAAAAAGTTATGCAATATTTAGTTTTCAGGTTATGAGTAGGTAGATATATCACCATAAATATCAAATTACTAGAGGCTAATGTGTATGGACAATTAGTTACTAATTTGTTACAGCGAATAAATAGAAAAAAATACTAGAAAGTAGGTTCAATAATTTGTTAGAGTCGATTTTAGTTGGCCGCTCGGACGGCAATATGCCTAAAATACAATGGCGTTTATCTCGTTATTAAAAGTAGGTTCAAGCTTAATTAGAGTACTAATCGACGCGTAATGTAACCTAGTTTGGATAAATATGGCGAATATAACTGCAGCATTCATATTTTAGAAGATATTTACAAAAACACAGTAGTATGAAACCGTATGAGAGTAGGGTGACCATGATTACATTAGTACAAAGGACCGTTTTTAATGTTGTAGGTACTCGGAACAAATATGCGGTTCGTTTTGCGGCCATATTGATGTCTATTGTTCTTAATTCTTTAAAGTACCTATTTACTGATAAGATTTTCGTTTCATTGACTTTCCGCAGGTGTTTTATGATGGGAACGATTCCAGAAAAAGAATCTCTTTTGTTTCCAAACTATTGTTATAAATATTTGTCGCAAGGGGTTTAAAAAGCGATTATTTTTTGTTGTGAATATTGTCATTACTGTGCTGAATTTTGAAGTGTGTGCTCGTACGTATTTAATTCCCGTGATTTTCATACTATTATGTTACTGAGACAATTATCATTAAATCCAGAAGTGTCTAAAAGTGATTAGCTATGAGTTGTGCCCACTTAAATGTTGGATTTGTTAATGTCGAACTCACCACCAAAAAGTGTATTGCAGAGGGATCCAAATCGACCGCGGTAAGTTTAATTTTTACAATTTTATGATGACTTGAATAAAGTAATAAACCGTAGTACGTATGTTAATATCTTCGGAAATAATTATTAATGAAATTCGTCTCTGCTGTTTCACTTCACTTCACGTGTGGTCATCTCGAAGAAGTCTTAAAAATATTCTTGGCTTAATAACTTACATTAGCTTTTAATTTACCTGTATAATTTAATTGTGTCGTAACCACACTCCTTTCATTATTCCGCCCCTAAGACGACCCACTGACCAATATTAGGCGCCAATTTCAAATCGGATAATATAGAACAGGATAAATCACGGCGTTTAAGTATTCTTTTTTCTAAACCAATGGCAGAGCTACATTTAAAGGGCTCTTACGTTCTGTCCAAGCCTGCTTTTAAATATGCGCTTCCCGCCAATTGTCTCTAGTAAAACGTTTATTGTTTTCAAACTGTAAATACGTAAAATTTAAATTAGCAAACTTAAATAACGCGTGTGTATTATAAACTGTTATAGTGATTCCCTATAACAAGTCTAGAAGCAATTTGTTTTGATGAAAAAATTAACACAATGTGTCAAAAATGTGACATACAGCTGAAAGGTGAACTTCAGTTAGGCGAGATCATAACATTTGATTTAAACGGAGCTGCAGACTCAGTTTTATTCACTGAAATGCCGACTACTATTAACATTAAGGATAATTATTATTTCTTAGTTGGTACTATAGAATTTATACCAGGCACAAAAATAGGCCACTATAAATGTAATTTTTTAAATAACAATACATATTTTTGTTACGACGACAATTCTTTTAAAATTGAAATAAGTACCTTTATGAAAATATGTCTACATTCTGTGTCATATATTCGTGTCAGTTAATTTATAAATATTATGTTAGTTTATAAAAAAAAATATTTATCTTGTTGAGTATTATTACTTGATTTTGCCTTTTTGTTGATTTTGAATAAAGTAATTTTAATCGATTTGTGACTTTTACTTTGATAAAGTATGCTACAAGATGTCATAACTTAAAAATGTATTTATAAAGCACTCGCCCTAAAAAAATAAGACATGAATATCGAACATTCCAATAATCAGTTTTCAGTCTCACTTCATTGTGAAAATTCATGGTCACTCTACTCTCATACGGTTTCATACTATTGTTTTTTTTGTAAATATCTTCTAAAATATGAATGCTGCAGTTATATTCGCCATATTTATCCAAACTAGGTTACGTTACCCGTCGATTAGTACACTAATTAAGCTTGAACCTACTTTTAATAACGAGATAAACGCCATTGTATTTTAGACATATTGGTGCCGATTCCCTTGTTCACAAACTAAACTAAATTTAAGTTGAATGCATCTTTTTCTTTTTATTTCATTATGAAAAGGACAGAAGATAAAATTAGTTTAATCCTGTCAAATTAGTCAGCACCTGACGTAATTTGATGTAATTTTAGTAGTCAACTTTTTAATCGCGTCTAAAAGTTGTACGGCGCTGATTAATTTGACAGAACGTAACTAAAATTTATCTTCTGTCCTTTTCTTAATGAAATAGAAAGAAAAAGACGCACTGAACTTAAATTTGGTTTAGTTTGTAAACAAGGGAATCGGCACCATTACCGTCCGAGCGGCCAACTAAAATCGACTCTAACAAATTATTGAACCTACTTTCTAGTTTTTTTTTTCTGTTTATTCGCTGTAACAAATTAGTAACTGATTGTCCATACACATTAGCCTCTATTAATTTGATATTTATGGTGACATGACATACCTACCTACTCATAACCTGAAAACTAAATATTGCATAACTTTTTGTTTATTTACGTTTTGACGTTTTTAATTTTTGTAACAAATTGAACAAATTAAGACCTTTCTTTTGATGCATCATTCGTCTATCTGCATTATTTAGTTTCTGAGTAATCACGGGCGATGACTACGGCAAGTGGCGGTTCTAGCGGCCAACTACTCTTTGTCATAGCGTCTTAGTTTTTTTTGTAACAAATTCACGAAAAGTGGTGTGTAAAGTAACAAATTAGCACTAATTCCTGGCAAAGTTTCATCAAATATTATGAGGTGGCCGCGCGGTTGAAACGGACATAACAGTCGCTAGAAGACTAAAGAGAAAGATTCCTCAAGACGTAATCTAGAAGGCTACAAGAATAAACGGAGCAGTCACTGGACAGCTTCCGTACAAATCCGTTAACAATATCAAACATTGATGAACATCTAGAATGATAGATTGCAATAAAAAAATCGGAAAAAAAATCTCGAAATCGCCCTTTTTGACTTGCCTCCCTCTTGATTTCCTCGGCTGCAAGAAATCAGCAATTAGAATCGGATGTTTTTAATAGATTTTAAACATTGATTACTACGATACTTGACTACGATTTTAATAAACTGTTTGTTTTTAGTGCGATACATTGTTTATATCTTAACTATACAAGGAGCGAGAGAATTATTCACAATTAGTTATGAAATGGTCTACGGAAGATTCAAAACTGAGCGGCTAAAAACTACCAAGTGGCTTCCCATAATGTACATCGTCTGTATAGGCATTTTAATAAGCAATCATCAGATTCAGAGGTTTATTAGTGAAGAGTTTCCTTTGTTTTTTATTGCTTATTTAATTGTGGAATATCCGGAAATTGTGAGTTTATTTCCTTATTTTTGACTATGTTTTACATATATTTTTTCCCTACTTTTGATAGTATAGGTATTTGAAACTTCCGGTAAAGTCATCAGCTATCTAGGTATGTATTTTTAAACAATCGGTAGTCTGGGGACCTCCCATAACAATACTTTATCACAGTATTAATAAAACACCAATTATAATCATATTTTTTAATCCTGTTAAGACAAATTACATGTCCCCTCAACATTTCAGATGGACAAAACCAAATCTCCTATAAGGTATGGAGTGGGGATGGCTTGCAACTTTTATGAAGGTTACCTCATGAACGTGATACCGTCAAACGGCACCAGTTTCGGCGGCTTCGTGCAGAATATACACGCCTTCGAGTCCCGCGAGGGTGTCGTGGTACCGGTCAAGAAGCTGTTCGTCGTCATTACCAAGTCAATGTATAGTCCCCCGGATCTGCAAGAGTTCAATAAAATAAACAGAGATGACCTTCCGAAGCTCGAAGCCTGTTCGGTGAGAATCGGTGATATTGCAGAGGTTTGTCGCGTCTTGACAAAACTAACATCACAGTCAAAGGCACTTTATAATTACGGGTTCAAGTCGTCATTATCCTCTTATCATTATCCCGAAATATTTACTGTCGATGCAGCATTTGTGATCTTCGTTCATCCATGTGTATGGTTCGTCATGTCCGTATAGTTGCTTTTGTCTTCCCCAGTCCCTCTCGCATAGGTTTTCCATAGTCCAAATTTTGTTTCTTATTCCTTCACTTCATACACGGTGTGGGCTTTCGATTTTCACCCTACTTAAACTATTTCGGGTTCAAGTCGGAAGAAGTAGGAAATAATCTTCGGACACCGTCTGCCTATCTGACCTCCACAACCCAGTTAATACGGGGTAATACAATTCCAGTCAGTCAAAGTCGAGTAGAGGGTTATAGACAAATAATCCATAGACAATACAATTCATCATATTCAAACAGAAATGACCGCGTTATCAGAACACTACAATAAAAGGTTCGATTCATTTAGAAGGAAAAACTTTAATTCCCAGGAGCCTACTCCGTGTGAGGTGGCTGCTGATGATGCTCTATTCCAGTCGCTGGATGACGTGGAGAAGGATATCGCCGGCGTGAAGGCCCGCAGCTACAAGAACTCGGCGTACCGCATCTACCGTCCGCACGGCCTGCCTGTGTCGCTGGTCGCCGAGTGCGCCACGCCCTTGCACACCCTGTACAAGGTCATGGAGAATAGAGAGCTGTATGGAGGTCAGTGCAGTCCTTCCACACAGCAGCCACCCAACAGAAACCTTATTGTAGCAAGATTACAGATCACAGTAACTTTGACTGTGACATACTTGTCAGGATCAGCATCCTAACAACAGAAAGCCTGTTGCATCGAAAATAAAGATGACTGTTTTTTTACATTTAGACAGTGACGCAAAGTCAAAGGGCAGTAGTTTACATTGTATTTCCTAGTTGACTAGTATTGCAAGTCATTGCGAAAAATTGCACAAATCGAGCACTTTTGTTTCAGACCTAGCCGATGTGAATGTGGAGGAGGTGCTCGATGACTTCTGCACGACGCTGAATAACATCCTCTTTAGAAGCTCGGAATGCAGGGACTCTGTCGAATTAGTTTTCTATGATGGTAAGTTTATCTACTCATCGTGAGGAGATCGGTGTGGACCGGTGTTGACTGGTGTCATAGAATCAAATATTCGAAAACGTGTGACTTCTACCAACGTGCACTGGGCCCGCGTGGTGGTTTCCACTCCCCCTCACAGACAAGCCTGTGTCCTAGCAGTGGGAACATTATCAGACTTATAATGTAGCGTGTCATGTAAGTTTACACTTGCATCTACAGTTCGCAATAAAATCGTTTAAATAGACAACTATTTTTTAATTACTACATTTTGTTTGTCTTTTCAAGTACAGCGTGTATCAGAAAGGTGTCATGTTCAAGGGAGTGGTACACTGTACAGACCATGAAACTGACAAACTTTATCTATGAGCCAATATCGCAATCGCAAATAATCGTACATTTGGGTCAGGTATAGTTATTGAAGTTAGTACGGGACGGCCGATTCATATTTCCGCGAAAATTATATTGGTAAGTACATACATACCATAAAGAAAGTTATTCAGAAGATCAGGGGGTCTAAAATAGCCGCTTTAGCAGAATCGTAATATGAATCACGTTAAAAATTAAAAAAAAAATAACGTGATTCATAGCTAATTCAGATTCTGCTAACGCGGCCATTTTAGACCCCCAGCTTGATGGTTTGTAACCACACTCTTAATTAAGAGCACACGTTTCTGGTACATGCTGATAGGGCAAGGTTTGAGATGATGATGTTTTGTCGTTCGTTACAGATAAAGATCCGGAATCTAACTTGGCTGACGTGTTGCTAGACAGAATACGCCAACTTGAACGAAACTTTGAAAAGCTAATTATTGTTAGGAGATAAGTTATCATTACAAACAACCTAGTCTTTCAGTTTCAAATATTGACAAAAATCATGTTTGCTAATGCTTATAAACCATGTTTGATAATGGTCGATTCTGTTGTGCACAAACTAAACTTAATTTAGGCTATTGCTATATTTTTCTCTCTATTAAAACGAGAAAGAGACGGATGTAATTTAGAGCTGTCAAATTTAGTTGGAACTAATATTTCTATACAAATGGGTGCACGTAAAAACATGTCGCCTAAAAACACGGTGAAGCGCAAGGCATAAACTAGTTTGACATCTCTAACTTAGTTCATAGCTATAGCCGTCCTTTTCTCGCATTGCCTTTTAGTAAAAGATAGCAATAGCCTAAATTAAGTTTAGTTTGTGCACAACAGAATCGACACCTATGCTTTTTATATCATGTTGTAAATATTTAAATAAGTAAAGTAAATATCAGTGTTTGCTGATTGTATATAATGTTGTGCCTGCTAATGCTGTTGGTAAACTGAATACCTCAATCAGTCAACCAACTAGCATCTAACATGATGATAAACGATGAGTTACTGTTCAGAGATCCAGACAATTAATTTGACAGAATACCATTCTGAGGCGTTCGCCTGGATATTCTATCGCTGACTAGACTGATAATTTATACCAAAAACATAACATAATTATGTCTGTTGTCAAATTGTTAAATAATTAAACAAATGAATGAATAGACACTAGTTATTTGATAAATCAAAGATTGTTTATTCTTGTAACTTCTGGCATGTCCTAGTTTTTATACGATGATTATTCTGAGCATAATTTTTTAAATAAAATTATTATAAAAATAAACATGTCTTTTATTGTTGATATTTCTGATAAAAACTACAATCACTGGCATAGCTAGTCCTGGTAGGACCTTTCTAATTTCGCGCCATTCAATCCGGACGAACTCCAAGGTTCATATTCCAACGGCATGACCTCGAAATTTGCGAACTGAGCCACATGACTGAGCCCTCGGTCGCCATTTGAAAATATAGTGTGTGGACGCGTGTCAAATTTAGGAAAAAATATAGCACGGATATATACGACTTGATTTTTTTCAAAGCTAACTCATTAGTGTTACTGTTGGTTTATTGGTGATTCATTTGGGTTGTGTGTATTTATTTAGCATGTTTAATTTCAATATTCGAGTGCCCTAACTCATCAAACTTTTCATGTACATCAGAACGTTCGGCCAGTCGAGATAGGGAACTGGCTGCTACTCCAGTTTTTAGTGACGATTATGTGACGCCTATAGATGCCAGCCAAAGAATTTGTGACAGAACAGTTCGAAAGTTAGAAGCATTTATATAAGCTCGAACGACCTGATATCAGAACGTTGGGCCAACCTGAATCTCCATATCTGAGGCCCTTAGAAACTGTTTCTGAATAAAGATTTAGTGACGATTTGGTGACAAACAACCAATGCTTTACTTTTACTCGTAATGCCACCGGTTAAAAGTAAAATGAATTTTGGTTTCTGAAACATTAGGACGTTCGGCCAATGTAATCTCCATAACTGAGGACCTGAGAGAAACCGTTTGTACAACCGAGGGTCGACTTGGAGAGGGATTCGAAATAACACCACTGAGAATTACGTCACTACTACCCGTATATTAAATAGTTACACGTAATTCCGTTGGGTGCGCTGCTCACAAAATCAAATAATCCACCGGACCCAACTAAATGCATGTAACGAAACCATAGCGACTTTTAATTTTTCATGTGCTGCCATCTATCGAGCGATGCGGTACTATTTAATCGAACCATATTAACCAAATATTCATGTATAACCTTTTTGTAATCTTGTTTTAATTGATTATTCCTTCCTAATTTTAATTCTAAGCTTTTAAATCTTTTTTCAGCTATACTCTTTGAGTCGCCAAACTTGCCAACCAGCTTTGCATTCCGCAACGGCAATCTAACGATATATCTGCCATCTTTATTCCGAAATGTAGAAGTCGTAAACAATTGTTCACATTTGACTTCATCTTCCGTGAGCATCCTTTTTGCAGATGGTTCCGCCTCTAATTCCCAAAATTTTCTTAGCATATCATCATCTTGGACACTGGAATGCATCACAGTAATATGTGAGTGGATATTAGGACCATTGTCCACTTCGACTGCTCCCGACAATATCCAGCCTAAAGCGGTGCCCTGCGCTAAGAGCGTCCCGCTTGAGTTCTTCTTTACCCCGTCCCGAATAACCTGGCTGTATATATCAGCACCCAATAAAATATCAATTTTATTAGGCCTGAAATATTCCGGATCTGCCAACTCGGTATCGATTAAGTCTACCCATTCTACCCTGGATACCTTGGTAGACGGGAGAAAAGCCGTGACCGATTTCAGAACGTAGGCGTTTACCTGCAGTTTGAACGTTGGATCGATTCTTGAGCCAATCGTGACAACTACTTTGGCAGTCGACGTAGTACTTTTATCTCTACCCACACCCACCACCGTATTTTTTGAAGGTATTTTCTTCAAACCCAAATACTGGACCATGGATTCCGTTACAAAGGATCCCTGTGATCCCTGATCCAGTAACGCCCTAACCACCCGGTAAGTCCTTGTTTTGACTAAGCCTTTAATAAGGCTGTGCTTAACAACACCGCTTGTTTGTTGTTTCCTGTCGAAAGACATGAGACTAGTTTATCCTCCGCTTGCGCGGCAACATCTTTTTCCTCATTAACCATCGATGAGGTAACAAAGAATGGTGGCGGCGTTTACACACCTGGCACCTGTGAGTGTTTTTGCAGAACCTAGCAGAGTAGTTACTATTTAGGCAAATATAACATAAGTTCTTTTCTTGTACAATATTTCGACGACTATCAATAGATTCTTTAGAAAACTTTGGGCAAGATGAAATTCGATGATCAGCTGAACAATATGCACAAGTAACACTTTTTTTATCCTTTGATACATGAAATGACTGTGTGCTTTTAGGGTTTTTATCTACACACATCAACACGGTCTAGGGATATTTCATACTCAATTAAATAACTCGAAAAGTACTGGCCGCATTGGAATCTTTTATACACCGATTTGTTTGTAATTTATCTCAGACTAATTCCAAATTCAAATTTTTGAAAATTCTTTTGTTTCGGTGGCATAAAAATGTCTTGATGTCTAGGAGAGGGAATTTTCATTTGTGCGAAATTTAGAAAACAATACGAATTACGTTTAGTTACAGTTTTTTTTCATTTTTAAACGAAAGATAAAGTTAAAATTGAGGTATTGTAGCCATGCAACGCCGACATTTGACGAGGGCGGAGATGTTACGAGCTGTGGGAACGCTGGAAGCTGGATCTGTTCAGCGTAATGTTGCTGAGGCCATAGGGACCCATCAAAATGTAATTTCAAGATTGTGGACACGCTATCGTGCCACAGGTAAAGTAGCGGAGAGGCACCGGGGGCCAAATCGCATCACTACCCCCAGACAAGACCGATTTTTGCAAATTACTGCGCGAGCACAACCAAATGCAACGGCGACTCAATTGGTCCAAAGGCTGCGAGTGGAACACCAAGTGCTTGTGAGTGACCAAACTGTAAGAAGGCGACTGCATGAAAGCAATCTACGCTCTCGTAGACCACTCCGGGTCCCACCTTTACGGAGAGGCAATCGTGGAGGACGATTAGAATGGGTTTGGAACCACGTGGACTGGGGCCGTGACCAATGGTCCAATGTGCTGTTCACGGATGAATCCAGGTTCGGCTTCCATCCAGATTCACGAAGGACGCGTGTTTGGCGAGTTCCTGGACGATGGAGCCGTCTCCAGAACCCTCAGGAAGTTCACCCATACCAAGGAGGAACAATTATGGTTTGGGCAGGAATTCGTCTTGGAGGACGGACGGATCTCGTTTGGGTGCGGGGCAATATGACGGCAGAACGATACGTCCAACAGGTGCTGGGGCCCGTAATCTTGCCCCACAGAACACAAATGGGGCAAGATTTCCTGCTCATGCACGACAATGCCCGGGCACACACGGCGAGAACGGTAGCAGCTTGGTTACATACACATAATGTTAGGGCCTTAGACTGGCCTGCTCAATCGCCAGATCTAATTCCCATTGAGCATGCGTGGGATATGCTGCAAAGAAGAGCTCTGAAGGAAGTTCCTGAAAATCTGGCTACAGAAGATCAACTTTTTGCGCACCTCAGAAGGACATGGGACAATATTCCGCAGCAAGACATTGACAACCTTGTTCTGAGCATGCCGAATCGTTGCCGATGTGTTATGAACATCATGGGCGCTTTCTCAGACTACTAACTTCAAGTTTATAAACACAAATTAAATGATTTTTCTATTTTTTTCAGTTTTTACTCACAAATTAAAAGTTCATTCATATACGGTTTCCGTCTATGCTTCATTTTTTTTCCATAAAATCCTGAAATTTTAATCTATACCTTAACCATTATTAAAAAATGGTAGAATATTAAATAACGTATCTTTTAAATATATACATGTCATATAAATAATTAACACATTGATAGAAATTCGCTTTTTTAAAAATATCCCTAGACCGTGTTGATGTGTGTATTTTGCTATCTAGATTTTCCAAACCGCGGAAGCGACTTCGGTTATTCCCGTTCGCCACCGCCAGTATTGCCCTCTCATATTATAATTCTGAACTGTTTAAACGTAGACAAATCATCTGAGGTATCGGAAGCTGCATGCAATTCCCAGGCTTTTCTGGTATCTTTATCTAATTTTGTACTAACTATATGAATTATCAAGATATCCCAGGACGCCACATCAATACCTAAATTTTGTAATGGGGGTCATTAAACAGTCAGAGGTTGTACTGATTAACCTTTTAATCTCCGTCGCAGATTCTACTGTTAAAACCCTTTGAGCGAATAGACGTTTTATAATACCATTTGCCACAAATCTTTTGTTATTATACATCGATTCTAACTTTTTCCAGCTTGCCTTATAATTATCGGAGGAACGGGGTTTTGTCGCTGAGAGTAGATTATCTGGTGTTCCGATATATATTTCATCAAAAGAGATACGGAACATCATACAGTCGATGACCAGGGGCAAATCTCCGGGTCACGATGGACTCAGTATAGAACATTTTCAACATGCAGGTCCGCATCTCCCAAGAGTCCTATCTACGCTGTATAATCTTTGTGTGAGGCACTCGTATCTACCACCTGAGTTGATGAAGACGATAGTTGTGCCCATAGTCAAGAACAAGACCGGCGATGTCTCGGACAAGGATCATTAGAGGCCAATATCGTTGGCTACTGTAACAGCAAAGGTTCTTGACGGTGTCCTTGAGCGGAGAATAACTGGACAGCTCCATCTACATGATGCACAGTTCGGTTTTAGAGCTGAGCTGTCCACGGAAACCGCCATTCTGGCGCTCAAGCACACGGTCAAGTACTACACTGATAGAAACACGCCTGTTTATGCTGCGTTTTTGGACCTCTCCAAGGCATTTGACCTGGTTGATTATAAGATCTAATGGTCGAAATTGCGTGAGCAAGGTCTTCCAAATGAGCTCATTAAACTCTTAGATTATTGGTATGACTAAAAAATCAACCAGGTCAGATGGTCGGGTGCTCTGTCGGGGGTGTATGGGTTGGAGTGTGAGGTGAGACAGGGCGGTTTGACTTCCCCGGCGCATTTCAATCCTTACGTCAATAATTTGATCGAGGAACTCAGTAGCACTGGTATCGGATGCTGTATTGATTGTAAGACAATTAAGGTGGATGCTTGGTGGAGAATAGGCGAGACGACAAAAAAAAACTACATAATAATTCCGTAAGATAAATTATCAAAAAATATTTGACCCGTGTTTTTTCTTTTGCTATGTAAACCAAAATTGACTAAGATATGACGCTTTTAAAATTCTCAATACGTCATGCCTAGGTATAATTTTTACCTATTTCTGACGTCACGAGCCCCCACTCCTGAGTTTTGATGCGTTTTATCTTTGTCAATATTCATTGATCTAAAAAAACAAAAAATACGTGTTCATTCATTTCCAATTCTTTAGCTGACGGATTATATAGATTTGCAATGTTTTGATACTGTCGTAATGCCTATGTTGCTAACCTAATTTGTAAGTATTATAACAACAATGTGAATCACTTGTGTTCGATACAATTAAATAATAATAATAATAGGAGATATTAGCGGCAGTTTCTGTTGAGATGTACGAAAAAGAGGACGTGCTTTTAGCTTTAGCAGGAATAATGTTGAATTTTTTATCTATAAAAAAACTACTCCAACAGTCCTATTATCACCCGGCGCTCCAGGTAGGTACAACTTAATTTAAAAAGGGTTTTCTCGTCCGACCAATATAATGGCGCGAATAAAAACTCAATGGGGAAGGTTGGTCAAAGCTGATTGTAGATGGCGCGTCCATAGCGCTGACCCAATCTGACCAATGAGGTCAATCTATTTTAAAATATAAAATGACATTGACAGATTTTCAACCAATAACGATCTTTGGTTCATGCGCTGCCAGTGCCATTAGTTCCACCAGTTGCCCACCCTATTTGATGTAGTGGCGGACACTAGCTATTATATTATGTGTGCTAGGGCACTGACAGACCTCGCGGCTCGTTCCCACTACCCCAGAGCCGCGCGGCTTCCTTTGAAGTAGACCGACAACCGTCGAGCGGCCTTCCTCCTATGAGCCGCAAAGCTTTTTGGGCCGCGCGGCTCTAGTGGGGACGCCGCTTAAAGTATAGTAATTAGTAATATATCATAATATCTGTGGTCTGACACCTTGACAGCTGTCAAACTCGGTTTTTAACTTTAAAAGAAAGGTTGAAAAAGGCGGGAAACTTCGGTTGCGCGCGGTTGTTTCAAATTCTTGAAATTTAATTTTTGTTGTAAAACGGATCAGTTGAGTCTTATCTTTGTATATAATCTTGTATAATAATTGTATATATTTAAAGTAGTGTTCTTATGTGAATATTTGGTAAGTTTTTTTATTGTATGATTAGTCCCTAAGTCCGGGTCGTATGAACGACCCCCCTAATAACTTGCAGGGGGATTTAGGCGGCGGCCTAAATCCCCCCGAGGATGTCGCAAAGTATGTGACTATCATGTCACGAAATGATAATAATATTGTAGATAAAAGTGGTATGGACACTGATGGTTCAGTGGCCACTGACAGTAGCGAAAAATCTTCTAGAAAACGCAGAATCTGTAAAACATGTAAAATACGCAAACGCAGCAGAAAAGGTCATGGCCAGAATGAACTCGGTATCACGGATTGTAACTGTAATCACCAAGAGACTGTTCTTGAAAATACCCATGGTAACCAAGCGTCGTCCCAACTTGAGTCACAGTCAAAGCCTACTCAAGCAAGTTTTGAGCCGGTTGGTAGGAAGGAGTACATACATACCGATGTATCTCCTTATTTGATACATGTACAGCGCATCACCGACATACCTAATAGTGGAACTGTATTACATCCCATTGCGTTTGGAAACTTTATGAAAAGGGGAGGATTTAAAAATATAATAAATGGAAGCATTAAAAGGATAGGCCGCAATAAGTGTGCAGTTGCATTTTCAACTTTCCATGATGCAAATGATTTTTTAAATTCTAACTTATTAAGTACTAATGGATTCAAAGCCTTTATCCCGACATTCAATGTAACTAGAATAGGTATTGTGCGTGGTGTTCCTTCAGAATGGTCATTTGATGAAATTGAAGCAAATATTTCTACACCTGTTGGGTGTGGAAAGGTCATTAAAATTTGGAGGTTAAATTATAAAGTGCAGATTAATGGTAGTCCAGTTTGGAAACCTTCAGAATCCATTGTTATAACTTTTGATGGACAGATTCTACCAAAGAGAATATTCATGTGCTATAATGCATTAAATGTTGATATATATGTGTACCCCACCATTCAGTGTTTCAGATGCTGTAGGTACGGACATACAAAATTACAATGTAGGGCTGCAGAGCCAAGATGTTTTAAATGCGGACAAAATCATTCAGCTGAATCTTGTAGCATTGAGGAGGATTGTGCATCTTGTATAAATTGTTCTGGTTTTCACTTTGCTATAAATAAAGCATGCCCTGAGTTTAAGAGACAAAGAGATATCAAAAACACTATGGCTCATTCATGTATTTCTTATTTGGAGGCTAGTAAGTTGCATCCATCTTCCTCTATGTCTTATGCAGATAAAGTTGTTTCAGGTAGTAAAATTTCTCAATCAGATTCCAAATCCACATACTTCCACAGTAATAATAATGTGAATAATGGTCCTAGGACAACTTCATATAAAAAAACAGTATTTAAAAAACCACGTTCGCCTCCTAAATCTGCGTCTGGATATGACAGAGCAGCACACAATGCATTAATAAATGAGTTCAGTTTACCAAGTCCCAGTAATGGGTGTGCACTACAGAATAAACCCGAACAAAAAGAAGATCATGAACAGATTATGGATCTAATTAACAGTCTTATTAAGATGTTACAAAATAAAAAATACTTAAAACCGAACAACGCTGACCTGATTTGTAAATTACTGACAGACAAATACGATAATGGATTTGATTATTCAATGGAACGTCAGGTCAGTGACTAATAAAAAAACTGATCTTTTCTATTTAGTTAACAAGTATAAACCACTTATTGTTGCATTGAGTGAAACATGGCTTAAACACGGTCGAATATTTGGTATTCCAGGTTATGTTTGCATTCGTAATGACAGAACTGATGGCTACGGTGGTGTTGCCATCTTAATCAAAAACAATGTTGCATTTTCTCAAATTACATTACCCAATCAGTATTCTTTATTTGATTTCGTTGCGGTACGTGTAAATAATGTATCTTATGCCTCTGTATATATTCCAAAGCCTTCCTCTGCTGCTCTACAAGAGATGAGTGATATTTTTTGTTCATTGAAAAGCCCTGTCTTGATAATGGGAGATTTTAATTGTCATCATCAGACATGGGGATGCGGTGAAAATAAAAGTGATGGTGTACGTTTGCTACAAATATTAGATGACAATAATTTATGTGTATTAAATACTGGGTCACCGACTAGACGTACCAAGCCCAATGAATTGCCGAGTGCTGTGGACTTGTCGATTTGTTCCCCTAGTTTGGCCTTATCACTCACTTGGTCGGTCTTCTCTTCTTCTACACTAGGCAGTGGTCATTTTCTCCTAGTTATAGCATCCCCCGACAAATATCCCATCAGTGAAAAGCGTCCCCCTCGACTAAAGTACAGATTAGGTAAAGCTGATTGGGAAAAATTTAAACAGGTCCTTGAAGTTAAAATGTCACAGTTACCTGAAATACTTCATGGAGGAGAAGATGATTGCTCTCGAGCCTTAGCTCTTTGCATGCTTGAAGTAGCGGATGAGATTTTCCCTGTAAAAAGTTCCCGCACAAACAATTTACCTATGCCTCCTTGGTGGAATACTGTATGTTCAAATGCAGTACGAAGAAGAAAGGAAGCGGAAAGAGAGTATAGTGAGGATATGTCGGAAGAAAATTTAAATAAACTGACTGGTATAAATAATGAGACTAGAGATTTTTTGAGGGAAAGGAAATTTGAGGGATGGAGATCATTTTGTGCCTCTCTTTCTCCTAGAACTTGTCCTTCGGAGGTCTGGAGTAACATAAAGCGTTTTAGAAATGCTTTTAATCAAAACCGTTGTGGTGTTCAGTTGTCTCCTGCTTTAGCTGACGATTTTCTTGACAGATTGGCCCCTGCAACTGCTCCTGAAAAAATTATTTGATGCCTTGTTGCGCATTATATCCTGGACTAAAAGAATCGAATAGTTTAAACTTGCCTTTTTCTTTATACGAGCTTAAAGGGGTATTGTCGAGTGTTAAAGATTCTTGTCCTGGAGAAGATGGAATACCCTATGCTTTCTTTTCAAATATGGGAGATTCCTCACTTTTATATTATTTAGAAATAATTAATTCCGTAATGATTTCTGGGAACATTCCTACCTCTTGGAGAACTCAAGAAATAGTTCCTATACTAAAGCCTAAAAAATCTCCAGATGAACCGGCTGCTTATCGACCTGCTTTGGTTATTGCTAAAATTGCAGAACACCTGGTTAAGAACCGTCTTGAATGGCATATCGAAAGAAATAATTTGCTTTCAATTTCTCAATACGGCTTTCGTAAATCTAAAAGTACCATCGACAGTTTAAGTATCTTTACCACATACATCAATTTGGCCTTTTCTAATAATTTATCGGTGGTTGCTGCATTTTTAGACGTTTCGGCAGCCTATGACAATGTAATCATATCAGTGCTCAAAAATAAACTAATGAAATTGCAGGTGCCGTCAATTTTATTTAATTTTATTATTAATATCTTATCTGTTCGCTTTATATTTGTAATAACAAACCAAGGTTCAAGACTTTCACGAACTGTTTATAAGGGATTACCTCAAGGGTCTGTACTTAGCCCGTTACTTTACAATATTTATACACATGATCTTGAGGCGTCCATATATGGTATCGTTAATGTTTTACAATACGCTGACGACCTACTTATTTATTCAATAAACATGTCTATCCCAACTGCATGTAATTCATTAACAGAATCCCTCACGCTATTAAAGGTTTGGCTTGATAATAATGGACTGGATTTATCAGCTAACAAAAGTTCTGTAGTAGTTTTTTCTAGAAAACGGGATTTTCCGCCACCTAAAGTTTCTTATTGCAATCATACTCTAAATGTTGGGGAGGAAGCTAAATTCTTGGGTTTAATTTTGGATAAGAAAATGACAGGTAAATCTCACTTAAGCTATATAGTGGATAGATGTGAAAAACAGTTGAATATTATGAGATGCCTCTCGGGTGTGTGGTGGGGTGCTCACCCTTTTAACCAGAAATTGTTATACAATGCTATAATTCGTAGTATTTTGGATTATGGTACCTTTTTATTAGAAGGTGGTAGTAAAAAATGGTTCAAAAAGTTAGACAATATTCAATCTAAAGCCCTCAGAATCATTTCGGGTGCAATGCGTTCGAGTCCTTTAAATGCGTTGCAAGTAGAGTGTGGTGAACCTCCTTTATATTTAAGAAGACAACTTTTAGCTGATAGGTTTGTATTTAAAATCATGCAATTTTCCAACCATCCATTGATCATTAGGCTAGATAATCTAAATTCGTTGATTGAAAGCTCCAACTATTGGAGATGCCAATCTGTTCCTTGTTTAATTACTAGTTACAGGAAGTTTAGGCTACTTGAATCGCCTGTGCATAATGCACCAAAGCTAGCAATATTTAATGATAACGTTTTTGACTCTCTACTTTTAGAGCCTGAAATAACATATGATATGGGTATCGTCAAAACTGATTCTGGAGCGAATTCTAAATTTATCAGTAATATTGATGATAAATGAAAAGACTGGCACTTAATATTTACAGATTCTTCTAAAACGCTGGATAGTTGTGTAGGTGTAGGAGTTAATCATGCACAGTATAAGCTTATTCAAAAAATAAAACTTCCTCCGGAGTCTTCCGTTTTTACAGGGGAGTGCTTTGGAATATTTAAGGCACTAGAATATGTTTTGTTAGTTAAGTTAAAAAATACTGTTATATTTTCCGACTCTAAGAGTGCGTTACAGGCAATTGAGAAGTTCCCATTTAAAATGAAGGCTTTCTATCCTGTTGTATTTGATATTAAAAATGTATTATATAAACTAAGGTTGAAGGGCCAATCTGTACATTTTGTTTGGATTCCTAGCCACTGTGGCATAAAGGGAAATGACAAGGCGGATGGTTTAGCCAAGGAGGCTGTCAATGATGGAGACACTTTTCCTTATATAAACTTTTCCCATGATATCATGAATTTACCTAAGTCATACCTTCGCGATGCCTGGAATATATCATGGGGAGAGAGTGCACAAACAAAAGGAAAATATTATTACTTTATTCAACCTCATGTTCATAATAAGCCGTGGTTTTTCAAGGCTAAGTGCTCCAAATTGGTTGTTAGTCAAATCATTCGTATGCGTTTGGGTCATGCATGTACTCCTTACCATCTTGCCAAGCTCCGTATTGTAGAGGATAACATGTGTGAATGTGGGGAAGATGTTGGTACCTTGGACCATATATTTTTTTCATGTTCTCGTCATGACCGTTCTGATTTCCTTAATTCCCTTATTAGTTTAAAAACCCCTTTCCCCACTCGTATGATTTGTTTATTACATAACCCAATAATTTATTATGATATAATTGCCTCCTTTCTGTATATAAATGATATTAAACTTTAGTTTATTTATTATATTGTACATAATATATTATATTAATGACTTGCCTGATCCATATTTCCTATCATTGTAATCCTTTCCGTTCCGTTTTTTAATTCCCTGTTTCCCAAATTTTTACCTGAAAATGGCACAAAGTATAACTAGTGCCACACCAAAAAAAAAAAAAAAGAAAGGTTTTTTTATTTTTTGAAACTTCCAAATATGTCGACATTACAATGACTAATAAAATTAACTTAATGTGCTCTGCTTTATCGGAAACAACTACCTCACTTTTGTTTTTAAGTAATTAGCTAAAGTAAATAGTAATAATTATTGTTAGATAAGTCCAAATCAAAAAGTGGCTATTTGGTAAACACGGTTGAATCCAAGAGCGCCTATTGCTTAAGTGTTGTTGTTAATAATCTGGTGCATTAATGAAACCAGGATAATAGGTATTCGGTAAGTACAGACTGATTTATTAGAGAGTAAATTTAATATTTTTATAAATAATCGAACTTTGGGAAACCATAAATCAAGGTAACAGAGCATTGAACAGGGGTATAATGTTTTAAAGATTATTGACATTGTAGATACTTCTTGTCTCTATAACCTTTAGAACTCAAGAAAGATTCATTTCTATAAAAAAGGTATTTTTGGCCCCATTCCTTTGTTCTTCTGGATAGAGATGAACTTTTCATAAGTTTAATTCTTGGGTTGATTCAATGTCTGCTGTTAAGAATATCTGATTTAAAGAATCAAAATTAATCTTAATTTTAAAACCCATTTTTAAATATTATTCCTGTAATAAAATGGAGCTAGCTTTGTGATTTAGGATGTCTGAATGTCTGTTGGCATGTCCCTGACATTTACCAGTTAAAATTTCCATTACTGGGCATCGATTTAACTGGCGGGGGGAGGAGGGAGGCTGAGGGGGGGAGGAGGTACCCCCTGTACCACCCCCACCCCGCGGAGCCCCATGGTTATGGAGATATCCATGGTTAAAGTTTTGAGGTTAGAATAGCGCTATACTTCTGGATGATTTATAAAAAAATGCCCCAAGTTGGCCTAGGCAAAACTAGTTTGTCATCAACCACCTCATTAAAATTTGGTGCTCAATTTACTAAATTTGGTGATCAATTGATATTTTACGTGATAGATTTGGGTGTTTATTTTGGATTATATTTGACAAATTAGGAAAAAATCGATTATTATTATTATTAAAATTTTTAATATTATTTAAATTTGTATTGTCTATTTAATTAATTATTGTTGTATCTACATAATATATTAATTTTTTTTTAGTGTTAGTTATAATTTGTTAATTTTTTTTTAGTCTTGGACATTTTAATTTTGGAATTTTAGTTTTAATTTATATTATTTTAATACTGTAATTGTTATTTTATAATTGTTAATTTGTATTTCAAGTGTGTGTGTGTGCAATTATGATCCTAAATGGATTGAAATAAATTATTTTTGAATTTTGAATTTGAATTATAAATAATTGATTATTTTTTAAAGAAAAACCGATTATTTATAATAATTTTTTTGGCTAAGAAAAAATTAACCATTATTTAATAATCAATTGTAATTATAAATCTGACTAGTATTATATTATCTGTGCTAAAAATGTGAAAATGGTGTGTTATGTTCGTATTTGTATAGAAACTTTAAAGAATTAAATCTCGTAATCCGTGGCCGTCCGCGTATTGAAAATTTGTGAAAATCTTTCTATCTAAGTGTACTATCTACAAAAAAAATTTGAGCTTCGAAATCGATGTCCAGTAATGGAAATTTTATCCTCGTTTACTTTTACAGAAACCAAAAATGGATCAAAAGCACCATATTTATATTATGAAAGTTTTATTTGTTGGTGGCATTGCATTTGGTAAGTTTTCATCCGATCTACAGAAAAAGTCAAATTAAGCTGGGTATAAATAATTATGATTGTATTTTTAGGGGTTCCGTAGTCCTGACAAGGAGCCCTTATAGTTTCGTCATGTCCGTTTGTCTGTCTGTCGGAGGTTTTGCTAAGAGACTGTTATTACTAGAAAGCTGTAATTTTGTAAGGGTATGTATATCAATTACGCCGACAAAGTGGTAAAATAAAATTTTGGCTAATATTTTTTTTTAGGGTAGCTCCCATACATGTAAAGTGGGGATGAATTTTCTTTTTGTCATCTGCTCCACATCTTTTAAAATGACTTATGGATTGCTACTACTATTTTTCGATTTAATGCTCCATTTACGAAATATTAAAGTTTAAAGTGCAAATTTTTGTTTCCTTAGGGTGTCCCCCCTCCTCTAAAAGCTAAACTGCTGCATTGAAAATTCTGGAAAAATTCACAATGATAGTGCATTTCATGAACTTTAAAGAAAAACTATAGCGGTTAAGATAACTTTATTAGTTTAGCATAAAAGTCGTTGAACTTGGGTGTTGGATAATTTTGTACCAAATAAAAAATCCTTAGAATAAATCCTTTAAAGTGATTGAGATGGAGTAGTTGCTTGTTTACAACGGGTGAAGACTTGCATTGAAAAACAAAATCTAAAATATAACGGGTTACTACGGAACCCTACACTGTGCGTAGCCCGACACGCACTTGAACGGTTTTTTTTTTAATGTAATGGCTTGAGTGGATGAGGTGTATAAATAATAAAGTTCAATAATAAACGACAAAAATAGCCATAGATAAAATAAATGGCATAAATTATAATTTATACCTTCTTGATGAAAATGAAAATACTCAAACACCACCACTTATGGGACTAGAATAAAGCAAAGTAACTAATTTTGAGAGGCAGATTCCTCACTGGTAGAATGGAACTCAACCGTCAATAACCTTACAAAAATCTGCTAAAGGTTTACAAACAATTGCAAGATGAACCAGGAGTGCATTCACTAATAGTTCAACTTCTCTATTCCATATTCTCTATTTGCTGCCTGTTAAGATCGCAATAGCGGTTGTTAACCCACCTATATTTATTAAAGTTTTTAACTTTGAAATTCAAAAACAAGCCTGTTCAAGTCTTGAATTGAACAGGCAATTTCTAATGAAAAATTATACTTACATTGTTCATTTGTTTTGGTTTGTATGAAGAAATATTAGGGAAAGGCCAATGACCGCTATTGAGATCTTAACTGGCAGCAACTATAAGATTAGAAATCAAACATATTAATAGTATTGTTAGGAATATTTTTTTACTACTTTAGTCTTGTGTTACTTAGTTTAATTTTTTCTGTTTATGGATGAATTCCTATTTTTGGGTAATAGCCTCCTGCCCTGGCTGTCATTTGTAGATCTCCGACAGTCGTTACAGGTAGTCAGTGGCCCAAAAAAGTCTGACAACCAGTCTTACCAAGGGGTATCGTATTACCCAGTACTAACTGGGTTGTGGAGCTCAAATAGGCAGTCGCTCCATGTAAATACGGGTATTCAGCTGCATCCGGTTAGACTGAAAGATGGCTCCAACATAGTTGGGAAAAGGCTAAGCAGATGATGATGAGCCTCCTCCATCCCATGCCTTTTTTTCCTGTCCCTTTGGCAGTGCAGGGGCATGCACTACCAACATCAATCCAAGATGAGCCCATGACCAATTCCTGTGCACCAGATTTTAACTTTTCTTTTTTAATGTGAAGATCTTTTAATGCCATATACTCAGAAATAAATCTTATCTTATCTTAAGGTGAATGCTCCAACCAGCAATGACTTTGACCTTGAAAAAATCGTTTCTCGACCTTTATGAAATTGGAGGGTTGTATTGATGATTTTGATGATTATAATTCTGTAACTACATAAGTCTTACAATCGCGAACAATATTTTAATCATCATACAACCTAGCACTGGCCTGCAAATTGCAAAAAACGTAAGAAAATTTGAATTTCGCGGGCTACCCTGGAGCACCAGCCTTAATAGTCCACTAATCACAGTGAAAAAGGATTTGAAAAAAGTGGGGTACACTTATGTAACACATAATTATAACAGTGAGTCAGTTTTTTTTAACATAACATTAACAATTATTCTCAGTTGTTGGAGCGGGACAACAAAGTCCAAAATGTTTACAAAGTTACAGGCTTCAGATTAAAACTGTTTCTGGCAACCTTTATTTGTTTTGAACAATAACAATGTACCCAACTGCCGCAGCTCATGCTACATTGGAATACAGTCAGCAGAACAACCAACAAGTCTAAAATTTAATATTGTTGTATGTAAAGACATGAATTATTATTGCAAGCATTTAATAATTCAAAAATTAAAGCCTTTACAAAATTATGGACTGTAAAGGGTATTGCTGGAAAAATCCTTTTTATTTTAATCATTGCCCCATACTAGGAATTTTTAGACATAGGTGCCATGCAAATACCAAATAAATTGTTGGCGCAGTGGTTGAGCTATTGGCTATTGCGTCGCCCAGGAACAGATATTTGTATGGCCGACAGGTAGTTGTTCCAGGTCTGGCTATTTCTGTATGTGAGTTTAAATGTTTGTAAACGCACCCACGATACAGGATAAATTCTTAAATGGAGTTAAAAAAATAGTTAAATATAACTGAACAATTCTTGTTTTAATGACTGTACCTTGTACGTGAGATAAACAAAAACAGCTTATTGTGTCATGTAAGGCACAAGAGCCATTGTTTTACTTACAGTTTGCAGTTAAGCTTCCACAGTGACCGAATATGGTGTGTGCACTAATACTATGGTTGGTTGCAGGGTCTCGGAGTTTGGACTTAAGTAATACGCACATATGGATGTACATTATAGGTGAGGTTTTTAAAATTTTCCTTATAATTTCATGTTTAGATTTATATCAGTCTGTTACAAACTATAAATCGACTCTTAATTTGTACAAACAAGTATCAAAAGGGGAAACAAAAAAATCGTCCGCATCGTTGTCAACAGGAAAAGTGCCCAGAAGGCTGGCAGCATTGCCACATTGGATGGCATTATTTATTGACTTGTCCCTTACAGGACTAAACTGCCAGAAAAGGAAAACTAGGCTTGCCATGCTTCCTAGTGTGTTTTTTTTAGAGATAAAGAACTTTGAAATGGAATAAAACAAAGATGTTTTTTTTTAAATTGATATGAAATTTACTTTATTCGAAAGATAATCTTCTGGCATTATAATTTAAATATAGACTTCTGACATATGGCCGCCGCGATCGCACGTAGTCTAATCTGGAGCACCAATTTTCGATGACTTTTTCCAACATTTGTGGCCGTATATCGGCAATAACGCGGCGAATGTTGTCCTCCAAGTGGTCAATCGTTTCGGGCTTATCGGCGTAGACTAGCGACTTCACATATCCGCACAGAAAATAGTCAAGCGGCGTTAAATCGCACGATCTTGGAGGCCAATTCACGGATCCGAAACGTGAAACTATGCCGTTACCAAACGTTTTCTTCAATAAATCAATTGTGGCACGAGCTGTGCGCCGTCTTGTTGAAACCACAGCTCCTGCACATCATGGTTGTTCAATTGATGAACGAAGAAGTCAGTAATCATGGCTCTATAGCGGTCACCATTGACTGTAACGTTCTGGCCAGCATCGTTTTTAAAGAAGTACGGACCAATTATTCCACCAGCCCATAAAGCACACCAAACAGTCAGCTTTTCTGGATGTAGGTAACGGTTTCTCAACATACACTTGAGGATTATCATCACTCCAAATTCGGCAGTTTTGTTTATTGACGTATCCATTCAACCAAAAGTGAGCTTCATCGCTAAACAAAATTCGCTTATGAAAATCGGGATCGACGGCAATCTTGTTTTGGGCCCATTCACCGAATCTACGCCTTGCTAGGTGATCGGGTGGCTTCACTTCTTGCACGAGTTGGATTTTGTAAGCACGCAAATCAAGATCTTTCCGCAATATCTTCCGTAAATAAAGTGGATGGACACATCAAATTCCTGTGCACGATGGCGGATAGACTGATTCGGGTCTTCTTCTACGCTATGCTCACAGCGCAATTACAGCAATTACTTCTTCTGTACGCACTGTACGACGTCTATGTGGATGCGTATTATCATTTAGAGTAAACGTGGTGCGAAAACGTTCCATAGTTATTCGAATTAATTGCTCTGATGGACGATTATGTTGACCATAAAATGAACGTAGTGCGCCATACGTATTTCGAACAGAACCATAATTTTCAAAATAATTTACACAATTTGCAAGCGTTGTGGTCTATTCATGTTGAAATGCCAAACCAAACTAAGCATAAATCACTTGACAGCTGACAAAATGGCTGCCAGTTAAAAAAGTGTGGCCAATTTAAAGTTCTAAACAAAACACCCGTTAGTTGTCATTTTTAGATAAGTAGGTGCGTTTTATTATCTATAACCATTTTTATTAAAGCTGAAGGGTTTGTTTGTTTGAATGCGCTTATCTCTGGCACCAGTTAAGCAGTTGGATAATAGCCCAATTCTTGAGCAAGGTATATATCACGCTACGACTTTTAGAAGCCGAGTAAAAAGAGAAACGCTGTTTGAAACCGCGGTGTAAAGCTATAGTCAAAATAATGATGTCTTTATTTTCAGCGCGATATGTCCTCTACGTCCTGACAGTACAGGCGATGTACGGGGCTTGCGTGCTAGCCCACGACGTGCTTCGCCACAAGCGTGCCATCGGCGCTGTACTCCTGCAGAAGGTCCACACAACGCACGCCGCGATGTTCTACTTAGCGGTCGGGGTCTTACTGTTCAACGAGCAGACTCTCATTGATATAAGCTTCTTTATGATTTTAATTGCGACTGTGATTACGAAGTACTCGGAAGTTGTAAGTATCAGTAGCTACTACTACTACCAATTTTATTAATATTTTAATCAATCAAACGCGTCAATTGAATGCTTTGAAATATGTGTATTTTTACCAGCCTAATGCTCCTAATGCTCGCAACAGTGCGCATATCGTTTAGGTACCTATTTCTTTAGAAGTGGCCCGGTGTAAGTTTCAACGGTCATTATCATATTTAGAACGCGAATGGCGCGCGTAGCGGTACTGAGGCTGCCTTACGTACTTAGGGTCCCGGGTTCGAATCCCGGTAGGAGCAAATGTTTGTGTGATGAGCATGGTGTGTCATTATTATACATATGTATAATAATAGTATGTATTTACAAACAGAAAGTATCTATGTAGTATAATCAACTATCTGGTGTCCACGACACAAGCCTCGTTGCTTAGTGTGGCACTAGATGGCGCTGTGTGTAATGTCCAGCGATATTAATATTTATTTATTAAATTCGAAAGTTTCCATAATTTGCCAGTTTCTACGATTCGACAGTTTTATTGAATTCGTCAATCGAAGTACAGTCGGTAGGAAATTCAAAGATTTTAAAATAAGACAAAAATGCAAGCGAACGAAAGAAAAAAAGAACGAATTGAAAACCTTACGGGCGAATTCATGAAAGACCGACCTGATAAAAATGACCTTTAGACGTGCTTACATCCAATAAGACTAAGGGCAGGGATAAGGGCAGGGAGATGATGATGATCATCTTCCTGCCCTTATCCCATGTTACTTGAGGTCGGCGCAACACGTTTTTTTCTTCCATTCTCCCCTGTCAACCGTCAAACAATCATTTACACCTTTTTCCTTCATATCATTCCTCACACAATCCATCCATCGTTTCCTTGGTCTTCCTCTCCCTCTCCATCTATCAACATTTATATTCATCACTCTTTTAGTCACATGCGATTCTTCCCTCCTCGTCACTATCCATTCCAAGACAGTCGATTCCCTTACCACTTTTCTGTAACTGGCGCAACTTTCAAACTTCCCCTAATATACTCATTCCTTATTTTATCCATTCTTGACAAATCCACCTCAACATTCTCATCTCCGCGACATGCTATCTTTTTTCATCCATCTTCTTCACAGCCCAACATTCCGATCCATACAGTACGATAGGCCTGTATATTTTCCCCTTTAACGTGATGGGCATCCTTGGGTACATAGATACATCCTACATCCAATAAGACTTATTAACATTAATAAAAAGACGACACTAAATCGAAATCCATCATCCCTATTAATATAATTTAGGTACTTTTAAAACACAAGTTGGAGTTTTATTTCAATTGGGACAGGTCTAACAGGGTAAATAATCCACATTAAATGTTTATTATAATGTTTTTCTTCGAGTGTACCTAACTGACGAATCGAAGAAACTGGCGAATTATGGAAACTGTCGAGTTGACGCAACTGTGGCGAATTATTGAAACTGTCGAGTTGACGCAACTGTCGCGAATTATGGAAACTGTCCATTTGACGCAACTGTCGCGAAGCGAAGAAACTGGCGAATTATGGAAACTGTCGAGTTGACGCAACTGTCGAATTCACACAACTGTCCAGTCAGTGAAACTGACTAATCAACGAATCTGTCAAACAAAATAAACTGACGAGTGAGGGAAACTGACCAGTGCTACGCGGACTCCTTTATTCTCCATACAAAACATATCCATCTCGATTATTCCCCGCACCTCACATTACAGGAGACAAGTGAAAGGAAAATATCAATAAATTACGCCGTGGGGATGGCTTGCAGCTACTTCGAAGGTTACTTGGTCCACATCTTGCCGTCAGATGGCGCCAAGTTCTTCGGCTTCCTGAACAATATGCGAGTGTATGAGGACCAGCAGGGCGTGGTGTTTCCTGTCAAGAAGCTGTTCATTGTGGCTACCAAGTCACTGTACAGCCCGCCTGCGCTGGAAGACCTGAATAAGCCTGCTAGAGATGATGTCGCTTATCTGGAGGCTTGTAGTGTGAGTACTGATACTAGACATAAAAATAAACCATAGCTTATCAACAAACGTTTTTTGGGCAAGCTTATTGCCATCAACCGGGCACAAGTTCTGCTTCCGGGCTGCTATTGAGAAGTTCCTGATGCTAAAACCCAATAACACTTTCATCTGGACTGGAAATCGACTCTAGGACCTCATGCTCAGTGAAGCGCCTGTAGCGCTGCAAACTGCCAGCGGTTTGAAGTTGTTTGTTGAGAATTTCTCTGTTTTGAAGTTTCACCACGTAATTTTACTTGCCCCTTAAAAATGAAACAATGGGGATTGGGGAAGCTAATTGTAGAACTTACGGCACTGGTGGCGTAGCTACTTCCGAACATCGTCTTTTGGTGGAAATATAATCAAAGTAGTCTGACCTTATTAGTCAGTTTGGGACCGAGGTATGGACATGCGACCTTCTCCGTTGGTCGGTAACAACGCTATAATTCCGTCCCAGTCCCTGAGCGAGGTGGAGAAGGACGTGGCGGGCGTGAAGAACCGCATCTACCGTAACTTCGCGTACAAGATCTACCGGCCGCACGCGCCGCCCGTGTGCCTGTCGGCCGTCGGCGGCACGCCCATGCACACGCTGTTCCGAGTGCTCAAGAACAGTAACCTCAGTGCAGGTGAGGGGGACATTAGGGGGGGTTACTAGACAAGGAGAGGCATCTCGTGACGACAGACGGCGCGGGAGTGTTGTGTTGTGTCAGCAACAGGAAGGGGTCCGCAAGGGCCGATGCCTGCCGGGGTTGCGGGACTGTTCGAAAGAGATACCGTGACCCCGGAACACAAAGGGCGATGAAGGAACATGGATGGGTTTTAGTCAGTAAAAGTCTGACACTCCCTCCTGCTCCGCCCAGAGCGGGAGGAGTCATTTGAAGATTTCCCATCTGAAAAAAAAAGGGGTGGGAAATGTTACCCGGAAGGCTTTTTGTCTCTGGTGATGTGAACACGCCAATAAACGAGTAGAATTTTTTTTTTTTATGCTTCAAGTTTCATATAAATCAATTTAAAAAATCGTTTTTCAGAATTAGCTGGAATAAACCGAGAGGAGATAGTGGCTGACTTCTTTAACTCTTTGCGCAAGATCATAGCAAAGAGTCCAGAATGCAGGGACAAATGTGAGCTCATTTGTTTTGATGGTAAGTCTTCATTCATACTTCATCAATAAATACAGGTTTTGCAGGAGACTGAAAACCGCTATTTTATTTATTTATTTATGGCGCTCCAACAACTTATTCACTAATACACATACAATAAACACAGTAGAATTTTCAGATTACAGTAAACTTGTCAATAGGGAAGGCTGGTCAAAGCTGATTGTAGATGGCGCGTCCATAGCTTAGTCCCAATCTGACCAATGAGGACAAGCTATTTTGAAATTTAAAATGTCATTGACAGATTTTCAACCAATGACGATGCTTGGTACAAGCTTTGCTAGCGCCATTAATTCCAGTTGCCATCCCCATTGATGATTTTGATGATTTTGGTTTAACAAAATAGATTTATTAAGAGAAAAAGTAAAAGTTAGAAAAGGATCACTTAAGACAAAATTAAAAAACTTTATACAGGATAGCAAACAGAACTAAATACCTACATTGTATAAGATTTGAACATAACAGTATTATAGATATTTAAAAGTATTAGCTAAGTAAGTAAGGTGGTTAACTATGATGTAAAAGAGCGCCTCTCGCCATCAAACGTAAAAGTTTGGCGAGTTTAGAATTAAGCAACACCTCGGTATTAGAATATCTTAAAAAAAAAAAAAAGCAGTAACCGTCCTGATTACGTGACTGACCAGAGATTCAGAGAATCACAGATTACCAGTGAATTTGACAGCTTTTTTTTCCTTCACTTGACGATGTACTTTATATGTAAGTACCCCACCCTTTAGGAGTCATTATTTGCGTTTTCTTTAAACGCCAGTACATTTTTACGAAATTGTGGCAATGTGTTGCAGAATATGTCGATATCATTGGAACGTGTGCTGATTTCATTATAACCTCTGATCAGTCGGTTCATAGGTGCAGATGAGCCAAGATTAGTCTTTGACGTGGATATTTGAAAGATCTCTGTACTACGCTTAGATTAGATCTATAAAAAACACGACGAGGTATAGAGAGACGAGATAAAGCAATTTCAGCTAATAAGTCGGGAACGTTTACGACATGAATAATTTTAAAAAGTATAATTTGGTCAGACAAATCTCTGCGTAGTTCGAGAGAAGTCATGTTGAAAAGAGACAGCCCCTGGTGGTATTGAGCATTCTTCGGACAGTTAGCACATCTGTATCGTAGATACCGAGTGTATTTCTTTTGTATGCGCTCTATGCGGTTAACATGGACACGGGAGTTGGGATTCCAGACGGGAGACGCATAGTCTAACGTACTTATTTATTTATTTAAACTTTATGTACAATAGTGTTACATAGGCGGACTGAATGCTAAATGCTTATTGTAGCTTCGTACTAGTGTGTTGTACAAAAGTTTGAGGGTTGAGGTACACCGGAAATCTTTGCATGTTCTTCTGACAAAACCAGTCATTTTGGAGGATTTGGAAATTATTTTGTAGAAATGATTTCTGAAAGTCAGTTTACTATCGAGCTGTACCCCTAAGTCTCGAATTGTATCCATATTATATTATAATATCCATAAATTGGCAATTCATAATAAACTATATTTTTACAGATACGGACCGAAACCTGAATCTAGCTGATGTTTTGCTGGACAGAATTCGTGAGCTTGAACCTAAATTCGAAGAAATAATCACACATAAGAGGTTGAATTGAGAGAGGCTAAAGACTAAAATTACACAAGTCTGAGTGCTTCCTTTGAGCTCTTAATCGCCACTTTTTCTAATAGCGATGTGCCATATTAAAAACGACTAAGGGTATCTACTTGCAATAAAAATATTAACTACCGATTTTTAGAGCTCAGATATATTTTGTAGTAATTTTAGTAGAGAACCTGGGAATGAATGAAAAACAATGTATTATGATACAAGGATTAAATCATTAGATTCGCCTTCCGCGCCAAAAGATTTTATGTGTCGAAAAAATTTATTAAAATCAAAGACATTCAAATATTTACGAGCGAATTATAATGCAATTTGAATAGTGCTAATCGCATCTATCGTCCCATGCGCGATGTGCGAGCTTTCTTTTCTCACTGTAAACACATCTTCGTACGAGCGCGAGAATAGCGACAGCAAATCTGAAGATTGAAATCCATATTTGGATTCGTTATTTTTATGAATATTGTTAGGTTGTTTTAAAAAGCTGAGTCAGTGCGAAAGGGACGTGTTTTGTAGATTATTTTAAGTAAAATGTTGAGATTACAAGTTGATGTTTCTAAAGAACTTGTCATCATTTATCATGAGAAATAGCAATGATAATTATGCATTAATCATTTTTGAAAATTTTATGTGAACATTGATCTAAAAATTTTACTTTGTAAGTTACAATTAGGATAAAATCAGCTTGTTTTACCCATTTGTTAACTGTAAAGTTAAAAACTTTCAGTCTGTGCTCAGCTCATAGACCATAGTGAGCGACCGTGGCGCGACTAGTATGATATAAGATTTTAATATTTTGGATAAGTTGAACCAAAGTTGTATGTTGTATGTGTAGTTAAATATTATAAGTAAGGGCAATAAAAAGGAAGGGGTCCGCAAGGACCAATGCCTGCCGGGGTTGCGGGACTGTTCGAAAGAGATACCGTGGCCCCGGAACACAAAGGGCGATGAAGGAACATGGATGGGTTTTAGTCAGTAAAAGTCTGACACTCCCTCCTGCTCCGCCCAGAGCGGGAGGAGTCATTTGATGATTTCCCATCCGAAAAAAAGGGCAATAAAATAGGTTTCTTGCAAAATGGTGCTTGCATAAATAAATATTTTTGACTGTTAACGCTCCTGTTTTTTAAGTGCACCGACTTGTTAATACTGTGAACTGACTGCATATTTATGAAGCATCCTTAATTGACAGACTATGTAACCGCTCGTTATACACAATAATTTGTGCTATTTCAGTGTTCCTCTGAACAGATGTTTTAAGTATTGGATTCTCCTAAAATTATATTGATATGCTTTTCAAAAGTTGAATTGTTTACCCGCTTTCAAGCCGGGTCAGTTATCATATATCTACAACATTTATGTATTGAATATTCGCGATCTCTGCCTTTTTTATGCTAAGCCAGGAAAAGTCTAAATCTACCTATTCAGTAGCAGTGCTTTAGTATGTTAGCTCGCTACGTGTAGGGATATTTTTTAATTTTAATAAATTACTGGCTCAAAGTCGACAGCTCTAGGTGAGTATAGGCATAGGTTTAAATAAATAAATCAAAGTTTACTATTATTTTTAGTCTCATTCTTCGACAGTTATTCTCTATTGACATGAATGTTGATAAACATTTTAAATGTGAGTTTGTCAAGATTGTACACGGAGTACTTGAAATAAAGCTTTATTTTTATAACCCATGGTTGTTTCTATAATTCATCAATGTTGCAATGTTGTTAAAAATAATATAAATCAATCTCAAAGAAGCATGCAGCTCGTGCATGTTAACTGTACTAAAGGACTAAATAAAAGGATCTGGCTCTAATATTGCACCTATAATACGCACACCCAGACTTATACGTGCGTTTAAACCTTTAATCAAGTACTTATGCATCTAAAGATGGCCTGGGATGGAATAAAGATGGGATAAGTAACAATAGTAGAAAAGACCGATTTATAAGGACACAACGTAGTGCAATTTTCAATACGTGTTTATTAAAAACCGGTATTTGTCTCAAAAGACAAGATGCTAAGTTTCATCTCTACTGAGTTTTGTGAACTGTCAAAAAATTAGATGTCAAAACATATTCACGTGCGCGATGCTTTGCATTAATATGAAAAAATATATATTCAACAATAATTGAATAATATATAAAACATGGGTAAACGTAAATGCGACAGTAAAAAAGACCAGTCGCCTAAAAAGGTTAAGCAGAATGAATCTGAAGATGTTAAAAAAGTAGACGAAGAACAACCTCAAAATGAAGTTGTGGAGACCGAAAATAAACAAGTATTTGTATCGAAAAAGGATAGTTTTGATGTTAAATATTTCCGAAAAGAGCTAGCAGCTAAGCAGGGCCAGACAATGGGTAAGTTGAAGCTGTATATTACTGAGAATGTGAAGAGAATTGAGCTTCCAAATATAGACCCGTTCAACCCATGTTTATGCATAATGTAATGATCATTACATGCTAACTTGAAAGATCTTAAGAAGTTACCAATTTTAGTTGCATTCAGTGGTTATTGGTGTTGATTCTGTTGTGCACAAACTAAACTTAATTTAGGTTATTGCTATCTTTTTTATAGGATGGCTATAAGAATAAGAATAGTTTATTTGCTTATTAGCTATGAACTAAGTTAGAGATGTCCAACTAGTTTATGCCTTGCGTTTCACCGTGTTTTTAGTCGACATGTTTTTATGTGCACCCTTCAGTTGTATGGAAATATTAGTTCCAACTGAATTTGACAGCTCTAGCTTACGTCCGTCTCTTTCTCGTTTTATTAGAGAGAAAAAGATAGCAATAGCCTAAATTAAGTTTAGTTTGTGCACAACAGAACCAACACCATTAATTGAAAAAGTACAATCATGTAATTTGTTATTATAAATTTTACAGACCAAATTTAAACTTTACAGCTCTCACACAGTTCTTGCAAGTCTGCCTGAACCCTGACAGTCCTGCTGACTATTTGCTGGAGTACCTCAAATGTGGTGGAAACTCCCATGAAATATTACGGCAGATAACTGCAGAGAATAAGAAAAACCTCACACTAGCCACACCGGTCTTTCACATATTCCACCTAATTATTGTGAAAGTGCAGTCATCCCTGCCCCACGTGATTACAATAACAGAGGAAGCATGTCGGTACTTCCTCAACACATTCATGTCAACTATTGAGATCATGATCAGTGAGAGCTCTGGTCCTCGGCACAGGAAAGTAGTCCTTAAACTACTAACTTCAATGGTCACATTAAATTCTGATTTAGGAGTTGAAGTATTAAACCAGGCTCCGTTAACTCCCAAACATCTGCAGCATGTTGTAGAGAAGCCTAACTTCAAGGAAAAAGATAATGTGAGGACTTCATTTGTACACTTTATGACTTCATTCTTGATAGAAGGTCACCTGCCTTTGATCAAAGCTCTACTGGAGAAGCAAGGCCTGCTTGCCCTCGTAATTCCAGGATTGATCAATGATGAACCAGAGGCAGTGTTAATATTTTTGAACATTTTGAAAAAGAATGTTGTGGATAATACATTGATTTCAAAGAGTCTTAAGTTGAAGACTTTCAGTCACCAAGTCCTGCACAATTTGTTTAAAGTGTTCTCATGGAAAGGACCCCCAGAGATGAGCCAGGAGGTAAGAAATGAACTGCGTCCTGAAGTCATGAACTTACTGAGCGAAATCATTTTAACATTGTGCACATCACACAAAACAGGTCTTTACTTCATAGACAATTCTTTAGGAACTGTTGATGCAAACAAGAATCAAAATCTGTACAAAGCAATGCTGACATTGAAAAGACCCTGGGAGAATGACCACGAGAGAGAAGTTATCTTGAACATTATCTACAAGTGTCCTGATCTCCATCGGGCTATATTTAGTGTGATGGAACACAGCTTTGAACCCCAACATTCTCCAATATGGGAGAGAACTACAGATTTTACTATAAAACTGCTGAATAAACTAAAACCAGAGGACATGGTAGCAAGAATGGCTCATCTCAATCCTGTACAAATTGCAAATTTTGTCAGGTTTATTACATTACCAGTCCCACTACTAAAGATCATCAACATGAATCTAGGGAAAGAGCAAACAGTGTCTTTATACTGTGTTAAAGTTCTAGTAAAAATGTTGCAGTGTTTAAAGAGGTATTTACAGATTTTGGAAACCAAAGAATCAGCACAGATTGCTGATCTGCAAAATAAGCTGGAGTATTTCATTCCAAAGCATTTGCCAACTCCTGCTGCAATAGTGTCATTGATAGAAAATGTGACATCAGGTAAAACTGATGCTGAGACTACAAAGGATTATAGACTTCCTAAAATAAGCAAAGCAGATGCTTTGATATCACTTGTTGATTTACTGCTGCTCTACAATGATATCCATCCAACATATTTTGAAACTTTAGAAGGAAGTATAAATATGAAAAAGATACTTGATTTCTCCAAAACATTAGACGGTCATGTAGCCTTGTTGAAGTTTAAAGTTGTATCTCTCTGGCTGACACTGGATGGCTCTGCCATATCTCTAAAGAATCCGATGTTCAAAGAGCTCTTCCTAATCATGTTAGATGTTTATATGAGTGAAGACGACGATACTTGGGTCGAAGCTAAGGATACTTTGCGCATTTTCTTCAAAAATACATCAATATTTGAAGGAGATGAAGATGAGATACATTTAATATTGTATACCTTGAGAAACGCTAAAGTAAACCCTTCCTCACTGATAAGCGATATTGTAGAATATGTATTGGAAAACATTACAGACCTAACGGAGTATGTAAGGAATCAGTTGGTACACTTCGAAATATCTTCAGAAAACACAGAGGATTGTTTGAAAAAGCTTTTCAATGACCTGATGGAAAATAAGAGCACAGAGGATAATGTGTTTCTTGAAAGTAAGATGCCGTCGCCTTTTATTGTAGGATGCATGCAGTACTTGCAGGCACACAAGGATGCCAAGAAGAATCTGAAACATTTCCTGTCTCTATACATCGCTAATTTACTTCACAGCAACTATACCCCTGAGTTGACTGAAGTATTAATAGGAGATTGTAAACTAGATGCTAGGAATTATGTCGGCAGTTGGATTTTACAGCCAGTGCCAATCTCAGACACCATTGTAGGTCAAGATAATGTCCTAAAAGCAATATCAAATTCTATAATCAACAAAGAAGATGTTTCTTTGAAGGACGTGTTCACCTTTGTGGAAGAGGTGACAGAAGACGGTGACTTTACAATTAATAATGTCCAATACAAAATCGATACTACGAAGGTAGTGGACAGTTCAGAAATATTGATATGGGCGAAATATCTGATATTTTGCACAATAAGACTGACAAATATGGGACAGTTGAATGAAGAACAACAGAAAAGAATAACGGAATACTTCCAATGCGTTATCGAAATCGGTAAGAAGCATCTCTGGGTGGATGTGTGTCGGACGATAATATTGACGCTGTTCAAAAACCCACAGTTCTTGAAGATTTATAAACCTTTTAATCTGGGCAAAGATTCATCAAGCTTACACGCCACGGAATTTCTCTTACAAGTGTTAACGCAGCACAAGGACAATATAAAATATTTAAATAACAAACTTAAACTTTTAAAATCTTACCAGCAAAAGAATTATAACGAAATCGTGAAAGTGTTCATCAAAATTAATAAGAGAAAGAATTTAGACAGCCAATATACGATTCACGTTTTAGAAGCAGTAGGATTGTCTAGCGAAGATGACGTGAGGTTGTTCAATCTTATTTTTAGTGCAGACACAGATGCCTGCTTGAGAGATGATAAAGAACCAAGTTTAGTGCTAGAGTTACTAAGATACTTGATTGAAAAGTATTCAGAAACAATCAGCTTGGAGCTACAACCTAATGTGTTAAAGAAGAGTATCGCCTTGTACACAAATTTGCTTTCTAACAAAGATGTGAATCCTAATCTAACAAACTTGGAAACCGCATTTACGAAATACTTTGAAAATAAACCACACCAAGCATTACGCGTATCCGAAGAAGATTTCAAAAAGTTCTTCTACGTCAACAACATAAGGAAGTCTACTGCTAATCTTGCAGCGGTGTTACTAAAGTTTAATGTAAAATTCTGCAACATTTTCAAAGAAGAAATCGCCAAACCTGAGATATTAACCCAAAGAGAAATAACGTTGCCTTTGGGCAATGCCGTTGTAAACCACAATCAATTTTTACTTGATAATAAGGAGTTCTTAGCAACTGTGTTTAATGAATATAAATGTAACATTATAAAAATGCTGGAAAAGCCTCATAAGGCTGGACAAATCTATGTGACATGTTGGCAATTTATTAGGAAGTTGGTAGTAGAATGCATGGACCTGCAAGACTGTCTAAAATTGTTCAATAAAATCCACAAATTCGAAGCTGTAGAGTGCAGCCATATACAAATATTTCAAAGTATATTTCTGAAGATATGTGAAAATGTTGCTAGAAAGGATCACCTTATCAACTATTTCTTGTCCATGTTGAATTTGATAACGATAGCTCTGAAAGAGACGAAAGTTGATGCGTTAAATGAGATAGTGACCAGCATGCATACCGTTGTTCAAGTTTGTAAAGTGGTCGAAGGGCTAGAGACGGAACAGAAAGATGATTTCAAGAAAATGATCGAGAGTGCAATATGGCAGAATTTTTGTAAGGCAACGTTGAAAGATTCTTTAAAAGTAAAAACGGCTGATCAAGGGTACACCATAGGACCTAAACTTCTCGCGTTGCTCACGGAGTTAGTCAAGCTGTTGTATTCTGACAGTCACGACGATATAACAACATTATTTGACATGGTGACATCGCATTCAGAATTCTTGAGTGTTATGCTCAGTCTTTACAGCTCTGATATTAAATCTAGGCTGATTGAATTTTTATACACGCTTATATTGAAGAACAAATCCGTTATGAAAACGCAACATATTCCTGTGTACTTGAGCGCGTATCATGCCACGAGGAGTCCTTGCGACAGGCTTATTGCTGCCATCTTACATTTCTATGAAACGAATGGTCAGCCAGTCAACGAATACAAACCCTACGTGTGGGGTGATTCTGCTGCTAACTATTACGCCGTCCGTAAGAACAGGTCGTCATCCTTGTGGTCCCATCCGACGCCCAATCAAGTTTTGAATATATTTGACAAAGAAGTTATTGAGCGAACTGTGAGAAACTTCCCTGTTAACCAGAAATTCGAATACCATTATGAATTAAATCTAAATATTGGAGTTGCGAGTGAAGTAACGGATTCAGTTAGATCTGTGTTAAACGAGATGTTTGAAGATGGAGTGTTGAAGCCTTGCGTCACGAAGGATGGTGAGGGAACTGTGAGAAATTTGACAATGAAAGGCAAATATGAGGGTATAATATCTCGGTTTATTGGAAGGGATTTGCTGCATACGTCGAATGTGGACCAAGATGAAGGGATATACGATCCTGTGTTCGTGTTTCCGCTGCTGAGTCACTTGTTGGCGCCGGGGTCAGTGGCTTCATGCTTCAAGATGCTGAGGAGTGGTCTTCTGTCGGTGCCGGTGATGGCGCTCAGCTCGCACTGCCCCACCATGCGCGCGGCGGCTTATCACGTGCTACATCGGTTCTGTATGCTGCTGGAGACTGAAACGTAAGTTATTTGGATATTTGTATGACATAGATCTTGATATAGAGATATTATAAGGTTTAGACATACAGGGTTTGTTTTCAATGACCAGCCAAAATTTAATATCAAACCAAAAGTGCATTTTAAATACGAGTATTATTGTCGAAAAATATAATATAAAATAATAGCATTCATTTGAAAATGTCCTAAAAATTTCCTAAATCATAAACCTAGTGGGAATCAATGCACGTGTGAGCGTGCATGCACCGCCAAATTGATGTGTGTGCTAACTGCTACCTATCTAGGTTGTTGAACTGAATTGTGTTGTTGCAATATCCACACGTTCGCTTTCTAGTGGTGGACAGGAATGCACAGGACACAATAATAAGTGTCCCATCGTTTGTGGAACAGCACCACATTTACACTCCAGGGCAGTCATTAATGAATCTCCATCTGAGCAGGTTTTCCTTGCTGCGGCCAACCTTGAGTCTATTTAAAGACTTCCAAGTCAACCATGGCCACTCATTTAATTTCAATCTGACTTTTTATGTAAGGTTATGACACCATAGCAGTGTGCTAATGAATTATATTTCTTTCCAGACGACACAAAAACGACAAGTTATTCCTGAACGACTTCATCAACACATTGCGTCGCAGTCTCAAATCCGCCATCACAAGCTCCGAAGACTTCGATGGCACACACATGAAGAACCCCAAACTGCCAGCTATTGATGCTCTGTACCTCGCCAGAGCACTCATGGTGTCCACGGCACCCCACGACCCCTTATACAAACCAGTCAATAATTTTCTTATAGCCAAGGATTACGTCGACTGCACCCTGGTTCCTGACTTCCTCAGCCTCTTCCACGATAGTGACGTCGAATCTATCGACAGAAGACTCTGGATCCTTGATATCATCAAGGATGGGTCAAAAACCATGACAGATGTAGACGTTGTGTTCAAAACGATGTGCTTGAAAATGATTATGGATTTCTATTCATCAGTTTTGAGTGATAGAAAGGTTAAAGAAAGAATTTTAGGGGTAATGAGTTCAATAGTAGCTGTACCGAGAGCTTTTGAGATATTAGTCGAAGGGTACGGGCTGCTGTCATGGCTGCATTCAGTTGTGCGACAGACAAATGATAAATTGTTAATCAGAGGTGTTTTTGGACTCATCCAGAATATGATTTACAGTATGAATATCGCGGCCTTCTCCAGAAATATAGCAGCTAAGAATGGAAAAGTAAATGAGTTCATTGAATTGAGAACTAACAAAGATGTGGAACAAGAAATTTTAGTAATACTCTACGATTTACTGAAACATTTAGATGATTTACAAGTTGAGGACGCAGCCGATTATGTGAAGATATGTAGGCTTATGTCTAAGAGAACTCTAAAGAGTTTGTCTAAGAAACAAATGTTGAGTTTAGTGAATAAAGTGGGTATATGGTTGAAAGATAGTGAAGTGATACGGTTACTATCAAAAGCGTTACTTGCTAACGATTCTCTTATATTAAAGAGTCAGAATATGGGCGTTAGTTTCGATTGTGAACATAAAACAAGTTTAGTGAACACATTGACCCAAGTTGTACAATTGTATGTGTTTTAGGAGACATTTTTTTTATTTAAGGTATAAGACGTTATTAATAAATGTAGATATAATAAAATGGATGGATTTTTACTTAAAAACTGTACGGGAAATCGGCATGTCCTGGAACCAAAAATGGGCCCGTGTGCGAGAGGGATCAGGCCACAACCACTATGGTCAATCCTTCTCATAAGGAGGAAGCCTTCGGGCCTAAAATGGCCGCTTTATCAGAATCATAATAAGAATCACGTTTTTTTTTTTTAAATGGACTCTTTCGTCATAACCATAAAGTCCATTTTAAGAATTTTAAATTTACAACGTGATTCATATTACGATTTTGCTAAAGCGGCCATTTTAGACCCCCTGTGCTTTGGCATGCTTCTGCGATTTCGCCGCTATATTGCACCTTTAAAGTCAGTTAAACAAAAACCGGCCGAGTGCCAGTCGGACTCGCGCATGAAGGATTCCATCGTATTAGAGAAACCCCCACATTCCGTGAAAATTTCAACTATACCTATTACGGATCATGAGTTACAGCACGCTGACAGACATACGGACGGACAGCGGAGGCTTAGTAATAGGGTCCCGTTGGTTAGTGTGCGTTTCCCGCGCGGCCACGGCGTTTTTTTTTTTTAAAAATCTGCCAAGATTTTGTAAAAATTAGTAAAAGTTAATTCCCAAAACCATAAATTTGTCAAAGTTATGGTTAAAAAGTTTTAAGGGTTTGAACGTGGCCGCGCCATCGAATCCTGGAGACCCGCGCGGCCACGGAGATCTTTAAAACTAAGCGTTGCAGAGACCTGAAATTTAGGTAAATAACAGATTGAATTTGTAAAAATAACGACCATTCAAACCCTTATAACTTTTTAACCATAACTTTGACAAATTTATGGTTTTGGGAATCAACTTTTACAAATTTTTACAAAATCTTGTATAAACTGGCCGCGCTGTCGAAACGCATTCCGTTGGTTACTCTTCGGGTACGGAACCCTAAAAAGCAAGTAGATGTGGGGTATGTTGGTCCACATGTTGCCATTGCGTGACACGATGTTTATAGCTGCCATTTAACACCATTCACGTCGCGTGTGCAAGCTCTCTTACACATCGTCTCTTATCAGATCACTGATGCTGATTCATTGCAACATCGAAGTGATGTCCGGCATAAGACTAATTTACGCGAATACTTTTATTAGTATTTAGTTAGTTGACTAACTGAGGCGATCTTTGATGTTAATCTACAATAATTGTTGTTTAAATTAACAGCAGTATCCCGACTGAATGAAGGAGTGCATTCAGTCGGGCTACTGCTGATAATATGACAAAAACTACAACGAACTAAGCTATCAAAACGTTTCATTCTGTTTCTGTTCATTCATAACTAGTATTTGTTATTACTTAGAACCTGACTTCAATCGGCACACACCTATATATACTCACACCTTTTTCCATGGGGTCGGCAGAAGCTACAGAATGTATACGCCATCCACCGCTACGGTCCCCACATACCTACACTGTAGTACCTACACTGTGTAGGTAATAGGTTTATTTAATTTAAGCTTTTCTATGTTTCAAACCAAATGTACTTAGGTATCATTGTACCTACTTCAAAAAGGCAGCTTGTTAGAAGGGCGCCTAATAAAATACAGCTTCGTTAATTACCAACACTATTTAGTCCATTTACAGAGGATATACTCGTAGTTTCCTCAGATAGGTAGAGAACTAAAATACTCTGCCACACTTTTCGACAAAACTCTTCCATTTCTCTGTCTACGAAAGATAGATTAGCTGTCTTCAAGCAAACGAGAGCCCGTAGGCCCTAAGGTAATCAATATAAGAACCGTCACGTAATAACTTTTCCAATTAACAGCTGGTATAGATAAGTGGACGTGTAATGTATCTTGCGATATCGGCCGCGACTCGACGCGGTGATTTTCATGTCCGGTGCGCGCTGGACACTTGTATGAGAGCGCTCGGGAACAGGACAAGTTGATTCCGTGCGCGGTGCGCTGGACAACGCCATCTAATTATAATTGTATTTAAATATGTTGCCGTGTTATTTATGGCTTGAGTTGTTTATTTTCCGTTTATATACGGTTATTTGCAAGGCATGCTGCTTTGGAGTGACCGAACTTTGGAAACGGGTTCGGAAAGGCCATGGAATGCCAACGAGATTATGTTCAGGGGGTGCATTATAAGCGCCCTGAATCGAGCCCAAAATGTTTACCCACTCTAGATCACGGATTTGTTAGATAGCCTTTGACATTCATTCAAGAAACTTACTATTTACTCTAGGTACTCTCCCAAGTAGCGCCAGATTATAACCCAACACCCATGTCATAAATGATCTCAATTCTCTTGCATAGTAGGTACCTAACGACCTTGCTGGAACTTAACAATGATTTCAATCACCAACCAAAAACGAATTTGCATATCACGTCATATAATTAGGATCACAATGTACAATTCAGTTCGCGTGCAAGTATACAGGATGTATTCAAAAACATTTAACGTAAAACCATTTTTTTTTCAAGCTATATTTGCAAATTAGGTAATATAGATCACTCATCCATGACCACTTCTATTCATCTCGGGGTGGATAAAAAGAGCCTCAACGTGCGATCAATTCGTAATTAAAAATCGTCGTTATCATTACCTACATAAACTGCAGGTTCGTTCCGCTCTAGCTTCTGTAGCTTTACCTATTTTTACTTAAATGGCCCAGATGAGTTATTTTTGATAATTTTATAATCTATAGTACTTAAGTACCGTGTGTACCGTCGCCTCTTAATATTAGGTAGACGTATAGTCTCCTCACTGCAGTGTCCAACACCATCCTCATAGATGAATCCATTTTCACGGTGTGTTCAAGAACTCCCTGTGTAGTTCGCGACATGACCGATCTTTGTGCCTCATTTAGTAGTTCCCAGGGCGCGCCGCGCCGCCTCCAATTTATGCATTGTTACATTTATACCCACTGATGTTGCCTACTGCTAAGCGTCGGAATGCGAGATTTTTTGTCAGTTTAGGCGCGGTTTTGATCTTAAATGTACCATACCATAACCTATCGGTTTTTGCACTAGTTTGTGGGTGTGGGGTATGATTTTATGTGTCAAATGGGTACGGGGTCAGTGTTGATCCTTTATTCCCGTCTGCCACCACCGGTCCGCCAGCGCCACCACTGGTGGCAGTTGCACCTATTTGTCGCATCTACCACCACTGGTGGTAGTTGCGTTGGTGGAGTCGCATTTGCCCCGAATTCTGCCACCACTGGTTATAGATAAAATAAATATGTGTAGGCCTGATATAGGTAAGTACTTGGTCTTTCTATGAGAAGGTACCAAGAAGTGTCAAAAACTGGAGTCTTCCGACCTTCGTTTCTATATGCTGCCTAAAATATACTTGGATGGGAAATCAGAACGTTATTTCCTTTTCTGTATAAGCATGTGGCGCGGTCTTCAGTCATTGGCATCAGTGGTTTACAACGGGACCGCATTATTCTTAACATACCAATTTGATCTAATAAACGAGAAAAGATTGCTCAACCCTGTATTGACATTGACATATCTGCAGTAATCCGAGCATTAGAAGGTAAGTATTAAGACCCGCCAAACCTGATCAATGAATTTGTTTAACCGCCTGTCGGATTAGCATCACTTGTCGCGGTGTCAGGTTGAAAGGATTTTAAGATGTGAATGTGGAAACTGGCTTTTACACCTACGAGTGTGAATTACTAGGAGGATTAAGTTAAAAGAAATAAATAAATAGAAACGTTTAGCAAAGTAGACACATTTTTTTTGTCAATTTGAATAAGTACCAAATTTTGTATGGCTTTTTTTTTTTTTTTTTTTTTTTTTCGGTTGGGAAATCATCAAATGACTTCTCCCGCTCTGGGTGGAGCAGGAGGGAGTGTCAGACTTTTACTGACTAAAACCCATCCATGTTCCTTCATCGCCCTTTGTGTTCCGGGGCCACGGTATCTCTTTCGAATAGTCCCGCAACCCCGGCAGGCATCGGTCCTTTCGGACCCCTTCTTTTTTGCTGACTCTCTTTGAGGCGCGCGTGGAACACGAACGCGCCGTCGACACGGCCTGTCGTCATGAGACGGACGGACGGCGAGCTAGCCCATAGCCCACCGTCCACAGGCCCGCGCCTACGGTGGCCGGGGGCCACGTGGTGGCCCCCGACGCCCGGGGCGTCTCCCGCGGCGGCCGGGACGCTGTGAGGTTCTCTCCCTCTGTATGGCTTTAGTCTAGATAATTTTTACACCTTTGAGAAATACAAAACAGTATTAAATATAAGTAGGTACCTAATTAAACGAACAGCGTTATCATCGTGAATCTATGAACACATTGTATTTGAGTGAGACGTGAAAAGGCTCAAAGTGATAATATAACCATGCTCTGGTGCTCATAAGAAAATATTTGCGCATATGTAAAGCATAGGTTTCATCGAAACAAGGTAGGGTGACTCCAAGGGCGTATAACGTCGACACACCAATTTTAAAATGCTGCTAATACTTTTGCATCACTCATCCATCACATCGTCATGCGTCGTCTGCCTATCTTGACAGATACCTAGATCGGGAAGTGCTGTTTCAAGCCCAATAATTGCGATGGATGAAATAGATTAAATATACCGGAACGATACAGAGGCTTCGGTGTTGCTATTTCAAGTTTCAAAATAAATGAGGATGCATTTATGATGATGTAATATGTCTATATTTTAATTTTTATTTCAATTAGCCACATACAAATCTCATTCATGGTCACACTACATCTTCATCCCTGATTCGCTTCTCATTAGTTCCTTTGTGCAGATGGACGGCGGCCATTTTCCAAGATGGCAGCCCTCTTATTTTGCCGCCAATACCCATGTTAACGTCGAACGCACAATATCTAGCTGATCTTACAATTCTTTTATTTACCGGTAAAAAGAACAAAGATATAATTGACGGTATCTTTCACTGTCGATTGTGTGGAGTTTTTATATTTCAGCTTTGTTGTTGTTAGGGAAAGTCTTCACCGAACGAATGTTTAGCAACATCGTTAAGCTACCTATAGGTACGTATTTATTTAAATGTTCTGTGATTTCTAAATTAATCTCTATTTCCCTACAAATAGGTAAATAAAAACAAACTAACTAAAAAAAAAAGGAGAGCAGCGGTAGCCCAGTGAGAGTAGCGTTGGCCCAGTGGTGGCGGCCCCGACTTACGAACAGTAAGTCGTAGGTTCGAACCAGACAGGCGCATTACTTTGTGTAATTTATTTCATCACCTGCTATCAAAACGGTGAAGGAAAACATCGAAAGGAAACCGAAATGTTCCAGAACCAAAAAAAAATCCAAGTCATGTGACATCTACCTACCAACACGCACTGGGCCCGCGGGGTGGAATATGGGCTGATAATGCTAACTAATAAACATTTGCATTATTTGCAAATATGGCTGTATACCTACCTAAAACGCGAAAGCATTTACACAAATTAACCAATTTGACCAACTAATAATTTGTTCAATTAATTAGTTGAAAACTTTGTACCCGACTGCACCGGAAGGAGGGTAATATTTCCTAGCAGTGTATTTTCACAGTGGTTTCTTTTGTTTTTTCTCTCAAGTGATGAGTGATCTGGTTGGCTGTTACGTAGCTTGGTCTTAAAATAAAGAACCTGTCGCTCAACGTTGAAGGCAACGTAATGGCGTCAACCACTAGCTTGCATTTAATTTACGATCCCTTTCAATATGAAATAACTTGTCAGAGCAGTTGTGAAGGGTTCTGGCTTTGAGGTGCATGCGAACAGGTCCCGGTAAACACGGCGCGGACTTTTTAAAATAAAAATTGAAGAGGAGAAAGGAGGAAGAATTGTTAAATTACAATTATAAGTATATCGCTACTTGAAGTCATACCTACACTCCCACAGTGTAGGTATGACTTCCTTCTTTAGTATGCCTTTGACTTCATCTCAAATTCTCAATATCCAATCGCTTTATGTATTAAATTTCTTTTTCCCTGTACAATTCAATTTTAAGGGGGTTCCCCGAGCAAAATTAGCAACTCTATTTGTGGTGGTTCAAACTTCGTTTGAAATGCTGTGAGAATAAAGTTCTGATCAGCTTGCACTACAAAGTGATTGTTACGTCAGTCACTGCAGGCCGAATAGTGCGAAATGAGTGGTTTTTATTCTTTATAAAAACAAATTCACGTCTTTTGAAAAAAATAAAACGACAATTATGTTCATTATTAAATTGTCTATCCATTAGTATAAGTAGCAAATCAAAATAATGGTTACTTTACGAGGAGTAGCATTTTATAAATCATTATTTCTCATTTCTGTGGTTTCGTTGTGAGGGGATTTATTAAACATTAAGCTACTTAAAAAAAAATGAAAAAATTTTGGAGTCAAGAATATGTAGTAATTTAATGTATTTTTTATTCGTTGGTATTTCTTTTGGATAAAGAGGAGTAGGCTCCAAAAAACTGCTCGTTCAAGGTCATCAAGATCCCAGAGCTGCCAGACCTTACTTATTTTCTCATGAACAAAATGTATTGCATCAAGTAGTGTTAGTATGTACCTACTGTGAACGTACGCATGCCTGCTAACTTGTGCCGACGACGGCCAAATTTTAGATATCAGGTGCTAAACTTGAGTTACAATAATTCTATTTTTTCATATAGCCTGAGTGCTGATTTTTATATTTATGTTACAGAGAATATTGTTATAAACTAATAACCAACACTGCCTGACACCGCCCGTTGACAGAAATTTCTGCCAGACGCTATAATGCGCGGAAAAAATAACTTGAAATATCACGTCAGAGTCTATTTTTTTTAATATTCGTGTACATAGGTATGTACTGTGAACGTATATACTAACACTACTTGATGCCACACATTTTGAAATAAATAAAGTCATTAAAAAATAAGTGAAGTCTGGCAGCTCTGGGATCTTGGACTATAGGTAAAACTCTTAGGTAATTCTTTTGTGTAGGGTTGACATTAGTTCGCTTCCTACTCTAAAGGAAAATTAGTTTTAAAATAAATTCTCGAGAAACCTACTTAACTCATTTGTCTGCACCATAAACCAGTCACCACTAGGGCTTGCAATCCGGATATTCTGATATTCGTATTATCTGGATATCCGCTGGTTTTTAAATCCGGATTGTACTTGCATCATCATCCGGATTTTTCGAAAAATATCCGTATTATCCGCATTATCCGGATATTCCGGATAGTAAAATATTGATATCCGTATTATCCGGATAGTATAAATGAACGGATATTGCAAGCCCTAGTCACCACCTACATCTTACGTAGGTACTACACTAAACTGAATTCCTACAAAGACTACAAACTTTCTAGAGATCTCGTTTGACGTGTACAACTTTATACTAACGACCAATTTGTTAGTTGATCTGTCACGTCAACGTCTATACATCTTTGTAAAGCCACCTCCCACATTTTCCGATATGTTGCCGGTTTTGTCGTTGGGTTGGTTAAATATTCAGCTTATCTAGTCTGCTAAATTATGCGTATATGTAAAAACTATACCTACCAGCCATTAGCGAAGCAATTCATACAGTGAAGTTAGTCCAAAACATAATTTTGTCGGTTTTTGGTTTAAGAACAACTTTATTTCTCATAAAGAATTTGATACATAATTCACTTACTGAGAAACAATACTAAAACTAAGATTAATAATCAGAGCGCACAGAGGTGCGTATATAAAATAACAAAACAAAATGTTAAGAAAAAAAAAAGAAAAAAAATAGAAAGAAAATAACTAAATGTGGGTAAACAGATAACATTAACTCGATCGTAAGTTAGAATAACCAAGCACAACATGGATGTATGAATTTGATTTTTACTAGATGTGGCATTGATGGCTCAGTCTGTTAATAGAAATTTATTTGTAATGTTATGGTTTTATTATTATAAGGCTATTCTTTGTTTTTTTTTTATTTCATAATTCAATGTTATCATATGTTATCATAGTTTTAATGTCTCCTCGTTTTCTCTCATCTCAGAGTTAGGAACCCAATGTTCAGAAGTCCATCAGTAGGTAGGTAGGTATTTAACAAAATGTCTTGCTTTCAGGTTACACTCTGCACCGTGGCTATCGCGCGGATTATCGCGTGGATTATTCTACATAAGTCTCCTCTATAGAGGAACCTTATGTAGAAGAATCCATTAGGTACATAGCTTATAAGCTATGCAAAGATATCCTGCTTCTTTTTTTTGGATTGATATAATTTAATTGAATTATTAATTTTGTCTGTTCTTTATTATTTATTTACCATTATTATTCATAAGAAATTGTATAATTAGAATATTTGTACGCCGTTGACGGCAAGACATAGCGCTCATTTTTATTAATATTGACATCTGTACTTTTGTTTACCTATGTTTTATCAAATAAAAATATTTGAATTTGAAGTTAGGTTTACCAGCTTGCCTTAATGAAACCGCAGCCTATGATTAATTGCATCAGTTAGCTTTAAAGTATCAAACTTAACGTGATCTAATTACGTAATTGACTTAATAACTGCCCGAGACTTATAACTACTTATGTGTTTTTATAATATTAACAACTTAATGCGTGTGGTCTCCGGTTAAATACAGACTAGTTATTCCTTAGTGCCCGTTTAATGGACCTGCGGTTGTACACAGTCTGAAATTCGTGACTATAATGTAGGTTACACAATACTTAAAGCCTTTCAGTAATTACTTTCAGATAACAAAAACATTACAATGACTCAAAAGGTGTACCTACGTACTATTGAGTCATTGTAATGTTTTTGTTATGCCTTTTCACTATCTCGTAACTAAGGCAACGGAAAGAAATGCAATGCTCCCATTAACTAACAGTCATTGATCTCCGCATTAAAATCTTAATAAACACAATGAACAACAATAAAAACTTCAGGGAAAAGCGCTTGAGAAACACGAAAAGCTGCATTTTTTTACAGTCCTATCAAGTTCTAAAGAATAAATTACCTGTCCCTTTCTACATTACTTTAACTCCCAAATGTCGGAAAGGAACAGCACATTTCGCCGGTGCAAAGCCTCGCGGTTGTATTCCCGCGGTGTTCGCCGGAGACGCACGAACTCTTTCAAATGTAAAAAAAAATCGTTATATTTTTTATTCGCTTTTCAAAATGTCACGTATAGTTTTTATGCTAGGTAAAAAATGAAGAGTGTCCGTGTTTGTGGTAACAGTGAGGTGTGATGGTGTGAAATTAATTTGTGTCCGTTATAGTGGCTGGACAGAAAGTTGAAGTAAGTTTTGTGAATTATTTCATACAGTGTAGGTACCTAACCCCTTATTATTAAACGCGGATCAAAACTAACTCCAGATTATACACACATCAACACGGTCTAGGGATATTTCATACTCAATTAAATAACTCGAAAAGTACTGGCCGCATTGGAATCTTTTATACACCGATTTGTTTGTAATTTATCTCAGACTAATTCCAAATTCAAATTTTTGAAAATTCTTTTGTTTCGGTGGCATAAAAATGTCTTGATGTATAGGAGAGGGAATTTTCATTTGTGCGAAATTTAGAAAACAATACTTACGAATTACGTTTAGTTACAGTTTTTTTTCATTTTTAAACGAAAGATAAAGTTAAAATTGAGGTATTTTAGCCATGCAACGCCGACATTTGACGAGGGCGGAGATGTTACGAGCTGTGGGAATGCTGGAAGCTGGATCTGTTCAGCGTAATGTGGCTGAGGCCATAGGGACCCATCAAAATGTAATTTCAAGATTGTGGACACGCTATCGTGCCACAGGTGAAGTAGCGGAGAGGCACCGGGGGCCAAGTCGCATCACTACCCCCAGACAAGACCGATTTTTGCAAATTACTGCGCGAGCACAACCAAATGCAACGGCGACTCAATTGGTCCAAAGGCTGCGAGTGGAACACCAAGTGCTTGTGAGTGACCAAACTGTAAGAAGGCGACTGCATGAAAGCAATCTACGCTCTCGTAGACCACTCCGGGTCCCACCTTTACGGAGAGGCAATCGTGGACGACGATTAGAATGGGTTCGGAACCACGTGGACTGGGGCCGTGACCAATGGTCCAATGTGCTGTTCACGGATGAATCCAGGTTCGGCTTCCATCCAGATTCACGAAGGACGCGTGTTTGGCGAGTTCCTGGACGATGGAGCCGTCTCCAGAACCCTCAGGAAGTTCACCCATACCAAGGAGGAAACAATTATGGTTTGGGCAGGAATTCGTCTTGGAGGACGGACGGATCTCGTTTGGGTGCGGGGCAATATGACGGCAGAACGATACGTCCAACAGGTGCTGGGGCCCGTAATCATGCCCCACAGAACACAAATGGGGCAAGATTTCCTGCTCATGCACGACAATGCCCGGGCACACACGGCGAGAACGGTAGCAGCTTGGTTACATACACATAATGTTAGGGCCTTAGACTGGCCTGCTTAGAATCGCCAGATCTAAATCCCATTGAGCATGCGTGGGATATGCTGCAAAGAAGAGCTCTGAAGGAAGTTCCTGAAAATCTGGCTACAGAAGATCAACTTTTTGCGCACCTCAGAAGGACATGGGACAATATTCCGCAGCAAGACATTGACAACCTTGTTCTGAGCATGCCGAATCGTTGCCGATGTGTTATGAACATCATGGGCGCTTTCTCAGACTACTAACTTCAAGTTTATAAACACAAATTAAATGATTTTTCTATTTTTTTCAGTTTTTACTCACAAATTAAAAGTTCATTCATATACGGTTTCCGTCTATGCTTCATTTTTTTTCCATAAAATCCTGAAATTTTAATCTATACCTTAACCATTATTAAAAAATGGTAGAATATTAAATAACGTATCTTTTAAATATATACATGTCATATAAATAATTAACACATTGATAGTAATTCGCTTTTTTAAAAATATCCCTAGACCGTGTTGATGTGTGTATTATGGTATAAATAAGTTTACTTTAGACTTATACTTAGTTTGGCATAACTTTTACTTCGCGTTAAGATTTTAATAAGGGAATAGGGTAGGTAGAGCTGTTATTTAGGTACTGCGCTTGGAAAGTACTCAAACACTGAACAATTAACAGTCATTAATCATGACAACACCATAATGGTAAAACCTCATGAAATATTAATACACTAAAGCAGATTTGCAAGAAAATGTTAAGCTGGTTAAAAACTTATAAAGCTTATGTAGCTTGTAATTTCAATAACTTGACATTAACTACTTATATATAGTTTACTTCTATCGTGGTTTGAGAAAGTTATAGTGCGTAATTTTTACATGTTCAGAAAAGATAATAATTATAATGAAAACTACTTAGGTACTATGGAATTTCTGTAACTTTTCTAATCTAAGTACCTATCTACTGATAAAGTATAAGTAGGAACAGCATATTCAGCTTATAGAGTTCCCGCACTTAGGACATAATCTTTGTGAGAGGTTGACTGCCTCATTGGTCTACTGGTGGCGAGCGCGACTGCTGAGCCTCCTTGGTTCGATTCCCGGGTCGGGCAAACTGTTATTGGGTTTTTCCATCAAGAATTTCTCAGTAGCAGCCACGTAATGGGATCGCTATAGGCCCTCTTTTACTGGGGACTTAAACATAACTGGCGAAATGTGGGTGCATTAGTAGGTACAGCTCTGCCTAACCCTTCGGGGATTACGGGAGTGATGTTATGTAATGTCCTGTGAGTGGGAGAGAGCCATAATCAACCGCTCAGGCCCAGCGCGGGATGTCACATGTGACTTTTAACGTGCACATCTTGCTACATTGTTCTCACATAATATACCATCTCAACTACTTTCACAGACCCGTGACTGTAGTTACATTTAATTTTCATCTTTGTTTCGACAATTCATAAGTGCTTGTACCTAATTGGCCTACTTGAAATAAATCATGCTTTGATTTTGATTGATTTTGATTTCTTCGAAATTTTGGTTCTAGGATGTCTCTTGTTCCCAAAAAGGGTTTTCTACAATTCGAAATATATAATCAACTTAAAAAATCTAAAGAAGGCGCCTAAAACCGTTATGCCGGAAGTTCAACTTACCCCAAGTTAAAAAGCTGGAGAAAGCCCACAAACCCTAGGGCACACGATCGATACAGACACCGGTAATGTCACGAAGGACTATGTAGGGCGCAAGTTGATCACGACGACGCTCTGTTTATTGCTTTATTTGCGCACAAAATATGAGTTTGCACCTTAAATGGCGTCTTAAGGTTACGGTCGTGATGTGTCAACGGCTTTTTATTGTTTCAATCGAGTTTTGAGTGGATCCGAGGGAAATAAGTACTATGTTCCCAGCTAGAAGATTGAGCCAAGGCAAGGGGCAGTCATATTATTATCCTCATAGGCGCTAATAAGTATTGCTGGAAATCATGAACCGAATAGTCAAAAGTAACCCTGGGTAAAGTTTCTTGAGACTATTCTTTAGTACTTCCAGTTGGCAAACCGAGCGCTGAACGTGTTCTGATAACGAAAAAATATTAAAGCAACCTAAGAGCCTGGTTCTACCGTAGCGGAGGTTTGAAGTGATGTCTCGAACAGTCCCTAGGTTTGCGTTATTTTCATACCGCTTACCGCTTACCTTCAACGCAAAACCCATTGGATCGCAGGTTTTTGAACCAAATCTTTCTTCGCTTCGGTGGACAATTGCCTTTAGGCTGGTTTTAAAAAACTGGATCAATAACTATCAAATATACTTTCTCCCGTTTGTCCTGCTTTCTATTACGATAAGTTCATCTCAGCATCTTGCAAATCTTGCCTGTTTACAAATAAAAGTTGGTATTCTAATAACTAACGCAGGCAGCAGTCATTTTCAAAAAACAGCCGCGGATGTGGTAACTATACCACCTATTCAAAACCACCACCACCACTTATTTTTTTAAAATTGTTATTAGTATGTATTTTTGTTACCTGAAATAAATGGATTATTATTATTATTATTCGACGGTTATCAGTCCGGACCAGCGTCCGAAGGCTTCGTCGTGAATATAGACACTGTAATGGAGGTTAGCTTTAAATAAGGTTGACTAAAGCAAGGTGGGAAATGCGGATGCTTTTGACTTAGAGCTTACTTTTTCAGAAGCATTTGCGTCTTTGATCAAATGGCTGGTTTATAAGTTTACCTATATCTTATGTAGAGTGTAAGAAAAGTATAACGCGATTCTGCATGAAAAATCTTAAGGTTACCAGCCTTGAAAGATAAATCTCTACCTTACCTTATAGCTCATTTTAATTTGTTTCCTATTATATCTCTCTAATTCGCAAGGCTCTTATTTATATGTGGGCCCACCCTGGTCTCAAGCCATATTGAAAAAAAATTGTAAAATTATTGTTTAAGCTATTGTCAATTTGTATCCCGTTTATCTTTATCAAATAACTAAAAATGTTGTTCTATGCACAGCCACAGGCATAGCTCATATAAGTAAGTACGTATTTTAAATTTAACAATCACTTTGTAGTGCAAGCTGATTAGAACTTTATTCTAACAGCATTTCAAACGAAGTTTGAACCACCACAAATAGAGTTGCTAATTTTGCTCGGGGAACCGTCTTAAGGCCCGGTCACACCGGATGCGTGGCTTTGCCAATAGGACTGATCTGCCGTCTTATGATAAGTAATAAGTCCTAAGCTCTATGGGTTGATAATGGCAAGAAATAATAAAATAAAAATACCGATCGAATTGAGAACCTCCTCCTTTTGGAAGTCGGTTAAAAACAGATGGGCTGTCATGGACGTCGTATATCAGCATTACTGAGATATCCATAGAGGTGGGCTTTACGTCGATTTGTAAAGATTAACTCATGGATTGAGTCAAAATATCGCGGCATTTGATTTATTTTTGGATTTAAGTAAGTACTCGAATGTTCACAATTATTGATGTAGAATCGGTTTGAGCTGATCATGTACCTATATCACTAAAGTCGCATTTAGTTTTGCGTGCTGTCGAGTCGAACAGAAACGAGGCGAATGTCGTTTTTTTTTCACTTTTATTGTATGGACAATAAGGTCTTTTAAAGACCTCAACGGTATTCTATGTCGATAAGTGCTGTCACTCCTTGATATTGGCGCTGTAGCAGTTTACTGCACTTCCGACCGCATGCCTAACCTTAACACGAAGTGTCTCCTTTGATGTATAATGCATGATCTTTAGAAATATGTTTTCGTCCGTTTGTCTCTTCGGATTCGCTATTGTCGCATCAGTAGCTAACTATTCAACTTATTTCAGTTAATAAATTAATCTAGTATTAGCATCTCTAAAGTATCCATCATGTCCACCAGTGGCCGCATGTTCAGTTAAATCAAATGACTATGCGTGACGCAGCGCCGTGGTCCGACTCGTACAAAGTGGTACGGACGGAGTAAGCCCGCGGCGCGAATTAGATGGATGCTGCATGTGGATCTCTTGAGTACCACACTATATTAGCTGTAGGGCTGTGTGCATAGATAACATTAGAAAGCTAGGCGTACATTTTCAACCTATTTAATGCTCCCACTCCCTGTTGAAATTTCAACAGCGCGCTCTAAGTCTCGCCTGGTGTTCGTGAAAACGGGTATTGCTCTTTGTTTCCATAAAAACGAATTACGTAAGCTAAACTGAGTATTTTCCGGTGTTCTTCTTCATCTGCCAAGCTTCATCTTTGCCTGTTTTGATATTGGCAGAACTGAGAACAGTGGAAGTTACTTATGAAGAAGAAAGAGAAGAAGTTTGGACGAGAGGAAGTTTTAGGAACGTGCAAATGAACCGCCTTTGAAGATTAACAGCTATTGAATAGAACGTCGATAGTAACTGTTGGTTTGTTCTTAGTATAAAACTTGTTGACTGGTTCAATTCATTGCAGTTTTCTAAAATATGGTAGAGTCTGTACCTAAACATAAACCAATTTACTGTACCTAAAAACAAATTTTAACATTTAGGTATCTATTGCTTTCGTCAGGTAAACAAATGGAATAGTTTACACAAAAAAAATCTCAACCAACTTTGATGTCTACAGGATTTGTGTTTTTAAGGTTCCGTACAAAAAATTAAAAAAACGGAACCAATAAAGGACCACTCGTGCGTCTGTCTGTCTGTCCATCCGTCTGTCACAGCCAATTTGCTCCGAATCTACTGGACTAAAATAGGTGAAATTTAGGAGGATGGTGTAATTCTATGACCCAAAACAGATGTGCACAGTATTTTTTTAATAAGTAATGGTCATTTTCGGGGGACAAATTAGGAAATTAAAAAAAAAAGGTTTTGCAAACCTTACTGTGTCATCTTTCAAGTGAAAGGGCTCGTTATGAGGATCTCAAATATATTTTTGTTATTATTGTAAAATAAATAGTTTTGATTTTTTCATGAAAGAAGACGAAAATTTACCATTGCCCCCCCTCACATCCGAAGCTACTGAGCCTAAAACTAAAAAAAATACAAAATAGATAGTTCATTGCTTGTAGATTACACGAAAACCTATAATAATTCTATCAAATAAAAACAAAGTGGTAAATTCAATATAAGACTTTGGCATTGTACGGAACCCTCTCCACGCGAGTTCAACTCGCACTTAGAAGGTTTTAAAGAGTACACAATCATATTTTATCCATTTTATTAAGTGTAGTGTATTAGGTATCTGATTATTGTTGTACTAAGTTTATTTGGTTTCTGCTACTCTATTCAAATTCTGATCAATAATATTCACCGTAGTAGCCTGCAGGTTATGTTGTGACTACGGATCAATAGGTCACGGGTTCAAGTCTTACCTCGGTGAACCATTGTGACCCCATTCTCAACACAAGTCTGAATAACTCACAGGTTCAATTCACAAATTCCACCTTTGTATATATTTTTATCACGCGAACAAGCTACGAGGATCATAAATTTTGTATCGCTGACATTCTTCCAAAAATCAATCTCACACATTGTTTCCATGGGGTAAGCAGAAAAAAAGGCACCTGCAATGATCTTAACACGCACGCCGGCTGCGAGTAGGTAGGTACTAAGCACTTGAGCTTTCTGTCGAAGATTCTATTAGCTTGCAATGGATTACTATCTTTATGACACCCCTGAGATAACTTGGTACACAGCAATGAAGATGTTCCAATGATATCCGCGACGTCTTTAATTGGAACACATTTGTTTAAAGCAGAGATCATGTCAGATCCTCGTTTAAATTAGTTCGAGTACCGCAACACTTAGGGGAGGACCTACTTGATGTTGATCGTTGCTGTTGGTACAGTTTTCTTAATAGTGTTCTGTAATTGATGAGTTGATTACTTTTAAATGGCTGACAGTTACACATACCTAATATTTTTAATAAGGGTGGTAAGCATTATGAAGTACCTTCTAGTTAAAACTGTTCAATTAGTAAACGAACAAGATTGTTGTCGAAAATGTAACTTTACAGTTAGTTACATTAGTTACATTTTATCATCGATAAGGATAACCATTATCGAAAAACGACGACGAAGCGACGTTCTTCGCTACCTACTGAAAAGCTAATATCAATTCTAATGTCAGTCGTCGTAGAAATACGAAACACTTTGAAAGCGAAAGTTATAACTTTCGGGTTGCCTTCTGGGTTGATGACTTTTTACATACTATATTCAATGTTAGTAAGTATTGAATCTGCAAAGCTCCAAGTTTATCTACAGCAATAGCTAATAACATAAGCCCAGTGTTCACACCTGCATAATACCTGCGTATAAGCTGCACATAAGCTGGTATAGCGTTACAGAATGCGGCGGTCGAGGGAAGCCCGCGCATCGTCACCGCGTAACCGATCCCGATGTGTAAGTTACCTACTGATACGTAAGTTACCGATGCTGACGCGTTACAGTTATTGATACCGAGGTGTTATGTGTAACTTTGTTAATATTATGCGAGATGCTTAATATTAAATTCGTAGCATTGAGCGAGACCTAAGAATGCGCAATGTTTGTAACGCGATAAGGCATGGTTAATTCGGTGACTGTCGTTATTTGAGAAGAAGGCACCACGCCACGAAACTCATGCATCATTCTTCTGCCCTAGTCCCAATTTATGAAGAGCGCAACATGTTTTTTTCTTCCATAAGTAAATCTATTAGATATTATCTCTGTAGGACCCCCTATAACCAAGCACCTCGATACACTACTTCTACATAAAGGAGGACTGCATGCTTTAAGATACATACTTACATACATACTTCCTCACATAAAAATCCCACGATCTCCCATAATATTGGGACTTAATAAACCCATTATTGTGATGTAATCCCACAAGGCTTCATTAGTGAATACCGCGCGTACTTCAACGTGATATTTCACTTCCAGAGTTTTACGGTGGTCTTGAACCATTAAGTGCAGGCCACACCGCCGCCCGAGCGAGCCGGGCGAGTATCGTTTTACCTCTTTTCATGCTTTAGAGCTAGAGCTAAGAGCTACGCTACGCTACCTCAGCGATGCGAACGAAATATCCGACGATGCCAGCAGAGCGATGCTATTCGTTCACCTCGCCCGGTGTGCTCGCCCGCGCCCTCGCTCGCCCGTCCGTAGTTTTCGGTATGAACCCACATAGTTCAGCTAGCCAAAGCTTCGCTTAGTTTTAGTTTACTTCACCTCGCTTCGCCCGCCAGCTCGCTCGCTCGCAAACTGGCGGTGTGGCCTGCGCTTTAAGTGTATTATCGGCCGGTACTGAGAGGCCGGTCGGTATTAAGAAATCATCGCGGATTATGATCTAAAGCGAGCAATATTTTATGGTCCGTTTATAGCTCTTTATACGAGTTCGAAATTGGATGTCTGGGAAGAATGGAATTTAATACCCTGTATACTTTTGTGTTTGTTTAAAGAATATTAAAATAAGATGTTGTTATTTATGACGATCTTTATAAGTGGTTTGGAGTTTAATGGTAAAATGGACTGAATATTTAGTAGGTAATTTATGCTTCTACGAAGGACCGTCTTATGCCTGTCAAGTTATGTACCTCTACCTACATGAAGTGTAAAAGTCTCAATATAATTATAATGGGTGGGCAATCCATCAGTTCCGCCACAAACACTTTCAAACTTTTCAGTTTTATGAAGAAAACTTTTTCGGTGCCTGATTTTCTTAAAGTTTTAGAATTATGACCAGCAGATAATTTACAACTGGCTTCATCACCTCACGGTCACACAACACTCAATACTTCAACTTCTAGTGCTGGAAACGAAGACCTACATCTGCCTCTTAACCACATCGGAGCATTTTCTCAACAATTTGAATATAAACTACGGCATTACCACCTTCTGTGGGTACTGTTCTGTTAGTAATCTTCCGGAACAATGGAGACTGTAATGGCGGGTGTCATCCATCGATTACGGAGAAAGCTATCATTTGCAGCTAACCGCTCAGTGTGCCAGTGTCCTACGTGAGCGATGAAAGCTAAGCTATACTATGACACGCAAAGGGTTCACAGGAATTTGGTGTGAGACAATTGGTCTTTATTACCGCCAGACTGGTGAGCCCTGCTGGCTTGCTGGGTGGCTGGCTGGCACTACAAATACAATTTGCAGTCAGTAATCGTTCGTCTACCTGGTGCCGTATATCGCTTTCCGTAAATTCTCCAAGTGGCAACAAGGTAATTACGCTTTTCTATACGCCTAAGGAACTGAAATATTGTATAGAGTATGTCCGTAAGACAGCTCTAGGAAGTCCTATACCCAGAGTATAATACAAAGCGTTAATTTGGTATTCATTCCTTTTTTCTACTCCACTGGACATAGGACTCCCTAGAGCTGTCTTACAATTTTGTTGTACAACAAATTATGTAATCCGATCTATATCTCCCCTGCATACGCTTTATATAATACTAACAAAAACCTACAGAAACAACTTCTGGCCCATCCCGCAGGTACTTATCATGCTATCGCGTTGCATTGCGCCGCTCTACTTCGCGTGTTACCCCTCGGAGGACGTTGAGACGTTGTTCAGAATGCGACGATTCTGTGCCAATAGATAGTTGAAATGAGGTAAATGGAAGCGGCTCTGTTAAGTCAGTAATTATAAGAACATAGACGTAGACGTTTATGTACAAAACAGGTGGCCATCGGAAAACTTGCTTTGCTCCGAGCAAAGAGAGCAATGAGAGCTTTCTTATAGCTCAAGCTAGTTATGAAGGGTTTTATGCGACAGTAAAACTTTACGTTAGTATCGTACACGGCACGGAACATGCATGCCTTCGGCAATTTGGAGTGGCCTAAGCTCATATAAGCAGCGCTATAAAGCACATCTACTATCATATATTCATATCAAATCGGCATTCGTCATTTTGTTGACGCATTTAATAGCGACGAGTCTATAAAACATATACGAGATGTAATAATTAAGATGAAATTAATCAATTCCCTTCTACTATATTTCCAACATCGTGATTGGTCGAGCTGATGGATGAGGAAGGGCGGAAGGTTACGGCGTGCGTCGCGAATTTATTACCGGCATGACATCGGTACCGCTCGGTACCGCTCGTGCTAATACGAGTACCGATAGATTAGCTGGAACTTGTGACACGCGGTGTTAACGGTGACATTCTGCAATGCATGCGGAAAAGTTTTTGGAGGGCGGAACAAGTTAAAGTAGAGAGGACTCCTCCTTTATTGCCTTAACATTTTACACAAACAATGTCAGGTTACAAGATGTGCACTGCTTGGTTGGTGGTTGTCTGTTGATACTGGAAACTGAGGCGCTTATAGTTAAAACCCGTTAGGTTACTTAAGTGGGTGCCTCTGCCTATACAATATGTTGGATTCTGTTCATCATTATCTTAAACTAGCGGCCTGTCCCGGCTTCGCACGGATAGACAATTATTTTCATCTATTCATATATCATATATCATATAGTCTATGTTACTCACAAATAACGGGGCTTTCTATTGGTAAAATTATTTTCAAAATAGGTTCAGTAGATCCAGAGATAACCAAAAAGGTTTCAATTTTAGTCGTTGTGCTTGTGACGAACAGCCCTGAGGATAGAGAAACTCGTTCCCTAAGTCCCACCCACTTAAAATAATGACTCCCTTTATCGCTTCCTTTAACATTTAAATTTTGACTGCACAATAAAATCAGAGCCGTCGGCGTCGGAACAATGCCATTCTTTTGACTGATTCCGTCATAAAAATCAGCAGTCGTGGACTCGTGGTGTTTTGCGTTCTCATACAAAAGGGCTGGCTGCCTCCCCGCGGTGAGCGAAGCGAATTTATCGTGGATTTATATTTGTTGTCGGTACCGTGCGGTACCGCCCGCGAATACTTTGAATTAGGGCTGTGTTTTATAACTGAGGTATTATGTAGGACGGTTAATGTAATTAGGCGTGCTCGAAGTCAAGAGCAGGCCCATTTTCGGTTTTCGTTTTTACTTTGTTTTGCGTAACTGGGAACTGAACATTTGGGATTTTGTTGGATTTTTTCTGTTGCTTTAGTGTCTAATCTGGTAATAATAAAAAGCTGGTTACAATGGTACAAGAATCTTTAGGCGCCGGTTGCAAAAAAATTGTGAAAATCACGTTGAAACAACAGAATGATTGCGTCAGTTTCGATTAGCAAAGAACCATGCTACACTACACGACATTTATATACAGCTCTCATAATTCGTTGTTCTGTGCTAGTATCACTGTTAGGTCATAGGTCACATAACTTACAAAGTGTAGGCAAATGCCAAGCGCCCAGTAACTGAAAGGTTATGGCGGGGTCACTGTGGGTGTCGATTAGGCATCAAGTTAATTAAGATACACAAATAAAGCCAATTGTTTTAATTATGGCGACGTTTTACCCCTATATATATTATACTAGCATTGAAAATACACCAAAAATAGTAAAATTCACACAACATACATGGTCCTACATTTCTCATATTAGCAACTCAGTGCATGGTTTACTGCTGCTGCTAGTAATAGGCTCGTCCCTTATCACATGGGTCTTAAAACTAACATCTGTCTAACTCTTAGGGGACAGGCGTGATGTTATTCATGGGCCGTGATTAAAAACATTAAATTACGATTAAATCTTGTTCCAAAAGCAGGTGTTTACCGAATAAAATAAAACGAAGAGAACCAAAATAATCGATGGTTGTCGCGTGACCGATGTTTCGACCGCGATAGCCTTGTCGGATACCACAGAGCACAGAGGTTCAGCTAAAAATAAACAAATTAACCGATAATCGTACATTTTTGACAGTTGTGGTCCTTGGGGGAATGATTACTGGGTTAGTGGTAAAATTATGTCTTTTGTATTGGTTTGTGGAACGAACAAATCAATGTTACTTGAACTTTGTGGTGTGACATAGTTTTTTAGTGTTCGTCAATTGAAGTCCTTCCCACTTTTCTTAATTCTGCCATCAAGATCCATTAGATGTGTTTTAATTTTATTTAAAGGGTTTTATAATGAAAATGGCCAGTACATTAAAAAATAAACAAAAACAAAAATATTAGACCTGAATGTGAATGCGAATTCGGAAAACGTTAAAAATATAGGTCAAATCATTTTTAAGCGACAACTTAGCGACAAAAAATGCCAAAATTAGGTAAATTGAGGTGTACTTTAAACATATTGAAACTGAGCAATCGCACGTTCTTTTAATATCGTAATTATCATTTTGGTCTAAATGAAAGGCTCAGGCTCCATACTTACTGATACACAAGTGAAGCCGCCATTCTATATAATATCTTCTACAAATAAAATTTCGGATTCACACTCAAAATAGATTACCCTTAAAGATTAGGTGGGTAGGTTTATGGTCCACCAACTGAAAATAAAAGATGATCACTAGGTACTCCTTAAAGGGAAACTCCCCAAAGGGGAACACCAGTGTGTTGAAAACGTGTCCTATAAATAGTAGCCCATAAAGGGTTAGTAGAAAATAAAAGTGTATATGCGACCAGTCCCCAGTACCCAGTTCCCAGTGCCTAGTGCCGACAGTCGCGCAATCGTTACGTTTGTAATTGGCGTAATAGTCGCAAGTGCGCACCGCCCTTAAATTACTGCCAGTGCGCCAGGATTCCTGTCCACAATTATTTATTTATAAATAAGCACCAGTAGATGTGTGTATATATGTTTAAATTACTTACTAATAAAGCTTTTCACTGTGGAGTCATATTTTGAGCCTCATATCATATCATCAGCCTATTAATGTTCCCACTGCTGGGACACAGGCCTCCTCTCTATGAGCGGAAAAAGGGAATGTGAGATTATAACAAGGCTTCGTTAGAAAAAAGTTTAGTCTAAAAAAAAGACTCAAAAGAGAAACGTCCATTATTAGGGCGAAATTATAATATCCTGCCTAGTCTAGTGGCCTCAAGAGCACCCTTCTGGGGGTCTGCTCCTAGGTACACTATTGCCTAACCCTACGGGGAGTACTGGCGACGAAGGCCCCGTGTCCTCTGGGTAAGTCTTCTTAATGCATCACATCAAATGCGGGTGTATTGAACTTAATTTATCATCACACATTTTCTATCTTACAAAAAAACAGTCCCCTCCTAAGGCCTACTTCGATAAATTACTTAAACTCCTTACGTAACAAGCGACAGTGTATCCACCGACCAATAAATCTATTCCAACATAAATCGGTTCTAAGTCGATCGGTATCGGGAAATAAATACCTTTTTACGGTAAACCGGCTTACCGGGCGTGGCTTGCCTTAGACGGAGCTCAGCCGGGGCTCGAACCCACGGACCACGGTTAGAACGGTAAGGCTTGTTGTGCTTATTCGGCCTCGTACAGGACCAATTTCGATTCTTTTTTTTTTTGAAAATTTTATAATTTTATTTTGTGTGTGTTTGTGAGGAGCTCGTTGGTAAATAATAACAGCCACTCGGGTCAATCGTTAGGTTAAGCCGAGCTTGCCTAGGTTGGTCTGTAGATGGGTGACCACCCTTACATACTGAGTTTCCTCCGTGCCTCGGAAAGCATGTTAAGCCGTTGGTCCCGGCTGTCATTTGTAGATCTTTGACAGTCGTTACAGGTAGTCACAGTCAGTGACCATTGAAAGTCTGACAACCAGACTTACCAATGGGTATCGCATTACCCAGTATTAACTGGGTTGTGGAGGTCAGATAGGCAGTCGCTCCATGTAAAATACTGGTATTCAGCTGCATCCGGTTAGAATGGAAGCCGACCCCAACATAGTTGGGAAAAGGCTAGGCAGATGATGATTTTGTGTGTTTTGTCCTGTGAAGTGCGTGTCGAGGGGTTTGAAAAAGTGACGTGTTATTAAAGATCCTGTGATGTGTGAATTTGAGGGATTTTAAATAGGCGAAGTTGGGTTGAAGGTTGATAAGTAGGTACTTCAAAGATGCGTTAAAGTAATATATACATCTTATTGTCAGGTTGAAAGTCTTGGTGAAGTTGGTGCTGCTCTGATGATAAAAAAAAACTAATTGAAATGTCTTTTGGTTACATTTGTGAAGGCTTGAAATCAGTAGGTAGGGAAGCTAAGTAACTTCAAAATATGTCGAAAAGTTTACATGCCCACTTTATACTGTACCGATCACTACCTAGTTATTTTCGTAATAGAAGCCACAAAGAACATGTTAGACTTAATTCGACAATTTATCAGACTCAGTAAAATTTGAATCATATAGAGAAATAGAATGAGTGTTCTAATACCCACTTTAATTGAATAAATCAGATTAGAAAGTCTTAAGAACGTAAGGCTTCTTCCTTACGTTCACTCAAAAATCCTTTTTCAGTCCAAACCTTATCGATTCTAATTAAAAGCCGCGAAGACACTTGATCCGGGAAGCCGTGCAAACATCGAATATATGTTCAGACGTACACTTGTGCATGAACCTGCAATACACGCGAGTGTGGTAAGTGGATAATATTACATATGGCTAATAACGTGTGGAAATGGATACGAACATACATTCATTAAGCTGGTGATTTAAAATGGAGGACGAAAGTTATGTGATTAAGAAGTGCGAAATTTTTTGTTGCCAGTTGAAGTCTGAAATCTTTGTCACTTGTCAAAGCTAGAAAAGCTCGTGCTGATACTACCTCAGAGGTAAGACAATTGCTCAAATTCGGTAGCGATAGTAGACAGAGAGTAGAGTAGAGTAGTTGATAGGCTCTCTAAGTCATTAGCATGTCCTTCTTAGGTTGTTAATGGAAATAGTATATTTCGACTACGTTTGGCGCTTTTACAATAGTGTAGATAACAGGACACGCTGCAGAAATGTTAAGGGTCCATCGTTTGTGGAATAAATTTAAGATTTGCACTTCAGGGAGTAGTCTATTAATCTCCACCTGCGCAGGATATCCCTGCTTCGGCCAACCTCAAGGGCCTTAGCAAGCAGCAATAGGCATGACGACAGTATCAAAAAATTGCGAATCTATTTAGTCCGTCAGTTGGAGTATTGGAAATTAATGGACACGTATTTTTTGGTTTTTGTGAATCAATGAAAATTGACAAAGATAAAACGCATCAAAACTCGGGAGTGGGGGCTCGTGACGTCAGAACTAGCTAAAAATTATACCTAGGCGTGACGTATTGAGAATTTTAAAAGCGTCATATCTTCGTCAATTTTGGTTTACGTAACAAAAGAAAAAACACGGGTCAAATATTTTTTGATAATCTAACTGACGGACTAATTAGTTTTTTTTTGTCGTCTCGCCTATTGCTTTTATAGTGTATGTCTACAAGGACTATTAACAAGATTGGCACAGCTTTTCGGTAGCATGCAATGTTGATCCAATATATTCTGAATACTTTCATCATCCTTTTTGCTTATGGTGTGTCCTTTGGATCACTAGCATTGAGGAGCCAGTGTCGTCCATGGCTTTAGGGAATAGAATAGATCTTTTTTTGCTATGAAGCACGAGCATACAGCCTTTTAATCGATAACATGTAACAACATTCTTATTCGCCTTACAAATCAATCATAACACTTGTAGAACCAGCTAATCATAACCGTAAACCGTAAAGCAATAAATCGCCAATCATTCTAAGACTTGTATTACTATAACGGCAGTTTATTAAACTGCAGTTGACTACGGTTAACATAAATGAATCGAGGCAATAACCCACAGCAATAAACTCATGATTAGACATCCAGACAAGTTAATAGAAAAGGACGGATATGACATACTCGTTTGAAATTGTTGACAACGGATTAGCAATGGTCCATGTCATAACATGGACATTGCCCACTGTCCCGTCCTTATTCAATTTCATAGAGAATACAACAATTTATTGAAGAACATAAACATAAACATAAACATAAACACTGATTGCTGTAACAAGAAAATTATTAAGTACCTATAATAGTTTTCAATAAATGTGGCCAAGATTAGATTTATAGCTTACAATTGACACATAAGCATTTAATAATCTTCAAATCTTTGTCGACAGAAAGCATAGCGAGAGCCACGTATGAATGTATTACTGTACATATTTCAAAAGTAGCTTACCAACTAAAGCCTTATTTTATCTTAGGTTCCCTATGATGAACCACTTATTTCGAAACCGTATGAGAAAAAAAAGCGACAACCCGTACGCAGCGAGTGTAGACCAAGAATGGTCGAAGGAGCCGCCCACTAATAAATAACTAGACAAAAAACTCTCGACTTACTAATGCAGGTAAACCACTCGTCTAGGCTAGTAACCTAATCTAGACTATTGCTGCTATTAAGGTATCCGTTACTTAGAGTAATATCTGTAATAAATTATTCGTTGACAATTGTCTCCTTTATCTTTGAACAGATACGTTTAGATAACTAAAATATAGTATAGTATAGTATAGTATAGTCGTGACCCGAGATAAAATGAAGGATAGAACGTCAAAATTGTAGAGCACCAAGAACTTAGATTCTCGCGTGGACAAACTTGTGGAGCAAAGTTAAGTTGGTTTACCTTAACTCGCATGGCTGAGATTAGTTTTCATAGTTTTGCGGCTAAACTAACTTAGCATACTGCAAATGGTTGCATGTAGTTTTTCAGAAATCAGTCTTGTTTATGCCTGAGACCTCAAGGGGCAACAAGTAATTTGTATTAATATTTATACATACTTTTCCAAATCTTTCCCTATGCAGGGAGAAACTCCCAGTAATGAATTGTTTCTTGTCCACCCCTAAGGCGAAGTGATTAACCTAAAAGAGAATGTCATAGATGATAGCAGCGTCAACAGCTTGCACCAATGCGATCTCGGAATCAAAGAAAGTGTGCCAGACAAACTCTTTACCTAGCACTGCGCGGTCTTAGTCTAGTCTAGATCTAACGACTTGCTGTCTTGCTACATTCCAATTAAAGCGCTTTATCTATCTACTCCTTAATTAATTGACTTCTACTCACAGTGTGGCAGGAACATAAATGTGTGCCTGATTACTTTCTTAATTCTCTTAGAGGTAGTACTGAAGACTGCATAAAAAACTGTTGGTTGATTACCAATCTATTTTTTTGTGCTCCATGTAAATCAAATTATCTCGATGGTATCTTAATACACACATCAAAAATGTCTAGGGATCAAGCATTTTTATGCGGATTTCTTGAGATTGAGATGTGGCTTTGTAATAAATTTATGATTTTATAAATTTATATGGATCCTTTTTGGTGCATTTCATAATTTGAATCAGGAACTCTCAATCAAATTCGAGTAAAAGATGAAAATAAGCTGTCAATATTTTCCCTATAAAAACATACAACGCATTGAAGACATTATTAGTGCTACTGTTTCCCTACTACTGATTAAAACCAACGTTATTATGGAGCGGCGACGTCATTTAAGCAGGGAAGAAATGCTCAGAGCCGTGGGAATGATAGAAGCTGGTTCCCGGCAACGTACTGTAGCTTTAGCTCTGAATACAAGTCAGAGTGTTATCAGTCGACTTTGGACACGTTACCGAAGCACTGGTACCGTGGCTGAGCGCCATGGAGGACGGTATCGCTGCACCACACGGAGACAAGACCGATACATTCAAATCTTAACTCGAAGAGCTCCAACAATAACCGCCATGATGTTAGCCGTGAGGCTTCATCACTCTTCAGGGAACTTAATTAGCGACCAAACAGTCAGAAACCGCTTGCATGAAGTGAACCTTCATTCCCGAAGACCGCTACGGGTACCACCTATAGCAATGCACAATTGTAGGATTCGATATCAATGGGCTCTTGAACACAGAAATTGGGCAGAAGAACAATGGCGTTTCGTGTGCTTTTCTGATGAGTCTCGTTTTGGTATGAGACCGGATACAAGACGTATACGACACTGGAGAACCCCTGGACGCCAACAGCGATTAAAATCCTGCCAGGAAGTCCATCCTTATAGTGGTGGAACCATCATGGTATGGGCGGGTATTTGGATCGGCGGAAGAACTGAGTTGATTTGGATCAGAGGCAACCTCAACGCTCAAATTTATGCTGAGACGATTGTATCAGACGTCATCGTTCCTCTACAAGTGCAAATCGGTCCCTTATTTCAGTTAATGCATGATAATGCACGACCGCACACCGCAAGAGTTGTAAGACAGACTCTCGCCGCAGCTAACATCAATGTCCTGCCCTGGCCTGCTCAGTCGCCAGACTTGAACCCGATTGAGCATGCATGGGATATGCTACAGAGAAGAGCTCTGCCGAATATGGAGGGTATCCAGTCGCAAGAAGACCTTTTTTTGTTGTTGCAACGAACATGGGCGGCCATTCCACAGCGTGATTTGGATGAACTCATTTTGAGTATGCCAAACCGATGTTCTTGTGTTGTTAGTGTTCGCGGTAGAAACACGGATTATTAATTGTTTAAGTTACCCAATAAAATTTTAAAGAAAACTGTTATTTCAGTCTTTTTTTCGAACTTTAATGTTAGTGGTTCAAATGTCAAAAATCCCTTTATTAGGAAAATGGCAAATTTCTTTATTAATGCAAAGGTGACTTGGTTTATCGTTACTGTGACAAACGAAAACACTTTATTTGATGAATCCTTAAAGAAAATTTTAATTAATATCAATCAGGAGAAAAGTTATTGCAAAAATATATGTTGATCCCTAGATACTTTTGATGTGTGTATGTTTGGAATAGGTATGTGGAGGACTGGGCAGATGTGAGGTGGAATATAGATTTGTTATAGAGAAAAAAAAAATGAACGTCATGGTTTCAACATCAAAGTAGAATATATAAATCATGTTTATATTTATCGGGTTTCGAGAATAGTCGTCATATCGCAGTAGACCATTAGCAAAAATAACGTACGGGCACAATTTTGATGTAGGTACAACAAAGAATATTCTATGTACCTATGTTGGTATTTAATTTAGAAATAAACGTCGCAGAAAGTGTAATAAACAACAACAAGGCAACAACATTCATTCATTGTCAGGCAACTTTGGCCTATAAATTTATTTACGTACCTTACAGAATTACATAAATATGATATTTTACTAATGTTAGAGCACCCAAGAACTTACAAATAATTCACCTAAAACACATACACAGAATCTAAGTGAAATTCCCCACGAACCTACTATAGTCTGGTCTGAATGGCCCGCTCGAGACGTGCGCAGACGCAGCCGCGAGACGGCGGGCGCGGGTCGACGACCGCGTGCAATTCGTCAACGAGTGTCACTGCACCCCGCCTTCGCGAAAATACGCAGCGGTTATTCAATAACAGTCTAAAACAACTTTACTTTGCGAAAATACGCGGCTTGTTCAATAACCGTCTGGAACCACTTTAACTGTCGTAAGAATGTGTAATATGTGGCGCAATCAAATTACAGGTAAACTTAGTTACTTACAAATTACATGCCCGACTGTCGACCCACTGTTAAAGTAAAGGGTTTCTTTGCCATGGGGAAAATCTCACAATGATTTTCAGTTTACGCGGTCTGTCTAGTCGAGAGTCTACCCTAACTTTTTCATAGTAACTCATAAACTCACGCCTTTTTTCCATATAGGTATAGGCAGAAACTACAGAACACCACCTGCTACGATGCTTAGGTACATACTCCTTTTGCCTCGTCCACGTTCATACATCTGGTCATACAAGTACGCCGCACACTCTTTCATAGTAATATGTGAGAAAAGTGGTCCATATTTTCGAGAGTGGAAATTAAAAGATTTGGAAGAGCCTATAGTTTATCAATTGGCACTTCTAGGACTGCCATGTGTCATTTGCAGTTCAAACTGGTGAAGATCGAAGCAATACCTTATATCACCTGACTGAATCGATTCTGCTCATAATACCAAGCCACTAGACTGTTTTATTTTATTTTATTTTATTTTATTTATTATGGGACAATAAACAGCTACAATATATAATGTTTACAAATAACAATAATTTACATAAAATTATGAAGTATTAACAATATTGCAGCCCACTACATTATCCGCATATTAACAAAATTAAGATAAGGTAAAAAAGTGCCACTAGATTTAGCATTACTCAGATATTAACATTTTAAGAATTAAAAAAGAACATAGATTATTAAAATAAACACAATACAATTAATATGTTATCTAAAAAAATAAATAATAATTGTTGAGAAAAAAAAAAAGAATATTTTGGGATTAGGTATTCGTTATTATCACAAATGAGAATTATTTTATTGAAATTGTGTAAATTACGGAAATTGACAATACAATGCAATACAATACAATAAATTCATACTTCATTAATGCAAATAATTAAAACGGTTGAAATAAACTAAATTAATAATAATAAAGGTTTCACACTATTTCTTATTATGATTGGATAAGATTTTAAAAACATTGGACTTAAATTTCGATTTGGAACATACAAAAATATCAACATCAATGAAGTTGCTATTATAAGATTCAACCATACGACGAATAGGGCAACGCAATCCTGAATTAGTCCGACAGGTATTTACGGCGAACAATGTACCTGCACGGACACTACGCTTATTTACAGTGCGGGGGACCACATAGCATAACTTACTCGTGAGATCAATAGAATCGAAGTGATTATGAACAATACCATGTAGTACGTTGGCTTCTAGAAACTTTCGTCTAGATTCTAATGTTAACATATTATATTTATTTAGTGATTGTGAATATGACAAACACCTTTTATAACGCCTAAAGTACACGGCACGAAGAAATTTACGCTGGACTTTCTCGATCATATCTATATATTTCTTATAAAACGGGTTCCAGATTGGGACGGCATATTCGAGCTGCGAGCGTACAAGCGTCTTGTATAAGTAAAGATAGGTAGAGGGCCGTTTGAACTCTGTAGATGATCTCAGGACAAAACCATACATCTTAAATGAATTGTTAACAATTCTTTCTACGTGTTGATTAAGTGATAGCTTATTGTCCAGTAGAACACCAAGATCTCTTACAATAAAGGTGTTACATAGAAAGGCATTATTTAGCCTGTACTTAAATTTTGTGATAGATTTGTTTTTTGTGAAATTTATATAATGACATTTGGGGACGCTTAAGTGTAATTTGTTGTCAAAGCAGTATGCTGAGAGTCTATCTAAGTCTTCTTGAAACGTTAGACAGTCTTCTATTGTATTAATAATTTTATAAGCTTTCAAATCATCGGCATACATAAGAAATTTAGTACTTAAAAAGCATTTCCAAATGTCATTTATATATATATTAAATAGGAGAGGTCCAAGGATTGAGCCCTGTGGAACACCAGAGGTTATAGACACTGTATCGGACTGATGGCCACTCACAACAACCTTTTGTGTTCTATTTTGAATGTAGGATGAAAACCATCGGAGCAAGTTTCCCCGTATGCCATTAAATGCAATTTTGTTAAGTAAAATTTCATGATCAACCTTGTCAAAGGCCTTTTTGAAATCTGTGTAAACAGCGTCCACTTGCAAACGTCTATCCAGGTTTTCAAAAAGATAATTGGTGAATATTAATAAATTTGAAACAGTAGATCGGTGTTTAACAAAACCATGTTGTTCAGGAATTAATACGTTGTGCAGGATTGGGTAGATTTCGTTATGTACGAGCCTTTCAAACAGCTTTGACAAAGTCGACAGAATTGATATGGGTCGATATTGCTCAATATCATGTTTCGAGCCTCCCTTGTGTACGGGCGTTATATTGGCCCGTTTCCAAATTTCAGGAAACACCCCTTCACACAGGCATTTATTGTAAATGATATGAAGTGGTCTGTAAATACTATTAGCAGTAGCCTTAAAGAATAGAGCTGGGTATCCATCAGGGCCAGCCCCTTTGGTAGGGTCTAGGTTTTTTAACTCCTGAAGTAATTTAGATTCCTCGATACAAATGTTGTCGATTAAGATGTTAGCGTCACAGTGAGTGACGTTTTAGAGTGCAATGGGGCATAATCATAATGCTTGTGAAGAACATTATCATCTGACTTTCCCAAGTATGTTCGGGTCGGCTTCCAGTCTAACCGGATGCTGAATATCAGAATTTTACATGGAGCGACTGCTTATCTAACCTCCACAACAAATTAATACGATACCCTTTGGAAAGACAGGTTGTCACACTTTCGGGCTACTGACTACCGTAACGACTGTCAAAGATCTGCGATCTCTATGGAGAAGAACGGGCAAGAAACTCCATGGACACTCTTTTAAATCAGAATATTTTTACAAAACCTTGGTTACATCATTCATGATGACATGAGATTATGTGAGAACAATGTAGCAAGATGTGCACGTTAAAAGTGTCCATAGTAAAAACAAAAAAAAACAATTCAAAAATAAAATTATTAATTCAAATAAGCCGTGGCAACCAAGAGCTGACCAGTCCCAACTGACAGCGCTCGTTCACGAACATGACGCATGTATCAGCACCATTCAACTCAACCATTTTGAAGGGCACTAAATGATCCGACACACGCGCCACCATCAGCGAGACATTAGAGTGAGCATGACATACTCTTAACCGCCAGGGCACATTCAAGTCTAGAAAAAACGTAGGTTTCAAGTGACTGATAGCATTCTAGTACATAACACACACAATATGCGTTATACTAAAGATATTAAATTTATACAATGCAAAGATAGTTGTAAAATCTTCAGCAGCTCCAACAATACAATTAGTGCTATCCATTTATGCGCCCCTGTCCTTGTGGAGCAGGACCGGCATTGAGCCAAACATTTTTATCAGCGATATAATCGTCCAACTTGTAATATGCTTGCTTAAATAGTGTGCGTTTAAAGCATGTTTTAAATTTTGTTTCATTCAGTTCAAGAATGCTTTGGGGAATTTTATTACAGCATCTCAAACAGTACTCCTTGAAAGATGAGTCTACTTTAGCGAGTCTGAAGTCTGGCTGAACTAGTTCCACGGTTCCATCCACGGACCAACCTAGGCAAGAGGGGCTTAACCAGAAGATCGGCCCGAGCAGCTGTTGTTATTTAGCCACAAGCTCCTCTGTTTGTGAGAAACAGTTACATATTTATGTTCGAATTAAATGCGTTGGAGAAGAGACACTACGTGCCCAATAATAATTTTTGTCAAAGATTGAGTCTCTTTACATCATGTAATGTTCAATAAGTAAATATGTTGTGTCGTCACGTAAATAATTCAGCAATGCTTTAATGTCTTACGGAATGAAGTGACCTGTCTGACCTCGGGAACAAATGAATCATATTCATATTTATAGTTTTCATAAAACCGTAAAAAGACCATTACAGAAAATCTATTACATTTTACAGTGTATCAAGTACTTTGTTTTATTGTATTCACAGTTTTTCCGTTTTCTCTCATCTTTTACTGCAGTTTTCTTTATGACTGTCTTTTCCTTTAACATTGGTTTCTTGTCGTCTGTTTATAGTCATCGATCCAAAACAATTGTGTTATCTCAAATCAGGTACCGTACGGGGAATTCACAATTCATAAAATGGTCACCAAGACCATTCATAATATTAACTGCGTCTATGACCATTTTAAGAATTTTAACGTTATTCATATTATAATCCTATTATGTTTCTGCTAAAGCACCCATTTTAGCCCTCCAGATCTCTCCAAAGGTTCTCCCAAAACAACAATAATAATAATTGTGCCAACAACGCAGTATCTCCAAATGTGACGACGAAAAATATCTTCCGATCGTTTCTGAGAAGCCCATATTGAGTGGACGCCGCATACCGTCGTGGATACCTATTTAAAACTTAATTAAGTAATAATGTACCACAATTAGTGCCGCGGTACACGGGACGAAGACCGACTTCTCTTTTTTCGAGTGGTAAAAACTTGGTATTGCACTCAATCAGCACTTTGTAGATTGAAAAGATAGGAGTGGTAGGTTTAATACTGTTAAAAGGAGATTGTGGAGTTGTACTTAGATATCTTGTTCTTTGCCTCGGGCTGAGCTTCGGGCTATGGGGAATATAAAGGTGGTGCCACATAGCAGTGAACGTGAATGACCTAGCTCGGGAAAGTGAAAGGTTATTTTTATAAACTGTGCTGGGACAAAAGCTTTTAGCAATCTGCTGAATAAGATTTACAGTTGTTATTTTTACAAATCACCACAGTGTCAAAATCATGACTGTTTTTTTCCCGAAGGGTTTTACAGAAGTGTACCTGCATTTTACCAGGACATTACTTTTAAATGGCTAGTCAGTTCTTCCTCAGTAATCCACGACTGATCATCGTCATCATCATCTGCCTAGCCTTTTCCCAACTATGTTGGGGTCAGCTTCCAGTCTTACCGTATGCAGCTGAATACCAGTATTTTACATGCAGCCCTGCCTATCTAACCTTCACTACCCAGCTTAGTTAAATTAATATTTATATTCGGTTCACCGCTGTGAAGCCGCGGCTTTACAAAAGGCGAGCATCAGATAAGATCTGTAACAACGAGAGACTTCTTTTATTCCCATATCAACACTCGAACAAAATGAATATAAAAAGATGCAAACGATAATGCCTTATCTTAATGCAATGTATCTCTTTAACATCGACTTTCTGCGACGATCGACCTCGACCGGCACTTAAACTTAATTCAAGTCTACCTTTATATTTAAGCATTTTGTATGAAAAACCTGTTGTAAAGCCTCCTATTGTCTTACCTTCCTTCCTTGAAATATAACTGGCACCAAACGAGTTTGCATTGTAATGTTATTCGGTCATACCTATCATAGTTGCGTCCATTGCCGCTATGTGATGAGGTCGTGAGTGTGTAGTTGATGGGTAATGAGCAATGTATGGAGAATAGATCGATACATAGTGGCTGTAGAGTGTCGTGATGCAAGTTATAGCCGGAGGCTACGTTCTCTGGTCCATAGTACCTGAGACAGATATTGGCTGTGGTGTAAGTCATAAAATGATAGACGAACAGATTTTGTGCTACTGACACAAAATTGAATTGGAATCAAAAGTTCTTTTAAGAGTTAATCAGGAAAATTAGGTGTAAAAAGTAAAATCACCATGCGTCAGAAGACTCATTCATATTGGATGAACAACCCCTTGGCCTTGGATAGTGTTTGTCGCAGTTGTCCATAACAAATAATTTTCCATAAAAGCAAAGCCTTTGTTGGGCTTCTTTACAAACCTATTTTAATCTAAAATATGGATTTGCAAACTATACTTTGCCAAGCCATAGACGAGCCAGTATAATTTATTTCAACAACCACAAGCTCATCATCCAAACAAATCGCTTTCTTTCACACCTTGCACCACTCACGTAATAGCTTATTAAGAACGTTCCTGGGATGTTTCCCGATGGTTAGCCGCGGCCTGCGCCGGCGCAGGAATGTATTAATTCTCTATAGCGGCCGGTGTAACGTCCGACTCGTCATGTCTTGCTATGCGCTACGGCGATTGTGTTTCAAAGCTTTTTAGTGGCTTGAGAGCTTGTTTCTTCGGATTCAGGGGCCATGCAGACGATGGACGGTTTATACGATCTAATCTGGGGCGCACAAAAAGTTTTGGCAATTCTCAACTACATGTTTTTTGTGATGGTTTTTTTTGTTCGTCGTATTACTACATATATCTATTTGGATAGACAAAACCGGCATCGAAAATATAATTATTATCATATTGACAACGGTTTTACGAAACCGTTGTATATCATATTGCCAGATTAATACATTGAGGCGAGCAAGCGACTGAGTGAATTGCAGCCAGCTGACAGCATTTGAACGGAGCACAGATTTTGTTCGCGGTGTCTTCTCTATACGTAGTAGTAATAGCTCAATGGATTAATAGCAGATAATAAGGAACACGTTGTTATCGAATCGCTCAAATGGCTCCATTGGCAATCTCGCAGTAACCTACACCATAAATCTCACCACTACCGGCAGCATCGTAGTCTCTTATGTCACTGCTGATCAGGTCTACGCGACAAATCACTACACTTCACTGTTTCAGTGTAATTGGCAGCGCTTTCTATCGACACGTCGCTCGTCGCACGAATAGGGGCGCGCGGGCGCGGAGCAGGGTGCGGTGCGCTTTTCACTGGAGATGGCGCGACGACGCGCCTGCGCACCCATACACATCAAAATTTAATTAAGAGTTAGGGTCTGGAGGTTCTCAGGGTAGAACCTTGCTGGATTATAATTTTAATTTATTAACTTCATAAGTTCAGACAAGAGGATAATCTAAAGGCTTTTTGAAGGTATTTCTGCTGTGACAACTAATATTCATCCTGGCCCCGGGCTGGATTTATTGAGGATAAGTAAGTAAAAGGATGACGGGAGGGATGATTGATGTCGGTTTTTTTCGAACTGAGAATGGTGCCCCTATAATTTAGAGGACATACTACTTACCCTCATTACAGTGAGGTTAAATTACCCGGTACCCCTAGGGTGTTAAATGTAGACAAAGATATATTTATATCTTTGTCTACATTTAACACCCTAGGGGACTACGGTGACTACGGGTTCTTCAGCAACCACAGACAGCACCTCATTTCAATTTGAAAATAAACGACTATCTTTAGTTTATCTGTTTTACGATGATCTGCCATCCCTGGTCATGTTCCAGTTAGCTTGTCATAGTTGAGCACACGTGACACGTCACACGTTACTCCAACTGGTTCAGCATCGTACCTCGTTATGTCCTTATTATCACGCTGCGTTACGATGAGAGGTGGGTAGAGCTTTATATGGACAACATGCAGTAATACTATTTGTGTATGTGTCTGTTCTGTAGACACCCATTTACATTGATGGGACTTGTATACTTGTTTGTAATATTGAGGTTATATCCATCTGTTTACAAAAGCAGTTTGTAAGACTTTTTTTGCTATTCCAATAGCATCTTACTGTATTTCTGTCCTTAACTTCAACCCTACGTGCCTACACAGTAAGTTTAAGAAAAACTTACATCCCGGCAAGTGCCAAAGTAATAATTTACATCGTAAACTGCAAGTAATCAGTAGGTAGGCATCACTAAGCTTCATCTTCCAGTTGAAGGTTCCCCGAAAAAGCAAAGGTTCACTGAGACCGGCGGGCCATTGACTGGATTTGGAATGAAAATTGAAGTACTTAATTTTAACTCCCGTAGAAGGGACCTTGGTACCGTTTGCATGCTAATTCAAGAGTCTCGTTATGGTTCAATGTGGAAATAAAACTTGGGTCAGTCTAGGATGGAGGACCATCGATTGCATTCCGAGTTTCCTCCGTGCCTCTGAAAGCACGTTAAGCTGTTGATACCGGCTGTCATTTGTAGACCTTTACAGTCCACTACACCTGGTCGATGGCCCGAAAGTCTGACAACCAGTCTCACCAAGGGGCATCGTATTACCCAGTACTAACTGGGTTGTGGAGGTCAGATAGGCAGTCGCTCCATGTAAAATACTTGTATTCAGCTGCATCCGGTAAGACTGAAGGCCGACCCAAATTTTGGGAAAAGGCTCGGCAGATGATGACAGTATTAGCGCTCTACTTGGCAACCGTGCGTTCATGTTCAAATCATAGAGATTTTTTTAGTAACGTAGTTGCGAAATACAGGTAGATTTGATTGGTTATAGATAAAGTTGGAAAAAAATCAGAATAATTTTCAATAATGCCCTGGACGAATAAGTACCCTAAGTATATCATTATAAACAATAGTTCTCGCATACCTCGGTAATAAGTGTTAATACCATTACAGAGTTAATAGCCCGGGAACCGAACCCGTCATTTGTGCCCAATTACATAATAATACCCTCTTTGGGCAGAAGAATGGGCGCCATACTGGACAGTCATGGACACTAATACGAGAACTGTAGAACGTACCGGAAGTTAAATTTAGTTAATAATTCAATTAAATGTTTTTTTTTTTAATGAGATTTGACGCATTTTTTGTAACTTATGAGCACTTATACGTAGGTATGTGCTTAATATTTTAATTTGGTTTCATAATAAAGTTGTATTCAAAATGAAAATCATGGAAACGGTTTTATGTAAACCGAATCTCTCTGAACTCACTTTCATTTTGCAACACTTCCGATTAGTCTAATGAAATTAATAACAAAAAAGTGTTACTCGATGCTCGATGCATATGTGTACGTAGCATTTTCTGTAGAAAATTGAATAACCTAGCTGTTGAACCAAGTTTTGCCTCAATAAGTAATTTCTTTTGATTTGACCGTCAGAGGGCAAGAGCTACAGCTTTTCTGATTGTCGCCAATAATTTGTATACTTTTCTCGTTTCAACACTTCCACTCCTCATTGGCTCTCATGTCGGGTACGTGTATAAATAAATACATTTACTTGTAAATTCGTCCGTTACAGCGAGCAGCATCGTAAATACAGTTCACAGGCAAAGAGGCGCAACCGCCATTAATAAAATTATGCTATATCACTGCTTTCTTAATCGGTTAGCGATTACCATATTAATTGATAGCTTGTACTCGACGGTGGCGCCATCTGGGCACAAGTTATACTTTAATATTTGTAAAGGTTCAAGTTAGTGGAATATATTTATAAGAAACTGCCCACTGGTGGACAGTCGGGGTTGTCTTAATGGGAAGTTCAGTAGTTACTGAAGCAAATGGAGCAGGCAGTTATATCAACCGGTTTTTCGATGCGTTACTGAATTGAGAAACAATGTCTATGTAAGATTAGCTTATTGTCGACAAACTGTTAGCAGTTTGCCAATTACTGATCACTGAATATTTGGGAAAAACAAACAAACACACAAAAAAACAAACAAACAAACTTACTCATTTACCTTACATCGAAATCCCTATTCCAGTGCTGTCACAGATAGGCTTAGCCGAAAAAAAATACGTTTTCACATGCTCTTGATATACTGGCATTAAGTTAAACGTTTCAGTCAGATTGCAACATTTGAAAAAACATATTTTATTGTTTTACAAAGCTCAAATTCCTGGCAACGGTAAAATTTGGCTACCAAATTTTTTTGTCAATCTGTTACTCGTTTGACATATTAATATGTTGTTACTGTCCGAAACCTATATTCTGACAAGTTTATAGGACAATTTGCCATGGGTTTTAAATAAATCAAAGAACCGTTTATCCCCGTTGGTATTTATTACCGTATTTTAGATCTTACAATTAACCTTCAGCTCTACATTCAACAAGGAAACATCTCGACAAGCGTGCCATTAGACGTAATTTGTGGAAATGTACAGAAATTCGCGTGCCGACCACGTTCTCTGTTTACCCTCGGGGGAGAGATACGCGAGCGCAGTGTAATTGTCGCTCCGAGCTCGAGCTCGCATGCGCCGGCGACTTAGTTTCACTTGAGATATTATGTAGCGCAAGAAAAATGCTACGCTTTTTATTGAAGCTGTGAAGATGTGTCTAGGGTTTAGATGTGGCTTAGATCAGATACAACTCAGATAACAAATCGAAGGTATATAACCTATGATTATTAAATCAGTTGTGAATAGTTGGTAACGATTGCGAAAGATAGCGTAATTATGTTTGTCAAAATTAGATTCTTAATTGATGGTAAGTTCCGTTTTACTTCAACTTGTGTTTTTAATATACAACAACTCATATTAGTGATGAAAAATTGTAATATTGCCAATTCACACTGGAAGAAGAAAGCAATGAAAGCCAGGCGTTTAAAGCCAATCTTCTTTCATCGTCAACGGCTTTAATATTACGGTCACCTGATCACCAATCTTTGAGAAAACCAATAATTTTTCTACGAAAACTGGCCTTAGGAGGTGGTCTATTTAACACATCAGATTGCCCCAAACATTTGAAACCAGACTGCTGTACCAAGACTAACAATAACGTGCGAACACTTCACACAATACCGCTTCACTGATTAAATTGCAAACAAAGCACAGGCAGAACAGTTGCATGTCGTTGTGAACGAGCACAGACGATACATGAATGTAACATTATGGACCATTCACGTCAGAGTTAATTCGTAGGGTGTCGACGGACAGAGTAAGGAGAATTTGTGTGATAATGTTGATTGCAAGTGATAATTTACGGGACTTCATTACCTGATAGAAATATGGGATCTTTCTGTATAAGTATTGTTCGGAGAACTCGCTGCTGCCCAGTAGTGGGCTGCGGCTGGCGGGGTATGGGCAGCGCCCTTTGTCTCGCAGAATCTAATTGTGCCCGTAAACATACGGGCACCATCGGTGGAGCGGCCATGTAGGCCTCGGCCAATGGCGAGCGCGCTTGCGCCGCTCGCCTGTGAGTTAGTGTCATTTTGTGTCGGTAGGGGCGCCACGGTGTTAACCGTATCTTCACGCCGCCTCGGCGGTCTGTCACCGCCAGGTGGAACTCCCGGTGCCCCGGGTGAAGCCCGGCGGATGATGACCAGCCAGAGGCGGCTGGGGCTGCCCCTACCGGGCAGGGGGCCCCCGCCCACAGCGTTATCGAAGCTAGCCGATGCGCTCCGGGCTAAGGGGCCATGAATGTATGTGTGAGCGGTATTGTGTTGTGTAACACCGCTCATGTATGCGAGTAGATGGCGTGCCCGCGCCGCTATCCATCGCGTGAGTCATAATGTTGTGGAGTCGTGTGGGTATGAGGTGGGGGGTGCGCGCCGCGCCTATGTTAACTTAGAACGCGACGTTGCACCGGTGTGTGTGTACTGTTAGTGTTGTGGAGTCTTTTTGTACGAGTATGTCGCGTGTAGGTGAAGCGACATACTCGGAGGTCAAGTCCGGTGGGTGACGTCACACGTCCGTCACTAGGTCGCGTGGTAGGCGCCTGGGTAGGCGCGGGGGGCGCCCCGCGTCAGGCGGGCGCGTGTGCCATGGCGCAATCTCCTTAATGTGCGGCCAGGCAGAGACGTCGGCGCGCGCAAACATGTTGGACGCGAGGCGCCGGCTGAAGTCCTCCAGGCTCTCGATCTTGAGGTCCCGCTGAATTACTGTGTTCCTCACGTAGCGAGGGGCGGCGACAATCTTGCGGAGCGTGATGTTCTGCTGTGTTTCAAGGGCCTTCTTGCTTTTCTCGCTCGTGAGGGCGAGCCAAGCTGGGGTAGCGTACGTGAGCAGGGGGCGGATGTACGTTTTGTACACGCCCAGCTTGGCACGCAGCGGGAGGCGGGACGAGAGCACTGGGTGAAGCAGGTAGCGGGCACTCCTGCTTTTTGCGATGATCGTACGGACGTGTGGCGCCATGGAGAGCCGACTGTCGATGGTGACTCCCAGGTACTTGGCCTCGCCGAGCCACCTGACGTCGGCTCCCTGCAGTTTCAGGGGTGGTGGCTTTTTGCAGCCGCCGACAGTCAGTGCCTGTGTTTTTCCCACATTCACCGACAACCTCCATTTTGACAGCCATTCTGGCAGCAGGTCGAGCACGCGCTGCATCTTGACGGCCGCGTGATGCACGTTGAGTGAGGTGGCGAGGTACGCGGCGTCGTCCGCGTACAGCGCGAGCGTGGTGTCTGTAGTGGTGGGGATGTCGTCGGTGAAGCAGGAGTAGCACCACGGGGAGACACAGCTGCCCTGCGGCACTCCAGCTGCGATGTGACGGGCGCTCGATATCGCGCCGTCTACCACCACCCTGAAGGTCCTGTCCGAGAGGAAGGAGGAGACCACCTGTATCAAGCGACGAGGCGCGTCTGTCTTCGACAGTTTGTAGAGCAGACCGGCATGCCATACTCGGTCAAATGCTTTTTCCATGTCGAGGAATACTGCAACTGCTCGCTCCTTCTTGTTCAGCGCCGCCGTGAGCAGGTGCAGTACCCTCGACAGCTGGAGCGTCGTTGAGTGCTCCGAGCGAAACCCAAACTGCTCGGGGCGTGGGCCCACATGTTTTTGAAGGTGTCGCAGCAGGAGTTGTTCAAACACCTTGGAGATGCAGGAGAGTAGTGTGATGGGCCGGTAGCTTTCCGGCTTCAGGACGTCCTTGTGAGGTTTGGGCAGCATGATGACGCGCCCCTCCTTCCACGCAGCCGGGAAAACCCCGGTGCGCAGTATCCCTGTGTACAAGCGCGCTAGCGCCGCTACCGTTCTGTACGGCAGGTGGCGCAGCGCGGTGTTGGTGATCTTGTCCGCCCCCGGGGCCTTTCTTGGCTTTGTCCTAAGGATGGCGCGTCTAACTGCACAAGGTGAAAAGAAAATTGGGTCTTCATCGGGAGCTACCGGCGAGGCGAAGTACTCTCCAAGGTGCCTCTCGACTGCTGCGATGTGCTCGGCGTCGGTGGTTGGGTTTGGCTGAAACTGACGCTCCAGGTGCTCAGCAAAGATCTCTGCTCGGTCTGCTGCAGCATATCTGGGCGCCCCGTCGCTGTGGCGAAGTGGACGTACCGGGGCTGGGGTGTTCGTGAGAGTCCTGCACAGCTTGTGAATCGACGGCCAGTCTCCCTCTGCGGCGTCGATGCGTTCCTCCCAGCCCGCGGCGTTGAACTCTTGTATCTTGACCCTGACCTTCTCCGCCAGACGGTTGAGGTCGCGCTTGATTGCGGGGCAGCCTGTGTCCTGCCACCGCCTGCGTAGGCGCCTTCTCTGGGCGACTAGGTGCTTAATGTGGGCGGGGAGGGGCTTGTAAACAAACCCCCCCGGCGGCGTCGGCGATGTTGTAGTCGCCTCTTCCAAGGCGCGTTGGATGCAGGCGGTGACCTCCTCCGCAAGCCTCTCAACGTCTGCGGCGGTCTCGCAGGGCCAAGTGGGTGTGGTGGTCTCCAGCTTTCCTTTAAAAATGTCCCAGTCTGTGATGCGACGTGGCGTAGGAGGCGAGAGTCTGGTCGGCATCTCTGATAGGACGACGAGTACAGGTTGGTGATCCGACTGTAACTCGTCGTCTATCACCTGCTGGGTGAGCTGGCAACCGAGGCCCCGGTGGATCACGATGTCCAGCACGTCCGGAGAGTGCGCCTGGTTGTCTGGGTAGTGGGTTGGTGTGTCAGGGCCGGACACCGTGTATCCATGGGCCTCCGCGTCCGTGAAGAGTCGTCCGCCCCAGGTGTTCTGCGTCCGGCTATTCCAGGCCGGATGCTTGATGTTGAAGTCGCCGGCAAGGAGTGTCGGGTTCGGCGACTGCAAAATGTTTCTCAGCTCTGTGAGACTGAAGTTGGTGCCAGGTGGACGGTAGGCCGCGTAGATGTTCATGTCCTTGCCGGCGACGTGGAGTTGGACTCCCAGCGCCTTGAAGGTCGTAGGGGTGATCTCTGGGAGCGGTTGGTGGACGACCCTTCGGCTGACCAGCACCGCCAGCCCGCGGTAGGTGATGCCGAGCGGCGACTTCTCATCCCTCCTATAGGTGAAGTACCCCGGGAACCTGATCTTGTCCGCAGGCCCCAGGAGTGTTTCACCTATGAGCGCCACGTCGATCCTTTGTTCCCTGAGGAGGAGGCGGAATGGGGCGACCTTGTTTCTAAGGCCGCGGGCATTCCAATGCAGTACCCTCAACGAACTAGACATTGTATATAGTGAGCAACTCCGTCAGTCCGTCGAGGATTACGGCGCCCGCGTCCTGTCCCTGTCTTATGGCCCTTATGAGATCCATTAAGAGCTTGATGGCGCAGGCTGTGACTTCCTTCTGTTTGTGGTTCTGCTGGCCCTCGTTCATTGAGTGGCCAGCCTGTGGTTGTTTGTGCTGCCGCTGCTCGCAAGCGCCAGCTGAGTGTTGATGTTGCTTCTGTTGTTGATGTTGTTGTTGTTGTTGCTGTTGTTGTTTTTGCTTGGGTGGCCTTGTTATCGGAGGAGCGGCGGCCGGGGCCGCGCTTGCGGGGGGAGCGGACTTCTCCTCCCGCTTCCCCTTCCTCGGCTCACTAGCGCTAGCAGCGGCAACAGAAGGAATCACCGTTGGTAGGATGGTAGTGGGCTGCGCCTGCGCCGCGACAGGGACAGCGCCCTCTGTTGCTTGGGTTGCGGGGGGTTGGGTCTTCTTCACCCTCTTCTTACCCCCGCGCTTCTTCTTCTTCCGCCTCGAGGCAGTGGCATCCGTGGTGGGCCCGTTTGCTGCCGCCATCAGTGTGGTGCTGGGGGCCTCATGGTCCTCCACGTTGGCTGGAGGCCCTTCTCTGGGCCGGCGCTGGTTCGCTGTGATGGCGACAGTGCCCGCCCGTTTGTTCGCGGCTTCTTTTTTGAACACCGGACACCTGGTGCTGCAGGCCGGATGGTCGCCCGTGCAGTTGGCGCAGGTGGCCGGCTCTTCTCTGGGGCGCGGGCACTCGCGCGCGACGTGTCCCTCGCCGCATCTCACGCAGGCGAGCGGGCGGTGGCACTGGTGCGAGCTGTGCCGGAACTTTTGGCATCTGTGGCACTGTGCGGGCCCACGTTTGCTTCTCCATGCCTCAATGCGGATGCCACGCATGCACATTAGCGTGTCAATCTCGTATATTCTACGGATGTCCATCTGCCTCTTCAGCACTACATGGAATATGCAGCCGGGTCGTACCCCAGTAGGCTGAGCTCCTCAGAGATGTCGGCTGGGTCCGTGTCCGCCGGCAGTCCCCTTATGGCCACCTTTAGGCTACGATCCGCCCTCAGTGAGTAGGCGAACCAGCTGGTGCCGTCCAACTTTTCCAGGTCCGTTAGATAACTTTGGACCACCCTGTATTCGTCTTCACTCTCAGGGAGGAACCTAAATCCCCCCTTGAAAGGTCGGGCGTTTGGAGGGTGACCCAACTTTATACTAAGGGCCCTAAAGTGAGCGGCCCAACCGGTTAGCTTCTCCACCAAGAGCGGAGGGTAGCGTGTCCTTTTCTCTTTCTTGTTGTTGTTGCCGCCTTCTGCAGTCGTGGTGGCGCTAGCGCCCTGTGCCGGGGCTGCGGCGGATGATGGCACTGTGCGTGCGGCGTCTTGTCCGGTGGGTGGACGGCGAGTTGCTTCGGCGAAGGTCGGCGAACCCGCTCCCGCTCTTCCGCGTGCGTCACGCTGCGGGAGCGGGGAGTCGGGGCATGGACGCTTGGCCTCTTCAGCGGCCTCGCCGTCTGAGCTTCTTGGTCTGCGCTGGGCCCTGACTTCAAACTGGGAGTCTTGGTCTAGGGCCAGCGCGTCCTCGGTACTCATCTCACTATTATAATCATCTTCGTCATCAACTATGAAACACTGACTAACCTCTGTATCCGGGACTCCGGTAGGTAGGTCGTGGTGAGCGGGCGTCGAGTAGGAAGCCGTGGAGAGGTCGCTCCCTTCCCTCGACGAACACGGAGAGAGTGCGGCTGGGGAGTCCCGGGCAGAGGCTCTCGGCGGTGGCGGCGACATGGCAACTTCATTTGCGGCTGCAGTGGTTGCGGCGGCTGAGCCTGCCAGCAAGCGGCGAGGCGCGGGCGACGCGCTGCGCACGGCTCGGCCCGTAGCGGCGGCCGAGCGAGCGCTCGCGGACGGTAGCGCGCCGGGTCGCGCGGCGGTGTGAGCGGGCGGCGCGGGGCGAGGCGCGGCGGCGGTCTGTTGCGCGAGCGCCGGACGGGGCGCAGGCGAGTTGTTATTGCGCGCGCTTGTTGCACTAGGGCGTACGGCAGAGGCGGTGGTGCGAGCAGCTGTAGTGCGGCTATGGTTCCCCGCGGGCCCCGGGGCCTGGGTTGGCGCGGGACGGGTCGCGGTGGGTTTAACCGGCACTGTTGGTTGGCGCTGTAGTCTCGGGTCCTTGCTCGCTGTCTGCGCCTGGGACAGCGGGGTATGCGTTGGTGGTGATGGGGTGCGGTAGGCAGCTCCCGTAGTATCGGTGCTCGCAGAACGGGCACCGGGCGGCGAGCCCCCAATGTTCGGGAGCGAAGTCTCCCGGTCCCGGGTCTGGTGTTTGGTGGGTGAAGGCGGTGGTTTCTCCTTATCCATGTTTGCGGTGTCCCTTGGGTGTGACACACCGCAGCCCTACGATGAAACTTCGATGTGTTGTTATTATTCCATCGGGCGCGGAATATTCCGTCGCGTAGGTGGCCGTTGGCGACGGTTTTTTCCAACGTAGGAAAAATCACGGGCTCGGGCGGTAGGTCGCGAAACGCGGATTTGGCGTCTACCCACAAAAACGTTGATTTTTTTGTGGGGACGACCAATCACGGGCGCGCTAACTGGAGCGCGATAGTACTGCGGGTCGCGGTTCACGGAACTGGGTCGCGTATGTGTACACATGCGTGTGTCACCAGCTAATCCGTATAAGTATTGCAAGACTTTCGATACATTATATACTTATTGCGCAACAACATTGTGGAACGTTACAATAAAATACCTCCCCACATTCTTCAACTGAACGAGACGAACTTTAAATCTTGTATAAAACGCACACTATGTAGGCAAGCATATTATAAGTTGGGGGATTACATTGATGATAAAAATTCTTGGCTAAATGCTGGTCCTGCTCCACAACCATAGGGAGGGGCCAAATTTATTGATTGTTCGGGTCGGGCATTATTTGAGTCCATCGACACGTAAAGAAGAAGATGAAGAATTGATTCCCCTGTTAATGTATTGTGGAAGCTGCAGAAGATTGTAAAAATATACTTGCATTATATAGATTCCAGTTCTTAGTATTATATAATTGCATAGCCCATGTGTGAGTACTTTGTACTGTTCAGCCACCATTTACATTTATTTATCTTTCATTGACTTGATGATGGTGGCTGAGAGAATGTCATGCTCACTTAAATGTCTCGCTGATGGTGGCGGGTGTGTCGGGTCATTTAGTTCCCCTCAATATGGTTGAGTTGAATGGCGCCGGTACATGCGTGACATGCGTCATGTTTGTGAACGGGCGCTGTCAGTTGGGACTGGTCATCTCTTAGCTGCCACGGTTCATTTTAATTACTTTATTCGTAAATTATTGATCTAATCTTTTACTCTGGACGCTCTTAGTGTGCACGTCTTTCTACATCGTTCTCACATATACGTATAATCTCAAAATTAATGATGTAACCAAGATTTTGTAACAATATTTTGAATTTAAAAGAGTGTCCATGGAGTTTCTTGCCCGCTCTTCTCCATAGAGATCTACGCTAGGGAATGGGCAACTACAGTACTTTCTCAAGTTATTATGCCTTGTGACTGGGACTGTAGCTTTGATTTTCTTTTTTGTATTTTTGACGTTCAAAAGTGCCGTAATGGTCTAATTGAAATAAATGCTTTGAGTTAGAGTTTGAACAGCCATGGCGGTTTTATCCTGGAATGAAACCTATAAAACCTAGTAAATCTCTACAGGTTGATTATCAACGTCCTCTCTTTCTGTATACAATTTGATACTTATTTGTAATTTCCTTTTTCAATTAATCTTTGATTTATTCAATTCTAACAATTAACAATACAAATAAAAATCCTAAAAACCAATAACAAACCTATTTCACAGTTCTCAATCGCGCACAAACGCGCCGCCATTATTGGGAACACTTTGAAGGCACGGCCATTACACTAACAGCCAATTAGTGATAAATGTTATAATAAAACTAATCTGTTGGTTTTGGTAATTTCCGCATCAGTCACGGCTTCATTACGAGATTACGAGCCGGTGAGGTCGAAAGTGTTAAATCATTAAGCCTGCTGGCTGAATGGTGTATTGTGGTGTATGGTTATGTATTTTGCGGCATAAGGCTCGGCTATATTTAAGGTGGGATTATATCGTTTAAGTTATTGCCACGCCACAAGTGGACGCCCATGAGAAACCTTACATACCATTACCATTTTTTTTTTTCAAACCCTTTTTCACAGAGACCACTAATTGCTAATAATGCTAGAAGCCAAGCAACTTAGTTAAGTTGCTTCGCAGATGAGTTCACCTGCGAATTGTTCAGTGAGTAACTGATAGCCATCATTGAATATAACAATGAATATAATGAATTAAAACAATGAAAGTTTTTGGACGTTGAACGAATACGAGCAACATGTATTTTTTGTTTTGCGCCCTTGTTAGTTTTGGCAAGAAAAACTGTTATAAGATTTCCTTGCATATTTATTAGTGTCCGACAGTAAGTCGATTTCTGGCCTAAGCCAAAGCTTTGGACGGTCGATAATATTTATGTACACAGAAATTGAACCCCAGAACCCATGCCCAGTATTCTCGACGAGTTGGCAAAATACGAGACAAAACCCAAGCATTCGCATTTACTACCCTCTAATCCTCTACTTCCTTAGTAAAACCTAAGTTTTATACATTTCCGTTGTTTAATTTCCATTCGTACGGGCAATGGTTACTGTGCAATAAATACTCGAGGCAGGTACATTTCAGTGCAGCAGTTACGGAGATAAGAGCAGATATATCTGTTACACGATCGACGTGCGCGGTTTAGCGATATATCTTACCGTTTTAACATCTGCTAAGAAAATATAGAAGGTTTATTCAATTTATCACTAAGTAATACTGCAATTTCAATTGTTTTTTTTAGGGCTATGTGCATCCCCAGAACTGTGACATGTTAATTACATGTCATGTTAATGGGCATGGGTTGCCGTAGGTACCTAAGACCTCGGCCACCACTTTCAGCAGCTGGTGCCCAAGTTGAAGAGTTGGGAGAGAAAATCTGGGGGGCCCGTAAGAATCCTGCGATCGATTACGCAGAGAAGACTGTCAGAGACAAAAGGGGATCGCACGACCGCACGAGGCGGCTTGCTTACTGGCTCCCGCAGCAGGCGCACCGCCAGGGGTGACTGATTCGGGTGTTCCACGTGAGCCTCTCTTAGGCGTATAACGGGGCAGGGACGAGCCCGCACGTCAAGCGGGCCTCGACTTGTGTGGGGCAGCGGAATTCGCACTCAAGTGTGCGAGGGACACCGGGGTGGTTTTAGTCAGTACGAGTCTGATAGTCACTTCCGTTCTCCCCAGGGCGGAGGACGAAGATATCACTCTCGAGAAAAGAAATGTACCTACCTAAGCTAGCGAGGCATGAGGGGGACAAACTGTTTTCTGTTTCCCTCATGGCAAGTTTATCCGGTGTAGCAGGAGGTGTGTTTTCCTATGAACTTCCCGGAACACCCTGCTTGACATCGAATTACACATATTTACTACGTTTCTTGGTGTACACCTGCTGTACTTTGATTTTAAAACGTCTTTCCGATATCCCTTGCGCTCGCTATCGTTATCGACACATCTACAACTGCGCCGGCGCAGGTTTTATAACAAAGTCGTTACAGTACTTAGTATTCATTTTATTGGCATTCAAGATTTAAATGCTATTGGAGATTTTTTAGCTTGAAAACCATCCCCGTTTAGGTACATCAAGCCGATTTGGCCACAGCGACTGTATTCGACGGCTTTCTAGGGTGGTTGTTGAGAGCTTTAGTGCGCTGCTCTTTCATGTGCTCTCAAGTACATATTATAACTCTTAAAAAGAAAGTCCTCTCTATGGTAAACGCAGTTCACATGACAGCACTCAAAGTACAAGAGCACTGTTTTATAACAATACAACGCTGGATTATGATTTTGAAATAATCCATTTCATTTCTGCAGGCTGGTAGGCTACAAGTAGCTGTTAGTAGCCGCACGCTTTTATAGCGATGTTTGGTACTGATAGCCTTTTAACTTATTTAACGTTTGTGAGCTTTGACCCCCGCTCTACTACTGGGCTTAGATTGTATGTAGTAGCAAAACTAATGTAGAACATTCAAGTGTTATGGCGCTTATACTAATGTAGAACATTCAAGTGTTATGGCGCTTATACTAATGTAGAACATTCAAGTGTTATGGCGCAAACTAATGTAGAACATTCAAGTGTTATGGCGTTTATAGTCGTGGGTTGTACAGCTGTTTGTAGTCGTGACAGTAGGAATATTTCAAAACATTTTTTTCAAAAATGCCTCGACTATGCCTCGACTACGCTTTGCTCGACTATGTTAATAATGCAATGAATAAAATGAAATTGTTAAAATGACTATCGATCCATTGCTATCGTTAAGTGTGTTACGGTGTACCTCGCCGCGTCGTTTTGCTATGCACCATAGGCGGTATAAACATGAGAAATTCTTATTACCAATGACATGGCCAATAACGCTACATCCACACTTAAATATTTACATACATTTTAATCAGTTCTTTGTTTTACTCTAAACCAATATCATGACCACACCACAAGTTGGCTGTCATTTTCACGCCTCACGCCATGACAGTTAAGTTCTACAACACGCACTTGTTCGGCTCGTGTCCCACAGCCAGCGATTAGCGAGGACACACAACTAGTAGAGATAGTAAATAAAAGGACGCTGATGAGAATCGAGCAACAAACCCATCGACGGTGTGAACAGTCAGCGATTTATATATGTACCTATATCTCTTTATCTTTAACTAGCGGACGTCACGCGGTTTCACCCGCGTAGTACCCGTTCCTGTGGGAGTACGGGGATAAAATATAACCTATGTTACTCAAGGTGAATGTAGCTTTCTAATGGTGAAAGAATTTTTGAAATCGGCGCAGTAGTTTTTGAGTTTATTCATTACAAACTTTTTTCCTCTTTATAATATTAGTGTAGATAGTGTAGATAATATTAGTGTAGATGTAGAAACGTTGTTTTTCTTGATTGAGAAAATTGACAATATCTCTAGTCGCTGCCCTCTGGTCGGTGTTGCAGGTGCCTTGGATGGCAAACAAAAACGACGCACGCGCATCAACGACCGTTATTGAGCCGAATTCGAAAGTTAACCTGTGGGGTTCGGAAATATACGGGACGAGAGTACGAGACACGATTGGGAATCGTGAGGTGTAGTTCTGGCACCTATTAATGAATATTGAGTGGGTCGTAAACTGTAATATTGTGGAAAACTTTTGTTGGAAACTCAAATATCTCCTGATCTCCTGATGAAGCAAGAATAAGGCACTTTCTTTCTTCTTTACCACAGAATAATCTTAACAAAATTATAGAGTTTTAGCCGATTAATCTACTGATGTTTTAATCAAGGTATTTAAGAGATATTTATTTAAATACACTACCGAAGCAAAAAGCTTAAAACTATAATTCGAAAATTAGCGTTGGGTGTATCTGATCATCTTAATAAATAAGTTAAGCAGTTATATAAAGCAGCCATATTTTAACAGAAGTTTGACCCGTCTTAATATTTTGGCGTATGTTCCCCGCTGAGCGCGATATCCGTTAAATTCGGAGCGAATTGATCGTGATCCGGTGTAGTGCTGTGCGCCCGCGCCGGTCTAACGTTACAGTCACTCTGTTCACGTAGCAGGTAATGATGTCGTGATGTATGGTGTTTAGACGAGATTTGAGATGACAGATTTTTTATATAAAGCGGTAATCACATAACAACACCCGACACTTCCCGTAGAGTCAATCAGTAGGGTGACTAATTGCCTATACACCCACATTTGTTTTGTTGAAGTCTCATGTAATAGGGTCCAAGTTTCTACTGGGCAATTCTAACCTGGGAATTAAACCCAAAAGCAGCAATTAGTCTAACGATTAAACAACAACCAGCATGCCTGAGAGATATTTCTCGACAGCATGTAAAACGAAATCAGAAGCATATGGGTGGCATAAAAACTCTAACACCAGGTTAAGCAAGAAGAAGAAACCACGATTAAGATACCACACGATAAAGAAAGAAGAAGTTAGCAAACTGCCTTGTAAGAGGTCATGACTTGCAAGTTCAAAACCGATGTGCACAGATTTGCAAATTGACATTTGACATTGACAACGATATTAACGACAATCAACAACTTTTGTACGGTTTTTTTATAGCTTTGCAAGCCAGGAAAATCTAGTGATTGAAGATGACGTTGCGATCATAAAACAAATGCTCTCATACCTCGTATAGTCAAATTGCGACGTCGAGCATGACGTACTCGTACATAGTCACTGGTTTTCTCATTTTGTTATTTCCATATTCCCGTGAGAGGAAGTAAAGTTTTCTTCGGAATAAACTTCACTGGATTTCTTTCGAAGATGGGTGGGCTTCATCCGTACAGGGCCGACCACGTACGGTAATATATGACCCTCAGCTTGAAATGCTGAATTCCTATAACCCATGTGTTCCTCCAAAAGTATAAAACATATTGTGCATCACTTTATGCATATTATTATGCTGTGTGCTGTTACTGACCCATAACATTTGACTTTATCTTCAACATCTTAAAGTCCAAATCAGAATACACCAAAAAATCCCTGTTATAAGACCATGAACATGCCATTGTATGAGCACAGACATAATAATGCGTTCAACAAGGACCTTATGTTTCCAACAACAAGGCAGTTTATCAAATGGGCTGGTGTTGGAGTTATGTTGGTGTGTTGTTATTCAAATTCGGCCGGCTGACAACTCTATAGTTTTGCATGGCGGACATGGCCGAACAAGTTTTGTTTTATTTCGTTCGTGATAAATGCGCGTGCTTTGTGCTCGTATGCTATGGGAAATGGGAATGCTTCAGTAAAGTACAGCGCAGTTTATTTCACGTGGAATACCAAGCCGAATAGTTGTTCTGTGTTTATTTGTTAGCGAAAGGAAACAGGAGAATTTATCAGCTGCTTGGATCAAAGATCAGTTTTATTTTCATAATATAACTATGTGCTCTCAGTTGGTAGGGCGCCAACGAGAAAGGCTGATCATTCCTTACAATAAGTACCAAGAAGACATGTGTGTATGTGTGTGTAAGACTACAGTAATCATTTCGTATAATATGAAGTTTTATTCATCGACCTTGGCCACCCAATGTTGTCTCTTCCAAAATTCCAAATCTGGAGAGATTTTATGTTATATCCTTCTGTCCACCTAGTCGATGGTCTTACAACGTCCCACCGTCCTGTTATATTGCGAAGTAATCTTACAAACAAATAAATAAACAAGTTAATTTTCCATTTTCTATGGGAAAATGGAAAAGTAACCTGTTTATTTGTCCATTTTCCCATAACATTTAGCGAGTAATTACGGAAACTCTTGGCGCCTCTTCTAGTAACAATAGTAATTGATTTCACAGTCGGACAGACAAACATTCACACGTTTATCTATTACGATAGTTGTACAAACATTTATTAACTTTGCTGTTTGAAAGCGTGACCGAAACAAGGTTATGCGAATGAGAGATTTATCACATCGTGTCCGAGAAATCCATACATTTTATGAAACCGGATTGGTCTTTTATTATGCCAAAATGTCTAGATAAAACAAAAACCATTTTTCTTTCTTATCGTAACATACAATCAGCTTTTGATTTAAATAGTAGTGCTGGACCCGATTGGAGTTTTTCGAGGTTTTCATTTCTCTTCGTCATTCTCAGGTAGACTTCTCCCACAGCTGGATATAAGCTTCTCATTGCTTTGCTGAGAGATGCTGCTGTTAAAATAATGTTCCTACATGTCATCGTGCTTTTCCCGAATCGCTGCTTTTTACAATACTGTTACTTCACCTCTACCTAACCCTGACATTCTACAGCTTACATGGCTGGGCCTCAAGCAAAGAAGTTTTTATTGTATTAGTCTTTGTTGACTACTTTCATTGTTAAAATATTGAGTTCCTCAGTTCATTTAGAATTCTAGAACAGACGCAGACAGACAGTTAAAGACAGTTAGTTAGTTAGTTATTTATTTAATCGGAGAATTACAAATTTATCCAGATTAAGACTTCAGCAAAAAATATCCAGACATAACAAAAACCAGTTCTAAAATACCAACAATAAATATATTTGGGCATAAACATCCATTTTATTATTATTTCTTCAATCGGAGACAAGAACATCGTGATATATGGACGGAACGGTTATTTATTTTAATGGTTTCTGAGCTAATATAATTAGTTTATGTTCTGTCTTTTGCAATAAAACTTAAAATGGAATTGCTAGATGCGCTTTTTACAAGCTTTTTATCGCAATTGGTAATAAGAAAATCAAAGTGTTCGTAGAAGTTGCTATAGAAATTTCTTATACTACATTTAATTTAACAATATTTTAACACTTCATCAAACATTAGTACATTACATTTAATAACATTAAAAGAAATGTTAAATTTGTAAACGTTTGTTCATTGGTAAACGCAATGATATACTCGTATGAATTTTTAAATGAAATATTAAATACAGGGTGTAAACGGACCCTTCACGAAGCTGTCAAACAAGCATTCTGTACATCAAACTAAGTAGGTAACGCAACGCAAAAATTATCTCTGGGAAACGACTTTTTTTGGGGTAAAAATCACGCTTTACGGTAAAAATCAATGTAACGCACTCAATACATTGTGCTAATGGATGGATTGAATAGTGCGGGGATCGTGGAGGTGTTTAAAATTCTTACATTAAAACATGTACTTATTTACAAAACAAAACTTGAAAGTGGTTAAAGTTCCAACATTCTCAATGTTGGAATTTTGACCCCAATATATTATAAATATATATATATATATATATTTTCTTTTTTCAACAAAAAGTTACTTAGGAGTATTTCACAAATCTTCTGCCAAACTGCAGGACAGTTTGTCGGCAGTATATATATCTCCGTTTACCAGAAGAACAATAAAAAAAAATATCGCAATGACGCGGACGGGAAAAACAAATGCCTTTCGGCTTGGTTAAGTTTTACACCCTTCATGTGTGTAAATGAAATGTAATTTTAAGGAGGTAATTTTTACAGTTTTTTACTTATACATTTGTTTGTTTTTTAGTTTTTCTTTCTTTTTTATAACAAATAAAGGCGAAATAAGCAAAAATCTGTAAACATTAAAATAAAATGAAAGTCATGACTTTTATAGTCCATCCCGCATGTGGTTAACCGAGTACATTCGATTCTGAAAAAACACGGTAGTTTTTAAATAAAAAACCCCTATACTATACAGCACAGGGGATAGTTAAAACCAATACCTTAAAGATTATTATACTTAGTTGTGATTTTCAAATTGAGAGGTTATAATAGGTATAGGCTATCTATATAACTTTGAAAAGTATTTCTCTGTCATTTAAAGGCTCATAATGTGCTGCCGGGGCTGCGGGACAGTTCCAAAGAGATACCGTGGCCCCGGAACACAAAGGGCGATGAAGGAACATGGATGGGATTTAGTCAGTAAAAGTCTGACACTCCCTCTTGCTCCGCCCAGAGCGAAAGGAGTCATTTGATCATTTCCCAGCTGAAAAAAAAAGTCTCATCATATGGAAAGCGTTCTATCAGCTGAGCCAACTGCTCCAAAAAATATTAACATAGAAAGATGTACAAATGTGAGCGACGCAAAAAGCGTACCAACATATGTAAGGATCTCAGCAGGTTCTGACGTTTCAGCCTATCCCATGGGAAAAAGGCGTGAGTTAGTTCATGTCTTTAAAGAATCCGATACATCCCAAAACGTAAGCTTTATCGTCTCATAAATAAAACAAAAACAACCAGAAACCGAGATAAATCGTGTCGTAATTAATTGTAAATGCCATTAAAGTACGGCGGCCATCAATAAGACACTCGCGCGCCGGCACAGCTCGCAAGTAGGGTGACCATTTCGTGAAAAGTCCAGACGAAAAGACGGAAAAAATTACGAAAGTCCGGACATGATTGTGATCTTTCTTTTTTTGGCAGTAATGTTTTTTTAAATTTTGTGTTTTTGTTAGAAATCCCATAAGCTCTGAGAAATAACAAGAACGGATAACAGCCGGAGAGAGGGCCAAAAAGTGGGACATGTCCGCACAAATCCAGACGTATAGTAACGCTACTCGCAGGTGTGAAGCCTCTCACTCCATACATCTTGCAGATTAGCACACTTTAATATGCAAAACTTGAGATAAAAAGTGTTGTGTTGACATGCCTGTATGGACGAGGGGGATTAGTTTGACATGGGTATAATATGTCATGTTTGTTTTTTTGTTGTTGTAAGTAGTATCAGAGAGTCTGGTATACATATACCTACGTATGGATTACAGTCACAGCGACCAATCTCAATAGAGGTTAGTCAAGAAGGCACAGGTGCACCCTTTGTTTCTTGATTCTCATAGTCCAATGGGAAGGCAATCCGCCGCGACCCACGAGTCTACGACCGGGGAGTGATCGTGCGCGTGGTTGATTCGCCTTTTTACAAGCTTCTATTTCCGAGGCTCATGAGTGTCATACCAAAAAACTTTTGTGCAATAAAAATAAAACCGACTTCAAAAAAAAAACAAAAAAAAAGGAAACCACAAAAAAGTGAAAAATAACTTGAAAAACACCAAATCAATCAAACAAAGGTCAAGCTTCAGAAGTCGGTGACCTTTGTTTGATTTAGTGTTTTTTCACATTCTTATATTCCATTTTTTCCATTCCATGCCAATAAAATCTTTGTTCATCCATCCGCAAACATACCTAACTTTCGAAATCTGGGTGTATTGTAGAGCAGAGCATACAGGCGTGATGTTACGTCATGATGTTGTATAAACAATAAACATCCAAGCGATTGCAGTAATGACGACAGATTTGCCGTCTATTTTTGAAGAGTTCCATTGTATATCTCCGAAGATCAGCATCAGATCTTCACCAAATTTAAATGGGACCATCTATTCTATCTATTATATCTACTCATCCATATATTCTTTCAAATAAAAAAATAATTTTGAGAATCGGTCCACAAATGGGGGAGAAATCAGGTAACATACAACAAAAAAAATACATACACACGAACATATAACCTCTTCCTTTTTCGGAAAGTGAAGTCGGTAAAAAAATTGATAATGATGCAGTTTTCATCACAAAGAGAATTTAAAGATTTACAAATCAAATTCAAATACAGTCAAAAAAAACTTGCCGAGTGCGAGTCGGACTCGTGCATGAAAGGTTCCGTACTATCGCAGTAGGGGAGCCCCCTTTAATTTCAAATTTATTCTTATTTTTATTATTTGATGTTATAGCGGCAACAGAAATACATCATCTGTGAAAATGTCAACTGCCTGTCTGTATCACGAGATACAGCCTGGTGACAGAGAGACAGACGGACAGTGGAGTCTTAGTAATAGGGTCCCGTTTTTACCCTTTGGGTACGGAACCCTAAAAATCTCTATGATTTGAAGTAGTGAAAAGTATGCGAAACAACAGCGGATAGCTAGTGGCTACTGTATCTTCAAAATAAAAAAAATAAAATTGGTTTGCAATATTTCCACGTAGCTATAAAAAACATATTTCAATCCATAATCGAAGCCTATTCTTATGCTAAACACAATATAACATTAGCATAATGATACTTTCTCATTCATAAATATAATATTTTCCATAGACATTCTTTGACTATGGTGGGCGTCAAATAGCAATAAATTGTTAGTTCTTCGATGGCGATAAAAGATTTTACATAAAATTACAAATTGATACCTACACCATAAATGTTTTGAAAAATGTCATAAAAGTTTGTAAAAATCACACAAGTTTTATTAAATGTGTCGAAAAATACAAATTCGGAGTTTATGGCTTGATGCCTTGACCTTTCGCAACGTATTATTAAACAAAGGCTTTGTTTAATAATAAGTACGTCGCCGTCAGATACGACCGGCCTTACTTTACCTACCGAGAAAAAAAAAGCATTTTAAAAACAAGCTTTTAAGAATATAGGTGTGACGTAATTTATTTTGCTTATTCTCTGCAAACCGTTTTAATTGATACCCATATCATAGGGGTGCATATTTTTTTTTAGCTTACCGTGGATTGTCATCCACACTATAAACGTGTGAGCTAAATATCAGCTCAGACCGTTTAGTATTTCCGTTTTAAAATTCAGTTGCAATAATTATACGACTAAAAATGCGCAAGGTTTGTTATATACTCGTAGGATGTATGCATGTCTGGATGTTGTGTTTTACTCTTTCACGCAAAAACTACTGACTGGATTTGGATGAAATTTAGCACACAGATAGTTTATAACCTATGTGTTAACATAGGATACTTTTTATCCCGGTAGTACGATCCCGTGGGACAATTACCCAACTCCACATACGCGAAGCCGCGGGCATGAGCTAGTCAGTTTTAAATTCATTCATTTACTGACAGACATGACAACGCACAGCCTAAACTTCTGCGGCCAGAAACGTGAAATTTTGGGTAAATGATCCATAATAATACCGAAAGTAAACACTCTATAGAGAGGAAGCATTTTCAAAAATCTTTCCGTGTGAAAAAAAATGTTTCTTTAAATTCATTGTTTTCTTTGAAACCCACCGGGCACACAGCCATTATCATGATATAATCGTGGCCCAGCTTCCTCCCATTAATTAACCTAGTATCGTCACAACAAGACTTTCCTAGTTATTTACACCCGTAGGTTCAAACTTTAACCGGAGCGGCTTTACGAACATCAAAGGCTAATCAACGATCAATTATTAAAAGATATTAATGAACTCAAACATACCATAAAGATCGGAGTCATAGACAACACAGCGCCATAAAAAGAAATGTTCAAGAAAACCATAAAACACTTTCCTTTTGGAAAGTTACGTCACTTTATTAGAAGACAACCGTCAAATTATCTTAACAAAGTGGTCAAGAGTAAGTCGGATTTGGGCACCACGGGTTCTGGCTCCAAAAATACAGCACTACAATGAATCAGACAATCAAACTAAGACTACGCAAAAAATATGATTGCTAGGAAACGACTTTTTTTTTGGGGTGAAAATGTCACGTTTTACGGTAAAACTCAATGTAACGCACTCAAAACATTGTGCTGATGGACGCATATAATATTATATGGGCTATTATTACCTTAAAAACTAGTATTTGAAAAAAAACTTGTAAAAAGTTGGAACATTGACCTCCAATATCTTCGTAACTATGAAGTTAGTTCCCAAGTATGGTCCAGAACAAAAAAATGATCGCAATGACGAGGAGAACGTGTGCCTCTCGGCTTCGTTCGTTAATAAAAAATAGATCCTCTATTTACACCCTTTATAATCCATAATTAAAGATATTTTGGAGTATACCACCTACTTTTTCTTCGATGGACAATCGATTAAGTCAACCACTATATCAAAACTCTCACTTTGAACACTCTTATTACTTGAAATAATAGTGCGATTATCTTTTATTTACCTGAATGCGTCAGAAGGAGGATTATCTTTTCATGTCATCATCTTTATCTAAATAACTATCAAAACAGATAGTTTTACCACACAGAATGATTTCGTTTAAAAACCTTAGTTAAGAGTCCCTAAAATCTCTAACACCTAATCACCGAAAACAGATCATAAAGCACCCATTTACTCCACTATCAGGTAACTAATCTGCTCCCCCGGGTGGTCGGCGCGGCACCTCAGTCACCTCTCAGGTTACATTCTGTCCGAGGGCTTCATGCTACTGTTGACAGTAGCCGTCAAATTAATTACAAGCACAGCTACAGATAACGGGTAAGCAGAGATTAAGGTCTTAGGGAATTGTGATGACAGGCGTGTAAGTTGGGTAAATAAAGGAGGCAGGCAACCGACGGGGACGATGGGAATAGGGTCAAAATAGTACGGCCTCTTAAGAGAAGAAATTCTTATCCAACAACGCGATGCCTTTTTGTCCTTCTGTCTGTTTCGTTAAAGCCCTGGATTCTCCGCTTAAACTCAACTCAGGGATCCACTTTATAATCATTTCCATAATTATAAAAAACTACATTCCGTCGATTTCTCCTTTCGTCTTGTCGTCTGTCTCCTCTGGTATCGGCACTCAATTTTAAGCGAATATATGGTAGGAATATTGACCAACAGTCAGCATGGCAGAAGGAATGACTGCCCATGTTTACACTGAACGTAGATAAAAGTATCACCAATATTGGATAATTCGCGCCAATAATCCTGTACACAACACTCCAGGCCCCATGTTAGCGGACCGATGTATGTTATACGTAGAGGGCGTGACAAGCAAACCCTTAATCAGTTCCCCTGCAATTTGCATGCACCACAGTGTAAGAATGTATGTGCTGCTCGGACTTGTAATTGTTAAGTAATAACAGATCGGTAGATATCGCGGATCTGCCTGTAATCGGCGCGGGTATAGTTTGTGCGTGATATTGTTTGAACAGGGCGTAAATTGTAAGCTGAAGTCGATGAAGGCGTAGGAATCCTTCCTATAATTTCTAAGCTTCGTTTAACGATCCATGCAACAAATGGTGTGGTTCAACATCATTTGCCTGTCTTTGTCCAATTATATTCACATGGAGGGACTGGCTATCTATTACTGGTTAATAGGATTCATGTTCTTCATTAACTGTTAACGAGAAGAATTATCTGGCTTTGAAAGACTTAGATGAGGTAACTGCTTTATCGAACAATTTATTATCCATCAAAATATAACTGTACCGCGCGGACGCCATAAATAGTGTTGTTAATTTAAAAGCAGACTTCGGAAAGCAATTGAATCGTTTTATCTTGTAAACAGCATGAAATTCCGCTTAGTAATAATGCTGTTTAAGAAATCACGGCAGACTTAAAGGGTTGTTCAGATGGGGCCAACATTAGTAACACAAATTAACAACACAGTAGGTAAAAGATTAAAGTACTATCCAATTATACATTTCAAGCTCTTTTTGAAGTCCCAAAAAATAGGGGCGAACCTGCTGCCATCAACCAGGCAAAGATCCAGAATCTGGCCCGCTACTGAGAAATTCATGCTGGAAAAAATACAACTCTTTGCCTGACCTGGCAATTGAACGCAGAACTTAATACATACGTATGTAGGTATGGCTCAACACCTAATTGGGTTACAACTCTTCATACTGACACCTTCCTATACAAACATCTATGACAGTCTATCATTATCTCGGCGGACGGTATTACACACTACACTTATTACCATTACCACATAATCCCTTTCTCTCAGTCGACATTAGGACTTGCGAAAATGCGTGGGAGTGCTCGTATCTCCGAATGACAATAGCATATTAACCTCAAAGTGGTACAACACATAAATTGTAGATATTAGAACATAATTATTACTTTTGCTGACATTTGTTATAGTCTGATATATGATTATTAGTACTATAAGCACGCAGCAGTGTCTAAAACGACAGAAGATGCATAATAATCTTTGACAGTTAAATGTTATGCAAAAATGTTTAGTTTAATCAGGTTTCAGTCCTAAACATTTGCAACCAATAAAATCTTTCCATCTGAACCCAGCCTTACTTCAAAGCCACCGCCGGTTATCTCACTAATTGAGCTAACGCGGATTATGTCTGAATTAATTAAACGTTCTTATTAATTAGGTAATTAGTAGGCTTATGAGCCGCGGTGACTGCGCAGCGGGGGAGCACAGCTTCATTCCCGGCGCGTGAACCTTTTCATATGTTATTGGATTACGATGTTATTCAAAGAATGTTGAGGAAATTGATTTCGACGTTGTCGACAATTTTAATAATTTGATGCTGATTTTGTAATTAAGTAATTTGTTAAAGTTGTGGTGATTTCTTTGGGATATAAAATTATCTTTAGATATGCGGGTCTCTTCTAAAATAAATGTAATTCTGTTTGGGATTACATTTCATTTTAGGAACCCAACAATGGTAAACCCTATACCCAAATAGGGCGCTATTGGGGAACTTTCTGTGTGAATGAAAATAAAGTAACATTATCTGGCACCTCTCCATGTACCTCTATCGGATACTAATCTTTTTCGTGTCACTGCCCGCAACACTTGGTAGGCCTATTTCGCCATTACTGCGGCTTCGTTGATAGAAGCACAGAGGTCACTTTTACTGCATGTTTTTAGGGGCACTGAAAGCAGAATAAGAAGTCCACTTTCCAAAATAGTTGAACGAAGTAATAACTTCGACGCACGATCATAAAGCTTCCCAAACAAACAACCACAACACTTTACTCAATATTTGTATCACGTATATCGGCTCCCTTAGATCAATACAACATCGTGCTAACACATTTTTTGTCACGTCCTCCCAGCCGTGCTACTCGGTCACGTAATACACGCGTGACGATGGCGGTGATAGAGCTTGCATCCTGCACTTGATTAGGTAATATGATATTTTTAAGGGGCGGAGCTTGGAGACCCCTATTTTAGGGCTAAAGTTTCTTGCCCGGTGCGCGAAGTTAGTGCCAAGAATAACTCGCATAAGTGATTTAATATGACAAGCTTAACTATCATGATATAGAAAGATAAATAAAGAAAGAAAAAGTATTTACTAGTCTCGCACAGGACAAAACATAAAGAAAATAAGTAATAGTCAGTACTAGTAGTAGTTAATATTATGTGAGTAGTAATGTTCTTATAGAATTGCAGTTAACCTTCTTTGGTTCCAACTAGGCCAATAATAAAAGCATATTTCTCCAGTCGAAAAATGTGTTTTTGGATTAATTAACTGACCAACTCTTTTATTCAAAACCATAGGGTTTGTAACAACCGTAAGGTTACAAACCATATAGTTTTGAGGAGTTCTGTCTAATGACACCGATGGACGTTGACACAATCACATTTCTCTTATAGAATTAGCTTTATCTGCTGTCCCCAACCTCTTCTAAAATCCATACTCTATTAGTACAGAGCATTAGCTGGATACCTTACAACATACACACATCAAAAATGTCTAGGGATCAAGCATTTTTATGCGGATTTCTTGAGATTGAGATGTGGCTTTGTAATAAATTTATGATTTTATAAATTTATATGGATCCTTTTTGGTGCATTTCATAATTTGAATCAGGAACTCTCAATCAAATTCGAGTAAAAGATGAAAATAAGCTGTCAATATTTTCCCTATAAAAACATACAACGCATTGAAGACATTATTAGTGCTACTGTTTCCCTACTACTGATTAAAACCAACGTTATTATGGAGCGGCGACGTCATTTAAGCAGGGAAGAAATGCTCAGAGCCGTGGGAATGATAGAAGCTGGTTCCCGGCAACGTACTGTAGCTTTAGCTCTGAATACAAGTCAGAGTGTTATCAGTCGACTTTGGACACGTTACCGAAGCACTGGTACCGTGGCTGAGCGCCATGGAGGACGGTATCGCTGCACCACACGGAGACAAGACCGATACATTCAAATCTTAACTCGAAGAGCTCCAACAATAACCGCCATGATGTTAGCCGTGAGGCTTCATCACTCTTCAGGGAACTTAATTAGCGACCAAACAGTCAGAAACCGCTTGCATGAAGTGAACCTTCATTCCCGAAGACCGCTACGGGTACCACCTATAGCAATGCACAATCGTAGGATTCGATATCAATGGGCTCTTGAACACAGAAATTGGGCAGAAGAACAATGGCGTTTCGTGTGCTTTTCTGATGAGTCTCGTTTTGGTATGAGACCGGATACAAGACGTATACGACACTGGAGAACCCCTGGACGCCAACAGCGATTAAAATCCTGCCAGGAAGTCCATCCTTATAGTGGTGGAACCATCATGGTATGGGCGGGTATTTGGATCGGCGGAAGAACTGAGTTGATTTGGATCAGAGGCAACCTCAACGCTCAAATTTATGCTGAGACGATTGTATCAGACGTCATCGTTCCTCTACAAGTGCAAATCGGTCCCTTATTTCAGTTAATGCATGATAATGCACGACCGCACACCGCAAGAGTTGTAAGACAGACTCTCGCCGCAGCTAACATCAATGTCCTGCCCTGGCCTGCTCAGTCGCCAGACTTGAACCCGATTGAGCATGCATGGGATATGCTACAGAGAAGAGCTCTGCCGAATATGGAGGGTATCCAGTCGCAAGAAGACCTTTTTTTGTTGTTGCAACGAACATGGGCGGCCATTCCACAGCGTGATTTGGATGAACTCATTTTGAGTATGCCAAACCGATGTTCTTGTGTTGTTAGTGTTCGCGGTAGAAACACGGATTATTAATTGTTTAAGTTACCCAATAAAATTTTAAAGAAAACTGTTATTTCAGTCTTTTTTTCGAACTTTAATGTTAGTGGTTCAAATGTCAAAAATCCCTTATTAGGAAAATGGCAAATTTCTTTATTAATGCAAAGGTGACTTGGTTTATCGTTACTGTGACAAACGAAAACACTTTATTTGATGGATCCTTAAAGAAAATTTTAATTAATATCAATCAGGAGAAAAGTTATTGCAAAAATATATGTTGATCCCTAGATACTTTTGATGTGTGTATTTCCGCAAAAGGCTTTGGAAAGCATCGTCAACCCGCTCGCCATGAGACATGTCATGTGTTCGCGGAATGGCCGCGATTGGCGCGACCCTCGGGGGCAGGTGGCCATTAGCCGTGAACCGACAGATGATTCGGATGCCTGCAGTGCTAGCACACTGTCATTACACCTGATTGACTACTAAAATATCCTGACTTAAATCGTTAGATCGCCCTTCGCCATTTCGTCTACAATGTCATTTGAATAGTATTTTCTCGTTTCGAGCGGGATGTGCAAGGTAACTTTTCTCAGTGCGGACACTTTTTCGCATGACTTAGAACAGTGAGGGTCATATCTAACAATTTGTATCTTTAGTTTTAGAAAAGTTTTAGTTAAAAACAATATAGGTGAAATAGTTACCTGTGTGTGTGACTAATAATCAGTATTAGTCGCTTTACTTACTTCAGCTTTAATGGAAAAATTACGTCAAATACCCTTTGGTATCTCTGAGATACTAAAGGAACAAAAACTACTCGTATAAGCATAGAAGGGAGAAACCGTAGAATGCAGCGAGTGACAATATCTACGTCTTTTTGCTTCGTCAACGTTAATAAATCGCCTTTATATACTGTGGATGAAAGACTGACTTCCTGATACAAGTTTTTAAATAAGAAAAATCTAATAGCCCCACGCAATTTTTCAGCCTGCCATACATTCCGAACTAACTGAATCTACTTAAATCCAGAATCAACAGTTGTGACGATCAGAAATGCGCCAAGACAATTATGATAGACGAGACCCTTAGAAATTATTCAAAATCAGTAACTTATCCTTACAAGGCAATTTAAATATCACAAGCCTTCGTACCTAAATCTGAAATACCCAGAACTATTAAAACTAACAAACTATTATTCCAAACTTCAAACAATAACGTTCAAACATTTCCTTAGAAGACTTGAAAGCGCGCCGCTCGACTCCTGCGCATACAGAGAGCGTTTAATAAGTGTGCTTGGAACCACATAGCTTAGCTGTGGTTTCACCTGCATAATGTTACTTTGTGATGTAAAAGCCATAATTATCTAAGGTTAATACAAATGTTTGTAATTTTGTTTAAAAATCCATAGGTACTCACTAAAGGGAAGTTATCACATATTAATTTATAAGTATTTCTCTAAATCTCACGTTGTTCCATAATCATCTGCCTACTGCCTTTTTCCAACTACATTAGAGTCGGCTTCTAGTCTGACCGTTAAGATACTGATACTGCGTCTGCGTCAGCGACATCCTACTGCTAGGTAAAGACCTTTTATCATGACTTCCAGTAGTTTCGGCCCAGGGCCAATGTGGGCCACTGGTCTTGTCCACTTGTCCAGCTCGACCCGTTACGAACGTAAGGAAAATCTATTTAAATAAATCCCCAAAAAGTGAAGTTACTAAATATCTATACTTTTCAATTTGTAAATGGTAACACAAATAAGGATCCATCCATAGAAGACCCATTTTTTTTCTATGAAAAAACGTATTGTTATTCATTTATTTATTCTATTAAAATAGATCGCTTAGAAACAAGTTCAACATAGCTCGGCCTGCGGTTTCGCCCGCATCATATTATAATGTCCGCGGTTCCCATCGAGTTTATGGTGTCGAGTCGGTGAGCGGGTCTGAGCATGTGGTCACAGACCTTACATAAAATGTAAAGCGTGGCGAAAATAGCTCAGCTTTTTGTGCTGGAATACTTCTAGGTTGATGCTCACATGCATCACAGCTAGTTTTTAGAACGAAAAAAGTTTAAAAACTTGGTGTGTGGTATTTGATAGTGGCTAGCCGTTAGGATGATCGAACTAAGAGATGGGTATCTCAAAAGTTTTGTGCTCGTACGGTTTGTTACTCTTAAAAGTAGAATGGAAAATGTGTTAAGTAACAGAAATCAGCTAGAATTATGGAATTAAGGTTATAACGAAATCTACCTGTTACGATTCGACTATTTTATTTCATCATCTGCCTAGCCTTTTCCCAAGTTTTATTGGGGTGGGCTTCCAGTCTAAGCCAGCCGAATACCAGTATTATACATGGGCCGACTGCCTATCTGACCTCCACAACCCAGTTAGTACTTGGTAATACGATACCCTTGGTAAGACTGGTTGTCAGACTTTTTGGCCCACTGACTACCTGTAACGACTATCAAAGATCACAAATGACAGCCGGGACCAACTGCTTAACGTGCTTTCCGAGGCACGGAGGAAACTCGGTGGTCACCCATCCACAGTCCAACCTAGGCAAGCACGGCTTAACCTAAAGATCGACCCGAGCGGCTGTTATTATTTAGCCACGAGCTCCCCCGACTCGACTATTTTATTTATAAGCTTTTATTTAACTTGCCTTATTAGTTAGTTAGTATGTTTAGGTCAAATCTTGCAACTGAATTTTGAACCAGTTCTCACCAACCGATCGAGCTCAATTTTGCACACACCTTTGGTTCTGGTGACAATACATTTTTATGATAAGACTTGATCCTGCAGCCAGGATCGTCTCCTCACTAGATAACTCCTCAACGGTTAATAGCACGGACACGAAACTTTGTATAGCCTTCAATGTAGATAAATAAATCTAATTTTCTTCTAATCCTATACATTTTTGACTCTGGTTACAAGCCAACCCAAGCCTTGGTAAGTTTTAATAATCTCTAGGAAACTAAACAATCCCTGTTTGGTAAGAATTAAATTAGTATGCCCACAACACTTAGTAGAGTCGGCAGTGTTATGTAGAGTCGTTATCTGATATTATTTACGAAGCGCGGGCGCACGTGCGACTCTATCGCGCCGCTTTTTACTCAACACCGATAGAGTCAAGGAAAGTGCTACTTGTTGAACCTACGTTTATTATCGCATAAAATACATAGAGATAACTCTAGCGATGGGGTTATAATGCGTAAGTAACACTAGTTGAAAATTGTATTACTTTTTTAAACTGCTTGCTTTTCGGCGCTTTACATTCAAAAGATGTATTTTGAGGGTGTACTTTGCTCTGCCTCTGTTCGAGAAAATGAACTGTTATGTATTGTTATTTGATGGTTTACTTTTATTGGTCGAGGGAAGTTTTCTAGTCTGCGTCCATAAAATTTTCGTTCATTTCATTTTACAGCAATCAAATAAATAACATAATACGCCTTAAATACCCGAAAGCCTAGGTAGAGTTGTACCCTATAGTAAAGCTTGTCACACTAACAGCCTGTAAAAATCCCCGATAACACTTTACCCGACCCAAGAATCGAACTATTGCAGTGGTAAATGCCAATTCGTATAACTCGCCGTAAGTATTACATAATGGCGCGACGGATTGAAAAACGTCGCCGTTATGTAATGCGACGTCCTCACGTTCAGCCGGATTATGGAGCCGATACGTTCGACAAAGCGGCGTCCAACGTTTACCCGTATTGTCAGCAATTTCAAATAACCTACTAAAATTGTCCTAAAAGTCTTGCTAGCTGGCATGAGAAGAGTAGGGCGGCGGAGCGACGACGACATTTGTGATAGAAAGTGGGTGTGTAATGTTAAATGCGAGCGTAGCGAGCGCGCGTCATGGAGTCGTAGCAGTTTCTAAATTTGCTTATATCTCGAAAACTGTGCGTCCTATCGTAAAAATAATGAACAATTTGCCCTCTTAATAACACCCTGCCACGTAATTCTCAACATGTACTCGTATGTAAAAACAATAAAAACAGAAAAGCGCCCATCGACACCTTTGATGATTGCGACGCCATGTTTCTTGTTATGATCATGCAGCGCCACTTGCGGCGATAAATGGAAATAAAACTTTTTAAGCGGTGGCGGGCGTATTGACGATGCGCTTGTTTGTATAACGGCGTTATTACGCCGCTTTGACGAACGCGAATTACACAACGGCGCTGTTTTTCAATCCGGCGCGCCGTTATGTAAATCGGCGTGTAGTAAATGTAGAAATAAAATCCTGCAGTGTGTAGCAACCGAGATTAAATGATAAGTTAGTACGATACGCCGAAGCTTACGGACAAATAAGATACCTTATTACGATTCACAACATGTACTGAATCGAAATGCGATTCTGTGCGCGCCAATAAAATATCAGAACAACCTCCTTTGATATTGACTTGATATGGCACTTGAGTGTATCAAGTATTTTTACACAGAGTCCTACCATATTTCTTTACAAAAATACATTGAAACTAAAATGGGTTTTCAATCCAATAAGATTTTAAACTCAAACATCAGATCAGTTGGTTTCAGATCCAGAGAAATTAGATAGTAGTACATATGTGGGATACGGGATAGGTATATTTATCGCAGTCCTCCTTGAAGACAAACATAATGTAATTGTAACTGTTGGCTGTTCACACAGATATGAAATTAGGTGTCTGTGTCTGCTTGGATGAAAGAGATTGAGAGATAATTTTTAATGTTGCAGTACTCGTAACAAGAAATTTTGTTCAGGGACCTTTTAAAAAAAACTAAGAGAAAATGCCTGTGTTGCAGCTACTTTCAATAGCAATTCTACTCCTAACGTAAATATAAATTCTTATACTTATATACACGCATTAGTCTCTAAATAGATCCAACCTATTCGCAAATTACCTCCACATCGATTTCCAAAGAATGTATTCAAAGATGGAGTCAAAAAACTGTTGAACACTGCACACCGTCACAGCTGCTTAACATTGAGTGATTTAGCAGCGAGTGCAGTGACAGAAGCCGCCATTATCATAACAGTTTGTGGTCGCTTTTTACCGCCTTCCACTTCATGCTGGCCTGGTAGTTGTGAGGTGATGGCAGCTATTACCGTTCTTGCTAACAGCTGCCTTTCAAATGGTCTATTAATCTTTGGATGGTTGTTCGTTGGTGACGACAGTAATTAGGTTTTTGTTGTCATTCGATTTTGGTGTTTGGTTCTCATGCTTAGGTGTTACATTAGATTGATTTTTTTTATATTTGTAAAAGCATTTTAAATGTTTTCGCATAGAGTCACAGCTTGGTCGTTAATTGACTTCAACTGCAGCTTGGTGTGTGAGGCTATACTGAAAGCTTATGAAAGTGTTCGGTTGCAAGATTTAGCAGTAACAGAAGCCGCCATTATTATAAAAGTTTGCGGTTCGCTTTTACTGTCTATGAAGTCATGCTGCTTGCCTGTCAGTTGGAAGGTGATGGCTGCTATCACCGTTCTTGCTGACAACTGCTTTTAAATGGTCTATTAATCTTTAGATGGTTGTTTGACGGCAGTAATTAGGTTTTTGCCATTGAGTTTCGGTGTTTGGTTCTCATGGCTGACGTAGGTTTTCTTTTAGGTTAAATGTTATGTTTGTAAAATCAATTTCAAATGCTCGTGCATAGAGCCACAGCTTTTCTTTTAACTTCATCTTGATTTATGGGGCTGTACTGACAACTTTCAATATGCGTGCTTGTAGGTAGCAAGGCCCTATAAGGCGGTTAGAACTGTTCTAAAGTATTCATAAATATAATGATCATGATTTCTTAAGATATTAAAAACTAACGTTGCAAGTTCTTACAGAAGAAAAAAAACTGTCTTACAAGAATTCCCGATGCTATTTCTGTCAACTTTACTTGCAATAAAAATCGATTAGCACATGTAATTACAATTTCTAGACAAAAAAACAAGTGTTTATTGCTCTCATGCGACACACAGTCGCGACTGGAACTAGTGAGACCCGATTGTCTCCATCGTGAACCTTCATAAAATTACAAATCAACTTTTTTACCAAAAGCTTTCGCTCGTCATCAAAGTTGTATACATTAATCATACCCGTCTGTCTGTTGCAGCCGCTTATGGGGGAGTGTGCGGGAGGGAACGAGAGGTAGCGATAGTGCGAGAAGTGCGCGCGCGCCCAGTCTGCAGCGCCGCATCGCGTCAGTCGACGGAAACTTCCGCACGGGACAGTCACGACGAGTGATTCTTAATTTTTATTAAATAATACATTTTCTTTTACAAAGTGGTGATAATATACTGAAGCTGAAGTGTGTGAGGTTAGGTCGTGTGTCGTGCGTGTTGGATGTGTACTCGTGTACTAACAGTGCAGTGCAGTGTTTGATTGTGTTTCATCTGTCGTGTTGCTTCACGGTGATGATTATTGGATTTGCTCGAAGTATAGTATTTTTGTTTTATTGTTTACATTGTATTATGCTCTCTAATTAGATCAGAAACATTTTTTTACTGTTAGCCTGTGTCATCCCACTGCTGGTCAAAGGCTTCTCCTCATGAATTCGATCCAGGTTCAAATTCCAAATTCTTCGATCCAGGGCCAATGTGGATCACTGGTTGTTAGTTTTGTCCAGCTCGTCCCGCCATCTCCTGCGAGGTCTACCGCGTCGCCTTCTGACTTTGTCTTAATTAAACTATTTAACATTACTTCCGTAACAGAAAAATAAATGTTGATTTTCCTCTCTATCAGAAGAATTGAATGGCTATTCGAACATCTAACGTGATAAATAAAAAAATACACTATCAAAAAAACTCCATACAGAAAAACACTCATTATGAAATAGTACGTCTCTAGTCTCTACTACGCCTTAAATAACCGAAATAGTTAAACCGAAAAAATCTCTCACATCAGCGTTGTATTAATAATTTAGATCATTAATCATAACTATGATAAAATCGTTAGCGACAATAGATCGTTAAGTCGAACGAAACGAAACATAAATGAAATATGAACTTGAGAGTACGACACTACTCCATTTGGCATACCTGAGCAGACAGTACTACGCGTATCTAAGATGTTATCTAAGAAAAGACATCAACGCGCTCGCTACGTAAAAGGTGCCATATTTTCACACAGGAATTTTACGATGGAAAGTTGTTTATCGCGATAATATTATTAAGTATGTTAGTATTAAATGTTGTGTATTTTTGGGTTAGTATGTCATGTATTTATATAACATCACGCCTGTAATCCCAGAAGGGTTAGGGAGAGGTGTACCTAATAGAAAACCCACATTACGACAGTTATGTTAAAGTACCATGTAATAGACGGCGAGCCTATTGCCATCAACCGGGCACATATCCAGGCTCCATGGCATGGCATTCCTGATGGTAAAACCCAATATCAATTTGCTCGACCCGGGAATCCAAACCAGGACCCACTAGACCACTAGACCAACGAGGCAATCAGCTCGATTTTAAGACACATATTTCGAAATGTTCCATCTTACTTGTTTTTGAGGAAGTATCCCATCCACAACATCGAAATTGAACAAAATTATTAAGTATAACAAAATCCATTCTCAAAATTAGATTGAAATGTCAAATGTTTTAAGCCGAAACTTCGACAGCTTTTAAAGCTCTTAAAATATTTATTGCGCAATAAATTAGAAGTAAATCACCCAAAATTATGTTTTCCTGCTATAATTTAAGCAAATCTCAAATAACCTCTTAAACATCTTATTTTAAACTCGAGAATACTTAAAAGTGGTTATTTGCATACCTCCGGCGTTTCATGAAGCCATGAAAACGTCAATGTCGCCAATAAATGCGATAACGATACGAATACAGCCTTATTATAAACACAGACTAAAATCACTTGTAATCCTCACAGAATAAGGTTAAAAATCTTTTAAACTTGAACTTGAATGCAAGTCAGGTTCAGCGAAATTGATATTAAAATTCGAAATTATAGTGATTTGGACTTTGTTACTGTAGTGGTAAAGTTAAAATACTGTTTTTTACCCATAATAGTCTGAGGAGAGATTGTGACTAAACTAGGTTTTTATAATTTTATTTGTTTTAACAAATGCTGCGATGTATCTGACGCGATCTATCTTCGTTGTCTCGTCAGTTTAAGCCGGGGATTATTGTGCACAGATGAAACTGATCTTGATATACCTAATACTAGACGATGTGCACGGTATTATAAAGTGTTAAGAAAAGACTAAATAGTGATAAAGAGAGAGAGAGAGAGAAATAGAGTTTTTCTGGTAATCTGATAATACTTTAATACTTAATTTTGAGTTAGGTAATGTTTGGTTTTTATAGAATGATTGGCATCTATCGTTCATCTGGATACGAACTCGGCGTCTATTTTTATGAAAAATAAAGAATAATAAAGAAGTTCTGTTTCGTTAAAATATTAAATAAATAACTAAAGAAAGCATAAAATCAACCTTCGTCTATCTATAAACTTCACTTAATTGACGAATTTCCTCATACTAATCCAAGATACTCCGTCCATATCAAATTATATCCAAATCTATACAACCAGCACCATTATAAAGCAACAAACATAAAAACTTTCACTAATTCTAATGAGCATACCAATTCCTTACAAATATCTCTCCGATTACAAATACTTTAACTTAACATCCGTAACTTACAGAAGCATTCCTAATCTTAAGTTAGTCATTAAGTTAACCGTGGATAGCCAATCAGAAGCCGGTAAACTTAGCGACCGCCCACGTCGACCGCCTTCCTATGATTTACTTAACATGTCACATATGTACATACGATAAAATATGAGTATATATATATACATAAGCGACAATATTACACAACACCTTGTTTTGATTGAAAAGACATCCGTTTGGAAATCTGCTGCTAGCGTTGTCATGGGAAAGTATTTGATAATGTTAGGGTGTGGTATTGTATTAAAACTTGTTTGGTTGACTAGGTGTTAAGAACCTAGTGGAATAATGTACTAACAATTAAAACCCAAATAAATGACAAAATTTGAATCGAGAGGATCTCGAACTGCAATCCCAGACACTGGGACTGAATGAATAAAGTTCGAAATTGTTTGATCAGTATTATGTCACACCCACGCTTGTCCCGGTTCCGGCCCGCTATCCGGCTTCAGACGATTTATCTCCGGACATGAAGTTCCGGTGTTTTTGTAAAGAAATCCAAGATCAGAAAAAAAAATTATTTATGTCGTATTGGATGTCATTTGGAGTTGCCATACCAGCAATAATCGTATTACTGGCTATAATGTGCATTAAAATTAATTGAGTAACATTTGTGTTCATTGTTATCGCCAACTTGAATTCGCGAAAACGTTAAAGTACCTACCTAGTTAGTTTTCAAACTGATACTATACACCCAGACCTCGAGACTCATAAAACTATAAAATTATTCGTTGCGGAACCAATAGATTCTTTAATCCACTAAGTATAGTGGATGAAAGAATCTATGAGTACCTCAGCACCAGTCAAACTGATACGACACATTGCGGAACTTCTGTGGACATCAGACACTGTTCAATATTTTTACGTTGGAAACTTGGGAACCGCGTCTGCAAGTTATCCGCGCCAGTTCTACCCAACCTTTAATCATTCTTAATTTATTATCACCATAAAAAGCACCTATGTAACAACAAGTTCAACAGCGAAATACCACTTTCTCTCAACCACAAGCAACAGCCACTAAACGATGACCATTGCGTGGTGGTACTTTTGCACTTTTTCTGCCGGAGATCGGAATGTGTTCGTTACGTAAGTGCCCGAGGGGATGTAAAGGGCACAAGCCGGCTGTGAGTGCACCTGCGTCCTCTGAGAGAGGACGTTGCGGAGTATGTGCACGCTTGATTGAGCTGGGGAGATGAGCAGACTTCAACATGTCGTAATGTTAACTGATGGGGCGGTGCCACACACTATGTTGGATAATTTTACACTTAAATGACGATAAAATCACAGAAAAAAAAACAGCCTGCAAAATTTTTACAGTAACCACACAACTATACAATCAAACAAGTTTCCATGGTACCTAAGTTTTCTCCAAATAATAGCTACTTTAAAGTATTCTTTAAGATTCTGCCCAGATAACTTCAGTGCCCTATTGTATAAATAATTCAACTCAATTAAAAGATAAGCTTTACACACATACGCAATACGTTCGAAGGCAGGAACCTACATCAACTCAATTTACAGATCTATCAGATAACTTCCAACAATATACCACTATTGTTTAGTCAGACGTTTCTACAAACAGAGCCTGTCATGCGCTCGCGCATTCGGTTTCACTCACGGAATAAATAAGAGATGGATAGCTAATAAACATATTTCTTTTGGGTCAAATTGTTTTCACCTTTAGCCTCACAAAATTTCTAAGAGCGTTAACGACATTTTTATGGTTATAAAGATAACATATCTATTTTATCGCTATTTTGCTCACCAAGTCTAAAGAAAGTTGAAAAAAAAATTTTTTTTTTTTCATCTTTTACCTCTCATTATCACTTGCCTCGTTGGTCTAGTGGTGACAGTACTGCTGAACATGCGGAGGACCTTATCATTAGCAGCAGCAGACCACACCAGCAGTGCTTGCTACCACAAAATGGCCGACCTGGGGATAAAACCCACCCTGGTTCAAGTCGGGCAGATTATTATTTAGCTTTTCCATCAAAAATTTCTCATTAGCAGCTTGGAGTCTGAATTTGTTGTGGTCGGTTCATGGCGATAGACTTCCTACCTATTACATGGGACTCAAGCAGAACTGGCGAAATGCGGGTATAGGTACACCACCCCTAACCCTTCGGGGATGACAGGCGTGATGTTATGTTATAGATAACTAATCAGCATATCTGTTGGGTCAAACGCTCTAACCTTTAGCCTCACCGAATTCCTAAGGGGCGTTAACGATATTTTTACGACTTCAAAGATTAGCATATCTATTTAATGGTTTGTTTCGCTCACGAAATCGAAAGAGTTGTAAACTTTTAGTTATTGGTCTGATATCTTTGTAGTCAATAGTGTTACGATGGAAGGGACAACGCGAGTAAAATCCTAATCTACTTGCGTGACTGCTCAGAAACCCTTACATCATGAAATCTAACATCATGTAGTTGATAAGGGCAAGCCAAGCTTTAAGGCTTGTATGAAAGTAACGCCAACTTGTATGTAGGTGTTATTTGAATCAATGTCACTGAGATAATGGGTTTACCTTTCTCCTGACTAGGAGGAGAATTACATTCGTCAAGTGTATTATCTACACTTGACGAATGTAAATCTCCTGAAAACTGATTGGCCCGAATTTATTAAAGGTATCATAGAACTAAAGAAAAAAGAAAGAAAGAAAAATTACTTTTTTGACGTCAGTTGTTAAAGCACACACACATATAAAAAAAAGATACAAAATAAGAAGGAAAACAGAGTATGTGTGTTGTGTAAACTCACAATGCTTTTATCATAAAGAAGCAGTTTCTTTGCAAAAGGAGACATTTTTTTTAAGCCTACTTGGATGTTGCATTTATTATTCATATTACACCAAAAAAAAGTAACCATTTTACTATAGTAATTAAAGAAAGATTACATAGAAACGAAACCGGAATCTTAAAATCATAATAAATAAGTTATTTTATGATATTTCTTTGCGAGTCAAATCATTCCTGTTGGTGTCAATGTCATTTGACAGATAATAATTACGTGAATAGGGGCGTTTTTTCCGTTTACAAAAAAAAAGTACGGACCCAGTGTTCATCATATAGCTGCTTTAAATAAAATAAAATAGAATATAAAAATAAATATTATTAAACTGTGAACATTTTTAATGCTATTTTTAAAGATTTACGCTAAAATCGCATAGATGGTATAGACAATCAACGTGGCACGGAGCGTTGTAAATCCACCTTTTTAGTGGTCGACAGACAACTTCATTATTTTGACATTTACTCGTTCTGTTTATTTCGATTTTCGCAAAAGTGTTTTTGGAGAGTTTTTGCATTTATTCTGGTTAGACACGGCTTAGCTAATATAACCAGTGTAATCTTGAGGTTCTAAGGAAGAAATCAATGTACATTTCATTATTAAACACTACAATTTATGTGGGTGGCCTAATCTGCAAACAAAAAATAATTGTCTTCCTTGACATGATTTATCGATTTCGACATTACCACTCCATTTTCTAATTCTCTTTGTTTTCACTATTATTTTAACTTCAAACTTTAGTTTTAAAATTAAACAAACAAGTCTCCATGAAAACTGTATCTTAAAGTAACTTATTAAGGTTCAAAGTCGTTTAAATAAAGGCTGTATTAACTCAATCATTTGAAAGAGCCATTGTGTGGAGTTTGTTCGTTAAATAGTGCGCGCTCTCTGTTTGGTTTAGAGAGAGTTGCTCTACGGCTCTACTATCATATATTTCCATATATTACAGATGTATGTATAGACTAATAAGTTATTTATTTGGTATGCAGGTAGCTAAAACACCTTTAATGCTAGTTAAAATCTTGCTAAAGATTTTTAACATTCAGGTCAGTGTTGAAAATTAGACATTTATCAGAGGGTTTTAGGTATTCATGTAGGTATCACTGAGTCTTAGTGAAAACGGGCTTTAGCAGTGTTTAAGTGACAATGTTGTAAGTGCACTGAGTACCTAGTATTAAATTCTCTTACACCACTCTCAAAAGTACCTATCAAATAAACTTAAGAAGTTATTACGCATGCCATATAAATGGACATTACCAGTAAAATAGAAAGATGAATATTTTGACGAATTACTTGTTCGACTGTACAGTCAACAAAAGAGTAATCTAGAGCTAGTCAACAAAAGAGTAATCTAGAAATTTTGTGAGGATCGATGTTTATTATTCTTTCAGAAACTACTGAACGGATTTGGATAAAATTGCAAACAGATTGATTATAAGCCTTTCGCATTTATAATAGTAGTAAGAAAATTGCTAGCCTGCATACCTAACTCTTTTGTTGACTGTACATGGGTGTGTTATGATTTTGAGAAATCGAGAGCATAGAATAATAATAAGAACAAGAAATAATAATAAGAATAATAATGACATAACTTAGAGATGCACCATGTTATCGGTGAGAGAGTGGCGGCACTGCGGTCATCGACCTGGGGAGGTTGTAGCTATGGAAATCAGCGTTTGTTTCCAGTTTTAGCTTATAGTTTTACAGTTTTTTCTAGCCTAGTCTAGCAAGTTTTTTACTAGTTTTCTACAAGAATATATTGAAATGGAGCTTTAAAGTCTTTTAGCGATAACACTACACTGCACCCTGCAAACTAAAGATAGGTATTACAGAGAAGGGAAAAAAATTAAAACACATATGCTGTAAGAAATAAATCAAGAACTAAACTTTTAATCTTGCCATTTTATTTCGGCTCGACGCGTCCGTTTTCTCAAGTGTCACGCTGAAGACTACACTAAGACAAATATTGTGATTCCTTCAAATAGGTTTCCCATTAAATTAAAAATTAATCCTTCTAGTTCATGTTAACATACGAGCACGAGCGAACTGCAGCATTATCCAGCCTTCTGGCGTGCCACTCAAATCTCATTTATCAGCACGTCTACATCCTTCCCACAATCAAGGTTTTAGATTTCACTTCCCTTCTATTCTCTCTATTCACAATCCTCAAGCCCCTAATTATTTACGAAACACCGCCATTGAATTAATCATTCATTTGTTTTCTCCAATCATTCGTTACCCGCTGCGATCAAGCCGTGTCCTGTACCACTGCAATTAATTCAAGTTTTAAAACAAAGCCTTTTATCTGGAAGTCTTTTGTTTTGAAGTCGTTTGTCCGACTTTCACTTTTATGTAGCAAGTTTTGTTTTAGCTTGTATGTAAGTTATCCGTACTTGAGTATTGATAGTTATAGGCTTTAAAATTAATTGTTATGGAGGTTTTTATTGCTGCAATGGACACCTCGAAAGGCGTGTGTGTCCATTTTATGTGGGCGTTCCGCAGATAACATTTGCACATGATTATAAATTACTGGAAATGTCTTGTTGTACCTTTATTTCTTCGCACATTTCGTTAGTGTGATCTTTGGTTAGCCAAATTGAATAAATATCAGAAACAGATCGAAAAAGCATTACACGTTATAGAACTATTTCTGATGTAAATATGTTTTTGTAAGGAATTCTTTGACAAATCGTTAGAGTTGGATTTAACTTGTGACTCATTCTATTATTTGATCTGTTACGAGCTGGATATGGGATAAATTAATAACTACCGAAGAAACAACAAATAACTTTAATAATCACAAAACACTTAAAACTTAATCACAAGTACACTACTGATCACTATTCGCTACCACACAATATCGCACTTCTAGTTCACTTCGATTCACTTCGTTGTGTAGCCAAAATCAGACTGACTGCTCCCGCAAACACGTCGACTATTTATATGGCGATCGAACGTTCGAGAAATATCTACGACTTCCTAGAATCTTCTAGACAATTCCATAGTGGGTCATTGTCCTTCGAGAAACTTCCACAACTTATACAAAGGAAAGAAGTAGGTACTTTATGCCCTCGGCGTACGGTCGAAATTACAATGATGTTCTTTTGTAGGTACCCAACTAGCAAAATTTTAACTTACAAGTGTCCCAAGACCTATATTTTATTACTCTTGTATCATACTTACAAACAACTGTAAGTGTCGATTTAGGCGCACTTTATAAGAGAATTCTCGCTTAGAGTCAACTTATAACGCTCTTATTGAAGATAACTTTACACTTACTATAATCTTGTTACTGCTGTTGTAATACCAAAATAACTTATAAAATTCTCTGGAAGCTCAATAAAGGAGTATTTATCACAACGGCCGAAAGACTGTGCGCGAGAGCTGCTGGAAAAAAAATAATAAAAAAAAGTTTAATTGTGAACTCATGTATTATTTTTATTACTAGTATTTTTATTTCTTGTAATCATTTAGTTCATTTGTTTGATAGTTATGTGTCTATGAACTTAAATAACTTGCGGTGTACATTTCTTCGAATGTTTTGTGGAGTAAAGTGAAATATTTTCACAGGCCCACTTGGTTATGTATTTAGAAAATTAGTAAAAAATATTAATTAATTGTAAAAATAAAAACTGACGCCATTACAGATTAATAAGACCAAATACTCTTCTCTAAGATAAGCTTAATACTAAAATGTCTTATTTCACACTACCTAAGTTAATTTTAAACCTTTTGGTCTTATTGAGCACTTACATAAGGTAACTACTTGCAGCCATTTAATAAATTTAGGGTTCCTTCGTAAACCATGGCATTCAAATTCCATTTTGTGGTAGGTATAATGTTAGGTGAGCCAAACATGCATAAGTAAAGTATGTACTATTATGTGAGTGCGTTTTAAAATATTTTTATTAACTCTTTTAGGGTTCCGTACAAAGAATCTACTGGACCAAATCAGGTGAAATTTGGTAGGATGGTTTAATCCTAAGACCCAAACACAGGTGTGTAAAGTAAATAAATATTTTTTTTTTAAATAAGGGTCATTTTCGGGGGACAAATTAGGAAATTAAAAAAAAAATTGCAAACCTTGCTCTGTCATAATATATTAAATGAAAGGGCTCGTTATGAGGATCTCAAATATAGTTTTGTTAATAATTTAAAATAAATAGTTTTGATTTTATTCATAAGGAAAGACGAAAATTAACCATTCCTGATCATTTCATCATCATCATCATTCTGATGACATTCCCTGATCTCCGAAACTACTTCGAGCCTAAAATTTTGAAAAAAATACAAAATATAGTTAATTGCTTGTAGATTACAGGCAAACCTATAAGAATTCTATCAAAACATGCCACAATTGAATAAAAACATTTGATTGGCATTGTACGGAACCCTCTCCACGCGAGTTCAACTCGCACTTGGCCGATTTTATTTATAGTGGTTATTGACCCCCGGCTGTGACATTTTTAATAAAGTGTTCACAAGTCTTTTAAAAGTCAAAATATTCTGATAGAGCTCTACCAGTATTCGTCTTCTCTTTAATTTGACTCAGAGAAGACAATTCACACTTACAACTTGTTGGTTTTTATAGTAGGTTTATGCAAAAGTTTATTAAGGTCATAAGTGTTATAAAACACTCAATTCAGACTCTACTAAGAAATACTGTACTTTTAAGATGCTTTTTTAAGTGCAAATAATATTCAAGAGCAACTGCTCTTTATAAATGCACTTGTAAGACAACTGTGCTGATAAATGTCTTACAACGATTATTTATACACATCTATAAGAACACGTACTAAGTGTTTTATTCTTTTAGTACAAAACGCCTTAAATCATGCTTTTATAAGATGTACTGTCATAGTCTAGACACATGTAAGTCTGCTGTAACACCTTAGTTCTTAAATCAGCATATCCGCAAGACAAAATTGCTAGTTGGGTAGTTTTCGAATTTGTACCTACATCATTCGGGACTCGTTTTACTTACCTAATACCTACTATTACCTACCTACCTACTAGTAGGTACCTACTACCGTAACTGTAGGTAAGTACGGGTACGACGTAAGCGTAACATATCTTTGAGGAATAAAATCATTCTAACGTCGCAAGTGAATCATAGCAACAAACATCTCTTGCTCATGTGAATAAGGCGTAAGTTTTTGTATGTAGTCGCTCTATTCGTTTGTAAGGGCCATATAACATCGCATAACGTTATATTAATGAACCCATACAACCTTGTCTCTTAAATTGCCCTGCAACACTTAACCCATTAAATCACACACCATCCACATTCTCCACAACAATTGGTCATAACCCCATGTTCCCATAGCACGAGATCTGAGCGAGATAGCCTCGCGGGCAATTAACCCGTGACCCCCCTGACCCCCGCCAGGCCCCGGCTATCGAGCTATCAGACAATGGCGATCAGCTTTATGAAACACTGCCTAGGCTTTACTTGATTGTAGGGGAATAGGCGTTCCTTTGTAGTTTGTAAGTAAGAAGAATGATGTTATTGTTATTTATCCGCATAGTATGTTATAATCAGTATAGGTAAGAGGTTCCCACTGCTGGGATACTTTTCGCGTCTTTTTGGTAAAAAGAATTCACAAATTTTCGAACATTCGAAAGTTTGTGAGGATGGATGGCTAGATGGATGAATGTTTGTAACTCTTTCACGCCAAAACTTCTGAACGGATTTGGATGAAATTTAGCACAAAGATAGTTTATAACCTGGATTAACACAGGATACTTATCCCGTAAATATGATCCCGTGGGACAATTATCGAACTTCACGCGGGCGAAGCCGCGGGCATAAGATAGTGTTCTAATAAGACATTACCTTTTTAAGGTCTATCTACATTATAAGCTACTGCATTTGGAATCCATGACTGTTTTCTCAACATTTATTCACGAGGGAATAAAAAGGGGCTTTTATTATCGGTACTTATGCCGAAAGTATGAACATTCGGTCGGACTCTACCTTTACATAATTATAAAGAGTTCGTTACTTAGTACCTAATGTTAAAAAGAGTGATTTTAAATTACAATTCGAACTTACTAACCTCCTGCCAAATTGCTTACATATTGTAACAGTAGCCACTAGCCATGTATTGTGGCATCACTCACAAAAACTCACGCCGACCTCGCCTCGGCCTCGCGTGACCTCGCTCACCATTCATACCATATTGCATCACAATATTTACTTACCCACTAAAACCTACTATTTACACGATATAATATAACTCCAAACTTCAATTACATTCGGTAAAAAGTAAACGAAACTACGTTCCTACGTAAATACATTATTACCAACTTAAGTTTGCGGTTTGAGGTGGCGCTAAAGGTCAAGAAAAAACGCATTAATGTGTCAAATTCGATACATTTAATGTTAGTTCTGTGTATTGCCGCCTGCATAGATATGTTGGTCGAAATGTTTAATTGAACATAGCATGCAACGCGGCATGTCCGGTGACCATGTAATTGAATGTGTATTAAAATTAAAATTAATTATAACTTTTTTGGTAATGTTTGTTTTTATTTGAAGCAATGCATGCTCTTTCTCATTAACTGTTTGAATTTGATTTATTATTGTGTACGGCGAGTTATTTTAATGCATGTTAGGGTGTGCACACAATAACGCAAGCTTATCGCACGCAGCGCGCATTTTAATGCGTGTTGATGCAATATTCACTCAACACTCGCCGGGTAAGGAAAACGTGCGCGTTTATAATTTACAGATTACCTTTTAAATGTCACACAGGCTAAAAGAGACTTAAAGATATTTATGACGACGCCTTATTTTACTTAATAGCACATTGCATTGCCTAAAACATTATGTTGGAGATGACTTTATGAGGTTTAGGTAGGTACCTGTACCTGTAACTAAATGTCTACGCTACAACTTTATAGAATTATCAAAATGGCGATGTTTAATAAACAAGCTTCAAGAAACCATCACAAGAACTCCCGATAAGGACGCACCTTTACACGAGCACGGCAAATGGAAAGTCAATACGTTCCCCGGTAGCGGTCGGACACTCAGACGTAATATCCGTTTAGTTTTGTGTGTGTAAAAACAATGGGTTCATTTACTGTGAGCGAAGGCTTTTGTGGTATATACGTGTAGCCTTCTGCATTGAGGTGGTCCGAGAATTTCATTAGACACAGTAATAAATGTTCTGGGGTGAGGTGATTCTGAAAAGTGAAAAAGTTCTATGAGAATAAGCTTTTATTTTAAAAGTTTATGAAACATAATCATTGTATTTCAATCGCATTCTGAAAGGAAGGATTTTCAAACTGAAGTTAATGATTTAAATTGAACAGAAATTAAACAACAAAATTTGAGATAAGATAATCTTCTGTTGAAGTTCATGATGACTATGTCCTATCAGGAAAGTCCGATTTTTTAAAAAACTGCATTGCAATCGGTGCTATGATTGTGTTTCATTATGATTAACAGTCTCTAACATCTTGCTAGGTCTATTTGGCAAAAAAATGGCAAAATCACATTTGACGGGCCCATTTTGCGTCCATTTTGTTTTAACGGATGGAGACTCTCGTTTATGTCAACAAAAACCTCGTTTAAATAGTACTAAAACTCCAAAAGAGTCTCGCGATAAATCTGAGAAACAAAACAATGCCGTTCGCCCACGTCTTGGTCGGCGCATGGCGCTTACCGCTCATAAAGCGTTGCCATAGGTTACCGGTGCGGTGGTCGGTGGTAATGTAGTAATGCACCGTTACCGGCATTACGTGAGTTTGTGTCATGTGGGTAGTGTGCGTGTGGTCGGGTAAACGGAATGGTTTGGTGGACATTTGGTCGAAGTTTTTTGAGACAAATATGTGTGTTGTCTAAGTGTTTATGAAGGTGATTGCGCTTTCTTGGCAAATATTAAATGTTTAATTTTAAAATTTTGAGTTTGGGCCAGAATTTACCAGGATAAGAAGTATGCTATGTTCTGTGACCTAGACCCCAGGTCATGGTATATGCGAGTGGCTTTCATCCAAATCTGTTTAGCTGTAAACCGTAAAAACACTGACACAGATGGTAGATAGACGTATTCTATAACTGACGCTTACCAACTAAAAGCTTTTGATTTATATTGAAAATAATAATGTTTGAATTTTTTTTTAAGATTAAGGTAAATAAATTGATTTAAAAGTCTTTTTTGTTTTACATTACTAACTGTACCTACTTTTTGACACGCAAAACACTAGTGGCGAAGCGGCAATTCAATTCAAAGTCAAAAATTCATTTGTTTTCATATGGTGACGAGTCGGGACTGCTAGCTAGTATGGAAAAAGTTTTTTGTGACCAGTCGGAACAGTGACGAGTCGGGCATAACTCGGTTCATGGACGAATAGTGTTATGATTGTCTCGATCTTAGAATGCACGACAGAACATCTATTATATTCTTCTTCTTGTAGTCTGCTATTGCTCCCATAAAAGATATACATGCTGATATGTAAAAAAAAAAGGTTTTTAAAGTTTTTTTTATCGTATCTGAATAACTAGCGACCCGCCCCGGCTTCGCACGGGTGCAATGTAGCTTAAACAAATGTACATAAAAACCTTCCTCTTGAATTATAACATACAAACTGTCTTAAAATCCGTTGTGTAGTTTAAAAGTTCTAAGCGTACAGACAGCGGAAGCGACTTTGTTTTATAATATGTAAAGATAATATAGTTTGCTGTAAGAGAACCCAATTCTGGATTAAACTCGCATTAATACATAAACTGTAATATTGCAACATTGTGACAATAAAAAAATAAGAATAATAAGCAGCTTCTATACAGCCAGTATGATTATTCTCCTGTCCGTATCTCTATTTATTTGGAGTCGGCGCAGCATGTCTTCTTCTTCCTTATTTCTCTACATTCAGTAGATTAAAGTATGTCTTATATCTATACAATTTATGTTTCTGCTCATCGTATTTTTAATGCATCTAAAACTCTTCAAAAATACTCTGTGATCTTCATTAATTAGTATGTTATTCCTTAATGCAAGCTTGAGCGATAAATCTCTAAAATATCATAATGATTGCGTCCATGAGAATAAAACCTAATGTCCATAAATAAAAACCGATCATAACAAACGTTAAGCTAGTGGTACTTATAAAATATTTGAGTCATTAATATCTGGTCCACATTCCGAAACACAAAAACGGTTAAATCTCATCCCATCTACCTATGTGGATATTAGGGCTGTCTCATACTTTCTCCCTTCAAAACATTTTCAAATTAAACTTGTTTAAGTGACTGTGACACCATATTCCGTGATAGCCTAGTGGTGTGACCGTCGGACTACCAAGTCATAGGTCTCAAGTTCGAACCCAAGTCAAGCACCTCTGATTTTTCGGATTAATGTGCGTATTGTATAATATTACCACTTGCCTCGGTGAAGGAAAACATCGTGAGGAAACCAGCATGCCTGAGAGATATTTCTCGACGGCATGTAAAGCCAAGTCAGAGGCCCATGGGCGGCATAAAAACTCAGACACCAGGTTAGGCACTAGCCACACGATAAAAAAGAAGTGACACCATTATGAGAGCAGTTAAATATTTCGCACATGGAAAAATAGAGGCAATTGTGCAACTTTTTTTATCAAAAACATTAATGCAATGCCACTGAAATAAAAATACATTCTTCATATTTTTTGTTCTTGAAAGCTACGCTAGTCAGCCACGTGTTATTTCATGATAACAATGTTTAAAGGTTCATTTCAAATTCAAAGAGTGTCTACTGTTCTCACACTTCAATTTCATATAACGAGACTGAAAAGTTGCACGAGTGTCAACATTTAATTTAGAATAAAATGAAAAACGCATGGTCACACTCTGCCTGGCAGCCCTGGTTATTACTCGGCTAGTAATTAACAAGTCGGCGCATTGGGCGCAGGAGTGATACTTCACATTAATGGGAGGTACTCGTACCCACCGCGCCGAGCGACTCACTCTTCAGAAATTCAGAATGTGCGCCACCAGCATCCCGATTTAACCATCTCATCTAATTGAGAGGCTGAGTGGAGTCTGGGTTTTAAAACGAATTTGAATTCATGTTTAGTCTTCTAACTCTCATAATGGAGTTAGATTTTTCTTTTTATTTCAGTGAGCCTTAAGCGAGTTTTCATCATTGGAAAAAAGGCTCGTTCGCGTTGTAAACTTCAATTTGTGTAGAATACAACTTTGTTTCCCATTTTTCCCAGTGTGTGGTGACGTTAACTCCCACATAGCCCTCTGATGTATGTTGGTCTACTAAATCCATTCATTTATAATTATTTCTTTACCAACTGAATCACGCCATACTTATTTAATACAAAACTGTAGCAAACCCAACTCTGCACCTTTTACACGCAAAATGTGTAGATGTAGAATTGTGGTTGATTCTTATTGTATGTAGAGACTTGTATCGTATGTATCTGCTAATCAATAACTAAGATACAAAATGTATGTATGTTAACAAAACAAATACATTAAAAAAACAGAAAACTATTAGGTTAGGGTTGGTTAGTTAGGGCTATTAATGTCAGTGAGATACAGATATAATTATGTATTTTATTAGCCATATCTCTAAAACACCAAAGTTAACCTATAACTTCAATGTAACAAAACACAAACCTTGTAATTGATACCGTATCGTAAAACCAATTAAGTTGTAAACTAACATTTGAAACATTTTATTTGTTTCGCCTCATATCGGCTGGCGGCCATTTTTATTGTTTTGTCTGAAATGTTGCGTGACCGATGGAGATATTAAATTAATTTATTGCTTTATCTTAATGTTGGAGTTTTAATTTGTTTGAATTAAATTAAAAAAGTTCTGTAATAAAAGGTAAACTAGTCATTCTTCTTCATTTTTCCAAAAACATAACAAAGAAATCAAAACCTGTGAAAACAGAACTTGAAACCAATGGTAGGCAGAAACGACAGAACGCCGACTGCTACTTATTATTATTCAACGTTTATTTCAGATAATAATCATCCATATTAAAAATAAAAAGTTACTTATTTAAATAATTAAATAAAAACATAATACAATTATTACAATTCAATGAAAAAAAATCACAAAAACTTAATAGTAAATTAAAATATTATCAATAGATTTTCTAATTCATAAATTATACATAACTAATCGAATTACAAAATAAATAACAAGACATTCACATAACAAAATTAATCAATTGATTGAATTGTGAATGTCAATAACATATAAATATTTTAGGTTAAACCGTTTTTTGTGCATGTGATGTTAACCTGTAACTAATTGTTGCACTTGTAAATGTTACTCTAGTCTAATGACTAGAGTAACATTTAGACAAACAATAACAACAAAAACATAGAGTAATATTTAGATTTAGAGTAGATTTTTTTGAGTGACTTAATAGTCAGAAATGTACATAGTGTAAACAATTGTTGGTTAACCTAAATAAATAAATTAATTAATTTAATCCTTACACGCCCCTTTTTTGCCTCGTCCACGTTCATACACCAGGACATACACGCACGTCGGTTAGTAGTAGCAAGTACTACGAACCTGGTCTACCAACTTTATCCTTCTGAAATATATTTTCTTCTTCTTTTAACGCCTATCAATAAATGGCATTTAAGTACTCGTGAGATTATGGCTCATTACATGATAGAGCAGGTGATCACAGTTGCGCTACAAACTACTAGGTACGTTGCCATATTTTATTACTAAAATAATTTATTTACAAATAAAATATCAAAATGGTAGTAGGTATGACGCACCCGTTATATATTCACATACACGTACCATTCCGGTCGTGGCTTGTGTAACAAAAAGTATTTTAGCATAACTATTCCAAATCGTAAACTTTTAACTTGGCTGTATAAAAGATTCATGGTTAGCTATAATACGAGTATATGATGTAGTCAATAAATATTTATTGGGGTATTATAAGGTCAAACTATGTAGTTTGGACATGTATATGGCGTCAAATATGTAGTAAATATGGTAATAAATGAGATAAAAACGTGTGATTTGAGCTAATGTTATTTCGAGATAAGTTATAGGATGTCACGCTGTAACCAAATATGTAGGTAGATTAATTCAATAAGTTAATATCAGAACCAAAACCATTTCATTAGGCTGAAATTATCTTTGTTTAGGTAATTTATTTTACATAGTCGTTGCGGGTAGTCAGAACCCTGAAAGTCTGACGAGTCTTAGCCATGCGTAACGTGCTATTTATTAGTAACTGGGTAGTGGAGGTCAGATAGGCAGTCGCTCCGTGTAAAATACTGGTATTCAGCTGCATCCGGTTACACTGGAAGGCCCTAATATAGTTGGGAACAGGCGGACGATTCTTCAGACGGATGGAAGATTATTATAATCAATTAGGTAGGTAATGTCTAGTTGCACTCGTTCTGACCACATTTCGATAAGCTTCTTTCAAATTATAATTCCAACTCCAAAGTAATCTATTCAGTTGGTAATTTAGAAACCCATCTTGGTCATCCTTTCCCTTTCTGCCCATTACAATGACACGACTTCCGTCTTAGAACCAGTATGTATAAGTTAAAACGCGTGTTTACATACTGAAGATCGTTTAGTCGCCCAGTAGGCTCACTCAAACATTGTACGGTCGAACAAGCTCTTTGGTTTACATTTTACAATGTAATTTGTTCGTTAAACTGTATACCAAATAGCTTGTTCGACCGTACACTCAACAAATCAGACAAGTAAGCAGGCAGTTTACTTTAACTTAGATTTAAGTTACTTCTTGTTATGTGTGTGCTCAGCATGTTGGTAGTTAAGTGTATGCTATGGTTTGTCTGACTGTGTTTTATGTTAGAATTACAAGTAATTACTAGCTTTGTGTAAAGTAAATATATTGATGTCGATTCAGTTGTGCACAACTAAACTTAATTAAGGCTATTGCTATATTTTTCTCTCTATTAAAACGAGAAAGAGACGGACGTAATTTAGAGCTGTCAAATTTAATTGGAACTAATATTTTCATACAAATGAAGGGTGCACGTTAAAACACGACATTGACATCTCTAACTTAGTTCATAGCTATAGCCGTCTTTTTCTAGCACTGCCTTTCAGTAAAAGATAGCAATGGCCTAAATTAAGTTTAGTTTCACAACAGAATCGACACCTATTGTCTATTTCTTGTGTGCACAACTAAAGAACTGCGCGACCGCTGCTATATGCTACGTATGATATACTTTCTCGGAGAAGTCTGGCACATAGGTGCTTGATGAATTTGTTTACCAGACACGCATCATTCATACAAGCTATATAGCTTAGGTAATATAGCCGTGGGATACTGTGTAGCAGCCTTAACACTTTTGTTAAATGTACTTTGGTTAATTAGTAAACAAAAAGAATGTTGGAAGGGTTCCTATTCTCAGTGCGTCGTAATATGTCTAATTTATTTTACAAATGGTTTTTACAGTTCAAGATACGTTTTGAAGATTTTAAATGATATTTCGTGCCTCCAGATAATTCTCCATAACGTCTGTGAGAGCATCATATATTTTTGTTTAATTCCGACTAATGTTAGTGGCTCTTTGCCAGTATTATTGCTACACTTCCAACAAATTACCTGTACTAAGAATAGCTTTACTTATACCATGAGTGGGGTTCGAACTCACGACCTCTGTCACACCAGTCCACACCTAGCCGGTTATAATTTAGCTGCTTAATTTCCCACTAACTTCCAAAGTAATGTCAAACATAAATACAAAGCGAAACCCAAACATGGTCATGACACTGTTCTCTATCCAGACCAGCATTAAATAAGATAAAGTGTACGGTAAGCAGCCACCTTAGCAAGCAGTAACCTTGAAACTGGCTCTAAGCTTGTAGCTATGCACTATATATGTGGCCATAGACAATGTTGTAACGGTCCCTTGTATCTTGATACAGAACATTGTTCTCTTGTACGCATACTTTCTGAGTCGAGTTCACACAATGGATGGAAATGGGATCCGTTTGAGAAGAGAGTAAGATAGCTGTAGTTTTAACTTAAATGTTCACGTGTGGACTCTTAGAGTTAAATGGTTTCTTAGTTAGATGGAAACTTGGAAAATGTACTAATAATATCCTCCTGACCGTTTTCGGTCACTACAGTCAATATCAATGGAGATTAGCCATCGGCGCGGGAAATATGCAGTACGCACTCTCTCTTCCCTCACTCTCCTAGTCGTCAGGGACGACAATACAATCCGACACAACCGAAGAGAGGTCGGGGTTGCTCAGCAGTCGTGTTTGCAACCGCGAGACCGTAATGTAGCAGTTAAAATGGAGTAGGAAAATGTACTACAGTACCTAAAAAGCAAGTGATCTGAAGACCTTTAAAACTCTTTAAAACGATTGCCATTTGTCTTGTCTAGTTTAGGCAGGCTTTCTATATCTACATGATTACCTACTTAAGGTTTCTCGGTGTCTTTTGTAATTTTTGACTTTTCCATCATCGCTATCATTACGGAATGTCTAAGGCTATACCAAATTACCAATACTAATGTAGACGTTCTGCACGAGCTGTTAACACATTACGCTATCAGTATTATTCCTTCTAATTTCACCATCAACACCAAGTTTCACTTTTAAGCCAACAACAGTATATTGTGTTACCTTGTGTTTCTTATATACTTTTAATTAGATACTGTTTGGTATGTGTATGTGTTACTGTGCTTTACTAGAGCATAACGTTGCGCTGAGAAACACGACAAGAATTACAATGAGCTGGTTTTGGGTCATACTGGAGTGTAGGTATTGAACATAGCATCACGGATTTATTAAGAGCTGCAAGAATTTAGTAGATTCCAAGCTTATTTGTTTGGATTGTTCTCATGATTGTGATCGTCAAGATGCAGTTTCCCTGCGGGGTTAGACATAGGACGGGTAAGTCCTATTTAAGCCTCAGTTAGTATGGTTCCCCATGCTGCGTCTATCTGCCAAGCCTTTTCCATCTATGTTGGGGGTTGGCTTCCAGTCTAACCAGATGCAGCTGAATACTAGTATTTTACGTGGAGCGACTGCCCATTTGACCTCCACAACTCAGTACTGGGTAATACGAAACGTCTTGGTAAGACTAGCTGCCAGACTTTCGGGCCTCGGGCCAATCCGGGAACCAATTACGACTCCAGCCTCCAATTAGCACTCCAGCCAATATGACACTTCTGCACTTCATGACATTCGGGCAGCCATAACAAAATAAAGCTAATGCCACTTGCACTATGCTTAAAGTTAACGAGGTGTAAAAGTATATGTACGTCTACATAATGTGATAATGTAACATTGCATTTCCCTCTAGGGCATACATACATACCTTCTTATATGCTAGGTACCTGAATTTCACACATTGTGGCCTGCCTTATGCAAATAGCACCATAATTAACGTACTAAGTTACATTGGACGCTATAAAGTAACTATTTATAGCTCACTCAGAATGTAAAGTCTATCTTAGAGTTTAAACATTAAGTTAAGTACTGCCTAGACAAAGTAAGTATCTTTCGCACTTTGGTAATAACAGCTCATATTGATAACTACAGAGTGTACCTACAGTGCATAATAAAACTTTATATCGTTTATTAGGGACCGTACTTAATGATGTTAAAGGCCTGCGCAGACGAGGGTAAGCTTGGTATAAAAAACCGGCCAAGAGCGAGTCAGACTCGCGTACCGAGGGTTCCGTCCAAACTTTTTAAAGGACAAAGTAAACTTTGCTGTTCGATACCTAGAAACGGCTATTGCAGCAACCGCAAATAATAAGTTTGTAATAGTAAAATCCCTTTTTTATCGTTATTAATCGCTTTAAGATTTTTCCCTTAAATGTGCTGTAAGACATTGCTTCTCCCCAAATTTCGTGATTCTAGATCAACGGGAACTACCACATAGGTTTTCGACCCAAAGTCTATATGGTACTTCCGGTTGACCTAGAACTGTCAATTTTGGTAAAGAGCAAGGTCTTATAGCACAAGTAAAGGGAAAAGTCCGAAAAATAAAAAAAAGTCGAAAATTAAGGTAAATTTTGGTACTTACAAGTTTTCGCGAAAATCTAAATTTGCCCAATTCTTTTTATCGTATTGACTCAGGACAGTGATTTTTAAACGCCTAATAGGGACTATAGACCTTAGTATCTGGTATAAATTCAACTTGCTAGGTCTACCCGTTCCTGAGAAAATCGGTGGTGACAGACGGACGGACAGACGGACAAGAAAGTGATCTTATAAGGGTTCCTTTTTTACCTTTTGAGGTACGGAACCCTAAAAATCATCTAGATATAATATTATTAACAATTTTTGAGTTCAGTTGCTGAACAAAGAATGGATCTCTTCAGTTTCACTCATGTGTCATGTTTGACAAACAGTCCATGGTCGGTTATGGCTAATTAATACTTAGGCCAATAGCGCAATGTGCCAAATTGGACTTCACATTTAACACTAGTTGTACACAGAATATCATTACACTTGTAACCTATTTTCGTAGGGGCTAAGCAGATTTATCCATGGAGGATTTAGTTCAATGAAATAGGACCGAGTATATTTCCACCAACCGAACAAATTCAAACACGCACTTCAACACAGGTACTGAAAGTAAATAACATAATAATATGCACAGACACGTTCCCTCGCCCAGCAGTCCAGCGCACAGAAACAACGTCTAATATCTGTTCAACAAAGTTAAGCATAAACCTAACAGCTTGAGTGCTCGTAACTTGTAGCTCTTTGACTTGACTACCCGCTGGACTAATGAACGAAGCTGCGTTGTGATATTATAAGTATTAGTTATTTGTTTTACTAGTTTCTTCGCTTCACTGTGAAAATTCTTAACTGCGTGAAGGTACCTCGACCCGGGGTTGCGGGACTGTTCGAAAGAGATACCGTGACCCCGGAACACAAAGGGCGATGAAGGAACATGGATGGGTTTTAGTCAGTAAAAGTCTGACACTCCCTCCTGCTCCGCCCAGACCGGGAGAAGTCATTTGATGATTTCCCATCCGAAAAAAAAAAACAAAACCTCGACGGGACATACTTCAGTAGTTGCAGTACGATGTAACATGTAACCGACCACTAGTAACATGAGACAAGGAATAAGGTGATGATGATTAAACGATAGATTACCCATAGTTATAATTTTCAACCTAGAACGGCAAGAAATACTCAAAGTTCCAACTTTTGACAAGTTTTTTTTTAATACAAGTTTTTAATGTAAGCTTTTTACTCTAAGCACCTCCACAAACCCCATACTATCCAATCCATCCATCAGCACAATGTTTTGAGAGCGTTACATTGAGTTCCATAATACAAAACATTATTTTTTTAAACCCCAAAAAATAAGTCGTTTCCCAGCAATATACTCGTATTTTGCGTTAAGTTACTTAGTTTGATGTACAGAATGCTTGGTTAACGGCTTCGTGATGAGGTTGTTTACACCCTGTATACAACATCATTGGCATTCATTTCTTTTAGACCAAAGCACAGAAGTATGTACATGCAACGTTAAGCTCATATCTTTATGTGGCTATTCTAAACTTGATACCCACAAGAACTAATACTATCAAAACGAGCTTTTAATCTTTTCTACCATACAAAGTGATATAGTTCTAAATCATAACAACATCAACATACACAACGCCATTCACTCCAGAACAATGACACTCAGATCATCAATCTACGCATAACGCGTCAAGAAACTATCCGATACAATGTGCGTTAAAAAACTCATTAAAATGCCGGGCACGCGCGCAGCCACGCGGAAGTCTCTGTGATTGTCTATGGGACGTAAAAACAATGAATCGACACCTTTGATGTGAGAGGAGAGATGGAATTCGTGATGTTGAGTGATGTGTTTATACGGGTATAAGTTGTCGTTCACCAGTCCTTGTTCCAACTTATTTAGGGTCAGCGCTGCATGTCTTCTTCCATGTTTGTAAGTCGTCCACTCATAACTTTAAGGATCTAGAGATCTATCAGAGCTATTACACAGTAGGTAATGGTGGGCTTTGTACCAAATTTGAAGCCACCTAAGAACCTAATCGTAACCTTCTTGTCAAAGACAGGAGAATTCTTCAACTGTGAAGGATATAAACATCCGTGGTTGACAAGCCCAAATGGGTTCTATAGGCTTGTCAACTGAAAACATCTATTTAGTCCGTCAGTTAGATTATCTAAAAAAAATTGTCCTGTATTTTTTTCTTTTGTTACGTAAACCAAAATTGACGAACATACGACGCTTTTAAAACTCTCAAATACGTCACGCCGTGGCATAATTTTTAGTGCGTTCTGACGTCAGGAGCCGCCACTATTGCAATTTACTGATGGTGGAAACTAATAGCCTATTGGACCTTTTACAAGCTAATTACTTCACAATTATTACATTAGGGAAAAGAAAATCCAAGGGATCCTAAACTTCAATTATTTTTACAATTATTGGCCTTTAATTTTTCATCAATACTATCACAGGTAGTATTTACGTAGTCGGCTTTTATTTCATAATCACTTGTAATTCCACAATCCGACAGCCAAGAAAGACCAATTAGTATTTTATTATAACTGCACCCACCAATGAACCTTCTTAATAAAGGAAAAAGGAAATCTAGACCGGACGCGCAGTTATCCTAGGCATCTTAAAAAGCTAGAAGCCAGAGCTATGGTTTTCCGGAAGGCATACTGTCATGGCGTCCATATATGCGCCATGATGAATAATGTATCTGTGACAATTAACACGGGAGGAATGCTGGATTGTTCCCTGCTGAGTAAGGAATGGGTACTTTACTGTGAGATGTTACCGCCCTTATCTACACATGTTATCTATACTCTTATTATTAAAATGCTATAGTCACCTTTTCCCGCCTAAACGGATTTAGATGGAACTTGACACCCAGGTAGACTATGATCTGAGACTCAGGGTTCATTCATCATCATCATTTCAGCCGAAAGACGTCCACTGCTGAACATAGGCCTCCCCCAAGTGTCGCCACATTGACCGGTTCCGTGCGACTCGCATCCAACCGATTCCCGCAACCTTCACCAGGTCATCGGTCCACCTAGTGGGAGGTCTTCCAACGCATCTTCTTCCGGTTCGCGGTCGCCACTCCAGAACTTTTCGGCCCCATCGGCCATCCGTCCTGCGAGCAATGTGCCCTGTCCACTGCCACTTAAGTTTGGCAATTCTTCGGGCTACGTCGGTGACCCTGGTTCTCTTGCGGATATAACATTTCTGATTCGATCACGCAAAGAAACTCCGAGCATATCCCTCTCCATTGCCCTTTGGCCTCCATTGCCCTCAAGGTTAGAAAATAGTATTCTTTTTATCCCGGTAATACGTTCCCGTGGTATGATTTTTTACCACAACCGCGAAATATAGTTAGTGTTATTTAATTACCCCTCTATATAACCATAGTAATGCTCAAAAATTTCGATTTGTGTCAAAAAAAAAACTTGTAACCTTCAAAGACTACTAGACTAGATACTTTTTTAAATAAATTATTCTTATTCTTAAAGCAGGCCTGTTCTTGCAAGTCATGTGGTCAAGTCAATTTTTGATGTTCGAATTTTATGTCATCGAAAATCAAAAATTCAAATTCAAGTTAGGTTGAGCTTCAGCATTTTTTAATCGTCGCGTCGCCACTTCCTCGTGTGTTACCTGAAGTACATTCATGTAACTAATACCTAGATACCTTATAGAGGTGTCTAGCACTATTTGTTTCCAGTTGACTTCGTTTTTAAATCCCATTTCAATGAGAAATAGAGCCCGAATATAACTTAGGTAATCAGTTTACAAAATAATTCTTAATTAAAAATGTAACACCCAGGTGTTTGGGTTATGTGTTGCCACACTGCGCACGAGTTTCCAAACTAATTAGCATTGCACACCAGGCTTGTTTGCGGTTAAAATGAAACAATATTTACTTTAACTCACACGTAATAAGGTACAGAGTGGTTTTTGTTTTTGTAGCGAGTCGTTCAAGTCATGGGAAAGAGCGATCTTATGGAAATTTTGAAAATGTAATACAGAAACGAATTTGTTGATTCTTCAAAGCATACTTAAGGTTAATCAGATCCTCTGGCCTTGGTTGCGACCACTGATCCATTCGAAAATCTTCAATTACTACTAACCCAGAAGCACTACGTAATTGAAGCAAGCTGAGAAGTATTTTAGTGACAGTTATTGTAGTTAATAGAGCCAATAGCGCATTCTTAAGTTTTTTAGGTTCTATTTTCTTCGAATACCTTATTCAGACAGTATACACAATGCACTTGTTCTAGTTCCGCCATTCCTTTTTCTCTAGTAGGGTTTTTTAAATTTTTTCGTTCTCCAAGTCAAGGATTTTAAATCATTAGATACGAGTATGTTACCAATCACCATATATTTTCAAAACAGAAAAACTTTTTACAGTGAATAAAATAACATCGCACAACACGCTTGGAACGGTACCTATGATTTTAAGTATGAGTAAGCAGGACAATACTATTCGAATGTCAATGAAAAAAACAATAATAGTACAGGGAATCTAATCTTTGCTTTATGAAGCCAAAATACACATTCTTTTTTTGTGCCAATAACCCTTTAAATCGCTATCGCTCCCGCTTATGTCTCGCGCACCCCACAACTCGACGGTAAGCTTGTAAATCAGCGACAGATGCGAATGTAGGTGAGCAGCAGAGGTACTGGGAGCTCGGTGCTCAGTGGGCGTGACACCCGGAAGTGACGCGGACGACAACTTCCGGGTGTATTGCGCTAGTTTGTGTAAGGGAGGTAGGCAGGAGTGTTGTTGAATTGGTGTTTTCGCTACCGCATGTGGTGTAGATGTTGAAGTGGATTTTAGTGGAGAGATTGTACTGTTTTTTAAAGAAAACTATTGATGCTTGTCGGAATTTCCTTTTTTATGTTCTCTGTATAATAAGCCAACTGTGATTTATCTACATTTAGTGTTTTTCCTGTCTGATTGAATGCACAAACTAATGTATCTACAAATCACTCTTTTGCTTCACTTAAACCAAATAATGTGAAGACATAATAAAATAAGAATGCTACTAATTGCTAAGAATGTCCACCGTTCCGTACATCACATGGAATACTTTGCTTAGCGAAATTCAACTTCGGTCATTTGCATAAAACACGATCATAAATAAAACTATCCCTTATTCACTTTCTCTGCCACCCACGACACCTCTCCGGCCATAGACTACAGACCACACGACACTCGTATATTATTACCTACATGCCAATACTAATGTAATCGCACAATATATTCCTGTATATTACTGCTTGACGGCGAGGGACTATATAGTAGTGTTATAAGTTTAATAACGCAAATATGTGTCGATTATGGCGGCACCTCGCGGCTATTCCATGTTCCTACGGACATTATGGCAGGGTTGGTGCATTGTGTTTAATTGCTTCATAAAACAACGACTTAATTAGAGAAACAAATATTAGCTTAATAACTCACTTCGGCAACTCAATTACTCTTTTTTTTCGACTTGTCATCTCGCAGGTGAAGCTATGAGGCTGGCTTCTGTCTGGGCTCGGCTATCCTGTGGTGCCTTAAGAGTAAGGCCTCCAGCCAGGGGCATACAACTTATGAGCTAAGCAACCGCGCGCTTAGGGCACGGGGGCACGGTCCCTGTAAGGTACGAGCCTCGGCTAAGGACGTCGCTGGGGAGTACAGCAAAGGGACAAGCTGGATCTCAGTGAGAACTCAATTCCTTGCAGCCCACCACTTATTATACCTATTGCACTAAGCAGTGTGCACAAGATTTTCCCATACACAACCTAAAATAAAAGAGAACTTATATTGTATTCCTCGATACTATGAATGAAAGCTAAAGAAAATATCCGCAGCCCTAAGGCCCCTAGGTGTAACTTGTAATATTATAACAAGCCGGTATCAAGTTGCAGACAGCCGACACTGGACACTGGACACGGCTGCAACACCGTGTTGTCACTTGTCGTGTTGCAATTAACTGCCGCTGTTCACGATAAATAAGAGGATTCATTCATGTATGTATATATTTAGAAATACACCTAGGTGGGTAGTCTAGACATTACGTACAATGCCTTGTTTGTTGTTCCCGAAGGAAGCTGGCAGGAATTGGCTTCTTAAGTGCCTTAAGACCGTGGATGAAAAGGCTCCATTAATTAAGATCCCTACGTTCGCCCGGTCCACGCTGAACCGCTGAAAATTAACAGGCTTACTAAAATTCAACTTCACTTTGAGCGATTTTAACTTGAACTTAAACGGTTTTTAAGAGCTATTGTTACTTATTTCATAGCAATCTTCGATCAACAATTAGAATTGTTGATCGAAGATAGCAATGCATAAAAAAGCATTACGCCGCGTGGCAACGTGCCGCTCGTCTGTAAGCCCTAGTCGTTGCAATTCTACAGCTGAGCTAAGGCACCCACTTATTTAGCCCTTGGTTGAACACATATTAGCCATCTCGCGACATCGCTTTCGCGTTCTACTTCGCACACAACCAATTCCAAATTGATTATATGTATGATTAACTACCATTGAGGAAACAATACATTTGGTATCTTGGGGGTAACATTACAAAACAACATTGAACGCTTTCACGCTACACTTCCCATGAAAACAGCAACCATTTAATCAGAACAAAGCACATAAAACCTGCATACTAAGTAGCACCAAGTACCCATGTACGTCTTCACAAACAAGCTGGTTACATAAAGTGCTTGACTTATTGGTCCATCCTCAAGACGTTTAGCAGCGGAAGGGCTAGGCAGAGCCACTGGAGCGGTCGTAATTGCTTATTGTTTACTATTGAAGGATGAATGATACACGGAGCGGGAGCGATTAGCGGGTTCGTTTAATACTGCTAATTTTATAGTGCATTTTTTTAAATATTTTACAAAACTGATGAATTCATAATGGGGAAGGCTGGTCAAACCTGATTGTAGATGGCGCGTCCATAGCTTTATTCTAGTCTTTATTCTTAGTCCCAATTATGACCAATGAGGTCACACGATTTTGAAATATAAAATGACATTGACAGATTTTTAACCAATGACGATGTTTGGTTCATGTGATGCTAGCGCCATTAGTCCCACCAGTTGCCCACCCCATTGAGCTATCATCTGAGTGACAACATCTTGGTTTTGCGACGTGTGTGCACAAAAGATGTTTGATAAAGACAATCCAAAAAATGATTGCGTCAAGAAAGACATCTTTTTTTTTTCAATACTTTATTTTTCTATGCCTGAAGATCAATTCTCGTTCTTTCAAGGAAGTATTCTAGGGCCCACCCTGTTTTTGATCTACATTAATGACCTTTGCAATTTAGAGCTAGAGCATGGTACTATCATTACTTACGCTGACGACACTGCTTTACTTTTTTCGGCTGACTCAGAAAATGAAGTCTACAAGCTTGCGCAACACGGATTTAATATTGTAAACAAATGGCTTCAAAATAACTCACTAACTCTAAATGCAGAGAAGACAAATTATATTAAGTTTTCGATGCGTAAGCATATATCCAATATCCCCTCAGCGTTGCATGCTCATTGTTGCCCAGTCCCTGCAGATAGCCAGTGTAAGTGTCCCAATATTAAGAAGACTGATAAAATAAAATACCTGGGTATTATAATAGACGAAACCCTTTCCTTCAAACAACATATGGAAGCTCTAAATAATAGAATTCGTAAGCTGATATTCGTATTCAAAAAACTACGATTTATTACAGATCCAAAAATACTTAGGCAAGTATATTTTGCTCTTTGTCAGTCAATTCTAACTTACTGCATTATTTCATGGGGTGGGGCAAGTAAAACTCTGTTATTGCCCATTGAAAGAGCTCAAAGAGCTATTCTCAAGGTGGCTACTTGCCGCCCTTTCCTTTTCCCCACTAACCTCCTGTATAAATCTTGTGAAGTACTAACAGTTCGACAGTTATTTATTATAAGCACTGTACTAAACAACACGCAGCACTTCCATACAGCACTGAATTCACTAAAAAAAGACGGAAAGATATAGTTTGCCCTCAAAAAAGTACAAAACACGCTTTCACAGCCAAGTTTTATATGTACCTCGGACCGCTACTCTATAACAGGCTAAATGAAAAAGTAAGCATCTACTCTTTAAATCACAATAACTGCAAGAAAATCCTTAAGGAAGCTCTTCAAACTATGTCCTATGAAGATACAGAGAAGTTATTACTTGTGCTAAAGTAAATATTGTCCATATTATTGTTATTTTTTAAATTAGCTTAGTTAAAATAGTATAATTTTATATACCGTTTTACATTGGTACCAATAATATTAATATGATTTATGATTATTTAATAAATTAATGTTACCTCAAAGCGCCTGAAACACAGGATTACCTAGTTCAGGCTCAAAGCATGGGTGAACTTGTCATAGATTTAAGAAAAACTGTAAACGTTTACCTCATATATTTTTGAATATTTTTTTTTTTAATTTTATTTATTTATTTATTTTTATTCTAGGAGACTTGCCCGGAAAAAGGGAACTTCGTCCAGTAGGCAAAAAATGAAATGCATATGCAATTATGCACTCACTCATTATATTTTATTAATCGAGGTTTTAATCAAGACTTTATCACTAATTGTTAAAACCTCGGAAGAGATTATAAACTTGATAAGTGCATAAGTGCATTACTTATGTATGTTTTGCCGAAGAACAATAGTGTATCAAATTAGCACACAATCAAATCGTAACTCAACTGCACCTCTCAAATAAATGCTCAAATTGATATGATCTTTCAATAAAATGGTTTAAACGGTAACTTGGTGACATTATCTTGTTTAAAACAAATGACCAGCAGGTTCTATGTTACTTTACTAATCGTAATTACTACTGTTATCTTTTCTATTGAGCATTAAATTATGATAATATTTATTAGCAAAGCAATTAATTTTATGAGATTTGATGCGATAATTATACCGCTATGTAACGGCCGTGAAGTAATAATCATTTTTCATAGACACCATGCTTGCAAGAGCAACCAGAGGTAACCACCACGGCCAAAACTCGTGGCGGTTACCTCTTGGTCTCGAACCGAGGCAGGCACTTAGCTTAGAGTAAATTATTTCGTCACCACTATTCTCCAAAAGGTGAAAGAATTCATAGTGAAGAAACTGGTAAATGTCTTGGAAACAAAAAATCGAAGACATAACATGACATCCACCAACTGGTGGACTGGGCCCGCGTGGTGGGTCACAGCCCACAACATCTCGCAGAGAGAACCTACGGTACAGCAGTAAGGCCATTATAGGCTGATCAAGTTGTATTGTGTCTGCTCGATTTACCTATCTAATAAAAAACACACATTTAAACGGCAGTCTTATCGCTGAAATCAAGCCATTTCCTTCAGACAACTATGCCATGAGAACCACCCAGTTTCCAACAATTAATTATTTCTTTTAATCCCGCTCACGCACATTCCGCTATCCGCCCACAGCGTGTGACAACCGATGTATCGTAACGATCGACATGTATCCGTGTAAGACAAGTATGTTGATAGTCAAGTATTAGTGTTTAGTCGGCCTAAACGCACGCGATGGCTCGTGTGCCAGTGAGGTGTTCCAAGTGATTACTTTACTTATTCACGTGTCTTCTTGAACTTGCTTTGGTGTTTATGCAAGTAAGTTGTAAAAAGTTTTGAGCAAACAGTCCCTAGGCTTTGACAACTAATTGAGACATGCTGGCCACTAATTTTACAAATTACTTACCTACGTCAATAGAAAAAGAAAGAAAAGAAAAATAAATCTAATGGCATTTTCCCAATTTTTTTAAGGAAAACATTCAGCATTCTTTTTTTTTACATGTAGGTATATAGTGACCGATTTATTGATGTAATGAAACTAAAATCGCGTACGTCCTTAGTTTTTGTTAGAGAAACTTTAAATTGAATTTCCCATGACGCTTCATGATTACTTTGGTGATAAATTCAAAAAACTTTTACGATATGATAAATTATAATTGCTTCTGTCTATAAAAATGTAATAAAACTAACTAAGTATTTGTTTTCACAATTTACGACTATTTCTAATTTATGTTCTGCGAAGAATCATGTGAAAAGGAAACTAATACTACGGAACTCTTAGATTGTTATAGTAATTAAAACACATGGTCCAATGATGCGTATCTTATTTAAAACAATTTTCTTCGGTTTAATTATACAAGAAAAACGTGTAGTATCTTTCAATGTTTTTAAAATATTCATTAAAGCTTCCACAATCCGTAACTGAGCAATAAATATACTCTATGTAAATCATAGAATTAATATCTATTGAGAAATTGGCTGTAGAAATAAATATTATGGGTAATTAATACAGATTAGGTTAATTTGATTGCGTTGTAAAATTATGAAAACATGTTATGTATCTACTTAATGGGGTCTATCGTTTTTGAGCTCACCAGATGGCGCCACTTCTATTCTATACTTTAAAACTTTACTTTACTTTTAACTTTTACTTTTTTTTTCTATTTTATACTTTAAAAGTTTATTTTATTACGTATAACTACATAGTGTTAACTTCAGATACATATTTACAATATTCTCCCTTATATTAGCTAGCATGAAACATATAAAAATCATTCTACCTCCAAGTACTATCAAATAAGATAATAAGTTGCTACTTAAAATCTTCAAGTCATAATTAATCAGGGATGGCTCAGTCTAGAACACAATCGTGAGTATTAATATAATACGTGATTAAAAACACGCAACGCGCGAACACTGTATGACTTCTGACATATCGGAAGACCTTACTCTACACGAACGCCTCTAGCGGCGAATTCATGCGCGATAGCCCCCATTGATATTACACCTATAATGTTATATTAATGTAACTATGTTAACAGTAATAGATATCAGTTGGATGCAATATTTTTAAATAGATAATACCGTAATTCTTAATTAATTAAATATATTTACGTTAACAAAATAATAAAATTAAACAAAGAAACAGTTAATAAACAAGCTTAACTTAACAAAAATCCCTATTATTTCTTAATCATGAACTTACCACCGGAAAAAATGGAAATAAGAATAGCATTACAAGTAGTTATCAACAACCATACTTATTCTAATAAAAACTCTTTCTTCAACAACCATAGACATATCAATGCCTTCAAAACCCTAATGGCGCCTAGAGAGACACGTAGGTATCCTGAAATAATTCTTCACACCTTTTTATTTTCATTTCTTGGCTAAGCATGATGCTCATCGTTAGCAAAACTGAATTGAATAGCCTGTATGAATAATGAAATGCATAATAATGTATTGCAAAGCAGAATGCAGTTAATTGAACCGATTGAGATAGCCTCCATTGGCTTCATATTTTATTAAAATGGAACCCGTTATAGGCAAAGGCACATGGGACTCCATTCTTGTCTCGTTAATGTGGTCATTAACCATAATTCTATATTATCTGGTGATAAGATGGCGGTAGAAACCGGTGTAGGTAGTAAAATCTAATGAGTGTTATTATGAACAGTGAAATTGATAATAAAGTAATTTTCAACTTTGCATTCATTGATAAATTCATTGATAAACTTTGTATTTTGAAACTGTCAGTAAATATCTTTTAAACATCTACAATTGTTGCACGCAAAACCGCATACATAGCGTAGAAACATACACTATTATAAAATAAACAACATCACGAAAGAAAAATCAATAAAACGTAACACCACACTCATTTCTATTGACGCTATAAAATTGCAGCCTATGATTTAACCCTCACGACGACGCCGACGCGGACACTTACACAAAATAGGCAGGCCTCCCCACTCGAATAGGCAGGCAGCTTCGAATTATGGCAACATTGCTGGTTAGATGTCAGAGCCTTTATAAAAACACTACTTTTAAATCTATCTGCAAAACACTTCATACCTTACTGGCTTTCTTTTATAGTCTAAAGTCGGAACTTTCAGAAATATAAATACTTATAATTTGTTTTGTGGTTTCTGAATGGAAGGCGACTGTAAACGGGATGTCTTATTGCAGTGTTATTTGAGTTGAGTCGGCTTAATGATACTCTTTTATGAAAACACTGCGCTTTGATCCAAATGAGGATGCCTGTCTGTGTAATCATTTTTGTGGGACAGATGATTACTGGTGTCCTTTAAAAAGGTAGAGAGAGTTTCTGAGTATCTACGTCGTTGTTTTGTTTATTGTGTTCTTGTTAGATAGTTTGAGATTATCAGTGCTCTATTTATTTTTTTCTTTGTTTATTTACTAAGTTATTGAGATCAAAAGAAAAACACATTTTTCTTTTCAATAAAACCACAGTCTGTGCTAGTCTTTTGTTGCTTAATTGAATTTGAAAGGGACGTGATTTTTTGTTAAAGATGAAAAAAACATGATGGCGGCCATAGTTTCCATTACGGCAAAGCGCTAAAAATACTTCTTGTACGACTTTGTGCCTCAGTTTCACTGTCATACTAGTTACTGGCCCTTGGCTCCTGTTATTCCCAGCCGTTAACATAGGTTACGTTAATTGCCTGAGATTGTGATTAACACCTTTTACATAACAGCAAGAGATGAGAGCCTATTCCTACTGATAGAAACAGGAGATTGTCACGAGAATTAAATGATCCTCTTTACTGATTACTCTTCCTCTCGTAGCCCTCGTGAAGTTTTTTTTTTAACAAAAAACATAATTATTATTAGTATCCTAGTGCTGCTAGGTAATAGTGCAGCTTAGGGAAAGAATTTTGGAAATCTTAAAAGGTAGTTCCAGAGATAACTACATCTATCCACCAAACTTAAATAAGTACTCATCCAAAGTTTGGCTTTTTATAATGACTGTTGAAAGCTTTAACTTTTAACCAATAACGAAGCGAGGCAGTGAAAGGTGGGCGTTACTACTATGTCAAAATGTATTAAAATGAGTGTTTTGAATACTTACTTACCTAATCAATTTTTGACCGTTATAGAGATGTAATCTGTTCGAGTAGCCTTAGCAAAAGTTGTCTGAAGAGAGCTCAGAAAATGTCAAGAGTAAACACTATGTACACACATCAACACGGTCTAGGGATATTTTTAAAAAAGCGAATTACTATCAATGTGTTAATTATTTATATGACATGTATATATTTAAAAGATACGTTATTTAATATTCTACCATTTTTTAATAATGGTTAAGGTATAGATTAAAATTTCAGGATTTTATGGAAAAAAAATGAAGCATAGACGGAAACCGTATATGAATGAACTTTTAATTTGTGAGTAAAAACTGAAAAAAATAGAAAAATCATTTAATTTGTGTTTATAAACTTGAAGTTAGTAGTCTGAGAAAGCGCCCATGATGTTCATAACACATCGGCAACGATTCGGCATGCTCAGAACAAGGTTGTCAATGTCTTGCTGCGGAATATTGTCCCATGTCGTTCTGAGGTGCGCAAAAAGTTGATCTTCTGTAGCCAGATTTTCAGGAACTTCCTTCAGAGCTCTTCTTTGCAGCATATCCCACGCATGCTCAATGGGATTTAGATTTGGCGATTGAGCAGGCCAGTCTAAGGCCCTAACATTATGTGTATGTAACCAAGCTGCTACCGTTCTCGCCGTGTGTGCCCGGGCATTGTCGTGCATGAGCAGGAAATCTTGCCCCATTTGTGTTCTGTGGGGCAAGATTACGGGCCCCAGCACCTGTTGGACGTATCGTTCTGCCGTCATATTGCCCCGCACCCAAACGAGATCCGTCCGTCCTCCAAGACGAATTCCTGCCCAAACCATAATTGTTCCTCCTTGGTATGGGTGAACTTCCTGAGGGTTCTGGAGACGGCTCCATCGTCCAGGAACTCGCCAAACACGCGTCCTTCGTGAATCTGGATGGAAGCCGAACCTGGATTCATCCGTGAACAGCACATTGGACCATTAGTCACGGCCCCAGTCCACGTGGTTCCGAACCCATTCTAATCGTCGTCCACGATTGCCTCTCCGTAAAGGTGGGACCCGGAGTGGTCTACGAGAGCGTAGATTGCTTTCATGCAGTCGCCTTCTTACAGTTTGGTCACTCACAAGCACTTGGTGTTCCACTCGCAGCCTTTGGACCAATTGAGTCGCCGTTGCATTTGGTTGTGCTCGCGCAGTAATTTGCAAAAATCGGTCTTGTCTGGGGGTAGTGATGCGACTTGGCCCCCGGTGCCTCTCCGCTACTTCACCTGTGGCACGATAGCGTGTCCACAATCTTGAAATTACATTTTGATGGGTCCCTATGGCCTCAGCAACATTACGCTGAACAGATCCAGCTTCCAGCATTCCCACAGCTCGTAACATCTCCGCCCTCGTCAAATGTCGGCGTTGCATGGCTACAATACCTCAATTTTAACTTTATCTTTCGTTTAAAAATGAAAAAAAACTGTAACTAAACGTAATTCGTATTGTTTTGTAATTTCGCACAAATGAAAATTCCCTCTCCTATACATCAAGACATTTTTATGCCACCGAAAAAAAAGAATTTTCAAAAATTTGAATTTGGAATTAGTCTGAGATAAATTACAAACAAATCGGTGTATAAAAGATTCCAATGCGGCCAGTACTTTTCGAGTTATTTAATTGAGTATGAAATATCCCTAGACCGTGTTGATGTGTGTAGATCGAGCATGAGTTTATCTAATACGGCCTTCATGACTAGATATGCATAGATAGATGCATAGATAAACAGTGCAATGGTTTTCAAATCGTCTCGCATTTGTACAAAGAGTTTTAACATTATTGATCGGCTAACATACGTCTGTCGTTTTTGACTATTCCACCATCGTTTTCGTTATAGAATGTCACTTTGTTTAGCCCTGAGGAGGTCTAAGTCTAATTTTCAATCAAAACTAACTTCATCTTTTGTTTTGTTACAGTGATGGTGTGAGACCGTATGGGTCTGGCCGCGGCGCTGCTGGAGGCGGCTGCGCGCGGCGATGCGGCCCGGCTGGCGAGCCTGCTGACCGCGGACGCTAGGGACATCAATGTCACTGACGAGGTAAATACTCGCGCATTTCCATCTACCTACATTGGGTTGTAACCGAAAGTGTTAATGACATCGGCGTGCGTTGTACCTTGCCGTTGATCGTCAACCGATATACGCCTTGGCTGTAGCTGCTGGAGACGGCATTGACAACACTTTCCTTACCATCTAAGAGTCGTTTATTAAGACTAATACATAAATGACATATAGAAACTGAAGGCTTTGTACTAGACAGACGATATGTTTTATTTGTACTGCCGTCTCAGCGGCAACGACAGAGTTATCTCCTCCCACATTTTACTTTGGGTATTTATTTATTTCCTTATTTTTATTTTATTTATTTTAAAATAGGTGCACCAATAGTACATACATATTACATTTATCGATAAAAGTACATGTTAGGGTTCTAATGTACGTACCAATTTAGGTGTACAAAACATTCTTAGTACATTAAAGATTCTGTGACTTAAACTAAAAAAGAGATCAAATAACATACTTTCAATAGGGTACTGAGACTTACTATAATTATATCCTGCGCTTCTAGCTTTCGAGACATGAATCTATCAAAACTGGTGTTGTGCTAAGTAGAGATTCTTCAAATTCCAAACAGATTTCGCTTTACTAGTTAGGCGCCAGTTGATAAGACTAATGACTGCCATCACTAAGTTAATTTATAGCTACTTTAAAAAGTGAGAATTCTACAGCCTGTTTAATTGGGCTTTCATCACAACATGTTGCCTCATTTATACCACTTTAATGTGGAGCATGACTTAGATAGATCGCTTTACTCAAGAATAACAGGAAACGCGATAGTAAAAAGATTTCTGACCGAGATTTATCTTCTTTGTCAGAATAAATAAATGGATTAGCTGTCTCGAAAAACATAAATAAAAAATGCTTCTTGCTCTTTTTTCCTAGTCGTATCGGATGCGCACCGCCTACGCGCTAATAGGAATAAAGAGCTTCACTTTTTATATTATTTTTTGAACAGGCAACACAACGAAAGTGTTACCATAACAAAAATAACAACAAACAAGTTCACAATAAAACCGACGTACAAAAGGAATTATATTTTATACAAAAGGCAACAAATAGTATTTATGATAAATGGCAGGAGGATAATAAACGTTAGCGCGCTATTTCACCCAACAATGTCAGCTGCGTTCCATTCCACGCAGTAGCATCGTTCAACATCGAGTCGGCACCCAACCGCGAACAAATTAATACCTTGCTAAATTAATGTACCTATCACGCGAGCCAATTTAAGCCCTAAATCATCATAACAAAGTTTGTATTTCAACAGCATCTTAAGTGATTCTATAGAGCCTTTTATTTATGGCCAGTATGTTCCCATCGTCCACATAGTTGTCCCTTTCGGAATCGATTAATAAATAATTAAAATGCATCGATATATCGTGCGTCGGTGCCGATTTATCTACTCGTGTCGCTACAGGCTGGTTGGATATTGTAATTTGTATGCTCAGTTTTTAAAGAAGAAAAATACTTGAGACAGCTGTGCAGATTGTGCAGAACAGACAATGTTTTCAGCATCCATCGGTCCATTCGTCATACGAAAGGCCCGCCTCATAGTTAATAAGTAATCAATTTAATTAATATACATGGAAGGAGTCACTGGGAGTCTAATCGACTACGAAGCATAAGATGCATTTGCAAGCAAAGCTGATTAGTTGTAGGCTGGATTTATTAGAAATTAATGTGAGAACCTGTTTGAATTCTGAAGAGAATAAACTAAGCACGATTTTGTAGAAAGTTTCAATACTTTTTGTGGTTCAATCACAATACCAACATACAATAATATATATATTTTTTTGCTGCATTTCACAGAGAACAGTAGTATTAGATTACAAAATTACAATATATATACCACTAACCATCCAGATGGCACTGCCCACGCCGGGGTGGCAGTTGTCATTAGATCTAGCATCAAACATCTCCAATTACCACAGTTTAAAAAAACACACATACAGGCAACAACGATCGCTATAGAAGACCGCAACGGAGCCTTCAACGTCTCTGCCATATACAGCCCTCCGAAACACAGAATAACTGAGGACCTATAGAACGAGCTTTTTAATACTTTAGGGGCCCACGCTTCATAGCCGGCGGAGATTGGAATGCAAATCATGTCCATTGGGCCTCTAGACTAACCAACACCAGAGGTAGAGAGCTAAAGAAAAGCCTAGATGGTAACTGTCTTTCTACAATCTCAACGGCAGAGCCCACAAATTGGCCTACTGATCCAAACAGACTGCCAGACGTCATCGACTTCTTCATCACCAAGAGCTTATCCAGACTCTCTCATCAAATAGAAACATGCCTAGACGCTGAGACAAATCACGTACCGGTAATACTGACAATTGACTCCACTGTCCTCAATATCGAGAGAAATCTGAATCTCTATAACAAACTAACAGATTGGCACAATTTTCGGGAATTAATTGAGGAGAGACTTGAACTCAAAATAGCTTTAAAAACTGAGTCCGACATTGATGATGCTACCAAAATAATACAGCAATGTTGTTGGATCTGCACCCCGGAATCCATCGAGCGTCGACCACAACGTAAAGCGTATTCGGATACCACAAGATTAGAAATACTAGAAAAACGTAGACTCCGTCGAACATGGCACACTAGTAGACATCCCAGTGTCAAAAGAGAGCTAAACAAAGCGGCCAAAAAACTAAAATCCCTTATATCGGAGGCTAACGAAGCTGCCCTGGAGACATACTTAGAAGGTGTAACACCTACAAAAGATACAAACCATTCACTATGGAGGGCATGCAAAAATTATAATCGGCCATCGCTCCACAAACCTCCACTCCGGACACGTGGTAGAAATTGGGCTAAGACCGCACAAGATAAGGCTAATGCATTTGCGGGTCATCTCAGCCAAGTTTTTAAACCAAACACTGCTTGTCCGAACTTAGATGAATCAGACATAGACCAGGTGGCCTACCATGACGTCTTAAAGCAGGATCGTTTTAATCTTGTTCCAGTGTGGGAAAGAGATGGCGCTAGTCGTCCTCTATAGCTCCGCCTCTTACCTACATTGGAACAAAATTAAAACGATCCTGCTTTAAGACGTCATGGTAGGCCACCTTATCCTTGACCCGTACTATCTACTCGATCTACCACTGAAGACACCGGGAGAAGTCTCCAGACACATCAAGTCCATAGACAACAACAAGGCCCCGGGGTTTGATTTCATTGACAAGAAAGTCCTAGAAGAGCTTCCGCTTAAGGCAATAGTTTATCTCACAACATTGTTTAACGCCATTCTGCGGGTAGGATACTTCCCGGATCTGTGGAAGGTCTCCCAAATTCTAATGCTACACAAACCAGGTAAACCTGCACATGAAGTTACTTCTTACAGACCGATCAGCTTACTGCCGGTTATGTCTAAGCTATTTGAAAAAATCTTTCTGTAAAGACTCAACAATGTCCTGAAGGAAAAGTCAATCATTCCTGACCATCAATTTGGCTTTCGTAAAGAACATGCCACTACAGAACAGGTACATAGGGTGGCAAGAGTAATAAGGAAGGCATTTGAGAGTAAAGAATATTGTTCATCAGCCTTTCTGGACATCCAGCAAGCTTTCGACAGGGTTTGGCACAAGGGGTTGTTATGCAAAATAAAATCCCTATTACCACACACGTATTTTGGAACTCGGAAATCGTACTTAACCAACAGAATATTCCAAGTCAAAGAAAATGATTGCACATCAGACTTCTATGAAATGACCGCAGGAGTGCCTCAAGGGTCTGTACTCTGGCCCGTCTTGTACTCTCTGTATATATCCGACCTACCTAAAAGCCAAGCGTTTACAGTCGCGACTTTTACAGACGATACAGCTTTACTCGCTTCGAACCCATGTCCAGCTAAAGCATCTGAACTCCTACAGAGTGGACTCCATAAAATAGAGAAATGTATGGCCAAATGGAGAATTGCAGCTAGTTAGTCACAATCAGTGCACGTAACCTTCACACACCGCAAAGAGGACTGCTCCCCAGTAACTCTAAATAATACACAATTGCCTCATCAAAACTCGGTAAAATACCTGGGAATGCATTTAGACCGCAGACTCACTTGGAAGAAACATGTGCAAGCAAAAAGAGCTCAGATCAACCTCAAGTACAAGGGCCTCTACTGGTTGCAAGGTAGGAACTCAAAACTAGCTATTGACAAAAAGGTGCTCATATACAATGTTGTGCTAAAGCCAATCTGGACCTATGGTATTGAACTATGGGGCACAGCATGTAGCACCAATACAACAATAATACAAAGGGCGCAAAACTACATCCTGAATTCCTGAGGCTAATATCAAATGCGCCATGGTTCATCAAAACAAAGGAGATCCATGAAATTCTTAACCTGCCCATGGTTAAAGATGTGATAGACTACTGGCTCCAGCTACAAGTCACGACTACCAAAGCATCCAAACCAGCTTGCAGGACAGCTTACTATCCTTGAAACAATTCCTCGTCTGAAGAAACGACGAGATCTCGCGATGGGAGTACTCTAGCACCCTACACATCATTTCATCTACACCCCATCTGCTTATAGTCCACACGACTGATTGCAAGATAAAAAGAAGCTTTTGGCTAGCTTACACAGTGTCCCACTGCTGGGCAAAGGCCTCCCCTTTCTCCTTCCATACCTCTCTATCTTGTGCGATTTTCGGCCATGTTAGCCCCGCAAACATGATCAGATCGTCACGGTACCTTCGCCGAGGTCGACCTCGACGACGCTGTCCTTCCCCAGGCGTCCAGTGTGTGACGATCTTTGCCCATCTCTCCGGGTGCATCCGTGCCACGTGGCCTGCCCACAGCTCCCATTTCAGCTACGAGCTACATTTGAGTTATGGAGCGTAGGGTGGTGTTTCCGCGTCCGGCCCTGGTGCAAGCCATGGTCCGGAGCGAGACGGAATGGGACGCCGTCACCTCCTTCTGCGAAGCAGTAATGCTAGAGAAGGAGGTGGCGGAACGTGAGAGGGAGAGAACCTCACAGCGTCCCGGCCGCCGCGGGAGACGCCGAAGGATGGATGGGTTTTAGTCAGTAAAAGTCTGACACTCCCCCCTGCTCCGCCCAGAGCGGGAGAAGTCATTTGGTGATTTTCCATCCGAAAAAAAAAAAAAAAAAAGGAAAAAAAAATCTAAATATATAAAAGAAGAAACTGACTGACTCATCTATCATCGCACAGCCCAAACCGCTGGGTCTACAGATTCCAAATTTGGCAAGTAGGTTCCCTAAGTGGTCTAGGGGTGCAATAAGAAAGGATTTTTCAAAATGGGGTACATTTACATTTCATTTTCATTTCTAAGGGGATGAAACGGGAGTCGAAAGTTTGTATGTAAGAGAGTACTCTTGTGAAGTTTCGAATCTAAACTATCCATAAATGAGTTAACATTTGTGTTTCAGGTTTTTTCAGAATTCAACCCCTAACGGGGGAAATGGGGTAACAAAGTCTGATAATTAACATCGGTATTGTTTGTATGGTGTATCGGGTCGGATGTTAAGACAACGATTTTAAGATTTAATGTGGCGGACCTGAAATACCATCATCATCCCCTGTTGGGGTGCGATGGGGTTGAAAAATTACTAAAAATCAGTATGGGTGTCGATACCGAGATTATCAGGGGTGCTGATTACGAATATGGCATTTATTTTGAGATCCAGAAGACGACGGATTCGACTTCTATACAAGGTTATTGTTGAATTATTGTGATGATTGTGATAACGATGATAATGATTGTGATTACAATAATGATGATTGTGAATACGATGAAAATTATTGTGATTACGATGATGATGATTGTGATAATGATGATGATGATGATTGTGATAACGATGATGATGATTGTGATAACGATGATGATGATTGTGATAAAGATGATTGTGATAACGATGATGATGATTGTGATAAAGATGATTGTGACAACGATGATGATGGTGATTGTGATAGTGGTTGTGATGGTGATTGTGACAGTGATGGTGATTGTGATAATGATGATGATGATTGTGATAACGATAATGATGATTGTGATAACGATGATGGTAATTGTGATTGTGATGGTGACGGTGATTGTGATGGTGATTGTGATAGTGGTTGTGATGGTGATTGTGACAGTGATGGTGATTGTGATAATGATGATGATGATTGTGATAACGATAATGATGATTGTGATAACGATGATGGTAATTGTGATTGTGATGGTGACGGTGATTGTGATGGTGATTGTGATAGTGATTGTGACTTTAATAGTGATGGTGATTTTGATAATGATAATGATGATTGTGATAACGATAATGTTGATTGTGATAACGAGGATGGAGATTGTGATGATGATGATTGTGATTACGATGATAATGGTTGTGATTACGATGATAATGATGATAGTGATAGTGATGGTGATGGTGATTGTGATAGTGATGGTGATTGTGATAACGATTGTGATAATAAAGGTGGTTGCGATGATAATAATTGTGATGATTATTAAATTTGGCACATAGAAAGTTGGATTAACACGTAGGACACTATTTATCCCTTTAATATGATCCAGTGGGACGGTTACCGAACTTTACGCGGGCGAAGCCGCGGGCAACAGCTAGTTATAATTATAATTATTTATTATAAATTTTATTATTAGAAAAAAAAAATTGTAAACAAAAATTGTTTTTCTTGCGTTTAAATTCGTAATTACCTCGATTTTGTTCACGAATCACTATTGTGCCAAAATGGCACCTTTCAACAACTTCTTGCTACTAACAAAAAAGTAAACAATCGTAATTGTCCATCCATAGATATTACAAACGAGCTAATTAGATCCCACGACGCTGCATCATCCATCATAGTACCTACATAACTAGCTAGGCCCAGTTTTTCCAACACAACCAAGAACATTTTTTTTTTTTTTTTTTTTACAAAATGACCGTTGAGATGCGTACATGCAATTAAAAATAGAACAGAGTAATTACTTCATATTCTATAAGAATTTAATTCAAAAGATTTATCGTTAATTACGACAATAACACAATACGGCCATTCAAAGTGATGTCGTTGCTCTCGCACACGCGTTAAATTAAATAATTAAAGTGTTAAAATTTTATTTGTTAATTTATTTTTTATGCTTGTACTGATTACTGGCGGCATTTATGAACTCTTTATGAAAAAGGCTTAAGTATAATGTCTATTAACAGTTCTTATCTTTTTGCAGTAAATACCGACCAGATTTTTTAGCCTCTACTTCAATAGCGTGTAGTCTATAGCTAGATAATTATAATATGCTCGTAGCTGCCTAGACTATTGCTATTACCCGTATATTATAAGTGTAATAATAGGCACAGAATTGTAATTGTTCTAACTCTAGTAAGCGAGAACGCCAAAGGTCAGCTCCTGCACCGCGTTAGCATCGCGATTCGCGACCTGTTTCGCTTTGCCACCGTATCGCGGCAAAATCGGTGAACATTCATTCTGTACAAGCCTTAATTCACAGGAAGTATTACTTACACAAACCTAACGCAACAGGACGTATTACATTATTTATTTTGATAGCTCATAAATAACGTGTTTCTTCGAAACAGGTGACACAAGTCCCTCGTTAAAATACAAATCCAGTAGTCGCCCGCCATTTTAAATTGTTGACATAACACGATTCGTGCGGAAACTAATCATTTCGTGTTCTCTTACGGAGATGATTGATCATGGCATGTGTTTATTCAGCCTAGTATGGTCACTGTGTTCGACTTGAGTAAGCGTTTGACGTAATCAGGGATCTTGACAGTATTTTAATGCTTTGGCTACAGTGTTTCAAGTTAAATTGCTTGGCTCAAGTTTCTTGGTTGTTTATTTGACGCTTGGTAGGAAGTTGGTTAATCGTAAATTGTGAATTTATTTTATAGTGTCTAGTCTTCTCTTCTATGGAGAAAACGATCTGAAGTCAGCTCTGAAAGCGCTTTTTTATTTTATATCTTCAGACACTTACCTACTACAAACTTTGAATTCACTCGTCATCCTTTGTATGTTATCTTGCCCTGAATAGTTACTAAATTCATATTGCAACAACGTTAAGTATAATTTTGTCTATCTGGGGCTCAGAAATTGAAACCTAAAGACATACTAATAAAACTGCATTTGATTGTTATCGTCGAACCCATACGAGCTTATTTTACGCCTTCTGATAGGTTGTAAAATTTTATGATTGTAACATACTAACCTAATTAGCCTATATTTTAAACATAAATTAAACCTCACGGTCTCATGCGAACCAAAACCACCTTTAGAGTAAGCAGGAGTTTGTAATAAAGATACTTTATGTAGAGATTACATTTTTCCTAAAATCAAAAGGTTCTAGAAGACCACTGGCAGCAGTATTGGCAGAACTTAATGGAAGTTAATTTATCAGAAGTCTTCATCTCAGGTAGAAATCAAGCGGTGAATATCAACTCAGCAGTAGACAACCCGACGCTGTCACATGCATGCAAAGAAAAAAAACTGACGCGCGAAGATAAATAATTTGTAAAACCAGCCAGTGACTTACTAAACCAGTTTCAACTAGAGCGGTGTTCTTACTTCTAAAGTTTTTTCCAAAGAGGTGGCCGTCTAAAGTTTCCAAACAATTAATGTATTCACAATCAGCATCGTTATCTGCTGTCATCTTTGAGCAACCGAGCCTCCCCTCACCGGGTGCTCGATATCATTAAAAAACTAGTCCGCTCAGTAGACCGGTCCCTCTTGTTACGCGCAATATTTTATTTTGTTGGACCCCACTTTATCTATCTGCATCTGTGGTGTCAAAATTACTTTGTTTCTAAACGTTTCGACGAAGTGGCGTGTAAATAGGTTGTGTACCAAGTGGTTTGTTGGAACTGACAAGAAGGTCTAGATTGATGATGGCAAAATTTTAAAAAGATTTTACTACATCGGACTTAAAAATATCTTTAGTGAAATATGGATGTAAGTACTACAGACAGGTACCTACACCTCTGCTTCACTCCTGGGGATATACAGGCGTGATGAAATTATGAAATGATTAGAATACTTAATGGACGCGTCATAAACGGGTTTTCGTATTCCTGAATTTTGGCCCAAATAGTGAAACAAAAACCATTATCAAGCTAGGAAGAATGAACCTCTGGTTGAAACAAAGTTCGACCAACACTATCTTGGCCTTCCCTGACTCCGCACGAATTCAAACCGTATGTCAAATCTATTAAGTCATCGGCCATGTATTTGCGATGCGCGGTCACGTCGCAGACTCTCAGCGACTCATTTAAATTGACGTGTGATGCTAAGGGTGATTTATACACACTGGCTGAAACGGTAGGTGGCCACACATAAACATTGGCCAGGTAGATAAAAATTATTTTGCAAAAAAAAATAACCGACGCCGACGCACGGTGGGCTGGAAATCGGCTTTCATAGACTTAGGGATTTCAATTTGCAAGTGCTTGTTTTTATGCCGGATATCGCTTCTATTAGTCATTACTATGTACAAAAATGACAGCATATTTAAAATGTCTTGATTGGAATCCTGCCTACTTCTTTTCCGCGAATGATGTTCTCGAAACCTCCTAAAATCTTTGTTTCGAGACTCTGAGGCTTCTTCCGAGAGAGGCCCAATCGGCACAATATTATTTTTCTCGATTATGTCAGCCCCATGGATTAATAATTTATGAAAATATATTTAGGAAAAGAAGTAGGCAGGATTCCAATCAAGACATTTTAAATATGCTTGTTGTTTCTTCGGATCCTTTGCTAAGTGCACAAAGGCCTAAGTTAGATGCCAAGAAAAAGCAGAGCTTTTTTGCTGAAACTCTCGACTTAATTCAATTTCAGGAAACTGAATCCAATCTGGATGCTGACTCAGAATTGGAGTCTGACAACGACAGTGATAAGGAAAATTTGTAAAAAAATTATATATGTAAATTTGTATTTGAGTGTGTTTGGGTTTTTTTTGTAATATTTAATGATATTTTTTTTTTTTTTTTATTTATTTTACAAATGCTTAGTATTAATTCCTTAAATTAAATTATTTTGTAAATAATATAACCTTATATGTTACTTAAATAAGAGTTTGATAATCTTTTTTTATTTAAATTAATAAAAATGTGTAAAAAAACAGCATTTTTTTTATTTAATATTTCTTGTTTTGTGTGTTCTTAATATTTGGGTTAATAACATATCGAACTTTTTTACTTGGACACTAAAAGGGATCGTTTTACATGTAAAAATAAATAAAAATATTTTGACGATTTTTAAAAAAAAAACGGCATTAAATTTTTCGTCAAATCGGCAACCAAAAAATCATAAATAATCAGCACTATGACCACCTCCAAGGATATTACGGTTAAACATGCCGTTTAGGAGATAATTCGATTTTTCATACTAGCTTCATACAAATTTTTCGTAAAAAAAATATATTTCCTTCGTTTTTGGGCAGAATTAACTCGGGTGTCATTTTTGTACATAGTAATGACTAATAGAAGCGATATCCGGCCAAAAATCAGGCACTTGCAAATTGAAATCTCTAAGTCTATGAAAGCCGATTTCCAGCCCACCGTGCGACGTCCGAAAAAAACCCTATGGTCTGAATTCCTGTTACGCTGATGTCGGTCGCGTACGCCGGTCGCGCGTATGAGCATTTGTGTTGTATAAAGCGCCATACCGCGACGCTGACGTCAGCGGCGCGTATGTTGCTACTGTTTTTCTCGCTGACGTATACGACCGACCATACGCGACCGACGACATGAGCGTAGCAGGAATTCAGGCCTAAAAACTTAAGTGAACTTTTGTTTGTTTCATTGTTTTTTTGCCACCGACTTCCGAAAAGAATCACTTAAATCGAACTAGTAATCACGAAGAAATCGGTGAACAAACAAAAAGAAAGAAAAACATGCTGGTGGAGTACATAACGTCCTCCTTTTTTAGATATCGGTTAAAAAACAAAAGCAAACAGCAAATTATGTTTAATTAAAGTCCTTTCACAGTTTATTCTACCTCTGGCAAAAACCTTATACTCGTAACAATCAGAATAATGATAAATTACGGTACTGCAAAATCAGATGTAAAATAAAACTAAAGGACAGGAGTTGTATTTGGCGCGTGCCCAAAATCAGAACTACCCCACCACCTTGGCCACCTTGTTTTTAGGGTTCCGTACCCAAAGGGTAAAAACGGGACCCTATTACTAAGACTCCAGTGGTGTCTGTCTGTCGGTCTGTCTGTCACCACGCTGTATCTCATGAACCGTTAGAGTTATAGTTAGACAGTTCAAAGTTTTTTTTTTTTTTTAATCCTACGTGACCGTGTTAAGATTGCTAGATTATTTAAACCACAGACCGACGTCTGGGAGGAACTTTTGTCTGAATGGCAAGGTAGGTGGGATAATTCCATCAAGGGCCGACACCTCCACCAGTTATTTCCATCCGTTCGTAAACGGCTGGCCAGGACATGGTTGGAGGTTGATCACTGTGTTGCCCAATTTCTCACCGGTCATGGTAACTTTAAGAGTAAATTATTTTCCTTCAAGCTTGTTGACTCGCCTTTTTGTCAATGTTCCACATCTGACTGCGAATATGAACAATCAGCACATCACATTTTATGGGAGTGCAGTCTTTGGCAGAATGAACGCAACATTATGTTGGATAGTGTACAGGTTACATCCGGAGTTATTTACTATACAGACCTTGTGGAAACTAGAACAAATTTCCGTGCGTTCAAGCGTTTTTGCCATACCTATTATTGGAATCAAATATAACAGCTCACAACTTAGGACCCATTCATGTTAATATTTATCCGTGGTGCTAGGCAACTGGGCCTATCCCAGTTGTAAACGTCCCTTTGTGCCTATTGGCCTTGTTTCGTTCTGTCTCCTGCTGATATGGAGGGAAGTGGAAATTACGGATTTTTCCTACTCCTCCACTATACTTTTCTGATTAATTTCGTTGCGGGATCCAAGACAGTTAAATTCATTCTCTGGGACTTCGTCGAGCTTCATTGTCTCGGCGCTTTTCTGGTGGTCGCCACTGTTGATTCTGGCTTTCAGGAGTTACAGTGGTTTGGGAACAGTGTGGCGGGCTTGTCCCAAAAAAAAAAGACAGTTCAAAATTTCACGGATGATGTATTTCTGTTGCCGCTATAACAAAAAATATTAAAAACAGAATAAACATAAATATTTAAGTGGGGCTCTCCCCCCCGCTCACATACAACAAACGTGATTTTTTTTAACAATTGTGCGGAGCCCTTCGTGCGCGAGTCCGACTCGCACTTGGCCGGTTTTTGAATACAATTTCACGGATCACGGAACAATGCCTCACATGTTAACCAACAACGCCCCCCCCCCCCTTTCCTCTTTAATGTAAATCATACGCCGATCGATCTTTGTAAGATAAAATTAATGGATACCGTATCCAAAATAAATTAGCGACATTAGCATTATTGGAATCAGGTATCGATTATTTCAAAAGAATTGTGTGAGAACTAACACAATTTTTTATCAATCTTTATTGCTGAAGATAAAAAGATTTATTGAAAACAGATATTAAAATATAGGTAAGATTATAAGTTGTAGCACGTTTTCGGATGACAGCGCTGTGGAGGAGTACTTTGACGCCTTAGCGTCCTTTGTTTATTTTATATAATAAAGTCCTTCTTTTTGCATATATTTACTATTATTAACGTCGTTTTTTTTTTTTAGGCAAATATTTTTCTACGCGATAGGCACCTAAATGTAAAACATCATCATCATCATCATTTCAGCCTGCAGACGTCCACTGCTGGACATAGGCCTCCACCAAGTGTCGCCACATTGAACGGTCCCGTGCGACTCGCATCCAACTGATTCCCGCAACCTTCACCAGGTCATCGATCCACCTAGTGGGAGGTCTTCCAACGCAACGTCTTCCGGTTCGCGGTCGCAGCTCCAGAGCTTTTCGGCCCCATCGGCCATCCGTTCTGCGAGCAATGTGCCCTGCCCACTGCCACTTAAGTTTGGCAATTCTCCGGGCCACGTCGGTAACCTTGGTTCTCTTGCGGATGTCTTCATTTCTGATTCGATCGCGCAAGGAAACTCCGAGCATAGCCCTCTCCGTTGCCCTTTGGGTGTAAAACATGTACCTAGTTATTTTGTCATTCATTTATAAGACCTGTATCTGTATAGGTACTTGTAGAACCAATGGTTGGAACATAATCAGTACAAACAAACACACAAACAAACATCCTCTCACCCCAAACGCACACCGTCTCCGTTCCGTCGTGGGTAAAAATTATCACAGAGTCTATTAATTTATGGTTTTTGAATGGACTCTTTGACTTATAAAAAGTGGTAAAATTATTAATTCTATAAGAGGCTAAATAAAATTGCGAAAGATTAAAAATACGCTGACCAATTATAAACTGTTACTTATTAAAATGCAAAGCATCATTTTATGTATCAATAATTTAAATTATTATTTTATTATTACGTATCTAGATTCCAAACGAGAAATCGGCAATACTTAATGTTATATTAAATTTTATGACATTTAGGTAAGTAAGTAAGCTAAAATTATGTTATAAATTCTTCTTTAATAAAGTCATTAACGTGAAATTTATTCGAAATGAGAGATAAGCTAGTAATTTATAGCATTTTTTTTGCAATTTTTAGTAATATTTCATGGAGTTAATTGACAAAGTATTGACTTTTTAAGCTTATTTCGCAATAAAAACAACATCAGCATCAGACACGCAAGTCGATTAAAATCATGTTTTATAGGTTCCTAGTTCCTACAATACAATTTTGTGTCGCAATTGCATGTTCCGGACTCTATCAGAGACCTGCACCTAACCACCTACATACATACGTCTTGTCTTGCCTCGCAAAAAAAACTAAAACTGTCTATGTCCACTTTTATAATCCACCTGTAGAATGTAGCTGGGCGGCCTATGCTATGGCAAATCATTAAAACTTGTTTTAAAGCTTTTCTAAGTACTGGGAACAACTTTAAGCACAACTTCACTTCATGCTACACGTAAAGTCAGGAAAATTAGTGGTCTAGCAATTAATAGGCGAGACGATAAAAAGAAACTAATCAGGTAGTCCGTCAGTTAGATTATCAAAAAATATTTGACCCGTGTTTTTGTTACGTAAACCAAAATTGACGAAGATATGACGCTTTTAAAATTCTCAATACGTCACGCCTAGGTATAATTTTTAGCTAGTTCTGACGTCACGAGTCCCCACTCCCGAGTTTTGATGTGTTTTATCTTTGTCAATATTGAATAATTTACAAAAACAAAAAAATCGTGTTCATTAATTTCCAATACTCTAACTGACGGACTAAATATATTATTTGCTATTTTTTGATACTGTCGTCATGCCTATTGACTATGAATCAAAATTGACCGAAAACTTCAGAATACTTACTTATAAAGCGTAAGTATAAGCGTTGGTATGAAATGTTTTATGTAAAAATAATAAAATTGTTTATTACAACAAAGTTCAAGTACATTGCACTGTTTACAGATTAAAGTTCTTAATTTAGCATTCGAAAAAAAAAAAAGTACAATAGGTTCAACCCTGTCCCCTAAACTAGGCTAGGCCTGTATCTTAGGGGGCTGTGTCCGGCTATGAGGTATGCTTATATAATTCTATCGTGGCAGACGTGCCAGTGGACTGTGTCAAATGGGCGCTTTACAATGATCTTGTGGACATCATGTTGATTAATTATCGTTTCAGCCAAAGAAAGCCGAAAGAAAAAGCTTCTCAGTAAGACATCTGGGGGCACGGTAGTGCCCGCGCCAAGTCGAGCCAAGCGAAGCGCAAGGGCAAAACCTAACCTTTCTCGAAGCGCTTCGTCGTTTTTGAATCCTTATAACTTGGGTTTGGATTATACTAGATGCAATTATTCTCTGACGGCCATTTTCAATAACTTACTGACAGGTATCGGTAGGTTGCTATCTATGTCTGCTTGCCATTAAGCTTACGGACCGTTAGAAACAAAACGTCACAGAAAAGCTTTCTTTGATTTTTCTATGGATCAAGTGACAGGTAGGTGACGCGGATTAATATTTATATTTATATTTATGATTATATTTCAAGCTAACTTTGTTTATACTTAGAAACACCGATAGCTACGAGACGAGCAAAACATAACCAAGTAATTACCTAGATGAAGCCGTCGACGCAGCGTTGTATTTTTAACGAGAGTCGAATATTCAACAGTATAAAATATCGAGACATTCATTTAGGTATTTCCAAGTGAAAACAGGGCATAAACGTTTTCCACTTCTACACATTCATAAAATTGTCTTGAATTCATCGTTCAGGTCTTTGACTAGTAGTAATACTAGCACTAGTAAAATCTCCTATAATGTCGGCTTATTGCAAGAACTCATTAACTGCAAAAAAACCACTAAATACGTTTTTATCTATAATGACACATTCTACAAATGCAAAAACTCACTAATCTCTATCTAGTTAATTTTAGACGTTATGGCTTTGCCATAAAATCCATAACTGTAACTTTGGAAGTCAGGCATTTACAAAGAATCACTAAGCTGCACTAGTTATATTTATTAAATACATAATTATTAAAAAAACAACATACAATATTATACAGAACTTATTTTCTGATTGCTGCAATCGCTTTGATGTTTATTAATTGTTATTACAACATCATGACGTAACATCACGTCTGTATGCTCTGAGGGTTCGCAGATGTGTACAATACACCCAAATTTCGACAGTTTAGGTATGTTAAGTTCCATTTATTGGAGTATAAGCCTATTACCATGACATGTATTGTTAACAATGTAAAATAAATGCATAGCAAACATTTGTATAGGATATTACAACAAAAAATGGAAAAATAAAAAAAAACTCTTTTCCTAAATATAAAACCGCCTTCAAAAAACACAAAAAAGTGAAAAATAACTCGGTGACAAAAAAAAAACGAAATGTGGATCACTGATCGATCCACCACCACTATATCAGGCTTATTGGCTACAATAGTCCTGTCAGTGAGGATCGAAAATGGCAATATCACATTGAACTGGGATCAATATCCCAGTTCAATGTGATATTGCCATTTTCGAGAACTAAAGTTGTTGAGCACATACCTGTAGTACGGCACTTCCAATTCCACAAGGCTGTGCAAATGGGACCCATGCAGGGCCCGGAAAAATGTCCGTGAAGCTCTTTACTCTGCCATACTTCCCTGCGGTCGTTATAGTGTCAAGCTCTCAAGTTTGCGCCAGTTCTCTTTGGCCAAGGAGAGACGGGTGAGGCCCTTGTTCACCGCGACAGAATCTCGATGTGTCCCCACGTCAACTTCTAGGAAACATTCCCTGAAATTAAATATTTCCCCCTGTTCACCCCCGTGGGATATACAGTCAACGTGGATGATGTCGTCAACAATGTACGGATCCTCCTATCCAAGGCGTCTAGTTCTGTTTGCTGAGAGGGATCTAAGATTTATGGAATCCGAGAGCTGTATTCCCACAAATTCCACAATCTCCCCTCGCTTAACATGCATGACCGCACATTTCTCCACACAAATTCCACCCTGATGCGCTACTGAAAGTTTCAATTACCTTCAGTAGCTCCATCAGTTGCAAATCGTTGGGAACAAAGAGTTTCAGGTCATCCATGTAAAGAAGGTGAGATATAACCTGACCACCTTTTCTCAACCGATAGCCCAGACCTGAATCCTTCAGAAGCGTGCTTATAGGGTTCGAAGCTAAACAGAACCAAAGTGGACTCAAACTATCGCCCTGAAAGATACCACGCTCTATCTGTATCTGTTCGCTATTCCTTTGGATACGCGAGATACATCCTGAATAGCGAAGGACTGTCCTCCATTGCCCAAAAAATCCTAAATTTCATGTGTTTTCCAATTTAGAGTGTATTATATTTTTGTTAAAATAAGATTTATAATTCGTTAAAAGTCTGGCAGTGCGGCAAATATGATACATAGATTTTATAACGTTAATTGCTAAAAGTCTGGCAATGTGCCTTATGTGATACATTCAATAAAACAAAATAATACAATTAAATTTCTGTTTTTATTTTTCCTCCCCTCAGTGAAGACTTAGGAATTCATTATAAATGTAAAATTGAATTTGTTTTAATGACTAACACTGTTTTTAACACCCAAAAAAGAGGGGTGTTATAAGTTTTGTTCATTATAATATTTATTTATTTAAACTTAATGTACAATAGTGGTACCTAGGCGGATTTAATGCCACAAGGCATTCTCTACCAGTCAACCTTTGGGATAAATAGGAAAACATAGTGATAGGGTACAAAGTAATGTCTAAAAAAGCTTTTTGCTAACGAGAGTTTAGATTTAGATTGATACTAATACACATATACAGATAAAATATTAATTAATAGATATTTTAACAAATACCAAAAATTAAAAAGAAAATATCAAGAAACCTAATAATTATTATTATGACGACTTCAAATTGAGAGCTATTTATTCTGACTTAAATAATACATAATACTGGTTATCCCTTTTTTTAAATAAACGTTTGATTGAGTTTTGTTGTTTTTTTACAATTGAAGAAATAATTAATTCACATACCGAACAGACTTACTGTAGCCAGAAGTCATTAACTTTTATTTTTTGTTTTAAAAAAGTACATAACTTTATAGGACTAGACTAGCGACTCTCACTTGTTTTTATTAATATACATATTAAGCTAATCGAAAACATTTAATTTTTCATCACCGTAATTATTTTTAGGATAATATGGGCAAATCAACATAACCACTAACTAATTTGAACTAAAATACCGTTTATCTCAGAATAGTGAATATTCGCGAGAATTTTGACAAACGCTTGTGCGTGATTATACCGTTGTCACACATATATCTTTTTTTTTTTTTGAATTGTTATGTATCTTGTGCACTACATCTAGGCTTCTATCAAAGCAGAAAATAAAAAAATTGTAGTAACGAATTCAGTATTAGCCTCCAAAAATTGCTATTACCTCAACTTTGGCCATTCATAATGTACTCATAAATTGTAAAAGTAAAGAAAATATCCTGATAGAAGCCTTGCAAATGTAGTGGAAATTATAAATGACAAATATTTATTTCACAAACTTGTAAGACTTATTCAAAAACACGTATTTCCTGGAACAAGTTTTATAAATTTTCGAAGACTATTTTTCGTTCAATATGCTCGCGGTAAGCAGTATGAGGTGCGCGGGTGACGAGTAGTGCGGGGTCGGGGCTAGGTAAGGCAGGGGAATTGAAAGAAAACCACCGCTGTGGCTCTGGATGAAACAACAAGATTTTCGACCATGCTCACGTTGACGAATAGACGGGCCGGGAAGGGCCCTCTTAATGACTTCTTGCAATAAGCCGACGTGTCACAGTTATACCTACGTAAGTAAGTTATAGAAAACGGTCATATAGAAGCTTCTTAAGAACGTCTATAAGGTAACCATAAAACAACATTTTGGCAGGTGCATAAACAATCGTGCGAGCAACCTTTTTTCCAGTAAACCACATCAAATTCTTTTGAAAAAGCGAATCAAATTTTAAATCCACCGACCCAATCCGTTCCGTCATTCTCAATTCTCGATGCGCTCACTAATCGCCACTAAATCCTCCACTGATTATATTGTTGGTTTATTTTACAAGCACAATGATTAGCCGGACACAATCCTGTTTCACATTAAAATTGATTAACTTTACAACTACTTTTGAAGCATAAGCCTCGTTAAAAATAGGAAGCTATAATTTGGTGTAGTCGTTACGGGCTTGCTAGATTTAATTTCAGTTATTTGAGAGATTTATGAGGCTACACCGTTTGTCAGAGAACCGTTGTGGCGTAGAATGAAGGTCACATGCCTTCGGTATGTGAGGCGCAATTCTGACAGGTGGTGTGACGGAACGAAGTGTCAGAATGTTCCGTCCGATCCGTGTCCGATCATTACTCAAAAGTAAAGTAGAGAGCAAACTAACGGAATTTGGAATTCGAATTGCAGCTTTTAAAGTTTAGCAACATTAGTAGGTTTTGGTTTGGTAAATCAGGGGCCAGCATTCTTTAAGTGTACCTACCAGTACTGATTTTAATAAAAATTTCGAGTTTACAATAAAAATTTAATCGACTAAACTTAATTCTCTTATCTCGGAAGACTCGAAAAAAGGTCTATGAGATCAAAATTAGTGACTATTGTGACTACAAGTAAAAACCTAATAAATGAAAGTATACTACATAGTACACTTCCATCCATTGAGCTTTTACTTCTTCTTCTTATTGCATCGATTTTCCTTCCAACTACAAGGTGTGGGCCCAGTAGGTGGCCACGTTTATTTCAGTGGTAGAGGCGCTGTACAGGTCGTCAAGAGTGCAGGTAGACGGATACCTGGGACACTCCAGCAGGTGGGGTATTGTTTGGTCCCGACTCCCGAGCGCCGCACTTGCACTGGGTGTTGGAAGAACCAATTATACCCCATTTTTCCAGGTTATATTAGCAGCGGCCTACTTGGGTACGCAATCGATTTAAAGCTTTCCAAATAGGCCACTGTTGTTCACTGCCGGGAGCCAGGTGTTCTTGTGGCTTTAAGTTTCGTGTGGTGGTGGGCACTTCTCTTGCCATAACTTGCTTCTTACTTTAGGTGTCCTGTCTTGGATTGCCTGAGTGAAACGCCTGGATGTCGGGAATCGGATTCTTGGTTCTTTTTTTCCAGCGCGCATGCGACATCCCTTCATACATCAGGTGGTGCGATACCTACTAGCGGGTAGACCTTATTGAGTGGGGTCGGTTTTAGGCAGCTCGATATTATCCGACACGTCTCGTTTAGAGCAGTATCTACTTGCTTTGCGTAAGCGGATCGGTGCCACACTAGACACGCAAATTCGCCAGCAGAAAAACATATAGGGACATGCCGGTTGTTCGGAAAACATCGGATGCTGCTCCCCAGCTGGTGGAAACTAGGCGACGACGAAGTAACAATAACGACGTAACAAGCTATAACTACTACGTATAGAGAGAAACAAAATCTGTGCAACAAGCGCGGCAGTGCGGGGCGCGCGGGGGGCGGCTAACCCCGTATATACAGGGTACTAACCCTGTATATACGGGGTTTTCAATGACCAGCCAAAATTTAAAATTAAGATCTAGATATCAAACCAAAAGTTCATTTTCAAATCGCTGTGGCGAGCAAGCGACTGAGTAAACTGTGGCCAGCCGACCGCAGTTGAACGGAGCACAAATTTTGTTCAAACTGTCTTCTTTATAAGTAGTAGTAATAGCTCAATGCTTCCATCGTAATTTCTAAAACACCAGAAGCCTGTTTCCAAGTCTTTGTGTGGGCGGCGACATCTATGGCAGCACTCAACTGTCAAGAGTCAAGTTAGACCCTTTCAAGCCTTTACAGCTTGTTGTCATTCGTAATAACTTGTTTATTGCTGGTTTACGTCTATGCTTCCTTTATCAAACCATTTGTTAGTACCCAGCACGCTTTACAGCCTCATCAAACACGTAAACAGGTAGCAATCGCCGCTGTCCTACCAACATTAGTAAACGTCACAAGTAATAAAATCGATATTAATTTAACAACGTTTAAACTGGAGCAATTAATAACGGTAAGTGGTAGGCGATAAAACCATTTTATCGTCCAATTACATAACAAATCTCTTTGCGATAAAACGTCATGAGATCATAAATTATGCCAGCTCTACTCAGAGATTTCGAGTTATTTTCTAATTGTGTTTGTAAACATTTTAAATTAGCTCGAAATTGTTACACGTAATTAAACAAACTTTGTCTGTCCGTGGGACATTCTCACTTTTTGTGAAGCTACTTAATTAACACGGACCGTGTCACTTACAGGGCGTTTTACCGCGGAAAAAAGAGCGCTCAAAAGCCGCCATTTTGTTAGTGATGTGAGGCAAAGGCGATACGCAGTATGAAATGCCAATAAGGTTCTCATACGTGATAAAAATTATATACGATAGAGGTGTTGACATGTTCGTGCGATGTAGAGGTATTTTTTTGATGTAGGTATAGGTTATGAAAAAATCATACGCGACGGGTTGTATAGTAAATAAAATAAAACGTAACTTCTCGTCTACCTGCAGACTAGGGATGTCTAGACACTAGATCTATAAATAAAAATTATTGAAACAGTTAAACGGCAGACGTACTTTTAAGTTCAGTAATTAAAAAATATATAATTCTGATGAATTGATAACCTCCTCCTTTTGAAAGTCGGTAAAAAAAATAAAGTTACCTACTATTAATAATAGAAGAAGAATAAACCTAAATAATGTAAGAAATATAACTGTCTCAGTCTCCAGTAACTTATAAACCTTCAAACAAAAGCTTCATTATGCATATCCACAGTCAATAATTTGGCACGCAGGATAAGGCATACTAGAGGGAGAGAGCCTCACGTCCCGGCCACCGTAGGCGCGCCCGCCTGTGGACGGACAGCTATGGGCTAGCTCGCCGTCCGTCCGTCTCATGACGACAGGCCGTGTCGACGGCGCGTTCGTGTTCCACGCGCGCCTCAAAGAGAGTCAGCAAATGCCTGCCGGGGCTGCGGGACTGTTCGAAAGAGATACCGTGGCCCCGGAACACAAAGGACGATGAAGGAACATGGATGGGTTTTAGTCAGTAAAAGTCTGACACTCCCTCCTGCTCCGCCCAGAGCGGGAGTCATTTGATGATTTCCCATCCGAAACAAAAAAAAAGATGAAGCATACTTTTCCATTACTTCTAGTTGCCTCTTTCTTAAACAACGCCAAATGGAATGTCCAGCACACCCTGCAGTGAAATAGTACCTACCACAGCAGCCGAAGCAACAATACCTATAAATCGAAAGTCAAGACATCGACTATTTATCGACATTTTCACATCACCAGCTAGAGTTGTATCGCTGGCACGACGCCTCGGGCCGCGAATCTTTTGCGAAACAGTCGTCCCTTGTCGGGGCATTCCACCGCGCACGACTCCCAGCCATTCTGTCGTGTCCATTCGGCCCTGTACAACCACGTTCCGAGACAATTGCTTCCAGGAAACTGCAATCTATTATGACCACTGCGACCAACCACACCAAGACACAAATTTGCCTGGGCAATCTTCATTATTCTTCGGTGTGGAGTTGTAGACTGCAGTCACAGTTCAAAAACGGCAATCGTAAGAATAGACGGAATTGCAAACACAAAATACGTTAACCGAAATGCAAGTCTTAAAAGCTTTAGGAATGGAAATAACCTCGGAATAAAACCTTAGAATATACAGAACTGAAACGCAAATGCATACACCTTTAGTTTAGGACCTTTTCCCAGTTAGGTTCCATGTTCTAGTCTAAACTCTAGAGACATTCGGTCCATGGGGTGTCTCAACATTAAACTAAATTAAGACAAAGTTTAAGATTTACCAGTCTATGTGCGTTTATTCTAGGAAGGAAGGTAATACACACAGAACTTATCGAATACTTACAAAGTCTCCGAATTTGTAATCATTGTCGAAAGATTGAGGAAATTATAACTATTCTCGCTCCTAAACTTTTAAATGTAATAATAATATTCTTATCATAGTCATAAAATGGTTCTTCCTTTGAGGTAGCACTTGCTTTTAGTGTTTCTTGTCCTTATAAGTATTTCGATCGTTCTGTTTACTACAATGTTTTCCACAGCATTTCCAGTAATATTATTTTTCCACAACCGCATATTTCCTAGCAAATCTGTTGCATGATTGTCGCCATCTAACGGTGTTTGATGACTGCGCGCATCTCCGTCACTTCATGATTGCCTGGTCATTACTATGCGCCCGTCGATGAGTTGCAGGAAAAACGTGGTTGGTATGTAAATATCTATGTGAAGTTTTTCGGTGGGAAACTGTTAATGTTAATTGATTCAGTTATGTGAAAGTTGTTACGGATTTGTTAAGTAGGTGCATCTTATAGAGTGATAAGGCAACTAATAAGTAGTTTTAATTGGTTTACCTATATTACAACAGACAAAACCGTATACGTATAGGCAAGTGTCATCAGACAAAGATGTATTATACAGGTAAATAAAGTGCCTCAATTATCATTTCAGCCGTAAGATGTCCACTCTGGACATCATGGATAGCTCCTCCTAAGCTTGCCACATCGAAGAGTTCCTTTCCACTAAAGTTAGCGTTAAATGCGTTCGAATCTAGCTAGTCTCGTTTAGTCTTCATTATTCTGAAGAGATCTTTAACCGCTTACTATATACCTAGTGGTGCTGTTAATCGCCAATAGCTTCATTAAGACGGCCTTCAACGATTGACTGTTACTTTATTCCATTACTTAAGTACTCATTGCCCCCAATTGGTTCCAGACAACACAGCTACCGCTACATAGTTATTATTTTACGGCTACAAAGCCGCAGCTGTGCACAAGTACTCGGCTTTGAATCACTGTTCTATGAAACACAAAATTCAGCCTAGCTCACTAGTTTCGATACTAAAATTTTAGAACCGGGATCCAAATAAATGCAAGCCTTTATTCACCGGAGATATATAGACCGGGTTGAAGACAAAATTTACCACTGACTGGACCTGGACTCAAATTCAAAATATGGGCTGCTTCTGTAAAACTACCAATGGGAATGCACATGGCCAGGGACTGAACTCACGCAAGACCCCAGACTCAGCACCCACGGTCGATTGTATCTAGACCAACATCACTTGATCTAAATTGCCGGGAAAGATTTACTAGACAATCGAGACATCATAATCTTTCTGCCCTTCAGACCTAGCCACGTTACAATCGTAAACGCCTCGGGCGGCGTAAGCGATTGTAGAAAGCGCTAAATTGGTAGCAGTTGACACGACTGAGTCGATCGCTCGGTCTATATCTGTAGAAAAAACCTACACTTTAGTCTATGGTGAGCGTTCCTACCAAAGAGTATAGCGATCAATATTGTAGAAACGCTAACATTCTATTCTATCATTTTGAACGATGTAAACTTGTCTACGAATTTTCTATTCGTTTGTGTTGATCACGTGATTTAACGTTGAGATGATGTCATTCCCATACATTTGATTAGTTTTCTACTAGCGTTAACGATTGTAGATTGTCAACTTGGCTAAGCCTGCAGGTCCTATTTGTCGTCGCAACACGTTTTCTTCCCTGTCAATCATCACGTTTTTGTTTCCATTCTCTTTCATATCTTTCCTCAAACAATTCATCCGCCTTCGGTCTTCCCTGTCCTTCATTCACCAACATTGAGAGATTTACACACACATTGCTTTCACTTTATCTTCAGTTACAAGAAACATGTTGATATTGGTATCTCAAATAATATTCTACAATAATGTGTATTGCCAAGATATAATATCACATAGAACAAGATAAAAGCCTGAGACACGGACGATAACTAAAGCAATCGAAAACGCCGTAAAATCACGCGGTGACTGAGAAAGGTGCGCGCTGCACTAAATCGAGTGTCAGATATGGGAGACAACGGCACCGTGGCACGGCGTGGGTAGGTATAGGTTTCGGTATTTCAATTCCAAATTGGTATTGTTCCTTACAGAAACTGTGCATCGTCCTTCCTTTGTAGTCCACATTTTGTTGTGCGGACGGCCTCAGTATACTATGGAACTCTCTGCCAGTGTGTGTGTTCCCTTCCAACCTTTTGACCCGGCAGCCTACAAAGCAATAATGAATAGGCATCTTCTGGACGCGCTTTTTTTCATTGTAGACCTCATCCATCGATTTCCGTATCTATTAAATATATTTAGGCCCGATCGAGTTCAAGTACAAGCATATTAGGCAATAAAAGAATCACTTTTATTGTTTAGTGTGGTGCCTGTTTTAGACAGTTAAATATTCCTGTAGTTAGCTCTTTTTTTTGCGTAGCCCACCAGAATTCTATCCTCGGGTTCCTCTGGTTCCCTATTTATGAATCTGGGAATTCTGAAATACCGAATCCTGACTATAAGTCCTGACGGACTAATTTCGTTAGAATACTCTCCTACAAGATCGCACCGAACCGCAAGCTCATAAAAAAAAGTTCCCAAGCTTTAATAACTCTTTAAATTAATAGTCCATTAAAAACCTTACGATACGCAATTTATTCATACCCGTTATTAGCGCTGACAACGTAATCCATCTCCACAACTTGCTCAGTTTCAATAATTACTACTTAATCAAAATGGCTGCGTTGACATTTTTATAAGCACGGGAGTAGATTAAAATCGCGGAGGGTAGGTACACGTCCTGCTCATCTTATACATAAAGCATAATAAAAAGGCATAGACATAGTGGGTTGTTACATGGTTGATACCTTGATTCACTCATTAGGAGTTCCTATTCATAGAATTCTTCGCCTTTCTCGATGCTTCACACGCGGAAGCGGGGCAGAAGAATTTTACCTTATTAGGTGCGTACCACGAGCAGGTGTAATAAACTACTGCCAAAGAAAGATGATCGATCAGGCACCAACTATGTTTCTTATATCTTATGTTAATGTAGACATAGTTTAAATAGTGATCACATCATTTACCACTTACATTACTACTTTTAGCCATAGATTATAGAGTACATCATGTAACCATGTGTTTGAGCGATAAAAGCTACTGAACCAAAACTGCCAAAAACGCCGCGTTTAACTAATGTTAGCATCCCTTACTCATGAGCACGAGGTCCTGAGTTCGATTCTAGGGGCACGCAAAGTGTTTTTTAGTTGGTATTTCTCAGGAGCAGACGGAATCTTGAACTGTGCCCTTGAATTGACGGCAAAAGGCTCAAGTTATTGGCTGGCAATAGGCTACACTTTGCCTAAAGCATTCAGAGATCACAGGCGATATGTTGTCTTATAGAAAAAATGATGAGATTTACTTGATGCTTATCAAGTAAATCTCATGGTAAAACAGCGACAAGATTCATACTTCTTAGAGTCTGTACCTACAGACTGGATTTTAAAAAACATGGCGTCGACCGGTCCACCGGCCGCGGCACATTGAAATGCGCCAGATGAAGCCGCTTCACTGAATTCATTAACAATACTACAGTTACTGGAACACTAGGCGGGAACGTGCCTGACACTATGTCTTGATAATGAAGATTCGATAACAATTTTTTTTTTTAAGAATTCTATTTAATAAGAATATTTTTTATCAGCCTCTCAACATAAGGCTCTGTGTCTGAGAACTTTTGATTTCTGCTGGTATTTACATACACGGATAAATAGACAGACAGACACAAGAGGACGATATAAATGAGGTATTTGAACTTTTCTAATATATCTCCAGTATTCTCCAGCTGTCCCTGCTGACGCAATAGATATAATATTGGATAATTACTTAACTGTTGATAATTAATTGAACACTATATATTACGATATCTTTCTATTCTAGGACAAATCGTGCCAGTAAGTATCTTAGAATATCACAAAAGTTCTGACAGCAAAAGCCTCATTTAGACCAACAGGTGCTGAGTTTATTTTTGTTCAATTCTTACCTTTATGTCCTACGAAATAAGGCCGTCAGGTATGAAATTGCAGATATAATTTTTGTAATACAGCCATTTGGTATACAGGGCGAATGCTAGGTTTATTTAGATCGATTTAGTACCCAATTACGTCGGTCGCAAATCTTATGAATGGACAGCATAAATATTAAACTAAGGAATAAGGAGGTTTCAATCGTATTTTACAACAAGCTAGAGTTGCAATTAAAAATGGGGCCATAAAAATCTGACAGTCTGCCCACTACGAAGCTTATCTGCTTATAGAAGCAAGTCAAAAGGTGAATGATAGTGATAGGTTTTAAAATTAATACACATATATGAGTAGTTGTTTAATATTTAGATGACGAATAAACCTAAGGCCTATGATAAGGGTACCTCTGCAATATCATAATTTAGGATTTCTTCACGGTCAATCCAATAAAAATTTTTGAAAAGGATGATTCAGTTTAAAAAAAATAGGAACTCGTCACGTTGGCAACACTTTTAAAGTTTTGGTATTCCAATTAAGGGGGTGGTATCTGCTAACGAGAGGTTTTCTCCATGTAACTCCTCTTTGATGAGTGAATATAAATGTGCAAAAAAAAATTGTTGCATAATAGACTGTAAACTTTAATTGGTACAATTGAAATAATTCTAACTTTATTATTATTATATGAAAAAAAAATTCAAAGTGAAGCATTTTTTCTTTGAAATTTCGTAACTACTCCTAAACAGCATTAAGTTTTAGTTTTTTTTTTCACACAAATATTTGTCACATTTTTGTACAAAGTGTACAATTGGCATTTTGATCTAATGATTTGTGAGGCAATAATTAAATAAAAACCACTCATTTCGCACTATTCGGCCCGCAGTGACGGACGTAACAACCACTTTGTAGTGCAAGCAGATTAGAACTTTATTTTAACAGGGTTTCAAACGAAGTTTGAACCACCACAAATAGAGTTGCTAATTCAGCAGATACCACAGCCTTAAGAAAAACCCTACACTCTCGTCGGTTTGGCACTTCCTTTTTTTAGGGTTCCCAAAGGGAACAAACGTGTTCCTTGTAGAATCACTATGCTGTGGTGTCCGTCTGTCAAGATGTTCAAGACCTTTAATTTACTTTTTAACGTTATACTTCATCAAGCCCTGTTGCAATGTAGTTACTAATTGGAGCAAGTCAAGTGTGATGTTTCTAATAAAATATTTGCTCGTTCGCATTTCCTCGTAGGAAAAGCAAATCTTATTTAATCGAAGTAGCAAACCAGAGTAGGTGGGTACCAGTATTCATTAAATGCGTTGGCGCCACTGATATAGCGATTACTTACATAGTTAATTGCTTGATTTCATAAGTTTATATGTCGCAAACCGTAGTTTAGCTAAGTCTTAATATTGGGTAACTGTTTCTGATAGTTAGGTACCTACATAACCTACTTAAAATCTAGGAAATGCATTTGATTTCTTTCAGCTTCATGAAATATCTTAATTAAGACGATAGGTTTGCACGACGGACAAAACCGACCAATGACCGGGGGCTTGTCTGTCGGTTGATGGCAATCAGCTCGCCCGTTTTTTGTGTGGGTGTACCGTACCTACTATACGTACACCGTACACCTCTGTTTAACCCTTCGTGGGATACAGTGATGTTACATAATTTTGCCGCGCAAATGGCATTTTTATTCCGCGAACGCATCGCATTACTTCCTGCAATGTTGCCAGTTTCATAACGTATAAAAATAGCCCACCTTGCCTATTTATTGGAGCAGAAAATGATCGGGTTCCCATTATGGCCGATAGCCGTTACCTCAGTTCTTATTAAAAATGTCGCAACTCCAGATATGCGTTAATTAAAATTGCCCAGCCCTTACACTGGTGTAATTGGTCTTGGCTATATAAAAGTGATAATTTATAAGTCTGGTCTAGCTAATGCTTATGAATTATTAATTTTTGATGCAGGCTTTTCTGTGAAATGACTTTGCACATAAGAAGATGAAAAAGAAACTATTTTGCGTGAACAAATTCTATGTTGGCTCATGAAACTTTCAAGTAGTTACTACGTACTTACAACGAGGACTTTGAAAGACGTAATAAAACGGCATTTTGCGTTTATTTAAAAAAGCTTTTTACATGTTCATAAACGTAAATTATTGTAAAGTATAATGTAGCTAAGTTTATGTTTTTTAGTTTTAATGTTAATCATATGAAAATCAACCAGTACTTCATATTTTTAAAGAAATTATTCAAATAAATAAATTAAATCGAAGTGTCTGTTTGTAATTTCAAAATAACAGCTTTTTACCGAATGCATTTAAAAGTGTATACGGTACTCATAACAAAAACGCTTTTTTAGGGTTCCGTACAAAAAAAAAGAGAAAAAAAGGAACCCTTATAGGATCACTCGTGCGTCTGTCTGTCTGTACGACTGTCTGTCACAGCCAATTTGCTCCAAATCTACTGGAATCGAATCTCTCAAATCAGGTGAAATTTGGTAGGATGGTGTAATCCCGTGACCCCAAACACAGATGTGCAAAGTAAATATATAAATATTTTTTTAATAAGGGTCATTTTCGGGGAACAAATTAGGAACTTAAAAAAAAAAAGCTTTGCAATCAATGTTTTTAAATGAAAGGGGTCGTTATAAAGATCTCAAAAATATTTTTGTTATTATTGTTAAATAAATAGTTTTGATTTTATTCATGGAATAAGACGACGAAAATTGACCATCCCGCCACCCTGATCTCCGAAACTACTGAACCTAAATTTTGAAAAAAAAAAATACAAAATATAGTTCGTTGCTTGTAGAATACAGGAAACCCTATAAGAATTCTATCAATCGAAAATAAAGTGGTAAACTCAATATAAGACTGGCATTGTACGGAACCCTCTCCACGCGAGTGCACAACTCTCACTTGGCCGGTTATTTTTTTTTCATTTTTGTCTGTCTGTTCCGGGTAATCTGCGAAACGTCTCGACCGATTTTGACTTTTACTGGCAGATAGCTGATGTTATACGGAGTAACTTTGGCGCAGACTTAGAAAAATAATTTAATTAGGGTCCCGAGAAAAAAAAACCCTCGAAATTGTTAACAAAATCCGATACAAATAGGGAAGTAACTTCTATTTAATTTATAAAATGTTTGCTATCGAACTCCTCCAAAACGGCTTAACCGTTTTTTATGTTTTTTTTTGTGTAAGTACCTATATTTAGTAGGTCTGAGAATATATAGGTCTTAGGCTATCTTTTAGTCTCACACACACATTCAAATTTCCACGCGAACGAAGTCGAGGTCAACAGCTAGTATTTTTATAATAATTTCACGCGGGCTAAGGTCGCGGGGCACAGCTAGTACGGTCGAACAAGCTATTTGGTTTACATTTTACAATGTAATTTGTGGGTCAAACCAAATAGCTTGTTCGAACGTACTTAAACAAAAGATCCGGAAAGTAATTAACCACGATGTCTAACAAACGTGAATATCTTTTGGTTATAAAATAAAGTTATGTTACACTTTTACGATGCTTCACAAAACCCAAGTATATGTAGGTAGGATTAAAACACCTTATACCTATAAGATAAGTTTCCTAAAGATTGAATGATGACGTAACGTTGCAAACCTTGTTACAGAATGGATGCACAGCGTTGCAGCGTGCGGCAGCGGACGGCCACGTCGAGGTCGTGCAACTGTTGCTGCAACATGGAGCCGATCCCAACAAGCAGGATAATGTGGTAAGCACGATTTTATTATAGCTCGATCAAAGCTAGATCGAACTATTAAGACACGTTATAAACATTACTCACTCATTTTGCCATGGTGGTAGGCAGGAACTAGAGAACGACCTGCTACACGCATAGCTATTGCGACAAAATGAGTTCATTAAGTACATTTGTGAGATTACTTATTTTTACGATTACTTTAATTATTTTTTACTAAACTATGTTTATCGTGCGCCAGAAATGCATGATCGAGGCGAAGCCCAACGGGAGGGTTATTTAATGGTTCTTTACAACGGTTTCTAAGATGAATTTGTAAAGCTGTAATAACGTAGGTACATTCCTCCCTCAGTAAGCACTACGAGACCAATGAAATGAACCATCTCACTAAATATACCATGAATGTTTCAAGCACGGCAACACGGCGGCGCACGAGGCGGCGTGGAAGGGCTACTCGCGCTGCGTGGCGCTGCTGGCGCACGCGGGCGCCGAGCTGCGCGCGCGCAACGCGGCCGGCTTCGCGGCGCTGCACCTCGCGTGCCAGAACGGACACAACCAGTCCTGCAGGGAGATCCTGCTGGCCGGGGCACCGCCTGACTTGCAGAACAATGTAACCACAATGTTCTAAACCATACACTCTTTAGTCTAATGGATGTTAGGTTCTCCCATCAAATTGAAATTTCTCGGTACCAGCGCAGATTCATGCCCGATTGATAAATGTGACAATATGGTCATCCCCTATTACATGGGACTTAAACATAGGCTGCAGTGGGTGCAGCTTATGAGGCATTAACCCGCGGGGGACTACAACCTTGATGTTATGTTCAAATGGATACTTGAAGCGTAGCGTAGTCAGTGGCCCGAAAGTCTGACAACCAGTACCGTATTACCCAGTACTAACTGGTTGTGAAGGTCAGATAGGTCCGGTAAGACTGGAAGCAGACCACAATAAAGTTGGGAAAAGGCTAGGCAGATGATGAAGATGATGGATATTTGAAGCGTAACCTGTTATGAGTGTTATGGTCTTGCTTATTAAGACTTTCTGAGCAAAATGCATCTCTAAGTTAAATCCAGATAATAGTCTATGCAGGCCAGATTGCCTATTTCTTAGTTCCCTAGTCATCTGCCTAGCCTTTTCCCAAGTTTTATTGGGGTCGGCTTCCAGTCTAGCCGGATGCAGCTGAATACCCGTATTTTACATGGAGCGACTGCCTATCTGACCTCCACAACCCAGTTAGTACTGGGTAATACGATACCCCTTGGTAAGACTGTTTGTCAGACTTTTTGGGCCACTGACTACCTGTAACGACTGTCAAAGATCACAAATGACAGCCGGGACCAACTGCTTAACGTGCTTTCCGAGGCACGAAGGAAACTCGGTATGTAATGGGTCTCAACCCATCCACAGACCAACCTAGGCAAGCACGGCTTAACCTAAAGATCGACCCGAGCGGCTGTTATTATTTAGCCACGAGCTCCTTCTTAGCTCTCTTCTTAGTTCCCTAGTATTTAGCAAAAACTTCTTCGTAGGTAATTGCAAAATAAATGCATTAACAATTTGTTATCTTTCACTTTTCAGTATGGCGACACATCCCTCCACACGGCAGCTCGGTACGGGCACGCCGGCGTCACTCGCATCCTCATATCCGCCCAGTGCCGCGTCTCCGAACAGAACAAGAACGGAGACACAGCACTACACATCGCTGCAGCCATGGGCAGGCGGAAACTAACCAGGATACTCCTAGAAGCTGGCTGCGACAAGTCCATCAGAAACCACCAGGGAGAAACAGCAAGAGACATAGCCACGAGAAAAGGTCTAGAAGAAATCATCAGCATACTCAATACCCCAGTAGCCAAACAAGCCAAAAAGAAGCACAGAGATAAGAGCAAAGAGAGAACGATAGACGAACCAGACGCAGCTAAAAAGAAAGAAAAGGAAAAAGAAAAAGGAAAGGACAAAAAGAAGAAAAACGTGCACTTTGAGAACCCCCCACAGGTCCAGTGGTCGCCCTACGGCTGTCATTACTACCCCGACCCCAAATTCTTCCCCAAACCAAAACTAAGCTCGCTACCCACCGAACCACTTAGAAAAGGCGAGCAGTACTATTTAGATTTGGCTGGGAACATCAAAAAGGGTCCGATAGGTGCCGGCTACACTTGCTACTGCGCACCGTTCTTCAAACATATGGAGGATAAACTAAATGAAGACAAGAAGGACTTGAAAAAGCATATAGATAGAGCTCACGACAGGCTAGACCAAAAGGTAACCGATTTGGAAATGAAAACTCAAGGTCAAATAACAGAGTTGACAAGATTCGTAGCAGCTGAAAGAGCTATGTGTAAAGAGAGACACAAACACTTGGAGCATTGGTTGACGAGAGGTATGATGTTCAGAGCGTCAGAAAGAGTGAAGAAATTAGACTTCAGTCCTAAAGGCTCCTTAGACATACCTCCACTTAAACGTACAAGAAGCTTAGAGTTACTAGATGCGGACACTGAAGAGTGGAACAAAGTCCACAGGATAATAAAGAGCTTCAATAAAAACGCTGAACACTACGAAACTAATGCCAAAGACCTGAATGATAGTAAAGCCACGTCAAAGAGCACAGAGATCTTGGACAGTAGAGAGCCACTCAGTCCCAGACGAAGGTATCTACTGAAGAACTCCAAGAGCAGTGATCAGTTAGATGCTGGACCCAGTAGACTTTCAATACCTCCTTTTACTAAGAAAAACCAGGAAAGCCATCATCAGAATGTCACAGCAGAAATTCATGTAAAAGCGAACAAAGTGTCAGTATCACAATCACCAATGTCCATGGAAGTAGAAAGTTATCACAATCAAAGGTATCGCTCTCCTAGTCGACATTCTGATGCTAAATCACCGAGCAGTAGTCACAAACAGCCCAGTGACTTGGAAGAAGACGTTAGAAGTCCAAAAGACCAAAATGTGCCTTTTTGGAAAAGTCAGGTGCTACAAAGAACAGCAGATGACATGAGAAAGCGGGTAGCCTTCGAGAAAGAAATGGCAGATGTTATGTCCAGAACCAACAAGTCTTTAGACATTTCACAAGATGGCTACGTAAAACTAAGAAAGCAAGGAAGCTATCAGAATACAAATGAGATAGAAAGAGAGCAGAGAAAATCTGTCCAAGAATTAGTAGCACAAGTGGAACAGCAAAGAAGCGTATCTCCAGGTCCAGAACCCATAGCTAGAAAAGTACAGCCCACCGAAAAGATAGAAACTGTACCGTCGACAAGCCAACAGAACCCCGGTATTTTGAAAATGCCACAACAGCCCCAAAGACCAGCTCCGGTCTTGAAAGAGAAACCACCGAAGAGCAAACGGTTCAGCTTACACAATCTCATACCGTTTCCCACAAGAAAAACTTTTCAGAACCCACCGAAGGAAAATGGCAACAATTCGGAAAGTAGTGACGAGGAAGACAACCCAATCAGAAGTTCCATGCAGCCAGGACCGATGAGGAACACTAACCTACTGCAAACTTTACCAATGCCTAATTTCGAGACCGTGTCAAAATCTCCATCACCAGCTCAAATGTCGACACAGAATCCTTATCCTCAAGACTTGCGAGCTATGATACCCAAAGACGCTTACTTCCACGACATCTCCAACAGACAGATGCCATACGTGGACAGCGGTCTACCAGTTCCTCAGTTCCCTTGTCCACAATACGACTATAACCAGTCAGGGTTGCCGAATCAAATACAACCGCGAAACAGGAACCCTTTATACCACCACCAGACTGGAGTGTTCGATGCGATGATGCAGGACCATATAATGAGAGAGATGGAGCGCATCCCACACTGCTACAGCGAACACTTAGATCAGAACACTGAGGTGGAGATCGCGAACCAGAAGGACTTTCGGATGTGCTACGACCCGATGTACCCGAATTTTAGGGGGAACCCGCATGGAATGACGAGGAAACCGAATCCTGACCACAGTTTACTACACAGTCGACTGCAGTCTTTAGCGATAAACACCCACCTGACGGAGACCCAGTGTCAGACAGATAGGGAGTCGCACAACGATTCGGGCTATAGTACAAAGGTGTATGGAAGCTCTCAGGGACCGTCACCAAGCTTGTCAGGCCATGCGGAGGGCTCGGATAACTTGTCTGGACAGAGAGTTACTATTGTGCCCAACGGGAAGATTATGGGAGGGCAGATAGGAGCGTCCAGTTTAGTTTGAGACGGAAAGATGAATAAAAGAAGCAGAGTAATGGGAAGCAATAAACTTGCCTTCTACAATGTTTTTAATCAATTCAAGACTAAGAAAATATGGTTGTAAACGACAATGTAAGAAATCTGAAATGTAAAGAGAGGAAAGCATTTTTCGATTAATGCAGTAACAGAATGAAAGTAGGTGACGCAGACAATTGTCAGCAGAAATGTATCAAAATACCTCTTACGTAATTATAGTTTTATGTTACAATTTTAATTTACACCAGTTAAAAACGATTGCTTCTACTGTAATGTCATGTGTTCAAATTTTGTACCGAACTACAATACGTGTTAAATTAAAAATGCATGATCCAATAATAATGTAGCCACAATTGTAAGGAATAATAATAAATCACAAAGCACGTTAACCGTGTTTTCACAAATAGATACACGAACTGACGAAAATGCAAAGATATAAATCCTTAGATGAGATCACCGTAAAGATCGAGAGAAAAAATGTTTACACTGAGAAAAGTGAACTCACAAATCCCGCATGGAATTTAGTTACGATTTTCAAAATGAGTGTGCGAGAATGATTATATTCAAATCATTATTTATCAACGAAACAGCAATGTGATCATGTTTTTGAGCGGTAGGGCCAATCACATCTGCCCCTACAGAAGTCGCTACGTGATAGGCACACTCGCTCTGTCAAAAGTGTCACGAAAAGAGGGTGAATCGAAGTATTTAAATATTTGCGAATATATGTAACTGAATAATAAAATTTGCAAAAAGTACAAATTTAATGTAGGGTTTAACGATGCCATGTATCACAGTAATTGTAATTAATATTAATTAGCAATAAGTCTTGTTGTTTTTCTCTTAATTTTAATTTGTAAAAATACTCATCTCACTATTATTTGTTTTCAGTCAGGTTTTTAATAGTATATTTTACATCGAGAGACTAAACGAAGCCATAACATACCAGAGGTGGTTTGACTCCCGAGCGTGCGAAGGAGTCAATGAAACCGAGGGTAAATTAAGTTGGCGTTTAGTCTCGAGGTGCAAACTGTACTTTTCACTTTGAGTGCGAGAAAAATAGTCAATGTAGTACAAAAAAAAAACATTTGATAAATATTACTTAATAAAATAAAAATTCACAAACAATTTAAAACACATGGCGCCACCTTCTTTGCGGAAAACCTATGAACTAAAACGTTCAACATTTTTGCAATGAAGATGGTCCACACTCCACAGATAATAGTACATTTACTGGCTGTTTGAGTTTGTCACATGAAGAAAATTAAAAATCAAATTTTCACTCCCTAAAAGTACGCCAATATAGCCCTACGAAGGGACCCCCCTTCGTAGGGCTATATTGGCGTACTTTTAGAGCATGAGAAGTGAAAAGATGTAGAGTCAATAAATCTCGATTTGTTTATGATGAAATTAAATAATTCATAATGAATACTCAAATACTACAGTACCTAATGATATATTTGTCTACTTAATTGAAACTGGACTGTAGAAAGTATTTAATAAAATATTTACATATCCGATAATGTGCTCCACCCTGTTTGGTGAGCTGAATATGAAATTATTAGAAAAAAAAATTAAACATACAATGTAATATAAATTATGCATAATATAAAATTGAGCCTTATTTTATATAGGAATAAAGTCACAAAATGTGTATTCTGTTTAATATAGTCTATATTTATTGTGTTGCATATTGTACTTGATTGATGATTGATAACTTTGTACTGATTGATTGACTCTAATAAAATGCACTTTTGAAGTGTCACTGAACTAACATCTTGTGTTATTTGTATTAAAGAAACAGGTAACAAGATAGTACGTAAGGTCAGGGAACTCAAGGGTCAATTCACACGCCGCTGTGAGGGCCGAGTGACGCGAGCGGCCGCGCGTCTTACAAACGATACTATGTATTCCCTAATGGAGATAAAGCATAAAATGCTTTGACAGTGAAACTGCGTTGCCGACCGCTGCCATTTCGGTGTGAATTGATCCTAATAGGGTAGATGACACCATAAAACAATAATTCCAAGACACCAATCTCAAAAAAAAACACTTTATTTTGGGCCTGATTTATTTGACAAATTCGATTTTTAGTTGCTTTGGAATCAATAAATAGTTGAATCATTGAGTTGAAAAAACAGTGACGTCACAGTTGGCTATTGCCATACAAAATCTATGAGAGAACCGCGTTTTGACAGCTCTTAAAAAGTATCTCAATTGATTGGTGTGTCATCTACCCCATTGTTGAGCAAGTTGACTACCAACTTAAATTGTTTGAATATTCCTTGACAGTTGTATGAAAAGGCTAAAGCACGTGAAATGGGTTGGTATCATTTCGTCTACAAAAGCAGCTCGTCCAATAGCAAGTGGTCTAAAAAGCAACTGGTCTAATTACCAAGTGGTCTAAAAAGCAACTGGTCTAAATAGCAAGTGGTCTAAAAAGTAACTGGTCTAAGTACAAACTGGTCTAATTACTGTGTCAATTTGAATAACAATTTCCATGTCGATTTAACAATTTGCTCTATGGGGGTTAGTTAAAGAAATGAACGCCTCATTTGCCACGATCGTTACATAGCTTTTACCCGACTACAGCTAAGTCAAAAGGAAAGGAGTCATTTTAACAAAAACAACCAACAAACGGTCAATAACTAACTTTAATACCTAGCATTCTTCACATCTAATTAACACCCCGTCTCACTCCCCACTGATAATCTCTATAAAAGTCACTCAAACTCGTATGATAAAGCGGTAATCCCTTCAAGGTCGCCGACCGAGCTCCCACGATCTTCACGGCTACATAATCCCCCGGTTTCGCTTGCCTTTTCCCTCCATCTTCGGCTAAAATCTCCGTTTGCTCAAACACTACTCTCATATATAACTCATTCCTTCCTATAATGTTGCCAGACTTTTTCGCCGTCCCTTCGACTAGTACTAAGTGAGTGTTGCCAATTTCCACCTCGTTGAGTATTTGGCATTTTCGTCTGTATACCTCTAGCATGCGGTTGTGACGTTCTTTTTTTATTAGCTCGGGTACGTCGTCCTTGTAACGGCGGTAGGCTGTGGTTTTCTGTGGGAGATATTACTGGATTTAGTTATTTTGAAACGGCAATAATAGAATATCGGAACTTGTTAGCACACATAACATCAGGCCTGTAATCCCCGAAGGGTTAGGGAGAAGTGTACCTAATAGAACACCCACATTACGACAGTTATGTTGAAGTCCCATGTAATAGGGGCGAGCCTATTGCCATCACCAGGTACAGATCTAGACTCCGTGCTGCTACTGGGAAATTCCTGATGGAATAACCCAATAACACTGCCCGACCCGGAAATCAAACCCATCACACCACTAGACCAACGAGGCACATTGGTAGCGCGTTATTCTAAAATAGCTTTTACTTTATGTTTTAAAAACATAAGACTTCTTTCTACTTGGTTTGGATCTCAAAACCTGTAGTTTGTAGTAGAGAAGCGCAAAGAACTTGTAACTAAATTATAGAAAATCGTCAGAATATGATGATTTATCGCAAATGGTGCGGTACACGTCCGCGTTGGTTTTTGGCTGTGTGGAAATATAATAGAACCTTACCTCTCTCATACTGTAGGGGAACAAGAAGGCGATGTTGTAGTCCACAACCTCCATGAGGGAGAGCGTCTCCTGGAACTCCTCGTCCGTCTCGCCGCAGAAGCCGCAGATCATGTCCGTTGATAAACCCACTGGAAGACAACCATATAAAATGGTAATTATATATTATAGAAATCCCAGAGAATAATAGAAATCACCACCAGATAATGAAGAAATGTAAAAAAGCAATTAGAGTGATGCTTCCATTGTTTTTTATTTCATGATACCAATTTACACCTAAGGCCTCGCTACCTAGCTCGCCGTCCGTCCGGATCATGACGACAGGCCGTGTCCACGGCGCGGGAGTGTTCCACGCGCGCCTCAAACAGAGTCAGCAACAGGAAGGGGCGATGCCTGCCGGGGTTGCGGGACTGTTCGAAAGAGATACCGTGGCCCCGGAACACAAAGGACGAAGAAGGAACATGGATGGCTTTTAGTCAGTAAAAGTCTGACACTCCCTCCTGCTCCGCCCAGAGCGGGAGGAGTCATTTGATGATTTCCCATCCGAAAAAAAAAAAAAAGGCCTTGCTACCTCTAATCCTCATACCTTCATTGTGTACCCACAGCGCATGCGATCTAGCACAGTGATGGATGTTTGGACCGATTTCAACCTTATACGCAAGTCCTTAGACTTGAGTTTGCACTGTTACATACACACCTCCAGGTATAGTCCTCCTGACGTCTTCCACGAGCTGCAGATAGGCCTCCCTTGTGTACCCGCGGCGCATGCGCTGTAGCACGGCGCTGGAGCCCGACTGTGCTGGTAAGTGCAGCAGCTTGCAGATGTTGGGGCGCGACGAGATTATTTGTAGCACCTAGAAAATTTAATTAAATAATTTGTTAAGAAGCGACTGTTGGCGCCATCTATTCACCGCAACGGGCAACTCTGGCCTTAATCATCTGCCGCGCGCTCCGTACCGGCTGAGCGCGCCCCCCTCGTCGCAGCGTCATGACGGCTGCCACATCCGTTTCCAAAAGACACACTTGTCTTACGAGGTCTCTGGACAGCCGCGCGTTCGCGTCGTCCTTATACGTTGCAAATATATTTTTGTAAATTTGATATACCAATAAATCGAGTCATAGTAAATAAATAAAGATCATCATTGGAAAGACCCGCTGCGTCCCGCACACATCAAGACACACATAACCCCAACATAATTTAATAATTTAAGTGAGATATAAAATTTTCTGAGATATGTATAAACTAGACAAACAAGAGTACAGCCAATGCCTAGGCCTACCCAAATTTCAAAGAAGAGAAAATTTATCCATTCTTCAAAGGGTTTGAAGAGGATTTTTCAATCTCATAATGAGGGGAGATATAATTAACGTACCAGGAAAAAAACGAACGATCCTGTAGTGAAACAAAGCTTATCCAAATCAAAGCCATAAATCAAACTCATGCAGTAATTTAACCTGTTATGTGCAACTAATCGCTTGTTAATCCTAAATGAAAAACATTTTAATCTTTACAACTTACCGACGTGAATGCCAGCGCTAGAGCATATACATTGTGCCAGCGCTAGAGCATATACATTGTGCCAGCGCTAGAGCATATATATTGTGCCAGCGAATGCGCTCCGTGATTATTATTTGTTTTGAGCTCCCGATATTAAGTTTAGTTTTAAACAGTGAAAGCTTAAAACAGTGTTAGAAATTTATTTATTTATTTATTTCAGGACAACCAACAAAGCATACACCAAAAATACATGTTTAAGAACTCATGTTGAATTTTATATTTTATAGTGTAGCCTTAATTAAAGGCTGCCACGGCATGCATTAAACATTGGAGAAGAAAATGCAGTTACAAAACAGATCTTATCCATCTCACATCTTACCCATTCAGATCTATCTAAATAAGTAAAATCCGCTTTGCGCTGCCTTATCTGCCTGTTTCTGTATTTATTAACTGCATTTATACACCAATTATTGGTATATAAATACAGCCAAAGAAAGAAATAAGGCTTTAAGTTTCCAACCATATCTAGAAGATATTAAAATAAATAGAACACAAGTTTGAATCAGGAATAGACATTTGTCGTGCAATAGGTCTGGCTGCATTTAACATTTGAGTAACGTCCATTTCAAATCTACTACCTCTTCAGGAAAGTCTTTAGGATGAGCAGCAGTGAAGCGTATCCTCATTTCAGGGTCTACCGCCGACACCTTCTCCAGTAGATCAGCAAATCTCATTCCTCCTTTCTTAGTTTTGTAAACTGTTTTGAATCCTGTGATAAAACAATTGGTCAAGTCAGACACTTTCAAGAATAACTTGGTTATACATGTATAAGGAAAGAAATAAAGGTAAAAAGAAAGAAGCAAAACCAGGCATGTCAGACACACTGAAACTATTGAGGCAATTGTGCTTTTTTAATCCTCTTGTAGCTGGAGTCTGGCTTTTATATGAAATACTAATGCCCGAGGCATTACTTACGTGGAGTTGGATAATGAGGTGTTTCCAGGGCCAGCTTCCACGGAAAAACGATAGATGGCGCTGTGCAAGACTCGGTCGGTGTAAAAACTTTGTTTTGGCTATATGGAGCTGGATTCAATGCCTTTTAAAAATAAATGGTGGCTAGTATATATAAATGTGTGTGGGTCCTATAATTGATATTTTCTTGCTTGCTTGCCAGTAATAGTACCAACATACTCTGAAGCCTGCGAGGCATCTCCTCCGCAGGAGTGTGACCTCCTTCACAGCCTGGTCAGCCAGCTGGTCCACCTCGTCTACTCTTATAATGAGGTCGAATAATTTAAATCTACCTCTCTCTAACACAAATCCAGACGCTGTAGCTGCTACTGAGATTTTCGGACCTCCTGCTCTTTATATAAAGGATTTTTATATTCTTAGACCCTGCTTTTACTTGTTTTTAGGGTTCCACCCAAATGGTAAAAACGGGACCCTATTACTAAGACTACACTGTCCTTCTGTCTGACACCAGGCTGTATCTCATGAACCGTTATAGCTAGACAGTTCAAATTTTCACAGATGATGTATTTTTGTTGCTGCTATATGATAACAAATACTGAAAACAGTTTTTTTTTTCTTATATTAATAACGGCAACAGGTAGATGCTTGAAATATTCACAGAATATTTAGTTGTATATTCACTTTAAAAATAAATAATTAAATAAAAATAAAATACTTATTTAGGGGGGCTCTCATACAACAAACGTATATTTTTGCCGCTTTGTCTAATTTTGTGTAGATAATGGTACGGAACCTTTCGTGCGCGAGTCCAATTCGCACTTGGCCGTTTTGTTTTATTCTCTATCACTACACTCACTACACAAATATGCTTTTCTTAAATGCTCACCTTTCGCCATATGAGTGTCAACCTTCTCCGTGACCTGCGACACATCCCGATAGCTGTTCACGTTCTGTCCCAACAGCGTGACCTCTTTCACGCCCTGGTCGGCAAGCTGCCGCACCTCGTCCACGATGGACGCTACCGGCCGCGAGCGCTCCCGGCCGCGCGTGAACGGGACGATGCAGTAGGTGCACATGTTGTCGCAGCCGCGCATTATTGAACTGGGGATTCATTACGGGAAAATTTTTCTATCAGGATTAAAGATGGATGTAATGTGTTTTAGAAATGTATGTACTGTTTCCTTAAATTACTGGATTACTGGCCTTCCAATAAAATCCAAACACAACAACCATAAGAATACTACAAACTAAAATTACTTATGCCTGAGAGGCCCACATTGAAAGTCTTCCTACCCCTGTGGGATTAAGTTATGTGAGTATACCAGTAGCACAAATGATAAATAATTTATCCTTTATCTTCCTTCAGCATGATAAACAAATGAATGTTAAACTTCAGAAAAACTGTTAACACCATAGTAATTTCTTTCTTTATCATATAATTAGTGCCTAACCTGGTGTCAGAGTTTTTAACTATGCCCAACATGTATGAATGCATCTGTTTTGATTTACAATATTATAGGCTTGTTTCTGAAAAAATCTGATTAGTCCATCTGTTAGATTATCAAAAAATATTTGAAACATATTTTTTCTTTTGTTATACAAACCAAAATTGAGATACAACACTTTTAAAGTTCTCAATACGTCAGCCGTGCTATAATTTTTAGTGTGTTGTGACGTCACGAGCCCCCACTCTCGAGTTTTGATGTGTTTTATATTCAATATTCATTTATTTACAAAAACAAAAAATATGTGTCCATTATTTTCCAATACCAAACTGACGGACTAAATAGTTTTGCAATTTATTGATGGTGGAAATTAGCCTATTGTTGAGTTCAGTTCAAAAATCTTAGGTAGAATATTAGGTACTTTCTAAAAATTACACACAAAACTCCAAGAAAGATCTAACTAGCAGCAAACTTACATAAAAGCTGACACACTATCTTCATTCAGCCTGACCGGCACCACATCGGCATATGTCTCATCTAGGGACAGCAGCACATTGACGGCTGGCTGGCCATTCTCGGTGAGAGCTAGCAGACGAGGAAGGTCTCTGTAACTGTCTGGACCTGCCACTAAAGATTTTTGGTTTAATGTCTTGAATAAAGTTCTGTTTTGATCATTTCTTTTAATTTCAAATGAGTTCTGTTGTAAAAACAATCAATAAATACTTACATACTGTACCTACATTTACATAGATTTGAAATAGTCATCACTTTATTATTAACCCATGTACACAAGAGTTAAAATTTTCATTTTTAAATATAGTTTTCGCATTTAAATAATATTCTTGAATGTTAAAATACTAACCAACATCAACAGCTTTCTCTTTTTCAATAAGTTTCTCCTTCAGCCTCTCAGCCATACAGCCCAGAATGCCGATCTTCACAGAGCGATCCTTCGCTCGTCTTTTGTACCCTCTGAGGTGGTCCAAACGATGCCAGATCTTAGTTTCCGCACCTTCACGGATTGCACAAGTCATGACCAGGAATATATCAGCGTCTTCTTCCACCAACGTCTTCTCATAGCCCTCCTTTTTCAAAATAGACCAAACAATATCGGTGTCGTTGAGGTTCATTTGGCAACCGTAAACATCAAAGAAAACTTTCCTCCTCGTCTTTATTTTAGCATTTTCAAGCAAATACGGTATGTAAGGACGATCTATGAGAACAGGTTCAGAACTTTCAGTTATAAAATCTTTTAAACTGGGCCCCTGTTTTATTTTTTCTGCGATTGAAGTTTTTCGATGTGTGTCTGAGTAACATCGGCAATTACTCGAAGAGGCATTATTTAAAAGCTTTGATAAATGCTTTATACGTCTAATATATATCATTATAATATTTTTTAATAGACGAAACTAATCTCAAAAGGTTGTGTAGCTCTAAAAACATTATGAAATCATGATTATTCTTCTGTGATGTCAGCCTCGAACTGTCACTGTGTGTCAGCTGGTCAGCTGACACTAGGAATGCTACTAAATTGGGTAGCTATTTTTAAATACGAATACAAAAGAAAATTGTACGAAAGCCAACCAATTAAAGACCTTTCGATTTTGGTCGTATTACATCTGTCAAGATTTTCAGAATAGATGGCAACAACTAAACGTGTACTCTTTTAAGCACGGGACTTTTACATAAACAGAGAATATTATAAAATAAATTCCAACAATTTATGTTGATCTGTAAGGTTTTATGATCTAAATTCATTATCAGAATTAATGATTCATTTTTCTTGTGTACGGCTTTTGTTCAATTTGTAAAAATAATTGTGTATCAATTTAAAAACAAAACGTTTTGATCAATATCAAGAAAAAAAAGCAATAAAAGGAAAATGGCCGTCTTCTTGTCGTGGTGATTTCCCAAATGAAAAAATAACAATTCTGTGTTTTTCTTAAACGATTTTGATGTCAGAAACGCATTAAAACAAATCAACAATGAGCGGGCGTTATCGGGATTACGACAAAGGTATTAGAATGTCATGAAGTGAATAGATATTCCATAAAATCTTACAGATTGATTACCCCTCCGAGCAATACTCTCACTTTTAGTATTAGTTTACTCAGTTAAGTATTTTTATTTATCTTTGCCAGTGTTTTCGCATTGGCAGGGTCGACTCGATCCACGCGCGATGATTCTAGGCCGTACAAAGAAAGGCGTGAAGGCCGGGAAAGGGTTGAGCGAAGGCGTTCGAGGTCCCGATCTCCTCGACGATGGTCACCACCAGCGCGGAGCAGTGACTACTCACCCAGCAGATCCTCGAATAGCAGAGAACGAGACAGAAGGGATTATGAAGGTAGGAACATGATGATTTGTAGGTAAACAGCATTCACCAGCATCAGTAGGTAAAAAATTATGACCTAACTTGCGCAACTGAAATCACCATGTTATGTTCACCTACGGATTTTTCCATCATGGCAGCTATCTCGAAATTTTTCGTCAGTAATAAAAAACAGCTGTTCAATACAAAATGTATGTTTGTGTGTTTTGTATGGGTTTAGGATGATGCACTGGAGATGTGGTCATCGTTTGTGTGTAAATCTATTGCACTACAATGGTTTCAATTTCAGATAGGAGTCACAAAAATGCAACAGATTGGGATGAACCTGAAGATGTACCAGCACCGCCTCCACCCCCTCGCATCACCAAGATCTCTATTGGGTTCAACAAACCAAAGGCTCCCATTAAGATGAATATTGGTGGGCCTGCCAAGCCGGTTGCCAAACCTACAATAGCATCAGTATTCAATGCTGATGATGACGATGAACCTGAAGAGATGCCAGCAGAAGCACGCATGAGGATGAGGAATATCGGAAGGTGAGGTGATAAAAGAAATTAAAAGCATTAATTGCATCACATTCTGAAAGTTAGCTACATCGCAAATAGTTGCTGTTGATGAATAAATCAATATTATTGTACAAAAAATGCTCTGTGTTGTACTAACACATTGAATGCCAACTACTACCAAGGCACTTACATAAAATAAAGAGAGTATAACATGAACTCATTTATATAATGCAAATTCATGTTAACTTTCAAACATGCTTTAATTTACCTTGCTCTGGTCATTATAAATGCCTTAATGCATCAATCAACCAACCTCAACCTCATTATTTTACATTAAGCCAATAACAGCTTAATAACATTTCTATAAACTCTTTTTTATGAATTTTCCAGAGAAACACCAACATCAGCGGGACCAAACTCCTTCGGTAAAACAAAACAAGGTTTTTGTGATGCTAAAAAGGTGTTTGAGAAGAACCTGAAGCATGCACTAGAGATGGCTGACAAACCTATCATGCCGAAACTGCCACAAACCATTTATAAGATAGCTGGCCCTTGATGTTAAGCATTAATGGAGAATTCACACAAACAAGTTACCGCAGACAGCTAAGAATGTGGTGCCACGGTTTTATGTCCATAAAGAGGAAGCAAAATGATAATAGAGGTATTTCTTTATCAACTTGGATATTGTGTGTGATCAAGAAAGAAAATATTTGTGGTTGTGAAAAACGGAGTAACGTTTTTACATTTTCATTACAAGGATTTCATCTGGTATAATTAAAATCAAAATAAAGTCCTTATGTGGCTGTCTCTGGTAGCTTGTTTGCAAGTGTCCTAAAATTAAAAAAATTAAATTAAAAAGCAGATTATTCTTACTTTTAGTTTAATTTAGGGGCAATTTTTTAATTGTCAGATCACTACAACTGATGACAGGAACTTGAAAAGAAGCTATTATACAATGAAAAAAAACGATCCTAAATGTAATTTGTAGCTTGTTTTAAATGAATATGCCTTTCAAATCGTAGTTCAAATCTGTGGAATTGATTCATAATATTTTATTAACCAGCCACACAGACTACAATAGGTAGCTGTTGTGGGTGCCTTTATGCTCGCAGAACTTAGGTTTAGACTGTGAACAAAATTAAATGTGTGGGCCATACAAATACTACCGATCCTGCGAAGCACCAAGACGCACGCACCTTCGTTATAGTTGATGTTAATTCCATATAGAATTATTGTATTGTCTTTTACTGCTTTTTTTTCCTCGAGCCCATATATAATGCAAGTAATTTGCACGCAAAAACGCGGCTAAATTCATTGAAATAAAGTTATACTCTACAAGTATACAAAATGTCAAGGTTTTCAAGGTGAATTGCTGCACCAATTTAATGTTTATTTTGTGTAATTAAACTTTTTTTTGAGCATGTCCTGTTGGTTTGCAGGTCTGTGTGCAATTTACTTGCTTAATATAAATGCTTATTTACATATACTCAATTCCAGACTAGTATTGTAGCATAATAAAATGGAATGTTTCAAGTTTTCTGCTAGCCAATGTTTTCAAGTATTAGTGTTTGCCATTTTACGTAGTTACTTTGTTATATAGCAATAGTGTAGTTCCGGTTTCAACAGACATATTTTGTTATAATAAATACTTTGTTTTGTATCAACTAATTATATCAATATCTCAATAGTTCTTCCTATTAAAATTGTAATCATTTAATTAAGATTCCTAGAAATTGCTCTTATTAGATTCTCAGCTTTTATTCCTTGATAATTTTATAGTATCAGTATGATATTGTCACACTGAAAGTTGTGTATTGTACTTATACATAAATAAAACTGATATTATTTACTAAGACTTTCTATTTCTTTAATTAGTTTTAGGTTTGATATTTACTTATATTTCGTTTAATTAATTATTAATCTTATCAAGCAGTGCTCCGCCGTCAATTGGTGTTACCGGTCAAATGCTGTAACATTGCCTTTATAGCTCTACTACTACACTACAACAGCCCATAACGTCCACTGCTGGACATAAGCCTCTCCCATGATGGGAGGATTTGCCGTAATCTCCACGCTTGGCAGGCGGATTGGAGATCGCAGTGATGAAGACTAACAGAAAACGCTGCTGCCCATTCTCTGGTCTACGGAGGCGCAAGGTGTTCTGCCTCAGCCATTAGTCGCCTTATACGACACCCGTGAGTGTAATGGGTTGGTTCTATTCTACTCTGCCGGATACCACACGGCACGGCACGGTTTATAGCTCAACATTGCCTAAATTCAAAAAAGTTAAATTATTCCCGCTGCGAAATGTTTTTCATTGTCTATGGTATTACTAAAAGCAAGTCGGCAATCTGTATGGCAACATTCGATCATACGTCACTCCAAATTTTAGTTAACAAACTGTCAGTGTCAGTTTCATTGTCAGTGCGGAAGCGGATACTCGCTTTTTACCGGCTCTCAGGAAAATTTCATTTCTGCACAACTTTGCCAGTGTTCTGTGACTTTGCCTAGCATTGTAAAAAAAATTCTTGTGCTATTCAAGATTCAGTGAAGTCTGACGTGGAAAAGAACTTCATGGCAATATGGGTGTCAAATCCGTTACCAAAATACCTATTCATATAAAAAGATATTATGACAGGCAATGTTGTAGTTTTTACCTCAACTTTGCCTACGTTTTCAAAGCAATTTTTTGGTGCTCTAGAGGTGTTTTTTTTACTAGTAGCAAATGTATTCCTATAGCTTAAAGTCCAATATTGTACAGTAATTGAAAAAACATACGACTTTCATAACGATTAAAGATTTATCGAAGAAAAACGTCAAAATCCGTGCAAAGTTGCAGCATTTTACGGTACCAGAAAAAAATTAAACCGGCCAAGTGCGTGTCGAGCCACGCGCAGTGTAGGGTTCCGTAGTAGCCCGTTATCTTTTGGATTTTGTTTTTCAATGCAAGTCGTCTTCACCCGTAATAAACAAGCAACTACTCCATCTTAGTCACTTTAAAGGATTTATTGTAAGGATTTGTATTTGGTACAAAATTATCTAACACCCAAGTTCAACAACTGTTACGGCTATAGTTTTCCTTTAAAGTTCATGAAATGCACTATCATTATGAATTTTTCCAGATTTCAGAGATCAATCCAGTAGTTTAGCTTTTAGAGGGCGGGGAAGGGACGTGTCTGTTACCCAGGCCAGATGTTGTCGAAAATGGTCATTTGAATCTTATAGATAATTAGTTTTACGGCTTCTATAATTGTTGCGCACATTTTTAAATTTGTTGCGCTTATAGTTTTTTAATTATTTCACAAAAACATTTCCTGCTGGGGTAACGTTACCCCAGCCAGACCTTTTTCTTTCTAATGGGAATATTTAAATAAAAACTAGCTATAAAATTAGTTGTCTAGTTGAAGTAAATGTTGTGCCTTATTTTGTATTTGTTCTTTCATCGGTTGCGAAGTTATTCGAGATTTTGCTGGGGTAACGTTTTTGGTTTTGCTAGATCTTTGAAATGGTTACGCGGATTCTTATCATATTTTATACATGACTTCTTAGCAATTAGTTTAAATTTGTTCTGCAATAAAAATACCAAAATAATGCATAGCTTAAAGGTTATTTCATTAAATAGAAAAACACTTCCAATTGGTCCCAGCACTCTCAATAAGAAGTCTAGACTTACTTTAAACGTTATTTTAAAGCTTGTAACTGCCTTCAAATGTATGTGAAGTTTCATTAGTATCCTGTAAGTATTTAACAAGTTATGATGATATTCAGTTCTTCACGAGCACGGTCTTGATGCGCGCGGTGTTATTTGGCCACTAGATTGGATATATGAACTGAATGTTATGTCAATTATTAGTTTTTTAGTTCAGTTGTATATCAGTAAAATTTCAGCGTAGTACATTGGATAATTAATGAGATAATACGATTAAAGTCATTAGGAAGTGAATGACCGTGGTAACCCGACCAAGTTTAGGTGGTTACGAAAAAGCGAAAACGCAGAACATTATACTATCTTTTGAAATGTTTAGTATAATACACCTTACAATTTCGGTACAGACGCGTACACTGTTAAATACATAATAAAATCTGTACTATGAAAACATTATTATTATCTTCCAGTTGCACAAACTTATCAAAAATCACCGATATAACATGTCGTTCGGTGGGGCGCGGGAGGGGTGGGGTGAAGGGGTAATACATTGTTTGCAATTGCATAACGCACTAAACATGCTCCATAATCACATAATTCATCTAGTAGAGTGCGCGTGCGCTTCGGCAGTTCGTTTCCTGTTTTTGCAAATATTTATCGAGTGCGTGAGAGCTATTATATAATAATAAGTGTGGCGAATTACTGCTAATGTGGAGTGCTTCTATTGATGATCATAATTATGGTGCGATCATTACACATTCCAATATGTGTATATTTAAATAAAAACTGTAACTGTTGACTGTGTGTACTGAAATCTATAATTTAAATAAAAAATAATAGAAAATGTCAAAAAAGCAAAATTACTATCTGTAATTTTAATCTGTGATTGTTTTTAAGTATAAGATTATTAGTACTTTAAAAGTTCAATTGAAATGATTATTTTACCTGTCAATACAAATTCTTTAATAATCATGTAGTTTTTTTTAAAACTTGTGTACATGTCTGTACTAAATTTGTAACACTATCCTACATATTTTAGAAGGTACCATAATGTTCTGCGTTTTCGCTTTTTCGTAACCACCTAAACTTGGTCGGGTTACCACGGTCATTCACTTCCTAATGACTTTAATCGTATTATCTCATTAATTATCCAATGTACTGAGCTGAAATTTTACCGATATACCACTGAACTAAAAAACTAATAATTGACATAACATTCAGTTCATATATCCAATCCAGTGGCCAAATAACACCGCGCGCATCAAGACTGTGCTCGTGAAGAATTGAATAGCATCATAACTTGTTAAATACTTACAGGATACTAATGAAACTTCACATACATTTGAAGGCAGTTACAAGCTTCAAAATAATGTTTAAAGTAAGTCTTTAGACCTCTTATTGAGAGTGCTGGGACCAATTGAAGTGTTTTTCTATTTAATGAAATAACCTTTAAGCTATGTATTATTTTGTTTTTTTTTATTGCAGAAGAAATTAAAACTAATTGCTAAGAAGTCTTGTACAAAATATGATAAGAATCCGCTTAACCATTTCAAAGATCTAGCAAAACCAAAAACGTTACCCCAGCAAAATCTCGAATAACTTCGCAACCGATGAAAGAACAAATACAAAATAAGGCACAACATTTACTTCATCTAGACAACTAATTTTATAGCTAGTATTTGTTTAAATATTCCCATTAGAAAGAAAAAGGTCTGGCTGGGGTAACGTTACCCCAGCAGGAAATGTTTTTGTGAAATAATTAAAAACTTTAGGCGCAACAAATTTAAAAATTTGCGCAACAATTACAGAAGCCGCAAAACCAATTATCTATAAGATTCAAATGACCATTTTCGACAACATCTGGCCTGGGTAACGGACACGAAGGGACGCCCTACTGCCAGTAGGCGCGGCGGAGCGCAATTGAAGACAACAATTTAATATAAACCTTAACTACCTTTACATACGGTCAATATATGAATAAATTAGCACGCGGTGCTCGGAGCGCCCTCAAGCTACTACAAGAGCATGCGCGCGACTGAAAAATACGCTCCGCCGCGCCTTTAGCGGTATGCGCTGGGCCTAAGGATTCCTTGTCAGGACTACGGAGCCCTAAAAAAACAATAAAATAAAAAAAAAATACATTATTTATATAACAATATTTTTAACATGGATATAAACTTTACTGAACATGATTCTCAACAGCAAACATACATTTATTTCTTATCGTACTTGTAGAAGCCCTCTCCGGCCTTCACTCCTAGCTTGCCTTCAGCTACCAGCTTGTCCAGCAGTGGGATGGGGTTGAACAGTGGCTGGTCAGGGTACTTTTTGTGCCAGCCGTCCAGGATGAACTTGTTGGTGTCTAGGCCTACGTAGTCGGCTAGCTCGAGGGGACCCATGGGGTAGCCGGCGCCCAGCTTCATGGCGGTGTCGATGTCGCGGGCTGATGCGTCTCCTGAGGGATTCAAATTTTGTCAGTGAAAAGTTTAGAAAAGGCCATGATAGCGGTAATTTTAATAATGTGATATGCCAAATGAATGAGTTTTGCCATAATTTTGGTTCTGGACAAGCTGTGCTTACACAAGTAATCTTTGCGACTTAAAGAAAACTATCGGCTATTTAGATCGGATTAAAGGACCTAATACTTGCAAAACTTCTCTAACCAATGTGTTGTACCCTACCTAGTGGAGGTAACTTATAAATCCTCAAGACTTCTATAGCAGTTTTTGTTATATGAAATTAACCTTTTGACTGCCATAGTCACATATACGTGATAAGCAAGTGCGTGCCCTGTACGCCAAACGACACAATGATAGCTGACATTGAAGCTTGGCGTGGAGGGCACACGCGTGCCTTTAAGGTCGCCAGAGCTTAAACGCAGTGCATAGGTTGATAAGTTGCTGACCTCTTTCATACAGCCTTACAGCTTCACAGATGTAGGGCACGAGCAGCCTGTTGACCACGAACCCGGGCGTGTCCTTGCAGGTGATGCAGGTCTTGCCCACGGCCTTGCCCCACTCCATCATAGTCTTGTAGGTCGCGTCTGAGGTCTCAGCTCCGCGTACCACCTCCAGGAGGCGCATAACGGGCACTGGGTTGAAGAAGTGGAGACCGCCGAATCTGGTGACGTCATTGGAAGAGTATAAGAACTATATTGTCTTGACAAATAAACGGCTATTTGGAATAATAACTTTAACACCTACACATGCAGTTTAGTTTGCACTACATCTGTTTTTTATTGACTTTTTCAATAGTACTAGTCACTCGGAAATGGTAACCCAATATACACAAGGATGTGGTTGGTATTAGAAATTATACATTTATAGAAACATGTTGCGCCGAATCCGACTAAAATAGGATAGTAGCAAAATGAGGAAAATATAAACCTCTTCTTTTAGCAACAATTTTCTGTCACCAAACACGAAGTATTATATTATCTGTGACCAAACTGACCAAAGGTACAAAGTTCGGTAACTTTTAATTGAATATTATTTAATAATTTATTAGGAATGGATTATAGAGCATTATGTTACAAGTTAAACCTGACATTACTATTATGTATCAGGCTTTACAACCCCAGCAAAGGTTAGATAAATAAACTAAGTACTTAACTGATAAGGATAAGACTTGCTTTACACTGACTGATAACATTACCTGTCTTTTCTCTTGACTACTGAGCAGATTTCATTGATGGATAACGATGACGTGTTGGAAGCAAAGATTGTGTGGTTTGGAGCTACCTGCAACAGAAGACACAAAAATTAAGATTCTAAATTCAACATTAATAGAATTTTAGTTGATCACTTCTTAAAAAAAAATATTTACAGATTTAAGTTTTCCTCTAAATTAAAAAGAAAAACTAACTCTTCTGTACTTACTAAATTTTAAAAGTAATTTTTTCAAATTAGGCAAAAAATAAGCACTTTTTTAAAGGTCACAAGATAGATCCCAAAAAAGCCCACCCTTCGCCACTTCCTAGTGTTTTAGCTGAGAAGAGGAAGTGGCGGGCCGAACACCCCAGTTAATTCTGATAAATAGAAGTTACTTCCTCTAGATTAAAGATATGATTGAAATTACTATAAATAATTTTTATGGTAGGTACCTCCATAAAAAGTGTTTATTGTAACTTCTTACAACCTAGCAAATGCAACAAAAGTAGTGTAGCATACAAACACTTTTTAATTTTCATGGAATAATAAATGAATTGGTGGGACTTACCCCATCAAGTTGTGTGAACAGCTTATGCTTGACACTCATATTCTCTACAATAGCCTCAACAACCAGGTCCGCAGACTTGGCAGCCTCTGCAGGGTCCGTACTGGTCTTGATCCTGGCCATAGACTCGGCAACAAACTTCTCTCCTTCCTGTGGCTTGTCTTTGTACATCTTCTTGGCAACCCTGCCAAGGTTGGCTCCGATGGACTTCTGGGATTTAGCCAGGACATCGGAGTTCAAGTCTACTAAGATCACATTTTGACCGGCTTGGGCAGACACCTGTAAAAATTAATTAAGTCAATGCATTTTTATGGAAGATGTGAAGGAATAATAATAAAATAAAACTATGTCTATCTGGTGCTCCAATATATACCTATAACCTATAAAAAACTAATCCGCCTCAGAGGAAAAAATGGCTGAAGGCGTTTCTGTACTAACATTGAGAATAGCAACCAGGCAATGAGGGTCAAAACTTGTCTGACCTTTCAATAGGATGCCTCAAAAAACCAGACAATACCTACACAACTAACGATGCGGAGACTAGCGAATTACTTCTCACCACACACTTCCCAGGCTGCCGGATTGCGACCCAACAGAGTTGGGAACCGTACAGTGAAAGGGCTACGAGCAACCTAGACTGGGAGGTGGCTTCAGAAGTAATAGACAAAGACAAAATAATATGGGCAATCAACACCTTCAAGGCAGCAAGGGTTGGATTGTATTTTTCTAGTCTCTAGGCTTCAGCGGTTCCAAAGGCTGGCCTGCTCCGCTATCACGGGCTGTATGAGGACAACCCCAATTGCGAGATAGCCCTACAATTAACTCCCCTTGAATAGGCGAGACGACAGTATCAAAAAATTGCAAATCTATTTAGTCCGTCAGTTAGAGTATTGGAAATTAATGGATACGTATATTTTGTTTTTGTAAATCAATGAATATTGACAGAGATAAAACGCATCAAAACTTGGGAGTGGGGGCTCGTGACGTCAGAACTAGGTAAAAATTATTCCTAGGCGTGACGTATTGAGAATTTTAAAAGCGTCATAACTTCGTCAATTTTGGTTTACGTAACAAAAGAAAAAACACGGGTCAAATATTTTTTTTAACTGACGGACTAATTAGTTCTCCTCGCTGCACGCTGCCCCGTGTGACACCTAATAAACAAAATCAAAACCAAACCTTTAATTTCAAGTAGGCACTTTTGAACTGTCGAAACAAAGATGAAAATTAAATGTAGCTACAGTCCCAGTCACAAGAAATAAAAACTGTGAAAGTACTGTAGTTGCCCATTCCCTAGTGTAAGTAGATCTCTATGGAGAAGAACGGGCAAGAAACTCCATGGACACTCTTTTAAATCTAAATATTGTTACAAAATCTTGGTTACATCATTCATGTTGAGATGGTATATTATGTGAGAACAATGTAGCAAGCAGTGCACGTTAAAAGTGTCCACAGTAAAAACAAAACAAAAAAATACAATTCAAAAAAGAAAATAATTCATTCAAATATGCAACTAAGATATGACCAGTCACAACTGACAGCGCCCGTTCACGAACATGACGCATTTATCAGCACCATGCAACTCAACCATTTTGAAGGGAACTAAATGATCCGACACATGCGGCACCATCAGCGAGACAGTAGAGTGAGCATGACATACTTTCAAACGCCAGGGCACATTCAAGTCAAGAAAAGACGTAGGTTTCCAGTGATTGATGTTCAACAAAAACTATCATGGGCGTGCGCCCCTAAGAGGCAATTAGGCAAAGCCTACCCTACCAACTGGGCATTCATTATAACGAACTATGTAATAAAATATCACATTATGTACAAAATATATAAAAAAAAAGTTCAAACTCCTGTTAGAATACTTATAGCAATTTGTCGCTCCCGTGTCACGCAACTAACACTTTACTGGAAGTTACTACAAAGGTTGGAGCTCCGCCGGACAGGCAAGCACTGGACTTGCCTTAAACCCATTGATAATTTTACGCACACATTGGCACATGGGTGTCGTTTTCGAGGTTATTGGGGTTGGTGATAATGAAAATGAGGTCAAAATGAAAATCCAAGATGGCGCCGATGAAAATTTTCAGTTTTTTCTTCATGGGTGTCGTTTTCGAGGTTATTGGGGTTGGTGATAATGAAAATGAGGTCAAAATGAAAATCCAAGATGGCGCCGATGAAAATTTTCAGTTTTTTCTTCATGGGTGTCGTTTTCGAGGTTATTGGGGTTGGTGATAATGAAAATGAGGTCAAAATGAAAATCCAAAATGGCGCAGACGAAAATTTTTTTTTGCTATCATTATTTCGTGGCCTGCCTTTCGTGGAATACTACTGCACGCCACTGAAAACTATAGCATACAAACAACAAAGGAATTAAGGGATCAGTCAGGGGTTAATGAAGTACGCATCTACACAGATGGCTCTAAAACTCAAAACGGCTCAGGGGCTGGCGTACACTGCCTAGACCTCAACATTAACTTTCACCTACCACTAGGCAAACACAGTTCGAAATGTCGCCCTAACACAAGCTACAACAGCCGTAAAGCGTGGGGTTCACAACTACGCAATCAGATTCGTATCTGATAGCCTAGCTGTGCTTAAAGCCCTAGAAAACTAACAGTAAATTAATATTTGAATTTCACCTCGCCCTGGAGAGTATATCTCTGTCCAACAGAGTCACCATCCAGTGGATTAGGGGGCACAGTGGATCCCTAGGCAATGATGCCGCAGACGAACTTGCTAAGAGAGGTCCCGAGATGGCAGTGCTAGGCCCGTACCCACTCCTTCCCTTGCCTTTCTCACAATTCCATACATGGATTCGCCAGAGATCAACTGAACTACATAACAACAAATGGTCACGGTCTACAGACTGCAGGCAGTCAAAAATGGCGATGCCAAGTTTACATCCGCGAACAAAACAACTACTCAGCCTAAGTAGAAATAACCTCAGAATAATAATAGGGACAATAACGGGCCATTGCCCCCTAAACAAACATCTCTTTAACATGGGTGCCACGGACAGCCCACTCTGCAGGGGCTGCTTTGATGCCGAAGAATCAGCCGCCCACGTCGTCCTGGAATGCGAGGCCTACCCAACGCAAACAAATCCTCGGAACGGTGAGGTTGCTCCGCGAAGCCTGTGAAGCTCCCAGGAAACTCCTGTGTTTCTGGGCGGATCTAGGCTGGCTAACTTAGCCAGGACACACACAACGAACCGAATGAGAGTCTAAGTGCGAAAATGGAGTGCATCAAACGCACACTATGTAAGCAAGCTTATTACAAGTTGGGCGATTATATCGCAGATAAAAATGCGTGGCTCAATGCTGGTCCTGCTCCACATGGACAGGGGCGCATAAATTGATAGTATTAAATAGAATTGTTGGAGCTGCTGAAGATTGTACAACTGTCTTTGCATTGTATAGAATCAATCTCTAGTATTATATAATCGCACAGCCCATATTGTGTGAGTACTATGTACTAGAAAGCTATCATTCACTGAAATCCTACGTCTTTTCTTGACTTGAATGTGCCCTGGCGGTTGAGAGTATGTCACGCTCACTCTAATGTCTCGCTGATGGTGGCGCGTGTGTCGGATCATTCAGTTCCCTTCAAAATGGTTGAGTTGAATGGTGCTGATCCATGCGTCATGTTCGTGAACGGGCGCTGTCAGTTGTGACTGGTCAACTCTTAGTTGCCATGGCTTATTTGTATGTTTATTTTAGAATTGTATTTTTTGTTTTTACTATGGACACTTTTAACGTGCACATCTTGCTACATTGTTCTCACATAATATACCATCTCAACATGAATGATGTAACCAAGATTTTGTAACAATATTTTGATTTAAAAGAGTGTCCATGGAGTTTCTTGCCCGTTCTTCTCCATAGAGATCTACGCTAGGGAATGGGCAACTACAGTACTTTCACAGTTTTTATGTCTTATGACTGGGACTGTAGCTACATTTAACTTTGTTTCGACAATTCAAAAGTGCCTGTAACTGGCCTACTTGAAATAAATACTTTGATTTTGATTTTGATTTTGATTTTGAGTCCCTACTCTACTCTACTACTACTCTGGTGCTCTAATAAACCAAGGACGACATACCTTAACAATGAGATTGGAATGTGTAGAAATTGACCTTTGAATTACTTATCTCAACAACACAGTCAATAAAATTGTCCCATAAATTAATTAATAGTGCTTGTGGTCTGAATGTGGTATGGTCACACAACACTTAATAAAAAACAACCCATATGTACTTTGTTAAATGTGGGCATTTGCCTAGTTGGTTGTGGGTATTTGGTTAATTTATTTACCCCAAAACCGCTGGTAGTTTAATTTGTTATATAAATATTTTAATTGAATCTGATAGTCTATTTTTCTTTTACTAATAAAATAAAGTAAGTAAGTGTAAGAAAGTCAAAACTAACCTGGGCGATCCCGGAGCCCATTAGACCTCCGCCGATAACTGTAACATTCTTGATAGCAGCTTGCATTGCAGAAGAACTAGAGAAGTTTCTGGCAATAATGCCAAATTGAACCAGTTTCGTCATTTTTGAATTATTTATTTACAATTAAACAAAAACTTTAACAGTTAGTGTCCCGTAAACTTTTTGGAAAGTTATAAAATTAAAACTCCAAAGTTCAACCCGGCTGTCAGATAAAAAATACTTACCACTTTACCAGCCGCTACCATCGTTCTCGTAATAAACTCACCACTTTCTCCAATTATTTTCAGGCTACTCCGTTATCTTATTTCTACGTTGCTAATTTGATATCCAAAAAAAAAATTAATCAACTTCAAATATTTCAAAAACTTAATATAAACTATTGGGCATTTGGTTTAATTGAGGTTTTGTAAAGAAAATAGTGAAAGTAAACACATTACTCAAGTAAAAGTAAAGTGAGTTTTCTAGATACAAACGAAAAACGAGTGAAAGTGAGAAAAGTGAATATAGTAAGAGAATCGTTCAGAAACTTGATCATTTTAATCGAAATGCTTGAACAATACCATCTTTTTTCATTCACAAAAATTATAAAGGCTTTGAGTTGAGCTCAATTTTATAAAATTATTTGGCGGATAATTAAGGCGTCTCACAGCAGCAAATGGATTTTTTTTAAACAAATTGATTTCTAAACTAGCTAGTGGTTGCCAAAATGTCAAATTCAACATGTGGTCAACATGCATTTCATTTCACTCAGACATAAAAATATTTTTTATGGCTTCAATGATTTCCTTATTATTTATACAATTATAAAGTACTATTAGTTTGTTGTTTTGTACAATTACATTTGCTTAGTAAAAGGTTGATCTGAATTTGAATGAATGAAAGAATTTCATCGGTGAAACGTGAAACCACTTCTTAGAATAGAATTGGGAAAAGGAACGTTGACATATAAATAAACATTCTCAATTCTCATTTTCCAAAAATCCTTAGTTTTTCTTATCTCTGTTTACAAATTATCAAAATGTGTAGTGTAATCATATCAAGCAGCAGATCCCTTCATGGCAGGTATGTAAGATAACAGTAGTAAGGTGGCTGGAAATATTTGATAAGCGCTCTTATCAGCAGTATTTGCACTTTGTCCTAACTATGTTCGAATACCTACTAAAATAATTTTGCGATAAAATATTTTTTAAACAAACCGGTTACATTTTACGCATCTTTGATGATAAATAACCTGTAGTTTGAAGTTTGAGTGCAAAGTCTGCGTATTGAAGATTTCCGAGTTGTTTATTTCTCTACGTCATTCCGCGGCCGGCTTTCGCTCGAATAACACACAAAACTTTAATATGAACAAATTAATCGGTATAACGAGAAATTTCTCGTCCTCCATGTCTTTAAATGCCATTAAAACGGTTACTGTTGTCGGCGGAGGCCTTATGGGGTCTGGAATCGCTCAGGTAAGTGGAATTCTAAACTTCTAATTAAATAAGACAGTTTATAAACTTTCACCTGAGTTCATGGGTTTAATTTAACTATAGAAAAATATAGTTCAATAGTAAAACTCAACTACAAGCAATAACTGCAAACTTCCCTGTTAATTAGTCACAAAAAAACTATGGAAAACTCTCACACACGTCAACTGAATAGACAGCTATTTATACATTCTAGCATTATTTACACAAACACTGTATTAATTTTGCTGTATGAACACAGAATATTGTTGAGTAAAAGTTATCAGTTTTAATAAAGTTAGATCTATAACGACTATAACTGTTGAATGGGTACCACATTTGTTAATATAAATTCATTATTAATGATTACTTGCTACATTAGATAGCTTAAAAATGTGTCAACATCCGGACAAACCTTATTGAGGTTTTTGTGATGTTTCTGTTTATATTTTGTTTTGTGTTTTTATTAATAAAAAAAAAACATAATAATTTATTTAGTTGGTTATTCATACTTAATTCAAACAGTTGAATGCATTGTATTGAAGTTAATAATGTGAAATAATGCTCAACAAAGGTCATTGCATTATATTATTATCTTCTGTTTGTCATGTTCACATAGTAGGTACCTAGATAGGTAAGTTAATAACAAGGTTCCTGTTATATATAACTAAGCAATATTTTTCTTTTGCCAATTAAAGTTTTAAAAGAAGTTGTTTATATTTCCCATTATAGAATTTAACATTTAAGGTAAAAGTCATTATGTAAACATAAAAACATGGGAACAGGAAAATTTGTTCCTTAGGATAAAACTAAAAAGAAAAACCTAAAAAGACTTCACTTTTTAAGTGTATCATTGTATTTCAGTCATACTTCTAGTACTCTTTGTCTTATAAATAAATACTGCTTGTAAATTTATCTTTAATCCACACAGATAAATAGTTATTGATAACAGCTATGTTATTTATCATTAGATAATACATAATACAATGACAATGATATACAAAACATGAAACAATTAATTCTGCAATTCATATGCAGAAGCAGGAACAGAAATGAAACATAGATAGCATCCTCTTAGATAGAAATATACATACAAAAAAAAAAAAAAAACCTACAGATTTTTCCTATTGGGGTAGGGAAGAAGACTTGAATCTTGATATCAAAATACACACAATCCCCTATAATCCCAAACAAAAATACATCAGACTTTATAATGCCTTATTTATTGAATTCTTAAATATTTGATTAAAAAAACATAAAAAAATATCAGGCACAGGGTCCAATTTACCGGCGGTCGAGATCCAGGGAGCCTCAGAACCTCCTGACATGTTAATATTACTTACGTAAAATGTAAACTAACTAACTTAAACCTAAAGGTTGCAGCACAAGCCGGGCAGACTGTGACCATCATAGACATCAATGCTGAACTCCTAGACAAGGCACAGAAGTCCATCCAGACAAACCTGACCAGGGTCGGCAAGAAGCTGTACAAGGGCGATGCAGCCAAGATCGACAGCTTCGTGAAGGAATCCGCTGAAAGGATCCGGGTGTCTACCAAGCTGGAAGATGGAGCTGATGTGGACCTGATTGTTGAGGCTATTGTGGAGAAGCTGGATGTTAAGCAGGAGCTGTTCAATAAGCTTGATGTGGTAAGATTTATAGCCTGAATGAATTATTATTAATAAGATATTCCTATTCGTTTGCGACGTCTTTTCTACAGTGCACTGGATTTTCCACGGTTGGCTGAGCGCCGAGAGCTGAAATAAAGTAGCGCCGTTTTTCAACGCACTAGACATACAGCCTGCTGAAAGACAGACAGATGGACAGTAGAGTCTTAGTAATAGGGTCAATTTAAAAAAGAAGTCTTGAGTTATGAAATGATTGAAGAATAAATTATGATCAAGTACAACTTGTTGAATATAACTATTAATTTGCTCCAAGTTGCACATTGTCTTACCTGACAATTCGTAATGGCTTATGACATCACCTCTGTTCAATTTCAGCTGTCCCCCGGCCGCACGATCTTCGCGACCAACACTTCCTGCATCTCAGTCAATGCTATTGGGTCAGGAATCAAAAGGAAAGACAGGTAAAATGATTTTTAGTCTTTTAAATTGATCATCATCTTCTATTACCACAAGATAAACTGTAAGGAGTTTGCTCCTTACAGTTTTATTAAATTTCGCTATTTTTTGTAGTTTTGCTATGGTATGGTAATGATGGGATATTATTTTAGTCTACCCATCAATTCAGCTGATATAAGGGGCGCTTGTGTAGCGCCCCGAAAATGTGTGTAGTACTGTGGTACTACAAACATTTTCGCGTCGACATGATTCGCTCTACCACCGGGAGGTAGAAACGGGATAAATCGATCGGATTAATCGTATTTGGAAGTAGATGCCGAACGCAGTTTGCCGATCGGCACGAGCTAAACAAAAGCTTTGGGTCGTATAGGTATACTGCAGACTTTGAATGTGTCGACCGGAACATAATATGTTCCGTACGGGTACACTACATAAATACGAAAAACTTTATTCCAAAAGTCACATATCCGGATTTCAAAATACCGATGTTCATAATTCCGAATGGTTCAAAATTCCGAATATAACAACTCCGATTTTCATAATTCCTAAATTTAAATATTCAAACTTTCATAATTACTATTCTCAAAATGCCGAATTTCACTAGTCCGACTTATTGATAATACGAAACATTAAAAATACGAATTCCGACTAATAAAACACCGATTAATTAGAATTCGACTATGTGGCGCGCGCTCGCTTCGCTCGCATTTTACATTACGCACCCACTTTCTGTCACAAATATCGACGTCGCTGCGCTGGCCTTCGGCATACGCTCCTCACGCCAGCTAGCAAGACTCAATGCAGAAAAGCACTAAGCAATACTGAGTTCTACTTTATTTCCTTGGTATTTAGTTTCTGTCACTACTAATTTTAGCAGTTTATTCGAAGTATTGAAAATCGGAATGTCGTTTTTCGGTTTGACATTTGATTCTTCAGGCATATGAAAATCGGACAACAAACAAACCGTATTTAAGACTTTCGGAAAAATAAATTTCGGAATTTTGAATAATAGACATTATAATTCTTCGGTATTATGAAATTCTGACTTTTGATAATCGGAATATCGAAATTCGGAATAAAATATTTCGGAGTATTTGGGTGTTCCCGTTCCGTACCACTGAGATTTCACAGCAGATTACAAAAGATCCTTGTTTTTCACCAACAATACAAATGCAAATTCCATCATGGCAATTCCAGATATGGCGGCCTCCACTTCTTCAACCCGGTACCAGTCATGCGTCTTCTAGAGGTGATCAAATGCGACGACACCTCCGAGGAGACGTACCAGGCTATGATGGAGTGGGGCAAGGCCGTGGGCAAGACCTGCATCACCTGCAAGGACACGCCCGGGTTCGTGGTCAACAGGCTGCTGGGGCCTTACTCTGCTGAGGCCATCAGGATGTTGGAAAGAGGTCAGTATGGCTTCATGCGCGGCCTCACTGGCGAAACATTCACATAATAATATGTTGTCTGATGAAATAAAAGATTTAAACCAAGAGAAGAAAGCGAGAAAGAAATAGAGATTGCAACATGTTCCATGTGAATGTTTTGCAATTCAAAGTTGTTGCTTCGGTCATGGGTGCTTAATTTCATCTTTGGTTTGGTGAACACTTGAGCTTCTTTCTTTATTGCGTGGTTAGTGCCTAACCTGGAGTCAGAGTTTTATGCCGAGTTTTTTATGGGGATTTGACTTGGCTTTACATGCCGTCAAGAAATATCTCTCAGGCATGCTGGTTTCCACACGATATTTTCCATATCCGAAGCAAGTGATAATTATACAATACGCACATGAATTCGAAAAAACCGAGGAGCGTGTCTTGGGTTTAAACTCGAGCCCTATGACTTAGCAATCCGACGGTCTATCACTGCTAATAATACTTGAGCGTATAGTGTTACGGGTATCACCACACGCACACACACATTCGTGTGATATCTTACACGGCTTTTTGTAAAAATGGTGAAAAAAGTCTTCAACAAAATTTGGTTGATTTAGCTTTGTTTGATACAGCAAGAACACTTATTAATATTACGCGAATGATCGCGGACTATTTAGGAGGGAACATTTATCTGTGTGCTACATCGTTATGGCTAAATTACGAGCACTTTGCTGGAAATTAGTAAAGTTAGTTACTAAATTAGTTGCCCAAAAATAAAATGATTTATCACACTTATGCGCAGTAGACTCGATTAGTTTCTTAGTTGTTTATTTATTGACGTTGTTATGAAGTATGTTGTAGAGTTATTATTACTTTGGTGTATGGGAAATATTTTTTGCTTGTGTGGATTGGTTTGAGTATTTAATATTATGTAAGTATATTCATTATATTTTACTTAACAATATGTACTTGTTTCTAACGCTGAGTTTGAAATAATCGTAGAAAATTCTTCATTATTTACCATTTTCCGCAAAAATCTTGATGTGGGTGTCATATTTTAATTTTTCTGCTCTTCGGAATGACTCAAATAAAATAGCATTTCTTCATAAAACGCAAGTTCACCATCAACACCGTTCCTCCCCCAGGCGATGCTACTAAAGAGGACATCGACATCGGCATGAAGCTGGGCGCGGGGCTGCCCATGGGCCCGTTCGAGCTGGCGGACTACACCGGCCTGGACACCAACCGCCTGGCGCAGCTAGCGCTCTACTCCATGACCGACGACGAAGTATTCGCGCCAATTGAACTGCTTGAGAAGATGGTGCAGGACGGGAAATACGGAATTAAGTCTGGGGAAGGATTTTATAAATATAACAAGAAGTAATAAAAGTAATCATCTGTCTACTGTCTTGCCGTTTCTGTTTACCCGGATGTAGCTAAACACCTGTATTTCTCATGGAGCTACTACCCACCAAGTTACACTTGGAAGACTGGTTGTCGAACTTTCGGACAAATTTATAATTAAAAGTAATTGTTAGAAATCGTACAATGGTGCTGTTGAATTAAATATTTTAAATACTTATTTTTTTTTTTATTGAAACCTTCTTTTTTTTTAATTTTGACATTCAAACGAATAATTTTTTTGAATAGAATAATAACTTCCGAGTTGTATTATTACATTAGTAAATAATAAATCATGATAATCTTGCTATTTATGTTTAATTTACTTTTGTTACATAAATTAATTTTGACAGTTAGTTGACCTCAACACCACCAAGAAACTGAGCAACACATGATTAGAAGAAACCATATCAATGATAATATTATTAACTTAGGTGTACCAAGATTATAGATATAAGTATAACACAACTGCATACAAAAACATCATATTTATGACTGCTGCAATACTTTTATGAGTGTTTTTACTATGCGCTGCCGTATTATGAACTCATACCACTAATACTGCGTCACAAAGAACATCCATTAAATAATTATTATTGCATTAAGTAACTCCATTACCTGATTAACGTTATCTGGCGATAGTGCTATACTAACATAGTGTGGTGTTGAGAGTGACATCATCATGTATGGACAGCATAAAAGTCATTAAAGTTTCATCATTGTCATTGACAGCCTTTTTTAACCGACTTCAAAAAAAGGAGGAGGTTTCTCAATCCGACCGTTTATATAATTTTTTTTTTATAACCTGCTGTGTACAGGCCATCTCCCTTTTAGTCACGTAAATATTCAGAATTATGAAAAAACCATAATGTTCTCGTAATCGTGTAATATTAAATAAAAAAACCTACAGTCATAATTTATTTGATTATTGTGAATGTGGGGACCATGTGGGCTTCATTTCTATATATTTTTTGTTTGTTTTCTTTTTTTTTTTTTTCCCCACAACTGTCTGGCAGTTTGAGTACTATAAGCGACCTACCCAAATGTCCTTTCTTTGGTATTGTTCGTCGTTTCGTTGAGCTCCTTGAGTTATAAGTCGAGCTACACGATAACTGACAAATGCTTGCACTGACTGGACAGGTCCACTCAAATCTGTGTGGTTCTTTCTTCAAAAGACCATCTCAGACACTAATCTGCATAGTCCTCATGTGAATTGAGCAAAATTATGTCTGGACTTCAAAAGAGACTATGACCTCTGAGTTTGTTTCGGCTGTTTCTTCTCAGAGTAGTCAGGTACGAAACACCGGCCCCATCTAGTTTTAAAAAATATGACGTGTAAAAGTGTTTGTAAAAACCTACTTGCAAAATAAACATCATTTATCATTTATTCGTAAAATAACATGAAAATTTGTTGCTGATTGTCTTTTATCAGTTTATGCTGACCGTACATATTGCTTTTATGTAATATGTTTTCGTGTCATGTTCATAAATCTGTCGATAAAGAATTAAAAATAAGTGTAAGTACATCGATGTTTGTCGTATTTTTGTTCATAATCGAGATTTGAGACAATTTTTTCCTGTTAGATAGATAACAAGAAAAAAAGTTTGATTGATTATAATTAATACCTATCTACTTTATGGTACGCTATCATTTGTTGTTATTTTACATTCAACTATTTTGTTTTTACTACTTTTAGCACCATATCATATTATGTACTTAAAGGCGCTTTTCATATAACAAATAATACCTACCCGTACCCATATACATCACGCTTCTCCTGAGCTTATCCCAGTCACTGTGAACTTAGCATCTCAAGTATTAGCATCTCAACAAATAACTTGAGTTCTGCTTGCATCCAGCATAGTTCCACAGTTCCTGATAGTTTATAACGATTGTTCAATTCATTTGCCCTGAAAAATCCAATTTTGAAAATGAGATGCCAACTTCACATATGACATCGCAGCATCTCATCATATTAAAGGTTTTTCAGAATCGAGGAGTTGTTTTAAACATAGTTCTATACCTCCTGATTGATTTTAAGCATAGTTCCGTCAATTTGCCGCCAAGGTCGCGACCCCACCGCGTTTTCAAACGTATAAAAATAAGGTTACCGTTAACTGGCAGTTCTGTCCACCATCTCAGCTGTTTTCATTAGAAATGCCATAAATACGCCTACTACTGCGGTATAACGCTTTCAAAATACACAACATCAAAAGTTTTAGCGAAAAACAAAAAAAATATGGTGACCGTTTACTGAGAGTTCTGCCCAGCATCTCAGCCGTTTTCGTTGCCAACGCTATTAATACGTCCAATACTGCAGTATTCCACTTTCAAAACAAAACACACGACAAGTTTTAGCGAAAAAAAATCAATAATAGATATGGTGACCGTTTACTGAGAGTTCTGCCCAGCATCTCAGCCGTTTTCGTTGCCAACGCTATTAATACGTCCAATACCTCAGTATTCCACTTTCAAAACAAAACACACGACAAGTTTTAGCGAAAAAAAATCAATAATAGATATGGTGATCGTTTACTGAGAGTTCTGACCAGCATCTCAGCCGTTTTCGTTACCTACGCTATAAATACGTCCAATACTGCTGTATTCCGCTTTCAAAACACACCACACTACAGGTTTTAGCGAAAAACAAAAAACCTATAAAAAATATGGTGACCGTTTAGGTACTGAGAGTTCTGCCCAGCATCTCAGCCGTTTTCGTTACCTACGCTATAAACACGTCCAATACTGCTGTATTCCGCTTTCAAAACACAACACACTACAAGTTTTAGCGAAAAACAAAAAACCTAAAAAAAGCATGGTGACCGTTTACCGAGAGTTCTGCCGAGCATCTCAGCCGTTTTCATTACCAACGCTATTAATACGTTTTTCTTAGGTTTTTTGTTTTTCACTAAAACTTGACGTGTGTTGTATTTTGAAAGTGGAATACTGCAGTAGTAGGCGTATTTATGGTATTTCTAATGAAAACAGCTGAGATGGTGGACAGAACTGCCAGTTAACGGTAACCTTATTTTTATACGTTTGAAAACGCGGTGGGGTCGCGACCTTGGCGGCAAATTGACGGAACTATGCTTAAAATCAATCAGGAGGTATAGAACTATGTTTAAAACAACTCCTCGATTCTGAAAAACCTTTAATATGATGAGATGCTGCGATGTCATATGTGAAGTTGGCATCTCATTTTCAAAATTGGATTTTTCAGGGCAAATGAATTGAACAATCGTTATAAACTATCAGGAACTGTGGAACTATGCTGGATGCAAGCAGAACTCAAGTTATTTGTTGAGATGCTAATACTTGAGATGCTAAGTTCACAGTGACCTTATCCCAATATATTTGGGGTCGGCGCAGCAACACCTACATACATAAATAATAAGAAAATATTTCAGAATAGCCCGATAGTTCCAATGCTTATTAATCTCTTAAAAACTTCCATTCTCATCTTAATAAAATACCCAGTTCCCAGATAAATATGATAAACCTATCTAGGAAAAAGAGACTATAGTTTCCGGCAGATAACAGCAAGACGTTATCCGAATATTGTCGATAACGGGTACATATAATCTCTTAAGTCTATCGAAATGAACTAAAGTGTTTCAGAAAGAGTATTTTTCGCAAATAAACAACTCTATGATTTATCTATTGCCCTATTAAGTTACTTTGGGCTCCTTATTGTTGTGGCAGTGGACAGAGCATATTGCTCGCAGAACGGATGGCCGATGGTGCCGAATGGTTGTGGAGACCACGTATCAGAAGGCGCTGCGTTGGGAGGCCTGCCACAAGGTGGACCGATGTCCTGGTGAAGGCCGCGGGACACGCCTGGGTGCGGGCAGGAGATGCGTATGTCTAGTAGTGGACGTCTTTCAGCTGATATTATGATGATACTCAATTCTTTATTGCATTCCACAATGTAGACTTATCGTGGACCCTGTCGGGCACAGCAAAAGAAATATATGTGGAGAGGACTTATCATTTAAGTATCTTATAATCTAACTTATGATCATATTGTGTTCATTGATAGGCCAGTTAAACAACATACAGTCAGTAGCAGTAACAGTAGCTAACATGCAGTCAAATTAAATCAAGAAGACCACACCAAACCTTACATAACTCCTGCTTACTCATTCCTCTTTCTATCTCTATCTCTGTCAATCAATTAATCAACACTAGTCATCGCTTTTACATTCAAATAATATTTTATTATATTTATCACCATAATAACGATATCAATCGCTTTGCAGGTGATGCGTCAGCGCAAGACATCGATATCGCTATGAAACTCGGCGCCGGCTACCCGATGGGACCTCTAGAACTGGCTGACTTCACAGGTCTGGATACCAAGAAGTTTGTCCTAGGAATTATGTATGAGAAGACAGGCCATCCAGTGTTTAGACCTATACCGCTTTTGGACAAGTTGGTCAACGAAGGGAAGTTTGGGAGAAAGAGTGGAGAGGGGTTTTATAAATATAAGAAGTAAAATATGTTGAAATCGAATAATAAACTATTTATTTTTAATGATCTCTGTCGTTTTATTTAATCCCAGCTTGAGGTGGGACAAGAGACAGTCGCTATTACCCAAGCGTCTCGTGTTTCTGCAACAAATTTCAAAAGGACTGTTAGTAAATAAACTAATCGGTAGCTTATGTCAATCTAAGCAATATCAATTTTTAGGGTTCCGTACCTCAGTCGTCAAAAACGAAACGCCACAATTTCGTCTTGGCTGACTTCTGGCATGTATTCTGTGAAATGGGGAGAAGCAATAATAATTGAATGACTAATAATTATGCTCTGAGAGTTTACAAGAAAAACTAATTTATGTACTACTATTTACCTACTATTTATCTACTGTAAGACAATATTACGCTGCGCTGATGTCATTATTATTATTTGAAAAATAAAAACCCTATTTATCATTCAAGTTTAAAAAATGCCACATATTAGGTATCAATGTTATTGATTGTTGAAGTGTAGGTACTCGGATGATGAATTGCCTGTCTTCACACTAGGTACTTCACAGTACTCGATAGGTACACGAGTACCTACCTATAATTTTTTAGTTAGTGAATAAGGGCCTTAGTGCAGCCAACTTTGAAAAGTATCTACTCTACATAACAACATAACATCACACCTGTAATCCCCGAAGGGATAGGCAGAGTTTGTTTCAGTCCCATGTGGTAGAGGGTGAGCCTATTGCCATCAACCGGTTACAAATCCAGATTCCATGGCTGACACTGAAAAATTTCTGATGGAAAAACCCAATAACAATTTGCCCGACCTGGGAATCGAACCCAGGACCTAATCTCAGCAGTCGCACTTGCGACCACTAGATCAACGAGGCAGACAACCAGTCGAGAAGTATCTGCTGCACCCAACATTTTATTATTTCGAAGATTTGAACGAAACAAACATAAAATCAACGAAAACCGTCACACTGCAATATAAAACAAAGTCTCCCGCCCGCGCGCCGCGTCTGTCTGTCCCTATGTATGCTTAGATCTTTAAAACAACGCAAAGGATTTTGATGCGGGTTTTTTTTTTAATAGATAGGAGTGAGTGATTCAGGTTTTAGTATATAATTTGTCAAACGGGCGAAGCCGCGGGCATCAGCTAGTTTTATATATTTTCAACATCATAACGTCGTAAATATATCAATTGATAAACACAAGTCAATCTTGATACAAGTATAAGTTGATTAGATAAACAAAAGTAAAATCCCTGAATGTGCTCTAATGTCGCGAATAATTTTAGTTGCGTTTCGAGTTTCTTTCCTAACGCTGTGTTTCCGCCGCTAAGAGGTATAATAAGTGAAACTCTAGTCATTTGTGGTTTGTTTTAGAATCATTTTGTGCCTCGTCACTCATCAATTCACATTGTTTTTGTTTTCGTCATTGTCAGCAATATTTTCCTCGTAAAAGTTGTGTATTGTGATTTGTTTCTCGTTCGTTTTATTTCTTTAGATGAATAAAAATAGGTACGTCCTAATGAGTTTGGTCTTAAATTGTTGTGTTACTGAAAATAAGGATTTACAAATCAATATTATTTATTAATTTAAAAATGAAAGTGTTATGATCTACCTATACGTAGACAATGTTTGGAAAAACCTCCTTGAATCATTCATGTGGTCACTTGAGAGATAAGTATATTAAAAAATATTGATATCAGTGAATAAATTTTATTATTCCTCTACAGACGAAGCATATTCTAATAACTTAGGTAAACCAACAAAATAAATAATATTTATTAATAAACTAATACGGTAGGTATTCAAATAACTTAGGTACATTACTACTTAGCAATGAATAACAAAGTATAGTAAACAAATTATGTAAAAACCTCTGAATCATTAGTTCGATAGCCATTTGAATATGAAAACACCCGCATAGCCTCTTATAGTTTTGTGAAATAAACTAGTGCGAATCGTTGGTGTTGACGAAACTCTAGGTATAGTGTTTCTGTTTATATATTCCATTATTCTACTAGGTAATATTTTTTCTAAGTGTTCACTACGACTCCAATTTACCATCACCTTCCGACTCGGTCAGCAATCTCATCTCGAGTGTAATGATAAACTGCGCACGGTTTGCATTAAAATGTGTTTAAACGTCGAAGTTTTTTACTCATTTGTAATCATGGCAACAGTCGTAACAGCTGAACGGATTTGGGTGAAATTTCGCACCTATGCAAAGACCAGGGATATTTTACCATAGGGTACTATATTATCTGTGCCATATGCATCTAAATCATTTTGTTTTTGGTCGTGCTGAGTCTACGTCTTCATATTGTGCACATGTTTGTATCCTGACGTGCGTAAATTGTTTGAATTGAATAGTGCAACGATAACGACGATTGTAAAAAGAACAATAAATAGATTTATTGCCTGGCTAGTCAGTCGGTTCCCCTAGAATCCGAATAAAACCGCAGACAACAGCTAACAGCAGTCCACATAAATTGTATCATGATGAGGTACTATCAATATAATTAAGCAATAAAGTGACTAATTTACAAGTAACTGTAAATTGTAGCTAAGTAATTGTTTTAACGATTTATTGAGGAAGCGATTAGGTAAGGTCGTTGCGGGTTGCGGTTTTACCTGCTAAAATTTACTATAGTAACAAAGTCTTATACTTAGTTAAAGTTACATAAGTATCTAATTATTAGCTTACGTTATTTTTGTTTTTGAGGAAGTGCAGTTTTTTGGAAGTTGAAATTAAAACAAACACACCAATATCACTTATTGGTGTGTTTGTTTTAATTTCCTTGTAAATCATGTGGGATTATTTGTGGAAAAGATAAAATAGAGGACATTGCTCGAACCAGTCGTGGTTGCAAAATTAAGTACCTACCTACACATTTTGTACAATTAGTAACATGATACATTTAGTTATTCTAAGGCAAGCCAATCATTGTTGTATGACATGTTCTGTGATGGTATGTTCCACGCAGTATATTTTTCCGTCGGCTGCTTTTTTCGACTTCGTCATTCTCCTACCTTTTATTATCCGCCCAGCCAGCCAGTTTTCTCTATGTTAGGATCGGCTTCCATTCAACCGGATGCATACATTTATTCAAATTAGACTGAAAATCAGTCTTTTTTTGAATGTCAATTACACAATGACAGTCACCAAAACGCCAACACTTCGCCACTTCCTAGCGTTTTAGCTGGGAAGAAGAAGTGACGGACATATACCCATTACCCACTCACCCATTGTGTCTTCTTGCCACATTAATAATCTCCTTGGTTCCAGGCCCACGACTAAATGAACGATGTATCGTGCAACCCGAAGCGGCGTAACATACGTCGTCAGCGCTCGATCTACCAGGTGCACTACAACATCAAGCGACAGGACGGCGAGATGACGGCCAAGCCGCTGCTGCCGCCCACCAGCCCGCTCGAGGTACAGGCGTACGCCTTGCAGGTGGCCGGCCATCGGAAGACCGACGATACCAAGTATTTGGGTGAGTTCTTTAAACGTATAAGGATAACAACAGCATTCCCAGTTTTGAGAAAGGGACTGCCAAAATCACTGCTTTCGATTCTTATGGAGGGATATGTCACTTTATTCCCAGATATTTGGTTATCTGTAGGTATTTCTATTTTCTGTAGAACAAACATATTATATGGACATACACAGTTTCGATGGTTTTTAGGCATGTCGTCAGCATCTAGCCTTTCTCAGGTCATCCATGGATGCAATGCAGCTGAATTGAAATTTGTTTCCTCACGCCTTTAAGAGGGTTTTAAAAAAAATTGTCGTCACTATTCAAAATACTTAAACCTAAACAGTGTAGAATCTGCACCGAAATTACTATTAAGGATATCATTAACTTTTGTCGCTTGTTCTTTATCTTTTATTATCTGTCATTGCCCACTGACACTTACAGACATTGCTCCATAGAAAGTAACATCGGTGCAGATGCACCATATACTAATAACTCAACTCGTGGGTTTCTGAATCAGATACACAACGCAAAATCATTATCTTAAAACCATCACATTTACCCCTCCAGGTCTTCTCCAATGCAACAACGGCACAATAATGAAGCCCATCATCAAGGAGGCTCAGAAACGCGAGATCGACTTCTACGAGCGCCTGTCCAGCACATCGGACGCCGACCTGCTGGAGCTGCGCGGCCTGCTGCCCAAGTACTTCGGCTGCCGCAAGTACACGTACAACGGGTTCGAGCAGGACTACGTCATACTGGAGGACCTCACGGAGCGGATGTTGGAGCCCTGTATCATGGACGTTAAGATAGGTAAGTGAAGAGAAGAGCTATGAAGGTGAGGAGGGAATAAATGTAGTATGGTATCTTGTCAAACGAATACTGATTTATGATAATCTCAGCATTTCCTTATTGGTCAAGCGATTTATTCTAAATTAAGACATCATTAGCCGCCTGATGAATATCTAATTTCTAAAATATACGTGGTTTTATCTTATAATGTTCACCAAGATAATAACATCTTGTTAACAGGAACAGCACCTTTTAATAATTGACATCAAAACTCGTAAAGGTTTATTTTTGTGCAGCCATTGTCCGAAAATTGACATTTCCAAATGTTATCAGTCTTTTCGTACCTATCTTATCAAATTTAGCTTTACTTCTTATTGGAAAAAATGGAATATAGAATTGTTTATACAAAACTACAACTTATTGACCTAACTCCAACTAAATATTGGTGTCGATTCTGTTGTGCACAAACTAAACTTAATTTAGACTATTGCTATCTTTTACTAAACGGCAGTGCGAGAAAAGGACGGCTATAGCTATGAACTAAGTTAGAGATGTGAACTAGTGATGTGCACTAGTTTATGCCTTGCGCTTCACCGTGTTTTTAGTCGACATGTTTTTACGTGCACCCTTCATTTGTATGGATATATTAGTTCCAACGAAATTTGACAGCTCAAATTACGTCCGTCTCTTTCTCGTTTTATTAGAGAGAAAAAGATAGCAAAAGCCTGAAAGTTTAGTTTGTGCACAACAGAATCGACACCATTGCTTGTTCTTTTACTAGGTACTTATTGATGCAAAGGCATAAACCGACACCCAGCAGAAAAAATAAACTTTTTTTTACCACAACTGTTATTATACTTTCCAGGCAAAAGAACATGGGACCCCCTGGCCACCGAGCAGAAGATCGCGAACGAGCAGATAAAGTACCAGCTCAGCAAGCAGCAGTACAGCTTCTGTATCCCAGGCTTCCAGGTGTACAAGCTCAGCACGGGCAAGCTGCACAAGTATAACAAGGACTACGGGAAGAGGATACATGGGCAGGCTGTGAAGGATGGTGAGAATCCATATTCATCACAAATATTTGTGCCCAGCGGTTTCACCATAGGACAACTCCACTCCTCTTAATTTTCCATAACATATCATATTCTATCTAATATCTAAGATATCATTATTATGGTATAACTGTATGTACAAAAGATATTACCACAATGTGAATTTTCGAACGTTGTTTATTGTGCACTGAAAATGATGATAATTTGTGAGTCACGCATCAGTTAGGAGTGTTTATGAAGGTATGTTTATGACCGGATCAGCGTGGATTGTACAAATTTGGCAATATTTTTTCAAGACGTAAAAATGTTGTGCTATCCTATAGACTGTGTAAGTAATATCCAATTATTCATACATCTATAAAAGGCCACTTTCCATTTCTATAAAAAACAATCGCGGAAATCAGCTAGACACTATTTTTTTAAGTAAAATCAAAACTACAGGCACTCTTCAACTGTGAATAGAGGCCACATTTTTTTATGCAATACTTATTATTACCTTCCAGCAATCCGTAACTACCTGAACGGCATCGGCACCAGTCTCTGCCGCGCCCTGCTCCTGCAGTTCCTCTCCGAGCTGTGGAAGATACAGAAGTGGGCGCGGCGCCAGTGTGCCGTGCGCCTGTACTCCGCGTCCCTGCTGCTCGTGTACGACGGCGCCAGGCTGCGCGACTGCTGCCAGAACAAGTTCACGTGAGTAGCGTCTTATATAGAGAACATACAGAAGTGGGCGCGGCGCCAGTGTGCCGTGCGCCTGTACTCCGCGTCCCTGCTGCTCGTGTACGACGGCGCCAGGCTGCGCGACTGCTGCCAGAACAAGTTCACGTGAGTAGCGTCTTATATAGAGAACATACAGAAGTGGGCGCGGCGCTACGCTTCAGCTGATTGTGTAACCGTTAAAAACGGGCTTCAAGAAATTGACATCTTTAGCTTAGCTCAACCATGGGACACACCATCACGCTTTTCTATTGAGAGCAAAGATTTTTTGTTTGTTTATTCGTTTGTACCGAATAAGTTCCGAAACTACTGAACCGATTTAAACCATTAGAAAGCTAAATCAGGAAGTAACATAGGCTATGAATTATATTTATAACATGCAAATTAGCCGAGCAACAAGCAGCGAGCAGCGTCAATGGGGAAGGTTGGTCAAAGCTGATTGTAGATGGCGCATTAGCTTAGTCCCAATCTGACCAATGAGGTCTAACTATTTTGAAATATAAAATGACATTGACAGATTTTCAACCAATGACGATGTTTGGTACAAACGATGCTAGCGCCATTAGTTATACAGTTGCTTTGCCCATTTTTTCGAGCTAAGTCGCCGGCGAAGTACTCGTATTTCATAATGGTTTTATCAATATTACAAAGATACTCACACTCAGATAGATTCTGGATACTGGTGATGATGACTCAGATAAGAACAACAAGTGTAAGTAATGCTCTAAAATGAAATCAATATTAATTGCTTTGTGAATGTTAATACAACCCGTTTGAGGTGAAAACTAAAGTATCATTTTGAGTTGGTCAAAACACTATTTATTTGAAAATATATTTTAATGTGTACAGTAAACATATTTTTTACTAGATTTGTAACAAAAAAAACCTAATTTCAACATCATCATCATCAGCCTATTAATGTTCCCACTGCTGGAACACAGGCCTCCTCTCTGTGAGAGGGAATGGGCTATAACCCACCACGCGGGCCCAGTACGGATTGGTAGATGTCACATGTCTTCTTTTAATTTACTCCATACAAAAAATAGTTCCAACAGTCTCGAAAGATGGCGTTGTTAGGTAAGCGCCCATTCCTGAATCTCGCTATGGTTTCGTTACACGGCCGAGTACTAGTTCCGTCGGTGACGAGCTACCATCAAAAAGGGTGTTTGTCGCTTCTATGACACATGCGCCTCCGGGCGTGTGGGGTATGGCTATCAAGACATACCCAACACATAATTTTTGAACCAGAGAGACAGTTGGTACCCTAAAGTACTGGCATCTCCTCTGTAAAAAATGCCTTTGAAAACTCTACTGGAAGAAGGGACCTTCTCAGTTCTCTCCCAATCGTCTGTCGAGTAAATAAAAATATACAGAGTATCCCTGTCCGGTAATGAATGAATAACTTTGAAATGGCTTATAGTAGAACTTATGACCATTTAGAAAAAAATACGAAAAAAGAAGTAGTACCTGTAATACCTGTAAACATAAGCAAGTTCATTTATTTTGGAAAATTAGTATGAATTAATTTTTAAACAAAGTTCAAACATCTTGGGTAAAAAAAAAAGTATGCATATTGCATACAATAAGTACCAATAATTTTAAAATAATGTCGGTTGTAAGTAGATTTGATAATGGTACAATTCATAATTGGATCTGCCTTAATGTAGACAAGAAGAAAAAATTACTGAAGCAAAAAAATGCAATATGGCCCCCCATTCTTATGCAGGCCCTATATCTGCGGATTTTTTTTTTATAAAATAGATTTTTTTCTAAATGGCCATGTTTAAGGGTAAAAAATGGTTTATCTCGATTTCCAGCAAAACTACAAGTCCTATGGAAAAAAGTCAAACTGCAAAATTGTAGGTAATAAAAAGATCTACAACTTTTGTATTAATATTTTTTTCACATAACCTCAAAATGTATGTGAAAAATTCAAATTACCAAGTTTTTGGTTTTTTATTTTTATCTGCGTTCAATTTCTTACCCCACATCCCGGCCTCAGATCGCCCGTAAATTATTTTTCCTTTCATTTTTGCTATATTCTTTTTCTTTTGCAATGGGTTCATCATACTATGATTTTTTCATTTTAAAAATTATCTGCACTGGGCTAAATGGGGAGGGTACGTAATCAATCATGATGCGAAAGAGACGTGGCGTCATCTATTTTGTTGCTTTCATCGGGAACAGTACTTTTTATCGGGATGAAAGGTACCCAGTGTCAGTGTACGTTTCTGTACATCTGACACCGTAATGCAAAATTTCAGGATGATCGGTTCAGTGGTTTAGACTTAACAAACAAATTTACTTTCGCGTTTATAATATTAGTTAGGATAGGATAAAATAACCTCTAGGACCTAGGTAAAATTATTTTCTTTTAGTGTCGCAATTTTTATAGCAACTATACTGGTAATGTGAGAGTATTTGGAAATAATCTAGTATTTAGGACAGATAATAAGAGATAAAATGGAATAATAATTCTCGTACTTGTAGTATTCTATTATTATTTATAGGCAATAGATATTGTTCTTCTTATGAGCATGTTCGTCATATTATAATGAATAGTTACAAGTGTCCCGTTCCCGTGCAGCGGCCGCTCGGGCTGCCAGCCGGCCAGCCTGCCGCGCCGCCGCCACTCGCTGCACAGCGTGAGCTCGGGCTCCAACTTCAGCGGACAGATCAGCTCCAAGGGCCCCGTCTACAAGAAGCTGCAGCCCGTCTCTATCACTCCCATGACGCTGTCTCACTCCAGCTTCTCGACCCCACCGCCTATTAGCTCCCCGTGGAGTGACGCCCTCGCCAGCTTTAACCACAACCACTCCTTCGAACACAACTACGAGAATAAGCTATCTAAGATCAAAATGAACTACAGAGCCATGCTAGATCAGCTGTCCTACGACTCCCCTACTCCTAACCCTTGGGGTACGGTGAAGGTCATCGACTTTGCGCACGCCTTCTTCAATGAGGAAGAGGAAAAGGATATTGATGAGAACTTCAGAGAAGGCGTCGACAGCTTCGTGGAGATCTTCGAGTGCTTTCTCAGAGAAACTGATGATCAAATCATTTGATAGTTGCTGTGTGTATTTTGAGAATATTAGAGACAGTATTAAGCAAAACATTTTAGAGTTGTTTTTTAGAATTTGTAAACTGTTTGAACTTTGAAGACTTATTAATAATACTGCGAGAGGTGACGCACGATGGGCGCACAGGTTGGGAGACTATCTTCTAAGCTACGGGTCGTGAATTCGATATGAGCAAGGTATAGCTCCAGACCCAGATGTTTGTAGTAAAATCAATGTGTTGCATGTGTGCATCCAATATACAGAAAAAGAGCTAGCATCAGGGATATTACTATGTACTTATCTTTTATGTACTTAAAATGAGATTTCCCACTTTATCGGATGTCTTGGTAGGAATTATACAGTATGTGCGATCATTAGAGTGTGTTATTTCAATGTGTCAAATAAGGTATTGTAAACTATGCTAGAAATGTGTTTAGAATTTCGAATTAGCCAACTGAAAATTAACTGTGTTATGATAATTTATCGTAGTAAAATGATATGTATATCAGAATTAATTAAGAATAATCTTGTTAAGACCTAGTTTGTTATAGAGATTGTATAATAATCCAATCTTATGTAACTCAACGTAATGCTCAATTTTGTAAACAATTCCATTCATTAGGTGTTTCCTACTCGGGACATGCTAAGTCAAAATATTTTAGTACTTAAATAGATTTTTATTATTCCAAATAATAGTTTTTATATTCGTTACTAATATAAGTGTGAAAAATATAAATAAATTGTTTGACGCTCTCGCGTTATAAATATTTATTATCGAAATCAGCCAAAATTATTTCTCCCAAATAAACATTAACTATAAACTTAGATTATACAATCAAATACGAAAAGTTGGCAAACCCAGCCGACAATAATGATTAATGAGTGGACTGAAGAGTGCACATGCACCGCACTCCGCACAGAGCAGCAGTACTAACAAGTACTCAACTATATCACCCGAGTACGACATACGACAGTACGACATACGACAGTACGACATACGACAGTACGACGCACCCGGACAGCGAGCCCACGCCGGCGGACACACCGCCGTCTACCATTAACTGCATACTAAATATATGGAAACTAAATATACCTATCAGTTCTAAACCATAGAACTCCAATATTTACAGTAGGCCATAACACAGTACTTTGGTCGGAGAGAAACGTCTGTGATGCACAATCTATTTTTGCGAAATGTTAGACTTTAAAATTGGTTAGTAACTACTAGTGATACATATTACTTATTAATATTAATAATTTGGAACAACGTTAACATAGATAGGCGATTGTCATCACAAACATTAATCCGCGAACAAATTAATATCGTCGGCGTCATGTCCGGCGGCGCAGAGTTAACAACAGTAGACACCATATAATATACTGGCATTCCAGAGCAGGCAAGTAAGATATTCCATAAAAAATAATATGTTTTAAGCATTAATTAATCTAGTGTTATACAATGTATTATACAACAACAAATTAGGCCGAGTGCTCACCGGGCGACAACAACAAACAACAGCTGTAACTCCAGCACAAGCCGAGCGTCACCTGTATCATTATAACATCGTATTATTTTACAATCGCAGTCTTTTGTTTACAATACAGATACTTTCCTGTACCGCGAGTACTAGATAATGAAAGTATTTACAAAAGACACGTAACAAGGGGCCAATAGGACCCGCATTATAACAACAAGGGAGGGTCATCGACAGGCGAAACTTTGTACATCCTTGTACTGGACTTACTTATTTATATAAACTTGCTTTTTAACAATTCAAATTTTTCATTTGTACTGGATTAAGTCGTTTTATATTTGGGGCGCGTAATCGGTTCTAGTAATATAATATAACAATTTGAGGCCGTACGCGTCGCCGCTAGGGGACGCTAGGGGAGGCGGGAGCCGGCGAGCGCTCGGCGTAGAAACCATACCGAGTAGGACGCGGCCTAGCACTGAGTGAAGCACCTCGATGTTAACTACAGCGAATAATTATTACTTTTTTTTCAATTTTTCCACAACGATTTCATTAGAAAAAGAAAACAAAACACACACGTGGTGGAGGATTTTTGAACATTTTTATCTTATCTAGAGGGTCGCCGGGTCGCTAGATGCGCGGCAGCTTGGGCGCCTGCACGGCCGGGTTGTCGCGCTGCAGCAGCTCCGCGGCCGCCGCGCGGTAGTCGTACGCGCAGCCGTGCACCTCCGCGTAGCGGTGCGGCGCGCAGTACGCCGCGCCGCAGCGGCAGCGGTGCAGCGTCGCGATGCTCAGCCGCTTGCGGCACCACGCGCAGCGCGGCCGCGCCCGCCGGGCCGCCACGGGCTCCACCGGGCCGACCGGGCCCACCGGCCCCACCGGCGCGTCCAGGCGCTCGTCGCTCAGGTGCAGGTGCTCGCGCGGCCGGTGCCGGGACAGCGCGGGCAGCATGCGGCTGTTCCTCTTCAGCTTCTCCAGGTCCGAGGTGGACGACGAGAAGAGCGCATCGGACAGCGGCGCTATGCGGCGCGGGGGCGGGGCCCGCACGTGCAGCGACGACGCGGAGTGCGAGTGCGCGCCCGAGCGGGCCTGCACTCCCGAGCGGGCCTGCACGCCCGAGCGGGCCTGCACGCCGCCCAGGGACACCCAGGAACGCGACGAGCCACACACCAGCGGACCTACAAAGCGATACGAACGAATTTTTAAATACCTTGCAACATTCGATTTTTTCCAAGTGTAAGATGGATGGACCAACACAAAAATTCCTCAATTTTATTGACCTGAAACGTCTTTAAAATCTGTACATACACGGGGATACCATGTTAGAAAACCGGACCGTAACGAATTGGTCCATATCGTCTGACATTAATAACTACAAAACTATTCATCGTAGAAACATGAATCGTAGAAATACAGACAAGCGGCACGTTGCCAACGGCAGATAAACTGCAGCCGTCGACGCTTGCAGTTGTGGCATGCCGCGTAAATGTGTGTCGACGGCTGTCGTCGACGCGCTGGCGGCAGCCGCGGATGCCACAACTTCAAGCGTCGACGGCTGCAGTTTATCTGCCGTTGGCAACGTGCCCCTTGTCTGTAAGAACCCTAATATGTGGTATAGACGTTTCACGTTAAGAGCCATTTCACAAAATTTCAACGCTCGAGATTAGGTAAAAGACCGCAGCTTTGTATATGTATGCGTAGCTACAGTTTGGCCGCTGAGTGAATGCGTTCCTGACGTCTGTCAGTTGGTCATGACTAGTGATGGGCATTAGGTAACACTATTACAATTGTAAAATATATAGTTTTTAACCGACCCATAACAAGAACAGCTTAAATACTTGTTTGTCTGTTTTCTAATTTCTGAATTTAACTAGCGCAAAGAAAATAAAAATGTATAGTAATATTCTGGAATATTGAATATAAAATAAAACAATAATATTTTGAGTAAGTAGTTGCGACTGGGTTCAAATTTATCAAATATTTTTATTTAATTTATCAAATGAATCTGACTCCGTTTCGCTTGAGGAGGTGCTGTCTTCATCATCTTCGCCAACGTGTATTATTATGTGATTATCAATCAAAGTATCAATTCTGTTATCTCGCACAAAGATTCCGAATGTTTTGTGAGTTTCCCACAGCTTTCTTTTAATAAGCTCATCATCTTCTTCGTGCCGAATGGTGGAGAAGTATTGTGCCGGGCTGCGTAACCTTTGACTTGCGCCCAGATTAGCTCAAACGCATTATACTGCCAATGATATGGAGGAATTCTGAGAACACGATGATCGTATTCCAGAGCCAGTTCATCTATTTCATATCTTACATGTGCTAGCTTATTTTCATTTACCAATTTGATGAGCCCTACTTTAGCATCTGCATATTTGAGTCAATGCCTTTACTTTGTAGCCAAGCTACCAATTCTTCTTTTTTATTGGCTTGGGTAGGTACTTTCTGTATTTGCACTGAATGATAAAGGGCATTATGCATGAATATTACAGAAGGCTCTGGTAGGCCGGGCAACAACACATTCTGGAACTACTCTTTGAATGTAGCTGCATTCATTTCTTTGTGGTAGTCAGCCCGCTTAGCATGACCACCGAAGAAACGAAAGACAATCGATAAATCTTTTGTTCATCTGTAATTTTGTCGATTCAATGACAGCAAAATGACATATGAACAAATTTGTCGATTCTCTTTCGTTTCTTCGGTGGTCATGCTAAGCGGGCAGTAGTGGTTTTTGATTCAAATGCCAGCAATCCGTCCTCAACAAAACCGTTTTTTGCAAAACCGGCGTGGCATATTATCAGTCGAGCTCCTTTACCCATTGGTACTTTTGACGTCGATGCTTGTGTCTCATCTGTCCAAGAACGAGAAAGCGTGTGATTGGCGTTCAGCCATGTCTCATCAATGAAAAAGACATTATCCCAGTTTTCTATTTTTTTGGTAACCGAGGCAGAGGAAAGAAAAGGAAGCGAGGAGGCAAGGGTAAGGCAGTCGCGTCCCCCACTGCACCTGAGGGAGACCAACCGGGCGATCTGCCTATGACCCTGACGCAGGCTGTAACTCCGGACGTAGCTCCATTGCAGCCCGAGAAGAAGAAGACTGTAGGGCCGACAGCTGACGCCGGCATAGCGCGGCCCTCGGCCTGCCCACAAGAAAAATCCCGTGCCAAGAGTGACACCACTACCGCCGGCCCAGCTGCCGACGCCGAAGCCAGCAAGAAGGGAGTTACAGCCCGCGCCATCCAGCTGCTGATGGACCTGATAAAGGCCATGAGGCAGGGTCAGGATGCGGAAATGGTCGTCCTTGACGGCCTAGCTGCGTTACTCATCTTGTACCACGGATAGACCGTCAAGGATGACTCATCGGACGCCCCCGGCCTGCAAGGCAAGGTCACCCCTTCCTCCGCCGCCTTCACCACCGGATTTGACCCAGATAAGCTGTTCCTCGTTACACGCAGCTTACCTGCACGATATGACTCCACACCCACTACATGCACCCAGCTGCGTAACGTGCTCCAAGTTAATATGAACATGTTACTCAGTGAGAACATACATGCACTTCTCTACACTCATGTCATGCGTGGACGCGACCCTCGGGCTCCTCGCCCGTCACGTAACCGACTAGCTCTGCGCGCGGGCCGGGCGGTCTCACCTGGCGGAGACAGACCGTCGAGGTGCCGTGAACAAAACAGCGCTGTAGGCGCGCCTACGGAAAACTTAATAGCAATCACTCGCAGGCGTGCAGCATTGATAACCGCACGCCACCAGGCCACAGCCTATACTGGCCACTCAACGACGGGCCTGACATCTCAGGTCAAGATATAGCATCCGCGGCCAGGGGGCATAGGCATAGGGCAACACCCTAGTTCCGATCGAGTTAGTTTCAGTGCGGACCTCTCTGGGACGTCGTTACGCTGCCCGTTTAGTGTTGGGTTAATAGCCGGATGCTTTGAGTTATTATAGATTATAATCCATAAGTGTCCATTAATAGCCTTGCAATTGATGATAACCCTCCTATTATTGTATTGTTAAAAAAATAAATGCTTTTTTTTTGTTTTATTGTATGTATGTGTGTGGGTGTGAACATAAATTGGGTGCGTGTACGCAGTGTGATTCAATGTATTGTTATTATTTTTATTTATTTTCACTTTTTGTATGTGAAAAAGATAATCGGACTGCAATGGCTTTTGAAACAATATATTTGGCTGCTTATTTGCTCAACCCTACTGCTTCACATGGAATAGAATTAGATCCAGAAGAAGATATAAAAGCAATGCAATATATATATAAGAACTGGGCCAACATTTAAAAATAAACGTCTTGAAAGAATTAGCCGATTACAAAGCAAAAGACAAGTTTTGGAAGAATCGCTTTATTTGGTCTCAAGTCGAAGAAACAGACGCCTTTAGCTAGTGGAAGGGTATTTGCAGTTCTACTAAACTTCATAAAATTACAGTTGCTATTTTATCAGCTCCTTACACGTCAGCAGTTACGGAAAGGACCTTTAGTACTCAACCTGAGGTACATACAAAAAAAAGCTGAACGAGCTGGAAAAATAACTTACCTATATATATATCAAATAGTCTATTTTAGTTATTTTCATAGTATTATGTCATACGGTATTTTACTATGGGGACGGGCTGCAAACAACGAGTCTATATTTATTCTGCAGAAAAGAGCCATCAGAGCCATTTATGAATTACGTAGACGCGATTCTCTAAGAGAACTGTGTAAGGAAATTAATATCATGACAGTACCTTGTCAATACATCTATGAAAACATCATTCATGTACGTTAGGAAAAATCGGCATTTATTCAGTAGAAGAAGTGACAGACACCACTATAACACTAGAAATAGGGACCAACTAGTTCAGCCAGGTTTCAGGCTTGCTAAAGTAGATTCATCTTTCATGGGGTACAGTTTGAAATGTTACAATAAAATACCTTACCTCCCCACATTCTTCAACTGAACGAGATGAAATTTAAATCTTGTATAAAACGCACACTATGAAGGCAAGCATATTATAAGTTGGGGGATTACATTGATGATAAAAATGCTTGGCTAAATGCTGGTCCTGCTCCACAACCATAGGGGCAAACTAATTGATTGTACTGGTCGGGCATTATTTGAGTCTATCGACACGCAAAGAAGAAGAAGATGAATTGATTCCCATGTTGATGTATTGTGGAAGCTGCAGAAGATTGTAAAAATATACCTACTTGTATTGTGTAGATTCCAGTTCTTAGTATTAAGTATATAATTGCATAGCACATGTGTGAGTACTTTGTATTGTTCAGCCACCATTTACATTTAGTTATCTTTCATTGACTTGAATATGCCTTGTTGGCTTAGAGAATGTCATGCTCACTCAAATGTCTCGCTGATGGTGGCGGGTGTGTCGGGTCATTTAATTCCCTTCAATATGGTTGAGTTTAATGGCGCCGATGCGCGCGTCATGTTCGTGAGCGGGCGCTGTCAGTTGGGACTGGTCATCTCTTGGCTGCCAGGGTTCATTTTAATTCGTTTGTTGTTAAATTGTTGTCTTTTTCTACTCTGGACGCTCTAAATGTGCAAGTCTTTCTACATCGTTCTCACATATATGTATAATTTCAAAATTAATGATGTAACCAAGATTTTGTTACAATATTTTGATTCAAAAGAGTGTCCATAGACTTTCTTGCCCGTTCTTCTCCATAGAGATCTACGCTAGGGAATGGGCAACTACAGTACTTTCTCAAGTTATTATGCCGTGTGACTGGGACTGTAGCTTTGTTTTTTATTTGTAATTTTGACATTCAAAAGTGCCGTAATGGTCTAATTGAAATAAATGCTTTGAGTTGAGTAGATACGGAAAGTGATTTCTACATGGATTCGGAACCTTTCCCTCCAACATCAGAAATCGATGAAATATCCTGTGACTGTAATGAACCTGTACTTCTTAATGCACCAGAAATAGATCCATTAGCGTCCTATCCAATTGATTTACCAAACTTAGGAGATTTTGAAGAAAACACTGGATGTGTTTCTAGCAGTAATTAGGCTGAAAATTATTTTTGAGCAACAAACAAAAAAAAAAACAACTAAAAACAAAATAAAAAATTCCCAAAAAAAATTCCCAAATACATGACTGATTAAGAATTAAAAAATAAAAAAAAAAAATTAATGTAAATAGCTGATTAAAAATTTTTAAATGGGCCAGATTAGTTTTAAATTGCACATTTATTTACTACAAAGAAAGATGATGAAAATGAAGTCTAATCTGACAGTCCTAAGCCTGAAAACCATAAGGGAATCACTAAAATAACATTAACAGCGGGGTTATCATCCATAATTGCTATTTATGGCTACTAACTGCTTTTAATCGATTATTAGCCAAATGATATTTAACCGGATTATTATCATTGCCCAACACTATGCCCGTTGAATAAACGAAGCTTATAAATTACTTGTAAAGTTTTCCTTCGAACACCCAAAATGAGTGATCATTATCAAGACAACAATCACACTTTTTAAAAACAGTATGGAGGTCCTCCCTCTGTCATATACTACAGTACTTTCACAGTTTTTAATTTTATGTCTTGTGACTGGGACTGTAGCTACATTTAATTTCATCTTTGTTTCGACAGTCGAAAAGTGCCTGTAACTGGCCTACATGAAATAAATGCTTTGATTTTGATACTGAATAAACTCAAGAGCTGTGTCCACGAGAACACTGCCGACAAACTGTCCTGCAGTTTGGCAGATGATTTGTGAATTACTCTTAAGTAACTTTTTGTTGAAATAAAAAAAAAAAAAAAAAAAATGTTTTAAACATAAAATTGTAACTAAAACAACAATACAACACAATATAATTACTGTTGTCGAATCAGATTTTCCACTAGTACCCAGCACAGCGTCTCTTCTAAAAGTACTATCCTCCTTTACTCGATTCACGCGATTTCTCATTCAAAAATGAAAACAAAAATAGCTATCTATATATATATTTAGGGTTTGATTTTTTTTTGGCCGGATTAATTTCCGCCATTTTTTTTTAAAGTAGCGACCACGCATACCTAAGACCTATATTAATCGCGCTAATACCGCCGACAAACTGTTACGCAGTTTGGTGGGTGTATAAAATGTACAAAATGTTTGGTCCTAATTAAATGTTTTTTATTTTTTTTTAATCGACATCTGCTATCTGCTGATATGCTTCTCAGAACCTAAATAGTTTCTACAGTCAATGTTAACCCGAAACTTTGAATGTCCAGAGTTCCGAAAAAAAAAATGGGCTACTGAAAGTGGACGATAAACAGTTATAAATGTTTAAAACGGCGACTTGAAAATGCAAATTTGAGTTACAACGTTGTTCAATACGATCAGTGTGATAATTCATGGACTCGGAATAAACAAAAACAAGCTTATTAACTACCTACTAGATTGTAGATAAGGCGTTGTCGACGTAGACCCGCTGTCTAGCTGGCTCCTATTTCTGTTGGCAGGGTGTTAAGTAACCTAACACTCCGAGTTGGGGTACCACAAGTCCTGAGCTCGCTCTTGCTTCCTATGTTTTCCTTGTAGTTTTCTCAGTCTATTAGTTATCAATAGGGTAGTTGACACACCAATCAATAGACATACTTTTTAAGAGATGGCAAAACGCGGTTCTCTCATAGTTTTTGTATGGCAATAGCACGCTGTGACGTCACTGTTTGGTCAACTCAATGATTCAATTATTTATTGATTTCAAAGTAACTAAAAATCTAATTTGGCAATTCATTAAAAATAAATCGGGTTTTCAGGCCCAAACTAAAGTTTTTTTTTTTTAGAGATTGGTGTCTTTGGTGGCAACTACCCTATTATTATTAAAAATTAAAAAATCTTAAATTCTTCGATTAAAAATTTCCCTTGAAAAAATATAGAAAAAGAGTCACCATAGTCGGCCTGTATGGGCTGCAGAGTCTTGGGCTGCAGCTGCGGCGAGTCGGGGTCGCTGTCGAGGCACTCCTCCAGGATGGAGCCCGCCAGCGCCTCGGGCGGCGCCTCCGGGTGAGGCGTGCCGATGGGCGGCAGCAGGGTGTACCTGCGCAGCGACCGAGCATTTCATACCAGACGATCTTGTGGACAGAGACTGACCCTGATAAACACTTTTGAGAATGGTCCTTACATTTGGGATGTCATGAGACACTACAATTACACAAATTTTGAAGGGAAATTGATGTTTTAAACATACAATGATGAAGTGTTGGCGGCAATATTTACAATTTATGTTGGAGAAAAGCATTCTGAACATCAAACTAAGTAACTTTACGCAAAAATTATTACTGGGAAACGACTTTTTTTTGAGGTGAAAAAAAATGTTTTGTGGTAGAACTCAATGTAATGCACTCAAAATATTGTGCTGATGGATGGATTGAATAGCACAGGGGTAGTGGAGGTGTTTTAGGTAAAAATCTTACAATAAAATTTGTATTTAAAAAAAAAACTTGTCAAAAATTGCAATGACGGGGAGAAAAAGTGCCTTTCGGCTTCGTTAAGAGGTTTTTTACACCCTTTATATAACAAAAGTATCTTAACTTTTTTCCTTGGCAGTATTATTGAGCTTGGTAGGTCTAATTAAAATAAAGCTTCGTCTATGGCTGTACCTGTCAGTGAAAGAACAGTCGTAGTCGTATCTGGTATAGTTGCCGTCGTAGAGCGGCGCGAAGGCGTCGTCGTCGCCGAAGGGCGCGTACGAGCCCGCGCGGTGCTTCAGCCCCTCCGAGCTGTCGTCTAACAAACTAGGGACGGATAAAGTTTCCTCGCTGCGAGTCTTCTGGATTTCTACTTTATCTGGAAACCAACATATGCGTTCATCACTGTATTTTTGAAAATAGACTAACAAAACGGAAAAATAACTATTTGATTTTCATTTTCTTAGGGTTAATGACCGCAGATCATATACTAGTGTAGTACGTACCATTTCTGTCATCACTCCTCTGTGGCGGGCTCCGCTGCACGGACAGCGTCTCCATGCGGCGGCGCAGCTCCAGCATCTTGCTCATGGTGACGGCGTTGTCGTGCAGCGAGCCCGGCCCGGCCCCGGCCTCCGCCCTCGACTCGCGCTCCACCAGCTGGCTCAGCGAGGACGACGTCGACGAGTCTGAGGAACAGATGATAAAGATTAAGATCATCGAAGCTCTGTCCAACCTGATGATTATGTAAATTTTCGTGTATGGATGTAACAAAATTGGCGTGAATAGTCGTATGACTTTCTAAGCATTAAAACAATCGATGAGCCACTTTGCCCTGTGGCTACTGTGGGAGCAGATGTACCGTGCAAACAGATAGCAACGTGGCAATGTACGCTCACAGTAGCGGTCTTTCTTTTAAGGTTACCAATTAGATATTGATCCCAAGATATGGAATCACTTCTACACATTTTACAGAATACAAAACTTGGTAGCATTGTTTCCTTTTCTCTCGTCGAAATTTGACAGAATTTTATCTTCGGGTGCTAGTTTGGTGACTTAAGGCTGGGGTATCTGCTAAAGAGAGGTTTTCTCCATGTAACTCCTCTTTTATGAGTGAATATAAATGTGCAAAAAAAAAATGTTGCTTATTAGACTCTTACAGCCTTATTCATAAAAAATCCTTAATTGAGGTTTGATGGGTCTGCTAGCAGTCAGCTAGCAGACTGTCGATGGGTCTGTTAGCTAGCAGACTGACGCGTTATGTTGGTAGCAGCAAGTAACATAATATAAAAGTTCTTGTTCAAGGAGCCTTCAAGGAGGCTCTAACTTTTTATGAATAAGGCTGTCTAACTTTAGCAGAGCCTTGATGGACTGATTAGCGTTAATAGACCTTTATGAATCATGTTTTTTAGCATCGGGCCTTCAAGGAGCCTTCAAGGAGGCTCTAACTTTTTATGAATAAGGCTGGTAAACTTTAATTGGTGCAATTGAAATAATTCTAACTTGATTATTACTATATGAAAAAATTAATCAAAGTGAAGCATTTTTTCTTTAAAATTTCGTAACTACTCCTAAACGGCATTAAGTTTTAGTACTTTTTTTACACACAAATATTTGTCACTTTTTTTCTTCAACAACAACATCAATTTATTTCAGGCTACAATGGCCCATAAATATATACTTTATAAACTAACATAAATATAAAGTAAATACAAGACAGACAACAGACAAGTTAATAAATAAGACTAAAAACTATGTCAGTAGCACTTCACTTAGTCATACTTCACTTGTGTGGCTTGTGTGGGCTTGTGTGGTTCACAAACTGTACAATAGGAGAGACGACAAAAAAAATCTAATTAGTCCGTCACTTAGATTATCAAAAAATATTTGACACGTGTTTTTTCTTTTGTTACGTAAACCACAATTGACGAAGATATGACGCTTTTGAAATTCTCAATACGTCACGCCTAGGTATAATTTTTAGCTAGTTCTGACGTCACGAGCCCCCACTCCCGAGTTTTGATGCGTTTTATCTTTGTCAACTTTCATTGATTTACTAAAACAAAAAATACGTGTCCATTAATTTCCAATACTCTAACTGACGGACTAAATAGCCTGCCGGGTTGCGGGACTGTTCGAAAGAGATACCGTGGCCCCGGAACACAAAGGGCGATGAAGAAACATGGATGGGTTTTAGTCAGTAAAAGTCTAACACTCCCTCCTGCTCCGCCCAGAGCGGGAGGAGTCATTTGATGATTTCCCATCCGAAACAATAAAAAAAAAACGGACTAAATAGATTTGCAATTTTTAATACTGTCGTCATGCCTATTGGCATTTTGATCTAATGATTTTTAGGCTACAATTAAATATAAACCACTCATTTCGCACTATTCGGCACGCAGTGACTGACGTGACAACCACTTTGTACTGCAAGCTGATTTGAACTTTATTCTAACAGAATTTCATCATACCCCAGCCTTAAGTACAGTTAAGCTGGGGTGATTTCTGTGCCACTTCTGTTTGCTTGTTCAGTTAAAACAGATAAAATAAGGGATAAAGGCTAGGAGGAGGGAACTGTCATAAGTAACTTTGACGTTCAGAAATTGCCGGTTCATAACCCAATTTGAATAATTAATTTTAGTTCTGAAGTAGGCTTGGTGGAGCGACGAATTTCGTAGGCTGGCTGGTAGCAGCTGGGCTGGATGAGAGTTACCGGAGAGGCCCAGGCTCATACCCCAGTGGGCTCGCAGTTATATCGGGACAGTGTTCATTAGTTTCCGCTGAAGATAGACAAGGAGTCGGTACGTACACTTGTTGTGGTCGAGCGGCGAGTAGGTGCCGTCGTTGTTCTCCTTGACGCGCAGCATGTTAACTCGCTCTCCGTCGCGGAACACCAGCACCGTCACCTTGCAGCCGCTGCCGCCCCACTCCGCGTCGTCTCTGCTGGCAACATCAATATCATTAACAATAACGATCAGTCTTTGAGAATGGCTGTGTAGCGCCATCATGAGTCCACTGCTCATTAAAGTTATCCGATTAACATTTATACAGAAACCAGGTATCACACTGGTTACACTATCTATGCTCTCCTCCTATTAAATGTCAAGTATAATACATATATGGGTCCTAAACATGAACTGTGGGTGTCATACAACGGATCAATAATAAACGTACAACAATTTTCATGATGGCATGTGATAGCTTCCGTGTTTAGTACAGAATTATTAATGGTAATGATGGGTTTATTATTGCTCCGACTTTCGGTATCTCGGTTCACTCGTACAAAGCGACGGCGAAATAGATCGTAGTGTAAAGCACAGAATTAACACGGAATGGATGAAATGGCGGCAGGTCACGGGAACAATCTGCGACTTCCGCATTCCTCTAAACATAAGGAGAAGATTTATAAAACAATGGTTAGACCTGCTGTCTTGTATGGATCAGAATGTTGGGCCACAAAAGGGATGAATGAAAAGCATTTGCATGTCTCGGAGATGGGGATGCTAAGGGGGATGTGTGGTGTTGCGCGAATGGATAAAGTAAGAAATGAGTATATAAGAGGAAGTCTGAAAGTGGCGCCGGTGACTTAAAAGTTGTGTCGTAATCGGTTGTCGTGGTATATATGGGCATGTGATGCGAAGGGATGAGGAAAATGTGAGAAAAGTTTTGAGTTTGAATTTGGATGGGTATACAGGGTGTAAAAGACCTCATCACGAAGCTGTCAACCAAGCATTCTGTACATCAAACTAAGTAATTTTACGTTTTTTTTGTTTTTTTTTGTGGGTGAAAAATCATGTTTTGTGGTAGAACTCAATGTAACGCACTCAAAACATTGTGCTGATGGATGGAATGAATAGTACGGGGGTCGTGGAGGAAAAAAATCTTACATTAAAAGCTTGTACTTATTTAAAAAAAAACTTGTCAAAAAGTTGGAACTTGACCCCCAATATCTCCGTAACTAGGTTCCCAGGTATGGTGTAGAACAAAAAATGATCGCAATGACTGGGAGAACAAGTGCCTTTCGGCTTCGTTAAGAGGTGTTTTACACCCTTTATGAGTAGAGGAAGACCAAAGAAACGATGGATGGACTGTGTTAAGAATGATATGGCAAGAAAAGAAGTGTCTGACGAGATGACGAAAAATAGAGAACGAAAAATAGGAAGAAGACATGCTGCGCTGATCCCAAATGAATTGCGCTTGTCCCAATTCATTGCAAGAGAGAATGATAGTGGCTTTGTTATTAGTTGGTTTACAAAACTTATAAAATGCTGGGTAAGGATTTTAGGCTGTTACCATTAAAGAATGCCCTAATAAAACATAATAGTAAGTGCACATGCACATTATCTGCTCGATTCCTCACCTATTAGTATCAAGCAGCCTCTCAATATCCCTCCAGGGCTCCGCATTGGGCGGCGGCGGCAGGCGGCGCGTCGGGATGGGCCCGCCGCGCATGCCCAGCACGAGGCGCAGGCGCGCGCCGTCGCTGATGGCATGTTCCCGGAGAGAGGACGAGTCGTCCAGTTCCACCAGGTTGTACAGTAAGTGCTGTTGGGACACCGGAATACCTGGAATGTTATGGCAATGTGTTATTTTATGTCTCTGAGTAATAAGAATAACTGTTATATGCATCGTGTACGATTATTGCTATTTTTTACACGAAATAAGCTTGCATTGGCCGCAACTCGCCAGATATGAAGCGATGACGGCCTAGAGTGGAGTACGCTTACCTAGAAGAAACCGATTGCAACCACATTGGTCACCAACTCACAATACCCACTGGATGCCACGTACCACATCCTTATAAATGACCACGGATGTCTAATACGTTGTATAAATCTTCCGGACTCGTCTACGGCAAGAAGAATACCCACATTTATTATTTCTTTGTAACTCGTATGATTTTTCGTAATGTTTTTCCCTTTCTTCTTTAATTCTTGATTTTTGTTGTAGTTATTTCTTACTCCGGTTCTAGGTTTCTAATCGTATCAAATCCAGATCTTCAATGTCCTTGGTGAGCGGTCAAGGACACAAGCTTTTAGGATTTCGTCTTGTGTTCTCATTGTAACGCGGTAATAAACTATAAGTATTGATTTATATAACAAGATGCCAAGAGATACAAGGAGATACTAACTTCGTTTTTGTTATTCTCGGATTCAATTATTAAATCGTAATTTTTGAATCGCATTAAACTATCTTATTCCAAGTAAGCGTCAAGGAGCTCGTGGATAAATAAAAACAGCCGCTCGGGTCGATCTTTATGTTAACCCGTGCTTGCCTAGGTTGGTCTGTGGATGGGTGACCACCCATTACATACAAAGTTTCCTACGTGCCTCGGAAAGTACGTTAAGCCGTTGGTCCCGGCTGTCATTTTTAGATCTTTGACAGTCGTTACAGATAAGTAGTTAGTGGCAGAAGTCTGACAACCAGTCTTACCAAGGTGTATCGTATTACCCATAGTTGGGAAAAGGCTAGGCAGATGATGATTCCAAGTAAGCGTCTAGCTTGATAGTGTGACGGGAGAATGTAACGAAAAGACTTGGTGCACCTACCCCAAGTTGGTATAGGACAAAGACAGGTAGATGAAGTCCTCAGTAAGCTTCTGGATCTCTGCTATAGCAGCGTTTACCTAAGTCAAAAAACGTTGCAAACCTACGCAACTATTCATAAACACACGCTACCTAAACTGTGCATAATCGTAACACCGTTTCTGATTACGTGCTTACGTCACTCGTAAAAGCGACACGTGCTTCGACATAACAGCGCAGCGCCTAACGAATTTGGCAATGAGTTTGTACAAGTAAAGCATCAGATAAGTGGTTGATGGCCGCGCCGTGGCAGCGTGAATCATGTGGCTGGAGGACGGCCAAGCGAATCCTGTCACTACGGAGACTTACAAATTTTATTGGTAAGGGTCTGCGGGGGGAGTTGAGAATGTGGAGGTAAATAATTCTTGTGGCAAGCCTAAGGCAGTTGGAGAAAGACCATAAGTACAAGATCTAGACGAAAGCAGTCAGAATGACCTTGCAAACAACCTTCTTCTAATGGTGATATCAGCAAAGAACATCACGAGAATTAAATAGAAAACCCCTTTATCTACATTCGACTGAGTTTCAAAACAAATATTATATTATTCCTGACCTGGGAGCTGAGACCATTGAACCCAGAACAGTAAACAAACAATAATTGAACTGACCGATCTCCCTTAACATCCAGATAGTTCTATCACTTGACAAGGCTGTCAGGATTTGAGATTAAAAAACGGCTTGATTGCCTACAAACAAGGTGTGCTGCGCACTTGTTCGGGTCGCTGCGGTTGCTGCCCGTCTGTGCCGAATCTCGATTCGGCACAGACGGGCAGCAAAATACATAATCAATGTCGTTGTCCGACCTGTACCGAATTAGGCCGAACCGAACATGTGTACCGCCGTTAGCATTTTCTAAGGAGAACATTCCTTAGATTGTTCTAGAACGAACCGAATCCGCGAACGTGCAACACCAAGAGAGATTAATGAAGTGACGCGGTCGCGGAGACGACGAGACAGCCGGGGTTGCGTCACACACACAGCCGATAGGTACATGTGCGGTTACGTCGCACTGTATGCGTTCGTCACGTTACTTACAACGAAATACACACTGATACATAGATCATAACAGAAGGAGGATAATATTGAGGAGTTCCAACTGTGGTGGACTTGATGACAAACATCTAATAGAAATTTAGTCTCAAATTGCTTCGAAATATCAGGGTCAGACGGTAACTCGCTCCATGTAAAATACAGGTATTCAGTCAAATCCGGTTAGACTGGAAGCCGCTTGGAAAAAGACAAGTAAGATGTTTTCAAGTGTAAGAAGAGGCCTGAAACAGTTCTTATTTCACTAGTCAAAGCCATCACGAGTAAAGTTACGTTTAACGAACCCTAGGCAAGTTCAGCCAGAGCCAGTTCAGTCAGTTTCGCCAAGAACCCTCAACAACTGCCTCACGCAGTTACAAGAGACTCTTAGAATGCCGACAAAGGAGTGAAGCATGGGGACCAGTAGCAGTATCGCGCTGTCAAGCTGGATTCAGGAGTATGCTTAAGAAGATTGAATTAGTTTTTGATTATTGTTGCTATTGCGGGTAAATCCTTCATATAGTTGGCACAGGAACGAGGAGTTTGCACAAGGAAAAAGGGGCCTTTACCCAGCAGGGGTTTAAGTCCAACTGCGGATGATAATGATGAGCATGAGGCTGGAAACCCGACTTTTGTATAGGTACATATATTCACATCGCTTAACAAACAACAACACAGGTGCCTCGATACAAACATAATATTATTTTCGAATCGGCAACCATTAAACCGATTCCACGCAAATTCTGAATGCTACATAGCAATAAATCAATCTCGATAAACGATATGAGTGCGGGCAACGCATAACATATCTCAGAGCGATCGTTCTGGCACGACATCAAACGTCGTAATAACGTAAACCCCGGTGACCCGCGCTTCGGAACCGATGATGTGAACACACCTTTATACCCTAAAATAGCATTCAGCTGTTTGGGTAAACTTGTAATTAAACTGTCTGTCATTCCACAAGGACTCTTCGTATTTCATAAACATTGATACTAGCTATCCGCACCAGCTTCGCACGGCACCACCTCATCATCTGCCTAGCCTTTTCCCAACTATGTTGGGATCGGCTTCCAGTCTAACCGGATGCAGCTGAATACCAGAATTTTATATGGAGCGACTGACAAACGGCACCATCTATGGGGTCCAAAATCTATCCTATCTTTCAAGCTAGATCTAACCATACACATTGAGAAAACTTCATTGAAATTGGTCGAGTGGTTTCCGAGGTTGGCGTGTACGAACATAGTGACACGGAGATAAGGATTAAACTGAATTTGCAATAGAAAATCATCTAACATCTTGAATTTGATAAGGCCGCGTTATTTAGAGCAATGAGCAAATAAAAGTTTATTTTCGCGAATTGTTGACTCATAAACATTGAGACCTAGAAAAACAGATTTTGAAGCTGTTGTCTTTAATTTGTATTATTAGCGTTTGCTCATTGCTGCGTTGTGTGGAGGTAGAGAGATTGATGGTAATTGAGATTGACATATAAGATTAAAAATGTCCTCAAGCTTATCTGAAATCAGAACTATTTCAGTGGCTTTGTCAAGATAGGTGCATGGAAAACTGTTTATTTTTACATTTCAGTCAAAATTGTCAAAATTTGGCTGGCACACACTTTATTTTTTATGTTCAAAATAAAGATATTTGACTGTATTATAATCATTCGGTCTTTCATTCCTAAAACGCTTGTTTACATAACCAAGCTAGAATAAGTTGTGGTGAACACCAAAATTCCCACGTCATGTTATGTATGATTACGAAACAGTCGGTTATTTTACTGTTGGTGAACTTGGCCCTTACTCACTTTCCTGAAGTTAAAATCTTATTAAGTTACTACTATTTACAAAATTACACACTTAATATCAATAATATGCTGATTGTTGAGAGCATAATTATATTTTTTACAAAGTTATGTGTAATTAAAGTTGTAAATTATCGTGAAGCAGTAAATAATACATTCCATTGATAAAATTATTCAAATTTTATACATTTGTATTTGGCCATTTACATGTAAGACAATTTACCTTCCCACACAAAACTAACAACTTATTTTTTTCTCTAGTAGGTACTTTTATTAGCCTTTTAAAAGACACATTACATAACTAATAAAAATATTAATTTGAGTAATTCTTATATATAACCCATTATCTTGAGAAAAAACCCAAATATTTATTTCCACAATTACAAGTAATCTTATTCATACATGACACTTAAAAAGATGTGAGTCAGTCAATACAATATAACAGAGAATGTCCTTCTAAAGAAGAAGGAAGCAACAGATTACAAAGCCATTTCATTGAAACAGATAAAAACAATTTAAGTGCTGTTCAACTTTTTTCCTCACAAGGTGAAGACATCTTTGTCCATGCTGAACACACATTGTCATGAGCAGAACTTAAGCTTACCCAAAAGTGGACTGTAGTCACACATAAGTCCAAGAGACTGATCTCTGAGTTTGTTTTGGGTGTTTTCTCTCAGAGTAGTTCTGTATGAATCGGTGACTCCATCTCATTTGGACAACTTAACAACCAATTTACAAAATCAATATCATCCACCTACTTATTTTGTGACGATATTTTTCGCCCATATGTCAACAGCTGCGAAATTTAAAATGAAACATGAGCAGGTCATCAGTCGTCATAGTAGGTATGCATAAATTTGCTCTTATGTCTAAATAATTGTAAACAAAATCCTGCCATAGAAAAATCTTTCTCTGGGTTTTTCAACACATTTACTATCATTGACCTATTTTCCTAATTTGTTTACAATTGACATAAACAACAGTTTAATAACCATATTATTTTTAAAGTAGGTAATTAATTCAAATGAAATTCATTGGTGTATGTATGAAAACATTCGTTTTAAATGAGGAAAAGCTATCCTATAGCTTCTGCGTACCTAGCTTAGGATAGAATGCAGAACCAAGCTATTGTACTGCAATATTTAGAAACATTACCAGCATAACTTGTTGCGCAACTCTCTAATCGTGTGTTAGGTTCAATTAACAGTACTTCTATGGTATTGCCAGGTTGTTTACAAATTACAGCTGACTCACAGCTTGGAACATGAATAACAGGTAAGAACTTTGGACTAACAGAGTGAATCACAAAGACCGGCTTTTCTCTTTTTAACTTATGAATTTAGGTAATAATGTATTAAATTAAATACATATAAATATAAAGTCACACCTATTTCCTATTAAGTCACAAAACAACACCTTCTACAATCCCTTACATACTCCTTCTGCTTCATCCACATTCATACCTGGTCATACATGCATACCAGTTGCAAAAATCTATACAACTAACCTGGCTTGTGTATTCAATATTACGAAAGATAAAATAAAAGGGCATTTGTAGCCTCGCAGCTTACAACTATGAGTTTTATAAGTCAATGAATATGATGCAATCAATGAATAATTCACTATAACAGTGAATTTCTTGATACACCTCAGTGAATGTTTATGCTTCCATTTAATATTGAATTAACCAAGCATAAAACATGTTCAGTCTCCTCATTAAATCTTAATTCATGATTAAGCATTGTTCTAGTATGATAATTCAACATTGAAATGCATTACATTTTAAAATTGACCAACAATTGAAAAAGATGAACTTTGGATTAATTTCTTAGAAACTAGGTACTTAACCTTGACCAAATCAGTAAACAAGTTAGTAGGCCACATCAAGTTTATGGGCTTCATTAGTGTTTGGGTACTTACCTACAAATGCAGATATGTAATAACCTTGATGATAATATTCCTAAAAAAAAAACTTAGTTTTAACACGAACACACCCTGTTAAGTCCTGTTCAATCATATGAACCTTGAATAGACAAAACAATAGAATTCAATGAATGTTCATAAAAATATTGATTCTATTAATAGTAGATGAAGTAGGCACAATGAGTCTTGATAACTGTAAAGAACACATGATTATATTAAGAAGATTTACAATTGTTTACTGGAAAATTGTAAAAATGCATACAGAGTTTCAATTTGTTTGTTCACTCAGCCAACAAAGCAGCAGCTGGAAAAAGATAGCAACAAAAAAGGGCAGATGACAGATATAGAAAAAAAAACCCTTGGTTCATACTCAAACATACATGCATGGCTATTCTGATCGACTTTTAGTACTTAGATAAAACCAGCTAGTATTGATGCCATAAAATACTGGTCAGAAGCCATAAAATTCTGCAGGGCAATTATAGCTCAATGCCACTTTTTGTATTATGTGACCATAACCTATCCCAATATCATTTTTTTGATTGTCTTTTTGGTATTCTGCCAGGCAGGGCTGTACTGAGAATAGGGAAGGCTAAAACATCTCACATAAGGGCCCAAAAATAGACTGAATACATTTAAGTTTTTAATTAGAAAGTATGAAAAGGGAAGTCTTCAATGCAGGTTTGTTTGACATGTGTTGTCCAAATGAATGGCTTAATCAATCAAAAGTTTATTCACATTGCATGAGTACACAAATATTGTACAGAACAAGCAGTAGTCAACAACAAAGCTACATACAATATTGTTTACATTGACACTGGACTTAGCTCTTACACAATACTTTAATTAAATTACTTGTAATTTTTCAACCTTCCTCTTTCTAATGAGTGTGGTGTATTGTCACTGTGTACAGTGGTTTGTCATTGCCCAACATAGGTTATCAGCTAAGTATCGCCGCTTACGACGCACTAACACCACAACATCCTTTGTCGATCGTGGATGACGCACGATCAAACCTACCCTGTCAAATAACACATAATTATTAAAAAAGTTGTGTAATGCTCAATCAGACACACGACTTACCTTCGACCCTGAATATCTTCGATTTAATGGCAAATATGGTGTCCGTAGGCAACACGGTCATTTCAAATGCGGTTCCAGTGAGGGTCTCCACAAGAACCTCCATCGTAGACTGACTCGGGCCGTCATCCTGGAAACCTTTGGATCTATTCGACAGTCTCTCAGGGCATCCATGTTGTGACATTTCACACGCGGTACACAACAATTGACTATCTGCACCACATCGCAATTCACAGAAATGTTTTCACAAAAGTTAATATGACACGGAGCACTCGGGACAATCGTACGATGACGGAGTAAAGTTAAATTCACTGCTATGGAAAATCATCTAACATGGTTGCAATTATTGTATGAATCACGCGAAATAGGAAGACAAAGGAATTTTTTATCAATTTATTATTATTTTGCAACAAAAATAATATTTCAGTGAAATAAATTCTTCGTGACAGACGATTATTTTTTTTCTGTTGATTGATGGTGAATGGAATGGAATGAATGAGTCATTTGACCGTTCGGAACGTGGAACTTTACATTGTCGATGGATTCGAGTAATTTTCTTTTCTATATTATTTGACAGCACGCTATTTGTTTTTGTTTTAAACCCAAATAAAATTCTGTTATTTGATTATAGGTATTTTTCAACTTTGTTAACTAGTATGCCTATGAAAGGGGTTTTAAAAGAATAACGCTTGTTTGGAATTTTTAAAATCATTGCTTCGGTTTTAACGTGGCAACATTGCAACTGAATAATAGGAAATCGTTCAATGTCATCATTGACCGAGTCAATTGTCTATGCTGACAATTTCTTTTCCATCGGTTTCTGTTCACAGATTCGGAGGTTAGAAACATGGTGCGTAAACTTTTTCGAAATAAATATGAACTCAATAGTGCAAATAACCGGTAATCAACTGGAACAAAATCTGTAGTGTTTTGAGTTAACTATTTTCAGTTAATGTGTCTTAATTTGGCTTCGTCAGAACTTTGAAATACACGCGTCGCCTTTGTCGTTCTGAGCATGTGGCTTCATGAGGGGATGATTTCTGTTTCTAGACTCGCAAACGCCGTAATGGAGGACGGGCCAAACACGGCCGTGGCCACGTGAAGGCTGTGAGATGTACTAACTGCGCGCGTTGCGTGCCAAAGGACAAGGCGATCAAGAAGTTTGTGATTAGGAATATCGTCGAAGCAGCCGCCGTCAGGGATATCAACGAAGCTTCCGTATATGCGTGTAAGTATCTTATCTCTAGCTCTTTCTGTATCGTTTTACCTCTATTCCATGCATTGGTGTTCTACAGTGATAATCAACAAACATTTCTAACCTAAAATGTCTTGAAGTAGAACTCTGTCTTTGATTGTCATGAACATAGAACTTCTCACGATTCTGCACTTTAGCAACCTGTAAACCTGCAAAGCCAACTGATGTGCACATTGTTGACACTAGGTATCTCCTTTTGATCTGACCAGAAATCAGTGTGTTGATAGGATCTTGTAAACTTCACATTATCAGCTGAATTAATCAAATAAGCCTTTCCACTCTAATTTATAGAACAATTTCTTCCAGTCACATCCACCAGGAGAGAGACTGCCTAAACAATTTGACTGTTTAAACAATATCAGTTCTATTTTTTAATGTTTCACCTCACCGAAGATCCCTCTGAACAAGATTGAGACCCTCTTGCACCAAACAATTTAACAATAAGCTTTTCATTCAATTCCACAGCATTCCAGCTGCCCAAGCTGTATGCAAAGCTCCACTACTGTGTCTCCTGCGCAATCCACAGCAAAGTGGTGCGCAACAGGTCTAAGAAGGACAGGAGGATCCGTACGCCACCCAAGAGCACCTTCCCTAGGGACATGCAGCGCCCACAGAATGTGCAGAGGAAGTGAAGTGGTTATCAATAAAATATAAGAAAAACCCATTTGTTTGTTTTATTTTTAAGCAACTATTGTTGGATTAACACCTAATTTAATAACAGCGGATTCACCATTAAAGCAGAATGTGATCAGCACATCTGAATTGCATTCAAGAGCAGTGTCATAAACACTGTAACACTGTTTCAGTTCTGTTGTATTGGTGAAATTTGTCATTGTACAAAGAATATTTGGTTCCATTAGAAATATTGGAATCAAATATTCAAAGCTGTGACATCTACCACCACTGTCTAACCCTACACTGGGCCTGTGTGGATTATGGCTCACTACCTCAGAGAGAAGCCTGTGCCCCCAACGCCATAGGGGGAATGTTATAGGCTGACTGCTCTATTTTGGAATACTGCCAAGTTACTTCTGGGTTTGGAAGATCTACACGGTGTCAACATTTTGGATGTCTGAAATCGACGAGCCACCTGGAGAGTCAGTGAAATAATGAGAATTTCCACTGTTTGCATCCCAAATTTCCCAGTGTTAGTGTGGTCTATTAGTTCCCAACCCCAACCTATGGTCAGCAAACATAAAAAAATTGGGGGTGCACGAAAGGAGCCTCGTCGAGTGACGTATCATTGATTCACTGAACCTCTAACCGTCAGGCGCACCCTGAGCAGTCGGCGAGTCCCCACGCTGACTGGCTAATCACACTACACTACTGAAAGTACAAAACTCGTCTCTAAATTTTTTGGGCTGACTCATAGTTTTTAATTGGTACTTGGTAGGAGGTACCGACACGTTAGAATAAAACTGAAGTGTCTTCAAAAACATCTTTTTACTAAATGCTTAAGAAAATATATAGGTACGGTAGAAAAAGGAAAGGTTCCGTGCAACAAAAATAAAGCCCTTGAAATTATGAACAAAATTCGATTCAGCATATTTAAAGAGTAACTTCAAGAAACCTTCACAGGACGAAGTAGAATGGCTTCTTTTTGTATATAGGTATCGCACAATTGGCACATCCTGGACAAGAATTTGTGGGGTATACTAATATTATGTAAGTACCACTAAAAAACGGCCACTGAAAAATCACGCTTGATTTAAATTCGGGGTTTACATGATAAAAGATAAAATCCACTCCTATTGTTGAAGTCTGTTAAAACAGCTTGTTTCCCTTACCTTAATAGCGAATCCTTTTTCATCAATAGATAAGTGTTTTTAAAGTTGTGTGTAGATTAGTCTAAGCAAGCAAGCCATACATACGGAAATACAAACATACATACACCTAGACTGCTAAAATCATAAAACCCTTCCTTTTGGTTTCACCGTAGTCGGGTAATAATAATCAAACGCTGCCGGTCGCTAGGTTCTTAGTTTTCTGTGGTGCCGCGGCCGGTGGAAGACTTTGATTGATCTATAGGAAAATTGTCTACGGCCCGATTGTAGCTTCCCCATGAAAAATGAACTATGAACTTTAAAAATCGCGGTTGGTAAACTGAATGCGAGACGATGCGAAATTAGATGATACATTGATACCACATGAGACTATAGTGATTCGTGAAACAAAACACAACATAATTCATATTTTTACCACTATATATTAAACTGTCACTGATAATAAAAATACAATAATTAATATTAACACATAGAACTATATCTTATATTACGTATCATAGTCCTCATCATCACGCTTTCGTTTCTGGGACACTTGATCTTCTAGCTCCATCTTGACAGGCGTGTGAGCTGATGGGCCTGCGGTTACCCTGACTGCAGGCTTGGCTACCACCTGGAAACAGTGGGGTACGTTTTAGAAAGTGGTAAATATTTAAGCATTTTATTTGTGCACGTAGAATCAATTTTGATTGCAGACTTGAAATCTTTTGACTACCTTACACATTTAAGTGATATTTTTATAATCATTTTACGTGGGTGAAAGCCGCGGGGCACAGATAGTCCAACATTATTAGTCAGTTAGAGTATGGTTGTAAAACTTCTGAAAAATACCTAGCTGCATTATAACTATCAATAGGCAAAAGCAGAGATCAGAAAAGATAGGGTAGAGTATTGTTTGTCTAAACATCAAAGAAGTAACAAGTAAATAATGCCTTTCTCTAAAATCCTGAAATAGTATGTTTCATATTAAAATGGTTAGTTAAATCATCCCTCTAAGGACAGATAATCCACATTATCCCTTTCCTCCTTAAAGTTTGGGTAAATACGAGTTTACTGTATTTATACCAATCTCTGGTGATAAGAGTGTCTGGCTCACTCACCTATAAGCAAGACCAGTTCTGGTTGGAACCACACTTATATTTTTCTGAACCTTAGCTTAAATTTTCAAAGAAATTCCTATTTATCAAATCTTACCTTAGTACCAGATGTGAATTTGAGAACAGGTTTAGGAATAACAGTAGGTTTGGGTGCGGCCACGTTGACAATGGCACCTGGTGGTCTCTTCACCACCACATTCTGTGAAGGAGGGGGCTTAGATGTTGTGACTGTCTTCAGAGTCGGCACTGCGGAGATTGTGGGCTTTGGTGCCGCTTTCTTGACGGCAGGCTTGAGGCGGTAGTTGCAGGATGAGAGGCAGTAACTGAAAGGGTGGGTTTAATATGTAAATAATGGTTGCAAGAAATCTTCTATTTTTCATGTTAATGATAGTTAGCACTGTTTGAGTCCAGAAAGTGGCCAAATTCAATGAAGCATCAATGGTGCATCAGCAAGTGAGACATAAACAAGAAATGTGAATTAGTATCATAATTACCTATTTGCCAACTCTGCCTATCCACCAGTCATTCTGTCTTGGTGCTAAAATAATTGAGTGAACTCTAACTCAATATAGCGTGATAAGATAAGATAATATTTATTTGCTAAACATGTGTCATACATACAAGAAAATACATGCATGCAAGATGGTAACACGAACAACATTATTAAGTACAGCATGTTTGCCACATGATGTGACGTGCAAATGTCCAGAAGTGTTATTATTTAAAAAATCCTCATAGAATAACAATAAATTAGGTAATTCAATAATAATAATATTGCAATAAATTTAAAATAACAAAAATCAAACAGAACATTAAAAACCAAAATAAGTTATTAGGACTGAAAAACAATAATCATGTCAACAATAAAAATAAAAAAAATAAATAAAAATCCATTGTAAATTAATAAACACAAAAAATAATTAATAATAATAATCAAATCAAATAAGCTACTATGTCAATACAAATCTTTCCTCTAGGAACTCGTTAATGTTATAGTATGCTTTATTAACTAAATAAGTCTTAAGTTTACTTTTCAAGTGTACATTATTAAGCTCCTTCCAACTTTTTGGCAATTTATTGAAAACAGTTGGAGCCATATGAAAAACACTTTTGCGCATAAGTGCAGTCCTACAGGGAGGTACACATAGTTGGGTTTGGTCACGCCTGTTCCTGGGAAATTGATCTGCTCTGCGCGCAAATAATTTAGGATTGTTCTTGACAAACATAACACATTCAAGAATATATATGGATGGCAATGTTAAAATTTTATGCATTATAAAGTAGGGTTTGCAGCTGTCCGTGGTTTTCAAGTGAAACATTGCTCTAAGGCATCTCTTCTGTGCTTTAAATGCTACTTCTCTATTAGTCGAGTTACCCCAAAAGATAACACCATATCTGAGAACGGTTTCAGCCAGACCGTAGTAAGCTGTTAATAACGCCTCCCTATTGACATTTCGTGACAGTAAGTACAATGCATAGGCACTACTACTAATTCTTTTACTCAGACCATCTATGTGATCCTTCCAATTTAAATGTCGGTCAATAATTAGTCCCAGAAACTTGGTTGTATTAACCGTGTCAATTGTTCTATTATTATATGTTATGTCAAGATTGGAAAATGTCAATAAACGCTGGCTAAAATGCATAATTACTGTCTTACTTAAATTAATTTTCAAATTATTATTGTCTAACCATTGTATAGTATTGATCAGTGTATTATTAATGTCATTTTTATATAGGTCTTTATTATTACATGGTATCGTTATAGTACTGTCGTCTGCGAAAAGTGTTACAGGATGGTCAATTGACTTTGGAAAGTCATTTATGTAGAGTGTAAAAAGTGGAGGTCCTAGAACACTTCCTTGCGGAACTCCGTAGGTAACGGTTCGTTCCTCCGATAGAAAGTTTTCTTCGTGTTTGGTTTTATTGTTTAGTCTACATATTTCGGTTACTTGTTTTCTGTCGTTTAAATATGATTTAATAAGTTCAAGAACATTCCCTCTAACACCGTAGGCATCAAGTTTTTTTAACAAAATATCATGTTGGACATAATCAAATGCCTGAGTCATGTCACAAAATATAGCACAGACTGGATTATTTTTATCCATATTTGACATAATCGAGTGTAAGAAGTCATAAACTGCCATATTTATTGTTTTCTTTTTTCTAAATCCTTTTTGTTCGCTACAGAGTATATTGTTCACTTCTAAATAAGAACTAAGTTGATTATAAATATAGTATTCAATTACCTTTGAGAACATCGGTATTAATGCAATCGGCCTGTAATATTCCATTAGTTCCCTGTCTTGTTTTTTAAACAATGGCTTTATTACCGATTTTTTTAATGCGTCTGGAAAAATACCTTCACTTATACACAAATTTATAATATGACTGAGCGGGTGACTTATTACATCAGCAACTCTTTTTAGTATTTTAGTACTGATCCCGTCATAACCCACACTATTTGTATTGTTTAGCGCTAAAATGATTTTTAATATGTCATTCGGAGAACATGGAGCGATAAACATAGAATTCTTTCTGTTCAAAATATTTTTTGTTACTCTATGCCCTGAATTTATCGAGGGTTGAATTTTGTCAATAAAATAATCGTTAAATGAATTAGAAATATGGTTTGGATCAGAGATAATTTCATTATTAATTCTAATTTTGGAGATATTATTCTTTGGTATATTTAATTTAGATTCGTTTATAATTTGCCAGGTTGTTTTTGATTTATTTATTGATGTCTTTATTTTGTAATTATTTTGTGCTTTCTGTGTTAAATTTATTATTCTTTTAAATAGTTTGGAGTAATTCTTAAATCGCGTTTTATTCTGTTGAGTAGGTTTTATTCGATACTGCCACAATAATTGCCGTTTCTTCTCACTGCATTTTTTAATACCGCGCGATACCCATTTTTGTTTATTGTGAACATTAATTGAAATAAGATTTACGGGAAAGCACTGATCATATAACAAAATGAAAATATCTATGAACTCCCTATATGCTACATTTGGGTCCACGGCTGCGTAAACATCTGAAAAAGTTAAGCTTTGCAGATAGCCTTTAAATTTATTTATGTTATCGTTATTGTAGTCACGTCGTCTCTTAGTCCACCGTTTAAAAGTACATAGGTTACTAATTGGACATTTCAAAAACTGCGCAGTATGGTCAGACAACGCTAACTCCAATACTGTGGCTTTACAGGACTTTTTAAAATTATGCGCAAAGTTGTCTATGCATGTTTGGCTCTTAAGGCGCGTCGGTTGATAAAGAGCTAGGTTTAGGTTAAAGCTTAATAACGTATTTTCAAATTCTACTGATTGCCTATTTCTCTTAAGAACATCTATATTAAAATCACCTACTAAAACAATACTTTTATAATTATTTTTCACTAAAGTCTGTAATATTATTTGTAATTTATTCATACATTCGTTAAAATGTTTAGCATTAGGTACTCTATAAATACAAACACAAACAATTCTATGAGTAACAAGTTCAATGGCACAGCATTCAAAAATACCCGTTGATGACATTTTTGTAATTTTTGGCAATTCTCTCCATTGATGGCCTGATTTCACCAGTATGCATGCACCACCTCTTTTGCTTTCTTTTCTACTGAAAGAAGCCGCCAAGCAGTAATTCTTTAAGTTAAGGTGTTTGTCATAGCCTTCCATCATGAAATGTTCCGTAATGCATAGAACGTCCACGTTTATGTTTCTATCAGACAATTCATTCAAGCTGACTGCAAGGGTGTCACATTTAGCCAGCAATCCTGCGATGTTTTGGTGCAGGATATACAGATGTTTAGTCACGAAAAAAATTGTCGTCCGTTGTAGTTCTTTTGTTTAAGTCGAAACCATTTTGTTGCATGTCAGCGTAATTATGAGTAATTTCAGCAAATAATTCCCATAAATCGTTAAATATTGTACGTAGTCCAAGATTATTGATAGTCCCTGTGTATCTATTAAACATGCTGTCGTCATATTTCAGATTAAAGTTGCTGTCTAAAAGGTATGCATGTCCATGCGTCATAATGTCCAAGTATAAGAGATTGTTGAATGTCTCTACTCGACAATTGAATAAAGTAGCGTCGAAGGGATACTTATATGTAGGCAAACAAATAATTATGTTAGTATTTCTTATATCTTGAACTATACTTCTCAAATAGAATATAATATCATAATAGTCATTAGTTTTTTTGAAGTCTTCTTGCCCAAGGAGTATGATGCAGCAATCTTCCATAGTATAATCTTTTAATTTGGTACCCAGTCCATCCAGAAGATGTTTTGTATTTCCATTTGATTTTAAATAATGAAATAGAGTGCAGTTATTTTGAAATGCATTATCAGCGGTTAACAATACATTGTGTTTATTATTACTACTTATTATGCATATTTTCGACCTAGTCTTCGCCGTGTGGCTGTTCGGGTCTGTTAAAGGTGTTTGAGTAGTTTTCAAATTTGTGTTATTATTTGTAGCCTGTCTTCCAGAATCAGGCATAGGCTTTCTCAGGGAACTTATATCTTCAACAGCCCTTTGTTGAAGTAATGGTTTTAACGGAGTGGATGACTTTCTTGACTTTGATTTTGGTGGGCCTACGTCGGTTGTTAACTTCTTAGCTGTTTTTTTCAAGAGCTCACATTTATTAGTGACTTCAACTAGTGTTGATTTTAAATTACTGTTCTCAATGGTCAGTGAGTTTATCTCTTCATGGGCTGATAATAACTCCAATTTTAGTTTTTCTATTTGACATTTTAAAGCTTCTGTCTCGTCACTTACATCGTCAGATATGTTTGGTAAACTACTTGTGCTGCCATCTAGCGTCAAGTTATTTGTATGAGATTCTTCGAACGTAGTCTCAGATAATGACTGAGTACGTGTTCTTCGTAGGGTAATATTCTCGAAGAAGTTCATCATGGGTACAAATTGAATTATTACGACTAAGAATTGAAAAATGTAATGGAAAAAAGTATATCACTTAGCGGGGATCGAACTTACGACTAACAGGTACTGCCTCTCATACGCAGAGGTGTGACCGCTACGCCAAACGAGCTTAAGTGACAGTGTCGAAATTGGTGACTGCACCTTGGTCTTGGTTGGTTGATGTGTCGAGTAATAGTCCAAAGGTCATTTCTTTGTTCTTTCGACGATACAAAAATGACGGTTGAAGAAAACAATAATTCACAGTTGTTTCTTTGTTGAATTCACTGTTTCACCAATATTGCTCTCCAGGCAAGAAAACACATTTAGTTTATGAGTTATCACACGCACTATAGAAGAGAATTTAAACTTTAATCCGGTTTTGATTTACACCTTTTGTCTGTTGTTTTCTATTTGATTGAATCTTCACAAATTGTCACAATAATCACTGGATAACAATCTCACATGCATATTGTTGTGACCTTTCACTAACTGAGGCGTTTTTTGTCACTTTATTACGACTATAATATTTTTTAATCAATTTAAGTACGGAGCTTATGTTTACACCGGCGGTGACAGCCGTCAATCGTGGAAATGTTAATTCAAGAATCAAGAGTATAATAGACACAACTTCACTCACCGATCTGGCGGCAGCCGTAATCCACAGTGAGGCTTGATCATCGGCAGCGGATTGACGTTCTTCACCCTTGATATCTCTAATAACACCTCTCTGGGAGGAGGGCTAGTGAAGGACTTATCCAACTGCATCTGTACTGCCAGCCTCACATCTTCCAGGTCAATTGTCTTCTTCTTCGAGTGTGTTGCAAACACTCGCGCGTCGTCCAACACCGATGTTACGTATCGGTAAGTGAACTCAAGTAGCTGGTTCACGACCCGAGGCTCGTATTCTGTGATACCCACCTCCTTCATTATCGTCATGATTACTTGAGCGTCCTTTGGTATGTGTTTTGCTTGGACGTTCACTTTCGATTTGTCTTTCTCAGACATATTTGCGGTTTTGTGTGAGACTAATTAACCTATCAATGTTCTTTTATACCATTTAAGATTAGGACTTCTAATACTTGGTCAAAATCTATTTAAATACCGTCTTTATTTATATTTTACACAGTATTGATCGCTTTCGTTTCGTGTGATTTGCTATTTTATTTGACGATGCTTTCTTTCAATATTGACACTTGACACTGACAGCTACACGACATTTTATTTTTTGGATATATATTATTTGAAATTGACACGACCTCAAACGTTCGAAAACGGACACAAATAACTCTCTTGGTCTTCGATCAACAATTAGCAACGGAAACGTTGTAAAAATGTAACAACTAGATATTAAACAACTGTACCGTTATTCGAAGCCTAATAAATTTATGAGAGTGGCAACACTGCTTTTCCCTGATTGGTCGTACTATACGTCTGTCTCTTTCTAATATCGCCGTCCCTTTCACTCCTTCCCCTCCACCAGCAGGAGCGCTCGGAAATTCTCGAGCGCCGTGTGCTTCATTGGTGTCGTGTTATTTTACACAGTATTGATCGCTTTCGTTTCGTGTGATTTGCTATTTTATTTGATGATGCTTTCTTTCAATATTGACACTTGACACTGACAGCTACTCAGAGTATATAGTGTTCTGTGGTCGTGTTTTTCGCACTGAGCGGTCGTGTACTAGTGCTCCAGGTGAGTGCTCAAAACACGTTACAATTTAAAATTAAAATTTTCTTAACGGATTTTTCCGTTCGACTTTAAAGTAAAATTTCATTTTTACTTTTGTAAAAATATTAATTATTTTGTCTCTTTAGCTTTAAATGAGTGCGTAGTTCTAAATAATTCTAAAATATATTACATAAATTGCGCGCTTTAATAGTTGTTTTTTCTTAGAATCATGGATACGTCGTCGTCTTCAAGTGATAGTGAATCCGGCAGTGAGTTCTCAACTGAACGACAAGATCCAGCGGTACCGGTTCTAGCGCCAAACCCGGCGCCGCCATCAGCACCGGAACCGGTGGCACCGCCATCAGCACCGGCACTTCCCGTGCCGGTTCCACAGTCCGAGCCGCTAACCGTCCAGCCCCCAGGGCAGGACAGCGCTTGTAGAAAACGTAAGTCTGGCTCAGAAGCCAAAAAATATCGTAAGCGTGCTCGTAGGCAAGCAAATGAACTAGCTTTGCATTCGTTAGCTGCGCAAGTTACCGGTATTCAAATTTTTTTATCGCAACAGTATAGTGTAGAATCTGTTAATAATGTGCCGGATAATGATAGTGATGTGTCATTAGATGTTAGCGGAGAACTTTACAAAACGCCGGATGTGCAATCGCAAAAAGCGTCACAAGCAACGGATGTGCAATCGCAACCGGATGTGCCATCGCAGAAAGCGTCACAAGTACCTCGCGAGTTTTCGATATCTGTAAATACCGTATTAAAGGAACCGACTATGCCTAAATCGGATCCGTCACTTGTTGACAGATTAAATTCTTTGCAACATTTTGATACCGATTTTTGGTCTGACGTCAGGTACGCGGACGTACAAAAGAAATATTCTTCTACCCCCGGTTTTACAGACCTTGATTGTAATGATGAGATAAAACCGTTTGATAAATTTTCTAATCTTGCCGTGACCGAAAAAGGTTTTGCTGCGATTACACAGGCTTTACTTAAGCTGCAAGATGCTGTAGAAACAGGTTTCAGAACCTTATTGACATGGTTAGCGTCTACTGAGATAGTCGAGATTAACGCTATAGAAGAAAAAATTAAGGAGATTTTTGCGCACGGTGACTATCAAAAGATATCGAGTGACCTTTTGCAGGTAGTTTGCGGCCATAGAGCTGATTTGATTCAACAGCGCCGCGATGCTATTTTAAAGTCAGTAAAGGATAAATTTGTGAAAGCTTCCTTAAGGAAGATTCCACCGTCGCGCGAAAATCTCTTTAAAGCGGAATCATTCACAGCCGCAATTGATAAACAGGGTGGGGTAAATAAAGTATTTTGGCCTTCAAAGGCACAAAGCGCAAATAAATCCACCACAGCTACAGCTGCGCAAGCTGGGCCAAGCCAACCTAACAAGAAAGCTCCTGCGCAAGGAGTTCAACCTTACGTAATGCCACATGGCATACGTGCAGGGCCGCCAGCGCATGGTGTGCCTTTTAATCCTTTCATTCCTGCGCAAGGAATTTTTCCTTTATATAATCAGGCAATGGTGCCGTACCCTATGAGGCTGCCCGCGCAGGGTCCCAACTTTCGCCCTAGAGCACCGAGACCACAGGCTGCTTCGCAAAGAAACGCAAAGTCCAGGTCCTCGCGTAGAGGCCAGGCAAAGCAGGGTTACTGACTTCCAGGCGGGTCGCTTGCAAAGGTTTTTCCATGCATGGAAACAACTGCAAGCACCGCCAGCAATTTTAAAAATAATATCTCAGGGATATCGCATCCCATTTTGCACAATACCTCCTCTTCACATGCCAGGGTTGACCAAGGACATAGTCACTCCTTATTCGCAAAAAATGGGCGAACATATTCAAGAGATGAAGGACATGGGCGTGCTCGAGATAGCTCAGCGGTCTCCAAGCTTCCTGTCCAACATGTTTTTGATCCCAAAAGAGGACGGCTCTTGCCGCCCTATATTCAATCTGAAAGAACTGAACAATTACGTTTGCCTCCAGAGGTTCAAACTAATAAATCATCTAAGAATATCATCATTCTTGCAACCAAACGATTGGCTTGCCAAAATCGACCTTTCAAACGCCTATTTTCACCTCCCAGTTGCTCAAAGTCACAAAAAGTTCCTTCGGCTAATATTTCAAGGCGAAGTCCTGGAGATGACATGTCTGCCATTCGGACTGTCTTCAGCTCCAAAGGTTTTTGCAACCGTGACCAACTGGGTAGCGGATGTTTTACGAAATCAAGGCATAAGAACGTTGGTCTATTTGGACGATTTTTTGCTGGCCAATCAGGAGAGACAGATCCTTCAGAGGCAGATAGGTGTGACTGTCCAAATTCTAGAAACCCTTGGCTGGCAGATCAATTACAAAAAATCTGTTCTGGAACCCCAGCATTCGCTCCAGTACCTGGGAGTTGTGTGGGACCCGGCCAAGAACCTAAAGAGCTTACCGTTGCAAAAACAGGAGAGCCTGAAAGAAAAACTGACTCGGATCAGCCGGCTCAAGTGCTGCAATCTGAGAGAGTTGCAGAGCTTAATAGGGTCACTGAATTTTGCGAGTCTCGTTGTCCCACACGGGCGACTCCATTTTCGGAGACTGTTAGCAGATTCTCATTACCTTCTGAACGAAGACCCTCGCAGGGTCTTTTCTCTCACGGAGGAGGCGATTTCGGATGTAGAATGGTGGTTGCGTCATCACAAGAATACATCCAATCTACATCCTCCCCCGGTGAGCCACTACCTGTCCACCGACGCATCTGGGTCAGGATGGGGGGCTCAGCTGGACAACGAAAAACTCAGTGGTGTTTGGGGTCCAGACGAGCTGAACCTCCATTCGAACCAGAAGGAGATGTTGGCAATATTGCGGGTTCTACAGATGAACGCCAGTCGGTTGAAAGGTGCCTCAGTGTCCGTCCAGTCGGACAACGGAACTGTTCTTTCGTACCTTCGGAACGAAGGGGGCACACGGTCGAAACCTCTCATGGATCTAACTTACCGTGTGTTTCATTATCTCCAGAGGTTCAATATTCAATTAATATTACATCACCTTCCGGGAAGGTACAATATGGAGGCCGATCACTTGTCTCGCGAAGTCTCCCACCCAGAGTGGCACCTTCTCCCGGCCGCAACGGAGAAAGTGTTCATGAAATGGGGAGTGCCCGAGATAGATCTCCTTGCCTCTCACCGGGCCCACGTAGTTCCCAGATACGTAACACTGGACTCGACGGACTCCAGGGCCGAGTTCGTGGATGCTTTCTCCCAACCATGGAGTTACAGACTGGCGTGGGTATTCCCGCCTCCGTTTCTGATCCCCAAAGTGCTCGCACATTTGAACAGCGCGACGGGGACTTATTTGATAGCAGTACCGAAATGGGACAGAGCTTTCTGGCGACCGGATCTACGGAACCGCGCAACAGCTCCTCCATACACGATCCACCATTTGACGGACGTGTTAATCGATTGTGCAACCAATCGCCCACCAGCCAGAGTCCAAGACATGGTATTTCAAGTATGGCGTTGTGGGGGTGGGATCAAGCACTGACGGGCTGGTCCTCGGATCAAATTGAACTTCTTCTCAGTAGCTGGCGAGCTTCAACGAAAAAGTCGTATTTACCAGCATGGAGGAGATGGCAGATATGGGCTGATAATAATAACGTATCTTTCCGTAATCCAACTGGATCTGACTTGGCTAGATTCTTGTCTGACCTTTTCCAAAAAGAAGGTTTGTCTTATAATACTATCTTGTTACACAAATCGGTAGTATCTACCCTTTGTGACCCGAATAGAGCTAATAACTTGTCTTCTCACCCTATGGTGGTTCATATTTTAAAGGCTATTGCAGTTCAAAGGCCAAAGGAAAATAAACCTCCTATATGGGATGTAGATTCAGTATGTTCATGGTTAGAAAACAATTTTAATAACGACTTGTCCATTTATGAATGTTCTCAAATAACAGCTCTAATTCTTCTACTGTGCTCAGGTCGCAGAGTGCATGACCTCACATTACTATCAATAGATCCCAGTAATGTACTTATCTCGGACGAGTCTATAATCTTTTGGCCTCTGTATGGCTCAAAAACTGACAATTACCAGTACAGGCAATCGGGTTGGGGTTTATTAAATAATCCTGACTCAGATGCTTTGAATCCAGTTTATTGGGTGGAAACATTGATCCGCTTGTCAAGTTCTAGAAGAGAGATGTGCCACGTAAACAACTTGTTTATAACAGTACGTGGTGAACCCAAGGCGGCCTCACGCACTGTTATATCTAATTGGGTAAGAAATCTGCTGCAGCAAGCAGGTGTCGATGCATCAGCAGGCAGTACACGAGCAGCGGTGGCCTCTAAGGGTTGGCTCCAGAACTTGCCTCTGGATACCATTCTGGCACGTGGAAACTGGAGATCGCAAAATACTTTTTCTCGATTTTATAGGCGAGAAGTCAGACCTGCGTTGCCTATTGCTAATAATATGGCTAATTTATTTCGTCCCATTTGATTAGGTATAAATAAAAGGTTAAAACTATTTTTAGTTGTGTATCTCTTTATATAGAAGGGTTCAGTTTGTTTGATTCAAAGAAATTTGTTTGTTTACTAGAAAAGTGTTATTTATGTTGCTTCTGCTTATGATTTTACTTTGCTAGAGAAAGATGTTCTTTATGTTGCTACTTAGCTGCTTTTGTTTATGATCTTACATTGCTAGAGAAAGGTATTCACTTTTCATACTTTATAAATAAAGTTTACATAATTGAAGTTAAATAGCTACTCAGTTAATGTGGATTGAGTTTGCTTTGTCAAGGATTCATCGCTATAATAGGTATATGCTTATCACTTTATTTTTTACTTAAGTACAAAGTGTACTAAAGAGTTTATACTTTGTTGTTACATGTATGTTTTGATACCATATTACTGATTTGAGTGTACAATGTTTACAAATAAAACACATGATTTCGTTTAAATTTGATTTTATTTGTTTATTTAAATCCCATGTTCACATGTACTGTACCTACCAAAACATAGACCACAACTTAATTTGCTAATTTTACTGACACATACCTAATTTCAGTTTGTCCATCTTTATTGAGTTAAAACACTTGTATTTCACTGTTTCACACTGAATAAATTTCACTTTATTTTCCTCTTTGACTATGGTAATGGTAATAATATGAAATGCATTTTTAATAACAAAGTAGTAGGTACCTACACACTTTCACTCCTATGAGGTAGACATAGTTACATTTGAGGTTCACAGTTTTATAATCACATCACATTGGTGTCCTCCACCAGCCACAATAAACAGGTCTCATAAATTTATTAGGCTTCGAATAACGGTACAGTTGTTTAATGACAGCGTTTTACCAAACAATAAAACGCTTATTAAACTACTTACCTTATTCGAAGCCTAACTTTTAATTCCTGCCTGGTGTTATTTATGAGACACAATGAAGCACAAGGCGCTCGAGAATTTCCGAGCGCTCCTGCTGGTGGAGGGGAAGGAGTGAAAGGGACGGCGATATTAGAAAGAGACAGACGTATAGTACGACCAATCAGGGAAAAGCAGTGTTGCCACTCTCATAAATTTATTAGGCTTCGAATAAGGTAAGTAGTTTAATAAGCGTTTTATTGTTTGGTAAAACGCTGTCATTACCGTAAAGGTAGATAGACACTTCGAATTGACATAAAATCTTCATGGTGTGAGATTTTTGTGTGAAACTTTTTTCACGTGACAGTGTGACACTTAGGAGGTTATGAGGTTCTTCTTTTATAAAATGTGCAACATTTGAGGCAACATTCGATTTTCGACTTTTAATTGTTTTTTTTATCCAGCTTAGACGTAAAGAACTATTTACAAGTTAATTTTGAATACGAGTTCAGACGGGGAACTAACGCGGCAGAAACGGCTCGCAATATCAACGTTGCGTTTGGAAAGGAGACTGCTAATGAACGCACCGTGCGTTTTTGGTTTAAACGCTTTCGTAATGGAAACTTCGACTTGTTGAAGAACGAACCACGTGGTAGACCGCACACACAGGTGAATAACGCTGAATTGAAGGAGATGGTAGAAGCCGATCCGAGTCAAACTACCCTGGAATTAGCGGCATGGTTTAACGTTACCCTACCTACAATATTGACTCATTTGCATCAAATCAAATAAAAAATATAAAAAATTGGTGCCCCATTATTTGACTGATCTGCAGAAAGAAATGCGTGTCGAAACTTGTGTTACCTTGTTGAATCGGTACAGAAATGAAGGAATATTGGATCGAATTGTGACATGTGACGAAAAGTCGATTGTTTACAATAATCGTAAGCGAAAAATGCAATGGCTGACCCCAGGTCAAACGCCGCAACAGTGCCCTAATTAAAGCAAAGCTTACCAATAAAAAGGTAATGGTAACTGTTTGGTGGTCTCTTCATGGTGTTATTCACTATAGCTTTCTCAGGTCTGGTCAGGCAATAACAGCAGATGTTTACTGTGCCGAACTTCGAACAATGATGGTGAAACTGGCAGTGAAACAGCCCCGACTCGTGAATCGACCTTCACCATTATTGCTCCATGATAACGCAAGTCCTCACACTGCACGAGAAACCGTTGTAACTCTACAGGAGCTGCAGTTAGAAACTATACGTCAGCCTCCGTACTCGCCAGACCTTGCTCCAACAGACTTCCATTTTTTTCGTGATTTGGACAATTAAAACATTTTCTTCCCAGAAGGCAGTAGGTACAAAATGCTTTTACACAGTTTGTCGAATCTAGATCCTCAGAGTTCTATCGTAAAGGCATAAATGAACTTCCGTTTGGATGGCAGCAATGTATAGCTATTATGGGTAAATATTTTGATTAACTTTCTGTTAGATCTTAGAAAAAAAAAAACGTTTCAATTTTTCAGTACCAATCGGCAATTTCATACTTTAATTTAACCCATAATATTAATTGCCAAACCCTCAATAGTATTACAAAGATTTGTATAATAATATATACACTCAGATTCAGGTTCAGGTCACGAGTAAATTTTAGGGCGAAAGAAACGTTAACTTGATTGCCACATCAGTAAAATTTCTACTAAAAGAGTAGAAAAATAAAGGTTTCGAAGCGTCAATGGGCTGTAAGCTGTTGTTTGAAGTCTCAGAGTTTTCATTGTTACTACTTACTGCTGCGGTAGTAACACAAGCAAAGGAATTGCCCGTATTAGGTACTACTGGTAGTAGTGGTAGTAACACGGGCAAGTCACCTAGATAAATTACAATACGTTCGTATCCTATTTTTTTCGGGATTTCTTGATTCAAAGTATTACGGTTAGGATAATAATATTATAATCGAGCTGACCGACCGTTAACTTTAGTGCTCGTCCGAAGCGTCCGTGATATCTCATTATAGCATCTTGTCACAGAGATAAAGATTTTGGCAAGTTTTGGAAGCACACCGATAACTTGAGTGGCAAGTCGAGCCTTCCCGCGAGTGTAGAGGGTGTTAGTGAGTCTGCCTGCTATATAGCCAATCTATATGGCCAATCTCTTTAAAAATCATTTTGCAATGAAGTCCCCTACAGGGTCAACTGGAGAGTCATTGTCAACGGTAAGGGAGCCAGCAGCTGAATCATCACTGGTAAGGGTTTCGGCTAGCCTAAAGAAATAGCTGCAGTGTTGAAAAACATGAAGCGCGGTAAACCACTTGGGCACGATTCTCTCAGCATAGAGCACCTGCAAAATGCAGGTGTTCACATGTCCAGAGTGCTGGCTATGTTTTTCAACTTTTGCTTCTCTCATACTTATCTGCCTGAAGATCTGATGAAAACATTAGTTGTGCCGATTATAAAAAATCGAACTGGAGACGCGTCAGACATAAATAACTATAGGCCCATATCGTTGGCTACGATAATTGCCAAGGTTTTGGACAGTGTGCTTGACAAGCAGTTAATTAAACATCTGTCGCTTCACGATGCCCAATTCGGCTTCAGAGCAGGTCTTTCGACAGAGCACGCTGTGCTTTGTCTCAAGCACACTGTCAGATACTACACGGACAGGAAAACCCCCGTGTACGCGTGTTTTCTTGATCTTTTGAAAGCCTTCGATCTGGTGTCCTATGGTGTTTTATGGAAGAAGCTGTATGAGGATACAATACAACACTTCCCGGTGAGATGATTGAGTTGCTGAGGTATTGGTATGGCAATCAGACAAATATGGGTATATAGACAAAAATGGGCAGGTTCGCTATCCGATCCGTATGGGCTGGAGTGTGGAGTCAGACAGGGGGGGTCTAACCTCACAGAAACTCTTCTGTTTGTACGTGGATCGTCTGATTCGTGAGCTCAGCAGTACTATGCTTAGGCTGTTCCATTGACGGAACACTCGTCAATAACATCAGTTACGCCGATGACATGGTGCTGCTGGCTCCATCGATCAGCGCCCTCAGGAAGCTCATGTTGTGTTTGTGAGCGATATGCAGAGGCCTAAGGTCTCAGAAATAATTTGAAAAAGAGCGTCGAGTGTCTGTTGTTCAAGGCAAGCACTAAGGACTATCGCGAAGTGCCGCTTGTTACACTCGGTGGGACGGAATTGCAAGAAGAAGAAGAATTGCGGAAGGTCTAATACTCAGGTACTGGACCACAACTCAAGTATTACCTTCTACTCGTGCCTTCAAATAATGTTTCTTTTAATTATTGCGTATTTGATAATTGTCCTTATTTATTTTTAATAAGTAGATTTCGTCAGAAAAAATCTACCTATTGGTCTTGCACCTAAAGTCGAGTTTTCCGAAAATTTCACCATAGGGGTCTAGTAATGACCCCTGTAGCCCAAATCAACCGCTGATTAAAAAGTTACACATACATACGTATACATATATGTCGTGTTTGTCAGGATTTATTTCGCTAGGGTCGAGCATTTTCTGGGCAGAAGACGGGTTTCGTGCTATGAAAACACACTGGATGCGATAAACTATTTTATTTCACATTGCACGGTTCGTGTTGGTCGTTTCCATGGAGAAGAACCGGCAAGAAACTCCATGGTTACTCTTTTCAAACAGATACACTGAGTAAACTATCAAATTACTTGACATTACACTTTTACACAATAACACTGGGCACAATGAATCGGTACAGTTTCAAGACGTCTTAACTCCGCTGCGATCAGACCCAGAATCCCCGCCTCGCCGCATGTTGTTAACATCAGGATTCTGTAGACGCCGCCATGGTGGGGTAGACTGGTAAGTAGGTCGCGTGATGTCACCACTGGCGCGCTTTCGATACATTCGCCCGTTCGTACTCATGACCGGATCCGACATATATATATATATTATATATATATATATATTATATATATATATATATATATATATAATATGTATACGTACGTATGTGGACAAACAGGACTAAATACCTACATTGTATAAGATTTAAACATTTATTCATTCATTTAAACGTATTAAAGTATTAGTTATGTAAGTAAGATGGTTAACTATGATGTAAAAGAGCGCCTCTCGCCATCAAACATATCACGGACGACACAATAGATTTAATTTTCGACAAGATTTTCATTAAACGATGAAGTGATCGCTCGTACTTTTGAGATGTTGCTTTACTTTTGTTCCATAACGTTGTAGTACACATGAATATTAAAAGTAAAATGTAAAAAATATAGGTACGTCGCTTTTGTCAATTTCGCTACCCACATTGAAACATGAGGTAGGCTTCCATAGAAATATAAATCTACAATCGCTAAAAAAGAACGTCAGTAAAATGAATGATATTGTCTATTTTAATAAATTTAATTGAACTTTCACTTTTTGGCAATGGTAGTACTATATTCTAGCTAGACTAAAAAGGGCCGCTTAGCGGCATTGAGATCTTGAAAAAATAAGACAACTGTGTGAAAAAGTAAAATGATGAAATTATAATAAAATTGCGAAGTATACATACGAAATATAATTATGTGATGTACTAACCAACCCATTACACTCAGCTATTCTCAGTAGTTCGGTTTATTTAGTCCGGTCACCGGACTGGTGAGACTTTTCGTCTCAGCAGTTCGTGGATGTAATACGACCGGACTATTGAGCCTGATAGTTCGGTATCGATATCGGACCTGCACTAGTAAAGGGACACATTACACAGTCCACTGGCAGGCGGTCATTCATAAAAACTGTCAAAAACTGTATGTATGATCGCCTGCCGGCGGACTGCCAGCGGACTGACAAATGTGTGGGGGCCCTAAGGAAAGACTGAAAGGTCGACATGTCAAGAAATATCTTTTACTTGAAATATCTCAGCCAAACATCTGCTTTTTCCAACAAGCCAAGTACAATGCAATTTTATACAAAAAAATTGATACATCGATTTCGGCACAAGTTAACTGCATCTGAACTTCTTGAATAAAATCGTCCTTTTCTATATTTACTCTGCTTCGTTTCGACATTGCTGTTCCAAATCTTTTCATTTGTTCGACCTTGAAATTTGCTAGATTGTCATCATCCTTCAGCACGTTCAAAATACGCAACAAACTTGGATTTTTATGGATCAGACCATTAAGTGTGAAATTCCAGGCTTCTACAACATTGTTGGTGCGATGACGCTCAGCAAATACGCACCATTTATTTATAAAATCAGGCTTCATCCATGTGTTTTGAAAATAACTTCTGAATTTAATTAATTTTTCATCTTGAATAGACATTTCGTTTAATGAAATATGTTTCCAACCGTCCTGTATTTTATGTACATGTAGCAATGGCAGTATGCAACACAAACTGATGATACGCCTATAATTTCTTGAGTTTAGTCCAATTGCCTTTGCCTTTCGATATAAAGCATTTCGAAAATGAAAATAACAACCAATAATGGTCACATTTTTGAAAGTTTTCAGCAATGCTTTTATGGCGGCGCTCTCAAAGTCGATATGAACTTGTTCTGGTACCCAACCTGGAACCTGTGATTGTATTAATTGAAATACAATCTCATAAGCTTTTACACTCTTGTGTGACATGAAGATGTATGCTAATGGAATGACATTCGTGCTTTCAATGCCACTTCCCATGTCTCCATGAATGCTGTATAGCTGCGGAAAAGGATCTGGTGATGCCTGAAAGGTACCATCCATGAAAAATTGTTTCAGGGATGTCAAAAGTAATCGTGCTTCTTTACTACAGAATATTAAAATTTTGATTGTGCCGTCATAGAAATCTGCTAATAAAAAATCTTGAAATTGAATTGGCACCTCAACGTCTTCATAATTGTTAGTATGTATTTTAGTGACTTCCGTACAAGAATGAATTTTTCGATATATTGTCATTTTTTTATTATTAAAATTAGGGATAGGTTGTTTTGCAGCTAAATCTAATCCCTTTGTTTTAATTTTGAGAGTGAATTTCCGAAATACTTTTGGAGCAGCTTCTTGTCCTTGTGCTGCCTCATCAACACATTAATTGAGTAATATATCAATTTGATTTTGAGTTTTGTCCTGTTCGCAAGAATGGTCAGTACTATCCTTTGTAATCACGTCTTCTTCCTAAAATACAATGTTATATTTAAAAGCTGAAACTTGAGACAGTCTTGAGTAGTAAAAGCCGACTTACTTTGGATAAAACGAGGTATCCTTTACATTTGGTATCATTCTTATAGTTTCTGCACCTCCAATAACTCCCAGCTTTGTAAACCGTATTCCTATAAAATTGGTAACCGTTATATAATAAAACTCTGCCTCGCCCACGTTTCAGTATTTCAAAATCCATCGTCCGTGCAAGGAATTGAATATTTGTTAAATTATTAATTATTATTTATTAAACGTAATAAATTAGGGAAAGATTCACAAACGTCAATCATAATAATCATGAGTGTCCATAACCCATAACCATTCCATAACAAAACACAAAAAAGTTTACATACCTACCTACTTCTAAAGGTTGTTAGGTCGTCAATAAAGAGAACTGATAACAAAACAGATAGGTTAGTCTGTTATGTTTAATAGTGTATTTGGATTATTCATATATCTCTGGTGGCACATCTCTATGGTGGTATGGTCCAGTCTCTTTCTACCCCCAGGGGCATGGCCAGGGGTATGGTGGGTCCGGAGCGATAATGTCGACCTTTCAGTCTTTCCTTAGTAGTGCAGGTCCGTTATCGATACCGAACTATCAGGCTCTGTAGTCCGGTCGTATTGTATCACCGAACTGATGAGACGAAAAGTCCGGGACCGGACTAAATAACCGAACTACCGAGACACGCGGATTACACTCACGGGTGTCGTATAAGGCGACTAATGTCTGAGGCAGAACACCTTGCGCCTCCGTAGACCTGAGAATGGGCAGCAGCGTTTTCTGTTAGTCTTTCATTACTGCGATCTCCAATCCGCCTGCCAAGCGTGGAGATTACGGCAAATACCTCCCATCATGGGAGAGGCTTATGTCCAGCAGTGGACGTTATGGGCTGATGTTGTTGTTGATGTACTAACACTAAGATGTGTATGTACTACTAACAAATTGGATTGTATGATCTGTTTTATATGATTATTATTATTTATTTTAATTCATGATTATGGGTTTTGTATAACCGTTTGAATGCTCTGGAGCATAAACGCACGCGCGTAACCCACGCCAAGCCACAATTTCACCTACCATTTTGTCACGTATTTGTGTCGTTTGGCGTACAGGGCACGCGCTTGCTTGTCACGTATGTGTGATAATGGCGTTCAAAAAGACAACAGTCCGAAACTATTTTAATAAATAATATTCATAATGCCCTAACCACAGTAACCACTGGTAGTTTGGACTCTGCTATACCACGGCGAACCAATATATCTTTTTTAGGGTTCCGTAGTCAACTAGGAACCCTTATAGTTTCGCCATGTCTGTCCGTCCGTCCGTCCGTCTGTCCGTCCTCGCTTAATCTCTGTGACCGTTAGCACTAGAAAGCTGAAATTTGGTACCAATATGTATATCAATCACGCCGACAAAGTGGTAAAATAAAAATTGGAAAAAATGTTTTATTAGGGTAGCCCCCATAAATGTAAAGTGGGAAGTGTTTTTTTTTTTTTAATTTCAACCCTAACGTGTGATATATTGTTGCAAAGGTATTTTGAATAGGGGTTTCCTAAAATCATTTTTTGATAATGTCAATAATTTCGGAAATAATCGCTCCAAAAGTAAAAAACAATGTGTGTCCCCCCCCCCTCTAACTTTTGAACCATAAGTTTAGAAAATATGAAAAAAATCTGAAAAGTAGAACTTTATAAGGACTTTCTAGGAAAATCATTTTGAACTTGATGGAAACAACAGTTTTTGTACAAAAAAGACCAAAAGTTGTACAAAATAATTTCTGGACTAAGTTTGTAGTATATAAAAACGTAAACGAAGTTAAAAAAATGCTTGCATATACGAATATGCAAGCATTTTTTTAACTTCGTTTACATATTTTATTATCCTGAACGTATCTTTTTTCAAACAAAAAAGAATTATTAAAATCGGTTCTCGCAATCCAAAATTACCACCGAAAACTTCTGGCACGTCTATGTATTAATTAGTAACCCAATTCCCCGAGAGATGGCACTGTAGGTACTTATTACATTGGGTCGGGTATTAACAAATTGTTCGGTTGGTCTCTCCTTGGCATTTTTAAGTTGGGTTACCACTATGTTCGCGCTCCAGCAGCGCTCCGCGCTCCTGTAACTGCTCCAATGGATACGTCGCGCGCACTTCTACATGCGCTCCCCTTTGACACACTTCGCTTCCCTTTGTGTTCGCGCTAAAAACCGTCACGAGCCGGAGCGCCTGCCGCGGAGCGTGCAATGTTGCACGATCCGTGTTCGCGCACGTACCCACTACCGGGAGCAGTTGGAGGAGCGCGGAGCGCTGCTGGAGCGCGAACATAATGGATACCCACCTTTAAACTCATAAGTGCGTGGGAACACTTATTGTGACGGACGGGAAACTACGGAACCCTACACTGAGCGTGGCCCGACACGCTCTTGGCCGGTTTTTAAAGTAAAACATATGTAAAATTCCGATAAATTTTATCATTTCGCCTTAAGTCGCGTGACTGTCATTGAGGCTAGCAGAATGAAACGGAGTGAAAAGAAGTAGGTAAAGCTTAGTTAATAAACTGATGTCTCTAAAGATCAGTATGAATATCCTAGACCCAATATGCTTATATTTTATTAGGATCAATTCATAAATCAAACACACTGTTTATAATAACCATTTCGATTTTATTCAGTTAAAATATGAAATAACTTACGTGTACAGTAAAAATAAGTTTTTAGATAGTCATTGAAGTGTTAACTCAAATATGTATATCGCTAGAAGCCGCGCGGCCTGCGTCTCAACATGGCGACTACCTTAACACCTTGTTTACCAAGTGTACTAAAATACATTCTAATGATTATATTATTGTAATTTGTAATAGGTACATTAACATATAAATGGACAATTTGGACGTACAGTTGTGGTTTTTTTATTTACTATAGTGATAAACAGAATTTTCTAAGGTTACACAGCATGTTTCCTTCACTTTCGTTCCATACATATTAAGTGTTAATATTTACAGATTTTATACTAGACCTAAAATATTAAATATTATTGTATACTTCGCAATTTTATTATAATTTCATCATTTTACTTTTTCACACAGTTGTCTTATTTTTTCAAGATCTCAATGCCGCTAAGCGGCCCTTTTTAGTCTAGCTAGAATATAGTACTACCATTGCCAAAAAGTGAAAGTTCAATTAAATTTATTAAAATAGACAATATCATTCATTTTACTGACGTTCTTTTTTAGCGATTGTAGATTTATATTTCTATGGAAGCCTACCTCATGTTTCAATGTGGGTAGCGAAATTGACAAAAGCGACGTACCTATATTTTTTACATTTTACTTTTAATATTCATGTGTACTACAACGTTATGGAACAAAAGTAAAGCAACATCTCAAAAGTACGAGCGATCACTTCATCGTTTAATGAAAATCTTGTCGAAAATTAAATCTATTGTGTCGTCCGTGATATGTTTAGAGCCGAAATCATCAAATAATATGAACACTGATGTAAGACCGCTCACGAAGGCGAAGAGAAAATGATGTATTATTGCTTTCGTAATAACGATTATACAAAATGATGCGCGCATCACAAACATGTTACCGTCCTGGTTTAACTTCTATAGCTAATAAATTGTGCTATTTGCTGAAACCATCCGCTCGACTATACTCATTCTTTATTATCCTTATTCATAAATATATCACCTAGTGAGGTTTCAAACAATAACCTACGAATCCCTCACACGTTAAGCCTTTGATGAAGAGTAATACAAATCACTTCATAGCGTCATACAAATAAAATCCGTACTATTGAAAACCTAATGTAGAAGAGACCAGAACTATTCCACGTTATCATTTAATCCTAACGAGACTTATTATGTTTCTACAAAGCGAACCTTTCGAGGCAAATTTTTAACGTTATTTCCTTATGTTTACTATTTCCCGCGAAATGGGATTAACAACCTCAATATAACCGCCGGCGCTACCGGCTGTGTATTTGTAAAATGTGATCAATAACTATTTCTATGAGAACTCGATGTCTATTACGTATTTCGATTTCAGTTCTCTTCAGCAACGTGTGAGGTGATCTATATGAGACTAATTAGGTAGAAATGTACTTAATGATCTACTCTCGTACACTCAATACAATATTATTAACAACGTAACTAGGGTCTACTTACGAAAAACTATGAACATCACAAAATCCCGAGTAACTATCAGACAATGTGTATGGCTAAGAAACAAATTATAATACATGTTCATGAACCACTAATTGTTTATTTCACAAAATTGCAAATTCTTACAAAACTCACAGTACTCGAGTACCTACCTATGGCAAAAAGGTTGTGAATGGCACTGTACTATTAATTCGTTCAGAAATTCTTCAGTTATTGGCAAATTGGGATATGAAAAGAAATTTGCAATAGTGATCATTAAGTAAGTAATATTAAATTATATTAAAAATCCATAATTGCACAATTAAATTGAACATAATATTTTACAATAAAACAGTATAAGCTCAACTCTTTATTATTAATATTTACGAATAATTCATACAGTATTATAATATTATTAATAAAAATAAAAAGTTCATAGATAAAATATTGCATCATTTTAAACAGGGAATCACTTAAGTCATTTATTCATTTATGTATTTTTATTACAAAAATATTCAAACATATCAAAGTCGTCCATACACAGAAAATCACCAACTTTATGTTTTTTGCAATTCGCAAAAGGCACTCCTTAATGCAAATTAATTGTCCAAAGTCGTGAGACACGGATGGGGCGTGTAGGAACCGATCATTCAACTGTTGAGCTTATTTTAAAAGCATCCCATATTGGTAAAATTAAAATTACAGCTTATCACTATTTATATCATAAGAAACAGGAAGAAACTACAAATAGACAAGTCCATAACGGTATTTTAAATAATACAAACAAACCAGTACATAATAGAGTACAAATTTACTTCAGCTACGCTACGGGTTATTCTCTGTTATGCTGCCTAATTTTATAATCATAGTGTTTGAAACATTCACTCTCCGTACACAAGAAAATGAACGAATCAAATTACTTTTCCTATACTTTGCACTTGATTTCATTCCGTCGAGTATTGCACATAACATTTCCACGATAAATATATACATCAGTTAGTTATTGTATGTATAACATGTCGATCACTTGTAGCTCTGTTACCGCCGGGTGGCTACACCGCGGATAGCCTCTCACGAACACGTTCCGGTATTACGCGTTGAAAATTGTCCTTGCACTGTGTTCGTGGATTAGATCTCGGCGGTCAGCTTTGCTGAAGCCTATGACAAATAAAAAGTGGTATGAAAAAAAGTTTTAGTACAATTTGGTAGAATTTCTAAAAGGTACGTTGACAACCCAAAAAAATGGCGGGAATTGGGATTCAAAATCACATAGATGGTGAAACGGTAAATCATTTTATCATAGATGGTGAATTGATGAAATTGGTCATTGTAATGCTATTTTTGTGTATTAAAATTGATCACACATTATTCAATGTAAATGAAAGTAGTTGATCAATGTGATTGAAAGCAGTAAGTCAGTCATCATCTACCTAGGCTTTTCCCAATGTTCCCTATGTTGGGGTCGGCGTCCAGTCTAACCTTATGCAGCTGAATACCAGTATTTTACATGGAGCAACTGCCTATCTGACCTCCACAACCCAGTTAGTACTAGGTAATATGATACCCCTTGGTAAGACTGGTTTCAGACTTTTTGGGCCACTGACTCCCTGTAACGACGAAAGCAGTAAGTCAGTGCAGAATAAAAATAAAGCTTAATGTGTAAGTAACTTCTGTACGGCTTGATCTGGTGCCATAACTGCTATATTTTTTAACCGACTTCAAAAAGGAAAGGTTGTGTGGTCTAAACATAGAGTATATATAACCAAGAAAGGGACTTCAAAAAGACATCAACGCGGTATCATTTTTAACCGACTTCTTTTGTGTCATTTTATTACTTAAGTCGTGTGGTCTAATATTATGTATGTTCACTGATTTCTCCCCCATTTGTAGAGCGATACTGAAAATTCATTTTATATTTGAAAGATTTTGATAGTTTAGGTATGTTAAGTTCCATTTATTGGGGATAAGCCTATTACCATGACATGTATTGTTAACAATGTAAAATAAATAAAAACGACTTCAAAAAAAAACAAAAACACAAAAAAAAGGTCAAGCTTAGAAGTCGGTGGAACTTTTGTTTGATTGATTTAGTGTTCTTGTCAACTTCTGAAGCGTAACCTTTGGTTGATTGATTTGGTGTTTTTGTCACCGGCTTCTGAAGCCAAAGTAATTTCTTTTTCGTGTTTTTGTTTTTTTTTTTTTAAATCGGTTTTATTTTTTTGCGTTACATAATTTATACTTTTAGATGCTTAGATTTACATCTGTAATGTTGTGGTTGTGCATGTTTTGATCAAATACTATTTACAGTTTACGAGGTCCTGGTAGATTACCTATGTAGTGAGCGCGGGCTGGCTGTGGTCCGGCGGCGGCTGGTGCGTGCTGGGAGGAGGTGGCGCGGCGTACTCCACGACCTCCTGGTAGATGAGCTGCTTCCACTGGTCCACCGTGTGCTCGCGCTCGTCCACCGAGTGGTCGTACGACGCCGGCGCTGGCTGGAAGATCATCGCACCTCATTACACAAAGCTTGCGACGTTAAGCACTCAGAAATATCACAATAGGTATCCCCGCAATCCTTTTCCAGAGAAAATTGTTTTATGTAAAATAATCATTGTATGAAACTATAACCGGAAATATCCGTTAAAACGTGATGGTAAATCAAAGCAGCTCCTATGTACATATATTTTTAATGTATTTTCCTGTGTTGTATACTGTGTGTACATAAATAGTAAAATAAATAAAACAATAATAAATAAATTTCCAAAACAAAGTCCGTACCGACACAGCACAATTATCGAAGAATTCAATAAGTTTTATTTGTAAATGATTTATGCAGTGGTTTTTTCATAAAATTCGATTTCCCAAAGGCCTTTTCGTATTATTTTGCGCGCGCCTTTTACTATGAATTTTCGTGCATCTCATTGAATAATGTTTCCCCCTTGGTGCGGCGCGGGAGGATGACGCTCACTCACACATATTAACAATAATATATGTCACATATAACTTTGTTTGATAGAAGAACAAGAACTATATTTCTGTCCTTTTCATTTCATGCATGACGTCAGTGACGTGTCATTTGTTTTTCGCTGAAGTTGAAGGGCCTGTGCATTTTTATTGCAATAATATAATGTGTGCGTTTCGATGGCGCGACCACGGCGTTTTTAAAAAAAAAAAAAAACTATGGCAAGATTTTGTAAAAAATTGAATTTAAAATTAAATTAATTAATTTCAATTTAAAATTTCACATTCAGAACGTTTTGAAGGTTATAAGCGATACCGTACTACAGCTCCTGAAACATAAACCTAGGATTTTTGTGTATTTTGACAAATTCAAATCTAGGTTTTACAAAAACTTTAGACCTCTGCAATGCTTTTTCAGCGAGATATCGGCGATAACGTGTATTTTACCGTTTCAATGGCGCAGCCCTGGGTTTTTAGTCTTACAGCTCCTAAAATTATAAACCTAGGATTTTTTTCAATAATTTTACATTTTTTTTACAAATTCTTTCTGTTATTTACCTAAATTTCAGGTCTCTGCAACGCTTAGTTTTTAAGATTTTCGTGGCCGCGCGGTTCTCCGCGTTTCGATGGCGTGGCCACGTTCAAACCCTTATAATTTTTTAACCATAACTTTGACAAATTTAAGGTTTTGGAAAATCTGAACCAAATTTTACATATTTTTACAAAATCATGGCATAGTTATTTTAAAAAAAAACGCCGTGGTCGCGCCATCGAAACGCACACCCTATAATATGGTGTAGCTACCTACTTATTTAGAAACTTTATATGCATAAAACCTTCACGATATGATTTTTACTTTTCTTCTGATCTGTCACTTCTCTGTCTTGTGTTGACTAAATTTATATTGAATGATGAAAAATTTTAATTTAATTGAATTTGTGTACAACAACCACTAAATTGGTGACCCCGACGTGATACGCCCTGAAAAGGAAATCCTAAATTTTATCAGGCCAAGGAAATCCACAGTACCAGGATGACAATACAAAGCAGTCGTCTGCTGACCAACGTCCAGACTCTGCTGGCTGCACGGCCATTTACTTCTCTCGAGGGATTAGCAGACCTGGCGGAAAGCGTCCAGGACATCGTGACCCCAGGCCAACATTAACAAACAATATAGTTATACAATATTATTGTTGCCACTAATCTCGCGAATTGTTTAATGACGTTATAAATTGATAATAAAAGTTTTAAAGGAAAACTTTATTTTATTCTTTTTAGTGCATTTAAGTAAAAGGTCAGACGAAAGTATAATAAGAAAAAGTTATTTGTAAAGATTTATATATATATAATATATTTAAAATAATAATAATAATTAATATATGTAATAATTTGATCATCGTGATAATCGTGTCGTTGGTGTAACTTCGTTTTTGTTCGGCACGGTTCGGTTACGAACGGCGTACGAACTAGACGTGCGTGTAGACTAGCGTCTAACTGCTCATCACTGATACTATCTCTGTCGGGCACGATGCCAGGTGAGACAGCGTGCTTTTTGGCCACGCCCACCAATGAGTTCGAGCCCGTGAGTTGTGTCACCTTTATTATGAATTGTTATCATAAATTTTAAAATCCGCCCCTAAGAGTATAGCATGGAAACGCCCTTAATTTTTCAGTTATGATTTTTTATTTCAAAAACTATAAGTTTCATCGCTAAACTTTAAAAGTAAAAATTGCAGAAAAAACAATTTGTTTTAAAAAAAAAATATTTGCGACGATATAATTTTTATTTCTAAAAAATTTGAAAATTTCAACTCTGGGGTTGTTGAAATTTTCAAAAGTTAGGGTGTCAGTTAGGGGTTGCATCAAAAAAGTTTAAATTCTAAATTGTCGGGGGCCACCGTAGGCGCGGGCCTGTGGACGGTGGGCTAGCTCGCCGTCCGTCCGTCTCATGACGACAGGCCGTGTCGACGGCGCAGGAGAGTTCCACGCGCGCCTCAAAGAGAGTCAGCAAAAAGGAAGGGGTCCGCAAGGGCCGATGCCTGCCGGGGTTGCGGGACTGTTCGAAAGAGATACCGTGGCCCCGGAACACAAAGGGCGATGAAGGAACATGGATGGGTTTTAGTCAGTAAAAGTCTGACACTCCCTCCTGCTCCGCCCAGAGCGGGAGGAGTCATTTGATGATTTCCCATTCGAAAAAAAAAAAAAAAAAAAAAGGTGCAAGACCAATAGGCAGATTTTTTCGGACGAAATCTACCTAAAAGGAGGAGGTTATATAATTATGTTCGTGTGTATGTATTTTTTTTATGTATGTTACCTGATTTCTCCCCCATTTGTGGACCGATTCTCAAAATTCTTTTTTTATTTGAAAAATTATACTCCTGAGGTGGTCCCATTTAAATTTGGTGAAGATCTGATGCTGGTCTTCGGACATATAGAATGGAGCTCTTCAAAAATAGACGGCAAATCTGTCGTCATTGCTGCAATCGCTTGGATGTTTATTGTTTATACATCATGACATAACATCACGCGTGTATGCTCGCTCTGAGGGGGTACGCAGATGTGTACAATACACCCAGATTTTGAAAGTTAGGTATGTTTGCGGATGGATGGACAAAGATTTTATTGGCATGTCAGAAGTATTGTGAGAGGAATTTATGAATGTGACTTTACTTTGTTATTTTGTAAATGTTAATTTTATCTTATCTTTTACTATTTAGTTCTAGTTTTAGTTACAGTAATTAGTTTAATTAAATACAACCGTTGTAATTAAATAAATAAATGTTAAGTTCCATTCATTGGGGATAAGCCTATTACCATGACATGTGTTGTTAATAATGTAAAATAAATTCATGGCGACTTGTTTGGGAACAACTAAAAATAGAAAAATAAATAAAAAACTTTTTTGCAAAAAACAAAAACGACTTAAAAAAAAACAAAAAAAGTGAAAAATAACTTTTGCTTCATAAGCCGGTGACAAAATCACCAAAACCAATCAAACAAAGGTCACCGACTTCTGAAGTGACCTTTGTTTGAGTCTCACACTACACGTCTATTCGGGCATATCGAATAGCTAAGTTAGGCTGACGTACCGCGTTGACCTCGCCCTCGTCGTACCACACGTTGATGTAGGGATGCAGCAGCGCCTCGTCCACGGAGATGCGGCGCTCGGGGTCGATGACCAGCATGCGCGACAGCAGGTCGCGCGCCTGCGACGCCTTCAGCCGGTTGTGCTCGTTGCTGTCGCTCGGGAACAGGATGTCCGGGAACAGCCGCTCGAAGCTGTAGCCGGTGTAGCGCGGCCTGTTCTCCACGTAGTTGCGCACGGTCGGCTGCAGGCGCGCCATGAATGCCGCCGATGGAGTGCCTAGTTGCTCTAGAAACAAGAAAAAATAATCGTTATAAAAACCTTTGTATATTCAGTTCAGTGTAGTTGACCTGGCTATCAGAAGTAGATCGATGACAGCCGTTACTGGTAGTCAGTGGGTTGAAGTCTGATAACCAGACTAAGGGGTATCGTACGTATAAACCAGTACTAACTGGGATGTGAAGGTGAGATAGGCAGTCACTCCATGCAAAGTATTCAGATGCATCCGATCAGGCCGGGAGCCGACCCCAACATGGTTGGAAAAAGGTTATGCAGATCCCTTAATATTGGCCTACGTTTTGGCACTGCGGATGTTTTCGTATAATGCATGTGTGTTTCAATTAGTTTATCAACTAACCAATGATCTTGTTCCACTGGTCGATGTGGTCGGTGCCCGGGAACAGCACACCGCCGCGGATCATCTCGCCCATAATGCAGCCCACCGACCAGATGTCCACGTTCTCCGTGTAGCCCATGCCCAGGATCACCTGCCGGCCAGAACATAGGTGATAAGCATATTATACAAGCACGAGATGACGAAGACGAATCGAAAATTTATGTTTGATTTCGATATCAATACAGCCTTAGAACGTTAATGAGAACCTTGTAGGCAATCAACCACCACTATGTGACATACCTCAGGCGCGCGGTAGTACCGCGTGACGACGTAGGGCGTCATCATGAAGGTGGTACCCGCGGTGCGCGCCAGCCCGAAGTCTAGGATCTTGAGGGTGCAGTCGCTCTTCACCACTATGTTGGACGGCTTCAAGTCCTGATATAAACACGAGAATATTATAGTCCTAATTTGAATCTGAAGGTGCTATAAATAAATTATACATTTTATTAGGTAAACTGGTGTTAACAGTTTTACACGTTAAAACAATATAATTTTAGATCCTTATTAGGTTGGAAATTGAAGAAAGAAAAAAGAAAGCAAAATTATACCCGATGTATAATCCCAGCAAGATGCAAGTGCTTGATGCCGCACAGCATCTGGTACAGGAGGTAGCTCATGCGCTCGTGGTCCAGGTCCATCTGGATGACCTGGCACAGGTTGGCGTCCATCAGCTCCATCACCAGGTAAACATCCTGGAACTCCTCCAGGCTCTTCTGAGGCGTGAACGCGTTTAGAAGGCCGATTATCTGGAAGAGCGTTGAAGAAAATTATTTCGAGTTTTTCTCGGTAAGAGGAAGCATACAAAAGGTCCTCGCGATACTTACACAACTAATCTACAAATCAACCACTCAAGGAGTCATAAAAAATTGTCTATGCGTTTTGATTATGTCATAATGTCGAAGGTTGTTGGGCGTCTACTTTTAAACGGTTTCTTTTAAAATAGTTTTGGAAGCATCAAAAGGAAAATAAAAGAAAATGAGAAAACAATAAAGTAGGACTAAAAGAACTTGGGGAATGAAATAAATAATTTTGTATAAAGCACTGAAAAGAAAAGAAACCAACTTCGACGAAGTTTTTAACTTTAGAAAGTTTTCAAGTCTTACTTACATTTTTATGATTGACGAGTTTCATAAGTTTGAACTCGCGGTACGCCCGCTTGGCGTGCGTGACGTTTTGAAAGGGCCTTGATAGCTTCTTGATGGCAACATTCTGTTGTGTCACCGTGTCATACGCGGCACTGTAACCAAACATAATCATCATTCACTAAAGCAAGCAAGCAATGGATGATGAAGAATAGAAGATGTCGCTTCCAAACGAGTTTTATTAGCCGAAATCGGACGCTTTAGTTTCTGTTTATTTTGCCTTTCATTCGGCATATTTCACTCAGAGTAAAAAGTCTGATCACAAAATATATCAAAATTGAACGTAGTACATAACAAAATGACCGCTCACTCGAGTCAACCGTTCACCCGAGTGAATAGCGTCTGATATCGGTTTTTCATACAGGAAAACCAAACAGGAAATACAAATAAGATGTGAATTTGAATAACTCTTGATGCATGAAGCCAGGCATATAACATGTTGCTATTTCAGAGTTACTATTTGTTAGTTTAATGCGCAAAATATTAGTTCTGCAGTTAGATACAATAGATAATATCTGATCATTGGATAGATATACAAAAAGTTAATATTAGTATTCACTATGCAAAGTGTAATAGTTGTTAATTCACTCTATGTTCATGAAATTCCTTGTCCGAGAAAAAAAACTACTTTGATATATATGAATGATGATTCCCATGTAATGAAAAAATCACAAAAACCCAAACCACCAAGATGAAATAAATGAATATTTGAACATGAATAATATCTTAATCTCATTTTCGATTCAGAGTTTATTGATTGAATTTATTCAAATGTCTCCTTAATTTGAAATGATTCTGAAGAATAATTTGATTTGTGTCGTGTCGTGAACTCAGGTTTTACTGTGATGGAGAGAAAACCTGAAAAGTATATCTGGAAGAGTACTATTCTGTGTTCCCCTGTCCCCGAAGGTGGCACATTATTGTACTGCATGATAGAATCATTGGCGTATTAAAAAGTTTACTAATATCGACATCTGATGATTGACTTTTTGAAGATTCGAAGATTAACCCTCTACATGTCCGGAATAGTGGTCGTGTCAATATTAGTATTAATCCTAAAACCAAAGCAGACGGAAACATGTAAAGCGGCGGCCATGTTTGCAAGATGGCGCCCGGTCTTACCACACCATCCCTTGTGCGCCTGCGCCGCGGCTCACTAGCTCAGTGTACCGTGTCGGTATCGTGAACACACTGTCACCGAGTGTGACTGAGTAAAACTGAACCATCTCTAACGGCTAACGTACACTACTGGATCAGCTATAAAAGAAACATTTATTATATTGGTGACTGAGGGCGTAACCAGGGTATAGGGTCAGTATTTGTCGATTCTGGAGCGTGTTCTTGAAGAATAGTGTAATACAGTCATGCCTTTCAACATTGCATTTGACGAGAAGAGTTTCAAGTCGGGAAAAAAGGAATGAGAGGAAAAAGCGGTCGATTTCCAAGTGGCAATGAGAATACAGGTTGTTAGGGACATCCACGCGCATACTGTTACCACAGTTTATCGTAATACCGTACTATTACCATGAGTTATATTCATGATTGTAAACCTCAGCGCTAAGAAATTTTTCATCAGTCATGAATAACTCGTTGCTCCATACATTCTGACTGTATAGCAAAGCTATTTCACTTAAGCATGAAACTGTTGGGTTTGTTTTCGTCTCTTCAGGACTAGAATCGTGTGAGGAATTCATAAAAACAGTTTATGCCTCGATGTCCCCTACACAGAGTATAGCAAAGTTAAGGCACAACTGTAGATGTACCTCCTTGTAGCCATGTGTAGCCTTAGTATTATTCTGGCTACGCCCACACTGACAAGCCACTACAGTGCATAACGTTACGTGTCATAGGTATTAGAGTTGTGTGCAATGCATGCGAGTGTGCGTTCGAACAGGATGCATAGAGTTGCGTGGTTTGTTCACACGCTTTTGAGTGCTAAACTTGAAAAGAATATTTTATATTATAGCGGTGCTACTTTAACGGGCCTTCACGATCTCAGGATATACGACTTGCGTCAAGCGACACGCGCTTGCGTCACTTGTTGCTTGCGCGCGAGAAGCGTCGCGTTGAATCGGTGGTATGATTTCTTTCATTTGTTTTATCCGGGTCGCTGACGCCAGACGCATGTGTCGCTTGAGCGTGTAAATCGTGGTAAAGCGGTAAAGTATAGAGTTTAAAAAAATGGATACGCGTGTAGGTAAAATTGAAAAGTTTTAATATAGAAGTGTGTTTGAAATACTAGGATCATTTTGAGACACAGTAATAGACTACACAAGTCTTTGTTTAGTAGTGTATGTTCCTGAAAAAAGAAAACATGAATACTTAAAGACTAACATGCTTGTATTTATAGAACAAAGCGAAGGTTTCATAGAAATCCCAGATTTGAGTATAATACAGTGATGTTAAGCCTGAATGTGTCATACAAATGTATAGTTAGCGAAAATTGAAACTGCGAAAACATTATTATGTTGCGTAAGTGGGGAGACGAGTTAATTAAATAATTACGCCGAGAAATACTTAGTTCCAAAGTATGAGAAATGTTTAGCTTGTAATTAGAAAACTTACAGAGTTACAGCCCACGGTACATGATGGAAACTTGAGGTTTTCCTAAATTCTCAACTTTCGGAGAACTGTCAATCTTGCTAAGATTTTCTTGAGGAATTAACTTAAGATTCAAAAGGACACCTCACCGTGTAATTTCGTAAAACAAACTAAAACGATTTTACTTGGAATGGTTACCAGAGCTTCAATAGACCGTGAATTGTTCACCGTGTACTGACCCGGTGAACAACGTTCGAAATTCCAACTTAAACATAAACAATGTCAGTCGTAAATCTTAGCTTAGATTCACATTGAACTTTTTATGAACATTTAACAAATATTACATACTTTATTTTTAATTTAAATTAACTTAAAACAGCTCAAGAATTTTCCAAGGGTTTTACCTACGATAAAAAAAAACGTTCTACTTGGAGCATCAACATTTAAGAATTAGTCAAACTGGTATGGAATGGAAACAGAGCAGCCCAGCTCCGAACACCGCGCCTTATACTGTTCGTGATTCGCAACTTGTCTGTACCGGTTTAACCGAATTTTCACTCGAGAGCTTTTCTAAAAGCTTGGTGCCAAAATGAAAAGGAATTAGGGACCACGCGCATTACGCGGGCACGACCGCAACTTGTCACTCGGCCGGCTGTTATTTTGAACGCAAAAGTTTCGACCAGGAAGAAAGTTTGGACGCAGAACCAGACGTTCGATCAGTTATCTTCAATGTATATGGTCGTAACCGCGTAGTGCGAGGAGTCCCTTACTGTAGAAAGTTCTAATTCTAACATCTACTTTAAAACAGGCAGATATTACTATTGATTGTATAGTAGACTTACCATACTATTCCCTGTGCACCGGATCCGATAGGCTTCAAGTTCTGGTAGCGCTTGAGTATGGTGAAGCGTGTGTCGCCGACCTCGACGGTGTAGAAGTGAGGGTGGCGCGGCGGGGCCGCCATGGCAGAGGCTGGGAGCGCCGCGTGGGGCATGGACCACCCCTACCTGACGAGAGAAGATGTTATTGTTTAACAGTTGCAGGCTGGACAAAACCGTCAATTGAAGGAGTCTGCCCACTACACTGCATCATGCCATGACCGTGCTAGGAAGGAAAGTGTGATGAGGCTGTGGCCAGTAGCTAGACGGTAGCTGACGGAACGGTCTGGTCGACATAGTAACCGGAACGTATCAACATTTACACCGTGCACGCTCGTGTTTGGGCCTTTGATCGCATTCATGCAATGGTGTAATTAACGTTCTTGCTAAAGTGCTGTCTAATTTCTTACATAAAGAAACCTTAGACTACACGGGAATTCAAAGCAAAGAATATGTTTTTATTTGCATAGAAAAGTGACAAAAGTGACAACTTATTGGATATCTTTCAAGACATCAAAAACAATCTCTCGTTAATCTTCTGAAGAGGTTCTGCTCCCCTTTGCTATACACATATAGGGATGTTAATATTGTATTTTTATCACTGTCGTCTTTAATGAGCGCACCTCAAAGGATCAATTGCTTATTAAAGTTTTAATACCCATCAGCACAAGAGTATTGAATGTTAGGAAAGTGTGATGCAAACTTTAGATTACTGGAAATCGGTTGCAGAAAACATAATTTAATTTACTAAACAGGGTCGGAGTTTCATATAAGATTACTTTGAGAAATCTTTTAAGGTCCATACATAATCTTTGTCGAGTCATAAAAGCACCATGTAGGTTTACACTTACTTTTCGTGAATATATGTGACGAGTGCGGCGCAGTCCATATATTGCGCGCGTGTAGTGTCCACAGCGTCGGCGCACACGGCTTCACTCACTCAGGGCTGTAGCGCGGCGATTGGGAGATCAGACAATTACGTCTGTTGACAAAGAAAGAATATGTTTAGAGACAAAATAAACAAAGAGTTGTGCGGGTCAGGCTAGTAATAAATCATATACTCTTGTTTATCTAGTTCAGTAGGAAAAATTAGAAGTTACCTTTATATAAGTAAATCTAGGCATTACAAGACTAGCTAAGGATCTCTCAGATAAATTGCTCGATTCTGCTAACCCCAACAAAACGAACAATTTATTCCTCTTATAAATGTTCGACGTGGACATAGTGGTAGATGTTCAGTTTCTTGTAAGCTGTTTCTTGTCTTCTATACTAATATTGTAAAGTGGAAAGATTTGTATTTTTGTATGTTTGTATCGAATAAACTCAAAAACTACTGGACCAATTTAAAAAAATCTTTCGCCATTAGAATACTACATATGATAATGTACCTATGCACCCGTACGAAGCCGGGACAGGCCGCTAGTCATTTATAAACGTCGCGTCGTTTTGGAATCGGGACACATGCGATTAATATTGTAGGACATTCAAACCTTTTGTTAAAATATTTTGATTTATTTATTTTAATACAAAAATTGGTATCATTTTAATGGCCTATCACTACGAATAAATAATTTGCGAAATAAATTATGAGTAAAAAAAAACCTTCTAATAATGCATTATTATCCTTTGAACGCCCACATGTCACCTATAAAGGTGAAACTTCGACGAATTTATGCGATTCAACAATTTTGAGGGCTGCAAACTTTAAATTTTTATAGTCATATACGGCGTGGGTGTCATTATAGGCTTGTAAAGGTGAGCGAGGACGCTCCGGGCTTGTTCGGAGGGTGGGCAGTGAACTGTAAATCTATTCACACAAATCTGGTGTCACTTTCACAGTAGGTCGCTGATAGATACGTAGGTACTTGGTATAGATTAAACCTTCCAAAGTGGGAATCTAGATTTTATGCTAAAAGTTTTTCGCTTGGTTTGGTGTTTAATTTAAAATGTTATAAATACAAAACCCTCTCATATTTAAATAATAAGCAAAGATATTTCAGACACTATGCAGAATTACAGAACCTATATTACAGAGCCATAATTATAGGTAATATTTACCAAGATTGACAAGTTGCACTTTTTTTACGGACACTAGTTAATATATAAAAAAAGTTTTTAAGATCATCAGTTACGAATTATGCCCCCATAAAACCGTTTTCACGGTATGTCTGTGGGAACGAAACAAACGATATGAATAATGTTTATTAGTGCAGACACTTAATTTATACTTATTTGATTTGTCTCTCAATCTTTTTTTAAATGTCTTGAATAATACGCGACAGATCCAAATCTAATTCAAGCTGAAGAGCCAAATTCAAGCATTTGTTGTAGCAAACAGGCTGACAACGGGTTTATATCGCCGATCGTGGTCCGGACATTCACACAATGGCCCAAGATGTCTGGTAGAATTATTAAGATCTGAACAACAATGTACAAGTTTAAATGAGGAATGTTCGCCAAATGTTTCGGCGAAAGGGCAAGGAATTAGGCATTGAACTTGAAGTAACTAATTGAACTTGAAGTAACATTAGTAAGTTCATACCTAGTAAATGTAGGAATTAGGATTTGTAATTACTACACATTAAGTACGTAGTCTGACTGAGCAATGGTTTTGGTTAAGTACTAACTTCCAAGATTATAGTGTAACCGTAAGAGGAGCTTGTGGCTACACAATAACAGCCGTACGGGTCGATTGAATTACGAGTATGGGTGACCATACATTACATAAAGACCCCTCCTTACTTCGGTCACGGCTGTCATCCGTAGATCTTTGACAGTCGTGAGGGTATTATAGTCAGAATCCCAGAAGTTTGACAAACAAGCTTACCAGTGGGTATCGTGTTCTCATTAGCATGTTACTGTGGGTTATGAAGGACAAATAGACAGTGTCATTATATGAAATACTGGTGTTCAGCTGCATCCGACCCGAAAGGAAGCCGACCCCAACATAGGAAAAGGCTAGGCAGATTGATTTAGTGTAACCAAATGAGGCTTTCGAAAGGAAAATCCCCAGAATCCTTTCTGGTTTTCACATCAGTAACGTTACAATGTGCTTACGCGCCTAGGCATGAGCGAGCCCGATTGTGTGAAACTAATCGTATCATTTACCCCGCAATGCACAGACGTAGCTGTTTATAATAACATTGAATACACATTAGCAATTTGGCGGCGCTGCTAAACCGATTTGCGACGCACTCAATCGTGCAACCAAATCACTTTATCGAGAAAGCTGTCGATGGGAACCCCCTGCTTTTACAGTGGGTAAAATTTTATTTTTTGTCGCATAAGATGCTTTTGTGAAATAACTTGTACAATATTGTGGAATTTTTTAAAACAATTCTCAGTAGCAGCCCGATGTCTGGAAATGTACCCGGTTAATGACAATTTGATTGCATTTACTACAAGAGCCCTAAACATAACTGGCAAAGTGTGGGGTGATGGGGTGTACAGTATACATCCCTTCCCTTCGGTTATTATAGGCGTGATGGTGAAATACTGATAAAAAGCTAAATCCGGTAAGATTCGAAGCCGACCGCTAGTTGGAAATAGGCTAGGCAAATGAATGTGGGAAAATAATGGAAATTAATAAAAGTTATATTTAGTCGTCAAGTCAAGATTTAAATAATAATTTGTGCTTTTTTTTTCGCATGGGAAATCATCAAATGACCTCTGCCGCTCTGGGCGGAGCAGAAGGGAGTGTCAGACTTTTGCTGACTAAAACCCATCCATGTTCCTTCATTGCCCTTTGTGTTCCAGGGCCGCGGTATCTCTTTCGAACAGTCCCGCAGCCCCGGCAAACATCGGCCCTTGCGGACCCATTACTTTTGCTGACAGCTCTTTGAGGCGCACGTGGAACACGAACGCGCCGTCGACACGGCCTGTTGTCATTAAGACGGACGGACGGCGAGCTAGCCCATAGCTCACTGTCCACAGGCCCGCGCCCTTGGTGGCCAGGGGCCACCACGTCGCCCCCGACGCCCCGTGCGTCTCCCGCGGCGGCTGGGACGTGAGGTTTTCTCCCTCTCACGTTCCGCCACCTCCCGAGTCGAATTATAGTGATTGCTCGGAGCTCTCGTTAACTCGTAACTTTCCTAATCCGAATCGTATCTATAGTGTTACTTTCAGTCAGTCACACAATCGACTTGGCTTAAATTGACATAACTAATTAAAAGCAAGCGCTTCAATAATAAATGTGAGTTCAGGAGTATTTATTAAAATATAGATAGGTAGAATATAAATGCTGAATTGAAAACTGTATTTAATTAGGGTTACTGAGTGTCTAGATAGGTACTCAATAAGAACCACAATTGGGAATTAATGATTTCGCACATTATAAAAGTAGATAGGTGCTATGCAGTGCAGTGCAATGAAAATATCATCATCTTCCAACGTTTGTTGTTGTTCTATGTTACTTGGAGTCCGCGTAACACGTTTTCATCTCCCTTTCTCCCCTGTCAACTGTCACGCTCTCGTTCACTCCCTTTTTTCACATATTTCCTCACACAACCCATTTATCTTTGGCCTTCCTCTCTCTCAGACACACACTAACAGACACTGAAAATGTAATGAACATAAAATTATCAAACCATGAATTTCTAACTCACGTCATATTAGAAGCCAGAGACATCGTAGATGTGTTACATTTTAATTTAAAAGCTAAGTTACAGTCGTGGAGGGTGGGCAGTCGGCTCGGACCGGCCGGCGGACCACAGATGTCACATAAATGTCAAATGGGAACCGGCGCTCATAACCAAGTTACATTCGTTTCATATTTCCATGCAGAATTCGATTATTTCAGAAGGCTTCTTGGAGTGGACACCTATACTTTATCACTGAGAAATATACAGCTGTGACTTGGCTGTGACAGACAAATTAAAACGAAGAAAACATTTCAGCTTGATCAGAAACCGGGAAGTGAGTCAAATTTTACTTGCAAGATTTGTACAGCCTTTTTTTACAGCCACCAGGAAAGAAGAAACAGTTGAGAATACGTTGATTAGTTGACAAGCCAACATAGACAAAAACGTGGTCAGTTTGTTATCCAATGACGCGATGCGACTTCTTACTTTCCTATCCTTTATTTATATTTGTTATTGCTCCTTTCTACTAAAAAGATTTCGGAGTAGAAAAGCAAGCCATACACTATACATATACTTTTCGCACGAACGTAAAAATACCAGAAGTCCAAGTGACAATTTTCCTACCAACATAACAATAAAATAAAGTTAGTAGCGAGTGCGAGTGTGCGACTCTACTCGCGGGCCGACTTGACTCGCTCCAATTACACAGCACTCGCTTCGTACTGGTGTGCACTCGACACCGTTGTGGCCACTTCAGCGCCTTAGCTCGCCTTGTGGCCTCACAAACGTTTACGTTTGGGTAGTAAAACAAGGCACTGAATGCTACTCGATGTAGATACAAAATGGAAAAGCTAGTGGCCGTGGTAAGTTTAAGTTTCGTTACTAATCCAACAAGTTACTGGAGTCCTTTCAAAATCCTCCAGTTGAAGAGAAAATATTTTTTCGATCCATAATTTTCTTCGAGAATACTTTTTTCATTAGCTTTGGCTCAAATCTTGAATAGGTATTCCCGAGGCTCAGACAATTTATTTCGGAAATAACCTTCAGAAAGTCTTTGTAGGTCATATAGACATATTGTGCCAAATGTTTTTCTACCAAAAATCACTAAGCTCAGCAAATGATTAATGGGTTAACCTCGTTCTATTTCTTTTGGAAAATATGGAGGTTCTCACCCAAATTAATGACATCATTTACTATTTCATCTTTTCAGACATCCTATTTTTTATTACTATCTTAACAGTTTCAGTAAATTTCTTGATCAATCAATCAACTTAATCTATTGGAAAAAAACTTGACACATGACTGTTCCAAAGTAAATGTGAGTTGACCCAATGGTCAACTCACATTTATTTTGGAACAGTTATGTGTCAAGTTTTTGTTCATTTTACAATTAAAATGGAGTTGCCCAATATAATAAAATAGTAAGGGGTGCTACTCAAATAATATTCCGGTCAGCTCGTTCAATGAGGGTGTTCTAAAATTAAAAAACCACAAGGAGGCAGCACTGGCGTAAGGTCTAAACATCCTTTAAAATACACGAGTTTCTTGTAGTTTACGATTTTTTTTATTTAATTATCTTTTAAATCATTAATAAAATGCCTCAGTGTTGTGCCGCATAAGTTACCTTTCATTAATGTTGCCGCTTATGTTACCTTTTATTAAGTTTTTCTTGTACCACTGACTTTTGCAGTACTAAGAAGCTAGATCTTTAGCTACTTTTCTTTGTCTGTAATCCATATTTATATTGTAAAACAGTGCAAATACGATGAAATTTCGGTAAAAAGTTTCACTAGCATACAATTCAGTACAATTTGACAGCTGTTTAGACCAGATGCTTACGTAGCGACATCTGGTGTCAGATAAAATCCGAAAAAACCTCATTCGGCAGAATTTGATGATCAAAAAGCCGATCCGAAGCAATTACTACATTATTTTGTATTATATAAGGGTCGTTTCGGCACAATTCTATCTTAACGGAGTGGTTTTCTGCGGAACGTATATTGCCGCTAGGCCGTGCCGGATCAAGCCGAGCCGAACATGTGTGTACCATCGCTAACATTTTACGTAAACGCGCAAAAATGTTGGGGTTATTCTTTGAATAAATAATTACTTTTCCCGAGCGCTCCCGAAGGATGGAGTGGAACATAGCTCATTCGTTCGCCGCCATTACTGGCGAGCGAGTGAACGGGCCCTGGGGATTGAATGGAATCACGCCGGCGATATAACTGCTCAGTGATTGGCGAACCAGGAGCTGTTAGTGGCAGACCTAGTAATGGTCCGCAATTGAAGAATTTATTGCTTGTTCTTTTTTCTGTTGAAATGTGAATAAAATTTGATGTCGGCTCTAATTGGCAATTTGTAGTCAATTCGTAGATACTCGTAGGTATAAGTTGTAAGCTTCTCAGTTTCAGACCCCATTCATAACAGTTCTAGTTAAAGTAGGTACTACGTGAACAATTCGTATAAAATTCGAATGAAATTAATTTCACTTCTGAAGCTCAACAACATTTTTGGACTTCAGGACTTTCCTGAAATATTTAAGCATACTATCCTGGGTTAATGAAAGCATAAAGAAAAGCACTTCCCAAGAACCAAGGCCCTATAGTTCTGAACTATCATATCATCGGTTTTCTATTTTTCATCCATTTGATCGTATAGTAACACAATCCGAAGATTTTGTTCAAAGTAAAATATTGTTATCCTCAATATGATATAACCAGCTCAAGTCCTCTCCAAATATAACAGCGATGAATTGTAAGAAGAACTCGTTACGTAACAATCGATTCAGACTCAACATCGAGTGTCGCCCAACGCGATTGTAACCAACACTAGGGTTGGCAGCACAATATGAGGAAAAGTCAGAACAGACGTGAATATTTTTGGTAAATTTGCCTCTGAAATTTGTATTATGTCATTTCTGAATCCTGCAATGGTTATAAATATAAGAGTTACTTCAAAAGGTAATGGCTGAATACTATTTTAGGACTTTTTCTATTTAAGATAAGATATGGACCAAAAATGGTCCTACAACGATTTTTGTATTGCATAAACAAAGGGGTTAGTAGAGATGGAGCTAGAAATCCTGTTTAGCACCATTTTTCATCTCACTCTGGAATTAGATTTAAATAATATTACTTTAAGATGTCATGGTACGCCACCAGTAAAGTGAAACATCTTGAGGAAACCTAGCATCTCCTATAGAAGCAAAAATACGAAGACATGTGATTTCTACTAACACGTACGAGATGGATTAACCCATAGAGGAAGCCTCTGTCCAAGCAGTCGGCACACTCAAGCTGATGATTATGTAAGGTCCTGCTATAATCACAAAACACAAATCATCATCTTGCTGTCATTGTCCCATTCTACTTGGGGTCGATCGGTTCAACAGGTTTTTTTCTTCCATGCTCTCCTGTCAGACGTTACGGCATCATTTACTCCTCTCTCTTTCATATCATTCCTCACACAATCCATCCATCTTTTCTTTGGCCTTCTTCTCCTTCTCCATCCATCAATATAATAAACAAATGAATACAAAAAGACCAGGGCAACTACAGGAGCCAAACTAACCGGATTTCAGTGGTCCTAAGCCAAATATATCGGTGTATAAAGCCTGCCACCCCAAACAGCTGCTGAAAGAAAGGTGCTATCCACGTTGGCGGCTCGCCAAGTGCCAAGGCTGGGCTTTGCTTACGCGATAAATGTGCTGTATTTACATTACACATTTACATTTAAGGCAGGATCGTTTGCTGAATGTTGGAATTTTAAATAAAAGGAAATGGAAGAATAACACAATGTGTAAACTTAATTAGAGAGAGAAGTAATTTGTGTTGTAGAACCAAGAACAATTTCCTTTCGAACTCGATTTAAAGTTTACTGAAAAACACTGCAAGAATCGTTTCTCAAAGCAAGTGTAGCCGCAGTAGAAATCTTAATTTTACTGGGCCTAGACAAAATGATATTCTATAACCGATAACCATGATGAAAAATTCAAAAATATAGTCGTCGATTGACATAAGGTACCGAAAAGCTTCCGTCAATCCTGTTGACATTAGCTGTAGAAAAAATGAAACCCTTTGAAAACGACCACCACTAGTTTAGGCCTTTAACTATGATAAAGAAAACCTATGGGTTTGCTCTTGCTTTAATTGCCGATTACAGAGCCATTTTAGCCGAAAACCGACACGTAAATCAACATGGCCATCAAATTCAAATTCAAGCAGTTTATTGTGGATCATAGGTTCATAAGATGTTGTGTTAAATACAGGTGTCTGCTATGTCCCGCCATTGAGGCATACAAAATTTATGTCACAAGTTCGGTAGAAAATGCAATACTAAAAAATAATTAAATTAAAATTAAACAGCTCGGTCTTACCTAGAGGACGGACGTGCCTCTCGCGATCGCGTGTTCTAGATAGCAAAGTGCATACGCATCACAACAGTGTGGCCGATCCGTGCGTCATCAGTTCGCTCGGAGTGGTTGCGATGACCCAGATACTGTTTGTGCGAAACATTTAATAATCTAATAATCATTTATTTTCATAACATACTAAAATTAAATAAAAACAAAATGACTCCATTCACAAAAAGAAAATCCTTTGGCTGGGATCGAACTCGAAGTGACGAGGTTGTAACCCAGCGCTATGCCCCGAGACCAGCTGGATTGTTGTATACCGTGGCGAATATATAGATCTTATGCTGCTTCAACAGGTCGGTAATGTTCGGACCGGGCTGACAACTGGACAGTTGGCGACGCGTCGCCACAGCATGCGTTGCCACGCCTTTTTTTGGTTTTACCCGCGCCTATAGATGTTTCACATCAAAAAAACTTCCCGTGGTACTACTGGATCAAATTCAAATCAAATTCAAATTCATTTTATTAGCTTGCAACAGAATACTGACAGGATTAACAGCGGGTCCCAAACTAGGCACAGCCTGTATCTTGGTGACCCAGACAAAACACAAGTTAAAACAAATGCCACATGCCTGATCAACATATCGTTTGTTAAGGCGAAGACATCTTTCACCGAAATGGCTTCGCAAACGCAGACAATAAAGTTAACCACCAATTTGGAACATGAGCTGTTTAAGTAAACGACAAGAATTACAATGTCAAGTAATGGAGCTTAAAACCGAAATGGAAAACCTACGGGAAATTTTGAAACACCAAAGTGATCAAGAAAAAAATAAGGCCACTGAAAAGGCTAACAAAGAAAGTTCATCCAAACCTATCGAATATGAGACGGATGAGGAGGAACTAGCTAGAGAAACGGAGTGGATTAGGATAGAAAATAAAAGAAAAAAACGGAAACTGAACCGTACGCTGACGCCCCCCTCCCAAAACAATGCCAATAAAGAACAAGGGAACATAAATCCCAAAAAAGTACCAAAGCCACCCCCCAATAAATGTGCAGGGTGTTAAAGATTACCAGTCATTCTATGACTCGATAGCTAGTACTCAAGGCGACACGTTCACCATAAAAATGATGAACGGGGATAGCGTCAAAGTAAATGCAACCAATGAAGATGCCTATAGGGAGATTACGAAGCTACTAACTTCAAATAATTTGCTCTGGCACACGTATGAGAACAAACAAACCAGACCGATACGAGTGATGGCCAAAAAGCTGCATCATACATGCCAGCCAGAAAGAATTGTAGAGTACCTGAAAAACAAGGGCTACAAAATTGAAAATGCTGTAAGCAAATTGAGTTGGAAGAAAAAAGAACCACTCAACATGTTTATGTTGACATTTGAAAAAGATGAAGATATAAACAAAGTTCATGGAATCACCAATATTCTAGGGTGCAAAGTTGAAATCCACCCACTTAGAGCATCTAAGCTAGTTCCTCAGTGCAAAAGATGCCAAGGCTATGGTCACACCCAGAAGTACTGTTCGAAAGAACCAAGGTGCGTCAAGTGCACGGGCAAACACCTCACAAGAGACTGTGTGAAACCGGCACAAGATAAACCAAAATGTGTCCACTGTGGTGAGCCACATCCAGCTAACTATAGAGGGTGTATAGTAGCAAAGGAGATGCAAGTATTAAAAAGTAAATACACTAAAAAGCAAATTGCATACCAACCAAATAAGCATACCGAACCATCAGCTACCAAAGAAGCTCATGAAAAAAAGGGAATGACCCACCAACCACCCAAGCCGTCCTCGTACTCTCAAGTAGTCAAAAACAATAAATGGAGACAAGTTCGGAATCAAAACTCGACCAAATTTTAAGTCTATTGTCAACATTTGATGAACGGCTTAAAAATTAGAAATAAGTGCCAAAAAAGCTCCTATTAATCTGCGAAAATGATTAATAACCTCAAGATCATGGCTTGGAATGCTAATGGACTGCTGCAACATCAACATGAGTTACAAGTAGTCCTAGATACAGAAAACATAGACATATGTTTAATTTCAGAATCACACTTTACACGACAATCATTTGTAAAATTTCAAGGCTACAAGATATATCATGCCCTGCATCCTGATAACGCCGCGAGAGGAGGCAGCGCCGTCATAATAAGAGAAAACATACATCATTATGAACAGACCAAATGTGAAGATCAGGAAATGCAAGTGATCGGTGTAACTATTAAAATGAAAAGATACGACTCGGTTACTATAGCAGCTATATACATCCCCCCAAAATACGCACTAAAAAAAGAGCAATACAAGACAATCTTAGCGCTACTTGGAAATAGATTTATATTAGGTGGAGACTTTAATGCCAAGAATACCTATTGGGGCTCCAGACTAACTACAACAAAAGGCAGAGAGCTACTAAGTGCCACACAAGAAACCAAATCAGAGGTTCTATCAACTGGAAAACCGACATATTGGCCAACAGACTTAAGAAAAATTCCAGACTTAATTGACTTTTTTATATATAAAGGACTATCCTCTGACTTTATAAGTGCCGAAGAAGGATTTAATATGAACTCTGATCACTCACCAATAATCTTATATACTAGTGATCATGTCAAACAGAGAGAAGGCAATCCGTTTCTCGTGAACAAGTTCACAGACTGGAAATCCTTTAAAATAGACTTAGAAAATAAAATAGACTTAAATATATTTATAAATGATAATCACCAACTTAATTTAGAATTACGCAAATTTATTGTAGATGTCCAACAAACTGCATGGGCTAATACACCCGAGAAAAAAAGAACTGTTAAGGTTAATACTTATCCAAAAGAAATAACAGATCTGATCAGAGAAAAGAGAACCTTGAGAAAAAAGTGGCAGCGAAACAGGTTTCCCCAAGATAAGACACTGTTAAATAGAATAACTAAACAAATTAGGAAGGCAATTAAAAAAGTTCGGGACGAAAATTTAACTAGGCATCTTCTTCAACTGACTAATGATCGATCAAATGATTATTCACTATGGAAAGCCACAAGAAACCAAAAACAACCTATTGCTCACATACCGCCAATAAAAGAACTAAATGGACAATGGGCAATAAGTAACGAACAAAAAGCATCAAGGTTTGCCCAACACTTAGAGGACACTTTTACACAAACCGAGAGCGCTGACCAAGATTTCCACTGGGAACAACTACAACAGGTAGACCAAGAGATAAAACTGGTAACACCAAAAGAAGTATCTAAAGAAATCACAGATCACATCAGCCCAAAAAAATCCCCTGGTTATGACCTTATCACAGGGAAAATCCTAAAGAATCTGCCAAGAAAAGCCCTGGTAAAACTTACTAAGATAGTCAATGCTTCTTTTAGACTAAAGCATGTTCCAGACCTATGGAAGGTTGCAGAAGTGATCATGATCCCCAAATCGGAGAAACCACCTCAAGATGCATCATCATACAGGCCTATCTCCTTGCTGCCAGTGATGTCAAAGCTTTTTGAAAAACTTCTTTTAAAACGACTGAAACCTATTATAGAAAATAGTAACATTATACCAGACTATCAATTTGGATTCAGAGAAAAACATTCAACGATAGATCAGGTGCATAGAATTACAACAGTAATTGAAGAAGCTCTTGAAGATAGGAAAGTATGTACTACTGTATTTTTAGATGTAGCCCAGGCTTTCGACAAAGTTTGGCACAAGGGATTGATTTATAAACTAAGAACTATGTTGCCAAAACAGTTCGCAGATATATTAGAATCATATATAACTGGTAGAGTCTTTAGAGTAAGGCAAGAAAATGCCTATTCTGAACTAAAAGAAATAAAAGCAGGTGTACCACAAGGAAGTGTTCTAGACCCGGTCCTGTACCTATTGTACACATGTGATATACCAGCACTAGAAAATGCAACTGTTGCCACTTTTGCTGATGATACCGCAATAATGTCCACAGCATCTAGTCACAAGGAAGCTGTGGTAAAAGTACAAACAGCGATAAATCAATTCTATGATTGGACAAAAAAGTGGAAGATCAAGTTGAATGAAACAAAATCCATTCACATTGACTTCACTAACAAGAAACCAGAGCACAACCCAGTGTACATAAACATCAAAATTGTACCTTACGAAAATACTGCCAAATATCTTGGTATGACCTTAGACGCAAAGCTTCGCTGCAAAGCCCATGTCAAAAAGAAACGGGAAGAATTAGAAATTCGCTACAGAAGCATGAACTGGCTACTAAGAAGGCATTCCGCGTTGTCAGTTCCTAACAAAATCCTGCTCTACAAATCAGTCCTTATGCCAGTATGGACCTACGGTATACAACTATGGGGTTGCGCCAAAGAAAGCAATATAGAAATCATACAAAAATTCCAGAACAAAGTACTCAAGAACATCATGAATGCGCCTTGGTATATAAGAATTGACGACATCCATCGGGACCTGAATATAGAGTTCGTAAACAATATAATCCAAATACATGCAGAAGCTCATGAACATCGGCTTCATCATCATGTTAATGTCGAGGCCATCCAGCTCCTCGATAACACGAACATAGTGAGAAGGTTCCAAAGGACCAAGCCTTTTGAGTTAGTGTAGTGTAATATAATTGTGACTTTACCGCGAGTGTAATATAGTACACAAGAACAAAGTGACTTTGCCTTAATAGACGCTAAGTAAATGCAATGGACGTGCTCTTAGATATAATTATACTTTTAGCAAATTAAGTTAGATTAAAATTGCTTATTAGCCTTATTAGGCTAGATTGTAATATAAAAAACAAATAAAAAAAATAAAAAAATAAAATAAAATATTTTTTTATGACAATTGGATGTATTGACATCCAATTGTCATGCAAAGTCAAAGTCAAAGTCAAAACATTTATTGCGAACCAAGTGTACAATGTGGTGTTAAGATTGTTGTGGTGCATTATGATTAAATTATCAAAATTATAAAATACTTATGTCAGATTAACAAATTACACACATCAAAAGTATCTAGGGATCAACATATATTTTTGCAATAACTTTTCTCCTGATTGATATTAATTAAAATTTTCTTTAAGGATTCATCAAATAAAGTGTTTTCGTTTGTCACAGTAACGATAAACCAAGTCACCTTTGCATTAATAAAGAAATTTGCCATTTTCCTAATAAAGGGATTTTTGACATTTGAACCACTAACATTAAAGTTCGAAAAAAAGACTGAAATAACAGTTTTCTTTAAAATTTTATTGGGTAACTTAAACAATTAATAATCCGTGTTTCTACCGCGAACACTAACAACACAAGAACATCGGTTTGGCATACTCAAAATGAGTTCATCCAAATCACGCTGTGGAATGGCCGCCCATGTTCGTTGCAACAACAAAAAAAGGTCTTCATGCGACTGGATACCCTCCATATTCGGCAGAGCTCTTCTCTGTAGCATATCCCATGCATGCTCAATCGGGTTCAAGTCTGGCGACTGAGCAGGCCAGGGCAGGACATTGATGTTAGCTGCGGCGAGAGTCTGTCTTACAACTCTTGCGGTGTGCGGTCGTGCATTATCATGCATTAACTGAAATAAGGGACCGATTTGCACTTGTAGAGGAACGATGACGTCTGATACAATCGTCTCAGCATAAATTTGAGCGTTGAGGTTGCCTCTGATCCAAATCAACTCAGTTCTTCCGCCGATCCAAATACCCGCCCATACCATGATGGTTCCACCACTATAAGGATGGACTTCCTGGCAGGATTTTAATCGCTGTTGGCGTCCAGGGGTTCTCCAGTGTCGTATACGTCTTGTATCCGGTCTCATACCAAAACGAGACTCATCAGAAAAGCACACGAAACGCCATTGTTCTTCTGCCCAATTTCTGTGTTCAAGAGCCCATTGATATCGAATCCTACGATTGTGCATTGCTATAGGTGGTACCCGTAGCGGTCTTCGGGAATGAAGGTTCACTTCATGCAAGCGGTTTCTGACTGTTTGGTCGCTAATTAAGTTCCCTGAAGAGTGATGAAGCCTCACGGCTAACATCATGGCGGTTATTGTTGGAGCTCTTCGAGTTAAGATTTGAATGTATCGGTCTTGTCTCCGTGTGGTGCAGCGATACCGTCCTCCATGGCGCTCAGCCACGGTACCAGTGCTTCGGTAACGTGTCCAAAGTCGACTGATAACACTCTGACTTGTATTCAGAGCTAAAGCTACAGTACGTTGCCGGGAACCAGCTTCTATCATTCCCACGGCTCTGAGCATTTCTTCCCTGCTTAAATGACGTCGCCGCTCCATAATAACGTTGGTTTTAATCAGTAGTAGGGAAACAGTAGCACTAATAATGTCTTCAATGCGTTGTATGTTTTTATAGGGAAAATATTGACAGCTTATTTTCATCTTTTACTCGAATTTGATTGAGAGTTCCTGATTCAAATTATGAAATGCACCAAAAAGGATCCATATAAATTTATAAAATCATAAATTTATTACAAAGCCACATCTCAATCTCAAGAAATCCGCATAAAAATGCTTGATCCCTAGACATTTTTGATGTGTGTATTTATTCAATGGATATACTTCAATGTATTGTCATCTAGAAATTCTCTTATAGAGTAATAACATTTTCTTATCAATAATTCGTGTAGTTTTTTTTTAAAGGTATTTATATCGCTCATAGTTCTGAGAAATGGTGGAAGATTATTAAAGATACGTGGGCCCATACAAAAGATGCTTTGGTGCAAAAGCTTTGTTTTATTGGCTACAATGCGCAGCTTGTCTTTGTGCTTCTAAACTTCGTAAACAAATAGTCGTCCAGGGGCTATTAGTCATGTATTAGTCCACTTTGTGGCCTTAATTTATAATTTCTAAGCTATAACGTACCGTCCTAGTTCCATGGAAGCGTCCAGGGAAATGAATTCAAAATGCACTGTAAACCAGGACATACAGAACTGGACCACACGGGGATTTTAAACTCTTGAGCTCCGAAATTAGAGTCTAAATTCTCCAGGACGTCGTCGCACGGATAGGTATCAAAGTTGGCGACCATTCTGTAAAATTTTTATTCGACTGCGGTCGCAGTGGGAATGCTTTAGTGTTCTTAATCGGTCTAATGAAAATTTATATCGGAATAGTAATGAATGCGTGTTTCTTGAAGTGAAAATGTATTTTTTCTGTTTGAAGCCTAAACTTTAGTATGGTCGTATTTAAAATGTTCGTTTGAAAAGCAAAACAATGCCTAATTCGGTTTCAAATTCGTGTTAACACGTAACAGTCCTTCGATTTTAGACAAAGTCGAAAAGTCCTTCCATTACAATAAAATTTCTCTCCCGACATTTAATAATCCCCACTACTCCTAAAATGCTCCATTTACTCTTTGTCCTCCATTATATAAGGCAAACAAAAATCCTTTTTTAATCAAGCTTGTCAGTGTTCGGTGTCACAGTAACGAATAAGGGTAGGTCGTCCCTGTTCAACACATCGCGGGGGCCTGCGATATAGGCCTACAAGCGACCGGTGGCCCTCCAAGCGATGTAGGCTTTCAATTGATCGGAGGCCTCCCAACAAATACGCAGCCATTTGTTGCCTTCGTAGATACGTATCTGACATAACTAAACCTTGTAATTTGTTTGTGTATAATTACTATTCTTTGTGATACGATAGTAAAAAGCTTGTTGTTTTTATAGTTAGATAAAGATTAATCGTTTTTGCGCTCTATAAACTTTATTAACGTGTTAGTATTAATTTGTTGTTCTTAAAATATGTGGCTCAATAGCAGTTTCAAGCAACAATCCTATGATAAATTGATTGATTGATGATTAATTTTGCGTTTATTCAAATTAGGCTGAAAATCATTACTTTTTGAACGTCAAAATTTCTTCACCAATGTTTCAGCTGAAAAGAAGTTTTTTCGCTAAGAATTCTAAGTTCAATTTATTTTTTGAAAATGTTTAATGGTTAGCGTTCTGTTTTCATCGCATTTGTACGTTTTTCGTCATCATGGATACTTGAAAATTCGAGTGATTATGGAGTATGAGTACCGTCGTGGCAGCAAAGCAGCAGAAGCAGTACGCAATATCAACGACGTAAAAGCGAACACTACTAACGATCGCACCACCCGTTATTGGTTTGCCTGCTTGCGTTCTGGAAATTTCGACCTAAGAAATGAACCCCGTGGTCGACCGAAAACTTTAGTCGACAATGACGAATTAAAGGCGATTGTGGAAGCTGATGATGTCATAAAAAAATCAATAACCGAGTTGCAGCTCAAAATGCCTTTAAAGAATTTGTTGCCTCCCGTCCAGGGCATCAATAAGCTACCACTACGTTGGCAAAAATGCATTGATTGCATGGATAATTACTTTGATTAATAAAAATAAAAAATATAGAGAAAAAAGGGCGTTTTAACTGATTTCATGAAAAACGGTAATTTCATAGGTAAAGACTTAATACATCTGTCTAAAAAATTGATTAAACTTCACAAGATCCAACCAAAATGACTGTCCACACATCAGCATGTTATAAGCAACGGGGATTAGTTCGGCTCCTGCCTCTAATGTACGCGTAGGCGCAGGTGCTGGTCGCAAATCAGCTATAACTAAGATTAATCCCGCTAAGTCGCAGTAGCTTTCGGGGTTTAGAGATAAACATGTATGTCGGGTGTAAACGCTTACGAATATTGACATTTTTTAAGTTTGTTTAGCCTGTAAACCGCGCTGTTGAGAGCTAGCTTGTTAATTCGATACTCCATTTAAAAAGGTTTTCTAATACTAAAGGAGAAGTTTATCAACCAAACTGAACGCGTTCAGCAATTGTCATCGTCATTTATCATTGTTGTGAAATATTATAAATTAATATTAACGCTGACGGCTCTTGAACGCGGTTTAGATTCATGCTGATCTCATTCAATGGTATATTGGAAAAAATACACAAAGTTAAGGAAGAGATTACTGGCCAGATAAAATATTCTGTTGTATGTACGTTTTCAAATAGCTAGGTCAGTCAGAAGGCGAAATAACGCAAAAACGCTGATGCCAAGACGCACTTACTACTATTATAGAACCTAACCTCCCGTATAAACCGACAATAAAATAAAACCAATGTACCAGAGAATGAGTGGCCCAATAAACCTAGTTCCACTTCAGTCTATACCTAGGTCTAGAATGTAAGCTGTAAAACGTCGCAGCGTCGGCCGAATACTAATTTAAATCTGGCATTAACGAGCAGCTTGGGTTGATTAACTCGGTTAGGATTAAGCCTGTTACGCTTATTGGCTTACATAATTCCAAGTGCCTTTGAATTCGGGTTTTGTTACAGAAGCGTATTTTTTTTTATTTAATCAACTAACTAGGTACGGATTGTGTGGGGAATGATATGAAATAGAAAGGAGTGTATGATGCCGTGATGTCTGACAGGGGAGACTGGGAGAAGACAACGTGTTGCAACAACCCCAAGTACAATGGGACAAGGGCAGGGAGATGATGATGAAGAGCTAGGTAGGGTTTACTCTTAAAGAATGTTGACGGAGTTTTTTCCTAGTCTTATTTCCAGCTCACTTTCCCACAACTGGGACACTCACAGGGCTCCACTCTGTGGGAGAGAGTGGGCCGTGATACACCACGCAGGCCCAGTGCGGAGTTGGTAGATGCCACATTTCTTCGAATTTTCGGTTCTAGGACATGCTGGCGAGTTTTGAGAACAGTGCTGATAAAATAAATTACACAAAAATCAAATAATTCGATTTAATAGAGTAAGTTGAAATTTTGGCAGATTTTGCGAATAGCCTAGACTGATTTCTTGCTTAAGTGCTACCCATTACTGATATGAATTGTCCCGTAACTAATCTAGAACTATGCGAGTTACATGTGGTCAGCTTAATTCTGACATAGTTACTGTAGTTTGTCAAGTTAGCAGCGACATATTGCTTCAATTTTGTCAATTCCAGATTCTCGCTTGATGGAGCACTTGCTCTTCTTCTTGTGGACTTTCAAATGAATTACTTCTCATTAATTTTGGGAACATTTAAAATTTTGCTTAGACTTTTGAGTGTAGTGTCATTCATCAGTTTTTTTGTTCATCATCATTCATCATCATTTCAGTCGAAAGACTTCCACTGCTGGACATAGGCCTTTCCCAAGTGTCGCCACATTGACCGGTCCCGTGCGACTCGCATCCAGCGATTCCCGCAACCTTCACCAGGCCATCGGTCCACCTAGTGGGAGGCCTTCCAACGCAACGTCTTCCGGTTCGCGGTCGCCACTCCAGAACTTTTCGGCCCCATCGGCTATCCGCTCCGCGAGCAATGTGCCCTGCCCACTGCCACTTAAGTTTGGCAATTATTCGGGCTACGTCGGTGACCCTGGTTCTCTTGCTTGATCGCATCAGAAATGAAGACGTCCGTCTTCATTTCTGATGCGATCACGCAAGGAAACTCCGAGCATAGCCCTCTCCATTGCCCTTTGGGTGACTTTAAGCCTTCTGATGAGGCCCATTGTGAGCGACCACGTTTCGGTCCCGTATGTAATCACTGGCAACACACACTGGTCATAGTCTTTCGTCTGAGACACTGTGGTAAGTTGGACGAGAAGATACCGCGCAACTTCCCGAACACTGCCCAGCCGAGTCGGATTCGACATGGGCATTCAACATGACCTTGGTTTTGTCCATGTTCATTTTATGACTCACTCTTCCGCTAAGCTCTACTGAGGTCATCGAGCATTGTACTGAGGTCCTCCATGGTTTCAGCCATGAGCACTATATCGTCGGCAAACCGAAGGTGGGTAATGTACTCGCCATTGACCATTTTTTTTTGGTCAAATGTGTATAATAGACGCGTATAAAGCTAACAGCAACGAAAATTATGTACAGTGTAGTCTGTGCTTCCGGGGCAACTGGACAAATTCTCAGCTGGACAGTTTCGCAGCTGGACAGTTTTTTTTATTTTTTGGGACAAGCCCGCCACACTTTTCCCAAACTACTGTAACTCCTGAAAGCCAGAATCAACAGTGGCGACCACCAGAAAAGCGCCGAGACAATGAAGCTCGACGAAGTCCCAGAGAATGAATTTAACTGTCTCGGATCCCGCAACGAAATTAATCAGAAAAGTATAGTACTCCTCCAGTAGGAAAAAACCGTAATTTCCACTTCCCTCCATATCAGCAGGAGACAGAACGAAACAAGGCCAATAGGCACAAAGGGACGTTTACAACTGGGATAGGCCTAGTTGCCTAGCACCACGGATAAATATTAACATTAATGGGTCCTAAGTTGTGAGCTGTTATATTTGATTCCAATAATAGGTATGGCAAAAAAACTTGAACGCACGGAAATTTGTTCTAGTTTCCACAAGGTCTGTATAGTAAATAACTCCGGATGTAACCTGTACACTATCAGACATAAGCTGGACAGATTAATAACTGGACAGAGTAGGTACAGTGTGTAAGCTTACATTTTCGTTTTTAAATATAATCGCCCATTTAATGAATCGACACCCCCAACAAGACACCTAATTATATCAAAAACTTACCACTCTACCCCGCATCCTGTCTAAAAAATCAGCAGCTAAATAAAAAGAGAAACGAAAAATGTCCGCCGCCGTATCGAAGCGAAGGCTCGATTTATCAGAGCCCTCCTCTATAATTTATTTTCCCTTTTCAAGCCTCCGTTCAGAATGTAATCTGACTTACTTCGTATTATCGATGATTATCGTGTCGCTAGGGAGCACCGAGCCTGGACTCTTTTGACATATTTTTATTTATGGCTCGAGATTTTGAAATGATACCCAATTTTATTTTATATATTGTCATTTTAAAGTTAAAAAGATAGATGTTCTCAGTCACGCCGTAATGCGATGCGACTAGCTTCAAGCGACAAGCGCGTTTTTAACTTTATCCTACGCGTGAGTTTCGTCGCGGCGCTGTAACGCGTGCCGTAGAGCCCGGCAACTTCTTTCATGTGTTTTTTCCGCAGTCGCCGTCGTAACACGCATATCGTTTGAGCGCGTAGCTCGTGGCATAAAAGTGGAGCAACTTTCTATTGATAACAGTATAAGATTCCAGAGCGAGTAGGGTGATGTTATCGCTGTTCAAATAGGCACAATGGGAACGATATTAAGCGCAATAACTTAGAATTCGAGTGGACTTGAAATTTAATATTTTTGCTGAAAGTCAAATATATACGAGGAATTGAACATTATTGATTCTAACCTTCTATAAGGCTCATGTCGGTGTCATATCGGGTTTCGCTTTGTGTATAAGGGTTGGTCCTGCGTTCCGCTGTAGGTTCCCGGAATTGAAGTTTTTTGTTATATTCCGCTTTTATAGGTAACAAAGTTTGTTGTGACAACGAATACTTAGAAAAACATAATAGCCAAGAGAATTGGAATATTTTTCATTGATTTTTACTACGTTCAGGACATCAGGTTAGGTTACAAAGGTTTTATATCTATGAAACTTGAAACAGAAAATACCGCTCTCATGCTTATCATAACAACTTTTTAACTTCCTTACAAAAGCAAATATAATGGCTTAAAATCTCTTTGTTTACCTTACCTGTGTTGAGATCAGCGAATAGGCGAGACGACAAAAAAACGTAAACCAAAATTGACGAAGATATGACGCTTTTAAAATTCTCAATACGTCACGCCTTTTTTTTTTTTGATGGAAAATCATCAAATGACTCCTCCCGCTCTGGGCGGAGCAGGAGGGAGTGTCAGACTTTTACTGACTAAAACGCATCCATGTTCCGTTATGAAAAAAAAAAAAATGAAAAAGCGTTTATTCGTGGTATCATCGTATTACATAAAATGTTACTTCTGCCAAACTGTAAAGCAGTTTCGCCCTTTATGTTCCGGGGCCACAGTATCTCTTTCGAACAGTCCCGCAACCCCAGAATACGTCACGCCTTGGTATACTTTTTAGCTAGTTCTGACGTCACGAGTTTTGATGCGTTTTATCTTTGTCAATATATATTGATTTACAAAAACAAAAATATGTGTCCTTTATTTTCCCATACTCTAACTGATGGACTACGAACGAATATGTTACACTGTTATACCACACAGCGATGAAGAGCACATTTTCCACTAAATTTCCTCCGTTTACGAGCACATTCCGTGAGTGTAATAAAGTATTACGCAACAACTGAATGTCAAACTTACCATAAGCTGCGCGCGCTCATGTTGTACCAAAATGGCGTCGGTAATGCTCACACCCTCTGCAACAAACGTCGTGACGTTAATACGAGCTCGGCCGAAGTAAATAAGGTTTATGTAACAGTTGAAGATGTAGCAATCATCGTTTTGGTAAATGAAAATTATGTTGAGGGAAAGTTTCGGTAATGATTTTGTTTTCACGGCTTCAGTGTAGGTTGGGAAGTCGGTAAAATAAAGTAATATACTTAGTTAGGTGTTACCATTTGAAAATTTCAACATAAAATACATCGTTAGCATTTCCTAAAGCCTAAAACTATTAAAATCCAATAATCCAAACATTTCCGATGATGAACATTAGGGAAAGTAACTAGAGGACCTAGATAACTGGCAAAAGCTTTTAAAGCTTTTTTGAATTATGGACTCTCAGCAAGATCGATATAAGATAAACATTTCGGTAGCCAATGTCAATCAAATAAGTTTTTATCTTTTCCTACTGATTTATCACTTGTAGAATACTTCATCAAGGCCCTCAGAGCGCTATATTTTATAATTATTTACATATTGAGCCGAATCTACATATCGTGTGCGTATTTCCTAAAAATCTGGGACACAACTTTGAGATCGTAACTTATGTGCTACAAAAATAACAAAACTCCACGCAATGTAACTGTGGGCTATATTTTATTAATGTCACTGCCGAACACAGGCTGGTTGGTGGAAACTTTTTCTATTTTATGCCTGTACCCTGACGTTTGTAGCCAGATTAAATCTGGGACAGTGTGAATAATGGCCAATGGACACGCAGATCAATTAATGCACGATAATGTTTTACATTGCTTCTTTTATTATTTTTGTTTTATGTACAAACCTGCCTACCTACCCACACAAGCTGTCAAAAAAAGGTAATAGTCTGGTCCTTTGAACCAAAGCTAGTTTCAGTTAGGTTTCATTTAGTTAGTGAACGTAAATCTTAGGTGTCCTAAGATTTACGTTCACTTACTAAATGAAAAAAAAAAAACATTTTTATGGGCTAAGTTTTCCCCTTGACTCGGCCATTTATAATTCTTTACTAATAGCGCCATCTGTCGTCATAATTTATTCGATTGCTCTTAGCGAAGCGACCGGATTACGAAAGAAATGGGTTCAATGAATTAAATTAGCATTCTTCTGCGCAGTCTGACGCTTGCTTGACCTATAATCGGTTAGAGGAGGTCCTGAGATAGGGTTGTCGAAGTCATTTGAATAACATCAACCTCACGCCTGTTAAGCAAAGTGTACAGAAAGTATTGTTTGCAATTATTTTCAACTAGCAATTTGTCCGAAAAAACTGTGATAGCTCGGCTAATATGCATGATATTAATTAATTTTATACCACCCACGAATAATGTAACTATCTGCCCGTGTAAGACTTTTTAGAATTGGATCATTAGTTCCGGAGATTACTTCCTACATACAAACTTACAAAAAAAAATTACCTCTTTGGTGGTGTAATCAGCCTATAATTAGATCGCTTTTTGGGCACAGCCTTTGCTCTGTAAGACGGTGGGGGTCGCTATCCACCAAGCTAGTTTAGTGCGGGATAATATAAGATACTACCAGCTCAAAAAAAAAACTAATTCCGGCTGAGTAGATTCCAAACAGATTTTTTGATAATTTTCATTTCATCAAGAGTTTGTCTTGGTAATAATTTTTTCCTTGTAAGCAATATTTTTTTTTTACTTTACACGGGACTTAAATATAACCGGAGAAATGTGGGTGTACCTCTGCTTAACCCTTAAAGAAAATACAGAAGTGTGGTTGTTAAGTGTGTCTACTTAAATAAACCAATTTGAACTTTACTATCCTCCAAATGTCAGATCTCTCTCGCTTTTATAACCTTTATAAGTACCATTAAAATGAACTTGGCAGTAGAAAACAATATTTCGAGTTTAAATTAATAATCGTCTCCTATTGAGTCTGTTTGAGAGGCATCCCTGACTACGGAACGAGCGCTCTTAATACTCGGGTGCCACTTGACCTATTCAATTTAATACCCTACAGATAGTTGTTATTGCTTTTATCGCTGGATTTATTTTGTTTTGGTATACGATTGTATGGCTTTGCTGAATAGTAGTTAGTTATACATAACGTGGTTTATTTTATCAAATACGTAAGGGTACAGTATAGGAATATATAACTGTAATCAATAAATAGAATCCAAAAAAAATAACTAAATGTTTGAACTGTCTGTGGTAGACAGAACAGTTGTTTAGTGTGAGTCTAGTATCGTGTCAAAATAGTTGTCAGTCGATTAAGAAAGTTGAACATAGGACAGTTTTGTTCAGAATGTACTTTCATACAAGACAAAACGATTACATTCTTGATTCAAGAATGCACACAATGTAAGAGAAATATCTTGTCCTGTACAATATTTTACGGTAAAAAGTCGAGATCATGCTTCAACATCCCACTGTTTATATTGTTAAAAACAAATTCAGATGAAACTGCTATTATGATCTTAAAATTGTATGTCGTGTGAACTAGGCTTTCCACGACAATCCTTAATCTTAGATAGTACGAACAAGAGGTATTTACATGAGCTCCTTATCGCATATTGTAAGGATAGCTCCTATAGTACCTACTTCTTGCTATAACACTCCAAAGCATCTGACCTAAATCTCGTAGCGTGAATGCAATTGTATGCTCGTAGCTCTACGCCGTAGGCCACCTACGCCGTAGCGGCGTAGCCCCGGGACGTTGGGAGATAGCTACGGCGCTACGCTTTTGTTTGTCCGAGTAGATGACGATGGATTACGTTTAGTAGATGATTGTGATAATAAACCTTCGTCTGTGGACCCGACCGAACGGTCGGGACGCCATTGTTTAACTATTGTGTCTACTTTGCTAACAGATGAAGGGATAATGTATATTGTTATTAACTTGTTATTGGCTTTGAAACGAAAAGGTCCTTTACAAGTAACAGAATTGAATAATTCTTGGATTTCGTGGAGTCAGTGTCTTCTGATAAAATGTGAAACAAACCTTTTTTTTTCTTTTACAAACTATACGATCAACAAGAATAAAACTCGTAGAAATGCCAGGTTCCTCATTGAGTACCCGCGAAGCTTCTAACCGGCTCATCTTCATAGGAAACGTTCTCACTACCTGGGGAACTGGCCTTCTCTACATAAAATAGAGTAAGACATAATAAGGCCGTGGACACACATGTCTTCGAGATTTACCAAAGAAAAGTGCCTGCTAGAGCTCGAATCTATGATCTATGACCTACACACGTAAGTCGTATTTATTCGACGATAATATTTCCCCCTTTACACGAGGTCCACACACCCGATCTCCAACAAAAATAAAACATTGTTCGCTTCAGTGCTACCCCTGCCCCTCAGCCTATTTGCGCTTCATTCAGCGAGCCACTTGTGGTGTATTCAGCGCTGAAAGCGCGGGATTAGCGCAAACATCGCCGACACACAGTCCGCGGGAAATAATGTTTGTCTTCGGTAAGGGTTGTCGCTGCGGGTAAATATCGGTACAGGAATGTCTTGGCTAAAAGTTAAAGGAATATAACCATTATCAAGATATGCCAATGCTCAATTTGCAAAATGTACTTATTATGGATAAATAAGCTATTCATTCGTACTACTCAACACTGTTGACCATATTGAAATAAGAAATTATTTAAACTGTTTTTAGGGTTCCGTACAAAATATTAAAAAAACGGAACCCTTAAAGGATCACTCGCGCGTCTGTCTGTCTGTCACAGTCAATTTGCTCCGAATCTACTGAACCTCGAACCTGGAAATTTGGTAGGACGGCGTGTTCCTATGACCCAAACACAGACGTGCAAAGTAAATATAATTTTTGTTTAAATAAGGGTCATTTTCGCGGGACAAATTAGGAAATAAAAAAAAAGAATGTTTTGCAAACCTTACTGTGTCATTCAAATACAAAATATAGTTTGCTTAGCTTGTAGATTACAGGAAAATCTATAAGAATTCTATCAATTTAAAATAAAGTGATTTTCGGGGGACAAATTAGAAAATTAAAAAAAGAATTGGCACACCTTACTGTGTCTTATATCAAATGAAGGGGTCGTTATGAGCATCTAAAATATATTTTTGTTATTATAGTAAAATAGTTTTGATTTTATTCATGGAAGGAGACGAAAATTGGCCAATACCCCCCTGATCTCCGAAACTATTGAGCCTAAAATTTTGAAAAAAGTTGCAAAATATAGTTCATTGCTTGTAGAATACAGTAAAACCTATAAGAATTCTATCACTCTATTCTACACTCAATATAAGACTTTGGCATTGTACGGAATCTTCTCCACGCGAGTTCAACTCTCATTTGGCCATTTCTTTTTGTCAAAATGTACGTACTAAGGAAAATTTATCTTAGATATATGTATACAACTTTACTATGTATGTTTATGTTGACTGAAGAAAATAATCTTCCTACCTGTGTATGTAGTGAAGACTGTTGTGTGCTAATACAATCATACGCCTGAGCACGCAATGCACCAACAATATAAAAGCCGACATCCTACAAAGGCATGCCGTGACAATCCGCGCATATTTTTATTGATAGTTCAGTGTCGCTTATTCTTTTGATTTGTTAAAACGTGAAAAATAAATCGATAAATCGTGTTTTATATTTCCCATTAATCATTCGATTGGATTCTGTCGTTTTCGACATTGGATTGATTTTAAATTAACGTTACCTCAGCAACATTTTATCAGATCTATTTTGTTTTGACGTTTTACATGTCGTCTGTTATTGTGTTTGATTCTAAAGAGTAACATGAGGAGCTCGTGATTAAATAATAACAGCCGTTCGGGTCGATATTTAGGCCACGCCGCGCTCGCCTAGATTGGTCCGTGGATGGGTGACCACCCATTACATCCCGAATTTCCTCCATGCCTCGAAAAAGACGTGAAGTCGTTGGTCTCGACTGTCATTTGTAGATCTTTGCCAGTCGTTACAGGTAGTCAGTGGCCCGAAAATGTGACAACCAGTCATACCAATAGGTATCGTATTACCCACTACTAACTATGGATTGTGGAGGTCAGATAGGCAGGTCGCTCCACGTAAAATACTGGTATTCAGCTGCATCTGGTTAGACTAGTAGAAAACTGCAACATATTTGGGAGAAGACTGGGCAGATGCTGATTCTAAAGAGAACCATCTTGATTTTTATTATAAGCAGTGAAAATATATATGTTCATAATGAAAAAAAAAATAAACCGTACGCAGCTGAATACCAGATATCAACATGGAGCGACTGCCTATCTTACCCTTTAGTAAGACTGGTTGTCTGACTTCCCGTAACGACAGCCAAAGATAGTAGAAGAATGCAGTAAAATCTTACATCCAAGCAAACTATTGTGTGCAGAAAATCCGAGAAAAATAGAAGTACCAGGATTTAAAAATAGAATTATTCCGCCATTGTTGAGTTCCCGCCATGATAGAAGAGATTTTTTTTTCTTTCTAAGCTCAGGCAAGCGTTCATTACTTTCATCCTATTTTCGTTCGGATGATTTTCCTCGTATTAAACCTCTTTGATAAGAAATCTAATTGCAATTACTTACAGAATTTCCTGTAGCAACGTATGTATTAATAAATATTGTTGTTTTCTTGTTAGGAGAAATATCCTGTTTCTATAATAAACAAGGTTGATTAAGAAACGACGAGTTTTATCTACTCTTAATGAACGAGGGATGTTTTTGATCTTAAATTAAAATAATATGAATTAATTGTAGCAAAACGAAAGTAATTATCAGTAATATTATAAGAATCAAAGAGCGAGTTTTGTTTTTTCAGAGTAATACTTACTGGATAATACTGGGCCCCATGGTAAGACTTTCAGGCCACGCTCCTCATAAAAATACCATTATAATTATAAACGAAAATACATTTTTATATAATTTCTAAAAATAACATAGTCCCTACAGGCACTTGCAGAGAACCGAAGCGTACCGCTAATGACAAGCCAGGGAGAGATAATATCATCTAATTAAAAGATTCGAGGATCACTCGGCTTCTGCCAACAACAACAGTTTCTCGAGAGGAAACCTCCCGGACCCTCTCCCCGCTCACCCGCTGCGTCCCCTTTGTATAAATTATCATAATGAGCTCAATAAGAATTTTACGACAGGAGGATACTGTTGATTTGAGTACTATGTAGGGCTGGCGGAGGCTGTACTCCTTCTCTAGAAAAAATACTCGTATAGTTTAGAAAATTCTTCGCAGTAAGAAATATTACGAGTATATAACAATTTAGAAGATTTGCCACTAGGTTAAATGTTACGACGAGCTTACTACTTATTACTTAGTGCTATGCAAATTGCATTGTCGATGGACCGACCAATTAACACAAATACGGAGAATATTTGTAACCGACTAAAATTCTACTTATTATTTTGTCAAATTGCAACATAGAAAGACACGGTACTCCCCCCACAACCGCGTAAACATACGCATTAGTTTCAAAAACTTTGTACTGAACATACAAAAACAATGTACACCCAAATTATTGAACAACACTTCTACAAAATCTTTGTTTGTTATTATAGCAAGTAACATTGTTTCAACAAATCTGACAAACAAACATTACTCATATGAGTAATTCTAATCACTCTAAAATGAGCAGCCCTATTTATTCGTATTTTACATTCCATCCCGACTATCCTCACGTTACAATTCTGGGATTAAATCGCGCCTGGAGTGGCGAGTCCGTAGTCTGTGCGGACTCGATACAGTCACACAGACACAAGTGCATTTGACGAGCAGCCACTATTCAGTTTAATGCTCTTTTGGACCGTTTATGTATATTTTATGAGCACATAATGATACTGCTGTAGGAAACATGGATTTTAAGGAGCACTGTGAAAGTTATGGGGTAGGAAATATTGTTTGTTAATATAGTTTCAGATATAAATTGTAGATGAGGTATAATTTTTATGACAAGGTTCTGGCAATATATTTTGAGGTCTATAAAATAGTAGAAAGTACGAATTCTAGACTTTTCATGTACACAATGTTGGGTAAAAATTAAATCAATTTATGAAGGGTTCGTTAAGTTGGAACATCCGCACCGGTCGATTGAAGGTTAAGTTACGTTTGCCGCGATCGGTCCGAGAGGTGGTGCCCATTAATAACTTATCGAGACCCCTCAGAGACTGATCGGTAGTATTTTACATGGAAACGCTCCATGTAAAATACTGGTATTCAGCTGCACCTGGTTAGACTGGAAGCCGACCTCAAAATATTTAAGACAAGGCTTGACAGACGATCTCATCCAAAAGCCCACATTGAAATTCCGTCTGTAACATGCAGGCAGATACAATTTTCACTTTCACAATTCACAAGCCATTATTCAAAGCATCACTCAGTACCAAGGCTGCAGACGCGCCTATTTCCAGAGGTTACCCGGCTCGTTTGCGATACATCCCAACGCATTCACTTGGTTGGCTTCACTGCACACACCGAATTCGGCCGGGTTGCTTCGTCAAAACGACGCGCGACGCGGTCAGCTAAGAGGAACTTTGAAGTGATGTAGATTTGTATTGACCTTGTATAAATTATTAAAAGGTTACTGTGGATCTGCTTGGCTGAAAAGATGTAAAGAATGGGTAGATGTAGATGTGATGTGTGTGTTTCTTAAAGAAATGTTAAGTGAATACAATAACATTACGCCTGCTTCCCCGAAGAGTTAGGCAAAGATGCTTACTGCTGCTTAAGGTTTTAGTAGGACACAAACTTATTGGCAATCAACTAGGTACAAATCTAGATTCTGGGCTGCTGCTGTGAAATCGCGTAACAGTTGTCCGACCTGGGAATTAAAACCACGACCTGCACAGCAGCAGCGCTTTCGAGCACTAGATCAACGAGACAGCCAATTCCGTTCATTGTTCGTAATTAAAATTCAAGCGAACTTAAGAAACTGAACGATTTTAAGCTGGACTTTTTGCACAGAGCTATATCGGATTTTATGCGGTATGTTTTCCCGCAGATTCACTCGTAATCTTCAAATTAAAATTGTCATTAAAGTAATTGAATAAAACCTCGGTTCTAACATCCCGTGCACGTTGAGAATGAACTGGTGGAAACTATTTCCTATTGTTGACAGTATAATTTAATAGTCTTTCACTATTGCATCGACTGCATCCGATCGGTGGAGTTTATTGTTGTTGAACAGTCGTTTTAGTATTATGAGCTTGCAAATGGCAAAACGGCTTCAGAAAGTAGTAAGTAAATGATTTTTTTTTCCTACATTTTCAAAATTCGATGATGTTCCTTATGACCTTATGTGTCAATTAAAATGTCTTGTAGGAACTACAGTTAGCAATAATACAAACGAGGCAAAATGTATGGTGCCCCGCGCATACAGTCGAGCGGCCATCAGTCGTCTCCGCCGCGCCGTAGAATAAACGTGGTGCTATCGATATATAATAAGAAACGTAACTGTAACACCTCTTCCTCCTATAAATAGACTTTATATTGGATTCCGTGATTTCATTTACATCCTTCTCCAACCAACTACCAAGGTTCAACATGTCTTGTGGTCTGCTCAGCATATGGTCTTAGATTCGATTTTCAGGTCGAGCAAAGTGTTATTGGTTTCGTCCATCAGGATTTTTGCCGTAGCAGCCGATTTGTGCCTGGTTTATAGCAAATGGCTAGCCCTCTATTATATGGAGGAACATCTCTGCCAAATCTTTCAGGGATAATAGTTGTGACGTCATGTTACGTGAACATCAATCACAGTCTACATATGTCGCATATAAGTCCACAAAGGTTCGTTTCATCTACTCTCCAGGATATTTATACGGGTGGAGATATTGAGTATCGGCGCAAGATCGAGGGTTGAGCTTTCAATAAAGCGATGTGCATCGGAGCGGAATAATTGCTGGCTAGCGGCCATGTTGGGCTGTTGGGCTCTGCTCAACATAGCGGTGGACTTGGCACAATTGTACTTACTCTCATGTATAGAGAATAGATAGTAAGATACGAGGGCTGAAATATTACGGGTTGTTAGCTTGTAATAGTAGGAAGTTTTCTAGATCCTTGGCAAGAAGTGGATTGAGAAATGATAAGTGCGCAAGACAGAGAGGTTGAGAAGGAAAAAGGGCCCTTTGTGGACACGGGCGATGGGGCCAGCGGGAATCACCATTTAAATTAATATCAAGAAACTTTTCTACTTGACTTTACAAATCATAAAATTGGTCAACGGGATCAGTTGACCAATTCAAAAATACATTAGGTCGACTGATCCCGCGGTATCCGCCTGTGTGGGATCAGTTTACTAAAGAGTCGACCAGTCGTGGTACCCAAGTATGCTCACAACAATAATTAACATCTATTATATATATATCCTGTACTTCTCAGTTCACGTTGTCGTGATAAAATCTGAATTAAGCCCTTGAATTACCACTCCACCCCTACTCTTAGCATATTGATAAAACAAACAATACTACCCATTAATCACTGCAAAACATTGCCACCAATACTTATCAGTGGGGATTAATCTAATTGTTCGATTCAACTGTTGTGCGCCTCAGGGCATTCATTAACCCCCTCCCCCGTGACCCGCGGTCTATACCACCATCTATATGCAAATTGACAATTAACCGTTGCGATGCAGTCACGTCGCGTAGCTGTCAAAAAGAATTAACCCGTCACTCGCTGACTGACGTTTGTTATGTTATTTAAATGACACGTGTCACAAGATTTTGGTGTGGAATATAGGATTACATTCGTATAGGGTTAATTTGTTTTTGTGCATGTCATTGTGATTGTTTTTCCAAATGTTTTTCTCATGCTGTTTACATAGAATACAAATGCAAATACACTATCTCGACCGCTATTAGACTGCGGTAGTAATGCGCTTTGAAACGCACATTACCTTGAAATATTGCATAATACATGCAATTCCATTTTCAACAAACAATTTCGCGTCAAGAAAACTCAGTTTGAGTTTTCTTGACATTGATCATTGAAAGCTGTTTTTCAGAATGTTTCCAGAAGGAGAAGAATAATACTTCCTTCCTGTAAAAACATCCTTAAAGACAAGTTTTAACGACTTTTTAACTCAAAAATGAAACAATTTCCGCAGTAAACAAGATTACTTAGCGATAAACGCTTAATTTTAAACTTCTGCAAAGTTTGTTATAATCTCAAGCTTGTCTTTGCTCTTGGAGATTAGGAGTTAAAGTTTGCCGGACATAAGCACAATGCGCTAAGATTTGCATATTTTCTTACGTCGCGCGCACAGATGGTGTTCATGAAACTGCTGAACCTAAGATGAGATGCGTCACAACTAAAGTAATACTAGAAGCACATAAGTTCAACTTACCAATAGCAAATCTGCAGGATTCAATGGAAATATTACAGTATTACATTTACTTCATATTAGGTGGCTTATGAAGTGGGTTGAAATTACAATTGTTAACAATACTGCGAATTGTTGACACATTCCAGACATAAATGAAGCTAAGTTGGAACCGCAACAGCTTTCACAGCTCGAGAAATCTGGCAACGTCGCATTGCATTGCCGCAGTATCCCAATTTTGCAAGACATATACTCTGGACGAAGACAACCCTTAAAGCCTCACCAAACAAGAACATACAAAATTTCAATTTAGAACACGTAGAATAGTGCACGAATGGAAACAAACGCTATGGTGTGAGAGACAAGGCATATTTTAAAATCTATTAAGTTGTGAAACTCATTAGTTCCAACCATTTTATAAAATAGTTCCTCTGTATTTACCCACTCTGTGGTTATACTGCGCGGACTTGTTACGATCAATTGCTACGCCTCGCAGATTGCGGGCCCAAGGGACGCTTTGGTATGATTCGTGCGAATTCAATGGTTCTGCTTTTTATTGAAATTGGATAAAATATTATACAGTACTGTGCGTGCAGTTTCTGTTAAATTGTGTGTGACGTAGAGTCTTGGGTATTTTCAAGTCATACGTAGACAAAAACCTGGCTTTCTTGAGGATATAATTCACATACATACTAATAAGTAATGTTTTATAGAACAGACACTGAAAGAAAGTTGTTTCAAACATTGGTTTGTGAGCTGTTAAAACAAGGTACATCAAATATTAACAAGAGGGGTACATTTGTAACGGGACTGATACAATATTCATAAAGGCAAGTGCTTTTCGTGGTGCTTTGAAATCCGACACCGCATTGGTTATTCAAAATAGACTGCAAGTTCAAAACAATCACGAAAAAAAAACGGTGTCAGAAAATCACATGTAATTCTACCAGAATTTATGATTGGAAATGTGTCCATACAATTCTGCTGCACGAAACGTATCTCTATTAAGTATCTCTTATGAAAGGCCACGTTTTTGACGCCCAGTAAACTACAACAAAAAGCCATCGGACGCACGGATCTAGCTGTAACATACGACGCATAAATCCGCAATTTTCCGGCTCAAACCGGTTAGCTACAAGCCGACAGGGGCAATCAATGCGAACTGAAGCGACGCGTGGCAGCCCGAGGCTGTAGTTTATAGCATATCAGACGAAATTTGATAAGAATATAACTTATTTTATAAAAAGTAGGCTTATAAAAGTGTACCGAAAATCCGAATATCCACAAACTGGTTAGTTTCTACCGGGAGGGGTAATCTAGGCGAACTGAAGTGATGCTTGGTAGCCTGAGGCTGTACTTTAACGGATATCACATGAAACTTGATAAGAATGTAACTTATTTTATAAAAATATGTTATATTTTAGAAGTTTAACGAAAATCCGAATATTCTCCAATCGGTTAGCTTTAACCAGGGAGAGGCAATCTATGCGGTCTGAAGCGATATATTATGGTCTGAGGGTGTAGTTTATAGCCTATAAGACGTTGATAAGAAAATAACTTATTTTATTTAAAAAGTAGCTTGTCGTCCACGACCTTAGGAGAATCGTAGGCTCGAAATTCTTTTAAAAATGTCTTTCATTTTAAGGGTTCCGTACCCAAAGGGGAAAAACGGGACCCTATTACTAAGACTTCGCTGTCCGTTCGTCTGTCTGTCACCAGGCTCTCATGAACCGTGAGAGCTAGACAGTTGAAATTTTCACAGATTATGTATTTCTGTTGCCGCTTTAACAACAAATAAATTAAAAATAATAATATAATAAATATTTAAGGGGCCCCCCTTAAATATTTATTTTATTATTATTTTTACCACAAAAAGTTTGACGAAAACCCAAATATCAGCACACGGTCTTAACGACCAAATAATGGCGTTCGAAGGTTAAAATAAAAAGTAATTTATGAGAGGTTGTGATTTACATCCACGGCGGGTTTTTGTAACAAATTGGACGCCCCCAATTTGGATATCCAAGGGTTCAAGGGTAGCGGGTGACGTGGGAAGGTTGCGCCTAATGCGTCAACGAAGGAAACTATTTGGCTATTTGGCTATACGCAGCCATTCTGAGGTCGTTCCACTGGCATATATTGTTTTATAGCGATACTTATTTACTTATCTCGGCGATCTTTTTCCAATTTGAGTTGATCGCTGAATAATCGCGATGAATTTGTTAAGCTACGAAATAAAACTACACATTTTGTTTTTACTTCACTGGAAAGTAAAATAAAAGAAAACTAGAGCTGTTAATTACGTGATATTAGGAGATTATCGACTACAGGTCTACACACGCACAACTAGAGAAATTAATTGTTAAAAAAAATTACATACGAACAATTTAAGTTGGTGGTCAATTTTCTAAACAATTAATGTTGCTAAAGATATAAATTAAGTACGGCAGTAAACATTAAACGAGACTTACTTGAACGTGTACTAAAAGAACAGTACGATCATGGCATAAACATCAAGAACATTTTACAAGCCTTATTAAAATAAACGCACCAACATAAAGTGCTTCAGCTTCACGGAATCTAGAATATAACTCAGACTTACAAAGCTGAGCATTTTACGGAAGTTGTTATACCGTAGACTACAGTTGTTAGACTGTGTAGCACTTCGTGGGTTGCTTCAGTCTAACTTTGAATCTTCACAGCTAAGAGTATAATAAACCTGAAGGATCTATTCTCTGTGGTCGTTAGAAACTAGAAGTACCATCGAGTTTGTTGTTTTAATTACTTGTCTTATTCAGAATATTGTTGAGGACTATTGATATGAAATTTAATTTGAAGATTTCTTCTAATCCGCTTAAGAGAGGACATTGGAACAAACCAGTGGGTAGTTTCAATGGAAAAAATACGCTTTAAAACACCGATAATATCGATTCTCATGTAATGTCAAGGAGCCAAGTGACGACCTAGCTCAATAATAGTACACATACACAAAACCACGCTTTTGCCCATGGCAGAACCCCCTACGATTCTCACATACTCCTTTTGCGTCGTCCACGTCCATATTCCTGGTCAATTATAGTATCTTCAATAAATAAACACACATATTCTGTTTTCTTATCCTATATTACAACAAAATACCATTTAAACATCCCAACATTGAATAACATTTTAGAATACACACACGATGTAAAATGTTCACCCATTTTCATATTTTGAATTTCAAGTTACCCACTAGTGAATACTCGATGCTGAATCGAAAATGGAATGAGTACGTGAAGTATCATTCAATATGGCCGTATGTGAACTGTACATAAAGGGAATATGTATACGGAATATTTGTATTCATATTCGTATTGGAAAATCAGTTTTGAATAATCTGATTCACGGAATTGCTGAATGAAACATTTTATCCGCTGATTAAATCATTATTCGACCTTGATCCATCTGTGAAGTTTGTAAAACTAAGTTTGTTACTTTTTAGGCATGGAGATCTAAGCAAATGATCTAATAATGCCCGAGTGGCTTGTAGTGGGGCACTCTATCTTTGTTTAAGTGACCGTGTTCCAAACGAAATAATACGAGATTCCATTGTAAGTTTTATTCACAATATAAAAGAAAATTAAATTACTTAGATATTTCACCACTCTTACGATGCTCTCACCACAAAATTTTAATGACAACTTTTCACTCTCGCAAGTGAGTGCGTTTCGTATTCGAGCTGTCAAAACTGTCAAAATTGTAACTTGCACTCGCGTTATACATGCAAACGTTAGCGATGTGCTCGAAACGGTCCCCACTTTTTTAAAAACAGTCGATTGTCACTATCGACGACGTAAATGTTAACGTAAACGACACTCGCACTATAATACTGCAACCAAACCAAAATACGGTTAAGAACAAAACAGTATCGTTCCGTACGTAACGCCTGCAGTTCCCATAACTGCAGGCGTTACGTAAGGAACGATACGTTGGGACCGCGGCGGGGCGTGCCAAATGAACACCCGAGTGAACGATACGGGAAAGTATTCGTTATTTGTACTGTATAGTTGTTAACATTTGCATAAACATAAGTCATAAAAAGCGATTGACTATGTAGCTATTGGAACCATTGCAAAAAAGGAATAGAAAAATAGAAATGTAAAGGTTTACAAAAACTGAAAAAAGCTGGAGTAAAAAGCACAAGTAGATATATAAAGTTCCGTATAAAATAGAGGCCTGACTAAATACATCCAACTTTTCTCATTTAAGTTCCTTACGCTGCGCTTTTCAATAAAATTCAGCCGGCGTAGTTAAACTAAACTCACAAAGGAAATTTTTGTAATCAACATAAAAATATTTTCAGCAAAAAACTGTGCTTACACAACATGCCTTTGCCAGGGGCTCGTAACACTGAGTGCGGTAATGGGTCGTTGAGACCAGCGCGTGCCGAATGTTTACCGCTCCTGCAAAGTCCCATGTGCATGCTGCCATATTGTCACAATAGAAAAGAAAGTTTGACAACAATTTATTTGAAGGATATATATATAATATTTGATACGCAACCTCAGCTTCGAGTAAGCCAGGGAAATTTGCTGCAGCAAATTTCCCGTGACCTGGCTGTAATATTATCGTGGCATAATGTCTGTTCGCGGGGAATCCGGCATGTACTAGAACCAAAAACTTAAAGACATGTGTCACTTACCAACCTATTCTGGGTCTTACTGGGTGTGGTGAATTGCAGACCACTTTCTCTCAAAGACAGGAGGCCTGTGTTCTAGCAGTAAGAGCATTAGGGCTAATTAAATTATATTTATCAGTTTTTGCTCGTTCAGGCAGCTTTGAAACTTACTGCATAAAAGTAAAATTACAGTCGTTTAACCTCAACAACTCAACTGAAAAATACACGCACAATAAACAAGTAAAAAAGAAAAATAATAACTGTACAAACAGAGAGAAACTCGGGCGTAACAGTCTGCCTGCTATAACGGGTCATCGAGACCCGTGCTTGTGTACCAAAGCGCCAGGCCCGAGCGATCCAAATAGTGCATAAATAGTTCAATACTAAGTTTTGTTCGGCATAATTTTAAGAACAATAAAGTTTTGCACTTTTACTTTCTACTGGCTATAACTTACACAACATTGTTTTAAGGAAAACAATTTTCATTCATTGTAGCGGCACAGAAAAACGGTTCGTAGTGAAACTTGGGCCTGGGATAATCTCATGTGCTTTTAGACTGAAGTCGGATTAAAATTATACGGTCAGTGTTGACTGAGGTTCTCAATCTTTATTCAGAAAAATTAGACACTTCTTAGCGGTTTTTAGAGGTCTTCGAGTTTCTACATTGACTTTCAACACAATTTACATTAGCTTTTCGGTAGCTTATGTCAATCGAATGAATGAATTTTTGAATTTTTGACTTTTCCATCATTCACTGTTTTAGGCTTTCACGGTTTAAAATTAAACACAACACACACACACTCACAATTTTTTTTTTATCATTGCTGAAAGATGCCACTTGGCCTGAACCATTTAGCTAAACAAACAAGCTTGCAGTGATGGGTTGATGGGACCTAGCGATACTCCATTCATCATCTACCTAGCCTTTTCCCCAACAATGTTAGGGTAAAAGCTAATAGTCTAACTAGATACATTAATTTACATGGGGCGACCGTTTATCTGACCTTTACAACCCAGCAACTGGGTAATACGATACCCTTAGGTAAGACTCCTCAGTGTTTATCAAACAATGCAATATTTTTCACACACAGTATAATATCCAAAACTAATTTCGTACGCCATAAAACATTCATTTCAATTTGTAAGAAAAGCATATTAAATCATACCCACGAACGTTATTTGCATGTTTATGTAGAAATGTTCCATTTAATATTTCCTGTGAGAACTGAGATGGAAATAGTGTACAAACAAAATACAAATGATTCCTCCAAAATTGCAAGCTGGAAATGGACGCAATTTCCATAGTGCAAGTATGTATGTCATGTCTGTATAGTTTATATGGACGGTAATATCGGGATATGCATATGCAGTGCATTTGTGTAATGAGAATGTATATAGGGTAATACCTATTTACTCACAGGTTTTGCTCGGCATACTCTTAAATGGGAAAACTAAGAAATATGTACATTTGTACAATGTATACTACCTCGTAGTATTTTCAAGTTTTGGGCAACAGATACCTACTATTTTTAAACACTGTTTTAAGCTTTCACGGTTTCTAACTAAACATACAATGTCACTTACGGGATATCTTCCGTGATTATCAATTCTTCTGAGCTCCAGCATCCCGCGATCATGGCGCTTGCAACAGCGTCGAAATATCGGGTAGCTCAGAATAATTGATAGTCTCGGAAGATATTCCGTAAGTGACATTGTACGATTAGATTCTATTTTATAAAGATTTTAATTACGTTTGTGATAATTATATAACTTTCAACTGTAACATCTACAACAGAACATACCAAAAAACAACATACCATCAAGTCTTATAAGAAGCGATAGCCAGTCTACCCAAATATCTTCCTATTCACAGTCGGTCAACACGAACGCTGCCTGCCTACATGCAGCACACACATCATACTAAAACTGTGCGTCAATACCCCAACAGCTAAGACGCAAACAGCAATATGAAGACGCGAGTGAAACGTAACGCCGTGCATACAGTGCAACGTCAAACAAAGCGAGTGCAACAACAAACGAGAGCCTTTTGCGGGTAGGGTTACCATTTCGAAATGTCCTGACAAAAAGCCAGACCTTTGCAAAAAGGTCTGTACATTTAAAATCAACTTTTTAAGTAAGTTTGTCACCGAACTGATTTTTCTACAAAAATCCTTTTTGTTTAAAAAGTCCGAACAAATCAAAAGGCCGGTTACTAATAAGCTTGCCATATCCGGACAAATCCAGGCGCATAGTAACCCTATTTGCGAGTCAACAAGACTTTGAACAGAGATGAGCTTGCTGCACCGTTATTAATGTTTAATGTTCAATATTCTGGGACTGTTCTAGATTAATATAGCCTGTCGAATTTAAACTGGGGTTACAATAAGGTAAAATAATGACTTTTTCGCTTACGAAAAGGTCATATATACACAGCATGTTCATTATATCTGAGAGTAGTGTTAAATGAGATACAGGATTCCCAACAAACTTGTACTCCCCGTACAAGTTTGTTGGGAACAATGTCAAAGTATAGGTATGTATTTTTAGAGGTAACGTTTCTAAATGTCAGATGAGAAATTATAAGGGCTATATTGTAAATTAAAAATTTAAAAAATGTAGAAGCTCCTGGAAAGTACCTTTATTCACATAGGAACAAAACAGGCATAAGTTGTGAGTTGTGGTTTCTGCTTGATATTCCATCATTTTAATACGATACACTATTTAATGTTTTGAAAAGGTTGCAGTTCCTCTGAACAGAGTAACAATAAGTTATAATTTGATCACTACTTTGGAAGTCACGAGGTACCCAAGTCAAATCAAAAGACACCAAAGTTACCAAATAAACACACAAAGTTTCTTCAAATAATTGAAACATGATTGTTCCAGCACTTCCAGCAGAGATCGAACTCCTTAATCTGAAGTAATTGAATTGTGGGAGTTATCGAAGTTCGTGCTCTCACCTAATTAGCTTACTTAGTTAATTAACACTTTCATAACGGTACCTTATTTAATTAAGTGTTTACGGGTGATTTTGGGAGGAGGGATTTGAGGGAGGGCTTTTAGAAGACACGGAGTACTGAGTGCTTTATGTACCTCCCATAAGGAACGTAGTTTTTTCATTCATTATTTATCTACAAAGTGGAATTATTAATATATTCTCGTTAACCTTCCAGAAACGACTTTCGTGCTAATGGAATCAAAGAAGCAGCAATATTTTTAATTCGCCATCGCTCCTGAGTTTTTTTCAGCTTTTATACTCAGGGGGCCGTCGTATAACTTGACTTATTTGTTTTAAATATGACGCGCAAAACTGTTTCTAATATTTAATTTACAGAATAAATCATTTTATTTTGTTATTTAAACCTGCCGTCAGCAAAAAGATAACTAATTAGAATAGATCGCGGTGATGATCTTGCATCACCGATAATTATGCTAATGGATATTTCGCTAGAGGAATTAGGTCACAGTATATAACTCATAACTTCTCCAAAAACGTCCAACTTTTATCATCATTTATAACCGAATCATTTCCAGTCCATAAAGTAAAACAAGCATAAAATACACAATCCCTTTTAATCCTCAATTTAAAAGGCACCGTATAATGGCCGCCTCGGCCGCGTCAAATCATATTTACAAGACAGAATATTGAGAATCCATCGGCGCGGGCGGATTCACTTTACAGGCTTAGCGGCGAGCGCCCTCTCGCGGATAAATGTGATAACACTAGCACCTACCAGCTACCTGTCGTGATCTATTTGAGTTTGTTCAATCATAAGATGGATTTGTTTCTTCTTTAGATACGTATATTTTAGTTAGGTGTATCTCTAAGGAAATGTATTATGTTTGAAGTTATAGCTCTTGGGAATGAGAGCTTAGTTTAAGATTCTTCACATAACATTACATCACGACTGTTATCCCGGTAGGGTATTGCAGAGCCTACAGTACGTCCACATTTCACCACTTGTAGGGGGCGACCCTATTGCCTTCAAACGAGTAATGATCCTGGCTCTCAATCTAATTCTTAATGACCCTATAGTAATAAATAAAAAATAACATTTAGTTTTCAGTGTATTTTGCGATCAAACGTGCTCGTAATTATAAAACTATGAAAATTCCTACCTAAACAATTTCAAATAAATGTAATAACACAATTCGTGAATAATATATGGTTCGTTTGGGCTGTTATCCATTTGCTTCGATAACGGTCGTACATACATAGTACATACATTTATATACAAAGTATATAATATGTAGGCTCGACGCGCACCGGTAAATATTCGGCATTAATAGGTCAATTAAAAAGATTGATGTCGCAGCTCTTAAGTTTATTCACGAGTTGAACTATTTGTATGAAATTTGAATGATATTTTCGGTTGGCACACATAACATAACATCATCACGCCTATAATCCCCGAAGAGTTAGGCAGAAGAGTAGTTTATTCTAAGAAATTATTTGAAAAGTAAATTGAGCACAACTTGACATGTTTTTATTTTAGAATCACACCTGTCAGTCTTTGACAGTTTTATGATGTGGCTATAACATCGCATATTTCATGTACCTACACGTAGATACATACATCTTTAATATATTTCTGGTAGTTTGTAATGAAAAAAAATAGAATGAAACTGCCTAACCCAGGAATAGACATCAGGACCCTACGCTCAACAGTCGCGTTTACAAACTCTATTCAGAAGCGACCGTAAAGTTATACAGGATTATCAACAAGTGACCTAATTCTACACATTCAGATTTTAACCAACTTTTCCCCAGCTTGATGCTGGATTTATTTACATGCCAGGTAAACTACACAATTTAAGTTGAAAGAGCAAACTACAGCACGACAGGTAGGTCGCATGCAAATGCACTCACCGGCACGGAAACTTGGCCACTCGTGATTTTGCTGATTATTTGCATTAAAAAAGTTTGCAATTGCATTTTTGATAATAAATTAAGAGTAAGTGGATTCGGTAAGTGTCTCTATGGTGTGTACAAGACTTAACAAAGTTTTAGTATTTTTAGTCAAATTGATAAATTCGTGCGCTTAAATTAAAAACAACAATTAGCGTAAAGGCGAACGTGTAAAAACAATTACAACCACGTTTTCACGTTGTATGCTTTACGACCCACCGGTGGGCCTACCGTAGTATACCATTCGGGCCAAGTCATAATCAGGAAATCGGTATTTTCATCAACTTGAGATTTTCATTCTAAAGTTTATAAAATGCGGTAATTGGTACAGAAAATAAAAATGAGCGACTTTTACCGTCTAGTTTTTAAAATATTGTAAAAGGCTCACGGGTGGATCCCGTGGCCTTTTTTAAAGGATTATGTTTTTTCCGTTAGCGGGGGCCGCAGGGGTCACGATACGGCTCACGTTTAGGACTGATTATTTAATAATGTGATATTAAAAAGAAGTGCCATAGTTGTGATTATTCAAATTCATAAATTATTTTGATTATATTATAGAAGTTTGTCAAGTAATGAATAAATAATGTCACCGATTTTTACTTGGTAATGTAGAAAATGTTACGTTGTTTTGTATTTTTAATAAATATTTTAAAAGTATTTTATAGTTTAATTACAGCTATTAAATCGAAATAATATTTTCTATCGTATCTTTAGGAATAACCCTAGCATCATTGCAATAACCTTGATTAAAACTACAAGTTTTTGTTGGATTTGAAAACCACGCCGTCCGGTTCGGATACAGGGCCACGCGGCTCACTTCCATATGCGTTTTGTTTGATAGCTGCAATCTGTGGCTCGTAGGAAGCGTTTATGTTGGACCTTTCACGCGGCTCACGGGTGACCCCCATGGCTCGAATGGTTCAGTAAGATAAGGCTCACCGGTGAGCCCTGTGGCCTGAATGGAAATACTCGATTTTTCATTTGGCGTTCAACGTGTTAAGAACTTAAAAATTTAAAAATTACCTCACCAACAAAACAGTTTTTTTTTAAATCACGCACTTTTACTGAAATAAGGAATTTTCCTCTCTCAATTTAAAAACAGAATAAAATTAAAAATAAGGTATTTTCTTTATTGTATATACGTTTTAATATCGGGTGTTTCCTCCTCTAGCCCTGATAACCGCCTGCATTCGATCTGGTATACTTTGGATGATGTTTCTGACATCAACTTGCATTGCAATTGGTCGTGGCCAATGAACCCCGAATATGGAATTACGTGTTCCTGAAGAATTTCCTCGATGTATCGAGCCGTTGTTAGCCGATTATCAACGATAACCAAGTCTGTACGTCCGTCGGAACTTATACCTCACCATACCATTTTTGAGCCTCCATGGAAACTCACTGTTTGCGTGGTGGTAATGGGGAGAAACCGCTCTCCTCTTCCTTTCCACACTCCTTCCCGACCATCTGGAGCACGTAAACCTATTCGACACTCATCTAAGAACAGTACTCTAGCCCATTGCTCGTGGGTCCAATTGACGTGTTCTCGTGCGAACTGAAGTCGAGCTACTCGGTACCGTCTGAAGTTCTGGACCTCGTGCTGGTCTACGAAATTTTAAATTTACTTCCTTCATTCGTCTTCTCACCGTACGCTCGCTAACATTAACGCTTCGCGCGATCTGAAGCCGCTGGCGTATCTCAACAGCGGTCAGGTGGCGATTTCTCAGTATCTCCAGAACAATAAAGCGGTCGTCTTGGGCCGATGTGCACCTTACGCCTACACTGCCTGGCCTGCGGGTGTACTGGCCTGTCTCCTGGCATCGTTTAAGGGCATACTGCATCGATGACCGTGGTACGTTAAGCGCATTAGCAACTTCACGCTGTGTCAGCCCTTGGTCAATTAATGCAATGGCTTGTGAAACCTGTGCTGGTGTTAGTGGCATTTTTATTGGTTCTAAAGTACCTTTATTTATTGAATTAAAAGCATCAAATCACAATAATTCAAAAACAGAACAGTAAACTTTTCACAACACACAAATTTAAACCGTGAACTTAGTCGCTCAAATGACCTCAAATAAAAATTAAAAGTTTTGTCGTGGTACACTTAAACATAATGAATTACCCTCTTGAACTAAGGGTAAACATTTTTTGACATAACTGCATAACAAGCATTCATCACAAACACTTCAAACTTTTGCTATCGCGAGATAAGCGCTTGGCCAAGATTTCGTGCCGCTGAGTGTATAAGTTAGTCATAAAATATAGCAGAGAGTCAGCCAACTGTAAAAAGCTCGTAATAAAATAATCTAATGCTTGCAGCTTCCAGGTCGATGCAATTGGACGTGTGGTGTTACTGTGAGCGGGTGAGAGAGGAACTGATTTTTATTACATGAACAATTTCGAATGACATAGTTGTGAAATAGTCATCTTTTTAGTAATTGTTCTGTGTTATATTAAGCCCGAGGCCTAGTTAATTTCATCATAATCTACCTGGCCTTTTCCCAAGAGTGTTGAGGTCGGTTTCTAATCTAGCTGTGATTATGACTATTACAAAATCATCAATTTGTCTGAGAAAAGTAAAGGAAAACTTTAAATAATCTACAGGTATATACCCACTCCACAGCCAATCTCCGTTCTTATAGCGTATGATTTGAATGCGCCCTATCGCCACAGCATGCAGCAGTCCGCCGGTATATGAAATTAGTTTTTATGACACACGCCAGGATTTATACAAGTACCCCCCTCGCTGAGCCAGCAATGGTCGGAACGAATTTTAGAATTTATTAGGGGGATTCTTGAAAGCCATTTTAGTTCTACATGCGGTTAATTTAGAGGGGATGTAGTTTTGATGTTTGGGTTTGATGCATGTAGAATTTTTATTGCTTATTAGTTAACTCTTGGAACAGCTACTAAGTAAAACTTTTCTGTAGACTTATCAAAGGTCTAACTCTAGATGATGTTAAAACAGAGCCAACTTGAAAATATTTGAAAGGATTTGAAAAGATCGCTTTTAGTGATAAGACCGCCAATTGTGTCACACTATTTATATACATAAGTTATATATTGATCATTTGTATGGTGTACATAATAAAGAGTATTTATTCTATGTACCTATCTATCTTGACTGCAATCAAAATATAAAAACGAAACAACCTGTATGTACATTGACTAGAACCGGCTTTCTAATGAGCGCCCAATAGCGAGCAACTCAGTTTCAAAACATTACGTGGTCCTACTGATAGATGTTTAAAGCTAAAATATTTTTCATGTACCTACATTTTTACTTATATTTGTCTAGTAGTTTTTAAGCAGTGTTGTTTTAGCGAATGTGAGTACCAATACAAACTATGTCTGGTGTAATGGTACAAAACAAACATAACCTGTATTAAGACTATAATAAACAGAAAAAAAAAAAAAGTTTACTTCAATAAATTGTAGTATTTGTTTTGGGATTTCCATATACATGATAATAATACCATCAAAACTACTCAAAACAATAAACAATCACGAAATATATCCCGTAAGTGACAATATAAGTTTAGTTTTAAACCGTGAAAGCTTAAAACAGTGTTACTTCCTATAGTTTTAGTTAGAGTCCATCTGTAAATTCTTTTATGAGATATAAATAATTTTTAAACCAAACTTCGGAACATCAGAAAGTTTGACGTTAACATTTTTATTGGATTGAAAAGCTAACCCTGATTCGCGCAATAGTGCACAAACTGAAACAACACATTCCACAAAAACACCAACAAAGGGCAAACCGTAATCCTGCCACATCAATTTCCTCTCCAATACACGAACCACGCACCAATTATAAAAACAAAATGGGGTAAGCTTTCCCCACAAAGCCTGGAGTGATGGCGCATGAAACTAGTTATAGATAACAGGCAGCACTGAGCAACTGTTCAATTAGCTGCCGGGCCCCGCTGGGCATTTGACCATGTGCAGCGAGTACTGGGAATTATCATCTTACAAATTCGTCTAGCTACATGTACAGTCAGCAATAACATGTAAACACTGCGCAAAATTCAAAAGCCATTTTATCGTGAAAGGACAGATTCTACTTTGAGATAAGACCTAATTCGTAAAAATACTTTATTCGTGAAAATGTAAAACGTTAATCAATACAGTAGGGGAGAAAGGTTTTTGAAGTTTGCATGTATACATTTCATTGTTTCTGACTGTATTCGTAGGCTGCTAGAAATTGACCTATAGAATTTGTAAAGTACGTTTTTTAGACGAAAACTTCGTAATAATCTGTCGGTCAACATCTTAAAACCAATCAATTTTAACAACCTGTTTCTAAATTGAAAAAATGAAAACTTATCGAACTGTACTTTAACATTAAACCTAATGATTTCTTTAATTAGCCCGCGCTTCAAACTAATCAACTTAAGTACCTTCCTAATGCTAAAATTGAGTTTGATAAGTTCTCGCCTTAAATTCTTGAAACCGGGTGTATCGTCCTGCCACTGTTTGTACATTTTTATTATAGTATCAGAAAAAAAAATCAAGAACGCGTGTCTAATTGAAGAAACAGTTGAAAATACTGGGGTGTTTTGTGAGTAGTTTAATTACGCATGCAGTTACCTACTTATTAGACAACTTATACATTCATTATCCACATCACACCTTCCACTCCATTCCTCATTCATCCACTTCTTGTACAAAATAAAGGAAGGGATGGCGCATGCTCCAGGTTACAAAGCACACGACAAACTGATACAGAATCCCTTATAAACTTTGTTTACTCTAACGTTGCCATGTAAAGCTATAAAACGACGTACGTCGCGTCCTCCAGTCCGCCGAAAAAAATTAAAGCTGAAAATTAACGTCTCATAAAAATAATGATCGTTCATATTGATCTGACAATGAAATGCAAACAGGATCAGCTGTTTGTTATTCTGCGCAAGTTGAGAGGGCCGCCTGGGAGACCGGGAGGTCGTTTACCTCAGCTGTATCGCGGCCGGAGGGCGGCAAACACCGGGAGGTTTCCGCATCAAACGTTAACAAAACAGGCAGCTTTGATTGATTTATAAGTATTCTGTTTGTTTTGTACAGCAGTTGACATTGACGGAGTTTGTGGGGATTGTGTTGTTGTTGCCTGTAACAACAATTACCAACAACATGTTTGTGAAACCTCTTCTATAAGTAGATATTTCGCAGAAGGCCAGCACCGTACTTAACCACTTACATTGGGAAGTTCAGTCATGAAATCCATCCAAGTGTGAAAGACATCTGAATTTTAGACGTTATAAAATGCTGATGAGATGAAAAATCTAAAGAACGTTTACTAATAACACAGACCTCAAAGAAGAATGCAAATACGGTAGTCACTCAACGAATCTGAACCACTAATGCGGATCGGAAATTACATTTCGGGTTATCGAAACAAAACGAATTATTGTCTAAAGTTCGATGGGTGAGCCTTAGTGTTACAGAAGGATGGACGGATCAGCTCCCAGGGGTAATTTACCCTACATGTTACCCCACATACAGCTCAGTATTCACTGACGTGTGAGAACTTCCAATTACAATTTTGTTGTTTTGTGCAACTCTTCATAAACAAGTCCTTATTGTTATTTTGAACCTTATTGCTGAAAATATAAATTAATAATACTGCAGCTGGAATGTATACTTCGATGTTTTCAAGTGCAGTTGAAGATTTATTTAACGAGCGACTTTCGCCTGAAGAAGTACTTTCATAGATAGTTACACTTTGTTATGTCCTTAATTGATTTTGAAGCATTATATTATTGAAGAGTTATCTAAAGATAGTTTGTTACTGAACTGCGCTGAAGCTGTCATTGAAAATTACGTCAGGAAAAATGTGGATGGGTATTCTTATACCCATCCACATTTTTCGTAGAGGAAGACCAAAGCTGGATGGACTGAGTGAAGAATGATATAAGTATTATGTTTTTAATCGATATAAACATAGAACCAAACCGTAAAAGCGAAGTCTGCGCGAGCTAAACAGGGCCCGGCAGTCTCGACATAGATACCGACGATGTCGCAAACTTTCGATCGCTAAATAAAAACGAAAAATTCGGTTGCAATAACGATGCTTGCGAGAAACGCATTTAGGATGTAGAGACTTGCGTTAGCGATCGAAAGTTTGCGACAGCGTCGGTATCTATGTCCAGACAGCCGGGCCCAGGTTAAATATTCATCGGTGATCGTTAGCACAAAACCACTTCCAAGCACATACGAGTACATGAAGGACCATCTGTGAGAAAGTAAGTGAGCTGCAACAGCTATACAAGCAGAAATACGACCTATCAAAATAATGTTGTTTAAGTCCACATACGCACGTCAGTGAGGTAAGCTTGCCAAATCTCCGTCTGCCTCGGAGCTGACAGGTGATTTCTACAGGGTGACCAGCTAAGCCACAGACTACAGCCTACACTGGTTTGTATAATGAAACCTAACAATAGGAGGGCCAACTGACCTGAGACTATATAATTGAAAAGTGTGACGATTTATAGATCCATCAGTCTTAGGGCGCAGAATAATTTGAGTTGGAGGTTATAGGTTTCCTATCTAATGTCTACAATTTATAAAGCAATCATCCATACCCTCTATATGGACAGAAGTGGAGGAATGGGAGAAGTATGGATCACATAAAGTAGTGCTCGTAAATCTTTGGATCAAGTCTATTATTTATTAAAAGTTTCATTGTAATTTTACCAGAATATAATATTCCATTAATAAAAAAATCGGCTCCAATATTTTTAACTTAAATTTCAATCGCTCTTAATTATCGTTTAATTTTCAGACTTTTTACTTTTTGAGGTTTCATTAATCAGGCTCAGTTGATTACAATGTGACCTCAAGACTTTCTTTCGAGTTACGAATTAACGAATTCTAAATATTGTGTATCCACAATAATGGTAGAAATTGTTTACTACATTTTTCTAATATTTCGCCCTTGATCTTGAACATTTTGAAAACAGAAACATTTATTTTAATTGAAAGATTGTTTCGAAGACTTACGAGATACTAATAGGGTTGAGTGTACCAATAACCTGTGGTTTTCAAGATCATTCCGAAGTTTAAACAATATCGACTTTATGTAATTAAGTTCGAGTATCAACAACGAAACTAAGAGCGATAGACACACCTAAACCGAGTCAGTCAAGAGCTGGCAATTTCATTATTGCTGTAAAATATTGACACTAACGGCTTTTGAACGCCATTTTATCAGTGAAATTCCCCCTTAGACATCGTTATTTAGTTAATCCAGACATTTTAGCCGATAAGCTGACATTTGAAATACGCCCAAAGTACCAATTAATCAAAAACCGCACAATAAGCTCAACCAACAGACTTTAGAGGACCAAAAGAGACAGAAACCACAAAGTGCTCATCAATAAAACCGCAAATAGTGTGGCAACCGTCGCTATTACACCGCTACGCTCACAGTCCAACATCCAGACCATTACTGTCGTTATAAATTAGTCGCCAGACTGTGTCGTAAATAATTAAGTCCTAACTAAGTTCCTTTCCATGTTAGTCGCGCGACTTTTTGATACGTTTGCATATTTCATACGCAATTTGTACTGCGGAATTAAATGGATGGCCAGTGGAAGTTTGTTTATTTAGAAAGACGTGGAGGGAAAATAATCTGTTTAACAGCGGCACAAAGTATGCAGTAACTGTAAAGGAGTGTGACAACATAAACTTGAGAGAGGTAACTTTTTAATCTCTATTGAATAGACGTTAAAAAGTTAAGAATAGAATATTTATTAATTGTTGTTGTAGGTGGATAACACAAATGTGGTGTAAATTTATTTTAAAAAAACAGCTTTTTTTCTACATATCTACAATAAAAGAAAAGGTAACTTCTTGGGTCTATCTATAGAAAAACAAAATATTACGCCTGTAGTACGCGAGGGGTTAGGCAGAAGTGCACCTATAAGTACACCCACATTTAGTAGTTTGAATCCCATGTAATAAGGGGCGACACTATTTAGATAGACCACTCCGGGATGCCGGACCACAGCGAAGTTCATACAGAAACCATTCGAATAAAACATAAAAAGCCAACATGGACTCAGTGACCCAGTATGATCGTTCGTTTTTGTCTGAAGAAAGGCCTTTACCTTGTAGCAGGACTATTGCTTATTTTATAAATAGGATAAAGACCCTAATATTTTGCGAAGTAGTCTGCGATAGAACAAGAAAACACATCGATAAGATAAAAGGAACGTTTAATATTCATTAAGAATCTAATTTGAAACCATCAACGATTAAAACCTTAGAACTTAATTTGCCTGAAATATTCAAAAAGATCACCAATTCTAATTACTTGATTACGTAGGTAATAGAATATTATATTCAAAGACAAAGTGTGGGTTTATTAATTTCTCTTATAATGGAGAAATATTATATAAAAGATGTTATTTTATCAAAGAATAAGGAGTATATTAATTGTGTGGGGGTTGACATGAGTCGTAGGAGGCGACATGACCTGCCCAGGTCGATAAGTAGCTCCGATATTACGAAAATATTTATCTTAGAAGTTATTAATAAAATTACGTTACAGTACATGTTTGCTTGTTACATTTAGGGTACGTTTTTCGAAGAGATAGGCAGATGCGAAAGAACACTTACGTAGAAGAACATTTTGAAGAGTGTTTATTTAAAGTTTTCATCTACAAAGTCCAAGGGCCTGTTTCACCACCTACAATTAAGTTCCCGTAAACTTAGCAAACAATTTCATACAAATTCTGTTCCATTTTTGGTTTATTCGGTAAGTAGTGGCAATTCGGACATAGTGAAATAAGCCTTAATAGAAACAATATTCTTAATGTTTTAGTATCTAACTGAAACATCGCTTACCTATTCATTGGCTAAATTACCTAGAAAATCATCCACCCTGAAATTGATATGCAGTGGTTTTATCCCTAAAAAAACTCATTAAAATAGGCATTGACAGACGAAAAATCATATCGTACTCAAAAATATAATAATGCGGTGGTCTAGCACGCAATAATACATTTTCGCACGACATTAACATAGATCGCATAGCAGCTGTCTCGACTAATTTCTTTTATTTTGAGCTACCCTTTAAAATGGCAAATGGATATTAAATGAAAACATGAGTAAGAAATAATAACATTACGGAAAATAGGCACAGGCATCTTTAATTTGTTCAGACCAGAAGAATGAGTAAGTAAGAAATATAATTTAAAATACCAAGCAGAGAGCATTCCACTGACAACGATTTGCATCACAAGAACTTACATTGTATGCTCTAGCTAGACTCAAGTATCCACAATAAACCTAGTTATTTCACAATTTCTTATTAAAAATGCTTATTTCTCGTCCACATTGGTATTCTATCTTAATCTCAAAGAAAGCTCGCGGTCCTAACAATTCGAGACACAGACGCGACAGATAACAAATAAGAAAATAGCAGAACTGCGAGAAATAGTGATAAAAGTGGAAATAGTAGCAATATTCCGAGCACAAAGCCTTCTATAAAAATGTATTGATAAAGCCTACACATGGGGACAAAAGAAACAGACTGTTTTTGTGCTTAACAAAACTGTTACGCTTTGTCTGTGTAAAACGTGAATTTTAAATCAGGATTTTTGTTCTGTCGTTTATTTTTATTAGTCGCGCTGGTCTCTAGGCGTAGAAAGTTTTCTAACTTTACTATATATATCCTAGAGTTTATGATGAAAAAAAAAAAAATGAAATGAAAAAGCGTTTATTCGTGGTGACATCTTATTAATACATAAAATGTTACTTCTGCCAAACTGTAAAGCAGTTTGTTGGCAGATGTAGCTCCCATATAACACATTCTGCTTTAATGTTACCACTACTCTAGGTAATTTTCCATCAATATAACGAACTAATAAACTACGTTAACTAAAACTAAACACTAATATTTTACAATAGCAAAAAAAGGCTCTATTGTTTGCTCACTTTTCGTCTCATAACATAACATCACGTTATCCTTGTTCGTTGTCCTTGTTGTTATTCTATTCTTGTTATCCTCTCGAAGGGTAAAGCAGACTTGTACCTGATAGTAAACCCACATTTCGCTAGATATGTTTAAGGTTTATGTAATAGGGGGCAAGCCTATTACCATCAACCGGGCACATATCCAGACTCCTTGGTTGCTACTGAGCAATTCTTGATGAAAAAATCCAGTAATATTTTCCATCTCCTTTATAAATTTCTTGGGTCTATCCTATAAGCCAGCCGATTCATTCCGCTAAAGCTTTCAGGCCGGACTGCGCACCTTTCTTAAAGTTTATATGTATTCGACACTGAAAAAGTCAGCCTACCTTTACCTAAATAACAATCATGAATAGGTACTGCTAGTTACCTAAGTGAACCATTTCCACTGCACACAGTTACATGTAAGTATAGAAGCGCAACCATGATACCGGTCTATGTAACAGTCGGCAATTCAATTACCGGCCAGTGTATTTGCAATGTCTCTTACACTCAGTGGTTACGGTAACATATTAATCTGCGCTGATGGGCTCCGAATGGTTACTGGATATAAGTTTGTTTTCTAGGGTGAGCCGAACTTGTTTACTGACAGAAAAGTTCTAACATCGCAAAACTTTCCTGTCAGTAAATAACTTCGATTTGAAAGGTCAAACATAATTCTAAGAACAGGACAACTCTAAGCTTTCGGCAAACAACGTCCTGACTTGGTCCTGCATTGTTAGTAACTTAATTATAATAAATAATGTTTGTTTAAAAGACAGCAGGGATCAGCGTTATGACGGCATTATCCAGTAATAAAATATAGACCTAACGTGAAAAAATAGAGGATCTTTGACAGAAATTAACGTCATTTCTTAAATTTTATACGAGCAGCTTTCTAACTTACACTCACAAATTATTAAGTCTATTATATTTTTCATGTAAATATGGATTAAACACAGCTATACGACTTAATGCCAAAAACACAGCTAAACTTAAATAAAAGGCACAAACTTTAAACAAAAATATCATTTCAGCCGAAAGACGTCCACTGCTGGACATAGGCCTCCCCCAAGTGTCGCCACATTGACCGGTCCCGTGCGACTCGCATCCAACGGAACCAATAAAACGTAATATTAAAACGTTTTACCAATATATCTGTGTTAGTGTCAGTTTGCAATGGCCAAAATGAAATTAGAGGCATTCCTACATACTTACTATAAATAATCCCTCCCATCTTTCATCGCTGTCTTCAAAATGGTTTAACCTATCAACTATCTTCTGTCTCTTTCACTGAAGGGTGTCTACATCTGCAAAATATTTTACGACAAAATTTGAATCTTATCTCTTTAGCTCTCAGGTTGTAAATTGTAGGAGAGCTGGATAAGGTGAGTAAATAAATCCCTTGCGGTTGTAGGATGATTGATCAAGTTTGCATTGTCGAAGTAGCAATTCATTTTATCAGAACAATTTATAGGGTTGTTCACTTTGATTGATTAAAACATTTTGGAGAAAGAATTTGGACGTTGGGTAATAAATGATAGTTTGAAGCATTGAAGTTATTCTTCTTCTTCTAGAATCTATGATTCATTTTTTGTCCGAACATTCCGTAGCAACTTCGACAGCTCTGTCGTTTGCCTCAATCAAGTCCTGGAGGGTGCAACTAGTTGTGCTTGACGGGCAGGAGAGAATATGTAGCATATCCTATGTGTGTGGAAACACAGTGGAAATTACGGTTTTTTCCTACTCCTCCACTATACTTTTCTGATTAATTTCGTTGCGGGATCCAAGACAGTTAAATTCATTCTCTGGGACTTCGTCGAGCTTCATTGTCTCGGCGCTTTTCTGGTGGTCGCCACTGTTGATTCTGGCTTTCAGGAGTTACAGTGGTTTGGGAACAGTGTGGCGGGCTTGTCCCAAAAAAAAAAAAAAATATCCTATGTTGGGGCTCCACACTCGCATTGTTTTCGAGAAGGGTAGAACTATCATTAATCAATCGAATAAGACGCCAGGTTTTACTGTACTATGATAGTTTTTTGAAACGAACTTTCAGTGTTTTTACAACTGTTTTTAGTTGGGGGAAACTAAAGTTACCGAGGCGAAAAAAAACTGTAGGTTGACTTTGGAACTACCACTTAACTTAAAACAACAGCAAACTATTTTTACAACTTTATTTTTAAAAGTACCAAGGTATAAATGTACTAAATGGGTCTGTATGGTACAACAATTCAGTAACCAAGAGCCTAACAAGCCTAACCTAGGACAGTAACGACCGGAGTGAAATTTAACAACCGCTCTAATGGCGCCGGGTCCACTGCGGCGGAATAAAAATATTCTAACGACCCTTATACTTATTGCTGTTGTGAATTTATTTACTTACTGCTCATAAATCTGGGATATCAGCCCGCTTAGCATGACCACCGAAGAAACGAAAGGGAATCGACAAATCTTTTGTTCAACTGTCATTTTGCTGTCATTGAATCGACAAAATGACAAAAGAACAAAAGTTTTGTCGATTCTCATTCGTGTCTACGGTGGCCATGCTAAGCGGGCTGGTAGAATCACAGGATATTTTATTTTCACACCTACATAGGCCAGCCGGTAATAGGTATATTTATAGTTATGTCATAGGTATAGTTATGTCATTCTTCGTCAATCTTCGTCGTTTCGATGATTCCATTATTTTTGTTAATTTGAAACTAACAGAGTAGTGCACTAGTTGAACTGCCTAAAATAAGCATAAGTAACCATCAGAGACGAATTTACAACAGGGCGTATGGCCTCGTCAATTTCCTACACTGCATTTTTAAATAATAATGGTATAAGAGGTGGTGATATCAACTTTAGACTCGACTCTTAACTTTAGGAATTTTGGGAAAGTTCCATTTAGTTCTGTCAAAAGAACTAATGTGAAAGTTACTCATATCACGCTTTTGAAAGTAGGAACCAAGGGGTAATTTTCCTAACGTGTATTCGTGTTCAACAAAACACATCATGTAACATCTTCAACACACCATGATACAAACGCAATTTTCTTGAAGATCCTCCCCTCAGAGAAAATTAATTAAGAAGTGCGAATGAGACAGAAACTGCATCTTCCTTACGATTATGAAAGAGACAGAAGATGCATGTTTTATTTATAAAGGCATAATGCGCGGTGACATCAAAGGTGAGAAATAACGGCCAAAAATCACTTAAGACTGCCAAAAATAGTAAATGATCACCAAAATTAAATCCCCATTTTAGCGTGAAATTAGAACCAAAAATTTGACAACTTGTGATCCTACTTATAGCAACTAACTCCAAATTATGATTGTTTAATCCAAAAATAGTTAAATGACCACCAAAAATTGAACAGTATTTTAATCTGAAATGACATTTAAATATGGGATGTATTTGTAAAAATAAACTTCAAAACACTTTATGGTTGCCTAAAAAGCGTAGTCGATGGAGCCCCGCGCAGATTAAAGGAACCTAACTCACTTATTCAATTAATCTTAAAGCATTGTTATAGTGGAAACCATCAACCACCTCATTACAATTTGGTGATAAATGTACAAAATTTGGTGATAAATTTACTAAATTTGGTTATAAATTTACTAAATTTTGTTTCTTTCGTTTTTTTATACCATTGTAATTTTAGGTTTTAATTTTTTGGTTAAGGTTTAATTTTTTTGCTGATTCGATTGATATTTTAGGTGATGGATGTTATTGGTCACAAAGTTATTTTTGGTGGTCATTAAATTTATCCTCATTTAAAACCTATCACTTAATACGTTAGTTTCTTATCTTCCTATCTCTAATCGAATGCCGGTAACTGGTAAACTGGTACCCCTCCCTGTCTATTGGAGGGACATCGAAAAACCCGTCACGCTCCACGTGCTTCAGACAAAGTTAAATTGTTTTGGAAACGAACAACTTTATTCTAAGAAACGATTGCGACGGATAAAACCGACATTTTAAAACTAAAGGATTTAAAAAGTTAAAGCTCCAAAAGTTTCAAGATTCTATAAATAAATTTATGATATATCCATGTGTAAGTAATTATTTAATTAAACGTATAAATAGGTAGTCGAAATAACTGTGGACAAAAAAAAAACAAAAAGAAAGAAATTGATACTCACCGAAATAACTTCGCTGTTCGTCCTCTAGTTTACCTGAAACAAAAACATAGAAATACTGTTTAAACATAGATTTTGTAATTTTTTGTAATAGTGTTTTATCATAAATAAAAACTAATACGAATACACAAAGTGGTAAATTGTAATAAACCTAAAAAAGAAAATCATTTTATGAAAGAAAACCATTTAATCGTATTTTTCGCAAGTCCCTTTTATTATTTTATACAAGCCGTTACTTTCCTTTATGGAATCCTTATATTATATCTACAATAAAATATACAGCCTCCAAGGATTTCTCCGGAAGCATAACAGGTCATAAATCATTGCTACGAATGCGTAGCTCTCGTGACCTACGCGCTACGCCGTAGGGGGCTACGGCGTAGCACGTAGGCACGTAGTGGTAAGGTAGTGACACCAATTTGTGTATATTCACGTCGCGTCGGGAGCGCGTCTGTGCATTAATTGCGGGATTTATGTGCATGAGTAAAAACGTAATGTATGGATATGTCTCTAAGGCAGACATCCGGAAAGTAGTTAGAATTTAAGTGGGCAATTTACATTTCTTTCAGGAAAATGTTTGTTCTATATTTGCGAATTAAAACTCATTCTTCTGTATTCATTAGAATATAATAATAATGTTTGTATTTTACTACTATGGCACCGTTGTACATATTATTATATACATTGTTGTGATGAACACCTGGCCAAATCTATCGAACCTCAAATATAACCTAATTGAATAAAGTAGCCATTTTCAACCACATCACAGCAACGCAAGCTAAACCATCAAGAACTGTTCAAAAATAAAAATACCTGCTCCCGGGTCCGGACCTCTTGTGTGAAACCATACATCTAGATAAAAATGTACTTGGAAAAGGACGACTACACAAAAGCCGGGCGACCAAATCTAATGTTAGCCATTTATTTATCCTTTAAAAAGAATTACTTGTACGTAAGGCTGTGCACAGATCTTTTGACGTGTTCTAAAGTAACACCGTCATGATATGTTTTCAACATTTTCCATGTTTTTTTTTTATCTGACCATAATAATATAATAATTTAAAAAAATGTTTAGGTAGAACCAACAGCGACCCCTTGATGTCATTCGAGTGCCATAAGAACTATGCATAAATGTATGCAGGGTGGAAGGGAGACATCGAGTCACAAGCGGTTAAGTACTATGAATACAGTGCATCATTCCTAACCCCACATAAAAAATTGCCATCGGTAATGAAATAAAAATCAGCAATATCTACACGGTCAAACTGTGTGGAACAACAGATTCTTTTTTGTTTAGCCGCTTCGTCCGGCTGATGGGCAAAGGCCTCCCCATTCCTTTCCAAGTCTTTCGGTGTTTTGCCTTCTCTGGCCAATCAGTAAGAATGAGTCCAAATCGTTATGCCAGCGTTTCTTGGGTCTGCCTCGGTCTCTGCATCATCATTGCGTGATGATTCTGGCTCATCTGTCCTGGCCCTTTTTTTAAATTACCAATGAAAAATTCCCATGTGGGACTGAACCCCGTACATGTTGATCCTTCAAACAAAACTGAACACGCTTGTGTTAGTATATCTAGTCTTTTCAAAAAGGTTCTACGTTACTACATGTACTTATTACTCGAGCTGAGCTAATTCATTCAGGCAGATTTTTCAATCAGATCCAATACGATCGTACTTCTTTGATTAAATATATTTTTGATCGAAAACATGTTAAGAACCTTTTATACGGGGCCATCTTCATTTGATAGAAAATTTCAAATAAATCTTATTCATTGGCATTTACTTTATTCATACGGGTGAACACAAATATATTTTTTCTTCTCTTTTTAAAATTTGACTTTTATCATTAATATTCGGTTAAAAACTCTCGTTAAAAATTATTTATTGTGTATCTGTTCAGCTTCACCTGAAATGTTTTAACGAGAACAAGAAGTTATAATGATTTATTATTTGCTAACATTTTCCCCGGCTTGGTTCGCGTTAAATACGGTTTAGTGACTTATGTGTTATTCCTGGTCATAGCCTAGTTGTCTAAAAATTTCATAGAAATTCATCCCGGCGTGTTGGCGTTGGGGAGTAACAAACATACACACGCACATACAAGCTTTCATTGAAATGTTTTAACAAGAAAAAAAAACTCGTTTGAAAGAAAAAGAATCACTAAAATGTGCAGACATAATATTCAGTTTAGAGTTCATCACGCCCGGTGTGCTACGAGATGTCTACGACCTCTACGCCGCCGTAGCAGCGCCGCTACGGCGTAGACCTAAGGAATGTTGGCAATAAATAGTAATGAATGATGTCCATCGTTCTTTTTACCCGACTGCGCGACGCAAAGAGGGTAATGTGTTTATCAGTCTATGTATGTATGTATGTATGTTTGTTTCTATGTGGCGTTCTAGAGACCAAATGCGTAGGCCGATTTTGATAATTCTTACGTCAATCGATTTGTCTTAACCTTGCGAGTGTCACTAAAGACATAACAGTAATCAAAATTTACCACAGCGACAACCAGACGCCATATTGTCAAAATGAAAAAAAAAAAGTTGTTGAACTATGTCAAGTGGGGTGCTGTTGAATAAGTATTTTAAAATCATCTTAGGTTCCTTTTATCATTTTTCATTATAAATAATAGTTTAGGATATATAACGATTTAAAGTTGTTTAACAAAGCAATCATTCTCGCTAATTCTTACTTATTGATTTAAGTTTTTATTTAAGTATTAACGATATACAAACAAAAAAACAGTGAAAAAGCATGAAAAACAAATATTTTTGGTAAAAACATAATTTTTATTCATCGCCAAGTCGCCGAGAAAAAAAAGTTTACCACCAAGCTCGAATAATCCCTACGGTATTAACTCCCTCAATGAAATGACTAGATTGCGAAATTTACCATCTTATAACGAAGTCAATGAATCGTAACTAAAAAGTATAAAATAAAAAATAATAATTTAAAGAAAAACAAAAAACCCGACTGCGTAAAAACTAATTTAAAAAAATACGCGAAAGAATTAACTTAAATAAAAACTAAAAAGAAAGAAACAAGCCCAGTAGTTTAGAATTCTGTTAATTAATACTAAATAACTACACAATTGAAATAGTTTTATAATCGATACACACATAAAACAAATCATAATTCTAATGCAGAACAGAACGACTCACAGTCGTTCTGTTCTGCATTCTTTTTAGTTTTTATTTAAGTTAATTCTTTCACGTATTTTTTTAAATTAGTTTTTACGCAGTCGGGTTTTTTGTTTTTCTTTAAATTATTATTGTTTGATTTGCCGCTGGTATGGGGACGATCCCGCATTTTTATAATGTCTGCACAAAATTCTTGATTTTTGGAGTTTCTGGAGTTTTATAGAGCGTTATTGACGGTTAAAACTGAATACGTTTTTACATTATTTTTACATATTATTAGGAATATACACGAGGACACATGTGTTAGCCACAGTAGTGTTGAAACATCGAAAGCGATTCGTTAAAAATACAAAAGCACCGCACTTAAAACCCTTGAATCTGATTAACCAAAATTTCAGAAAATCGTTCATTTACGAGTAAGTATTAAAACCACATTAGAAAACCGTTCAACCGTCAACATGTATGCTGGACTATCAATACTTTCTGACCTCTCTTTAACTTGCATCTTCCTAAAAATGATACGTAGGTACTTTACTTATTACACGTGTCTTATAAAAATAGGTATGTGCTCAAATTAAAAAGTTCAAATAAAGCCTAGTCACCAAAAACCTAACTCATGTGTGTAAAAATATTATGAAAAGCTGCGTTGTCACGTCGCTAATGACTTTGTGTTCTTACCAAAAAGAGATTCTGATGAACCATTTTTATTTATTTTTTAAAAGAGCTTTGGTTCACAAAAATAACTTTAGCTGGGTCCTTTGAAAAAATCTAGGACCAATTTTTCATGTCAACGTTTCCGATAGGCTAAAAGGTAGGTAAGTGATACTTATTTATGGATGGTAACACGGAACTTTACTGTTTTGTAACTTCACAATTCAAAATATAACAAAATCCGTTCTAAAACCTAATTTATTGTAAAGTGCAAAACTGTTAGAAATTAATATAATTTATCAATTCCACCACTTTTTCAGTAGAAGTTTAATATACATTTTACCACCAGACTCAAACACAAACTTTGGTTTTACTAAAACTAAAAACTCTGAAACGATAAAAAACTTCGGTTCAGACATAAAAATCCAAATAACACAAAACATAACCCTACTAACCGCAGCAGCAAATCTAAACTAAAAACTAAACTCGGTTGAGTCCTCAACCCTCGGTTTTAACCCTCTGAAATAACAGTGTGTATGCAGGACGACATACCAAGCTACAAGCCAGTAACGTGGACGTAACCAAGATACCGTTTGGCTTTCGGTTTTTTGTTCAAGAACAATTGTTTAATGTACGGTCGACCAAGCTATTTGGTTTACATTTTATAATGTAATTTGCATGTTAAAATGTAAACCAAATAGCTTGGTCGACCATATGTCTTATTTAAAAGAAAAACATTTGGTAGTTTTCTTTTTATTTAATTTTGCTTTATTGTGTTGTCTTGTGAGAGTCAAATAAATACTTTCTTTCTTTATATTTAAAATGTTGTTCTGTATTTGCTCTCTCACTACATTGACATTGAACTGACAACGGCAGGTAGTGCTACAAGCGTGTATATTCAAAATGCCTTTATTCTAGGTCACATGCCATGATGGTTAGGTTGGCAAATATGACTAGTATAAGGCTACTAAGTAAAACTAAACCTAGTAATTTGTAAGCAAGTAAAAAGCTTGTAATAAAGAAAACTACCATGTATTATGTAGAACTACTCTAAAATTAATTGTAAGGTTGTTCTTTACTAGTTTTATATTTAAATTACACAGCTACAAAACATGAAACTACACCAGTACAAATTAAACAATAAAATATAATAACAGAAGTCGTGTCTTATCTTTTGCATTTTATTTAACAGAACGGTGGGGTCAACGCCCTTTCTCAATGAAACAGAAATTTTATAGCAGGGTTGCTTTCATTGTGCTTAAACAAATAATTTGCACCTTTGCACAAAACATCGAGAATTTTAATTATAATTCTCACTAAACAGTCAACGGTTTGTGCTGTTCATAATACTAATTAACAATAGGATGCTCTGTAATTCGTAATAATATCAGCAGATCTATTTTATATAGCTGGCAGTATAATAAAACTTGAATTGCAATTAGAATACTGCAATATGACTTGAAGTTTTGTCTACAGTTTTGGCATACCTTTCAATAATGTTCTAGACTTAATGATCAGTTCCCGGGTTCCAGGAAAGCTAACAAAGCGTTCCTTTAGCAAGCTCTGGGAATATGATCCTTAAGCTTTAGCCGCCCGCGGCTCCTCTGGCGTGGAGGTCGAAAATTATCTCACGGGAACATCCTTCCAGGATAAATAGTTTCATAGGCCTACCTAACCCAGGTGCCAAATTAAATTGATATCCATTCCGTCATTAATGCTTCGCAAACAAATCAAAGCCTTATTATCAGACATCCTGAAAAGCTAAAAAAGCTATAAATTCCTTTGGCAAGCTCTGGGAATATTTTTTATTATGAAGGACAAAGAGCCATCCCAAAATAGCACAGCCTCAAGCTATCAACCGCGAGCTAACCACATGTCGTGACGTAGAAATGACGTCAGCTATGACGCAACATCCTGCAGAGAGCCGTAGCTATGCGATCATAAGAGGTCGTAAACTTGCCTGTGACTATGAGGCTAAGGCTATGACATTGTTCGGCTTGTTGCCAGGGTGTGCAGCCTTGGAAGGCAGTTCGTTCTAGTGGTGGTTGTTACCATGACACATTAAGACTGAAGGTTGTTGAGAATTTGTGAATTTTACGTAATTTGTAATTAAACAGAAGGGCCTTGAAAGTGTAGATTATTTCATCAACATTGCCATACAACAACAACAACAACAACAGCCCATAACGTCCACTGCTGGACATAAGCCTCTCTCATGATGGGAGGAATTTGCCGTAATCTCCACGCTTGGCAGGCGGATTGGAGATCGCAGTGATGAAACACTAACAGAAAACGCTGCTGACACTGCCATAAAAACGGTGAAAGAAAACATCGTGAGAAAACCGATGATTTAGAACCAACAACTCGAAGACATCATCGACCAACCCGTGTTGGGGGTCGTGATGGATTATAGCCTACCCCTCTTACAGAGAGGAGGGAGAACATTATGATTATTAACCTGGTTATATTACTCCTTAATGAGAGAAAGCTAGAGGCAAGTTGTAGATGAACTACAAAGACACACAAGTATTTTTAAAATAATATTAAAATTCTCTTCATAGTTTACCTAAAGTGTAAAACCTCGAACAGCCTAACCTTCGACAATTTTTATCGCCCCTATGTCGTGACTACAGCGAATCGATCTAGTCGTTCCGCACTCGGTGGTTGATCCGCCTACCAACACTGTGAGCGACCCTCAATGTAAGCACAAGTTCACCAGAGAGGCCGAATGTTCCGCCATTTGTTACGTAAGTCTTTAGTTGAGAGGCCTTCGATCTATTAATGTCACGACCATTTTTAGGAAGAATAGAAATATAACCAGTCTTTTATCAAGGTGTAGAATTGGGTACTTCCGTTGTCAGTATTTTTGGGTAGTGATGGTCAAAGGTTTTAGCTGACAAAAAACGTAGAAAAAGAAAGTTGAAATACTTTGACAGTTTTATCCTAACAATACTTAGTAAATAAAATGACTTTAAGCCTGCTTACGTCTACGAGATGCCTACGAGCGCTACGCTGCTACGGCGTGGACAATAAGTAATCCAGATTTATACAATTCCGCTTCCTAAACCGCATGAAACAAATACAAATGCCCAGTCAATAGTTACAAATATTTAATACTACTGGCGAGTTCAGTACGCGCTGTAGTGCCAGTTTCAATCGATTTCCAGCGCCTACCGTCCACCATCGATTAGACTAACTCATATATAATTTATCGAGCAAACATCAGCTGCCAGCCAGTAAAGGTCATTGTCAAGCCTCAGTAAAAGCAGTAGTGAAAGTAAATAGTTCCTTTACTTTGAAGTACTACGTGTTACCATGGGAATCGTTTTGTTTGCTATCCGGAACGTTACAAACGAATAAATGACCCTGTGCTTTGATTGAATCGAATTTCTAAAAAACACAACTGAAACGGAAAAACGCAAAACATTCGAACTTCGTAAAATTATTCCAATTAAAACGCCCGGCAATGTTCAGTCAAGCATTCACAATAAACAAAAAAAAAGAAACAATTCAAACGGTCCTCGACAGCCGGGCGGCAACATTCCGTAAAGTATTATTAATGTTAAAAATTAAACGCCGAGCAGCTCTGAAACGCGGCCGGACCGGCGGCGGGCGGCGGTAAAGCTGCGGGTACACAAGCGGAGAATTTTGGCGCAAAATTAGAAGTGACGTCGCGGCTCGCCACGTGAGCTGAATCGCGGTAATCAATAATTCAGGCTCCAGCCGCGGGACCGGGCGGTGTGCACTCGCCGGGCTACAGTGTACTTACACCACAATTTATTTCGTGCTCGAATTACAGCCGCCTGAAGCGACGAAAGTTTTAGTTTATGCTAACAAAGTGAACTCACTGTTACATTTTGTAACTATGATTTATGATGACGAAGTGTTGCTGTGGACGAGAAAATGCAGTGTTAAAATGTCAAATTATGTTAAATTAACTTTACATCAGTTGCAAATATTTAAGCGTCTGAAATAAACAGCCAAATAGATATATCAAAGATAGATAGGAACAAGTTTCAAATGTTTAGTGATACACAAAGTTCAAAGTGTTATTTAAGTCTCAATTGAGTGAGCGTCGGAGCAACTGTCGGAGAGTTCAACCGTCTAAGTCCAGACCAGTTAGTGTTATTAATATCACACGAGGCGTCTAGCCGGGCAGACAGCTAGAGGCGCCCTACCACCTGATATATACGGCGAACGTGCCCCCCGGGACAAATATACAGATTGCCAGTAATAGTCCATGTTGGGGGGAATGTTTCCTTTCCTTATGCCGCACAAACTTTGTGATACGGAACGACGCAACAGCGGTCTTAAATTGACTTAGTTTTATTTAAATTTAGAACCGTTCTCAAGATGGGACTTGGCAACTTTTCTTAATGTGTACTTGTGCCATTTATTCTGGCGTAAAAAAAGGAATTCGATTTGGAAAAACGTCTTTCTAACAAAAAGCAACCACTTTTCGGTAAATTGCGTTATCTCCGTATTGATATGTCATTAAATTATTTGAGAGCTTTTTACCTGAGTTTGGGACGGAGTAAGCCAAAGTGTTCTTTGTCAAAGGGTATTATCGGTGAACATTTGGAGTCTAGACCGACGGCGCCATATTAATCACTTGCGAACAAAAGAATCTTTTGAGGCTGTATTTAACTATTTAGATACTTAAGTAGTAACAAAGAACTTTTACATTACCTACTTTTTAGGTAATTTAGACAGACTTTAAGTAGATGATACTTAATGGGACTTTTTATGAACAGTGACAGGCGGCAATGCGTTTCTGACATCAAGTACTTAAGTCAAATTTACGGTTGAGTTCAATGTTTTTAGTGACGCAAACTGGACAGCAATGAATAAAATATCAAGTCGTTGAAACAATTTGTAGCAAGCGCTAAGTAACGCTAGGTTTATACTGGCGAGGGTTAATGTGGACGCAGAAAGGCGTGTGCCACCGCCGTGTACACCACGGCTGAATATTTAATGTGTTGCCAGTAATAACGAGAGAGTCCTAACCCTTCGGTCTAATGTTGTTTTAAAATAAGTAACTTATGAATATTTAAAAAGGTTACATGCGTGGAATGTAACGACATATACTTTTACTTTAGGTTGAATAATGTGGACCCATATAAATTTAAATTGATTACCAGCTTAGAGTACTTAATGGAATTAAAACGGGTAAAACAAATAAAAAACATATTTATTTTTCAAGATTATTTGAGCGAAATATGTTTTATGTAGAACCAATGACTCCAAAATCCGATAGATCTATCTCGCAAAAACTTTATGGGAAAAATGTTCCGTTGATTTAGATTGGAACGCGTTCTTATACGGCTGAGCGAAAATAAAGCCGCTTACAGAGCACGGCTATCAAAGCTGATAATCTGCCAAACGGCACACTGTGTCATAAAAATACAACACTCGTGAATACTTTATGTTTTCAGGAATAAATATATTCAGGCTTAAATCAGAATAGGTAATTTGTGTAAAACCTGATTTGTGATGAATGAATGGGTGTTGGAATAAATTAAAATATTTTCATTGCAAAGTAATCCGACAGAATTCACAGACTGATATTTTTTTATCACAAATAGCAATATTTCGGTTATTCTTGATACAGAATAATACAATGCAGGGTTATGGAATATCTTTAAAAAAATTGCAACTTTAAAGGTCCAGTTTTTGTCGGCCTCTGCAACTAATAACTTCATTTAAGCAGCTACCAGGCTTACCTTGCAAGTACAATAGACCCACTTTATTAACGCCCTGCTCACGACCTCGACTGGCGACAAGCACGCGCGTATGAACACATTGCTTCCTTCTTACTGCTTACGTCTGTTGTGTGCAAGTCGCATGTACGGTCGACCGAGCTATTTGGTTTACATTTTACAATGTAATTGGCATGTTAAATGTAAACTAAATAGCTTGGTCGACCGTACTAAGTAAATATTTTCATTTGTTTGTATTCCCAGTCGCTTGAAAGGGCGTGTAGCTCGTGGCCAGGCGGTTACATTTATTATTTACGCTAGACATTATTCCTTGACATTCATATTTAAACTAATTTGTTTGTGCAAAGTTCGACATGCGTACGGAATCATCGCAAACATTTACTGATAAGAAGTTACACCTCCATTACATTTTACGAGCGTACAAAGTTGTACTGAAATATGTCTGATAAAGTGTTTTTTGGTGTTAGTATCAAATAGTTTTTTTTTTTTTACTTTATAACATACGTTTCCCCACACTTGGAATTTCACCTGTATCGTGGCTGCGTTTAAAAACATGTAAACTCACATACACAAAAATTTAGGTTTGATATAATGAGTAACCCGTGTTAGTAAGGGAGCTTTTTATCTCTTGGCCACGAGCTCAACGCGTCATGCTACAGCGATTGCGTAGATATTAAAGTAGTCGCTTGGACCATGCTACGAATCGCTGTGACGTGACTTGCGAGCTGCGTAAATAAACGTATTGGGGTATAATCTGTCTACATGCGAATATTAAAGATTCATCATTCATCCACACTTTCACCTTTAGATCCGTTTATTAAAGAGCGCTATCAAGTTAATAGCATGTTAAGAGATTGAAGGCTTATTTGCCGTTCGTCTGCATTTCAGAAATCATTAAGATAGATAGATTAATATCTGACATGAGAGCAATTATAATCTGACATGTATAAATTACAGTACATCGTTATCCTTTACCTAAACTATTAATACGACTTATTCATCCATAAAATCTAGGACTTCAATTATTATTTGACACTACTAAGGCCAATTTAACCAAACAATTTAAACGTGATCAGCACTAAACCGAGTTCAAAAACTGTCAGTCATCGTTGAAATTAAACATTTGAGACTGACAGCTCTTGAACGCAGTTTAGATGTTCTGATAGTGATCGCGTTTTATTGTTGTGTGTAACGCGCCCAAAGAGCGGATTTAGAAAAAAAAAAAAAGCGTGGTCAACCAAGTTAAAGTGCCGCCAGCAAGATGATCCGACGCAGTAGTCAGTACCATAAAGAAGGCAGCAAGTCGCAACAAATTAATTGGAATCGCATCTTATATAATTTTGACCTTCAGCAATGAGGATACAACGAATAAGAAAAAATACACCATCTTTGTCTCATCAGGTACTCTATTACAATACTGTCGCCACAACATACTCGTACAGTCCATTCAAAGGTAAGTAAAGTAAGCAACGTAAGCAGGAATCACCAGCAACCTTATTGCAACGATAATAAAGATCAGAGACAAAGATACTGAGAAAGGAAAGGACTTTACGGTAGCTAACGCTATCAGTTCCTAGTCGAGTCACGACTCGGCTGATAATCACGCCAAGTCGGCAGTAGCCGGCGGTGCAGCCGGGCGCGCGTGATGTCGTTACCACGCTACCAGCACTGGGGAGCGATAAGTGCACTTTACAACAAATGAATCGCGGATCACTGCTAGACTGCTTTATTAACTTGTGGAAATAAATGTAGTTGCACAACACAAGGCACAGTGGTTGTAGACACTATAAGGAGTTCTTGTGAATGAAATGGCAAAAATAAGTCTTAAAAATCACACAACTGACTTTGTCTGTGGTACAAACACGATTAGTGGGATTACAGTAGCATACTGTAGTGTATAATGCTTGAGAATTTTATTGATCCACATTTCGCCAAGGCAGTCAAGCAAGTAAACGTATTACCATAACCGAGGATAAATCTAGACTCCTGGCTCATGCTGAGAAACTCAAACTATATTATATGTTTTTGAGAACGACCTCAAGACCACTAGAATGTTCACAAAGTTAAACCAGTACACCCATCATTCTACTAATCTCTTTACGAATTCAAGGCTGCTGTCGGCGACATTACACGGGGATGTCATAGCGGAATATGACTGATGGGCGCTTGTTTCTGTGCCGCCTGAATACGTAATGGATTGCGCCCTATCTGGCCCCATCTCGCCCCGCGCTCTGGGACTATCTGGACAATCTATCATCACTGGGTTCTAGCGCGCATATTTCCAGGCTTTCAATTAATGAATTGATCTGGATGTTAGCTTTTGTTTTGTTTCTGTTGGTCGAAAGCCACCCCTTTTCGACCAGATTCGAGATTGAATTTGAGCGCATAAATGGTATCTGTGAACGTTTCGAGTTTTGACAGTAAATGATTTTTATTTGACGGGTGAGTACGTTACTGTCAGTGAATCCGGTATCGAAGCTTTTGTTGCATTGTTGTGTGTAGCCATTGGCGAGTGGTCCTTATCGGATCTAGCGCCGCCATCTTCTTTTTCAATATCATTACACACTTGTTTACAAACAGCGCCCTGTCAATCTCATGCAAGTACCAAAATAACGATTGTCTGTGATATGTCAAGAACATTATTTTCGTGTCAATATTACACAGAAAACACTGACTATATTGACTAAAACTCAAACCTATCAAATTAACATAAAATCCAGCCAGACAACATCTTCACAAATGACCCCACCCCCCCTCCGAAACAACCGCAAAGTTGAACGGAATATAATGGAGCTTCTACTCCGAGGCAGAGCTTGAAGGGAATTTAAAAGGCCTTGTACATTGTACAGATACGCAGCGGCGCGACAGTGGCAGTAATCGATTCGGCATTACACGGTGTTGTCAAAGTTAAAGGGGACGTTAGCCCGAAGGCGGTGTTTGCGCTGTTATGTGATATTTGACTATACTTCGGTGAAATGAAGAAAGACAAAAATTTTGTGATCACTAGCATAAGCTGATATATTTTTTTAAATTGAACTTTATCAAGAAAAATTCTTTGCTGTGTTTTTTTCTTACTGTTTTATTGTTTTATATTCTTAATCATTATTTTTAAATAAAGAATCTAAAAGAATAAGAAATAATATAATCCACCGTAACAAAAAAGATTTGGTTTTTTCAAAGTAATCGCAAACTTTTTTTGATGTGTGTACGTTGGATCAGATAAAGTTATACCACATCCGACAAACATATCTTGGGATTGGGATGTAGTATAGTATTATATATAAAAAACTTTTTTGCAAAAATAAAAACCAACTTCAAAAACACAACAAAGTGAAAAATAACTAATAGTCGGTGACTTGTGTGTTTGATTCAGTTTCTTTGCCACCGACTTCTGAAGCTAAAGTTATTTTTCACTCTGTTGTGTTTTTGAAGTTGGTTTTATTTTTTGCAAAAAAGTTTTTTATTTTTCCATTTTTAATATCCTATACAAATATTATCTATACATTTATTTTAACATAACATAACGTCACGCCTGTAATCCCCGAAGAATTGGGCTGAGGTGTACCCAATAGTACCTACACCGACATTTCGACAGTTATGTTTAAGTCCCATGTAATAGGGGGCAAGCGCTGGCGCAAATCCAGACTCCGTGGCTGCTCCAGAGAAATTCCTGATGGAAAAACCCAATAACACTGCCCGACAAGGGAATCGAACCCAGGACCTCATGCTGAGTTGTCGCCACCACTAGACCAACATGGTAATAGACTTATCCCCAATAAAATTGAACCTAACATACCTAGCTGTCGAAATGTGGGTGTACTGTACACATCTGCATACCCGCAGAGCATACAGGCGTGATGATATGTTATGATGTTGTGAAAACAACAAACATCCAAGCGATTGCAGCAATTACGACCGATTTGCTGTCTATAATTGAAGAGTTCCATTGTATTTCTCCGAAGATCACCATCAGATCTTCACCAAATTTAAACGGGACCACCGCGAAGTAATTTTCTTCCAAACATAAAAAAAAATCATCGAAATCAGTTCACAATTGGCGAAAAAAAGGCTGGACATACACACAAAAAAAAAACAGACGAATTGATAACCTCCTCTTTTGGAAGTCGGTTAAAAAGTGATTTTTGTTGTGCATGAAAAATAAATAGTATCAGAAGTTTGTTTAATAATTGTTATAAATATCTTTGTCAACCAAAGTTTGGCAATGGATAGTAGTAGTTCCTACTTGAGACCGGATCAGCATTCCCTCAATTCTGTTTGCATCATTCTCTTAATGCTGTTTACATCAAGCGAATGATGAGCGAATGATGATACAAGTTTATGACAGTTTGAGGTGTTGTGTCTAATACTATTCCTAGGCATTGGTACTATAAAACATAACATCATGCCTGTTCTGACCGAAGCAAAACATGTTGCAAAAATATGATTAAAAATTCAGTAAGAAATAAAAAGCCTCATTTAACATCATTCAAATTCTCGTCGTGCCGTCCCCGACAATGGGCACGCACTCACGCGCTGAAAGCCGAGAGCGCTGTCATTAACCGCGCGGGAGAGCACCAACATAAATACAGGTACAGTAGGATCAGCTTATACAAAACACTAGGCTTTACCCGCAGCTTCGCTCAAGTTATGGTCGTAAACTATCTCACGAGAACGTTTTAAATATACGTATAGCCTATGCTTCTGGGATAATGAAGCTTCCCAATAGTTTTTTTTTATTCGGATCAGTAGTTACGAAGATTTACCCTACACCCAAACTTTACTGCTTTTTAATATTAATATACAGGGTGTAAATAGACTCCTCACGAAGCCGTCAACCAAGCATTCTACAACGAACTAAGTAACTTTACGCAAAAATTATTGCTGGGAAACTTTTTTGGGGTGAAAAATCATGTTTCGTGGTAGAACTCAATGTAACGCACTCAAGACATTGTGCTGATGGATGGATTGAATAGTACGGGGGTCGTGGAGGTATTTAAAGTAAAAAAACTTACATTAAAAACTTGTATTAAAAAAAACATGTCAAAAGGTTGGAGCTTTGAACTCCAATATAACAAAAAAATGATCGCAATGACGGGGAGAACAAGTGCCTTTCGGCTTCGTTAAGAGTCTTTTTACCCCTTTAGATAAGAAAGTATACAGTACTGTACATAGACTTTTAACAACATTGACATAAGCTTTTCGGTAGCAAGCCATTCAGCGCTTTTCGTTTGCTTATGTCAAGGATATCGACATAGGGGGTGTTGACACTTTTGACATTATAATCATCGATGTCTCTCATAGAACAGTCACTTGGTCTCCTTAGTTCTCTGTTTAATTTTAACAAATCGTTAAATAGAGCAAACGATTAGACAACACGAAAACAGCGTACTAAGTGAGACGTACCGACAACGTCCTGTAGACGTACAGAAATAGAGAAGCGAAGGACTGTTTAGAATAGTCATAGGTACAACAGCAAATGTCCCATTCACAATAGAAATGCATTTCGTGTCTAGTCACAACGCAATGTGAACAATCTAATCAAACCCATCTACTGTTATGTGCGAGTTTATCGGCGTTGTTAACTGATCTTCTGTCCCCCTCCCCCCTCTACCGCGGAGCCCCGAGAGACACAGGGGTAGAGGTAGTGAGTGTACATGTGTAATTATTTCGTGAACCGCCTTACACTCGAGCGAGCCACACGCTTTCTTCAACCAACTGCTGACATGGTTTAACTGCCGTTTGAAGGGAATTATTCTAATTGAGGTGTGTCGATGCGTTTGTGTGTGCATTGATAGATTAATTGCGTGCTATTATCGTAATGAATCGCTATTGTCTTACCTGAATACAGTGATCAGGGTCAGAAGCCAGCGCCAAATTGTTAGTATTGCTGTTAGAATTTTAATTGTTTAGTTAGAATATTCCTTTTTATTATTAGTTTATTTGTTATTTTCTTTTTATTTGTTATTAATTTAGTTATTCCTTAGGATTATCGTCGAAATAAGTAGCGTTCTATCCTTTTTTTAGCAGTATCATTTATTTTCGTAATTGAAATGGAAAAATTTAGCAACCAATACATTCAGAATTTGCTTTTTACATTTTGAAACAAAAACATATTTTCAACCTTTCCATCCAATGTTGAACTTCCTTTAGACTCCTCTGAGTTTCTTTTATTTCTTCACAGTTTAACACGTGTTCTTTCAGCGAAACCTACACAATGCCATGACAATGTTGCCACGTTCAAAAAGCCTAGTGACCTTTTATAAAAGTTGGACCAATCTGAAAAACAAGTTTGGAAACAAAACGCAAATTCAAACGTTAGATAAGGCTTCGCAGTGAAAAGAGGAAAGGTCAGACTCAATGGAAACATTCCGAAGTTAAATCAAAGCGGTGATTGAATTGGATACAAAAATATTTGAATTAAAAAATGGTTGGAAGGTTGTTGGTTCTCGATGTCAAAAAGGGATAACAACCCAGCAAGTTAGGGTCTGTGTTTTAGTCAGCACATAGTGGAAACGATAAAAAAAACAAGAATATGTATATGTTGGTGTTTTTGGGTACTCAATTTGACGATCTGTGTCGGGTTCAGAGAGCCTAGACAAGTAGCTATCGCGTTTCGTATTACTACAACTTTGGTGCAGCATCGTTATCAGTTATAGAGTTATGGGGGTAGGCAGACACCACAGAACGCCGACTGCTACGATCCTTACATACTCCTTTTGCCTCGTCCACGTTAATACATCTGGTCATACACGTAAGCCGGTTGCAAGTATTTCACTTTGTATAGGCCCTTAGGTTTGTATGCGTGTCTAGTAATTGTATAATGAAAACATCGAGCAAAGACTAAAAAACAGGACTAAGAAAATCCTATTTTATTCCCTCCGTGATCTAATATAAAGAGCGATAAAATGTGAAAATCGAATAAAACAATATCAGTTGGGCTCGTACGTTTCAGGTCAATAAGGGTGTAATTCCACTGATCCGATTACGTAGATTGTAGATTTAATTTCTTTTAAGACGGCCGTCGATTTCATTACACTAATCTTTTTTTATTAAATTCATAAAATTTTCATGATGGGTTTTTATTAAAATGAAGATTTTATAGGATATAAGATGGGAATTAAAAAGAATAGAATGTAATTAGCTTTTCGGAGAATTTGCGTAGGGAAACCATTACTGTGTAGGCGTTAAAAAAGCTCGATTCCGGTTCCTCATTATTTTTTTAACTGCTGTAACAATCTTGGGCTTACCAATTATTTCGTTTCATAGCCTAAAGTTACAATAACCAACAACCTACCCGAAAAAGTAATAATGATACTAAACAATACCATTCTTTTGGACTTTCACCACCCTGTGACGACCTTTGTTTTGGCTTACAAAACCTAGGCGTATGATCTCCGCTAAAGGAAGTTTGAGGACATTCCTAAAATTAGGCCATTAACCCTCATCTTTTCAGCTCATCTTTTATTACATGTACCCTCATTTTCAGCTTTTAAGTTAATGAAAACTTTCTTTATAATATTTTAAGAGCATACCGGTGTCTGGTTTTCTGTCTCTATTATACTAATTTACATTCTTAGGTTAAGTTTATGTTAAAATAATCTTCTAAGGAAAACCAGGTCCCTTTGGTGGCAGCCTGGCGAATTATTGTATTGAATTCTGGACTTACTTTCTTTCTTTCTTGTTCGTGTAGTTAGTGCCTAACCTGGTATCAGAGTGTTTATGCCGCCCATAGGCCTGACTTGGCTTTACATGCATTCGAGAAATATCTATCAGGCATGCTGATTTCCTCATGACAAAACATCATGAGGAAATCACCGAAGTAAGTGATAATTATACGATACGCACATGAATCCCAAAAAGGTCAGGCAAGATTAACTATAATAATAATAATGAAAATAATGAGAAACTTTTAGTAGCGCCATCAGGATGGAATTTGGTTTTGACAAATGTGCAGTTATGTATGTAAAGCGAGGGGAGATTGTGGAGTCCGAGGGACTTCAGCTCTCGGACTCCATACAGCTGAGATCTCTTTCCTCATCTGAAACCTATAAGTATTTGGGTATGTCGGAAGCGTTAGGCATTAATGTAACTGACATGAAGCAATCGTTGAGGGAGCGCTTCTTCGGACGCCTGAGAAAGGTATTAAATAGCCTTCTTTCAGGCGGGAACAAGGTGCGCGCCTTCAATGGTTGGGTCATGCCGGTTTTAATGTACTCTTTCGGCATACTCAAATGGACTCAGACCGAACTCGACGCCCTGGATAGAAGAGTTCGTACACTGCTGACCGAAAGCCGGATGCATCACCCACGATCATCGGTGATGAGACTGTACATCCCGCGGAAGTGCGGAGGTCGAGGCTTTTTAAACGCGAAGACCCTCCACAACCGCGAGGTGTGCAGTCTCAGAGAATATTTTTTAAAAGCCGAGGTAGGTATGCACCGAGATGTGGTCGCAGTGGACAAGGGACTCACCCCGCTGTCCATGGCTAAAGAGAACTGGCACAAACCTGAGGTACTTACCACCGATGACCGCAGGCAAGTATGGCAAGGCAAAGAGCTTCACGGGCGCTTCTACCGGGCTCTTTATGGGCCCGATGTAGATTTTCTAGCGTCCGTGTCCTGGTTACGTTTCGGCGACCTCTTTGGGGAAACTGAAGGTTTTGTCTGTGCGATTATGGACGAAGTTATGTTGACGAACAATTACCGGAAATATATTATGAAGGACGGGACGGTTGACGTGTGTCGGGCATGCCACCTTCCGGGTGAGTCCATCAGACATATTATTTCTGGTTGTTCTCGTCTGGCTAACGGCGAGTACTTGCACAGGCATAACCAAGTAGCCAGGATTATACACCAGCAACTTGCCTTGAAATATAAACTTGTGGAATTTGAGGTACCGTACTACAAGTATGTGCCCGACCCAGTTCTCGAAAAAGACCATGTCACGCTGTACTGGGATCGGTCCATCATTACTGACAGGACTATTGTCGCCAATAAGCCTGACATAGTGATGATGGACCGATCAGCGCGCCGCGTAATGATAATCGATGTTACCATTCCGCATGACGAGAACCTCTTGAAAGCTGAGAAAGAGAAACAAATAAAATATCTCGACTTGGCACACGAGGTTCGCGACATGTGGAATATGAACTCGGTTATCATTGTGCCGATTGTCGTGACGGCCAATGGCCTTATAGCCAAGAGCTTCGATGACCATCTATCGAAGCTCTCTTTAGGCGGTTGGATCAAGGGCCTGATTCAGAAGGCAGTACTCCTCGATACGGCTCGCATTGTGAGGAGGTTCCTGTCTCTGCAGCCCTAACCGCCGGTGGCTTGGACCTTGCTCCCGACACCGACGGACTACTATTTTTTTATATATTTAAGTGTTTTATGTTTTTTTCTATGAAATATTTAAACATGTAAAAATAATAAGATGTTATGATTAATAAAGGAGATAATAATAATAATAATAAATCTTTATTGGAACAAAAACACATTTTACAAATTGATTGCGTACGTAAATAGCCGCATTAGTTACAAAACTGTGTCGCAGCTATTAACGCCCACCTCCAAGAGAGACTATAATAGCTTTTGTGAGCTTAAAAAATGACGATGAAACTATTCTATTAAATTGGTTATGAGAACTGTCAACAATTCCAGTGTAAATAAAGAAAGGAAGAAATTTTATGTTTTCGAAGAATTTCGGAGAGAAAAGTGACTCAGTGTACCCCGAAATAGTCAAGAGTGGTTATAGAAAAATCTCCCCTCTTTTAAGAAGCCTGTGTTTATTACTTCCCTAGCTTTCCCTTCCCTTGACTCACGAATCAACATCTCAATTCATCCAGCTAGGAAAACAACGTTTCTTCTCCATAAATAGACATGATTAAGCAGCCTCCTACCTAAACACAGATGACTAACTAACTGAAACTTGCTACCCTTTCGCGTCAGTTTATTTAGGTAGCCTACGAACAAACATATTGGCTAATAACAATATTTCACATATGAGCGCGCCCTCGCGGCGAGAACAGGCACTAATTTGCCGACAACCCTCCCGGAGGGCAGAGGGTTGAGGGTAGTCTTACACTTCATTGACTGAGGTGAGGTAACTGCTACGTCGGGGACTTGAGGGTTACTTTTAACCGCTGTGTTTTCGTTTTGTTTATGCCCTACATTTATTCAGGTTTCGTACATGAATATTTTGGCGCTTGAATGACTGACAGTGGGGCGTTATTGATAAACATTTTTAAAAGTTTTTTTTGAAATTGTGTTAAAAAACAAAATGGCGGATTAGTTCGGATTCTGGCCACGCGCCAGAATATCCATGTACTATATTTTCTTTTATGTAGGTTACGTAGGTGATTCATTCTAGGTACGGAATGATAGGAAATTGCTAGTTGTCATGTTCAATGTCATGGAAATTCAATATAGGTTCGTGAAGTAAGTATTGATCCATTATGCTTTATAACAACTGACGAAGCCTCTTTAACTATGTGCATTGGACACAACTCTTACATACATAAACTCATCCCTTTCCCATATGGCGGTAGGCAGAAACTATATAACGACACCTGCACCTTACATACTCTTTTCGCCCATCCGATTAAACAATTTTCTCTACTAATCCCAAGTGTGTAATCAAAACTTTAACAAAAAATATTCCATCAAAAACTCAATTTTAGAGACTTTATAACTCCCAAAACGCCTTTTTCAACTAAAACAAGATCACAACAGAGCTTAAAAGAATCTTGTCTGCCCGTTATTAAGTTTTAAGACGTGGTCGTGTACTGAGGCAATATTTGAGCTAGCTTCAATATAATATTCTGAGGCGACGCAACGCTGACGGCGCGGGGCCTATCGATCAGAGCTTGTAAACTAGGGTTTATGTTACGGAGGTAGGGTGGCGAATTTGCGGACGTGTAGTCTTTGCTTAGAATGGATCATAACGTTGGATATTGTAAGGGTGGGGGTGCTTTAGGAAACAGCTAATTGAATATTTTTTTGCCAGTATAGTGTTAAAATTTGGATGGAATTTTAAAATACTTAGTCTATCATTAATTCTTCTTTTACTTTACCGTTCTTTGTAGGTATTTTTACTTACTTCTACTTTACCGTTCCGTAGGTTGGATTAACATTTGCATTAGTTATTATTAACAGTGTGTGACAGTAAAAATACTTGCGTCAAATAATGCAGATATGAATCAGCCATTCAGAAACAGTAACGTTATTTAGAATTCCAGGTATTTCATATGCCCGCTAAAGCTGTAAAATATTCATTCACACATCACGTGAAAAGCACATTCACCATTAAACTTTTAAGAATTTGACCTTGTGAATCAGCAGACACGTGTTCATTCCATGTTCAAATATGTGACCATAGACAATTGCGGCGAGGTCCACAAACACAATATTAAATCGCGGCACGTATTCTGATTCGCTAATAGTTTCGCTCACGGACCGCACTGACGCGATGGCGGCCAGACAGACCGTCAGACGGCCTTGCCGTTGTCACTTACATTCTCATTATAAGTACTTAAATGTTCCAGATTGTATATTTATGTTAGTTAATGTGTCTAGAACTAAGAGGTGAAAGATAATTTATTGAGTTTGTTGCCTGAAATTGAGTCTAAGCGAGCCTAAAATGTATCATTAAATGAAAGGTAATTTATTGTCACAAATGGCAATTAAATACAGCAATGTTTTATTTATGAATAAATCTAATCAATTTATTAGTAATAAGTAATAATAATAGTTTATTTCAAAATGGGATTGCAAAGTTTACAAATGTTGCATTTATACAATTTTTAGGTTCAACTATACAATAAAGACGGGCGAAGTACTGTTCTCCTAGATAGGCTAAATCAATTTATTAACAGTTAAGTTACTTTTTTACAGTCGGGTTTTTTTATAAAAGCAACAAGATTCTTTTGTGTAGCTAGGTTGGATCGAATGATCGATTTTTTCACCCGTAGCAAAATACGCGCATCGAACATGGAGTTGCGGACATAAGCCCGTTGTACAATCCAAGATCCTTTTTGAGCAAGTGCGTTGAATAATTCTCGTGCCTTCCACTAAGATGACATACAGATGTGAAGTCCTGCAGTGATACAAGAACAAGCTGGTATTGTAGGAGTGTTACATTACCTTTAAAACATTTAGTTTCACATAAAACTAAGACTATGCAGTTCCTACGTGAATGTCCCTAACCATACTGCAGCACAAAGCCGTTTCAAATCTATCAATATACTCCAAAAGCATTTGTTACGTAAAACTTTAGATTATTTCGCAATATATCCGCGACTGCTTCGCAAAGGAAACTGGCAGCTTTTCTCAGCTGTGCCAATAGAACGAGTATTTAAGATACATATTTTATACTGGGCGTTTTACATTGTACTGATTTTATATTCGTCCTGTGAATAGGAGGAATGGGAATTAGAGAAAGCATGATCTGAATAATATTTTGAAACGACATGGTCAATTTTGGTATCATCTAACAATGCCAAGTTTCTTGAAATGTATTCAGCTGCATCCGGTTAGACTGGAAGCCGACCCCTAGTTGGAGAAGGCTAAGCAGATGTTGATGATGGTTACAGAGCCCACACACCAAAACCGACAACAGGAACTTTCGTACGTGTACAGATGATATGCCGCTGACATGCCCAGGTTTTGGTGTGTAGGCTTCATTACCGAAACATTTCCCTAGGAGTTTACGCCTCACATAACTGTTTCTGTTTTCTTTATAGGCTTATGTCTTTGCCGTGCATAGCCCGCAAGCTACCGAAAAGCTTACGTAACTCTCTGAAAGTGATTAGCGTCTAGGCCTTGTTCAATAAATCTTTCATGCTTGCGACTTATGGATCCTCCCAACAAATCACGATAATTTAAAAGCCCCTATAATTTAAGCCTCTCGACAGACAGCGCACCTCTTACCATTGACATGGAATACCGCCATTAATCAGAGAGGCAGACATCTTACCATCCATTGAGGTGAGTCCTAATGCGCTCGCCGTAACTGTAATTATGCACAGAACAACACAATAGTAGGTACTAATGTATTATTATGTATCTCGTATGACCACATAGGATTGTAGAAAGCTCTATTACAACTCAGATAGAAGTTTGAAAAGGAGTTATGTGGAGTCATTCCGGATACCGACTTCCGGAAGCCAGTGCGTTAAGAAAAGGAGCCAGGGAGTATAATTTATGAACGTGAGTTAACTCCCGTAACCATAACGCTAGGTTAGAAGGTTGCGTACCATATAAAATTAAAAGCCTGGGTGGTTTTTATTTAACTTTTGGAATCTGAAATCTCTGTACTGTTCAGCTCCAAACATAATTTGTTTACAGAGTCCTTTCCAGTGGACCTTCTGTATTCTCTCTGTGGCATAGCAGTCGTAATATGAGACTTATCCGAGACCATCAACTTAATGTGTTCTAAAGCGACGCGTAAACAGTTCTGCTCGCAGGGCTGCTGGCTGGTAGAAACGAAACAAAAATTGCGCAATATTTTGATACCACTCTTTAATAACATCCCGTCCGTTACGGGACTCCTTCATCCATTCTGACGTTACAATATTCTAGAGATCTATTCTGTGGAGATGAGAGCTACTTAACAATATTTTTAATACACCGTCCATCTCTCTTGCATCATAATCCTGATACACTTACAAAGGTAATAGAGAAGGGGGATCAGATGAGTGTTGTATATGATGTACGAAGGTCGTTGTCGAGTTTTTGTAAATATCATTACGTCGTGGATTAATCAACTTGCACTATGCGGGATTTAACGTGACACCAGCATGATGTTTAGTTGGTTTGAGGTGTTGTAAGTTGTAGGCTGACAAAATGAGCAAACATCCTACCTATTTATCTTGGTCATGAAAGCCCGCATATACAAAAGAACTGCCCGTTAGTAGCCACAAACAGCATCAGAAACAAAAATCGTAACACGCCATTGTGCTGAAGGGGATTGATTAGGGGACGGCCCCTTTTTCACAAAAGTCATTTACTGAGTCGCGTTGTTTGCATTTGAGCACGAAAGGGATGGCCGCATTCCCCGAAATATATGTATCGGACGACAGCAGTGCTTAAAATATGTGATAGTATTATTTTCTATCGACGCGCAAAGAAGAAGAAGAGTATTATTTTTCCGGCTGTCTATTTAAAGGCCCCGATATTTCTGACGTTATAGGTAATACACATTCGGCCGTTCTACTTGTAAAGTTAGTGATTTGGCAAAATTATTCTTTGACTGTCAATGAATAGTTTTGCTATTGAATAAATAATTTAGTCAATCTTATTTATGGCTTTTTCTGACCGGGCATTAGTCCCTCTTAGATAACAATGCAATAAATGGTAGACCTGTGCTCTAAAAATTATCAAATGCGCTAAAATATCAAGATTTTTAAAATACGGGTCCCTGATTTTTCCCAAATGGACTTTCCCAATTAAGGGACGCTTCTCGCCTACCAGCCCTAACCTAACACCCCCTCATAAAACAAATTAGACTTTAATACGGACGTAAAAGCTGCACTTTTTACGAACAAACTTAAAAACAACAGCATTAGGACCTATGAAAGGAACGCTATTTGGGATAGGTTCATTGACCGCTGTCATGATTGAATTTAATTTTAGTGGAAAACGCGATGGTTTTTTAATGAGAATGAGAATGACCAAAAGCTCCGTATAATTGATAATTGAAACAGAATGAAAAAAAAATGAATGAATGATTTGTAGGTATTTTTTTTTAAGTGTAAGTTAATTGCTTTTCTAATTGTTTGTTTTTGTAAGCGAGTATGTGTATCTTGGTAGTAACATCGCATTGGCGTCATAGCTGTTAAGGTGTTACTTACGTAATATTTATTATTATTTATTTAAATAATAATAATATTTATATTTATATATATTTTTTAATATTGAATAAATTAATAAATAAGAATTTAATACAATATTCGATGGTTAAAATGACACCAATCAGGGAACTGAAATTAGTTTTATTATGAAAAGATGAAATAATCGACGAACATTTTAAGTTCATTCACTCTGCATATTTCGGACACAAAACTACAATTTTACGAGAAAGCTTTCAACTAACGTCTAAGTTGCTACGAGAAACAGCTACGGCGTAGCAAAGTGCTACGTGTCACCGTAGCGGCTTCTACGAACTTGGTCATAATTTCTGCAGTCGGTCGTACGAGACATACTAACTCAGTACAATTTATACGGGGTTAAAATTACGGAAGGAAGTATAAAGTTGTGGGAATCAGTTTTTTCTTACGTGCTCTGTGAGTGCTTAGTTCTGAAGTTGGTGCTTACCTGAAAATAGAAAGAATTAGGTTAAGGACGCTTTTACATTTTTCTACAAATAACAGTGTTTTTCAGGTACCATTTTAATGTATAACCAATCACAAATGTAAAGATATCATGATCTCAATTTAAAGATAATATATTCATCTCTAGATTGGCATCAGAAAAAGTGTATGTTGTCATATAAAACTTTCGCACAAATACGTTTTTCCCATCACAATAATCGCAGAAAATTTAAAAGTAGGTCAGAATAGGTACCATTTTTGGTAAATTTACAGCATATTCTATCTTAAAAATTATAATAAATTACGGTATATAAATAGTCCTCTCTAGGTTCAGCTAATTGTTTTGAGTCAAAATCAACATTTTTCCAATTATTAGCTAAAATAAAAACATTTGCCGATTTCTTCATACATTTTGCACTCGCGGTTCATCATTCCCCGCTCAGAAGCGCTTGAAGAAGGACGGGTGTATCGCTCTCTCGCAAAAAATAAATACGATAAAATTACTAGAAAATATTGTAGTGTGCATGCGTGCGAGTATCGTGCGTCGTCGACGTATAACGTAATCGGAAGGAGTTGATACTTTTGCGAACTGAAATAAAAAAGGTAAGCGTGAGGTTCATACTTTTATTATTAGAATGTGATTTAGAAATTATGTTGGGTAAGATCGGGATTCGGATGGGTAAGGTTAAGCAGTTGTTGACAAGGTTGCAAAATGGATGAGTGTGGTTAAGCAGCTCTAAGTAAGGTTAGGATTTGGATGGATAAGGTCAAGCTGTCGGCGGTGAGGTTTGGAAGTGGATGGGCGGGAGGAGAGTTATGAATTAACCGGTTTGTATGTATGTATGACGAATATGGATAAAAAACCGACATCCAAGATGGCGCTGATAAAAATCTGACAACTTTTTGTCATGGGTGTCATTTTTGTGGTTTTTGGGGTCGCAGGTATCGGATGTATGATCATAACCAAAATCCAAGATGGCGCCGACGAAAATTCGGCCACTTTTCGTCATGGATGTCTATTTCGGGAACACCTAAAAATTCCGAAATATTTTATTCCGAATTTCAATATTCTGATTATCAAAAGTCCGAATTTCATAATACCGAAGAATTATAATGTCTATTATTTAAAATCCCCGAATTCATAATTCTGAAAGTCGTAAATACCTATTTTTTGCCGTCCAATTTTCACATGTCCGAAGAATCAAATGTTCGATGGACAAAAACATTCTGTTTTTCAATACTTCGAATAAACTGCTAAAATTGTCGTAAAAGTCTTGCTAGCTGGCATGAGGAGCGTAGGCCGAAGGCCGGCGGAGCGGCGACGACATTTGTGTAAAAACCAATATAATAACAATAAAATTAAAAAATAATATCAAGGACCAAAATTATATAAGAGAAGTATAAAATCGAACGCTCAGAGTGGTTCAATGTGTGCGTACGCGTGATGTTGTTGTGTGCGACTTTAGATACCTAAATTTGAGTTCATCGAAAACGTAATAGCGTCCTTAATATTAGAGGAAAAAAAACAGACAGGATTTTGTTGAGAAAATGTTATAAACCTTAATAAACTATTTTTAGAGACCATTAAACCTGTTATTTCGTTACAAACAATATACACGCGCCGAAAATAACGCACCTTCCTACGGCTTTTTGGTTCGAGGATAAAATGTGAACTTATTGGAGTAGAAAATAGAATTAATCAATTCACTTATCGGCACGTGCTTAGCGACAAAAGATCTGGGCGATATAAAACTTCGTATCTAGATATCGCCTTACCTCTTTAGGTAAGGGCTGCTTCATACATCATGTTCGAGTCGGCATGATATACGTTCAGGAAAAAACCGCTCCACTTAGCTCCGATTCTACAATGGTAGGTGTAGAACGGTGTACCTTTAGTAAATTAGTAATTGCTTCGGGTCAGCTTTGTTTTTCCACAAAAACACTACAAAATCGAACGTGCTGACCCACTAAGTGCATCACCTATAAGAATATCCCAGCAAGCTACCTAACGATGCAAGTTGAACTAACCGAACTCAAGTAGGCCTAGGCACCAGTCCTACCGCTCTGACGACGAAGCTCCCAGTTATTGACTAAATTCTCGCTCAAGAAACATAAAAAAGAATAAGAAATATTATATTAATAGTGGCATTGGACAAAATCGTGTTCAGTAGTGAAAAAAACAGGGAAGGCCGACCCCAAGAAAAAGAACACACACGGTCTAGGAGAAAAAAGAAGACTGTTCACACTGTCGCCGGTGGAAGCTATTTCAAACAAACATCTTTTTTTAGTTGCTAGTTCTACTGATTCTCGCTGATCGCCCGCGGAGGAACAGGTGTTCAAGGAAGCTATTAATACGATATTTTCCCTTCACCCAGGGTAGCTAAATGTAATTAACTAGCAGCAAAAGGCAACCTGTTTCATAGAAAATAAGTTTAGCTGCTCCAGTCAGGCCATCTCGGGCGCGTTAACATAGTTAGCCAGTGTAACGAACCAGCTATCGCTTACACGATCGGAAACTAATTATTCTCCACTATTTATATAGTCTATTGAATTTAATATTTAAGTATAAAGTAAATTTTGATATAAGTGGGGAAACTTTGACGAAATAACAGAACGAAAAGTGTTTGTGTATAACACACTTTTCGTTCGTTCATCAATATGAAACTATGATTTTACTGTTTTTTTTTCCTCGCGCTTAGCCTTCGCAGGTTGACGGAGAAGCAAAGTTATGAAGATGCAAAACAGCCAAACATAAAAATTAAAAATAATATATACAATATACAAATAAATATTAATTTGTTGAATAAAGCATACTTTTTTAAAATAATTATGTTATTTATGATATTCGTGAATTCCGCTTCGGCTACAATGACAAAGTTTCCCCACTTGTATCAAAATGTACTATTGAATGATTTTCATAGTTATAGAATTTCTTAGGACGTCCTTTTTAGAATGATCCACATGTGACATATGCCAAGCATTTTTCAAGTACTTTTTGGTTCGGATGGAACGATAACAAGTCCACAAATAGTCACAACAGCATTCATTAAAGTTTTTCATTCAGCAAATAATTTAATGAGCGGAGTTCCTCTCAGCCCGTGTTAATAAAGTTGGGGTAAACTAGCGGCAGAATATCGCTCGATCGCTAATTAGAAACTGCTCGTCGTTGATGAAAATGGTAATAAGAAAAAGTATAGGAGGCAGTAATTAATTTGCTGTCGGCGTCGTTAAGATTAGTCTGAGATACCTACACTACAGTTTCTGCTTAACGTCAAAAACATTTGATATTTAACTATTTAAAAGTATATTTCATGGTACATCAAAATTGTTATACACCTCTTACACACATATCTCACACTTAAAACTCAATAAGCTATCCATTTTGATCCGTAAATTTGCCAATTTCTTTATTTAACTCAAACTTTAGAATCCACAACCAACACAATTCTATAAAAGTTCTACAAGAAAAGTTAAATAGTTCTTCACCTGCCGATATGCCAAGCCAACACATGCAAGCCTCACTAGTTGTTTATGTAGTTAGAGTTAGTCTCAAACTGTTAACTAAATAATGAACTGTTGAGACGTTGGAGACTACCTTTAGATCATTAATTACTGCGGCGAGGTCGGCGACACCGACGCAGAGTGACGAACATGACTTGCTGCTTCAGAGGACTATAACTTGCTGCTTGTGGCTACTAATGCGTTATCGATGTTCGTTAACTTAATTCTTGGGCATGTAGCATTAAGTGTGAAATAAATCAACAGACTAAGAATAAGACCCAATGTGATTTACAAAAATGTATGCCGCCGGTTTTAAATAAATCTAATCGAACCTGAGCCGCATGTTGACAATCCAACAGAGTGCTTTTATTTAGGTTTCAGTTTGAAAACGAACTTTATATCGACGTCGTTAAGCTTCAAAATATGCAGTAAGTTTACTAAAACATGAATGCAGATTGTGTTACAAAATCTGAAGTACAAAAGGCTGGATCTCAATTGATCGCAAAACGGCCAGCATATTGTGCTAATGCGGCTCTAATTTGCATAGTGCGAACACCGATATGGCTATCCAAAGTTAGGTTGCAACGTATACATGTATGTTTGGACCCTTTAGGTTCAAAACGTCCACCCTCCCAAAACGTCCACTCTATCAAAACGTCCACTTCCCAAAATGGCAATTCCCTAAATGTTTGGACAGCCCTCCCACCCTGATTAGCTAACAGCTGCTGGATTGTGCATTTGCATTGACAGTAGCATAAGCTTTCCACTGGTCAAAATTGTTATCATTAGAATTACTAATTTATTTTTTACAATATTTTTCTGTCCGTACTCTTGTTACACTGCCTTGTGACATTTCAGATTGGGAGGATGATCTTCTTCTTAAGAAGAAGAAGAAAGAAGAGGGAAAATAATTAAATCCTATGAGTACCTACACGCCTTGCGCAGAAAATTTAAAAATATTGTGAGATATTGTGTGTACTCGTATTGCCAGTAACACCTCTATTTGTCACCTACATTCTTTATAAATAAATAAATCTCTTTCTTATTTTTACTACACAAGAAGGACAACTATAGATAGTTGTCAATAACATACGGACCTATACGATTAGCTAAACGATTTATAAACAAAAAATCCTTAACTTTGGCTTAACAAAAAAAAACTTTATTACGTTTGATCTATCTGAAGTGTCTAAAAGCGGCTAATTGCCGCAGGAGTGCAGGCGGTCAGCCGCAGTAATTGAATATGGCCGCGTCGCTGCGGACACTCGTGCTTGACCAACACATGTATAACGTGACTGTGCTAGTACTACTTACGCCCCGTCCACGACCTCAGGAGATACGACTAGCGTCAAGCTTCTTGCGTGTTTGTCACTTGTTTCCTCCGCCGATCGACCGGATTGGATTCTGGTCCGAGAGCAGCGGTGGCCCAGTGGTAGCGGACCCCACTTACGAACAGTAATTCGAGGGTTCGAACACAGACATGCGTATTACTTTGTGTAATATATTTGCGTATAGCTTTGTATAAGTACTAGTTAGCTTTGGTTGGCAAGTTGAAGTGTAGGGATATGTGTATTTATTGTGTGTAGTTTTGAGTTTACGTGTTGCTTTCGGAGCTTTTAATTAGACTTCCTAGTTTTGTGGGAGCTAGACATAGATAAAGCTGTAGTTTTAAAGCATAGGTATGTCTACTAGAGGGTACGTGCTAACAGTGGCCTACATCGCAGAGTATTTTGACAAATCTAACATTGTTAAATTACGAAATATCGCTGTATAGAGCGCAGGCCACGCCGCCAGCTGGCGGTGTGGCCTGCACTTAGTTTGCAGTCAAAGTAGCTAGTACTGAAAGCTGCTGAATACCGAGGACTGTAGTTACAATTTGAACTCTTCCATGACAGTTTACCAGTCTGAACTTCCAGTACTGATTCCATGACAATTTAGTGCTGACGATACTGAACTTGCTTACAAAACAAATAACAAACAGCACTTGGCAAGTATTTAAAGCCGTGTTAAAAGCTCTACGGCAGTACTAAGTGGCGCCTGTCGAGCTATGACGTGATAAAACTATTGTTATAGGTATTACTACTAAAAACGAATAAGAACTTTTGTATATCTACAATAATGAAATAGTAAACATTGTGTAGAATGTAAAACGAATAAGATAAACATCGGGTAGACATCCAAAATATTACCAGCAAGATACACTGCGACAAAACTTAGAAGCGAGCTTTTTGTTCTGCTTGCACCTTTTGGAAATGTGTAAGGTACGAAAGAGACAACAAATACTAAGCCAAAACGATTTTCCGCAATGTGTCTCGGCCCTTAATTCGACATACTCGTAGCTACACAGAAGTTCCACGCCGCCATTATACTTTCTTAGGGTACCATACCCAAAAGGTGCCGTATTACTTAGGCTCCGCTGTCTGTCTATTCGTCCGTCTGTCACATCTTTATCACAGTAATAGGTAGACAATCTAGACACTTGAAATTTTACATAGTGTGTAATACTGAGGCCACTTTAACAACAAATCAAAGTTAAGTAAAAATGAAAGGGTATCCATTTAAATGTGTAATTTTCAGCGTTTTTAAACATTGTGCGGAATCCTGCGTCGAGTCTGACTTTCACATTGCCGGTTTTATTTTATGTATTGCACTCACGTAGAGATAGTAAATCAAAGTAAAATATCGTATATACGTGCACTTTAAACTAAATTATAGATCTCTGCTGCTACTGCAGTATTTCTTGAACATAAATATGTACATCTATACATTTGTGAACAGTCGTTAAATATTGATTTACGTCGTAATGTCAGTGAGGCTTCTGCGCTTATCACTTTAATGTTTATCCGTAATCGTTATGTTTTAATGTCCGTAGCTTTGTCTACGCCGTAGCACCGTATCGCGTAGAGGGCTACGAGAGGGCGTCGACAGCGATTTACAGGTGGGGCTCGACTCAATGAGCGTTTATAACACGATGATATCTTGTATTAACACGAGTACTCGACTCGAAGTCACTTTCGTGGTGAGACACAGATGCGGAAAAGTTTGATTTTTATAAAAGTATATTTTCTTTATTTTTGAAAATTTTATCCTCTATTTTTGTGATTTATTGCACATCAGATTTTGTCTATACTTGGAGGCCGTTATATTACAAGAGTGTGCTATTCTTTGTATACAACGACAGTTAGTCAATCATCAGGCCACCAAGCGATCGTCGTGCGAATAGGTGACACAGGTGACTGTCGTGTTATTTTGTTTGACGAACCCGAACATGTCACACCAACAGAGGCTTTTTATGAACACAACGATAACGTATTCGTGCGTCCGATCTTTTTGGCTAACACACGGCCTCGATTCAGGTCTATTCATAGCCTAATCCACATTAAATATTTTTCAACACACTTAGCTTCACTCATGGTAGTCGCGAGGGAGTGTACCGTCACGTTAACGACGTCTAGCCGGCAGAATGGACACACCTTCCGCCGACATGCATCGTATCGGGCAAAGGTAAACATTCTATACAGCCTTGCAGCAGTGATGGAGATTTATAAGAGGTTCTATTCAGGCGAAGTTTAAAATGTAAGTAGATCCGTTGGTAAGAATATACTTCAGGGAGTTGTATATTTTTATTTATTTAAACCCGGAAATGGGTAATTACTTTCTTTTGTTATTATTGGGTTTTTATAAAATTGAAGTGTCATTTTAATCATTAAATTAAACATTTTTCGACTACAGTTTTAAAAAAAAATATCTTTATGTGACAAACCAAAACTCGGTCGAAACTGGTTCGAGATTTAACTTAAAATCGGTAAATTACAAACTAAACAATATACTTCTATCGTTTTAATAAAAGCCAGGTAAAAATAAACATTCTATACTCAAATCATAACCAATCATCGCATTTTCCCTTCAACGCGTGGGCTGTCCTCGAGAAAGAAACCCATTGTTATCGATAACTATAGAAAACACGACAATACACGAAAACATCCTCATTCCGAAGTACTCGCTTCAAACATGGACGAGTTTGACCCAAATGTTTAACACAATAATATAATAACTGACAGTCATGTATTTTCGTATCGGAATCAATAAATAAACAAGTAAGTACAATGAGTGACTAGCTGATTTCCGCTCTAGTATCATTATTTTCGTAAATTTTGTGCCTTGGCGTGACAATAATATTTTTGATTTATTTTTTTACCACCAGGTATACCAACATTACAGACTGTCATTATATTGTGAATGAAAAAGAAAAACGTTTATTTGCAACAGAAGAAATTAAGATATGTGTAACAGACTAAGCGTAACTGTAGGCAGTGTCAGTTTTAATAGTTTAGTTTATTTATTAATAATTGGTAACAATTACAGGTCAGATTTGAACAAAATGTGAAATAAAAAGTAAAAACACAAATCACAATACGCAGACTTACATAACAAGTAGCTTAGCTCAGCTTTCAGCAGCTGAGCCCTCATGTACCTAATCAAAAATTAAAGAGGATTTTCTCTCCTAACCGTACATAACACAGCTCACAACTAAACTAAAATAAGCTCAAGCCAAACAGTACACAACAGTGAATAGGCTACAAATAAGGAATGCAAAATCCGGATTTTTAGGAACGGATTTATGGTCCAAATCGGATTATCCGGATTTTACGATTTTTTCATGAAAATAATGAAATCTACCCATATTAGTTTATTAATATGTAGCGTCTTCATTGATTATGTATTAATATTATAGGTATTACTTTAGTGAAATTAGTGTGAAATTAGTATGTAAGTATTTTAAGTTAACTGTTACGTACCATTTAGCTTTAGGTTCTCACGCCAAGCCCGCAGATGTTTTATTGCGGGTGGTTTTGTTCTTTGGCTATGTAAGGATAACAATAGTTTATGGTAGGGCCTTGCCCATTTTGCTTATCGTTCATATTAGCTTTAAGAATTTAGAGTAATAGCCTTTGATATTTTTGTTGAGATGCCGACGGTTCTGTTTGTAATGTGTTTATTGTTTAACTATTTTTATTGTGTTAGCTAGCTGTAGAAACCTTTGTACAGTTTTTAGTTTGTAACGTGCCGCTCCGACCGTATCCCAAGTTTTAGATAATTGTTCAAATGTAGAATTCAGTCAGTAGCTTTTCGTCTCCGGGTTCGGTCGGTTGGCATTCTTGCTCCTTGTAATTTATTTTAATAAACCTACTCCATTACTAAGTAAATGAAGTACTTATTTTGCGATTCCCATACCGTCGACACTAGTTAACCGACCTATGTGCGCGAAAAATATGATGTGTCTTTTCTCTTTTTTAGTATTTAAACTTTTTTTTAACCTGCATTATGTACATTTAGAATGTTATTTACTGTTTCTACTTCTTCTATTGCATCTAATTGCATAATCAAAACCTACGTAAAATACTTAAATGCGCGTAAACAAACACAAACCGTGGTATTTTTAAGGTTATACTAGCTTTATACAAGGGTGGAGGAGCGAATAACATCGGAATAGTATGTGGTAGTAGTGTGGTATAAGCTATGCTTTGTTTATTTGTAGACATTTTAATTATTCTTAGTTTATTCTCGAGTATAACTGTTATACCACGTTTATTTGTAACGCTGTATGTGTCTTACAATCAAGGATTTTAGCTTTTCATTAAACACACCCTAGATCAGCCGATTAGAAAAACAAAATGGCTGCCATTCGCGGGGTGTGGGGTTAAGAGTATTTAAAAACACGTATTTGTCTATAGAATTGAGTATAAATAATATGCCCTTAAACCATCGGTAACCGGTAACCAAACACACTGTATAGTTTATGTTTAAAGGCTTGGGCACACCAAAAGCGGGACAGGCGCAGCACCTTAGCAGGGCAGGTCAGTTGCGCCGCGGTTCATGTCACACCAGAAACATGAGCAGTCAGAGAGCAGTTTGAAGGCGCCCTCTGCTTTAAGGCTTGGGCACACCAAAAGCGGGACAGGCGCAGCACCTTAGCAGGACAGGTCAGTTGCGCCGCGGTTCATGTCACACCAGAAACATGAGCAGTCAGAGAGCAGTTTGAAGGCGCCCCCTGCTTTATAACTGCATTATGTGTGTCGTATCGATAGCCACACTCAGTACACTTCAAGATGTTGAACGGATCTGACTCTGACGAAGAGGAGCTATTGTTGCTTCTAGCTTTAAGTAAAAAAAAAAGAATATGGGTTCACGATGTAAATAAGAAAAGAGAAAAATATGGGGAGTACCATCGTCTATGTCGGGAATTAGAATCTTTTGAAGATAGGTTCTTACCAACTCAATCGTAGACGCACTGCAACCGCACTGCAACTGCTTTTGGTGTGCCCAAGCCTTAATAAATTATTACACACTACCCGATTAGACGTATATTCGCGCGATAATGTAGCCCCCGAAATACAATTTCTTATTATTCAAAAAATCCGGATTTGGAAGTCTAGTAAAAATGTGCGGATATCCGGATTTTTCGGATTACGGATAGTCCTAATTGCATTCCCTAGCTACAACACTACGTCCAGTGTGTAGACTCTCGCCCGGACCAGTATTGCCAGCGACTAAATATAAAGCTGTCAAACAAACACATTGACGTCACGATCAAACTTGTAGTGTAGAACCTAAAGCGCATTATCTTACATAATTGCCGAACTGTGGGTTTTTGCCTTTACAACTGCCGACCCCTTCGGGCACCACATGTTATGTTATGTAAAAGATGTCCTTTTTTATGTCATTACTACCTACACGTAACATAAGGTCTATCTGACCTCTCTTCAGTCTTCAGTAGGGGTCTATGTTTGCGTGTGTACCCTCGCCCGGGGCTTGGCGTTACCAGCAACTAAATATAGCTGGTCACATAAAACAACGCACATCACTGTCAAGCTTGTAAAGGGCTATAATTAGCCTAAAAGGTTCCACGCATATTTTTAGACATCTTATGTAAGAGAGTTCTTCTGCGAACTAAATTAAGGTATTTTTCATCAAATTATTTTCGCAGAGTTTCCGAGAGGCTTATGTAATAATATGGTGCCTGTTACCTACCAAGTTACTATTATTGAATACAGGTCTACGTGACTTACTTTCAACCACAATGTGGCAGACTGGAGCAAATTCCTAATCTATCGCTGCATAAATTTGAAAAATTGTCTACTTAGCCACTAGAATAACACAGTGAATGCCAATATGTTAAGTGTTGCCATTCTAATTCTGTTACTCAATTAGGTACCCTGCTGGTTAGTCAAAAAAGCTTGGACTACAAAGATAACATGTTAAAATTGAAAGCTTTTAAAACCTGAAAGCGTTCCAACCTACAAGAGCTCCCGGGCGGTCAGTCTAGTACGAAGATCAAACGAACGGTCCCTAGCCATTGAGTGGTTTGTAACTTCAAAAGGAATCGTCCGATCAATGGACGGTCACCAAATATTTAGCTTTCATAGCACCCGCAATCTATGCACTATCCGGTATCCCGAGTAAGTTAAATAACAAAAGAACTTTGAAATTAACTGTAGATTTGTTTTATAGCCAAAAGTAATTTAAAAGAAAAGCCAAAACTGCCCGTTCTTTTATGATAATGAAATGGAAACTCAGAAAAAGCCAAAATTTCTCATGTTGCCAACCGAATTCTTTCACCACAGCCAAACTGGCACGTTTGTTCTAGACCCCAATTTGTCCGCAAATAAAAGAAAATAGACTAGCGGAAGCATTGACATATCTCCATTAGGCAACAAGCTTGCGGCGGTCTGCCGATGGCCTGTCCTTGGCATCTGACCTCGGGAATGTCCGCAGAATTACATTTCGACAAAGGAAGGCTACATATTCTCGACGCCAATTAGAACATCTCAGCGCCAAAAAAGAAAATGCAGACAATTTAGTACACGCAAAACTTTAGAATTACTTTGGACGTTCCTAGAATTTCTAGCTGTCTAATTTCTTTGCTTGTAATCTTGTTTTCTTGCATCCTGAGAATTAAACGCGTTACAAAGTATTACTGCAATCGAAAAAACACAACACTAAGGTAACGAGTTTCTTGGTCCTCCAAGAAAGCAAAGTTAATCAACTCCTTGAAAAATTCTACAGATGAAAATGTTCAACGGGACGATCAAAATCTTAAGAAAGCTTTTATGAAAATGAAGATAATTCCACGAAGGCATGGCAAGTTACTTAGCGGCACCCGGCGGGTAGATCAAATATAACCTAAGTGTTCTTCACTTTCATTTCTTTAAACTATGTGAAGTACTTTTCTGCTTTCAAAGAATTGCTGGTATTCTTTTCATCATAGAACCATTGGATGCAAATCCTTGTGTAGATTCTATTTATTGAAGAAGCTATTACTTTTGCCATTTCTTACTACACTATTCCGAAGAAATCTTACAACTCAGCTACTCAGAGACAACTACTTTTATCCAAGAAGCACAATTCTTGTTACAAATAAATAGTAATGTAAGAGGAAAACTTTGATACTTATAAGACAATTTGAGTGTCATAAATACCAAAACGGTCGATAATATGCATATCGATTTCCAGCTTATTGCCGCTAGGCCATTACAGTAGGTAATTCCTTTTAGATAAGAAACTGCTTCGTGCCTAGATAAGTTACAGGCACGCTTGGTATTCTGCCAGGAATTCATTTATATAACCTCTTGCAATTTAAATGATTATTATATGACGATTCTCCTACAGGATCCAGTCAAGTAGCTAGTAGCAGACGAGTACGTACCCTACATTACTTTAATGAATCTCGGGAGTTGGCTGTAGACTGGATCCTTATTACAATGGCTGAGTTGCGCCACTGGCGACATAAGCAAACCGCGAAAGTGCAATAAATTCATCTTTCAACCAAGGGTCAGACCACGCAGGGTCAAACTCAATATCAAAACGACTCTTTATAACAAAAACCATTTGAAGCAGACGTTTTATGTCGAAACTAATTAATCATAGACTTAGGACAAGAAACGAGCGGTCATCGTGTCTCCAGCATCTGTTACTCAAGACATAAAACACGAGAACTTCTAGTGCTTGTCGGTTACTGCCAGTTAAGTACAGTTTAATACAAGTGCGCTCTGCGGAAAGTACTCGTCTCTTTTCTTAGCTATATTATCTAAATTAGTGTTTATCATCATTCTCATGCTTTTGTACCAATTTATTTAGTGTCGGTGCAGCATGTTTTCTTCTGTTAATTTATTCATACATCGTTGGATAATGGATAGACAGTGTGAAAAATGCTATAGTTAGAAAGTGTTGACTTACAAAATTACGACTTACCTATGGATCTCTATTAGTCGTCATCTTTTATGTAAACACTTTCTAGCAACATCATTTTAAAAATATATGTCTAAAATTAGAACGGGTAGTACTTAAATGAGTGACTGTAAATTAAAGTTTTAAGTGACAAAAATAATTAATTTAGGTCATAGTATTACTAAGTGAGCGACTGACTACGAGTGACGAGGAATCAACAGAACAGCAACTTACAAACATTAATTTGAGTTACTTAAAATACAAAATGAGTAGCTTCATAATATTTGAGCGACCTAATATTTGTTTGAGTGTCAACGTTACGTCCTGCATTTTTTTCAATATTTGGCAAATGATTTATTTATACTGAGCGGCATTTTATCTTAAATGAAGTGTTTCGAGTAGTCATGTTCTAAAAATAGAAAACGTAGCGTCAAAGATAAAGGTTCATAAAACCGCGCTCGCTTCGCTCGCATATTAAATAACACTCTTTGACTTCTGTCCCCGAAGTGCCGGGCCTCCGCCGGCCTCCTTCGTCGGCCTACGGCCCGGTGCCCATGACGCCCATAAAAGATTAAAATAAAAATAGGAAAAATCGTCTCTATCTTAATATTGAAATTGCCCTCTCTGTATTTCTAGTCGCTCACTTAGTAATTTAGTCGCACGGCTAGAATTTTAATATATCTGAAATGGATTAATCACAACCCACTTTTTGTAAGCTCGTTCTGGATTTTAATATTAATCAATATTCGTCGTTAGTTTAGTTAATTTTTCGCTTACTCAAATTCATACCGCTCAAGTTATTAAAAAAGTATCTCATCATCAGTCGCTTAGTTTTTTTTTATTCGCTCGTTTTAGAACTCATTCAAATGGGAATTTGAAATGACACAAAATTCCTAGACTTCCGAGCGAAGGGTTCTCACAGACCATTAAACAAGTCCCAGTATTTGTTCATGTTACTCTATTTAGCGTGCAGATCTGCAAATCCCTGAAGGGTAAACATACATCCGGAATGCAGAGCCGAAGGGTGACAGCTAAACAAGGTTAATAGCACAGTTTAGGAGGGGAGCTTAGCGAAGGTACCTGCAGCCCTTTGTTCGGACTGATTGAGCGCGATTTTTAAATACTGCGTTTCGGGCGGAGGGTTTCAGGTCAACGCCTATACTGTGTGTACCTATACCTATATCCACGTTACAGTATGTATGTACTAGCAGCCTAATAACGAGCCCCTTGAATCGTGAGGTGCGGAGCGTATTACAACAGTCAAAACATTGCGAAACTAATTCCTTGGGGTTTTTAGTAATCAACACTGCCAACATTGTTTATTGCGCCGTGCACGACTTGTGTTATTTACTTTATCAGTCCAACAACAGCCGGTTTATTTAATTGAAGGCAGAGAACCTCGGTTTTTGACGCATAGGCTTATGCCACAACACAGTGAACGTTAATAGCCTGAGGAACCGGTTCCTCAGGCTATTAACATTCACTACTCGAAATAGGTACAGCCCAGCAATGGACTGTGATAGGCTCCACGGTATTTAGATCTATTTCATTAAATCTGTAGTCAAAGAATGTAAAACAATTTGCAAGCACGAGATAGACTGAAGTGCTGATATTAGTTGACTATCAGCGCCAGTACTGACAGTTTTATAACCATGCCGGTCGAGCGGAAGTTGCTAGTTATCCGCCATTTTGGAACCGCACTTTATGCTTAATGTGGCTTTTAAGCGCTGTTATTACAACAAACTTGTGTTGGGTCATTAAATCGAGCGCAAATATGTGAATATTTGTGTTTCGAGTATTCCGAGTAGAGACCGCAAATCGGTAAACGTAGCGTTCGACGCCCCCGGCTATTCATTGGCCGGTTCATCCATGGCTGTCGAACATTACGGCCACTGTCTTAGATAACTGCTCCGTTGGTATTTCTGTGGCTAGAGCGACTGCTAGTCCTGGGTTCGGTTATTAGGTCGGGCAAAGTGCTATTGGGTTTTTTTATTAGACATTTCTTAATACCCACCCGGAGTTTGCAAGTTTGCTGTATACCCCGTGCTTCGGAAAGCAGGTTCAGCCGCTAGTTCTGCGCCTGATCTCTCTCCGATGGTTTCATGTGGCCAGGACTGTGAAAGTGAGGGAAGCCACCTTGCACTTGTGTTTGAGCTCACCCTTGTGCACTATATTTCCTGCATCCATGGTAGTCTCGCATCGCGGCTTACTCCACAACAGAGTTAAGCACATAGGAGCATGAACAATACCCATCGATGGTGTATAAACTTATCTGATGGAAAGGATCCCTATACAATAGATCTCAGGACATCGATAGCGCACAATGTGAGCGCTATGCGGAGAGAGAATGTAACTACATTGTATATTATGCAAGCCTATATGGATGAATATAGGAAAGTGACTTTACGTATATATATGTATGAATAGCTTTAACGATGATTACAAGCGTTACTTGGTATCCTTATCAACTCAATTTATTTAATGCCCAGATTTACATTGAAAGCGAAAAATGTTTAGCAATTAAAACGAAACGGGAGTCTCGGTTAAAACGGAAAGTTAACGTTGACAAAGCGACGGGGTTGCGAAATAATTTATTTGGACAAGCCATTTTTAAGGCGAACGAGTTACTTTTCAATGCGGGTTGTTTCTCGGTGTGCCTTCATTTACATTCAGCGTGATTTAATGAACCATTTGGAGAAAAAGGGTTTTATATTTGTCTTTACGTTATAGTAATTACTTTCCGTTTTCTTACAATCTATCGTTAAAATGGACAACAGTTAGAAAGTTTCTTATTTAAAGCGGGCTAACTTTAACCTGACAAACTTAAATTAAACGAAATATCGTATTTCTCGATCAAGTTTGCTAAGTATTAATTATAATTAATTTCAGACCATCATGCTAGCTTTTTCCCCCATGTCTTTTCTATTAAATACTGAACAACTTGACGGAAGGTAATTCAATTTCTTGACAAAATATAACGAAACTAGGCTAGCATATGCGTGCAATTGAGATTTCGACGCTTTTACGAGGCTGAAGCACGCTATGTTAACCTTTACACTTTTTAAGCAAATTTTTGTATCTACAATATCAATTATACATGGAGTATTGTGTATTTTTTGTAACTAAAAATTATTTTCAGTTATGTTATAATTACATTTAAAAGAGATAACATACTTTAGGGGTATTGAAAGAAAAGTGGATTAATAAGAATTTCTACTTTTGTGAAAAAAACATTAAAAATTAAATCAATAAAATTAAAATAGAATTCAATCAAGGTAGTGGGTAGGTACCTAGTTAGAAAGGTACTACTAACCGCCGGCCGGTAAATTCTCTGCAATAATAACTTAACTTCTAAATGAATAACTACGTGACGGATCAATAATACCACCTTTCTATACATAAACCACTTCTAAAGTTATATAATAAACAACCTTTGTACTGAAAAGTTACAAAACCATTATAACTGCAATACGGGCGCGGAAGCAGCGCCATCTATCGACCGCCAAACATTCACCCACGAACGTGCCGCAAACCTTTTTTTGTCAAAACTCACCGATAATGTGTGAACCGATGAACTTAAACAGCAGCTTTAGGTAGTTAAATGTTTTGTCACTCACTGTAATTCGTCAGATTATTCACAATTATTCAGAATTTACAAGATAGTTCACTGTTTCTGCACGCGAGTGTACTTGTGAGTACTATTTGGTGTTCTTACAGTGAGTGTCAGAGGGGTGGTACAGTCGTGCGGTGCGGGCCGGTGACGCGGGCGGACTGGCGCGGCGCGCCCCGCGATGCGCCCCTGGCATGCGCGCCATAACCTAACCCCGTTCCGAGTTTTCCGGGGCAAAGAGTATGTGAATGTTAAGATGTGGCACTGCTTTCAACTTTCATTTTAGGTGGACAGTAAACATGACTTATAACGGCCATTACATTAAGTCTGTGAGTGACAATCCATCAAATGGTTGAACACTCAGTTTAAACGTACTTTTTAACTTGCTCGGTTTAAAGCGTAACTCTATACTTTCCATAAATTAACGAGTTTAGTAAAACTCCAGTCAATCACGACATTAGTTACGACTTGCTTATTTTTTTAGTTATTTACTGACAAAAACTTACTGAGTTCCGTAAGTTTTTGTCAGTAAATAACTAAAAAAAATAAGCAAGTCGTAACTAATGTACATAATATGTACTGAATTTAGACTAAGAGCTAGACTAAGGCCTTCTATTCTTGCACACAACTGCGGCGTACGGAAAACATTATGATAGCCCAGGCGATATATTCATCGTATGGCTTAGAGAAGCCCTCATTGACCTAGAAAGCCTAACTACACTTACGATATAGGCCAGGGTAGGTCCTAATGGATTTAGTTATCGAGGAAACAGCGAGACAAAGTCAGGCTATCTAGTTTATAATAGGCTGTATGACAGTTAAATTATGGCATCCATTTTGAATTTGATAGCGCTTGTTTTGAAATTTCGAAGATAGGGTTATAACCGTAGAGATTAGTGGCGAGCTTTCGCGAGAAAACAATGGTTTTTGATTTGTTGACGACTCGTTCATCTAACGAGTACATTCGAATCGTAACTACTACTATAATAGATTGCTAGTTTCTACAAGCCAAACAAATCCTCTACTAGATTTCGTGAAGTAAATTATGCGATTTGTCATCGTCTTTATTGTGTTACCCCAGGATATAGTCTGACAAAAATAGGTTCAGTAAATACCTAAATAATCTGTAGATTTAAAACGAGCACCGCTTTATCTTCAAGTCAATACAATAAGAGAAACCTGTCAAGTGATTCTATTAATGTCCCAGCCAGTGCCTGAACAACGTAAACACGTACCTCACAATGTTGTTTATATAAACAAGAAGCGATACATTCAATTAGATTTAAACAGATACTCGATTCTCATAAATGTTTTACATGTTTTCCAGACGATTGAGATAATCTAGCTCTTTAATTGAATAAGTAGGTATATTTAGAAAGTTAATAACATTGCAATCGATATGTGTGTAAAAGAAAATTGATTGAGGATCCTTTGTGGAATAATTGAATAAACTAATACAAAATATCTCATCGTATCGCGGCATCATAGGCGAAAACAAAACTTGTTAGCTATTTAATTTGTTTTTAGTATATTCTAGTGCAGTATTCAGGAGCTCTTCTGGCCTTGTTAGCAATGGGAGCATTTATTACGAATGCAACGCGCATGTTACTGTCAGCTACAATGTTCATAAGAACAATATTGTAATATTATTCACTGTAGTCGCACTGAAACAGTGCAGTAGCAATGAATTTATGAAACATTTTATAATACTATAGGAAGTTTAACCATGGGCTTCAAAGTCAGTCATAGATTCAGAGTTTTAGTGCAAGCGGTTTCTTAATTTCCATTTGTAGCTCCAAAAAAAAAAAGATTTAAAATGGCCGCCCTAAACTTCATGATAGAATATCCGTCCAGCCACAGTCTTCAGGTATAACGGAAAATATCCCAATACGTCTTTACAAAACGAACGCCTTACATTCAGCGTATAAATGGCGAGCGGTCCCCAAGTCTACGCGTTATTTATGGTCCATTGGACAGTTATCCCTTCCTGAGTAAGGTTATCAGAAGACATTATCCCTTCGACGTACTGATACGTATAACTTGGTGGTATATCTTGAATTTTCGACAAGATTTATGCTTTGACAAAAATGGTGTTTGTGGATTTGTATAGAGTTATGGTATGTTGCAACCCCAATACATACATATATTTGTGGATATGCACCATGCTACATCTAAATGAAGCTTATTGGGCAAACGGTAAGAAACCGTTCACGGCCTCGGGCAATGCGACTTGCGACACTCCTTTCATTAGTTTTGTCCGCAGTTTCTGTCGCAAGACGCGTGTTGTTTCAACGTGTACCTTGTCATAGTAATAAATTTTTAAGGGCGGCATAAAATCTCTGACACCAGGTTAGGCACTAACCACACGATAAAGAAAGAAGTGGTCAGGCAGAAACATGAAAATATTGCTGCGTGCGTATTTATAAGCACAAAACATGCTGCTGTATGCAAAAGCGACTAACAAAATAATACCGGCACTTATATATGTTCTTACATTGTACGTATGGCCCGTGACATCCTAACGTATAAACTGAATTAACATACTAATTTCAGAATTAAAGAAAAACAGAGGGTATGAGCTCTTTGAGCTCGCGTTAATTTTAAAAGACGAGGAAAATTGGCTTGTTTTGGTTTCGTGTAGAATTAGCACATGGCTGAAATTAAGACAGACTCAAAGTGTAAGGATTTGCATGTTTATAATGTAGAAAAACATATTTTCCTGGCATTTTACAAGCTGATCTTCCATAGGAATTCTTAAACGAGTAAACTTCATTAATTCGTCTTCCACGTGCTCATTTACCGAACAATACACGACTTCATTAGAAGAGTTAAGAACATTCAATACTTAAAACTTGTTCTTGCCACAGTTTACAAATATTATTTTTAAACCCAGCTCCGTAGTTCAGTAACTATCTTTGTACTTCTAACTACAAAGAAAACAAAGCTTCACGAAAGCTTCTTTAATTAAAATGAACTTCCATGAATAAAGTTTTCAGGAGAACCAGGTATTGTAATGAATCTGCAAAAAGAAGGTACTAATGTTACTTTAATAAATTACGACGTAAGCAATATACAAATTCGCCACAAGCTTTGAATTAAATTATTTCGGTAAACGAATATTATTCTCTCTTAGATTTTAAACCCTCTCTCATAATACAAAGCTGTGAAATTTCATACCAATTTGCTCTCAGAATTTCTAACAAACCGCCTCAGTTATGATGTTAACATTTTTGTATAAGAATATTATGATAAGCTACGAATATAATTTTTCTAATACACACTAGAGAAATATAGGGGAATACTCGAGCTATAAAAAGGAATCAATGTTTTCAAGAAAAGGACTATTGTCGTAAAACTGAACGAAAAATATTGATGACCGACATATTAGGTCCTTCAGCGTCATCGCTTTGATGCTGGCCAGTTCGTGAATAGGCCCCGAGAGAAATTGGACTTTCAGCATCTTCCTGCGATAAAACATCGCATCCCTCTCGGTGGGGCGGAGAAAACGCGAAAAAACCGCTAGACTTATTTTATTATTCCTACCCTCTGTTAGGGACATTCAAATAGGGACGTACGTTCGGTTGACTCAGTCGAACGCTGAGATTTTGCAAACTTATAAATAGCTATGTACGCTTAAGATAGGACTCGCGTAGGTACCACCTGCTTTTGACAATTTTCTTGCGTTTCAAAGTTTAATAATAAATGTCTTTAGACACAAATGTTGTCGGCATTTTATAGATTAATGAAATTACCTTAGGGACAGCTCATAACTAAAAGCGTCTATTTAAAGACACAAACCTAAAAGAATGCTTTCAAAGTTAGAGTAGATGGATTTTGTGGGTCCCTAAAGTATTTACCGTGACGAGGCCGAGCCTAGTTAAGCAAAAGTTTTAGAACATTACCGAGAATTGCCTATCTAATGTCGAATTGCCAACCAAGCCTTTAGCAACGAACTACGAATGTATAGGTACTGAAGCGATTATCCTAATTAGCTGACTCATCAGAGCTCGCGTGAAACTTGGGAAGTGAAACACGGAATTTCGGGAAAGATATTATTGTAACGGACGGAGGATGCCGTGGGGAAATCGGTTACTGTTCTCTCGAATTCAACCAAGCGGACTGCTTTCAATATTCAAATAGGTTGCATTTACCTCAGTTGCAACTCCTTTGTAGTCGAAGTACGTTCTGTTTGCCTTATTTCGTCGCCAACAGTACTGAAACGTCAGGATTATTACTTGTTACAGTTGAAACTGGTCTTACAAGTTTTCAAAATCGGAATTATCCGGTGATAAATGATGAGTTGGAAGCGATGAAGCCGTTAGTGAGACGGCAGAAACATTGCAGTTGCATCGGGCTGCGCGCAAGATAGATGACGTTCGAGTTAGCGCGACGGGGATTGAGCGCGGTGTCAAACTGACCCGTCACTGTGTTGGATTGCACTTCCGCTTGGATTTTGAAATCGGTAAGGATTTTTATTTTTATACATTTTCCTTCCGCAGAATCACACAAATAACCAAGAACACTCTATTGTCCAGAAACCTAACCTAACCTATTAGATGACGATCAAAATAGATAAACTAGTTTGTCGCCCAACTCTTAAATCTAAATATTTTTCGCTAATTACGTCACGGTTTCCTCTCACGTCCACCGAGCCAGAAAGTTTACCGCGTCAATCAATACATTCCACAGCAAGTTTGCGGCCCTATCCATTCATACAAACCTAAATAGTGTATGTACAAAACACGCCAAACTCTCCCGACACGCATTTACAACCATCCTCCTAACAAGATGATCATCTGTGCCATAAAATCCGCATTACGAAGGACGGAAGGGATTATATATACTCTTCACGTTTTTTTCAATTTTGCAAGCGTCGTAAATAAAGTTAGAGCAACAATATTTTAGGAGGATGCAGCCCTTAACCTTTCAATATTTGCTCTCAACGAAGGAAATCCAATAAAATACTGAGGTAACAGCGGCCATTAGCGTTTTTGTTGAAAGTGCCTGGAGCGCCACCTGTCTCCGAATACCCACTTTTATTTCAATAAATAAATCTGCTCGTTTTAGATGTTCGCAGACTTTTTTTAGATTGCGATCCGGGCTTTGTTTCCAATGAGGTAAGAATACATCCGAAAAAAAATGTAATTATTTTGTGTGCGTCGAAAATAGCATGTTTAATTAACTTTAGCTAACTTTAGATATTCTACCAGAGAACCAGGTATAATGGCTGAGATTTTTGCTTGACAAAATGAAGTAATAAGCACGAACATAAATAAAAATTATCGCGATCATAAAACAAACGTTTTCGTTGTGAAGCAGCCTTAGATTAGCAAGAAAATGAAGAGGCATAGCAGCCTTGAGCCCGTCGTTGACACAGAGATTCTCAGAAAGAGGAGAAAGATAAACATGACGGTAATCTAAGCGTTGTAAATTCACTCATTGTTCCGCTGGACAGCTCGTAACTTCATTTATTTAGACATTTTATTGAACAAGTGTTTTGGTTGTATTTTATTTATTAATAACAACGTCCTGTGTGCTCTTTTTATATTAAGATTACTTACAGCTATATTTTCTAACCTTATCTTAACTGCTAAACGAACGAACCTTCGAAGAAACTCATTTAAGCAAAGTGAATAGGTAAATACACGGAATTGCAATTTAATCTCGCGTAAGAGCAGCTTCGGTAACAGTAAAGCAATCTTCCGGCAACTTAAAAATGGTTAAATTTTCAACTGTCGCACCGACTTCAAAGCCCTGAAGTTTACGGTTTTACGGCCGGACGGACGGAGAAACTTCCAGTCCACTGCAGCACTATCTAGCTATCACTATGCTCTTACATTCACACGAATATGGTACTTATTCAGGAGAGCATAAAACGTTTTTTTGTGTTCAAAACTCTGAAACTTGTAAAGTTCTCTTGCATTATAAGGGTTCAAAGAGCCCGACTGACTCTTGAGTACTTTATTTTTTACAAGTAGTCAAGCTAAAGTTTTCGCTCGGTCTAATAGAATCTACCTTGAAGCAACTAGCAGTCAATCTTTATATTTACAACAAAAAGGCTGAAATGAAAAGGGAATGCAAAATTAGAAATGTTTAAATGGTAAACGAAAGCCGAACGGACTTAGCTGGAAAGATTTGTTTATTAATCTGAAGATTTCGACAAGATAGACACTTAAAGAGTTCAGAAAGACCTTAATAATTATAATCTCCGCTGTAACAGCCTGTTGATTTTCTAAATTTAATATGCTTTGTAACAATAATCTTTAATTATCGCACCACTTTATTTGATTTTTTTTAGTTGAGAAGATTGGATCGTATTTACTTTGTCGTGTAGGGAAAGGTGTTTGAACAGATCATTTTGAAGTCAAGGTTAACCTGAACTGAAATGAATCATTTCAATTTAATGCGTATCAAAAACGTAGACGAGACTCTATTTCATTCTTTTTTTTTAATGGTATGCGTCATGTTAGAGAGATATTTTTTTTTTTTTTTAACATGAACTATATTGAGTGCTATTCATAGACGACCGCCGCAGCTAACTCAATTAGGGATTAGTGGCAAAGACCTCAAAAACTATTATAAGATGATCCAAAAACTTAGGACCCACTAGTACATACTTTCCCCACAAATACATAGTTGAAGTTTCTCCGTTAGACTTTCAGTGAGTACTTGCTGCGTAGTTGCTAATGAACTAACTTTGACAGTTACTCTGCTCAATGTGTTATAGTGTCATTATGTTGGTATTATACAACAACTACCCTCATATTTACTCATTTGTTATGAACTTAGTCCAGCTGGCTATATCAAAGGATTATGTTAGTGCGATAGGCAGCATTGTACAGCTGTGTTCTAATAACAATATCTGGCGATCAATATGAGTGTTATGTACGGTGATTACAGCAATATCCTAGGAGAAACGTTTTACGTGGACGGTAGCGGTCTATGCGGGAAGATAGCGTTTTACAAAGTACTTTGAAGGTTTCTTGTGATGGTGGAGAATAATTTCTGTAATACGTCATGATTCTCTTGCCGTTATCCCAATTCATTTGTGATCGGCGCAGCATGTCTTCTTCTTCCATACTTCTCTAGTTTTCGTCATCTCATCAGACACTTCTTTTCTTGCCATATCATTCTTAACACAGTCCATCCATCGTTTCTTTGGTCTTCCTCTACTCATACACCCATCCACATTCATACTCAAAACTTTCCTCACGACATTTTTCTTATCCCTCCGCATCACATGCCCATATATACCACGACAACCGATTACGACACAACTTTTAAGTCACCGGCGCCACTTTCAGACTTCCTCTTATATACTCATTTCTTACTTTATCCATTCGAGTAACACCACACATCCCCCTTAGCATTGTCATCTCAGTGACATGCAAATGCCTTTTAATCATCCCTTTTGTGGCCTAAATTCTGATCCATACAAGATAGCAGGTCTAAGTGTCCAAGTGTCAATGCTTGCCTAGGTTGGTCCGTGAATGGGTGACCACCCATAACATACCAAGTTCCCTCCATGCTTTAAAAAGCACGTTAAGCCTTTGGTCCCGGCTGTTATTTGTAGATCTTTGTCAGTCGTTGCAGGTAGTCAGTGGCCCGAAAATCTGACAACCAGTGGTAAGACAAGGGGTATCGTATAACCCAGTACTAACTGGGTTGTGGTCAGATAGGCAGTCAACAACAACAACAACAACAACAGCCCGTAACGTCCACTGCTGGACATAAGCCATAGGCATAGGCATAGGCAGTCGCTCCATGTAAAATTCTGAAATTCAGCTGCATCAGGTTAGACTGGAAGCCGACCCCAACATAGGAAAAGGCTAGGGAGATGATGATGTATTAAAAAAAACAAAGAAGGTAAATGCCCAGATTTTAAGATTTCTGACATTATATTTGAGAAACACTAAATCCTTTCCTTCACCCTATTCGAAACTATTCCGGCCAGACACGATTCGTAACCCGATCCTACAAAACCATTTAGAAAATCCAATAACCCGGAAAATATATGTGAACTGCGGATATTTAAAATTCATTATCGGGTACAACGGATACGAATAAGAAATATGACTCTTACACAGTCGGATGGAAATATCCCGGGATTCTAGAAAATTCTAATAAACGAGTAAATAGGTCCCGAGAAATTGCCTCTAGAATAAATGACACAGATAATTTCAAAACAGATTCTGAGAAATTGATACCGTATAACTGAAAATAGGAATAGGTAGATTTTATTGGGAAATTTAACCTTGTGGGGGGGGGATTAAGCACGGTTTGTGATCGATTTTATGTATTTCTGATTCGGTTTTTTATATTAATCGAGCTCTTGATATCCAGGCATTATGTTTGACATTTAGAGTAAGTACACCAACGCTAAACTAACACGAAGCCTAAATTACTTTAATTTTAAAGATTTTACCAAGCTCCGGCAAATAGTTGTTAAAGGAGAGCGGCTATCCAATTTACAGCCAATTTATATTTGATGTTGACACGATTCAAATTGAGATAAGGTCAATCCACGCTCAGATCTATCAGCCAATTAATAATCTACTTAATAATTTTCAACTTCAAAGCAATTTTAAATTCAGACAACGAACAGCGTAAACCGCTAGGTCTAAGAGCCTGGAATTTTTTACAAGAATTCCTCTTGACGTGAAGTGACCTCTCAAAAATGAGGACTAAGAAAGAATGTTCAAAAATCCATCCCCTAAAGAACTTAAATACATTTTTGCCGTTGGGGGAAACGATTTGTAAAATTATAATTGTGCTTTTACTGGAATTATTGGCTTTCAAGATTCGTGACTGCCCTACATCTGTTACATAGTAACCCATTTTTACCAACATATAAAACGTTCCTAAGTGGCACATAGCACCACATAAGTAATACGTCAGAGCTGCCGATTGAAATGGCATTCTTGCATACGAGGAGTAAAATGGCACGCCACATACGTTCACGCTATTAGGGGTATCGACCCCTGTGGTAGGAGAAGGTAAACGAGGTTTCATTGAGAATATTTAAGTTTTATTATCATCATAAAGCTAAGTATAGAATACTTTTTTAATCGCGTATTTCTGATAGCCCGAACGCAAGAACATCTATCAGCGTGCTATTAAAACAAGTTAAAATCCATTTTAAAAACGACGAAAAGACAACTGCATATTGTAACTAACTTACGTTTTATATTATTGCATACCAAAATTGACAAATCTGACAAGATAATAGTTTGTCAACTGCTTAGTTTTCCCTGTCGAAAGGTTGATTGATTGTGGCTCTATCCAGCGTAGTTAGAGCATCTGTTGACATAGTTTAAACGGTGTCAGTAAGGCAATAAAGATCAATTAAACCAATCTGAGTGCCAAGAAAGCAGAAGGAGTGTTGGCACATGGGCGTAGGCAAAGCCTACCCTACCAACTGGGCATTCATTATAACGAACTAACTATGTAATAAAATATCACATTATGTACAAAATATAAAAAAAAAAGTTCAAACTCCTGTTAGAATACTTATAGCAATTTGTCGCTCCCGTATCACGCAACTAACACTTTACTGGAAGTTACTACAAAGGTTGGAGCTCCGCCGGACAGGCAAGCAATGGACTTGCCTTAAACCCATTGATAATTTTACGCACACATTGGCACATTGGTGCATATTTTCGTGTGTATGAACTGCACACATGTATAGATTGCAGTAATTTTAGGGCGGTAACTCCTGCGAGTGTAGCTGGGCTGCTGGGCTGTGATTGGCTGCTACAACACAAGACCAGGATTCAAGGTGGATGTTCTTTAGCCCGCGAAATTCAAATTTCCTTACGTTTTTTGCAATTTGCAGGCCAGTGCTAGGGTGTATGTTCAATGTTGATTAAAATAATGATTCCCGGGGGATATTGACGCGTATTATTATTATAATAATCAATAATATTATTGTTATTATATTTTACTTCATGGGTGTCGTTTTTGTGGTTTTTGGGGTTGGTGATAATGAAAATGAGGTCAAAATAAAAATCCAAGATGGCGCCGATGAAAATTTCCGGTTTTTTCTACATGGGTGTTGCTTTCGTGGTTATTGGGGTTGGTGATAATGAAAATGAGGTCAAAATGAAAATCCAAGATGGCGCCGATGAAAATTTTCAGTTTTTTCTTCATGGGTGTCGTTTTCGAGGTTATTGGGGTTGGTGATAATGAAAATGAGGTCAAAATGAAAATCCAAGATGGCGCCGATGAAAATTTTCAGTTTTTTCTTCATGGGTGTCGTTTTCGAGGTTATTGGGGTTGGTGATAATGAAAACGAGGTCAAAATGAAAATCCAAGATGGCGCCGATGAAAATTTTCAGTTTTTTCTTCATGGGTGTCGTTTTCGAGGTTATTGGGGTTAGTGATAATGAAAATGAGGTCAAAATGAAAATCCATGATGACGCCGATGAAAATTTTCGGTTTTTTCTTCATGGGTGTCGTTTTCGAGGTTATTGGGGTTGGTGATAATGAAAATGAGGTCAAAATGAAAATCCAAGATGGCGCCGATAAAAATTTTCAGTTTTTTCTTCATGGGTGTCGTTTTCGAGGTTATTGGGGTTGGTGATAATGAAAATGAGGTCAAAATGAAAATCCAAGATGGCGCCGATGAAAATTTTCAGTTTTTTCTTCATGGGTGTCGTTTTCGAGGTTATTGGGGTTGGTGATAATGAAAATAAGGTCAAAAAGAAAATCCAAGATGGCGCCGATGAAAATTTTCAGTTTTTTCTTCATGGGCGTCGTTTTCGAGGTTATTGGGGTTGGTGATAATGAAAATGAGGTCAAAATGAAAATCCAAGATGGCGCCGATGAAAATTTTCAGTTTTTTCTTCATGGGTGTCGTTTTCGAGGTTATTGGGGTTGGTGATAATGAAAATGAGGTCAAAATGAAAATCCAAGATGGCGCCGATGAAAATTTTCAGTTTTTTCTTCATGGGTGTCGTTTTCGAGGTTATTGGGGTTGGTGATAATGAAAATGAGGTCAAAATGAAAATCCAAGATGGCGCCGATGAAAATTTTCAGTTTTTTCTTCATGGGTGTCGTTTTCGAGGTTATTGGGGTTGGTGATAATGAAAATGAGGTCAAAATGAAAATCCAAGATGGCGCCGATGAAAATTTTTTTTTGCTAACATTATTTCGTGGCCTACCCTTCGTGGAATACTACTGCACGCCACTGTGTTGGCAGAACAACAGCCACATGTGTGGATCACATTCCGAAGATCACGGGCACTCAAACTCAAACTCAAACTCAAACTCAAAGCATTTATTTCAATTAGACCATTATGGCACTTTTGAAAGTCAAAAATACAAAAAAAAAAATACAAAACAAAGCTACAGTCCCAGACACAAGACATAATAACTTGAGAAAGTACTGTAGTTGCCCATTCCCTAGCGTAGATCTCTATGGAGAAGAACGGGCAAGAAACTCCATGGACACTCTTTTAAATCAAAATATTGTTACAAAATCTTGGTTACATCATTCATGTTGAGATTATAGATATATGCTAAATACTAAACTCTAAAGGGATAAGCCCTCAAAAGTGGATAGAACAAGACTGCCAAGAAACAGCCAAATCTCCTACATTTTTGCAATAATGAAATTGCGAGAGGCAGCAAAGTAGTTTGAGAATCAGAGCATCGATTGAAACCCATCTCGCATTAACGGTCTGAAGTTGGACCAAGGAACACTAAAAGCTATGAAATAGAACCTACGATCTATTATAGACTAAACCGTATCGGGAAACGATCAACCGACTTATTAGGCTGACTAATAGATTATTAATCGCCTTGACTTAATAGAGGGAAACTATTCTATACGCGTGTTAATATTGGGCAGTGTTAATCGAGTTTCATGATGCGGTACCCATCAAAGTGAAACCTATTATTAGGTTAGACTGGCTCCCGACACACCCCGACATGCGTCTAGCTTAAAGGTCAGCGGTACCTTTTTACTGGAAAAGTTATTAATATACTTTGAACATGTCATTGCCAAAAAACTTCAATCGATATTTCCCTTCTATTGAAAATAGCAAAACCTTTGTTCTGCAAAAGGCATCAAGAATAGTTATCATGATAAAAAAAAAACTAGATGAGATTTTTCATTACAATTTGCAATAGTGAGACATAAAACCGAGCTTTCTTTGCTACAAAACTCGTCACAGTGGCTAATGGGGGCAACCGCTGATTTTTCTTGGAAAATGTTTACCATTAAAACGAACCATTTATTCGACGTACCCTTTAAAATGGTACTATGAATATTTTTCATGAGAAAAGGAATTTGAATAGCCATTTCACTTATTCAAATTCGGCAATAAAACAAATTAATGTTCTATTTACGCACTCTACTTCGAAATCAAATTCTGTATCGCTGTGTCAGCAAAGTGGATGAGGACGAACAAAAAACGAATCCATCTACCAAGACAAGACGTTACCTAGATAAACGTAAAAGAAACTAATACCTTAGAAAATTTTCGCAACCCCGTTTTACCTAATCTTGATTGAATTTATCTTCGCAAGCATGTATTTAAGGGGCATCGACCTTGTAAGGTGATGACACCGACCTTCGTCCGCCAAGAAAAGCAAATGAGTAACGAGGGTGGATCTTTATTTACTATCAACTTCATATTTCTACGCCAATTAATTTTGGGGTCGCCACCTACGGTTTCACATAAAACTTGATACCGGGAATATTGTTAACGGATTATTAGAAATAAGTAATATTTTGAGATAAGAAAGTCGTGAACTAGGACTGATTAATGCAATATTTGCTTATGAAGAAAGACCCTATTGTCCATTTGGAGCTCTCGCACCCTTTGTCAGCACATTTTCCAGATTGTTTTTCTTAAAATTAACCGTCGTCCAAATAGGGCCGTTTTATCGAGGTATTTGGTAAAAGCTACTGACTGATCCTTTGAATAACCCCGGAAGGCAACTGTAAACACTTCTGAAGGATCAATAGAAATTAGGCATTGTATTGATAAAAGCAACTCAGCCATAGGCATTTCCAAAATGCTTATCTACAAGAACTTCTGTAGTGGAAACATTTTCGTAGGTACAATGTTGTTGAGTGGCTGGGAAGTGTGTTAGGACCTGGATCGTAAATAACAGATTCCTTAAATGTGCCTATCTAATATTTTTTTTTTCCGAATCGTCAAACTCGACAAAATGTTAGAATATTTTGCAACTATAAGTATCGCTGTTAACGTTTGTTGGAAAGTAAACAGTGATCAGATTTCACAGTAAAATATATATTTAGAGCAATTAAGGGATGCTGTATTCTGTTTCTGGTCCGTAAAGCGCACCCACGAGAAAAAAGGGTGGTTATTTGTATACGCAAGAAAATACCGTATGAATAATGAACGAAATATTTGAAGTCACTACTAAACGAAAAAGATTCAAACAACATTAGCAGTCCTTTTTTGTACATTGTTTATTCGGGTGTGCCGCATAAAATATACAATTTTAGGCAGCCCAATGCTAATATCGTTTGTTACCGAAACCTCTCCTAACATTGCCAAAACATCTATCATATCTGTACGTGGGTGGAAAGCTACATAAAATGCGTGGGCACGGGCAGTGCTACAGAGAGTTACCCGGCCTGTTATCTAACTCAATGATACAATTCACCTAACCATTTTATCCATGAAATTTATCGCCGAAGGGTAGGATATAGAGACACGTAATAATTACTAGGAGCCTACTTTGATTAACATACCTAATAATATCATGCCTATTTTATTATTTTCCTATTTTATTGTATTTCTCTGAAAAGTTAGGCAGATGAATACCTATAACATACCCATATTCGTAGTTTATTGCTGATAAATACTAAAAAAAACAGTGCTTACCTACCTACGCTTACCGCACCCACTCTTCTTTGTCCAGGCAACCAATTACAGACAAAGGTCGATTCTCAAAATTTTGGCTTCGACCCCAGGGTCGTGACCTAATATAAAAATCAATCTAACAATTTGGTTTTCCAAAACTAAATACACTGCATTGCGAAACCAGATATCTCTCCCATTAGATGAACGCAAAATATGGAGTACAATCAAAATATTTACAGCATCATTATTATAACATTTTCGTAAGAGGGTTAACCCCCAGCTGATAATAACATTAAGTGCATCGGTCACCGACCCCGGGTAAATTCAAACAGGTTGCGGGTGCCGCCGGGCGTTTCATCAAATTATCTGCGTACGTGTAAAACAGCGGTGCTCAACATTGTGGAGATGAAAGCATATCCGTAGGAGCGTAAATAATATGTTCATATGAGAAATCTAGAAAAGGGAGATTCGTTGTAAAAGCTTGATCAAATCTTAAGTAGCGAGTCGAAAGCAGAAAACAAGTGTAAGTAACCTACATCAGACGAAAAAACCTACATCAAACGTTAATTACGGAAACGGACTGTCGAAATAAAGGTGAAACTCAATTCAACTACGAATCGGTAAGAATGTAGGACATTATTTTATTTATGCAAGTGTACACGTTGGGCGCCATTTCAAAATTCGGAACAATATCAACGCTTCGCAACTCCATTTTACAGAACGTTTTTCCGATAAAAACAATGGCACTGGCAATAAAATGGAAAACTGAAGTGGAAATTACGGTTTTTTCCTACTCCTCCACTATACTTTTCTGATTAATTTCGTTGCGGGATCCAAGACAGTTAAATTCATTCTCTGGGACTTCGTCGAGCTTCATTGTCTCGGCGCTTTTCTGGTGGTCGCCACTGTTGATTCTGGTTTGGGAACAGTGTGGCGGGCTTGTCCCAAAAAAAAAAAAAATGGAAAAATATAATATGGGAAATTAATTATATTTCCGAACACAACATGTTGAGTGCCAATTTAAGGTTCGAACTCAGTCTGTTAAAATATCAAAGCAAGTAATCGCTGTAAAAGTTGTTGCGGCAATGTTACAAATACAAATTTATAGTCTTAATCCAATTAAATATTTTGAAAAGAAACTACTATAATATAAACAATACTATTACATTTTACGAAAACCGTTAAACTATACTGTAAAGATATTTATTTACAGTACAGTATGTTAAAGATTCATAACATAACGAAGTAACTTGTTTGACTGTTTGACAACCAGTGTCGTAATCAGTAATCAACTTCGCCCTTTTTCCCCGAGACGATAAAAGGGAGGTTGGGGTAAATTTTTTAAATCAACTTCGATTTTTAGCTAAACGTTTTGGACATCGAACGGTGGTAATATTTAGGTAATTTACATGAGCTCTTTTTTTTCGGGTCCACTCTATGTTTTATTTAAAGCTATATTTTTCCCCCGGGTTTGTTAGGTGTGGGTAATGATGTTTAACCACCCCTTGTGGCTTTCGAGGTTCTTGAGTGAAAGCCCCATTAAAGTTTGCTTGGCGACACATGGTTTTGGAAAGAAGAAAGCTATATTTTGAAGCTTTGGTATATTATTTACTAAACTTACTTTTATAGCCTTCTAAAATTACTATTGAACCTGGATGATATGTCCATCCAGGTTCAATGTTTTCGATTACATTAGGCAAACAAAATATATTCCAAGTACTCACTACGTCAAAATATATTTAATGCTTATGTAACTATTACAGGAAGCAACAAAAACTACGCTCTTTTGCTTTCAGAATCAATCAGAACAACTCATCAATATCAAATAACAATTTCACGTTACCGTTGATTTTTTTCAAATGATAATTTCCGGTTAAGGGCCGAGATAAATATAAATTCGTTAGCTTTATTTATTATTTATTTACTGTGGTAATAAACTACTCGTATTGCTTTTTCGAAAACATCGTGAGGAAACCGGCATGTCCTAGAACCAAAAAATTCGAAGACATGTGGCATCTACCAATCCGCACTGGGCCCGCGTGGTGGATTATAGCCCATTCCCTCTCATAGAGAGGAGGCCTGTGTCCCAGCAGTGGGAACATTAATAGGCTGATGATGATGATGATGATGATTGCTTTTTGATAGATTATTTACAAACGATTTTCTGATGAATATTGATCGATTTTTCACAAGCAAAGCAAGACATGAAGCGGTTTTAATTACCTATATTTTTATCCCTTTTATTTACAGCTTTAATATTCTAAAACCTAATTTAACCAACACTTCAGCGCCTCGCACTTGCCTATGCCATGGGCCTTAAACATAACTGGCGAAATTTCGGTGTACTGTAGGAACACATCTGTCCTTTGCTCAACCCTTAGGGATTACATGCGTTTTACTTCAGCAACATTAATATTCTGTTTTATTTCTAAAGTACCCGCAAAAAAGTCATATCCAAACATGGAAGTATTTCCGCGGGCTTATTTAAATACGCGGTGAAAGCGGAAACTAGTGTGGGCGCGGAGAACTTTTTAACTCAAACACCGAACAACTTTGGTGGGAAGCGCTCGCGTTGCGGCGAGCTTGTTGAGTTAATTCAAACCGGCCAGGCATTGAAATAAATTAATATGGCTTCCACCACCACAGGTACTTGCATACAATATAGGCGTATATCTCCTGGGCAAAATGAGTACTGAGAATTTTATTGTTGTATTTTTCTGTTTTAAAATTGTATTGTAGCCAGAATGAAAAATTGCAACTATAAAGTGGCCTCTTGTCCAGTCTTCCAAAAAAACACAGCTGTAGCTAGAGAATGCTATAAATAATATAATAAAGTACCTAAAGGTACTTAAATTTAAAAAAAAAAAAATTACTATAAAATTACTTAAATTACTATATCAAATAGATTTTCCAAGCCAAACAAAGAAAACAAAACAGCTAGGCTAACAGTAAACATGCTTAGCATTGACACAAAACCATCGACAATTCTATTTTTACAGGCCGCAACCAGGCAAGGGCAGAAAACCAAAGCCTCATTTAAAACGAGCTATCCGAACGCGCCCCGGGCGAAGGCGCGAACGTCGGGCCACGCTCGCGCTGCAGTAGCGGCGGCGGCTATGTGACGTCACACGCGATCAATGGAACTGACGTCGAAGCTCCTACCCCGCTCCCCGCGCCCCGCCGGCCCGGGCGCACCCCTCCACAATGCCGGCTGCCTGCTGCCGATGCCGCCTGCCTCAGATGGGACGCGACAGGAATTTATTGTACTGTTAATTAAGTTTATTGATACGAGGGTATTTCAAAACTTCACTCTCGAATAGTAATTAATAAAAGTTTCATTTTTATTCAGTTTTTTAGTTTGCATGGTTACGTAAGGCCTCTCGTGCGGGCGCCGAGGCTGTGGTTATTTTAAGCCGGCTACGAGTAAGGTTAATCTGGGTGCGACACTCGTAACTACATAATTGGTGCGGTAGTTGTACATTACCGCTACCTGCGTAGTCGTACACATACATATTTCATGCGATTTTCCCCAACCCCGGGGCTGTTTAGCAATGCCTATATTTCCCGACAAAATCCTGCGATAACACTTCAGAAGTATTATATTTCCACTTTAGCTTATCACCGAGTGACATCAACTTCATAAAACGTAGTAATTAAAACGTATTGAATACTCTGAGAATGTATTATTTAGATATAAATGCATCATACAAATAAGCTGTCCAGTGGCCATCTACCACATTACACATATCCTTTTTTTTTTTTCAATGTTTCATAGTAAAAAATCGGTATAATTTTCTCACAAAAACAAATTAATCGTAGCACAATACGAACAGACCATTTAAAGTTAATGATGAAAGGAATCAATAGGTATCCGGCCATCAGCCTTTTGAAATCAAGCATTAACTCCTACTAAGCTAAATTGACGCGGGAATAACAACGATGAAACGTAATCCTAACACGTTTGCGTGAAAATTGGAATTGAAAACAATGAACGAAATAAAACATAGACTCCAAATACAATTGAAATGAGCAAAAGAAGCTTAACTTGCAGACATGAATGGATGGAGTTATTATACCAACTGACCAACTCACAACAGTACAACATACGCAGAAAATTTCCAAAATAAAACAAAAAATACGCCTTTGGCAATAGGAAACCCTCAAAACATTGAGAAAACCTCTTCATTGGTCCCATAAAAAGGTTGGCTTTAGATCCTGGTAGAACAAAACCCAATCTATTTGTTGTAAGAACCCCAAATATGTTTCACAACTGCCTATAGACCGGAATACTTTTACAACAAATGTTCCAGAATGCTACATTATGGTGTCTCGTTTCCCAGAATTAAAGCTTTGTAGCGTCTTCATTAATTATGTATTAATATTATAGGCATTACTTTAGTGAAATTAGTATGTAAGTATTTTAAGTTAACTGTTTAGTACCGCTAGCTTTAGGTTCTCACGGCAAGCCTGCAGATGTTTTATTGCAAGGTTTTATACTGGATAATAATAGTTAATGGTAGGGCCTTGCCCAATTTGCTTATTGTTTATATTAGCTTTAAGAATTTAGAGTAGCCTTTGATATTTTGTTGAAATGCCGACGGTTCTGTTTCTTTTGTATTATGTTTAACTGTGCTATTTTTACTGTGTTACCTAGCTGCAGAAACCGTTGTACAGTTTTTGGTTGGTAACGTGCCGCTCCGACCGTATCATCATATAATTTTTTTAGATAATTGTTCAAATGTGTGTTGTTGTGTTATGTAATTGTTCAGTCAGTAACTTTCGTCTCCGGGTTCGGTCGGTCGGCATTCTTGCTCCTTGTAATTTATTTTAATAAACTTACACCATCACGTAAATCAAGTACTTATTTTGCGATTCCCATACCGTCGACACTCGTTTACCGACCTACGTGCGCGAAAGCTTCATATAATTTGCATTACTATAATGAGAACTTCCCTCTGCCACCCTTTTTGCCCTCCGTGGGAGAATCTACAGGGCTCCGGCAGGTTTTCTATGTCCCCACTTAAGGCATTGCTCAATCTAGTTTCGTACTGAATTTACTACCATTATTTGTAGCTCAGCTCGTATGTTCGGTGTAGATTTAATTCCATGTAATTTTGTATCTGCGCTGGATTAAACTTACTAGGACTTATGTGGTTTAGCACATGTTTTTGGCACATAAAATTTGCATTGTTATCCAAAAAAGGTTTACTCTACCAAAAACCAATATGTCGAACAATTTTACAAACCCGTACGTAACGTTATTTTTGGCAAGGACCGAAATCATTTTAATCACACTGGTTAATTTCCGTTTATTCAAGTTTACTGTAAACAATTTCCTGCTCTTTATTGTTACTTCCAACTTTTTAAGAAAAAATAAATGTTTAACAGGGCTTCTCAAGATTTTCAGACCCTATTTTGCTAAGATTGCAAAATATCCGTCGGCATAATGAACAACATTTTCATGAAATTACAACTAGTTGGAAATGTCAGGTTGGTTTACATGCAATACCAGCATGAAAATGTAACTATGACAATACACCTTATTACACGTACGGAGTTATAATGGCAGGAAATGATACACAAGCAAATATTACAAAACGCTTACTAATTAAATAAATAACAGTGACTTGTTTTCAACATACACACAAACTAGTAACGGTACTTTAGCGTTAAAAACCATCAGATAAGGCTCCTGCAGTGATTCAGCGCGAAAATATGCGCTCGCCGTATCCGAACATTATCTGCGTGGAAGCCGCCAGATTATGGATGTAGGGCAGGTGACTTAATATTAGAGGGGCCAGCCGTAAGGATAAAGAACAAGGTGAAGTTTGCAGGGGTTGGTCCTAATTACCTGGTGGATAAATTAATTCTTCTTAATACTGAATACTGATAGATATTCCTATCTTCCACAACGCTACCTAACTATTCCAAGAACTTCAATAAGCGATACCGTTTGACTGTCTTGGAAATTCTGCTCAAATTGTAAATGAGAATGCAACTACTTACAAGCTTACACGTGAACTGCATTAGCTGATGCCTTTGTCTAGTTTGTAAACTGAATACAGGGTTCATTGAGCACCAGGAGGTAGGAGCAAGATCGATTTGTATATCATGGAGTTTCAGAACGTTTCATTATTTTCTCCAGCTACAATACTGTTTAAACAAATGTTATATGTCAAAAATCGTTCCAAAATAAATCAACCTATCCCTCTAAACGAAAATCAATAGCATTCTCTGAAAAGTTTTATATTTCAAAGTAGTCTGCTTCACGTCTTCTTCACGTTTGAAACATAAAGCCATTCGTTTGGACGACAGCTCCCGGATCCGAGATTCGTATGCATCGGCACATCATTTGAGTTTGCGCAGGTGTCTGTAGTTGGACGTTTGAACCCCCTGTATCTTCTATGCGAATGCACACATAACTTTTCAATCTAACGTGTCTCCAACAACTCCTTGCCAGAGAATAGAATGACTCTCAAACGCCGAACTTCTAGAAACTTCATTGACAAGGGTTCCCGCGTGTTCTTTTTGAGTACCACCCACAGGAACAAAACTGCCCACAAACGTTTGCAATTCAATATTGGATTGGTTTTGCTAATTAAAGCATAAAGTAATATCTTATCTAAATCCCTATTCTAAAACTCTAAATCTATTGTATTTTCTTAACCAAAACAGTAAGTTAAATATCTTTCGATCTACCCAATAGCTATACCCATAGCTATACCTATACCTAAATACTTCCTGTGTATCCATCCATCCATACATACATGCATAGGTACCCTCCTGGTACATTTACTTAACACGTTAGGTTCAAGCTCTAATTCCGCAAAATACGCGTCCATTTAGGATCCTCGCAGCCTCATTTCGCGTGATTGCTCTATAAAAAGATTATCATCCGCGGCACACCGCTCCACAACAATTACCTACGAATCCTACGATAATCCGCCGAGCCAGAGAAATCTAGTCAACTCTACAATGAATCATTCTAGATTCCGCAATAGTTTTTGCCCAAACAAACAAACAAAAGCAATAAGTTTGTCACCCATGATTCATTCATCATTATATTTTTTACAGAACACTCAAAATGGACAGTGTTCTCGACGTGGCTTAGGAGAGATTTTTTCTACGGCTGGCCCGAAACCTTGCCCTGACTAAAATTAAGATAAAAACTGCGAGTTACAAAACTTCACTTTTTATATAGCCTGTGTTACTGTCACGACTTAGATGGAGCAGTGGGATTTAAATATAGAATTAAAAACGCATTCCAGAGCTGGAGTCTGGCAGACCGGCTCTCTGAGGATTCATTGGCAGCAGTTTGCCATCTTTTGTCTCGTAAAGTTAAACGTATAAATTTGTCATTTCGACGACACAAACTCTTTACATTAAATAAATTGGTTGAAGGTCCCGGCGTAGATAGACAAATTACGTAAAATATTAAAGCCGAGGGAAAATCTGTTTCCAAAGTCTGACATCAACCTAGGTAGTGTTACATAGAACCCTAGACAATGGAGATGACCACGGTAATGGCGGTTATCCTCCTTACAGTACATTACGTGAAACAATACAGCATATTGTGTCTCAAATTGCAAATATCACGAGCCAATTACTATAGTAGCAGGGATACATTCCTACCATTTCCCATGGAGGTGTAGGGGCTGGCTCCGAAGTCAGCGAGTGTTAAAAGACTAATCGCAATGTTTACAAAATTATGTAAATCAATACATTTTCACACGATTTTACTTAAGTATCTTACACGTCTAGCTACTATTTGAGTACTTATTATTTTGATAGAAGTGCGGCGTAATCATAATAGATTACGATGGTCGTATTTCTATCTATCGTAAACTACGGCAAATTAGCAGAGAGAATCATTTCGTAACTAGCTATAAGGATTATTGGCTGATTGATACCATAACTGCTGATAACAAACGATGACTGGCAGCAGTTTTCTTCTTAAAACATTAATGAGTGGTAGTTCAAGATAGTCCTATCTTTTCTTGTCAATTTCGTTTCGAAGAAAGGTCCTATTCTTACGAAACCAGATTCCTCCGTATTATGACTTTCCCAGGAGAGTCCTCACGTTTCCACCGCTCGTTTCTCGCTGGCTTCGAAGCCTCGCCTAAATTACATAACCCTCTTGAACGAGGCGCGGGGCGAGGGACGCCCCAACAATACGAGCAGTATCGAGCGACGGCCGTCCCTCTCGCACAGGAGGCTCTCGCTCGCACTTGCGGGCTAACACACCGGACATGACAGCTCCGATCCTTTCCACGGACGCCATTCATTGCTGGCGCAGAACAGAACACGTCACATAATAAACCTATGTAGGTGAACCACCGATGTACCGTGCACACTGAGCGAGTTTCATGAAAAGACATTGATTTCAGTGCCGCGTGCGGCGAACGGCTATTGTGAAGTCCAAGCATACAAAAAAATCTTATGTATTGTTTGACCAATATTGTAAAATTTAAAAAGAAAATTTCATATGGAAGAAGAGACATTCTGCTTTAAATATACTAAACAAAAGACTTAAAAAGATCTAAGTATGTTTATGTAAATTACTAATTTCAAGATAATATTGATCAGAAACAGATTATTTTGAAAATATTTAGTTCAGCAACTTTTGTTGGCAAGCAAATGTTACAATGTGTAACAATAACTATATTTCAATCATCAATCTTTGAAATTGGCAGTACTTACAACTAAACAATTACTTATCATTGAAATGATTGACCTAATTTGAATGTCAATCAATATACTGTTAGAGACAAACATATTGTAAAATCTGAGGGATATTAGAGTACTCTTCTATCTTCTTCTAAATGATGGATGGAATATGTGAAGGCTAAAGAAGTGTCTGACAAGATGACTTAATAATAATTACTGTTCATTATTTTGAATGCTACTACTATCTGTAATTATTGCATGAAAATGTTGTATCCGACAGCATCCATGTGGAATAGATAAGTAAGGAAGAAGAAGACATGCTGTGCCAAACCCAAACAAATTTTGATACAAGCAAGAGAATAATAAGTCTATTCTATTCACATAAAAGTTTAAAACAAATCCAGTTTTCTCAAACCAGTGTGTGAGTGATCAAAAAACTGCTTTGTAAATCATTGCAAAGATTGATTTAAATTGGGAAGATTATATTGATTGTTCAATGACAAATTTTACTAGATTTTATGTCATCATCATTTGCCTAGCCTTTGGAGCAAACTCGGTGTGGAATAGATAGCCACCCATGCGCATCCATGGACCAACCTCGGCAAGCTCAGCTTAACCTTGAAGGTGAGGCTGTCAATATTTAGCCAAAAGATCATCTACTCGATTTTATGACAGTATTGTAAAATTGATTAAGAAAATTATAATCTCATTAATTTACATAAGTGATCTCAGCAAGCCACCTGCCTCTAAATTGTAATCTGAGACATTTAAAAAATAATTTGATATAAACCATTCGATTTTATTGACTTATCAAATGAATATTTAAATTAATAATGGAGTACAATTTATTACACAGCTACTGTTTACTTTCCTATTTTAATAAATTGCGAAGTATGGATGAATATTTGTTACTATTTGATGCAAAAACCACTGAACGGATTTTGATAAAACTTTACAGTACTAAAGATTAATAAGCTATTTAACTGTAAACTTTTATAAATCAGAATAACACAAGCTATAATTTATAAAGACTAATGAACTAAAGAATGTGGGCGACACGGGGGAGGAAGCTAGTAATACATATAAAACATCAGCCACAACTAATTCATGTATTATAGGAGGTTACTGTAAGGTGTTTCTCTGCCTAACTTTTTTAAAGATTTCAAGTGTGGTGTTATTGTGTGTGTTAATTCACAAAAAAAAACACCTATCTAGGCTGACAAGGCATAGGTCTAGCACAAACAAAGATTATAATACGACATTTGGAAAAGTTTTAAACTGTAGTCAAGGCAAGGAGATAAACCAGAGATAAAATGGGTCTGGAAAAACCGTCTTCAAAATTATCTTATTCTCATTAGATTGAGTTTAATTGAAATGATCTTAGTTGGAAATATGACAAACATTAAATAGTGTACACATCAATTCCAGGAGATGAATTAACACCACTGAAAATATTCACAAGTCTAATGCTACTTCAAACATTTTGTCTGCAAAATCTCTGATATTTTTAACTAGTGTTCATAATCGTGTGTGTGTAATAAGCCTTTTCATTCTAATTCATTATAGTGCCCTGTCCACAAAACAGTTTAAGTTCTATGAGTGCTGATTGTAGGTTTATTCTGATAGTTTAGATTCGCGAATAGAAGCCGTAGAATCGCCGGCTGCAATTCAGTATCAGTTGAGTTTCGTATCACAACATCGACGACGTTCGTATCGCTATCAATAGATCTCAAAATATACATACCAATATAAATTCCTATTACTCTTTTGACATAAAACTTACGTCGTCGACGGCTAGACTCGAATACCGCCGCCGCATTCCACAACATACAACTATCGCCGACAACACAATTAGCAATAGCGACAATAATTTAATAATTCAAAATGCCTTTCGATCTATTTTCGCATCCCACATTATCTGAAATGAAGATATAAAATTACACTCACCGACAGCAAACGGCGTGTGACGACCGCCCGAAAATTTATGATTAGCTACAAATTCACTGTTTTCACAATTTCAAATTGATTTTTTACTAGAATTCAATATTTTTACGTGAATAGACGTCGACTGAGTGACGGAATTTTTTGACAATTTTGACATTAATCTTTTTAAGGCTGCCATAGGAAATATGGTCTATGTATTGCCACTCTTAATAAGGTTTGTACTGACTTCCTGAGTGTCCTGACAACAACAAAAAATACTTTCTGTTTTGTACAAACACCAGCTGAAAAATCACAAACAATTTAGGTAATATTTAAACGCATAAATTAATCAATGCTCAGCTCAATGAATCACGGTCAAAAGATCACTCATCAGCTGGTGTAGACTGAAACTTGGTTCAGCTCACCATAAACAACAGTGTGGATATGGCATGGGGTATAATAGTATGTAACAAAGTAAGTGTATCTACCTTGGGCACGTTTCTTTGTTATATAACTTTTGTTGAAAAGATTTTTTTTTTATACTGCATTCACACGTTTTGTATTTGCCACTACTTGACGAAGCATCTCAAAATATGGGGAAGGTAGGACAAAGCTCATTGTAGATGGCGTGTCCATAGTCCGTAGTCCAGTCTATCTTAAGGCCAATAGATCCACAGTTTTCATATTCGAACGAACGTGTGGTCTAAGTAGGTGTTTAGGTTTACGTAAGCCACACATTCGAATATGGAAATTGTGGGTCTATTGTTGCTAGGCAAGCGTTTTTATGTCAAATCAAAATATATTTATTGACTTTAGAGTCTCTTGGAAGAAGAAGAGAGACATAAAGTAGCCTACGATTTTAGAAAAATATTGGATTCTGTGTAAAAAGGCTAGTGTTTATCGCTCATTCCCATCATCTACTTTTACCTTTCAATGTCTATGGTCAGTCGGAAGCGGAAAAGAATGAATTGAATGAACGTGCGTAATTGCGCCGCGCTCACGCGCTGGTTGCGTACGCCATTTTCTTGTTGTCGTGGTCCGTGGTCCGGTGGTCGTGAGACGTGAAACAAGAAACAACGACAACGACGCTCTGCTCTCGCTCTCGGTCACTCCATTTGGTTCATTTCGCCATTTTGTGGATAAGCTCATTTTTGCTGTGGCTTAATTATTAATTAGCAACTGTAAAAGTTGTGTGTTATTTTCTTCATAAAGTGCTTTGTTCGTGTGTGATATTGGCGCAAGGTAAGTAGCTCTAAAAGTTGTCCCCAGCCGTCAAACTATTTTTATTTTTTCGGTACTACAACGAACTCCTATATTCCATTGTCATGGACGCTGCTGACTCATTTCGTCAAATTATATGCGTTTCAGAAACTAAAATGCCGGGCGCCGGTACTTTCAAAATCTTCGTCGGGAACCTTTCCGATAAAACAACGGACGCCGATCTTAGACCGCTATTCGAAAAGTACGGTACGGTCGTAGAATGCGATATCGTCAGAAATTACGGTTTCGTGCACATGGAAAACGAGCAAGTCGGCCGCGAAGCCATTCAGAATTTAAACGGAGAGATAGTTCATGGCCAGGCGATCAAAATAGAAGCCGCCAAGAGCCGCAAGGCGCCGTCGACGCCGACCACAAAAATATTCGTCGGTAACCTCACGGACAAGACGCGCGCGCCCGAAGTCCGCGAGCTGTTTCAGAAGTTCGGCACGGTCGTCGAGTGCGATATCGTTCGTAACTATGGCTTCGTGCACTTGGACGCGACGGGCGACGTGAACGAAGCTATCAAAGAGCTGAACGGTATGATGGTGGACGGACAGCCCATGAAGGTGCAGATGTCGACGAGCCGCGTCCGCCAGCGGCCGGGCATGGGCGACCCCGAGCAGTGCTACCGCTGCGGTCGGGGTGGCCACTGGTCCAAGGAGTGCCCCAAAGCGCTGGGCCCCGACCGCAACGGTTTCCGCGATCGAGCTTTCGGCCGCGACCCCTACCCCCCGCCGCCGCCGCCGCCGTTCCTTCGCGATCGCATGATGGGAGGATTTGGGGTAACGCGCTATCACTTACTATCCGAACCGTCGGTTTTCATCTGACCGCTTTCGATGCATCACGTAGGCCGAGCGCGTGGAGTCTGTCTTCGCACGCGGTTCCTATATACTCGGGCCGAAATAACATGATCGGGCTCGTTGATGCTACAGTCGCTGCTCACCACCAAAACAAACAAAAAAAACATGCCTAAACTAATAACATTGATTTTGTTTTGAGTTGGTTTTTATTTTGATAATTTCATAAAAATTGAATGACATTACTAATGCTGTTTTACTATCACAGGATCCCTATGATGGGTACTATGACCGCGCAAGGTTCGAGTCGCCGAGAGACCTGTTCGAGCGCCGCTATCCCGTGGGAGCTTCGCGCGGGCTAGAGATGGGCGCGTCGCGCGGCGGCCGCGGGGACTTCGTGTCGCCGCCGCTGCGCCGCGAGCCGATGCCGCCCATGCCGAGCCTCCCGCCAATGCGCAGCGGGATGGGATCTATGAGGTCGTCGTATGATGCTATGTACAGCAGAAGAAGTCCCCCTCAAGGACCTCAAATGTCCCGGGGGTGAGATCTTGACTTGTGTCAATGTTGTTGTGTCTTATGCTCTCATTCTTGCTTCATACAAAATTGGTTGTAGTGTAAAAGCTATCTTATCGGTAGAAGTTGATGTCAAATTTTTATACAAGTCGTCCACCTATCAACTATACCAAAAAGTTACTAAATAACACAACTGACACTACTTTTACTGTAGTTTAGGAAGAGTAAATTTAACCCCAACATCATATTGCAATAAGTTGTAATAATGGTTGCCACACATCTACATTTCCATTCTATTCCCATTTGCAAATTTTGATTCTAATATTTGACTAAACATATTTCAAGTATTTGCTATTCTTTTATATTAATGAGTAATTATGGGAACTAACATTAATTTATTCTCATTACAGAATGTATGAAGACTTCAGCCGTGACACGTTTGATGACAGAAGGTATGATAGGTACTATTCCTTTCATTTTAGATGTAAAGTTAAATAAACTAACGGCATTAACATTACATGATTTTTGCTTCCAGGCCGGGTATGCGAGGACCGTCGCCCTCCAGAAGATACGCGCCTTACTAGATTAAATTTAGGTTAGATATAGTTGTCCAATGCTCAGTTACAATCAGTTGTAATTTGTACTTGACTGGCTGACCGATGCGATAGTAGTTAGTACTGTTGATAGAGAATAAAATACATATAATTTAAGTGGGAGTGACTGATTTGGGATTTCCACAAGTACGATTGGCATGGAAGCTTATGAATGTGTTATGTGACTGAATGTAAATAAGTGAAATAAATATCATTTTAAGTATAAACCTGTTTTCATTTTGCTCAACTGGTCATTTGTAGCACAGCCCATCATGAGTCGTTCTACTGTCCTTACTAAAGGCAACGTCTCTTAAAAGAAATGCAGATTTCTGTCCAACAATGCTCAAAAATGATTTTGGCATAGCTACCGTTATCTGACCTCGATAAGTTAATAAATAAAATAAAATTGTTTTTTTGCTTCACGGGAAAGTTGTATTTACCCAGGTTGTATGTGAGACTGAAAGTATGAAAACGCCTGCAACACTTTACACTTAGCTTTTTCTGATGTAGGGCGAATTCTCAAACAACGGGTTCAGCACATCCTTACCCACCGCGACTGCGGTGCACGCTGTACACTACACGGCCGCGAGCAGTAGTAGCACGGTAACGGCCCACGCGGCGTTTTTTTAAGCTGCTTGGATTTATTTGTTTGACAACGGTAAACGCCCACGACTACAGCTGTAGCTTGCGTGGCATATACAGGTTGGAATTTTGTAATGCCACCTGGAGGGAAAGTACTCTTAATACTGCAGATAGAAAATTTTACTCAAAGGAAACATTCCTTTATTTTTGAATAGAAAGCAAACTTCATTCAAAGATTTTCGAAAATTCTCTTCTCCCACACCCGGGAATCGAACCAGCTAAAAAAAAAAATTATACCCTGTACTTTTATTGCATCGATCGTTAGGGTCAATTATAAGGATGAAATCTCTCTAACAAACATGATAAATTAAATGAAAGGAAAACCAGTAAATCTTAAATTAATTTAATTATTTACAAAAAAAGGTAAACTAACTAATTAGTTGCTCGAAATGGGCTAAAGAATAAATTTGTGTATCCAAGAGAATGTCTTGGATACACAAATTTATTTTTTTAACGAATTCAAATCAAATCATAATTTATTTGTTAACAAGTAAAAAAGTACACATGTTATGTTTGATGAACAGAGCGCTATGTTATACCAGGGGGCGTACAAATATGGTGTGCAATCTAGCTGAGGATTACAATTATTACTAAATATTTGAAAATCATGCATTATGATATGGTAAAAACTATGTCAGAATAATTAAAATGTCAAAGTTGTCAATACTAATATTAAATTTATCTCAAACCTCAATATAATTTTGTAATTCTAAATTAATTCGTCATTTAGGTATTCATCAATAGTGTAATAACATTTATCAATCAAGAATAATTTCATTTTTTTCTTAAATTGTGTAAAATTTAATTATTTTATAGCGTCTGGAATTTTATTATAAATGCGTGGAGCCATACCAAGGACACTTTTTGTTACTAATGCAGTTTTACATTTGCAATTACTCAAAGCACTTTTGTACTGACTACGAATTGGAACATTTCGTGCCATTGTCATTTTTTCAAAAAGGTTGGTATTGGTTTTAACGAAGATACTAATTTCTAATATGTATAACGCCGGTAGCGTGAGTATTTTTAATGATTTAAAGTACGGTGCACAGCTGTCATCTGTTTTCAGACCACACATGGCTCTAATGCACCTTTTTTGTGCCTTGAATAATAATCCCTTATCTGGGGAATTACCCCAAAAAATAATTCCGTATCGTAGGAGTGATGCTACTAGCCCATGATAGGCAACAAGTAACGCGTCTATAGGTATTTATTTTTTTACTTAGCTGTTCTTTAAGAGCTTTCCAATGGAGTGGGCAACTGGTGGAACTAATGGCGCTAGCACCGCATGAACCAAACACCGTCATTGGTTGAAAATCTGTCAATGTCATTTTATATTTCAATATAGTTTGACCTCATTGGTCAGATTGGGTCTAAGCTATGGACGTGCCATCTACAGTCAGCTTTGACCAGCCTTCCCCATTAAGGTTGTTGTCAATAAGGATACCTAAAAACACACTTACTTTTACTTCTTCTATTTCGTTGCCATTGTAATTGACACAAATTTTTGGAGCTTCAATTCTTTGGCCGAAATGCATTACTTTGGTTTTCTTGAGGTTGACTATTAAATTATTCCTAAGCCAATTAATTATGTCAGTAAGAGTATTATTGTCAAATTGATAAGTATTTAAGTCATTACATTTTACTATGGCAGTGCTATCATCTGCAAACAAAATCATTTGTTGCTGTGTCACTTTTGGCAAATCATTTATGTAAATGAGAAAAAAAGGTGACCCAAGCACGCTACCCTGAGGCACTCCATATTTTATACTCCTGGGGTGCGTTTAAGTCAATTATCCAGTTTAAAATGTATACTGACTAAACGTCAAACACCCTGTTCAAGCACACCGCGAGGTGAAAAATTAAACTGACTAAAATTTATTCTGCCCCGTTCACGGTCGTCCGCTGGTACCTATAAGTTTTCGCCTGACTAGGATAAATTTTAGCGACCTTTTTATCTCGCTAAATTTTAGTCTGCTGTCAGATTGACATTGACATTGAGCTGTTTGTTGTTTTATTTGCTCGATTCGCGCCCCAGAAACGAATATTTCTACCGAGTACTTTAATTCATCGTCTCCGTGAATTTTATTTGTGGATCATGGACTGTTGAGTTGAAATGATAGTTGTTACTTGTTTGACAAGCTGAGCTGTCAATTGAATTTGATAGTTAACATTGATTTAGACCATAGGAGACCTATGACTCCGTTCAGCGAACCCTCGCTAGTTTAATTTTTATCCGGCGAAAATTTCGCCGGCTTACTTAAACGTACCCCTGAAATTTGATACATACGTTCGTTCCATTTTAGTTTTTGCGCACACTCTTGTGATTTCAGTAAATTGGAGTCTATTACTTTGATTCTAGTAATTTTAGAATGTTCCCTCTGATGCCATAGCAATGCAATTTGTCTAGAAGGATTTTATGATCAACATAATCAAAGGCTTTATTCACATGACTAAACTACATGTCTGTGTAAATAGCACAGATGGGAGTCTTTTTATCAACGGCGGACATAACATTATTTAATAGGTCGAAGATAGCCATGTTAATTGTTTTATTTCTCCGGAATCCGTTTTGTTCTTTGCACAAGATATTATATTTGTGAAGATATTGGTACAACGAGTTATAAATAACTTTATCAAAGATTTTGGAAAAAACAGGAATTTTGGCTATTGGCCGGTAATTATTTATAAGCGTCTTGTCTTCCTTTTTGTGGAGCGGTTTTATTATGACTTTTTTCAAGTATTCGGGATAGATGCCCTCGGAAATACCTATATTAATAATATGTGCTAGGGCAGGTGCTATAAGCTCAATTACATATTTTATTACTTTTGTGGATATACCGTCAAAACCTACAGTACTAGTATTTTTTAGCGTCTTTGTGGCAAATATAATATCGGATTTTAGAACAGGCAGCATAAACATTGATTGCATTGTCAAATTATCTAAGTTATTCTTCGTTTTAGTGTCATTTATTATATTATTCTCGATGTCATCTATAAAGTAGTCATTAAATGCATTTGCTATGTCATTCGGGTTTGTGTAAGTCAAATCCCCTGTTTTTATTGTCAGTATCTGTTCTTTAGGTAAGTTAGCTTTAGATCTGTTGACTATCTGCCATGTGGCTTTGGATTTATTTTGCGAGTTGTTTATAAAGTAGTTAATTTGTGCCTTCTGAGTTAGTCTAACAATTTTTTTGTACTGGGTAGTGTATTTTTTCAAGTAATTTTTAGCTTTTATTGTCGGGTGTAATCTGTAAGCCCACAATAACCGTCTCTGTCTTTTACTACACGTTATTATGCCACGAGAAATCCATTTAACCTGTTTGTTCGTGTTTATAGTTATTATTTTCTCAGGAAAACAGAGATGGTAGAATAATGAGAAAATATCAAAAAATGTCTGATAGGCTACATTAACATCATTACTTTCGTAGACTTCTTTGAAAGATAAATTTTGTACACACGATTTAAATTTATCAAGGTTCTCTTTGGAGTAATCTTTTTTGACCGTTTTCCAAAATTTTAAGCGATACGTTTTATTAACAGGTATTTTAAGTATTTGTGATGTGTGATCCGATAACATGAGATCAATAATTTCTTTTTTCCATCCTTTTCTTAGATTATGCGCAAAGTTATCAATGCACGTTATACTATGGGGCCTAGTAGGTTGGTTTAGAGCTAGAGTCAAGTTATAGTTAAATAGGAAGTGTTCTAAATCGAGAGTAATCCTATTTCTTAACAGTACATTAATGTTAAGATCACCACACAATACAATTTTTTTATTCGATAATACACAAACTTTTTTTAATACTATGTCAAGTTTATCATAAAAGGTCAAGTAATTATATTTTGGTACTCTATACACACATATAACAATAATTGAATAGGATGTCAATTCTACAGCACAAATTTCAAACACGCCTGATACAGACTGTTTAGCAACATCTGGTAGTTCCCTGTACTGGTGCCCCTGTCTTACAAGAATACAAGTACCTCCCCGATTTGTGTTTCGAGAAAAAAGAGCGGCTAGGTGGAAGTTCGGAATGTGCAACAAACTCTCATGCCCAGATGTTATGAAATGCTCTGTTAAACAGAGTATATCTACAGTTATCCCTTGATTTTCCAAGTTTTCTAATTGGACAGCTAACAAGTCTGATTTGTTTAACAATCCAGCAATGTTTTGATGCATTACATTAATACGATTGAAGAAAAAACTGTCCCGTGTCTTCTGATTCAGTTGCTGTCTTCATTTGGTTGTCTGGTTGGTGAAAGTCAGTGTTTGATGATTGGGTGTCAATAGTCATTTTTAAAATATCCTTAAAAATCGATTGCATTCCAGAGTAATTTATTACACCCGCGCGTTTGTTGAACATAGTGGCGTCATACTTTAGGTTCAAGTTGCTGTCCAGAAAATATGCATTTCCATGAGTGTTAATATCTAGGTATAATAAATTATTAAAGGTCTAAACTCTTGAATTATATAGGAAGTTGATTGTGAAGAATTTGTACGTCGGAGTGCCGATAATTATATTAGTGTTCGTGACTTCTTGCAACATTTGCCTAATTAGTAGAATGCTATCAAAATATTTATTTGTTATTTTAAAGTCTTCTTCATCTATCAATATGATACAGAAGTCCTGTAGAGTGAACTCTGACAACTTTTCTTTAATACCTTTTAACAGAAGTTCAATTGTTCCATGAGGCTTGATGTAGTGGCACAGTTCATGTTTCTCAAAAATGCTTTCTGCAATATGAAGCAATTTATTTTTGTTGTCTGTGCTTAATAAGCATATTTTTTTACACTTCGACTGGTTTTCTTCAACATTATTTCTGCATTGGTTTATTGGTGGTGTAGGTTTATCACTTTCTTCCACCATTATAGGGTTTTTGCTATTTTTGATCTTTTGCTCCATCTGTGCTCTGGAATGTTATGCTGTAGTATTTTGTTGATCCACTTTTTCAATGTTTTTATTTAATATGGCAGACTCCGTTTGTGTTTGCTTGTTACGGCGAGGTTCTTTTGTCTGGTGTGAGAATTTTCTAGGAGTTTTGAGTAGGGATTGGCTTGGACTAGATACAATTTGTTTATACATGGAATTTTTGCGAATTAGATTTTCGTTCGCCCTTTTTAGCGTCTCATTTTTTAGTAACATAGTGTCAATTTCGCTATTGGCACTCAATAGTTTAGTACTAAGGCTATCAATCTGTTTTTTCAGTTCGGTAATAATATCGATATCTTCATCCTCCGATATATCAGGAACGCTATGCATGGTGCCATCTAGTGTGCGATTTTTCATTTCTAGTAACCTTCAATAAAGTGTTGTTTGAATATTATAAATCGTATTCTGAACTTCAACTCTCAACTCGTTGTCATTCGCATAAGCATGCAATTCGCAAGCATTTCATGTAAATTTAATTTTTTACATATCCCCACAAAAAAAAAATCTAATGGGGTGAGATCTGGCGATCTCGCAGGCCATCTGATTGTGCCGTTTGACCGACCGTTCGACCAATCCAGGTATTAAAATGGTTATTAATGAAGGCAGTAGTGATTCTGCTGTTATGTGCTGGAGCACCATCTTGCTGTAGAATTATTTGGTTTCGCTCTTCCTCGGGGAAACCATTTAACTTGTTTCTTAAGAAATCCAGTATTTCAATATACTTGACAGTGTTTAAATGACCTTCGTACACGTGGACTAACACTACATTATTTCTCATAATTCCGCACCAAACGTTGAAAGAAAATCTTACTTGATTGTTAGTTCCATGAACACGAACAGGATTCACTCGAGACCAATAATGGTTATTGCGGCGATTGTACATGCCATTATTGCTGAAGTTAGTTTCGTCAGACCATACAATGTTACTCAAAAAATTACGGTTTCGGTCAAGTTCTCCAAGCATGTTTTCACAAAATTGTAATCGTCTCTCACGATCCCCAATATGCAATTTTTGCACCAACCGACCTTCACGATAGCATTTATACTTATACTTTTTCAGCACTTTAAGTACGCGAGTGTGGGTTGTTCCTAATTCATCGGCAGCATCTCTACTTGAAGCTTTCGGAAATGATTCAAAGTATGTTAAAACATCTAGTTCAAAATCGAAAGTTTTGCTGAATAGTTTGCCGTCTCTTCTTGAAACCACCCGTATTCTTTAAATTTTCTACCATTCTTATCAATACGAACCGAGTTGGTGCCTGTCGGTCTTGATATCTCTCTCCATACCACCGCAGAGCTAGATTCACGTTTTTGTTATTTAAAAAATAAGCTTCCATTAAATCAAACTGTTCTTGATAAGCCATTTTCACCGTGAGACAAAATGTGAAATGAGTTGTAAAAACAATCAAATGTGAATAACAACTGTGACAATCTAATTTTCAAATTATAATCTAACATTCCATAATTAAATTACCTCATACACGCAGCTACGAGTATGTCGCAAAGGAGTCTGCATTACAAAAGATGGATGTTAGTTAAAGAGCTTTAACTTGACTCATTGAATTTGTAACTTCAAATTTCCTGGTTTTCCTTTCATTTAATTTATCATGTTTGTTAGAGAGATTTCATCCTTATAATTGACCCTAACGATCGATGCAATAAAAGTACAGGGTATAATTTTTTCAGATTTTAGCCGGTTCGATTCCCGGGTGTGGGAGAAGAGAATTTTCGAAAATCTTTGAATGCAGTTTGCTTTCTATTCAAAAATAAAGGAATGTTTCCTTTGAGTAAAATTTTCTATCTGCAGTACTATGAGTACTTTCCCTTCAGGTGGCATTACAAAATTCCACCCTGTATATGGATGGATGCTCTGTGGTGCGTGGCCCACCGCAGCATAGTCGTGGGTAAATATTCGTGTATAGCGTGTACCGGTGTACCTATGGTTCAACCCTCCCGGATTGCCCGGGAGAGTCCGGTAATAATTGTTAACCTCCCGGAGTGCAATCATTTCTCCGGTTTTTCAAAAAATTAGGGGTTTTCTTTTTAGCTCTTCCCTAGTCGCTGGATAGTTGGCGCTCGAGGCGCTGAACTTGGTACGTTACTGCAAGGAACGGAACGAAGCGCGAGAAAACTAGGTTATATTCTGAGGTGTTATATTCCGTATTCGGAAGCATAAGCAAACGAAAGTATCAATCAACGAGCATAATTATGTACGTGACGCAATGTTTTTTTTTTAATCCCTCAAAAAGAAAAGTTCTCATTAAATGCATCCGTCGCTCGCTCGTCAAGACATAATTATTGATCTGAAAACCAAGCTACAAAATAGACAAGCTGAGCAATTTTATGGTAAATCTGGCATGGATTTAATAAAGCAGTTTGATGAACCGCTAAAAACAAATTTGGTATAACTTTTGAAGATTTGGAATACCAAGCAATGAAAATTTTATCTATATATTAAAAAAAATAAAAAACCTGACTGCGTAAAAAATAAATTAACCATCATCTTCCTGCCTATAACCATAACATAGTGTTACTTTGTGGTCGGCGCAATACGTTATTTTCTTCCATTTTCCTCTGTCAACCGTCACACAATAATTTACACCCACCATAGATATACACATTTTTCATTCGTAACATTCCTCACACGGCTCACACAATCCATCCATCGTTTCTTTGGTTTTACTCTCCCTCTCCATCCATCAACACAAAAATAAAAACATTATCAACTCCGACCAGCCCGCGAAATTCAAATTTTCTTACGTTTTTTGCAATTTGCAGACCAGTGCTAGGGTGTAAGTGTGTGGACACAATCACATACATTCTCTTGCAAAGCGAAGGCTAACACACGCGCGCAGTCTGCGGTGGGATTGCGCCCCTAATGCTGGGTACCATTAGGGGCACGTTGGTGATACGTAACATAAAATGTAACACAGGTTGAAACAAATTCGCCTAGTTGTTGGGTTAAATATTATCATGTATGCATAGTCTGGACGGCTCCTTCGAGTTACATTTATTCGGAAGCATAAGCAAACGAAAGTATCAATCAACGAGCATAATTATGTACGTGACGCAATGTTTTTTTTTTAATCCCTCAAAAAGAAAAGTTCTCATTAAATGCATCCGTCGCTCGCTCGTCAAGACATAATTATTGATCTGAAAACCAAGCTACAAAATAGACAAGCTGAGCAATTTTATGGTAAATCTGGCATGGATTTAATAAAGCAGTTTGATGAACCGCTAAAAACAAATTTGGTATAACTTTTGAAGATTTGGAATACCAAGCAATGAAAATTTTATCTATATATTAAAAAAAATAAAAAACCTGACTGCGTAAAAAATAAATTAACCATCATCTTCCTGCCTATAACCATAACATAGTGTTACTTTGTGGTCGGCGCAATACGTTATTTTCTTCCATTTTCCTCTGTCAACCGTCACACAATCATTTACACCCACCATAGATATACACATTTTTCATTCGTAACATTCCTCACACGGCTCACACAATCCATCCATCGTTTCTTTGGTTTTCCTCTCCCTCTCCATCCATCAACACAAAAATAAAAACATTATCAACTCCGACCAGCCCGCGAAATTCAAATTTTCTTACGTTTTTTGCAATTTGCAGACCAGTGCTAGGGTGTAAGTGTGTGGACACAATCACATACATTTTCTTGCAAAGCGAAGGCTAACACACGCGCGCAGTCTGCGGTGGGATTGCGCCCCTAATGCTGGGTACCATTAGGGGCACGTTGGTGACACGTAACATAAAATGTAACACAGGTTGAAACAAATTCGCCTAGTTGTTGGGTTAAATATTATCATGTATGCATAGTCTGGACGGCTCCTTCGAGTTACATTTCACGATAAGTTAACCAATGTGTACCCGGCATTTTAGTCCTTAAAATCTAAATTGATTAAAATTACAGCTGTCAAACGAAAATAACGTTGGTCATACTTGGTTGGTTAGTGACACTGACAGCTGGGTAAATAGAAATAGTATTTCGATAAATACTATTTCTATTTACCCAGCTGTCAGTGTCACTCAGTATTATAGGCTACGCAAAATGGGTACTTGTGTAGACATTAATTAGAGAAAACAATAAAATTACATATAAAATTATCGGCAATATGTACATCTTATAGCTGTAATTAAATTTTATGAAATAATTCTGAAAATACCACCGAACATACCAAGGCGATAGAAAGAAGAAGTATTATATTATCTGTGGAAAGAAGTTAAGGGTAGCTACCGACAGATGGCGGTGTGGGTGGCCAACGTAGGCTCACGTTCACAGTGTTGGTGAAAGCTGGAACATTATTTGATTCCTATTGAATATTTTGTTTTAGATCGTTTATTATCATACCGCTTTGATAAAACGACTTCCTTCGGAAAACAAAACGATTGCTATTGTCTTAATAGAAACCACGTTAGAAGCCCACATGCAATGCACTTCTGCACGAGAACGATTCGTATCGGGCAGTGGTATTTTGTGGATCGACGTCTAGGATTTGATTTCCGTGGAATTCATTTTTAGGTGGACCATGGCCAATAGACATTTTTTATTTGCATACATATTCCTTCCCTATTCCACCGGCAAGAAAAACTGCCCGTGGTCCACCCAGGTTAACTAAGCAGGTGGACTACGACCGAATCCCGCTTTTTCGGAAGGTTCGAAAACATCTTTTAGCACTTGAATGTTGTTGTCAGGAGGGCGCTATTGGTAACCATCTGTGATTTCGACTTCTTAGATAAAACAAGTTGGCAGCATACCTAATGTCTACGCAGACCCAGATGTGATATACTAATAAACGTAGCGTGAGCTTTAAGGTTCCCTGTCGACCAGTCCACTCTGTGACTCTTATCCCGGATAGCGGGTGCACGTACCCTTGAAGTGGTTCATCTACTTACTGATAATTTGGTGGTTTTATTTTAAATCCTAACTAGTGTTTCTAGTGAACACCACATTGGACGGCATGGCAAGGGATTTTTAAATTTTTGACAATGGACATTAAAATATACTAGAAATACGACGTAGCGCGTCTTTCAATACAAATCACTTTCGATGCCACGGCATCATTTTACAGCATAACAATTTGTGTCGTATTTCTTTAAAAATACGTTTGAATGTACATTGGCACTTGGTAAAATAAAAACCCTTGCCAAGCCGTCCAATGTGGTGTGCGTTGGCCACCATAAGGCTGCGTTTGCACCAGATATGAGCGAAGATGCGTAGCGAGGGATGTGTGTAAAACTAACCAATATTATCGATTCGTTTTCACAGCTTGAGTTATGCTAGCTATGTGATTGGTTTGTTCCTCGCTCAAATCTGGTGGAAAAGCAGCCTTAGTTCAGACTACCACGCGACAAAACCGTGCTGCACTAATACTTCCTAGCATTCGTTGTTTTCCGAAACCAGCTGTTTAAAAGGTGGGGTCACACGTCTATGGTTCCTCTGTTCGATCATTTTCCCAGAAAAGGTCGGGTGACGAGTTCCCGTACACCATAGCTACATAAGGAATGAGCATAGCATCACTATCGATCAGCATCTCTGGGCTCTTGTCGCAAGGAGAAGGTTTATTCGGGCTCGTAAATAAGTAAACATAATCTATGTCCATTAATGTTTTATTTGTAACTTAACATGTATAAGAGACCTATGCAATGTCAGCTACCAGCTATATTTACACAACACTGTACAGGGTGCGATGCGCACTAGTAAATGCTAGGCGGACACTTGGTCTAGTCCATACACACTTCCAAATTCATTATAAATGACTGCCCTTTAGAACAGGTAGTCAGAAAAACTAGTCTTTTGTGTATACATTATTGATTGAGCTGAAATTATTTTGTAGCTTCTTAGTACAGAAAAAATGTTCCAGATTACTTAATGTAATTTGTTGTAAGGCACAAATCTCACCATGTGTAAAGGCACATCAGACCAAGTGCGTCGCTATACAAAACAAATAGTTAATACTAATCGTTGCGAAGGCATCTCATAAGACACTGCGCTATTACATCCTTTATCTTTAATACTCACACACTACTATTAGTCTTTTTATCATCGTTTAAGTACAACCCACATTGGCTACCTGTACCGACAAACATGTCAATATAAAATGCATTTTACATGGCTACGTCAATAATGTTGAAATCAACTCTGTTTTGTACGATTATAAAGGCGTCTTATTGTCAAAATATCACAATACATGTCGCTCGGTCACGCTGCGAGCTGCGCTGCGACAGTTCCTGCTCTTCACAATAGTGTCCTAATTTACAACAGAAACGTAAACAGAGTATTGTTTCATATCTACACTCCTTTAGCTGCCTCATTGTGTGGCGACCTATTTGAGGGCTATTTACATGTTTGAAACGGCTGTTTCAATCGCCACGAAACTAGAAGAAGCTGCCTCAACGCTGCCAAACACTACGATTGCTTATACAAACGGAAGACAACAAATTTTTCATTATAAAACACTTCATCATTAAATCTAAGTAACAGTTATAAAATAAAACATTACTTTTAGAACAAAACTAAAACCAAAATCATACAGTTGAGGAGAGATTCCATCGGGAACATTCATAAGTTAGTCATAATTATAATTACAGTATATTTTCACTGGTGGCGTGAACTGCTATCCGAATAAACTTAACAATACTGAGATTTAAACAAAACGGTGGTCAAACTGAATTTTCACATCGATGGGGCTTTACAGCTATTGATTTTTACATGAATCGTAAAATAAATAGAATATTATCGAGGAACTTAACTCGGAGCCTACAACTAGGTACAGTCCGCATGGCGAGCGTCCGGAGCTTCGCCACGAGAGTCACAGTATTTACAGCGAGGAGTAGTACTGACGCGGCGCGTCACACGAGCTTGATGGTGGTCTCCGTGTTGTACTTGGCGAGCGTCTTCTTGACGCGCAGCGCCGTGAGCCGCACGGGCGGGTTGGCGTGCCAGCACTCGTGCATGAGCGCCGCCAGCGCCGCCAGCGGCTCGCAGCGCCGCCAGCGCGCCGGCACGCCCGGCCGCCGCCGCGCCGCGACCACCGCGCGGTGCATGTCCTCGAACGTGGGGTCGGGCGGCACGCAGTCGTGGTACGGCGCCGCGTACGGCTCCACCGGCTGCGCCTTGTCGCCGGAGCGGCAGCGCCGGCACATCTCCCACAGCACGAGCCCCAGCGAGTACATGTCGGCCATCTTGAACGCCTCGAAGTTGCCGACGTCGAGCTTCTCGTCCAGCACCTCGGGCGCCATGTAGCGGCGCGTGCCCACGCGCGTGTTGGGTGCGATGTCCACCTCGTTGCGCTCCGCCACGTACCGCACAGCCAGACCGAAATCCGCGATGGCGCACTGGCCGTTCCGTTTCACCAAGATATTTTTGCTTTTGATGTCTCGATGCGCGATCGCCGGCTTGCCCTTCGTGCCGAAGATGTCCATGTGCAGATGCGCCAGGCCGCTCACGATGGAGTAGGCCATGGTCATGAGGCCGTGCGTATCCAGCACTACGGTCTGCAGGTAGTCGTGCAGCGAACCGTTCTCATGATAGTCGGTGATGAGCAGCATCTGAGTCCAGGAACCGGTGCCCTTGATGTCGGCGGCGATGAAGCCGAGGATGTTCTCGTGTCGCATCAGGACCGTCTGGTAGATTTCTGTTTCGCGGAACCAGGAGGCTTCTTCGGTGGTGAAGAACACTTTGACGGCGACGCGCTCTCCACGCCAGCGCGCGAGCCACACCTCGCCGTAGCGGCCTTTGCCGATGGACTCCACCATCTGTATTTGCTTGGCGACGGTGCGCTGCACGAGCAGCGGCAGGCCGGAGCCCGAGCCGGACGACACGTCAGCGGCGTGCGGCGCGGGCGGCGAGGGGGGCCGCTTGCCGGCGCGGCGGCGGCGCCTGTACAGCAGCAGGAAGGCGGCCAGCGCGGCCACCAGCGCCACGCACAGCGCGGCCGCGACCAGCAGCGCGGGCGCGGGCGCGGGCGGCCGCAGCGCCGGCGTCTCCGTCACGTCGGGCGGCGGCGGCGCCAGCGCAGGCTGCAGCCGCCGGTTGCACAGGTCGCTCTCGAAGCAACATTCTATCACTTTAGGGTTTTGATGTGGGACCTGGGAGCTTTTACACTGGAAATAGACAAAAGTATTTGTTAATAAAGCGTCTTTGTAGCGTGTGGTGCAAATATTCCAGGGTATAATACGGATCTCAAGAAAGTTTTGATATTAAGGTTTAAGAATAAACTAAATGTGGCAACAAAAGTTAATAAAAAACTAGTATCGATGCAGATATATACTCACTTGCATAAACCCAGACTCATCCGGAGGCAGACATCCCGCAGTGCGGTCTACCACGACGAGCCCATTCTCGTCGAGCACCTCCTCGACGGCTACGAAGCAGTAGCCGCCCGGCTGCGTGGCGCACGTGCCGTTGGCCGCGCCGTCGGGGCACGCGGCCGCGCCCACGCACTCGCACACTAGGCCCCGACCTGCAACGAGGGAAAGAGGCTTTTTATTGACTAGAACATTAAGCAATGTTGTCTGACCAAAATCAAAGCTTGGTCACCAACTGCTGAGTATTGCTTTCCTCTCGTTGATGTAAATTCAAATTCCCAAAAATTCACTAAGGAACCGAAAATGCTGAGTCTATAGAAAATACCGAGGAACAAGAAATTATTATTGGCAGATGGACCTAGGCCCTAGAGCCCAATAACACATATTATAATGATGATCCTACCTACACAATGATGAGCGATTAATTTAATATAGATAAATGTCGTCATTATCAATAACATCGCGCTGTGTCCAGGTACTTTAGATAACACAGCTTAGACCTACACTGAAAAAATCGGAGATATCACGTAAGTCAACGATATTTATATATTTTAAACAGGTGAGAAAAAACTTTCCACGGGAAATGAATAATTGCTGAAAGATGATTTAACAGTATGAAGTCATAAGTATCTCTTTATAATAATAGCATTCAACTGAAAGAAGACAGTCATTATGACGAAGAAAATAACGAGGTCGACCTAGACGGACACAAATGTTATTACTAGGAATAAGCGAATACTACGAGTTAGAGGTGGGATGACAAGAATACCTTATTTAGTAATGATCTTATGGAAGACAACAAAATCAATAATTTAACCACAAATCCTAATCATTTACCAAAGCCATCATCTGAGACAACACAATACCACGAATTTAAATACTATCACCCAAATCAAAAAACGACCTAGCTAACTAAGGTGGTGGTGCCAGAAAACTCTAATGGTTCGTACATTGAGCCTGAATCCAGTAAACTAACAAAAGAACGAACAAGAATGTTCTGTATACATAGACGACACACAAATGTCACGGTACTACGCCCGTTCATCATTGTGGCATTGATACTTTGACATCATGAGGTATTTACTTACAGAAAAAAGTTAATTGTGATAGGGTAGGTACATCAAGAAGTAATTTTTCTGGACGACATACTTGGAAATAATTTGGTGGGTTTCATCGTTAAAAGACTATAGTTTTTGTTGATTGATATTAACGTAAAATCACAATAATAATTCCCGCAGAGTCGGGCAAAAGTGTACCTAATAAATAGTACACACACATTTCCCCAGTTGTGTATTAAGCAAGTCCTATTTAATAGGGGGCGAGTCTATTGCCATCAACCGGGCACTAAACTAGTCTTCGTGGCCGATACTGTAGAATTGTATTCCAGATGATGGAAAACCCCAATAACACTTTACCAAACCTGGGAACCAAACCCAATACCACATCCCTAGCAGTAGCGCATGTGACCACTAGACTAACGAAGCAGTTTTGGTGATTCTTTGGTTTTATGCTTGTTCCTAACTATTGGATTAAGGAATTCAAGGAGTTATGAATTTCATGGTTAGCTTAAACACACAAACGACAAAGAAATTGGGAGAAACTGAGAATGTCTTAATAGTTCAACAAATCAAGGTGAAAAATGCAGTGAGGCAGAGTCAATTAGGATAATTATTCGCGCTAATGACTTCCAAGTCTCCAGCTATTAGGTGCGCCTGCGCCATAATTATTTCTTGTTCCATTAATATATTTAAATAGCAATAGCAATCTGGCTGCAGGTGTTTCATATATTTATATCTCGATCGACTAGTTTGTGTCAACTGACCCACTCCCTAAATAATGATTCGTTTAGTCAATCTTTAAGTAAATACTACGTCAATTAACTAAGGATTGCATTTTTGGAGTACTTGTGACTAGATCTTACGAATTCATTTGCACTTATAAGGTTCGATCGAACATTAAATTCAACTTGGTCTTTGGGAGCGGATGCTAAAAATACTGGTTAACATCCAACAAAGTTTTGTTTTATTGAACGCTGCAGTAGGTCTTCATTCTTAAAACCTAAAGATGTGAACAAGATACGCTACGTCTGAATATGAATACAAAAGAATTATGAACAAGAGCATAAATATTAATGGCACTAAACATTCATCCAGCATCGGAGCATATATTTTTTGCATGCAGGCGTAGCGGGCAACAGGTAACCTCCCGGTCGACACCCGCGCTCCGAACGATACGGACCGTCCTCAAACAATAACAACAGGTATAAAAGGCATCACTTCTAGCTCAATCTGTTCAATACATTCACTTCTGGTCAACAAATAAATCTACACTTGGCTATGAAAATGCTAAGGAATCATAAAATTGATCGATTAGTGTCGCCAGTCCTCGGAAAAGTGACGAGACGTTATAAATAATTAATTAAACTATTAAGTTTAATGCAGTCTGCATGTCAAGTGTTGGACATAAAACAGAAACTTTGATAGGTCGTGAACTAGTATTAATTTATAGGTAATAATTACTAATACGTTAAGTTAAGGTAGTAAAGCTGCGGTCAGTAAATACCGATAGATAGTGAGGAAATCGGAGACCTGAGCTCATACAATTACACATTCGAGGTAACAACTAACTATGAATCAATGCGTTGTGAATGACTTACGCGGTGGATCCGTAAAGAAATATTTATCTTGAAAAAGACAGTTTTCGTATCGGACCAACTACGAATGTAGCTGATCCGTAACGGCGCAGTACCACTAAACACTAGAACGGTTAATATTGGTCATACAAACGTTTGAGTTATAAAGTGATCCCAAATAAACTTCTAAATATACGTTGATGATTATCAACACCAGTTTACTTACGACGAGACAAACATTGATGAACAACATATAAATACAACAAAGACCGGAAACTATGAATGATTCAAGGTCCACATCCTTAACTCGTAGCAAATCCATTCTGAAAGCGGAAACTGAAACACGACGAGATCACAACTGGGTCCCGAGATGAACACTTATACAAAACAAACGGAAACACAGAAGCGTCGTCTTCGGGAGTAGATCAGAACACTTGACTTCGGTGCGAGGAAACACAATACCCAGGTCAGCAGCCGACAACTGTTGCTTAGATTTACGATCTGGTTTAGGTGTCGGACTAAGGTGTTGCACGTACTTCGTCTCATGCCGTCGGAGAGCGTTCGCGGCGAGCCCGGCCCTGCGTCCGCGCTATCATTTAAATATAACTTGGGATGCCGCCGTCTGTCGCCGGCTTTATTTTTACACCACTGAGATTATTATGTAGACAGTCAAAACATACGCTGTCTCTCGGGAGACGTTATGGTTCACGCGAGACTTCGAAGCACTGACACACAGCACTGAGAGCGAGACGTGTCGGCTGAGTGACGCCCACGGCGCGAGTGACGGGCGGAGCGCGCGCGGCGGTCCGGCGTCCCCCTGGGCGCGCACCCCGCGCCGCCTGCCGCCCCGTTCAGTATGCACCGCTGCACAGCCTCCACATGGCTCCGCCGAGATAACGTGAGCATCGAGCCGAGATCGGACGACACTCATCAGATACACAAATGCGGCGCGCGTTGCAATTCATTGACGCCAACACTGCATTACCAACTGTTTATGTATTATGATCTACTTACGAATGTATCGGGCGAATTCTGCTTAAGATAGGCTAGCTATTAGCCATTTAGCCAACACAATTAACTTATTGTACCGGACGAGGAAAATCTCTCAGAACTCCAAATATAATAAGGTAAGACTTCAGAATAAGAACAAAGAAGCATTGAATAAATTAAATAAGAGATCGACTATATTGATCATAGGGAAAAGTAAAATCATCATTACTTTATGAAAACAACAACGAAACCGTTTATAATTTAAACGAATCAGACATACATAACGCGCTAGCAGTTATAATATAGAAATACGAATACTTTTAGCACAAGACTTCTTGGTAGCACTTCTGGAAAAGCAACATCTTTTGGAAGATTTTTATAGTTTACGAGGAGCACTAATACTCCTATTTCCACAAGTTATTAGAGAAACGCGAGCAATAAAACCTTATGGAGCTAACTAATCGGAACGCTATTAATCCGAAGCTTTTATGAGCAACACATCTTCTTTTTTATTTTCCTTTTCGAATTTGAGATCGTTAATGCGAACTTAATGGATGTTGTGCGACACTGTTGCTCTCAGTGCATGATATTTGCTAACGTGTGGATTTGGTGATGCGTTGTCGTTATCTCTGTTAGCAGGAGCAGCGTGTGACGTGCCCGCGCCGCATGCGGCTCACGTGGGCACTGCACTCAATACACCTGCCTTCAAGTGCCGCAATAAATATCACTGTAGTACGGACCCACTGCCTACTAATGCATCTCAAGGATGTCCGCAGACATGAGACACACTCGACTCAGCGGCACGTGTCGATTGCCGAAACATATGCAAATTACTGTTATGAATTCAAATTACATACCTACGCAATGAAACGACACTATTGTTCTCGTGTCCCGTCTGTGACATCAATTTGCAAATAATCGTAGTTATTAGCCTAATACGAATCGCGAATGACTTTCTGAATTTGTGATGGCGTGTTCGATCATGATCACATTCGGACATAATTTCGTCCTGTGCGACAGTTACTGTCCGTCGCGGTGAGCGATTGCGATTTATACTGTGTGTTTCTCGTGGGAAATCTCCTGGCGACGCGACGTTTAAACACGCCATCAGAACCTCATCAACAGCATCGACGGCTACAAACTACTTTCACGTTTCTACACACAGCACTGATTGTAGGTATTATGGGAATAGGTCGCTGTGTCTGTGCACCGCACGTGCAAAACTAGTTCCTTCAGATTCGGCAAACAGAGCAGATGTTCCTGGTATCGGTTAATATACACGAGAACGAATTGACTTTGCGAGTGCTGCAATTGCAAGCGATCATATAAATCGATTTGTTAAAGATAGGAGTAAAAGGGCCATCGATCAAGATGAATTCGATGTGGAACAACGCATCGCACTCAATCTTGTTTTAGATATGAATAAACTCGGCTACCTTTTCGTCGAGCGAATTGGATTAAACGATAAGCATCATATTATAGCGGGAAAAGCGCGATGTAATGAGTTCGCCTAGATACAGATGACGAATAGCGGAAAGCTAATTAAAACAAACAGGCCGCAGCACACTAACAACGCCCCCCAGGTATCGGGGAACAATTCCGTCGTGACTGTTGCAAATGGCATTCGGTTCCGATCATGCTGCCGGGGCGAAAGGTCATCATCGCCCAGCGCGCAGGCGCCGGCGATCTAGCGACCTCTAGGATTATCCAACTCGATCGATAAGGTCCCGAGGAGCAGGCGCGGGACGCGCGGGCCTGATACGGGCCAAAGAACATAATTTATTCGGCGGCAGAGTGGCGCGCCTCGGAGGTGCCGCGCCCGCTTCTCGCCCCGCGCATCTCCTGGCTCCTTTCGAAACAAGATCCCGTCACTATTTTTTGTGGGCCGGGGATTAAGGAGTATCGGGCTTAAACGCAGGTTACGTAATAGTTTTTACACACTCTTAATCTTCCACGGCCTTAGGGACGAGGCCGTATTTTACAAATTTATTTTATTTTTATGTTTTCCGTTGGGACAGTATATTTCACGAGCTTAGCGTGTTTGAACATCACCTGTTAACGACCCATTTGCACGATAAGAGCGCGACAGCGGCAATATTTGCGCGTGCGCATGCCACTCGACTGCAATCAGTTACTTCAATCAACGAGTCTACTACATTGTATAAAATAAACACATGAGCGGCAAATAAATAATAGTGGACTATTAATATGAACTAGTAATCATTTAGTCAATCACGTTTTGTCGTTTACGTTGTAACTGTTATGCTATATGCCAACAGGGCCCATCACGCAAGAATGCCAAATATGCATATTTTCTCCGCATCTATAGAGCGTTTGTGTATTTTGTCATCATTAACATATTCGCAAGAATGCCAAATATGCATATTTTCTCCGCATCTATAGAGCGTTTGTGTTTTTTGTCATCATTAACATATTCGTGACCATTGATACTGGCTCTGAAACAATTTCTAAAACGTTGGGAACGCGACCACCTCTAGTTCTCAAGACTGGTAGAGTCGCGAGTCGTGTAGTACATTGGGTTGGTGATAAAGTTGACAGTAAATCAATATTTACATGAAATCCAAGCTAGTGTGAAGTGTTATCTGGTTACCTGACGTGAGAATTACTGTGTATATTCTTTATCTCCTTAGACAAGTCTCTCAAGTTTATTAACCTGCTGTACTGTGAGATAACATGCAAAATTATCATTAACATTCCTGATTCCAATTTTATTTCGTTAACAGAGTTTCGCGGGCTAACTCTACTTACGTTCGTAACACTTACAGTACGGTCGTCGGCCATTTTGGTGTCAATACTGTAGCTTTCATTGGGTTTTCCACTAGGAATTTATCAGGAACAGTAGCTGGGTCAAAATCACCAAGGTGAAGAATTAGCTTTGCCAGCAAATAAATAAAGTTAAATTTAGTTTAAGCAAATCGTTATTGTAGAGATTACTTAACTCTGTACATATTAACTGTACATAATAATTATTTTATACTGCAAAAGTAAAGCACAATCATTATTATTTAAAGAAATAACTAATGAAAATCATTTCGAGAACGCGTTTAATATGTAAAAATCTTCAGAAACTAACTTTGGAAATATTCATCAAATAAAATAAAGTGAAAAGTTTTTCTTTCTTAATGGCCTACAATTTTATCTTATATCAATTAATTATTAGATCAATCGTCGAATCCGACTCGGCTGGGCAGCGTTCGGTAAGTTGCGCGGTATCTTCTTATCCAACTTACCGCAGAGTCTCAAGACGAAAGTCTATGACCAGTGTGTGTTGCCAGTGATTACATACGGGACCGAAACGTGGTAGCTCACAATGGGCCTCATCAGAAGACTTAAAGACATCCAAAGGGCAATGGAGAGGGCTATGCTCGGAGTTTCCTTGCGTGGTCGAATCAGGAATGAAGACATCCGCAAGAGAACCAAGGTTACCGACGTAGGGCACATTGCTCGCAGAGCGGATGGCCGATGGGGCCGAAAAGTTCTGGGGTGGCGACCGCGAACCGGAAGACGTTGAGTTGGAAGGCCTCCCACTAGGTGGACCGATGACCTGGTGAAGGCTGCGGGAATCCGCTGGATGCGAGTCGCACGGGACCGGTCAATGTGGCGACACTTGGGGGAGGCCTATGTCCAGCAGTGGACGTATTGCGGCGGTAATGATGAATAATGAATTAATTACTGTTATTATTAAAGAAAGAAAAGAAATGAAAAAAATCAAGTCAAAATATTGTGTCATTTTCATTTTAGTGAACACAATTTTGATTCTCAGTAGAAATTCAGTTCGTCCCAAATGTTGATGAATTACTCAGTTTTTGAGTGCAACCTTTAGTTGTATATGGTACAGTGATGTGAACGATATAAACAAACGGCTGTCGAGAGAGCTTTCGCAAAAACAATTGAAAGTAAGTGGTAAGTATCTTTCAATTCATTATTTATAGAGCTTACATCAATACGTCATCATACCGGGAATGCGTTTCTCAACTTGCTGGAATATTGTAAAATACGTTTTGGAGTGTTTTTTACCAAAAAGTAACCTTAAATATTTTACAATAACAAAGCCGAACATGTGCAACACATGAAATGGCTGAGAGACATCGATTCTGAAGTCTGATCTGATACAGAAATTCGTGGGGTTGTTTTGAAGGTGAAAGTTCGTGAAAAAGTAAAAATTACTTCCAAAGAGTCAGCAGGATGTGCCCAGCCAAAAGAGATTTTGTGAAGAAAAACGGTATTAAGAAGCAAAAACGCCTCCTTTTATTCCCAGATAAAGAACTGGCGTCAAAATTAGTTAAAGAAATTGGAATAAATTTACCTTAAGCAACATTATTAAGAACAAAACCGTTTTGGGTGGTAGCTCCAACATTCAGAGACAGAGAATCTTGTTTGTGTCAAACACGAAAATTTCGAACTTACACGAAAATTAAACACGAAAATTTGTACTGTAAAATGATTTAAGTTACGTTTTTGTTAATTAAGAACCTTATGCCAAAATAAATAAATAAGTACGACGCGACGTACAAAAACATTGCTTATGATTTTATTTACCTATTTAGGTTTAGGTTTAAAGAAACTTTATTCTCAATAAAGACAAATGTCACTCACTTGAGAACAATACTAGACTTTAAAATTACATAAAGTTCGTCGCCATCAGTTACAAACTAGACTGCACGCATTCAATGCCTTCATTTCTCTAAAAGTGTTCGATCCGCCATAATATACTGACTTAGTTGAGTTTTGAATGCATTGAAAGAGTGCAGATTTCATATACTAGGAGGTATTCTATTAAAAAGCTGTGCTCCTTCAAAATTAAGCATTTTTTTGCCGTAGTTAGTTCTAGTTTTGGGTAAACCTACCAAGAAAAAAAAAATTGTATGTATATCGTCATTAAGGGAACATCATTTCCGGGAACATCACTAAAATCACAGATAACACATTATTATTTTAGATATTTAAAAAAAGACCCTGGTAATATTAAAATAAGGCGAGCTTCATATACCTTGTAGCATTTTAATTTATTTATAAGACAGAGATATTTCTCATTAGATAAGATATTTAGATAATTTAGACAAAGAAATAGTCATAATAGCTCCATTTGCACTATATTTTGCTTGTTAACGTCTTTATTGGCAATTTCATTACATTTTTTAATTTATATTTTTAAATAACATATATCCGCTATTGAACAAGGTAAAAAATTAATACTTTTGTTGTATTTTAATATTATTATAAACCTCCCAAAATCATTCCCGGTATGATTATTTTCAGCGATAGCTCTTTAAAAGTTAAATTACAAGAGTAGTAATCAATTCTATGCTCTGCCAACGTAAATATTGTTTAAACATAAGTTTAGTGATCATTTAGGCTGATCATCAAAGTAATAGCTGATAGGTAAATTCATCATAAAACATAATTTGGAATTTGTCACCATGGTGATTTTGACCCAGCTAGTCACAAGGAGGATCCTGTGCTGGGCTGATTACAATGGCTTATCCCTATTACATGGGACTCGATGTAGGTGTACCATGCGGTACCACTTCGTCCTGTCGCTGGCATAACTGTTTTAATATTCTATCAGCCCAGAACTTCACCACTTCCACAAATTCGTTGGTGGAAGACCTCTGCCTAACTTTTTTGAGATTAGGGGCATGACGTTGTTTATAACCTACAGAGATGTATCTCTGAACATCATTTTCTTGGTCCTTCGTGGCGAACTTTGGATCACGTCTAATGAAACTAACACATGGTAGGTCCCAAAGGTAAAGTAAAAAAAAAAGCATTTATCCGAAGCCGAATAATTTTCCACTGATAAGTAGATACTTTTTACGAGTAATCGAGCCGTTGTTCCACAAACAAAGCTAAAAAGTATGTCGAGTATCACCAATCTATAATTAGACAGCTACATGTACTTATTAAGTATTTAAAAAGCTTATCAATATTTATCGGTGTTCAACGAAGATAAGGGCCAATGCAGAAATACTAAATAGTAACAGGATTTAAGAACTAGGGCATTACGTGACAAAGCCCACGCTCACCGCTCCACGAGCTTTGATTACGTTTTGTTTTGATTGTGTTGGATTCATTTACATAATTGTTATTTATGGAAGACATACATTGTCATATCTCTGGGATTATTCCTCGATTGATTCTCGGCCTGGCTTTTAAATTTATAGGCGTATTTTCCAAGGCATAGACAGCTATCGATCCAAATCGTTGCACTGAAAGCTCTTTTACAAATCGGAAATTTATCTCCAACCAAGCTATTTGTTTGTTTCATGTTTTTGTTAAGAAAAATCTTTTATTGCGCATCGTGAATAGAGAATGTTATTTTTCACTTTCAGTTATGTTACTGAAACTACGTCATTTCTATTCCATAAGTCATTGTAGAATACTGAAAAACGTGAAAAACAAAAACTGGAATTTCAAACTAAAAGATAACTCATCTAATGCAAATGGCGGATCAATTTGTGTGTACAGCTATCGCAATTCGCAATGCCTGCGTTTGCGCGTCAAAAATTGCACTGAAAGACCAACAAAAATACGGATGTATTTGGAAAACTGATACCTAATTCAGTTTTGGTTTTCAAGTTCTCGAGTTTTACACTATTGAAACTAAAAAATGTTGGGTGTTTACTGTTTTTGATTCAATGAGGACATACAAGTACTATGGAAAATAGGACAGTTATAGAAGAAGAAAGTCCTAAACCTCTATGCCTAATGTTCTAAGCCTAAGGTAAAACTATAGTGTTGTAGTCGTTGGTCTGCCTTAATACGTCGTATACGTAATTGACGCCACGCGAAGGCGGTCAGGTGACAGCATTAGCATGCTGATGGATCTGCTCTGCATATTCATGCGCACACGCAGATCGCAAGTAATGTCGTTTTCTATGCGCGACCCACTCGATTGATCGACGACCGTTACCCCGAACTAACGAAACGAAGCCGGTCACTGCTGTATTAATGTACCTGGATCTATTATATGTTCTATGTACTCATGAAGTTCCATATTCCACGTATAAATATTTACATTACTACGTCGCAAAATAAACTCGATGATAGCGTGAACGACTTGTAAATATTATCGCGATTATAATAATGTCATATTCGAGGTTGACGTTGGGGTGCGCACCTTGTTTCAGAATGTAGAGCTAAAGACGTTTAAAAATAGATGTGTGAATAATCGTGTTTGTGTGACAATTGTGCAACTTAGGGCAGAGGTCCAAAGCGTTAGAGTGTAAACCGCACGATACCGCGACTCGCTCCATTTGTAAGGAATCGATCAAAACAACAACATATTGGTACAGCATTATCTCTACTGAATGGACACCGTTTGTTCGCGATAGATTACGCGTTTAATTGTCAACATACTTGCACATTACTCGATAACGGCTAGTGATAGGTACTACGATGTCCAGACGTCATTGAGTAACTCTTCACGTTCAACGCTGAACACACTTCGAAGAGATAGCAGCCATAAATAATCAGACCACTTAATAAATTCGGTAGCAAAAATGTTCCACAATACGTTGTAAACTTTCATAAAACCCAAATACTGCGCAATATGAGGTCGAACGCAATCTGTTAATCACGCCGTGATAATCTTAATTGTAGGGGCGCGGTCGTTATCAGCGAGGAGAGAACTACACTGTCTGCCTAATGCCTATCTTGAGGTGATAAACCATTTATTTTGGTCGAGTGTATCATGCGGAGCGGCGATGGGCGTCGTTGTGCAACCGCCACGTCGAGTCACATCAAGCATAACAAAACGACACGTTAGAAAAATTCTGACAAATATGCAACAGGGTGGCTATCACAGCTCTACATACACTGGCACACAAATACTACGCAGTTAAATTTTGGATACGATATCGTATCAATGATACAGAGAACAAAAGATACATCATTTACTCAGATACAGATAATCTTATCAATGAGATTACTTCAACGGATTACGAAGTGGACAACGCTCAGAATGAATTAGAAAAACAAACGAAAACAAATGGTTTTGACAGCAACAGATGTAATTAATGATCTGTCAATGAACGTTCAGATGGATGAAAAGATTACGATTGAAAAGTACAAATTCGACAGTGGGCGATAGTTGGACAAATACAGCCAAATTGAACGTCACTCAAACTTGAATCAATGTCGCAATTTTATGTTTTGTTTATCACTGACAACAGACAACCATGTTAAATGGCAAGACAAAAACCGTACATGTAGGCGAACCAGTAACATTAAACGAGTATGTAAACGAAAGAAATAATGCACTATATTGAAAAAATGATGAGGCAACATTTAAATTGTATAATTCAACATTGCATGACTACGCGATACTAGTCAACAAAAGAGGTTAAAAGCTAAATTGACAGGAACGGCAACATATCTACTAAGTACGTGATATGGAAATAATTGGGCAACACCTTCGTGAATAGACACGATTTTATCAACAGTGGAGTAAGAGTATTAGTAGCCAAGTTTCGAAAGTGTTATGAAACAATTTTTAATGAAATTCAAAATAATGAATGCAGCGTCTGTACTTCTGTAGACGAGCTAGATCTGAGTCCAATGAGCGGTTGTGGGCGAGACCTGGCAAGGTTGCATGTAATCGAGTCGTGTTTAATCTGGTTCTTATATGTAGATGTATAAGATATATTTTAGCGATCGGCAGAGTGGATGCGAGTGTGCCAGATGGACACGGTATGGCACGACAGGTGACGCCCACAGCGAGAAAGTCGTGTCTGGTCGGCGATACATGGCCTCGGGGGTAGCTGAGTTATTGGACTATCGCCGGGACAAGCGCCGAGCCCGCTGTAAGCTAATGAACTGAATAATGTTACAACACATAAAACACGCGTTTTAAATAAAATTATATAGAGTCACGAATTCGTTACTCGTCTTGATGGACCAAAAACGTCCTCCATTTCGGATTGCAGTGTCTTGGTCGACATATGTCATAACATAAGTTTTTGGTCCTACAAGGTCCGATGCGGCTTTTGAAGTGTGGGGTGTAAGAAAACCAAAAATTAAGTAACAACTATAAAGAAAAAGTACAACACATTGGATTTATACAATTTCTCATACACCTACGAACAAAGGTTCACATCAATAAATAACAATTTTGTCGTAACTCACGTCTTAGAATACATGAACAATTCAGCTTTAACAACCATAGAACTTAAAACTACGCTCAACTAGCGGTTATGCACCTTACTCCGCCGAGATAAAGGTTCCGTTATAGTAAAGGTTCATTAATAATGAAAAACGATAAGATGTCGCGATGGTGGCGATCCGAAATCTTGGAATGAATAAGCGATCCAATAGAAAGTCAGGTGCAGAAGATTTTTTTTTAGAATAGAGGATTTCAGACACCCCTTTCAGAGTCTTCGTAAATGTCTAACGGCATCACGGAAGACCAAGGCGTAGATGGGTGGACGAACTAGACGTTTACGACAGGATTGGTCAATGCTTTGACACAACAGAAGCTGATTATGAAAATAAAATTGCCTTCTGTTTCTTTGCGGTATTCATGGCTTATATTTATCAACCGACTTCCAAAAAGAGGAGGTTCTCAATTCGAGTGTATTTTTTTTTGTTTGTGTTTGTTACCTTAGAACTTTCGACAGGGTGAACCGATTTTGATGATTCTTTTTTTATTTGAAAGCTGGTGCTTCCCGTGTGGTATATTCGGAATAATAATATAGGAAGATCTGATTCTGATCTTCGGAGATATACAATGAAACTCTTCAAAAATAAACGGCAAATCTGCAGTGATTGCTGGAAACGCTTGGATGTTTATTGTTTATACAACCTCATGACGTAACATCACGCCTGTATGCTCTGACGGGGTACGCAGATGTGTACAATACACCCCGATTTCGACAGGTTTAGGTATGTTAAGTTCCATTTAATGGGGATAAGCCTATTACCATAACATGTATTGTTAACAATGTAAAATAAATTCATGGAAAATATTTGTTTGGGAACAACTAAAACGAAAAATAAAAAACTTTTTTGCAACGCAAAATGTACGCCACCTTCAGTTCGCGTGAATTTGATAAGTGTTTGGAACGAATGTTAGGAAATCATCTCGTGTTGTAAAAGTAAAAGTCGTACTTCTGGACGGCATCCCCGCAATGTGTCGTCTCCAAAATCCGCGTGGGCGTATGCAGGCGAACTTTTGACCAGCGCGGGCGCACTGTGTGGCCGACGTTACGTAACTGTCAGCCTTCCTCCAACGTGTATTTATTTCATTCTCTGTTTTAAGCTTTAAATTTATACATTTCACGATTTTGGTTTGATATACGGTGGCAGGCTTTTTGAAATAAGTTATCAAATCTCAGGTTACACATTTAATGGACTGTGTGGAATATTCAACAGACTTGGCGTTTATATTTTTAGTATAAATAACCATATGAATGTATGTTTTTAAACCTATACAGAATAAATAGTTTGGCCCGAAGGACCAGAAAATATTTTTTTCTTGTACATTAAAAATAACAAACTTAGCTAGCATTATTCTGTATTGCTGTCAAATGATAAACCACGTCTTTTATAATATTACTGATGTTAGAATACAATAATTGCAACTACACAGGAATTACACCATAATTGTTCTTCAGCTTAAGGACGCTTTAACATTTTTCTACAAATAACGAGTGTTTTTCAGGTACCATTTTAATGTATAAGCAATCACATATGTGAAGGTTTCATGGTCTTAATTTAAAGACAATATATTCATCTCCGGATTGGCATCTGAAAAATTGTTTGTCGTTTTACCCATCACAATAATCGCAGAAAATTGTAAAAAATAGGGTCAGAATATGTATTAAATTGTAAGTAAATTTACAGCATATTTTATCCTGAAAATTATAATAAATTGCGATATATATAGTCCTATAAAGGTACAGCAAATTTGTTTGTATCAAAATCAACATATTTTCCAATTATTAGCTAAAATAAAAACATTTGCCGATTTCTTCATACATTTTGCACTCGCGGACCTCGCGGTTCATCATTCCGAGCTCAGCAGCGCTCGTGGAAGGACGTGTGTATCGCTCTTTCGCAAAAAATAAATACGATAAAATTACAAGAAAATATTGTAGTGTGCATGTGTGAGAGTACCGTTGTCGTCGTATAACCTAATCGGAAGGAGTTGATACTTTGATGCGCGAGGTTCATCCTTATATTATGTGATTTAGAAATTGTGTTGGATAAGATCGGGATTTGGATGGGTAAGGTTAAGCAGTTGTTGACCATCAGGTATAGGATGTATGATCATAACCAAGATGGCGCTGACGAAAATTCGGTCACTTTTCGTCATGAATGTCTATTTCGGCAACACTTGAAAATTTCGAAATATTGTATTCCAAATTTCGATATTCTTAAAATTCTATTATCAAAAGTCCGAATTTCATAATACCGAAGAATTATAATGTCTATTATTTCAATGTCAATTATAATCCCGGAATTCATAATTCCGAAAGTCATAAATACTAATTTTTTGCGGTCCGATTTTCATATGTCCGATGTATCAAATGTTCGATGGATCGTTAGTCCAAAAAACGGGTTCCTTCTATCTGGCAGAATCTTGATGCTCCGAAATTTGCATGTTGCATACTGCATGCTTGCTTGCTGCATGCTTGTTTGCATGCTGCATGCTTGCTGCATGCATGTTTGCTGCATGCATGGTGTATGCTTGTTTGCATGCTTCTTACAGGGAAAAAACTCACATATGTTCACAACCAACTATGTTTAAAACAAATATGTCATGTATTACATGCTTGAGGAGATATGGTATTTTTTCCAATTGTCAAAATAAATTGGTATATCCAATCAGGGTATGTCTAACATTTTAGGAGTTAATTATTATGCTTCTTTGTTATGCCTATAAAAGTTCATGCTTAAGCATTATTATGATTAGATAAATTATGCTTAAAAAATTATGCGTAAGCTGTTATGCGTAAATAATGTTATGTGAAAATATAATTAGGAGTAACAAAAATATGCCAAGTTATATTAGGTCTTAAATTTTATGCAAATGGGAACCTTCCACTTGGCATACTATGAAGATGAATTTTATTTGGCAATTTTGCCATTTCTATAAAATAGCATTTTTAACCTTAATTAGAATTAAAATACTGTCTGTTGTGCTACAAAATTTAGTGACAGAAATGAATCGCTCCATAACCGATTTCACATAGTCCTGTCTGCCCTAAATCTCTAAATCTGTAATTTAAATCCGCGTAGGCGCGGAGAGGTGAGGCGGAATTCTTATGCATATGAAATTTATGCCTAAAGATGATTCTGACTTACAAAATTATGAGGTTTGAATGTGTGATAAATGAGTGTCTGCCAAACAATTTTATGCGAAATGAAGTTTATGCTATCCGCTGTTATGCAAAACTAACAAAACTTCGAATAAACTGCTAAAATTGTCGTAAGTTGCTAGCTGGCATGAGGAGCGTAGGCCGAAGGCCAGCGGAGCGACGACGACATTTGTGACAGAAAGTGGGTGTGTGTAATGTAAAATGCGAGCATAGCGAGCTTTCGTCATGGAGTAGTAGCAGGTTCTAAATTTGCTTATATCTTGAAAACGGGGCGTGAAGGGCTTTCAATACCGGTATTCCGGGATCCCGTAATACCGTGATCACGGATTTTATTTTGGCCTTTTAGAATACCGGTATTGACGCCCCAATACCGTGATTACGGTATTACAAACATTAGATCTGAAAATTATGTGATCTTATTCTCACACTTGTTTTCTCCAGCGCAAGCGTCCCACTGTTATCTTATTCTCACTCTCCCGCGCCCGCCTGAGACAATGCCCGAAATCGAGCTGTACTTAAGTTCGTTTTTGTTATTGTCATGTCAGTCAGTTTCGCAAAGGCGACGGGATAACGCGTCTATAGACTTTGTTGTTATTGTGAAGTGTTAACTTGTGACTCAACATTGAATGCGCTTTCATTTTTGCGATCTCACTTTCAAAATAAAAAACGTTTAAAATTCAGAAATTTGTATTAAAACTTTTTGTATTATTGTGTTATTTATATACTTTTACATTTTTTGATTGTTTTTCAGAAATTGTTATTAACGCTTGATTTATTTTGTTACTTATTTAGTTTTGGATTTTTTGATTGTTTTTTTTTTATTACATAATTATTAATGATGTTACTAAAATGATTGCTAGCTAGATACTTAGCTAGTTAAGCTATACTTAACTTACTTACATTTCTACAAATAATGATACCTATGTTGATTCTTGATTTATTTTGTTACTTGTTTAGTTTTAAATTTTTTGATTCTTTTTTTATAAATTAATTATTAAGAATGTTACTAAAATGATTACCAAATGATTGCTAGCAAGTTAAGGTATACTTTACTTACTTACATTTCTACAATCTAATGATACCTATGTTGATTTTTACATGAGACATGATGACATTTAGATAATAATAAGAAATTGATATTTTTTTGATATTGTACAAACAAAGTCTATGTGAAATGCCTTCCTGCAAAAAGAGTAGATTAAGTTTTGAGTTTTCATTATGTTCCTAATTCCTAGTCCTACCTAAATAATCAACCAATACCAAATTATTATAATTATAAGAAAGCTATATATAAAACGTATTTATTTTATTATTTTCAATAAATAAAAACAGTACAGACTGATTTGAAAATATAAAAAGGCGTATTTTGTTGGTTTTATTAATGTCCTAATTGAACTTGCGTTCAATACCGGACTACCGGTATTAATACCGGGATCACGATATTGACTTTTTCAATACCGGTATTGAAAATATCCGGTATTTGAAAGCCCTAGTCCTATCGCAAAAATAATGAAAAATTCGCCCCTTTAAATAAAATGAAAGAAACAAAAATTGAAATTCGGTATTTTGAGAATAGTAATTATGAAAGTTCGGAATATTGAAAGGAGACAGTTTTTTTTGGGCTTTTTTAGTAATTAACGAAAGATTACATAGACACGAAACCGGAATCTTAAAATCATAATAAATAAGTTTTATTATGATATTTTTCTGCGAGTCAAATCATTCCTGTTGTGGTCAATGTCATTTGACAGAAAACACTTACGCGAATAGGGACGTTTATGTAAATGTAAAAATATGGTCCCCAGTGGTAATAATATCTGCTTTAAGGTGAATTCTCCGACTAACCCGCGAAATTCAAATTTTCTTACGTTTTTTGCAATTTGCAGGACAGTGCTAGGTTGTATGTTGATTAAAATATTGTTCGCGATTGTAAGACGTATGTAGTTACAGAATTATAATCATCAAAATCATCAATACAACCCTCCAAGTTCATAAAGGTCTAGCAATAACTTTGACCTAGAAAAAATCGTTCCTCGACCTACCTACTCGTAGGTACCCTACCTCGCTACCTTGGAGCATCAGCCTTAAATAAAATAGAAATGGAATAGAATATAAAAAGAAATATTATTAAACTGTGCTATTTTTAAAGGTTTACACTAAAATCGCGAAGATGGTTTGAACAATCAACGTGGTATGGAACGTTGTCAATCCAGCTTTTAGTGCTTGACAGACAACTTCATTATTTTGACATTTACTCTTTCTGTTTATTTCGATTTTCGTACAAGTGACTTTGCAGATTTTTCGCATTTGCTACAAAACTATATCATGAAAATTGCATCAGCAAGTACAGCGCATACTCCACAAAGCCGTTATGTCAATTGATTGTGCATTGTAAGAAGCTTGACAGTCACTGGATATCAGAAAGATACGTAATAGGTCTACAGGTAAATTAAGTTATCGACCGTTTCGAGATTAAGAGCGCCAGGAAGCTCCAAATTATGTGCTCGGTCCACCACCATTAGTTTGGTTTTTGCGTGGTTGATTTGTAGGTCCATTTCCATGCTGATACGTTCTATCCTTGCAAGGAGTTCTACCATTTCCGATTCTGAGGCTGCTAGGAGAGTAGTGTCATCAGCGTAGCGGAGATTTGTTAGCTAGGTTCCGCCTATCGTCACACCACCTTCCCAGTTTTCACAGGTACGTCTGATAATATATTCTCTATATGCGTTAAAGAGGATGGGAGATAAAATGCAACAGTTAATGAATTTATTACAATATAATAAAGAAAATTATTCCATAAAAGCGTTAATAATTTGCGTAGATTTGCATAAACAGGTGTCTGAGAAATCAGCCAGCTACTATATAGTTACTATAACGGGTAGTAATTACGATTATCATATACCAATCTAAGCAGTCAATAAAGTAAAGCGTTCTTTAGTCGCGGGCGCTTTAAAGCGCGGCGCGTAGGCGACTTCCGTGACATAAACGCTGAGACGACATTAACGTCGAACCTACGGTGACACACGACACCCATTACTATTATAATTTCGTATAATGGCTCGAGCAACATCGCCATATAAATTCATGAAATTTTTAACATTTCTTTTTTTTTTGTTGGTTTTGTAAACTAGGTCTGGCTTATTATAAGATGGTGACATAAAAGAGGTTTCTATTATTAGATGCGACTTCTTTCTTGTTCCTCCTTTTTAAACGACTTTCAAAAAGTGGAGGTTATCAATTCGTCTGTTTTTTTTTGTATGTTCAGCGATATCTTTACCAATTCTGAACCGAGTTTGATGTTTTATTTTGTTTGGAACAATATTATTTCGCGGTGGTCCCATTTAAATTTGGTGAAGATCTGATGCTGATCTTCGGAGATTTACAATGGAACTCTTCAATAATGGACAGCAAATCTGTCGTGATTGCTGCAATCGCTTGAATGTTTATTGTTTACAAAGTATCATAACGTAACATCACGCTTGTATGCTCTGAGAGGGAATGCAGATGTGTACAGTACAACCAGATTTCGACAGTTAGGTATGTTAGTTTCCATTTGATTGAGGATAAGCCTATTACCATGATAATGTATAGTTAACAATATAAAATAAATGCATGGCAAATATTTGTATAGGATATTACAAATAAAAATGGAAAAATAAAAAAACTCTTTTGCAAAAAATAAACCTACTTCAAATACACAAAATAGCTTTAGAAGTCGGTGGCCAAAAAAATGTAATGAAACAAACAAAAGTCACAGACTTCTAAAGCTAAAGTTATTTATTACATTTTTTGTGTTTTAGAAGTCGGTTTTATTCTTTGCAAAAAAGTTTTTCTTGTTCAGAAGTTAGGCCACTCTTAGGTTGCGTCATGATCTGACCAGCCTCGGCCTTTTGTATTAACAATATGATAAAAATTAAGTATTCAAATATTCCTATAATCCGACCTGCTATATATGTAAAATAATATAACGCTTCATTTGTTTCGGAGGCCAAATGTGTAATACGATATTTTATCACCAGAAAGGAACATTCTATCCGGATCGAAGGACAAAAAACTGTTAAGAGTGAACCACAATATTTTGGAGAGTTCCTTACAAAAAATACTACGGGGCATAACGCGATTCGGGCCTGTTAGTATTAGTTCATGTCTTCCTTGAGCTTTAAGGTTTCTACATAAAAGGATTTTTCAGAATTTGAAACTAAACTAAGACCGTCAATCACATTCACATTCTCATTCTTATCAAGAGACCATGTAAGAGTGTTTCTATGTTCCAATTTATGATGCGGGTCCCTAAATCCGGTCCCCCGCGTGGTTCTCGTGGAATTTGGTTTCGTCAACTAATACTCTGCTTTTTATTGTGAAACTAAACACTGCCTATTGACAGCTGCGGTGTAATCAGCCTTGTCTGTTCCAGCCCGTGTAATCGATACTAATAATGACTAAAACTAAACTAAACTGGTTCATAAACAACGCATTACATACGAGTAGTCTTTAGGAACAAAACAGCACAGTTGAGTGCAGTAGTCGGCCCACGACTAGGCTACCCTGTTGAATTATTCAGTATTATGATCTTTGCAACCTGCTCGCATCAACAAACAGAAACTCGACAATGTTCTCAACAAATCGACACCCAAGAGAATTGAATCGTCAAGTTTTCTTTGAAGTCATTGATCATAGGCGCTAAAGCACTGTCATAAAACTAACATTCACATATTGATACGTGGTCGTATAGCCATTAGAGGAGCGTGGCGCATCCGATCGGCGTAGAAAGCTCACCCACGCGTGCCGAGAGGTCACCACCGCCCACACTACCCCTCGATTACTATTGTGAAATAAGAGGACAAGCCTTCGGAGCTGCTCGGAGGTGTTCGTCGGCCAATTACCGTAAATTGATGATTGTTGCGAAACAGCGCGGTGGGCGCGCGCCATTAGCGATGCGATCGAGGGCGGATTGAAGAAATGACGGATTGCACCAATAAAACGCTAACAATATGATCCACGATCTCGAAGATAACGGCACAAAAAAGTGGGTAGTACATCAAACTTAATGGATGCGACGAACTTTTTCCTAAGTTAACACCGAACGGAAAACTGATGATACATCAATGTCAAATTAAAGTACAGTTCAGTAAAAGTAGCTGCAGAAATGTAATGTAGCTCGGAAAATATTGTTCCATTTTCTTTTTTTCTCTATCTAGGCAATGAGCACGCTCTACAATTTAAATGGCACCAAACCGATTAAAATGTTATCAGCCAAAACGTGAATCGTAATTGTTAACCACGACTTCTAGGGAGTTCGCTAACACTTGTGCACCAAAAGCAACAACTTTACAACTATTTTTCCGCAAATAATAATACCCACCAAAAACATTTTCATGTAAAATGTTGCCAAGACGAGACCATTTGAGAGTAGGTAGGTTAGGTAGTAGGTTATAGAGTTAAGGTGTAGAGTTTGTGAAGTTAGGGCGTGTAGAGTTAGAAGCTTGGCTCTACATGAGATCAGATAACTTTTTGACAGTGCGTGTCATATGGTTTCGTCTTGGCAACATTTTACATAAAAATGTTTTTGACGGGATTTCAATTCTTTTTGTAAGTTGTTTGTGACATTTTTTTTGGGGTGTTTTTCTTGCTCATCAGAGACGCCAGGAGTCTATATTGGCAACATATCCCGAGAATTTTGTTTATCTGGTATAATCCAAACCCAAGTTATCAGGGTTCAAATAAACGACGTAGCGTTTCAAGAAAAGGTAGGTAGTGCCCTTGCGCTTCACTTGGCTCGTCTTGGCGGGGGCACTACCGGTGCCCCCAGATCAAATTTCTGAACTGAAAGGTGTACATAATTTCGCGAGCGTGCCTGTTGTAACGCAGCAAAACACAAATTATGATTCACAAATTGATCCCTATCGCCGCATCAGCGATATTTGGCAGAACAAAAAAATTATGAGTGATATTCCGAGGATAATTTGCAACACGATGAAAGCTCTGAATGGCCACGTTCACCACATTGACCACGTTCGGTTGTTAATACGTGCGATATAATTACGGATGTGAGTATCATCGCAAGTGCAAATCGGATGCTCTTTCGATCGACGCCAGAATTTATTATAAGCTTTTGTTCTTATTTAAATTATCAGAGTGTAGCCTGTGTCACAATATTAGTATTCTTACTTTGTCTATTGATGCCCAGATCGTTATCTGCCAACGGGAAAGTAGATTTCAGCTTTTTAGTCAGATAAACAATTTGAAGAGAAAATTAGATAGTAACGGTAGAGTCGGTTTAATCTGCGCTTATGTTTTATTTGATCTAGATTAGAGCATAAACAATTGTGAATGATCGTGCGCTTTTCTTGCGTTTAATGGATCTTAACCCATATAGAACGACCGATCGTTATAAAGATAAAAAAAATACTGGGAAATTACCCTCTATTTAAAAATAATAACGGATAACTTTTGCTTATTGTATACCAATCGCCGCAGTGATCGTATGACAGTGTTTCGGTGCATAGAAAGAAAATTATCTTATGATCATAATTTTGAAGGCTTTTGTATTTTAGTTTGTGATTGAAATTTATTTTATGCACTTTTTTACAAATTTATGACCTGTCTAACAAAACTGTGAATTAAAATTTGATCTTGTCATATCTTTTATAAAAAACAAATTATATTATATTTGATGATAGTTTTAACGAACGTACGACCGTTAGTTAAAACTATCATCAAATATAATATAATTTGTTTGCTGCATGGCCTTGGTACGGATCAAACCATAGTACGTATCCCAATCTAATCGCTCCAACCCAGAACTTATATCCCCATCTAATCGGTTTTCCACCTATAAATTATTTACAGCTGTCCTCCATATTAAGGTACCATAGCCTCGGCTATGCTGTACATTTCTTCTAAAGGAGTCAAACCTGGAAGATTGTACAGAGTTACTAACTCCTCATCACCAGAATCTTCATCCGTGACATCAGGATTCGCGTTATCTGATGGTAAAATAGTTATATTTCTTGGAAACAGGGCATCATCTAATTGTGCCAATTCGTCAACGATTTCATTGAGAGACAGTGGTTTATTGGTATTGGGTCTGAAAGTCAAAAATACATCCCCAAATTACGACCGATCGTTAAAACGATCCGCATTTTCCGAGCTTTCCTGAAAACTCGGTTTTTTTTTTTGGTATTTGTCCATGTTTACCATATGCATCAAGGTAACAATACTAAAAAATTACTGTGATTCTAGATAAAAAAAAAGTTTCAGTTACAATTGGGTTAAGGGTTCGTAACTTTTCATTAGCAAATGCTTTACAAGTTCCGTTCGTTAAATAGAGTATCTAGTCTTACGAGGGCGACTTTCCTGTCCATAGCGAGACTAGATTCAGTCAGCTATCAGTGTTCTTATGGACGCTGCTGTCTATCACCTGATACAAGCCGTTACTTACAACACCCACGGTCGAAGATATGCTCGCTTCTACTAAGACAAGGCAAGCACCCACGATTCCATATTAATGAGACAGAATGATGCAGCATTTATTTTTAGCATGCTATTTTAAAAGAAAATAAGTCCATTAATCATAAATAGAACTAATAAAGAATGATAGTAAAAAATAAATAAACACAGTCATTGAGTAGTTAGTAGTTACCTATCTGGTAGTAAAATATAAGCGTCGATAAGGTGAGGTTAAACGTATCATTAACCCTCCCACGGTGATCCATAACAGAAACAATTAGACCACTGTCGCAGTTTTTAATTAGTGACAAAGTCCGATGAGAAAAACTGCTACATTTATTATCAGTTTTGTTTTTATTAATTCAACATACAGTGTAGAGATGTATTTCTTGAAGTTTGACGTCAATGTTTAGGATCACTTCCGGTTATCTGCATATGCTTATGGGAAAATGATTGATGCAGAAACATCTCATTTCATACTTTGTTTATTTTACAAAATCTATTTGAAATTATAAGAATTGTATAAAAATATCGAATTCCAACTGAAGCTAGTGTTCTCTGATGATTAGGCATGTACTTATTGACTTATCGTATTATTTAGTCACAATATTATTTAAAAATGCTTATAAATCAAACAGAACACACACATAATATATTTCTCCAAACATCACATACTAGTTGATTATAATAATTGGCTGTCAATGATTATATATTGGCGGCCGTCGGCGCCGGACACCTGACCGACTAATCAAATTAGATTGCGAAAAACAACTGCCTTACAACCGGTTCAAAGGTAATACGATACGATACACGATCTACACACAAATACACGTATGTCTGAATGACACTTTTGGAATCATCCTTTAGCAAGTGTTGAATCAAAGTTATTTAGAAGACCACAAATCTATGCAGTATGCAGTTACTTTTACATTTGTGTATTTGTACATGCTATGCTGCCAAGAGACTTACAAGTAAAAGAAATAATTCATGCCAAAAGCATATTCGTCAAGAGGGCTTATTTTACTACTGCTTCAAATGCACATGAATGTAAGTCCAACAGAGCAACTGTATCCAAAACAAACACTCGATCAATAACTGGGACCTCTTCAAAACCCAAATTCAAGATACACCAAAACCAAACGCGCCTTTCACAAATAAAAACAAGTCAGCCAATCAAAGTACTGCTATAACGAAATTTCGTTAAGATGAATGAAGCAGCGATCAAGATGTTACTAAACTTACTATACAAGTTTATGCAAATAGCCGTGGTTCATTGATGAGGCCCATTGAGAGTATAACGGGCCCCAGACTGGTCTGCAACAGTGCCACCGGTGGGCCGGTTATCTACACGCGTACGTACACATATGCATATTGATTATCAATTTAAGATAGACAAACTTCTCTTGATTGTCTTAAACGACGTTGGGTAATAGAGCAGAATGAGATTGTGTTTAAATGAACAAGTCAAGCTACTATCGAAATTAAGTTCTCAGACGATTTTAATTTTAGTTTTATCTGAAGATTTTGGGACAGAATTTTATTAAAGAAATTTTCTTCATTGTTGCCTCATCATTTGTGTCTTGTTTAAAAATCGGAGCCATAACATCAGGAGTTGACCTGGTTCTGGGTTATATTTTTACTTGACATGTATGCGGCAATCACAGAGACAGTTTCGCTAAATGTAAATTCTAAGAACTGGATGTGAGTCACTTCTGCTTGCAAATTGTCCTCTAAAATTATACAAGACAACTTATTAAACACAGGTGTTCACTTGACGAGACAACTGTTTCCAAAAGCAATAAATGTCTAGCAAAAGTTGCAAAAGAAATTAAAGCATAAATTATATTATTTTTATTTAAATACACTTGTCAATAATCAAAACGAGTTCGGAGAGAAATTGACGGCGAAACAAACATTGCCAGATTTGAAACTAGCAAAAAAAAGTGTTATGATTCATGACCATGAGAGTTTAGAAGTTTCAATTGCAACAAGTTTTACAAAGAATGCTAAAAGAACCATTATTACAACCATATAAACTTTCAACATGGTGTGGTATTTAGCAGAACTATTAACGGAAGCCACAGACTTGGAAGACCAATAAATCACAATCACAATTCCTCGCACAATTACGAGACTCCAAAGACTATTTTAGACGAGTCTCGCACCATGTAAGGCCAGAACATTAATTTATCCAATATTGGGTGTGTTGATTTTAAATTGCTATATACGAAACTAGTTTCGTCGGCCGGAGTCGTGACCTCTTACTTCTACACGAGTCGCGACTAGTCGGGATGTGATGGAACTTTCTTTTTAATGAACGTGTCTTTATGACAGTGCCAATCCACCTGCAGATTGGCGAATGAGATTAGGAAATCGAGCCTTCATAAGACTTAAATCAGTGAGTAAATAAAAAAATATGTATTTGCGACGCTATAAGCGAGATACTCAATTAAAATATAGAATGGTGTTCGGTGTTACTTGATATATTACGATTTACGACGTTTTTTGGTCAATATTATGGAAAAACATGTAGTAATCAATAACCCTTTGACTTGTTTTAAATATCTGTCTAAAGTATTTATAGTTCTTCAATATATCAACGGAAAAGCTGTAATTTTCAAAACGACTGTTGAATAGATGTCGAAGTCCGAACTCGACGTTTGCGATACCTAACTTACGAAGTTTCTACGGTACCGGTTCCGGTTTAAGAGTACACAGGGTGTTTGGCGTATGGACCGACACAATTTTTCCAGGGATTTGGGAGGTCATTAGCTAGGTTCTTCCCATACATCCTATGTCCTAAATGTCACGGTCATATCGGTCGGTCGGTCTCGGTCGTGTCGGTCATATTTTAAAAAGATACCTAAAATGTTTCCTTTAATTCCAGATAACTTTTTCGTTTGTGGATTGTTGTATACTCCAAAATCTTTTTAATCTAAATAAATCTTTGTTTGATAGAACTGGTTTCAAGAAAATTTCTTACGAGCTACCAAAGTTATTTTTAAATGTATGAAATTTTACAACTTCTAAAATCATTATAAAGAAAAACTAAAAGCCATTTTGAACTTAGCTTTATTTTAGAAAGTTCTTTAGTTGATACCCTTTCTAGCGGTATGCTACATGTCATAAAAAAACAATTCATTAAGTAGTCAAAATATAAGTTAGGAGAGTCAGGGTTAAGAAAAGACTTATTAAGCTTATTATGTTTTTATAAACTTAATTTATAAATCTAGTTCAAATTTGATTCAAATTAACCCAATATTTATTTTGTGTCATTACGAGTACACCCACAAACGAAAAAGTTATTTCGAATTAAAGGAACCATTTCGGGTTTTTTTTTCAATAAAAACAATAACATATGTAACCAACCGTGACATTTGGGACATAGGATGTATGGGTAGACCTAGCTAATGACCTAGTTAATGACCTTCCAAACCCCTGAAAAAATTGTGCCGGTCCCTACGTCAAACACCTTGTATAAATCATTTGATTTATGAATGAGAAGTCAATATTTAGTTAAAACTACCGGAAACACAACTAGAAAGTAATATATGTAATCTGTTGAAATTAATAATTGGTGTAGACGTTATTACAGCTATAAATTAAAGTATTATTATCGAGCAGAAACTTACATCGCATCATCTCGAATGGTAATAGATTTTATATCAAAATATTAGTTAACGGTACAGATATAAAACATTTTGACTTAATTAAAATGGATACTCATAGCAATACACAAGATTCTCAAATAGATCAGAGAGCCAGTATCATAGTTCGATGACACACATCGAACGCTGATAATATGCACACCCGAGAACAATCGGATAATATGAATATCATTACAGCTACGAGTATTACGCAAGGAGCCCCTACGAATGCAAGCATAATAGACCACACTACACTTGATTCAAAGACGAAACGTGATGCAACTATCTTCGGTCAATATAGGAATCGAGTGTATTCAGTATAGAAATGACTTCATAATTTCCCCGCGCACACGCAACAATTTGCGGGAGTGTGTGACGTGTGAGCAAACTCACACATGCAAAATATCCGGCCGCGTCTGTGAATGACGCTTACGCATGTTTACTACCGCTCTGTGGCCGGCTGTCGATCATTTTGGTACAGTATTACGTCATCATTCACTACAGTACCAATTTCCACGTCTGCAGGGTGCGAGCCAACTCAGCCAATGCTATTGGCTTCTTTGTAATGCTTAGGTGGATCCTTTTCAACCATTGTCATATCTACGACGCACTTAACGCCAGGTCAAGACATTTTATTTCTATTCGACGACCGTATAACATCGCCAATTTAAATATTTATGATTTTGTTGGTGTCGCCTTCGCTATTAAACGTTTATTATTTAGATGAGTTGATTGCCACCGACTTAAGAAGATTTTTCAAGAGGAATCAAACAATAATAATTCAAACGCGTCGCTTGAATTCTTCAATTCAATGATGACAATGTAGTGCTGATAAATTCGAAATAAATTAGCATAGGTATTTATGGGCCAATACGCATACCCGATCGTTTAAAAGAACTGAATTAAAATGCAAATTGTCTTCTATTACAAACATCGTGAGTTCGTGTCTACTAGAGACTAGACCCTTAAAACTTACGCTACTAGAATTTAAATGAAGAGTCCTTCCTGTGGCCAGCGCTGAGCCGATTCTCGACAGCCGTTCAGTAGATAGGCACTGATTTAATTTTGACCACATGCATGTTAATACAACCGTAAAACAACACGTTTGGAGCAGCAGTGTTGCATCCCGACTGTTACGACTTACATTATTACATATCGCCATTATATCGAGAGTAATTTATTTCTAGATAATTTTAACTGCTTTCGAGATAAATAATTTAGTCTGTGGTACGGAGACACCATAAATCTTATTGAGTTTCCTTTACGAGTAAATAATAAAACAGTATTATGATCGCATATGTTCTCTAAAATCGCTTGAGATTTTATGGTTGTTCTTCAGACGTTTCATTGCTACAAGTTTGTCTTTATCTCTTGTTGACACCTTGGGACCTGTATGTTACTTATGCATTAATAAATTGAATTGAGACATGTTCCAGTTTTTTATACCGCTCTTAATTTAGTTAGCAAGGTGCAGTCAAACCAATTTCGATACACGATTATTGGATGAGTTTATTGAGCTTGATGTAATATCAAAATTGCGGGTGCTTATTACGGAAACATTCATATTCTGAACCGTCAATTATGAGTCTGTATCCGGTGATTCTGGACGACTGATTGGCGATTGGAGAGCGGATGACGTCATTGACCGTCGATATAAACCCTGCTTCCGACGGCCGGTGTCCACCATCAAACTGCAACGGTGCCGCTTTAATTTCCTGAAGACCCAAATCTTGTCGTGGGATCGGGGCGGCATTAAGATGTTAATCACCGGCAACTGGTTCCAGCAGTGAGTGCTAAATTACTAGACTCGTTCCCACCTAGATATTACTTAATGAAGTGAGTGTTCATTAGCTTTATTAACTGTACACCTGTTAAAACTGGGTGAAGTTTTATGCCGCTCATCCAAAATACTTCACACGATTCCATAATTTCTCGCGAGTCAAGAGGAACTTGTCTTCTTGCAGTAGTAATCAAATAAGGACAGGGTTATTTTCAGTCGAAAAGCGGTCATAGTGAAGATTTAAGGAAGTCAAATCATAGTCGTATTCAGAAAAGACCATTGAAAACGGATAAACGCGTTCTGAACTTCTGAGTACAAAGAAAGTTATGGGCGCACTTAGCATTTCCCGCAAACCATTTTACAGAATGCTGCGAAATCTTTCCCTCATATGCATATCTGCGAGATATGACTCTCGGTCAGGATAACGGTAAACCGCACAGACGAACATTGTGACCGCACATTATGCGCACTCAAGTCAAGTCGCCAACGACCAGCTATCAAGTTTCAGCGTCTTTCAATTACCTTGCCTCCATACAATATTGACCCCCATTGACCACTTGCATGACGTTTCCTTACAACTACGTGGGAATATACTAAGTGCAGATGCTTGGGCTCAGTAGTTAAAGTCTCTGACTGCTGACCGAGTTCAGCTTGTGTGGGATGGTTCAAAAAGTTCATACAATTATTTACCCACTCGTGACGCTGTGGGAGGATAACTGTGACTTCGGAGAAACGTTTCCTATTGACATTTACTCAAGTTTGACGCAATAAATACGTAAAACTAGTATGCAGCCAATACAAATCATTGTGTATAGCTGAGTAAATCTAAAGGTGAAGCAGTCGTGCATACTTAAGGGGGAAGAGACCTGGCTCTTTGACAATAACGGATTCCTAATCGTGACTGCTCTAAGCTTGGCAAAGTTTAACTGAACAAAATGAAAGGCTTATAAAACCACCTTTGGAGGAAAACTAATAGAAGTATCGAGATTCAAATAAAGCATGGCTTTTATAGATTCTTAGCATTTTGAAACGGTAAGTCATATTAACTTAACGGATCTTTAAATCCTTTTCTAATTTTTTTTTATTTTTTTTTTATTGTTTATTAACTAAAGAACAAAACAAAATATAAATAGAGAAACATCACAAAAACCTCTATAGGTTTGTCCGGATGTTGAATTATACACCATATTCCAACTACATGCTTAAATAAAATCTAATCTCCTGTAATTGCTAACGTTAATCAAGCGTGCGATCGCAGTATGTTTGGCAAGCTCATACCGTTGTGCAATTAGATAACTATAATCATTTATAGTGGCACGTAATCATCAATTATTGCAGGCTGAAATGCTGTAAAATTGCAGGTGTTCGGTGTCCCGTAGACATAACAGACGGCGACATCCGTGATGCGGTGCCAACGCGAATGTAGTGCGCACCGCGCGCCGGGCCGTCTCGGACGAAACTATGCGCCTGCGCCCGATATAGGCATTATCTTGAGATCAGGTGGGCTAGACTGAAATATTGGATGTTCGCGCCGCGCTGGTCTAAATATACGACACATTTTAGAACTTATAGACATAGCTTTGCTGTGCACGATTCAGGTGTGACTGAGATTTACTTTAGTATGATAAATTAAACAGAATAAATTAATATTTGATGTAGGTATTCATTGTAATCTATTTCAAATATTGGTATTTCAAGTCAAGCTTTTTCTTTACAAGGTAAGTAAGATTTCAATCCAAGTGTAAATATAAATCCAGTATGGACATTTAACCACTTGGAGCTTCGTTCAGCAATGCATAATTAATTTTCTAATGATGAATTTTAATGAAAGGACAGGAAATAGATTTCTGCAGTAAATATATTTCGTAGAACAAATTTTATTTTAGATCTAAATATATATTCTACAAAGGTGCATTCATTCGCATCACTCAAAGGAAAAATTCAGTTGTTGGCGATTGGTAAATTCTATCGAACAAAGGTGAGCTAATGATTACTAGTCGTAAAACCTTACAATAGTAACGAACGCAACCGACCGAATGCTGAACATAAAACCCCATACAATATTTCACAAAAGGTACCATTTTACGAGCTATGGGTGCAGGTACAGCATCCCTGAGCGCACATGTGTAATCAAGCTGGAGGTTTCTTAGAAAATCTACTTTTTCTCATGGTTTTGACAATAGAACATCGCATCTGGCAGACACGGTGTCGTCAGGTTCAACATCGGACAATGGTTCGCACCGGCCGTTTTGAGAACACTTCGCCTAACACAAAGAACTACCTGAGATATACCTGCGATGCTATTGTAGAGCTCGGGCTGGTGCGAATCGTAAATAAAAGGTGCATTTTAATGACCAACATAAAACGAAATAAAATAAACATCAAAATATAATAGCTACATCTATAATAGGTACTTATAGGAAAAGATATAGAAGACTTTTACATATTTATACAGCCGGGCAGCATGAAGGATTTGTTAGACAAAAATAGTAGATTATTAACCAAGGGGATAAAGCAGTGTCTTCTGTCGCGGGTGACGATTTAAATCGCGAGCGTAACGAAGGACTCGAGGTTTACTCCCGAGCGTAGCGAGGGTGTTAAAAACTTATATCACGAGCGAAGCGAGGGATTTAAGACGAGTCCTGAGTTTAGCGAGGGATTTAAGTTCACCCAAGACTAAGACAGCTTTATCACCGAGGAAAATACTCTTCTTTTCGTACCATTTACGAAAAAATTAACACACAATAATAATATGAGATAAGCATTTATTAAAAATAATGACAATTAAAATAAACTTAACGTTTATGTATTTGAAGAAAACAAAAACGCGGCAAATTCCTAGACTAATATTTTTTTGTCGGAAAAGCAAAGGCATCAAGCTCATACGGCCTCGTCGGTTTTCGCATAATAAATGCGTATTCCTTTTTCAAAAAGATGTATAATGCTTTATATACAAACTCAATGGTGTAAACACAGATGTAATTCAGTATAAATTTCGGTAAGTATTCCAAATTTAAATCACATTCTCCCCCTAGAGGATGTATGAAATTCAGTACAATTTTCATTCCCTGTTTTTAACAGATTCAAAATGACTATTGTTATGTTCGCTTTTTGTAGCATAGAATGTCACTTTTTTGAGCAAGTGGTACGAAAACATACATTTTTACGAGATTTATGTTATGAAAAAATTTCATAGGTTTTGGATTAAAAAAAATTAGACGAAAAAATTAGGTGCAGGGTGTACAATATACAACAACTCTGAACATTAAGTAAACCTGCAAGGAAGACATAACATACCATAAATATAATTGACTGGCAACTCAAGAACTCGAGATCACGTATGGCCGTAAAGAACATAAAACGTAACGGAAACGTAGGCTATCAGGTTAAGGCAGCCATAACAACACCATTACCTAAATCATAACGATCACGGTAATTAGAGCCGTGCTCGCTTCGAGCCATTGACCCGACGATGATGATTCCAGGTAATCAGCACACTGACACCGGGAACACAATGCCTCATTATATTGTCGCAGGAGGCGCAATCACCAACGGATACACTGACACTCATTCCGCATAGCCAGTCTGCCAACGCGAATGGCGTAGAGCAACTTCGACATTCCTCAAGCAAAAATGCAATATAAACCAAGTCTGTGCACGCCCAGATTAATTTAGCCACTTACATTTGACTACATTATAGAATAATCCAACAGCAAGACATATTCTCCATGTAAAATCACGACAGTGAATGCAAATTATAGCGCAGATTAGCCAGGGGTTTAGTATTACAATTCGTGAAGTCGCATACTTTAGAGTTAGACCACTAAACGATCAAGTGGCATGGTAACTAAACCCAAGCTCCGTCACAAGTTCATAAGACAACATGAGAAGTTAGATAGAGCAGACGTAATAGGTACACAGAAATAGCTGGTTTTATCTCATGAAATATGACGATAACCGCGACATGTGACAGATATAAAATTATGCAGCCAAGGTGTCGACTAATGACGTTGTTAGAGCTCACAGACACCGATGTGCAACGATGAAACCCGACTCTTTCATACTCAAGATTTATAGGCAGTCCAATTAAATTTTCGAGACCATACCGTATCTTGATTGATGTAGAAGAAAATAATATTCGGAACGGCTAATGACGCTATGTTTCGTCTGGTGCAATAAAAAACTGTGGAATCAAAATTCGGGAGTCGATCTTAAATGAGCTCATGTCCAAATCAGTTGCAACGAGCACAACTTTAGTGGGTGGGCGGATCCTTTGATTACCCATTAATTATATTCACACCTTTGTCGACCGCGACTGAGTATTCGGGTGAGGTTTTTTTTCTGTAAAGCGACAGTTCTTGGAAAGATGGCGGCGCGACGCACGGCCGTGTGGCGAACAAAAAGTGGAAGCTCGAGCACGAGCGACTCGGATCTCGACGAATGTTTTAGAGGTCGTGACAAATACAGAATCACACTAAAAGGAAAAATACGTTAACGAATCGATTTTTGGTAATAATAGCTTATGTGGGGCAGAACGATTCCGGCTAATAAAAAATCAATGGTTTTGATTGCTTTGAAAGTTAATCATACCAGGGATGACAACAATATGAAGGGAAATGTGTATCAAGCCGCTTTAGCAACAAAATGATGAATTGAATACGAACACAAAATGTGCAAAGAAACTAAACGGAGCTTGTTATTTAGCTCTTAAGATGTGTCCAAGTGATGACCCTGAAGATCTCACCTCGATAGAACTTTTAAGAATTCCGTGGCGCGTTTTGTAGAACGACAACAAAGACTGAATTCTTTGAACACGTACCACGGACGGGCGGTTAATTCTAACCCTGTCAACTTACTTTTTGTAGCTGCGATGTTTTCACTGTAAACGAAGCAATTTATTTCACACCAATTTATTAGACATTTCACATCTAGACATCTTGGAAATGTGAGGTGACAACTGTTTGTTTCGGTAAAAGCTAGACTGGAAACAGCTTCAAAAATACAAGACCAGGATCTCCATGTCTATTGGTGGAGGTGTAAGCGTTATGTTATTCATTATTTGGTTTCGGCGCAGCATGTCTTCTTCCATACCTCACTATAACTCGTCATCTTAGAAGTCACCTCCTTCCAGGCATATCACCCTTCACAAAGTTCAACCATCGTTCATTCATACTCAAAAACTTTTCTCACGATTTTATTGTTGTTGTTATTGTAAACTAACTAACACAAGACCAAATAAAAAGGCAAAGACGAAACTCTGCAAACAGCGAAGTGAGGCCGTCAAAATACGTCTTGCCTAGTACATTCAGACCAAAAAAAAAGTTAAGACGGAACTGCGAACAGAGAAGTGTGGCCAGTTTCGTAAACATGTTGTGCATTTATTGAGGCGTACTTTAATTGTAATTTGATGTAAATGTGTGAGTGTGAGCGTGTATGAATAGAGCGAGGCGTAGTTTGCGCTGGCCTCACTTTATTGTTCGCAGCACTATGTCTTAGTTTTTTACTTGGTCTGAGATTGTAAAGTAAAAATACACGACAAGTGTCTATCTACATGTCTATTGTTAGTAATCTTTTAATCGATTCTGTGACAAAAACTAAAAAATTCCATAAGTAAGTAGCTACAGCTATTTTCAAAGTTCAATATAAGTAAAGATTGCGCAAATACAAACAAAATATCAGTGAGCAACTGATCAATTTCATTGCATTCAATTAATTTGTATTTACATCTTCTTAAGAGTTTCTCCGCATTTTCTACGTCTAAGTTGTTTTTAATTTAAATCATCAATCAGCCTAGAAGGTAAGTCGAATGCGTATGAGAAAACAACTTAATAATACGGTGGCAATCAAGCGTTTGATTAAGTGCAACTATATCTAAATATTTGATTGCTTTTCTACGAAAGCTACGTTTAAATTTCAATAGAAGTTTATGATGAAAATTTGTATTTGTATTTTATAAATACAATTTTTTGTTACTGCCAGTGCAAGGGACACAGGACACAATTCCAAGTCATAAAATACTGTTGTCCTAAGTACAAGTCCATTCGATCGCTTGCAACTAATTTGTTTCAAATGCCAACACCGCCAAACCTTCTTTAAAGTAACATCTCCAAGCTTACTAAACTGTTCACACCAATCGATTGGTAGTCTGGTACCTAATCCGTGTCCATTGAGGCGCATAAGGTTCAATGCTCGCAGTGGGCCAGGCTGGCTAGGGCACGCTCGACTAGATGATGTTAGCCTATACCTCGGCGCTGTGGTCTAGATCCGCGGCCGATCATGACACGCTCTGTCACCCGTCTCTGAGCTTGCTGACCGCAGTAGTTCAGATTGGACCACTGTGTAGCATCGGAGCGGAGTCTGTAGCACTTCAAGGTTTGCTGAATATGTTGATTCATTGAGGAAATGTTCCCGCGCTGGATGCAGCAAGCGGTAATACGGATGGTGTAGATACAGTTAGAGTTTGTTAAGCATTAGTAGAGCGATTTCCTAGTACCGTCGTAGACGGAAAACCCACAGTAGGAGTTACAGCGGATGCGACCCAAGTATGATGCTTATACGAAATATGGTTGACTCAGGATTAATTTAAACCATTCCGCCATTGGCGCTAGCCAGACAAAAGAGTTAGAGATTAAGAACCATGAGCTCGTATATAAATACCGCTAAAATTTCACGGTAAATATTTTAGAAGGGGAACTAATAATTCTATTCGTTAACAAACACTAACACTGTAGATCAACCATCACAAATGCAGTAACGCATTCGTAACGCTGAGACTATGAGAACTGCCAAGAGACAGAAACGCTAGTCTATGCAGCATGACCGCTCCTTTTAACCGGTATTGAAATGTTGTACTGCGTCTATTAAATCTTTACCAGCTCAATGAGTAGAAGTTAAATACAGATTGCAATTTGGGTTCACTGCATTATAAAAGCTGGTGGCTTATTTTATGTTATTGAAAATTTAATTAGCTTCTAGATACACTATCAACGTCAGTGATTACAAATGACTTTGAATTGTGATCTTGAACAGTTATTGACCGTCTGTATGATGAAGAAAAGTTATGCTTATCATCATTTAGAATAAAATTTCTTCGTGGATTATATGATTTGCCACAGACATGAAATAATAATCAATCAAGTGATGGTCTACGCCGGAGACAATTATTTGAAATTCATCGATTCGACAGATTTAATTGTTCAGAACTAATCACAGCAGTTGGAGGTGAAGTGTTGAAGATTAACATATCAATGGAGACACCAATTTCAGTTTTGTGATTATAATTGTCAAAAAAACTCGTTAATAAACATATGGACAAGTAAAAGTTTTACATTCCCATTATCGGAGAAGAAAGCACTTCAGAATTAGTTACTGCATTGCATACTTAACATCATCATCATCATTTCAGCCGAAAGACGTCCACTGCTGGACATAGGCCTCCCCCGAGTGTCACCACATTGACCGGTCCCGTGCGACTCGCATCCAGCGGATTCCCCCAACCTTCACCAGGTCATCAGTCCACCTAGTGGGAGGCCTTCCAACGCAACGTCTTCCGGTTCGCGGTCGCCACTCCAGAACTTTTCGGCCCCATCGGCCATCCGTTCTGCGAGCAATGTGCCCTGCCCACTGCTACTTAAGTTTGGCAATTCTTCGGGCTACGTCGGTGACCCTGGTTCTCTTGCGGATGTCTTCATTTCTAATTCGATCACGCAAGGAAACTCCGAGCATAGCCCTCTCCATTGCCCTTTGGGTGACTTTAAGCCTTCTGATGAGGCCTATTGTGAGCGACCACGTTTCGGTCCCGTATGTAATCACTGGCAACACACACTGGTCATAGACTTTCGTCTTGAGACACTGTGGTAAGTTGGACGAGAAGATACCGCGCAACTTCCCGAACGCTGCCCAGCCGAGTCGGATTCGACGATTGACCTCTTTCTCGAAGTTAGACCGACCAAACTGGACCGTTTGTCCCCCAGGTACACATAATCGTCTACAACATACCTTAACAACTGATATTTATTTATACAAATCCTAAATTATTTAATTACACACAAAACCAGTCTTACCAACTGTTGTCCCAATCGTGTTTCAATCAGCTTATCTATTCGAATCTGCGTGTCAAAGAACAATACTTTTGGTATTAGTATGAATGGGTCGAATGCCTGAAATATTTCCGTGAGTGGGCAGGCACGACTTGCCTGGCACGCTGCCTTTCTAACGTCCACTAATAGTGACAATATTCCTACCACCTTGAAGATTTCACGAATTTTAACATGGAGTAGTTTAATCTGATTAGCAGTGACTGTAATCTCTTTTGGGGTTAGGGTATGTTGTATGCAGAATTGTACCTTCGTGTCACGATTATCCATCGACCGTAGACTTAAGTCCGAAAGTGTCAGGAAGAGTTTATACATTAGTTATGAGACAGTTCCCATCAATGAAATCAATGTCTAAAATCGCATGAGTCAAGTAGAGAGACCTTCCTACATCAATTAAGCTCTGTTCATGGCACCGGAGTCTAAAAGGTGATCCCACAAGACGTTCTAGCAATTCAAAGCCTGTTATCGCTAAGCCAATAAAACAACCACAACGAATTTAACACGGCATAGTTTATGCTAAATACCTGTCAAGATAAAATAAGTTTCCATGCTCAACTCGGAGAAAAAAGGGCAATAAGTGCTTATCCAGCGCGTGTCGTGAGCGGAATGAGGGACGAGTTATTTAAATGTTTGTAGGCAAGCTTGAAACTTAGCATTATAAATAATTCAGCCCCTGCAATTTTTTAATTGAGGAGATTATTACTTTACACTCATTAATTTACGAGAGCCTAAGAAATATAGTTTTATATTAAACCTGTAGTGTAAACTAGCTCCCAGAGTCCCCCTTTCTGATATAATAGCTTCTGACATAATCGTAGCATGTAATGTCCTTACTCATCCGCGTGCTGTCGCCATTACTAATCCACTGAGCTCCACATTTATACTGTGGCTTAGAGGAAGTGCTCGTTCATTAGCAATCGAGCAGTTCCTTCATTCATAATGAGGAGAGTTCTCGGAATTACGCGGAAATACTACTCGATAAACATGATTACGATTGTTCTTTGAGAAACCCAGAAGCGTATCAATATTTTGGTTGGTATTGGAACAAGCAGCAGAGCGTTATCAAATAAGATTACAAGGGATACTGTTTAATCTCTTCGACACGTGTAAAGATATCTGAATCAAGACTAAGGACAACTCAATCTCACCAGAAGATACAGTTGGAATAATTACAACAATGCGATGTTACAATAAGAGAAGGAAACTTCCAAACAAAGCTACAATGGTTATCACGGAAACTTATCACCAGAGCAGGCATTTAACTTGTGGTAACAATCGATTACCCATTGGCTGTAAGAAAGCGTGAAGCTTTTTGTCTGAAGGAACACAACCGAAGGGTGCCGATACTGCCGATGCTTCAATCGAGAGAATCGATGAAAGAAAACTCGGGGCCAATCGAGCGAGAGTACCGATTTACCGAACAATGTTATTTACGTATACAACGGTATCGGTGAACCGGACACAATTACTATGTGACTCGCAACTCTAATGAGATGGTGCTTGAAAAAAATGCACGCTTATTTGCATGGTATAAAGTTGGCGGAATTTATGGAAACCGTACTGAAGTGTGATGACGTCTGTTGGGTACAAGTACAGAATTTTTATCAGGCTACTAACTAAAAACTTTGTGAAGCCAAAGTTCCAAAAGAAATAAAAGTTAAATTTTGAAGACCAGTATGAATGTATTCAGAACGATAAACAAAATACACGTGTTAAGGACGCTTTAACATTTTTCTACAAATAACAGTGTTTTTCAGGTACCATTTTAATATAGAGGTCTGTTCATTGCTCCGTGGCTAATACCACGTCCCTTTTACTTTGTCTTGTTGATCAGTGGTCGAGTTACATTTGTGCAATGGTCTATTCAGATTAGCGTCCGACCACAACATACAGCACTGACATTTGACCCCGCCTACACTATAGTGCACCTTTCTAATCAGAGTTGGGGAAGGGACGAAGGGACGAAGCCCAGACTAATCTTGACGCTCTGGGACCATCATATCTCTTACATTTAAACAATGTCTTGACAGCGTGTCGTGTGAATCTGGTTGGTGTTAGAGCTAACTTATTGCAATTGGATTATATAAAACATAGCGTGGGAAAAGACGTGGGATGGATGATGTATTTCACGTTCTACTATTCCCTAACGATACCCTGCTGTTTGTCGTTAAAGTCGTTAGTTTTATATATGGCAACTCCGTATAAGATACCGCTCGAGGTGAGGCGGGGTGCTGAATGGACGACATCCCTAACTTGGCAGTACTCGCCAACCGGCTTCACTTAATGTACGCCAATTAACGTACATTATCAAATGCATCGGCTTAACATTCTATCGAAACAAAAAGTGAGCAAGCTTACCAGGAATTTTTATTTTTCCTTTAAACAGACATATCTTGGAGGTATCACAAAAATGTTTACGAGGAAAAAAGAACTCATTACACATGACGTTCAACCATGATTATCATAAAGAACGTGAAGGGATAATGCCGAGACATGAGAGAATTGCTAAACAAAACCTATAAACCAAAACCTATAACCTATCGAGTACGGTATTTAAATAACAGCATGGCGTGTTTCCAGCAAATTATGTTAATAGTGGAAATGATGTATTTTGAACAAATTTATTAGTTGATTAGTGTATAATTGAATAAATTAATAGATCCGGAACATAAAGTGTAGGCAACTGGTAAAGGTATGGCACCAAAATTTGCTGCTAACAGCAGATTTTACAATTTGTGTCGAAATGCATTTAATTTAATACCTTGACTAAAATATAGGTGTTCATAGTGCCCAGTTCCACTGTACATACCTGAAACAACACAAAGTTATATCATTAATACAATTTTACACAGGCATTTTTTCTTATTGCTGAACTTGGCGAACTGAAATGTGTGACTTTTGGGGCTACCGCACACTTGAGACAAAATTGTCTTGAGACAGACTATTTCCCTACTAGTGCGAACGAGACAGACTATTTATCTCTCGCTCGCGCTAGTAGGGAAATAGTCCGTCTATTAGACAGACTTGTCTTAAGTGTGCGGCAGCCCTTAACCGACTTCAAAAGATGAGGTTCTCAATTCGATTGTTTTTTTTAATGTATATACACCGATTACACTGAGATGATCCGATTTACGCCTTAACCGACTTCAAAAGAGGAGGTTCTCAATTCGATTGTTTTTTTTTTATGTATATACACCGATTACACTGAGATTTATGATCCGATTTACGTGATTTTTCTTTAGTCTGATGCGGAATAGTTGCCATTTGGTCCCATAAAAATTTAACACAGTTTGGGCCAGTAGTTTTCATTTTATTAAAATTTTTTTACTTCCGTCGTGTCGTCTAAACATAGAGTATTATAATATATAACCAAGAAAGGGACTTCAAAAAGACATCAACGCGGTATCATTTTTTGTGTCATTTAATTTATTACTTCAGTCGTGTGGTCTAATTTTATGTAAGTTCACCAATTTCTCCCCCATTATTTTGTGGAGCGATTCTCAAAATTCTTTTTTATTTGAAAGAGTATACTCCTGAAATAGCTGCGGGACTGTTTGGGGGCTTCAGGACTGTTTGGGGCTGCGGGACTGTTCGAAAGAGATAACGTGGCCCCGGAACACAAAGGACGATGAAGTAACATGGACGGGTTTTAGTCAGTAAAAGTCTGACACTCCCTCCTGCTCCGCCTAGAGCGGGAGGAGTCATTTGATGATTTCCCATCCGAAAAAGAAAAAAAAATGTGGTCCCATTTAAATTTGATGAAGATCTGATGCTGATCTTCGGAGATATACAATGGAACTCTTGAAAAAAAGACGGTAAATCGGTCGTGATTGCTGCAATCGCTTGGATGTTTATTGTTTATACAACATCATGACGTAACATCACGCCTGTATGTTCAGAGACGCGGATGTGTACTATACATCCAGATTTTGACAGTTTAGGTTGATAAGTTCCATTTATTGGGGATGAGCCTATTACCATGACATGTATTGTTAACAATGTAAAACAAATGCATACCAAATATTTGTATAGGATATAACAACAAAAAATGGAAAAAAAATGCAAAAATTAAAACCGACTTCAAAGAAAAACAAAAAGGAAAACAGTGTTAGTGTGTTTGTCGCGGACTTCTGAACCTTAACCTTCGTTTGGTTGATTTGGTCTTTTTGTCACCGGCTTCTGAAGCCAAAGTTAGTTTTCACTTTTTTGTGTTTTTCTTTAAAGCTGGTTTTTTATACGCGAAATGCATAAAATAGTTGACTAACAAAGCGTGGTCTTAACATGTAGTATACACTGGTATCGACAGCTCGTTAATGGCAGCTACGTGTCGACGAGCAACCAGGCCGATCTCACGTTCAGATTGCACACCTTATATGGAAGACAAAAGAAAATCCACGGGATGAAGTAAACCCGTCCGTACTGAGATCACGCACGGCACAGATAACCGGGGCAAACAGTCTGCCGCCCGGGGCTCGTTGGACTCAACAAACAGCCGGACGAACCGACGTGTTTACTGTGCGCTTTACACGTCCACACGGCTAATATTTGAACACAATTTGAAGGCACAACGCTCTTCGTGTGTCAATTAGCCATCAGCGGACGGAGACAGGCTTAATCCCGCTAAGTATTAAGTTATACAGATGTATGTAAGCATAAGAAAAGAGTACAGAATATGAATTACAAAAGAGAAGTACATATACAATGGTTTTGTGGATTTATAAAAAAAACACGGAGCTATGTTAATGCGAGCAATCGGGCGCATCTGCACGGGAGCAGCGCGCGAGCACCGAGCTCGCATCTAGATACAGACACCGCACAGGCGCACACCAAGTCAAGTCGCATTTACTATTCAGTCGCCGCCGTAGCCGCACGCCCTGGCGCCGACGGTCTTGTTAATCCGCTGTCCATCGCACAATGCCCGCGACAAAAACAAAACAAACACACGACCGACCACATGAAATAAGAAATGCAAGGACATACTTTTATAAACCAGATTTAATACAATGGATGAAGGCTCGCCCGGTTTATGAATATTATGAGAGGACAGCTGTATTCCACTAAAGTATTACGACGAAAATTTAAATTACGGTCGAGTTCTATCAAGATATAATGACCACGTCTTGACAAACCAGAGATGATAGAGCAAAACTATAAAAGAGCTTGGTCATACAATACGCGCATGAATGTACAAAAATGCATCATAAAATACATAAAAGACGCAGCAAAGGCAAGAAATAAACATGCTAAAGGCGGCGTACTTTTCGAAATGTCGGTGGAAATGTTGTAATTTTTGTCGCACGAGCGTACAAATAAAACGCGTCTCCCAATGGTGCGCGATTGAAATCGGTGCGCTCGTTTAAATTCCCGACGACAAACCGAGGTGGGAAATAGTGGACGAGAAAAACGAACATCGAACTCACAAAAATGTAGAGAGCAAACCCTTGTAGGAATGTTAGTGACCACACCGACGAGAATTAAGGGGACACGTCCTTATTAAGAGCTCGCTTTGAACAGCTGCCGACCGCGTGCCGTATTACCATATAAAATAAATTAAACGTAGTTTTACTTTATTCGTTCGATCGCGGCGTTTATCTAGCGAAGCCAACAAAGCACTACTACAAATATGTCATAGCGCAGCACCGAAATGGATGCTATTACAAAATTTATTGTCCGCATTCAGTTATCCACCCACCGATGGCAAGCAGATACCAATTCATTGTCTACCAGAAATAGTCGAGTTACAAAATCCCTTGTTATCCGTACATAGAGCGCAATAAACAAGAGACTTAAAAGGCCGAGTCCGAATACGAAAACGGAAAGTAAACAGGACATTTCCGCACACATGTCGGCCGCGGCTGCCTTCCCAGAAAGGATAAATCTCGCTCTTTTAAGATACCCAACACGCTTAGAGCTTTCTCTGTCGTTGTAGTTTTATTAAGTAATAAATTCAAGTTAAATATAAACGTTAGATTTTCTCATACGTTATGATCGGTGCGTGAGAAGACCTGATGCTTAGTGCGAGTGTCATACTAAAATTCGAGTAACGTCTCGATCGCGTAAATTGCGAGCTTACGTTAACGTTTACGTCGTCGATAGTGACAATCGAGTGCCTCTAAGAAAGTGAGGACCATTTCGAGCACATCGCTAACGTTTGCATGTATAACGCGAATGAAGTTACAATTTTGAAAGTTTTGACACCTCGAATACGAAACGCAGTCACATGCGAGCGTGAAAATTTGTCACTTAAGATTTTGTGGTGGGAGCATCGTGAGACTGGTGAAATATCAAAGTAATTTAATTTAATTTCATATTGTGAATAAAACTTACGATTGAATCTCGTATTATTTCGTTTGGAGAATGTTTGAGACCGGAAAAGCACAAGATAAGCGTAATTAAGTCACAAAAACGTAAACACCGTCACGTAAACAAAGATAGAGTGCTCCACTACAAGCCACTCGGGCATTATTAGATCATTTGCTTAGATCTCCATGCCTAAAATGAAACTAACTTTGTTTTAGAAACTTCACAGATGGATCAAGGTCACTCACTACACACCAAAAGATTGAGATTACACTAACTGCTCCATTTATGTCAAGCATTTGTAATTGGGACGGGCTAGTCTTTATTTTTAACAATAATATTCAAAACTTATGCAAATCACAAGTACCTATCACAACACAAACTTTCGTAAACACAAACAAAACTAATGACCGTTGACCACAGAAAAGTAACGTCGTCTAACTTCGTTGTATAACCACCACTAATTGAATAGGCAGTCGCTTCTATTATGAACACAAAATACGAAACGTCAATTTATTTTGTACGGTTACTATATATTATTACTACTATGTACGCAACACTTCTCACGGTGAATCAAGGCGAAACGAATGAATGTTTTATTAGACCTCACACTCGCAAGTTAACGATAGTCGATGCGTTTAAAAAATATCATTCACAACATGTAGTTCTCACGTATTACGCAAAGTGGCGCTGGGTAAGCGCCAATTAGCCACACACATACAAATTTGCGTAAACGTTAACGCGCTCGATACGTAAAAAAAACTCTTACTAAGCACTCTGATGCATCGGCCGGGTTGTTTTAATAAGCGTCCACCTCGCTCGTGATTTATCGTTAAAAAAATCTCGGGTGTGATACATTGCACCTTGTAAGTGTAGTCCTAAGTTCCTAACGTTTATAGTTCATGATTTATAGATGATGATCAATAAAAGTATTGGAATCATGTAATAAAACGTTCCTGCTGCACGACTGTTACCAACGCCTGCGTAGTTTACGACCAAGAAATATTATTTAAATCGGATTACTCCGGAGCCTTAAACTATTTTATTGTTGAACATTATTGATGTGAGACCTTCCGAAAACTTTATAGATTCGATCAGAGGTTTCGTTTCTTGTGAACAACTGTTACTAAGCAAGTTTCTATTTTTATTGTGATCGAGACGGGGCGCGGCGGCGTGAATTTCGCACTTCCCGCGGCGGAGGCAAATAAAAAATCCAACGTTGGAGGGATTGTAAAACATTCGCCTTAAATGCGATGTCCGTCGCCGGCTAAAGGAACACGAATCCGTGGAGCTTTCAACAAGTGCATAGCATAGCGTGTGCGAGCTTCATTAACCGACGGAAATGTTACTATGCTTCAACTGGCTACCATATCTGCAAACAACTTATGAGAATAAAACTGGACTTATTAATTCTAGTTAGCTTTAATCATCACTTTTCATGTGATCGTTTTGTTTCACACGCTTTATTCTGAATGCTTACCGTATTAAAACTCCCTATTATCACTCAAAGTCATCAGTACCTACATTTTAATCGGATTTACTGGATAGCTTCTAAGTTATTCATTTTTTCTGTTAATAATCAATTCCATCCATGTTTCTCAGATCCCCATATAAGTAACAGATTTATTTATACGTCTGCTTATGTGACTAGTTGCCATAATAGAAAAACTTCTAGGGTTAAATGGGTAAATACGCGTTGTCGCCTCCACGGGAGTTTGTTCTGGATCGGGTTAAAACAAAAGTGCACATTTGTGAGCGCGCGACAGGACAATGGGTAGGTATATTGGAGTTATATACACGTCCCGCAGCGCGGCTACTCTTGTACACTCTATATATTTTCGCCTGTATACATAATTCTCTTAAGAATACGTCTGCCATTTCCTTTTCGCAGCCACGCAAAAAAGTAAACTTGAATTGATTAGCACTTGTCGATCGTTAAAACACAAACATCAAGATTTGGTTTCCAAATTTCACGAAACTAACGGAGTCACTTTGTCATACGTTTCTTCTGCAAATATCAGTGATTCGTGATCAAACCGAAGCCAGGTTCATTTTAATTCTGTAATGGCGATTGATGTCAAAAAAGCATACGTTTCCTGCTGAGAGGTAAATGGTTGCAACACTTAATAAAGTGTAATAAATACGTAAACAAGTCGATAGAGCTGGCAGTCGCGATTCGTAACGTTTTAATCTGTAGAATTAGTCCACAAATTGTAATGCATCAAGCTCACGAATGCGCCCACGCAAATCCATACAAATTGCAATAACTTAGAATAGCTTGTCAGTATTGAGCGTACCTAATGTACTACGTTTGGTGGCGATTGAACAGGTAGGTAAGGTTACTTTGTGTCGGCAGAAGGGTTTAATTCCGGAATCAAGTGTTGAAATATTTTTTGAGTTGATTTTGACATCCACATAACAGATCATGTTCTCGATATCTATTTATTTTGGCCAATCCTCTTTTTATTGCATTTGGGGAAACCAATACTATCGTTAAATTGACAACCCTAAACGCGGCCTGAATCCTGTTACAAATGCACACGCAGTGGCTAGCACCGAACAGCAAATGGTCGAGAATGGCACCACTTCATTACAGGTGACTGGCGAACGTAATGACAAACCGCTCTCGGCCAACTCCGCACCTCCGACCGAGGCCCGGGGAAACTGCGACGGAAGCCACGAATTAAACACAGCCGTAATAGCACCGAGTTAAACTAATATCCTCAATTTGAATCGTTGTCTTATTCTTTTTCTTTGCTAAAAAATGAGCGGGAGCATATCTTTCGCGTATGATTATCACTGTCTTAATCGATAATTTTAACCACAACTCCTCAAGAAAGTTCATATCATGTAACTAGGTAGCAAGCAACATTTAAGTAGTCAAATCATTCTCATGATTTCTGATAAACTATCCTAACTCGATGATGCGAAAGAATCGAGTGAATAAGGGTCTATCACATTCATTCGAAACGCGGATTGTGTCAGCATATTAAAAAATCGAATCTACGAAATGTATATTTAAATATCGTTTGGTCAATAGTCTGTAGTCCGCCAGATAGATAGACATAAAGCGATGCACGGCTACCAGCTACGAGTGGTATCAATTTACAGTAATCTCGGCCCCTAGCCATTTGTATAACATCATTTATCCAGCCCAGCCCGCATTTACAATCATATAAACTTGTATGTAATTGAATGATCGCAGGAAACTGATCGTGCGCCGGCGCGCGGCGTCGGGGTGCCTGCATACATCATCATCATCCGAGACAATCTCAATTGATGCCGCTAAATTGGTCACATTTGCCTGTAAATTGAACTGATTCAATTTGGATTTGATTATTTTGTTCCTTCGATTTCCAACAGTGAATGATTCAATCCATTTATTTCAATTATTCTCAATTCACCAGAACGAACGTACTCAATCAGTACTAGGAACCATTGAACTGGAAGAAACTGGTCTACATGTCAAACCCTTTTAAGCTCATCTCTATGGAGTTGAAAAAAAAAATAGTAAAAGACATTATTATGCCCGTCAAAAGCCACGTATTAGAATGAATAAACTTTAAGAAACCTGCCTCAGACAATAAATGCTAGCGATAAAAGACAATAAATGCTAGCGATAAAACTGAAGAGTCGTAATCATAAAATTGATGCTAATAATAAAAATGGTTTATAGATAAAACGATCGCTCTAAGCTAACGATCGCGATATAGAGAAATTGAAGTTTAAATGTTAAAGGTACTATTGAATTTCAGAAAAGATGTTGTAAAGTAACAATTACATTAATATTATTGTTCAAAACATTCCATAATGAGAATGGCTCGCTCTCTCGTAAATAAGATTTACAAATATAACTTAGAATGTTTCTCGAACATTTGCTTTTATAGTAGCAATTAATGACGATATTTAAATTAGCCACAAGATTTCGCGTCAAGTGGATGTTGCCAAACATGTATTCTTACGAATAATTGTAAAAATTGCGAATTCCCTTTGTAGAGGGATAAGATAGTTTTTCCCGTATGACATGATAATGCATTTAGCATTATTGTATTTAAAAACTTGTTATAAAAATGATTCTTCTAATATCTTTTACATCTATAATAGCCATGGGCGTTAGAAGTCTTAATTAATTCCCAGTGTTACCCAATACCTAAACCTCACAAACGCCGCAATGAATCGTCAAGCGTGTAAGAACGGCTCCAGCCCATCTCGTAACTTTCCCATTTCGACAACTAAACAAAAGACGTGCGAGACAAGTGAAAAAGTGTGCCATTTCGTAACTATTTTAATCTTCATACATTGAATCCCATTTCGTCGAAGAGATCTACACTAGGCAATGGGCAACTACAGTACTTTCTCAAGTTATTTTGCCTTGTGACTGGGACTGTAGCTTTGTTTTTTATTTGTAATTTTGACATTCAAAAGTGCCGTAATGGTCTAATTGAAATAAATGCTTTGAGTTTGAGTTTGAGTTTTTGAGTCAACCATAAATTTCAACAGTTTTTTGTACAGTACAGTCAGCTCCCAAAGTTACAAGGAAACCTTTGTTGATGTTGTTATTTTTTGTCTCTCTCAATTTTGAATTTGAACAGAAAATACTGGACTGGAGAATGGAATCAAGAAGATGTTGGTGCCGCTGAAATCGTCTTTTTAGTGAATACCCAACAATAAGTACTAGGAGAACAGAATCGTGAAGAAGATGTTAGTCCGGCCGTTTACAATACTACCAGTCTACTACTACTACTACCGACTACCAGCCTTACAAAAGGGGATCGGGATATCATTCTCCATTCTTTATTACATTTTAACAACTGATACCAATTACCTTTGGCTCATAATGTAAAGCCAACCGTCACCAATATCCTCCCTAGGCAAATGAGCAAGAGCACCAAAGAACTGATGAAGCTTTTTCAAATATTGATTGCAGTGTTTGATCTGAACACTTTAATTCGGCTTTCGTCCTGTGTCGTCGAACAATATGTAATCATTAAAAATCATGGGAATCTCAACTGGTGCTGGTATTGAGTGACGCATATTTTGGTAAGTCCTTCTCATCTTTTAATCTTAAGGTTTCTTCGGTGTAAGGTCGAACAAGCTATTTGGTTTACATTTTACAATGTAAATTGTGGGTTAAACTGTATACCAAATAGCTTGTTCGACCGTACAAAGCTGGTACAGGTTTCAACTCTACACAGATTCTTTTTTTGCTCTTAACAATTGCCTGATTTACTTCATTTTTTTATGTAATCTGGAGTACAACTTGGCATGTGGAAAGTTTCTTTAATTATTGTATTGGTTTATAATATTGATATCCGGCGCGCAAACAGTACTTGTCCATTCCGTTTGGTGTTAACAAAATTCCAATAGCAGAAATCTTATTATGAAGCCTAGTACTTTCATCGTAAGTAGGTTCTGCCCTGAACTTGTGTGAACAGATGGAACTGTTAGTATAAATACTAGCTTGAATGAGAGGTTTTCTTTTTGGGTATTTAAAAAAAAAACCAAGAACTCAGTAGATGGCGTTGAACTGACTACGTTACTAGGTGCCAAAGCCAAAACGCTTGAAAAAAAAACATTGCGTCACGTCACATACGCTCGTTAACTTATACTTTCGTTTGCGGGTGCTTCCGAATTACATCCAAGTGAAATAATGTGACGTTCCGTTTCTTGCAGTAACTTACTAAGTTCAGCGCCATCTATCCAGCGACTATGGAAGAGTTGAAAAAGAAAATCCCTCATTGATGCAAGCCTAGTACTTTTGGTTGGATATTTACCAAAAAGACTGTTCTGTTACGATTTGTTAGTTTTTTGTAGTTTGGTTAAGTATTATTGGAACTATTTGTTTTCTTAGTTGTATGTCTAATTACTTTTCTATTTCTCATAGCAGGAAGGTTTATTTTTGTGTTCATTGTTTTAGTATTTAATGTTAGTATAATACCACCTTAATTTGTTACAATTTGTTACTTTTTATTTCAATGTCATTATTTTTCAAAAGTGTAGTATTTCTATTAAGTATTATTGGAACTATTTGTTATGTTAGTTATAAGTTTAATTACTTTTATTCTCATAGCAGGAAGGTTTATTTTTGTGTACATACATTGCTTTAGTATTTACGATAAGTTAGAAAGAAATAAATAATACCGAACAGTATTGTTTTTGTAAGTAAGTAAGTGATTTTTCTTATTAGTTTAGTTCTCCTGAGAGCTAACTGTACTTGCCGAACAAAAAGTTTACCAAATGGGATTCAATGTATGAAGATCAAAATAGTTACGAAATGGGATTTAATGTATGAAGATTAAAATAGTTACGAAATGGGACTTTTGTGATGCTATTTTGTTTAGTTGTCGAAATGGGAAAGTTACGAAATGGGCCGGAGCCTACAGAACATGTGCCCGGACGCATTGACAGTCCAAATCGAACTGGAGCCGACATTCGGACAGTCGACACCTCTGACCAAATGATTAATGGATTTGGTTAAACGATCTCGATAAAATTGTGTGCTTTTGTACACATCAAATTTGTATCTGTCAGATAGTTCAGAGACAATGTCTGCGTATTGATGAATTATTAACAAGATTAAACTCTGTTCCATTTTAAATGCAATATTTTCACCTGTTAAGAAGTTCATTTGCATATTGCGAATATAATGAGGTGAGAACGAGGAAATAAAAGCAAAGCTGCTTTTGCCTTTTTTGTAAGTCCACATATTTGGCTATCTAAGGGCTACCACACACTATAGACAAGACTGTCTTAAGACAGACAATTACCCTACTGCGAGCGAGACAGACTATGTATTCTCGCTCGCACTAGTAGGGTAATTGTCTGTCTTAAGACAGTCTTGTCTATGGTGTGCGGCAGCCCTAAATCTTGATGTTAGAATAGTGAAGTAGCAATACGAGATCGAGCCAATGGGGGAAGACATTATTCGAAAGCTAACCGCGCCGGATGGCCTACCACAGTGAAGTAGGGGGTGATTGATGTATGACAAGTTCCACATTGAACAGATAGCATCTGAACGAGAACGTATCGCCGGAAACTTATCAATCGAGATGGCGTGTATAAAATGTCGTGTAAACCACTATTTCCGGCGGAACGCGTTTCGAAGCTCGGCGCGGGCAGTGTCGATTTCAAAACACGGCATGTCCGAATGGGTCACGATATACAATTACATGATTCGATATGTCATTCAGCCAGTGTATCGATTATATCTCGCATCGAGCAGATCTAGTTTCCCACGGTGACTCAGACGTGATATGCACTATATGGACGATGCATGCGGAAACTCTAAGGATGGTGAGGAATTGTAGTGGTATTTCAAAAATCACAATATTTTGTCAGAGTTTCTAGAAATGTATTCTTGCAGAACCTTCTTGGCAGATTGAAGCAATAGATAGTAAATAATCAAAGAAAAGAAATCCTTAATATTAAACTTAAACCGCGACATGCTATTCCAGGATCCACGGGCGATCCAATAAGTTTCCGATACAGAACCTACGCCATTTTCAAGCGTTCGCCGAGACACCGACATCGAACAAGGAAACTACAACCACTACTACTCAACAGGCATAGCTACAGTAAATGTTAAACCTGAACGCCTTAGTTTAAACCCGGAACCTATAGCAGAGAAAACACCATTGGTGAGGAAACTGCCACGTCCTAGAACCAAAAATTTTAAGGCATATGAAATTTACGCCTGCACTGGGCTTACTCCCTCTGGCAAAGTGGAGGACTAATAATTATATCACACCATTACTGTGATCGTAAAATTTCGATCCTGGTAGTATAGCTTCGTGTCCCGACATTTGATACTCATCAGACACGATTGATTTGAGCTCGACGCATGTGAGACGCTCAGCGCTTATCTCGCGAAGCCATCGAAGTGTGTATGTGGACCGTACTTTACATCGACTTGCTAACTTGTACACGAATTTGTTCGCCCGTTATTTGTGCTTGTACTCGTAATTTCAATGTCAGTAGTTATGAGGGGTATGGACTAGATTGAAATATGGATGCTTGTGTCCTGTTTAATCTCCAAAATAATGATAGATATTCTTTAAGCTCTTCAGTAATCATTTCTGGGAAGGTAAACATTTTGTACATCGTCATGCCTAAGTAAAGAATTTTGAAAATTCAATTCTACAATCGTAGAACCCACCTAAAACATGTTTTGTCAACTGTTTAGCAATTCGACTGCCGTACCCAATATAATGGCGAAAATACATAAATATTTCACATTCCAATGCTTAATTTCTGCGAAATTCTTAAATGTAATAAATGAGTATGCGCAACTATGGCATCAGTATGAAAACTAGTGTCGTACAAGAAGCGTTGACCCGCGAACGTAACTCGAATCAATCTGTCAGGCCACTCCTCGAAACGACGTCTGTCTATCATCTATTTGTTCAATAAAATCTAATAGTTGTCTCTTGTGAGATCAGATACATCATACGTACATCATTATACACACGTCGCATTGAGAAATATATAAATTACGAGGCCGGTTTACAATAAACTTATCTCGAAAGCAAAGTCGTGAGATTCGTCAGTAAGATTTTCTAATAAACAATTTACTGACCTCACGTCTTAGTTCGTTTGAAGGAAGAACCGGTCGCGTGATGTGGTCCTTAAAAGTCCATATCAATAAATACGTTGGCGACGATCGGCTGGCCGGGTTGGTACGATCCTAAAGTTCCTACGCTCCTAGTACACATGTGACCTCGGGACCAAGTTTACGGGCTCTATCTCTACATAAAGTTTATTTGCTTGTTCGTCATTGCCAACTAGTAAAACTAAATATTATAGAGATTCATAGGTTGTGTGATGTGTATATTTTGTTGAACATCTAATTTAATCTCGTTTCAAAAGAAATAAAACGGATGCCGTAATCATAGTAATTTGGGCGCCAGATATTATTTAATACAATTTAGTATTGGAATAAAGGATCGTGCCGAAATCGATGTGTGTTGATACCTCCGAATACGTGGTTATTAATTTCTTCATGTTAGACTCAAACGCATTTGTAAAACCTGCATAATAGAATAAGACACAAACTCACAAAACACGGACAGAAGCTCAGTAGCTAATAATTTTCTGTCATAATAAATCCAGCCTCCATCCAATCTTCTCAAGCTTCATAATATCATCCCGACATCCCGAGGGTAAAAAACCCAAATTCCTCGTCAATTCCACGGCTACGCTCTGGCAGGAACAACGCGTTACCATTTCGTCCCGTGACCAATCGCTAATCGGCGTACCGAGCCGTTGGCACGACCATCCATCCAACCTTTAAATCAAGTTGCAACACCAATTTGCGCACGTCTGACAGATTTACTACAACACCTGAAATATACGTCGATAACTTTACATGTTTCTATTTCAATTACGGAATGCACTTTAAAGTACTTTGTACCTATCTCTGTACTTTGACAAATCAGACTTAATAGATAAGGACCTAAGAATAACACTCAAATGAATAATGTAACATGACCGCTACACTGTACTACAAGAGCTAGATCTCATTGCCTGATAAAATAAAACTACACTATCTTAAACTTTTCATGATGTTGTGTTTGTAGTTCGGAGAACGTAATAAATAAAATATTGTGGCAATAAAGGTGCTTAAGGCCTATAATATCAATTTCTGCAGTTTTGTCGTGGCAAGACTTTGATATGATCATAAATGATATCTACAGTAACTTTTTGACTTGCAAACAGTGGCACCGAGAAAAACTGCAATAGCAAACTGATATGAAGACCAAAACCTAATCCCGGCAGAGATTATTGCAAAATATCACCACCAATTAATGTAATAGATACCTATTGCCATTCATTGTAACAGATCAGATAACCGAAGCAAAAAAAAAAACAAATTAATTAACGAAATAAGAAAAACAACTATGAGTGACGCTAAATTAGTTGTGAATTTTAATTTGCAATTTTGATACTTTTATTAATAAAAGCTGCGATTTTGCGACAAAATATAATTCAAAAGTATTTCTATGTTAATAAAACAGACACGTGCAAAAAGATTAATATCATCAATAAAACTTAAAGGCAGTTTTTAACAAACAACTTTGTACCAGGAAAGAGCGTGACGGCATACTGACCAAAAGCGAGGCTTCAATAAATCACCAAACAGCCTAACTTGTTCGTTAGGCGCCTTGCCATTACGTATTCTGTACAGAGCGTATTGTAGCGGACCATTCATGAGTCCGCGGTGTACATTACAATTAATAAACAACCAGTGAGCGCTACGCGTCCTGATTTCCAGTTTAATTGGTGCCGTTGAGACAGACGCTCGGCTAATTGTTCACTACGCACTACTAGTCCACACTAATAACACTCACTACATCTTTACTTATAAAATCGTTTGTCCTGACTGACTATCAACGCACAGCTCAAACCACTGGAAGGATTGGGCTAAAATTTAGTATACTTACAGAGAATAGGCTAAGAAAGGATTTTGGAAAATGCATCCCATAAGTGGGTGAAATAGAGGTTGAATCATTGTATGAAAATCCGTTATCGGGTGAAGTGGGTGCTGGTCGGCTAGTGTACATATAAAATTGTCTACATATGCCACAATATCTTCTTGCAGGATGTTAACGATAAGCACAGAGTATACAAGTTGACAATCTTCTCTTGCAAGCTTTAATAGCCAATTAACCTTTAGTGCAATCGTAAACGTGCCTACAAGCAATTCCAATACACTTAACGTAGCCAACTCATAAAACTTTACATAAGTAAAGCAGAAAGCCTAGCGATGCGGCCATTGCTATCTTGTTAGTCCACTATCTAGTCTCAATCTAAATCCAAATTAACAACGATATGACACCTGAAAAAGCTTAGGCCGTAAACCAAATTAATACGAACTCACTTTAAATGCTAATAATTTCGTTTGTTGCTAATTAAATCAGGCTATTTCTATAGATGAAAGCATGGAATATCAAAAATATTTTCGTTTTTATACATTTGCCATAACGAGACCGCCAATCTGGTCGGCGGAGCTGAGGATTGAGATCATCTCTTGATATCTCAGACAAGAATGTATACGAAAAACAGGTCATATCTATTTCAAATGCAGCCTACGACTCCGACATAAAAATATATATAAACGAAATGAACGTCGTTTAAATATTATTTATCATGTAAACAACGCGCCGTGTTCCCGTAATGCATTACAAACATTTGTTTCGCGATATTTTCTCGCGGAAACAACTAAAGGGCGGTTTATTATTTTAATAACCGTCTGAAAGTTCGTAAAAGCTCTTTTTTTGTAGATAAAAATAATAAATCTCCCTTTCCGGCCGTTGAGTACACGCATCCGGAGTGAAGAAATTAGTGACCCTGTAAAATGAACAAAAAACAAATAATCAAGCTCGTTACCTTTCAAGTTTTTCTAAAGAGGCACCGATAGCGGAGTTGTAAATGGTTAGAAGCTGCAATATTAATAAGAGAGGTAATTAATAAATGGCCATAAAAATGTCAGTCAGATGAAAGTCTCTCGGCAATGAATCAAAGTGCGGAGCTATTACGTCCTGCTGCTGTGCCTCGCTCGGCCGATGAGGGGGGACCGTCGCGTGCGCACCTCGCATCTGTTATATTTCTAAAGATAAACGAATGCGGTCGGACACCCAGCCCTGTTCGCAATGGGACCGCACGACAACGCCGTGGCGTTTCTATCGGTGATCACTGATTCTGAACGTGAAATTTGATACCAACTCCTTATCAGCCTAAAACTAGATTCTAATTTCAAACAGAAGTTGTTTGGGCTAAATTGTCTGTAACTTCGTATTTACTTAAGCGAGCTTTCAGATCTAGATGTTTAGTGCCAGTATCATAACATTCTGAATACATGCTAAAAGCTATGGAGAAGAAGAGGGAACGCATTAACGTAAAGTGGTCCATATGGATGTTGGCTATGTTTTAACATGTGAAAAGAAACAAACATCGCTGGATTGTTGGGCACCGAAGTCAGTGATCGTCTATTTATGCGCTCTTTGATTAAATTAAACATACTTGTGCGGACGAGTAATAAGGTTTTATGCTTTTACAATGATTGTCCCCTGCAGGCGCGGGGCGCCGGGCTCTACTCCGTCGTCAGGGCGTGCTACCACCCACGTAAGGCAACCTGTCTACTACGTCCAGCTGACCATTTGCACGTTTCAATATATTTCGAACAAGGGCACAGATTGTAGTTACGATGTTATCTACACAAATAAACTGGTCCTATTCGATTAGTGTTAATTACTTATAATATTCAACAACAAAAGGTGTGCCAATTGACGCCTACTAAGTAATCAGGACCAGTCATTTACGAGGAATTTGGACACCTGGCTTATGCAACGGACTATAAAATTTAAAACCTTGGTTTAATCCAATGAAGTCCGCAGTAGTGCCAATAGTTTTATGCTGATGCGCGGAATCAAAGATTAAAATAAAAATCTTTATGTGAGGCTATAAAGCTCAGCCTTAATTGTCACTAACTTATAGTCCTATGATGCGTCAAGAATTTTAACTACGCGCATTGCGAACATACCGGGGGCTAGTAGCAGCATAAGTATGTGGCAACAGTTGCAACTTTATGACAGACAAGATTCACACAAAGGAAACAAACAGACTCATTCGTTTATTATCTCGGCCGATGTTTACTGTTGCGTACGATACTAGCGCTGCGCGGGCGCCGCTTAGACGCCCGCACATTTGGATAATTCATAAGGGCACGAGTTTCCATCGAGCCGGACCTGGTACCGAGGAAACCACTCTTCCGGGTTGCTGTTTACATTTTATTGTTTACCCAAAATGGTAACTTAATAAGCTCTGTATAGAATTATATACATTTGTTAGATCGCTCCGTTATGGCTATGTCAGCTGGCTTGCTCTGTAATTACGCAAAGCCCTTTGTTCTATTCGAAATCTATCGTTAGTATCTAGTTCTATTACAAACCGACTGTCTATTTTGAAAGCAGTAACTTTAAAGAAGTACACCCGAGTTTACTGGTGATGGGTTTAAAAACCAAGAGGTCTAACAGCGAGCCGTCATTGAAGTGCGAAGTTGAAAATCTGCCCACCTTAATGGTCCATATTGGAATGGAATAAAAACTGGTCGTTTATACATGACGGCGAAGGCAGGACCGCTGGCGCCGGCGCACAATCGTTTTGTTGTTCAACCCGAGCAAGTGATGCTGGGAAATTATCATATTTCACTATAGCACTCGCGTCTGACTTTTATGAGCTCTGGAGGGTCTCAAAATAATCCCGAAAGAAATTTATTAATAATTATAATTGGAAATGACCTACAGACTTATAAAATCCAGAAATCGTTGACAGAAATAATATTATGAACAAAATTTTTATGAACATCGTGATTTTTATGACTAGTTCTATAAAATTCATGGGAACGAGGTGCCGGAAATTTATGCTTGTTAATCAAAAGTCAAATATTAAAAACATAAACAGCGCTGAACAATCTAATTTGAAATCTGTTGGTGGTAGCTTGGAAGTTGAAAGATGTGCTTAGTTGGAGCGCGTTATATAAGAAGACGACATAACTCAATAATCTCTAAATGGTGCGGAGTAGCGCAAGGCAACAGCAACAAGGCGCAACGGTAGGAATCATGCATGCGCACTCAATCCCATGGCACGACACGACTCGCCTCCGAGCCAGCCAGCGACAGAAAAAAATCTCACTTGCCTAATAAGGACCTAGTACGTGCTTGGACACTACCGTTTGCGATTATCTCACGGTCTGCAGAACGGGGTCATGTGAGAACCAAATTGCTGCTTCTGTACTTAATGACCACTTTTAAAATAAATAACCCCAACTTGGAGTCTCGGAATCCTTTTGAGTCGTGTACGATGTAAATGATAAGGTTTTTTGCGACACGCCGAAAGAAACCGTAAAACTAGATAATAATATTTATGTGACATGAGAGCCAAAGGAAAACCAGTTGTGGGTACTTCATAAGGAGAATGTGTTTTGAGTCGCTTAGCACTGTAATTACGTCGAGCACAGACAAATTATATCCTTAGTGAGGACAGTAAGCTGTGTAATTTGTGCATACTATGCGTGGAACAGCTCCAATTATAGGGTTTAATGAAAATCGACAACAAAGTGTTCATAAAACGCATATTTGCAATAACTTTATATATTCTGCTGACGTATGAATTTCTCATTTATAGGTGGCAATGTTAAACAAGCGTGAGTAAGCATTGCTTATAAGACCATACGTGGAAAACCTTGTTGAATGAAAATAATAAATGCTAGAAACTTGACGTGGTCACAGTGAAAATACTGGGGCCTTAGAAATGCGGAAACCAGGTATGCTTGAAAAAGTTACTGCAAGCAACGAGATGGAAGGAAAGTAAGTAATTAACTGACTCATTATTGATTTTATAGTCAACAAACAAAATACCAGCAAACGTATTTGTATCCAATGGTTGATTCGTAACGAACGTGAAGTTGAACAATCCCAGATTAGGAATTCGGTAAAGCAGTCCATGGAGTTGAATATCAAGATGGTCCGACCTATAAACGAAAAACGAACCGGTTAGTATTATCGATGGCGAGCCGCGATAGGGGGAGAGGCGCCTGCCCGACGACCACCTCCGGCAGAATAATTGGACACCACAGGACTTCACACCATACACAATGAGCACCTCAGACCCGGCCGGAGCGAGACGCGTAAACTCCGAATAAGAACCGTAATTTCACAAATAAATTGTCTCGGAGCACTCGAGTTTCGGAATGGAGAATTCGAATCGACTTTACAAATGGTACAGGAATGGAATTTGAGAACGTGGACGCTTAATCGAAACGTTTTCATCTCGTTATTGCGTGTTTTTGTACAGATAAGGAATTCAGAGCTGTGTATGATATTAATGTGCGCGAGAAAGATCCAAGATGACGCGATAGTACTGAAATGCATACATTTTGAATTTTAAGCGATCGTGCGTATGATAGGAGCATTTAATTTGTTTTGAGAAAAGATAGCTAGCCAAGACATATTCAAGAACCTTTAACGGTATGGTCACCAAAGGCGACCAACCACGCACCATCTTATAGTAGCAGTACTTATCTAAAATATAATATGAGTCAGTTAAACCCTTCCGGAATGTATAAACGCAAACATGATTTCGCAATGAACTTGGCCAAATGTAATCATAAGTCAAGTGTATTTAATACGAGAATTTATACGAGGCATTTCAAAACACTGACTCCAATAGCTTTGATTGGAGAACAATGTTCTGTCAGTATACGTCTTCAGTCTTCAACTGTCCCTGAACCAATTTTTTGGTTAAATTATGAATTCATGAGCCACATTAAATTCTAGTTTTTGGTTTCGTCCGCTTCAGCAATAGCATAATAGTGTTCAATGAATATCTTAATTTTAATTATTCAACCCACATTTTGGGATTCAGGTTCTTCAAAATTAACAAGGGCCGACCTTGTTAATTTTGGAGAACCTGAATCCCAAAATAAAATCCTTACCGAAACACATTCATCAGATATTTATCTGAAAAAGGCCTCAACCATAAACTTGGAAGGTATCATGACATGATCCAATGTTATCATTAAGAGGAGAAACTCATTGCGGGTTCGTTCACCCACTAGACGTCGCGGAATTTAGCAGGCGACCGAGTATTTTGGTCCGGCGGATGCTACTAGGCTTCCTCAGCAGTAAATCCACAAATATATAAATAAACGTTTTCATATTGGCCACTGCATAAAGTTTATGCGGACTTTTACGACGACTGGCGTCGATAAGGATGCCCTTTTAAGTACAACGATTTATGGACATCAATAACAAATCGGTGTTTTAAGAATTACGTGAAATCGGTGTTTTAAGAATTTGTTGAAATCAAAATTAGCATCAATTTAGTTTCTACCCTCTCCCAGAAAACCTTCAATAATAATTTTGAATATCATTAAATTGTGATTGGTTGGCACTGGCCAAACGCTGCTTTTGTAGAAATTCTCTAAACCAACTTTTTTTATAAAAGATTAAATACAGTTTATAAGACGACTTGGGAAAAACGCTTCATAAATGCGTCCACGGTACATGCTTATTAGAAAATCTCTGAACCATCCATATCAATTGCATCTAAAAGATATAGCAGGGCTGAATAATAAGCTACAACTTCAGGGCGTTTATCCAGCTACAATGTAGCAGATATTACTTTAACTCGTACTTGGAAACAAGATAAAGCCTATAATAATATTAGGCTTGAAAATTCCAGTTTTAGAGATGGCCAGTATTCATAGAAACGTTAATGCCTTACAGTATTGACTCCGAGAAAGTTATTTTGTCCCTATTTATAGAATTTCGTCGAACGCTTCAAGACGTTTTATACACTTTCGTTGTTTTTACTTTTTTGCATTGAGTATCTGTACGACTATTCTACATCTACTACATTACTGTGAACATGATTTTCGCTGTCATTAACACACATTTTAACAACCAAATAATGTCGAATCCTAAACACTAATGAAACCGCAGTTACGTTTGATTTAGGCTTCTGGCAAAATCTTCAAACGTGGCAGAGTTTTTTGATGGCTGCTGATGGAGTTATCTGTCTCTACACTTGAAAGTTGAGACCACACACATGACTCTGCTTTATGGTCCCGCCAGCAATTCTGCTCGCCTTGTAAAGTTAAGGAGCGTGACTGTAGATACATACTTATCTCAGCAACGCGTGTTCAAACATCTACCATAAACATCAATGTTATTTTAGAGCGCCGTACGTTGGTTTAGAACTTTACTATGAACTCTCTCAGAATTTGTCAAAGCAAGCCAAGCAATATGAACAAAAACGAGCCATCCAATTAAATATCGATTAACTTAAAGACATCGACATAAAATCGCCAAATAAGTCAATAATCGATTTACTTTATCTGTTCCAAAGCGAATATGAGTCAATAAAAGGTTGCATGCGATGTTCGGCGTGGGAGCGGGACGACACGTAAGGTGCGCGGGCGCAGACACCCGCTAATTAAAAGGATTTTGTTAGCTGTCAACGTGAGATAAAACCTCGCTTTGATGTCGCCGCTTCGCCGCACTTTAAACGTTGATCGGGGTTATTAAAACTATTTATAGGGAAAAGTTGCTTATTCAGGCTAGACGGACGTAAATCAACGGGATTTACTGATATGGTAATCATTTGGTTTTTAATGTTTGGGTTGACAGTTTTAGGCTGTCCCAATTTTATGTGGGAGGATAAAAAACTTTCATGACATTTTTTACGAAAGATATTATATGATAAGGACTCCTGAGTATCATAAACTACGGCTTAGCATTTTGACCATAAAATATGAAGATTGAAGATGGAGAGAGTACACAATTTGTAACAACTAACGAGACGTTATCTTATCATTTGAGGTAACAATGGCTCGTTTAGCTTAGCGATAAGCTTTGCGAGAACAACACGGCTATCTCATGAACCTGAGTCGGAGTGCACATGTTAGATGGACGATCCTTCATTACATTGTTCCAAAAAAGTACTAGGACTTACATGAATACACCCATTTAGAAACAACAATAAACACTCTCGAAAGGAATCCTCCGAAACGTTAGAAGAAACAGTAGTATTATGAGGTCATCATATTGGTATCGCAATAACAATTGTCCGCAAACATTCGGGCCGGCGCGGCGCGCGGCCTGCCATGCTTCGATTAGAGCAGCATTCGTCTCAATTGACGCCCATTTCCTACGATATGCACAATTTGAAAATGTGCGTCATTCGTGTCACATCCCCGTCTCCTCACATGAACTATTCATTGGTAATATTGTCTGATTGAATCCTTCGTGCATTCTGGATTTGCTGTTCGGACTATTTAGGTCAAATTCTCATGACAACTCAAGCTAAGGCGTGCTTTAGAAGTGCGCCTTAAGGCCCTTCTAACCCTAAAATTAGCAACTCTATTTGTGGTGGTTCAAAATTCGTTTGAAATACTGTTAGAATAAAGTTCTAATCAGCTTGCACGACAAAGCGGTATTTACGTCAGTCACTGCGGCCGAATAGTGCGAAATAAGTGTTTTTTTGCGTTTTACAAAAAATATATTGATTGGACTAAAAAAGTAAAACACATACTCGTAAGACCTGCTTTATAGTTAGTTCAGTTAGTATGCAAAGTTTCATGATCTAATTTGAAGTATTTTTTGAATACCAGCGGTTTATTGTTCGATTTGGAGGTAACTTTGGTTTTTTTTTCTATCGAGAAAAGTTTATGGAATCGTGTTTTCGTCACTCATAGTGCTTAGCGTTAATCCTCAACTTTACCATATATTTATTTCAAAATTAATGCTGCAGTATTTTAGGCGTAACGGAGGATCATGCGGGGGGTTATAGAGCATTTGAGGGGTTATAGTATTTATGCATTTGAGGGGTTATAGTATTTATGCATTTGAGGGGTTATAGTATTTATGCATTTGAGGGGTTATAGTATTTATGCTATACTTACACTTTATATTCATCATTCATATTACTATTTTTCATCCTTTTTATTTGTTTATATGTTTACACTCAGCAAATCGATCTAAATACGATTCATTAACATAAAATAGCTGAAAAAATAATTTAAAAAAAAAACCCACGAATATCCGTCGGGGGCTGCCATGAAATGAACTAGTTTTGCAGTTTTATAGTAACTTGAATAATTGGAGATTTTTTAGCGCTATATTTATACCCTTAATGGTTATAGGACGTGCCCCTTTAGTGCAGTGGGGACCTTTAGAAGTTGTTGATGATACTTATTTTTATTTACGGTGAAATTTAAAATAGTGATGGTAGCCCCCGACGTATATTCGTGGGTTTTTTATTAAGTTGGGTTTATTTTTTTAATTATTTTATCTTTTTTCAATTACTTTTTAACCATCGTGGGTTTTTAAAAAAATAATAATTTTGCTTTTTATTTTAAACTTTTTACAGAGCATCAAAATCGGACTAGTAGTTTTGGAGAAAAATGGCAACATGGATTTGCACAAACAAACAACCTAAACGCATTTACCGTCTCTGTTCCGTCGCCGTCGTTAGACTGGAAGTCCTCACCTCCGACCTCAAGTCGGGACTCGGGACAAGCTTTTATGAAAGCTTTTCGTTTTCAATTACTAAATGGTTTATTTTCTTCTTTTCAGTGCATTTTTATAAAAGCTTATTTTTGTAAAGGTTTTTTAATTATAATTTTTTATTTTTGTCGTAATCATTGAATTCGTGCTATTTACCGTTGAAGAGTTCCCTCGTGAGAAGACAATCCTGGCAGTAGGATCAGGTTATGATAGAAATCATGTTTATCTATCAAATATGAACGCGTCTTCAAATATTCGTATCCCTGCTATTTACGGTCATGATAGAAATCATGTTTATCTATCGGTAAATAGCAGGGATATGAAAATTTGAAGACGCGTTCATATTTGATGAACGCGTCTTCAAATTTTCATATCCCTGCTATTTACCGTTAAGGAGATCTCTCGTGAGAAGACAATCCTGGCAGTAGGATCAGGTCATGATAGAAATCATGTTTATCTATCAATTTTTTTATTTTTATTTATTTAATCCATACTATACATAGTTATATTTAAATACAGCATCTGCCAAACTGCAAAGCAATTTGTCAGCAGTAGGTTCTCGCGGAGGGGGTGCGATGTCAGAAGTCCTCCACGTGTGTCTGGCGGTTGCTGTTCCCTCTCGATACGTCTGGAGGGAAGAGCAGCTGCTGGGCCGGTGCACCCTGGGCGCGGCAGTATCCTTCTCCGGGGAATGAGAGGAAATGAGAATTTCCTTTTATCCCTCGGGGAGAGTTACTGCCGCGGCTAATTATTCTGACATGGTCCTGCCAGGACCACCGGTGCGTTCCTCTGCGTGACCCTCTGTACAGCAGAGGGCATAGCAGAGGAGTGAGGGCGGGCTCGGTGTGCACTCACCCTGCCTCCGAGCAGACAGAGTAGGATGCGTCCTTCTTTGTCACCGTCAGTCTCGTAATCCCATTGTCGAAGTGCTGTGGATCACGTCTCGCGGCTTCGATAGGGACCGAGGGTCTTGGCTTAACCGCCCGGACTGCGAGGTAGAAAACCTCTATAAAAAGTTACCCCGAATCCCAAGCGGCGGCGCACCGCGAGGGGATGTATGGCTGACGGGTGTTCCCATGGAACGAATCAGTCGCTAGTGCTCACCCTCGCCAGGGTACCTGCAGACCCTCTGGCGAGTAATAAATGCTAAAATCTGCTTATCTTGGGTACAGGGGTCTCTGCCCAGATTGACTTTTATTTCCCCCATACTCGTGGGATCAAATATGGATATTTCAAAAAACAAAACCAAAAACACCGCCGGTAACGGCATAGAGGATAGGAGGGATGCGGAGTCGGAGTCCAACGTCGCATCCAGCGAGATTAGTGCGGGAGGCTCAGAGAGGTCCCACCGCGTGAGGGCCGGGACTGCTGCGGAGAACAGCAAATTTTTCCGCAAGCGGTCCAGGAAGGATGGCGACCGAGGGTCGTCATCCGAAGAAGAGATGGCCTCGGCCCGAAAGATCCCCACCAGTAAGCGAGGTGGGATCCGAGGCAAAAGGGGGGGGCTTGCTGCCTCCGAGAGGTCGGCCAGACTGGCCGAAGAGGGGCGCCTCCCAGGCATGACTGCTCGCGGGTCTGGCGACGAGGCGGGTGCACCTGGCGGCTCCGAGGTGGAGCGTAAGGCCAGGTTCGCAAAAGAGGTGGAAGCCGCGATAAGGGGCGTGGCCTTGAAGATAAAGACATCGTCCAAACTCAAGGCCATACCTGCGGCTTCCGCCTCCATCATGGCGGCAGCGGAGGCCAACTTTGCGGGGCCTTCCCCTCCCCTTCCGATACGTGGAGATGAGGTGGCCAAATTACGGGCGGAGTTGGCCCGCCTGACGGCTGCGATGGAGGCTCTCCAAAGGGAGAACGCCAAGCTCCACGCAAACCTGGCTAGTCTGCGTGAGGCTGGCACCCGCGTGGCGCCTCCAAATGGGGGCCACCAGCAGCAGCGACAAGCCGAGCCGGTGCCGGCTAAAAATCAGGTTCTGAACCTGGTGCGGCGGGAGCTGGCTTCCTTCCAGGCGCGGTTTTCCGTCCTGGAGGGAATTGTTCTGCGCCCCGCCCTGGGTTCAAACAAGACTGCCGCGGGCCCGAGTACGATGCCGACCACGGTGTCGTACGCGGCTGCTGTGGCTGCCGCGCCCGGACCTGGGCCGTCGAGCCAGTCCTCCGGCAGGGCAATGGCGCCCTCCCCTGGAAAGCCGGCTCCGGCGGCACCGGCGCCGGCTAAGAAGGCGTCCAGGAGGAGGAAGGGCAAGGCAGCCCCACAGGCGGTGACTGTGCTGGTGACAGTGCCAGCGGCGAGTGGGCCAGCACCTGCGGCACAGCAGCTGCCGCCGCCGCCACCGCCCCCCCAGGCCCTACCCCTCCCGCGGCTGAAGCCGGATGGCAGGTGGTCGGGGAGAAGCTGAAGGGGCGAAAGGCGGCCAAAAAGGCCCGAAATGAGGAGCGGCAGCGCCAGCACAGGGCGCGAAAGATCGCGGCTAGGCTCCGCGCCCCGAAGACCGCAGCTGTAGTGATTACACTACAGCCGGACGCGGAAAAGAGGGGCGTGTCCTACCGAGACCTGCTGGCGAAGGCAAAGGAGACGGTGGATCTCGGGGTGCTCGGGATCACCGGGGGCCTCCGGCTTAAAGTAACCGCGACGGGAGCTCGGTTGCTGGAGATCCCCGGTGAAACCAGTGGCTCGTCCGCTGACGCTCTGGCTGAAAAGCTCAGAGCGTCCCTAAACGCGGACGACGCCCGAGTTTCCAGGCCCGTTAGGTGCGCAGACCTGCGCGTCCTGGGTCTGGATGACTCAGTGACCGAGGAGGAGGTGGTGGCCGCCGTTGCCAGGTCCGGAGGGTGCCCTGCCGATCAGGTCAGGGCAGGCGCCCTTCGTCCGGACTCCACGGGCATGCGAACCGTTACGGTAAGCTGCCCTGAGACGGCGGTCAAGGCAATTGTGGAGGGCCGTAGGCTACTGGTGGGTTGGGTGTCAGCGCAGGTGAAGCTGCTGGAGCCCAGACCTCTGAAGTGCTACCGCTGCCATGTGGGACACCCATGTGTCGGTGCAATGCGCCTCGGAGGTCGACCGCAGCGGCCTCTGCTTCCGTTGCAGTCAGCCCGGTCACACATCCGCGACTTGCTGCGCCACGCCGCACTGCGCTGCATGCGCGGCGTCTGGCAAGCCGGCTGATCACCGGGCTGGCAGCAAGGCCTGCGCTGCACCCGCCAAGGCCAAGGCCAGAGGCAGGGGAGGGCCCTCCACCGCCACCACCACCGTCACCGTCGCCACCGCCGCAGCCGCAACCGCCGCCGCTACCGCTGTTGCCGCCACCGCCGTCGCGACAGTTGCACGTGCAGCGGGGCCCTCACAGGGGGCCCGAGTGGAGGAAGCGGTAATGGAATGCCAATAACGGCTCCATTACGCTTCCTCCAAGCGAATATCAACCACTGCGCCTGCGCTCAGGATCTGTTGCTCCAGAGCATGGCGCAGTGGTCGATAAACATCGCTGTGGTCGCTGAGCCGTATTTTGTCCTGCCCAGGGAAGACTGGGTGGCGAACCTTAGCGGCTCAGTGACCATTGTGTCGTCGGCCGCCGCCGGCACCCCGACCCTTGAAAGTGTCAGGAGGGGTCGGGGGTGCGTAGCAGCACGGTTCGGGGAGATTGTCGTGGTGGGAGTCTACTTCTCCCCGAGCCGAACTCTCGCCGAGTTCCACAACTCCCTTGCGGAGTTGAGTGTCGTCGTCGGAAACCATTCCCTCCCCGTACTTGTCCTCTGGGACTTCAACGCCAAGAACTTGACTTGGGTTTCCCGTTGCACAGACGTGCGGGGATGAATGGTGGAGGACTGGGCTCTGGAGAAGGGCCTGGTCGTCCTAAATCGGGGTTCTGTTCCCACGTGTGTGCGGATGCGGGGCGAGTCGGTAGTGGACATTTCGTTCGCTAGCCCCGCTCTGTCGCCGCGTGTCGTTGACTGGCGTGTCATGGAGGGGGTGGAGACCTATTCCGACCACCGGTACATCCGGTTTGACGTCTCCACCCAGACCTCAAGCGCGCCGGTCCAACAGGCCCCGAGTGGTCCGCGTTGGGCGCTGAAGCAGCTGGACCGGGAGCTCCTCCTGGAAGCCTCGATCGTGCAGGCCTGGGTGACATCACCAGACAGGCCTGCCGACATTAACAATGAGGCAGGGTGGTTCCAGGAGGCCATGTCCGATATATGCGACGTGGCAATGCCCCGAGTCCAGCCAGGAAGCGCCCGACGTCAGGTGTACTGGTGGTCGCGAGAGCTGACGTCTCTGCGCGAGGCGTGCGTGGCTGCGCGACACCTGTACGCCAGGCATCGCAGGCTCCGCATCCGCCCACCGAATGCGGCAGCCATCGAGGCGGAGCTTTATGAGGGGTACAGAGCGGCGAAGACCGCCCTCCGCGAGGCTGTCCTGCGGGCTAGGGACCTGGCCCGCGAGGAGTTGCTGGGGACTCTCGACAGAGATCCGTGGGGGCGCCCTTACAAGATGGTGCGGGATAAACTCCGCACCTGGGCCCCCCCACTGACGCAGAGTCTCCGGCCTGAGCTCGTGGAGGACGTGGTGAGCACTCTGTTCCCTACGCGGGGAGACCATCCACCCTCGCCTATGGCTCCGCCACCTGCGGTGCTTGAAGCGGACCACCAGGACGACGACGACGACACTCCGGAAGTGACTGGGTTAGACCTGAGAGTGGCGGTACGCAGGCTCAGTGCCAAAAATACCGCCCCGGGACCCGACGGCTTGCCTGGCAAAGCCTGGGTCCTGGCCTCGGAGGCTCTCGGGCCCCGACTGGAGGGGCTCTTAAGCGCATGTTTGGAGAGAGGCCAGTTCCCGCTTCGTTGGAAGACGGGGAAGCTGGTCCTCATTCGGAAGCCGGGGCGCCCTGCGGACTCTCCGTCCGCATACCGGCCCATAGTGTTGCTCGACGAGGTGGGCAAGCTCTTCGAAAGAGTCATTGCAAACCGCCTCGCCGAGCACCTTGCGGGGACGGGGCCGGATCTTGCGGAACACCAGTTTGGTTTCCGCAAGGGGCACACTACGGTGGACGCCATCATGCGCGTGAGAGCCCTCACGACGGGGGATGCAGTGTCCCGGGGTGGGGTTGTCTTGGCAATGTCTCTAGACATCGCCAATGCCTTCAACTCCATGCCCTGGAGCTGCATTAGGGAGGCACTCCGGCATCACCGGGTGCCGACCTACCTTCGTCGTGTGGTCGGGGACTACCTGACGGATAGAGCCGTCATCTACCCCGGTCGCAGCGGAGAATGGAACCGGCGAGAGATGTCGTGCGGTATTCCGCAGGGATCGGTCCTAGGGCCGTCCTTGTGGAACATCGGGTACGACTGGGTGCTGCGCGCCGACCTCCCTAGCGGCGTCAGCGTGGTCTGCTATGCAGACGACACGCTGGTGCTGGCACAGGGGGGGTCGCACGAGGCGGCGGCCGAAGCTATGACACGCGGGGTTGCGATAGTCGTTGAGAGAATCCGGCAACTGGGTCTCGAGGTGGCATTGCACAAGTCCGAGGCCATGTGCTTTCATGGGCCTCGGAATGCGCCACCTCCGGGATCCTTACTCACGGTAGGAGGGGTATCCATCGGTGTCGAGTCGACTTTGAAGTACCTAGGACTCGTCCTCGACAGCCGGTGGAACTTCGTGGAGAACTTCCGACGTTTGGCCCAAAAACTGGAACGGACTGGGGCTGCCTTCAGGCGGCTCCTGCCCAACCTGGGGGGGCCAAACGCCTCCTGCCGGAGGCTCTACGCGGGAGTCGTGCGGTCCATGGCCCTTTACGGGGCCCCGGTGTGGGCGCGTTCCTTGAGGCTGCGTGCAGCCCACTACCTGAACGCGCCCCAAAAGGTGGTAGCCGTAAGGCTGGCCCGTGGGTACCGCACGATCGCCCGCGAGGCGGCGTGCCTCCTTGCCGGATTGCCGCCATGGGATCTGGAGGCGATAGTCCTCGCGCGCCTGCATGAATGGCGCGCGGAGGCGCTTCGCCGGGGGGAAACTCCGCTGCCGCGACAAATTGTCGCTCAGCGGACAGACTTCCGGCGGGATCTCATGGCGACATGGAGAGAGCGACTGTCGCAACCCCGTGCAGGGCACGCCACGATAGTGGCGATAAGTCCCCTCTTTGAGGAGTGGCTGGACAGACGCCACGGCGTCCTCACCTTCCGCCTGACGCAGGTCCTCACCTGACACGGTGTTTTCGGGAGGTTCCTGCACCGAATCGGGCGGGAGGAAACGCCCGGGTGTTTCCACTGCGAGGATCGACCGGAGGACACGGTGGAGCACACGGTGGAGGTGTGCCCCGCGTGGGCGGAGCACCGCCGTGTCCTCGAAGCGGCGATTGGCGGCGGCGACCTCTCGCGTCCGGCGACGGAACGGAGACGGAATGGGACGCCGTCACCTCCTTCTGCGAAGCAGTAATGCTAGAGAAGGAGGTGGCGGAACGTGAGAGGGAGAGAACCTCACAGCGTCCCGGCCGCCGCGGGAGACGCCCCGGGCGTCTCCCCGAGACGCGGGCCTGTGGACGGTGGGCTATGGGCTAGCTCGCCGTCCGTCCGTCTCATGACGACAGGCCGTGTCGATGGCGCGTTCGTGTTCCATGCGCGCCTCAAAGAGAGTCAGCAATAGGAAGGGGTCCGCAAGGACCGATGCCTGCCGGGGTTGCGGGACTGTTCGAAAGAGATACCGTGACCCCGGAACACAAAGGGCGATGAAGGAACATGGATGGGTTTTAGTCAGTAAAAGTCTGACACTCGCTCCTGCTCCGCCCAGAGCGGGAGAAGTCATTTGATGAAATCACATAAGTAAAAAAAAGGTTCTCGCGGAGTGTTATTACATATTCTATCTAAGTTAAAGTATAAATCTAAGTTAAAACTAGGTTATTGTAAAACTAAGACTAAGACAAAGTGTCAGTCAGCCATTATGCTCAGCGCCATCCGTCAGCCAATGTCATGAAACCATCCCATCGTCATAGTCATCAGTGTAGGGTAAGCAAGAATAATTGGGCTCACGACATTAGCCGACCTAGGCCGTCAATCGAGCGCAGCCACTATGGACACATCGACATGTAGTGTTTTCTTAGGACGCTTTTTAGGTGGTTTTTACTCTTGACACGATTGATCATTCCCTCAGGTAGTTCATTGATTAATGTAGGTGTCATCCATTGTCTCGTTCGCTTACCGTAATAATTAGTTACATTTGGCACATGTAGTTTCTTTTTTTTAGCAAGTCGGGTTGGGTAGCTATGCACTTTTTCTTTTATGTGTTTTTTAATATTATGTTGTTCAAGAATTATCGTCATTTTTACTTTCATGTCAACTGGTAATAAATATTGCACTTCTGGAATAGTTTTTCATATTCCTAAATATAAACGTGTCTGCAAATTTTGGTATTCGTGCTATTTACCGTTGAGGAGTTCCCTCGCGAGAAGACAACCCTGGCTGTAGGATCATGTTATGATAGAAATCATGTTTTTCTATCAAATATGAACGCGTCTACAAATTGTTCGTATCTATGCTATTTACCGTTAAGGAGTTCCCTCGTGAGAAGACAACTGGTGAGTCGTCACTGTAACACCTATCTAAGAACATGCACCAATGAAACCCGAATCCATAACTGAAAACTGCATCAAAATCGGACTAATAGTTTTGGAGAAATATGGCAACTTGTATTTGCACAAAACATGTTTGCTGCAGCGCCCCCTAGTGAGTTGTCACCGTAACACTAAGAACATGCACCAATGAAACCCGAACCCATAACTGAAAACTACATTAAAATCGGACAAGTAGTTTTGGAGAAAAATGGCAACATGTATTTGCACAAACAAACAAACACACAAACAAACATCCTCTCACCCCAAACGCATACACCGTCTCCGTTCCGTCGTGGGTAATAAAATATTAACTCATCATTTTCATGTTGTGACACTTACGTCAAATTGTCAAACTGTCAGTTATTTTTTTTTTCTCTTTCTGCTTAGTCTATGGATGGTTACTTTTTACTTCGTAGTTAAATTTAAATTATTTTTATCAATATGTTTAGCTATTTTATTTTAAAAGATTATTACGATTGTTTACTAAATAGCTTAATTTTAAATTATATTTATAAAATTCTTTACGCACTCATGGATATGTCCTGGCCGACTACACTTGTCAGATGAGATGATGGCCACAAGAAAACTAATATTTAAAAATTGAAAAAGGAAGACTACTTTGAAAACGAGCTGACGAACCGCTGGAGGCAGTCTACTATTGGATCTGATATGAGAAGCATCAGATAACAGTTTGGTTTTTGCTGTTACATTTCTATATTACCCAGGGGATTCCGCTAAAGATTCCGCCTGGTGCCTCTACTCCCGATCTTCGGAAGCTGTCTTCGTGCCTAACTTGCTACTTGTCTCGCAAAGCTATCCTGACGTCTGGTCCTGAGATCTACACTGCCTTCCTACAGAGCTGACCTGGTGCGTGACTGGGAACTGCACGACGCCCTTCCAGCAGAGGTTTCCTGAAGCTGATCCTCGAAGTTGCCCTGATAACTGACCTGCTACCCTAACGCCTGTTCCCATTCCTACAGTGCAGAACTGATTCGTCACCAATTAAGTGCGTAAACTATAAAACTACTACGTTTCTATCCTAGAGGGCGTGCTGGGTAGGTTTTTTATAATTAGCTGTATTTTTTATCTCATATGTAAATTCATCCCCTAATTAAATTTTAATTAAACAAGTCTGCTTTTATCCATTTATTTTGATAGGATCAAGTATATTTGTTACAGGGTACAGGCCCTTAACTCCGTGAGATGTTTCTTCTAGAGCGCACAGGGCGCGCGTCACCGTTAACGCTCTTTGCAACTCAGTTTAAAAAGAACTAGGAGCATGTCTGAATTTCATTCTCATTACACTGTTCTTAAGTTAGTTTTCGGATAACCACCATCTTTATTTATCAACTTTAGGCAATCGTGTTCGTCATAGTTGCTAAACACGCCTTTGTTGAATTTGGATTATAAGAAAACTCTATCAGTTCTGCCTTTAACCGTTATGACCTGAGGGCAGTGGTATTCCCAGATTACTGACAGATCTATCATCTAGATCGCAATAACTCATGTCATAATTGACCCTTCGCACTTGTCTTGCTCTCGATTACATTCCATGATTCCACTGATAACTTCATATGCTGATGATCTGCATACAAAGTAATATTTTCTTTACTAGTACACACAAAATAAAATATACAGGGTGTTTGGCGTATGGACCGACACAATTTTTCCAGGGGTTTGGGAGGTAAGTAGTACATGAGCTAGGTCTACCCATACATCCTATGTCCCAAATGTCACGGTTGGTTACATATTGTTACGTTATACCCGGTACCTACAATTACGGTAGTAGGTACCTACAAGTAAGTAGGTAGTAGTAGTAGGTAGGTAGTAGTAGTAGGTAGGTAGTAGTAGTAGGTAGGTAGTAGTAGTAGGTAGGTAGTAGTAGGTAGGTAGGTAGTAGTAGGTAGGTAGGACGAGTCTCGAATGATGTAGGTACAAATTCGCAACTACCTATAAAAGACATCAGGAAGTTTTCATTGTAATTTCGACCGTACGCCGAGGGCATAAAGTACCTATTTCTTTATTTTGTACAAATTGTTGAAGGACAATGACCCACTATGGATTAGTCTAGAACAATTCGAGTAAGTCGTGGATCTTTCTCGAAGGATTGCTCGCCATATAAATAGCCTACATGTTTGCGGGACAGGCAGTCTGGATCGGCCAGTGGTCCAGGGCAGACGTTTGCCACTACCGTAAAGCGCCGCAGACGGCTGTCGGAGGAAGCTTTTCGACAAGTGAACCATCTCGGGGGTACTTGTCGAAAACTACCGCCCGCGCGGAACGCAACTACCGTCTCTTTCCCTGTGTTCGCACCAGTGCAAGGCACTTGTGCGAACAGGGGGAGCCCTCTAGCTGCCCGGTGCCTTGGCACTGAAGTGTTCGCGAGCCCACTATCCAGAAGAAAGCCAAAGAGATGCCGAAGCCGACCTCGTCTCGCCGTTATGGCGTAGACGACGACTACTTTGTGGGTCGTCACTGGGACCTGGACCGGGAGTCGTCGTCGTCGATGCCGAACATCGACCTGACGATTCCCAGTCCGGCGCCGCCTGGACACTCCCCCCCTCCGAGTGAGGAGAGGAAGTCGTCCAGCAAGGTGGCACCCACCAAGAAGACCAAGAATAAGAAGACGTCCGAAGCCCGGGAGAATAGGGAAGAGGACGGAGCGAGACGGGGCGTGGGTGCTGTATTGCGCGGCCCGTCAACGTCACCGGCGCCGGAGTGTGCTGCGCCGGTGCCTCCGCCGAGCCGACCGTGCGCTGTATCTGCGCGCTTTACACTTTTTCGTTTGTGGGTGTAATGGCACAAAATAAATATTGGGTTAATTTGAATCAAACTTGAACAAGATTTATAACTTTAGTTTATAACAAACATAATAACTTTAATAAGTCTTTTCTTAACCCTGACTCTCCTAACTAATATTTTGACTACTTAATTACTATACTGTTAGAAAGGGTATCAACTTAAGAACTTTTTAAATTAAAGCTAAGTTCAAATGGCTTTTATATTTTTTTATAATGAATTTAGAAGTTGTAAAATTTCATACATTTAAAAAACAAAATAACTTTGGTAGCTCGTAAGAAATTTTCTTGAAATCAGTTCTATCAAACAAAGATTTATTTAGATTTAAAAGACATTGACTACACATAAAACCAAAAAAAAAAATTGTGCCGTTACACCCACAAACGAAAAAGTTATTTGGAGTTAAAGGAAACATTTTGGGTATCTTTTTCATTAAAAAAAAACATATGTAACCAACCGTAAAATTTAGGACATAGGATGTATGGGTAGAACCTAGCTAATGACCTCCCAAATCCCTGGAAAAATTGTGTCGGTCCATACGCCAAACACCCTGTATAGTACTGGCATGATTTATGTTTATCAAATAAACAATTTACGAGATTATTTTTAGATTTACGTTTCTAGATCTAGTTGTTTTTATAGAATCACCATATTTAAATTCGGAAAAAAATATATAGTACATACATGTTTGATCTAATGACTTTTTTGGTTAAAAACACAATATTTAACATTTTGCTTGATTAAAAAGTAACGTCAGAAAAACGTAAGAAAAATCAGAAGTAACGTCAATTTTGAAAGTATTTTAAATTGTATGAGACTTTTATGAAAATGTAACATTTCATTTTACTAATCGTGTTTGACAGGGATATTATTGGATAGATTTATAATATAATATATTTTTTTATAATATGGTACTTACTATTTTTTTTATATAAAATAAAAACGTTAAAAACATCTAGCGCGCACCTCGCCATCGCGCCAGTGTCTAGCCGAACTTCATAAAAAAAAGAAAAGGGAAACCAGGAAAGCTCGTGTTAACTGTTGGTATTTAGAAAACAAGAAGTAAGTATTAAGTAAGTGATTATTGTTGTCAAGAACTGTAAATAAAATCTGAGGTGAAAAAGCAACAAATAACTGAAAAACAAACGTGGTAACACAACGTACTAAAATGAAATTTTACTTAGCGTTAATAACGAAAACAAACACTATATCAGTAATTATTATATCAACACAACATGTTTAATGACTTTCCGGGCAGGGAAGAGACCGGTACTAAGTCTACGACCACAATGGACCTCTAACGAAAGGATTAGGTCCGGTGTCGGAGTTTGTTAATGAGACCCCTTTGTGGCCCTCTTCGCGGACCGACGGAAATCATCTATTTAACCGTAACCAATTGACATTTCCATTTTTTTTCTTAAAATTTATAACGCTCCACGGGTTTGTTTTTAAGCCTTCGCCTACGCTTAAGCTTAAGAAACTGGTCACGAACCATCGCAGCCAGTTCAAACTACCGTACAGTCGTGTAGGATGCCTATTTATGTACTGAACTATTTAAAACAAGATGAGTGGCCGTTACCAAGTGATAGATCGCGTATTTCTGGTAGCTAATCTAGGTTTACCGCAAACAAAGAGACGGTTATACAGAACCTTCTTTGAGAACGAGGCCTACTCTCCTAATACATCGTTTGAGTATGAAGCAACAAAGTATCGGTCAGTTTCTATGAAAAGCACTCCCACACCATGCGGCGTGTTTCACTATAATCAATAGAAGCAGCCCGGGCCACGGCGCCTGCCGTCAATCAAACTGACTGACATAATATCATTCCTGGTTCCTTAATAAAACATCTGCGTAAACTTCTCGGATTCAAAGCGGATGATAGTGTTAGTACAAGTTTATTTATATTTTGGAAAAACATGACCGAACAAAATTTATCCTGATTCATTTGATTCCAGAATATTTTAAACATAGAAATTGGAACATAAAGTACAAAGTAACCCACATGTGCAAAGCGAATGTTGTTTTAAGGAACGAAGTCAGTGCAGCTGAAGGTGTCAACATTTTATGAACACATAAACCAGCCTTAACGCTAATAACCAGAACAATAAAAGTCATTGAAGAACTACACAATCCGAGAAACAGGATACCGTAATTGGAAAGAAATACCGATTTAAAGGCACGAAGTCCGGCTTCGAATGAGAAAAAAAAAACATTGCTTTCAATACTGTTCAGTTTTCGAACAATAAGAACGTGTTAGACCCTGCGCTGAGGAAAGGGTCAAACGAAATCATTTTAGTCGGACCACAAGAAATATCACACGTCGTAAATGGAGATGAGACGGTATTATTTACGAGTGGGCTCTCAGACGGGATATGGTCGTGTATGCGCACAATGCGCTTTTGAAGAGGGCTCTAACGAAGTAACCTGGACGTCAATCAAACTGTTATATCACTGCGAACAAAGACGCTCCGAATGGATGATTTTATTTGATAGGAAATGTAAACTAACTTGATTTGAGGGGTAGAGAGATATAAATGCTCTTCATCAGTGAGTATTCAAAGTTACAAAAAGAATACTGGTAATTTGAAACATATTGAACATGTTCTTAATGTTTCCAGTTACTTTAAGTTAAAGTTATTTCTTTTTGAAATGTTTAAAAATGTTCATACACACAAGAAGGCGGAACCTTAATATGTCTAGAAAATCATAAAATACATTCTTGGTCTTACTGAGAAAATTTTAATTTGAGACGAATAAAATCGGAGTCTGTGCAGTTGTTTGAAGAAACGTTCAAAGATAAAGATCATTTAAGTGATCGTTAAATAACTGTTAGACACGTTTAAAATAGAACGACAGACTTTATTTCCGGTGCTGATAATAGTAAAAGCTTGTTTAGTAGCAGCCAATGGAAACGATTGTGTCCAAATATTTGAATTTCCAATTCTATGGAAGAAACGATCATTAGCATAAAGTTTTCGAGATATTATAGTATTTCTGTATTAATTTGCAATTACAATAGTGAAGGTATTTCCGGCGGTAGACGTATCTAATTCCATGGCGCCTCCTTAATTACCAAAGCCTTTAATCTTTTTGCATAAGTAATGGCTTTGCCCAAAAAAGCGCGGGTTATGTTATATTGGTAAAAAAGCTAAAACTTTGATAGAGCCGACGAATAAATAGACCAAAAGACATTAGCAGAATTGGTAGTATTTATGATTGTACTAATAAAATTTAATTAATTAAAATGAAATCTTATTAGATATGCATTATATTTATGCTTGTAAATTATTGTTATTAGATCATGTATTTTCTTGTGCTATGTAAATTGTATTGCAAAGAGCATGTCATTGTGCTTTGATTTGGATTAATTGAGTTGTTATGATTCTTGGACATGGTTAGTAATACATTAGTGATAAAAAATCAGTCTTTCTGATACGTATATGTATATAAAAGAATACTGAATTAGCCGACAAAAATATCATGAGATTTATTATGAACTTTTGTGAATAAGACCTAAATATTTTTACAAATGGCTCTTAATCATCACATTTTGTTACCCAAGGAAACCTTCGTCATTTTATTGCAACACCTAATGGCAATCACAATAAGGATGAGCCTGCCTCAAACGTCAGCCATTATTCATTGGAAAAAAAAAACATATATTTATCCCATTTCAAGCTGTATATTTGTGTAAAAACAAGTATTCTTGGGGCGAATATGATTTATTTGTTAACTATTTTATATTTGCTGTAAGGTCTTTCTAAAATAAGCCTTGAGGCTACAGTAATAAGGGAGTCAGCATTAATTTGTTGTGTGTATTCGAAAGGTCGGCGGAGGCGCCGCGGAGCCGCGTTTTTTTCATGTGGAGATTTTATTTTATTATTCGAGGTTGGATAGGAATACCGATTGGTTGATGAATACCACAGGTACTGTCGTGGAGGGACGGTGATCATATTTCACCCACAATGTAAATATGTAACAGGAAACGTTATACGGTACTACCCCTAGTGTGTACGATGAACGAACACGAGTAATGCAATTAATCCGTAATTACCTTTATTCGATAACATAATTACTGGAGTATTAAACTATTTGTAGATAATGCAGGGGTCACGATTAGAAAACAAAGTGTTAGTTTCAATTAGACATGGAAGGAACGTGTTGACTTTAATTAATATTTCTTAGAACTTTGATAAATTAACGATTTTTAGTCTGCTCTATGATATCATATCACGCTATGGTTTAGTGTAACTAAATATTGAAGGCGTCAAGATGGTTTTGGCTTGTTAATAGTTGGATATCACGCAACCATAAACAATTTTAATTACGAAACATTTAATTGGTGCATTTTTCCGGCTTTGCGCAATAGCTGCATAATTCAACCAAACAAGACTATCAAGAAAAAAAAAAGAAAATCAGACAATATTAAATTCTAAATCAGTCTACAGAAGCTAAAGATGCACCAAAGTGAATCTTCTTATAAATATTAATGCGAGTGAGAAGCGCTGGGAACTTGGCAGGTATACAGCAGTGCATTTAGATAATAACAGGGGTTAGTGGCGCAGGCGCAGCTTCGCCCACCGCGCCGGTCCAACCGCGTGCCGGTAGCAATTAGCGTTTAGACCCATACAATTATTGCTACAAATCGATGTAATTGAACATGGGAACAAAAAACACAACGACCATTTCTAGCGATTCAGCTCTGAGACTCTGTTTTTATGAATGAACGTCGGATTTATGAATGTACGCAGTGCGACTTTACAAAGTTCTTGGTGCTGAGTTTTTTTTTTTGCAGGGAGATTATCGAATAGAACCTGTCGACTTGTGAGCTGTCGTTGGGTTTTAAAAACAAAATAAAACAGGTGATTTTGAAGGGCTGCCACAAGCTTTTAATCAAGGGCGCACATAATTGATTATGAACGGTACGACAACGATAATTAAACGACACTTTTGGGTGGACAAAACATGAACGCTATAAATCGGCGTTCCCCGGCACAAAAAAACGCCCAAAAAGAGTTAAGCGTTCGGGAGATCGTCGAATACAGATTACCGGGCGCAGGTGTTAAATAAAAATAATAAAATTCAACGCGGACCATGTTAAAAAGAGGAGTCGAAGCGGCCGCGCGGCGCCGAACGAGGCGTAATTTCGTTCGCAACGCCCGGCCCAACAAAAAACGACGTGTACCATCGAGTTAACCACGAGCCCTGCACATCGCCAATATTCGCCATTCAGAGTCAATCCGCACGCTTCGCCGGCGTCTATTTTAATACCTTATAAGCGCGGCCGTAACTCCCACGTGCCTTTGACTGCGGGAGACCCTTAAAAGAGCAGATACGATTTAAAACAGCCTGTGACAAAAAACGAAAGAGAATCTTTAGTTCAATAGGTGTTGATACTAAAAAACTCAACCATAAGGAGCTCAGTACTTACATTCAACTTCAGAAATCGGCTATAGATTACCGAGGAAAATGGAAGGGTAATCAACTTCAAGTCACATTAAACATTTACAGGCTCGACTGACAAATTTACCACTTCCGGTAAGTAAATTCGACGTGAGAGGTAATGCGAAGTTAATAAAATGGTCGACGCAGTGCGCGCGCAAACTGCAATTAGGGTAAGCAATTCCTCTTCGCACGTACGAACAAATTGCAGGCGCTGGCCGCTCGACCGCAAAAACTCCAGATAGCACGCACAGAGCAATGCAAGTAAAGTGACGCTTGAGAGATACCCCTCCGGCGATATTGCATCACTAATCACACACCATCCACGTAATGCTGCGGGAATATAGAAATGCCATCAACTACTCCATTTTGTAGTGGCAAAAGAAATGTAACTACATCCCACTGATTCAAGGAGTCATTATTAGGGAGGGTTTGATATCATTCGTGCAGCGCCAACCCACAACAAAAACCATTGAGTACGTAGAGCAATCATCATCATGACAAAAAAAAATTCAACCGCACAAATTTTTAAGAAAACATTTAAAAGGCCTCAAGCCCGATTTGTAAACGGAAAGAGGTCATTAACTAGAGCTTAACGTTTGGAAAGGAATCTATGGGGTAGTACCCGAAATAAATACCATCTAATGTGTCAGTATTATTGGACGTTAAGCCCACGTTTAATTAAGGACTTGGACAGGATGAATAAATAACAGGATTATCGTACCATCACACATGTGATCCGAACATCCTTCAACGCGACAAGATTTACGGTTTGTTTTCAGTTATGTAACACCTTCGTAGGCGTACGGCAGGAGCAGATACCTACGAGTGGAGGACAGCTAACGAATACCGAAGATGCTCTGGAATGCCTACAACCTAAATATTACAAGAGTCTGTACAAAATCAATACGTAATGGTACTGCAACAGAAACATTACACGCATTAGTGGAAAGATACAAGTCAGACGCGATTACATAAGCGATAAATTATTTTCTCGACTAGTTACCGCAAAACTTTATATATTATCATCTAATTCAATCGAATATAATAAGTTAGCGCGTGAAGTGGTCGCACATGTAACTCGATATTTTGATACTAGTCGGATAATCTTTTAAACTAACGATGATAATGCTGTGGCAAGGAGATCGGTGCTCACATTACGTTCGACTGTATTATCGCCCCATCTCGTTGATATTTAATTCTCCAGCCAACGAGGTGTGCACCGCCTACATTATCCGTCCTTGATTTAAATTCATCGATAGCAGCCTGTAAATACTCTTTGAATGTACGCTACATATGTTATGAAAGGAAGCCGATTCTACAACTGAACTCGGAACCGGCAGGCATTTATTAAGTGTGACAAGAATTTCTACGACAACGGAAAATCACTTGTTCTCATTCTTGTATAATGTTGAGGCCTTTTGATTAATAACTATTCTGTTTTGTTTAACCGGTATCCTTCTTCAAAGAACATTCCAGCTTGCTCCCTGTCAAACACTGCCTCGAAATAGTTGAAGTAGACTAAACGATCAAATAAGGCGTCCACCAACTTGAAAGTGTTACCATAGTAAGTAAGGATAAGGAAATACAAATACATCGGAATGCGATACATTGTTATAATCCAAACAGCGCTTGTTGTTAAACAAATAGCTCATTTTAGAGGGGTAACGCCCTAGATTGTAAACTGTGTTATACTTACAACAATACGTTCTTAGTATTTTCCGTTCGGGTCAGCGACTTGTAAACAAACGTGTGCGTGGATTCGTACAGAAATAATATGTTCCAAACTCGTGAGAAATTCGTGACGTACGATGAGATTAATATGGAAACATGCTGCATTTTTGTCCTCCAACCATATTTTCTTCGTTTCAACGACCGAGCAATGACACTGTAAGATCTTCTAACGTCTTCAAGTTTATCTCGAGATCAAAACCCGCCCGAAATAGACCATTATGTTAAGATTTAAGTAATAATACTAAGTGGAAGATGTAACGATAAAGGTGGAAATTTTAAAACTATAAATGAATATCCAAGTGGTAGATTTGAATTATACGATAGGATAGAGTCACAATTCGGGCTGGCTCTTAGCGCCAACAATAGCAATGATTTCCTATTGATAACCAGATCAAGCAATCGAGACATGCTCTTACATCAATTCATTTTGCTTCTTAGTCTTTGAAAGCTCAGAAAAAAAGCGGTGACTGAGCAGAGGAGACGATACAACAAAGACGCAATGTGATAGAGGTATCAATTTAAATGGTAGATAAAAACTTCCTTCTCAGAAAGAAATCAATTGTACGCGCATTCAATTTCCATAACACGATCGTGTGCGATACGAAATTATAAAATATCATTGCAAGAATCTTGATTTGCCATGATAAAGGCACATAAAAGGCAATTGTATTAATTATAGGAGAAGTAATAATGGAAGGTCGTTTTCAATCGTTGATAAAGATTAACAAAACACTGATTATATTATACTAGATGATAAACTTAATCAGCTTTTGGAAAACTCACGTACAGGCATCAATCAAACAATTCGGGTTTCTAAACCGATTACAAAAATAGGGATTCTAGATAAGTCATCTGTAACTTAATTGGACTGGATGTCATCTTCATCTTGCTGCCCTTGTCCCATGTTACTTGGGGTCGGCGCAACACTTTCGTCTTCCATTCTCCCCTGTCAACCGTCACGCAATCAATTACACTTTTTTCCTTCATATCACTCCTCACACAATCCATACATCGTTTCTTTGGTCTTCCTCTCCCACTCCATCCATCAATATTTATACTTATTCATCACTTTTTTAGTCACATGCGATTCGTCCCTCATTACATGTCCATACTAAGACAGTCGATTCCCTTTATTAATAGGACTGGATGTAATCTATATTTTGCATTGTTTTGCGCTGTCTCTACCAAATGGTTTCCGCCAGCTGACTAATTCTATCTCAACACTTCCTTTTCTCATTTCGTCAAAAGCATTACGAGTACTTACTGCCACACTAATGACACTAACGTCAACCGCTCTTTTCGGAGCTTACAACGTTTCCTAGTGTAAAAATACGAGTAAATCGCTGTTATGATGACCACTTGCAAGGGAATCGGTTTAATACGTGATCGCATCAAGGCGAGTTTTCGATTCGTCACGCGGAGTCACGCCACATCAGGACATTAAGATGAACGATATTACATTTCTGTGTAGCTACAAATGTTTTATGTTTTGCTCGTGCATCCAGCCGGCAATAATCTACTATACTCAATTTCAGTTTTTGTACCACTTCATGTTCACCTCTTAATTTTTATTTAATCGTATTGTATTTTTTGCGGGTTTGACCAATCTACCGGTCAAAAGTTAGAGGGAATGGTCCATATTGTTTGCCAATCTGACGATCAATCTCGACAGATTTGTATAGGTACTCCACTTGGGCGTAACAGCATGAAGAATCCGTAGGTGGCTAGGTGGAAAACTCTTTACGATTGTGAGTACAATAGTAAGTGTTGTTGATCTATAGATTCATTATCTAATACTCGATAATATTCGTGAGACAATGCGTACTTCTATTAATAACAATCTATAGAGTGTCTACATACTTCTAGAAATCTAGATTATAAAACAGTACATATTTTAGACTTCAGAAAACGTTTAAGAGATAATAATTATAATTTTTTTGTTCTATAAATGTATAAATATAACATAATGCACAATGTAATTCTAGTATATTATTAGACTTAACGCCTACTAACAGAGTTAGGGGGACGTTTGAATACCTTGAAGTATATTTTACAATCGTCATTTCACGTCTCGAATGCAACAATAGAGGCGAGTGGGCGGAATATGCCGTCATTGTCATCCACAAACGACGTAGAAAAAAGTTTTTATGTATATTATTACAATGATGATTCGAATTGGAATATTTAGAATGGAATAAGAATAAAATACAGACTGATTGTGAGTCCTGATAAGATTTTCTTAGGAAAAATAACGATTGCTTAAGCAATTTATAAGTAATCATCAGAGGCATCGTAATCAGGTGAATAGTTGTAGTAATTGCAACACTGAGTCGAGGATAACTACATAGTTTCACAGATTTAATATAAAATACGGTGCATTTTCTATACGTAGTTATACTCAACTTGATAAGGGTGTTGTGTGAAAACACGAGAAGATAATAACCTAGGATTTTATGCGCTTCTTTAATCGTATTTTCATAATAATTGACATGAAAATAATATACGCTGAGCGTGCTAGCACTATAAGAATATTACAATTAGTACGGTTGCACTGCAGGAATATTTTAAAAGCACGCGTTTATGTTGAATCGTATAAATACACGTTATTCGTGATATTATTGGAAAACATGAAACTACAGGCACTATTTCTTCCATAAACAACGACATCGGCTGATTTCAGTTCTAACTTCCAATGCAGGCAATATCCGAAACATTCTGACCGCTGTCGCTCTTATAGAAGGCACTAAGAGCTTCTACACTCTGAATTTGATGAACTAAAGTTAAGGTACAAGAAAAATCTATTAATTAGTACCGTTGAGATTTATGGAAGCTTTTATATTTAATGTGTGGAGCAGGATAAAGTTTAGGGAGGGACACGACTAGACCCAGCGCGAAATTAAATGCGAGAATATCAGTTGAAGCCGCCCGTGTCGATATGTGAAGTCACTTTACTAAGGAACCCTCTGGATTATTCTCTGAGAATATTTTCCTTAAGGATAAAAGCTGAAGTTCTGTTCAGGCATAAAGGCATATCATACTTAATTCTACCCTGGTTAAGGGGGAAGCAGTCCCAAGTTTAATAAGCAACAACAGTCCCGTCAGTTTGACGAGCTCGCTGCTAGCGCCATTGTCACGAGGTGTCGGGCACCGAATCTCGACAGGGGAAAAACGTAAAAAAATAAACCTCCATCTCCGGTTAGGGTTGGCAACAGAAAGGATGGAATTTTATAACCAGTGGTATAAAATATTGTAATGATTTCTATGTCTGTGTGCATGAATAGAGTTCTTTTCATATTAGTAAGATACGCCTCTGTAGTCTGTACCATAAATGTATGTTAATCAACATTTCTTGTAGCCTTATCTAACCGGGTCCCCAAATACATATTTATTTTAATTAGATATGGAGTCGCATACCATTATTAATTAAAACGAAAACACAAATACTTAGCACACAAAAGTCAACGTTAATCATTATTCATAGGCTTAAAGTTAACAGCTTAAATTGAACTTTGACACCATTATAATAAATTTCTGTGAGTCACAGAGCAAAATAACTTTCCATTCATTTGGTGGACCAGAAAAACGAGACAATTTGTTGGAATATTTTAAGGAAAACCACAGCTCCGTACTAGAAATACACGCATGCCGTGAGTATAATGATTCACGACATTATTTAACATTTATGATCATAACTTTTAGTGGTGATGTTATTGAGGCAGCCCTATGAGAAGCTGGGGCTATTGTTATTACAAAATGACCCATCTCAATGTCGGACGGTTCTTGGAACCAAGTTCTTCGCGGTTGAAATTATGTATATCGTAAGCGCCTTTGAGCATTTTATAAAGGCTTATTTCTGACACCTCGGATGAAACATGGCGCATAACGAATGCGTACCCGCATGGACGGGATCAGCCTATAAAGGTGAACCTCACAGAATAGGATACCAAATTGGTTACAACGATTTATATACGGGTATTAAGTTAAATGGTTTACGTACGTATCTAATTTATATGTATGTGATTTTTTGAGTATTATTTTCGAGGTGTGAGAAATGATTTTTTATTTAAATTAAGCATATGATGTTTTTCTTGGATATTATACATATACACGAGCGGTGTTTTTGCATTCTCAGTATAATTTCAATTGCTGCGTCGCAGTTTTTTCGAAACTTGTTTCTTTTGTAAATCTGTCAATAAAGCACAGAGTTTTAATACTTTTTCAAAGAGAATCCTGTTAAAATATTTCGATCTTCTATTAGGATAGAAGATCGAAATATTTTAAACAGGATTCAGATCAAGATCGAAGAATCGAAATTCATTACGCAGCAAATGTCCTAACATTTGCTGCGTAATGAATTTCGATTCTTCCCCATTAATTCAAATCACCAAGTGGACAGTTTCAGAGGCGAGAAGCTACTCCATTTTAAGATGATTATGGAAGTTCAGCAATAAATAGTTACAACGGCAATTATACCTAAGCATATCACTAAAATTAAGTAAGCTTAGCTCAAGTATACCGTTTTTAAATACATTTCAATACAATTAACGTTACCTACATCTAGTTTGGTCGAAAATTTCCATAATCTGAAGCATTAAGTTAGTGGAATAATCATTGTAAGAGGTGCCCCAATCAGGGCAAAGGCTAAGCCGTTTTATAGAGGTTGGCGCCTCGGACTAAATTGGTAAGCAATTAATTAAATCGATTCGATGTCTATAAATCCGAGATTTTGTTAATGTTTTAAATAAAAACCTAGGTTTCTCTTGAATGGCAATATGCGTAACATGTGTAATGGGTTTGCGTCTTGGTCTAAATGGTTTAAAACATGGTTGGGTCAGATCTCAACCGACTTTTAACCAGATGCGGAAGGTGGAAGACAGGGTTGTGGCACAACTTGGAAGACGTCTATGTCCAGCTGCAGTCTTCTGCGATAGGCTTATCTGATTTGCGTCTTGAATAATATTTTAATTAAAAGAGCAGGAGACGCAGACGAATCATTTAGTTGTAAACTCCGAACTTACAATGTAATCGGTTTGCATAGTTTTTCAATGCTTTGCGATTTTGAAAAACAACCTAAACTAATGCCAAAAGTAAACGGGACATTTCTCGTCTACACGTCTAACGTCAAAAGTGACTTTGTCTTAATGTGAAGTAAATTCGTCTTGAGAGTTTGTCTTGTAAAGTGATTTCGTCTTAATTCTTGTTCATGCGTTGGTCACTTCGGTCGGGCCAGTGATATAACTCGGGTGCGTATCATAACATATAAAGTTATTTGGTATATTTTCATTTCAATAACGTTCACAAGATATAATAAACGTGAGTTATACCAACTGTTATAATTACTTCAGATATAACATTTATATACTCTAAAACTTATTTCGTATAACGTTATTGGATATAACGTTTATTTAATCGAAAATCATTATATAACATATCGTTTATTATCTAAAAGCATGACAGAAACGAATCCCTGCAAAACCGACTCCACGTAGTCTTGTCTGCCCTACCCCTAGTGTTATTTAAAATCGCGAGCTGAGGAGCAGGTGGTTCTAACTGAGCGTGACCCCCATCTGCGACGTTATGCTCGCGTGGGACCGCCGGAGACCCGCAACGCCGGAGCCGTGACAGAAACCATGCCTGCTGCTTGCTGCATGCCTGTTTGCATGCCTGCTGCTTGCTGCATGCTTGTTTGCATGCTTGATTGCACGCTGCATGCTTGCTTCGTGTATGGTGTATGCTTGTTTGCATGCCTGCTGCATGCATGGTGTATGCTTGTTTGCATGTTTTTTACAGGGAAATAAAAACCTACGCGTTTTATCATATTAGACTAAATAAGTTTTATGTCTTCTGAGTGATCAAACGATTTTATATTTAATGTAGGTTATGCTTATAAAAATTAGTAACTTTAAAATTATATCAATCGTTTGTTATATTAACTGATTGATATAATCGAATAAAATTATAGATTCAGTTGTTATGTCTCGTAAATATTAGAGATTTTGTAATTATATCATATATTAATTACCCATATAACTCTATATCTTGGTTTTGGGATTATATTCGTAATTTGGGGCATTCCTCTAAGAACAGATTCATTCTGCTCATTAATTAATTATCATTTCTAACATAAATCAAGAGTATTTATCCGCTTTTCCAGCTGCAAACAATTATTTTACTTTAAAACATTAGCAGTGGCTGCTTAGTTTTTAATGAACGCTCGAATAGCAGCACTGAGCACAGTTATTAAAAGAAACACCTTTCTAGGTATCTCTTTCTGTAACTCAGAAATAGATGACGACTCAGCTCCAGAATAGACCCTTGGGATATACTTTCACTGGACATTGGACAATGCTATAGTACTTGTACATATTTCATGGGAAACTACTTGTTTCGATCAGTATTTCGCAAAGCTTTCGCCAATTTTCAATGAGGCAGTGATATTTTAACTTTGTTCACCAATATTAGGTGCTTTTCTGTGTCAAAAGCCTCTTGGAAGTTTTCGATATTTTACAATGGTTGCGTTTTCATCAGATCGGGTTTAGTAAGCCGCCGACTGGTAGTGTCGCTCATGTCATAACAGGGTATTTTACTCTTTATGAGAAAAAGTCAAAAAATATTATTGAGATAGCTTAGGCAAAAAGCAGTCGGAAAACGTTAGTTTTAGTTCATAAAATAGCAAACTAAATTTTAAAATACAATTCAAAGGTTTCAGCTTTTTTAATCTGTTTCTTAGGGCATAAATAGTAGTCGCCATGTTATTACGTCATACGGCTATGTAAAATTAGGCTGCGTTCCGAATTACGTTGTAATCGATTTGAGTGTCCATAAACCTGTTCCGAATTACCGTGAGCGCGATATGGAAGTCCCTTGAATCGTCATAGATGACGTCATGACATGCGCCATCTTGCGATTACACCGACCATGCCCCAAATAAATATCACCGTGAGCGCTGACAAAAATTACAGTTGTGTTCACAGGTTGTGTTGTTTTGTTTGATTGAAAAAAAAATGAAATGAGTTTTAAACTCATGAACATTATATTTAATTATCGTCGCATCTATGTAATTTGTTGTTCGTGGGGTTTTTTTTAGGGGTAAATCTTTGCCGGGAGCAAAATACTTAATATAAACACTTCCGTCATCCTTTTCATCACTGGACGAATCGTCGTTCTCTATCTCAAAATCTGAGTTATCAGCCGTGCAAGTACGTAGGAATCGATTCGATAAATCTTACAGACATTCTCGACAAAATGAGTTTATAACAAAGATAAAAACTCATTTTGTCGAGAATAACTGTCAGATTTATCGAATCGATTCCTACGTACTTGCACTGCAGAGTCGATAGAGTCAACCAAGGCTGCGTTCCGAATTACGCTGTAATCGATTTGAGCGTCCATAAACCCGTTCTGAATTACCGTGAGCGCGATATTTATCGATGTCCCTTGAATCGTCATAGATGACGTCATGACATGCGCCATCTTGCGATTACAACGACCATGGTCCATGCCCCAAATAAATATCACCGTGAGCGCTGTCAAAAATGACAGTTGTGTGCACAAGTTGTGTTGAATTGTTGGATTGAAAAAAAAAAAATGAGTTTAGAAGTGTATAATTTTTAATTCGTGGGATGTTTTTTAAGGGGTAAATCTTTGCCGGGAACAAATTACGCTAATATAAACACTTCTGTCATACTTTTCATCACTGGGCGAATCGTCGTTCTCTATCTAAATCTGAGTTATCAGAGTCGATAGAGTCAACCAACATAACTTCCATTTTCAAAAATAGGTCTAGTGAAAGGTTTTGGTTTGGGGTTATGTTCACTGTCAACGCGTTCTCGAGCGTTCATAATTGTAATATCTAAATCGGAACGCAAAATATAGATGTGAGCGCTGTGAGCGATTATTTTATAATACGGAATGCAGCCCAACATAACTTCCATTTTTAAAAATAGAGGTCTTGTGAAAGGTTTTGGTTTGGGGTTAAGTTCACGGTCAACGCGTTCACGAGCGTTCCGATTTGATGACAGCTCTTAGCTTTTCTAAGGTGGATGCTCCAGGGTAGCCCGCGAAATTCAAATTTTCTTACGTTTTGTGCAATTTGCAGGCCAGTGCTAGGTTGTATGTTGATTAAAATGTTGCTCGCGACTGTAAGACGTATGTAGTTATAGAATTACAATGATCAAAATTATCAATACAACCCTTCAAGCGCATAAAGGTGCAGGAATGACTTTGTCCTTGAAAAAGTAATTCCTGCACCTTTATGAGCTTATGAGATTGAATTTCGCGGGCTACCCTGGAGCATCCACCTTAATCGGAACGCAAACTAAAGATGTGAGCGCTGTGAGCGATTATTTTGTAATACGGAATGCAGCCTTAGAAGCGTCAACTGTCAACTTCAAATATCATTGCGTTTGTTTACACCATAGACTTAGTATATACTGGTTTACACAGCCAACTGACGTCATAACCACAGAGCAATATGGCGTCCGCTGGTCCAGCGTTTTCGTCAAATTACGCGCGGAATTTTGAAATGCATAATTTGAATGCATTTGGCACTTAACGATTGAATAAAAATGTTGTGAATTTTTTGTGGTTCATTATCACTATAGAATCTAATTGAGACACTTTTCAAAAATGGGTGTAATACCCTATTCACAAATCAAGAATTTCATACTGGGCTTCTTGCAGTATAGTAGGTACTCAAGGAGGCGTTTATATGGTTCAAGTTGTGATATAATGTTACCAACACTGCAACAGAAGCGATGTAAGTACTTAATTAAACGTAGTTTTGAAAGCGGTCAAAGGTGGCCTAGCAGCCTCTACTCTAGGAGGATAGGCAGACGCGTGATACAAATCCAATGAATGAAACTCATGTTTACAGACGTGTACGTATAACTTAATACATACTTTCGTTCCTTGAATTTTATTAATATTTGGACTGGTAGTGGCATCTGTTGAGAAATATTTGAACTTCATAAAACAACATTTTACGCAAAAGAAACTTCAACCTCACAAGAAACACAACTAGATTAGGCTACAATCAGGTATCTACGGGAATTTTTGGTTAATTATAAGTATTAACGTGAGCACAGTGAAGTCTCCTACTCCTCGCTTCCCTCGCTAAGCTGTGAAACCAGGTACCTAGTTCCCGACTTTGTGTGAGCCACAATACAAATTGAGAAATATTTCATTCTTTCTAACAAGAGTACTCCAACCGAATTTTTACTGGATAAGTGGATAGCATAGAATAATTAAACTTATTCGCAGATTGGACATTTCTCTGATTATAGTCAATCCAGTTCATCCATCATAAACACCTGACTTCATAACACCGATAGAAGACACATTTTTTGTATAGAGAAGATAACTCATGCTTTGTAAAGTGTAAAAATATTCAAATTATTGATTAACTTACCCATTTTCTGAAGAAATCACTCAAAATTCACTTTAAATAACTCTAGACACTGAAAAACATCACCACAAACATTACACATTGGTAGCCATTTTGTTTTTTCTGACAAATACTACCAGTAGAGAAAATTATTTTCTGATACAAATAAATGAAATAAACGAGCTGTAAAAATGCGTTTTCCCCATGTACCTAGTTTTCCCCGGCATAAAACAACATGTATTTTATTACTCTATACGGAATCATTGTCTTCCCTATTTTAATAAACTTAGATTCTAGGTTATAATTTCTAGCAGAAACACATAAAAGGGTCAAATAACTTGAAGACGAGGTGGACGAAAGGGCAAAGGTAGCAATTATTCCGGTGTCATTTTTCAGAATAAATTTTTCTTGTATTTGTTACATCTTTTAGATGTAACAATTTTAAAACTAAGAAAATATCAATGTGAAAGTTAGCTGAATACATTATCTGTGCAATTTGTGAATGTTACCAATGTTGCCATAAACACGATTGTTTTTCTTTTCCTATCAACAGCTGTCAAATAGGTTGGGATTTGTGTGTTACGAAAAATATTTAATAAAATCTATCTCAATCTCATGATTTAACTAAAATATTTGAAATAAGCATAGTGATTTAAATAGTGGGAGGCGTGTTACTTATAATTTCTTTCATATTTCAGCTCCAAAATGGTACAGCGACTAACGTTTAGACGACGTTTGTCGTACAATACTAAATCAAACCAAAGGAGAATGTGAGTATTGTATAATGTTTACCTCCAAATTACTTTTCAATGTAGCTAAATTACGTGACCTAATTTATTATAGGAAAATGCAAGACATTAGCTTTATCTTATTACTTATTGACAAGTTAACCTCAAAATGTTACCGAAGTGTTGTCGGAAGACGCTTGCTATCAAGTATTTCTTCCATTGAATACTTACTGCTCACTTTAACACATCTTTAAATTGCACAAACAAGCTGTGAAAACTCCTAGGTATGTCTATTCCTATCACCCAAAACAATGTTTTTCAATACCGATAAATAATGGTGATGAAAATGATTGTAGTTAATATTTGTAAGCTATTCTTCTAATCGTTTTCATGCTGTAGTTTACTACTGTTGTTTGTTCTTGAAAAACATTCTTATTGGCCCTAACCACTAGTATTATTATAGATGCAATTTTGCATATTGATAGTAATAATTTCAACTTGATAGCAGGTTTTTTGCAAATAGCATTATCCACATGCTACATCTACAGTTTTATCAAATACGCGGTTTGACGTGGAGTTGCGGACACCAGCCCGCTATACAATTTAATACAGTAATATTGTTATCACCCCACTTATTCTACAGTATTTCAAGACATCATGGTCAGGTGGTCATCTAAAGTGAACTTAAGTTATAAAAGTTTCTAAAGCCACGCCCTTGTACAATTTCAGAGTAAGGACTCCTGGTGGCCGTCTGGTCTATCAGTACGTCAAGAAGCCCAAGAAGATCCCAAGGTGTGGACAGTGCAAGAGCAAACTGCGAGGTATCCAGCCTGCCAGGCCCGCTGAGCGTTCCCGCCTTTGCTACCGCAAGAAGACCGTCAAGCGTGTCTATGGAGGCGTCCTTTGCCACAAGTGCGTGAAGCAGCGCATCGTCAGAGCTTTCTTGATTGAAGAACAGAAGATCGTCAAGGTCCTTAAAGCGCAACAGGCCAGTGTTGGCAAGACCGTCAGTGCCGGTGGTGGTGGCGGCAAGAAAGCGGCAAAGTAAATGTTAAGCTAAAAATATAAAAGAAAAATCTATGTGGTGGTTTCATTTTATGTCCTTTATTAATAATTGATACAAATGATTGAAAACCTAGTATTTACAGATGTTTAGTATTGTTTTGAGGAACTTTTGATTTTCCAATATTATGGGCGCATTACCTACGACGGCTAATAAAACTTGTGTTTTTATGGTCTACTAGTCACATTCACAATGCACATAAGGTCGTCTGTTTTTCCCGAAGGGGCAGGCAGAAGCACTTCATCGAAAGTCTCAGTATCTTTGTCACTTGGAACAGTCATTTGCTAGAGCGGGAAACGGCATGCTGCCGAGCGATGAGGTCTCCCCACTAGTTGGACCGATGACCTGGTTAAGGTTGCGGGGATCCACTGGATGTCAGTCGCACGGGACCACCGAGCAATATGGCGACACTTGGGGGAGGCCTATGTCCAGCTGTGGACGTCTTTCGGCTGAAAGGATGACACTGAAACCCCCATCCCGTTATTAATCCAGCTAATTTAGAGTGGACGACCTATACCTCGGTTGACCATCATTAAACTCCATGCTGCTCACAGGAGTTTACGGGTGGGACCACTATGTGAAGAAAACAGTTGCTCCGATTATAGAAGCTTACCAGAGAATCAAGAAAAAGTCGGTAAACGCATTACAGTTCACGTTTTGCAGTTATTTTTTAGTCCTTATTTTTCGCGGTGTGAACAGTGGTAGCCCAGTGGAAATGACCCCGAATTAGGAGTTGGTTTCTAGGGGTCATGGTTTCGAACATAAGATAGAGTGAAATTTATTTCTCATTATCACACTAAAAGAAAACGTCGTGAGGAAAGTGGCATATCCTTCCTCAAACCTAAAATTCCCTCATAGAAAAGAGGCCTATGCGAATTTTTCGAACTGTTATTTTTTTTTGTTTCACATTCTTGAAAGGGGTTAGCTATTTTTCAGTAGGGCAACACTTTTGTATTGGTATGTCATTTGTGAAATTCCGTACTGGTTATACTTTTAGTCTTTGACATCAGTCTTATTGTGAGCATAAAAATACCCGTTCTCTTTTACTTTAACTAGGAATTCTATTGTCATCTCTCTCACTTCAAAACAAAAAGCACAGACATGTTCAGACGAGTTCAATTCAATGTCAAAATTGTCAGACCAAGAAAGGTTTGTGTACGTCCGTAACTATTTATTCATTATTGAGTAATAATTAAATTACCTGCTGTAACAGGGTTACTATAAGTTATCAACATTAACTCTAAGATCTGTGATATAGTTTTAATTTTATTGAACAAAATGTCGAACCCCTGGAAGAAAATTGCTGCACCTGCAGAAATACAAGATTTGTCAGACATCATGTCTGAAGAATTAGCACGAGGACTGCAAGTGAAGGAGGAAATTAAGTTCGCTGATCAGCTTTCCGATCAGCATGTGAGTACGTCTAACGACATACCACCTGAATTGCTGCATGAAATCGAAACATCCAACGTCAAGGAGTATTGTGACTCAGATGCCATCATTGCCAAAGTGTTGCAAAACCAATTCGACAGAGAATATGACGATGAGCTCAAGGTGGTTGAGAAGAAACGCAACGGAGACGCCAAAGTATCGGTATCGTATGATAACTATTTCAATGTGCCCAAGCATTTGATTTACGATTCAGATTCTGATGAAGAAGACTTTGAAAGGAAAAAGAAAGATTGGGATCGTTTCGAGACCAATGAGAAGGAGTTCGCGAGCCTGCCTAAACGTGGTTATGTGATGAAAGATGGAGAGATGGTCACCAAGCATGACAGTGTGATCAATGGCAGGAGGAATGCTTGTCGTGTGATGGCATTCCCTCCAGAGGTGTGCACAGGTGACGGAGCTGGGTTCGACATGAAACTGTCCAATTCTGTGTTCAATCATTTGAGAGAGCAAACAAGACACCAACATTCCCGTAAACACAAAATGTTGGACCGTAAAGAAAGTCATGCCACTGCAGAAATGGGTCTTGATGAGCCTACAAGGCTTATTTTGTTTAAACTTATTAACAACGAACTGCTTGAGGATATCAATGGAATTATTTCAACTGGCAAGGAATCAGTTGTGCTACATGCTAACGGGAACACCAAGTATCCCGACTTAACAGTTCCTAAGGAATGTGCAATCAAAGTCTTTAAGACTACTCTTAATGAGTTCAAAACTCGTGATAAGTATATTGAAGCTGACTACCGTTTCAAGGATCGCTTCTCAAAACAGAACCCACGTAAGATAGTTCATATGTGGGCTGAGAAAGAGATGCATAACATGATTCGTATGAAGAAGATTGGGATGAATTGTCCAGACATGGTGTGTTTGAAGAAGCATATTTTAGTGATGTCTTTCATTGGGAAAGACAACAAGCCAGCTCCTAAATTGAGGGATGTTATTTTGAAGCCAGAGAAGTGGCAGAGTGTGTACAATGAGGTGGTTGAGGCAGTGCACAAGCTGTACAACATGGGGCACATGATCCATGCCGACCTGTCGGAGTACAACATCCTGTGGTGGGAGAACAAGTGCTGGTTCATAGATGTGTCTCAGTCCGTGCAGCCGGACCATCCTAATGGTCTGGAGTTCTTGCTGAGGGATTGCCGCAACATTGCTAATGTAAGTTTTAAATCAAATAAGAAATTGACTTCTGAAAATTAAGACTCATCTGACAGATAAACAATAATATTTATAGTATGAATAAATGTTGTGCAACAATGTTTTATAGTGTGAATAAGTGTTGTGCAACAATTTTTTTTATTGTAAACAACTCATTACCTGAGGGTTTTCCGTGTTTATACATTGTGTAATATATATTTTTTTAATTTACAGTTCTTTGAAAAGAAGGGTGTGTCTGACATGAAATCTGGAGAAGACCTGTTTAAGTCAATCACTGGCTTTGAAGAAATTGATGTGAACTTCCTAGAAGGTGTTCACACCACTTACAATTCATTGTTATGCCGTTTTGAGGTAGCTCCTGATGACAACAGGAATGTCAGCTATCCATTTGAGTACTGCTGGCAGAAGACCCATGAAAAAGCCAAGAGTGATAAGAGTGCGGAGGAAGATGACGATGATGAAGAGGAGGAGGATGAATTTGAGGAAATGTGGACTCATTCCAAACAGAGCAAGACCGTCATAGACAAGGCTGTCGACTTCGGCAATGAGGTCAAAGTAGATGCCGGCTCCAGAGAGAATGTGGTGCCATTGGACCATAAAGTCCATTTTGCTGAAGAACTAGAAGTTGTCATACCAAAATTAGATGACACAAGTAGTACTGATAAAAAGTCTTAAAAATATACTTTAAAACAAATGTGTTCATAAAGTTCAGGAAAAACAAATGCAAAAAGAAGGTTTTTTAACTGTGTATAGAAAATACAAAAAAAATGTAATGATGAAGTACTTATACATTTATATAACTATGGCATAGCATTATTCAACTATGCCTTTTCGAGGTTTTGGAGAAATAAAATTGAGTGTTAAAAACCTATGTATTTTATTTTAATACACCAACAAATATTTTAACATACATGTAGATTTTAATACCTAAAATGAGATACAACAACCAAAGAATACCAAATTATCTATGTTACAATCATAACTTATTACACTTAGTTGGGAATTTCCATTTTATAAAAAAAAGCATTCACAACATAATTATACATCTTATCTTGCATTATACAATTACCTACAAAGTGACTATTCTTATCAATGTATTAAGTTACTCTTATGCTTATTACCAGCCTAACTTAACCTCTCTCATCTGATATCAGTTTGTGTAGAAGCTCAACTTGCTGCAGAGTCAGAAACTGCTTGGTATCAGCAGTAACACTGATGAGAGACTGTATGTCTCCTGATGTATGGCTGATTATGATGGACTGGAGCTTTAGGCGCAGGTCTGTGTTCAGGGGAATGGCTGAAAGGGGAAAAGCAAAACAAATTAGTATAGAACTGTAGGCGTCACAGGCTCCTTGGATTTGCAAAGGCTTGAATCATTCATGGACTTTTTTTTAGAAAAATGGTGGCCGCCGAGCTGGTACTTATAGCTCAAAATAAACAACAAACAACATTCTGAAGTAATGCAACATACCATCACTTTCATTATCATTCATCAAGTCAACGAAGAGTTGCTTCAATGATGGAGGCTTGCCGTCTTCTGTTGGCTTCACTAGAAGAGTCAGCAGTGTTCTACTAACTTGTACTCTGAAATGGCATAAGAGGTTTTTGTTAAATAAAATGTAAGTCTAACAGGCAATAGCCGCAAAGGGTAGAGGTAAGGGGATAATTGTAATCAGTAAACCATCCACACCCCAGCCCAACTTTTATAAACATTAGGGTGATATGTGGTAGAAAGTTTAAAATCTGGATCACATTTATTTTAGCCCTGTCCACTGCAATAGATATCTATTGTCATTTCACTTATTAGGTTTTAGTGGTGTACATGGTTGTGTGATCAGTACTATATTTTTACAAAGATATTTATGGACTCTTAACCTTTTGACCACCAGAGCATAAATGCATGCGCCTGTCCTCCATGTCAAGCCATAATTTCACCAACCATTATGTCACATATTTGTGTTGCTTGGCTTACAGGGTATGCACTTGCTTGACACATATTGTGACTATGGGGGTCTTAATTGGAATATAACTTACTCAGCAAGGATATCTTCTTGTATACTAATGTTAGTGCTGTCAGCTATCTTGTTGGCTATCTCTAAAGCAATGTCATATTTACCTGGAAGGAAATAAAAGCGATTTTATTTTATGTAAGTTTGATCTTTGTCTATGTAATTAGCAGAAAGAAATTTGGTTTTCAAAGATGATTTTTAGTCTGTCCCCATTTAATAATGGAACATCTATGTCTTCATCACACTATTATTCATAAACAGGAGGTTCTATAATCTCAGCAGTAGCAGATATTTTGAAAAGACAATCACAGCAGATTTATAGATATGCATCATGCATGGTCTGAAAAGATACTGACCACAGTCAATCCTCAAATTGAGCAGGTTCCTCAAACATATAGTCTTCATGGTGCTTTCAGTAACTGTGTCTATGGCCTGCTCATAGTATGCAGATGCTTCTAGTTTATGGTTCAGTTCTATTAAGTCACTAGCTAGCTCCATAAGTATGGATGTTCTTAAAGAAGACTTCTCTGGGTACTTGTTCAAGGCTTGTATGTAACAGCCTGTTGCTGCCTGAAATGCATCAATAATAAATAATCAGTTTATATAAATAGTAATAATACCATTACCAAGGAGAACACAGATTTTCTGAGACGTTTTGAATATGAAATATATAAACATTATGATTTAATGTTTTACTTTAAATTATCCTCTGTGTAGTAAGGTTAAGGACTTATTAAGTTACTCTAAATAATATATTCCTCAGGCACCTCTAAATTCTCTCTATCAGCACTATAAAACTTTAGAGACTTCAACTTCTTCTCGGCCTTCATGAACTGCCGAGCCGCGGCCAAAAAATGTTCGGCTTCGCCAAGGAAGTGGCCCACGGAGGCTTCGCACTTAGCCGCGCCAACGTAGGCGTGACCCGCAAACGCTGGCTGGTCAGAATGTTCGCATTGGATAGCCAGGGCTATGAACTCGTTGGTCGCTTCTGATATATTTGGCTTCCGCATGAACCGCCTGTACAATACATTCCAGGTTAGTTTTAGTAAAAATCAAAGCTGGCTGAATAGATCAAAATTGAAATGTAAACTTACTTTTTCATCTTAGTGTTAATGTTCATGTATTGCTCGTTGAAGCTGGCACTGAGGTCCGTCGACATTTTTGCAACGAATAAAATATATTCAGTTCACGACTGTTATTATTTTTGCTGGTTGGCGATTCTTTCTAATTTCAATAACTTTATAATAATGAAAAATGCACCAGCCAAAACTCAGTAAAGTTGGAGACTTGGAGTTGACAGCCAGCAGAAAGAATGTCAACAATGCTTGACATTTGACAATGACATTGACAGCAAATTCGGGTTGCATTCCGTATTAGAAAATAATCACACACAGCGCTCAACTCTATAATTGGCGTTCCGATTTAGATATCACGATTATGACATCTAAGAGCTGTCATCAATTTGGAACGCTCGTGAACGCGTTGACAGTGAACTTAACCCCAAACCAAAACCTTCCACAAACTTATTTTTGAAAATGGAAGTTATGTTGGTTGATTCTATCGACACTGATAACTCAGATTTTGAGATAGAGAACAACGATTCGTCCAGTGATGCAAAGGATGACGGACATGTTTATATTAGCGATAAGTTCAAAACAAAACAACACAACCTGTCAACACAACTGTCATTTTTGACAGCGCTCACGGTAATATTTGTTTGGGGAATTGGGGCATAGTCGGTGAAATCGCAGGATGGCGCATGTCATGAAGTCATCTATGACAATTCAAGGGACATCGATATCGCGCTCATGGTAATTCGGAACGGGTTTATGTACGATCAAATCGATTGCAGCGCAATTCGGTACGCGGCCTCGCTATCTATGTTATGTTTCGTTTTGTTAGTGCCAATGAAACGATTTTGATTTACAATTTGTAATAAAATTAGTAGAAATTCCTTTACAACATGAAAAGAAGATTTTTTATTGTGAATTTCTTTGTCTAATCATTGTACATAAAATCTATAGTTTTGCTCATCTAACCAACACTGAAATTCTAGTTGTTACTAGAATTGAAACGTAATTCTTGTAATGTCAAAAAATGCTTTGACGTGTCGCATAAGGTTGAATTAATTTTTGTGAGTTTAAGTATTTTGTGCAATGATTTCGTATTATTAAGTTTGAACTGTGTTCTATTTTATAAATAAGGAATTTAGCGAAAATGGATTTTCTAAAGAGCGGTCTAAAGACCGTGCTGGGGGCTCCGGAACCTGGCCACCAACCTTCGGGAGCGGAGATCGTGAGTATTACAATATTTACTTCTAGAATAAAAACATAGGCTGACCTATTTATAGTTTGCAATGTAGAGTAGGTATTTCGTATCTATAATTTCAGCGTAGGCGGGTCCAGATGTCTTTAAATTGGTTCAATATTTCAAGAATTTGACAGCACTCATTTCCCTTATTGCAATGCTACTTAGTTCTTGTCTTGATTATTATAGGTCTTCCTTTTCACTTTCTCTATGTACAAATAATTACATTTGTTTAACTGACCTGCTTGTACATTGTCCCCTTTATGTTCATACATAGGATCATTACTGACATCATTCCCGGTCCGTTCATTCATTTTAAAATTATACAATTTTTCTTAACAATATTGTATGGTAGTAAAATCACGATTAATTTAAAAATGTTTCTAAATATCTGTTGAGTGTAGTGGTTAAAAAAAACCATAAATTTGCAAACAGTTATCAAAATAAATATTTAATTACAAACCAAATCACATACCATAATAACTTTACAGTGATAAAATTATTTGCTACTCAGGTGATAAAACTTTAATTCTACTGTACAATGTATATTTCAATTCAGAAAAGAGTGTACAACGCATACTGTATTATTAGACATTCTTAAAATTGAACAAACATGCTTCTAAGTTTACTAACATTGTTGTGGCACTCCATTTAATAACAAATGAAAAATAATACTATGTATTGGAAGTAACAGTAGTAGAAGTTATACAATATTACCAGCTACACATCAATGGGCTTGTGCCAGTGTGCCTGGTTATTGAATGATTAGTAAGTGTTCAAAGTATTTTGCTCCTATTACACGGGACTTAAACACCGGTAGGTACACCTCTGCTCATTAATGATTATGGGTCTGATGTTATTTAAATTTTTTTCATTGCAATAAACATGTTAGTCAGTTTTTGTTTAAAGAAATGGATCCAAAAAATCTTTGCCAATAAAACCCTTTAACAACACTATCCTAAAAATGCAGTTTCATTAAATTCCTTTACATTTTATGATGTTGCTAATTATTCTCACAAAGACTAAATTTAAATGTGACTGCTCTTTAGTTCTGTTGAGTGGTGTGGTGACCACACCACTCAACAGAACTAAAATCGAACTGAAATCGACTTCGATTGTGTTTTGAGACAAGTGATTAAATAGCAACATAATAGTTTATTACGCACTTGGCCTGCCTTGGACCCGTCCAAGGCAGGCCAAGTGATCAAGGCCTGAAGTTATTAATTTAATGGATGTGTTTGCAAAGCTCACTGTTTTATATTATGTTGTAATACAGATAACTTAGTAATAATATTATTTGTTGGTTGCAACTTTAATCTTTAATGGAAAAGAACATTTCGTTTTAACTCAGTCACCTTGATAGCTGTAAGTATATTAATACTTTTTTTTTGTGAAGTATCAATAGTTTGGAATGGTAATTTAATTCCATAGTTGTATAATAAGGTCCAGAAATGTTTCTTTTCTCTGATTTCATGATAAAAAAAAAACTCACACTGTCCATGTACAGGCACATCAAACTACCTGAATTTTACCCAGGCAACCCTGAACCTAATACTTTAGTGATAAAGTTCAGACAAATCTATTAAGGGGCTCCCCCATGCACACTAGCACCACTTTAGTAAAAAAATCAGAACTCGTTAAATACGCAATTAATATAAAATCTGATTGACAAAATCAATGCTATAGAGTTCTAGATTATTCATCATCATCATCATCAGCCTATAAATGTTCCCACTGCTGGGACAAAGTAGATTATTGACGTCTATTTAATTCATTAAAATATACTTCACTGTAGTTACAGTTAGAAAAATTGCTAAAAACGGCCGTTTTTTTCCATTTTGTATCTGTAACGACAGCGAGCTATGTTTCAATGAGTTAAGCAGACGTAAATAATTTAGAAGACCAAAAGATTGTTTTTGTCAATCAGATTTTATATAACGAGTTCTGATTTTTTTACTAAAGTGGCGCTAGTGTGCATGGGGGAGCCCCTTAAATAAATTTGACTAGTAGCTGGATGTGCGGGTCTGTACAATAATTCCATTAAGTTTGTGTTATTTGCGTGCTTACTGCTGCCACTGTATATTTATGTAAATGAGAATGTTAATCAAAGATACATCAATTCCACATCATTTTTGCCAATCCATACAGCGAAAAGCCAACAGCCAACAAAACTTGGATGCGCCTGTATTGTAAGGGCTGGTCTCCGCAACTCGAAAAAGCTCATCTTTTAGAAATAAATTTCAATTTGTTTGAAGTCTCCTTCTCTCCAGGTGGAGCGCCTAGTCGACCGCGTGAACAACTCGACGTTGTTAGAAGACCGACGCGACGCGTGCCGCGCGCTCAAAGCGATGTCGCGCACCTACCGCGTCGAGGTCGGCGCGCAGGGCATGGATACACTCAAACAAGTAAGACTACTTTATTAAATGATAGATTTCGAAATAATCAAAGACTTGTGAAATATTATAATAGAAAATTAAAGTTTTCACAGTTTCGCCGCGGAAATTAGATGGCGCGACATGTTAGTATGGTAATCATTAATCATACATCTTATTATCGATATCAAACGATTTCAATATTTGCTATATAATTGAACTTCTCCAAAAACAAATGTTCACAAGAGCACTGTTTTGGCGTTTTTGTGATTTTGTTTCTGCTTTTTACATGCATAAAAGACGCAATTGTGTATTTTGGGTGTCAAAATTTTGTACCACAACAAATCCTCTCAAGTTTGTTAATCCCTTAAATATTCATATTCTTTTGCCAAACACTACACTGACTATAAATATCTGCAATTTTACAAAATTCAGTACAATTTAAACATCTTATGTCAGGAAGTTTGTCTTGTGTCTTTGACATACCATTGAAGCCACAACAAACATTACACGAACTGATCACAATTTCCAGGTATTAGAACTGGACCGGGCCGACAATGAGACAATAAACTACGCCTTAGACACTCTCAACAACGTCATGTCGCCTACTCAGTTCGAGGAAGAGGAGAACAACCCTCGCGTGCCCATGAACATCGGCGAGCAGTTCACCGAAATGTTCATTAAAGACCATCACAACATACAACTAGTCCTAGATCTCTTAGACGAGTACGACTTCAGAGTTAGACTGTCCGCTGTACAACTCCTCACTTCCCTACTGACAAATAGACCAAAAGATATCCAAGAAATTATTCTAGTTAAACCCATGGGCGTCTCGAAAATGATGGACTTATTAGGAGATACAAGAGAAGTTATCAGAAATGAAACATTATTACTGCTCATAAAATTAACCAAAGGAAACGCGAACATACAAAAGATCGTAGCTTTTGAAAACGCGTTCGATAGGCTCTTCGAAATAGTCTCGACTGAAGGTTATTCTGACGGTGGAATTATCGTAGAAGACTGTTTGTTGCTGATGTTGAATTTACTGAAGAACAACAGCAGTAACATTAACTTCTTTAAGGAAGGTAGTTATATTCAGAAGATGTTGCCGATGTTTAACACTCCTGACGAGTCGGAGGAAGCTGGATGGTCCCCACAGAAGGTATCCAATGTACACTGCATGCTACTGATAGTAAGGACACTAGTCTCGCCAAGCAACTCCTTGCAGATCATCTCGAATTGTCAGAAGATAATGAAAAATGTCGGTCTACTAGATGCTCTCTGTAACATCCTGATGTCAAGTGGAGTTCCTGCTGATATCCTCACGGAGACTATCAACACGGTGGGCGAGGCAGTGAGGGGGGAGGTGACGAATCAGGAGTTCTTGGGGAATGTGATGGCGCCTTCGAATCCGCCGCGGCCAGCTATTGTGGTGCTACTTATGTCTATGGTTAATGAGAAGCAGCCGTTCTCTTTAAGGTTAGTAAAACAAACTCACTCTGCTCTCCCTATATCTATATTAATCTATACAAATATTTTTATGGAGAAAAGATTTTTTATTTCTTTGTTTGTACCGAATAAGCTCCGAAAATACTGGACCAATTTTAACCTTTTTTCACCAATAGAAACAACATTGTCAGGAAGTAACATAAGCTATAAATTATTTTCAAAAAAAAATGTGTTTGAAACTTACGCGGCTGAAACAGCCGGGCGCCGCTAGCATAAAATATACTGATACTGAAATATTACTGTTTCAATCTTGTATTTTTCAGGTGCGCAGTCCTCTACTGCTTCCAATGTTACCTATACCACAACGAGATGAGTCAGGCGAGCCTCGTACAGACCCTCCTACCGTCATCATCAGACATGTCCAGCCTCACCAGTGGCCAACTGCTATGCGGAGGCCTATTCTCCTCCGACGTGCTGTCCAACTGGTTCTCAGCCGTCGCACTGATGCATGGGCTCATTGAGAACCCGGCGCAAAAGGAACAGTTGCTCAGGGTGTTGCTAGCAACGAATATCGGAAGTTCGCCTGTTTCGTTGCTGCATCAGTGCACTTTGTTGTTGCAACAGACTACTAAGTTGAAGTCTAAGGTATGTTGTTTAGTTTGCTGTGAAAAATATCGTTATACCGAAAATTTTACATTTCGTCAATTTTGCAGTGAATATTGCATAAATGATGATAATTTATCTAATTATCTGAATAATTCAAATCAACTCTAATATATAAATTATCTATGTACTTTTAATGTTAGAAACCGGTAACTTGTATGTGTGGTGTAAACTGCTAAATCAAGTTTATTTTCCACCAATCACATCAACAGGACTGATGATAACTTAAACTCAACTATGCTTATCGTTGTTCTCACTGGCGCTCAATAGGGTATAAGCATGATTTATAAGCTTTTGAAACTGCTGATTAGACAGAGATCCGATACCTTTCATGACGTCATTCGACATATCGACGTACAAAATCCATACTAAATTCCGTTTATCTAGAAAAAGATAGAAACAAAAGTTTTATTGGTTTTTTACTTTTGTGTTGTTTGGTCGATTTTGGTCTTGTTTTCACTTTTTGACATTATTTTTATAGTATTTTTATATTCCATTTAGAAATAAAAAAAAAAGAAAATGTATGCATATTCCGTATTCCCGGCCCCCCGGCGCAGGTGGCCCTGCTGATGCTGCTGACCATGTGGACGAGCTCGTGCCCCGGGGCCGTGGGCGCGTTCCTGCGCGCGCCGGGCGGCGTGGGCTGGCTGGTGGCGCAGACGTGCGCCGCCGACCACGACGACAACGAGTCCCTGCTGCAGGGGCTGTCGGCGCTACTGCTGGCTATCTGCATACACTTCAACGACGACTCGGTGGAGAACTACTCTAAGGTGAGCTGAACCTATCACACAGGGACATCAATAGACTTCTGTTTTTATTTTTTGTCAATTTGTCTTCAATGCAAATTGTATATTGTATTGTAATAATTTAATCCACTTCTGCTGTCTCGACTTTTTTCTTCTGGTACTTACAATGAAATGATCTTTCCGTGAAACAGAGTCGAATGGCTTTAATGAAAGATAGTCAAGTGTGAGTTGTCATTAATTGGACAACTCACACTTGACCTAGCAGTGATAGCCTAGTGGTGTGACCGTCGGACTGCCTAGTCATAGGTCTCGAGTTCGAACCCAAGACACGCACCTCTGATTTTTCGAATTCATGTGCGTGTTTATAATTATCACTTGCTTCGGTGAAAAAAAACATCATGCCTTGGCAGCATGCCTGAGAGATATTTCTCGACAGCATGTAAAGCCAAGTAATAACTCTGACAAGGCGACATAATAACTCTGACACCAGGTTAGGCAACACAGACTAACCACACGATAAAGAAAGAAAGAACTTGTCCAAAAAAAATGGATTCTGATTTCCTCATGTTGTCCTACTTAAAGGATCACACTGTATTCGGGTTAAGTTCGATCACTGTTTTAACAACCATTTCGATAATTTCCCAGGAATCCCTCCGCCAGCTCCTCACAAAGCGCATCGGTATGGAAGTGTTCACATCTAAACTGAGCGAGGTGACGCGTCACGAGCTGTACAACAAGGCAGCCAAGCACCCACAGCTCAGAGCCAAGATGCCGGCCGACGTGCTCGTCGACTACGAGTTCTGTCGCCTGTTCAAGGTCTTGGAGAGTGAGTATATTAAATGAGACTAATTATTTTGGTAGGCCCCTATTGTATGGAGTGGGATTTAGAGAGAAGTCCTACCTTGGCTGCGTCGTCCTACAAGTAAATCACGACATTCCATAATGTGTGTTGCCGTATGCCAGCACCGGCGGCCCGAGAGAGGCTATCTGGATATAATAATTGTGTCTGTAGTGATTAGACGACCCGAATGGCGCAGCAGTAGTGAGGCTGCCATACGTTCTTGGGTCCCAGGTTCGAATTCCGGTAGGAGCAAATGTTTTTGTGATGAGCATGGATGTTTGTTTCCGAGTCATGGATGTTTATAATGTATAATAAGTATGTATTTACAAACAAAACAATATATATGTAGTATATTCACTATCTGGTGTCCACGACACAAGCTTCGTTGCGTAGTGTGGCACTAGATGGCGCTGTGTGTAATGTCCAGCGATATTTATTTATTTAGTGATCCCACCTACTTATAGTTCGGAGAACATAACCTTTAAGAGAATCACAACAAACTAGATTTCATTCTAGCTGTGTTGTCATTCCAAATTGTATGCAACATTCTAATAAAGAGTATTTCCTTCTGTTCACCAGGTGTCCTAGTCCAGAGCCTGACGGAGCGCAGCCACAGAACACAGAACGGCACGAGGTCGCCGAGCCCGGAGCGCGGCTCCCCGGAGGGCGGCGCCCTGGCGCAGTACAAGTCGCTCATCCGGCAGCAGGACGCGCGCCTGCAGGAGCTCATGACGCAGCTAGAGGGCCTGCTGCATCAGAACCAGTCCCTACAGGTTCCACGTCTTTGGAATTTAATTCTGGACTCATTATCAACATCAACACCCTCGAAAACCATAGAGAAATAATTCGCAACCTTTCATAGCTGCCATCTTTGGTTATAATTTCGATTTGATTTTCAACACCATCCACAATACTTTGCAATTTACAATCACCATGTTGGATATTATTTTTCAACAACATTGTCTGAGTACCAGCACTTCCCCCGCGACTTCGTCCTGAAAAATTGTGATAGCTCGGCTAATTTGCATGATAGCAATATCATTTATAGCCTATGTTACTTGGTAAAGATGTAGCTTTCTAATGGTGAAAGATTTTTTTAAATCGGTCCAGTAGTTTTTGAGTTTATTTGTTACATACAAAACTCTTTATAATCTTAGCGTAGATTAGTTGCATGAAACGTCTACAAAACAACGACCATTTTTCGTCAACATCAAACGCAATCACTGGCTACGATTCTCTAAACAGTAATCTTGAATCATCTCAGATAATCATCTTTTTCCCACTTCCAGAGCGCCCTCAACGACTCAATATCAGCCAACTCCCACTTAAAAGACGAGAACACACTCCTAAAGGCTCAAGTATCAGCCGCCGTCGCCATACCGAGCCAGCAGCAAGCAGCCCCCCCTGCTCCCGTCCAGGATGACTCCAGGATTCAGGAGTATGAAGCCAGGCTGCAAGCCCTGGGTGGTGATGTGGCCAGGCTCACTGGTGAGCTGAAGATTAGCCAGGATACGCAAAGGAGTACAGCGGAGGAGTTGGAGAGAGTTAGGAAGGACCAGGATGACCTGCTGGAGTTGCTTGCTGATCAGGTTTGTGATGATTTTGATGCTGAAGTTTTGATGTCTGTATGTAACTTGGATTTAAAAGTAACAGTAGATTGAATTGGAGGTCTTGGGAAAATTATGTTTATAAGTTTTTAAATCATTTTTATACACATTATGATCAATTTTTTTTCTGAAACTTACTTTTATCATCTGCCTAGCCTTGTCCTAGCTACATTGGGGTTGCTACTAATACGGTCTAACTATAAGTACCTGAATACCAATATTTACACCTTCGTAAGACTGGTTATCAGAATTTCGGGCTTTGAGTTTGGACTAATATAGATAATGATAATATACAGGCAAGTACAGTACTTTCACAGTTTTTATATCTTGTGACTTCCTAGTCACAAGACATAAAAACTGTAACTACATTAAATTTTCATCTTTGTTTCGTCAATTCAAAAGGGCCTGTAACTGGCCTACTTGAAATAAATGCTTTGAGGGACTACCATAATACTGTATACCCTTTTTTTTTTGTTTCTCCAGGACATAAAGCTAAACGACTACAAGATGCGCCTGGTGTCGCTCGGGCACCCGGTCGAGGAGGACGTGGCCGCAGCTCCGCAGACCCTCACATGAGATCCTCTCCAGCGCCGCTCTGCTGACACACAGGAGTCACACCCTACATATATAGCTACATAGATTGTGGGACAGAAGACGATACGATTGACGTGCGTTACAGCGAGATAGGTTGAACTGAATCGGCCTTACAATAGGCTAATTTCCACCATCAAAATATTGCAAATCTATTTAGTCCGTCAGTTAGAGTATTGGAAAATATTAGACACGTATTTTTTGATTTTGTAAATCAATGAATATTGACAAAGATAAAACGCATCAAAACTCGGGAGTGGGGGCTTGTCACGTCACAACGCACTGAAAATTATACCACAGCGTGGCGTATTGAGAATTTTAAAAGCGTCGTATCCAATTTTGGTTTACGTAACAAAAGAAAAAATTCGGTCAAATATTTTTTCATAATATATCTGACTCATCAGATTTTATCAGTTGACAAGCATTAGTTACTGTTTTCAGAAAATACCATAGTTATAAGTTCTATTCTACCTCTAGGCCTTTACAGAGTTCGTTTCCATATTAGTTACAATAAAATCGTTGTTTATACCATTGATATATTAAATATATTTTTTATGTATTTATCAATGGTTCCGATTGTTTTAGCTGCCATTTCCAATCTATGTAATCATATATCTATAAGGTAGACCATAGTGTAAGATATACGTGAACTGTGCAAGCGAGATGGCTGCTGATGCGAGATGGGTACTGCCGTTACATTAAAAAAGTATGGAGTTATGTCACTCTTAAAGTTAACTAAGAAAATCATTCAGACTATTGTCTTTTGTAGCGAGCTTACACGCGGTGATAATACTCTAATATGAAACCATCCATATCCCTGGCGGACATAAACCTACAAACACAGGAAAAGTATACGCGTATGTGACGTGAAGCACAATCCTTTTCTGGTTTCATTGTATTTCGGTATTTAAATGAAGCCATATATAAACATAAGTGTAGCTAGCGAAAGATATAATTAATATACAAATAAATTAAACGGTTTTGATACTAATTAGTCAATATTATGTAATAGGTAGTGTTTGAAATTTACTAAGTCAAAATTGAAGTTTAAAATTTTATAAAAGCCCTTACACAACACCTTATGGCGCAATTCGATTGCCTGTGGAATTCGGGCAAACAACAAGTGTAAATGAACGCGGTCGAGTACCCGTATTGGGATAAAGTCAACTAGATCCGACGACCTTGTTTAATGGCACCATTACTAAATGCTTTTAGCGCTGACCATATTTGTCTTCCATCGATTAATAGAAACGTACCGATGTTTTATACAGCGCTGAAGCATTTACGGCCGTTTTCTATCTATCTATCTAGTAGATGTATGGTGCAAACGGCCCTGAGTGCCTATGTTGATTAATTTAATTAGGTATTGTGTGCTTTATTTATGATTGAATAAGCTATAAAAGTGACGAACGTCTTGTAGTCACGAGCTTTCCGTCTCGCATCACGCTAGCTTAGAAGCCATCTCCCTTGGACCAATACTAGACTAGACAGATATCTAATATATTTCAGTAATATATTGCGACATAAGACGATGTGATTCGAATGTAAAAATGTATGAAATAAAATGTTACACTGATTTGTTTTTTATATTTATTTTTCTGTTGTGTTAACAATATATTATTTCCTTTCAATAACTAGAAGGTGACCGAGGAGGATCCCTCGTAACACAGACCAAACCAAATTCATAAGGCTAGTCCAGGCAGAGTTTGGTAATCTACCCTCCCTTCCAGCTGAAATCCCTTTATACAACTTAGATGAACACGTAAACAACCTCACATCAATTCTTCTAACCAGCTTTGAGCAGTCTTGTCCACTCACTGTACCAAGACAGGGGGCAAGGCAGTCCTGGTGGGGTCCAGAACTAGAAAGACACCGACACAGGTTGCGCAGGCTCTTCAACAGAGCCATGAACACACGGTCGCTGGACGACTGGGGCCGTTACAAAACTGCCCGAAAAACCTATAAAAAACTAATACGCCTCAGAAGTAAAAACGGCTGGAGGCGTTTTTGTACTAACATTGAAAATAGCAACCAGGCAATGAGGGTCAAAACTTGTCTCGCCGCCGGGACTGATCATTCTATAGGATGCCTCAAAAAACCAGATAGTACCTACACAATTAACGATGCGGAGACTAGCGAATTACTTCTCACCACCCACTTCCCAGGCTGCCGGATTGCGACCGAACAGAGCTGGGAACCGTGCAGTGAAAGGGCTACGAGCAACATAGACTGGGAGGTGGCATCAGAAGTAATAGACAAAGACAAAATAATATGGGCAATCAACACCTTCCTACCTTTCAAGGCAGCAGGGTTGGATGGTATTTTTCCGGCTCTGCTCAGATGGAGCGGTGACTCGCTAGCTGAATACCTTGTCAAGATTTTCCGTGCCTGTCTGGCCCACCGCTACATCCCCTTGAAATGGCGCTAAGTAAAAATAATCTTTATTCCAAAACCAGGTAGGAGCGATTATACTCAACCTTCAAAGTCCTTCAGACCTATCAGCCTCACCTCGTTCTTCTTGAAGACACTAGAGAGGCTAGGAGACAGAAAGATTAGGAATCAAATCTCGCTACTTAAACCTTTACACCCTAACCAACACGCCTACTGCGAAGGCAAGTCAACTGAATCCGCTCACCACTGCGTGGTCACACGCATAGGAAACGCTCTAAAAACCAAAAACCCAACACTGGGCGCCTTCATAGACATAGAGGGTGCATTTGACAAATTTGAACATACAGCAGGAGGCAGCACTAGCAGCTATCAGGCTTATGCACTTGGGCATATGGGGAAAGAACCACACCAGTCCCCACGCAGGCATCCTGGACCGGGCGATCGAGTATCAACCTCTCATAGCTGCCCCGTGTGATAGGACACACATAATAAACCCATGTTCAACAAAAGCTATAGCATACAAACAACAGAGGAATTAAGGGATCAGTCAGGAGTTAATGAAGTACGCATCTACACAGATGGCTCTAAAACTCAAAACGGCTCAGGGGCTGGCGTACACTCCCTAGACCTCAACATTAACTTTCACCTACCACTAGGCGAACACAGCTCGATATTCCAATGCGAGTGTGTTGCCCTAACACAAGCTGCAACAGCCGTAAAGCGTCTGGGGATTCACAATTACGCAATCAGATTGGTATCTGATAGCCTAGCTCTGCTTAAAGCCCTAGAAAACCAACAAACCAAAAGTAAATTAATATTTGAATGTCACCTCGCCATGGAGAGTATATCGCTGTCTAACAGAATCACTCTCCAGTGGATTAAGGGGCACAGTGGATCCTTAGACAATGACGCCGCAGACGAACTTGCTAAGAGAGGTTCCGAAATGGCAGTGCTAGGCCCGTACCCACTCCTTCCCTTAACTTTCTCACATTTCCGTACGTGGATTCGCCAGAGATCAACTGAACTTCATAACAACAAATGGTCACGGTCTACAGACTGTAGACAGTCAAAAATGGCGATGCCAAGTCTACACCCACGACTAACAAAACGACTGCTCAGCTTAAGCAGAAATAACCTCAGAATAATAATAGGGACAATAACGGGCCATTGCCCCCTTAACAAACACCTCTTCAACATAGGCGCCACGGACAGCCCACTCTGCAGGGGCTGCTTTGACGCCGAAGAATCAGCTGCCCACGTCATCCTGGAATGCGAGGCTGTGGCTACCCAACGCAAACAAATCCTCGGAACGGTGAGGTCGCTCCGCGAAGCCTGTGAAGATCCCAGGAAACTTCTGTGCTTCTGGACGGAGCTAGGCTGGCTAACCTAGCCAGGACACCTACGCACAACGGACCGAATGAGAGTCTAAGTGCGGAAAATGGAGTCCCTACTCTACTCTACTCTACTAACTAGAAGGTGAGTTCTCATTATCACTGGTGAGTTTTTAAAGCGACGTTTTTTGCTCACTGCATTTTTAACACACGGCTTAGCGCCGAGATTTGAAAATTCAGGGGGTACCAAAACAAAGTAAATTCTCATCAAAACATTTAATACACTTCATGCTACACTGCATAGAATACACTTAAATTAATAATAAATATTTGTCTATATACATTAATTTATCTAATAACAGTCTCATTTACATGATTACACCCAATACATTATATTATAATTACTGAAGCAGATTTTGTGGGTACAAGGTTTCATTAAATGACCACATCTATCGTCAGATAAAATCTGATGAATATAAAATTGTCCAGTTTGACAGCATATGTACAGAAAATGTCTCTTATAATCTCCAGATAAATGTTACCTGAAAATTGTTAAATCAGCCCTGTGAGAATCAAGCAGTAAATATATTTTTAATACACTTCCTCGAAAACTGGTTCTTAGTGCACTACGATTAGGTTCAACATGCAATGTATTTCACACGCGTGCGATTTGCGATTGCATTTTCCAACACGTGTGTGGGAATGAAAATTGCCACAGATTACTATACCTATACTTAGTCCAAATTGGTTCAATGCCTATAGTCGAAGGTGAATGTTTTTTTTTTTTAATTTCGGCAAAGCATTATTGCGTCTTTATGTTTTGAATATTCAAATTGTGTTTATAAATAGAATATCATAGATAAAGATGATTATTTAAAACTACTATTTACTTTTAAAAACAAATTAACATTTATTTGTGGTCTTAATTAAAAAAACTATTTATTATATTAGCTTGTTTAGCGGCTTCATACCTTTGCTTCTCCTCCAACCTAGCGATAGCAAAGCGCGGAAAAAAAAAGAAAATAAAACAGTTTCCTGATAATGGGGTAGATGACACACCAATTAATGAGGGATTATCTGTTTAGCACTTCCCTAGTCGCTGGATAGATGGCGCTGAACTTGGTACATTAATGCAAGGAACGAAACGTAAAAAACTGATTTTAATAAAGCGCGAGAAAACTAGGTTATATTCGGAAGCTTAAGCAAACGAAAGTGTCAGTCAACGAGCGTATGTGACGTGACGCAATGTTTTTTTCAAGCGTTTTGGCTTTGGCACCAACTAACGTAGTCAGTTCAACGCCATCTAGAGAGTTCTTGGAAACTATTTTTTTTTTAATCCCTCAAAAAGAAAACCTCTCATTGAGCAATTTTTTAAGAGCTGTCAATACGCGGTGTCTCATAGATTTTGTATGGCAATAGCCAACTGTGACGTCAGTGTTTATTCAACTCAATGACTCAAATATTTTTTATTTCAAAGCAACTAAAAATCGAATTTGGCAATTAATTGAAAATAAATCGGGTTTTCAGGCCCAAAATAAAGTGTTTTTTTAGAGATTGGTGTCTTGGAATTATTGTTTTATGGTGTCATCTACTCTATTTTTCCTATTTGTTTCTGATATACGTATTTACAAGGCAGATGTGAGTGGCAACGCCAGGCAGGGAAGCCCTAGAAAGACATACTCTGACCAGGTGCGTAGTACTCACAACCGGCGCCTGCGTGCGTGTATGAACGTGGACAAGGCAAAAGGAGTATATAAGGTAGCAGGTGGCGTTCAGTGGTTTCTGCCTACCCCCATGTGTCTACACATATACTTTACAATGCAAAACACTTCGTTTCGTCGAACGTTTCACATGCTTATTATACGTTAAATATACGTTATATATATATTATACGTTATATTATACACGATGATATTACGAGCTTTAATGTTAAAATACAAGTTAAGTAACAACCTTAAATCTATACAGGAATGTGTTAAATGCAGGTTATGCAGGGAACAACCACAAGGGAACTGAATAAATAAATAAATATCGCTGAACACACAGCGCCATCTAGTAGCGCTAAGCAACGAGGCTTGTGTAGTGGACACCAGATAGACACTACATAGATACTTTTTGTTTGTAAATACATACTTATATTATTCATATAAACATCCATGACTCTTTAATAGCTAAAAGCTACCTTTCAGACAAGATGTTAATTCAGCAATCAAGGTTTTATACCAGGCCTTAATAATGTATGACATTATGGACTATAAATATTGTTTATTTTTTTTATAACTTCCACGTTTGATTTTATTACCAGCCAGTCGTAAAGCGATAGTCTTACAGGCCTAAGATTACATGCGATAGGGTGAAACAGGAGAGTAACCAACGGGACTCTAATACTAAGCCTCAGTTATCCGTCGCTCTTCGGTCCGTCTGTCTGTCAGCGGGCTGTATCTCATGATCCGTAATAGGTAGACAGTTGAAATTTTCACAGAATGTGTATTGCTACTATAACAGCAAATAAAAACTTAAAGTCTCGACTAATACGATGGTGCGAAACCCTTCATCCGCGAGTGCGACTCGCACTTAGCCGGTTTTTCTAGATGTTTGAAGTTTGATGACGCCCTAAAATGTATGGTCTTCGTCACTGCGAGCTTTGACTTGATTTTTTGCAATCATTTCCACAAAGTCACTTCTCTCTGCATACAAGTACAAATATTACATACCATTACAATATAATTTTTATTGGAATAGACATAGGTGAATATTTTAGATCACCGCCAAGAGAAATGTCATTATTATACATAAGCTGATTACTGGTGGTCAATAATTATTTATGACAATAATATGAGAATCATGGTTTTTACTCATGGTCCATACACATACCATACAACTACACTTGGGTCTGTTAAATACATATTTATAAATACAGAATATTTATAAATTCAAATTTAATACATTGCGAAGTAGCCAGTATAATTATCTATTTATGTAACTCTGATAAAATAGTGCATAGTAGTGTAGTGTGATATTGTAATTTCTATTACAAAATACCGTGCGATCGATTTACTCAAATACACTGTGAAAATGCTACATGTTGATTTCTTTGAAATATAGATTTTAAATGTCTTTATGATTTGTACACTCACTGTAACCTCAAATGCCTATACATAGCTTCAATTTCGTCAAAGACAGATTGGCCAACTTTACCTTTTAAAGTTAATATATATAATAAATAGCACAGTTCTTAGCACTGCACCGGATTGGCATCACCTCACTTCGTTTATAGTTGCCGTCGTAAGTGTATGTTTCAGTGTGGTGTTTCATCTTTCATAGACACAATACCTAACTTCTCTAGTTGCCTTGCTGATCCAGTGCAGTGCTTAAAACTGTTCATTGACTTTTAAGATGACCAATCAGCTTTCTTTACCTGGATAACACTCTCACAGCGCGCGCCTGAACCACAGACAAAACCCATAGACAACATCTACATCATTTATAAAATAGAACCGTGTCTGGGTGCCATATTTAAGCATGCAGGCATGTGGTACGGGGCTCGCGGGACGTACGCCCGCGGCGCCAGCTAGGTGACGTACAGGTACACGCCGACACACAGCAGCACGCCCAGCACCAGGAACACCATGATGAGGATGAACCGGTCCTGCAGCGCGCGCATTACCATTGTGTTCATGAGGCGGGACGAACGGTTCAGTTGCTCGTCTGTTTCACGGAGCTGAAAAGATGATAAATATTTATTAGTTACTTCTCCTTACGCAAAAAATGGGCAATAGACTTTATGTTGCACACACCACAGCTCGATATACACAATTCAATAGTTGTTTTTTTATTTTTTGAAATATTGTGGCTAACAAAGAGAATGCTTGTGTCCAGCAATGGAAGGCTGATTATGTTATGCTAATATTGTGGCGGTCTACATACAACTAATAGAAGATGCTAATAAACTAGCTTAAAGAATTTCTCCTCTCGTTATAACAAAAATCTAAAGTTTTGAAACAGCCGTCACATAATCACAGTTGTTATATTATTTACATAGTCAAGCTAGCTGACCCAACATTTAAAAGGTGATTAGGACCAACTGGACGCGACACGAGGAAGACAGCGTATTGTGGCGCAGCTTGACAGAGGCTTATGTCCAGTAGATCATTGCGATAAGCTGACTTCATCGACTCTTACCCTGCCCCGGGAGCGCTGGATGGTCTCCCGCTGCACGCTGAGGTCCTGCAGCACCGCGGCGCCGATCTGCTCTGTCTCCAGCACCACGCGGTAGCCCTCGTTCAGCGACTTGCCCGTTCGCTCCAGTCGCTCCGTGTTGTCGAGCAGCTTTTGATGTTGCTCGCCCGCTCCACCCCAGTCGTCGTAGACTTCGTCGTTCTCGAAGTTGTCTGGGGATTTGTAGGTGATTGTTGCTATTTAAAAGACTAAGACAATACTTAAAGAAATGGTGTTTACAAGTCAGATCTGACTGGAATCGCCGAGCGTAGCTGATGTTCTTCAGAAAGGTCAGGCACTCGCAACCGGCGGACGCGTATGACCAGAGATAAAAAAAACCGAAGCAAAAAGAGTATGTAAGGATCGTAGCAGGTGGTGTTCTGTAGTTTCTGCTTATCCTCATGAGATAAAGAAGTGAGTTTATGCATGTTAGACGTGAAAGTCTAACATTGAATTGCAATGTATGATGTTTCAGGGATTTCAGTGTGCATGTCTTACATGAGCCAGCATTGTTGACAACGGAGCGGTATTCATCCCTGACGCGCTGCAACTCCGCACGGTAGGCCGCAACGCGCGACCCTGCACCTGCACCTCGAGACTCTAATTCCAATTGCTCTAGCTAGAATGAACAAAGCACTAATAAGGCTAGTTCAGTTTAGGGCAGGCCTAATCCTACAACCATCACACATTTAAGAAAGGTGGTGAGAGAATGAAGCGGGCTGTTTTGTTTTAAAATGCTGGCTAGCTGATCTAACTAGTCTTTAATTTTGTTACAACAACAACAACATCAGCCCATAACGTCCACTGCTGGACATAACCTCTCCCATGATGGGAGGAATTTGCCGTAATCTCCACGCTTGGCAGGCGGATTGGAGATCGCAGTGATGAAAGACTAACAGAAAACGCTGCTGCCTATTCTCTGGTCTATGGAGGCGCAAGGTGTTCTGCCTCAGACATTAGTCGCCTTATACGACACCCGTGAATGTAATGGGTTGGTTCTATTCTACTCTGCCGGATACCACACGGCTAATTAATTAATTAATTTTTAATTTAAAAAAAAACATTGAATGTTTTGAACATTTGATAAATTGATTAATTTTGTATTAAAAATGTTAAAATTCATGGTCTTCCTTTTATTTCTGACACTATGTTATTCAGCAAAAAATAATCCTTCTGATGAAGCCTTTTGATCAGTATGATAAAGCTATAGGATGATTATTTTACTAGTGTAACGGGTTTGATCAACCCGTGTCCCGTTTCAACCATGTAATTATTTAAATATCTATGAATGCAGTTTAAATTGTTTTTTAAATATAAATAATGTCTTCTTTCAGTAAAATGTTCCATCTACAATATTCAAGGTACTTTTCCTTAATGTGGCATATCCGTGGGACACCCTGTATATATAATATATATAAAGCATTGCTTGTCGCTGCATCGCCCAAAAATTGACTGGTAAAAAATGCCTATGGCATTGAGTCCGTCTCTGTACTTTGTTTGAAATGTTAAATATACTATACATCAGCCTAGGTTAATATTATTTACTTTACTTTTATGTAGTGGTCATTGCATATCTAACATGGGTAGGATGTTGATCCTAAATATGTTATGTTCATAATAAGAATGAATGTACACAGTTTTGCAATAAATGTATCTTTATCTATTATAACCTGCTAACAAGTCCTTGTTAATTTTAAGGAAGTATAATAAATATTATGTTCATTACACATTCTTCTGATAAGTTATCAGTAATACTCATCAAAATACACACTAATACAAACACTAAAGCACTTGTATGTTTCATTTAATTTGCCAAGTGAGTATTATTTATCATGTAAATAGTCAGGACGAGAGATCAAATGGTGAAGTGTGTTACAATAAATTGAAAAAATAATACAAAGTGGAACAGGACACCAGCATATGTTGGTCTCTTCCACTCTGTCTGTACATTGTATTGTTAGCACTTACAACATGGATTATAAACTGTATCAACTATCTATAGATTCATTGTTTATTAGGGAAAATAATTGCCTCAAAAGTTTCAAGCGAACTACCGCAATTAAAATATTATGACACACTTACCAAATCATTTGCTTCTTCAAAATTTGCTTGAATTTCACGAGTTAATTGGTCACGATTGTCTGAAAAAAAATTATCAATCACTTGAATATATATATAAGTATAGCTTTTTCGAGATTTAAATAAACTTTAAAAAATATCCACTGTGTGAAGCAGAAGCCCAAAAAAAGGCAAAAATAAGTATTATTCGTTACTCCCTGCAGTAATTATGATTATGTGCAATCTTTAAAACGCAAGTGTTCGTCACAGCAGTATTTGATTTTTATTTAAATAACAAAGATGCTAAGAACATCACCTACCTTCACTACCCGACTTCAAACGTCCTATTTTAGCCGTTATATCTGCTGTAAGTACTGAATACTGTTGCTCGTAAGACTGGATTAAAGTAGCCATTTTTGTGGGCAAACCAACTGACCCAGTGATCTATAAGTTTATTTTTTAATCCGACACAACGTAAAATCCATCACTGCAGTCCCACCACATCACACATCACAGAACACTAATAACCTCACACATTCACAGTCACACACACAGAACACTATATACTCTAGAGATGGGTAGCTATTCCAATAACTAGCCAAATAGCGGCTATTAATGAAATAGCCACGGCTATGATATCCGTCAATACGATAGCTAGCTATTGGCTACTGGCTGGCTAGAATACGGCACAGCAGCGGATAGCTGCCCCGCTGCGTAGCCGGCTAGCCGGAGTAGCCGTTAGCTAACTAGCTGTGTGCGTGCTCACTGCGCTGAGTAGGTAGTGACGTAATGTGAGACGCGAGTGCGAACTTCATTCACATCGCACATCTCTTTCTCACAATAGTCACAAAATAGAATAAAGAAAGAGAAGGCATTGTATCTTAGTAATTTCGTTCGGTTAGTGTATGAATTTACGAAATACGATAGTTAGAAAGGTAGTAGCTAATTACAGTTAGATGTGAAGGAATTTTAACTATACGATTTTAAACCTAATTTCAGTCTAGAAATGGGTTGAAATCGTTTAAATTATCAGAAGCGCGACATCTGTACTTTACTTGCCTACAACTAAAGTCTGAGTCGATTTAAGTACGTAAAGTTAAAGTTTTTTAGTTCATACAAACAGAGATGACGCTACTGTAGATTTTCGTTTTCCTAAAATAGTAATACGTACGACCTACGAGGGGAAGTCAATTCTTTTCAAAAGATTATGAAATAAAATAAAAAGTAAATGAAAAACGAAATTATGACATTACCTAACTTATTGACATCTAGACTTGTTGCCGCGGCGAGGATCGAACTCGAATCGCAGGGCAGTTGACTGTTATTCCCGCTGCGCCGCTAGCCGCTAGCGAGCGCTAGCCGTTATTGTTCAATAGCCAAGTAGCCAAAATAGCTGGCTAGCTAGCTGGCTATTCCACCACAAATAGCCGGCTAGCTAAACTATCGAAATTTCGGCTAGTTACCCATCTCTAATATACTCTGGTCACACATGCATGACATCCATAGAGTATAGTGATGACATCTGACATCATGACATTGACACATGAAACTCGTAATGTCATGTCATCTTGCGATTGTTGGTGATGGTGATGCAGTGCGTCGTCGTTAGCGTTACAAAGCGCAATAATTAAACGCAGTCCTGAATAAATAAAAAAGAATATTTATTAACGAATGGCGTTATTGAAGTGAGTGAGAGAGAAAGTTACAGGAAAGGAACGAACTACTGCAATAAAGCAAATGAGAACACTAATCAAAAAGAAAATTAAGTTCGATCAAAGAATTGATTGTTATTTACATGTGAAAAAACAAGAAGAATACGTTTAGTTCGCTCATTTAGAATTCAGTAAAAAGACCATAAAGTAAAGTAATATAAAAAGGACAAAAATCCATGAAGAAAGCAGGTCCATGTATCTAAAACTAAGAAAAATAATAATTTATAAAAAATTATGTTTAGGTTGTACAACAAAAAATACTTTTTTTCAAAAGTCATTATCTTTCGCGCACCTAAAAATGTTAAAACATTGAACTCGAGTCGTTCCGTCGTTCGTTCTTCGTTGTCGAGTTCATTTTTTTGATTCAATAAAAAAAAGTTAACTGTTTGAATGTGTGCGGGTGGTGATTATTTGTAAAGTAATGAGAATGAGCAATGAGCGAAACGATGTGAAATTGATGAAGAAAACAAAAGTTTTTGTTTCGTATTTTATTTTATTGGTGCATTGCTTACAATAAAAATAAAAGTAATGAACTAAAAATTAATGTGAGTACAATTTTTACTCTAAGTTAATTATGTACATAAAAGTTTGAAGTTTGGTTGGAAGTTTTAAAACTTTTGGCTTATTTGCCAAAAGTTTTAAAACTTCCAACCAAACTTGTTGTGTCGAACTGTCGAAAAAGCTTGGTCTTAGAAGTCGAATATTTGAATTTATAATGCGGTTTAGAGATCAAATAACATAACGGGCTCGACTTACAAAACATTTATAATACGGTTAATTTATCAATCTCTTTCCATGATGATTAGGATGAATACAACCACCTAAAATGACAATTTTTTTCCAACGTATTTTGTAATGTAAACAAAAAGCTGCATTTTTAACTACAAATAATGATCTCACCAACGACTAACAATGTATGTTTGATTGGAAAATGCATTTAGAAAAGTTTACATATCACTCCCACAGTATTTACGAGTGTCGTCTTGTTACAGCACTATGCTCCGTCACTGCGACGAGGACTCGGGCCGGAGCTCCTGCTCAGCCGCGTCAATCTGCCTCAGCCCAGTCATTGACTTCCAAATTGACGAAGATCTGAACCATGTCAAAAGACGCCATTCTAAAACACATGAGGCTAGCACCAACACAGCACTTAAAGTCAGTGTCCGTCCACGAAGCTTGGTGGGTCTCCTCAAGTCTCCAGATGAAAGAGACCCATTCCCCAGCTGCAGAATATCTAGAAACCACAGAAAGCCTGTTTTTAATCTATTTGACACTCCAAGGAGGGGAGGACTGAGTAATGCACATTCCACTTTAGAAATTGCCTGCAGCACTCAAATTGAGGAACCTAGAATGCAGACCAATACTGTTTCCATGACTGCCATCGCTTTAAATGACAATATCACTAAACCAGCACAACTAACTACAAACTTTAGAAGAGGAAAGCCGGTGCAGAGGGCAGCATCGAGGTTATATAAAGCTGAATGTGGATTTAAAGGGAAGGAAGGATGCATTGGCCCTGAATTCATTGTAAGGGCTTCACAACCAGCAAGACACATGGACTTAACCCTGTCAGCAGTTTCTGACAAAAGAATAATTACTGTAGTTTTACTAAATGGCCAGAAGATTGAGGTCTTGTGTGACCCAAATGTGATAACTGCTGGACAATTGTTTGAAGCATTGGTCCACAGTGAAAAGTATGACCATAACTTTATGCTGGGCATTGCCATGTTAATTGGAGGAGACTTTATATTTTTGCCAGATGATTACAAAATAAAAAAAGTTGCTCCAGATGCATGGCATAAAACCAACAGCAAAAAGAGAATATCTGAAGATGATGCTTCTTTGACAGTTTTCTTGAGAATAAAGTTTTTCTTGCCTAAAAACATTGCCAGTAACATACAGGGTGGAGAATGGAGATACAGAGTGTATTTACAACTCAGGAGAGCTACCTTAGAAGGTCAGCTGACATCAACAATACAGAACCTGATTTTGTTAGCTGGGTATGCTCTACATATAGAGTTTGGAGAGTTTTCATTCAGAGAACATGGAACAGCAGACTATTTTTTGTTGGAACATTATTTGCCTGAAACTGTGATGACAAATGACATGGCGGACATCAAGTTACGTATGAAGAGAGCTCATGAATCTAGACGTGGGTTGGATAAACACAAGGCAATAATAAACTACATATCTCTTGCACAAACCTTTCGTGACTATGGTGCTCATTTTTATTCTGCAATTTGGGCCACTAGAGATGGATTTTGTAGAGATGTATGGCTTTCAATTGGCCCAAGGGGTGTAACCCTCTATTCTAGGAATAATCATGCAACTGATGACACTGGCACTCATACAAATAGAATAGTTCTACAAAGCCTGCCTTGGCACCATATACATACATTCTATTATAACAAGAAAAGCTTGTACATCATGCCCAATTCATATTCAGGGCTATCAAAAATTGGTGTAAAATATAAACTTAAAATGGTAGACCACAAAAGCTATTTTACATTTTGGCTGGCATCCCTGCACCACAGATTGTATCTCAAACTTTATGCTAAGGAGGACTTCCTCACTTATTTATCAGACGAGTTTAATTGCCCCCTGAATGTAGCTGGAAGTCCTAAAAAGTATGACTGTAGCAATTATCAAGACAGCTACAACTTAGCTGTTAGAAACCCAATTAGAGTAAGAAGACCTACTAGGAGGAGGTTTAAAGTAGACATATTTGGAGAGAAGAAAGTTCAAAATAAAGAAAATGAAAAGCCCAACACAGAAGAACTTCTGAGACAAATACTATCACCAGGACCTAATGATGAAATAGCGTCAAACACGTCAATCATCCAAGGCCACGAAAATTCCTCCAATGATGGGCTCTCATCTTCAGAAAGTTGCAGTATACCAAGACGTCAAGGTGTCAAGATGGGCACTAGAGTGTTCCATGGAATGAAGTCTGTTACCAATAGTAGATATCCCACCTCACCAGCCAGAGCCTCTAACCCTTGTTCAAGGTCTGAGGGTGACTTAGCTATGACACAGAGTGATTCTGATGATCTGAGTACAGAGCAAAGACAACTTTGTGTCATCAACAGCATGCAGTTGCTACCAGAGAGACATTATAACCAGAACTTAACAAGTGCACCAACTGCTTATGTTTTAGAATCTCCCAAAGTATACCCAGATGTTTTCAATTATAATGTTGCCAATAATGAGTCCTGTTTGAATACATCACTGTTTGAGAAACTGGACAATATGGAATGTGTCCAAGGCGAGAGAATATTTGTTACTGCCACACTTGAAAGAGATGATATGAATGCTCTAGGGCTCCAGGTAGCAGAAGGTTCAGATGGCAATGTGTATATCAAGTCAATAACACCAGGAAGCCCTGCAGATCTGTGCATGAAACTTTTAGCTGGTGATCAAATAATATCAGTTAATGGGAAGACCCTGCTGAATGTTAAATATGACAAGGCATTACTTATGTTGCAGTCAGCTCCACATAGAGTGGAACTTATTGTTCTACAAAATGCTAATCAACCAAGCCCATTAGACTATCAACACAGTATTGAGAGTCAATTTGCAGACACTAGCTGCAATAAAATAGGTCAAAAGTGTATTGGTAATAGTGTTGCTAGTGCCTTAGACGCAGAAATAACAGATGATGAATTATTGAATGAAGAAGCTTTAAAAACAATATATGCTCTAATAAAACTCACGAAAGATAAAGTCATAAGTCGAATGAAAGATAAATCCAGCAAACAATCTACACCTAACAAGAGTAATCTACAAAAGTGCTTTTCAGAGAATAAAGTCTATGAAGAATCTGATTTAGGGAATTATTCATCTCAGGAAAATACACCTCAAAAGCGAAATTCTCAGAAGTTCAATACATGGCGCGGTCAGCTTACAAATAACCGGTCAAAGCGACGACCTTTGAGCCTCAGTATTCCAACAGATGTAGATTTACCAGATGACTATTTAAACAACACCTTACTTATGAAATCATCATTGAAATCTATTCAATCCTCTCTGAATAGCTTAGATAGATCTGTAAAGAGTAGTTCTTCCAAGTCTGTTGCGTTACCACGAAACTTTGGATTTAGCAGAAGGTGGTTAGGCCCAGTGAGGTACCCTGTGACACCTTGTAAGAATAGCAATGTAGAGACTGAGCCGAGTGCAATCGTTAACGAGAATGTGACGCGAAGACATTTCGTGTATGGTGCTGGAGATTCCGATGAAGATCAGATATTTTTGTAAATTATTTAATTATGTACCTATTACATAGATTAAATCTAGGAATTTGTTTATGTTAAGTTTAGAGGACTATATAATAAATGCTACCTATTATGTAACTGACTAGCGTATTATTTTTCGAACTAAAAGCCAAGTCACGCGATACCGGCGGGCAATACTGTGCTAAGGCTAAGAATGTCCCTCTTCAACGCCCACACACTCGCGCCGGCCGCCCGCGCGGCTTTAGCCGTGGGACAGTCATTGATAATCCTCGCTCCTTCACTTTATAAATTATTATGCTGATTATTTTTCCATTCAAGATCTTGAAAAAAAAAAATTAGCACGCGTGATTGAAAGCTTAGCGATATTTTAGGGCATGTATGAGGGCGAGATATCCACTTCGCACTAAGTTAAAGTAGGTTACTAAACTTTTGGACTAGGGCGTGCTTCTAATCTGGGTTGGCAACTTGGCATACGAACGTATCGACGTAGGTACAACCCAGCATTTGAGCTAAGTTTCTACCTAACTGGCTCTCTAAATTTACAAGGTTTAATAAGTACCTATATAAACCTTGTAAATAGAAAGAGCAAGGGCCCATGCTGACTGGCGGCCTATCCTGCTGCCCGCTATTTACCTACTTATCAACAAGTAGGTCAGCAACAGCGTTCGTTTGCTCTGACAAGTGAGATAAACTTGGCTCAGGCACCTATAATCGCGTGATAGAAATGATTTAGTTTAACTTACGTAAGTAGCCTATAACAGTTTCTATTATCTTCATCAACTACTAATAGGTATTTTTTGATGGACAATGAACTTTGATAAACATAGAACTTGATAACAACTCGTGCAAATGTGAGCAAATCATACCGGCGCAGCCCCGCTTAAAAAGTAGTGTGAACTCTCGAGAGAATGGCCTGTAAAGTTCTCTTGTTGAGCACATGTTCTCGCTAAATATTGATGCAGGTCAATGCAAAACTGGTTTGGTCTTATGTTACTGTTTAATTGTGTACTTTTTTCTGATCAATGAAACAACCGGTTTCTACAGCTACACGTTATCTACGATAAAAATGGGTTACTTCGTATATTTTTAAAATCAATTATTTTACCGTAAATGATAGATTTGTTCAATTGGATTAAGGCGATTTCCCATTCCAGTAGGTACCTTTAGATAATGAGTGATCATGTATTCTAAGGTAATTGTGAATTGTACCTACGAAGTTAACTTGTAGGTTATGGTGGTCATGATGTAGAAATATACACAAATTAGAAACATTAATCATTTATTTAAAAATAACACTGCTCGCACTATTCAAGCAAAATAAAACTAAATTATTCTAAAAAGACAGAGAATAGCCTTTCTACTACATTTTGTAACTCAATCACTCAACATAAAACTGGGAAATATGACACATTCACTCCACAATTTGTATAAAATCAATCAAACTACCAGATATTATCATAACAATACCCATAACAGTGATAACTATAACAGTTCGCTTTACACAATAAATGCATTTTAAGTCCTCAGAAGTTATTTACATCATTCCTCCCATACCTCCCATGCCACCCATACCGCCCATGCCTCCCATACCGGCCATGGGGTTGGCTTCCTTCTCCTGTGGGATCTCACAAATCACTGCTTCAGCAGTGGTGAGTAGGGACGCTACGCCACTGGCGTCTGTTAGCGCTGTCCTCACAACCTTGGTGGGGTCAATAATTCCCTTCTCAATCATGTTCACATACTCATTGTTCAGGGCATCATATCCAAATTCAGGGCCCATGTCCTCGACTTTAGCGACCACGACAGATCCATCAATGCCGGCATTACGTGCGATCGTCATGCACGGCATTCTGAGGGCTTTCTTGACGATTTCAACACCTGTAGCCTGGTCACTGTTAGCAGTCTTTAGTGATGCAAGATCAGGAATACATCTGAGGAGAGCAGAGCCACCTCCGGGAACAATACCTTCTTCAACAGCCGCTCGGGTAGCATTCAAAGCGTCATTGACACGGTCCTTCTTTTCATTCACTTCAACTTCACTGGAGCCACCAACATGTAAGACAGCTACTCCAGAGGCAAGTCGGGCCAGCCGTTCCTGTAGTTTCTCTTTTTCATATTCTGAGGTAGTCTCCTGGATTTGGTCACGGAGCTGTTCAGCTCTCCTGTCAATGTCTGCCTTCTTACCCTTTCCTTTTAAGAAGAGTGTGTCGTCTTTTGTGATGATAGCCTCGCCCACTTGGCCAAGGTCTGTTGCTTGCAGGTTTTCTAACTTAATCAAGTCGGAATCATCTCCAAATACTACACCACCAGTGGCAATGGCCATGTCACTGAGGGTGGCCTTGCGGTTGTCACCAAAACCTGGAGCCTTCACAGCTGCCACCTGCAGTCCAATCTTAAGCCTGTTAACTACCAGTGTGGATAGGGCTTCACCATCAACATCCTCGGCTACAATGATTAGCGGCTTCCTCTGCTGGTTGGCTAGTTCTAGAGCAGGAATGATAGTCTGCACATTGCTGATTTTCTTCTCAGAGAAGAGAACTAAAGCATCCTGGAACTCAACTTTAGCACCCTTTGATGAGTTGATGAAATATGGTGAAATATAACCTCTGTCAAACTTCATACCTTCGATGATCTCTAGCTCGTCTACGAGAGTCTTGCCATCCTTGACAGTGATGACGCCGTCCCTGCCGACCTTCTTCATGGCATCAGCGATCAGTTTGCCAATGGCGGTGTCACCATTGGCGGAGATGGTGGCCACCTGTGCGATCTCCTCAGGTGTGGTGACGGGCTTTGACATAGCCTTCAACTTTTCTTTTACGGCGTCTACGGCCAGCATGACTCCTCTTCTTATCTCAATAGGGTTGGCACCCTTTGAGATTTTTTCGAAGCCCTCCTTAGCAATAGCTCTAGCAAGAACTGTGGCTGTCGTGGTGCCGTCTCCTGCCTCCTCGTTTGTGTTGTTAGCGACATTTTGAACTAATTTTGCGCCAATATTCTGGAACTTGTCTTTTAGTTCAACACCTTTGGCAACTGTCACACCGTCTTTTGTAATTTTAGGTGAGCCCCAAGACTGTTCCAAAATGACGTTTCTGCCTTTTGGGCCCATTGTGACAGCGACAGCGTCCGCAAGGACGTCTACGCCTTGCAACATGAGGGCTCTTACATCAGCGCCGAACCTGACATCTTTGGCGTAAAATCTAGCTTGGTGGAATGAAGAAGCTTTACGAAGAACACGTGGTAGGCGCAGCATTTTTATGTTAAATGGAATGATATTTCAGTGCTCTCAAAATAATTCCCAACCTTTCTTCTCGAAAATTCTTGCTGGGACCGCACTAAAACGTGATCTTCTACCGGTTGTAGGTTATGAAAGACTGACGCGCGATTTCTGCCTTTGTATAGAATTGGATAGACTCTATGGTTTTTAGAATAAAATTGAGACTTTGGCTGCCTGTATTATCAGGAGTTTCTATCTCTTTTTCTCTAATGTAATTTGAGCTAGGAAGTACCATTTTGGAACGAATAAGCGATATTTGACGTCATTCATTGGAACAATTTTATTTCAAAGTACGAGTCTATGTTGCCAGTAAAAAATAAAAGATTCAGTAGTCGATGGTCTGTCCCAAAGAGGTCAATAACCACTGCGTTCCAGATCCTTTTGTGTTTTAGCAGAATATTCAGCATTACGTGAACAGGCTGGGCCAGACTGGCCTCGATTAGCCTCGAATAGATCAGCATCTTCAGTCTGTAGTATTCAAAATCAAAAAGTTTGTTAGCTCTCAATGCACTGTAATACCTGTGGATCTCGGTATTAATGGTTGAATTAAAAATACCTTGCGGTCTGATGTAAGTTTAACTGATAGCTATTAAAATATGTGTAACACTGTTAGAAAATATCAAATGAAGTCGTTATTCAACAATCAGGCATTTTCGCATTTTAATTTTCTAAATAAATAGTGTCAAATGTCCCCCACATTTTCCAATTTGCACACATTCTTCGCAGTCAATCAGGCATGCAGGTAGTTGTTCCGGGTCTGGCTGTTTGTGTATGTGAGTATAGATGTTTGTAAACGCATCCACGATACAGGAGAAATTCCTAGAGTGGGGCAACGTTTATTTAAAAAAACAAATCTAAACAATCAGGCTGTCTAAATGCCATAGTGCGAAAGTTAAAACCAAACGGTATTTTAACATTCCAATAAGAACTATTGACATACGCTGATAAATTAGAGGATCATAATTATGAACGTAGGTTGCAAAAAGAGCGAACTTAGCACGTTATAAATCACACCGGCAACCACTATTCAGGCTGATGCTCCAGGGTAGTTGTGTAATCAACAATAACCCTAGTACTGGCCTGAAAATTGCAAAAAACTTAAGAAATTTTGAATTTCGCGGGCTACCCTGGAGCATCCACCTTAACTATGACCGGTGGCTATGACACTGACAGGAACTTCGGGCCCTAAGTTTGGGCCTCTTGGATCGTGGGGCCGTGGGCACTTGCCCAGATTGCCCAAACTAAATCATGGTCCTTCGTCGAGTTAGACCGTTACAAAGATGATGAATGAATAAAAATGATGATATATACTCATCAGGTTCTGCCTAATGCTTCTTTTATGTATCCGATTACTTAAAGAAATGTTTCGTCGTCGTATCCGATTGGAAGGTTTTCGTTGACATGTGACGTTTCCATTCCTCATGTCAGTCAGCAAGTCAAGTTTGAAGTTTAGTTTGGCATTTCATTTGGCGTGTTCAGTGTTGATGGTTGCGAGTAGGAGTCCGCGAACACGTTTTGCAAATCGGTATCAACAAAAACATGCGGTAATTTCTTTTCGAAAGCAAATAACTTAGCCCTTTTATATCTCAGAGGAAAATTGTGTCGAATATATTATTTAAATTCATCAGTGCTGTAATACTACACGATGGAGAGTTACATAATGGAAACATATAAGGGGTAAGATATTTTTCATGGTATTATAACTTCCTCTGACGACGATTTTTTTAATTCGCTGTAACGGGTCTCCGGTAATATTATTCTGTTCAGAAAATGTGCTTACGAGTACGTTATGAGGGCTAGTAATTGAGTTTACTTTCGGCAACATTAAAATTTTAGAATATCGCACCAATTTTATTCGCGCATCGACTATACCTACATTTTTATTGTTGGTATTTATTCTATATACGTAAATAAAAATTATGTAATTAAATGTGTCGTTGTTTTGCGATTCTATATTTTTATTCTATGATACTGACCTTGAATTCTTCTTCTTCTATTTTTATTTATGGCAAATGCTGTCGATGCCAATGTAGACAATTCTGCCAATGTCAGAAGTGAAAGAGAAAGCAAGTGATGTTTAGAGAAAAGATAAAAAAAAACCGGAGAGAAGTAATAAAACAATTAAATAGCTGAACTCATTGCAGAACTTGTTGTTGGGTTAGTAGGACAGCACTGAAACAAACAAAAATATACATATATATAAATTATAATTGTTAATAAAAACATATACCACACCAAATTTAGATAATTTCTGTTGACTAAACATTTTTACAATTTAATATTATTAAGACGGATAAAAACCATCAGCATCTGGAGCAGTTTTGGGGAGGAGTATGTTAAAAGGGAAGGGAAATTAATTGGCACAGGAATCTTTAATTTGGGAAAACGACTGTATAAGTCGTAGGATGGATCATTGTTGGTGCAGTCGAAAAAAATGTGATCCAAGCTACCCTCATCCAATCCACATTCGCAGAGGGTGATGAGTCCTGCACACGAATTTTACGAAGGAAAACTGGAGAACAGCAAAAGCCTAGGCGAATTCTACATAGGACAGTTATAACACTTTTAGGTACCTTCTTGTAATGGTAGAACCATGGTTTCGGTTTTATCAGCGGTTGGACTGCATAGTAAAAACTAGCTTTCTTTTTGCTCGAGCTGTTCCACAGTTCCAGCCACGAGCTTACCAAATCCGACTTGGGAATGTTTAGTAGATCATAGCCTTGATGATTAAGGTGTTTAAGGTTAAGTCGGGGAGGTGCATGCGTCCTTAGCCAATATATCAGCACATTCATTGACTTTAATGCCACAGTGGCTAGGTATCCAAACTAGATGAATGTTTTTTTGCTGATGGGCACAGGACAGGAGTGACTGTTTAATATTTAAAATTAGTGGGCTATGTAATTTACTTTTGAAGGGATTCTGGGATAGGGATTGAAGAGAGCTGAGGGAATTTGTAAAAATGACACCAGAGTTAATATTATGGGATTCTATGAAAAGGCATGCTTCCAATAAAGCCACACTCTCGCCTGTAAACACAGAAGATTCCTTTGGACATTTAAATTACAAGATAATTTTAGAATTTTGGGAATAAACAGCAGCACCCGTATAACTGTTACTTGCTAACTTAGAGGCATCAGTGAAAAACCTTTGAAACCCATTCCATCACTCACACACCACCATGTTAAAGATCGAGTTTGCCAAAGGGGACTTTTTGGAAATGCTGATGTAAAATGTTTGGGGTTTGAAGCAGAGTACTTCATACGGGAAGATAAACAATGGTAATCTGGGATATTGGACAATAGGACAATCTAAATTTTGGAGCTGGCAAAATGCTTTTAATATTAGAGAAGATTCCTTGCAGTTCCAATATTTTGAATATCTGTACAAGGTATCTAATTCTTTTAATTTTGGAGTAAGAGGATGTAGAGTTTTGGGGATAACCCTAGACAGGAACCGGGACGCCAGATACTGCCTCCTCAGGGCTAAGGGAGGTTCGGCGCATTCGACCTGCAAGGCGTTAATGGGAGAGGACTTCATGCAACCTGAGATGATCCGAAGGCATTGAGACTGAACCCTATCTAATCCAGCTAAACTGCCTTTGTTACATGGAATCAACAAAAATGAGCCATAATCCATAATAGTACGAACTAAAGCTTAATAATAAACAAGCGAAGTCTGAAATTTCGACATTCACAGAGCAAATTTCATTACAGCAGCTTAATCCCAAGCCTTTTTATTTCGGCGTCATTCCTCGACTGTATTGCTGCTGTGCATTCATGGTCCCTCCATGGGGGTGATGGAATCTTATTTCTGGCACAGTTTCGCAACTTAAAGGACGAATCTGCACTTGAAATTATGGCCGAAACAAAGCCTTCATAACAATTCTTAACATTGCAATGACCGAAAAGGCCTGAAAATGCTGAACTAATTTTCTCCTCCAGTAATGATGAAAACTTTATCCAATCGGGTTTGGACAAGTTGTATTTTAGAAGTGGAGGAGAGGTTTTTTCTAAAAAGGTCTTATTAATCAAAGATATAATATATATATAGGGTAATGGTCACTACCATGCGTCAGAGTAGTGCATTGCCAATGAATCGATGCCGCCAACTCCACAGAACAGAATGTGAGATCTACACAACTCTTTTGCTGCCCAGGAAGAGGTCTACGGGTGGGTAGGGCAACCGTCATTTAGGACACAGAGGTTAAGGTCATCTAAAATTTCTACCAAACCTTCCCCGAAGGAATCGCATCTATTAGAACCCCACCTAAAGTGATGGCAATTGAAGTCACCCATGACCAAAAGGGGACGGACCATGGATACTACTAAAAATATTTCTTAAAATGGTTAAAAAGTTATGATGAGGATGCGAAATGTATACAGAGAGGACCGTGATCCCCTCAACAGTCCCTCTAACAACATTCACATCACCACCAAGCGCAGGTAAGGATAAGGACAAAAGTGGGACACGGTTATTGAAAAGGAGGGCCGACCCTCCATACCCATCAGATCTATCGCATCTAAGAATATTAAAATGTGGTACATGAAAGCTAAGACTTAGGGTAAGCCAAGTCTCTGCAAATGGAGCAAGCCAAGGGCTTGTACTCATTTAAGTGATATGAGGTCGTGCTTTTTATGCCACACGCTCCTCATATTCCACTGAAGGAATACTTGGCGAACCGCCATTTTTAATATCTAGAAGAAGAGTAACAAGGAGCTAGAAGACATTACTGTGGTTAGGAGTTTTACGAGAATTTCAATGATAGAGGAAATATTATTACGGTTTGCGTAGGGGTTATTAAGAGTGCAGCCATTAGGCTGTGAAGATTGGGAAGAACTAGTTATTTGCTCATGAGCAACTCTATCGTATGATGGGGAAATGGGGGCATGGGTCTTAGGCTTTAGAAAAACTGTTTTGCGATATGATTGGGGTTGGGATTTTGTTATATTGGCATAGTTACGGGAAGCAGCTGGGACAGTTTTGCTTACTTCAGCATAGGACAAGGATTTCTCAGCCATCATAGTCTTTATAGCCTTCTGTCTACCAAACTCCGGGCATGATTTACTATTAGCAAAGTGATTCCCTGAGCAAAGCACACAGAAAGCTTCAGCCTCAGGAATGCTGCAACCATCACCAGGGTGCAGATCATTGCCACATTTACTGCAGCGTGGTGTTGACCTACAGATTGATTCAATGTGTTCAAATCTGCAGCATTTACGGCACTGAATTGTAGGGAAGACTTATTGCTGTACTGGGAGAGATGTGAGCAACAGTAAATTCTATTTGGTAAAACTTAATGTCCGTCAAACGTGATCACGCTACTTTCTGTGGGTTTCCATTCTATAGTCCCGTCATGAAAATTAATTTTGTTAATACGTCTGACCTTAAGAATTTGTCCACAACCATCTGGTTGCACGGGTTGACGGTTTGTATGTCGTTCCATCTGGAACTGATAATAACTTTTTCACTCCTCTTCCGACATGTCGTGGGGAACTCCTTTTACAACACCCATACGGGTAATGTTAAATGTGGGGATACTAGCGATATAACCATTTTTTGACAAAATACTGTTTATGATAAAGGCATTCGCATCCCGACGGGAAGTAAATTCCACAGAAACTCAGTTACGACCAACGCGTTTAATTCAGTCACGAACTGCGTTACCAATGTTATTATTGAAAAGAAACATGGCCGAATGTATCGGGATGGAGTGTTGTATTAGCATTAGGATGGGATTCCGTGCGGGATACGTGGACTAGGAAAGGCGCATTATATGTCGCTGAGTAGTAGGGCTTGTGATATTAACATCGTCGACTGGACATTTGCGTGACGGATTGGATAAAATTTGCGTGTCTGCAATGCTGCAAGCAACATTGGCGAGTTGGGATAGCGGGGAGTTCGGTGATAGGGGAGCGTAAGCGGAAATTGAGGAAGAAGGTATATCAGGTGGAGGATCAGGGTCGGGAGGTTTATTTCGCTCCATTACTACGGTAAAAACTACTATAACAAGAAATGAACAATACAAACCCGATTAACAACACAAAAATACAAAAACAAGTCACAACAAGTCACTGATTCACTGAAAACAACTTAAAATTCAGGACACACGTGCTAACCAAATTCACTCTGTAGCGAGAATCCCGACCTTGAATTAATACTAACGTTTTTTTTATCTACTTATTAATAAATAAATAGCAATAAATTAGGTAAAATAATATTTTAATTTATTGCTATTTATTTATTAATTCATTAAATACAACATATTATGTTGTATTTAATGAAGAATATTTTGATCAATGAATGAAAATTACGGAGTTATTACATAATTTATTTGACTACCTATACATAATTTTACTACTTTACTAGCTGATGCCCGCGGTTTCGCCCGCCCGCAAATTATATACTAAAACCTTCCTCTTGAATCACTCTATCTCTTTAAAAAGCCCGCATCAAAATCCATTGCGTAGTTTTAAAGATCTAAGCATACATAGGGACAGACAGACACGGCGAGGGACTTTGTTTTATAATATGTAGTGACACTACATCATCACTAAGATGTAGTGAAGTGAAGCATCATCATTTTGATTTTGTAAACCTTCAATAGTTCAAACATATAAATGCAAAATTTAGAGGATTAACTAGTGAAATTAGCACTAATAGTACCTACCTATGCATTCAGCATCTTCATTAAAAAAGTGACAATGGTGTCGATTCTTTTGTGCACAAACTAAACTTAATTTAAGTAATATGGCAGTGCGAGAAAAGGACGGCTATAGCTATGAACTAAGTTAGAGATGTCAAACTAGTCTAAGCCTTGCGTTTCAGTGTTTTTAGTCGACATGTTTTTACGTGCACCCTTCATTTGTATGGAAATATTAGTTCCAACTAAACTTGACAGCTCTAAATTAGTCTCTCTCTCGATTTATTAGAGAGAAAAAGATAGCAATAGCCTAAATTAAGTTTAGTTTGTGCACAACAGAATCAACACCAATACCACATCAATTGGACTAAGAAAATTCTACTTTTGTGTGTGTTTAGTAACACAGACAAAAGTAGAATTTTCTTAGTCCAGTGTGTATAGTTACACTGATGTTTGTAAATCAATTTTATGCCCCACCACCTAATAAATTAGTTGACAATGAAAAAATAAGTGCAACACATATACTTAGCAATCAGATTCATCATCATCTGGTTTTTTTCCCAACTATGTTGGCGTCGGCTTCCAGTCTAACCAGATACAGCTGAATACCAGTATTTTACATAGAGCAACTGCTTAACTGACATCCACAACCACAACCAAGTTAGTACTGGGTAATACGATACCCCTTGGTAAGTAAGACTGGGCCACTGACTACCTGTAACAATAGGCGAGACGAAAAAAAAACTAATTAGTCCGTCAGTTATATTATCAGAAAATATTTGACATGGTTTTTTCTTGTTATGTAAATCAAAATTGACGAATATATTACGCTTTTAAAATTCTCAATACGTCACGCCTAGGTATAGTTTGTAGCTAGTTTTGACGTCACGAGCCCCACTCCCGAGTTTCGATGCGTTTTATTTTTGTCAATATTCATTGATTTACATACTTAAACAAAAAATACGTGTCCATTAATTTCCAATACTCTAATTGACGGACTAAATAGATTTGCAATTGTTGATACTGTCGTCATGCCTATTGTCAAAGATCAACATATGACAGCCGGGACCAACAGATTAATGTGCTTTCCGAGGAATGGAGGAAACTCGGTATGTATGGGTGGACACCCATCCACAGACCAACCTAGGCAAGCACGGCTTAACCTAAAGATCGACCCGAGCGGCTGTTATTATTTAGCCACGAGCCACGAGCTCCTTAGCAAACGGATGCAAAAGGATATTATTCTTACAGTACGCCTAACACTGTTTGTCTGCATCACATTAAGGTCGACTGGTAGAAAATACCTATGGAATTAAATCCGTGTCTGTACTTCGATATAAACGCGAAAGTTTGTGAGGATTTATGGATGTCTGGATGTTTGTTACTCTTTCACGAAAAAACTACTGAACGGATTTGGTTTAAAATGTTGCACACGTAGTTTATAACCTGGATTAAAACATAAGATACTTTTACAGTGGCGAAGGATCCTACAACTCGATTCCTACCGGATTCCCTTTGAAAAATGGCACAGTCAGTACTCTATAGGCAAATAATACAATCACATTAAAGATACGTACTCTGGCTTACCTCTTACAAAAATTAACCCTTGGCTACTGTACCTTTATACCGGTAATAAGATCCCATGGGACAATTATCAAACTACACGCGGGCGAAGCTGCTGGCAGAAACTAGTAAATAAATAAAAACTACTACTATTAATAAGTTAAATACTAACACAGCACTTAGATGGAGCGTCAAGTTAGAGGGCTAGAAGTATGTTCGAATTTTTTTATCATTATTGTTTTATGTTGGTGATGTTCAAAATCAAAAACTATTCAAGATTGGTTTAAAAATCTCCATATAACTTTGAGGCGCCACACTACAACCCCATGTTTACCGTATTAGTGCAACCGCCAGTTTCTGGTATTTGAACAAGGGGTCCCCAATTTCTGGTGTTTGAAATGGGAACAAGAAGTCACCAGATTCTGGTGTTTGAACTGGTAAGAATTTAGATAAGTAATATCAAAATGTTCTCTGTATTAACCAGGTGCTGTACCATTGATTGCGTGTCGGAGGGTACGGTGGTCGGCATAGGGAACCCTCTCCTGGATATCTCAGCGATGGTCGACGAAGACTTTCTGAAGAAGTATGACCTCAAGGCAAATGATGCCATCATGGCTGACAAGAAACATAGGGCTTTGTACAAGGAACTTACCGATAAGTATGTTTATTTAAATAATTATCATCTGTATATTCATTTAATTAGATAATAGTGTGATAGCAGAATACTGTCGTATTCAAATTAACAAGTTAACGGTACGATAAAAATGATATGAGCAGTTGCTTACAACATGCTTTTTTTGAAGTGCTCTAGTATGTAGTTTTAAGTTTAACTCTGTTTTACCCAAGAAAAACTATAATAGAATGCTTGCTTGAATGCTGCCGGGTGCGATAGCACTCTCGCTCTGTCTCGCTCTAGTATTATGATGATGGTTCTGTGCGACGGAAATGGATAGGACCATGGAAAAATGCGATTCCTTGCTGATGGATGAGGTTACCCTTAAGATATGTAAATATTTGTATGCCTGGTTCTGTCTCTATGTTACATGTAGGTATATTATGTATAAAATATCCTCGTAAAATTCCCACTGGGACAGAGGGCTCTCTGTGGGACGCAATGTGCTGTAACCCTAACCACCATTTGTGGGCCTTTGCAGAACTAGGTTAAAATGATTCTCAAAGCAAGATTTCCAAGTTTATATTTATTCTAAACTTCATTATTGACCTCTATTAAAAAGTACTTATTATTCAGTGTTCCATTGTCGTCGTATCGTGTAGATTCTGATAATTAATGCTTAAAAGAAAATAATATTTCATTAGTTTTTGCTGTATTCACAATAGTTTGTTAGACTGCTATCGATGCTACAAAAAGGCTAATTACTAAATGTACACAGATATACAACTAACGTACTCTATGTTTATCGATATTGTGTTTCGTAATCATTATTTTAAAAATGTGGCCGGATGCCTTGCCCGTTTCTGGATAGGGTCAACCTCAAACCAAGTAAAAAACCAAGACATAGCGCTGCGAACAATAAAGTGAGGCCAGCGCAAATTACGTCTCGCTCTGTCCATACACGCTCACACTCACACATTTACATCAAAGTACAATTAAACTATGCCTCAATAAACGCACAACATGTTTACGAAACCGGCCTCACTTCTCTGTTCGCAGAGTTCCGTCTTTTTTTTTTTGTCTCAGTGTACACGGCGAGACGTAATTTGCCGGGCCTAACTTTGCTGCTCGCAGAGTTCCGTCTTTACTTTTTTATTTGGTCTGAGGGGTCAACATATTATAGCTTCCATAAAACACTTGTGGCGCAGTGGCAACAGTATCTAATTACCGACTTGGTTGTGAGTTCGAACCCAACTTTAGTTTGTCTAAGTTATTTAAATACCACTGCTGATCTTAGTGAAGGGAAATATCGTGAGGAAACAAACATAGATACAGGCTATCCTTGAATCAAAAATACGAAAACTTGTTCTTCCAAGCCGCACAGGGCCCGCGTGGTGCATAACAAGCGTGCGTGGGTCTCAGCAGCGAGAACATAATTATGTTCGTTCTCTAAGTTATGTTTCTCTGACAGGTACAATCCAGACTTCCTAGCCGGTGGCAGCGTACAGAACTCCGTTCGAGTAGTCCAGTGGATCCTGAAGAAGCCCAAGATCTGCTCCTACTTTGGTTGCGTCGGCAATGACGACTTCGGCAAGATATTGAAAGATAAAGCCGAGTAAGTATTTTCTTCCAAAATTAATAATACATACAACATCTCGCTGGTTATCTCTAAATAGTAAGGCAGAGGACTAGGTACCTCTAGACCACCCACACTTATATTTTTATTTCTCATCATCCATAATAGGTGACGAGCCATCAACCACGCTCTAAAGAATTCCTGGAACGAAGTGTTCCGTTCCGAAACACTACGCTAACTTAAACCTCAAAACATGCATGGTAAATCTGAAGCTTAGACTGGCTAAAACTTTCCTCCGCATTTATAAATAAGAGCATAATACTTTGTTAGACCATTACACATTGTGCATTATGCTAGACACGTAAATGGCCTGATGGCCACAACTCACGGGTGTGAGGAGTCGTGTAATCATCGTAATACTTACTTGTAAAGATAACATTATCTTGTTTACTGCTCCTACTCACACATTGACCTGTAACTTTAACCTGTCTGCCTCATGAAAACAAGAGTTGGATGATATAACGTTAAGTACCTACGATTATAAAATAAGATAGTGATGAATCCTCGTTTTTGCTAATTTAATTATTACTTCATCATCAACCATTAGCTGTCCACTGCGGGACATACCTATTAGACCTCTCCAATTGCACGCGCCAGTCGCTCGATTCACGGAAGAAACGGCGCGGCGTGTTGCCGCGTGCTATAGCACTCACGCTCTGTTTCTCGCTCTGGCAAATGACGGTTCAGAGCGACAGAAAAGGATAGGAGCATGGAAAAGTGCGATTCCGTGCTGCTAGACGACTTCAATCCTCAACCTCAGAGATCGTCGCTCCTTAAGTTTTTAGACTGACATGGTCAAAATATCATCAGCTATCAGTGTTATTGATTATAATTATTAGTACTTACCTATTTCATTTCTCGGATTAGTGCCGAAAGTTGACAGGGCGCAACGCTTTCTGGCACTGAAATCGGATGAGGAGTTTCGGAGATTACCCATCGAAACTAACTTTTCCTATTTATAATATTAGTGCTGTAATTAATTCAAGACAGCATGAATTATTTATTCAGGTGTCTCCTGCTGTTAGTGGACGGTCAGTGGCTTCTCTAACTAAACCTGCATATGTTGAAGCGTTAGATTTTTTTTCCCCAAATCTGCTGATGCCATAGCAATAGCTGTCTGCTGAGTCACATCTTTAAGAAGATTATGGGTTTCCGATACTTGTCAGGTTTTTAATCTCATTCCAAAGATAGTGTCAATCAAATGCAGGTTTTCTAGATGAAATACTAAGCTTATAACTCGTGTGATTGATTCAAATAGCCCAAGGTCTCTAGGCTATTGTATTGAGTTACTTAGGTTAGTTGATTCTTTAGTTTCGCGGTTTGTGATTAAATTACGATAAAATCGGTACACGGTAAATGCTTACATTAAGAGCAGTTTTTTTATAACCTACTGATAATACATATAGGTAGGTACATATTGTTTAAGCAAAGATGTAGGATCTAGAAAGAGGTGGCGAGATGATCTGGACGTGCACTTCGAAGGCTGGTTCGGGGTGGCGTAGGAGAAGAGTACCTTGAAGGATATGGGGAGGGCTTGCCCAGCAGTGGGACCTACACAAGGCATCTAAAAAAAGATGTAAGTAGGACGTAATATCCGTAACTAGGTACTCATGCGATTTCAACAATTCTTTCACTGTTGACTAAGCCACCCACATTATTAACGAGTGCTATAGTTTATGTAATGTTTCTTAGACGCTAACGTAGTCGCTTCGCAGCGCAGGCCGAAGTCAATTTGAAACAATTATTTCAATGCGATTTATTGTGCTAGAGCTACCATAATATTCAAATGTAATCTACTTGAAGCATTGGGCTATCATTTACAAAAATTAATTTTATATCACTTACTAGGCGACAACGCCCGTCGCGATTTGATACAAGTTCTATTAATAGAACTAGTTTATTGTTTCGGAACGTGGTAAGAATCGTTAAAAATTTGTTTTAAAGTTTTAAATGCCATATTATGGAACATTTTGCGTCCCTATCAATGTCCCATAAAGCCAGTTTCCACCCATGCAGAGACGACAATATCCGACTATCACAGAAGAGACGAGACGCGAAGTGTATTCTATCCATTGGTCTATTTCAGCTAGTCTCCTCTCCGGCCTACTCGCCTCTGCTTAGGTGGAAACCGGGCCTTACGGAATTTCAGAGAGGTTTCAATATTTTGGCCTGCCTTTTCGCAAGTTATGCAGGCCAGGCGTCTTACAAAAACATTCAAACAATATTTGTAGCTACTGCCAAATTGGGTCTAAGATAATAAAGAATCCGCTGAGTAAGTGGTATCTATCTGTACGAATACTTAAGAATATTATCTGGTACGGCGATGATATAAGAAGTGGAGCAAATGAGACGTTTGTTTGTTGTAACTTCCCACAGATCGCGATATGGATATCGTTCACCCCGGTTATCTGGCGCGGTTATCTGTGTATCTGTTAGCTCACACAATACTCCGCTTCCATTAAAATTCTTTCTAAATAGAACTACTATTCTGTGTGCTATCTATAGAGTGTTCGAGACACAAGCGAAAATTATACCTTTATTAAATTTCCCGCGCGTTTTGAGGAAAAATAGTTTTATCTACAAGCTGTAGGTAAAGAACAATGGTAAATCTTACGAACATGCAATTTGTTGTGCCTTATTAAATCAAGTTTCCCCTCAGCCTAGAATCTAACTACTTCTGTAGCATTAAATGTTTGATGTTTGACTTTGCAATGTTTATAAGTCTTCTATTTACACATAACGCGGGTTTATTTGAGGTTTAAACCATTCAAAACGCAAAATTCCTAGGTAAACGTTGATAGATAAGATCACAACAGCTACATAGGGTACCTACTGTGTGTGCATCTAGACACTCACCTAAGTCATAAGTGTAATTAAGTGTTGCATTCAGCACAGCACACCATTATAACAAATGGCAGTTTAAAACATTTGATAGCGTTTGACCACTTTATTTTAACGCGTTCAATGTAACTTTATTGATCATGATAAGAATTTGTAACGTTCTCAGTTGACTTCGATTAAACATGAACTGGTGAAATGGGGATTTACCTAATCCTTCGAGGATTAGGATGTTACCTACCTATCTCATGTCTGTACTTTTAGCTATCTGTCTTGAGCATGTATGCCTACAGCAAAAATTACTGCAGTAATGCCATTCGTGTAGCAATTAACACTAGTATGGTAGGTTTTATTGAAGTACCTACATAATAAAGGTGGGTACTGTATGCTGCATCTTTGTATGTGTTGTACATAGAGAACTGTTTTCCTCTAATGTAAATGTCTACCCACGACACGATTTCATCTACCTACATAAACTTGAATACCTATAGTATAATATGCATATCTTGTGGTTTAGTAGGAATAGGAACCTTACAATACCCTACTTCCTCTAAACTGCACTTGATTAATCGCGCTCCTCATGCGGATAAGTACCTCACCCACCATTCTTTACTTAATTACATTTACGAACAAAACACATGAGCATCTAACCGCATGAGATATAGGTAAGTACTGAGTAGGTATAGTTATTCAGGTAACAGGCTCAATATTAGAATTCTAAAAAGAAAATGAGTTTTGATTTTCTTTTGGAATCAATAACGGCTGTTAGACGAGATACTCATCACGTCAGTGTTCCTTCGCTAGTTAACTCAATACGGCCTTGCAGAATAGACTATTATTTATAGCGTTCATTATTGTCTTCTTGATATCTAAGTACCTACCTACATAAAATGCTGTGATTTAAATCTACGTTGCATAATATAAGTACTTAAAGTGGTATAATACATGCTGATTAATTCTGATAAGATAATGATGCAACAAGATAATTATCTACGACATAGACACAATGAATAATTGCAGATTTTATTACAGCGCGGCAGCGGTGAGCGGTTCAAAACTATTGTCATGATCCTTATAATTTATTTAAATATCTTATGTAGTGTCCGACCGAAACATGTTTTTTTTGCCGAAACCGAAGGTTTGGTTTTGATTATAGTTTCGGCCGAAACTATAATCATCCTAATGATTAATGCATTAATGAGACAGAACGAAGGCGCAGGAAAATAAAACCAATGATGTTCTTATACAGGCACCTAGCCTTTTATACTAAGAAGTAGGTACCTACTTACACTGGCCTGCATGAATCAACGACTAACGAGGCTATTTCGAAAAAAAATGGACATTGAAGACTAAATTACAAAAAAATCACATCTTAGCCCAACGTTATGAAAGTTCAGTGCTGGCACTGCTTGCCGTGAAGACCAAATGAATAGTTCTCTATGTAATAATTCCTCAAAATTCGTCCCTTTTGTCTTTATATCTTTCAAGTGTTTTGTACTTTTGAACTGGGACCAAGTTCCACCAAGTAAATCTGTATAAGATATTATAAAATTAGTCATAGAATTTAACGTAACTAAGTGGTTACAAAAGTACCAAAATCCCGAACAACGTACACGCATCCCAATTTCATTTCTCCAGACATGACGGCGTGAACGTGTTGTACCAGGTGAATGAGGATAAGCCCACGGGCACTTGCGCTGTGCTCCTCACAGACGGCGGCAACTGTCGGTCGCTGTGCGCTAACCTCGCGGCCGCACAACACTTCACTGCTGACCACATTGAGAAGCCGGAGTGTAAAGCGATCATAGAGAAGGCAAAGCTGTTTTATGCTTCGGTGAGTGTCCATTGTTTTAATTTGTGGACAGTGACGTTTTTCTACCCTATGAGAGTGGCATTATTATATCCTATAGAGTACCTAGTTGGTAGAAGCTCGTGGCTAAATTGGTTGGCCCGGGATGGGTGATTACCCGACTTACCGAGTTTCCTCCGTGCCTCGGAAAGGTTTCCACCAAAGATGTGCTAGGCCGCTGAGCGGTGCGACATTCTCGCACGCGGCGACGCTGTGAAACGGTGCGCATGCAGATGAGCGGTGCGAGGATGGGGCTCGTTTCAGATGCGAGCAGTAACCAACCCTCTAGTGATTGCTATTTTTTGCTCGCGTCCGTCCCTAGCACACATCCCTCGCAACACATCTTTCCCTTGTTTTGCATGTACAAAAACCTCGCTCCGCTGAGCCGTTTCCACCGTTGAGGTGCGCTGAGCGGGGCTAGGTAAATGAAGTGATGGTTCGTAACAAACATATCCCTCGCAAGCGAAGCGAATCCTTACGGATCTCTGGTAGAAACGCAGCCTAAGCCTTTGGTGCCGGCTGTCAATTGTAGATCTATGACAGTCGTTTAGCAGTCAGCGGTATCGTATTACACAGTACTTGGACTGGGTTGTGAAGGTCAGATAGGCAGTCGCTCCGCTCAATGTAAGATACTGGCTCATCTGCATCCGGTTAGACTGTAAGCCGACCCTGTAAGGGCTAGGTAGACGATGATTAGAGTAAAAATCCCGAAAATTCTTTCTAATAATGGGAAGCTAGCTAGAGCAACTTAGGACCCATTAATGTTAATATTTATCCGTGGTGCTAGGCAACTGGGCCTATCCCAGTTGTAAACGTCCCTTTGTGCCTATTGGCCTTGTTTCGTTCTGTCTCCTGCTGAAATGGAGGGAAGTGGAAATTACGGTTTTATCCTACTCCTCCACTATACTTTTCTGATTAATTTCGTTACGGGATCCAAGACAGTTAAATTCATTCTCTGGGACTTCGTCGAGCTTCATTGTCTCGGCGCTTTTCTGGTGGTCGCCACTGTTGATTCTGGCTTTCAGGAGTTACAGTGGTTTGGGAACAGTGTGGCGGGCTTGTCCCAAAAAAAAAAAAAATAGCTAGAGCATTGTCAGCCCCGGACCTTGATTTTTTTTTGTGGCGGGGCAAAAACTGAAAAAAGCCGCTCCCGCCCATCATAGCCCCTCGCGGATAGAATGCCACAAGGACCTATCCAGCGCTGCTCTATTCTGTGTTTATAACCCTATTTATTTACAAATATACATACATGGACGTGTAGGATATATATTGTGGTTAGGAAAGCACAGGATAGGGTCTGAGAACTTTTAATAAGTTCTGTTTTGACTTCGGAGCAGTCTCCACAGTAGTGAACAGGGCGTCGGTTCCCAAACAATGCCCGGAGAGTACCTGGTATCAGACGAAAAATGAGGGCGCCATGCCGTCTCTTAAGCCACTTCGTCACGGGTCTTATCGCCGTAAAAGTGGTGTGCAATGTATTTCGTTGCACGAGCCTCTCATTCCACCACTAGGACCTGGTGGAGCACAGCCCTGTACACCTCGACATCATGGCGACGCACCAGGTGCTCGCTCTGTGTAAGGACTATAACGTCAAGATCTCAGGGTGCATCCATCCAAAAAAAACGCCGCCTTGAAGAAGACCGGTTGATTTATTCTAATCATAAATTAATCGCTGAATTACGGTATTTAAGTCGTCGGGTTGTCCGCCCATACTGCCACTCCGTATGAGCGCTATGGACCGTACGATCCCCATATAGAATCTTCTGCAGGAGGGATTGGATCACCCCAGGATAGGCAGTAGCCTAGCCACGAGATTGAGTTCACGGTGCCCATCAACCAACTGCTGAAAGTACAGCCCAAAGTCCCACCAACTATCAAGGACGAGTCCCAGGTATTTTATCGTCGACTCGACGCTGATACGGACACTTCCTGACACGATGTTCGCTCTCGGAGGTGGCATTTTCTGAGGTCCATGGAAACAGGGCCTCAGATTTCTGCAATGCCACCCAACCGCCGGATCCCATCTACGACCCCAGCTGTCACTAAGATGGTCACCTGCCGAAACGTCTCCCCCCGTGCCTTCACCAGCGAGTCATAAGCATAACATGACACAGACACCATGAAGAATCGCACCGCGAAGCGCCCAGTCGTATCCGATGTTCCCTAGTTGCGGCCCCAAAACGAATCCCTGTCCCACGCAACATCCTTCTTGACCTGGATAGAATGGTAAATGATATCTCTATACCTCAGATAGGCCCTGATTATGCGGTAGAAGTTGGTACGGCATAGGTTTGGCATGGTATAGGAGCCTCCAATCTCCTTTTTTTCTCGAGGTGGAAATCCTCAGCCCTGGGGAGAGTCGAGGAGTCTGACAACTGCATAGTTGCTTTGGGAGGCAGCGGCATCTAAGCGGGTCCGGGTGCTGAACTAGGCGGTCTACAGTTTAGCTCTCAAAGAGTTTGTCTAGCTCTTCCAAATCGATGGGCTGGTATGCACATGGGGAGTCTGCAGGGCGTCTTTGACCATACGATTGCCAAGCTTGAATTTGCCGCCCGGGGCATGGACCCTGGCTTGCCCCCCATAGATCCGGGCCTGAACATTGTTTCCGAGTTAGGCTATATTTAAAACGTTTGCATGGGATCATTTACTAATTTACGGTCATAAGGCGAGCGAAACCGTGGGCAAAAACTAGTTTCTAAAAAAAACAACAAACGGGTAGGCGTAGGACCTACTTGTAATATTTAACCAGGTCCAGTACAGGTTACCAAAAACCTCTCCATTTTCCAGGGTTTCTTCCTCGCAGTGTGTCCAGAAGCTATGCTAAGTATAGCAAGACACGCCTTACAGAAGAACCATATCTTTGCTCTGAACGTGAGCGCGCCCTTCGTCATGGAGTTCTATAAGAAACAGTTGGAAGATGTGCTGCCCTACGTTGACATATTGTTTGGAAACGGATTGGTGAGTTTCATTGATTTTTCTAGGCAATAGTGTAGCCTTGTTTGGGAGCGGGGGGAGATCCTCGATATCATTTTTAAGAGCTGACAGACACCCTACTTAATTCGTAATTTCGTGTAGCGGTTCATAGAAGACACCTGCTCTCCAAATTTCAACTGTGTGGTGCCAACAGGAGTAAAATTTAAAATGGCTGTGACATACGGACGGACAGACAGACGGATTGTACGAATCTATAAGAGCTCTGTTTTGGCAACGGATCCCTAAAAACAAGAACGGTGTTGGATAAGTGGCGCTAGCAAATCTTATCTTCAGCTTTACCCGATAAAAATATAACAAACCCAAAATTAACTTTTAACTGTTATCATTACAGGAAGCAACTGCCTTCGCAAAATTCTTTGAACTAAAAGGCCAGACACTGGAGGAAATCGCACTTGAGATAGCTAGTTTACCCTACTTGAACAAGACCAGGGAGAGAGTGGTAGTTATCACTCAAAGTGCCGACCCTGTCATCTTGGTAGATAAGGGCAAAGTGAGCCATATATCTGTGAAGCCACTAAGACGGGAACAGATCGTAGATACCAATGGAGCAGGCGATGCGTTCACTGGAGGCTTCCTTTCTCAAATAGTAAGAGGTAGACCTTTAAAGGAATGTGCTCAATGCGGCATATACTCAGCGGCGTATGTAATACAACATTCAGGCTGCACGTTCACTACACCAAGTGAATTTAAAGCAGAGCCCTAGGATTTTTTTAATGCGCGGTTTTCAGGACACATGTAATATGGAGCAATGATTTAATATTCTCTTCATGAGACAACTTAAAGCATCGTATGGTAGTAATGTAATATTCATTATTCCGTGTGATTTAAATCTACCAATTGGTAAAATCGGTGTCGTCAGCAAAATTCCACTGTAGGTGAAATAAAGAAAACCGCGTGAGCAGATTACAATGGGGAAGGAAACTGGAACTAATGGCGCTAGCATAGTTGTCATAACCAAACATCGTCATTGGTTGAAAATGTGGTAATGTCATTTTATATGTCAAAAAAGCTTAACCTCATCGGTCAGATTGAGACCAACTATGATGGCGTCATCAGAGATTTACTTTGCCTTCGCCACCCCATTAGTTATTAATTGTATTAAAAATTCCGCATAATAATATAAAAATGCCAAACCGTCGTCTTCAATTGTTCCAGTAGTCAAAACGGCAATAATGTACATTGTGCAACAAATTAACAATAGTGACGCACAATATCGTATTTATATCATACTCGTATGTCTAAAGGTGTTGTTCTTATTTAGTCGGTTCAGATATAACGAAGTGCTCGAATAAAATTGTATCATTTGAATTGCAACCAAGCTATTATATTCAAATAAGCTCAGAATTGCGCTCAATGCTAGATTTAGTTGCCATAGTTTTGCGAATGCGTAGAACCCGGTCCACGCTACCTCATGTAGGGTCTGACCACACCTAAGGCGACTACAGGAGCTAAATTTGCGCCACCTTGAACAGTGAACACTTTCACACAAGTCTATGAATATCAAATGCGCGACCGGCGCGGGCGCAAACAACCGGCGCCGGTCTGCTCTGAAATAGGCCTAAATGCGGCATATCTGGTGATCAGCTCAAGCCAATCCTGCGTCTTTAAGTGTGGTCACACCATTAGGGTTGTAGTTTCAGATATACACCTTGTACATAATAAGTTTAACAATATTAGGCCAAAAGCCTGCTTAGTTGTTAAAATAGCTAAATGTGATCTAACTTTGAATCTAGTTTCAGGCTAGTTTCAGTGAAATATAGACGAAAGGTCTTAACCATTTACTTACATGAATCTATGTGCAATCCAGTAGAACTGTATGTACATTGTGATAGAGTTTTACTTTATGTATTTTATATAATGTTCCATTGATGCTAATCTTACATTACAAATATTCACCAAATAATGAACAAGTTCAAATAAAATTTGTAAAATCTATTGTTCTAAAGCGTATCTATTGCAATGTGACTATTAATTTTAATTGGTTACTATAAAATAACAGTAAACTGCCTTGCATTCTATAAAAAATACCTATATTCATATTATCAATTACTCTTTCGAATAATAAACAGTCTCATGTAGTTAAAACTGTATCTCAAATATTTCAATAAAATAGTATTTATAAATAGATCTGATGTCAACGAATGTTCATAATCATAAACGAAACTGTGTTACATAGAATTATTCGAAATTAGTCCTATCAGCGTGCCTCCATTATATGCATTAGCATCCATTAACATGTTTTTTAAAAACCACCCTTTGAGCAAAGCTCTGCAAATTGTAATAATTGATTTCTGAGTACATAGATAATTTTCCAATTTTGCAATAAATTACAAGCATTATATTTTCATGCATCTCTTTTGCAGTCTGACAGTAACCTTGCTCCAGTTACAGTTAGCGCCTACTTGGAAAAAAAAAGCATACTGCCACACAGTGACCTATTTGTGTCATCTTTAAGTTGTTAGAAGTAAAAACAAACAATTGTTAGTACATAAACATTTTAATGCAATATACCTTCAAGGCGAATCAATACAATTTACACATTGATCAAGATCTTACACACTAATAATATTTAAAAAAATATTTTAACAATGAATTAATGTCATAATATCTAGGAACTAACTTTTACTCTCAGTCATCAATAATGTATGAATAAATGTAAACTGGTACATAATAAAATAATTTTAGATATGGCTATCTCAGCACTAAAACTGTGCAAGTGGTTCAGAGCAATTAGTGGACAACTTAAATCTTATAATGTTGCAATATTGTTCATATTAAACATTGCTACAATATAATTTGTAGCGATTACTGCATAAATTCTGAGCATAATTGCTCCTTACATCTAAATTATAAAATAAAAAAAGCATTTTCTTGTTAATCAGACATATTGCTATCCTTTGCTAGCAGATAAAGTAAGAATGGAATTAATAATTTTATAACAATGAACTAATCTGCCCCTAGCATTCTCATTCTTTCTTATTTTTCTTGGAAAACAGCAATATTTCTAATTAGTGTCCAAAAGAATCAGAGAAGTCATGTTTAGAAAATTTAGTTATTATTTATATTTTATTAGCTCAATTTGTCTTATTAGTACTATAGAAAAATAAATAAACTTTAAACAGTTCAGAACAAAAGCAATATACCATGTTGATATAAACAAAAATCTCTTAATAATAGATCAATAGAAAAGTATACATGAGTATAAACAAATCAATACATGTTAACTTATAATAATCAACTAAATTAAAGTTGTATGTTTGACAAATACAATAGAATATCGCACAATATGCACATCCCAGTCAGGGACTTTTTCTTGCTCATCACCCAATAGGGGCATACACCGATAAGTTTCTATAATAATAAAGTTCTGTATGCTGTCAATAAGCTTGGACAAACTTCTTGTAACGGGACCATCATAAATCTCTGGGTTTACCTTGCAGACAACTCCTGGTATGATCTCATCAATACATTGACTTTGTTTGCAGATGACACATCCAGGTCTTACAAAGGTTTTAATTCTTGGTGCCCTGTAAGTTGTACAGATAGCAGTTGTGATGTACTTATATTTGTATTATTGTTGTTTAATAAACATGTTTTGTATAATTTCTGTCTATTATTTGTCTTAACACATTAAATTAAATATTCATAAGAGTGAAGTCCATTTGCAAACTTATTAGTTGCAATTTCTCCAACTAGCAAATGATGCCATTAAGCCCCATTCCCACTATGTCGTGACAGTTAATTTATCATAGGTTTTTAGTTGGCAAAAGTCTTGCAACAGTAATCTAATCTAAATCTAATCCTCTTGAAGCGATCACAGTCTTCTGATAAGTTAAGGGTCCACGGCGGGCAAGAATTGAAGGGCTTGTACGGTTTATCACACGAAAGTTAAATGCATTGTATAAGAGTACTCACCTTCTTGACTTCTTTTTGCGCATCCCCATTTTGAGTAGGTAGTAATTAAATATTTGGCTTGTACAAGTTGTACATCAAGTACATAGCAAAGGTTGGTGTCAAATTTCAAGGTATCAGGGCTTTCAGAGCAACCAACAAATTCCATACTACTGTTTGCCAGAGCTGTAATTTCTTAAGTTTAGTAAATTAAAGAAGAAAAACTATGCAAAAATTACAAATCTCTAAGTTTTTAGCTTTCAAAACATTTTGTAAATAGCCGCTGACTGCGCGCGAATTTTCATTTCAGGGGACAGTGTTGCTATTTTTAATAAAAATATTGCGTTCCAGCCCCAGAATTACTTAGTAAAACTGGCCTCCCCTGGCCCATACTGGACCCTACTTCGACCTTATAATTCTATTATAAAGCAGTTAATACACTTCACTGAATTTAGTTGTCTAAAATTCAGTCGTTACTGAATTAGTCAAGTAAGTATAATCGCATTCAGTAGCTTGCTGACTAACTTAGTTCTAGAATGGATCGTGGGATAAAAAGCAAGAAGAATGTGTTTAACTATGGGCAGGTAAACTATACGCTAAAAAACGTTTTTAATTTTTAGAAAAAAGCAAGCATCTACCGGATGGTGGGAATTTTGACAAATATTGGCCCGGCAGTTACGCACTACTTATGCTGATCAGAGGTTAACGCATGCGATTATTTCCAGCGATAATAACGCGTCGATGTGTTATAGCCTTTACTAGTCCCAAATGGCCTAAATCAACTGAAAGGCTCTTTTTACATGGCCAAAAGTTAAAAGGTACTTCCAGTTCTGAAATTCTGAATCAACATTGATTTAAATTTTCCACATTTTGGCTAGCATAGACAATAAACGCGATGAATTAGTCCAAAAATTATGATGTAATTCTAATTAAAATGGCAATACATTTGTGACCGACAGGATATCAAAAATATTTTTTCAACAAGGCAATCTAATTGATAGCCATTTTGAAGAGCCTTTTGTTGGTGTTTTGTGAATGTTTTCAACTAAAATTTCTATTATTTCTATGTTATGAAAGTGTTTTCGAGACACGAATCGCAACATTATAATTAAGCATTGAATAAGTACAGTTTACATTGCTGTGTTGTTTGTTTGGTGAAGGAGCATTGTGTAAAAAAAACCGGAAAGTACTGCCGTATTTAAGATTTGTTAAAAAAATCTCGTGAAATAGAGACAGTTATTGTGACAGTGGAAAGATTTATTTCAAAAGATATTGTTGATGAATTAGGTTGAATTGTTGAAACGGCCGTTATTATTTACGTCGCGTGTTTTGTTCGCTACGTAAAATTTAGATCGCCACAAGATGGCGGCCGTCGGATGCCCGCTCCGCCAAAACCCGCTCGCGGGGCCCGATGTGTCATCGGGTTGCGAGAGCTTCGGTGACATGCTGTAAACCGGCGTCTCGCACCGCGGCCGAATTTGCCGGCCGCATACGGCGGGGTTCCATTTCATAAAATGGAATTTCGCTCGAGGCGCCAAAATGCGATGGGTGTTGACATAAGTGCAATACCGTACCGTTACTCAGGCGGCAGTACGTAAAAATCATTTACGAAAATGAGCGAGCCGGACGACGTCGGCAAAGAAGTGTGGAAGCGATGGATACTGGAAGCGATTCACAAGATACGCTCACAAAAGCAGAGGCCCAGTGTCGAGCGCATCTGTCACGCTATTAGACAGCATCACAACTATCACGAAGATGTGGTCGCGGAGCGGCTGGAGCGCGCCGTGCGCGAGGGTGTTGTGCTGAAGGTGTACAACAAGGGCCAGAGCTCGTACAAGGACCCCGGCGGGATTCAAAGCAAGACGCTGCGGGTCACGCAAGATGTGGACTTGTCTAGGGTCGTAGCGAAGACAGTGCGCGAGTTAGGTGAACGTGACGGTTCTACACTAAAGACTATTGAAAGACATTTGCACCAAGCATACCAAGTGACTGTGGAGGCTGAAGTAGACGTGCGTGCAGTGTTGCGAGCTGCAGTGAAGCGCGCCGTGGCGCGAGGCCTGTTGTCGCACCAGGCCGGGGCCTACAAGGCGACGGACAGGCCCCTCACCACCTCATCAGACCGGAGCTCTAAACAGAGGTCCAAGAGTTCACAAGACTCCCCTGACAAGGTACGGCTATTTAATAAAACATACTTCCTGTAATTTGTTTACTTATCAGTGTAGTACATACAATGGTAAGAAAGCTTTTACACAATGATTTGATAACTGTGTTTGTAAACAAAACATAAACAAAAACACAGCATCATTAATTTACACACCAGTTTCTTACTTAATTGCTGTTCTGTATTTATTTTAAAAATTAAATATTGTCACTATTTTTCTGTTTAATTTTTGTGAATAATGCATTATTGTTTTTCTATTGTTTAATCTGTAGGAATAAGATTCTCACTTGTGCACCTACATTTTAGTTATTTATTACATTTACACAGAATACAGTAAACAGTAATTTTTAACTATGCTTCCTGTGTAAAAGTATGAATAAGTACCTTGAGAACAATCTTAGGGTCTATTATGCAATGACTACTTGAGCAAACACTTGTTAAATATGCTATGTGATTAGTAGCATCATGTGCGTCAAGATGGCACTGTATTGACTTGCAAACTACAATTTCATTTAATGTTAAAGTAGATATAAGCATAAGAATATTCAGGTTATGATATTCCCACAGCTGCGAATCAATCCTTTCTGTGAAAAAACTATGCCATTAAAAATAACTTCCTATGTTCTACTTGAATGCACACATTGACTTGAACTTGTTTCTACTGTTGGGTCATGTATTACAGTTATGGTTTGACTTCATAATGAATAATAAGCAAATTTTAAAGTGTGCCACTGTTGATTCTAAAATTAAATTCCTATGTCATACAGTTGAAACTTGTGTTTATTCCCCTTGCAGGTCATGTATAAAAGTTAGGTTAAAATATAATAAATGAATAAATATGACTACACAATAAAAATTATTGTACAAGAATATACTTTGAAGAATTTCTGACAAACAGATCACTTCAATAACAAGGTTATCGACCTGGCTCTTAGTGTTCAAGGCTGAAAAGGCTCATTTTGGGCAAAAAATGTCCCAACTTTACAATAGGCTAAATAATAAAAAGTTTTACATTTTTATTGATATGCATAAAAATAATTCTATGGTTTAACATAGTTTGTTCTAGTAGAGAAAATATTTATTAAAATTCTCATTGAATTTTTTTTGGAACAGGTCTTTGGTTTGTTTATTTACATTATTTTTAAATATGGAGTACTCTTATTGGAATAAACGCAATAGTCAAAAATTAAAAACATTGAACCACTTCCTGGTCATAACAAAAGAGCTATGGAGAAGCTAATATGCAATTATTGGTTCTATTTCAATGAAATAATTAAAATTTGGTAAGCTTTGCAGCTACTTTAAACAGATTTTGGTGTACAATAAAGTAGGTATACTCTATTTATTCTGTCCATTATAAAACTTCTCTATCCATTGTATCTGCAACTTGGCATGTATTCCTCAGCAAGGAAAACTTTAAAAAATGTATTCTTAGTCATATGCTGATGAATTTGATAAAAATGTGTCCTGATGATTCATGAAATCCATTCTAAAATTAGTGGTCACATAGTTGGGTTTTTATGTAAGAGGCATGAGAGCATAGTTATTCATCTTATTATTGAATTTTATGATATATACTTGAATCCTTTGACCTTGGCTTACTTTCTGGCTTTTATTAAAAGCTGATAACCTAGCCATAGGTATGTTAATAGAAAACTGCCTCTGACCTTTATCATTCTATTATTAGAAAACATAAAGAGGGTGCTCTATAAATAGAATTACTAGTTCATAAGTGATTATTTATTTAATGAATAGCTTCAATAATTTCAAATAGTGTGAGAACTTGCATCTAATCTAAAGTTATAATTATGATAAATTGAATACTTTTCAATGTCAAAACTTTTTAAAAGAATGAAAATATGAAAGAAATAAGTTTCAGATTTATTGTATTTGTTATAGTCCCTATAGGAATACAATAAAACTCTATGGATATAGATGAGTAACAAATTATCAACATACAACAATGGTTTTATTACACAGGGTGTGGATTCAATCACAATTCATGAGCTGTTATGCTGATTTAGAATTCATATTGCAATCGGAAGTAAAATGGTAAACAGTGCAAGTAAAGAGATTCTTGTAAGAATGTTCAATTAAACTGACTCTCGTAAAAAGACTGGAATTTAAGAGTAAAATTTTGTGATGAAAATTTGCTAAAGAGCTTTGTGTAACAATTTATCAATATAATTATATTAATTTATTTATGTGAAATATCATTTTGAAACTTATGTAAAAATCTGGTTAATACATTTTAAATCAAAGTCAAAGTGATGTGATCAAATCAAAAAAGAGTTATAAAATTAACTCTTAACATCAAAACACAATTTCTGCGCCATGATATAAAGACATGAGATTTTTGTGTTAAAATAAATATGTTTTGCTACAGAAATCAAGCCCAGAGACTGTGCCTGTATGTGCTGAGTGCCTCGGCACTGACACTAAGAATGCTCTGGGGGCTCCAGAGGCCTTCATCAGCTGCCAACAGTGCAAGTGTTTCGCACATCCCACATGCATCAACCTCAGCAATCAGATAACTCTACCTGTTATTAAGGTAATGTGCTTTAAAGACAGGTTTTGGTAAAATATGTACGGTCGAACAAGCTATTTGGTATACAGTTTAACCAACAAATTACATTGTAAAATGTATACCAAATAGCTTGTTCGACCGTACTATGGGATAGACTGGCACATAAATCATAATTAATGACAGCAGTATTCTTACGAATCATTTATGTGATGTGACATTTATGAATGAGCACTCTAATCCATTCATCCAAAGGACCTATGTCAAGAAGTCATTTCTAGCAATGCTTATGTTCAGATATACTATTCTGTCAAGAAAGTACCGGGAAAAGATCAATAATACACAAAATGTCTGTTATTCATCCAAATTTATTTTATCATCTTCAAAGTATGCTCCTTTAGAAACGATACACTTGCGCCAACGAATAATCCATTCATCAAAACATTTTTTATACGCTGCTTCCGGAATTGAGTTCAGTTCTCGCCGCGAATTCTCCTTTATGTCTTCTATCGATTGAAAACGGGTGCCACGAAGTGGTAATTTGAGTTTAGGAAAAAGAAAAAAGTCAGCAGGAGCCATGTCTGGTGAATATGGTGGTTGCTGGATGGTATTTGTTGAGTGTTTGGTCAAAAATTCGTTCACAATGATAGCCTTGTGCGAAGGCGCATTGTCGTGGTGCAAAATCCAAGAATTTTCTTTCCACAAATCTGGCCTTTTTGGTCGAATTTGCTCTCTTAAACGGAGCTTAACGCTCAAATAATATTCTTTATTTACCGTTAGACCTTCCGGTAAGAATTCAGAGTGCATAACACCGCGATAGTCAAAGAAAACAGTCAACATGACTTTGACTATTGATCGACTTTGGCGTGGTTTTTTCGGTTTCGGTTCAGTTGGAAGGCGCTACTCCGAAGCTTGTTGACTAGTTTGCATGTCAAACTCGTAAACCCACGTCTCGTCACCAGTAACAATGCGTTTCATGAATGTTGGGTCCGAACTGACTCGTTCTAGCATGTCCTCAGCGACTTTCATGCGATTGAGTTTTTGGAGAAAATTCAGATCTTTTGGGACTAGCCGAGCAGCAACATGTTTCATACCCAAATGATTAGTTAAAATGGTACGGATCGACTCGTGAGATACAGAAAGTTCGGCGGCTATCTCTCTCAGAGTTGAATGGGGATTTTCAGTCACTATTTTCCTCACTTTTGCGATGTTAACTTCAGTTGCTGACGTTGACGGCCTACCAGAGCGAGGCAAATCTTCCATCACATCTCGACCGCTTTTGAACGCTTTGAACCACTCATAAGCACGAGTTTTTGATAAAGTCGATTCACCGTAAGCCTTCTGTAACATTTTCAGTGACTCCGAACACGAAATTCCATTGGCGATGCAAAATTTAAGACAAACTCTTTGTTCGATATTTTTGTCCATTATGAAATTCGCAATACACACTATATATGATATTACTAAAACCAGCACTGTATTTAATATAAATAACAGATGCAACTCAAAGTCCGCGCCAAAATGGAAAACAGTTGTGCCAATCTAACAACTACAAAAAAACAAAAATTTGAATTTGGAACCATAAACAAATCATCCATTCCCGATACTTTTTTGACTGAATGTAGAGTTTGACAGATGCTTGGCGCTATTTGGCGCATGTAGCATTTACATTTGATGATCGTTGTTGGTTTGTGCAGTTCTCGCGCTGGTCGTGCGCGGCGTGCGCAGTGTGCTCGCTGTGCGCGGCGCGCGGAGCGGGCGCGGGCGCGGGCGCGGGCTGGGCCGTGCGCTGTCCGTCCTGCGCACGCGCCGCGCATCCTGCCTGCGCGCCGCCGCCCTGGCGCTGCGCCGTCTGCCGCCCCAAGCACGAGAAGAAGCGGTGAGCGACACACGCGTCTTCTACTTCTGCCCTATACGTAAATCATGAATCACATTAACCGGTGTATTCTTGTTATTAGCATCAGATCGTCGATGGCGGGCACCCCTCGCAGCCGAAAGCCGCGCACGCCGGCGCGGCCGGCCGACACCGACGACGAGCCCTCCGACGGTAACTCCCCGTGCCCTCAGCGCGCCCCGCACGCCCTCACCGAACAGAGAATGTCGAGAGAGAAGCAAAAGTTTTTCAGATTCTCCGCGTTCAATCTAGTGAAGCGCCGCCGGCGCTCGTCGTCCGGCTCGTGGGAGGGCTGGGGCGGCGTGCGCGTCACGCGCGTGCAGCGCCTCGAGCTGCGCCTCGAGCGCCGCCCCGCCGAGCCCCACGCGTCCCTCGGGCCCCACGCGCCTCTGGGGCCCCACGCGCCCCTCGGGTCCGACCTGCCCGCCGAGCCCGGGCTCCGCGAGTCCCGCGAGCCTAGCGAGGCGCCGTCGTCCGCCCGCTCCACGTCGTCGCCCGCGTCTCTAGCGTCTCCGCCGTCGCCGGACTCCGCCGCGTCCGGCTCGGACTCGGCCGTGTCGTCCAGCGACAGCGAGGAGCGGCCCGCGCCCGCGTACGTGTCCACCGTGTTCGAACGTTTAGCCGCCGACTCCGCGCCCGGTGGGGTCTGGGGCTTCGCAGCTGAAGCGCAGAAACAGAAACAATTAGAGGTTGAGCCTCAAAATCATAAGCGGCTAGAGATGGACACTCGGAAACTTAAAAGGCTCGAAATAGAACCGCATGAACATAGACGACTCGAAGTTGAACCGCGAAAACCAAAGAGGTTTGACGGCGAACCTCAGAAATTCAAAAGACTGGAAATCGAGCCTAAACTGAGCAGATTAGACTGCGAGCCCAAACTGAGAAGAGTCGAAGCCGACCCGAGAAGAGTCGAGGCCGACCCGAGAAGAGTCGAAGCCGACCCGAGAAGAGCCGAGGCCGACCCGAGAAGAGTCGATAGAGTCGAGCCCGACCCCATACAGAAGAGATTAGAGTCCGAGGTGCCGCTGCCGGAGCCCGAGAGGCATCACATAGCGCGGCGCCGCAGTCGCTGCGGGGAGAGGCTGCTCACGACGTTGTTCGACGGGCTGTCGGAGTTCTACTCGGTGCGCACGGCGTCGCGCTCGGTGTCGCGCGCGCGTCAGGCGCGAGCCGAGCGCTCTGAGCTAGCCGAGCGGGCCGAGCGAGACGAGCGGGCCGAGCGCTCCGAGCGGGGAGAGGAGGATCGCGCCGTGTTGAAAGAGACCAGAAGCACGTTCCGACGTTACCAGGCGTCACTGAGGAAGGCGCGCAGTCGCACCAGGGAACCGTCGCCTTCGCCCTCGCCGGAGCAGAAGGAAGTGATGACGCGCGCTCGGAGTCGCAGTAGGTCGCGGGCGCGGGTGCCGGCGTCGGGCGTGGCGCTGTCGGCGTCGGCGCTGGTTAGGTCTCTGGCGGCCCAGAGACACCGCGCGGGCCCGGCCGACGCGCACAAACTGATCCGCGGGCTCGCGCTGGCGGGCCCGGCGGCGAGCCCGGCCATCAATCAGACGGGTAAGATCGGTTTGAGGTGCGGTGAAAGTGTCTGGTGGATCTGACCGTCTCGCTCGCTCTGATTGCTGGCCGGCGCTCCGCTCGCAAGTCGTTTCGTTTCTCTCTCGAATCTCTGTTCGGGACGGGTGAGTGAGCCGCGCGCTCTTTGTTAGCTTCTCGTCCGGACACCGAGCGCCGATGACAAAACATTTGTTACTCGGGTTTCGGCAGTATCCACACATGCACTTTCGCTTGCGCCTCTGCAGGCGTGAAGGACGGGTCAGGAGCGCTCGCACCCAGTGCGGGTACTCGGGACATACTTGCTTTATGAATTACTTGCCGTATTCCCTATTTTTATTTATAATTTTATTTTATTTTGTAACTCATTCGCCAGGTATTCATCGAACTTTTATTTTAATTGCATTTAATAGTTTCATGAGAATATTGGTTTTAATTTGTAAATTTTACTAATTTGTGTAAACTGATTTAAATCGCAAAATTTTGTTTCAAGTCTGGTGACCTGACTCTCGAGCATCTCATTCGATATGAACAGCGGGCAGTAGCTATCTGATTAAACTTACAGAGGGCAAACGTCTCCCGGCCGGCGTGTCGGAGAGCGACGCCGAGCTTTTCAACGCAGCGCTGTCGGCAGCCGGCGGCAGCGCGGGCGGCCTGGGCGCGCCGCTCCCGCCAGCCGCGCCGCCCGCACCAGCCGCGCCCCCCGCACCGGCCGCGCCGCCCGCACCGGTCGCGCCGCCCGCACCGGCTCGCTGCCCCTCTGCCATCGAGTTCGGCCAGTGGGAGATTGACACCTGGTATTCCAGTCCCTTCCCACAAGAATATGCCAGGTATACTTCAACTCTTCGTGTGTTTTTTAAATTTACCATAAACTGTTGCATCTCAAATATACAATCAATATATCGTCGTTGATATTGCAATATGTTCTATGTCAATTTTTTATGTTTTTTTTTTAATTTTTCGCGAATCGGTTTTAAATCTTAAAATATAATCTAATCACAAACCATGAGAAACTAAATTATTTAATAAAAATAAAAAAAAACAATTATTGCCGTTACCCAATAGTTTCCACAAAAACGTGTTTTTCGCCTCTCTAAAGTGCATCAATACTCAATACTCAATACTTTATTGCATTCCACATGTAGGTACTTAGGTGGTAAAATTATAATTAGATCACATGGACCCTGTCGGGCACAGCAATGTAAGTTAGGAGAGAGGAAGCATTTGTAAATTCTCAACAAATAACATTATAATTATTTCTTGGGTACTTTCTGGGATAAATTAATTAATAGTATAAAATTATTATTAGCATAAATTATAAATTAACAGTATAAAATTATTATTAGATAGGCGTAATTATTAATTATTCATAGTATATTATAATAAAAAATTAATTAATAATATACAATACATAAATCAATGGTATATAATATAGACAGGTATTAAAACAAAACATCAAAACTGACATTGAACGTATTGCAATATCAACGACGATATATTTTTTTTATTATTATTGACATATGATTTTTGTGATTTTTATTGACATTGATTTTGTAAATTATTATTAATTTTATTTGATTATTGTGAATGTGGGGACCATGTGGGTTTCATTTTTATATATTTTTGTATGTTTTCTTTTTTTTTTTCCCACAACTGTCTGGCAGTTTGAGTACTATAAGCGACCTACCCAAATGTCCTTTCTTTGGTATTATTCGTCGTTTCGTTGAGCTCCTTGAGTTATAAGTCGAGCTACACGATAACAGACTGACAAATGCTTGCACTGACTGGACAGGTCCACTCAAATCTGTGTGGTTCTTTCTTCAAAAGACCATCTCAGACACTATTCTGCATAGTCCTCATGTGAATTAAGCAAAATTATGTCTGGACTTCAAAAGAGACTATGACCTCTGAGTTTGTTTCGGCTGTTTCTTCTCAGAGTAGTCAGGTACGAAACACCGGCCCCATCTAGTTTTAAAAAAAAAAATGACGTGTAAAAGTGTTTGTAAAAACCTACTTGCAAAATAAACATCATTTATCATTTATGATATTAGTAATTTACAGGTCACTGATTTATGTGTCTAGGTCTATTCAAACGTTAAAAAAATCTGGCATAGCAGTTACTCGAAGTTTATCTGATCCTGATAAAACTGTTCCAGGCTACCCAAACTGTTCCTGTGCGAGTTCTGCCTGAAGTACGCGAAGAGCCGGGCGGTGCTGTTCCGGCACCTGGACAAGTGCCTGTGGCGACACCCGCCCGCCACCGAGATCTACCGCTGCGGCGACATCTCCGTGTTCGAGGTCGACGGCAACGCCAACAAGATCTACTGCCAAAACCTGTGCCTCCTCGCCAAACTCTTCCTTGACCACAAAACCCTGTACTACGATGTGGAGCCCTTCCTATTCTACGTACTGACCAAAAATGACAGCAAAGGATGCCACCTAGTCGGCTACTTCTCCAAAGAAAAGCATTGTCAGCAGAAATATAATGTTTCGTGCATCATGACGATGCCGCAGTACCAGAGGCAGGGGTTCGGGAGGTTCCTCATCCATTTTAGTGAGTGGTGGAATCTTTATTACAAGTCCTAAAAAAATATTAATATTTAATTTGACCTGATTGAATTAAATTTCCATTTTAACATATTTATCTTTCTTCACAGGTTATTTACTCTCGAAAGAAGAAGGACAACCTGGCACGCCGGAAAAACCTTTGTCTGATCTTGGCAGAGTCTCGTATCACGCGTATTGGAAGTCCGTCATTCTCGAATATTTGTATGACCACAAAGATAAACCCTTCACATTCGAAGACATCGCTCACACGACGGGGATGCACATGAACGATATCGCGGTAACGTTTCAGTTGCTCGGCTTCGTCAGGTACATCCCCAACGATGAGACGACCAAACTAGGCCTGTGCATAGACTGGATCAGAGTTGATAATCACATGAACAAAGTGAAGAGTAAACCTCGGCTGGAGATCGATCCCGAATGTCTTAGGTGGACCCCTCTCCTCGCGCCCACTGTGAACCCGTTCAGGTCGCCAGAGGAAGCTTCCGGCGACCAAGAGACTGAGAACGATGAAGCAGAATGTAAGACTGAGAGCGAGGACACCGCCACGGAGTCAGAAGCTCCCGCGCCCAAAGAGGAGGAACCTGTCGTGGAAGCAAAAGCAGATGTGGAGACTCCTGAACAACCTGTGGAAGTCACGTCATCCGGCAGGAGACGGACGAGACCACTCAAATACAGTGAAACTACCTACCAAACCACTCCGACGCTCGCTGATGGTAACCGGAAAAGGAAACGAGAAGTTAGCAGAAAGATTTCCGAAAGTAATGTGGAAGAAGAGAAGCCTAAAGAGGATGAGACGCCGCGAAGGCAGAGAAGTAAGAGCGTAACGAGAAGATCGTCCAGAGTCGCACAGAACGAGGTTGCTGAAGAGCCAGCACCGACACCCAGGAATAGAAGACAAAGCGTCAAAGAAGCACTATATGCCTCCGACAGTCAGGAAAGTCAAGAGAGCATGGACATGGAAGCCGTCACTCCAACCGCTAACCCTGTTAAACCCAAAGCCAAAAGAAAATCGGCGTGGAAAGGACGCCAGAAGCGACCGAAACGCCAGAAGGTAAATAAGACACCTGTGACGACCGCGTCACCGGCAGCTAAGAAAGCCAAAATTGACGAATCTAAAGAACAAGTCAATGACTATAAAACTGACGACTCAATGGACCCCAGTAGTACTGCGCCCGTTGAGGATATCAACAAATCTCCTAAGGACAAACTTGAAGAGAAAGCACAAGAGAAAAGCAAAAACTCGGAAGCCAGTTCCGAGGACTCTTCAGGCGAAGCTGACGATGAGATGGATGTGGAGGAAGGAGAAGTGAGGAAGACTGTCACAAGCAAGCCTGCTTCACCTCGACATGTTGAAGAGAACAGCACAGATCATCATACGAGTGATATGGAACTTGACAGCATACACATGGACTCCCCGAAATCTGACGCAGAGAAAGACCAAGTCATCAACGAGGTTAGTGATAAGTCCGACGATACGCCTACTGACAGTAGAACACAAGTATCGCCGGCTAAAGCTGAGCAAGAGACCAACACAAGTAGTGATCAGACTGAGGATAACAAACTGGCTGAACCTAGAAATGGCGAAATGAAGTCTCCTCCTAAACCAGCAGCTGAAGACAAAGAAACTATAATCATATCTGAATCTGATGATAACAATAGTCAGAGCTGTCCTCTTCCGTCACCGAAACCTAACTCGGTGGCTCCTGTTGAACAGAACAATGAGAATAAACCCAAGGAGGTCGAGGAGAAGGACAGTCCGTCTAAAGTGATACCCGTCGTGTCCACCGAGAATGCGCATATCGTGCTCGATCCCAGCGCGAGAGTGCAAGACGACGTGAACACCGCCAAGCCTACGGTGGATCTCATTGTACCAAAAATACATCAAATTGAGACGATAGTCGTTGAAGGCGAGTCTGACAACGCTCACTCCCCACACACAGGTGTATCACCAAAGAAAACTGACATATCAGTGATCAACGAGTCTCCTAAACCTAGAAGGTCACCAGAGTGTACGAACGCCGATGTGATTTGCGAACAGAAGCAATGCGAGATGAGAAAAGAAACTGTAATCCAACATCAGAATATCGACGAAACTAAAAATCTAGAGAAAAAATCGTCACCAAATAAAATAGAAATAATTCAAAATTTAGATAATACGCACAGAGATATATCAAATATGAAAAAGCCAGACCCCGTCAAAATAGATAGTTTTACTGAAATTGATAGAAATAAATTACAAAATCCTATAGTGAGTAGAGAAAGTGAGATGCCGTTTCGTAACGACATGATGCACACGAGGAAAGATGAGATTATTATAACTAGAAATGTTATCGAGCAGACATCTATGCAGAACTTTCAAAACCCCGTGAGTAACTCCATGACGATACAACAGATCAATACAGCTCAGCATTCCTACCTGAATCACAGAGCAAATATTAGCAAAGAGTCGCAGGCAGTACAAACTGATAAAATACTCGTGAAGGCCAGTGAACAGAACCGCGTCATAAGCAACACGCTAGACTCTACCCCAGTGATTAGTAAAAGTACGACAAAGTTAGAAGTACCGCATCCGATATCGTCCCCAGTAATAAACCCAGTCATACCTAAAGTGCCCAATGTGACGGATATCAATTTTTTACCTCGATGCCAAAGCGCTAACGCGGCCGTCAGTATGGGTTTGGAAAGAGCAGATTTAGAAGCCAATTTCGTCAACAACGCTATGCAAAACATGGCTGGGTCTATGAGCATGGTCCAAACTAATTCTCAAGACTGTAAAAACGATCCTAACTTGAAGCCGAGAGAGAAGAGTAAGCTACGCGACGTGCGAGTGAACTCGGCTCATAGCAAGCTGGAGAAAACTGACAAGAAAACTAAGAACGACACGCCTAGGAGTACACCTGAACCCAAGATGTTTTTTCCGGAACAGAACACAAATGCTAGGAAACCAGAGACGTCGGTCCCTATAAACGTTATAAATTCCGTGCCGGTTACGAGTAAAGTGGAAACGAAAACTAATGAGGCACCCAAAAAGCAAGATTTTTTTAAGAAGGAGAAGTCCAATACTTCTAAATGTGACTCAAAAAACCAGTCAGTGAAACATGACAAAAGCTGCACAGCTCAGCTAAACCTGAAGGCTGATCAGAACGATTTGAACAAAATGCTGCCCAAATTCAAGTATGATAATGAATTAGTGCCTAAAGCAGACTACGCTATGAACCAGATTCCTAACTACCACACGACGCACGGACAGTATCAATGGCCGCCCTGGGACCCCACGCGAATACAGGGCACGTGGGAACATAATAGATTTTTAGATATGAAAAATATAGTTAGTGATAAGAACTACTTGGACAAGCATCAAGGGTTCAATCTTCCTCATTTAGACCAAGTTCAAAAATCGCCACAGAAATTACTTCCTAAATATGACCAGAAAGACTTCCACAACATTGCTTATGGCGCGTTGAGTAGTAGTTTATACGCGACAACGGGCTTGCCGCATTTCAAGGAGACCAAAACACCGACGTCCAAAGCGGAATGTTCACAGAAGAACGACTGTAAGCCTTCGAAACAGTCGAAAACAACGACTGCTTGTCAGACGCAGTGCGAGCCGAAGAAGTCGCAGTCTCAGAACACAGCCGACCAGATGAAACAGATGATGCAGAGACAAGTGAACAAACAGCAAGAAGTGGTGACCAGTTGTGCAGAGTACAGGCAGCAGAGCTCGCAGGTGTTGACATCTTCTAGTTGTAAGGCGCCTTTCAACCAGAACGGTCCTTGTGGGCAGGAGAAGGAGATAGAGAAGAAGTCTCGACAGCACAAGAAGGAGGAGTCTCCGAAGGACACGAGTAAAGAGGAGCTGTGCGAGGCGGTGAGTCCGGCGCTGCAGTCGATGGGCGTGTACACGCCGGACTCGACCAGCAACTCGGTGCACTCGGTGCAGTACCCCACGTGCGAGCTGGACGTGTCGCAACTGGGCCTGGAGTCGCCCACCAGCATCGGCTCCGACCTGGCCTCGCCGTGCTCCATGATGCACATGCATCCCGCGCCCAGCCCACAGTACTCCTCCATCCACATCCCGTCCATCATGAGCCAACCCAATCAACCGCCTAAGCAGCAGAAGATTAACAATAGGAATAGGTAAGAAGAGTCTTCTGGTATAGTAGCCGTATAGGCGGCCAAACATCAATAGCAAGTCGTTACTTCCAACCGAGTCAGAACAGTCGCGGTTTTGAACCGTGTTTCTTTGATAATTTGAATGACTTGCGAATAAGTGGGGTTCTGTGTAGTAAAGTACATAACGTTCCAGGAACAGCAGCGCGAACAACAACAACAACAACAGCGGCGGCGGCGGCGGCGGCGAGGGCAGCAAGCAGGCCGCCCTCCGCGCCGGCGCCACGCCGCCCGCGCCGCGACACCGCGCCACCCCGCCCGCGCACCAGCCGCATGGTCAGTACATATTCCGTCTTAAATCTTGCTATACAAAAATCTAATTTAAAAAAAAACCTCTTACCTAATTAAAATCATTATTCCTTTGCCAAAAAACATGCAAACAGAATCTCGAAATCGCCCTGTTCTTTCAAATGTTTGTTACGACAAACTAAAATATGTCCATCCCGAATAAAATATGTCCGTCCGGCTTGTGTGTTGCATGCGATTTTAGTTAAAATTTTCAAGCATGTAATTGTTCTTGTTTACCTCTTATTATTTTTTTTAGTTTAAAAGTTTGTTCATTGTTCACAATGAAATCTTCACTCTATAAAATAGGTAGACAATAAGCTCCCCTTCCTTTTATATATTACAACTGACGAAATATGAGCTTTTTGTGTTTACTTTGTTTTTATTTTCTCATAATTAATTCCACACAATCTTGCTATGGTAATGTAGCGAGTTTTTTGGACGCAGCGGCGGGCGGCGCGGTGATGCAGGGCGGCTCGGGCTCGAGCGGCTACCAGGGCGGCTACCTCAGCTTCCAGCAGCAGCAGCAGTACCACGGCGGCGCCTGGCCGCCCTCCTGCTCGCTCGCCAAGCTGCAGCAGATGGCAGAGGCTCCCCAGCACCACCCGCCGCACCAGGTAACAGAACACGACGCACTGCGAATGTACCCTAATCTGCCACCATCATTATTCTTAACCCCCGACGAAAAGAGAGGCGTCTTAGAAGTTCAACGTATCTGTGCGTATATCTGTGGCATCATAGCTCCCAAATAAATTATCAATTATGATTTAGTTGTTTGTAAGGTTTTGTGTGGCTTTTAGTAAGCCCAAATAAGACAAGCCAAATTGGTGATTAAAAGACAATTTGGCTTGTCTTATTTGCGCTAACTACGAAACTTCTTTCATCTAAGAGTTGTTATAAAAAAAATCGACAGAAATTCAACAGAGGATGGCCATTTAATTTTCAAATATATATTCACAAAAAAAGATTTGTCGATTATGAGATCAGATTGGTGGAGAATTTCCATAAACAACCAAAACAATACAAAATGTTTGTAAAATATATTTTGGGAAACAAGTATTAACGAAGTTGCAGTGTCATGAAAATATTTTAAAACAACAAGATGTTGTACTATGTCGTGTACTAACAATCACACCACCATCATACCTGGACACAAGTATGCGGTCTTGCTCCAACATTTTCATGACACATATTTGTGGTCTTTCAGTATTTCGAATCTAGTTGTTTCCTACAGTACGGGCAGCAGTCCAGCACGCCGCCCGCGGCTCCGGCCGGACACTACCACGCCGCCGCCGCCAAGTACTACCCGCCGCATAACCAGCTCGACTCGCCTAGGAATACCAGGAACACATCAAGTCAGTATTATTATATTTTTTATAAGAAAGTTCTAATTTCTAATTCGAATGCTAAAAGTATTTGATTTTAGTTTAGACACCCAATCCCAGCTGCAATTAACCTTAGTGTAGATCCTGTAGATTTTTTCATATAAAATGCTGCTATAGTTGGTGCCAGTTGAGATGAGAATAGCGGTCATTGACCCACCTACATTTATTAAATTTCTTAACTTTGAAAACCAAAAATTAGCCTGTTAAAGTCTGTAATCGTAATCTATAGTGATCTTAAACATTTTTCGTAATAAAAAACTAAACACGGTTTATTTGTTTTGGTTCGTACAAAGAGATATTAGGGAAAGGGCAATGACCGCTATTCTCATCTTAACTGGCACCAACTGTAGGTGCTAAACTCTGGCATGATTCCACAGTTGGTGCGCTATGTAGCCACCACCTTCTAAGAACATGCAACAGTAAAATATGCGTGTCCTTTATAGGTATCTTTTAATAGAAGTTTATCTTTGTGAAATGCATATGACAACTACAATACTTATCTGTACTATATCAAGACAATGATGAATATTATACTGAAATTAGTATTCGGTCGTGTTGCAGGTAACCTGAGCCCGATGCAGCACATGCAGATGGCTCCGGGCTCGCGCATGTCGCCCAACGCGCACACGCACATCATCAGCGGCTACGGGCTCAACGGGTACCGCGTGCCGCCGCAGCAGCAGTTCAACAACCTGCAGATGATGAACGTGCAGCCGGCGCAGTACGCGGACCCGCGCGCGCAGCAGTCCAACGTGTACGCGTACGGCTACATCAACGCGCCGCCGCCGCCGCTGGCCATGCAGACGCTCAACTCCACCATGCGCCGGTAGCGAGCCGCGCCGGCCCTCGACGTTCGCCCGAAACGATCCGAGTGTATCGTAATTAAGTATAGCATAGTACAAATAAACATTTGCTTTCTGACGTTAAGTGCTAGTTGTATATAGGTAAAGTTATCGAGATGAACATGAACACCGCTTCTGTTGCCTTACCCTCCCGCACTCGAGGTGTCGTGTCGTTTTGTTACGGCGGTCTACTGGCAGCTCTGTTATTGTTTTGTATCATATGTATGTAAATCACGTTTTCTTTGTCGATGATAAAGAGCAGTACCCGGTAAGCTGAATAAAAGTACAAAATTGCAGATAAAATGTATTTAAATCTGTTTATAATAATAATGACCTACGTCACTGAAATGTAGCATAATGATAGTGCAATAATTGTATGTACTCTGATAGTAATCTACTTTGTTTTGTATCGTGACGACTGATGTCGAGCACTCGAGCCCCTGTGAGAGAACTGATATCCGAGGATTGCAGTGTCCATGGCGCGTGCTTCATTCATAAATTAATATATTCTCGATTTCCAAAGAAACAATGTAATGTTAAGTCTTTGGTATGTTGAACTAAGTGCAATGATTTTACTGATCGCAGATTGTACGTCAGATGTGAAGAATCGTTCGGAACTCGTATTTTATATGTATATGGTGTTTACGTTTTGATGTAATTGTGTTGTGTAGCTCGTGTACAGTCGCCGTTGTGTAATTATAATTTCGGTAGGATCCTAGTTTGTCTGAATCTGTTCGAAGTGCCTCTCACGTCCTGTCGGTCTGCTTGACTTCCGTGTAACATATTGTAAATGTAAATGCTTTGATTGTAACAAGGCTGTATACATATAGAGCTGATAAACTTAGTGTATTTATAAGATTCCCATTTTTAATTTGATCAATGTGATAGTGCGCTGACAAAGTAGAGGAGTGCTGGGCTCGCCCGGGCGACGCGTTCCGTGTTACTTACGTAAACAGGCCTAATGGACGGAGGTTTTTTTTATATTCTTTTTACACTGGTAGTTTTAACGTTTTTATATTTGCGATAACTTTGTTTTACCGCTTCGCTTAAGGATTATGTTCGTGTTATCCCAGTAATTTATTGCCAAATGTTATTAACACTTACGGTTATTAAAGTTACGAGTTTAAGTATTTTTAGTTGTCGTGTTTAGTTTCGTCCTCTTGCACGTCTAGGTAAGCTATGGTCGCGCGCGGCGTCAGTCGGTCGGTCGGTCGGTCGGCCGTCGCCGCGCGCCGTAAGTTATTTGTAAGATCTGCTCCTGTAAGGTTATGAATGTTATTTGTTACTAATGTGTAGTATATAAAATATTGTAAATACAATAACAGTAAGAAACATGTAGCAGGTGTTATCACACAAAATATAATTTTGTGAAAAAAACGCTGTAGTTTTATTTTTGATGTTCCTTTACATAATGTTTGCGGACACCTAACACTATCACATCAAATGTTATAAGCTATATTTAGCGAAATGAACAATAATGACAGATCGACAAGGTCTGAATTCCTGCTACGCTGATGTCGGTCGCGCGTACGAGTATAAATTGGACGTCAGCGGCCCGCGCCGCTGACGTCCAATTTATACTCGTACACCTGGTGGTACGGTAGGTTTTTTAAAGTTTATGGCCCAGCGCACACCGCTGGAAGCACAGCGGAGCGCATTTGAAGACAACAATTTAATATAAACCTTAACTACCTTGATATACGGTCAATATAAGAATAAATTCGCACGCGGTACTCGGAGTGCCCTCAAGCTACTACAAGAGCATGCGTGCGACCGTATATCAAGGTAGTTAAGGTTTATATCTTCAAGTGCGCTCCGCTGCGCCTCCAGCGGTGTGCGCTGGGCCAAACGATACCACTAGGTAATAGTGTGTTTTATTTATTCATTTTTAATCCTTTATGTGCAGCATGGGCACGGGCCGTAGGCCGACGAAGGAGGCCGGCGGAGGCCCGGTACTTCGGCGACAGAAGTCAAAGAGTGTTATTTAATATGCGAGCGCGTGGCATGGGGTCGTAGCAGGTTCTAATAAAATGATTAAATAAAATTGTTGTTGTCAGAAGTGGTTTTAACTAGCGTTACAACACTATTACCTAGTAGTATACCAGGCGCGGATACCCCCTGAACCGGACCAAATACCATTTCATTAGCCAAGCTTGAACTAGTTTGAAATTAAAACTAAGTTTTCTAGTTGAGTATATTGTTACGAGCTGGGTATGGGATAAATTAATAACTACCGAAGAAACAACAAATAACTTTATTAATCACAAAACACTTAAAACTTAATCACAAATACACTACTGATCACTATTCGCTTAGATATAGCACTTCTAGTTCACTTCAACTCGCTTCGTTGTATAGCCAAAATCAGACTGACTGCTCCCGCAAACACGTCGACTATTTATATGGCGATCGAACGTTCGAGGAATATCCACGACTTCCTAGAATCTTCTAGACAATTCCACAACTTGTATAAAGGAAAGGAGTAGGTACTTTATGCCCTCGGCGTACGGTCGAAATTACAATGATGTTCTTTTGTAGGTAGTTTGCGAATTTGTACCTACATCATTCGGGACTCGTTTTACCTACCTACCTACTATTACCTACCTACCTACTATTAGGTACCTACTACCGTAACTGTAGGTAAGTACGGGTACGACGTAACACTGCCCCCTCCTTAGACATGCTCGTCCCGAGCATCATTAGCCCCGTAGTATCGCGCCAATCGGTCTACATGGACAATCTTAGGCGCACCTCGTGGACCCTTCTGTATTCGGTAGGTGACATCGTTGATCCTAGTCACGACTCGGTATGGTCCATCCCATTTTGCTTGCAATTTCGGAGACTTCCCCTTGCTCCGTACTGGGTTATGCAACCACACCAGTGAACTTTCGTCGAAACCCCTACTATTTGCCTTCCGGTCATAACGGGTCTTCATCTTCTCAGACATCTGTTGGCCGGATTGTCTGATATGCTCATAAACATCATTCAACTTGTTACGCAAGTCAATCGCATAATCTGTTACACTACGTGGAGCATCAGGGGGAGTTCCAGTGATTAAATCAGCAGGCAACCGTAATTCCCTTCCAAAGTTCGCGAAGGCTGGCGTCACAGTCGTACTTTCGTGGACGGCGCTACGGTAGGACAGAAGAAATGGCTGTATATGCTTGTCCCAATCCCTTTGTCTGCTTTCCACGACTTTTGCCAGATATCTTTCCAACGTTTGGTTGAATCGCTCCACCATTCCATCAGATTGTGGGTGGTAAGAGGTGGTTCTGGTTTTGTGGGTACCCATTAATCGACAAGTCTCCTGAAATACTTGCGATTCAAAGTTCCTTCCTTGATCGCTGTGTATTTCTAAGGGTACTCCAAAACGACAGAAGACTTCCTGAACTAATTTATCTGCGACAGTTGTAGCTTCTTGGTTAGGAATAGCGAAGACTTCTGGCCATTTTGTGAAGTAATCCATGACCACCAGGAAGTACTTGTTTCCGCTCTCACTTTCTGGAAATGGTCCCGCAACGTCTAGTGCTATCCGTTCCCAAGGGGCTCCAACGTTGTACACTTTTAATGCACCTTTACTGCGTGTGTGGGGTCCTTTTACGGCCGCACAACTGGTACATTTGCGACACCAGTCCTCCACATCATCTCGACAGTGGATCCAGTAAAAGCGTTCTCGAATTTTTAGTAGAGTCCTTTTTACCCCCATATGTCCTCCTGAACATCCATCATGGTAGAGCCGTAAAACATCCGGTACCTTAGCTTTAGGGACAACCATTTGTAGATGACAGCTGTCCCCTCGAGCGTTTTCCCATTTACGGCACAAGACTCCATCCTGGATCACCAAGCTGTTCCATTGCGCCCAATAACTCTTCGTGATGGAACTCATCGCAGCCACATCACTCCATTTAGGTTTAGGAGCACCAGCTTTGATCCACTCGAAGATCGGTTTGATGTCCGAGTCATTTTGCTGAGCCTGCTGTAGTGTTTCCTTCCATTCATCGCTGAGATCCGTTCTAAGCATCCTCACGGGCACTACTTCCTTAGTCTCTTGTCTGGCACAGTGCTTACAGTCTTCAGGACAAGGTCTTCTTGACAAGGCGTCTGCGTTACCGTGAGTTCTCCCACTGCGATGTTCAGTTACGAAGTCAAACTCTTGCAGTAGTTCAATCCATCTCGCCACTTGCCCTTCTGGATTCTTGAACTGTAATAGCCACTTCAATGCAGCGTGGTCAGTTCGTAATTGGAATTTACGTCCCAACAAATATTTACTGAAGTGCTGCAATGTCTTTACTACGGCGAGTAGCTCCCGTCTTGTAACGCAGTAATTTCTTTCTGGTTTGGATAAAGACTTGCTGAAGTAAGCTATCACAACCTCTTGGTTTCCTTTCCGTTGAGACAGCACGCCCCCAATTCCAGTATTACTTGCATCTGTGTCAACTATGAAGTCATTTTCAGTGTCAGGATATCCCAAAATAGGCGTATTGCACAGACGTTTCTTTAATTCCTGAAATGCGACGTCGCAGTTCTCGTCCCAACAGAATTGCCGCTTTTCCTCAGTGAGTTTGTGCAAAGGTTTTGCAATGTCGGCAAAATTCTTGACAAACCTTCTATAGTAGGAGCACAAACCCAGAAATGCTCTGACCTGTGTCTTGTCTTTCGGAACTGGCCAATCCTTGACGGCGACTACTTTTTCTGGGTCTGTTTGAACACCTTCCCCCGAAACTATGTGTCCCAAAAAGTTCACTTCTTGTCTGAAAAACGAGCACTTTTTCGGACTTAACTTGAGATTTGCTGTTTGGATTTTCGACAGCACTTGGTTGAGGTTTTTAAGGTGATCTTCAAATGTACGGCCCACGATGATTATGTCGTCTAGATAGACAAGACATGCGCCTCCAATCAATCCGGCGAGTACTTGCTCCATCAGCCTTTCAAACGTCGCAGGAGCATTGCACAAACCGAATGGCATAACTTTAAACTGCCACAACCCTTTTCCTGTTGAAAATGCAGTTTTCTCCTTGTCCTTGGGGTCTATTTCTACTTGCCAGTAGCCACTTTTCAGGTCAAGTGTGGTAAACCACTTCATACCAGTCAGCGTATCCAGTGTGTCATCGATCCTAGGCAGCGGGTAGCTATCCTTTTTCGTGACATCATTCAGTCGTCGGTAGTCCACACAGAAGCGCATGCTGCCGTCCTTTTTCTTTACCAGGACCACAGGAGAACACCATGGACTGGATGAAGGCTCTATAACACCGTCCTTCACCATTCCCTCAATCATGGTTTCCACCTCTTTTTCACGTGCAACTGGCAGTCTTCTTGGTCGCTGACGGATTGGTAACTCGTTACCTGTATTTATCTTGTGCTGAACTAGTCCAGTTCTCCCTATGTCAGCATCATTTGAAGAGAAAGTGTTGGCGTACTGAAGTAACATCTTCTTAGCCTTGTCCATTTCCCCTTTAGTTAAATCGCAGTTTTCCAAAAGCGTTGTCACGTCAAACTTTGGACTACGATTTTTATTTCCGGTAGGCAGATTTTGCAATTGACGCATCCAAGCTACTTCCTCGCAAGTGCCGATCAAGGTGCCCTTCTTAATCACTTGCTCCTTGTCACTTGCATTCAGTATGCGTACTGCCGAGACGTTGGTGGCCTTGACCAGAGTCCGTGCCATCTTCCATGGAAAGTCATTGTTCACCCTTTCTATCAGAACACTGCGATCTTTTTGTCCAGAATTCCGTGGTAGACTAATTGGCACAATCGTTTCTGATCTGCGAGGAAGAACAATCTCCTTCAAGCAGTATACTTTCCCTGATGGTGCACCTTCCATGAAGACTTCCTCTGAACCACATTTCAGTACTCCTTGATCAACGTCGATCTCACAACGATATTTCCGCATAAAATCCAAGCCCAAGATGCAATCGTCCACTATGTCGGCCACGATGACAATGTGCTTGTAAAATCTGTCACCCAATTTTAAATCCACCTCCTTCTTGCCTCGGACGATTATGTGCTGACCGGTAGCTGTTAGTAATCGTATACGGTCGTGATTATCGAAGTAGTCCCCAAGAAACCGACTTGCTAGGTGAGAATTGACGACCGTGTGAGAAGCTCCAGTATCCAACGTCAGTTTGCAAGGTGTTCCGTTGACTTCGCCTTTGATGGTCAGGCTGTTCCCGTCATGTGCTTGCGAGATCAAGATTCTCGGGGCTTTTTCAATACCAGCCAGCACCCGCCCCCCAGTCCTGGCATTTACTCGTTTCCCTGCTGTGGCTGGGCAGTCACTTCAGCCACCCTTCCCTGCTGATCTTCTCTCGGAGCGCTGCGCTTAGGACAGCTTGACCGAAGATGACCCCTTTTTCCACAATTGTAACACTTAGGGCTGTACCCTTGCGAACGCTGGCGTATAGGTGATGCCACAACTTGCTTTGGAGAGCTTGACCGAAGATGATCCCTTTCTCTACCAGTGTAGCACCTAGGGCTGTACCTTTGCGCACGGTCGCGTACAGGTGATGCCACAACCTCCCTGACGTGGTGTGTTCGATGGTCTTGCCTCGCTGCCTCTACTTCCAAGGCATGGGCCAACGCCTCTTTCAGTGTCTCATGATGCCCAAGTCGCACAGCGGCTCTAACTTCCAAGTCACGTATTCCATCAACGAACGCTTGTACCAGATTCCCATCGATAAGTGCAGGGGCAGACTGGTATGCTTTTCGAACCAGCTTTTCAACTTCGAGGGCCCACTGCTGCAGGTTCTCGGTTCTCTGCTAGCACGAAATACGTGCTCCAGGTGCGCGTCGCCGTATCTGGACTCTAACGCCTCCAGCAGCTGCTCGTAGGTTACATCCTTGCCGAGCGCCTCAAGAATGTTTAAGGCCTGGTCTCGAAGGCCCAAGGTGAGCGCGGTCATGGCTTGCGGTTTTGTCCATCCATTCGCCTTCATAACGGCCTCAAATTGAATTTTATAAGCCGACCACGAAGATGTTCCATCGAATGGAGGCACCTTAAAGCCCCGCGCTGAAGGTGCAGCAACTACTGAAGCAACAGTCACGTCTCCAGTCTTCAGTTCTTCCAAAGCCTTTTTCACCCCAGCGATCTGAACTTCGGCCTCTGAGATACGGTTCTCGTGCTGGTGAACCTGATCCTTCATCACTTTCAGATCTTTGCCAAAAGTTGCATGAAGATCCTTTATGAGGAGCATCTGTTCATCCTGGCGGCGGGCCTGCTCCTCTTTATCTCGCTGCAACTGCTCTTCCAACCGGCGAGTCTGCTCCTCTTGACGGCGAGCCTGCTCCTCTTGACGGCGAGCCTGCTCCTCCTTATCTCGTTGCAACTGCTCCTGTAACTGGCGAGCCTGGTCCTCTTGACGGCGAGCCTGCTCCTCTTGACGGCGAGCCTGCTCCTCTTGACGGCGAGCCTGCTCCTGCAGCAGCGCCATTAAAGCTGACAAGTCTGGCGCCACTGATGCTGGAGAAACTCCGGATGGGCCAGCGACTGGCACTGACGTAGGCTGGACACCACCCGGTGTCTGTGTCGGAGAATCTCCAAACCGCCTTTGGTCCATGTTCTGCTGTCGCTGACTCCTGGTACGGATACCGTCCGTGTCGTCCTTTGGTAGAATTGGCATAATTTATCCCTCACTTCTGACACCAAATTGTTACGAGCTGGGTATGGGATAAATTAATAACTACCGAAGAAACAACAAATAACTTTATTAATCACAAAACACTTAAAACTTAATCACAAATACACTACTGATCACTATTCGCTTAGATATAGCACTTCTAGTTCACTTCAACTCGCTTCGTTGTATAGCCAAAATCAGACTGACTGCTCCCGCAAACACGTCGACTATTTATATGGCGATCGAACGTTCGAGGAATATCCACGACTTCCTAGAATCTTCTAGACAATTCCACAACTTGTATAAAGGAAAGGAGTAGGTACTTTATGCCCTCGGCGTACGGTCGAAATTACAATGATGTTCTTTTGTAGGTAGTTTGCGAATTTGTACCTACATCATTCGGGACTCGTTTTACCTACCTACCTACTATTACCTACCTACCTACTATTAGGTACCTACTACCGTAACTGTAGGTAAGTACGGGTACGACGTAACAATATCTTGTCATGGGCGTCGCCAGGAGGAGGCAGCTGCCCGTAGAGGCTCAGGATTTTTTAAAGTTTTTCCTACCTGATGCAATAGAAAATAATACATTGTAGCGTAAAATGGAATCTTTCAAATTAAAATATTAAAAAGGCTCCTTTTTTCTACTACTTTCTGGTATTTGCATGATCGACCTAATACATAAAGGGTGTAAAACACCTCCTAACGGACTACTTTCTCTTGAACTTATCTAAAAGTCGACCAAGTACTTAACTCATAAATGATCGAAACCATTGTAACCTGTCCAAGGCAACACAAAAATTAAGAGCTCGCTACGCTCTCCGCTCAAGTTGGCGACCCCCTTGTATTTTGCATTATTATCATCGATTTCTATAAAGTAACATTTTTTTTAATGAATTTTCCGTAATACTTATTGGTAAAATCAAACAAAGATTGCCTACGTGTATTTCTCGCTGACGTACGCGACCGACATCAGCGTAGCAGGTATTCAGGCCTAAGAAACTTCCCAAAAGGCGCTTCCTCACCGGGACCATTCGCCTGTGTAATGTAACAGTTAACATTCGAGCATTACATCAGAGTGAGGAGAACCGAGCACAACAACCTGTAATGTTTGTCACGTATTGCTCTAATCGAATCTTGGATTGTTTACAATCGAATGTCGACGATGTGCTCGGCGGCACGCTGTTTCTCGTTCTATTACTGTAAGATGAGGCAACCCTAAATCCATTGTAGGACGAAAGTAGGTGTGTCAAATTACAAAAAGTTTTGTTTTTAAATCCAGTTTATTGGTTTTCACAATACATCCACAGAATAAATTCTTGGAAAAGCATGCTCTATCTTTATGAACGGGTAACAATAATAAATTATGAATTAAAACAAAAATTATAAATCGGGTATGGCCCACGAAGTATGGCCACAGATTAAGGTAGAACATAAATTATATCACATACATTTTGGAAAAAAAATGCAAATAATTAGGTCAGTCAAATATAAACAAAATTATAGTTATTTAAAACTTAGACAATTTGAAATCAAAAAATTAAAAAATCTATCTATCTCATAGAAAACAAGGTACAATATTAATAAGGTACTTCCATAATTATTTGGTTAAACCAATGTCCATTTGAACTAAAAGTGTCACTTACAATAATTGTACTTACATAAATAGGCGGTTCCTAAAATAAAGTTGCTGCTACAACATCTGTTGTAGCAACTTTATTTTAGGAACCGCCTATTTATGTAAGTACAATTATTAGAAGGAGGAGGGGAGGATCTCCTCCTGGTAAATCGCGTAAAAATGCCTGGACATGTATGTTTTTATTGAAATGACATACGTCTTTAAATGCATTGCGTCAGAAGCATAGATTTAAGGTGTTAAAGAAATTGCATGCCATAGCTTATGGGTAGGTTCAGTATCGATAAAGGAATCCAGGAAAAGGTATTTTTAATTTTATTTTTTACGGGTTCCTTTTTCGATACTGAGCTCACCCTGAAGCACGCAATTTCTTTAACACCCCCTTTATATGATAGGATGAACCCATAACAAAATATCTCAAAAATCATTGGAACTACCTACAGGGTGACTGGGACAAGTCACCCTGTAGGCAAACGTGGGAATATATACTGATGAGAATCATAACCCTTTTGTTTAGCCGTATTCGGGTAAAAAAGTTAGCTTCAGCTGTTTCCTATATTGCGACCATATTTGTATCTAGAGCAGCTGATACTTTTTTCGCATTTCATTTTCGATCCCTTAATAAAACTTGTTCATTTTAATGAGTACCTACTACACGCGTTTAGTATTTACCTACGTTTAACAAATCAGCAAGTGTAAGTAAAGTAGTGTAGCAAGGTTTCCACCAAAGTGGAGCGGGCAGGAGACGTGCCTTAATCGACAGGAGTTAATTAGTTATATTTCGTAAGCACACAGACCAAGTACACAACACACCCGTATATATGGTAGAAGGGATACATTTTAAATTACCGATAACTTACTGAAAACGTGGTAACAGTTTTCGCGTAGGCGTCTCTTCCACCCTATACCTTATACAGAGTGTATTAGGTATAGGGTGGGAGAGACGCAGACCAAATAAAAAAGTTAAGACGGAACTCTCAGAGAAGTGAGGCCGGTTTCGTAACAAGTGTGCATTTATTGAGACGTAGTTTCATTGTAAATATGTGCGTGTGAGCGTTTATTTTTTATTTGGTCCGAGAATACACCATTATTTTTAGGTCGTTCTGGCCTTTGCCCAGCAGTGGAATGAAGCAGGCTAACAGTATCAGTATCTGGAACCGAAAGCCATAGACTCGATTATCGAACTCGGAACGACTGGGACTTTTTTTATTTTGTAATTGTTTTTTTTTTTTTAATTAACAATTACAAAATAAAATACCTCTAAATTCTTTTTTTAATTAAAAAAAAAATCACGAAAAATCAAATTTATTTTTTAAAAGCTTTTAGTTTTATTGTTATTTAAAAAAAAATCCTAACCGTTTTGAGTTCGATGATCGAGTAGGTAGATAGCAATAGCATAAATTAAGTTTAGTTTTTGCACAACCATTACCTATTAACATTTTTGACGCGGTATAGGTAGGGCGAGTTTAAATCTTTGAAGTTAATATTGCAAACAGTATATTAAAACATAATCAAAGTAATCACAGAAACATTTGTCTTTCTCCTCCTGATGGTTTACAACCACAACGATACTAGCTAATCTATTATGATACCTATTATAATGTATTAAGATTCGTATGAAACATACTTACAAAAATAGGCTTAGTTTGATAGATAAACTCACGTCTTTTTTTCGCGGGGAATATCTTCTTAACTAAAAAGTTATGGAAGTGGAAGTGTTTTTTACATGCATTACAATAAAATAGGTACTATTTACATTATCTAAGTTCACATAAATTATAATATAATTCCTATAAAAAAATATCAGAACATTCAGGTATGTCTATTTATTTTGAGACAGAGGCATACATTAATTAAATTTCATATTACTTTTCCATTTTCCTACATTCTAAAATACTACCAACAAACAAGCAAGAAACATCACATTGACAATAATTATTGTGCTTATTATACAATTTACTCAGACATTTCCAATTTCTCTAATAAATATACACCGTGTTTCCGGATGATATCGATAAACTTCGACCAGTCATCATTAGTAACAACTTTTAATAGGGGATCATACATTTTATTCGAGCTAAGCGAACATAACATTGTAGAGAACAGCTGATTTTTTTTCGGGATTCAGGTTTTGGTCCCCTATTAAAAGTTGTTCATAATGATGAGATGATGTCCGGTCGAAGTTTATCGATATCGTCCGACGTATTTTGAACACATTTTCTTAAGATTACAGTTATGAATACATTAATTTGGCTTTTTATCAGGTCTCACAGTGTAACAGGATTAAAAGTTCTCTTTTACTAAATTAATACAAAGGCTGACCTTTGGGTTTCGTTTAACAGGAAAACAATTCCTGTCATAGTTCCACACTAAAGATTTAGGGTTCCCGTTGCCAATTGGCAAAAAACGGAACCCTTTGTATTGTATAGCGGGCTGGTGTTCGCAACTCCACGTTAAAGCGCGTATTTTGCGTACGGGTGGGAAATTTATTCGATCCACACTAATTCCCCGAGAAAGCCCAGCAGCGCCTTGGTGTTGCTGACAATCTCGCGGAGAGTACCTGGGTTATCGAAGTACTCGGGACGGACCTCTTCGGGAGCGACCACTCCACAAACAACAACACGCGTATTCCTCAGGAAAATCAACAGAATCTGTGCTGCATAGTGTGATCTCCAAGATCGAATGTGCAGTGGACCACAAATGCTCCTCACTAGCCGTCTTCTTTGACATAGAAGGCGCTTTTGACAAAACCATCTTCCATAGCATCAACGCAGCCCTCGAGGAACACGGTGTGGACTCGACCCTGCAAGGATGGATCACAAGTATGCTCCGACTGCGAGCCGTACAAGTTACTGTAAACGACACCACTAGAGCCATAGTGGCGAAGGGCTGCCCCCAAGGTGGTGCCCTTTCGCCACTACTATGGAGCCTCGTAGTAGACAGCGTCATCAAACGTCTCAACAGCAGAGGCTACTATACGGTGGGCTATGCTGATGATCTGACCATAATAATAAACGGCACACACGAAAACACACTATGCAACCTTATGCGCCAAGCCCTAAGGGTAGTAAAAGACTGGTGCAAGGAATACAGACTAGCAGTGAACCCTACCAAAACCGAACTCGTCCTCTTCACAAAGAAAATAAAGCTGGCAACGTAGCTACCAAGCTTCTTTGGGACAACCCTAAGCCTATCGACTGAAACCAAATACCTGGGTATCTTTTTGGACAAACAGCTGAACTGGGCAAAACACACTGACTACATCATCACAAAAGCCAGTATAGCCCTATGGCAATGTAAGAGACTCCTCGGGAGAAATCGGGGCATAAGCCCCAAAATCACCAACTGGCTATACACCACAGTTATCCGACCAATCACTACATACGGCTCTTTAGTTTGGTGGCCCAGGACCAACCTAAGTACGACCCAAAAGGATCTCGAGAAACTACAAAGATTTGCCTGCGTAGCAATCACCGGCAGCATGAGAACTTCCCCCACTGCTGCCTTACAGGTGATGCTGGGGCTACCACCCCTACACCTCGTCGTAAGAGAGGAGGCGGCCATAGCGTCTTTCAGACTCGAAGTATCCGGCACCCTAAGCAAGGATTCCAGAATCAAACACACGCATCAGAGAAGATTCAATCAAAGAACAGCCGATGATGGCATCACCTATCGACAGAATCCTGAAGACCCACTGTTTCCAAAAACACTACAACATAGAGCTCATAGAGGAGTTGTGTGACTACTCAGGTACAAAAGAGCTAAGGATTTACACTGAAGGATCAAAAACCGACGATGGGACAGGCGTCGGGGTGTTCTCCGACGACGTAAACATTAAGATATCCAAACCAATTCGAATGCTCAACTCTGTTTACCAAGCAGAGTGTGTAGGTATTATTCAAGCGACACACGCTATAGAGGCCAGGGAGGTTACAGATACCAATATTCGAATACTCTCCGACAGTGCCTCAGTTCTTCAATCCCTAAAGAGCAATCAGATCACGTCGAGACTAACACTAGAATGCCCTAGAACGAATCACGGTACTAAATCACAACACGGTAACGCTACAATGGATTAAAGGTCACAGTGGATCACTTGGAAACGATGCTGCTGACGAACTTGCCAGAAGAGGATCCAGCACAAGACCTTACGGACCCGAACCCATTGTGCCCATTCCCTTCAAGCAGCTAAGAAGCTGGTTAAAGGATCACACCCGAATACAAGCGGAGAAATGGTGGACCTCGACACCAGGATGCAGGCAATCCAAGGAAGCTATGCCATCCCTGGATTCAAAGCTGACCAGGCGGATAGCCTGCGTCTGGTGGCGGGGACCATCACCGGACACTTTTCACTGAATAAACACTTCCACACCCTAGGTATCACTGACAGTCCCCTGTGCAGAGCATGCATGGAGGAGGAGGAAACGGTGGCGCATGTGCTCCTTGAGAGCACAGGCATTACCAAGATTCGCGAGGATACCCTGGGAACACCATGAACCCTTGCGGATGCCCTGAGGAGACCGGGAAGTTTAATCTGCTTCTGGAGGGTGGTGGGCTGGTTAGAGTAATCGGCCACCATGGCTCACGCACAATGGTCCACTTCAAGGACTAAGTGCGGAAACCTATACCCCATGATAGATAATAGATACCGAAGTACTTTGCCCTGTATGTTGCAACCACTGGGCAGTGCAGAAGCACGTGGGCTGCTGTCTCGTCTTCCTACATGCAGGCACGGCACAGGGGGCTGTCTGTGACTTCTATGACAAAGAGGTGTTTAGTAAAAGAGTCGTGTCCAGTAATGGCGGCTGTAACTGTGCGCAGCTGCGGTTTGGTCAACCGAAGCGCGCGTTTTATGAGGCGGCCGTCGATAGTAGGAAGTGCTTCCTTGGCTTGCCTGCACTCGCCGTGGTCTAGCCACAGCTTGTGGTGTTGTTCACTAGTTCGGTTCCTTACCAGTGTGCGTAGGTATCCGAAAGGGAGTGGTACGATAGGTTCGGGTCCCACCGCTGCCATGCTCGATCCCCTTCTAGCGAGTTTTTCCGCCGCATCATTGCCACGGGAATCGCTGTGTCCCTTGATCCATTGGATGGTTATATTATTGAGATTACCAACCTGGTTCAGGCGTTGGTGACACTCGTGTATTAACCCAGAGTTGACTGTGTGGTTGTTTAGTGCTAGCAGTACAGCCATGCTGTCGGAGAGTATACGAATTGAGTGGTCCACAACCATGGCTAAGATGGCAGATGCCGCCAAGGAAATGCCCATGCATTCTGCCTGAAATACCATGTTGTAGGCCCCCTGAGGTTTGGGTATGTGGATGTTGAGTTCCTCTGAGACGACTCCAGCACCTGTGCCAGTATCTGTTTTAGATCCATCCGTGAAGATCCATAGTTTCGCGGGGTTTAATCCCTCGCAGCGGTGATCCTCGTGGAGCTGGATTTTGTACTTCTTATCGAATACGAATTGTTTTGGCATAACGGAACCCTTATAGATTCGTCCTGGCCTGAGAGCAGCGGTGGCTCAGTGGTGGCGGCCCCGACTTACGAACAGTAAGTCGTGGGTTCAAACCCAGGCAGGCGGCATTACTTTGTGTAATTTATTTCATCACCACTGCTCTCAAAACGGTGGAGGAAAACCTCGTGAGGAAACCGGCATGTCCTAGAACCAAAAATTCGAAGACATGTGACATCTACCAATCCGCAATGGGCCCGCGTGGTGGATTATAGCCCATACGCAAAATTCACACCAGCCCGTTATACAATACATTCGTCCTGGCCTGGGCAACTACAGACTACTTTCAGAGTTATTATGACTTGTGACTGTAACTTCATCTTATTTTTTGACTGTTCAAAAGAGCCTGTAAATGGTCTTATAACTCCATCAAGAAATTTATAATCCTCTCTAGACAAAAACAAATATAAACCTAAAAATTCGTAAGTTTCTTGTGGCAACCCACGAAAACATTATTTTTCAAAAAAAAAACGATTTTCTGGGAATGTATTTATGTAAAATGTAATAATCCCCTGAAAAATATTTTTTTATCAACACTGAACATTATTGTCTTTACCTTTATGATAACAACAACCATTCACACCTGCACATAGATGGGTACAGGCCCGGTCTCCACAGGCCTGCGGTCCAGGTGCACCCTGTTTCTCATCAGCTTCAGACTGTTCTCAGTCACCTTCATGCAGCCTCGGACTAGCAGACCTTCTAGCTTTGGACTGTGGTTTGCTAGCGCCCTGGAATTGAGTGGAAATATTTTTAATACATTTTTAGTTCATTATATAATTGTAGAAGCGTTTTGGAAAAAAATGTAATTCATTGGAACTTAAATGGATTCCCCATTTAAGTTCCAAAAGTAAGTTATAAAAGACAACAATATAGTTCTGAACTGAAGATTTTATCTATCTGTAGGCCCAAAAAATTATATAAACCATGGCCATGTCAATGAGGCTGAATTTTATATCTATCAATTTTATTACAAAACTGGTGCTCATAGGTACATTTAACATGAGAATATGTCTGTTTACAAAATTACAACCTTCACCAATATAATCAATGTCATTCTCAGAATATAATGTTCCTTGGAAAAACATTTTATCATTATGGTTTTGGATCCATAGAAAAAACATGTTGTTGAGTAGAGCACAAACAAGGATTAGTCATGCTTTAATAAAACATTTGCCAGTAAGATACCATTAAGAACAGTTAGAGAAAATGACTTTATACATACTTGACACCTTTATCTGATATCTCAGTACATCCACTGAGGTTCAGAAGCTTCAGTGTTGTGCTGTATTTGGCGAGGGCATACAGGGACTTATCCGACACCTGCTTGTTCCCCTCAAGGTTCAGGGTCTTCAAGAGACGGAACTTCTTCACAAATATCAGGATGCAGCTCTCTGAGATTGTGACACAGTACGATAAGTCTACGTCGTTCAGCAGGAACTGATGCAGCGCCAGCGCCTCAACAGCCCCTGTCGTCAACCACGCACATCGCCCCAGTTTCAATGTTTGTAAATTATTACAGTATAATATAACTGGCTGAAGACATTTTGCAGACAAGTTTTTACACTGAGTCAGGTTCAAAGTGACCAAATTGTGGTTCCTCATCAACATTGGTATTAAATCGTTATCAGTAATAGACGTACAGCGACTCAAATTTAACACGGTCAGCCTGTTACACGTTAATGCTAGCACCTGAAACATTATTTATTTTGTCAATTTTATTGCTCTGAGGCGCACTAAATTACTTTGAACGAGTCACTTACATGAAAAGTGTGAGGCGAGAATCCCTTGTTCATCAATTTTAACGATTTCAGCTTCGCAAAGTACATATTTATAATTTTTAAGCAGGTTTTAGAAACACATCGAAAATTAAAACAATCTTTGAGGGATAAATATGGTAAAACCTGTGATACTAATATATCTTCCCAATACAAATCAAACAACTCTGTTTCCCTCTTCATGTTTATTTTGATTTATTGTAATATTTGTAAAAAAGAATTTTTGGATCGAGTCGCAAACGCAATCCTTCAGTCTGTCAGACAATAGTACAAAAATACAATAACAAAAAAAAACCTGTTTGGCTGTTTGTAGTGACCAACTTATTGGCATTTCATTTGGTTCTTCCTTTCCTTCTCGTGCCGTAAAAGACAGAAAGAGATAGATACATTTATCAACAAGAGAAGAATGCTCAAGATTAAGAAATTGTAGCATGGAACACTTTGATGGAATAGGGTAGATGACACACCAATCAATTGACATACTTTTTAAGGCTGATGCTCCAGGGTAGCCCGCGAAATTCAAATTTTATTACGTTTTTTGCAATTTGCAGGCCAGTGCGAGGTTGTATGTTGATTAAAATATTTTTCGCGGCTGTAAGACGTATGTAGTTACAGAATTATAATCATCAAAATCACCAATACAACACTGACTTTGACTTTGAAAAAGTCGTTCCTAGACCTATATGATTTTCGCGGGCTACCCTGACGCTTTCGCTGTCAAAACGCGGTTCGGTTCTCTCATAGATTTTGTATGGCAATAGCATGCTGTGACGTCACTGTTTGGTCAGCTCCAATGACTCAACTATTTATTGATTTCAAAGCCACCTAAAAATCCATTTTGGCAATAGGGAATATGCATGAAATACAAAACTCTTTTTATTTATGAAAAATGCCTTGTATTGGCGCATAAAAACATTGTGGTACAAATGTTTAAATTTCTAATACATCATTTATTTTACAATTTACTGTTTTATGTAGCATGTTTTTGGTGAAACGGAACGCACTCTCAAAACGCATCGTCCTCGGTATTGACGTCAAAGTTCATTGTGTCAAAAAATACTTTTATTTGAAAAGTGCTTAAAGTTTCACCAAAAATTTGTTATAATATTGTTATTGCAATTTTGACTTGATTATATCACATATACCTAATTAGTAAAATTATTTTATTTTATTGACACAAAAAATTGATGTAAACAAGGCAGATTTCCCAAACATCATGGGCCTTAGACGTTTCATTAATAAATAATAATAATAATAATAATATATTTATTCCAATTTAGAAATCGCACGAAAAATACAAGTTAAATCTTAAAAATAATGTTGGTATAACAGAGTTCGATGCCTGTACTAGGTTAAACCTGTATCACACGCGGCATGTTTCTAATAAATAGGTACTATTTGGACAATGGATTTCTTAACAATATAAAACATAATAGTGAAATAAGTTAGTGTGGGTTAATATATTATGATATACATAATGTACTTAAACGCTATTATAAGATACGAACAACAAATAATAATTAGGGTCACACATGTAAATAAATCTAAGGAAAACAGTTTGTAGCACTTATTTGCTAATACTAATATGATTGACAGCAGAATTAAACAAGTAAACATTGCAAATAACACCGTCAAGGTATTTTTGTTGCGGGTGACAATTTGCTTAGACAGCGAAAGATCAACGGATGCCTGGCTTGGAGTATGACGCACTAGGTGCCCTCATAATCGACGGAGTTTATATATCTATGTCCCGCTATTTTTCTTGCAGGGCATTCAGCGTCTCCCGTTTTGTGGTCACTGGGCTTTTTAAAGCGGGAGCACGGAGTGTCAGCTTTCTTCGCGCATTCGGACATCGTATGACCTGCGTCACCGCAGTGACCACATGCGGAAAATAGTTATCTGCAAGATTTGGCTGCATGGCCATACTGCTGGCATTATTATTATAGCACCTCGTAATTAACGTGATGTCCCTGACAGGACATGATGACCAATTTATAAAAATTCTAGTTTGAGGTATTAAAATTTTTCGTATGTTGGCCGCAACTTCAATAACGAAGTTACAGGTTGCAGCCTCTCTCTTCCCAGATTTGTGGCTTAATTTTATCAAGGTCAAAAAGGATTCTAGGGACATCGCTGGTAACTTGTCGGCTATATTTTGCTCGAAAATGCACTTGAACCGCGTTCTTAAGCTTATCGGCGTCTTGTTTCGTCTCGGTACTTATTATTACGCCACCATTTTTCGTTTTTCGGACACCACGTACTTGCAGTTTCATTTGCTCGGGCCGTATGATTTTTTGCACCAGTTCTTTGGTTTCGTCACTGGTTTTCAACATATCAACATACAATTAAACCTGACAGTAACTTAAAAATTTATGCATAGAATAATCAGCAAATCTAATTGGAGGTCGCACTGACGCGACCAGCCCTGGTAGTCTGCATAATTTCAGAACTACCATTATCTTCTGATTGAGTTGACCTATGTTCTCAGAATAACAGGACTGATCATCATTTTTTATTATTCTGAACAACCATTTGTGAATCCAGTAGGGATTCGGCACATGCATCATCATTGGTTTTTCAATAAATACATTTCTATTATGCATCAAATGTCTTTAATTTCTCCTAACTTCATTCCCCTTTTCCGTTTTAACTACAAATGACCTATGCCCCTCTTTTCTGACTTTTTGTCAATGGCAGACTTATAATAATTTAACTTACATTTGTGTTTCAATTGTAACATTTTTTCATGTACCTGTTTAGGAATATAGGGTTTTAAGCTTTTCATAGAACATGGTAATTTAGTGCGCAATTTTCTGGCCATTATAACTTCAGAAGGATAGCATCATTAAAATCAGTGTTACTTTCTCTGCACTTCCTCATCATGTTCTTTACAATTCCCACTGCCCTTTCGCTTAAACCATTAGATTGTGGGTACCTAGGACTGGAATGCAGTAGTTGCATGTCATAAGATTCTGCAAACTGCAAAGGTGTAACTGGCAAAAGGCATATTATCACAAACCATGAATGACCTTTGGAAACCCATGAACAGCAAAAATTAGTTTTAACTTTTGAATTACAGCACCCGCTGTTTTATCTTTAAGCGGCTTAACTTCAATCCACCTCGAATAATAGTCTACCACAACTATATAATCTTTAGTTCCTTAAGTGCAAATATCCATTCCAATCCTAAAAAACGGTAGATCGGGAACCTCATGAGACATGAGCGAATCTTTAGGTTCTGAAACTCTATATTTTTCACAAATGTTACAAGTGAAGACAAACTTCTCAATGTCTATTGTCATTCCTGGCCAGTACAGAAAATTTCTGGCTCTCTTTTTTGATTTACCTGCCCCTACATGACCTGTGTGTAAGCTTTCTAGCACCCCTTGCCTCATATTTTGTGGCACAACTATGCGATCATTATAATATACAATGTTATGTTTTACATGTAACTCACTTTTCAGTTTATAATAGACACTCAAATTTTTACTGGTGATCTTCTTATCATTTTTAGGGTAACCTTCATTATAGGTACCTGTCTCAAATCCAGATCAATAAAGTTGCAATAAGAAACTGCCATTTTTTTTATCGTAACTGCTAATTGTTGTTCAAAACTATTCACTAACTCCTGCACTGTTGTATCTATTTTGGCATTGTCCATAATATAGTGCCTAGACAGATAATCAGCTACAAACATTTTGTGCCTCGGCACATACCTAACCTCAATATCATATTTTAGCAATTTTAATACCATCCTTTGTAGTATACAACTAATTTTATTGATGTCTTTGTTGACTATTGATTCCAGAGGTTTAAGATCAGTTTCAACTACAATACTTCGACCATATACAAATTGGTGATACTTTTCTAATGAAGCACATATGGCAAAAAGTTCCTTCTCAATAGGTGCTCACCTTTTCTGATAATCAGTATAGCAACGAGAATAAAAAGATACAGGCCTAACTTTTTGTAAAAGACATGCTCCCATCCCATCCTTTGAACTATCAGTCTGCAAAACCACTGAACCTTCTTTTAAGAGAAATAAATACCTAGAGTAGGTGTACAAGATAATTTATTTTTTAACTCTTGAAATGCTTAAGCTTATGAATCTTCCCATACCCACTCCACTTCTTTTTTAAGCAACCACCATAAAGGTTCAGTAGTTTTTGTATACTGTGGAATGAATTAACATAAATAATTGCACATCCCTAGGAATGTTTGCAACTCTTTCACATTGTTTGGTGCTTTCAGTTCTGTTATAGATTTCACATGGTCTGGATCTACCTGTATACCAGACTTTGACACTATTGTTACGAGCTGGGTATGGGATAAATCAATTACTACCGAAGAAACAACAAATAACTTTAATAATCACAAAACACTTAAAACTTAATCACAAGTACACTACTGATCACTATCGCACTTACTAGTTCACCAAAATAAGACTGACTGCTCCCGCAAACACGTCGACTATTTATATGGCGATTGAACGTTCGAGAAATATCCACGACTTCCTAGAATCTTCTAGACAATTCCATAGTGGGTCATTGTCCTTCGAGTAGGTACTTTATGCCCTCGGCGTACGGTCGAAATTACAATGATGTTCTTTTGTAGGTAGTTTGCGAATTTGTACCTACATTATTCGGGACTCGTTTTACCTACCTACCTACTATTACCTACCTACTTACTAGTAGGTACCTACTACCGTAACTGTAGGTAAGTACGGGTACGACGTAACACTGCCCCCTCCTTAGACATGCTCGTCCCGAGCATCATTAGCCCCGTAGTATCGCGCCAATCTGTCTACATGGACAATCTTAGGCGCACCTCGTGGACCCTTCTGTATTCGGTAGGTGACATCGTTGATCCTAGTCACAACTCGGTATGGTCCATCCCATTTTGCTTGCAATTTCGGAGACTTCCCCTTGCTTCGTACTGGGTTATGCAACCACACCAGTGAACTTTCGTCGAAACCCCTAGTATTTGCCTTCCGGTCATAACGGGTCTTCATCTTCTCAGACATCTGTTGGCCGGATTGTCTGATATGCTCATAAACATCATTCAACTTGTTACGCAAGTCAATCGCATAATCTGTTACACTACGTGGAGCATCAGGGGGAGTTCCAGTGATTAAATCAGCAGGTAACCGTAATTCCCTTCCAAAGTTCGCGAAGGCTGGCGTCACAGTCGTACTTTCGTGGACTGCGCTGCGGTAGGACAGAAGAAACGGCTGTATGTGCTTGTCCCAATCCCTTTGTCTGCTTTCCACGACTTTTGCCAGATATCTCTCTACCGTTTGGTTGAATCGTTCCACCATTCCATCAGATTGTGGGTGGTAAGAGGTGGTTCTGGTTTTGTGGGTACCCATCAATCGACAAGTCTCCTGAAATACTTGCGATTCAAAATTCCTTCCTTGATCGCTATGTATTTCTAAGGGTACTCCAAAACGACAGAAGACTTCCTGAACTAATTTATCTGCGACAGTTGTAGCTTCTTGGTTAGGAATGGCAAAGACTTCTGGCCACTTTGTGAAGTAATCCATGACCACCAGGAAGTACTTGTTTCCGCTCTCACTTTCTGGAAATGGTCCTGCAACGTCTAGTGCTATCCGTTCCCAAGGGGCTCCAACGTTGTACACTTTTAATGCACCTCTGCTGCGTGTGTGGGGCCCTTTCACGGCCGCACAACTGGTACATTTGCGACACCAGTCCTCCACATCATCTCGACAGTGGATCCAGTAAAAGCGTTCTCGAATTTTCAGTAGAGTCCTTTTTACCCCCAAATGTCCTCCTGAACATCCATTATGGTAGAGCCGTAAAACATCCGGCACCTTAGCTTTAGGGACAACCATTTGTAGATGACAGCTGTCCCCACGAGCGTTTTCCCATTTACGGCACAAGACTCCATCCTGGATCACCAAGCTGTTCCATTGCGCCCAATAACTCTTCGTGATGGAACTCATCGCAGCCACATCACTCCACTTAGGTTTAGGAGCACCAGCTTTGATCCACTCGAAGACACGGTTTGATGTCCGAGTCATTGTGCTGAGCCTGCTGTATGGTTACCTTCCATTCATCGCTAAGATCCGTTCTTAGCGTCCTCGCGGGCACCACTTCCTTAAACTCCTGTCTGGAACTGTGCTTACGATCTTCAGGCAAAGGTCTTCTTGACAGATCATTTGTGTTGCTGTGGTTTCTCCATTGTTGCTTGGCAGTCATTCCAGCCGCTTTTCCTTGCAGGGATTGATCTTCTCTCGGTATGCTTCGCTTTTTACAGTTTGACCGAAGGTGACCCCTTTCTCCACAAGTATAACACCTAGGGCTATAACCTTCCGAACGCTGGCGTACAGGTGATGCCACAACTTGCTTTGGAGAGCTTGACCGAAGATGATCCCTTTCTCTACCAGTGTAGCAGCTAGGGCTGTACCCTTGTGCACGGTCGCGTACAGGTGATGCCACAACCTCCCTGACGTGGTGTGTTCGATGGTCTTGCCTCGCTGCCTCTACTTCCAAGGCATGGGCCAACGCCTCTTTCAGTGTCTCATGATGCCCAAGTCGCACAGCGGCTCTAACTTCCAAGTCACGTATTCCATCAACGAATGCTTGTACCAGATTCCCATCGATAAGTGCAGGGGCAGACTGGTATGCTTTTCGAACCAGCTTTTCAACTTCCAGGGCCCACTGCTGCAGGTTCTCGGCACTACGTTGAACACGATCCTTCAACTTAGCACGAAATACGTGCTCCAGGTGCGCGTCGCCGTATCTGGACTCTAACGCCTCCAGCAGCTGCTCGTAGGTTACATCCTTGCCGAGCGCCTCAAGAATGTTTAAGGCCTGGTCTCGAAGGCCCAAGGTGAGCGCGGTCATGGCTTGCGGTTTGGTCCATCCATTTGCCTTCATAACGGCTTCAAATTGAATTTTATAAGCCGACCACGAAGATGTTCCATCGAATGGAGGCACCTTAAAGCCCCGCGCTGAAGGTGCAGCAACTACTGAAGCCACAGTCACGTCTCCAGTCTTCAGTTCTCCCAAAGCCTTTTTCACCACAGCGATCTGAACTTCGGCCTCTGAGATACGGTTCTCGTGCTGGTGAACCTGATCCTTCATCACTTTCAGATCTTTGCCAAAAGTTGCATGAAGATCCTTTATGAGGAGCATCTGTTCATCCTGGCGGCGGGCCTGCTCCTCTTTATCTTGCTGCAACTGCTCTTCCAACCGGCGAGCCTGCTCCTCTTGACGGCGAGCTTGCTCCTCCTTATCTCGTTGCAACTGCTCCTGTAACTGGCGAGCCTGGTCCTCTTGACGGCGAGCCTGCTCCTCCTTATCTCGTTGCAACTGCTCCTGTAACTGGCGAGCCTGGTCCTCTTGACGGCGAGCTTGCTCCTCTTGACGGCGAGCTTGCTCCTGCAGCAGCGCCATTAAAGCTGACAAGTCTGGCGCCACTGATGCTGGAGAAACTCCGGATGGGCCAGCGACTGGCACTGACGTAGGCTGGACACCACCCGGTGTCTGTGTCGGAGAATCTCCAAACCGCCTTTGGTCCATGTCCTGCTGTCGCTGACTCCTGGTACGGATACCGTCCGTGTCGTCCTTAGGTAGAATTGGCATAATTTATCTCACTTCTGACACCAAATTGTTACGAGCTGGGTATGGGATAAATTAATTACTACCGAAGAAACAACAAATAACTTTAATAATCACAAAACACTTAAAACTTAATCACAAGTACACTACTGATCACTATCGCACTTACTAGTTCACTTCGATTCGCTTCGTACTGTAGCCAAAATAAGACTGACTGCTCCCGCAAACACGTCGACTATTTATATGGCGATCGAACGTTCGAGAAATATCCACGACTTCCTAGAATCTTCTAGACAATTCCATAGTGGGTCATTGTCCATCGAGTAGGTACTTTATGCCCTCGGCGTACGGTCGAAATTACAATGATGTTCTTTTGTAGGTAGTTTGCGAATTTGTACCTACATTATTCGGGACTCGTTTTACCTACCTACCTACTATTACCTACCTACTTACTAGTAGGTACCTACTACCGTAACTGTAGGTAAGTACGGGTACGACGTAACACTATCAATCCCTCATACTTAACATGGTCTAATATGTACTGTAACTTTCTTTGGTTAAATTTAACTTTGTGTACTCTAGCCCTGTTTAAAACCTTTTCTAGTATTTCATCATGGTCTTTTTTATTTTTTCCTGCCACAATAACATTATCAAAATACACCTGAACCCCCTCAATGTCACCAAATATTTTCGAATTTACTTTTTGCATAACCTCTGGGGCTGATGATATACCATAAGGCATTCTCAAGAATCTGTACCTACCAAATGGGGTGACAAAAGTACAAATTTTTCCGGATCGTCTAACAAAACATGAAAAAACCGATCCTTTAGGTCTAAAACAGTAAATACTTCTTTTTCTGACAAATCACTGTAAATTTCCTCTGGAAATGGAATCAAAAACTTTTCCCTTTCAATACTGTTATTAAGTTCTTTAGGATCTAAGCACAATCGAAGAGATTTATCCGGCTTTTCCACAATGACAATATTGTTGCACCACGCAGTAGGGCACTCAACTCTTTCTAACACACCTAATGTTTCATACCTATCCAAAATTTCTTTCAATCTGTATTTAATTTTCTCTGGAATACGCCTGTTGGGCTTACTGACAGGCTCTGCATCTTGCCTTAATTTTAACTTATAAGTTCCTATCTCACCTAACCCAGTAAAAACATCCCTATTCTTTTCCACAAAGTCTTCTTTCCTTGATTGATCTTCCTTTTCCACTACATCTACTCTTTTTAACAAGTTTAACTTAATACAGTCTTTCAATCCTAACACCGACTGTACAGGCAAATCAATCACATTAAAATTTAACGTTCAAAGTATCACATCTAAGAGGCTTAATTTTCTCACCATTGTAGACACTCCGAGATAAGGTATTGCACTCTGCTCCTGTGTCCAGCTTAACTGACAAATTTACTCCTTCGATTTCAACATTAATTTATTTCCATTGCACTTTACCTACACGGTCTACACAACATATTCCTCCTAAGCGTGCAGTGGTTCTCCACGGACGGTAGACATTTCGCCACCGCTGCCTGCTAGAGGTCATCCTGCTGCATTCGTTAACTGATCCCCCAATGGCAGACTTGATCTGGTCAGTCCAATGCGTGGGTGACCTTCCGCGCGGTCTAGTGCCTTCTACTTTCCCTTGGACGACAAGGCGTTCTATGGACTGATTGTCACGCCGAGAAACAAGTCCGAAAAATGTCAGGATGCGAGATTGTACTATCGAGAACAGACGCTGCCTGATACCGAGTTCTTGAAGTATCGAGACGTTCGTGCGAAACTCGGTCCACGAAACCCCAAGCATTCTTCCTTCCACATTTCCAGAGCATCTATTTTCTGCCTTTCCACATGTCGCAAGGTCCAGGTTTCAGCTGCGTAAAAAAATATAGGGAATATAAGCGTTCTCACGAGCCTGGCCTTCGTGGCTTTATTTATGTTTCTATTCCTTCATATTTTCCGCATCTTGTCCATTGCTGTTCTTGTGATGCCCATACGTCGTTTGATCTCATCGATGCACCCGCCATTGTTCGAAATTAGAGCCCCAAGATAGGTATAAGATTGGACCACGTTGCAATTCGCGATTTGGGTCACTTCAGGTGAATTATTCCTGGCACGGTCAACAATCATCACCTGGGTCTTGCTGCGATTAATTTTTAGTCCAAACTCATGGCTCACTTGTTCCATCTTTGACAGTAGCTCTTCCAAGTATTGCGAACTGGTTGCAAATAAGGTGGTGTCATCTGCGTAACGCAAGTTTGCAATCTTGTATCCACCAATTGTTACACCATCCGTCCGGTCTTCCAAAGTGATACTCATTATTAGCTCTGTGTAGGCATTGAATAAGAGCGGTGATATAATGTACCCCTGGCGTACTCCGGCACTAAGATGGAAGTCACTTGACAGGACATCATGTGTGAACTGAGGCTGTGCCCTCTTCATATAGACGTCTCAAATGGTGTACAAGATGTTTTGGTGTGCCCATGCCTAGCAAGGTTTTCCACAAAACCGGCCATTTCACCGAGTCGAATGCTTTGGAGAAATCACCAATGCAAAGGTATATGGGCTTATTGAATTCTCTTGACTTCTCGATGATCTGGCGTACAATGAGAATTTGTTCTCGAGTGCCCTTCCCCTTTACAAAACCGGCTTGTTCCGTAGCGATCTCCTTAGACAGGTAAGTTTTCAATCGCTCGTTGAGAATATGTAACATTATTTTGCTAGCGTGTGATATCAGAGCAATGTGGCGGTAGTTGTTACATTTCTTCATCGGACCTTTCTTGTGCAGGTGTTAATACGGTATGTGTCCACTCTGAAGGCCAAACTCCTGTCTGCCATACCTTGTTGCAGATAAGATGAAACATCTGGTCACCACGTTCTCCTAAGGCTTTAATTGTCTCTATAAGAATTGCATCTTTACAAATTGCTTTTTTGCTATTCAGATGTTTTATGGCAGCTCTTACTTCGGACAGAAGGATGTCTGGTTCCAAATTCTCTCGTTCTGGGTCTGTACTTTCAAACTGTAGCGACTGCGGGTCCAGGAATAATGTTTGACAGTAGATCTTCCACGTTTCAGAGATTTGTTTGAGTTCTTTTGCCTCTGTTATTATCATTATCAGCGACCCCTAAAACCTCGAAAACGACACCAATGAAGAAAAAACTGAAAAGTTTCGTCGGCGCCATCTTGGATTTTCATTTTGACCTCATTTTCATTATCAACGGCCCGAAAATCCACAAAAACGACACCTATGAAGAAAAACTGAAAATTTTCGTCGGCACCATTTTGGATTTTCATTTTGACCTTGACCTCATTTACATTATCAGCGACCCCAAAAACCACAAAAGCGACACCTATGAAAAAAAAAACGAAAATTTTCATCGACGCCGTTTTTGATTTTCATTTTGACCTGATTTTCATTATCAGCGACCCCAAAAACCATGAAAACGACACCCATGAAGAAAAATATAAAATCAATAATATTATTAATTATTATAATAATAATACGCACCAATAACCCCCAGGAATCATTATTTTAATCAACATACACCCTAGTAGCACTGGCCTGCAAATTGCAAAAAACCTAAGGAAATTTGAATTACGCGGGCTAAAGAACATTCACCTTCAATCCTGGCCTGGCCTTGTGTTGTAGCAGCCAATCACAGCGCAGCTACACTCGCAGGAGTTACCTCCCTAAAATGACGGCAATCTATACATGTGTGCGGTTCATACACACGAAAATATGCACCAATGTGCCGCTGTGTGCGTAAAATTATCAATGGGTTTTAGGCTAGTCGAGTGTTTGCCTGTCCGGCGAAGCTCCATGTTTCGTAGTAACTTCTAGAATAGTGTTAGTTACGTGACACGGGAGCGACAAATTGCTATAAGTATTCTAACAGGAGTTTGTAATATTTTATACATAATGTGTTATTTTATTACATAGTTAATTAGTTAAAATTAATGCCCAGTTGGTAGGGTAGGCTTTGCCTAATTGCCTCTTAGGAGCCCATACCTCCTAATGCAAAATCTTCTTCATCCTCTTCCTCTTCCATAGACATCATTCTCCTGTTCCTTGACTGTCCATGTGCCTGATTAGTCTTCACAGTCTCCTTCTGTGTAGAACTTTTACATACTGCTGCAAAATGATTATACCTAGTACACAATGCACACCTTTTTCCATACGCAGGTCAGTTTCCTTTTACATGTGCTTGCCCACACCATGAACACTTTTGATGAACTTGTTCTGTCTTACGTGAGTGTTTGTTTATTAAATGTTGTCGAGCGTATGGCACTCGTGGGCTGCAGCTGAAAATCAGCGTCAGGTGGTAAACCTTGTGTTGCCATCTGGCATTATGCTGAGCTGAGGCCCTTTTGGCATTATTCATTTTGTTTGTTTATTTATTTTGTGAAATTTCGTAATGTTTTTAATGCCAAATAAACACTATATTCTTTCTTTTTTACTTTGTTGGTTGGCCGTTTGAGCTTTTTTAATGGCATGCACTTCTTCACTCTTTTCTAAGCATTTTATTTGTTGTTTGCTGGCCTCATAGGCTCTACATATTTTTTCTGCCTCATTCATAGAAATCTCTTCCTCTCTTAGCAGGTTTTTATACTACTCCTATTATGATCATCATGATAACCAACCTGTCTTCTAAAGTGGTAAAATCACAAAACTTACTCAAAGTTTTCACTCTAGTTATGAAATGATCTACAGACTCGTCACTATCTTCTTGCTTGAATGGAAGAAAATTCATAAGTATTTATTAACGTTCTTTTCCTTGGTTGGGTGTATGTCTGAAACTCGTCAAGAAGATAAGCAAGTTTAGTCGGTCTAACCTTGAAAGTGTTGAAAACTTCTACAGCTTCCTCACAATTTTCCTCGACTCCTCCGCCGATGTCTAGCCTACTGCATCCAGATAAATTTCAAATAGTTGTTTATACTTAATAAAATTGGCTTTTTACCCAGTTAGAATCAAATTTTTTGGGGTTTTATTTCCTCTATTTTTTATTGTCACTTTAGTTTCTTGATCTTCATTTGGCATCTATGTACTAAGCTATCCTGCATAAATCAACTTCTTTACATAATACATAAGCTTTTTTCACCTGACACCATGTTTAGACAGGCTCTGGCACATATTTTAAATAAAACAAGTATCCATCATTAATCCGTGTATTCACTTGTGCGCAGTTGACATCCCGACATTGCCTTGATTCACAGTGTTGCCATCACCTACTCATATTAGTCTTAACCATAAATCACATCCCAAACACTAGGAGCACTGATGGATTCTAAAAATTCTACTGGGTAGCTGGTAGATTATTTATCTTCCATAACTCTGTTAATGGAGATATACGCTACATTAGGTATCCCCCGAAACAAAGCTCAAAATTTCAGCGTTTATTGCTGCTGCTTGGTCGTTTAGTGGAATCAAAATAGCTCTTTCGAAAAGCCAGGAATTTACGAAGTTGGTAGGTATTTGCGTTTGGTTTCCATACACGATGATCAGGCGCGGATCCAGCCCTCAAAATAGGTTGTGGGCACGGCCCTAAAATCAGCAAAGCGACGTCGAATAAAAAAAAAGAGAAAAATCTTCGTGGAGTGGTAGTTTAATGATGAATTTTACAAGAAGAAACTAAAATAATAAGCAAGAGCAAGTGCAGCAAACTCGATTTTTTTGCACCTGCCAGAATACAGGAGCGAGCGCAGCGAGCTCTAAAATTTTAGCAGCTCTCCTCCGATTCGTAACACTTTATTTATACCATTTGTAAAGGCGTTATTGAAATGGTTTTGCCGACTTATTAAGAAGTCACAGAAACCGGAAGAGGCGAGCGAGCGAAGCGAGCTCGGAATTTTTATGCACCCGCGGGCCACCTTACTTTGCCGACTTATGCATAATAGTTTCAGAATGATTAAGTAAATTTCACTCCAGAATGTAAGAGCGAGCGAAACGAGCTTGAAAAACTTAGCAGTCCTCGGATTTGTACGGATTTTATTTTTACCATTCATACAGATAATACTCGTATTGTCGACGTAAGTTTCTGAACAATTAAGAGACTATAGGATGTAGAGTAGCCCGCTTCGAATAAGTTAGGTTTTGTTTTGACCATTAATCAATACAAATCAGAGAGACCAGGACTCGTAGCGTCCTCAATGCTAAGCTGTTACTTCCAAAGTACACGAATTTGCACGGCAAGAGATCGCTAAAGTATATAATACCTTACCTTATTAATCAAATACCTATAGCATTGAGGGATAAAAGAACTCAGAAAAACATAAAATACAAATTAAAGCAACATTTTTTACAAAATATTAATACCGAAGTTAGATAGGATGCATATTAATAATATTGAATTAAAAGCAAAAGTAATATAGTATATAATATATAGCAATTATAAAATAACATAAAAAAAAAACAAATATGATTAAGTAATATACTATTGGGAACAACCTGTATCATTTAAAACTTCCTCCACTACTTCTGATTCTTGTGAACGAACGGTCGGATTGGTCACCGAAGTTCACTCGTTGGTATGTATTAGATATTATTTCGCCAAATACCCGTTGTAACTTTTGTAGTCGTTTCTTTATTTTTAACTAAGTACCCACACCTAAGTAGATCTAATTCTAAATTATGTAGTCGATGATCTTGGTGCACGGTAAAACTCTAATGAGTTTATGTTGGCACCAACTTAAATGTTTAAAATGTATGTATACTACTGAATAAATAAATAATAATAAAATAAATAAATAAGAGACACTACTTAAATATGAAGGCAGGCGGCAGGCTAGAAAATAAATAGTGCTTTTATCAACAAGTTTAGGTTAGGGCCCGCGCCCCAGGCCATGGCCTTCTTGGCCCAAGGGAAATAAAAACACAATTGCTTGTATCTACAGTAGGTAAAACCGTAGGATGAACACTAATAAATGAATAATAAACCTATAAAATGTTAGCCTGCTTCATCACGAGAATTACAAAAGTGTGAATTAATTCCGATTTTGGTGAATCATATAAAGCAAAATATCTCTAATGAAAATGATGAAAATTTGAATGCTAGGGTAAACTAGCGTTTTATATTTTTTAAATTTTATTAAAGCCTTATGTAGAACATCAGACTATCGACCTCAATTACGGTTGTGGACATGCCCATCGTGCCCACAACGGTGGATCCGCGCTTGCGGATGATATGAGATCTCGCATTAATAAAAATTTGCGGCATAGGTTTTCGTTTATAACAATTGAAATAGGAATATGTACCCCCAATGGATGTAACTATATCTTGAATAGCCAGCAAACAACGATTCAAGTGACTTTCACGTAATCCCTCACTAATTGGGTTGTCATTATTTAGTTGTGCGTGCCTGCAAAAGTCCTCAGCTAATTTGTTCTGATATCTACTAACTTATGCCATAACTGTGCAGCATCAGAAAGTGCACAGAACACCAGCATGACTGCAAACAAATGGCGCAACCGCTGACGACTTTCGCTAATACTTGCTTCGGGCAAAGCATCATCCCAGTGTTGATCCCCATCCAATAAGTGACGTGCCCGGCAAGCCGCTTGGTATGTAGGGTATACGATATTATCAACGTTCAGGTCCCAATAATATGTTTTCTCATATATCTTCCATGTACAGACAGCGATCCGTTGCATTTTTATTACCTATATGTAGGTATAGAAGTTAGATTGTTTTTGCTGTGCAATTTTGCATTATCGTTGTGCATTGTTTAACGACATGTTTCTATCCATCTTGTCTCATCATTATCATCAACAGCTGACTTCACCCTGCTGGATATAGCTCCACGCTCTTGTGCCAAGGTCCACCATCTTGTCTACCCACCATAAAACCGAATAATGCACCTTATCTGCCCTGCCTGCCTAGCGGGCTACAAAACTCTAGGAACACCAATCAGTCTGGAAAGAATTATTAGTTTTATGCCCAAGTAGGAAATAGTCACAGTTTATGTTTTATGTACTTACCTAAATACAAAAAATAACTACCAAGCACGTGCACGTGCACACGCGTCGTGTCGTGGCCCCCTGTTCCGGACATCGTCCCTTAAATCAAATAATGACATGTCATTGGGCGCGAAATAGCATGTGTACAATAATATAATCATTGTTTTTTTCGTTCACCGGTAATCATGTAAGGTCAACAAGATACTGAAAATGCACAAATTTCCTATCATTAGAGGGATAACTTGTGATTTACTTACATAATTTTGTACCATTGAAGATGTGTGTTATGTGAATATATGTTGTACTTAGGTGTAGGTCGGTACATTTTTCTATTGTTGGAAGGCGTTTTGTATGAGACGACATCTTCTAAAGCTTCAAGTTTCAAGATATGCCTATACTAATCTAGCCTACCCGCAACCTTATAGGTGCCCAGAAAAATAAAAAAAATAAAAAAATATTATTAGATCCCTCTCAGCAACCGAAACCCATAGAGCGCTTCTTTGGCCGCCTGAAAAAAGTAATGAATTATCTTTTATAGGGTGGAAACAAGGTGCGCGCGCCTTCAACGGTTGAAGGAAGCGGCAGTTCTGATGTGTCTACTCTTTCGGCATTCTCAAATGGACTCCGACGGACCTTGACGCCCTGGATCTTAGGGTCCGTACATTGCTGACAGTATATCCAATGCATCACTCTCGTTCCTCGGTTATGAAACTGTATATTTCGTCAAAAATTGGAGGTCAATGCTTTTCAAACGCTAAGATTCTGCACAACCGCGAGAAAACATTCTTCGTTTCTTCTTGGAAGAGCTACCTTTATCATCGGCCTATAATGTTCCCACTGCTGGGACACGGCCTCCTCTCAATGAGAGGGAATGGGCTATACCTAATCCACGACGCGGGCCCAATGCAGATTGGTAGATGTCACATGTTCTCGAATTTTTTGGTTCTAGGACATGCCGGTTTCCTCACGATGTTGTCCTTCACCATTTTGAGAGCAGTGGCACAGATAATATAATACTGCAGTGGTGATGAAATAAATTACACAAAGTAATGCGCCTGTCTGGTTCGAACCCACGACTTACTGTTCGTAAGTCGGGGCCACCACCACTGGGCCACCACTGCTCTGCAACCTTACTCTGCTGATAAAATAGCAGGCTACTCATACTAACTCATGTGTTTATTAAGCGAAGAAGGATAATAACTCATGAACAGGCCGGCAAAACTAATTCTAGGAAAAATACAAATTATACGTCGATATCTTGATGCATAGCCATTTACAAATTAATTTAATAAATGACAGCAATTTATTCAATGTTATTAAAAATAATGTATTACATTAACTCTTTGGTATACGCAGAAAGCGAAACTAAGTACTGTAAAAAATCGACTATCCGGGCTCACGGATAATTCCAATTTTCGGGATTGCCTAATGGGATTGATTCATGATGATGATCAACATCCGCTTACCGCAGTCCACTGCTGGACTTAGGCCTCTCTACCTACGCACGTCACTGCTACCAGCCACCCTGCGGAAATCACTCGCCCTGACGAGTGCGTCCTACTCCTAATCTTGTCTTTTGGCGGTCTCCACTCAAGAGCACGTCTACAGGAACGGTCCATCTGCTTACGGCTAACATGGCCGGCCCATTGCCACTTCAGCTATCGAAAACTTTGGTTTACTATCTGATCACCTCATTCGAGGTTTTAGCCCTCCGAGAGACTCCAAGCATAGCGTACCTTGGTCATTCCTTACCAATAAAGTGATTGACTGTTGGGACTACCACTGCTGGAACCTGGGACACAGGCATCCTATCTATGAAATGTATATGTATGGGCTGTAATCCACCACGCGAGCGCAGTACGGGTTGGTAGATGTCACATGTGAAGTTTTGGTTCTAGGACATACCTACACTACCTCTTCACAAAGGCATAGGACCTAAATGGCATAGTGACACCATCGCCTCACGATGTTAAGTAACCTTCCTCAGGAATTGAGCTAAAAAACGTAAAAAAAGTTCCAGAGATTATCGCGTTCAAACAAACAAATTCTTCAGCCCTAGTAAACAACGTGTATCAGAAATATGTATAGTTTAGGGTGTTATTCAGACCATCACACTACATATTTCTCCATGGTATCATATCATTGGGAAAAACAGCAGAAAAAATTTTGTACCTCTATCTTATTTCTTACAGATGTTGCCAGCAACTGTACTAAGTATAAACATATGCACAGCACATAAAGGCACGATTGCAATTTAGCGTAATTTATATAATTGTACTAGAAACGGCTACTAGAATCAATCTGTTGTTCCGTGTCCTCTTAGAGAAACGCGTGTCTGACTGTAAGTATAATAATGCTGTGTAATTTCTTCATGTATCTGATAAAAATAACTCACATAAGTATTTTATCTCTATGGTTTGCTGTGGCCTTGGATTATAAAGGAAAAATGCAAATACGGACCTACCTATCTCAATCGCATTACCGTAAGGCCCAATTTAAATTAATTTGATAGAATTTTGGCTCTTCCTTTTTTATTATAATGTCGAACCTGGATCATTCGCGAAAAATCATGCGGTTCGAAAAGTGAACAGTGGTACAATACAGACCAACACTAACCTACCGACGGTAACTCTCGAGTTTGTTTCGGTTAGGTTAACAAAAAAACAACAACTACTTATTAAAATAAATATAATTTAAATCCAGATGGCACTATGGGTGTACTTAGTGGGCGTGCTGGTAGCAAGCGTATGCATGTTGCTCTGGTGCCTGGAGCGACGCGAGCGCAGGAAATTCCGCGGCCTGCCCACCTACCCGTTGCTGCCGTTCATCGGCAACATGCACCAGGTGGTAGGAGATGGCAGCCGTGAGTATAGTGCCATTGGGAACAAAAAAATGATTAAAACAGCTTCAAAAAGCATACTAAAACAAGCATTTTCTTGCTTTTTACCCGAGTACAGCAAAGCCAAAAGGAAGGTGGTGGCGACCCACTAGCAACCTTATAACGACAAGTTTAAGGATCACTTTGCTTCTGACAGTGATGTAAAACTACAATGAATTAGGGAAACATGTCCTTAATATTTTTATTTACTCCACAGACTTGTTTCATCATTTAGATAGGATAGGACAAATAAGTGAGAACTCCGTGTTGCCTTTCGTGCTCTGGCTGGGACCCTGTTCTATTTTGGGTGAGTATATAGTCTATATTGTTCAAAAGAAGAGATCCGCTGGAGAACCAAGGTGAAGGGAAGATAATTATGCCAAACTTGGTTGGATGTGGCCATGTGGCTATTGCACATTGCCCGCCGATGATGAACCTTTCGACTGGTTCAATAGTGACTACCACAAACCGGAAGGTGCAGTGTTGGAAGGCCTTCCACAAGATAGACCGATGACGACCGCGGTAACAAGCTGGATGCTAGAAGATATCTACCGTTCGAGGGGTATGGGAGGCTTATGTCCAACAGTGGATGTTTGTCGGCTGATATGATGATGATGATATTCTGGAAGGAGACTATTTAAATTCATTTCACCCCTGTATTTTGATATTCCGTTTTCTCCAGTGATTCAAGACCCCGACGACGTGAAGACGATCACGAATGCGTTCATCGAGAAGCCCTACTACTACGGCTTCGGAAGAATCTGGCTTGGAGATGGACTTGTCACCGCACCTGGTAAGCATGCTGGCAAGGCAAGTACGGTCGAACAAGCTATTTGGTTTACAGTTTTACCTACAAATCACATTGTAAAATGTAAACCAAATAGCTTGTTCGACCGTACATACGAGTAGTAAACATATAAGTGCCTACAGATTTCCAAGATCATCACCACAGATGGGCGGCGTTAGTAAGGCATTTCAGTTTTAGAAAGAAATTGACACAGAAGTGGGTGACAAAACCGAAATTATTATTAATTACTAGATTCGATGGACCAAGTTGCTACGGCTGATTCTGTTGTATCAGTTCAATTTGGGCCAGGAAGAAGTTCAAACGTGAAGGTCAACGCGGAAAAGCCCACCCAACAAAACCACCCAATAAAATGTATAAATCTAATGAATTAGTCTTGCATTGCAGTAGGACAAAAATAATTAGATATTGTTTAGCAAGAAATCTGATAATGTCCAGAATCCTGACCAATACTAGTCTCTACTTTTTATCATTATGTACTGGACTAGATTCATGTTCATGTACTTGGGGATTTAGTTTCCACCAGTTTTTGAAACCATTAATACTGTTGAATCCTGGTTTATCGCTGGCGTACCCAAACAAACGGCAGCAGAAACAGAATAATGATTCCTTAAAAGAAAACCAATCGCGGCTTTATTTTCTTGTTACGCCTTGGGGCCCCTTGGTAGAATCTACAAGCCCTGGCCGAATCACTTCAGTAAACTTACAGTCAAGGTTTTGTACTGCTTTGTAGCGTCGAGTCACAAGTAGTGTTCGAAGGTTATCGGGAATTGAAATAGGCCAAGTTCCAATATCTTTGTAATCGCTGATGGATCATCGTGACTGTCAAGAGTATTAATCCCTTCGGAGTTTCCGTCTTCCACCAGCAGTTGCAATTGCTCACCACACCAACTACAGCTGGTTTATTGGGTTTTTGACTTGAAGTGGCACTAGTACTAGCTTCTGTATCACGTTCAATTATACAACTTTTTCAGTACCTAGTCAATTCAACCTCACCTTCAACAGTATTTTGCCGCCCTTATAATAGTGGCGCCCGGGGCGGTCCCTTGATAAAATAATCACTATTATAAATCAATCGTGCCGGACAGGTAACGTATGGAAGCATAACATCAAGAAGTTAGCGGGCACGTTCACCAGCTCGGTGGTGGCCGGGTACCTCGGCGTGTTCAACGCGCAGGCGCACAAGTTGCTGGAGAGTCTGAAGACGGAGGTGGGGAGGGAACCCTTCGATGTCATTCACAAGTACCTCGCTTATACGACGTTGGAGGCTATTTGTCGTAAGTTCGGAAGCTTCTTAGTTTTACACATTCTGAAAAAAAAACCGCTGAAGAAAAGAGGAAGGAAACATTTTGTTTTGTCCAATTAATGTATAGAAAAAACAAATTGCGATGTTTGCTCCGCGGCAAAAAATCCATGCACTCTTTCCTTTACAACATAAAGTAGATGTAGGAAATCAATTCAGCTTTACCTAGCGTAGAATTCTTTAAAGTGTTGGAGAATCGCCTTAGCCAAATAATTTTCACTACAGGAAAAACTACATAAAATGATCTCAATGGCGGGAAGTACATTATGACTATCGGCTTCGTTTTACACCCGTTTTTTTTTGGGAAAATTAAGAGGCCTACTACATTTTTTTTGTTTTTGAGTATTTTAAGAGTCTAGCACTGAAAAACAAGAAAAATTGTTATAGCCCTCTTAAGACGCCGACTGAGAATTCTCTTAAAAACTGACAGGTTCAACGTGGGGAAAGCAAAACGAGTATGCTAGGAAGTAGCAGGTGGCGTGCGCAGGAAAAAGGCGTGAGTTTATGTATGAATGTTCATCATTATTTCTCCAGAAACTGCTCTAGGAGTGTCAAAGATCTCAGACAACATAGTGACAACGGAGTACTACGAGGCTTTCAATCGGTGCCTGGAGTTAATAATGCAGAGAGCTCTGAACATCCTGGTGCATCCTGACGCCATCTACCGGCTCACTCCTGCGCACAGGGAGATGACAAAGTGCGTCGCTGTGTTACATCATGTGTCTGATACCGTAAGTGGAATGGAAGACTTATTTACATAGAGGTATTTGATAGTAAGTAAGTTTTATGGACCTTCAAAGTTGAACTTGTGGAATTCGTGGGAATTTCATTGTCTAAATACCCGTTAATTGACATTCAGTTAAATCATAATACTAGATAAACATTATTACAACAGGTGATGAAAAAGAGAAAACTTGAACGGAAAAAAGAAAATCCTCAAATTAATAGTAACGTTGGAGAAAACAATAGCGGTAAGAATAACGTACTTGAACAAGAAAAAGGTAAGCGTTCGATAAAGTTTTTTTTGTTTGGAATTGCGAAAAGTTGTCGATCTATAATTTTGTAATCATGGTTAAACAAAATAGCTATAAATAGTTAGCTCGTCCACGGTAGTAACAGCTCATATAATTACATCTAATCAACGAGTGTTACGAAGCACATACTGACTCCAAGAAATCTGTATACATTTTTTTTGTCGTCGTTTGTGGAGTTTCTCATGGTAATTTGATTTGACCTTATATATTAAAGATGCCAAAGAAGGTCCAAAGTTCAAAGCCTTCCTGGACATCCTGATGGAACTGAGCGAGACTGACCCCAGTCTGACGGAGCAGCAGATCAAGTCTGAGGTGGACACCATCATCGTTGGAGGACAGGAAACAGTTGCATCCACCCTGTTCTATGCTCTGCTGATGATAGGGTGCAAGCCCAGGATACAGGAGAAGTTGTATGCTGAGTAAGTACTGGTTTTGAGTAGACGGTATAGCATGGCCAATGATGACCCAGAGGAAGTCTTTTTCTTTCCGAGTAAAATTTCGTCAATAACCTTCAAAATTCTTGAAAGAAAAATGCAAATTTAGGTTTACCAATTCCAATCTTGTATCGAAATACCTTATGCAAACATACATATTATATGCAGTTTATAACAATCCCACTGCTGGGTCGGGGCCTCCTCCACCTATAGGAAGGACTTGGCCATAATCCACAAAGCGGTCAAGCGCTGGTTGGTGGTTATAAACGCTGGAAACATTTCCCACAATTTCTCATTGTTGTTCACTAAGTTATGCAAAGGCGATTCTAATGCCAGTAACTCTTTAGGTTGAGGAGTATATTCGGCGACAGCAAGCGTGCAGTGAGCAAGGAGGACCTGGCGCGCATGGAGTACTGTGAAGCAATCATCTACGAGACGCTGCGACTGTACCCGCCTGTACCCGGCATATTGCGATACGCTGACAAGGACTTGCCGCTGAGTGAGCAAAATATGTGTGATAGTAGTCTACTCAGTGACGCAGCAGATCTGAGCCTGTACCTCCTCCAGTAGTATTACTTTATTTTATTGTCCCTTCGGTGTGGGGAAGAGATGAAGCTATACAGGCCATACCTTCCTCGCACACTGAAGGAAGATTAAAACAATACTGCTATTATGTCATTGTAGGCCACTTGGTTTGCTGCATAGTTTAGTAGTTCGTAAAACTGCTTCGTTTACGGTATTTTTATTTTGTAAACTAACACAGATCTTACCAACATCCAGCAATCTGAGTTTTATGCGCGATAAGCAGAAGAACGGTGTTTTTTTGTGTTTTTCGGATTCGTCAGCGCCAGGGTAGCCCGCGAAATTCAAAGACCATTTTATGAAAAAGACATTCAATGGGATTAAATGAACTTAGAGGGTTGTATTGATGATTTCAATGATTATAACTCTGTAAAGCCATATTTGTTACGGTCGCGAATCACATTTTAATCAACATACAACCTGACCTGCAAATTGCAAAAAAACCCATCTTAGCACATCCTCCTTAAGAGGTTAAGGTAATGAAAAGCAAAGATTGTAAACTCGACAACAACCGTCGGGATTTAGCCCCCCAGACACAATACCCATCCAGTCGGAGGATCTACTCTTTTCAAAGAAGGATGAAGAAATTCACACCCTGTACCTCAAACGTCTATCGCAGTGATTCCCACAGGGGTCCACGGGAAACCCGTCGGCGTCGGAGGTCTACGTTGGTGTGAAAATGGGGGTTCACAACAAAAATTTATCTGGTTTCGATACTAAAGAACAAACATGTTGACTTGGCTTTATCTATCAATGTAGGCAGATAATAAGCTACTAGGGCAGGTTACCAAAGCGCAGGTGTGGAGCAAGTGTGGAGTAGCACAAAGAGTGGGGCAGGAGGAGGGATATCGTTCCTGTCGTGGCTCTGTAGACTCGGTACTCATACTTGAATAATCATTTAGAAATGTTGCTTTTACCTAAGGATAAAGGCTGTGAATCCTTTCTGCAAGACTTAGCTAAAAACTCCGGATAAGTAGTGATATAAACACATGTTTGCGTCCACGAATGTTGTGTTGATATCGAAAAAGTAAAAATAAACAAATGTTCCGGGGTAATGGCAGGATGAATTTCGGTAAAAAAGGTCGTATTGAGACTTTAAAAAAAAAGCATTTCGAAGCTCCAGATTCCAATTTTCAGAATTTTATCAAAAAAAATTTTAGGAGCTACAGTCTTCGTGTAATCCAAACGGCCAAAAACGGCTTGAAAAAAATGCAGGGGTCCACTGGAACCAGAAAACAAAATTTGGGAACAAACCGGAAAAAAAATTTGGGAACCTCAGATCTATATTATACCGGGGTTGCGGGACTGTTCGAAAGAGATACCGTGACCCCGGAACACAAAGGGCGATGAAGGAACATGGATGGGTTTTAGTCAGTAAAAGTCTGACACTCCCTCCTGCTCCGCCCAGAGCGGGAGAAGTCATTTGATGATTTCCCATCCGAAAAAAAAAAAAAAAAAATAGATCTATATTATAACTTTGTGTTCGTTTTCTCGTGATGTTTTGATTTTAAATAGGATTCTAAACTTCAACAAATACCTTCTTCGAATAAGGCATTGTTTCTTTGTTTTAGAAACCTTCACAATCCCAAAAGGTACAACTTGTGGTATCAACTCGTGGGGCGCTGGTCGTTCAGTCCGGGTGTGGGGACCTGATGCGCACATCTACAGACCTGAGCGTTGGTTGGAGAACCAGCCTCCGGGCAGCCCTGCTGGATTTCTTGCCTTTAGTTATGGGAGACGAGCTTGTATTGGTGAGTTGACTCACTGTACCGGGAAAATTAGAAAGCAGTTGATTTGTTCCCACCAGGGGCGATACCTACTTCGTCGCATCCTGGGCTTGGTAGTAAGACCGAAAAAATGGTTTACGTCTATCAGTTGATTGTAATTTGGTAAACGACCGCAAGCATTTCTTCTGAGCTTTAAAAGCAATGTCTCTGACAGTCTCTGTCAGTGGAGTTGCCCCAGAAAACATTCCGTACTTAATTCTGGAAGCCACATAAGCATTATTTTATTTTAAGCATTTCTTATAGTCTGTACAAAGCATACGCAAATTGTCTAAGCTTCTTTGATAAAGCGTCGATATGATATTTTGTACGCTATATATTGGCAAAACATAGTGCACCTATTTTAGACGTTATACTATCTGTAACCATACCTATGTTTCACAAAATAAAAAAGCGCGAAATGATAATGTTTTAATCAAAGATTTTAATAATCTACCTTTAAACGTGTGTACGTGTATGTCCTGCTGGAAACACATGGAAAAAAAAATATTAGGTGACGATCAAGTTGTTGTTGCTTGCACCAATTTTATTTAATGATGCGACGTATGATACTCGTTAATTTTAATGACAATGATTTAGTAGTACACGATGGTTCAATCAATAGAACTGTTTATTAATGTTAATAACACACCATTATAGATTCGTATAACGCTAGCTGCTAAGATTAGCTCAAGAGACCCGCGTCTCGTAACAATAACTGAGGTCGAAACAAAGGACCATCGGTAATTTTCTATGACATCTGGGCGTAAGACCAACACAATTACAACATTTTATCTCAAATAGTAGCTTATTTATTTATTTAACACTTCAAGCACAAAGTACAGAGGCGGACTTAATGCTATAGGCATTTTCTACCAGTCAACCTATGACTCTGAACTACTCTACTCTACTCTACTGTCTATGAACCTGTGTTTATTATGATATTACTTCACTTCGAACTAAAACTTCACTCCATACTGCGTTAATATGTATTTTTCCAAAGATTTGATTTAATATTCAAACTAATGACACCTAGATGAAACACCTAGATTAAGAAGAGGGTTCTGGTACACAGCCTTAACCGTACTTAGTCGATTCTAGGACTTCGCGTCGGCTTAGTAGGGATTAATTACTGTGTGAGTGTGTGCTTAGTGCTTAGCTTTGGCACAATGTTATCAACATGATTTGCTTTAAAGACAAATTACTGTTTTAGTAATATCTTCGATAAAAGGAAATTCCAGCATAAACAATAATTGGCTCTATTTTTGGTTTCCGGCGATTTAGGTACTTGTCGCAATAATATGAATTAGAGTAGAGATGTATTTCAGTTATGTTGTATTGGACCTACGTCTGTTTTAAACAAGACCCTTTAATTTAGTAAGTTGTTTAGAGTATGGAACTACAGGAGTCACCCACGGACTCACTTGAAGGAAGTGGCGTCGCGATCCGCATCATCCGAGGTCACGGGTAGACCCGTAAACAAAATTAATCGCGTTGTAGGTTGTTTTTGCCAATTCTTACAGGAAAAAGGCTTGAGCTATTTTATGTACGATATTTCTGTAGGCTTCTGGTAAATCTCCATTTTATGCAACAGGTAAGAAGTACGCAATGGCGCTCTTGAAGACAGTGCTGGCCCATTGTGTGAGGGAGCTGGAGATTGTGTCAGAGGCTGACAATCTGAAACTGAAGGTGGAATTAGCACTGCGACCAGTGTCCGGTCATCTCATACAAGTGAGACTTCGGGAGACGAAGACGTAATCTTTGATATCAATACCGGGACCGAAGATAGAGGAAAAGAAAATTATGTGTTAATAAAAATTGATAGAAGACAGATGTGTCTCAGTTGTGATATTAGTTTAGTAAAATAAAAGAAGCGTTAAGAATTTAATTAAAATTGCTTGCTATGTCACGAAAGTACAAACTGTCAACATTATGTGTTTTTTTTAACCTATCATATCAAAAAACGTATTGTTAGTAAACAAACGTAATAGGCATGGCGACAGTATCAAAAAATTGCAAATCTATTTAGTCCATCAGTTAGAGTATTGGAAATTAATGGACACGTATTTTTTGTTTTTGTAAATCAATGAATATTGACAAAGATAAAACTCATCAAAAGTCGGGAGTGGGGGCTCGTGACGTCAGAACTAGCTAAAAATTATACCTAGGTGTGACGTATTGAGAATTTTAAAAGCGTCATATCTTCGTCAATTTTGATTTACGTAACAAAAGAAAAAACACGGGTCAAATATTTTCTGATAATCTAACTGACGGACTAATTAGTTTTTTTTTGTCGTCTCGCCTATTCTAGTCATCATTATTATCTTCCTGCCCTGTCCCTTGTTACTTGGGGTGCGGCGCCTCACGGTTTTTTTCTTCGATTCTCCCCGGTCAAGCGTCACGTTATGGTTGAATCATTTTTCTTTCATAATATCAGTCCTCACGCAATCTATCCATATTTTCACAAGTCTTTCTTTCAGTCTCCATCCATCTACATTTAGTATAAGTATTATTCTTTTATTACCACTGTCGAAAGCCTTTGACACCCCTACATCACATGCCAATACGACTCCATATCAACTTTTCTGCATCAGGACCACTGTTAAACTTCCTCTTCACTACATATTATAAAACAAAGTCCCCCGCCGCGTCTGTCTGTCCCTATGTATGCTTAGATCTTTAAAACTACGCAATGGATTTTGACGCGGGTTTTTTTAATAGATAGAATGATTCAAGAGGAAGGTTTTAGTATATTATTTGTCAAGCGGGCGAAGCCGCGGCCATCAGCTAGTACATACTAATTTCTTTAGTTACAAATAAATAACAACTAAAATGTATCCATTCTTATCTTCCTAACTCGAAAAGGCACTGTTTCTCAAGATCTTTCTATCATTAAGCCAGCGAAATCGTCTGCGTGCGATCCTGTAATCGTGTCTAATCCTGCTAATTGACAGCGGCCATTGTTGCGATCATTAGACCCCGGGACACACAAACCTTTGTGCCCTAATGACGTTGCTTCGATTGCAGATAGTTTTTCCCAACTCTGCAACAAGCTTAGCTTAACTGGCTTTGGAGAGCGCGATATGGAGAAAATGTGGTATCGATTATTGCTTTTATTGAAAATGTAAGTGGTGACTGAAATAGGCCCCAAAATTGGGTTCGTTTTTTTAGGGAACATTTTATTTTAAGCACTTAACACAACTGTTACAAGGTGCACAGGCAAAGCTCACAGCGTATGGGAAATGGGACTCATACTTCAAGTAACTATAATATAATTATCCGGTCTTCGACAATTTTATTTGATTACATTCTTTTTTCGTTTGGTCATGTTTAGATTTTGATATCCATCACGTATAGCAAATCTTATTTGATTCAATATTTCACGTAGTGTTTAGGTACTAACTGATAATACAAATTAATCCATTGTCCATAATCGTGAACACAACATTCATGCAAACCAGAAATTCTAAGTAATCTCTAGAAAACGAAGTTGTACCAATTCATGACAATGTTCACCTCAGTTTGATGTTGCCCAAGTACTCAATAGTTAATGTCTACTAACACTAATGTAACGATAATGCGCTTGTCACCGCAGGACGTGTGTTTAAATCCTGATAGTATGTGTAACGTAATCCCCAAATAAACAGGTCTAACTAGCCGAATCCACCCGAATGTAGCCGAATCAGGCCGATTCCAGCCGTTAGTCTAATTTATTAGCGCCATATTTGTTTCAGTCTGCCTGGGTTTGGAGCTAATCACGCCGTGGTTTGGGTTGTATTGTGAAACTGCGGGGTAGTTGCGTAACACACGCACAACCCCAATGCCATTCATTTTGACAGTAGGTACAACCATATTCACTGCTTTTGTTTTTTGTAGAGCACACGACTTTCTCAAACATATTATGAAGCAATGGATTACCAGTGCATTCAATTGTTTTTGGCTGCATCAGTGAGCGGAATTTGGGTAACTGAATAATTAGCCAAATATACTTATTTGAACTAAAATAATATATGAAGAGCTCGTGGCTAAATAATAACAGCCGCTCGGGTCGATCTTTAGGTTAAGCCGTGCTTGCCTAGGTTGGTCTGTGGATGGGTGACCACCCATTACATACTGAGTTTCCTCCGTGCCTCGGAAAGCACGTTAAGACGTTGGTCCCGGCTGTCATTTGTGATCTTTGACAGTCGTTACAGGTAGTCAGTGGCCCAAAAAGTCTGACAACCAGTCTTACCGAGGGGTATCGTATTACCCAGTACTAACTGGGTTGTGGAAGTCAGATAGGCAGTCGCTCCATCTAAAATACTGGTATTCAGCTGCATCCGGTTAGACTGGAAGCCGACCCCAATAAAATTTGGGAAAAGGCTAGGCAGATGATGATGACTTATTTGAACTTTTTGCTGATGATATTTGCGCTCGAGCCCGCCATTTTAACTTTTCTTCTGACTGCTATTTTCACAAATAAATAAAATGGCGGACAGTTAGAAAGGCCTCAATAATAAAGTATTCAAACCCCGTTCCTGCAAAATCTTTCGGATTGCGATAGAAAGTGTGTTACGTCATTAGGACTTGCCAGGTATTTATTTATGTGCTGACGTGCCAGTAATCCTTGGATTGTTAGGCCGATATTATGTAGGTGTGTGAAAACCCAGTACAGCCAGCCAGCCAGTACAGTTTTACAAGTTCAAAGTCGGATTTTTTCTAGACGTCAGTAAAAGATTTGATTACTCGAAATATAACATTTAGGTGACATTCTGTCAGTTTCGAATTTTCGATTTTTTTGTGTATTCGTGTTTGTCTTAAAGTTTAAACCTTAAAAGTAAAATCGGAACCTTTAGAATGTCTCTTTTGTCTTTTTTAGGTCTGTGCAACGTGGGACTCGACGTCGTATTTATGTCACCGTAAAATTGTAAAAACCGTTAGATTGTAAGCTATCTAGCGAGATTGTAAACTGTCGAAATATTGTCAACTCATCAACTGAACATACTGCTTACAATATAACGAATTATTTTTCGGTAGATATTATAATCTGTCGAAGTGAAACCGTAAAATTGTGAAATGCATGTGATTAAATTATCTCTGCCCCCATAATCTGGACTTGGGGCACCCCAACGTTAGGTTAAGCCTCGGCCACACACAGCGAATAGTCGCTGCGAGTGCATTCGTTGCAAATAATGATCGCAGCGACAATTCGCTGCCTGCCTGTCACACACTGCGAGTTCTACACGAGAATTTCCACAGTCACAGTCAATTCAAAATGTCTTCTGAGCGGAATAGCTATTCGCAACGAGTACCCTGTCACACACAGCGAATACTCGCGGCGAGTAGGCATTCGCAGCGATTAATCGCTGTGTGTGACTAAAGCCTTGGGGCTTTAGTTAGGTTCTTTTAATCCCTGCAGACAGAAATACTCTAAATAAATATACTATGCTTTTTAGGTGAATAAAAAGTGTTTTGAAGTTAGGTTACATCAATCGCGTTTTTCAGGAATGGTGCATTATCTTTTCATGGGAGTGGTACCAGGGGGCAAGGAGGACCCCCCTCCCTCCCCGCCCACAGCACGCGAGGTGAGTTCCGTCGCATACATTTCACAATTTTACGGTTTTCTTCGACAGATTATAATCTACCAAAAAATAATGCATTATACAGGGTGGAATTTTTCAATGACACCATCCCGGGTTGGATTCCCGAGTGTGGCAAGCGAATTTTCGAAAATCTGTGAATGCAGATTTGTTTCTTTTTAAAAATAAAGGAATGTTTCCTTTGAGTAAAATTTGCTATCTCCAGTATTTCGAGTACTTTCCCTCCAGATGGCATTGAAAAATTCCAGCCTGTATAGTAAGCAATATGTTTAGTTCACAATATTTCGACAGTTTACAATCTCGCTAGATACATTACAATCTACCGGTTTTTACAATTTTACGCTGACATATACACATCGACGAAAACAAGGGTTTCGTTGATAAATGTGGGGGTTGTTAAGATCTATTTTTTTAAACAATTATTTCGTGTTGGGTAAGGTGAAGGTGTATGTTTGGTTTGTTCGAGCCGCGCTTTTGCCGGATAATTTTCTGTAACAAGTTCTTATAGTAAATAACGTAAATAAAACCTTCAAAAAAACGCAATAACTCTTCCATAACATACAGAACCGATCTCAACTTAATAAAGTACTCGATCAATCACGGTTAAGTTAAACTCGGGTTAAGTCACCGCCAAAGAGCTGGGCTAATGACCCGTTAAATTGGCCACAGTTACAAGCCTGAGCCAACGACGTAGGTATAGAACGTGGTCGCACGAGATGACTAGACTGGGTATATCTAGGAATAACTGTGACCTGTAGAAATGCTGGTTATTATTTTTTTTTTTTAATGATTTTATGGCGCGATTACACTTGTTTGAATTCGATTGTCTAAGGAATCCGGACAAAAGACAAATGGGAGCCCCCATTGGTCCCCCAATTCATCGCGCATCAATTCGCCGCTAGAGGCGTTCGTGTAGACTAAGGTTTTCCGAAATGTCAGATGTCAAACAGTGTTCGCGCGTTGCGTGCTTTTTATCACGTATTTATAATATTACTCACGATAGTGTTCTAGACTGAGCCATTCCTGATTAATTATGACTTGAAGATTTTAAGTAGCAACTTAGGATCTTATTTGTTAGTACTTGGAGGTAGAATGATTTTTAAATGTTTCATGTTTGCTAATAATTTTAGGGAGAATATTGTAAATGTCTATCTGAAGTTTCCACTAGTTTGTTATGCGTAATAAAATAAACTTTTTCGTACCACTTGCTCAAAAAAGTGACATTCTATGCCACAAAAAGCGAACATAACAATAGTCATTTTTAATCTGTTAAAAACAGGGAAAGAAAATTGTACTGAATTTCATTCATCCTCTAGGGGGAGAATGTGATTTAAATTTGGAATACTTACCGAAATTTATACTGAACTACATCTGTGTTTACACCATTGAGTTTGTATATAAAGCATTATACATCTTTTTGAAAAAGGAATACGCATTTATTATGCAGTTATGATTATTAAATAAAATTACGAAAGCCGACGAGCTTGATGCCTTTGCTTTTCCGACAAAAAAATATTAGTCTAGGAATTTGCCACGTTTTTGTTTTCTTCAAATACATAAACGTTAGTTAACTTTTACTTTTAATTGTCATTATTTTTAATAAATGCTTATCTCATATTACTATTGTGTTAATTTTTTCGCAAATGGTACGAAAAGTAGAGTATTTTCTCGGTGATAAAGCTGTCTTAGTCTTGGGTGAACTTAAATCCCTCGCTACACTCAGGACTCGTCTTAAATCCCTCGCTTCGCTCGTGATTTAAGTTTTTAACACCCTCGCTATGCTCGGGAGTAAACCTCGAGTCCTTCGTTACGCTCGCGATTTAAATCGTCACCCGCGACAGAAGACACTGCTTTATCCCCTTGGTTAATAATCTACTATTTATGACGTTGTTGGTACTTTAAAGTATAAAATAGAATTATTGACCTTACTCGACAGTGGCGCCATCTGGTGAGCTCAAAAACGATAGCCCTGATAGTACTTAATCGCGCGCAAATGTAGATGAAATTATATTTTTTATTTAGAATTCATTAAAAAAATATTTAGAAATGAAAATAATTAGAAGATAGATTATTACAGCTGCTATAACAAAAAGTGCTCAAATTCCTTTTAGATCTTATTCGTTCGAGTACGCCCGTCTTCGGACGTGTTGTTCGGTTTCATGGTTCGGCTTTATTCAAACTGCAATAAACGCATCGAGTGCCCGAAGTCGAGTAAAGTCTTTCGAGCACCCTAACATATGCTAACGACCAAGTGTAATGGCACCATTTGGGTCAGTGGTAGTTTAGGTGAAAACGCCTTTTGACAAAATCTCTTTACGGAAGACACGTTATGGTAACCACTAATCTTACCCAAGTTATGGTCTGTCAATACGCCCCAATGCATCAATTCAGTCGTTAAGGTTGGGCAAACTCACTTACGCAGTTATGTGTTTTATTTATTACGATGAGCTTCGACCAGACAGAACTCTGCCACATGGACGGCGTTAGCAATGGGTTCGGGCAGGTTCCCAAAGCGCATGTGGAGTGGCACAAAGAGTGGGGCAGGAGGTGGGATATCGTTCCTGTCGTGGCTCCGTAGACTCCGTACTCATACTTGAATAATCATCTAGAACTGTTGCTTTTACCCAAGGATAAAAGCTGTGAATCCTTTCTGCAAGACTTAGCTAAAAACTCCGGATAAGTAGTCATATAAACACATGTTTGCGTCCACGAATGTTGTGTTGATATGTTCGGAAAAACTCTGCTTGGTCCGAAAAGATTTTGCCGATGGATAAAAACCGAATATTTGTGAATTTATTTTTAATTTATTATTACATTTACTAAGTACAGCATGAGCCATTAACACTAAATTAAGTAATCCGATTGGATTTATTCTTTGTTCGTCCCACTGAGTTTCAGCCCACATAAAAAAATCCTGGTTCATCCCAAACAATATGCTTCCTTCGTCCCAAAACATATTTTTTATTATTTTATTCCCGCTTCGTCCTATTTTGCATTCCTTCTACGGGCCATATTTATTTTGTATGGGCTAAACTAACTTTTTTGTACAATCAGCAAAGGAAGCTTACATATGATTAAATAAAAACCGGCCAAGTGCGACTCGGACTCGCGCACAAAGGGTTCCGTACCATTATCTATAGCTACAACATTAGACAAAATGGCAAAAAAACACGTTTGTTTTATGGGAGCCCCCTTAAATATTTATTTTATTCTGTTTTTAGTATTTGTTGGTATAGCGGCAACCCACATACATCATTTGTGAAAATGTCAACTGTCTAGCTATCACGGTTCATGAGATACAGTTTGGTGACAAACAGGCGGACAGACGGACAGTGGAGTCTTAGTAATAGTGTCCAGTTTTTACCCTTTGGGTACGGAACACTAAAAAGTAAAAAAAAAACGGACTTTACCGTGATTGGAATTTTGCGCACTTGCGTGACTGGAGTTTTAAAGGAGATGTTGTTGCCGCTGCAATCGTCTTTTTAGTGCATACCCAACAATAAGTACTGGAAGAAAATTTCAGAAAATTTCATATTTTCGATGAATCTCAAAATTGTTTTCGGAAAAAAAGATCCACAATTTTATCAACATATAAATTTACACAAAAAATACTGGACATTTTAAATAGTAAGAAATACGCGATTGGAATCTTACTGGACATGATAAAGGCTTATTATAAGGTAGGTACTATACAATATTCTACTCGATAAACTATACCGAATCGGTGTTAGAGGAATAACTCATAAAATGGTTGTCATCCTACCTACAAAACCGAGAACAATTCGTAGAAATTGACCGTTGGGATACTGGGGAACTCAGTACAGAACCAAGTACGTTCAAATGCGCTTTGTGTGAAAAATTCAATTCCTCAAGGTAGTGTGGCAGGGTGCTTATTATTCTTGATTTAAGTCAACGATCTCTGTTATAATGACAGGTTTTCTTTTTGAGGGATTAAAAAAAAATGTTTCCAAGAACTCTCTAGATGGCGTTGAACTGACTACGTTAGTTGGTGCCAAATCCAAAACGCTTGGAAAAAAAACATTGCGTCACGTCACATACGCTCGTTAACTGACACTTTCGTTTGCTTATGCTTCCGAATATAACCTAGTTTTCTCGCGCTTCGTTAAAATCTGTTTTTTTTACGTTCGTTCCTTGCATTAACGTACTAAGTTCAGCGTCATCTATCCAGCGACTAGGGAAGTGCTAAAAAGAAAACCCCTCATTATGACGGAATCGTGCGTTCTGTTCGCCGATGACATCTCAATATTGACTTCCTGTAATGATTCTCAACGCCTACATGACACTCTAAATAATATTATATTAAATACACAAAATTGGCTGAAAGACCATAACTTGAAAATAAAGTTTTTAAAAACCAAAATAAATTTAGGCCTTATAAAAAAAACCACTAGATATCAATTTTACGTTTGAAGGTGTCAAAATGGAATGTGTAGATACTTTTACTTTATTAGGTCTGGACTTAGATATTAATATGACGTGGAAAGCACACAAACAAAAAATAATATCAAAGCTATTTATATATGCACTACGTGAGCTCAAAAAATCAACAGATCTAAAAACAGCCCTATCCACTTACTACGCTTACGCATACGCATGGCTTAAGTATGGAATAATTCTTTGGGGAAATAGTGTTGATATACATGAGTTGTTTATCTTGCAGAAAAAATGTGTTAGGATATTTGGTAATATATATTTTTTTAACTGGATATTCTAACTTTGACATCGATTTATATCCTAGAAATTTGTAAATTCGTGAGACAGTATCCAAACTTCTTTATTAAGGTTAAAGCGCCGACTGGCCGTCCATTCATTTTTGTCTCGGGTTTTACACTAAACACAGACACTCTTTCTTTAAAACTAATCATTTTATCACTTCTCTATAATTAAATGTCCACGCGTCTGACCTTATTAGGCAATTACTTACAGTATTTACTGAGAAAAACAATCGTGAAATCCCGACAAAATTTGACACTTCTTTAGTAGTGTGCGTGACTTTTGACAACTATTTGACGAGTAAACCAAAAGCGTTGTTTAGACCATCGCACGCTAGATGGCGTGCAGACGATCTTAGAACTGTTAAATCAATTTCTCAGGTTCAAATATTGGTTAATAATTTCCTTTCCAACCGTTCAAAACAAAACAATATAAAATAACATAAAACTGATGACCTTAGACATAAATATTTATTTGTGTAAACAATTTTATTACTTTATTATTGTTGTGTGGCAACATAAATACCAATAGTCGTAGGTAGGTTTTATGCAACGATGCCGTTCTTCCTAACCTTGACCTACATTCAATGTTGACGAAAAAAAAGCGTTGCCAAATTTCGTTCACTTGTTTCACTGCGATAAACTTATAAAATACATTCTTACTTCGGTTGTTACGCGCTATGATTTGCGCGCGGAATTTCTTACGTATTTTATTTTGTATGTTAGGCATTTTCATTGATTCAAATTGTAATATCAAGTCAAAACGCGCCTGAAAGACGTACGCTCGAACTCATTATCTTGCACAAACTTGTCCACACTGACTTGCCGAGTTTTTCATCTTGTACGAATTTGAGACTTAACATTACTACAAAAATGCTATTTCCTACAAAAATATTAATTATTCTTAGTACACGTAACACAACATAAACAATACAGTACCTACCTACCTATCTTGAAAGTTTTTTTTTTTTTTTTTATTTGATTAAAGAACTTTGTCGCTTAGCGACCACATCGCCCAGTGCAGGAAAACAAATTACTTACGCTCATAATAACACTAACTTACGATCTACTTATTACTAGCTCATACAATTCTTTTGCTTTCTCGGACACTGGAAAAGCAAGGATGGTATTACAAGTGCCAATATTATACGATTTATATCGTCCAAAAACATTTATCCTACTATTTTCATTCCGGACACACTCCATCAGGATATGAAAAACATCATCAATTACTCCACAGTCATCACAATTTGGAGACAAAACTTTCTTCATTAAATAATAGAACTTATTTGAAGGAATATGGCCGGAACGAAGTCTTAAGGCTATGGTTATTAGTTTCCTGTTCAGATCACCATCAATCCACGGAGCCCGAGAAATCTTTGGCTGGATAGTTCGGTACCATATTCCCTTTTCTTTTGATCTTTCATCAAAATATTCTTGCCAAAGATCTAAACACTTTTTTTTTGCCTTTCCAAAATAATCTGAATACAGCGGGGTAATATTCGTAGGGACTCCATCAACACACGCTTGTTTGGCGAGTATATCAACCATATCATTTTCTTCAAATTGAATATGCGATGGGATCCATTGGAGGCGCACCGTTTTGGAATTAGCTTGAAGTTTTAGGATCAATTCATATATCGCGTAGGCTGTCGGAATACCTCGTATGTGAGAAGTGTGCCGAGCCAAATGTTGCAGCGAACTTTTGGAGTCCGTCAGAATCACAAAATTATTGCCATTAGTTGACAGAATATAGGACAAAGCTTCCAATATAGCAATCAACTCAATGTGCATAATAGAAATATCTGAATCAATCTTAAGCTTCATGTGATTCAGAAGAATGGGATCCAAAAAGGCAGCGCCTCCTACATGTTTATCTTTGGAACCGTCAGTAAATATTGTGTGATACCCAGAATATTGTTCTTGTATATAAGAAATACATAAGTGTTTTAGTTGTAAAGTACTGTAGTGGCGTTTAGCTTTAGCTATACTTGGGATGTTATCGAAGATTATATGAGAAATATTTATACTACTAATCCATTTATCAAGTGAAAACATACCAAGTTGAACACTCGAGTAAATTGGGACGGAATTATAATGGGAAAAGATGTCAACAAATAATGGCAATTTCTTGTTCTGCCAATAGTTGGAACCTGTAACTAGTGAAAGGTTTTCTAGTGATTCTAAGGTTTTATTGCTGAGAAAAGATTTTGATTTTAGAATAAATTTGCTAGCTAGGTATCTCCGGCGAATATGAAGTGGCGGAAGGCACAGTTCGTTTTCCATGACATGTATTGGGGTGCTCCTTATAAATCCGCCGACAACACGTAATGCCTGGTTTTGGACTCTATCTAATTTTATTACTTTAGTCTTGCAACTATTGTCAAACAAGAAACTGGAATAATCAAGCCTACTACGAATGATGGAAATATAAATACGTCTTAAGTGTTTTTGATGGAGTCCCCATCCCGGACCGGATAAAACTTTAATCAAATTAATGAACTTTATAACTTTCTGTGAAGTTTCATTGATATGTTTACCCCATCTTAATGAGCTATCCAGCCACAGACCCAGATATTTCACATTATTAACAACTTCAATAGAAATATCATCAAAATCAAAGTTGACAACCCTTCTAACGCAACCTTTTTTAAAAACACAAATCTTAGTTTTATTTGGAGACATAGTCAAACCTAGCTTATCTATTAGCACTTTGGTATATCGTAAGGCAGACCGAAGTTTTTCAAACGCTAAATCTAGATTATTATTTGTTGAATACAACACGAAGTCATCAGCATATTGAGATATATTAACCTGTCCAATTTCCTTACAAATATGTAGTGTTAAAATATTAAATAAAAGTGGAGCCAGTGGATCTCCTTGAGCTAGCCCACGGCCAGTAAATCTAACAACATCACAGCCGTACGCTGCTACTTGCAGATGTCTATTTGATAAAAAGGACCACAAATAAACACAGATTTTTGATCCAACCCCAAACTGGTCTAAAATACGTAACAGGCAAGGAATATCAACATTGTTATAGGCGCTCTCGATGTCTATAAAGCACGCCGCTGTAACCAAGTTTTTAGAGAATCCTAGTTGAATTTCAGAAACCAACCTCGTAAGATTATCCAGACAAGATCGTGCTTTACGAAAACCTACCATGTCCTCAGGAAAAAGGTTTTGTTTTTCAAAGAACCATTCTAAACGTTTGGCCAAAATGGCATGGAAAATTTTACAAATACAAGATATCAGGGAGATCGGACGTAAAGATGAACTACTATGCTTGGGAATTGGAACTATTTTGATTTGACGCCATTGTAGAGGAACAAAACCAACAGAAAAACATAGATTAAATATTAGAAGTAACATAGATTTACCGGAAGGAGGAAGATGCTTAATCATGAAGAAGGAAATTTGATCTGAACCAGGAGCTGTGTCAGTAGCTTTAATGCAGTTGACCAATTCTGGCATTAAAATTGGGGACTCCAACATTGCATTATTAGACTTAAAAGTAGGCTGCGAGGGACAAACAAAATCTGGAGTAAGGTCGCTAAGCAGACGCTCGGCTTTTTCTTTATCTACACATGCGTTAGCAATTTGCCGACCCTTTAACCACCTCATCTTGCGCCACATTTCAGATGCTGAAGAGGTTTCATCTACAGATGAACAAAACTGCTGAAAAGATTTACCACTAGCGCTGCGAATAAGCCTTTGAGCAATGCTTATTTTTTCTTTGAGGATATCTAAATTCCTTGGAGAAGGGCAACCTCTCAGATTCGCAAGAGCCAAGCGTCGCTCCGCAACAGCCCTGGACAGCTCTGAAGACCAATATGGTTTTGGCTTAAATGTGTTGCAAATGTTTTTAGGAATTTTAATGTAGGGAATATACTTCTCCGCAGCTTTTTGCATTATATTATGTAGAAGGTCATATAACTCCTGAGGATCCCGGGGAGTTACGCAGTTTTGTAAATAATCGTCTATGAATCCAGAATATAAAGTCCAATCAGATTTTTTAAAATTCCTTCTGCATTGGTATTCACGCCTAATATTAAGTACACAATTTAATTTAATAATTAGATGATCACTTCCGAGTGATTCGTTTGTTGGTTTCCACATAAATAATAAGGACAGATCTGATGAAACAAATGAAATATCAGGACTAGATTGCTGGAGAACTCCATCAACCATTCTGATTCTAGTGAAATTACCATCGTTCAAATGAATGAAATTATAATCCAACATGGAGTCAAATATTTCGGAGCCACGCCGATCAGTTCTTACGGACCAATTAGAGTGATGCGCGTTAAAATCTCCTAATATAAGAGTTTTACTGTTCCCAATAGAAAAGATCGCGTCCCAATCCCCTTGAGTGGTGTGTACTGTCGAAGGGCAATAAATGGAAATTATATTCTCAATATGCTGACAATTCAGAATTCTAATATGTAACAATTCAATACCGGGATTGCGACTTTGCGTTGTACAAACAGCAGACTTAACAGAGCGGTGAGTCATAATGGCAACGCCACCGTAACCATCTTCTCTATCCAATCTATACGTATTATACTCACTAATTTTAAAATGACTTTCGGACTCTAACCATGTTTCGCTTAACACGGCAATATGGATTTTTTCTTGACTTAGATGCAATTCTAGTGAACGAGATTTGGGCCTTAAACTTTGGCAATTCCATTGTACAATATTTAAGTTCGTAAAATTATTGTTATCAGCCATTTCCAACAAATAAATTAAATAACGAATCAATCGATAAACTACTTACAATTTTATGTGTCAGCCACTCTGAAAATATGGAAATTGATTGCTGGATTTTAATCTGAAGGGATTCTTTGCTACTTATAATATTTTTAATTTTTCTAATCAAATGCCACAAATTTAGAGTATCGGAAGACTTATAATCAGAATGCTGGTTTTTATTCGAATGAGGCGTGTTAATTTTCTCTGAAGAATCTGAAGATTCTGAGACTTCATTCCATCTCATGGCCTCGGCAGGCACAGGGGTTACTGGTCGGTGATTTTGTTTCTTTAAATTGCGTTTAGGCAGAGGCTTACTTCGTTGATTCATTGTGGATGTACCTGGGCAGACCACTTGAGAGGCTGTGCAGACATTTTCGTCAGTTGGGAGTAGCGTTGGAACCGCACTGATAGTTGTGGCAATCACTGTAGGAGACGGTTCGACTTCAGGCATTGGTTCAGAAACTACTTGTGGGACATTAGCAGGGGAGGGTGGGACGTATAATGTAAGAGCTCTTCTGTAGGTGTAATTAAATTCTGACATTAAATCCCTCAGCTTCTTTTCTTTCTTAAAAAAGGGGCATATTTTGTCAAACGCCATATGACCACCTAAACAATTCACACAAGTAAATGATGTAATTGTACAGTTTTCATGTTTTTGAGAACACTTGGGGCACACGGTATTCTTTGATGGACATCTTATTTTCAAGTGGCCGTATTTCCAACAATTAGCACATTGTGTGACAGGGAATACAAACCGCTCCACTGGAATCCTCAAACTGTAAATGTAGACATAAGACGGAAGAGAAGATCCATTAAATCCTAGCCGAATCGTTTCACTCGGAGTCCAGCCGTTACCGTCAAGGTCATCCGGGCACCGTTTATTTAATCTCTTGATAGATATTATTTCAGCACTGCTTGACAGATTAGCTTTTAGATCTTCATCAGATATCTCCAATTCCATGGCTTTAATAAGGCCGTACGACACTCCTACTTCGGAAGTTTTTTGACAAGACCAGCCCATCTCAGTAAATACTGAGCAATTTATAAATTCATCGGCACCGATATCGTTATCAAACGTAATTAACATATTGTTCCGATGAACATATTTAATTCTATAAATCTTGCCACTAGCAATGTTATGCGTCTTAAGTAATCGAGCGAACTGTTTCGGCAGAGGTTCTTTACAAGTAACGGCCACCTGTGTCCTCTTTTCTTTTTCATTCTCACCTTGGTCTCCTCTACAACATACTTCTTTGTTTCGTCCTCTCTTCACTACGCTCCATCCTTCTTCATACGAGGTTCCCTCCCTTGTTCTTTTCCTTCCTATCAACTCCGTGTCATCTTGTTGTGTATTGTCCTCAAATTCCATATTAGTACCGTCCTCTAACTCGTCAGCGCTCGATAATGAATTGATATTTACATTACTTAGGTTTGATTCACACATGTGAACAAAACAACAGCGGCAGGGACCGACCGGAGAGAACCGGTTGGCCCGAGCGTAAACAAGACAAAAAAATTGCGCGCACTAAACTGTAACAGATGTTAGCAAACGTCCGATCACAAGGATAGCTCGTGCGGCACTGCTTGAAAGTTTTAAATAAGAACTTGTGTTAATTTAATAGGGGTCGATTTTTAGACCTCGTCGACCCCCAAAATCAGTTTTCGTTTATGTCGACCCCTAGGAAAGCAAGAAATCAACCCCTTGGGGTCGATATTCGACCACTTTGGGAATCCCTGGTATAAAGCTTACGCGTATTAATTGCTTAGTTGGTTTAGCTGGAACACGTGGGTATCACTATCACGCCGTACGTTAACTAACAGTTTTCCAGTTAATTCATCAAGGTTATTTAAAGCGTGCTAATTTATAATTGCATTTGGGAAAATACTTGCGATTGTCAGGTGTACCGCAAATTCAACGATCGCAAAATCGATGGCATACAGAATGTTGAGGGCTATGTAATTACGAAAATGTCCTAGTTTTATGTGGCGACAATCATTCACCCGCCGAAATATATTGGTGGAACCGGCGAGAGATGTCGTGCGGTGTTCCACAGGGATCGGTTCTAGAGCCGTCCTTGTGGAACATCGGGTACGACTGGGTGCTGCGCGCCGACCTCCCTAGCGGCGTCAGCGTGGTCTGCTATGCAGACGACACGCTGGTGCTGGCACAAGGGGGGTCGCACGAGGCGGCGGCCGAAATAATGACACGCGGGGTTGCGATAGTCGTCGAGAAGATCCGGCAACTGGGTCTCGAGGTGGCATTGCACAAGTCCGAGGCCATGTGCCTTCATGGGCCTCGGAATGCGCCACCTCCGGGTAGGAGGGGTATCCATCGGCACGGACTCGTCCTCGACAGCCGATGGAACTTCGTGGAGCATTTCCGACGTTTGCCCCCAAACTGGAACGGACCGGGGCTGCCTTCAGGCGGCTCCTGCCCAACCTGGGGGGGCCAAACGCCTCCTGCCGGAAGCACTACGCGGGAGTCGTGCGGTCCATGGCCCTTTACAGGGCCCCGGTGTGGACGCGTTTATTGAGGCGACGAGCCGCCCACTACCTGAACGCGCCCCAAAAGGTGGTAGCCGTAAGGCTGGCCCGTGGGTACCACACGATCTCCTGTGAGGCTGCGTGCCTCCTTGCCGGATTGCCACCATGGGATCTGGAAGCGATAGTCCTCGCGCGCCTGCACGAATGGCGCGCGGAGGTGCTACGCCGGGGGGAAACTCAGGCTAACTAAGGCAAATTGTCGCGCAGCGGACAGACTTCCGGCGTGATCTCATGGCAACATGGAGAGAGCGACTGTCGTAACCCCGTGCAGGGTACGCCACAATAGTGGCGGTAAGTCCCCTCTTTGAGGTGTGGCTTGAGAGACGCCACGGCGTCCTCACCTTCCGCCTGACGCAGGTCCTCACCGGACACGGTTGTTTCGGGAGGTTCCTGCACCAAATCGGGCGGGAGGAAATGCCCGGGTGTTTCCACTGCGAGGATCGACCGGAGGACACGGTGGAGCACACGGTGGAGGTGTGGCCCGCACTGGCGGAGCACCGCCGTGTTCTCGAAGCAGCGATTGGCGGCAGCGACCACTCGCGTCCGGCCCTGGTGCAAGCCATGGTCCGGAGCGAGACGGAATGGGACGCCGTCACCTCCTTCTGCGATGCAGTAATGCTAGAGAAGGAGGTGGCGGAACGTGAGAGAAAGAGAACCTCACAGCGTCCCAGCCGCCGCGGGAGACGCTCCGGGTGTCGGGGGCCACCACGTGGCCCCCGGCCACCTTAGGCGCGGGCCTGTGGACGGTGGGCTATGGGCTAGCTCGCCGTCCGTCCGTCTCATGACGACAGGCCGTGTCGACGGCGCGTCCGTGTTCCACGCGCGCCTCAAAGAGAGTCAGTAAAAAGAAAGGGGGACCCCTTCAGGGAGGCAAGGACCGATGCCTGCCGGGGTTGCAGGACTGTTCGAAAGAGATACCGTGGCCCCGGAACACAAAGGGCGATGAAGGAACATGGATGGGTTTTAGTCAGTAAAAGTCTGACACTCCCTCCTGCTCCGCCCAGAGCGGGAGAAGTCATTTGATGATTACACATCCGAAAAAAAAAAGGTAAATTAGATGGAGAAAAACTCTCCCAGCTACTGCCATTTCGCGTGTTTGCGAGCTTTTCTCTTAAATGTGACTCGACTGGTTGCCGTCCTGAAATTCAGAGGATGTGCATTCCAAAGAAAGACTGCCTGTATAAAAAAAGAAGATTTTAGTAAACCAGAGCGATGACGAAGACATCGCAGAAGTCGATTATTGAAGGTCCAAGTTCAAAGTTTGTACCTATTGCAAACTTTCTCATACGATTAATTTGTAACGTCATGTAGCTAATGATAGGGGGTAACTCTACTAACTAGGTCGTAACTTAGGTCATTATATAGTCAAGTTAGGCATTAATTGCCGACAGACAGGAAATTATCAGTAAAGTTGGTTTCAGTAAGCATCGTAACTTTGAAGTTAAGTGACTGTGGGTTTATCAAAATATAGAAAACAGTAGTTAGCTGTGCTTAATTGTGTATATTTAAAAGTAAAGTTAGTTATGAAAGAACATTCGAAGAATTAATATTTAACAAAACAAATAAAGATACATATATCATCTTATTTAAAATTTCGACTTGTAGCATCCAAAAACAAAGAATTAAGGTTATAGCAGTGGTTCCCAACCTATGGTCCGCGGACCGACGGTGCGGTGGTCCGCAGGAGTCTCGAATATGGTCCGCGAAAGGTTAAAATGTTATTCGTACTTTTTAACTTCTACAGAAGATGCAAGCTCAACCCAACCTAATTGAACCTATCAGAGGCGAGGTGCCAATTTTTTTTGAGAATCTACTGACTTATTTCTTTTTCCGTTTATATGATTACAAAAATTGTTGAGCTCACTTCGATTGCTTTTGTATCCTTCACTATCTTAACCCTAGAAAGATAATTAATCTACTTACGTCAAAATGACTCCCACGCGAACGAAATATTGCCGTATCTTTTTAATTATTGCGAATTCGGCGTCGTGTATTTCAGATATCTCTTTCGCCGCTGGGAGCTAGCGTGGGGCGATCGCGTCATTGAGGTAAGTGCCTCTCATTTTGAGGTACGATAGTCACAGCCCACAGGAGTCAAAATTATTAATTTAAAGTTATTTTTATTTATTTCTGATATTGTTTTTATGTTTTAGTTATCCTAATACTCCTACGTTACGGCATTATGGGGACTAGAGATTTGGATGAAGACCACATCCTGGTCACTCTTTTTGTGAGTGAAGAGGAGCCGCCGCCGCCCTGTGCTGACACCGACAGCGGAGTAGATGATCACGAGAGCGAGGATGACATCCAGAGCGATGAGGATGGTGTTGTGGATGAAGTGAGGGAAGTAGTGGCAGCAACTCCCTCTGAAGTAGAGGCAGCAACTCCCTCTGAAGTAGAGGCAGCCACTCCCTCTGAAGTAGAGGCAGTAACTCCTTCCGAAGTAGAGGCAGCCACTCCTTCTGAAGTAGAGGCAGCCACTCCCTCTGAAGTAGAGGCAGTAACTCCTTCTGAAGTAGAGGCAGCAACTCCCTCTGAAGTAGAGGCAGCAACTCCCTCTGAAGTAGAGGAAGTAACTCCCTCTGAAGTAGAGGCAGCAACTCCCTCTGAAGTAGAGGCAGCAACCTTCTGTGAAATTGACCCCATGGAGGAAGAATGCTCTCAAATGCCATGAGCAAAAAATGTGTCTAAACTGTTTTGACTGTTTTTTTTTATACAATTTTGATGTTACCTATAGTTCAATTATAGTCTTTTTTTACTTAAATTAAAATATAAAATAATACTGATTTATAAAAAGATTTTGAAAATCCTTTAGTTACAAGAAAAAAGAAGTTCCTACGTTTTGTTGATAATTATAATAATAATAATAAATCGTTTATTTATAAAAAGGGGCACACAATTAAGTATCTTATCAAATAAAATAGAGCACTGTTGCTTATTGCCTGAACTAGGTGGAACCTGTGTTTCAGGCTAGGAGGTGCATAAATACCTACTTAAAATAAATAAATTAACATTAAAAGAAAAATCAATTACTAAAATTACAACTTACATAGAAAATAAACAAACAAATGTCAGCAGTTTACTTGCAGACAACAAGTAAATCTTCTGTCTGTGCATAGGATATGGGTTGTAAAAAAGTAATAATAGACTTTTTAGAGCTAAAATAGTTTAACTTATATATACCTAGTTTTCTATTTAATGTATTGTACAGAAATGGGCCTAAAAATGAAAAGTATTTTTCCACAAAGGCATGTTTGGAGGTTGCATTAGAAAAGCATACTATATCTTTCCGTCTCTTGTTAGTATTGTTAGCATTGTACGTGAGCATGGTGTGCTGTTTTAATACTAAGTGCATAATTAATAGCTGGCGCACAGTCAGCACATTGCAGGATTTATACAGCTGATCTGTGGGAAAGTAAAAGGGATGGAAATTTGCTACCTTTAAAATTGCTCTTTGAGCCCTTTCAAGGGGAAGCAGGATAGTTTTCGATGCGCCACCCCATGAAATGATACAGTAATGAATTATAGATTGACATAGGGCAAAATAAACTTGTCTGATTAATTTGGAATCTGCAAAAGTTCGTATTTTTTTTATTCGTTATTTTTTTCTTTTAACCAGACTTTCAATATGATACCTAAAAGAGAGTGTGTCGTCTAATGTAACTCCTAAGTATTTAATATTACTGGTTTTGAGGATAGAAGGACAATTGCACATGCTGGCTGACCGATTATCACATTGATGGGCTTAAACATGGAAGTTAGCAGTGTTCAGTTGAGGTTTTCGCATGGAGAAGTGAATGTACTCGTATTTTGTCTTGTCAGCATTTAGTGTTAGTAAATTGTTTTGAAGCCAATTAGTCACAGTATTAAAGCAAAGTTGAGCGTTTTCAAACAGTTCACTACTGTTTTCAGCAGAAAATATTAGCGCCGAGTCGTCAGCATATGATATGATTTTGCCGTGCTTGATATTTAGGTTACACAAGTCGTTAATATAAACCAGGAATAGGGTAGGGCCCAAAATACTCCCCTGGAGAACACCAAATCCAGTATTTTTCTGCTCATCGCTCGTAAAATTGACAATTCTAACACATTGGTATCGGTCGTTTAAGTAGTCAGCAAGTAATGTCAGCGGCGGCGTGCCCCTTATTCCTATGGCCTCTAATTTTCTTAGAAGCACAGAAACAGAGACAGTGTCAAAGGCTTTCGCTAAATCAAGGAAGACTCCCATGAACTGGTTTCCTTTGCCCTCTTCTGAGACATAATCGGTAAGGCTATGCACCGCATCGGCTGTGGATAATTTGGTTCTGAAGCCAAATTGCGCTGGTGACAAGATGTTGTCTCTTCTATGTAGTCTGCTGTTTATAATTTTCTCAAGTATTTTTGAGATTGAGGGGAGTAGTGATATTGGCCTATAGTTATTAACCAAGTCCCTGTTTCCAGATTTATAGATAGGGATAACAATAGCCTTTTTAAGACAGTTAGGGAAATTTCTTTTGGAAAGACAGATTCGAAATATATGCGTAAAGGGAGGTGCCAATACATGCTTAAAGAGTTTAAGGATCTTGTTGCTTATATTATCCCATCCAACTGCACAGTCATCTTTAAGGCCAGAAATTATTCGGGATATTTCGTTTTCATCAGTGTCCAGCATAACAAATGACTTCAGGTTGCAACTGTTGTTCAGTTTTTCTAAAGATGGTTGGGCGCAATGTTTCGTAATCTGTTCGGCCAAAGTTTTCCCAACATTAACAAAAAAGTTATTTACTTTGTTAGCTGATAAGAGGGGTGAAGAATTAGTAAGCAGTAACCTCGAATTCGATTCACGTTGTTTAGTCATGTAGGTGACGTTTTTAATATGCTTCCAAATTCGCTTGGTATTGTTGCTTGCTTTATTTAATTCGTTTTTATCGTAATCATTTTTAGCTTTTTTAAGAGATTGTTGCAGAAATTCCTGTATCTTTTATAGGCGTTTAGAATTATTAAATAATCTGGGAATTTCTTAGTTCTCTGATATAGTTTATCTCTGTGCCTTATGCACCGAATTAGTCCAGGAGTAATCCAAGGTTTAATATTATGAACACGATTATTTATTGACACAACTGTCGTATTACGCAATATTGCTTGTTGGACATGCTTTATTAAGTACGATAAAGCCGAATTAGCGTCAGCAGTTTTGTAAACTAGGCCATAATCAATGTTGCATAAATCATATTCGGTTATTTCATGTTTAATTTAGATTTTGTCTGGGGGCGATTTTGCTTAGGCAGCGTTCAATTTACGTCTAGTAAGACATAATGGTGGTCGGTTATTGTTGAGTTAGTAACAAAAAGTATTAAAAAGTTTGTATTTTTTTGTTTTTAATATAAAATGAATAAATATATATAATAAGTAAATGTTATTATCCTTTATTTAACAGCCCCTCAAAACTGAGGAGTCGATATACGTATGATTATCTTTTACGTATAACTCATATATATATATTGTTGTGAATAAGAAGAAGCCAAGAAATCAACCCGTATTTAAGCGAGCGCTGTCCACAGTGCGCCCCTTTTTTGTTCGAGAGCCGTCAGACCGTTATTTTTTCTAATTCTACTTTTATGTGCTTTGCTAATTGTTGAATTTATAAAATTAATAACTGTAGCTGTAAGAATTTCTTTTTAAAACAAAGTAACTTGCCATCTAATTTACAACAATATCGATTATCTTTCTAGGATTAATAAAAAGTTAAAGATTCACCCCACTAGATATAATCCTGTCGGTGTCCATGTTTATCTGGACCTTATGGTCCCTGCTAACAATAAAGACACCAAAGTGGTCCCTGGTCCAAGAAAGGTTGGGAACCACTGGGTTATAGAAATAAAAATTAAAGTAATAACACATTTAAACTTTCTCGAAGTTCAATATTAAAAGAAAAAGATTCTTTGTACAACTTGCAATGTTTCTTTCAACTAAGTTTGCCCTCTTACTGTATAATTTTCTTTATCTTTTCCACTTAAAAAAGGGTCCGAAATTATGAGTTAAATACGCCCAACGACCTTTTATACTCTATAGAAGTTTCTTACAGGTTGCTCAGAAAAATATTGTTTATGGTTTATGGCAGCAGAGTTTCGTCGAAGTTTTTTAATGCGCCTGATTTTTAACGGCTTCAAAGACGGTTATGTTCAATTACCTATTTATTTCTGGAAGCTTTTAGAGCTAGCTATTTAAATCAAAACTGGTATTTAGCATTTTTATTCAGGCAGTCGTTACAGTTTCATTGATTTACTCTTTTTAATTTGAAAAGTTATGCCCTTCAATGCTTCGGATGTTTGGATTCTTATTTATTAACGGTTATGTTCACTAACCTACCAACAGGTATCGGTAGGTTGCTATCTCTGTCTGTTTGACATTTTGTTTACCGACCGATAGAAACAAAACGTCACAGAAAAGCTTTCTTAGATTCTTCTTTGAATAAAGTGACAGGTAGGTGACACGGATAGGACTAACTTTGTTTATAGAAACACCGATAGCTAGCGAGAGAAGGCATATTAACTGACGTAAGTAAGTTATAGAAAACGGCCTTAAAACTTTATGCAGAAGTAAAAACTGTACAAAGGCCTATCCAATTCCGGGGCTGCGGGGCTGTTCGAAAGAGATACCGTGGCCCCGGAACACAATGGGCGATGAAGGAACATGGATAGGTTTTAGTCAGTAAAAGTCTGACACTCCCTCCTGTTTCGCCCAGAGCGGGAGGAGTCATTTGATGATTTCCCATCCGAAAAAAAAAGGCCCTGTCCAACTGTTCTACCAGTTTACCTTACGTATCTTACGTTCGACAAACTTCTCGTAAAAACAAAACAGTAACACAAAAACTTCGTAGACACAACCAAAGCCAACGAACCCTTGATTTACCTTACTGAACAAAAGCAATGATTATGACAAATCAACCCCTTTCCAAACTTCGATTTGAACACGCAGAATATTAAATCATATATAACATACTCGTACTCGTTTGTATACTGTTGTTAGTTTAGTATATGACAAAGCGTTGCCACGAGCGGGCTGATTGCAGTCCAGCACTATTTATTGACAAATAAAGACATGAAAATCATGGATAACATTCGCAAGTTCGGCCTGCAGCACTGTGATGTGGAGACCATGCTGTGGAATGTGTCCGTCATGCTGAGAGCTCTGGTCCTGAATATTGATGGGAACAATAAGAAACGTAAGCTTATATTAAATAATGGGTGTAAAAGTACTCTTAACGAAGCCGAAGGGCATTAGTTCTCCCCGTCATTGTGATCATTTTTTTGTTTGAGACCATTACTGGGAACCAAAATTCCAACTTTTTCACTAGTTTTAAATGTTATAACTTAACTTTAAATACCTCCATGACCCCCGTAATACTCAATGCATCCATTAGCACAATGTTTTGAGTGCGTTCAATTGAGTCCTACCCTAAGTGATTTTCCAAACCAAATAAAAAGACGTTTCCCAGCAATGTTTTTTTTGCGTATAGCTACTTAGTTTGATGTTCAGAATGCTAGGTTGTCGGCTTCGTCAAGGGTCCGTTTACACACCTTGTATAACTTCATTTTAAAGCTTTAATTGGCGTTAGCGTATGCTTTAATTGGCGTTAGCGTAAGCTTTAATTTTCGTCAGCGATAGCGTAATGGGGGCTATCGTTTTTGAGCTCACCAGATGGCTCACTGTCGAGTAAGGTTCTGTCAATAATTCTATTCAATACCTTAAAGTACCAATAAATTCATAGAAAAGTTTATTTTATTACTTATAACAACGTAGTATAAGCTTTAGATATATATTTACAATATTCTTACTAAAATTAGCACGCATGAAACATTTGAAAATCATTCTACCTCCAAGTACTAACAAATACTTAAGATCCTAAGTTGCTACTTAAAATCTTCAAGTGTTAATTAATCAGGAATGGCTCAATCTAGAACACAATCGTGAGTATTAGTATAAATAGGTGATAAAAAAAGCACACAAACGCGCGAACACTCCATGACAACTGACATTTTGGAAGACCTTAGTCTACACAAGCGCCTCTAGCGGCAAATTCACACGCGATAGCCCCCATTGATTTATTGTGAGGTTGATAGCGAGTTATTCTGAATGCTTCGGGTAAGAAGTCAAAAATGTATGAACTGACATAAGCTACCGAAAAGTTTATTTCATTCCTTGTAGATTATAGAATATTTACTTCGATGTCCTTGATTTGTTGTCAAACCAACTGTTCCATATAATTCCAGCGATACCACTAATCTTCTACATCGTGGCGGGTTCTGTGGCGTTGGGCTACTTCTACGTGTACCTGGTGTCCATGTCCTGGTTCGTCTTTGTCCGCTGTCGGGCCACCGGAGACTTGCTGGCCGCAATCGTTGTCTTCTCTCTGGGGGTCTCCAGCGAGATCGGGACTGTTAAATTGGTCTATATGTTTCTGCATATGTAAGTATTGTACTAATGTGTTTAGTGTGTGTGGCTTCTAGCTTTATAAAGATTGTAAGGCTGTTATCTAAATAGTAGAGGCTGCTCAAATTCAGTTGCGTTTACTTTTGAGTTTTAATTTACTCAGTGATCGTTCCATCTTGATATTTTTTATGTATATGCCTACCGAATCCAATGAAAACTTAGTGGAATTCACAGAGTGTCTTAGTGAAATGACAGCCATAATTGACAGTCAAAGTGTGCAGTCAGTGTTTATGTTAGGGGACTACAATGCGCACCCCGGTGAGTCATTTGCTACCGAAGTTTTAGCTTTTTGTGCGGAATAATCTTGGTCCTGTGTAGACCTGGAACTTATGCCGTTGGACAGTCATACGTTTGTCAGTGATGCGCACGGCTGTCGGCACTGACTCAACCACTATCTTGTGACAGTTGCCGCGCGGCACTCCGTGTCCGCGGCCAATGTGTGTTTTTTAGTACCACTTATTGGTCTGATCATTACCCTGTTATACGATGTAATTTTAATTTACTTAAGCCTAAGATTTGTTTACCTACTGTTTGTATAAATAGAATAGTCTGGGGTGAACGTGACTCGACTCAAATATCGAAATTTAAAAATGCACATGTAACTCTAGACTTCGTGAAATTGATATTCCTTCAGAATTAAGAAGCTGCTCAGATAATAATTATGTGTTGTAACAAAAGTCATAAAATCCTGTTAGATAACATGTATGACGAGATTATATTGTGTATACCTACAGTCGGAGGCCGCTTTAAGTAGTTATAATGTTACCGAAAAGCGTAGAGGTAAATACATTATCGGGTGGAATAGGCACGTCCGCGGCGCTCATGAGAGGCCTCGGCTATGTTTTCAGGCTTGGTTGTATGGGGGTAAGCCCGAGGCTGGCCGTCTTTATGATGATAAGTGTGATACTAGGCGCGTTTTTAAATCAAAATTAAAGTGGTGTCAGAATAATCAACAACAAATAAAAATGGATATTATTGCTGAACTTCACTCAAACAAGAAGTTCGGTCAGTTCTGGAAAAACACCAATAAAATAAATCATAAGCCGGGCCTCCCCGTCAGCGTGGCGGGAGTGCACGAGCCTAGTGAGATCGCCACTATGTTCTTCCACCATTTCAGGGAGGACTCGCCTCTGGGGCCAGCGCGGCAGGGGCCCGATGCTGAGGAAGGTAGTGAGCGTAGTGTTTATTTTACTACGAAGTAAGTGCGTGCGGTGATTAAAGGCATGGTGAGGGGTAGGTCGCGACAGCCTTAGCATCGAGCACCTGCAGCACGCAGGTGTAAACCTAACCAGAGTGCTTGCTATGTTTATAACCCTGTGTTTAGGTCACTCCCATTTGCCCGATAATTTATTGCGTACTATAGTTGTACCAATTATCAAAAATAAAACTGGTAATACATCAGATGTAAACAACTATAGACCGATCTCACTAGCCACAGTGGTCGCCAAAGTGCTGGACAGTCTGCTGGGTCAGCACCTGGACAAACACGTCTCACTAAACGACGCGCAGTTCGGTTTCAGGCCCGGGCTTTCCACCGAGAGTGCTATCCTGTGCCTTAAGCAGACTGTACATTATTACTCGAGTAGAAAAACTCCAGTCTATGCATGCTACCTCGATTTATCGAAAGCGTTCGATCTTGTATCGTATAATATTCTATGGGGTAAATTAAGGGATGAAACTTGTCTACCTAGGGAAATTGTACTATTATTTATGCATTGGTATAACAATCAGAAGAATTTTGTAAGATACTCTCTTTCGGGAGAGTATGGGCTGGAATGCGGGGTGAGGCAGGGAGGGCTGACCTCTCCCAAGCTTTTCAGACTGTACGGCAACCAGCTGATCGATGAGCTCAGCAGCACCGGCATAGGGTGTCATATAGATGGAGTGTGCGTGAATAACATCAGCCCGTCGATTGGTGCCTTACGAAAGCTCCTGAAAATTTGTGAATCCTACGCGGTGGCCCATGGGCTCAAATACAACGCGAAAAAGAGTGAAATAATGATTTTTAGGCCGGACAACAAGCGATACACATTCTTTCCGAATTTCACACAGTGATTTTGACTCAGGACGTCAGGTGTGACTTAGAAAATAATGATTTGGAATGGAAATACGAACGTGCGGATTTAAAGTGACACATATAATATAATGATAGAAAAATCATTCGCGCTTATGGGGGAAACTAATAGTGCTTGCCGCAGAATTAAACTAAAACTAACTCACACAGGCCCGATTTGGTCTTGGTCAAGGACAGACGCGAGTAGCGACTACAAGTACAGTGGCGAGTACGAAAACTTAGACAGCGACTGTGGACTCGGTACTGTCCCATCAGTTTACACCACTGTCCTTACCCACTGTACTAGTCTACTTCGCTAAGGACTTGACCAATGGAAATCGGGCTTTTGTAACTAAGCACTTAGTAAAAATAACTTTTAAATTCTTTAAGACAACGTAATAGCTAACTTAGACTAGAATAAGTCGCAAGGACTGATTCACGCCAGCTTTTAAAATTATTATGGTAATTAAGAAGCTCGTGGCTATAATATATTAACAGCAGCTCGGGTCGATCTTCAGGTTAAGCCTCAGTTGCACAGGTTCCCTGAATGGATCCTATTACACACCGAGTTTCCTCCCTGGAGATTTTTGACAGACGTTACAGGTAGTCAGTGGCCTGAAAGTCTGACAAACAGTCTTACTAAAGGGTATCGTATTACCTAGTACAAATCGCGTTGTGGAGGTCAAAAATACTGGTATTCAGCTGTATCCGATTATACTGGAATCCGCCCCCAACATAGTTGGAAGGGGTGTTTTAGTCTGTATGGACCGCTGTCAATTCATTTTGGTCCGTTCAGACGTAGACAAAAAATGTTTACGTTCGAACGGAGGCTAGGCAGATGATAATGTTGCTCAATTGTTTTCGTGAGAATTTTAATTTTTGTTTTTCCCCCACTTACGAGTCTTTCTTTTTTCATTCCCAGCGGCCAGGTAAGGGAGATAGTATCAGAGTGCCTGGCATGCGACTCCACGGTGGTTCCAGGCAGTAGGTTCTCCAAAAACCTGCTCAGAACCTTGAGACAGGTCAAGAAGAGAGCCGTGGTGTTCTGGGTGGTCATCATCGGGAATGGAGTGGTGTACTTCCTCAAACCTCTTCTATCGCCCGGGAGACATTTTAGTGAAGACATGTTCATACTGTTTGGTAAGAAGGATTATTGTTTAAATAGTAGTTCAGTTAGTACAGTAGACCGCACGACGAGTGCAGATAATTCGTTTAGTTACATACCTGTGTTTTCTTTAAAACCAATTTACAGAAATAAACGATTAATTTGACGTTAAGTGGATGTCAACACCAAAATGCGCGCACTATACTGTCTATTTGTATCGGAGTAAACGAGAGCGAAAGAGTTACTGGGCAGCCAGGTTTTAGAAGAAAATCATCATCATTATCATCAGCAGCCTATTAAGCCTATTAAGTGGGGACACCCACTGCTGGGATACAGGCCTCCTCTCTATGAGAGGGAATGGGCTATAATTCACCACGCGGGCCCAGTGCGGGTTGATAGATGTCACATGTCTTCGAACTTTTTGGTTCTAGGACATGCTGGTTTCCTCACGATGTTTTCCTTTACCGTTTTGAGAGCAGCGGTGATGAAATAAATTACACAAAGTAATGTGCTTGTCCCAGACAGGCGCATTACATACAATAGCATTAAGTTATCGAATATTCGAACCCACGACTTACTGTTCGTATGTCGGGGCCGCCACCACTGGGCCACCGCTGCTCTATGCTCCACTAGAAGAAAATAATGAATAAATATTGAAACGAAAAAAGTGTGGATTTATGAAATATGACTCGTTGGCGGTTTAGATATGAATATGTAGATTTTAATTGCAGACCCATACGTCAAAAAAATAAAGACATAAAACCGTTTAATGATGATTTTAAGACCACTCTTTGCAATTATTTTCTATCGAGCCGATGTCGTCCAATTATGGATCGAGTCCGTGCGTCCGTTTCAAAGACCGTGGTCTTTGAAATATGATGAATATTAACAATATTTTCTTTTTAATATGCTAGAACAAATAGTTTTTCTTAAAAAACTGCTTAAATAACATCAATTAGGTGTTGTCAGCCCCTTAAGGTCATAAAGTATTTATCATTTAACCAGGAACCGTGTACTACGGAGTTTCATAAGAAACTAGTTTGATTATACTGATCTATCACCACTGTGCAGTGGTGCGGCCTATTGTACTTCGATACAAATACATTTTAATGTTTATTATTATGTTATGTTGTCTTGTACAGCAGTCTGTTTTCATTTAGTGTTTTGTTGCTGGAAATAGATTTTTACCTAAGTATAACAAATTGTAAAGGGTGCGTGGCGGTGTAAAAGAAAACCGGCCAAGTGCAAGTCGGACTCGCGTATCAAGGGTTCCGTACCATTATCTATACAACACAGACAAAACGGTAAAAAATCACGTTTGTTTGTATGGGAACTCCCCTTAAATATTTATTTTATTCTGTTTTGTATAGCGGCAACAGCATTAAATCATTTGTGAACATTCCAGCTGTCTAGCTATCACGGTTCATGAGATACAGCCTGGTGATAGACAGACGGACAGACTGACAGACGGGCAGACGGACAGTGGAGTCTTAGTATTAGGGTCCTGTTTTTACCCTTTGGGTACGGAACCCTAAAAACGGTCTAACAACCTTTATTTATAAGTAAATTAATGTGAAAATGAAAGCCAGAGCCCGAAGAAATCAAAATTGTAGATGCAATACTGTTGAAACACAGTTTTGCTATCGTAAAAGTTCAGGTGCAAAATTTTGCAATAGAACAAGAACATGATAGAACATACTAACATAACATAACCTCACGCCTGTAATCCTCGAAGGGTCCGGCAGCGGTGTACCTAATAGTACATCCACATTTCGCTAACAATGTTTAAGTCCCATACAATAAGGGGTGTGCCTATTGCCATCAACCGGGCGCAGATCCAGACTCCATGGTTACTTCAGTACTACAACAGCCCATAACGTCCACTGCTGGACATAAGCCTCTCCCATGATGGGAGGAATTTCCCGTAATCTCCACGCTTGGCAGGCGGATTGGAGATCGCAGTGATGAGAGACTATCAGAAAACGTTGCTGCCCATTCTCTGGTCTACGGAGCCGCAAGGTGTTCTGCCTCAGACATTAGTCGCGTTATACGACACCCGTGAGTGTAATGGGTTGGTTCTATTCTACTCTAACGGATACCACACGGCTAACACACTCCATAGTTGCTACTGACAAACTTCTGATGGAAAAACCCAATAACACTTTGCCCGACCTGGGAATCGAACCCAGGACCTCGTGCACTAACGAGGCAGTGCAGTAAAAAGTACTATAATTAAAATTAGTCAAGGTATGTCCTTAATGTAGATAAAGCACACATAAACAGTTTGCCTGTATATACTCCTCTTTTGAAACCTTGTATTTAATAGTAGGCTAGGCAAGAACCGGATTGCGTAGAGAAATATCTGACCGTATCCGGGAATGAGAGCCGGCTGCGGAAGCGGATTAAACCCGTAACATTTCCTCTGACCAAAACTTCTACTGTAATATCAACGATGTGTATTTGCGGCAGGGACCAAATAATTTGGCTTTTCAGATAATGGTGTTGATTCTGTTGTGCACAAATTAAACGTAATTTAGGCTATAGCTATCTTTTACTAAAAGGCAGTGCGAGAAAAGGACGGCTATAGCTATGAACTAAGCTAGAGATGTCAAACTAGTTTATACCTTAAATTCTGGTTAACCTTTAATTGGCGACTGTGTAAGTCCAAGACTGTAAAACCTATGTATACCTAAATGCTATACACAGAAGCTGTTGGTGAACCTATACTAATAAATAAATAAATACCTTGCGCTGCACCGTGTTTTAGTCAATATGTTTTTACGTGCACCCTTATTATAGAGAAAAAGATAGCAATACCCTAAATTAAGTTTAGTTTGTGCACAACAGAATCGACATCAATAACTGGTAACTAAGGAAAAAATAAAGTCGTGTTAAGTGAAATATAAGTGAGTATTTGGTATTGCTTTAGGTAGGTAATCAATATGAATACCTACTGATTCGAATTGGGTCGGTAGGACGGACTTGCGTACTTTATGGTTTTGTTTGGAAATTGAAATAAAATTTAGGTATTGACGACTTCTTATTCACCTTTTGCAAACTAATGTTATTTTCGAAATAAGTTATTTTAAAATAACATTTAATTCGTAAACGATAATTAAAAATATATACTTATAATTATTTAAATCATTTGATGATAAAATAGAATAATTTTTATTTGTGTGTAAAAAGATAGAAGAGTACACCTACATTTTACTGAATTTATTTTTACTAAGTTTCGCATACAAATGGTAAATATATGAGGATCCTTATTGATACAGTGAAATATTGTAATGTAGGTAACATTTATGTACCACCATGTAATATGAGTTTATATTTACGGATAAATGTTGGATTTGATTTAAATATAAATATTTTTTCCCATAAAACAAAACGTTTCGAACTAATTAATCGTTTAAAAATAGCTACACTATCGTCAGTATGTATGTTTAGTAGTTGAATGTAATTACCATTTGAAAACGGTAACTACTACGACATCACCAAAAGATTTTATTTAAAGAACATACAGAATCACAACATCCGTCCCTATCTATACATATTATGTAGGTATATTACTGATACTGAACGATGAATTCTCACGGAGTCACGGCCATTCCGTATCGCGCTCGGACGGAATTAACGTTGCCGCTCCGACCGGGCCGAGAGCGGTACGGCAACGCCGCAAAAACGTGTTGCACGAATGGCAACGCGGAACGCTTCATAGTCATACGCGCGCCGACGCGTTCTAATCGCACGTGTCGCTCACCGGAGCAAACAAAACACTCTCTATCATGTTCGACACGGAAAAATTAATACACGAAGTTAAAATTAGAAATAAGCTGTGGAATCATAACTCTAACAGCAATTCGGATAAAGAGGCCAGAAGAAATGCATGGGAAGAAATTGGCAAAGTGTTCCATCACGATTGGGACGATTTTACGCCTACTGTGAAACGAGAGAGAGGTAAGATAGTTTCATCTCTGTCTAACGTTTAAGTAAGCCGCGGGTGATGCGGTTTTTTAGCGGAATTTTCATGAGTTTTCTATATCATTTGTATTTATATGGTTCTTCTACCATACATTATTCGATGCTTAAGTACTTTGTTCACTTAAAATTGTACCGAATATTAATCATTTCTTTATTTTATATAATCCTCTTAAAACTTTCATCACCAGGTCACGTCACAGGTCTAAGACCTGTCAACGTCTTAGACCTAATTTGATAGTAGCTATAAAATATAATTATGTAGTCTGACATAATAATAAATGAAATATGTCTGTATCTTGATATTTTTATAAATAACTGCAGGTGGTATGGTCGAACAAGCTATTTGGTTTACATTTTACAATGTAATTTGTGGGTTAAACTGTAAACCAAATAGCTTGTTCTACTTGTTTGCTTTTTCGCGCTATTTAGGGTTGGCGGTTGCCACATATAAAGATACAAAACGTATGTATCTACATATTTCACTGTTGTTTTTAAAAGTACGTTTTATTCTCTGAATCTTTTGCCCTGCCTACATTGTAAATACAACTACTATTGTAACTAAATAGTCTAAATAGACTATTTAGTTACTAATACAAATTACATTCTACTCACAAATGCTGTAAGCTTATCCTGCTTAGAACTAGGTCTAGGTTTCCAACGGGTTATCTAAGTTATCCAGGGTTTTGGTTTAGGAATACGAAAGGTCCTCGCTAAATTATTTTATAATGAGAATGGCAGAACATCCCTAAATATGTATCTTCAAATTTCGTCATTCATTCATAAAAAGGTATATAATATAAAGTAGTTAGATGGAAATATGGATTCTAACCAGTTGACTGTTGTAACAAATTCGTATTTATTTAATTACCTATGTCCATAGTACGATTATTTAAAAGTGTTTTCCTTTTTTGTTTCAGTGGAGAATTTAATGAGAAAATGGCGCAACGTAAGAGATTACTATATCAAAGAAAAAAAGAGCAAGTTGTCAGGAGTAAAGAAGAAGAAATACAACTACTACGACAGTTTGACTTTCTTAGACATCATTCTCAAGAAGAAACATAGAATAAGCGATGATGAGATGGTTGAAGTATATTTAGAAGAATCAAATTCCGAACAATGTGATTTAGATTCTAGAGAATCATCCTCTCCTGCTACTTCTCCAACACTTAAGCAAGAAAACGAAGAAGCAATGATATCTACGTCTGTACTGCCGTTTGAAACTCATATGCTACCCTCAGACCGACCACAAGAAGATGACAATGTTACAGCAAATAAGAATTTCTTGCTATCATTACTTCCAGATTTAACATCACTGAATGAGAGGCAAAACATGAAATTCCGTCTCGGCGTCCTGAATCTGTTAAATGACATAAAATTTAAACAGAAATGAACGCAGTCAATTATCTAGTTTCGAAAATCCAATTAATATTATTCTGCTAATTAGAAATTGTAACTAGTGAGGCTATATACCTACCCACTTCATTTGCTTAATCCTAATGAGTGTCGGTTCTATGTGCAGAAAATGCTGGTCCTATGTGGTTTTCATTGCGGCTCGTTTCGTTCTGTTTGTCTAATTCAGAACAAAAGTTAAATGATTTAGGATTCGTTTCGTATTTAAAACGTAAAAAAATACTTTATGTGAATGTCAAAAATACTTTTGGATGTCCATACATATTAGATCTGTATTTAATAAATATTGAATAAGTATGTATAAAGTTATTTTTATTTATGCGTACCTATTCTCCAAAACAAAGTTGAATATTGGATTTCGTAATAAAGTAATTCGAATTCCCCGGCCAGCAATGTTTGCTATACCTACTTCATATTCAGAGGTAATCTTAATTAAAAGTCGTGTTATATCGATTAAGAACTTTCTTTACCATCAACTCTTTTAGATCTGATGGTAAAGAAAGTTGAAAGTAAAATAATCAAATAATAGTAAGTAGTAGTAGTAGTAAGTAGTAGTAGTAGTTAATAGTAGTAGTAGTTAATAATAGTAGTACTCGTAAGTGAAATAATTAAGGCACCTACATAATAATACGCGGTGAGCTTTGACTATAATAGTACATTTTGATACTAGTGGAGAAAGTTTGTTATTGCATTCGAGGCGGAATAAGCTCTCGAGCCGTAGGCGAGGGTGTTTTTGAGCCGAGAACTCCAATAACAAATGTTTACGTGTATCAAACGACGTTTTTTAATACACTTTTGATGAAATAAAATAAAAGAACGAAAAATATTTTTGTCATGAATTATTAGGAAACTATGATTTGAATTTTTTTCTTTTCCGCGTTTTGCTTTCGCCAGGTTGAAGGAGAAGCAAAGGTATAAAGCCGCTAAACAGCCTAATATAAAAATAGTTTTTTATATTTTTGAATTCAGAACACAAATAGATGTTAATTTGTTTATAAAAGTAAATATTATTTTTTAAATAATCATGTTTATCTATGATATTCTATTAATAAACACAATTTGAATATTCAAAAACTATTTACGCCGTAAAGACGCATTTTGCTTTGCCGAAATTAAAAAAAAAACATTCACCTCCGACTATAGGCATTGAACCAATTTGGACTAAGTATAGGTATAGTTATCCCATCACCAGCGATAAACCACACTTGTTGCACGTTCTGCACTTTAATTAACAGCGGCAGACCACATGTTTAATTCTCGCACACGTGTTGGAGAATGAAAAAAATCGCACGCGTGTGAAATACATTGCATGTTGAACCTAATCGTGGTGCGATAACAACCAGTTTTCGAGGAGGTGTATTGAAAAGATAATTCTTTATTCACAGGTTTAGAGCCAATGGATCAGAACCCCAACTACCAAATAGCAACAGCACTATTTGGTGCTGGAGCCCTTTTCACCATTTATCCGCCAGCTAACATCACAGCATTTTTCATAGTCATCACTGGCTATATCGAAGCCCAGATGTTGTCACTGACCGAAGAAGTAATACATCTCTGGGAAGATGCCGAAGAACACTACTACAAAACCAAACAGGATATTAGTATAGTAAATAAGGACAAAAAAGAAGTCGTACGTAAAAATAAAGCTATGAATGACTACGTAGAAGACCATCTCAAGGAAATAATTAGAATACATGGAAGAAATATCAACTTACTACATAAAGTTGAGAACGTGTTTAGCGGAGCTATAGCACTAGAATTCTTTCTTCTGGTAATTGGTCTTATAGCGGAGCTACTGGGAGGACTAGAAAACACATATTTGGAGGTACCATTTGCTTTAATGCAAGTTGGCATGGATTGTTATACAGGACAGCACGTCATGGACGCCAGCGCGAAGTTCGAGGCAGCTGTTTATGATAGCAAATGGGAGAACTACAATTTATCAAACATGAAGATAATACTAACGATGCTCCAGAATTCGCAGAAGACGATGAAGCTGTCCGCCGGGAGCGTCATAATGTTGAGTTCAAGCTGCCTGATGCAGGTCATCAGGCCGATATACTCGGCATATACGACGCTGAGTGCGACAATGCAGTAGACGAGTAGAAAAATTATGAATTAGATTAGAAACAACATTTTGTAATCGTAAATCAAACTAGAATCGATTGACGAGTAAATTGTAAATTCCCCTCCTTGACTATAGATGGCGGTATTCTTAATGGTCGCAATTATAAGGCCTGAATATCTGACACGCTGACGTCGGTCGCGCACGGTCGCTCGCGTACGTCAGCGAGAAAAACCATAGCAACATACGCGCCGCTGACGTCAGCGCAGGGGGAATTAAAGCCTAAACTTAAGGTGAAAGCGCCAGGACGCCCCGCGAAAATCAATTTTGCTTACGTTTTTTCAGATCAGTCAGTGACCGACGGCGCGTTCGTGTTCCACGCGCGCCTCAAAGAGAGTCAGCAATAGGAAGGGGTCCGCAAGGACCGATGCCTGCCGGGGTTGCGGGACTGTTCGAAAGAGATACCGTGACCCCGGAACACAAAGGGCGATGAAGGAACATGGATGGGTTTTAGTCAGTAAAAGTCTGACACTCCCTCCTGCTCCGCCCAGAGCGGGAGAAGTCATTTGATGATTTCCCATCCAAAAAAAAAAAAAAGAGGTTGTATTGTTAAAAATATGATTGGCTGTTTTTGTTTGGTTTTTGATTTGATTAGGTTTGTTGTAAGAAAACCCAATTCTGGGTTAAGCTCGCCTTTGTACATACGCTATATAATTGCAATTTATGTGTATATATATATTTTTTGTGTGCTATAAAGAATAAGAGAGAGATTGGCGTCCGCAACACGTATGTAGTTACTGAATTATTGAATGACTTTTCAAGAAATAGTTATTGAATGGGATTAAATGAACTTAGGGGTTAAAACAGTTTTTTCGTACCATTTGCTCAAAAAAGTGACATTCTATGCCACAAAAAGCGAACATAACAATAGTCATTTTTAATCTGTTAAAAACAGGGAAAGAAAATTGTACTGAATTTCATTCATCCTCTAGGGGGAGAATGTGATTTAAATTTGGAATACTTACCGAAATTTATACTGAACTACATCTGTGTTTACACCATTGAGTTTGTATATAAAGCATTATACATCTTTTTGAAAAAGGAATACACATTTATTATGCAGTTATGATTATTAAATAAAATTACGAAAACCGACGAGGCCGTATGAGCTTGATGCCTTTGCTTTTCCGACAAAAAAATATTAGTCTAGGAATTTGCCGCGTTTTTGTTTTCTTCAAATACATAAACGTTAAGTTTATTTTAATTTATTTTTATAAATAAGTTAATGTTCTAAAATACTCAAATCAACTCATCAACTATAAATGTACCAAACAAAAATGTAACTATCTCTATCAATAATTGGACCAATGTTTCGAATGTTAACTTTTACTTTTAATTGTCATTATTTTTAATAAATGCTTATCTCATATTATTATTGTGTAATTTTTTTCGCAAATGGTACGAAAAGTAGAGTATTTTCCTCGGTGATAAAGCTGTCTTAGTCTTGGGTGAACTTAAATCCCTCGCTACACTCAGGACTCGTCTTAAATCCCTCGCTTCGCTCGTGATTTAAGTTTTTAACACCCTCGCTACGCTCGGGAGTAAACCTCGAGTCCTTCGTTACGCTCGCGACTTAAATCGTCACCCGCGACAGAAGACACTGCTTTATCCCCTTGGTTAATAATCTACTATTTATTTATTGTATTTACAAACTACAGTTTACACAACTATTATAATAATTTCATATGTAAAAGTATCAAAAGGGGAAAATAATTACATGACGTCAAAAAATTTGTCCACATCGCTGTCAGTGTCAACGTTGGATGGCAATGCTGATTTTTTGGCCAAAAAATAGGCCAACGTGACCAGAGGGGTCACGCGAAGAGTCGACCAACCGCTTGGCGATTTCCCGAAATACTAGGTGGGCCCTAGTGTCCCTACCCTAAACGGCTCAAACATATACCTACCAAATTAAGTTATTGTATTTGCATATCAGCCGCCGTGCTAGGAAGATGGGATGGCGCGAGCATGTCGACGCAAGTCAAGTTGCATCCCACACCAAAGCCCAACCCAACTCCCATTGCATTATGGTCATGCCACCTCATCTCTTCCCATCGACACGTGCCAACCCATTGGGTTCTACGACAGAGCACGACGGATATGTTCATTAATGCTTGGTACTTAGTTGTGGAACCCAGAAGTGCAGGGAACTTTAAAAAAAAAAAAATTGTGGGGGCTATTGCATTTTTATCTATAGCCGATTGTTTGTTGGTAGCGTCAGAGAGGTAGGCACTTTGAGGGATAAAGGTCCAGGCCAATAGATTTAAATTTCTGTTTGAGGAGTCATTTAAAACGGTGTCAACATCACCTACTAGTGTTCCATCACACGTTAATTTTTGCATTTAGTTGTTGAATTATGTGGGATGAATACCCAAACTGAAAATGACAGGCCCGAGAGGGTCACCTTGTTGGCAACCAATTGCAGATTCTAAAACGTTTTCCTTGTACAGTAATTTTGACGGATGCCTATAGCCGTCGTCCCTCTTTGGGACCTATCTATGATAATATGCATGAGAAGCGAATTTTTTTTAAAAGCCGGCTGAAATACTGTCAAAACCATGCTGAGCAGATTATTATGGATAAATAGGCTGAACAACGAGCTAATAAAAAAATCCGCGATTTCTGGAAATCCATTAGTAAGTTGTATGGGAAACCGGGACTCCCTACGAGTGTGCGAGGTATAAATGAACCTAGTGGAATCTCTAATTTGTTCAAAGAGCACTTTCGGGTTCGGTCCCCTCTCGGTCCGTCAATCGTGAAAGTAAATACTGAGCCCAGCAGTCGTGGAGTTAAACCACTAATGCTATTCGTAAGTAAGCAAGTAAGTGCAATCGTAAATGGTATGAGTCGAGGCAAATCTCCAGGGCATGATGGGCTCAGTGTTGAACACTTGAAGTACGCGGGTGTTCAACTGCCGCGAGTCTTGATTATGTTTTTTACAATATGTATAAGTCACGCGTACTTACCTGCTGATCTAATGAAGACCATCATGACTCCCATTGTGAAAAATAGGACTGGAGATATTTCTGATCAGGGTAACTATCGTCCCATTTCTCTAGCGACTATAATAGCAAAGGTGTTGCACCGTTGGATGGTGTGCTTGATACTTGCCTTAATGACTATATGCATCTTCATGTTGCGCAGTTCGGGATTCGTCCCGGACTTTCAACTGAAAGCGCTATTTTGAGTCTCAAGCATACAGTTCAATACTATGTAGATCGCGGGACGCCAGTGTACGCCTGCTTCCTTGATCTCTCTAAAGCCTTGGATCTTGTCTCGTATGATGTGCTCTGGGGGAAAATGGCTAGCAGGGGTATACCCGCGGAAATATGTGGGCTATTCCAGTATTGGTATAGCAATCAGACCAATCATGTGAGATGGGATGGTACGCTCTCTGAGCCATATACGTTGGAGTGTGGGGTAAGACAAGGAGGTCTGACGTCCCCCAGGCTATTCAGCCTCTACGTAGATGACCTCATGCAGGGACTCAGCAGCATGCGTGTCGGATACAGTGTTGGTGGTGTTAACATTTACAACATCAGCTATGCGGACGATATGGTGCTGTTGGGTCCGTCTGCGGGGGCTGTAGGGAAATGGCTTAGGACTTGTGAAGTCTACGCTGCCGCAAATGGTTTAACTTATAATGTTAAAAAATGTGAGTACATGGTCTTTAAGGTCGGGCGCAAATGCCAGGAAGAGGGACCCGAGCTGCTTATAAACGGGTCAGTGATCAGTAGAGTACCTTCTTTTAAATACTTGGGTCATTTTCCGTTTGTCGTCCGTCTGTCCGACGACCTTAAACACGATGTAGATATATAGAAAGGGAGCGCAGGGCACTAGCCATCCGGTGCAACATGTTGATCCATAGATTTGCTCGGTGTACGGACCTTGTTAAAATCAGTATTTTCAAGGCCTACTGCCAGAGTATGTACACGGGACATCTATGGATCAATTTCACCAAAAGGTCGCTAGATGCCTTGCGCGTGTAATGTGTATGTCTTTTATATGGTTTTTTACTTACATTTTTGGATATTATTAACCTGAAAATTTAAACATTCGTCCTCCCTAGGTAGCTTCATGGTCATTTCTTGGAGGCTTAGCAACGGCTTTGGCCTTTTTACCGTGTAATTCATGTTATTTAAGTTTTTATCTTTATTAAATCTTTGTTTACTTTTGTGATGTCAGTTAGTGGCAACCCTAGTTTTATTTTTAATTTATTGCTGGAGCTAGTTGTAGGTTGTATAGGTAAATCACATCGACCTCATTCGATTTTCTTTTTAATAATTTTCTAATTTTAAAATGTAAATTATCTGGAGTTGACAGGAGCCTGGTGGTAGAATGGGCAGTCTACGTTCGGAGCTGAGAGCAGGAACACCTCTGAGAAGCTCCATAAAAGTATATTTAAAGGGCAGTTCCCCTTATTCTTCTGTTTTAAGTCGGCCTCTCTCCGTGCCGCACCCTCACCTAGAACACCTGGAAACCTTGATGCTTGAGCTGCACAAGCCTGATGATGAAGATTTGATGCTCCTCGGCCCTCCTCCACGGTCGGAAGACAGATGTCCTCGGCCCTCCTCCTACGGCCTGAGGATTGACGGTCCTCGGCCGTCCACCACCGTCTGAAGACGGATGCCCTCGGCCCTTCTCTACGGCCTGAGAGTTGATGGTTCCTCGGTCCTCCTCCACAGTCTGAAGACGGACGTTCTTCAGTTATTTATTCCATTCTGCGTTCATCTTTAGTATTTTCCACCAGCTTCACTGGCATTAGTGATTTAAGTAGCTCCAGTTTTTAGGTTAGGATCTTTGTTAATAAATTCTTATAACTCGTCCCCTTGTCTATTTCTTTTAATAGTGCTCCCCTCCAGACTGAAATTTAGGTAGGTGAGTGCTCAGAGTGACATTACAGTTTTGTGGATCCTATCCAGGAAATTGTAACGTTACACGCGTCCAGTATAATAACGCCTTCAGGATGTTATTTAGACTACCTCGCTCCTCTTCAGTGCGTCGGGGATGTTCGCGCAAGCTCGTACCGACGGGTTTCACGCGGAGGTAAAAAAAAAGTGCCTCACTATTCAGGAGAGTGAGAGATAGTCGCAACAGCATCCTGAGAACTGTAGCGGAAAGCTACAGCTCTCCAATTGTAATTTTTCTTGTGCAGAGGGTTATTGGTATTAACACTAGATAATAAAATATTTAATATTATGTTACTGGATCTTTTTGTGTCCGAAATAAAATAAATAATAATAATAATAAAATTTATGAATTAATTCGTACACTGCTGACCGAAAGCCGGATGCATCACCCACGATCATCGGTGATGAGACTACATCCCGCGGAAGTGCGGAGGTCGAGGCTTTTTAAACGCGAAGACCCTCCACAACCGCGAGGTGTGCAGTCTCAGAGAATATTTTTTAAAAGCCGAGCTAGGTATGCACCGAGATGCAGTCGCAGTTGACAAGGGACTCACCCCGCTGTCTATGGCTAAAGAGAACTGGCACAAACCTGAAGTGCTTGCCACCGATGACCGCAAAGAGCTTCACGGGCGCTTCTACCGAGCTCTTCATGGGCCCGATGTAGATTTTCTAGCGTCCGTGTCCTGGTTACGTTTCGGCGGCCTCTTTGGGGAAACTGAAGGTTTTGTCTGTGCGATTATGGACGAAGTTATGTTGACGAACAACTACCGGAAATATATTATGAAGGACGGGACGGTTGACGTGTGTCTGGCATGCCACATTCCGGGTTAGTCCATCAGACATATTTTTTCTGGTTGTTCTCGTTTGGCTAACGGCGAGTACTTGCACAGGCACAACCAAGTAGCCAGGATTATACACCAGCAACTTGCCTTGAAATATAAACTTGTGGAATCTGAGGTATCGTACTACAAGTATGTGCCCGACCCAGTTCTCGAAAAAGACCATGTCACGCTGTACTGTGATCGGTCTATCATTACTGACTGGACTATTGTCGCCAATAAGCCTGACATAGTGATGATAGACCGATCAGCGCGCCGCATAATGATAATCGATGTTACCATTCCGCATGACCAGAACCTCGTGAAAGCTGAGAAAGAGAAAAAAAATAAAATATCTCGACTTGGCGCACGAGGTTCGCGACATGTGGAATATGAACTCGGTTATCATTGTGCCGATTGTCGTGACGGCCAATGGCCTCATAGCCAAGAGCTTCGATGACCATCTATTGAAGATCTCTTTAGGCGGTTGGATAAAGGGCCTGATTCAAAAGGCTCAATACGGCTCGCATTGTGAGGAGGTTCCTGTCTCTGCAGCCCTAACCACCGGTGGCTTGGACCCTGCTCCCGACACCAGCGGACTACTATTTTTTATATTTTTAAATGTTTTTATTTGTTTTTTTTTTTAAGAAATAAGATCATAAGATGAATAAAGAAGATAATAATAAAATAAAATACCATTGCCACATAAAACCATAAATTTCGGGTAGTACTTTTTCGACTTCAGCCAACAAAGTGTCCTTATTCACGTAGTTGAAGCATTTTTGACGTCAACCTTGAGGATGATGACCTCACCTTTATTTGAGTCAAGAAAAGAAAATAAGGCATGTACGGCAACCTCACAGTCCCCTATGGAACCAAAACTAAGTTGAAGGGGCTGGAACTTAGTTGCAAACTCCTTCAAGAGCGACTCACCAGATTCCCCGGCACGCCTTAAATCAACAAATCTTTTAAATGCTGCGGAATCAGGCCGTCGAGGCCGCCGGCAGAACGACTACGGAAAAAGCTCACGGCTGCGATCAGCGGCGGAGCCGTAATTTGGAAAAAAGGTGTATTCTGAATGAGGGGGTCGGGGTGGACGGGCGGGTCGGGGAAGGTGAAACCATATACAGGCTATGGATGTTTACTCTCCAGGCTAGAAAAAGTCTCTGGAGAGTACAGCACTGCTGATCAGTATTCTGGCTGACCCCCTAATATCACCCTCACTTAATTTGGATTCCACATGAGCACAAATGCTTTTTTGTAAAAAGTTCTTAAAAGAAGGTAATTTGGAATCTATAATACAGTTTTCTTTTATTTGGTTTGTTATAGATTATTGAGTTGCCAATTTTCTTTGGACATGCAGAATCCTAAGGTAAGGGAAGGTAAGTAACTGCTCCCAGGCACGTTGTGAGTTCTCCTGGGTCCACAATTCAGAATCCTAAAGGGAGTCAAATAGGGCGACCTCCAACGCTATTTACCAGTATCCTAGAAGAAGTCTTTAGAACGTTGGCAATCGCCTGGGACGTGAGGTGACCTGTCTTGGTGAGGCGAGGTTGTCAAATCTACGCTTCGCTGACGACATTGTACTTTTCTCTTCATCAGCTGCGGAACTGGAAAAAATGCTTAAAGAACTCAGCAAAGCAAGCCTTTTCACGTGGTGGCCGGGACCATGGATTGAACCAGGTCCGGACGCGAGAGGTCGCCGCCGCCGATCGCCGCTACGAAGACACGGCCGTGTTCCGCCCAAGCGGAGCAAACCTCCACAATATGCTCCACCATGTCCTCCAGTCGATCCTCGCAGTGGTAACAACCGGGCGTTTCCTCCCGCCCGATTCGGTGCAGGAACCTCCCGAAACAACCGTGTCCGGTGAGGACATGCGTCGGGCGAAAAGTGTGGGCGCTGTGCCGCCTCTCAAGCCAAGCAAAGCAAGCCTTGAGTTTGGACAGAAGATGAACATGTTAAAGACCAAGCTCATGCATGACCAACAGCTCATCTGTCAACGTGCACTTAAAAGTAGAGAAGATACACTATGCCCGGGAATACATCTACCTGGGCCAAGTAGGTAGTCTCTTTTCAGGCGAGACTATATAAAGAAGTGGCAAGACGTACGATAAAGACGTGGAAGAGCTGCTCTGGTCCATGAAAGAGCTATTCAAGAGCGATTTACCCATCCCTTTAAAATGCAAGCTATTGGACATGTGTATCCCCATCCTGACATATTTTGCATAGACTTGGTCTTTGACTAACGTCCCAAACTCATGGTTTGCCAACGAGCGATACATCGATATATTTTTACATTCAGTATACTGCACTACAGTGCCGAAAATGCTGGTCCTGTGTGGTTTTCATTCCAGCTCGTTTCGTTCTATTTGTCAAATTCGAAAAAAAAAATGCTTTAGGATTCTTGTTGTGATTAAAACATGATAAAAATACTTTAAGTGAATGAGAAAAATAGTTTTGGATGTGTATTACAGATTTCTATTTAATCAATGAGAATAAATTTGGTTTTATTTAAGCGTATTCTCCCAAAAATTTCGTATTAAACTAATTTTAATTCCCCGGCCAGCAATGCTGGCGGTATACTTCTTATTCAAAGGTTTTCTTAATTGAAATTATGTTAAAGGTAGTAGAATAATCGCGGTACATAAAAATTACGTCTACGCGCATTAACCAACCTTGACTAAAAAGCAAATTCTTTATTCACAGGTTTAGAGCCAATGGATCAGAACCCAAACTACCAAATAGCAACCACACTATTTACTGCAGGAGTCATCTTCACGTGTTACCTGCCAGCTAACATCACAGCACTTCTGATAGTCGTCACTGGCTATATCGAAGCCCAGATGTTGTCACTGACCGAAGAACTACTACATCTCTGGGAAGATGCCGAAGAACAGTACTACAAAACCAAACAGGATATTAGTATATTAGATGAGAACAAAAAAGAAGTTGATCGCAAAAATAAAGCCATGAATGACTACGTAGGAGACCATCTCAAGGAAATAATTAGAATACATGGAAGAAATATCAACTTACTACATAAAGTTGAGAACGTGTTTAGCGGAGCTATAGCACTAGAATTCTTTCTTCTAGTAATTGGTCTTATAGCGGAGCTACTGGGAGGACTAGAAAACACATACTTGGAGATACCATTTGCTTTAATGCAAGTTGGCATGGATTGTTATACAGGACAGCACGTCATGGACGCCAGCGTTAAGTTCGAGGCAGCTGTTTATGACAGCAAATGGGAGAACTACAATATATCTAACAGGAAGATCATACTAACAATGCTCCAGAGTTCGCAGAAGACGATGAAGCTGTCTGCTGGGGGCATCATAATGTTGAGTTTCAGCTGCCTGATGCAGGTCATCAGGTCGATATACTCGGCATATACGACGTTGAGTGCGACAATGAAGTAGATGAATAGAAAAATAATAGATTAGATTAGAAACAACATTTTTCTAGGTGTCCGAAATAGATTTAATAGATCGTAGCCAACTGCTACGGACAAATGCTTAGATAGACTGATACATAGATGCAAGGATAAATGCTTAGATAGACTGATAAATAGATGCAAGAATAAATGCTTAGATAGACTGATAAATAGATGCAACGACAAATGCTTAGATAGACCGATAAATAGCTGCAATGACAAATACTTAGATATACTGATAAATAGATGCTACGGACAAATGCTTAGATAGACTGATAAATAGATGCAACGGCAAATGCTTAGATATACTGATAAATAGATGCAACGACAAATGGCTAGAAAGACTGATAGATAGATGCTTCGGACAAATGCTTAGATAGACTGATAGAGAGGCTCATGATATCAAAGCTTTAAATAATATTATTTGCTTTTAGAAAACGATAAGAAAACAAAAGTATTTAATAATTCTAGTCATCTCAAAATAATTAATTGAACTATGCATAGTTCAAATTGTATAGGTTGTAAGAAAAATACAAATAACGTTGGTGATGAAAATATAATACTTAGATACATTGGATAGAAGCTTAGGCCTCATACAAATAAATGCAATCAAGCAAGGATTTATAAATTACTTCACGATAACTGTGTGACTGACAAATCGATCAACAAAGACACTTAATAACTTTAAATACAAACAGAGTCGCAGATTGAAAAATAAATTAAGTTTGTGAATCACAATAAAATTGATTCTTCAGAAAAACTCGGCGAACACGAGGGCTCAAATCATTTTAATATTGGTTTAGCCTCATGCTGTGTGCATATAGCTGAATCTTCAAGACCGTCCGAGGGTTTATATAAAATCTGCCATAGAAAGTTCTACAAAACTATTGGTACCAAACCAAAATATTAAGTAGATTCTGAGGATGGAAGTCCACGAGATTCATAGAATCTGAATATACTGACTGCCCAATATGAGGGAGTCAATCCGTAAATTCGGCTTGGAGTACCTCGACCTACCAGATATGGTGTCAAACATATCTACTATGCTGAGGGTGTTGACACTTAATATTGATAGCCGAAATAAGAAACGTAAGTATACCTTGTATTTCTCTGGCTCTTTTTGACAATTTGTTTAAATGGCTAGTTAAAATATTTTAAATGTCTCTGTACCTATGCCGCGTCATGGCCTTGAGACAGAAGACTGAAATGAAATGAAATGATGTTTATTTTGCAAGTAGGTTCTTACAAACACTTTTACACGTATTTTTTTTTTAAACTAGATGGGGCCGGTGTTTCGTACCTGACTACTCTGAGAAGAAACAGCCGAAACAAACTCAGAGGTCATAGTCTCTTTTGAAGTCCAGACATAATCTTGTTCAATTCAGATGAGGACTATGCAGATTAGTGTCTGAGATGGTCTTTTGAAGAAAGAACCACACAGATTTGACTGAACTGAACTGAACTTAATCTTTTAGAACAAAGAACTTTAAAGTCAAGAGTGGCCTCCGATAAGCAGTTGAAACTAATGATGCTCTAAAACTGCCAAATAATTAGGACAGGACAAACGGTTTTAAGATTTCCTTCACGTTTTCGTCACTTTCTCGTTCTTAATCGTGTGATTAGTGCCTAACCTGGTGTCTGAGTTTTTATGCCGCTCATGGGCATCTGACTTGGCTTAACATACCGTCGAGAAATATCTCTCGGGCATGCTGGTTTCCACACGATGTTTTTTTTCACCGAAGCAACAATACGCACATGAATCCGAAAATTCAGAGGCACTTATCTTGGGCCCGAATTTGAGACCTATGACTTGGCATTCCGAAGGTCATACCACTAGGCTATGACTGCTGTTTTCGCCACAATAGGCATTAACGAACAAAACCTTATTTTTAGCAATCCAAATAATCTGCTACATCTTAATGGCAATCTCCTGCATCAACTACATTTACGTGTACGTGTTCTGTGGCGTCTGGTTCACCTTCTGGCACTGCTACCAGACCGGCGAGCTGGTTGCCGCCATGGTCGCTTTCTCGCTCAACTGCACCAGCGAGATAGCAGTCATCAAGCTGTTCTACATGATATTGTATGAGTAAGAAACGATTTTATGTATAGTTTCTGAAGGTTTTTTATAAAATGATCGCTGTGGTATGTTGTAATTTTTATTCAATTGAAAATACACGCCTTTGCAAAAATAAACGGACACCTAAGGAATTTAACGTACCAAGGCCGATTTCATATAATTAATTGATATAATTGTTTGACGTAGCCTGTATACTTATAATAATCTTGTTATTTAATATGCCTCAAGAGAATTTTTGCAAGTTTTTTCGATGAATTCAATAACATCGGTGTTCAAACAATAAGAAGTGACCAGCATTAAAGACAGGAAGATTTTTTAGTATTTATGTTTAAAAAATGTAATATTCCAATAACGAGTGTGAGTGACCTCTTGCCAAAATCACAGCTTGCGTCCTTCTGGGCCTGCTTTCCACGATATATTTTTAAATAACGTCTTTTGGAGTATTTCCCTCTCTTTTGCATGATTTCGGCAGCCAAAAGCCTCCTCCTGAATATCCAAGCAACAAACAAGCTAACTTCTACTTCTCTTATTTCTTCAAGACTCTTCTTTAGGTCCACCCTTGACGCCATACAATTCCGTATTGACTGACTGACCAAAAAGCTGTCATCTCTTGGGTGGCGCTTTATATTGCTTTCTATCAGAACTGGACTATCTGCCCATGAGTACTTAAGTACATTGCATGTAAAAAACTGACGTTGCGAGTATCGATCACGTCATTTGCTAATTTGATTTTCATTTTCAGGCGAAAATTTCAAAACCTAGTAGACAGATATCTAGATTATGACTATCGAACAGTCAAAGGGAGCAGGTTTTCGCAGAACTTAAGGAAGGCTCTCAGGAACGTTAAAATGCGTGTGATCATCTATTGGGTGGTGCTTAACGTGAACGGTGTGCTTTACGTGATACAACCAATCGTCACCCCTGGACGGCATCTGACAATGGATGCATATATTATTCTTGGTAAGTGGTCATATTATACAGAGAAGTATGTCAAAGTCAAGTACGTTCAAAGTTATTTTTTATCGCTGATTTTGCATTCATTGTCATCGCGTTGATTATAAGCTTCAAAGTTGGTTGCTGCGGTCAAAGGTATTATATCGAAGAAAGGAGTGTGAAAGGAGTGTGACTAAATTCGAAGGCAAGTTCGCCTCCAGGCTTGTAGAATAATATCAGAATGACTATATATACGATAGATAATAAAGCATTTTGCATTGTAGGTCTAGAGCCGATGCATGAATCTCCCAACTTCGAGATAGCCTCTGCATTGACGGGGATGGCCGTGTTATTCATCTGCTATACAGTGGCTAACGTCTCCGGGTTTCTTATTGTCATCATTGGGTACACAGAAGCCCAAATGTTGTCCCTCAGTGAAGAAATGATTCAGCTCTGGGCAGACGCTAATGACCATTACCAGAAAACAATAGAAGAATTGAGTAACTTCGAATCAGTATACATAAGAAAGAAAATCTTCGATAATGTTAAAGAGACAGTAATACTTAATGACTATGTAGAGAAACATCTAATAGATATAATAGAAAGACATGCAGTCCATGTGAGTCTTCTACAAGAAATAGAAGATGTGATGAGGGGTCCGAACGCAGTTGGATTTTTGTTTCTAATCGTAGGACTTATAGCAGAACTGCTTGGTGGGTTGAAAAATACGATGCTGCAGGTTCCTTTTACTTTAACCCAACTGGGAGTGGATTGTTATCTAGGACAAAAGATAATGGATGCAAATATAACATTTGAAAGAGCGGTATATGATTGTAAGTGGGAGAATTTTGATCAATGCAACAAAAAGATTGTGCTGGTGATGCTGCAGAATTCACAGAAGACGATGACTTTATCTGCAGGTGGAATGGCGACGTTGAGTTTTAGTTACTTCATGAACATAATTCGTTCCACGTATTCTGCTTACACAACGTTAGGGTCTATGATTTAGAGTACTCATTGCTTTTGTTAGTAAAGTTATTAACTTTTCTAGTCAATATAGTGTTAAAGCCAAAAACAACATTTTAATTACGAGTATTTCAAATTCTATCTCGACCGAACTAAATCAATGTCTCACGTGGTTTGTCCAGTATTTTGGGTTGCGGTTTATTTTGGCGGGCAAAATCCGTGCGAAATCCTGGATTAGGCACGCACGGTTGCCAAGTCTTATTTTGTGTAATTGTTTTGTTTGTTACGAGAAGTTCAAATTAGGTAAAAACTAAATATATACTTCATTTTCCTAGAAAACCTCAAGTCATTCTTTTGAATTAGGCGTCGATGTTACGTGTGTGGCGTCACTGTGTGGTTGACAAAATAAACACAAACACATGAAAGGACACGGTAGCACGGCAGCATCGACGCCCGTCATTAGGGCATGCGTCAATTGCACAATAAATCAAACAAATCAGTTTCAAGCGAGTACGAAGTTTACTGAAATACTATTCCCTATATCTATCAAGGTGGAAGGACACCGAAGCTAAAACCGTTACCACGTATTCAGTATTAATATACTAACGTAGCCGAAAGGCACTGGTTCTTCCCGTCATTGCGATAATTTTTTTGTTCTACACCATACCTGGGAACCTTCTAGTTACGGAGATATCGGGGGTCAAAGTTCCAACTTTTTGACAAGTTTTTATTGTAAGGTTTTTAAACACTTCCACGACCTCTGTACTATTCAATCCATCAATCAGTACAATGTTTTGAGTGCGTTACATTGAGTTCTACCACAAAACGTGATTTTTCACCCAAAAAAAAGTCGTTTACCAGCAATAATTTTTGCGTAAAGTTACTTAGTTTGATGTACAGAATGATTGGTTGATGGCTTCGTGATGAGGTTGTTTACACCCTGTATAAATTTTTCATCAACAAAAGTAAACAAAAAAATAACGGGGAATAATATCAAAATGTAACGACATCTATCTTGCTTTGAGGAAACTTTAATTCAAACACCCATGCCAGTGCGGCATGAACTAGCCAGGTACGTCGCGAGGGACATAAACGGGCATGGTCCAGTGGTCCAGCCTAAGCATGCTGTAGTGTCCCTCAAGGTTTCTTAAAATGTTACTTTGTCTACGCCATTTGGTATCCGCCTTATGCTGAGTGGTAGTTCTTTCTGCAACGAATCGTGAATCCCATCGATTTATTTACAGAACAGAGCCTTATCATCCTTAAAACTTACTCAGGCACGAGATAATAACTATTTCCCAAGATGTCTGGTTTCCGCAAGTTTGGCCTGCAGTACTGCGACCTGCCGTCTTCGATGGAGAACGTTGCATTCTTTATGAAGGCTGTTACCCTGAAGATTGACGTGCGGGATGAGAAACGTATGTATTTATAAATTTGTATTATTGTTATTTTAGTCCATTGGTTGAACTACCGTGTGAGGAGCTCGAGGCTAATAATAACAGCCACTCAGGTCGGCCTTCAGGTTAAGCCGTGCTTGCCTAGGTTGGTCCGTGGATGGGTGACCGCCCATTACATACCGAGCTTCCTCCGTGCCTCGGAAAGTACGTTAAGCTGTTAGTCCCGGCTGTCAATTGTAGATCTGTGACAGTCGTTACAGCCTACTAATGAGAAGCACGACTGCAGAGCGTGATCTAGTTTCGGGCTCGGTCGCCACAAGTGGCAAAGAGGTGATAGTGATAGATATTACTATTGGGGCAGCAATACCTATTGCATTTGTTTTTATCACATTTTAGAGTAGAGGTGCGGACAACCGGTGCGGATCGAACTATGGACTCTGGACTTTGGCAGATAATTTACTAAAATCCAGTCCGCAACAGTCTGGCTGTACCGATTGGAACGTTAGTTAAGAAATGTTTCGTCTTCCAGCTATCCCAATCTTCTTCTACTTCCTCACGGCGTTCTGCTGCGCGTGTTATTTCTACGTGTACCTGGTGTCTATGGTTTGGTTCGTCTTCTGCCGTTATCCCGACACCGGCGACGTGCTGGCTGCCCTCATCGTCTTCTCCTTAGGCATCGCCAGCGAGATCAGCTTTGTCAAGTTTTTGTATGTTTTGATCAATATGTGAGTTCACTGGTTTTCTTTGATTTTCTTTACCATTTCAATTTTAGCAATAAATTTCGTTTCTGGCTCTATGTTTAAAGTTTAACCATGATCCATTTTCAGTAAAGACGTGCAGAAAATGGTGGCAGACTGTCTCCTCTGCGATTCCCAAGTGGTGCCAGGAACCAGGTTCTCAGTCAACCTGCTGCGAACTCTCAGAGAGGTCAAGAAGAGAGCCATGCTGTTCTGGATAGTCATCATCGGGAACGGGGCGATGTATGTGATCAAACCCATTCTGCTGCCTGGTAGACATTTCATGGATGATGTGCTGGTTCTTTATGGTAAGTATCATCATCATTATCTTGACCTTTTCACAATTTATGTTGGTTCGCCATGGGAACTGACAAATTACCACAAGTCAAGTTTCAGTAATGTCTTCAATGATAAATGATGATTATTTTGCAACTAGGTTTTAACAAACACTTTTACACGACATTTTTAAAAACTACATCGGGCCGCTGTTTCTTACCTGACTACTCTGAGAAGAAACAGCCGAAACAAACACAGAGGTCATAGTCTCTTTTATAGTCCAGACATAATCTTGCTCAACTCACATGAGGACTATGCAGATTAGTGTCTGAGATGGTCTTCTGAAGAAATAACCACACAGATTTGAGTGGACCTGTCCAGTCAGTGTAAGCATTTGTCAGTTATCGTGTGGCTCGATTTATAACTCGAGGAGCTCAACGAAACGACGAACAATACCAAAGAATGGACATTTGGGTAGGTCGCTTATAGTACTCAAACTGCCAGACAGTTGTGGGAAAAAACAAACAAAAAATAAAAATGTGACCCACATGGTCCCCACATTCACAATAATCAAATAAAATTAATAAATCGTATTCTTCGTAAATACACACATCAAAAGTATCTAGGGATCAACATATATTTTTGCAATAACTTTTCTCCTGATTGATATTAATTAAAATTTTCTTTAAGGATTCATCAAATAAAGTGTTTTCGTTTGTCACAGTAACGATAAACCAAGTCACCTTTGCATTAATAAAGAAATTTGCCATTTTCCTAATAAAGGGATTTTTGACATTTGAACCACTAACATTAAAGTTCGAAAAAAAGACTGAAATAACAGTTTTCTTTAAAATTTTATTGGGTAACTTAAACAATTAATAATCCGTGTTTCTACCGCGAACACTAACAACACAAGAACATCGGTTTGGCATACTCAAAATGAGTTCATCCAAATCACGCTGTGGAATGGCCGCCCATGTTCGTTGCAACAACAAAAAAAGGTCTTCTTGCGACTGGATACCCTCCATATTCGGCAGAGCTCTTCTCTGTAGCATATCCCATGCATGCTCAATCGGGTTCAAGTCTGGCGACTGAGCAGGCCAGGGCAGGACATTGATGTTAGCTGCGGCGAGAGTCTGTCTTACAACTCTTGCGGTGTGCGGTCGTGCATTATCATGCATTAACTGAAATAAGGGACCGATTTGCACTTGTAGAGGAACGATGACGTCTGATACAATCGTCTCAGCATAAATTTGAGCGTTGAGGTTGCCTCTGATCCAAATCAACTCAGTTCTTCCGCCGATCCAAATACCCGCCCATACCATGATGGTTCCACCACTATAAGGATGGACTTCCTGGCAGGATTTTAATCGCTGTTGGCGTCCAGGGGTTCTCCAGTGTCGTATACGTCTTGTATCCGGTCTCATACCAAAACGAGACTCATCAGAAAAGCACACGAAACGCCATTGTTCTTCTGCCCAATTTCTGTGTTCAAGAGCCCATTGATATCGAATCCTACGATTGTGCATTGCTATAGGTGGTACCCGTAGCGGTCTTCGGGAATGAAGGTTCACTTCATGCAAGCGGTTTCTGACTGTTTGGTCGCTATTTAAGTTCCCTGAAGAGTGATGAAGCCTCACGGCTAACATCATGGCGTAATCAACGCATGCAACATCAATGTCCTGCCCTGGCCTGCTCAGTCGCCAGACTTGAACCCGATTGAGCATGCATGGGATATGCTACAGAGAAGAGCTCTGCCGAATATGGAGGGTATCCAGTCGCAAGAAGACCTTTTTTTGTTGTTGCAACGAACATGGGCGGCCATTCCACAGCGTGATTTGGATGAACTCATTTTGAGTATGCCAAACCGATGTTCTTGTGTTGTTAGTGTTCGCGGTAGAAACACGGATTATTAATTGTTTAAGTTACCCAATAAAATTTTAAAGAAAACTGTTATTTCAGTCTTTTTTTCGAACTTTAATGTTAGTGGTTCAAATGTCAAAAATCCCTTTATTAGGAAAATGGCAAATTTCTTTATTAATGCAAAGGTGACTTGGTTTATCGTTACTGTGACAAACGAAAACACTTTATTTGATGAATCCTTAAAGAAAATTTTAATTAATATCAATCAGGAGAAAAGTTATTGCAAAAATATATGTTGATCCCTAGATACTTTTGATGTGTGTAGAAGGATTGGAGCCTCAGGGTCCAAAAAAATGACAGTCGATTTCAAAGTGGTTTGTATTTCTACAACGTCTTTCAACGAGTCTGACGTTTAAGCTTTTCGATAGCTTATGTCAGTCTCATAGATTATAAACTTTTCTGTCACCGTACCGCTACCGACAGAATGGCACTTTATATCAGAAAGACTGGACAAAGTGAAATTAAGATGGATGAACACTGCTTTAGAGCTTTTGTTTCCAATAATTATAGTTGAAATCGGTTTGATACACCATCACAGCCATATAACAAGACAACAGAGTCTAGTATACAATTATACATATTATGAAAAATTCCATTGTTCCTGGTATTTTTGTTTCTTCTTTCTTTCTTATTCTTTTTATAACCATAAAAGCTTGTAAGTAGCTGATATAAATTCGGATTTAATAAATCTTGTGGAAAGCACCTTTTTGGTTATCTCTCCCCTGGCTCCTAAATACTGTAGTAACAAAGTTGTGTTTGTTACTACAATGTTATCAAACACCACGTTCTACGAAATGATGATGTTTTCATCACAAAACAGACAAAACAAGCGACATAGTGAAGCTAGTGCGGCTATTTTCGATGTATTTAGCTGTAATCTCTTACCAGGATAATATAACAAACAAACACCTTTTCATAAACATTCGATTCAAAATTAATGAAAGTTGTGAAAAAGATATGGCGTTACCCTTATTAAATTGTTTAATGTCCACAAACAGATTCGAAATACATTTAGATAGAGATGCTATCAGAAGAAATATCATAGGAAAATGTTGAGTGACGCCTTAGAGTATAAAAACATATTAGGTCCTTACATTACGAAACTGGCATTTTATAAGGAAAAAGAAAAACGGAAAAAAATGAAATCAATCAAAGCAAGTACCACTGTTATCAATGCACTTTCGCCATTTTATAAGTCGTTCATTGATTCCGTTGCTCCAAAAAATTGAACGTCGAACCCGATACGTCCATTGGTTTAAGATGTGCGTTGATAGTCAGTCAAGACAAACCATTTTATAAGTATTATAAGATTTTACATAGTCTTTAAATGTCCACAGGCCTGGAACCCATGTACGAGACACCAAACTATCAGATCTCATTTGTTTTGATGGCTGCCTCGGACTCTCTGATCTGCTACCTTTCTGCGAACATCTCCGCTTTCCTGATCATAATCACTGGCTACGTTCAGGCTCAAATGTTGGCGTTAAGTGAAGAACTGACACATGTATGGAAAGACGCTGAAGAACATTGTAGGCAGCTTGGGCTAGAAGATATTGAAACTTATGATGAAGGTAAGGACGGTTTTAATGCTATGGAAGATAAAGCCAAAGAAGCAATACTAAACAATTACGTCAAAAACCAACTGAAAGACATAGCAAGACGCCATGCTGTCAACATAAACTTACTAAGACAAATCGAGGGAACATTCAGAGGAGCTATAGCCATAGAATTCTGCCTCCTCATCATTGCTCTAATAGCAGAACTACTTGGAGGTCTACAGAACACTTACATGGAGGTGCCTTTCGCGTTGATGCAAGTTGGAATGGACTGTTTAATAGGTCAGAGGGTGATGGATGCTGGTACTGTGTTTGAAGATGCCGTGTATAAATGTAGGTGGGAGGAGTTCAGTAAGAGCAACATGAAGACCGTGATGATAATGCTGGTGAATGCGCAGAAGGCAATGACAGTATCTGCAGGAGGAGTCACGACTCTGAGCTATGTCAGCTTCATGACGATAATAAAGTCTATTTATTCTACTTACACCACTTTGAGGTCTACTATGGATACCTAAGCTGGAAGATACCTGCGATTTTATTTACTTTTACCAAAGATATCAAGTTTCCCATCAGATTAAAATACATTGCAGAACATGATAATAAAACGCACGGGTGCACAGAAATGTATTTAGTTTTTTTTTAGCCACCCGTAAATTCCTTTATGACAATATTTTAGGCTGATTAGTGTAGTCATAGTGATGCTATCATAGAATGAAATAGTTTGTATGTATTTATATATTTATGTACACACAGAATACTTAACAAGACATTAAATTAACATAGAAGAGCACAAAGGTACTGCTTAGTTTGTTTTTGTTATTGCACCTACTGTGTATTGTCTCTCTCTCTTCATCACCCTAAGGTAGACTGGTAGAAACTGCCCAAGGCAGTAAGTCCGCCATTGCACAGGTTTTACTTTGCATAAAGTTTTAATAAAGAAATAAAAATAGATGAAATGAATTACATAAATATTTGAATGTCTTCGATTATGTGGCTCCGGCCAATCTCGTAACTTTCCCATATCGACAACTAAACAAAAGACGTGCGAAACCAGTGAAAAAGTGTGCCAACTCGTAACTATTTTAATCTTCATACATTGAATCCCATTTCGTCAACCATAAATTTCAACTGTTTTTTGTACAGTACAGTCAGCTCCCAAAGTTACAAGGAAACAATTTGCTGATGTTGTTATTTTTTGTCTCTCTCTGGCACACTAAGGTTTGTTACGAGAGAGAGCTCAATTTTGAATTTGATCAGAAAGTACCAGGAGAACAGAATCAAGAAGGAGATGAGAACCTACTCAAGCACATATTTTTTAAACCTTATTTTAACCCTTTTTTATCATAGATATTTTCTACTGGTCCCTATCTATGTCCTACCTACTGTTTATCGTATAATCATACAGTGTGTAGGACATGACATGTATTGACATGTTTGCAAGAAATAAAAACTGAAATGTGTACTTAATACAAAATGACATTGGAAAATCGAAGGTGTATATGTGTTTCTTATTTATTGGGACAATACTTTTAACACTGTTAATAGAAAGCTATATTTTCTTAAAAAGTGCGTTATGCTTTCTATCTACATAACATAATAAGTGTTTCCGTTATTGCGTATTTTTGTTTTTTCCTGAATTGGGATCGTACCTTCTGGTTTCGGTCATATTGGAGGCCAACGTTGCACCTTTTTCACAACGCCCCTCTCCCGTTCCCTGGACGTCCCCTCTTGCACCCCTTTACATTTAATACATTCAATGCATCCATCAGCACAATGTTTTGAGTGCGTTACAGTGAGCATTACAGTAAACTACCGTAATTTTTCACACAAAAAAAAAGTTGTTTCACAGCAATATTTTTTGCCCAATGCTGCTAAATTTCATGTACAGCATTATTAGTCAACGGCTTTATGACGTGGTCCTTTTACACCTTGTATGTCTAATAAATGTTCTGCCCGCGTAGCATGAACGCCGTAGAGAATCGACAAATCTTTTGTTTATCTGTCATTATGTCGATTCAATGACAGATGAACAAAAGATTTGTCGATTCTCTTTCGTTTCTACTGCGTTCATGCTAAGCGGGCTGGTAACTGGAATATTGTCCTATTCTCTCTGCCTAGCACTCATCCTTCATTTTTAAAGTTTATATCATTGAGCTCTGGAATCATTGCAAAAATTAACGTGTCCCCGAGACCATGCAAGGACTAGAGGCGAAAGTGACCGCGTAGTAACGGAACTGGGCGAGCACGCCCGAGTCACGGTAATACCATACTGTGCCCGAGTGATAAGTGGCCTTCAATTGTTTCCGAGCTTAATAGGTATGTCTACATTATTATGTATTATTCCAGCTAAGCATATATTTTTTATGGCTTTGTAAAGAAACAGCGTAGTCTCTAGTGACGTATTAAATTTCTTTACGGGAAATCTATACCTAATGATTTGATAAGAAGGTTTACAATTGAATGTAATTTCAACCCTAAGAATCGAAGAAAAGTTTCAACCTTAGTGAAATTTTAATCTACTGGGAGTTGTTATCAGAACTGATACAGGAACTTTATGGTCGGGTATATTTAAACTATTTAATAATTAACGTATCTCATTATAGAAGGTTACAAGGGTTACATTAAACATTTAATGTTTTGACGTGAAAACGTCTGGGTCGCCCGGTGTACTTACAGTAGAAAACAAGTAAGAAAAGAAAAAAAAACGCCAAAAAAACTTACAAAGTTCTCTAAATCTATAGGTTTTTTTTCAACTGTTAGAGTTAAAACAATCGATTGTCTCAAGAATGCCGAAACATAACAGCGTAATGAACCGCCGAAAATCATCACTCATACTCACAATCACATTAACTTCTAGATATGTTGTCCAGAACTGCTCTGGAATCGGTGAAACCAGATTTATAATTAGTGAGGAGAATTCGGAAGACTAGGATACAGTGTCTTCAAATGTTTGACGATTTCATATTTTGTTTCAAGTCCAGCGGTAACTACTATAATTATTGTGATTTTTTGTCCAACTATTCTCCAAAAACCTGGTCAACCTAACTAAAACAAATAAGCTCTTTATAAAAAAGACAGAAAACAGTCATTAAGTGTGATGCATTCGGGAAAATATGTCACATTGCAGGTGTGAATACTTGTCACCGATCACCGAAGACATGATTACAGTGCTTGGCATCAAAGCATGCTATTACTTTAACAACAAACCAAGTATATAAGGGCTGATATTTTTTCATAGTCTTAAAATACATTGCAGGAGCTTTTTAGCCTAGCTTATTCAGATGCAAACAGTAAAGGTTTCCAGGGAAAACTTCTAGGAAATTTTAGGAAACTTCTGGAACAAAAAAGGATTTTCAAGAATCATTCGTGATGATAACCCTACGTGAAATTGAACATGAAATTCGCAAGTTTGGCCTGGGGTACTGTGACCTGCCGACCATGCTGGAGAACGTCTCCATCCTGTTGAGGGTCCTCACTGTCAATATCGACAGCAAATATCATAAAGGTAAGTTAAACTGGCTATAAAGATTTAAAACAAAACAAAAAACTCTTACCTAGCTTCTTATTCACTCTTTAGGTAATGTAAAACTATTTTTTTTGCTAAATAAGGTTTTATTTTTTCCATTTTTAGGGAACTCTTCAATATAATAGACAGCAAATCTGTCGTGATTGCTGTAATCACGACCAATTCAACACATACACCTAACTTAAAAAAAAAAGAACTGACGAATTGATAACCTCCTCCTTCTGGAAGTCGGTTAAAAAGTCCATTAAGACCTAACCGGGGTGGCCTCAATTACAGAAGTTATAAATATTCGAAGTTAATTGAATCTTTGATTCTTCTGATAAGATTTCAATAGCATATTAAGGGGCTCCCCCATGCACACTAGCGCCACTTTAGTAAAAAAATCAGAACTCGTTAAATACACAATTAATATAAAATCTGATTGACAAAATCAATCTTTTGGTCTTCTAAATTATTTACGTCTGCTTAACTCATTGAAACATAGCTCGCTGTCGTTACAGATTAACTCATTGAAACATAGCTCGCTGTCGTTACAGATACAAAATGGAAAAAAAACGGCCGTTTTTAGAAATTTTTCTAACTGTAACTACAGTGAAGTATATTTTATTGAATTAAATAGACGTCATAGAACTCTAAAGCATTGATTTTGTCAATCAGATTTTATATTAATTGCGTATTTAACGAGTTCTGATTTTTTTACTAAAGTGGCGCTATTGTGCATGGGGGAGCCCCTTAAAAGATATATTTTGAATGTTCCTGGTTTTTTTTTGTGAAATTTTTATACTTAAATCGGTTCTTCAGTTTCCCCACTCTTCAGTTTACCTATGTGCTATATATATATATCTATATATTTATTTAACACTTCAAGCACAAAGTACAGAGGCGGACTTAATGCCATAGCATGCATTTCTCCAGGGTGTACCGATAACTTTGTGGGGGCTGCAGGCATTCGTGGCATACGAGAAGCACAGTACTGGTCCATATGGTGACGTTTGCGGCAGGCCTATGTCTAGTAGCGAACGTCTATGACAATATTACCTGTATATTCCGTCTAACAGGTATAACCATCGCCTCCTACATCCTGACCGCGATCACAGCCGTGTGCTTCTACTACGTGTTCCTGTTCTCTATGTCGTGGTTCGTGTTCTATCGGTGCCGCATCACGGGCGAGCTGGTCGGCGCCATGGTGGTGCTGTCCCTCGGGATCTCCGGCCAGATCGGGCCCTTCAAACTGTTTTATATGTGCTTTTATATGTGAGAAGCTGTCGTTTAGTATGTACACTTACCTACATTTTTTTTTTCTGAGCATTCTCTATGTCCCCTTGTAATAACAATCATCACTAGTATTGTTATACAGTTTTATTATTAAGAGCTAGCATACACATGATGTAGCTGATATACTAAATGAACTTCTGTATTCCAGAAGAGATATAAACCCGTATCTTTGGAGTCAGTTATCAGTCGAAAAAGTGTAGAAGCTTTCAATTACTTAAATTACACTTTGAGAGAAAGGAGAAACCCAAACTCCATAGAAACTTGGGCTTTCACGTTTCATAGATATGTGATTATGGTTTAGATATAGCCTGATTTGGATTTGGAGAAATTTTGATTATTTCTCTCGGGAATGTTGTAAGCCGTTCAGCCGTATGGTATCCGGCTGAGTAGAATAGAACCAACCCACTTACGGGTGTCGTATAAGGCGACTAATGTCTGAGGCAGAACACCTTGCGCCTCCGTAGACCAGAGAATGGGCAGCAGCGTTTTCTGTTAGTCTTTCATCACTGCGATCTCCAATCCGCCTGCCAAGCGTGAAGATTACGGCAAATTCCTCCCATCATGGGAGAGGCTTGTGTCCAGCAGTGGACGTTATGGGGTGTTGTTGTTGTTGTTGAATGTTCTAAATAAACTTCACAATTTTTCTTGAATTTTTAGTGTTTGACTCTTCAAACACCAAGCTCAATGTAACCAATCTCACAAATTCTCAGGAAGTATCAATAACTTTCATCGGTTATAAAACTCTCAGTTGTTAAAAAATGTTTATTATTAAAAAAAAATGTGTCTGTCGCTCAGCGAGCTATGGAACGGGCTGTGCTTGGAGTCTCTCTGAGGTGGGGTGAATCTCCGGATCGAGGTGGTCCGACAGAGAACCAGAGTTGTCGACATAGCTCACAGAAGTGGCAATGGGCCGGTCATATTAGCCGTAGAACCGATGACCGTTGGGGCAGACGTGTTCTTGAGTGGAGATCGCGAATCGGCAAACTTAAGATAGGATGCCCTCTGACTCGAGTGACTGGAGTGACGATCTCCGCAGGGTGGCTAGTAGCAACTGGATGAGAGTTGCTGAGAATCGAGTTGAGTAGCGTGCCACTGAGGAGGCATATTCCCAGCAGTGGTCTGCTGTATGCTGATAATGAAACATTATTCTTGCTTTTCTTCTTCTTTCATCCATTCTCTTTTTAAGCAGCTTCTCTTAATTGGTTTGTTTTGGCATTCTAAAAAGCAGCAAAAACAAAGAAACTTGATCTTTAGTATACTACCCTTTTAATAATAGGTCTTATTAACTGCCAAGTACATAACATTTATTTGTTTGCTAATAAAACTGTCTCGCAACGTAAAAATTGACTATTTAGGTACAAACAGTACGTGAAAACGCCACCAAAGCCACCAAAATTGAGCTACCAAAATTGGAACCAGGCATAAAAAAAAATCTTTAATATAATATATGGATTTTAAGTTACAATTAAATAATTTCACTTTACCTTTATACCTTTTGATTTATACTTTACCCAAAACCTAGCTATAACGTGTAGCTTGAACAATTCTGGTCCCCCGTGCCACCCCAGATAAGTACTTACGTTTTTGGCGGGATATAGCAGCACTAATAAAAAAATCAAAAACACAAAATAAACAAAAACAAAATAAAAACAAAAGAAATTAACAGAAACATAAACAAAAACACCGTGAACAATGGTGCAAAGCATGGTTAAGCAAAGAAAACAGTTCTCGTGTCAACTTATTGAAACAATTGAAATTTGATAATTATATTATTATTACATTATACAATACTCCAATTATATATTTCTTTAAACTCGTGCATGACCGAGTTTCGCTTATGTGACGCCATATTGTTCCCTAAACAGTAGAGCGCCGCGTGTCCTTCCCCTCTAGCAATCACCAGACAACTGATGCCTGCGCAGGCGACCGCCACACACGCTCAGTTTTACTTGCACAGTTAAACTTTACAAGTATACCCACCACCACCACCACCTCAGCCGAAAGACGTCCACTGCTGGACATGGGCCTCCCCCAAAGGGGGGGTTTTGCCATAATCGCCACGCTTGGCAGGCGGGCTGGCGATCGCAGTACGGTTGTTACAAAAGCACAGAGAACGCTGCTGCCCATTCTCTGGTAAGTCCCTTAGTCGCCTCTTACGACACCCACGGGAAGATATGGGATGGTGCTATTCTTTACGTCCGACACCATACAGACCACAAGTACACGTACCTATACCCACAGGCAAAAAATATCAAAATTTATATTTTCTTACTTGCCTGTACAGGTGTGGAAACCTGCACAATTGTGTGACATACACGCTCCGGTTTGCCTGTACCGTTAAAATGTCCAGGCAAACCTGTCAGGTGTCCCTAGCGTGTATGGTCTGCTTTACAAGTAAGCCCAGCGCACGACTGAGAGGTGCTGTGCGAAATAAAAAAACTGGTCAAGTGCGTGTCGGGGCACGCGCAGTGTAGGGTTCCGTAGTAGCCACAACAAGCAACTACTCCCTCTTAGTCACTTTAAAGGATTTATTCTAAGGATTTTGTATTGGTACAAAATTATCGAACACCCAAGTTCAACGACTATTTCTGCTAAACTAATAAAGTTATCTTAACCGCTATAGTTTTCCTTTAAAGTTCATGAAATGCACTATCATTACCCTACTGGAACAAAAATTTCAAACTCAAACTCAAACTCAAAGCATTTATTTCAATTAGACCTTTACGGCACTTTTGAATGTCAAAATTACAAATAAAAAACAAAGCTACAGTCCCAGTCACAAGGCATAATAACATGAGAAAGTACTGTAGTTGCCCATTTCCTAGCGTAGATCTCTATGGAGAAGAACGGGCAAGAAACTCCATGGACACTCTTTTGAATCAAAATATTGTTACAAAATCTTGGTTACATCATTAATTTTGAAATTATACATATATGTGAGAACGATGTAGAAAGACGTGCACATTAACTGGCAGCCAAGAGATGACCAGTCCCAACTGACAGCGCCCGCTCACGAACATGACGCGCGTATCGGCGCCATTCAACTCAACCATATATGAAGGGAATTAAATGACCCGACACACCCGCCACCAAGGCATATTCAAGTCAATGAAAGATAACTAAATGTAAATGGTGGCTGAACAATACAAAGTACTCACACATGTGCTATGCAATTATATAATACTAAGAACCGGAATCTACACAATGCAAGTAGGTACATTTTTACAATCTTCTGCCGCTTCCACAATACATCAACATGGAAATCAATTCTTCTTCTTCTTCTTTGCGTGTCGATAGATTAAAATAATGCCCGACCAGTACAATCAATTTAGTTTGCCCCTATGGTTGTGGAGCAGGACCAGCATTTAGCCAAGCATTTTTATCATCAATGTAATCCCCCAACTTATAATATGCTTGCCTACATAGTGTGCGTTTTATACAAGATTTAAATTTCGTCTCGTTCAGTTGAAGAATGTGGGGAGTTTTATTGTAACATTTCAAACAGAAAAGAAAAAAAAAAGAAAGATAAAAAAAGAGAAAGAGAAAGATGAATCTACTTTAGCAAGCCTGAAACCTGCCTGAACTAGTTGGTCCCTATTTCTAGTGTTATAGTGGTGTTATTATTTTTACTTTAAAGTTTAATATTTCGTAAATGGAGCATTAAATCGAAAAATAGTGTTAGTAATTTTGAAGTCATTTTTAAAGACCAACGATACAATGGTGCAGATGACAAAAAAATATTCATCTCCACTTCAGATGTAGGGAGCTACCTTAAAAAAAATATTATCCAAAGTTTTATTTTACCACTTTGTCGGCGTAATAATTGATACACACACCCCTACAAAATTACAGCTTTCTAGTACACAATAATATTGGCAGAGTTCCATTTTAAAAACTGAAACTTACTTTTTTATTATAAAGTGGCCAGTTATAAAAACTTTCAGTGTCGCTGTTGTTTTATTTGTGCATCTAAGTATTATCAAATTAATTAACATAAAATAAAATTGAAAAAGATGAAGTCGTGTTTACTGTGTGACCAAAATCTAATGTACTTGACTTTGATAATGCATCATTCAAAAAGTGTTCGCTAATGTTATTGCTTTGTCGTAACAAAAAGTTTAAATATTAACAATTACACACACATCACATTATTAACAATTGAATCTACTGATGATTTTGGATATCATACAGTATTATATATATGTATAGATTTTTATCTCTCTTGAATCTTTGTTTACCTTTGTAATGTCAGTTAGTGACAGGCCTAGTTTTATTTTTAATTTATTGCTGGAGCTAGTTGTAGGTCGTATAGGTAAATCACATCGACCTCATTATCTTTACTTTGTATTATGTTCTAGAAATTCTTTCTAAATTATAAAATGTCAATCATCTGGAGATGACAGGAACCAGGTGGTGGAATTTTCAGTCTACGTCTGGAGCTGAAAGGCATCACAAGTCTTGACTGTTATGAGAGTGACCAGAGGAAGTTTCCCTCTACTGTGATTTATAAGTTAACGCGTACCTGTGCCATGTCTTAGCATCTGCTGCCCAGGCTATAGGAGTGAAGACTCTCCATCCTCCTTTACGATCTGAGTAAACTGACGTCTTTCGGCTCAGCAGAAAGAAAACTGACGTCCTCCGGCCCTCCGAGAGGAAGATTGACGGCCTCCCCCTCCTCGGCTGCAATGACGAAGCCTGATATATCTCGACCAGTTCTACCGATGGAAGACGAAGCCTGATGTCCCTCGGCCACTACTACAGCCCAGAGGCCCGCCTGATGTACCTCGACCAGTATCACTGAAGGAAGACTGAAGCCTGACATCCCTCGGCCACTACTACAGCCCAGAGGCCCGCCTTTCTCCAGTTCATCTCACGTTCATATTCATTTTCATTCACCAGCTTCTCTGGAATAGTGAGGGTTTAGTTCACTTCTAGCTCCGAATAGGTAGGCCCTAGGTTATTTCTTAATAATCAATTCTTATAACTCGTCCACTTGACTATTGCTTTTAACAGTGCTCCTCTCCAGACTGAAAGCTAGGTAGGTGAGTGCTCAGTGTGACCTCACAGTTTTCTGGCTCCTACCAGGAAAATGTAACGTTACAAAAATACAGTAACTTTGAGGTTATTTTTTTTAATTTCTTATTTAACCTTATTTCAAACAAACAATAAAATCATTAATCAATATAATGTTGAGAAATAAATACTACTACCGACTTTCCCTGTTAACTAAGTATGCGTTATATCTTTATGAAATAAAATATATAATTGTCAATATTTGAAAACCTAAAAAAAATAACAAAAATGACATATTTACAGTCAATTGACTTAATATTTTCATTTAATTATATCAAATACAATGCAAACATTGCTATTGAATGACAATGGAATATTTTAATATGATCTGAAGGGAGGCTCGCTTTAGCGAGCCTCCCTTCAGATCTTCATGAACAAAGTATTCCTAGTATATAAGTATATTTGTAAGCTGTGATCTAGTAAATATATACAGCAGTAACAATATTAATCGGATATCAAAAAAACATTTCTAGAACCTAGCTTTTAATACAAATTGTCTTTCAACGCATACATTTACGTTATTAATATACACTCCGTATATCAATAACGCCGAGAAAGTGGTAAAATGAAATATTGGAACATATTTTGTTTTAGGGTAGCTCCCCTACATGTGATGAGGGGATAATTTTTTTTTTCGTTGCCTACCCCACGCTCGTAGTATCGTTGAATAGGTCTTTTAAAATGACTTAGGGGTTGCCAATACTACTTTTCGCTTTAAGGCTCCATTTACGAAATATTAAACTTTAAAGTGCAAATTTTTGTTCCGGTACGTCCCCCCTCTAAAAGTAAAACTACTGGCTTAAAAAATCTGGAAAAACTCATGATGATAGTGCATTTTATGAACTTTAAAGGAAAACTATAGCGGTTAAGATAACTTTATTAGTTTAGCAGTAATAGTCGTTGAACTTGGGTGTTGGATAATTTTGTACCCAATACAAAATCCTTAGAATAAATCCTATAAAGCGACTAAGATGAAGTTTGCTTTTTTATAAAGGGTAAAGAGTTGCATTGAAAAACAATCTAAACTAAAAAAACATATATATATAAATTATCATAAGTTTCAAAAAGCTGCCGCTAGATGTCGCTGTACCGACGGGTTCTTTCTATATTGTTATAACGGGCTACTACGGAACAATACACTGCGCGTGGCCCGACACGCACTTGGCCATTTTTTCAGTACTTTCATTGGCTCGCTCTTCAATAACTTTCTTTAAAGTTTCTTTCACAGTACAAAACTCTTCATAAAGCTTGTCCATTCTAATTTCTGGATTAGCGCTATTTTTTTTTGCAACATTCTGATAATAGGCTAGTTTCCACCATCAATAAATTGCAAATCTGTTTAGTCCGTCGGTTAGAGTATTGGAAAATAATGGACACGTATTTTTTGTTTTTGTAAATCAATGAGTATTGACAAAGATAAAACGCATCAAAACTCAGGAGTGGGGGCTCGTGACGTCAAACTTGAATTTTAAAGCGATTTTTTTTTCTTGATTATTTATAAACACTTGTAACAATAAAAAAGTTGGCCCTAGTTGCACCAAGTAACGTAGTTTACTATAAAAAATAATAAGAAAAATCCTATCATTTTACACAGAAGTTAAGCCTTGCATACGAAAGTAATTTAGAGGCGAACTCGTACGATACATTAACTAGCATTTCAGTAGATACCAATTGGTTTCCAGAGGCAGATTTTTAGTAGTGGTTATAAAGGACTCAACTTTTCTCTGTGTTTTCAGGGACAAAACCAAAAAAATAGCTGACGGTTTCCTGGAGTGTGACGCCAACACGATCAAAGGCACCCGGTTCTACGGCAACCTGATGAAGTGCTTGAGGAATGTAAAGAAGCGTGCCATGCTGTTCTGGGTTGTGGTCGCTGGCAATGGAGTCCTGTATGTGATGAAACCAATCGCCATGCGGGGAAGGAATCTACCTGAGAATTATTTTATTATCTATGGTAAATGCTAGCTGTATTTGTATTTAACGCCGGCAACCGATTACCTGCGCACCAACAAGCCGATTATTTAGATGAGTGGTAGTTACTTATTGTTTGTAGATTCCAGTTTCCTCACAATGGATGCGCCCAATGCAAGGTTTGGGGCTTTCAGGTACAGCCGTATGTATACTTATGAACGTCATCATTGCAGGACTGGAACCAATGTTCGAAACTCCCAACTACCAGATCGCTTACTTCATGATGATCGCCGGTGTGTTCTTCATCTGCTACGTCCCTGCCACCGTGACCGCCTTCCTCATCGTCATCACTGGTTACACAGAGGCCCAGATGCTGGCCTTAAGCGAGGAAATGCTGCAACTCTGGCCTGATGCCATCAAACATGCAGAAGCTAAGACAGAACTAATAACTGCTGAGGAATTTAGTGTTTATAACGCAGAAGTGAAAATAATCATTAATCAGTTCGTAGAAAGACGCCTGAAAGAGATCATTGGTCGTCATGCGAATGTGATCAATCTGCTCAACCAAGTAGAGATTGTTTTTCGACAAGCTATCGCTATGGGGTTCCTACTGCTGATTGGAGGGCTGTTGTCTGAGCTGCTGGGGAAGTTGGAGAATACGTTTTTGCAGCTGCCTTTTGCATTGATGCAGGTGGGAACATTATGGTGCACTCTATATGAATGGCATTTGGGATCTTTTCTGTTTAACCCTTGAACAGTTGAAAAGATTATGAAAGGTGATCGCAGTTTGGGAAGTAAAAGTCTTCCCCACTTCGTATTTTCTCCCATTCTCCCCTGTCAACCGTCACTCAATCCGTCACTATCGTTCCTTTAATATCTGTTAAGGGCAATAAGGTCTATATCCGTTTGTTTGGTGAAATAAAAACTAGTTCTGCGTATTTACTCTTTGAATTTTTATTGTGAACTGACGTAACAGTGACAGTAAACTAAAAATTAGTGGACTGTATGAACGTGTCTGAATGTGTGAGTATAATATGTCTGTGTGCATGAAAGGTTTGCTATTAATTATGGTAATTGTAAGTACTTATATGTATGTAATTAGACAATATCCATCATTCTGCTTCGTCCTCCTTATTCATTAACTGATGAAGTCTACTAAAAAATTACAGGTATCCATGGACTGTTTCGCTGGCCAAAAAGTAATGGACGCCAACATGGCGTTCGAGGCATCAGTGTACGACTGCAAATGGGAGAACTTCAACAAAGCCAACATGAAGCTGGTCCTATTGATGCTACAGAATGCTCAGAAGACCATGACGCTGTCTGCTGGAGGAGTCAGGACCCTCAGCTTCATGTCTCTCATGTCTGTCTTCAGAGGGATCTACTCTGCTTATACAGCTCTTCGGTCTACTATGAAATAGTGGTTAAAGATTAAGACAAACAGTAAAAGAATAAAATAAAGTTAGAGGTACTAGAATTTAGATGGCATATAGTATTTGTTATTTTTGTTTTTTTATAATAGGAAGGTGTTTGAAATAAATAAAATTTATATTATAAAGTATAATTAGTATAATAAAATTTATTTATATTATAAAAACCAAGACATAGCGCTGCGGACAATAAAGTGAGGCCAGCGCAAAACTACGTCTCGCTCTGTGCATACACGCTCACACGCACACATTTGTACATCCATCCTTGAGACTATAGCCCCTTACTTAGCTTTAATTTTTAATTTATGTGTAGACCAAGGAGTTTTCCCTGATTTAATGAAATACAGTAAAGTCATACCTCTTTTCAAATCCGGAGACAGTAAAGATACTAATAATTATAGACCTGTATCCGTGTTACCAGTTTTTAGCAAGGTTTTCGAAAAAGTAATGCTTAATCAAATGCTCTATCATTTTAACACCAACAGAATCTTACATGATCAACAGTATGGCTTCACCAAGGGACGTTGTACAACTGACGCCGGTGTAACCTTATTAAAGCACATATTTACTGCGTGGGAAGAGTCTAAAGACGCCATAGGAATTTTTTGTGACCTCTCCAAAGCGTTTGATTGCGTAAATCACGACACATTACTTTTGAAACTTGAGCATTACGGACTGGGTAAACTTGCACTTAGTTTGGTAAAATCTTATTTGAATGATAGACAACAACATGTTCAAATAAATGGTGTTAATTCACAGGGTTTAAAAGTAAAAATGGGGGTTCCACAAGGCTCAATATTGGGTCCTTTTCTCTTTCTAGTATATAAAAATGATCTTCCCTATTTACTGAAAAACCAACCGCAAAATATGGTGTTATTTGCTGATGACACTTCCCTAATTTTTAAGATAAATAGGCGGGCCCAAAATCTAGATGACGTGAATAATGCCCTACTTCAGGTCCAAAATTGGTTCACAGCAAACAATTTGGTATTAAATGAAAAAAAAACCAAATGCATAAGATTTGCTTTACCGAATGTTAAAAGTAGTGATTGTGATATAATATTGAATAAAGAGAAACTTGAATTCGTAGATAAAACGGTTTTCCTGGGGATTACGCTTGATTCAAGGCTACAATGGGGTTCTCATTTGACTTCTCTTGCGGGGCGGCTAAGTTCAGCAGCCTATGCCATTAGAAAAATCCGTCAGTATACTGATGTAGATACCGCTAGACTGGTTTATTTTAGTTACTTTCATAGTATAATGTCTTATGGCATTTTACTGTGGGGACGGGCTGCAGATATTGAGTCTATATTTATTCTGCAGAAAAGAGCCATCAGGGCCATATATAATCTTCGTAAGCGCGATTCTCTAAGGGAACTGTTTAAGGATATTGGCATCATGACGGTACATTGTCAATACATCTACGAAAACATAATGTACGTCAGAAAAAATCTACACCTTTTTGGTAAAAGGGGTGACAGACATAATTACAGTACTAGAAATAGGGACCAACTAGTTCAGCCAGGTTTCCGACTCGCTAAAGTAGACTCATCTTTCATGGGGTACTGTTTGAGATGCTATAATAAAATTCCACAAAGTATTCTTGAACTGAATGAGACGAAATTTAAAACATGCATTAAACGCACACTATGTAAGCAAGCATATTACAAGTTGAGCGATTATATCGCTGATAAAAATGCTTGGCTCAATGCTGGTCCTGCTCCACAAGGACAGGGGCGCATAAATTGATAGCATTAAAATGTATTGTTGGAGCTGCTGAAGATTGTACAACTATCTTTGCATTGTATAGATTCAATCTCCTTAGTATTATATAAATGCATAGCCCATATTGTGTGAGTACTATGTACTAGAAAGCTATCATTCACTGGAAACCTACGTCTTTTCTTGACTTGAATGTGCCCTGGCGGTTTAGAGTATGTCATGCTCACTCAAATGTCTCGCTGATGGTGGCGCATGTGTCGGATCATTTAGTTCCCTTCAAAATGGTTGAGTTGAATGGTGCTGATCCATGCGTCATGTCCGTGAACGGGCGCTGTCAGTTGTGACTGGTCATCTCTTAGTTGCCATGGCTTATTTGAATGAATTATTTTGAATTGTATTTTTTTTGTTTGTGTGTTTTTGCTGTGGACACTTTTAACGTGCACATCTTGCTACATTGTTCTCACATAATATACCATCTCAACATGAATGATGTAACCAAGATTTTGTAACAATATTCTGATTTAAAAGAGTGTCCATGGAGTTTCTTGCCCGTTCTTCTCCATAGAGATCTACGCTAGGGAATGGGCAACTACAGTACTTTCACAGTTTTTATGTCTTGTCGAAACAAAGATGAAAATTAAATGTAGCTACAGTCCCAACTGTAGCTACATTTAATTTTCATCTTTGTTTCGACAATTCAAAAGTGCCTGTAAGTGTAACTGGCTTACTTGAAATAAATGCTTTGATTTTGATTTTGATTTTGATTTTGAACATTAATATCAAACTACAATGAAACTACGTCTCAATAAATGCACACATGTTTACGAAACCGGCCTCACTTCTCTGTTTGCAGAGTTCCGTCTTAACTTTTTTATTGGGTCTGAGGATACACTGATCAATAGAATTTCTATTAGGACAGCTGATAGGCTGATCATCGCTTAAATTACACGCAATACACAAAAAGTAGTAGAAGTATTAATATATATTCACGCACCTACAAAATCTACAAAGTAACATTCAATAAAAAAATAAGTGGCTCTCATTTGTAAGCTGCACTACGCGAGGCAAAGCCTAATAACTTCAGAATCGATACGACAAACAAATGTAAGCGTAGCTGCATTGATGCCTAATAAACAGACATGGAATTAATCTGGATACCCTACCTAACTACAGTATTTACTCGATGCGAGGCTTTTCGCATTAAATAAGAGAGACACAGAAGGCCAGAACCAGCCAAAAACCAGCTTTTGACATTACAATATCATCCTCACCGTTCGCTGGCAGGCATACAGGTGGAAAGGACATGACAACGGTGCCAGCCAGTGCACGTACTCGTACAAACAATTACCAAGTATTCAATAAATCATTCCGAACCCCCCACATAGAAAGTTTTTATCATTCGTAATTTTTTTACCAACTAGATGACGACGAAGAGACAACGAACTGTCTCTTATCTGACTACTATGAGAAGAAACACGAAATAAACTCAAAGAACACTGCCCCTTTTAAGGATCAGAAATTGTCTTGGTCAGCTGTGAGGACCATGCAGGTTCTCGTCTGACTTAGTCTTTTGAAGAAAGAACCACACAGATTAGAGTGGACCTGTCCAGTCTGTGCAAGGAGCTCAACGACCTTACCTCATTCATTCATTCACCACCTTGTCTTGATTATGCTTATGTTACTTAACTTTAGATAAAGTTGAAGTGAGTCGAACTTCTGTAATACCCCTTTAATTACATCGTGAGGTATGCAACTTTGCGCTAGTGCTCAGAGACCAGAGATTTTATTGATATAGCTGCATGACATGTTACTCTATTTCTCGACGAATTCAATATTCCTACTTATTCCGACCACGGTCTATAAACGGAGGACTTAGCAAGGACGTGTGACGTAAATCTTCTCACTACTCTCAAAAATTCTAATTTTTGTGAAGATACATGTGTCAGTTCTACACTCAAAGCCAACATTTGAGCCTGAACGTAGTTACGTTCAGGCCCAAATGTCAGGCTTAGTGATGATGATGAGAAAAGCGGAGATGTTCGCAGGGAGGTATACGATCAGAGAGATTGGAGCTGCCATCAAAACAAATGAGATCTGGTACTTTGGTATCTCGAACATGGGTTCCAGACCTGTGGAGATATAAAGAGTTCTAAATATAAATGCAATAGACTTGATACTTTAATCTTCTTGAAAGAGTCAACTAGTTGCTGTCGGTACAATTGAACTTAAACTTGACAATTATTTTATTTAGCTAGGCGTTATTGAGACAACGGATTGGTACTACCTTACCTCTCCTAATTTTTTTGAAAATCATTATCCATAACACGTGTGCTATAACTTTAGTAACCATAATGTTCAAAATCCCGAAATATTGTTTTCACTTCTCATTCTCTTAAAGTACGCCAATATAGCCCTACTATGCGGGTCTCAAGTGACCCTTTTAGGCCCTAGGGCGTAAAGTAAATCTGGTACTCGTGGCTCAACGAGTACCTCGACGTGCTCTCCCCCGGCTGCCGCGACCTGCTGGTGCGTGGATGCGCACATTTAGCTTCAAGTAAAAAAATCTGACGTGATTTTTATTTTATTAAGTAATATTTAATAAATGTTTTTGTACTAAATTGACTATTTTTCTCACACTCAAAGTAAAAATTACAGTGTAACACACGGCGCTAAAATCCCATTATAACTCGGTTCCTATTTACTACCTCGCTAAAGCTCGGTAGTAAAACGACCTCGTATATAATGGGTCATTTTAGCCCCTTGTATGACAATGTACTATTATCATTTATCTGTAGTTCTAAAAGTATTCTGTCATAATATCGAGTACTATAATAATTGAATCTCCTAATTTTACAAGACCTTTTTTTGTGGCAATGTTACAGACACCCTTCAAAATTACTTTACAAGGACAACGTTTTGGAATCTGCAGTTGGTTGCCAACAAGGTGACCCTCTCGGGCCTGTCATTTTCAGTTTAGCTATTCATCCCATAATTCAACAACTAAATTCAAAATTCAATGTGTGGTATTTAGATGATGGAAGGCTAGGAGGTGATGTTGACACGGTTTTGGCTGACCTACAACTCCTCAAAAATAAATTTAAATTTATTGGCCTTGACTAAAACCCCCTTTTTTTTTTTCGGATGGGAAATCATCAAATGACTTCTCCCGCTCTGGGCGGAGCAGGAGGGAGTGTCAGACTTTTACTGACTAAAACCCATCCATGTTCCTTCATCGCCCTTTGTGTTCCGGGGCCACGGTATCTCTTTCGAATAGTCCCGCAACCCCGGCAGGCATCGGTCCTTTCGGACCCCTTCCTATTGCTGACTCTCTTTGAGGCGCGCGTGAAACACGAACGCGCCGTCGACACGGCCTGTCGTCATGAGACGGACGGACGGCGAGCTAGCCCATAGTCCACCGTCCACAGGCCCGTGACTTTAACCCCTCAAAGTGCGAAATTTACCTCTCTGACGTTACCGACAGACAATCGACTATAGATAAATTTAATGCAATAGCCCCACTAATTAAAATTTTGGAAAAACGTTCCCTGCACCTCCTAGCTTGGATGAAAGAACAAAAACGAAAAAAAGATGAAAAACTTTCTTCTAAAATAGGGGTATTTTAGAAGAAAGTTTTTCGTCTTTCATCGACGACAAAATTAAACATTTCAATGATATTTCGGATAGACTCTCCAAAATTAATTTACTTTCGGCATTCACCATTATCAGATATTGCTGTTTTGGTCCAAATTTTATGTATTTTCTCCGTTGTTCTCCTCTTTGGAAGAAACCACAACTTTTGGACAAAATTGACCAAATAATGCGCAACACATTAACATCCATTCTAAATGTGGCCCTGGACGTCTGAGCGTGGCTGCAAGCCACCCTACCAATTCGTTTTGGTGGCCTTGGCGTCCGCAAAATTTCTAGTGTTAGCTTTTTATCTTCTGTCCACAGCACTGAAAAGTTAACCATGAAAATTTTAACTCTCTCCCTGGTTAGCTCGGAAGTGCCGTGCTTGACCGACGCAGAGGACGCCTGGAAAGTGACTTGTCCGGACACGGATCGGCCCGAGAACCCGTTTTCCCAGAGTCAGTGGGATGAGCCGCTCGGCAGGTTGGTACGGAATAAACTTATTGATACGTCTACCAATACTGCTGAACGTACCCGCCTGCTGGCTGTGGGTGAATGGGAGTCGGGCCTCTGGCTTCAGGCACTACCGTCACCTAATATAGGCACTATGTTATGCAACCTTCCGGCTCGCTACATGTTTGCGTTTGGGCGCTCCTTGTGGGGCTCCACATCGCTGTCAATGTGGTGAAGCAGTCGACTGGCTCTGACACCATGGCCTTTCTTGCAGTAAGAGTGCAGGTCGAATAGCGCGGCACGCTAGCATTAATGATCTCATCAGTCGTGCTCTTGCCACTGCCGGGGTGCCAGCTGTATTAGAACCCTCTGGCTTGGCACGCGTCGATGGCAAGAGACCAGATGGTATGACCATAATGCCATGGAAGTTGGGTAGGCCTTTGGTGTGGGACGCCATTTGCGTCGACACCCTTGCGCCATCCCATCTTCCTAGCACAGTGTGCTGCGCTGGAGCGGCTGCTGCAGGTGCTGAAAACCTCAAACGGCGCAAATACAATAATTTAATTGGTAATTATGTGTTTAAGCCGTTTGGGGTTGAAACACTAGGGCCATGGGGAGCGAGTGCCCACCTAGTATTTCGGGAAATCGCCAAACGGTTGGTCGACTCTTCACGTGACCAGAGGGCGGGCCTATTTTTTGGCCAAAGAATCAGCATTGCCATCCAACGTGGCAATCCTGCCAGCCTTCTGTGCACTTTTCCTGTTGACAGCGATGTGGACGAATATTTCGACGCCCTGTAACCTTTTTTGATATTTGTAAAATATTTTTATTTCTGTTAGGGACCTAACTAAGGACTGAACTCAAAAGCAGTGGACTGTAATTTTAAATAGTATAATCCAAAATAGGTATCTACAATAATACTGTTGGTAAACTAAGGAATGTGCGCGCGCGTCGTCTTCAGAGATCGGTAGCGAAGTGGGCCAGTGGCCCGCGTCCCGCACGTCGCACCTCTCGCTGCCGCCCGCCGTCGCCCGCCGTCATCCGACAGCAGCCGAAGATTGCCGAGTGGTCGGCGGCGCCCGAACATCCTCCCCGGGTTGAAGCATTCAAGTGAGAGGAAGTGGGCAGACGTTGTTGTAAGCCCGCACCACCGTTCCTCTCTTCGTCTTCAACTCCACTACCCGTGTGGTCCCGTCGCTGCCAGGGAAGACCTTAATGACACGCCCCAGTGGCCACACCAAGGGCGGTTGGCCTTTCTCTTTGATGAGAACCAGTGTTCCCATTGAAAGATGGCCTGTTGACGCTGTCCATTTAGTTTTTTGCTGGAGCAGAGAAACATATTCTAATTGAAAACGATTCCAAAAATGTTGTTTAATGTGTTCCACTCTTTGGTAGCGCTCCAGTCGCCCGATGTTCTGATCAGTAACCTGTGGATACGGAACAGATATTAGTGGTCGCCCAATTATGAAGTGTCCAGGAGTGAGTACGGAAAAATCTAGAGGATCAGTGGAAAGAGGGGTGAGAGGACGGGAATTAAGGACGGCCTCTATTTGAGTCAAACACGTGACCATCTCCTCGTATGTGAAGTGTGTTAAGCCTAAAAGTCTCTTGAGGTGATGTTTGGTGGATTTGACAGCGGCTTCAGCAATGCCGTTGAAGTGGGGGAAGTATGGAGGCGCAAAAGAAAATTTGATGCCTTGTTGAGCAACTTCAGACACGAGATTCGAGTCTTGTAAAAACTTACGCAGCTCATTGCAAGTACCTACAAAGTTTGTCCCATTATCGGACAAGATGCTTTCGGATTTACCACGACGAGCCACGAACCGGTTCAAAGCAGCCATGTAGGCTTCTTTCGTGAGGTCTGTAACAAGCTCGATGTGAACAGCCTTAATGGCAAGGCAAACAAAAATACACAGGTACGCCTTTATAAGCCTACACCCTCGCCCTTTGCGATCAGCTATCAGCACTGGCCCAGCATAATCCACACTACAATTTAAAAATGGGTGTTCTAAATGTGTCCTTGAAGAGGGCAACTGACCCATTGTAGGTTGCACAGTTTGACACTTGTGTTTAAAACATTTGATGCATTTTTGAACAATACATTTAGAAAGATTCCTACCACCAAGAGGCCAATACATTTGGCGTATATTTGCCAAGAGCAGCTGAGGGCCGGCGTGTAAGCAGTCGAGATGATATTTATGAAATATTATTTTAGTTATATGGTGCTTAACACATAATAATACCGGGTGCTTGACATTATAATCATAAGGTGAGTTGTCAAGTCTTCCTCCTACGCGTATGAGACCATTTGAATCTGCAAAGGGACTCAAAGAAATAAGCCTATTTTTCCTTGGTAAGGACTTTCCTGATTCCAGTAAATTATATTCAGTAGGAAACATATCTATTTGAGCGTGACGTAAAATAAAATTTGTAGAATTTGTAAGTTCTTCACAGGAAAGGAGACCACGAAATTTATTATGTTTATGTTTTAAATTGTAAATAAATCTTAATATGTAAGCGACGACTCTCTGTAAGCGATTATAATTGGAATATTTGTGAATGAGTGACTTAATGAGTGAATAATTATTATTGTTATGTGACAAATGATTTACAGTTAAATTATTGCATGATTGATGATGAGATGAGTGATCAGACAAGTGTGATGACACAACTTCAGGTAGATCTTGTTTCAAGTTTTCATTGGTAATTTTTGGCCAATATTCTGCATCATTTAACAAAAATTGAGGACCTGACCACCATAAGGAACACTCGCTGATAAGGTCAGCCTTCAGCCCGCGAGAAACAAGATCCGCCGGATTTTCCTTCGACGGCACGTAGCTCCACGTGTGCCCTGTAGTGCATTCTTGTATTTCATTGATGCGATTTCGAACAAAAGGTTTTAATAAATTAGGTGTCATGGAAAGCCAACTCAACACTATTGTCGAATCGCACCAAAAATAACATTTACTAACGGGTTTGGTGAAGGAATTCCGTACATTAGCACACAGTCTTGCTCCTAATAAAGCCCCACAACACGATTTTTAGAGACCAACAGCTGTACTTTTACCAACCCATCCTTAGTACTAGACTTTATATAAATACATGCACCGTAGGCCTTTTCGGATGCATCTGTAAACACATGAATCTCATTTGTAGTTGAATTATTGTCACATGAAATCCACCGGGGTATTTTAATAGTGTTTAAACATGGTAGACTGTTCACGAACATTAACCAAGAGGTATGTATATTATCAGGTACTTGCTCGTCCCAGTCACACTTCGTCCATAGACTTTGGATGATAATTTTTGCCTCGATAATGCAAGGACCTACCAGACCTAATGGGTCAAATATTTGACTAATCACAGATAAAATGTGGCGCTTTGTGATTGGTTTGGTAGTATCGACCGATATTGAAAACTCAAGAGAATCAGATTTACATAGCCAATATAGGCCTAATGTTTTAGATGACACGTTTCTATCCTCGGACAAGTTCAACCTATCAGAATGCCCTGAAACACCGGCTATTTCTGTTAAAATATTAAAACTGTTAGATTGCCACTTTCTCAAATGAAAGTTAGCTGACGCTAAAATGGATGCAACTTCTTTACCCATCTGGACCACCTCGGAAACCGAGTCACCACCGCTAAGATAATCGTCGACGTAAAAATCCCGTTCAATGGACGTCTTTACAACGTCATTAGAGGCGGTTGTTGCTAGACTGACTAAGCTCTTAGTAGCTAAGTAAGGGGCGGAAGCTATGCCATAAGTAACAGTATTAAGACTGTACGTTTGAAGTGGTAGCTTGGGGTCACGGTCACGGGCACGAAAGATAATTTGCTGTAATTGACGTTGCGATGGGGTTACTTGAATGGCCCTATACATCTTCTCGATGTCACCAGATATAACAAACTTATGCTGACGGAAACGCAACAATATCGAGAATAAATCATCTTGGACAGTGGGCCCCACCATTTGGATATCATTAAATGACACTCCAGAAGTAGTCGCTGCTGATGCATCGAAGACTACTCTGAGCTTAGTTGTGGTACTGGATTCTCGGATGACTCCATGATGTGGCAAAAAGTACTCTATTTTGTTACCTGAATGAGGTTTCTTTGATGAGTTATTCACACTCATGTGCCCCAAGCTCACGTACTCCTCGATGAACGCAACATATCTTTCCTTAAAAGCAGGATCACGTTGGAAACGACGTTCCAAAGATAAAAATCGACGTTTAGCCATTTCATATGACTCGCCTAACTCACTGGGATCATTTTTAAGAGGCATTGTAACTATGAATTGCCCGTCTTGATCACGCACAGTGTTAACACGAAAACTTTCTTCGCAAGCTCGTTCTTCCTGTGACTGTGTGTGTGTGTGTGTTTGTTTTAGAAGAGCCACAGAGCCTGATACTATCCATCCAAGCTTTGTCTTATGTAACTTGGGCTGATTTTTGCCTAAATTTATAGATGCACTACCTAAAATATTCCAAAATACTTCAGTACCTACTAGTATGTCAATCTCTGATGGAACATTGAATGACGGATCAGCCAGATTTAAATCTAACGGTATTGGAATGCTACTTGTGTCGACCAAAGTAGACGGCAGCAATTTGGTAATTGTTGGTAATATAAAACAATTTAAGTCTGTCTTATAACTGCCGCTGCATGATTCAATGGTTAGGTTGTAAGACTGTGAACTTAATGTAGTGTGACTGTTTATACCTGTCACCGTGGAGCTCACGCTACGTCGAGGAAGTCCTAGCCGATCGCATAGTTTCTGCGTAATAAAATTAGCTGTGCTACCATTATCAAGCAGGATCCTGGCGTCGCTCTTGATGCCTCGGTGGTTCACCACTCTCACCTACGCTGTGGACAGTAAAATATGAGAGGTAGTATGCTGGGACCGAGCGTCACTCGACAAGGAGAAATTTTCTGAGGTGCCATTGTGTGGAGCAGCACCTCCTGAAATATCAGTGGGTAATGCTACACTATTGGGCATAGGATCTTGGAATTGTGTAGACTGTTCCACGTGTTAAAGGGTATTATGTCTACCTCTACAATATTTACAAGGAGCTAATCTACATCGCTTTGTTAAATGACCACTACGTAAACAGTTGAAACAAACTTTAAACTCCTTGACCTTTAGTATACGTTGTTCTACGTTTAATTTTCGGAACTCTTCACAAGTGTACAATAGATGATTTTGTTTCCACAAGGGGCACTTTGTTTTGAACTATTGTCAGGTTGATTAGCTGCCACTACCAATTACTTATGTTTGCTTCCAACTTGATTGCCATGAGTGTTAGTACTATTTTCTACGTTGAATGTGGCCCGATTATGTTCTAAGGTTTCTAACAAATCAGCTTCCTTACTAATGAAGGAACAAAATTGTGACACCTTTGGTTTTGTTGGTATGGTGTTACGATGAGCTTCCCATTCCCTGCTAGTGATAGGATCTAGTTTACTTGCCATATTATAAATAATCAATGTATCCCAACTTTCCGTGGGCTCGTCCATTAAATTCAAGGCTCTGAGATTTTTATTAATTAAATCATTTAAACGACGTAAATAAGAGGATGATTCTTGTGTAATACAGTCTACACTATGTAAAGCCTTAAGATGGGTATCTACTAAAAGTCTACTATTATCAAAGCGGTCGCATAGTAACCTCCACGCCATTTGATAATTATCAGCTTTAAAATCAATATTTTTAATTATTTCCAAAGCGTCGCCTTTAAGCGACGCACGGAGGTAGTGGAACTTACTAATGACATCTATGCAACTACTGTTATGGATTAGTGACAAATATGTATCTCTATACTCAAGCCAGTAAGCGTATAAAGTTACGTTGTTGGAACGATTCACCTGAGTGTTTGTTCACCGAGCCTGTTACAGACCCGTAGTCACCGCTGTCATCGTTGGCAAGCAGGCCGTTCACCTGCGCCACGAGTGCGTGATAACGGTCCTCGAACTTAGCTCTCTCTGCATACGCCTCGTCGGGATCATCCGAAAGCACCTCGATGTCCATCTGTAAATTGTTGAATTCGTCGTATGTAGCTTCAAATTTTTTAAAACGGCTCTCCAACTCTAAGCGTTGAATATCGGAAATAACCTTGCAACTAATAAGCACATTCATGTAATTGGTGAAATTTGTAAGCTTTGCCTTAATGGCACTTCGCTTTCTCAACAATACGTCTAAAGAGGCCATAGCTTAATCCAGGAAGAAAATCAATAGGTAATATTAACACTAATTGATTAATCGTAGCAAAGTTTCGTAAAGAAGTTGGCCATTATGATTAAACTAAACACTTAAAAAAGCGAATGAATAGCCTCGTGACCTTGATGAATGTACCGGTCAATGACCGCTCAGCTGTTGCGCACACAGTCGATCATGCACACAAGTAACGGTACCTAGCCTGATAGTTTAGCAGTGAACAGGCGCGTAAGCGTAAGCAGTGCACAAGAATGAAAGAGATAGCTAATGTTAACACGTATTGACTCAAATATGAACGTGAAAACGGAAAATAATTTGAATTTAACGGAATAAAAACACAAAATGTTTGTTTGAAGAGGCAGAAAAGCATATAGAAGGATAAAAATTGGAACAAACTCACACAATACCGAATCCTTATCCACAAGAAACCTGTCCTGAAATTCTTCCAAGCGATGACTCGGCGTAAATCGTCCAATCCAGTCGATGTAATAAGCGCCGGCGTCGTTATCAAGACTTGGTGAAGTATAGTTTCAGTTCCTGTTCTTCCTTTGTTTTATTGACTTCGGTAGAAAAAACCGTTGCTCCAGTGACGCAGCGAATTTAAGTTTTTCGAGTCCAAAGTTCACCAACGTCGTAATGCCAGTTGCCGCCGAAATTGGTTCCACCAAAACGCGACTATAAAGAGGCTCGAAGGATCAATTGTTAGGGACCTAACTAAGGACTGAACTCAAAAGCAGTGGACTGTAATTTTAAATAGTATAATCCAAAATAGGTATCTACAATAATACTGTTGGTAAACTAAGGAATGTGCGCGCGCGTCGTCTTCAGAGATCGGTAGCGAAGTGGGCCGGTGGCCCGCAAGTCGCACGCCGCACCTCTCGCTGCCGCCCGCCGTCGCCCGCCGTCATCCGACAGCAGCCGAAGATTGCCGAGTGGTTGGCGGCGCCCGAACAATTTCTTTTATAGAGTTAGTGTGTAAATAATGTAAATATTATTAGTCTGTGTTTAATAAAGACCTAAAGTCATATGTCCTAAGTATTGTGTTGTATAATGTGTATTTTTCCGAATGTTCATGTAGGATAAAAATTTTGGTGTTAAAAATTTGCAAAAAATTGGGTTTTATTGACAGAAACGAATCGCTGTAATTCCGACTGCACGCAGTTTGGTCTGCCCTACCCCTAGAGTGTAATTTAAACTCGCGTGGGACCGCCGGAGCCCCGCAGTGCCGAAGCCGTGACAGAAACTATGCCTGCTGCATGTTGCATCCTTGCTTGCATGCTGCATGCTGCGTGCTTGCTTGCATGATGTAGCTGCATGCTTGTTTGCTAACAAGCAAGCTTAAAAATATATTTTGTTAACATTGCAATGAAGGGATCCTCCCATCATGGGAGAGGCTTATGTCCAGCAGTGGACGTTATGGGCTGTTGTAGTGTAGTAGTGTAGCAATCAAGAGGTGTAATTTTTACTTGGGTCAAATAATCTATAGACAAATACAAAATCGCGGATTTAAGAAATTGAGAATTAATTTAAATTGTACAGAAGCTTGGTCTAATAAGCCTAAACCAGGCTTCTATCATTTTTTTGTCAAATTATGGTATGATTGAGTTAAAATATTCAATATCAGAAATTGATAAAAAAATTATCGCATGCAAGCAAGCATGCTGCATGCACCATGCATGCAGCATGCATGTCTTGTTTTTAAGCTCCTTACGGGGAAATAAAAACCACATGTTCACAATCAACTGGTTTATTGAGTACATATTATGTATATAAAAAATGATATTGATTATTGATTAGAAAATAAAGATACTTAAACATAGATACAATTATTATTAAATAATTTAGTCGTAGTTATAATGATTAATTTTAATTTGTAGGCGAATTCTAAGCTAATTTTATATTAGCTACGATTGCCTTAAAAAATGACATTTTGTATATTCTGATTGTTTTTTTTAAATGTTATCAATTCTTGCTGTTTTGTCAATTATTTTTTTCTTTTTATTTGGAATGGGAACGCCGTTCAAATTTTTTTCAATTTCTGATATTAAATATTTCATTTAAATTACATTAATATATCATAACTTTTATTGAAAACGGTTTTAAGTTTTTTGTATATTATTGATTGTAATATTTATAATAAACGGATTTAGGGCATATTATATTTAAGGATTTCAATTTTATGGCATGTGATATTATGTGATATTAAGTTCGGGTAAGTTATCATTCGGACAAATGATGATTAGGACAAAAAAAGTTATGGCACTTTAAATTATGAATAAAAAAGTTAGGTAATACAATAGAGAACCCAACGGATCACATTTTTTTAACATTAATGGCCTCACAATTGCAATTATTTGCGGCCGCCGCCCGTATCTTTTTGACAACTTTAATTAATTTAATGTTGATGTTTATTTGTTAAATTGGGAAGGCGTTGTTTTAAAATACAGTAAACAGGAAAATTACATCTCAGAAAGTTTCGTGCGATGTCTTCCTTGTGTCGTTTGTGTTGTTCGTTTTGTGATCAACTCAATTTACTAGTCAAAGTAATTCGAGGAGGAGTGTCATTTCTGTTGATATTGTGGTAACACACACGACTACATTCATTGTAATGTGCCCTAAGATGTTTTTTGTCATTCGAAGAGAAGCCAGGGGCTAAAGATGACTTACTTGGTCGGGATACTTCCCACAGGATTTATTTTATCTAATTTATATCAGCTGCTTAAAGCTTTTAGGGTCATAAAAAGAGACACAACAATACCAGTAAACAATGGAATCCATATACATGTGATATAACAATTTATGTTGTTTTGTTGTGCTGATATACCGCTCTGTTATACCATAGATAATACACTATATAATACAATAGTTATACCACCGAACCACGTATAAAAACGACTCTAACTATTTTGCATTACATAAAGGGTGTAAAACACCTCTTAACGAAGCCGAAAGGCACTTGTTCTCCCCGTCATTGCGATTATTTTTTTGTTCTACACCATACCTGGGAACCTTCTAGTTACGGAGATATTGGGGTCAAAGTTCCAACTTTTTGACAAGTTTTTTTTTTAATACAAGTTTTTAATGTAAGTTTTATGTTTAATGTAACTTTAAACACCTCCACGACCCCCGTACTATTCAATCCATTCATCAGCACAATGTTTTGAGTGCGTTACATTGAATTCTACCACTAAACATGATTTTTCACCCCAAAAAAAAAAGTTGTTTCCCAGCAATAATTTTTGCGTAAAGTTACTTAGTTTGATGTACAGAATGCTTGGTTGACGGCTTCGTGATGAGGTCTTTTACACCCTGTATAGGCACTACAGCAGCAAAATACAACAAAATATACAAGAACTTGACAGTGCTGATCTCGCTGGAGAGACCCAAGGAGAAGACAATGAGGGCAGCCAGTACGTCAACGGCGTCGGGAAAGCGGCAGAATACGAACTAGGGCCAGGACACCAGGTACACGTAGAAGTAACACGCGCAGCAGAACACCGTGAGGAAGTAGAAGAAGATTGGGATAGCTGGAAGAAGATATCCGGTGTAACTAAGATGTCTTGAAAAAAATGTAAATTGTTTAGTAATAGAGAAGAATCTAATGGTGATAGATCTCGGCGATAAGCGTAAGCTTAAGTTTCATTTCGATGGGTTTCTTAGACGCATAGAATGGTAACATCGAATAACTTCTTAACCGAACACTGAATTCCGTACTATTGATTAGTAGACTCACAAAATATAAAAACAAAGAATATAAATGGAGAAATACCTACGTTTGTCAATTTAATAAAATTTTTGTGTCACAGCTTACAAGAACGCAACGTTCAAAGGCCAAACTTGCAGAAACCAGACATCTTGGGAAATAGGTATTATCTTGTATTATTTTGTGTTTTAGCACGAATACTTTGTATTTAATCGGCTCCCTAACGAAAAGGATAAGATTCACAATTCCATGGGTACATTGTACCATACAATCTTCTTCTTCTTCTTTTGTATTGATTTAGGCCTAGCCACGTTAATCACGGCGTTTGTAACATTAATTGAATCAACCTACAACCACAATTTGATATTTAAACCTTTTCTTTACTATATCGCGCTAATCGGGTAACCGTAATAATAATAATAATAATAATAATAATAAGAAAAGTACTCCATGGTCGGCACCCTCATGACCTAGAGCAATCCCACATTAACAAATTAGCATCAAATAAATGGCTAAAAATAGGTAACTTATTTCCAGAAACCGAAGGATTTATAATAGCAATTCAAGACCAGATCATCAAGGGCACGCCACAATAGTGGCGGTAAGTCCTCTCTTTGAGGAGTGGCTTGAGAGACGCCACGGCGTCCTCACCTTCCGCCTGACGCAGGTCCTCACCGGACACGGTGTTTTCACTGCGAGGATCGACCGGAGGACACGGTGGAGCACACGGTGGAGGTGTGTCCCGCGTGGGTGGAGCACCGCCGTGTCCTCGAAGCGGCGATTGGCGGCGGCGACCTCTCGCGTCCGGCCCTGGTGCAAGCCATGGTCCGGAGCGAGACGGAATGGGACGCCGTCACCTCCTTCTGCGAAGCAGTAATGCTAGAGAAGGAGGTGGCGGAACGTGAGAGGGAGAGAACCTCACAGCGTCCCGGCCGCCGCGGGAGACGCCCCGGGCGTCGGGGGCCACCACGTGGCCCCCGGCCACCGTAGGCGCGGGCCTGTGGACGGTGGGCTATGGGCTAGCTCGCCGTCCGTCCGTCTCATGACGACAGGCCGTGTCGACGGCGCGTTCGTGTTCCACGCGCGCCTCAAAGAGAGTCAGCAAAAAGGAAGGGGTCCGAAAGGACCGATGCCTGCCGGGGTTGCGGGACTATTCGAAAGAGATACCGTGGCCCCGGAACACAAAGGGCGATGAAGGAACATGGATGGGTTTTAGTCAGTAAAAGTCTGACACTCCCTCCTGCTCCGCCCAGAGCGGGAGAAGTCATTTGATGATTTCCCATCCGAAAAAAAAAAAAAAAAAAAAAAAAAGACCAGATCATCAACACAAAAAACTACAGAAAATACATAATCAAAGATCATACACTAACTAATGACAAATGTCGCAAATGTCACATCCACCCAGAAACCATCCAGCATATAACAGGAGCATGCACAACTCTCACGCAGACAGACTACACTCACAGGCACAACCAAGTGGCCAATGTCATTCACCAAAAACTAGCACTCAAACACGTACTCATTCAAAATACCAATACTCCTTACTACAATTATAAACCAGAAACTACCCTAGAAAATACAACACATAAACTCTACTACGATCGTGCTATTCTGACTGACAGGACGATCCACTACAACAGACCGGATATAATTCTACAGGACAAAATAAATAAAGTTACATACCTGATAGACATCGCAGTCCCCAACACGCACAACATACAGAAAACAATCACTGAAAAAATAAGTAAATACGCAGAACTCAAAGAAGAAGTAAATAGAATTTGGCGACAAGAAAAAGTATATGTAGTTCCAATAGTCCTATCCACAACAGGGGTAATCCCAAATCATCTCATCCATAGCTTAAAATTATTAGACCTTAAAGAAACCCTATACATTACACTGCAAAATGCTGCTATTCTAAATACATGTAGAATCGTTAGGAAGTTCATGCAGATAGAAGAGAACGAGATAGGACCTCATCACAACACATAAACATTCATCAAACTAACACACCACACGCTTCATTTACTTTGGCTTTGGCCCGTAAATGTAGTTGAAATCCAGTCTAAGGGCTGAGAAGAAAAAACACTTTCGATAATAATAAGCCCCCCAAACAACCACTCGTCCTGATTGAACATCTAATCACATGGGGGGCGGGACACACGAAATTGAAATTACTGGCGTGGCTAATCGTGGCTCTGGAAACCCATCAAAAATGGAGACTCGTTCAAAAAGTAAACGTATAGGGCCGCTGCCCGGGGGCGATCGCCGGGGCGCACCTGGAGCTGACGCTGGGTGTCACAGCATGCGATCCGTCAGCGGTGAGGAGTTGAACAGGCGGGCTCCCACCGACAAAGATACTAAAGCCGAAATCATTGACGATGGTGACAGACTGACAGACAGGACAGACACCCCTGTAGAACCGTATAGTCCAAGCACAGTATCATACACACCTTCTAGGCGATCATCACCATCCATACCATCGTCACCAACACTTTCATCAGCCCCCATTATTAGTTTAAATACAGTTTCACCCACTCCAACCTTGAATGCTGCGCGGGGGGTATCTACCTTTTTGCCCGCGTCCACCAAGGGTGGAAAAGCAAGAGTTCGCATGAAATGGAGTAAAGAAGTAAATCTATTTATCATGCGAACCTACCTACACATAACTAAATTAGAGACTGATATGACCACATATAGACAACAATTGCATGCACTTTTCACCCGACAATATCCTGAAATTTCGGTTTCAGAACAAAGAATCTCAGATCAAAGAAGAATAATAGTTAGGAATAAACTTCTATCTCAAGAAGTTATAGATCAATTAAAAGAAGAAGTACGAACACAATTACTACAAGAAGAAACAGTAAATTATACAGACACTAACAATATCACACAAAATTTAAGCGAAATTAGTAATCAAGAACAACCACAATCGCTTAGTCAATCACAAATTATGTATTCTCTCTCTCCGTACAACCAATCACAAGCCTACACACAAAATATATCGCACACATCCACACAAACCGAATCCATTACTCTTACGCTAGAAAATGACATTGAGACCATAGTCGCCCCAGATCAACATTTAACAACAGATACATATATTCAAGAAATTAATGACAAATTTAGGACAACAATTACACAATACTCTGGGATGGACCCAGCAGCTCGACCTAGGTTACCTAAACTTAAATACACACCGAACCTATTTCGTCTAGTTAATTTATTTAATGAGAGTATACTCTCACAATTTATATCTGATGACACACAGCTTATTGACATACACCTTCTCATATATTGCACAGCCGTAGTTATATCTGAAGAACTAAACTTTAAAATTACCGACCACACCAGAACTACAAGAACAAAAAAGAATGAAGCACCAGCGTGGCAACAGAGACTAGAAAAAGACATTGATAAATTAAGGGCAGACATTGGTAGACTCACTCAATATATCAACGGATGCAGATCTAATAAACTAGTAAAAAGAGTTGAGGTTATATTCAGAAACAATGCCACGCACACCAAACACGAACAAAATAACAGAAAACCTGAAGAATTTTTAGACACCTTAAAACAAAAACTAGCACTCAAAGTTCATAGGCTCAAACGATATAAGAAAGCACAACAGCGCAAAAACGATAACGCGACATTTACCACAAACGAAAAAATATTTTACAGAAACCTACATATACCAAAAAACGACAGAAATTATGAAAACAACACAAACACACCCAACTTACCTTCAAAAGAACAACTAGAAACATATTGGGCTGGTATTTGGGAAAAGCAAAAACAACACAACGACAAAGCATCTTGGATAGCGGATGAAGAGGCAAAATGGAGAGATATTGACGTGATGGAATTCGTAGAGGTAACAGAGTCTGACATTATACACATTACAGCTAGATTACATAATTGGAAGTCACCTGGAATAGACAAAATACATAACTTTTGGTACAAAAAGTTAACTGTATTACACAAATCTATCGCAAAAAATTTAACAGATATCGTTTTAGGACAGCAGAATATACCCGAATTTATCACAACAGGAATTACTTACATGCTGCCTAAGATTAAATATACATCAGAGCCTTCCCAATACAGACCAATCACATGTCTACCAACAATTTACAAGATACTAACATCTGCAGTCACAAAGAAAATTAATTCACACATTATACACCACAACATAATAGCAGAGGAACAGAAGGGATGTAGGCAGGGCCACATGGGATGCAAAGAACAGCTGATTATTGATTCCACTATACATAAACACGCCACCTCAAAAAACAGAAATCTCCATTGCACCTATATTGATTACAAAAAAGCTACAAATTCTGGAGATTTATAGAATAAACCCGAAAATAGTTGATTTTATGCTCCATGTAATGCTACAATGGAAAACCACATTACAAATAAATAGTAGTAACAATAATGTTACAACACGACAGATATCTATCAAAAAAGGCATCTACCAAGGCGACTCCCTGAGCCCCCTGTGGTTCTGTCTTGCCCTCAACCCTCTGTCTCATTTGCTGCAGCGCTGCGGGGCCGGATACTGCCTCAAACACTCTACAGATGAAACAACAATTTCACATCTAATATACATGGATGATATCAAACTGTATGCAAAATCAGAAAAAGATATGAAGAAATTAGTAGATATTACAGCAGAGTTTAGTCAGGATATTAACATGCAATTTGGATTAGAAAAATGCAAAACACTTCACATTGTTAGAGGCAAGGTGCGGCCCGGCGACTATGCAGTGAATGAGTCAGATTCTATAACCGCATTAGAACCTACTGACTTGTATAAATACTTAGGGTACACGCAACTAAAAGGTCTTGACCACGTTAAAATTAAAGATACACTAACTACAGAGTACAAGAAGAGAGTTAACGCTGTCTGTAAAACCCAACTATCAGGTAAACATCTCATTAAAGCCTTAAACACCTTCGCTATTCCAGTATTAACGTACTCATTCGGAGTTATAAAATGGACCAAAACAGATACAGAACAATTACAACGAACTACACGAACAACACTCACGAAACATAACAACCTTCACCCTAAATCTGCCATAGAGAGACTAACTATTAAACGAGAACATGGAGGAAGAGGCCTTATAGATATCCAGCACCTATGGCGGAAACAAGTTAGTCGACTAAAATCATTCTTTCACACAAAATCCCGCAATAGTAATATACATAAAGCCATAGTAACAAACGATCTTAACTACACTCCACTTAACTTAAGCGAACAGATAGAAACCCAAAACACAACCAATGATGACGCGCAGACACAAAAAATTGAAGACTGGAAGAGAAAAGTACTCCATGGTCGGCACCCTCATGACCTAGAGCAATCCCACATTAACAAATTAGCATCAAATAAATGGATAAAAATAGGTAACTTATTTCCAGAAACCGAAGGATTTATAATAGCAATTCAAGACCAGATCATCAACACAAAAAACTACAGAAAATACATAATCAAAGATCATACACTAACTAATGACAAATGTCGCAAATGTCACATCCACCCAGAAACCATCCAGCATATAACAGGAGCATGCACATCTCTCACGCAGACAGACTACACTCACAGGCACAACCAAGTGGCCAATGTCATTCACCAAAAACTAGCACTCAAACACGTACTCATTCAAAATACCAATACTCCTTACTACAATTATAAACCAGAAACTACCCTAGAAAATACAACACATAAACTCTACTACGATCGTGCTATTCTGACTGACAGGACGATCCACTACAACAGACCGGATATAATTCTACAGGACAAAATAAATAAAGTTACATACCTGATAGACATCGCAGTCCCCAACACGCACAACATACAGAAAACAATCACTGAAAAAATAAGTAAATACGCAGAACTCAAAGAAGAAGTAAATAGAATTTGGCGACAAGAAAAAGTATATGTAGTTCCAATAGTCCTATCCACAACAGGGGTAATCCCAAATCATCTCATCCATAGCTTAAAATTATTAGACCTTAAAGAAACCCTATACATTACACTGCAAAAGGCTGCTATTCTAAATACATGTAGAATCGTTAGGAAGTTCATGCAGATAGAAGAGAACGAGATAGGACCTCATCACAACACAAACATTCATCAAACTAACACACCACACGCTTCATTTACTTTGGCTTTGGCCCGTAAATGTAGTTGAAATCCAGTCTAAGGGCTGAGAAGAAAAAACACTTTCGATAATAATAATAATAATAATAACCGTAATAACCGTAACCCGTAGGTGCATTTTCAAACAATACCGTCTACCCTATAATTATTTGCATTCGGAAAATTTGTCACTCAAACAGCTGCTTACTCGTAATTAAGCTCTGACACCTTTTACTGTGTTGACGACATAATTACTAACTAGGGCTGGTATTTAACACGAGATTTTTTTCGTTTCTGCGCCATACAAAATACTATCAAGGTGACATTGCGAAGTTAACCGCAACCTCAGACTACAGCTGCAAAGCTGCTCAATCGTAACTAGAGTATCTTGACAAATGACATCCTCTTTCAAACAGTTTTATATTTCTAAAACGTCTTTGGTCTAATTTACAAATAAATTCAAACATGGCGCATGTATGAGAGCGTTTACGGAGAGGCGATTTTACTCCTGTTCGGTTGAAATGCAGCGTTACTTCGGCGGAGCCCGCAGATAACATTGGCATCGCAGCGTTGCACGCAGCGTCCAACGGGAAGCGCACGTAGCCAGTTCTTTTAATACTTGGTTCACGGAAAAGCGGCGTCTGAAACGTAGCGATACTGTTCAACCAAAACTTGTATGTGTGGTGTAAACTGAAAATATAAGTTGGTTATAAATAAAAAAATAAATTTTTGAAAGTTTTATACAGGCGTAGAATTGTACCTAATGACGATGAGCTTAACGATTAGTTAAGTTGATGTTTTTTTGATCGTAGATACTTTTATTAGGCACATTTGTTACGAAATACCTATTTGTATGGAGGTGCAAATACCTACATGCATTCTCGTTTACGTAAACAAACGAAGGTGTTATTAATTACTATTTACGCGGTACTCAGAACATTGAAGACTTAATTGTTTCATGAAACACTTTCTTGAAGCAGTAACATTTAGTGAAAAGTTTCAGCGGAGAGAACTTGGTAGTTTCATTGTTCCTTATTAAAAAATTTGTTGAACATTTTTATGTTAAATTCACTATTCCCAGTATTAAAGTTTTGTTTACGTGATGGTTAGATCTTTTGTGTAATAGATTTAGAGATTAATAATTTTAATTTGATTCGAAACGTTTTTAGCATTTTGTATTTTGGCCATTATTTTTAATTTGTAAAATATTACTTTCACTAAATTACATTACCCCATAAAACTACCCAACCTAATAAAGGTGGGTTATCTATTCAACTCAATGGATCTTTTTGATTTTCCGACACATTATCTCGTATGCGCTAACGCGTATTCGCATATTTTACGCTACCGTGACGTTCATCGCGCGAACAGGCACACCCGAATCTGGCGATGGTTGCGTCCTTCCGTGAAATGAACGTGACGGTCGTGTTCGGCGATCGCTTTGGTTAAGATGCGGTCAAGTGCGCGGGCGCAATCATGAAACGCGAATAGACGATAGTGCATTTGAGTTGACGCTTTTCCTGCAATTTTTTTTATTGATCTAATTCTGATCTTATTTTTGTTCGTGCCTAGTTCTGAATCATGTGGCGTCAAATTCGTAAATTCGGTCTGGAGTATTGTGATCTGCCCACAATGCTGTGGAACGTCTCCGTCTTTCTGAAAGTCCTCACTCTGAATATATACGGCAAGAATAAGCCAGGTAAAATTATTGAAAATATTTGATTTTTATAAAATTATAAGTTTTTGAAATATAGCGTGGTAAGCGGTCGAGCGGATCGCGCGTCGCATTTGCTAGTATGTAATCCGTTGATGCTAACACACGTACCTCCTCGACTGTACCGACGAGCATCGCTTGCGCCTCTTCCGGGGCCTTCTGTAAAATACTGGTATTCAGCATGCATTCTTTTATACTGGAAGCTGACCCCAATATAGTTGGGAAAAGGCTAAGCAAGCAAGTGTGCGTGTAGGTGCTCATTAATGTACCCAGCTAGATGGTTCGACGACCCTTAAAAGTGGGTTAGGGCAGGTTGGACCCGGAAGGTGGAGGTGGAGGTGGTTATAGTGGTACAGCACGCGCAAGCAGCAGTGGACTGCACTAGAGCTATCATTGGCTAAGCAGCGTTGATTGTAGACCATTAATTAAGTACTCTTAAACTTTCTGTCTACTGTCTATCCTCAGGAATCCCCTTCATCTACTACATCATCATGATAACAGGCTCACTGTGCTACTTCTACGTGTATCTGTTCAGCGTGATGTGGTTCGTCTTTGTGAGGAGTTTTGAGACGGGCGACATAGTGGCCGCCATGTTGGTGCTGTCCCTGGGCGTCGCCAGCGAGATCGGGACCCTCAAGCTGCTGTATATGTTCGTGAATATGTGAGTTTCCCTTCCATTAACATAAGTCCCTCTATGTTTGTTTTCTTAGATTTTAGATTTGGTCAATACATTAATCAATGCTCATGGCTTCTCAGAATGAAAAAATGCTTTTGACTGGTATTATTTCAATTTACCGATTGCAAGAAGGACCTGGATTATGACAGTACGGGAAAAAAGGTTTTCGGAAAACATAGCTGGTGCCTCATAATTTGACGTCAAAACCGTACCCGGAGCCAATGATTTTATAGTTACTTGGTCGTTCTGCTCTGTAGAGAGTCTGAGAGAGAATGACCATCTAGAATAATTAAAAGAAAATTATTTTTTATCTGACTGACCAACACCGTGATAATTTAAAGTTCCTTTATATATTTTAATTCCAAAACGTACTTTGATTTTGAGTAAAATTGTGGCACAGTTTTAACAAAAAATCTTGTTCTCAGTGACAAAATCCGCGGCCTCACAGATGCTTTCCTGGACTTTGATTCCTGCATGATCCCGGGCAGTCGACAGGCTACCAACCTGCTGAGACACCTTCGCAACGTGAAGTTACGCGGCATCATCTACTGGGGGGTGCTCATGGGAAACGCTACCTTATATGTTTTCACCCCCTTCCTCCTGACACCTTCCGGCAGACATCTCCCTGAGGACTTGATGGTCATTTATGGTAATTGACTGATGATTATAATGCTCTTTAGCCAATTGTGGCCACACCCGCAGGGATTGCGAGGGCTTTAGTATGCGGCTCTTTCATGTGCTCTCCAGTGACTACCATATCTAACTTCGGCAGTTGACTACTGAGTTATCTTACTGTGACCCACACTACAGACTAAACGATTTAACTAGTAGTTTTTTAGTGCATGAGTGAATGTAATTTCTTGGTTTCTTCTTGTGAAACATAGCCGCTTTCTTTTTAACTAGAGTAACAATCAATACTTCACCCTAAATATATAACAAACAAGCAAATATTTCTGACGTTCCATGCTTCCTGTAAAATACTGCATGGTATTCAGCTGCGTAGTTACAGTGGAAGCAGACCTCAACATAGTTGATAAAAGCTAGTTCCTCCTCAAATGAATATTCTGATTATCAAAAATGTAAGAATATGTTTGAATGTCCACAGGATTGGAACCGATGTTAGAGTCACCGCATTACGAAATCGCATGGACCATGATGGCCTTCAGCGTTGTCATTGTCTGCTACATATCGGCCAACGTTACCACTTACGTGATAGTCATCATTGGGTACGCGGAGTCCCAAATACTGACCATGAGTGATGAAATAACTCATATTTGGACAGATGCTGAAGAGTATTATAAAACTGTAGCTAAATTCGAAAATGACAATTTCCCTACCAACTATGACGAAAAAAAGAGAATCATGAACGATCATGTGTACAAAAACCTCAAGGACATCATCAAACGTCATGCAACAATTAAAACACTTCTGAACCAAGTAGAAGATGTATGCAGTGGAACTATAGCTGTAGGATTTACCTTGCTAGTTCTCGGGTTGATAGTAGAACTGCTCGCAGGATTAGAGAACACAATCCTACAGCTACCATTCGTGTTCATGCAAGTTGGGATCGACTGCTTCATTGGTCAGAGGGTCATGGATGCTGGCGTTGTGTTCGAACGGGCTGTATATGACTGTAAGTGGGAAAATTTTGACAAGAATAATATGAAGTTGGTGCTGGTGATGCTGCAGGCTTCGCAGAAGTCCACAGCTATATCTGCAGGGGGAGTTACTAAGATGAGTTTCAGGTGCTTGATGGCGGCTATTAGAGTTACGTATTCTGCTTATACTGCACTTCGCACTTTGATGAAGTAGGGTAATAGCACCTGACAAAAAGAAGTCAATATTAGAATTATGACACTAGATTTCGAAGTACAATAATTTATTTATATTAGAAGTACCAAAGATTGTATTGTACCTAAGTAGAGTATAAATAAGCCAATGCTTATAAAATAATAAAGACATCACAGAATTGAGTATTTGTGTTCAATGTTTATTTCTACTATCCGTAAAAGCACTTTTAGCCCAAATATTTACTTTTGTCTTCCCTAAAAAGCCGTCCATACAAGCAGACAGAAAATACGAATGAATTGTTGGAAATGCAGTCGGAAATAACACAGTGGGATAAAAGATCAAAAATTCTCAATAGGAGCTAGTTCAAAGGAGGATTGGACAGCCGTCGACAATGGGGCAGGCATATCAATATTTGAGCTTGCTCTGATCCACAGAGACCGAACGACCAAACGACTGAACGAACGGTCTCAATGAACTCATTCAAATTGTAATGAATAGGCTTTTTTATGTGTTTCGTATTGTATTTGCCTTTGGCTTTGGAATTTTGTCTTTGTTCAAGGTGAGAAGTATCTAAGGTCATCCGATTGTTGTTGTCAAGCCGATTTTTGATAGTTTCGCACTAATAAGATAATAAAGTAGTCTAGTTTTTGAGGGTGTATAATATAGAGTAGCTAACTGCCACTGTTTATTTGATTTTTCTCAGTTAACTGTTCCTTTGGTCTTGCGGTTGCGACAGCTGAGCTTGGGGTCCTGGGTTTGATTCCCGGGTCGTGCCAAAAGCGATATTGGGTCATTCCATTACAAAAATCTCAGGACCAGCTGGTTTTTGGAAGTAGGCGGTATGATACCGTGCGCACGTAAGCCGTCTGATATCTCTCCGGTCGTTTCGGATTGCTGTCCCATCAGACAATGAGGATGAGGGAAGAGAGAGTGTACCTGTACGCACTATAATATCTCCAGCGCCAATGGCTAATCTCCCGAAAATGGTCAAGAGAACTACTATTATTATTAATTAAATGAAATGTTTTTTTTTTCTTATCTCTTTAGATAACTTATTTATATGTTTTGGTATGAAATTTCAGACGTTGTGTGCTAGTGTGGTGTTGAATATTTGTTCTTTCTTTTTATAGGACAAGCTACAACATCAGTACCTATGCAAAACAATAATGACAGTTTAGGGAAGTTGATATTATTTAAATGATACGATATCTTAACTACTGGCTAGTTTATAGTGTTGTTTTGTTACATAGTTGCAAGTTGTGAGGTCATAAGATACAGAATTATGATTGAATTGGATCACAAATGTATTGATTTAAATCTATGTATCTCAAGGTTGCCACAGAAGCTTCAATGCTGAACTTTTGCGTAAAAAGAAAGAACATAAAGTTAGGTACAATTTTTCGACGCTTTTACAGGTTGCACTCTTGCACTTTTACAGGTTGCACTCTTGCACTTTTACAGGTTGCACTCTTGCACAACGCGCTTCGGAATGAAACTGTGTCATGAGGGTCACTAGCGATCATTTTGTATATATGTTTATGATTTTGACAGCCTCGTTGGTCAAGTGGTCGCAAACGCGACTGCTGAGCATAAAAATATGGGATGGGAGAAGAATATGGGAAAAATATAATTGGATTTTTCCATAAGGAATTTGTAAGTAGCAGCCACGGAGTCTAGATTTGTGCCCGATTGATGGCAATAGGCTCGCCGGTTATTGCATTGGACTTAAAACATAACTAGCGAAATGTAGGTGTACCATTAGGTACACATTTGGCTAACCCTTCGGGAATTTCAGGCGTGATGTTATGTTTATTTGTGTCTTCTACCCACCCATATATTTTCAAAAAATCTACAGCCTATTTTAACTTACTCATTGACTGATAGTGAGATAGGGTCAACCCTATTTGCGTCTTCCTAATTGTTAAACAAATATTAACATAATAATTACTACAAGTAAAGTAGTAGTCCAAGATAATATTTTTATCGCTCACATTTACACCAGTCGACATTATCTAAAGTGTTTGTATGGCCGTGTTGAAGTAGTTAAAATAAATATGGTCGCGTATTTAGTTCGAGAAGTAAGTGAGAATATTGCATTGTTTATTTTTATTTGTGGTTTCTTTAATAAGACGCATCATCCTCTCCCACATCACTCTTTTCTTGTTGGTGTCATAAAAAGGCTGGAGATCCCGCGGGATCCAAATGAGCGGGATCAGAATACAAATTACCTCTGCCAAATGAAAAAAGAATCACGAAAATCGGCCCGGTAATCAAGGAATAATCGGAGTGTATCTATACATGAGAGACGATGCCGGTAGAATACATTACCTCCTCCTTCTTTAAAAGTCGGTTAAAAAGACGTAGGAACTGGACCTGATTTCAATAATTACTGCCTTTCTTTAAAATCACATTTTATACAAATTAGCCCGTGCTGACAGCCGTCTAATCTTTTGCTAATCATTATGAAATTAGTTATTATCTCAATTTTAAATAACCTGCATGCTTACTGGCGATGGAGGTTTACAACTCTACAATAGAAATGTTACGAAGAACAACTTTCAATGGTTCTATTATTTGGGTACTACCGGACGCCACGCGGATACATCCGCGTGGTTCCCGTTCCCGTGGGAATACAGGGATAAAAAGTAGCTTAAGTCACCCGGGGATAGTGTAGCTACACTATCCCCGGGTGACATAAGCTCCTTTTTTACTTCACAACGGTGGGCGTACGTGACGTCCCTCTCCACTGCTTCCGGCTGCAGGGTGAGCACTACCGCAGCAGACCTTGGCGCACGGAGCCCTGACTTGGCATTCTTGCCCCGCAGTCTTTTGAGGTACGGAAGGAGAAGAACCTTCGTTCATCTTCTTCTTCCCATTCCTCTTCCTCCTCACCACGGTCTGCCAGCCCTCACTGGCAGACGCCGATGGGTCTGCATCGGGAGCTCGCGTGGTGGCCGTTGGAACAGACCCACTCGGATATCCTTCACCGTTGTAAAGCTCCACAACATTGAAAGAATTCTCCAAATCGGTCCAGTAGTTTTCAACTGAAAAATACAAAAATACAAATCTTTCCTCTTTAAATATTAGTTTAGATTACTCTGAACCGTGGATGATAATGACAATATCCCCAAAAACCTAGTATTCAAAGAATAGAAATGAGATAAGTATTTAAAAGTCTTAGCCTTTCTCAACTTTATTGGGGTCGGCTTCCGGTCTAGCCGGAAGCAGCTAAAATACCAGTATTTAACATGGAGCGACTGCCTTTTTGTTCTCCACAACCCAGTTAGTACTGGGACTACTGGGTAATAAGATACCCCTTGGTAAGCCTGGTTGTCAGACTTTCGGGGCACCTGCAACCGTAGGTCCCGGCTGTCAATTGTAGATATTTGACAGCAAAGATCTACAATTGACAGCCGGGTCCAACGGTTTAACGTACTTTCCGAGGCATGGAGGAAACTCGGTATGTAATGGGTGTTCACCCATCCATGGACCAGCCTAGACAAGCGCGGCTTAACTTGAAGATCGACCCGAGCGGCTGTAAATAATCGGCCACGAGCTCCTCAAAAGTATATAAAAGTCATTAAAATGATAGTAATTTAATACTTTCTATAGTACAAAACAAACTTGTTACTTGTAAAACTTGTTAACAAATAATACACAAAATGTTTTTTGGAGTAAAACCAAAAGCTGTAACTATAGATTTCTTTTAAACATATTCATTATTCAACGATGCCTAGTAAGACATTTGAAAATTACTGAACAATTTGAAAAGATAGGTCTTGTACTAACGAACCCGTCGGACTCAAAGAGTTTTCGCCAAAGACGGTCCAAACTGCGAGCCTTTGTAAATTCTAATCTCGTCTGATTAGAAACTAACTGAATGGGGCCGTGGCGAAGTTTCTGCTCTCTCTGAATTCAGGGAATAAGGCTTGTTTCAGTGTTTTTGAATGTTATTTAGGAGGCATCAATCAACTCCCAAAATACAGGCATTTGTTGCAATGGCAGTTTGGGGGTCCAAAGTCTCAACTAAATAATTATTTATTTAATAAATAATAACTTTTTTTTCGGATGGGAAATCATCAAATGACTTCTCCCGCTCTGGGCGGAGCAGGAGGGAGTGTCAGACTTTTACTGACTAAAACCCATCCATGTTCCTTCATCGCCCTTTGTGTTCCGGGGCCACGGTATCTCTTTCGAACAGTCCCGCAACCCCGGCAGATTCTTAACAATTCTTCAATAATATAATATAAGGTAGACGTTTACAGTTTTTCTAAAATCTATGTCAAGTTCACCCAAGCCTGAACTAGGTAATCCTGTGTTTCAGGCGATTTGAGGTAACATTAATTGACTAAATAAACACATACATATTAAAATTATTGGTACCAATGTAAAAAGGTATATAAAAATTATACTATCTTAACTTAGCTAACTAATTTGAAAAAAAAATACAATTAACAATAATATGAACAATATTTACTTTAGCACAAGTAATAACTTCTCTGTATCTTCATAGGAGATAGTTTGAAGAGCTTCCTTAAGGATTTTCTTGCAGTTATTCTGATTTAAGGAGTAGATGTTTGCTTTTTCATTTAGCCTGTTATAGAGTAGCGGTCCGGGTACATATAAAACTTGGCTGTGAAAGCATGTTTTGTACATTTTTGACGGCAAACTATATCTTTCCGTCTTTTTTTTAGTAAATTCAGTGCTGTATGGAAGTGCTGCGTGTTGTTTTAGTACGGTGGTCATAATAAATAACTGTCGAACTGTTAGTACTTCACAAGATTTATACAGGAGGTTAGTGGGGAAAAGGAAAGGGCGGCAAGTAGCCACCTTGAGAATAGCTCTTTGAGCTCTTTCAATGGGCAATAACAGAGTTTTAGTCGTCCCACTCCATGAAGTAATGCAGTAAGTCAGAATTGACTGACAAAGAGCAAAATATACTTGCCGGAGTATTTTCGAAAATGTAATAAAACATAGCTTTTTGAATACTAATATTACGAATTCTGTTATTTACCTAGAGCTTCCATATGTTGTTTTAAGGAAAGGGTTTCATCTATTATAATACCCAGGTATTTTATTTTATCAGTCTTCTTAATATTGGGACATTGGGACTGGGCAACAATGAGCATGCAACGCTGAGGGCATATTGGATATATGCTTACACATCGAAAACTTAATGTAATTTGTCTTCTCTGCATTTAGAGTTAGTGAGTTATTTTGTAGCCATTTATTTAAAATATTAAATCCGTCTTGCGCAAGCTTGTACACTTCATTTTCTGAGTCAGCTGAAAAAAGTAAAGCAGTGTCATCAGCGTAGGTTATGATAGTACCATGCTAGAGCATGGTATGACCTTTGCAATCTGAAGCTAGAGCTTTAGATTGAGTCAGTCAGATGATGTACCGCATCGGCAGTTGAAACTTTAGGTCTAAATCCAAACTGCCTTTCAGACAGAATAGATTTATCTTCCAAATATTTCAACAACCTTTTGTTTATTAGTTTCTCCAATACAATATATAATAACATAGAAGGTAGTAAAGAAATAGGTCTATAATTTGTCACTTGCTCTTTGCTGCCTGATTTACATCATTTGACAGGGATAATTACAGCTTTTTTGAGACACTCTGGGAAATGACCCAAAGATAAAAAAACGCGGAAAATATAAGTCAGTGGTGGTACCAAAATGTCCTTGAATCTTTTAATAATTTAATTCGAAATGTAGTCCCAGCCAACTACGCAGTCTTCTTTCAAGGTCATGATTATACTTTCTACCTCAGTATCTAGCAGCGCGAAGGAAGTTAAAGCAGTGTTAGAAGTTAAAGGAATGCTCGTCAGGTTCTGGGATTGACTCAGATTTTTGTCTGCCAGACACTTTCCCACATTAACAAAGAAATTATTTGCTATGTTAGCGGATTCCACTGGTGACGAATGTGCTTTTAATAAACTTGAAGATGACTCATATTGTTTTGTAGTATACGTTACGTCTTTAAAATATATTTCCAGGTCGTTTTATTATTTTTGATTATTTCCAATGTCACTTTGTCGAAGTTGCTTTTAATTTTTCTAAGAAGATCATTACAGAAATTTCGATATCTTTTGCACGAAAGTTGCAATACACCATTTTCTGGATTAGATTTAGCTTTCATATGCAGTTTATCCCTTTTTTTTTATACAGCGAATAAGACCTGATGTGATCCATGGTTTTATATTGTGATTTTTGTTGCTTAACTGCGATACGACTGATTTTCTGAATTGCATTTCGTAAGTTTTCAATTACAAACAACATGCAAAACTGCGGGTCAGCGGAATTAAAGACTGGATCAAAATTGATGACGCGTAAATCTTCTTCAAGTCTATTTATACTAAGCTTAGAAATTTTGCGAGTGCCTTGTTTAGGTAATTTGCAATTTAGGGTTAGTGGGGCAGCGTTGTGATCGGTTATTGTTGAGTTAACAACAAGTGCAAGTGAGGGGAATTTCGATGTAAGCATAATATGATCCAAACAGGAGCCACTGTGATGTGTAGGAAAGCTGTGTGCTGGGAGCAGGCCATGAAAGGCGCATAGGTTGAGGTAGTCCTGAGCAGAAGCATCAGCACTTTCTGGAAGAATGTTGATATTAATATCTCCAATTACAATCGTGTTTTTGTTGGATGACAGGTTTTGCAATTTCTCATTCAGAGAGTCTGTAAAATTGATAGTATTTTTAAAAGACGGAGGTCGATATAATGTCAATATCGCAAAATCTGATCCAATTTTAACTAACAATCTGTTACAGTCGTGCATATCAGGTTCCTCAACAGAGACGTTCAGATGATTTCTTGCATAAACTATCACACCGTCATTTTTGTTGTAATGGTACTTCTATACAAATTATATCCCGGGATTAGTGGTATGTTAATTGTTTGGCAAGTCAGCATTCGGTTAAAACAATAACGTCACAATTTATGTTTAGCCGTTGCTGAAATGTACTAAAGCTATCAAATATTTTGTGTTAATATGGTTAATGGAGATTTGTAGCCAGATAGATATTGTTTGCAGTTTTCAGCTTCACAAACTTTGGCCTCGGATACAGAGAAATTATCTAAATCATTAATTAAACTATTTATCATAATGGTAGTTTAAATAAAAATATAAAATAAAAAGGTCAGAAAAATACCTAATTAACGGCGCTCTTAGGCGCCTCCATAATCTACAGATATGATGTACCTTTTTTCAGCTATTATTTTCGCCGGGCAGTCAGCAGCACCTGTGTTATGCTTATCTGGCTTTTTGAAATGCAAGCAAGTAGCGCATTTTGGTTGGTCAGCCTTTTTTGGACATTCTTTTACTGAGTGACCTTGATCACCACAGTGACCGCAGGTATACGATATCTGTCGACATGACTTGGCTGCATGTCCATACTGCTGGCACTTATAGCATCGTGTGACCAAAGTGAAGTCTCTCACAGTGGTCTTATGATAACAGGGTTTTGAGTATGACTGCAGATACCTCAACAATGTAATTACATGTCTCAGAGTCTTTCTTACCTGACTTACGACTTAATTTAAGTAGGCTTAAAAACGTGTCAAGGCTGCAATCCGTGACTTGGCTACATAAAATAGTTGACACCTTTCTTTACCATGTCAGCAAAGGAAGATACCTGGGCAGGTTTCGTCGAATGTTCTATACTCAGCTTCTGTAGCTGCTGCGAAAGATCGAGTTGGTTTTCTAGAGTTCTGAAGCGTAGTGCGATTGAATGGCTTTAGCTTTGATAGACTGGTACTGGATGGCCATCTGCGAGGTCCCGTTACTAATCTTCCTGGTTAGGTTTATGATGCGCGTTTTTTGATTCAGCTTTCCCTCATTTGCAATAGCGCACACCTCCATCAGATTCTGTTCGATAGTCGCCATCCAGCATAGCTATTCACAACGCTTCGATTCGATTTTCGATTCGGAAAGCCGTATGTCTATCTCGCTCGTTTTCGTAATGCCAAAAAAAGATAGCCATACGACTTTCCGAATCGAAAATCGAATCGAAGCGTTGTGAATAGCTATGCAGGTCTGAAGTTCTGCCGTCGAGATAACTTCAGGGGCATCGTTCCTTTGGATAGGTGCTTGAGGGGTAGAGGCGGGTACGGCAACGGGCACAGTTGTAGAGGTGGGTACGGCAACGGGCATAGGTGTACAGGTGGGTACGGCAATGGGCACAGGTGTAGAGGTGGGTACGGCAATGGGCACAGGTGTAGAGGTGGGTACGGCAACGGGCACAGGTGTAGAGGTGGGTACGGCAATGGGCACAGGTGTAGAGGTGGGTACGGCAACGGGCACAGGTCCACTGGTGCTGGGCACAGGTGTAGAAGGCGGGAAGCGAACACATTTACTACTCCGATTGAATGGACTATCCTCCATCATGAATCAGGATAATATTGCTTCTGTTAAACCCCGGTCATTTCTACTAGTAATTAATACACCTTAAACAAATGTACTGTACAATTATGCGTTACTACTAGCTATTATTATTTATTTATTTAAATATCTAAAAAACTTAATCTATTACAGTTTGGTTTTAGCCACATATCGAAAACCTCTCAGGGCTTATCTGAGTGCTGGCGAGCCGTTCGTTTAAATTTGACAAAATGTTACAACTACAATGATAGGTACAATAAAACTTACTTTTAAATGACGGTGATAATAGTTTATAGGTACATACATACTTTAGGAGAAGTTTTGTGTAAGGAAACGTTTTGATTTATATTTATAACTTTTCGAACTCGTTTTGTATTGCATTTGCAAGTGTTCTGGAAGTTTATTAAGAAAAAAAGGTACTAAATATTCTGCAACCTTCATCCCGTACACATTATTGAACATCAGTAGGATGTATTTATTTTTATGTGGTATCGTTCTCAGAAAGTCAGGTCTTGTTCTTTCGGTTAACAGCTCAGGTCTATTGACTTCCGTATTTGTAACTAGGTCACAATTTCGCAAGTGATCATTTGTTTATTGCAATAATTGTTCGATACGTCTGTTAACTACGACCGGCAATAATTATGCAGCTTGTGGGCCGCCTCGCCCCTCCACGCCTACGCGGGCTTGGCGGGTAGGGCAGACAAGACTGCGTGGATTCGGTTTTGCAGCGATTCGTTTCTTGCACTAACTGAAATTTGATTACTGTATTTCTTTATTGTTACTATACCTAGTAACATTATGCGAATTCAATTTATGCCATAACAAATTAGCCTTCGAGATGATTATGCCAACATAAACTGTGTGCCAAAATAAAATTTGGCAACCTATTATTACGGCAAAACAAATTATGCCAAAACTGTTATGCCAAAGTATATTAGGAAAAAGAACATTATGTAAAAAGAAGGGATCCCGAGTGTAAAAGATGCAACTAAGTATTTCAGGTAATTTTGTAGACGGTTTCATGCGGGTTTGGTGTCATTATGACGTTCACTATTTTAATATTCACGACTGTTGTAAAATAGTTATTTATGCAACTGATATATAATGAGGGGTATTAAAACACGAATGTGGGTTTATCACACGAGGCGAAGCCGAGTGTGATAATAGTATCACATGAGTGTTTTAATACCTTATTATGTACAGTTGCATACAAGACTTTATCTACATCCATGATATGAATCCTCCATAAAAGTTTCTGAAACCATAGGGTGTTGTAGTGTTGTAAGAAGTCTATGTAAATCCATGGAAAGTTTAATTGCTGAGTATTCAATAGGTACAAACAAACCATGTATAGGCAATAATATAATTATTCACATTTTGGATTGTACAATTATTAAAATGCACAAAGCTTGTATCACACATTTTTGTAAACAACAAAGTATACGTTGTACATAATGCAATACTAATATCAAACAAAAATGGCGGGATACGATGTAAATTCGAATTAACCTATAAGCTTTTTTTAATTACTGCGGCTTTTTTAATTAGACAGGTGTCGATTCTGTTGTGCACAAACTAAACTTAATTTAGGCTATTGCTATCTTTTTCTCTCTAATAAAACGTGAAATAGACGGACGTAATTTAGTCGTGTCAAATTTAGTTGGAACTAATATTCAATACAAATGAAGGGTGCACGTAAAAACATGTTGACTAAAAACACGGTGAAGCGCAAGGCATAAACTAGTTTGACATCTCTAACTTAGTTCATAGCTATAGCCGTCCTTTTCTCGCACTGCCTTTTAGTAAAAGATACCAATAGCCTAAATTAGGTTTAGTTTGTAAGCTTGATTATAATTCATGTATTTATTTCTATTAAATATTGTGCATTTTTTAAATCGATTGGCTAAATTAATTAAAAATAAGTTGTGAATTCTATTAAAACTTGTTGATATAAGGAAGTTTGAATTAAGTAAAATATTAATAATTGTTTATTGCACTATAAATAATGTTGATTTTTACGTGTATTTTTAGAATAATCTTATATTTTATTTGTAATATTATTCTTACTGTTATTTTAAATTCGTAGCTCAATTTTGACTTCCGATACGGTAATGGCGGCAAAATGTCGTTGGCAGTCAGTTGACTAGGTACTGCTGGGAATCTTGCTTATGCCCCTTCGGTGATTCCATGGCAGTCATCTTTGAGCTACGAAGCGAGTTGGTCTAGATCATTACTGTGTAATATCAATAAAGTGTTTTGAAGAGGAACAGTTTTTGAATTTTAAATAAACGTCTATCAAGTTTGTGCACAACAGAATCGACACCAATGTTCTTTTTTTAAAACGAGTTGCATAATGAAATTTTGTACAACATTATAACACCCGTTTGGATGTTACAATGGTTACTATGACACTGGCTGTTTTAATGTTGGCAATAAGCTAACTGTTTCAGATACTTTTATAGAGGATTTATAGCATGGGTGTAGAGAATAATTATTAAAGATACGCTTTTGAAAAACGTACCTACGATTGTACACTTTGAAGTTCTACTTTTTAAAAGTTTTGAAACAACGACCAAGGTTGACATGGAGAGACCGAATCTATTAATCTCGAGAAGATACTCGTAGATGGATGGCTGCCCTTTGAGTGACCTTAAGTCGTAGCATGACCGCAGCTGTTATTGCCCACTAGTATCCGATCCGATTTAGAGTTGTAATTTGTTCTGGGTTCGAACACTACGAACCCAGACTTGCACTTTATTTATTTTTATCAGCCATTTATGTCTGACAACTGACAACACTGCAAGACAAAGGCCTCCCTTCCCTCGTTTCGCTTGTCCAGCTTGATCTACAGCTGTTACTACTTTATTTTGATTTCGTTTTACGTTTCTATCACTACTTAAAACTTTGAAAGGAAACTCACAGAAATGAGGCACTACGGACATTGCTAAATACCCTTATAATTAACTCAAAATACTTATTCCAATCAAGATACTTAGGCTTATGTGATCATCTCGGTTGTTTTCAGTGGTGTGTGATGGTACCTCTGATCTTCCATCACCTGGCTATTGGATTCGTGCTATCCTACCCCGCTGTTTTAACTCCGGTCATAACTGGTAACGAGACGAGAAATGGGATGGACGTGCATGCCACTACAGGGGAGACATCTTGGATTGGTCAGTAGTTATTACTTTAATGAGTTACTATCTACATTCTTAGACTAAATAAAAAGGTAATTGTAGTTTGATGTAAATGTGAGCGTGTGAGCCGCCTCACTTAGCTGTTCGCAGAGTTCCGTCTTTTCCTTTTTATTTGGTCTGAGTCCACATTTTGTTTTCACTTCAATAACTGTAAAAAGAGTAACTTAGTAGGTATTGTAAATGTGCAATTACACAAACGTTTTTCGGCATTTGAATGAGGGGTGTTGGGGCGGTGTTGGTGAAGATTGTGTGTTTTTTTTTAAGTCGCGATAAAGCAGCTAAAATTTTAATTTTGACAATGCACCAAAACAAAGCATCCTTCTACTCCGATATGATGAAACAAAACAGTAGATGTGACTCCTTGGTCACTTATTTTGTGCCCGGAAAAATACAGCCAAAAAAGAAAAAAGGAATATAATAAATAATGGATCTTCATATTTGATTGTTTACAGCTGCAGCCTACAGCATGACCGGTGGCATTGGCTTCCTAATCCTCCCGCCATTAATGCAGCTCTACGGACGAAGATTCATCAACGCAACCATGAACCTCATCATCTTCCTTGGATGGGTCGTCATCGCCCTGTCTCCTAACGTCCCTACCCTCATAGCTGGCAGAGCCATCCAAGGTCTATCCTTCGGAGGCCTGTACATCTGCAGCATTTTAGCTGGAGAATACAGCCATCCCAAACGTAGAGGATTCTTCATCATTTTCAAGATTACGGCTACTAGCATCGGTGAACTGATCTGCCATGGATTTGGATTTACCTTGTCTTGGAGACAGATGGCTTGGCTAGCTTCCATTCCAGCTGGCTTAGCTGCTCTAGGAACTATAGTTTGGCCAGAAAGTCCATCATGGCTGGCTTATAAAGGCCGCTTTGATGAATGCGTGAAGTCGTTCGAGTGGATACGAGGAAAAGACATGGAGTCGAAAAGAGAAGTAAAGGAGTTGATAGCAGCGCAACAGGAGTTCAGAAATATGAAGAGATTGAAGAAATCAGGGTTATTAATGAGGAACATACAAGCGATGAAGTCGAAAGACTTCTTAAGACCACTCACAGTGGTACTAATGCTAATAATTTTGACCCAAGTATGCGGCAGACATTACTTGCTAGCTTATGTAGTACAAATAATGATTTCGTTAACAGGGGACAAATCTAAAGCTTATTACTACACAATAGGCTTAGACGTAATGAAAATTCTAGCGATATTAACTTCAAGTTACATCGTCAGAATATTTAAAAGACGTACGCTGTTATTAAAGACAGGTATCTTAGCGTGTATTTTGTTAAGTTTAGTCTCCATATTTGACTTATTAGTTGATAAAGAAATTTTAAACGTAACTTGGTTGACGCCTTTGCTGTTAATACTTTACAACATAGTTTGTTATGTTGGTGTTATACCAGTATCTATGGTGTTAAAAGGGGAATTATTTCCAATAGAATACAAGGGTTTAGGGACAAGTGTTTTAGGTATATTCTATTCTCTATCGAGCATGTTTTTGATGAAATCTACATCAGTATTGCTAGATGCTATAGATACTCATGGGACGTTCGCAGTCTACCTCATTATTGCAATGGCTTCTTTGGTGTGTTTGTACTATACTTTGCCAGAAACTAAAGATAGGACGCTCCAGGATATTGAGCTCGAGTTTCTGGATAACAAGTTGCCTAAAGATGAGAATAATTTAGAGATGAGTGCGGTTGTTAATCGTAATTTGTTAGTTGATAAATAGATACTTACGGTCGTTAATAAAGTTCGCGATTTAAATCACGGAGGATTTGAAAGGGCGTATTGTACACGTGCCCCTACGTAAGTAGACTGTGACTGACAATGGAGGGATGTTGTAGGGATACGGCGATGATATTTGTATTGACAGTCATAAAACATGATCATAATCATAATTCTTGAGAATAAAAGTATCTTTAAATCGAACTATTGTCTTTTAACCGGTGTGCGTGTATGACCAGATGTAAGGTGTGAGGTGTGAGGTGTGAGGTGACAAGAGTGTGTAAGGATCAAAGCAGGTGACGTTCTGTGGTGTCTGCCCACCCCCACGGAAAAAAAGCGTGAGATTATGTGTCTTTAAACCTAAGTAAAGATTATATTATTGTGTTGGCAAACAGGGTCCTCTAGAATACACAAATAAAACGCAATTTGTATTTACTACACTACTACAACAGCCCATAACGTCCACTGCTGGACATAAGCCTCTCCCATGTGGGAGGAATTTGCCGTAATCTCCACGCTTGGCAGGCGCATTGGAGATCGCAGTGATGAAAGACTAACAGAAAACGCTAATTTGTATTTACTGATATAATAATGCTAGACTAGACTTGCTTATTTCTTAAAAACCCTATCTTACCTAAAAACCTTTCCGAATACAAACAACATTATTCTAGGCCTCCAGGGTCCAGACTATCAAGTTTTCAGCAATAATTTGCCAAAACTAAACAAAACGCTATAGAAATCAGACACTTTAATACATTTTCCGTTGAAACGGGCCAGAAAGAGCCTCAGCGAAGGATAACGAAGGGCCCTAGGGGCCCGGCTGCCCAATTAGAGGTTATTTAACCCGACGACATTTGATATCTTTGCTTGAACTGGGCCATTGATAAATTGTAGTTGTACTTTTGTGTCTGTAGACGTATTCTTGATGAAGTATTGTTGTTTAGACTTTATTTTATGAGATATTCCTTTATCAGAGACTAGTTACTGCCCGCGGGTTCTATCGCGTGGATTTTGGAAATTATTCCACAGATCATCTAGGTTAGAAACTATTTGTATGCCAAAATATATCCAAATCCGTTCAGTAGTTTTTGGTAAAATGTAACAAATATTTTTAGTACTCTAACCTAGCTTTGGAGCCACACGTCTCACATTTTTCTGTTTTTATGGCAATTAAGAAATTTATTTATTTATTAAACATCCATCCATACATATCTAAACATTTTCATTTTTTTTTTTTTTTTTTTGTTATATGTATATTCTCATAAACTTTCACATTTATCATAGTGAATAAGATTTATAATAAGGACACAATTTAACGAAAAAAAAAGGGTCTGTATTTTGTCATTCGGCTAGGCAGTCCTAAAAGTAAACAAATGAAATAAAAAAAGTATTTTCTATCTAAGTAATTGATGTTCTTACATTATCTCTTTTGCAGTTACATTTTATTAAATGCTGCTAAGGTAGATAATTCATTATGACGCCAAAACGTTATTTGACAAAAACACTTAAAAGTTTAAAATAATTAAAACAGTTTTAATAGACAGAACTCTCAAAAATAATGTAAAACATTATAATTGAATTAAAGTTAAGAAGTAAACGTTTAATGTAGTTAAAAGTTAAATAATTTAATTAATTAATGATCGTCTAAATGGAGGCGTTTCTGTTCAATGTTTTGTTTCGCCTGTTAATTGTAGTTTTAATTATTTTAGAAGAGTCTTTGTCGGTAATTTGTAATTAAAACTAAACTGAAACATGAAAACTAATGAAAATTAAGTTTAGCACACTCTTCATATCTTCGTCTGTTTATATAGTAGATTAAAAATTATGTCTTAGCTGTCACATTTAATATTATAAAGTTTTGTGGATTCTCCTAAAAAGTCATGTTTGTAGGTTTTTTTAGATTCAAGATATTTTGTTTTTTTCTTTCTGAAACCTGTCTCAATCGTTTTCCACTTTGAAGTCTAGAATTTAAGACTTTTCTAAAGTCGGACAGTCACTTGAGCACTAGTTAGTTATATTGCGTCATGTCTCTGCGAAAAATATAAATGTTTTTTCTTTCTTTTTTAATATTAAACATATATTTATTAAATATCTTTTATGATGATCTAAGTCTTTCAATACAATAAAACCTCCATGGGTATTCTTTGATTCTCAGTGCAATGACATTTATTACATTACTGCAGAATCCAGTAAGCCTTCCTGGCCAAGTATGAGTTAACCGGACCGAACCGCAGGTGAGGTCCGGTTATATACGAGGCCAGGATGACTTTCTTACTGGTTAAGGTTTGTATAATGCTTTTCTCAAAAATGAAAGAAAGTTTAACAACAAATTCGTTTAATTAATATTGAAGGTTACATTCATATTAGGGCAATTACTGATAGATATTGTTATCGATTTATCGGGGGCATTTATATTATTGTTTTTGAAACTCCATGTTAATTTTAGAAGGGAAAGTTTTAATCCAACATGATTTATAAACTGAAATGACTAAATGAAACATAAAATCCCACACTATACTTCTACAACATTTTAAGTAGGTACAAAACGCAACGTGCATACTTTTTCGGCGTCGCGTTAAGTGTCACAGACTATAAAATGGCTGTGATCCAAAAATATATGTATCTCATAAAATGTCATACCAAAAAGAGAGAGAGATATATATTTGGAGCCAGATATATTTCCTTCCATCTGTGTCTGGTACTATGTTTTTTTTTTCTAAGCAAATCTAAAGAGGATGACCTACTGTCCAGTAAATAAATTACACAGTTACTTACTGGACAGTAGGAGATTCCAAATTTAAAATCTCGCTTCTTACTGGACAGTTGTGAATAAGTCTCCGGTAGAGTTCACTTTCTAGATACTTTTTTGAGGTGTTATGGCAACATTACATACCATTTTTGAAAAAAATCTATTTTCGGTAAGCTATCTTAAGTTCATTACCTACTGAGCTACATTTTATAAGAATCACAATTTAGCAATCACAGTGAATACTTGTCCAGCTTCAGGTATTATTGTGTTTCACGATTGTTTCGCCGCTGGGGAACACTGAAATCTTTGTACTTTCGACTGCGTTGCAAAAAGCGACGGAGTCGACTTCTTCATTAATTTTTTGTTGAATGTCCAGAATATATTTTGGGAACTACTCAAAAATCTTTCCGAAAACTGAAGTGATACCCAAGCCGCATAAAGCCCGAAGACCATCTTTGTGAAGTTTTTCCTTATCCTTTAAATAATGAAATTACTTAAATTGTAATAATTAGAATCAATATTAATATGTAATTTAATATTTTGATAAATAAAATTTGTAGTGCCCTACAGGGTGCATCTCATAATACTGTGTCATGAAATTTTAATGTATGGCTAGTAACCAATGGTTTACATGTTAGCAAATAAATAAATAAAAACAAGGAAGTATATAAGGGTGACCATATTTTGGCTTCTTCAAGACTTGCTTCTCAAAATGGTTATTGTATGCAGTACAATTTGACTAAAAATATACATGAAATTACATTAAAAGTAGGTAACTACTGTGCTTTTAAGACAATACTAAAATTAAGAAGGAACCGAGTTGGCACACTTTTTCACTTGTTTCGCACGTCTTTTGTTTAGTTGTCGAAATGGGAAAGTTACGAGATGGGCGAGCCCAGTAAAGATTAACCTTCTAAGAGATTCCAGAATTTTATGAGTCTTCTCAATGAAAATGTAAAGGACTTTACCGTCTCCAGCTAAATGTACATGATACCTACTCGTTAACAATTTGATCTGCCGCAATCAAGGGCTCTCCAATTGTAGAATTGTGAATAATAATTTTGGCGGGGTGATTGTACTTATTTGGTTACCTAACAACTGTTGTAGAGTAGGGAGCATTTAGCAACACTTCACCCTAGCTAAAACACTAGGAACCGGTAAGGAGCCGTCCTTTAAACACGTGAGGGGGGAAAGGAGGGAAAGGGGATCAGAAAAAAATCACGACCAATCACAAGTTCAGACCAGTCATTAAATTGCGGTTATAACTGTTATTTGCATTATCCTTTCAATCAATCAATCTATAAGCCTTTAATTCTGAACCATTCGTTTGTTGGTTAGATTATGGTGGTACTCAGAGAATGTTTTCAGTTCAGTGTGCCTCCTGGCACAGGCCGCCTCTAACGTCTGCCTCTGCTTCCTATCTCTAGCAACCCTTCTCCAGTTGCGACCGGCTGCGAGTTTTAGTTTATGTCACAGGTCACTTAATTTTATAACTTCTCATCATAGACCGCAAAAGAATTGTCTGCCTACCAAAAATTTACTCCCAGAAACGAACCCTACAAAAGCCGTCTCCACACCTTCAAAACTCTTCACGTATAGTATTTTTTGCTGACACTAATGTATTCGTAAAGGTCGCGTGGCCCACCTGACCCCAGGAGATCACACGGGTCTGCCCGCGAAATATACGCTGCTTTACGAAAAACACGCTGTTGTGCGAAATTTCTCCCCCGCTCCCCCTACCAAGTATTTGAATTTTATTACAAGTTTCGCTTTGTCATGCAGTCTTTAGTTGTGTTTGTTTGAAATTAGGGAAGGTAAGCGAAATATTCGGGTTCGACCTTGGAGCTTTCTGTTTGTGTATGAGTTTTCTCTTATTGCGTGTTTCCTGAAATTCACGTTTATTGTTAGTTTGTATGTTTCCGATTTTGAAAGGGGTATTGGCAAGTAATTTTCCACATATGTAGGTAAGTACCTATTTTATAAAAATGAAAATCGGGCCACTTTTTCCAATGTTGGCGTTACGTGTATGTATAAGTCGAATTTGATCGTAAAAAAAATATTTTTGTACATTAGTATTTTATTTGAGACTACTTCATGCCGGTTTTTCTCTAAGGGTTAAGCAGAGATGCAATTATAGAACACCCCGGCTATATCCAAAGGAGTCAGCAAAATAAGACTCCAGGCTACAAGATCCTGATGGAACTGATGGAAAAAGCTAAAAACCTGTGAACCCAACCTAAGTTTTTATGAACTAGCTAGCTTGTTATAATCAAGTCAAGAGAAAAGAAGATAATCAATTCGATAAAACAATAAAATACTCAGTTCTACTTCAATACCTGTGAATACAAACCGAATAGAATAGATACAATTAACCTAGTGTTTCCACACGGTGACGATTCTAACTACTTTCCACCTGGCTACCGCTCTGACTTGCGATCTATTGTGGTTCGGGAGCTGGGAACGCTGAATATTGTTTAGAGCTATTGGGCTGATTTTTCCGACGTCAGCAGGCCATTCTTTATTTTTAATGGAGCTGGTACGACGGACCGACTGTGGACACCGGATACCTACAATCCTACAGACTTTTATATGGAAGTCTCCGTGTCCCTGCTTAAGGAGTGGTGTTCAGAACGTTTGAGTTTCAGTCTCTATCTGCCAAAACACTCTAACTTACGTCAAATTTTCACAAGTTTATGAAATTGATTGCCGCTGAGGTTGAGATATGAGGCTTAAATTTGTACATATTCAGTGAATAAAATTGTTCTTCGTAAGTTTAAGTCAATAGGAATCTATCAAATTATTTTGAAAAAAAAAAAGCATTATTTTATCAATTTGTTCCGTACGAGTAAACAACGCACCATGCCCAACCGGTTAATATACGAAAAAAGGTTGCTCAAACGCAGTACGCAGTGGTAGTCATGGAAACTTCGTAAAGAAAACGTTGTTTCCTGTTCTTTGTCCGTTCGTTTTTCCTCCCTCCTTATAATATAAGGTTATTACCAGAAAGTTTGTTACATCATACGGTATATTTATACAGATGACGGAGTCGTACTTACCATTATTTTGACCGTATTTCGCCTTGGTATACAGGGTGTAAACAACCTCATCACGAAGCCGTCAACCAAGCATTCTGTACATCAAACTAAGTAACTTTACGCAAAAATTATTGCTGGGTAACGACTTTTTTCTTTGGGGTGAAAAGTCATGTTTTGTGATAGAACTCAATGTAACTCACTCAAAACATTGTGCTGATGGATGGATTGAATAGTACGGGGGTCGTGGAGGTATTTAAAGCAAAAATCTTACATTAAAAACTTGTATTTAAAATAAAAACTTGTCAAAAAGTTGGAACTTTGACTCCCAATATCTCCGTAACTAGAAGGCTTCCAGGTATGGTGTAGAACAAAAAAATGACTGCAATGAGAGAAAAAGTACCTTTTAGCTTCGTTAAGAGGTTTTGTACAACCTTTATTTTTAACGTTTTAGTGCAACTTGGCAGGCGACATTGTTGCCATCCAGGTAAAACCTTGATTCAGTCGGGGGTGCGCGAGATTCTACTTGTATCCCGGCCCCTCGACACATAGTACCTAGTAGTAGGAGCAGTGGTTTTTAAGTCAGTAAGAGTCCGACATAACGCTGCGCTCGCCCCAGACTGATAAATGAGGATATTCCCACTCAAAAAAAGAGAGGTAAAAACCTGGATTGCAGATTTATCAGAGGCTGGCACAGGAAGATAACGGCTCGATATGACTGTATTCCCAGCAGTGGGTGAAGTCGACCTGTGGAGGACGATGAATAGTGCATTGGAGAGCACTTGACCTTATAACCGTGACATTACGAGTGTCAATTGGATACCTTGGCTAAGGCAGTAAAAATTCACATTATTTTCGCACTTTCAAAACTTTAAAACAAAATAGAATCAAAACTTTTCGCTACTCCCGAACTAGTGTAATTGTAGGTACAGTACAGAGCGAATCACTTTGAGCAATTTGCTAGCGAGCCCACAACCCTCCCCTCACTGCCCCCCCCCCCTGCCCTGCCCCTGCGTGGGATTGCATCGTGGCCAGGACTTAATTGAGCGTATAATGGAACATATCTCCTAAAACACATTGGACGTGAACGGACGCCGGTTTAAATGTTTATAAATGAAATAAATAGACAGTACCGTTTGGGAGTTGGGTATTGTTTTGGTAAACAAATTAGGAGGGTTAAAATGCAAGTGGTGACGGCGTTGTGCTATTGTAGGGACTTTTGCAGGTACTGGTGAGTACAGAAAGAAGTGCTGAATAAGTATATAAATAGATTTTTTTAAATTCAGCCATTGACAGACTGTCTTTCCCGATGGCAAGAGACATAAACTACAGAACACGAATCGGGGATTCAATTCAAAGTCAAAAATTCATTTGTTTTCTTATGGTGACGAGTCGGGACTTCTAGTATGGAAAATGTTTTTGGTGACCAATCGGAACAGTGACGAGCCGGGCATGACTCTCTGCTTCTATTCTTATATGCTTACTTCTTTAGTTTCGTCCACGTTCGTACAGCACGCAGACCGGTTGCGAGGCACCTAATCTTTCTGAAGAACTCCATACAGTCAGTGTATGTCCTCAGTCGTCCTCTCCCTGCGTTTCCACTCATATAGGCCCAGTTAATATCTATTTTACCTTTCGATAATCCTCTCAACATGACCGAACCGTCTCATTCATGATTGCTTTCAATGTTTATAGGCAACTACCATACCATTAAAAATATCATCAATACCATTAAAAATCGCTCTAACATTAGAGAATCTTTTAGAAACGAACTACATGAAAACGAAAAGTAAAGCTCCACAATATTGTATATAAAATTCCTGCAATTCATGGAATATGCCAAATAAATGGACCTTCCAAAGCTGGCCGAAATAAAATATGTTTTCTGCTCAAAACTTACAAAGCGATATATTTTGCCGGTTGCTTGAAACTCTGCTATTTGTCGTCGACTTGTTATATAAACAATTTTGAGACTTTTCTTAGAACTAAGTGCTGTGCTCAACTTAAGACTAAAATGTTCTGGAATAGAAAATGACCGATATTTCCAGCTCCCTTTTATTTTCTCGGTGAGAAAACTTAAAAGGAACAACGGGGAAATGTCTCGACAGTGCTGCGGGACTTGGAACTAGATATTGGAACTAGGTACCTCTTCTTATAAACTTAAAATTATGGATCCGATCTCAATTTAATTTAAAAGGTTTTTTTACGTGCGACAGTGACTGCGACAGTGTTTTTTACAAGCAATTACAAAAATAATATTATTTAATTCTCATATAATTTCATAATTTCATTTCTGCCCTGGATCTAGTTTTTGGTTAGTTAAAAAAAAATATGATCTACGTCCTAGTTCGGTAATAGTACAATTTGATATAAGTGCGGTAAGTTGAAAATTACAGGCGAGGCGATATTGCTAGCCCGAGCCGTAGGCGAGGGCTACAAGAAAGCAGAGGCTGTAATTATCAAAGCGCACAAATGTCATAAGACGTTTTATAACATATTTGCGAGGAAATAAATAAAACTCGGACTTTCTTAAACGAATAAATCTTTAATGACTAGTCAAAGCAGTTATAAAATATTGAACAATTTGTAAAATTGATTATTACGTGGCCAGTTGGCATTTTTAATGTTGTCAAGTTATTATTATTATATTTTATCTCCCAAAGTTAATTTTATTCAAAAAATGTGGACCACTTTTCTGACATAAAAACTCTTTGCTTTTCTTTAAGACAGAGCATCTTGATAACCTGAATTGACCATGAACTTTGTCCAAAAATTAAAATATTTCTAAAAGTAAACGTGCTAGAAATAAAATAAGGATATTTTCATCTCCCCCTGCTCACGGAATGTTTCTTGACTTAATAGATGACCTTAACTGACCTTTGTCCAAAAAATATCGATGGTGTAATCTAAGAGCTTAAACTGTCATTAGAACATGGAATTCTCTTTTTGAGTTTTTGTCAGTTTGGTAGAAAAAAGATCTGTAAAATTCTTTGAAAAATCTTCCATAACATAATGAATTGCGTAGCACGAAGGCCTAGGCACATAAAACTCAAGTCAGTGTCAATACTTGATACACGATACGTCTCCTGTCGCTAACAAGAGTACTCGTGAAACAATCGAGATGAACCTCGGTGGAGAAGTGTGTAACAGATGCGATGGAACTTTATCAATGATATTTACCTATACCCAACCTGGTAGGTTACTAATTTAAGAATGGTTACATAATAATGCCCAGTTTCTGACTTGAATGTTTAATAACATAACATAACATCACGCCTGTAATCCCCGAAGGGTTAGGCAAAGGTGTACCTAATAGTACACCCACATTTCATCAGTTCCGTTTTAAGTAAGTACCATGCAGTGGCGTAGCTAGAGGGGGGCGGCGGGGGCGGCCCGCACCGGGTGTCACCCACTTGGGGGTGACACAGGGACACCTGACCGTGAACATCACTAGTGCCACCTATAAAAATTCGTAAAACTGTGGCAGATTACCTATCGTCAGGGCTTTAGGCAGGTGGAGGGTGCGAAATCTTGGGTAACTATAGTTTTCGAGCTCGCTTGGCTCGCTCGTACTCCAGTCATTGTAGTTGTTTGTATGAACAAAAACAACCCAATTATATTATATCCGAGAATATCCTAAATTATTCGAGCTCGCTTCGCTCGTTCAGATGTCTTAATATGTCCTTTGCGTTTATAGGTTTTCTTTATAAATAGTTAGGCACAATTAGCCCTATTTCTATACTAAAGGGCAAAAGAAAACCTATTCAGTTCGAGGCAGGTGCTAACATTTTCATGCTCGCTACGCTCGCTATTACATCTTAATTTTTTCGATTGATAGGCTTTTCTGTATAAATCGACAACACCATTGAATGAATAGGTAGACAAACGAAAATCTAACATATCCGAGGAGTGCAAAAATTGTCGAGCTTGTTTTAACCCGTGAGAAGGCGCGCCTCTGTTTGTTACATGGAGAGGCGCGCGCGAGCAAATTACTCACACTACTTTAAATGCTCATATTTCTACTTTTATAGTACTTATTGACTTATAATGGATTTATATGAATAAAACAAGGTTTAATAAGTAAGAAAATAAGTATTTTTATTAAAAATATGAAACATAAATGCAACTTCTAAAACAAATAACAAATCAACAAAATTTTATTTTCTAGTTATGACAGTCTTCATATAAATCACAAAACAAAAAATCTTACATAACAAAAACTTTAAAAAATTACTCTTCCATGAGATCTGGACAAGTGTGCCTCTCGAAACACATTAAACACATATATGTAATATGTTCGGTGCAGAGTAATTGCTTGCACAAAGTGCAAGCTTTTTTTGACCGTCTATTCTTACGTCTAGGACATATAGAACAGAATCCGCTTGGCCTAGGCTCTGAAATAGGTCTAGGAGCCGACACAAATCGCTTCATTAGAAACTTGAGATCTGAAGATATGTTCTCCATGCAAATTCGGCGTGAAATATGTGGTTTTACCAGCCATTATATATATATATATATTCGCCCATTTTACATGTGTGTTGTAGCTAAAAACAAAAAATATTATTATTAAAATATTAATATAGAGTATTTACGTAATAATTAACCAATTTAATATAAATAAATAAAATAATATAATCTAGAAAACACAATTATACTTTTTTAATTGGAAAAATAAATACTTACACTTTTAGCAAATTGCCGCACGATGGTACGCGGCCTCCACAAACACTTAGCTGCGCGGTCGCAACAGAACTGACCGGCACGAGAGTTGCGTCACGGGGGAGGGGATGAATAGTTAGGAAGGTACCTAGGCGCTCGAAACGTTAGGGCGTCGGTATCGCCAAAAAATTTTGCTTTAAATTTTTGTGTGAGTAAATTGCTCATAGCCTAAACTTCAGTGAGCACATTAAGACGGTGCGTTCGCGCGCCGCCTTCGCTCTCGGTAGGCTTCACTCTGTCCTGAACGCACGTAGCAAATTGTCACTTAGGTGCAAATTGCGTATTTACACCGCGTGCATTAGGCCTATCATGACTTACGCATGTCCCGTTTTCGCGCATACCAAACCATATCACCTCCATAAGATGCAGACCCTCCAAAACCGATTCTTACGAAAGGCCACGGGAGCCCCATGGTACGTTAGGAATGAGCAACTCCATGTTGACCTCAAGATCCCCACCATAGCCCAATTCATGAAACGACTAACAAAGGGTTTTTTCGATAAGGCCGAAAAACACCCAAACCCCCTGATTTCCTCAGCAGCCAACTACGCCCTCTCCAAGATATCTAGAATTCGCCGTCCTAGGCTCACTCTTGCCACACCCGATGATCCCATCACCCTTCTCCAAGAAAGTTGTAGGGAAACCAGCACATTACACAAAAACAGACACAAGAACCGTTACAAACCGCGAATCCGGCCCCGCCGCCGAGGCCCTCCGCGACCCCCAGTAACATCACTGCCCGACCCTTGCTCGACGAGCCAGCCCGCGACGCTGAGCATGTAACGACCGATTCCCCAATTAATGATCCGACCCAGCCTGTTGTCCCTTGCTGCCCTCTCACCAATGACGCACTAAGCCGAGGCCCGAACCCCACAGGGGGTGCCCTTAGTGACCGTTCATTTAATTTAAATCCTTAGTTTGTAAGCCCTGGCTGGGGGCCTTAAAGTAATTTTTGGCCACCACAGGATTGTCCGATGTAATAAAATAATGTACCTATTAAAAAATATTTGTAAACGTAAATTTTTAAACATATTTTTTTTTTTACTGTTTTGATTGATTTTTGGGGTGACACCTACAATACCCGCACCGGGTGCCACCCATGCTAGCTACGCCACTGGTACCATGTAATAGGGGGCTAGCCTATTGCCATCAACCGGGCACAAAACCAGACGTGGGTGCTACTGAGAAATTCCTGATCCATAAACCTACCAGCAATCACTCGGTTACAGCCCGGAGTCTAGATTTGTACTCGTAACTGTTTCACAAGTCAAAAAAATACTAGCCTTTACGGTTATAACTTTACTTTAAATAACTCTATGGCCTGTTTACTATTCAATGCATACATCAACACAATGTTTTGAGTGCAGTAAGTACATGATGATACTTTTCACTCCAAAATAAGTGTTACTTAGTTTGATCTACAGAATGGTCGGTTGACGGCTTCGTAAAGGTTCCCTTTAAAACTGTGTTTACCGAGACTTATGTATTTATTTATACTTGTATTAATGAGTTCCAGCGTTAGTGGCGTTAGGTTCTCATATGTGCAGGAGTATGGAAACTGAACGTGAACACTCTAACAGATGGAACATGTTTTCGTCAGAAGCATCGCTCTCTTTCTTTGAAGGCAGAGGCACCGGGAGGTCGCATTGGTGGTCGGAGTCCTCCACTTTGCGAGATTGTGTGTGTGTAGTAGCGACCTGTTGCTACTTACTAAATATACTTGTGAAAATCCCCTGTGAAAAGTTTTACCATCATATTTGTTTCTGATGCCCTGCAGCATTCCTCTGGCTAACAGGGAATCCGCGAAATTCAAATTTTCTTACGGTTTATTGTTATTTAGATTTTGCGCTTCGACCTTAAAAAGTAATTACAGGTGCCAAAATGCTATTCGTTTTGAGATGGTTTCAATGTTTTTCAACTGTAGATTGTCACGTCATTTAGGTGGTGGTGGTGGTTAGTAAATCACGGGTAAAATCAAACAACAAGAAACGTATTTGTCCTTTTTTTTATTAATATTATTTACAAATCTAATCACATCCTTTTGTTCATCTAAATTATACAATTAGTATAGTAGAAGTGCTAAATAAAACTATCAATCACATCTGAGCAAAGATACTTTCACACTATGTCCAAGATTTTATATAATATAATATGTAGGAGATTTAGGCCATAGTTTTCAGATGTAATAGTTTTTTTTTTATCTGTACGTACGAAAACTCAACATACCCACAACTTTTTTTTTTCAACTCATAATATTTTTGTTTTTTTTTTTTCTATTCCAAAATAAAGAAGATATTTGTGTCGTCAAAAAATAATTGTTCTCGTAAAAATCAAGATTTTAGTTTTTTATTTTAACCTTCAAGTCGACAAAACAATGGAATGGTCATCAATGAGATCATTTTATTGAAAAATATTTTAAAAAGTTACGTACATAGTGTGATTACCAAAGATTCATAAAATATTTATTTTTATTTTTAAATTAGGTCATGCTCTTTACTTTTATTAAAATACTTAGAAGTTAACAGAGAAAGGAAACTTGTATTAATTTTCAATACTTTTTTACGAAATAATCTTAACTGATATGGCAGAGCCAGTCCGAAAACGTTCTTTACAAGACGAAGGTTTTACATTTTATCAAAATGTCCTAATTATTGTTTATTACAAAGATTGTTTCAGAATCACTTCTCAAAACTACTTTACAATATGCTACTGAGAAACAAAGTCTTTTTTTATTACAATATTATCAAGACAGTTCCAAATTTATACGACTTGTTTTCCAATTTATAGGCATTTTTTTTCTACCTTCGTGAATCCGGGCCTAATTTTCAGCCCAAAAGTGGAAAACAAACAGAAAAAGTATTTCATATTTTTTTTCTGACTTTTCTCCTGCTCTGTACAAATGACTACTGAACGTTAGTGTACAAGTATATTTACACTAAATACAATTTACAGGCCGAACAGGTAACTAAGCTATTACTAATTACTTCATAAAACATTCGAAGGCACATCTTTGTTTACAGAATGACCTAATTTTTATTAATTCATTATTATTCTGTCTTTATTCTGAAGCTAGTGATCTATAGAACTTCATCAAGAAGGAAATTCTTTTACACACTCAAACAAAAATAATTCAATATTTACAAACAATTTGCTCTTTAGATGTTTACGAATTTTGAGATTATATTGCACTTTTTATTTGTATTAAACGCGTAAAAGAAATTCCTTCATTATTACAAACCAACGATAGTGTAAATCTATACTAAGTTGATTTTATTCCACTTCGTTGGCAAGTATAAATATTTACATGAAATGACAAGAAGGTATGAGGTCTTCTTTTTTTGGTTAAAATCACAACAAGTACGATATTGAAAATATAATTACTTTTTTTATTTATATTTTATTTATTATCTACACTCCGCTCCACCACGGTAACTATCTGATCATTCAGAAACACTACAGTTTATTGTACACGACTAAGGAATCACTCGCTCACCTTCTTAGAACACGAAACATTTGAATTTTAACGGTTATTTTTAAATACTGGCCGTTGACACAGTAAATTAGGTATTTGAATTTGGAATTTTAGAACAGAAGGATCATAAATGTGAACTTTTTTAAATAGAATACACACCAACAATGGTCCAAAATATTGCTTACAAATTGCAATTTAAGGGACCAAAATTACAGAACAGTTTTTATTTCAATCACTGTGAGTTTGGTCCCTAATACACTATTGAAGCTACGCATTTTGATGAATTTTCATTAATTTTTATCCACGTGTCATCGGTCCTTTTGTTCCTATATCTAGGTGTTCGTATCGTTGCCCGGGAGGCGTGGTCCCGTGCGCGCGGGTCCCGACAGCACTCAGTAGCGCGGCGCCACCCGCGGAGAGCGGAGCGGGGAGCGGAGCGGGGAGCGGCGCGCCATCTCGGGCTATGGCTTCAGTCTCTTGAACCCTGCAAATTGAAAATATTTTAGTTAGGGGGATGTCAACACCAAAATGCGCGCACACTGTCTACTTGTATCGGAGTAAACGAGAGCGAGAGAGTTACTGGGCGGCCAGGTTTTAGAAGAAAATAATGAATAAATATTGAAATAAAAAAAAGTGTGGATTATTTGTGAAATGTGACTTGTTAGCGGTTTAGGTATGAATATAATTATGTTTACTTCATGTTTTTAATTGCACATGCATACGTCAACAAAAAAAAGACATAGAACGATTAAGGCGATTACATGAGCTAAATAAGCAACTGTATTTGTGTTGGTTAAAACTTCGTTTGAAATACTGTTAGAATAAAGTTCTAATCAGCTTGCACGACAAAGTGGTTGTTACGTCAGTCACTGCGGCCGCATAGTGTGAAATGAGTGGTTTTTTGCAATTTACAAAAAATCTATTGATTGGACTAAAAAAGGAAAACACTATGATACTAGTATTTTGCTTGTAGAATTATTTGGCAAAAAATCAGAATGATCGCATATATTTTAGTATGGTTTTTACTCGTTAAAAGAAATTTTTAGAGATAAGTTCGTGATTTTTTTCTATCGAATAAAATTTGTTGTATTATTTTTTCAAAACACTATCGTACTAGCATATATCCTGAAGAATATCATATATTTTTCTGGTTTTGTTTATTGTAGTGAATCATATGCTTTTTTGCATTATAAAACTCGCGTTTAGCTCATGTGATGATTTTAAGACCACTCTTTGCAATTATTTTCTATAGACCCGAAGTCGTCCAATTGTGTATCGAGTCCGTCCACGGTCTTTGAAATAAGATGAATATTAACACATTTTTTTTGATATGTTAGAACAAATAGTTTTTCTTAAAAAACTACTTAAATAACATCACTTAGGTGTTGTCATCCCCTTAACATTACGCCTGAAGGGTTACGCAGAGGTATACCGAATGGTACAACTACATTTGACTAGTTATGTTTGGGGGCAATTGCCATCAACCGGGCACAAATTCAGCCTCGCTACTGAAAAATTCCTGACCGAAAAACCCAAGAACACTTTGTCACCTGGAAATCGATCCCAGGACTTGCGACCATTACACCAAAGAGGCAATCACCATATTTAAATCTTTCATAAACCGTCATGGGCAATTATGAAACGTGAAACGATAGGTACACGGTTCGGATTCGTGGTTCCAAATGCAGATGAACTGGTAAAAAATTCCATGGTTACTAAACTTAAAATGTCACACGGGATATCTTCCGTGATTATTATTTCGTGGCATTTTAAGTTTAGTTATGAACCGTGATAGCTTAAAATAGTCCATGGTTAATCTTTTAAAATTCTAATGTTTAACAATATTTTTTTTAATACAGTTGCTCAAAAAGTGGTGTATTGCAGGGACATATAGCGTTCGGGATGTGGGCTATTACATACTAGTGCTTTTTTTTACCTTTCCCGAACTCGTGCGTTCTCTTTCCCAACTGTCAAAATAATGTCTATTAAAAAGAAAAACCAACCATGAAGTTTTTATTAAAGAGTTTTTGTGATTCATACAAATACGTATATTTCTAAAAAGAAGCTGCTAATTTATTTCAATATCAGATTTAATGATTTAATTGAATGAGTTAGGTTAGGTTTCATTTCATTTCATCTCATTAAATTTCATTTTCATTTCATATCAATAAAAAAAATCTACTGAAGACTAAGCTGTATGGATAGTTCCCTTTGCCTACCAAAATGGGTGAAGAAAAAAAAAATTCTGCTTATATTCTACGGTTGGCGCCATTTTCCAGAAATTTTCTTTGCGAGTTTAGTTTATTGTGTTTTTATTATTTTATTAAATTGCTTCATTTTTTTGCAACTGTATTAAAAATAGTCGTTCCGTCATTGCAACTTGTTTCGACTGTCAACCCTCGCCTTCGGCTGCGCCTCGGCTCGGGTAGACATTTGTCGGAACTCTTTGCAATGACAGCCTTTCCGCACTTGTAATGAAACATACTATTGTTGTTCATTCAGTGCTTTTTTTCGTGAGTGGTCATAGTTGCACTACTCTGTAAATTCTATTCCGCTAACCTGCGCCATCGTGACCGAGTTTCAGCTCCTCGTACAGCGTGGGGTCCACTTCCCGTTGGGTCGAGATGGTGGTGGTCCCAGGGTTGTTGAGGGTCTCTTGTCTCCAGGCGGCGGAGTTTGATACGCCGTTCGCCATCGGTGCGACCCCGTTGCCGTTTGAACCGTTGGCTGTGCCGTTTGGTACTGTGCCCTGATAAAGGAGATGTTTCATTAGTTTAAGCGTATTTCTAGAGCAGTGCTTCCCAACCTTTGATATGGATATTTATGGTTGATATTATGGTGGTACAACCCTATGTGGAGTGTAAGGCATGTGATCATCTATATATCGTCAAGTGCATAGATTAATTTTAGAATCAGCTAAGAGATACCATTTATTTATTTATTTATTTATTTATTTATGTACACACAAAATACTTTACAGGACAATATATTTACATAAAAGAGCACAAAGGTACTGCTTATTTCTTAACAGATAGGTAGTTATTGCCTCATTAGTCTTTATCGTCGTCTACATTTACGTTTATCCTAGTACATAGCATGGTCGGACAAAGTATAGCCACTGGCCCTCTGACTAGGTTCACCTTAGGTCATAGTTAACCTACCATGTCTCTTGACCTTGATAGATTAACTCTACTAAATTAAGAAAGAACAATTATTATATTAGATTACTTCAATTTAATTAAGTAAAACATTGGTTTTATCAAATATCACCGACAACTTGACTCGTTATTTCCTAGTGCAACTAAGAATGATTGTTCTAGTTAGTTAAACACAGGTGAACTTTACTTTGTAGCGTTACTATGGTATCTGCACTGATCAAGCCAGGTTAGTGAGCGTCGGGGGAATTTCCTAGGGCCTGGCTCAAGAATATGGGGCCATAATTGTTGACCAAAAATAAGCTAATAATTTAAACCTTTGACATAGTCCTATTAAAAAAATGCATGAACAGGGATACTCTTGTAAGAGAAAACAACATGTTAATACAAATTGAAATTCCATGTGATGTAATTTTCGAGTTTAAGAACAAATCAAAGTTACGTAAATTAGTACATTTTTGTAAGTTGCACTGCAAATCTGGCTCCCCAAAAAGAGAATCGACACTTGAATGATTAGTTCCGTATTTTGAAAAAAATAAAATGGCAAGTGACTTACGTTGACAGCTGTGTCAGGATTTGGTTCCCTGAGGTAGCTCGGGTTTTCAAATGCTACACCTCCTTGAGCTTTAAGTCTAAGATTCTGGAAAAGAAAAGTTGCTTTAGTAAGAGGAATAGAAAGTAGACTGAAAATATTAGTTATGGCAGATTGGCAGGTTATAATGTATGTAGATCCTTCTAGATCTAGATTATTCTAGATGCTTCGACGGTATACTATCAGCTGGTGGTTTCTCATTTATATGGACGATGCACTTATTTCTTCGCTTGTGTGGACCATGAAAATGCTACATTAGTGATGTTTTTCACGCCACGTTTCTCCTGCATACGTATTTTGGAAACTATCCTTTGCGACTTTTCCCATTCAAAAAGTAAGAATAAAGAATTCGCCTCTTGTCCGGCCGTCGTGAACATTATCGGGTCGCTGAGGGATGTTGTTACCTTCCTATATCTATAATACAAGCCGGCAGCGAGCAGTATGGCAGCTACCAGCACGCAGGCGACGGCGACTCCTACGGCCGACGTGAACATTATCGGGTCGCTGAGGGATGTTGTTACCTTCCTATATCTATAATACAAGCCGGCAGCGAGCAGTATGGCAGCTACCAGCACGCAGGCGACGGCGACTCCTACGGCCGACGTGAACATTATCGGGTCGCTGAGGGATGTTGTTACCTTCCTATATCTATAATACAAGCCGGCAGCGAGCAGTATGGCAGCTACCAGCACGCAGGCGACGGCGACTCCTACGGCCGACGTGAACATTATCGGGTCGCTGAGGGATGTTGTTACCTTCCTATATCTATAATACAAGCCGGCAGCGAGCAGTATGGCAGCTACCAGCACGCAGGCGACGGCGACTCCTACGGCCGACGTGAACATTATCGGGTCGCTGAGGGATGTTGTTACCTTCCTATATCTATAATACAAGCCGGCAGCGAGCAGTATGGCAGCTACCAGCACGCAGGCGACGGCGACTCCTACGGCCGACGTGAACATTATCGGGTCGCTGAGGGATGTTGTTACCTTCCTATATCTATAATACAAGCCGGCAGCGAGCAGTATGGCAGCTACCAGCACGCAGGCGACGGCGACTCCTACGGCCGACGTGAACATTATCGGGTCGCTGAGGGATGTTGTTACCTTCCTATATCTATAATACAAGCCGGCAGCGAGCAGTATGGCAGCTACCAGCACGCAGGCGACGGCGACTCCTACGGCCGACGTGAACATTATCGGGTCGCTGAGGGATGTTGTTACCTTCCTATATCTATAATACAAGCCGGCAGCGAGCAGTATGGCAGCTACCAGCACGCAGGCGACGGCGACTCCTACGGCCGACGTGAACATTATCGGGTCGCTGAGGGATGTTGTTACCTTCCTATATCTATAATACAAGCCGGCAGCGAGCAGTATGGCAGCTACCAGCACGCAGGCGACGGCGACTCCTACGGCCGACGTGAACATTATCGGGTCGCTGAGGGATGTTGTTACCTTCCTATATCTATAATACAAGCCGGCAGCGAGCAGTATGGCAGCTACCAGCACGCAGGCGACGGCGACTCCTACGGCCGACGTGAACATTATCGGGTCGCTGAGGGATGTTGTTACCTTCCTATATCTATAATACAAGCCGGCAGCGAGCAGTATGGCAGCTACCAGCACGCAGGCGACGGCGACTCCTACGGCCGACGTGAACATTATCGGGTCGCTGAGGGATGTTGTTACCTTCCTATATCTATAATACAAGCCGGCAGCGAGCAGTATGGCAGCTACCAGCACGCAGGCGACGGCGACTCCTACGGCCGACGTGTACATTATCGGGTCGCTGAGGGATGTTGTTACCTTCCTATATCTATAATACAAGCCGGCAGCGAGCAGTATGGCAGCTACCAGCACGCAGGCGACGGCGACTCCTACGGCCGACGTGAACATTATCGGGTCGCTGAGGGATGTTGTTACCTTCCTATATCTATAATACAAGCCGGCAGCGAGCAGTATGGCAGCTACCAGCACGCAGGCGACGGCGACTCCTACGGCCGACGTGAACATTATCGGGTCGCTGAGGGATGTTGTTATCTTCCTATATCTATAATACAAGCCGGCAGCGAGCAGTATGGCAGCTACCAGCACGCAGGCGACGGCGACTCCTACGGCCGACGTGAACATTATCGGGTCGCTGAGGGATGTTGTTACCTTCCTATATCTATAATACAAGCCGGCAGCGAGCAGTATGGCAGCTACCAGCACGCAGGCGACGGCGACTCCTACGGCCGACGTGAACATTATCGGGTCGCTGAGGGATGTTGTTACCTTCCTATATCTATAATACAAGCCGGCAGCGAGCAGTATGGCAGCTACCAGCACGCAGGCGACGGCGACTCCTACGGCCGATGTGAACATTATCGGGTCGCTGAGGGATGTTGTTACCTTCCTATATCTATAATACAAGCCGGCAGCGAGCAGTATGGCAGCTACCAGCACGCAGGCGACGGCGACTCCTACGGCCGACGTGAACATTATCGGGTCGCTGAGGGATGTTGTTACCTTCCTATATCTATAATACAAGCCGGCAGCGAGCAGTATGGCAGCTACCAGCACGCAGGCGACGGCGACTCCTACGGCCGACGTGAACATTATCGGGTCGCTGAGGGATGTTGTTACCTTCCTATATCTATAATACAAGCCGGCAGCGAGCAGTATGGCAGCTACCAGCACGCAGGCGACGGCGACTCCTACGGCCGACGTGAACATTATCGGGTCGCTGAGGGATGTTGTTACCTTCCTATATCTATAATACAAGCCGGCAGCGAGCAGTATGGCAGCTACCAGCACGCAGGCGACGGCGACTCCTACGGCCGACGTGAACATTATCGGGTCGCTGAGGGATGTTGTTACCTTCCTATATCTATAATACAAGCCGGCAGCGAGCAGTATGGCAGCTACCAGCACGCAGGCGACGGCGACTCCTACGGCCGACGTGAACATTATCGGGTCGCTGAGGGATGTTGTTACCTTCCTATATCTATAATACAAGCCGGCAGCGAGCAGTATGGCAGCTACCAGCACGCAGGCGACGGCGACTCCTACGGCCGACGTGAACATTATCGGGTCGCTGAGGGATGTTGTTACCTTCCTATATCTATAATACAAGCCGGCAGCGAGCAGTATGGCAGCTACCAGCACGCAGGCGACGGCGACTCCTACGGCCGACGTGAACATTATCGGGTCGCTGAGGGATGTTGTTACCTTCCTATATCTATAATACAAGCCGGCAGCGAGCAGTATGGCAGCTACCAGCACGCAGGCGACGGCGACTCCTACGGCCGACGTGAACATTATCGGGTCGCTGAGGGATGTTGTTACCTTCCTATATCTATAATACAAGCCGGCAGCGAGCAGTATGGCAGCTACCAGCACGCAGGCGACGGCGACTCCTACGGCCGACGTGAACATTATCGGGTCGCTGAGGGATGTTGTTACCTTCCTATATCTATAATACAAGCCGGCAGCGAGCAGTATGGCAGCTACCAGCACGCAGGCGACGGCGACTCCTACGGCCGACGTGAACATTATCGGGTCGCTGAGGGATGTTGTTACCTTCCTATATCTATAATACAAGCCGGCAGCGAGCAGTATGGCAGCTACCAGCACGCAGGCGACGGCGACTCCTACGGCCGACGTGAACATTATCGGGTCGCTGAGGGATGTTGTTACCTTCCTATATCTATAATACAAGCCGGCAGCGAGCAGTATGGCAGCTACCAGCACGCAGGCGACGGCGACTCCTACGGCCGACGTGAACATTATCGGGTCGCTGAGGGATGTTGTTACCTTCCTATATCTATAATACAAGCCGGCAGCGAGCAGTATGGCAGCTACCAGCACGCAGGCGACGGCGACTCCTACGGCCGACGTGAACATTATCGGGTCGCTGAGGGATGTTGTTACCTTCCTATATCTATAATACAAGCCGGCAGCGAGCAGTATGGCAGCTACCAGCACGCAGGCGACGGCGACTCCTACGGCCGACGTGAACATTATCGGGTCGCTGAGGGATGTTGTTACCTTCCTATATCTATAATACAAGCCGGCAGCGAGCAGTATGGCAGCTACCAGCACGCAGGCGACGGCGACTCCTACGGCCGACGTGAACATTATCGGGTCGCTGAGGGATGTTGTTACCTTCCTATATCTATAATACAAGCCGGCAGCGAGCAGTATGGCAGCTACCAGCACGCAGGCGACGGCGACTCCTACGGCCGACGCGGCGCTGCTCCCGCGCACCGGCGCCGGCGCCGCGCTCGCCTCTTGTCCGGCTGTCGTGAACATTATCGGGTCGCTGAGGGACGATGTGCCTGGGGAATGTTATCATGATTAGGGGATAATCTAATGGTAACACGAACACCGATGCCGTATAATATCACACTTTTGATGGGAACTGTTTAATTTAATGACCCTGTTCCTGAACGAGTCTTGAATGAATTTCGAAACTTGGGATCAGTTTTGATAATAGGCTAGTTTCCACCATCAATAAATTGCAAATCTATTTAGTCCGTCAGTTAGAATATTGGAAAATAATGGACACGTATTTTTTGTTTTTGTAAATCAATGAATATTGATAAACAAACGCATCAAAACTCGGGAGTGGGGGCTCGTGACGTCACAACGCACTAAAATTAAAGCACGGCGTGACGTATTGAGAATTTTAAAAGCGTCGTATCTTCGTCAATTTTGGTTTACGTAACAAAAGAAAAAATACGTGTCAAATGTTTTTTGATAATCTAACTGACGGACTAATTAGATTTTTTCAGGACACAAGCCTATTGCAGACCTCATGGCCAGTCTCAATACAGGATGGTGTCGCTAGCTCTGCTTCTTGCTTCTGATTGTGTTATTACTATGTTCAACATCGTTAGCTGCCTTGCTGACACTCGTATCGCACATCACGGGCAAGCTTTTACCATTGTGTTCGTACTATGTCCAGCTTCTAACGTCGTGTACTCACCAACATCGTTAGCTGCCTTCACGACGCACTCGTATCGCACGTCGTCTTGTAGGCCAGTCAGGACCACGCTGGTCTCGCTGGTGTCCAGCTTCTCTGGCACCTTGGCGCCGTACGCCCTCCAGAATACTCGGTATAAGTACACTGTTTGAGGGTTCTTGAGAGGAGCTTCCCAGCTGTTGCAAGAAAATTTAAAGTTAGCAAAAAACAGAAAAAATATTTATAACGGTCGGTTTAGCTTGTAACACTAGCACATCTAGTCTTGAATAGTCAATCCAGCAGTTTGAAACCAAAACATTGGAAAGCTTGGATCTGACAGCATTGGGAAATCTTTATCGCTTGGTAAAGTCGGCTTGTAGGGTTAATTTGATTGTTACGGAGATACTTGGACGAAGCTACAAACTATTACAACAAGAAAACCTGACCGCTAATGCGGATGTGGTTGCAATATTTTATCCCGCTATTTAAAAATGCGTCCACCTGCATACTGCTCCAGTATTCATCATCTGCCTAGCCTTTTTCCCAACTATGTTGGGGTCGGCTTCTAGTCTTACCGGATGCGGCTGAATCCGAGTATTTTACATGGAGCGACTGCTTATCTGACTTCCACAACCCAATTAGTACTGGGTAATACGATACCCCTTGGTAAGACTGGTTGTCAGACTTTTTGGGCCACTGACTGCTTAACGACTGTCAAAGATTTACAAATGACAGCAGGGACCGACGGCTTAACGTGCTTTCCGAGGCACGGAGGAAACTCGGTATGTAATGGGTGGTCACCCATCCACAGACCAACCTAGGCAAGCACGGCTTAACCTAAAGATCGACCCGAGCGGCTGTCATTATTTAGCCACGAGCTCCAGTATTGTTAAACATTAATAAGGTGCTACAACATTTCTCCAAAATTGAAGTGGAAACTTGTGAGTTCAATAAATACGCACCTCAGTAACACAGATTTAGGCGTAGGCGCGACGTGCGCCTTCAGGGTCCGTGGCGGGCCGGGCAGGCGCGCGCCGGAGTCCCGGAAGCACGCCAGCGCGCGCCGCGCGTGCTGCAGCGCGCACGGCCGCGACACCGCGCCGCCGCGGCACAGCTCCAGGCAGTTCCGCGGCACGCCCCATGACGCGCAGCAGCTGCGGTGGTCTGGACGGGGGGGAGGGTACTTATGTACAATCATCATAACATCAAACCTGTTACCTGTGATACCCGAAGGGTTAGGTAAAGGCGTACCTAACCTGCATACTACAGCAAAATGACAATGTGTCACTAGGTATGTAAAATTGGTTGAAACAAAAAGTTGTTTAAGAGTATATTGTTTAAATTCGGCTTTGTTATTGTAACGTATCGACAATAGTATAGTAACATAATACAAAACAGAGGGATCCAAAAATAACATTCAATCAATAAAACTCACAAACAGATTTAACGAAGCTAAAGACATCTGAAACCTTGAACAAGAAGACTATTTATTCAAGTTAATCTACGAGTAATCATTAACCTTAAAAGATAAACTTACCAGAACCATCTGCAGCGCACTTCATGAGCTTGTCGAAGTCGTTCATGCACTCGGGGCGGTCCATGATATTGTCCATATCCAGGTGGAAGCTGCACGCATCGATGCACGCAGAGGATACGTTCATCTGGACAAATGGAGGAACATGAAGTTTTTGGACGGCTCTCGTGTTCTCTCGTGCACGACACAATATGAGAAAAGCTGATATCATAGTAGAAATAACAGCCAATCAGCAAGTTTACAGCGCAGCTGATTGCCCAGATGCGATGGACGAACTGTAGTAAAGTTTTAAATCGCATTTAAATTTCGGAGTCCATTTTCCGATTGAGTCTTCGTCGAATTAGTTCTGAAGGATCGTTTTGTTTTGGAATTTACTACGTTGGCATCGTTTTTTTTTGTGTGACTTATTTGGCGGTCGACTCATAAAAGCCTAACATAACATTTTAATGACTTAATTTCAAAGAAATTAAAAATCTTGTCCCCCACGCAATGCAATCTCAATTCGTTTCACAAAAACTGACCAAAACCAATTTCCATTCCGAACACAACATGTTTTCTATCCTTTCTCAACGAAACCAACCCAAACATTGTAACAAAGACGAGATTGTATAAACAAGTTGCCGTATCAAACTTTCAAATAAGCCCAACTTCGTTATTGAAGTCCCAGAGACATCAAATTATCGGGAAGGCTTCTAAAATTAATGTTTTCAAAGAACAGTTGTGGCTACACTGTTGCTGTCGCCGTAGTTTATATTTAGATGATGCGAACTAGAGTAGGATTCCCAAATCTATGGAAAACATTTTCGGGGAAAACTCCGGATATTTAAAGAAAATTTCACTACTTTGGATAAATGGATAAAAATATTGCCTTTGCCTAGCAGTGGGACAAAATAAGGCTTTGAAACAAAAAGGGATAATGCATTGCCGGGTGCTTAAAATATAAATCATAAACCTTTTTTCATTATTAAATAATTATGCACACTCAAGTGAAGAAGAAATGTTTATTAAAAATATTTTATGATAGACTTGTTAACATAACTCATTTTTGGAAATTTATATTATTTTATTTTCATTTAATTTAGAAATTTAGAAACATTTATAACTCTACCGCATTCTGGAGGTTGAGCTAAAATTCCGGAGTAGTCCGGAGAAGTCCGGATGTATGGCAACTCTATACCAGACGGGCTATTTGTTGTGTTACCGACTGGAACCTCTAATTTAAGGCTAGAGTTGCCACCCGGAGTAGTTCGCTGTATTTGCTTCGGGTATTTCTAACTTGTATTGACTTGGAAGTTATTTTGGGCTGTGATTCAAGTTTGAGTGGCGTTTTGTTGACAGTAATGTGATATTATGTGGAAATGTAATAAGATAGTTCATTGACCTTTAAAATTCAAGTTGATCAACGACGATGAGCAGAAATCTAATTATTTAACAAGACCATTTTTTATAATTATGTTGGTTAGCGGTAAAAAAGGCAATAACTGTTAATTCGATCGATTTTGAATAAAAAATATGGTTTCAATTTATATATCAAGCACTATTGCTATCGCCCATAGATATAGAATTGATCGAATTTATATTACGTTTAGCTCACCTTCGTGCTAGACACAGCACACCTATCCTGGCATACAACAACAAATGTATTACAATATGAAAGTCAACTTACTTGTGCGCAGCACTCAGTGACGTTGTGATGCGGCATGGTCGGCCTGAGTCTCACGGACACAGGTCTCAAGGTCTTGCCGAACGCGTTCTCCGCGTGACAGAAGTAGTCCCCTTCATCTGGTTCCGCTATCTTCTTTATTATTAGCCGCATCGTGTACTTGGTTTGTTCCTAAAGAAAAAATATACTGTTAGAAACTGATTTCTTGGCGTCCAGCATTTTCAAGGAATGTTTTATATTAGTACATTTTTTTTTATATTAAGGTGAAGTAAGTCGACTTAAGTCGAAGTACTACTCGAAATAGCCGACGTTACTTACAGGCAGTAACTAATTTTTGCAGTTACTCTCTCACAACAACATTTTCAACAAAAAACGAACACAACATACATACATTCAATACTGAAAATAACTACACCAATCTCCTAAAGGCATGTGTAGCAGAAAAGATTCAGTCCCAAAACAAATAAGTACAGCACAAAATATTCTAGTTACGAGCGGCTCAAACCACCGAGCGACGTAGAACGGGGAACCGAACACAAGTATAGTAACTGTGAAAACTTTAGATGCAAGAAGTTTCGACGTCGGATCGTTCGTTGTATCATTTTATGGAGGCAACTACCACCTTATCGGAAACTTTGTGACACAAACTGTTAACAAGGATCAAAATGGCTTTCGTATGCACCCTTTGTACCATTCCCGGAATCAAGAAAGTTGGGGCAGCGTATAAATAATTGAAATACTGTGATTTGATATCTTGTGACGACATTATCTTCGCTGTCTCCATCTCGGGGTCGTGTTCAAGTTTAATCAGAGGAGATGATTATCAGTATTTTACACAAAGAGGCTGTTGTCAGACCTTTGTGACCCAACTATTGGAGATGTGAACATCTTGTGGTGAAATCAGTTGTCAGAATTGTGAGCCTGCTTGTGACAACTGTCAGAGATATTGGAATAAGATAAATTCTGTGTTTTAGTAAATTAATTTTGTTCAGTTGTGATATAATTTATTGTTTTTGCCAAACAATTTCTCAACATTCCTCCAAATAAAATGACAATTTGTAGAGAGTTTAATTAAACTTTCAACTCCAATAGTTCATATAGCCTAATATAACCTCTTTATATAATATATAACTTAATGGCACAATGTATTCTCTACCAGTTACTTTCAGTCTCACTAAAGAAAACTCATTAATTTAAAGTCAATGTTGACGATATCCCTCAGCTTACCTCAGGGTCAGCCAACAACTGTATAGTATAGTTAGGTCCATCAATGACAGGAGTTCTTCCGTTGGGGTCCCTCCAGAACGCAATAGTTGGTTTAGGGAGCGCTTCCACTCTGCACTCGAGGATGACGGCGTCTCCAGCAGCCGCCATAGTGATCCCAGAGGCTTGGATTGTGGGAACATCTGTGTGGAAATAAATAAATCAGAAATGTAGTTTTATATTTATTTATTTAAATATTATGTAGAGTCAAGGACTTTAATTGTTATGCCACTTTCACTACTTTCATTTCATTCACGAGTACGAATATTACCGACTAAATCCGATTTGCAATACGAATAAAAGTCGTCCTTAGCGCAAGTGGCTCATTAATTAAAGTCCTCAACTGTACATACAGTAGTGGCCCATACGCGAACTTATTGCCCCAAGGCATTCTCTAAACTCCAACTCAAAAGTATTTATTTCAATTAGACCATTAGAGACACTTTTGAATGTCAGAGAAACAAAAATTAAATTAAGTGTCAGTCCCGGTCACAAGGCTGAATAACTTGTGAAAGTACTGGAGTTGCTAGCTGTTAAGCTGGTTGCTAGTTGTTTTGTTGCTGGTTGCTTGCTGGAGCGTATGTCTTTAAGGAGAAGAATGGGTCTACCATTCAACATTTGGGATAAATAGGACAACATTGTGATGTGGGAGAATTGACAACATTATACTGGATCTGTTACTAAGTTGTAAAGAAACTTGGTATCTTGTTCGTGTTCTCGGTTTACAAATAATTTATTCCTGGACACGCTAGAGAGAATAAAACACGCGAAAGGCGGACGAACTTCAGAGTTTCAGTTTGGTTTTAACAAAATTGTGCTTGTTTTCAGTTTACATTTTAATACTATTTATAGCTTTGTTTATATTGAAAATACAATAAAACAATAAATTAGACTCTTTAAAGATTTTGGAGATGTGAACTATGATTGTACTCACGTGATATGTTAATCTTTCTGGAAGCTTGCATGGGCGTCCCGTATCCGTTGTCAGCGTAGCAGGAGATCTGGTCCATGTCTCTGGTGACGTTGTGTATGACGGTCACCATGTGACGGGTCACCTCTTGGCGGACAAGACGACCTGAACGAAGAAGATTAGTGTTGTTAGGCACTAACGTAGCTATGCGAAATACTTTGTTAAAATTATCATGCCCAAAGAGAGAGTACAAGGTGTCAAGTCGATCCCTTCGGGGAATACACGCGTGATATTTATGATTCCGTTAGATCGTGGAAAATCAGGGCTGAATATAGAAAGGCTTTACAAATATTATTAAAGTACAAGGAAATATTGTCATGAAAGACGAAGATGAATCATCCATAGAAAAATACTTGTACAACAGGCATCATTAATGATGACACTTTGGTCTTGAGCTGGCCTAGCATAGCACGAAGTTTCAATAAAATAAAAGGTCAGCTTATTCTGGTACAGTTACGACTAATGTGTAATCTACCGATTTATGAGAGTAATATTTCTTCTCGACTTACTTTTAAAAGAGAACCGGTAAGTTTTAAACTGATTTATAAACTAAGCTTGAAACCCAATTTATTTTAAAAATAGTTTTAAATAACATTGGTTTTCAAATGTCTTTCCATAACAAATGAACAACAATAATCCACTGTATGAAAACTTGTGACAGAAGCAATTGTTTTAGAAATCAATAATCCAAGGTTTAGATGAAGCCAATCAACATAAAGCGACTTGTATTGGAAAACGATTGGAGCCAGTCCCCGAGGCAAGATCGTACAGTAGGTACAGTAGCCTTGTTACCACGATGGAATCATTTACAAAAGTTTCAATAAACTTAAAGTGCAGTCACAACGTTACGCATATATCAGGATGACTTTTTATCACTTTCCGAAAAAATGGGTATAATAGGTGAACGGAGTAGAAAAATGGAATACTTAGTTTATTTATTTAAATTTTCTAAAAAGAAAGTTCAAAAAAATCGAAATTCATATCATACGCGTATTGTGTATGATTTGAAATTTAATAGTTTTAATTTTTTATTCAAAATTTCTCTTTCTATGTTCTAAGATGAAAAGTATACTTGAAATTTGTAGCGTTTTTTGATGATGGATCAATTTTTTTCTAAGCTGTGGAACAAAGAAGAAACAAACTAGGTATGCCACAAGCTTCTACTCTGTTCACCTAATATATCCATTTTTTCGGAAGTAATAAAAATGTCATCCGGTCTATAAATTTTTATATACTTAACAGTTTCTTCCGGGCACTGTAATGAAATCGTCTTTCCACCTAATCGATTGACTCAGGACAGCTACTAATAAATTATTGATGAAAATTACCCCCAATTTATTTTTATATACTTAACATTGTTTTCATCACTCAGTGTATAGACACTGAGTTGTTATAGGCACTGATTACAGTGCCCGGAAGGAACTGAATAGCTATGACACAAATCTGCCAAAACTGGAGAGATTTAGAAGACACCTACACTCTGCATTGGGTAGCCAAAGCTTGAAGAAGAAAAACAAGAATTCTGGATTTATGCCCGGTGTTATAGGAGTCGTGCCAATTAGCAAAATGTGGGTGTACCAATAACACACTTCTTCCTCACTCTTCGGGGATTTAAGGCGTCATGTTATGTATAATAATAGGATATCATTTATCCCAAAAGTCACGGTCGCATGGAGTGCACCTTCTGTCTGTTGTCTGTTCATATTCCTTAGGTCTTATAGTATCCCTTATTATTGGTCTCGGCTTACCGTCTTTTACATTTTGTTTTCGTAATAATATCCAATTAAGTTTAGTAAGAAATGTAAATTGGTTTATTTTTCTCTTCGACGTAGGGAATTTATATTTTAACTTAAGTAACGTCGATATTTTCTAGTTTTAGTACCTAAACATTTATTAATACGTTTACTTCAGGATGGCATTTTAGTTTAATAACATTAAACTTGAAAATAAACCCGACTTCAAAAACAAAAAATCGTGAAAAATAACTTTAGCTTCAGAAGTCATTGACTTTAGTTTCTTTGATTCAGATCGCGAAATAATATTCTTCTAAACAAAAAAAAACCATCAAAATCACACTCTATCTATCATTTAGGATAGCAAGTACCTACTATAGAAAAAAATTTGGGACAGCAAGTAACTAATGTAGATAAAATGACGCCCAATTGGGACAAAAAGTAGCTAAAATTGGGAATTCAGTATCTACGAGGACGGAAGTCGCTAATCACAATATAATCCATTAACTTACCAGAAATATACAGCGATATAGTCGGAGTGGGTGTCCCCATGGCGATGCACAGGATAGTCATGCTGGAGCCTTCCACCACCAGGTTCACGGGGTTTACTGAAGGTGGCTAGAGGAACAAAAAAGAGATTAGTGAGAGAAACAAGATACATTGCCGATTCAAAAGTGGCCATTTGGCCAAAAAAACAGGACAAAAATATAATTATAACACATTGTTATTGTTATAATTATTTTATAATTTTGCAGCGTATTTACGTCCGCTGCAAAATTATAATAGTACATTTTGATACAAGTGGAGAAAGTTTGTTATTGCGTACGAGGCGGAATTAACTCCCGAGCCGTAGGCGAGGGTGTTTTTGAGCCGAGAACTGCAATAACAAATATCCACGTGTATCAAACGACGTTTTTCAATACACTTTTGAAGAAATAAATTATAAGAACGAAAAAAATGTTTATCATGAAACTATGACTTTAATTTTCTGCGCTTTACTTTCGCCATGTGAAGGAGAAGCAAAGGAAAGAAGCAAAGCCGCTAAACAGCCTAATATAAAAAATAGTTTTTTTTTTATTTTTGAATTTAGAACACCAATAAATGTTAATTTGTGTATAAAAGTAATTATTAGTTTTTAATAATCATGTTTATTTATGATATTCTATTTATAAACACAATTTGAATATTCGATAAATATTTACGCCGTAAAGACGTTTACAGCTTTGCCGAAATTAAAAAAAAAAACATTCACCTCAGACTATAGGTATTGAACCAACTTGGACTAAGTATAGTTATCTGTGGCAATTTTCATTCCCGCACACAAAGGGAAAAAAAACGCACGTGTGTGAAATAAATTGCATGTTGTACTTAATCGTAGTGCGTTATGGACCAGTTTTCGAGGAAGTGTATTGAAAAATAATTATTAGGGTGACAGTTGTTCCTAGAATGAAATACCTCGTTAATTTTATAACCTAAACCACTTTCGAGAAATGAAATGTTTAGTGACATTTAAATAAAATATTACATCCTGTGAAATTAAAATACTCATCAAATTTTGAAACGTTTATTATGCAAAGTTACAATAAAATTTAAAGACAAATTCATTTTAAGTAATCCAAGAAGGCCGCCACTAGAAGCTATATTTCCATCGAAACTGTTCACCCTCGATTGCATAAAATGGTATAGGAATGCAATTCTACGTTTCGTTTCTGTTTCCCTTTGAGCTTTTTATTTTCATACATTTTCTTATAACTCCTCAAAAGGGCCAATTTGCATTTCAATCCTCAGTGCCGAGTCGAAGTAAGGCTCGTAATGGCAAAAGATATTGGATTCAATGATTCTGTGTATATTATACTTAAGAATGGTTTTAAGTGGTAAATTCTGACGTTCTTTTTATTTAAGGTTCGTTTTATCCGTCCAGCACTCGTCTTCAAAGTATTTTACCGTGAATGTATTTTAGTTTTTTACCGGTTTCTATGGTTTAAAAATGACACTGTCGTATATTTGTCATTATTGAATCTTCATCACATATACACATTCTTATACTGAGATCTATAAAAGGTTACTTTACACTACTTAGGCTTAAGATTATTCCTGTACCTATGCTCCAAAACTATCAAATTACACCAACATAAATGCCATTCAAATCAAGTGGTACGTATCGTTAATATATCTCGCCCTTAGTAATCCTATTTAAAATATGCGCTTTGGACGTGGACCTGTGGACATCAGCCCGAGATACAATGTAATAGTAAAAAAATCTCATGGTTTTTGAAGTGAAAACTTCTTTAGGCGCGTTGAGCACTTTTTGGGTGTACAAAAATCATGAAACTCGCGTGACCGTCACGTACGAAATCAAAATCAATCATAAAAAAAATCAAAATCAAAGCATTTATTTCAAGTAAGCCAGTTACAGGCACTTTTGAATTGTCGAAACAAAGATGAAAATTAAATGTAGCTACAGTCCCAGTCACAAGACATAAAAACTGTGAAAGTACTGTAGTTGCCCATTCCCTAGCGTAGATCTCTATGGAGAAGAACGGGCAAGAAACTCCATGGACACTCTTTTAAATCAGAATATTGTTACAAAATCTTGGTTACATCATTCATGTTGAGATGGTTTATTATGTGAGAACAATGTAGCAAGATGTGCACGTTAAAAGTGTCCACAGCAAAAACACACAAACAAAAAAAATACAATTCAAAATAATTCATTCAAATAAGCCATGGCAACTAAGAGATGACCAGTCACAACTGACAGCGCCCGTTCACGGACATGACGCATGGATCAGCACCATTCAACTCAACCATTTTGAAGGGAACTAAATGATCCGACACATGCGCCACCATCAGCGAGACATTTGAGTGAGCATGACATACTCTAAACCGCCAGGGCACATTCAAGTCAAGAAAAGACGTAGGTTTCCAGTGAATGATAGCTTTCTAGTACATAGTACTCACACAATATGGGCTATGCATTTATATAATACTAAGGAGATTGAATCTATACAATGCAAAGATAGTTGTACAATCTTCAGCAGCTCCAACAATACATTTTAATGCTATCAATTTATGCGCCCCTGTCCTTGTGGAGCAGGACCAGCATTGAGCCAAGCATTTTTATCAGCGATATAATCGCTCAACTTGTAATATGCTTGCTTACATAGTGTGCGTTTAATGCATGTTTTAAATTTCGTCTCATTCAGTTCAAGAATACTTTGTGGAATTTTATTATAGCATCTCAAACAGTACCCCATGAAAGATGAGTCTACTTTAGCGAGTCGGAAACCTGGCTGAACTAGTTGGTCCCTATTTCTAGTACTGTAATTATGTCTGTCACCCCTTTTACCAAAAAGGTGCAGATTTTTTCTGACGTACATTATGTTTTCGTAGATGTATTGACAATGTACCGTCATGATGCCAATATCCTTAAACAGTTCCCTTAGAGAATCGCGCTTACGAAGATTATATATGGCCCTGATGGCTCTTTTCTGCAGAATAAATATAGACTCAATATCTGCAGCCCGTCCCCACAGTAAAATGCCATAAGACATTATACTATGAAAGTAACTAAAATAAACCAGTCTAGCGGTATCTACATCAGTATACTGACGGATTTTTCTAATGGCATAGGCTGCTGAACTTAGCCGCCCCGCAAGAGAAGTCAAATGAGAACCCCATTGTAGCCTTGAATCAAGCGTAATCCCCAGGAAAACCGTTTTATCTACGAATTCAAGTTTCTCTTTATTCAATATTATATCACAATCACTACTTTTAACATTCGGTAAAGCAAATCTTATGCATTTGGTTTTTTTTTCATTTAATACCAAATTGTTTGCTGTGAACCAATTTTGGACCTGAAGTAGGGCATTATTCACGTCATCTAGATTTTGGGCCCGCCTATTTATTTTAAAAATTAGGGAAGTGTCATCAGCAAATAACACCATATTTTGCGGTTGGTTTTTCAGTAAATAGGGAAGATCATTTATATATACTAGAAAGAGAAAAGGACCCAATATTGAGCCTTGTGGAACCCCCATTTTTACTTTTAAACCCTGTGAATTAACACCATTTATTTGAACATGTTGTTGTCTATCATTCAAATAAGATTTTACCAAACTAAGTGCAAGTTTACCCAGTCCGTAATGCTCAAGTTTCAAAAGTAATGTGTCGTGATTTACGCAATCAAACGCTTTCGGAGACACACAAAATAGGAATTTTTTGTGACCTCTCCGGTCACAAAAAATTCCTATGGCGTCTTGAGACTCTTCCCAAGCAGTAAATATGTGCTTTAATAAGGTTACACCGGCGTCAGTTGTACAACGTCCCTTGGTGAAGCCATACTGTTGATCATGTAAGATTCTGTTGGTGTTAAAATGATAGAGCATTTGATTAAGCATTACTTTTTCAAAAACCTTGCTAAAAACTGGTAACACGGATACAGGTCTATAATTATTAGTATCTTTACTGTCTCCGGATTTGAAAAGAGGTATGACTTTACTGTATTTCATTAAATCAGGGAAAACTCCTTGGTCTACACATAAATTAAAAATTAAAGCTAAGTAAGGGGCTATAGTCTCAAGTATGGATGTACAAACTTTGACAGACATTCCCCATAGATCTTCGGTTAGTTTGATTTTTATTTGCCGGAAAGTTTTAATAACTATCATAGGATTAATGTGTTTAAATTTAAATTCAGCCAGGCAGCCAGACACATTCGCCTTTAATAAGCCAATTGAGAGTTCAGGTGAGGAAATAAGAGCCTCCGTTGTTTTTAGTGGTATATCGGTAAAGAAATTTACAAATTCTTGAGCTACTTCCTGATTTGAGCTTTTAGGACCACACGCTGTATCTAATGTGTAGCTAGTGTTACGTATTTTCTTCCTGTTAGTCTCGTTATTTATAAATTTCCAAACTGTCTTTATTTTATTTTCTGCTGTTTTGATCTTGTTGCTAATGTGCAGTGCTTTAGCAACCTTGCACGTATTTCTTAAAATTTTTGAATACTTAGCAACATACTTGTTAAAAGTTTCAGTGTTTATAAAAGGCTTAAGGCCATAAAGCTCAAATAGTCTTTCCCTACTTTTTCTGATACCTCTAGTTGCCCAATCACTAAATATGAATTTAGGGCAAATACTTTTTGTCTTCTTTTCAAAAGTTTTATTGAATTCCGTGTGAACTATTGAAAAGAAACGATCATACAATTGATCTATATTAATATCATCAAGGCTCATAACTCTTAACTTGTTCTGTAGCGAAATATTATACCTATTTAATCTGCTAGAAGTTATAGGTCTAAATTTAATTTGAACTTTTTCCAATGGGGGTGTATTACACCTAAAGGTTACAGTTTGTCCGCTATGGTCAGAAGGCAGACAATTTACTATTGCTTTATCTAAGTAATCACAATCGCAGAAAATATTATCTATACAAGTAGCAGAAGATGGAGTGACTCTAGTAGGTTCTTTAAAAGTGTTGGTCAAGTCAAATGACTTAAAAAGATTTAATAAGCGACTGCTATTTGAGCATTCTTCTAAAATATTGATATTAAAATCACCACAAATAATTATAGATTTATTACTGGCTGCAAGTTTTGCCATCACATCTTCCATTATTGATTCAAATAAGGAAAAGTTTTGATAGTTTGGGGGTCTGTACACACACACAATTACATGCTTATCTAGCTCAACACAGGACAGTTCAACGCAATGTTCAACCGAGAGACCTACTATGTCATTACGTTGCTTATATTTAAAACAATTTTTTATTAATATTAGGGAACCTCCACGAAGCATAGTTTTACGGTTAAAGCAGCTACCCACCATATAGTTCTCATAATTGATAAGCATTTGGTAATCCTTTAGCCAATGTTCAGTAAAACAAATAATGTCAAACTTACTATTTTCTAAAAACAATTCAATTTCTAATAATTTGGAAGAAATGCCTTGGATATTTTGGTGGAATAATTTTAAAGTGTTCTGCTGAGGCCCTTTTTTGCTAACTAATTGAGTGCAAGAAGATACGTTGGTAGGATTAACAATATTGTTAATCGTACCTCCTGTTGTCTCATTTTCTAGTTTAAATTAATATTTGGAGTGAGGCCGGAGACTCCCGTGCCATCCTCAGACAACAAGACCCTATCACTAATACTAATAGACCCTAATTGAGAATTCTCCACGGTGACACATGGATCCTCCTCAGTACAATGTTTGTAAACATTTATAGCATTAATGCTACATTCATTTAAAGTCACCTGTACATTAGTATTACTACTAATAGTCGCAGTGTTAATAATAGAACTAAACTTAGACATACTATTTATGTCTGTGTGAATATTATAAGCTAATAGCCGAGCTATTTTGTGTCTACATCTAATAGGTAGATACACCCTACCCCGTGTCGACTTCAGTTTACCAACAATAGTGTTGATATCCAGATATATAAGTCTGTCTCTCCTGCAACAGCTGTTGGCATTGGAGTTTAGAGTCCTTAAGTTCTTGGAGGGCCGTTCTCAATTTTAGCTCCATATCCTGAGCAGTAGCCTTACGGGTCATCACAGGCATGGTTTCCGGATTGGTTACTGAAAATTGGAAATAAAGAAACAGTGAGAACTAATAGGATAGACCAACGAAGAGAATTTAGAGATAAAAAAGGGGAAAAACAGGGAAAAAGTTCGTGTTACTCTGAAATGAGGTAGGCTGCTATATTAGCTTGACAAGAATGATATTAGCTTACTGAATAATTAATTTTATTGCTTCAATCAGAATTTTACTTTCTTATTGTTTTACTTTTTCATGTGGGTAGATTGCCTGGACTAAAAACTTATGATTATTACAATATTACTTCAAGACGTTAATAAAATAACTGTCACGAACTTTCTATTTAAATAATATTGAAAAGATTGATGTAAGCAAGTTTATGTCGTTAGAATTTTACTTTTTACGAAATGACAATTGTCAACAATGCAATCTAGAACCATCTAAATTAGGAAAAAAAAAACAAAAACTATACTAGAATTGGCGTGGACGTGTTCTAAAGTTACGATTATGGGACAATTGTGTGCTATTCTAAATATAAAAGTAAACAAATACTCCCCGTTTAAATCCGTAGTCCGAACATCAGCTGTTGGTTTTATGTTACCGGTAACGTCGTTACGTCGCCGTACAACCGAATCCTTTATTAATTAACAGGAAAATAATTTTCCTGGGTATTTACACATTTAAAATACGATATAACATATGATTACACCTTAATTTAACTTAATAACTATTTAAATTTAATTTTAAAATACGGAACAAAATTTTGACATGTCACTCGGGCAGTGTTGCCACTTTTTTCCTAAGAGGAGATATTTATACGCTTTGATTATTTTTACGCTTTTCGTAGCACTCGTAGCCGATCCGCTACGGCGTAGCACCACTTAGGAGTGCGCGGGGCTCAACCCGTAGCAGTGCTATGACTGGGAAAGGAGGGGAAGGGGGAAGGAGGAGAGGGAAGTGAAGGAAGAGGGGGAGGGCGGAGGGGAAGGGAAAAGTAGAAAAAGAACACACAAATAAAAAAACGCACACACAACTCGACGATACAAGTCACTTAGTTTTCACTTCTATTGGCAGTCCCCAAAGACTGCCCCGCATGTTTTTTTTCATGGAGACTTACCTCAACATACGCTGGGTAAGCTGGGTCAGTCCAGGCTAGCAACGTCTCGGAAGGTTGTGAGTCCCCGGCAGCAGCATGGGCTTTCACCCAGATAACGTACTGCGTGTTGGGTGATAACTTCTCCAGGGTATGTCCAGGGACCGTTGTGGTTATGTTGGTGACGTTGGTTTGGCTTAGCTGGGCTGGCGATTTGAAGAACAACCTAGAAAGAAACTATATTTTAGTTTGTGCTCTTATCATTTTGATAATTTATTTCTTTTGCCAAAGACATACTTGATGTTTGAGAATAAAAAAAGGGGAAAGTGTTTGTTCAAAGAGTTTTACTTATTTTTCAGACTTAGTGTTGCTGGCATAATAAACTAGAAACAGATGTAAAAGGTTATCAAAGGAGTCTGTATTTTATCATACAGTTTTTGCCTTTTATCTTGAAAAGGAGTTATGAAGTGAGCTTTTGTTTTAAAAACTATAAAACTGTTTGTAACATTTCAAGTACCTTTGAAATGCCAGTTTCTTACACCATTAATTTTATTAAATTAAGTAGGGTAGATACCTACTTTTTTTTTTTTCGGATGGGAAATCATCAAATGACTCCTCCCGCTCTGGGCGGAGCAGGAGGGAGTGTCAGACTTTTACTGACTAAAACCCATCCATGTTCCTTCATTGCCCTTCGTGTTCCGGGGCCACGGTATCTAGGTCTTTCGAACAGTCCCGCAACCCGGCAGATGGTAGGTACCTACTTAGTTTGTCTTACTACTAAAGCTTCACCATTTTGTCTTATTGTAAGCCTTTAATTCAACAAAAGAACAATGACGTCCCCATTGTGCAGCGAACTACAGCAACAATTAAAATAATTCACATTTATATTAAAAAAGTTTGCGGGACTATTCGGCACTTTTTGTAAAATTCCACCTGAGCTGAAACTGTTCCTGGCTTTCCGGAAATTCATTCATATAATTTGAACGGTATTTATTCGCAAGTAATTTTAATTAAGGAGTATTTCCCAGAAATATCAGTTGCACTCGTTATAATTTTATCACCTTTGAAAAAAAATCCCAGTCAATTGAAACTACACTGAAAATTAAAACTGTCACAAAAACTTTATTAACGCTTTATTTACTTTATTTTCTGACGCGCAAGTGACATTTCACTTAAGGGGGTGGTATCTGCTAACGAGAGGTTTTCTCCATGTAACCCCTCTTTGATGAGTGAATATAAATGTGCAAAAATACATTTGATGCTTATTAGACTCTAAACTTTAATTGGTACAATTGAAATAATTCTAACTTTATTATTACTATAGGAAAAAAATATTCAAAGTGAAGCCTTTTTTCTTTTTCGAAACTACTCTTAAACGGCATTAAGTTCCAGTTTTTTTTTTTCACACAAATATTATTGTCACTTTTTTTTTCACAAAGTGTACAATTGGCATTTTGATCTAATGATTTATTAGGCTACAATTAAATAAAATCCACTCATTTCGCTCTATTCGGCCCGCAGTGACTGACGTAACAACCACTTTGTAGTGTTAGCTGATTAGAACTTATAGTATTTCAAACGAAGTTTGAACCACCACAAAAAGAGTTGCTAATTTAGCAGATACCCCAGCCTTAAGGGTGGATATACCAATAATGATGGCGACTAAACTATTGGCGAATAACACAAATATACAATTACTGCGATCTGTAGATCGATGATTACTTCATATCGTTTATTTGGGAAAAACAAGTAGCGAAACAAACTCTCTCAACAATTCAAGCAATATCATCTGTGCTAGTGCCATGATAGCAACTGGATGCCGATTATCAAGTACTCACGTGTATGAGATCTTCTCGTCGGGTTGTGAGAACTGTGGCGGTTGCCACGTGAGCGTCAGCCATGTTGCCGAGTGAGACGACACGGACAACGAGTGCGGCGGTGATGGGATGCCTGCTACTTCCTTCTCATCTGTTGGGAAGAGAGAAGAGCGAAACGTGAGAAATCAAAGGAATAATGATAAAAAAAAAGTAGAATCATATACTTATTAATTTTCAATCATCATCATCATCATCATTTCAGCCAAAAGACGTCCACTGCTGGACATGGGCCTCCCCCAAAGGGGGGTTTTTGCCATAATCGCCACGCTTGGCAGGCGGGTTGGCGATCGCAGTACGGTTGTTACAAAAGCACAGAGAACGCTGCTGCCCATTCTCTGGTAAGTCCCTTAGTCGCCTCTTATGACACCCACGGGAAGATATGGGATGGTGCTATTCTTTACGTCCGACACCATACAGAACAATTCAATCAATCAATCATTTTATGGAAAACATAAATAAACCTCCCGTAACCACCTTAAGCTATAGACGCGCAACCTTTCGCAACGTTTCGCAAGTAAAGAAATATTCGAGTTCCGCAACATTTCATTTCTCTCCACACACACACACCCACCCTAAAGACAATATAATTATTATACACGCAGACAAAAGATTTTTAATTGGTTGGAAAAAAATGTTAGATTGTGTTTTCCAGGCCATACTTGGGAAAAACTTGGTGTTTTTACGTGAAATAGGCTTGCGTTTGGTTGTAACTCACCTGAAGTGAAGCGATGAAGCGGCTAATGGTGAAGCACGCTTGTCTAGAAGAACATTTGTCTATCATCACCCTTAGAGGTCCACTTTAAACTTAACAAACTCACCAGTTTCCGTGGCATTGAAGAGCAGCATGCTGGATGGTAACGACTCGCCGAAGCTGTTGGACGCGACCACGAACACGTGGTACGTGCTGTTCGGGTCCAGAGCCTCGATGTGAGTCATCGTGTCTGTCACGTTCATTTTCTATGTCCAACAAAGAGATAAACTGTAACTGATGGAAGCAACTAAAAGCGCCAAACACAGTTCTCGGACGGCAGAAGTTTTATTTCTATCCAGAAGCTAAGAACTTAATTAAGCATTTCGTTGCATGTCTTGACGAATAGTTCTTAAATGATGGCCTGATTTCCCGTGATAATGCTTCCTATGAGTGCCCTCGTAACTTTTTGATAGCGTAAACATTTACGTAGCATTCGCGATTTCAATGTCAGCGCTTGTGAAATGGTCAGTGAGGCCCTCTTTGGAGCGGTCTCGATAATAGTTTGAATTGTATACTAAATATTTAGTGATGGTAGACTTGAAATAAAGCTATTTAGTTTCTCAGCAAAACCAGTGGCAATACTATTTTATTTTACAAGTTTTATTGTATTCTTCTACTTTATCGCCCTGTATTGAACCGAACGAATGCCGAATAGAATTCGGTTGCAAAGCCACAATGAATAAAAGTACTGGATTTTATTCTATTCTACCTCAGTATACTACCTAAGTTCTAGGTATTGCACAACGACCCAGTTAGAACCTAAGAAATCTATTGTTAGAAACCTAAGGTGTATTTCAAATGCAGGCCGCGTTGGAATTCAAATGGAAAATGCTCAGCGGGACAGAAGAATTTAATGGGTAACCGTTAAGAGTCCCAACACTGTGCAGAATGGAAAAACGTTCCTAAGGTTCCACAAATAATTATATTTTGTAACTGGACAGTTGGACAAAAGAGGTACTACGGTGAAAAAAAGAACTCAACCGTAAAATGTAGTTTTTATTGAATTTAATGAGGGATTTTCTTTTTAGGTCTTCCCTAGTCGCTGGATAGATGGCGCTGAACTTAGTACGTTAAAGCAAGGAACGAAATCAAAAAAAATGATTTTAACAAAGTGCGAGAAAACTAGGTTATATTCGGAAGGTTAAGCAAACGAAAGTGTCAGTCAACGAGCGTATGTCATGTGACGTGACGCAATGTTTTTTTTTCAAGCGTTTTGGCTTTGGCACCAACTAACGTAGTCAGTTTAACGCCATCTATAGAGTTCTTGGAAACTAAACCTTTGCACCTTTCAGGATTTAAAAATGTTAGCGCTGTGTAGGTGACTACATACTGATCTAATACAATTTGGGTTTCAACGACACGTAAAGAAGAAGTTGAACTAAAAAGTACATTTTTGTCATTTCAATAAATTGTAAAAATTGAAATTGTATTATTTATTTATTTAAAATAGGTGCACCAACAGTACATTACATTAGGCATTATTGATAAAAGTACACTTGCTATTATAATGCTTTACCATTTTAAGTTAAATATCAAAGCGTTATTTTGACGGCATTAGGTCAAAATACTGGCAAATTATTGTGTTTGTTCGGAATATTTCAATAGATCAACTCCTTTTTAAGATTTATTCAAACCAATTTTTATTTGACTGTAAGTACTATGACTAGTTAAGTCATTTCTGAAATTGTAATGGGACTTGGGGATTTGCTAGCCAGACAAGACAGCAGAGCAATAGATCTTTTAGATTGCCGTCACCAATGAGCACAGGGACCAATAGTACAGTTTCATACCTCATTTCCACAAACTTTTAACTTTAGAGCTGTACTCTCAATCATCTGCCTAGCCTTTTCCCAAGTTTTTTATTGGGGTTGGCTTCCAGTCTAACCGTTTGCAGCTGAATACCAGTATTTTACATGGAGCGACTGCCTATCTGACCTCCACAACCCAGTTAGTACTGGGTAATCGGGACCAACGGGGGCACGAAGGAAACTCGGTATGTGGTCTGTGGATGGGTGGTCACCCATCCACAGACCAACCTAGGTAAGCACAGCTTAACCTAGAGATCGACCCGAGCGGCTGTTATTATTTAGCCACGAGCTCCTCAAGAGAGCTGTACTCTCAACGGAATATGTAATAGCAGTGATAGCCTAGTGCCCTAGTGGCGTGACCATTGGACTGCCAAGTCATAGGTCACGAGTTCGAACTCAATTAAGGCACACACTTCTGATTTTACGGATTCGTGTGCGTATTGTATAATTATCACTAACTTTGGTGAAGGAAAAACATCGTGAGGAAACTAATCTTGCCTTAGAGATATTTCACGACGGCATGTCAAGTCAAATCAGAGGCCCATTAGTGACAAAAAAACTCTGACACCAGGTTAGGCACTAGACGAAAAAAACAAGGAATGGATACATTGATTGCACACCAAAACTGTTGAGTTGTATGTGTCTCACACTCAATCCATGAGCCAAAAATAATGGAGCATATACAAACTCTATCCAACTACGTCAACAATTAAGTAAGTAATATACTTAGTAATAAGTACTATTAATGTGAGTTAGGATCTTAATGTTCATTTTAAGTACCTAGCCACTTATTATTTTCCAGACAGTACAGTTATTAAAGTGGACGCACCTGGTTGCCCGCGAAATTCGAATTTTCTTACGTTTTTCGCAATTTAGTAAATGTCATTTTGTGTGTTGATTAAAATATGATTCGCGACCGTAACAAATATGACTTAAAATCATCAATATAATCCTCTTAGTTAATTTATTCCAATTGAATGACTTTTTCATGAAATAGTCCTTGAATGGGATTAACTAAACTTCGAGGGAATATTTTTTCTTTGTTTCCTTTACCCTCCCTGTGTGCCAAATTTTATCGAGACCCTTTTTCGCATGAAGGTGTCACAAACAAACAAGCTCATGTTCGTCATAATCATTTCAGTCGAAAGACGTCCACTGCTGGACATAGGCCTCCCCCAACCGGTTGACCGGTCCCGTGCGACTCGCATCCCACTGATTCCCTCAACCTCATGTTCATGCAATAAAGATATTAGTTAGTATCACTCACATTATAAGTGCTCTGCATAGTATTATAGCTGTAGGGCTGCGAGTTGTTGTCCAGCTTCTGCCAGTGCACCACGTATGACGTCGCGTTGGCCCCCTCCTGCGGCGGCGCCCAGTCCAGGAACACCTTGCTGGAGCTCACCACGGCGTGCAGCTCCCGCGGGGGGCCGGGGAGGAGCCCGGTACCTGGGGGGACGTTGCTTTAGTTCATGACAGAAAACTGACCGGGCGAATAGTTACCATCCCTTTTTGGCATCGTGTCGAACCTCGCAGAAGATAGATTTTTTCCTGTGAAACTGCTTTTTTGTGGAAACGTCCAAAGATACATAATGCATTAGTCAGCATAGCTTTATTGATAGTTGCGTGATCTTGTTGAAGTACAACAGAGTGGGAAATTCCTTATCCAGGATTCCAGGCAGACCAGAAGACTGTTAAACCTCCTGGGTTATCAGGCTAAACATATTTTGCTGAAAATATGTTGAGTATGCGATGGCACTGACCTTCCTCGAAGCACTGCACGATGTTGCCGATGTAGGGCACGCAGGAGTTGACGCCGCCGCTGTAGGCGCCGGCGCACACCCCGCGGCAGGCGGCGGGCACGCCGCGCCGCGCGCAGCACTGCTGGTGGTTGCGACCTGTTGCACAACACACGAGCCCATTCAAAACTGCTCATCAACATCTGCTTAGTCTTTTCCCGCGCTACGTTGCGGTTCCAGTCGAACCAGATGCATGTATTTTTTATAAAGCGACTGCCTATCTGACCTCCACAACCCAGTTACTGGATAATGACATACCTCTTGGTAAGACTGGTTGTCAGACTGCTCGTACCGGGTTTAAAATAGAGTCTAACTGCCGCTAGGAGTAACATCTTAGATAATATACGTATCGGTGTAATTCATTCGTAATCTTAGTATAATCAATCTATAAAGATTTCACTGATGTACAGGCCTGAGAGGGAGTGAGCCGTCATCGACCACGAAAGACTGGTAGTCAAGCTTGCGGGCGTTTGACTACCAGTAAATTTACGAACGACAGCCAGCATCAATTGATTAAGGTGCTTTCCGAGGCACAAAGCGGTCTCGATCCATAAGTGCATCGAACTAGGTTTAGTGTCGTGGGCTCTCTAACTATTATGGGCGCCGACCTGCCAGGCGCTGACAACCAGCGTTCTACGTGTATACGCCCTAAGTGTTGACCGTCAAAATAATATTTTATTGATAAAAAGTATTTAATCTTACCTCCAGCGCCACATCTCAGTAGTTTATGGAAGTCCTGAGCACAGAGTGGAGCTAACATCCTGAGGTCTGACATCTTCGCGTCATAGGAACATAGCGGCATGCACACTCCGGCCAGCTGCACCCGCTCGCAACACGCTGTCACGTTGTATGAGTTCGCTACTTCTTCCTCTTCTTCTATCACCTAAGAAGGAAAGAATCTGTCATTAGCCATACATGCTTAAGGGTTTTATAGGAGTACGGTAGGCCACAGGTCAGGGGTGACAGAATTAGTTTAAGCTGGTTTTCATATTGTGTTGAAACTCCACACAGTTTCAATACAATATGAGAGCCCACCAGGTCACCTCAAGGACTGTACAATTTCTGCCGTAATGCGAATCTGCCGTAAAGCAAATCTGTCGTTAAGCGCATCTGTCCTAAAACGAACAAGCGAGTGTTACCACCGACGAGTATCTGTATAAATTGAGCAGGTATCTATGTACGAAATCTGTCCCAGTTTAGAAGATAACTGCCCCAGTTTTTCTCATGTTCATACGTATTTATTACGATAACGCTTCAACAGAAACTTACGATTGAAATTCGAATGTCCTATTTTTAATCTGATTTAACAATAAAATCTGCGAATGAGGAGCAATGTAGAAATGGAATGCTGTGATTTTTAAAATCATTTCAGTTTGTAAATTGTGTATTTGTACTTACTTGACTCTGAGTTCTGAAGATCAGTCTGGGAGAAGCGTCTCCCACGCCGTGTTCGTTCACAGCTTCCAAGTAAATTTCATAATCCATGTTAGACTCCAGGTCTTCTAGGATGTACGGAGAATGTACCTGGATAAAATAATATAATTATTGAAAATACTAGTGGTTCATTTTCGGTACTGTCTTGTAAAGGAGTTGATGGTAAGCGGCGGTAGCCAATTTCTTGAGGAGGAGGCATGTTTTCCAACAGTCATCAGAATAAACAGCTCCTTTAAATCCACCTGTAAGTTTTAAACTTTACATGGCCAATGAAAGTCTTGGCTTTAACGGAAAACAAAGAACAATCACAAAGGATAAGCAGACCGGTCCTTGCAGAATGATAATATTATGTCCGGCAATGGATGACAGTATGGTGTTGGTGTGGTGTGTGGTTTTCTTTATTTTCCTTAGTTCTTTTCTTCACCATCATCATCATCATTAGCCTATAATCTTCCCACTGCTGGGACACGGCCTCCTCTCAATGTGAGGGATTGGGCTATAATCCACCACGCGGGCCCAGTGCGGATTGGTACGAGGTCGAGGTCACATGTCTTCGAATTTTTGGTTCTAGGACATAAATATCTTACCTTCTCCAAAATCCTGTACTCATCACCAGTCTGCAGGGTCTTATAATGCAAGTTATAGTATTGCACGGTATCTGCCAACGCTGCTGGTGGGGACCAGTGGACCACGGCGTAGTCTGTGTCGATGTTGGTGAGGTACAGCCGCGAGGGGGCGCCCGGGAGCACCCCGTAGCCGCGGAGCAGGCAGTTCGTGTAGGACGACATGTAGCGGAGACATCTGGTGGGGGAAAAGGTGGTTGGGATTACGAAGAACTTGAGCAACAAAGAAATAAAAAAGTTTGCACTACTAAACTACTGCAAAAAAACTACTGCGTTACACATAAAAAATAAAGCACACAAAAAGAATCCGTTGAGGAAAATATAATTATTAAAATCCTACTATTAATACAAATGCTAAAGTTTGTGATGATGGATGGATGTTTCTTACTCTTAAACGCAAAAACTTCTGACGATAGTTTACGATATGACTGATAATTTATAACCTGGATTAACACCTAAGATACTTTTAATTCCGGAAGTGCAATCCCGTTGGACATTACAGAGTTCGACGTGGGCGAAGCTGCAGGCCTAAACTAGTAATAGTATAAATAGTTGCTGTAGCTCAAAGACCACAAATGTGTTTACTTTTAAGCAGATCCAAAAAGTCCAGTTTCATAACATCACTTCTGTTTTCTATAATTTGCCTGGTAAGGTAGATTAGCGCACATTTCGTTAGCTATGTTTAAGTCCCTGGTCTGTGTCCTGGAGCTTATTGCCATAAACAGATCATGAATTCAGACTCCGAGCTAAGATATTCCTGATGGAAAAACCGAACAACACTTTTCCGGACCTGGGAACCGAATCCTGCAGGGCCTCATGCTCAGCCACCAATGAAGCAATCAAGTGTGTTAAACAGGGTGTGAGATACACCGACGTGCTAACGCTGACCACGTATTTAGTTCATCATTTTGAACCACCTAACATGAAAAATTTTCAACGATAATAAAAAAACCGGGGAAGTGCAAGTCGGACTCGCGCACGAAGGCTTCTGTACCATTATCTATACAACATTAGACAAAACGGCAAAAAAATCACGTTTGTTGTTTACTTAAATATTTATTTTATTTTGTTTTAAGTATTTTTTGTTATAGCGGCAACAGAAATACATCATCTGTGAAAATTTCAACTGTCTAGCTATAACGGTTCATGGCATACAGCCTGGTGACAGACAGACAGACGGACAGATGGACAGTGGAGTCTTAGTAATAGAAGTTTTACCGTTTTGGTATGGAATCCTAAAAAATGCTTTTTCTACAAAAGTGAGTAGGTACACAAGTTCTATGTGGGGCTTCAAAATAATGTGCTGAGTACTTCGTCGGCGTATTAATTCCTTCTGTATTATGTTTTAATCACATAATACAGGGTGGAATTAATACACCGATAAGGTTAAGTTAAAGCAAAAAAAAAATAAGGTAACATTGATTTCTTACAAAAATGAAAACAAATCTTGATGTCCCTTTGTTAAAGAGCCCTTCATATTTGTGACTTGTTCAAGTTGAGGGTACTTTCTTAGGCTTCACTGATATTTTAAGAGTTGAGGGGAAACATAAAACAATATGGTCGGCTTGGAATTTGATTTCTTCGAAGCGTACTTACACGTGACCTGGTTTCATTTATGAATTTAATTTATTTTATTTGAGAAGGTATTTCGTAACGTGAAAAGAAAACTCATTAACATAGATATACTACGGTCCTAACTACAATTACAATATTAAAAATCCACTAGATATAAGAATCCTGCACCACTTCCGAAGGATTCTGATAAAAATTCATAATTTTGTCTACTCGTCGTCGTAAATGACGCAACGAATATAATTATTGGATATCATTTGGATGTTGATGGGTGGAAAGGGAGAGCAAGACCAATAAAACGATGGATGGATTGTTTGAGCAATGATTTGAAAGAAATAGGAGTAATTGATAGAGTGACGGTTGACAGAAGAGAACGGCTGAAAAAAACGTGTTGCGCCGACCTCAAGTAACATGGAACAAGGGCAGAAAGACGATAATTATTTGGATTGAGAGAGTCTTAGGTACGTAAATACCCCGCTGATAGAAATCATGAAAATTAATTGGATTTGCTAATTACACTATACAGGACCCAACGATTCTAGAGATACAGCATTAGCTTCCAAGACTTCTGTAAATTTTGTGAAACCCTAACTTTTGAATATATCTCGCAAAGTTAGGGTCTACCGGTATACGGATAACTTGGATACGGGTAGAATTCTTGCAAATAAACTTAAGCCCGATAGTCGTCGAAGTTCTACGGGGAACTACTTCTAACTTCGCTTACATGTTAGTTATGTAGTTTAAAAATCATATTTTGTAGAATGTTTTTAAAGTTACCTCATAAAACTTTTGGGAAGATTATTTTTAAAATGTTGGTGTACCTACATCAGGGTTAAAATGTTTTGAAGTTAAAGAGTTTTCAAGTTATAAGGGGTGTAAGACACAGCATGATTCGATACTAAATCGAGTTAGGTTGATTTAAAAAATAAAAAATATCGATTCGATTGATCGAATTCAATCGTTGGTCTAGTGGTTGCAAGCGCGACTGCTGAATATGAGGTCCTCGGTTCGATTCCCAGGTCGGCCAAAGTGTTATTGGGTTTTTCCATCAGGAATTTCTCAGTAGCAGCTACGGAGTCTGGATTTGTGCCCGGTTGATGGCAATAGGTTCGCCCCTTATTACATAGGACTTAGTTACACCTCTGCCTAATCCTTCGGGGATTACAGGCGTGATGTTAGGTTATACCAATCTATACGTTCGAGAAGAAGTTGTCCGGCTTAACCCGAATTGTGACGAACGGACCCTGACCTAGTTTGGCAATCGTGATCGGCAAGAACCGAATGAAAACCGAATATTAAGTGTCGTAAGTGACTCGGGTCGGCTTTGCTGTACAACAAAATACTGCCGAATGAAATATAAAATACACAAAAAAGTGAGTAGTGTCCGTAAGAAACACAATTTCGTATAAAATAATGCTTTAGGTCTTAACTTTAACTAATGTTCTTGAAGTACCTAAGTAATCCTATTACTCGTAATGCTAAGAGATTACGAAGAATTCCTTGACTCAAAGTTTTTTTTTGCTAGACTTCTTTATAAAACTCACTAATGTACTGCTGTCTCAATAGCCTAGTTGTCGAAAGCAGAGACTCCTGAACGTGAGGTCTTGAGTTCGATCTCCATTGAGCATATAGCATGAACGGGCGGAGTGAACTGGGAGTAAACGTAAAATAATTTTGAACAATTTTAAAATTGCATCGATTCACGATTAAGAAAATATTATTTGAGAAATTTGTATTTTCAATCATAAAATCGTTGGCATTGACGTTACGTTTGGGTAGCCGGTCCGTGGGAGGGCCTCTGGTCGTAGTAGGTTTTTAGATTGAAATTTTCTCAGTACCATCCCTGAGTCTTTCTATCCGTACACTTTTGCTTACTCTACCCGAAATTACAAGCGTGATGTTATGTCCTAAAAAAGAAGCTAATAAAAGATTCTTCACCCAATGTCTGGCAACTATTCGGTAAGGCCACTGCAAATTAGACCGTCACAGTTAAGTTCGGGTGGCGAATCGATTTATTGGAAACTTTGTTCCAATTTTTAATCCTATTAGTGTCGTCGCTAATTGAGCATGAAATTGGGCCAGCTGATAAAAGTTTTGAGCTCACATCTCTAACTGAAATTGTGGCTGAAATAGAAGTTTGTTGGCCGACATTTGTATAGGTCGATGCAATGAGTTTGTTTTTAAAGTCCTTGTATTCTTAATCATACGATTTATTCATAGTTTAAGCTTATAATACTGGCTAAATGTATCGTGTTATTTTCTTATTCAAAAATACTTTAGTATGTAAAAAATCGGGAGGACAACCGAGGAGAAGGTTGCCAACAAGCCTTCACCTGGGGCTAAGCGAGGATGTGGACGCCCGAGAAAACAATAATCCCACTACTCTTTATACCTTATATTATAACGCATTATAATTACTTACTGCCTGTGGCCCGAAAGACTGACAACCAGTCTTACCAAAGAGTATCGTATTACCCACTACTAACTGAGTTGTGGAGGTCAGATAGGCAGTCGCTCCATGTAAAAAACTGGTATTCAGCTGCATCTGATAATATTGTAATACCAAATGATTTGAAAAAAGTAACCATGGAGTATCTTGCCGGTTCTTCTCCATGTAATTACTTACTGCCAATCATAATATTATTCCCACAAGATTGAGTGAGAGCAAGATTGAGTGTTTTATATCTGATTCTAATAAATCAGATATAAAACTCACTAGAATCTCTAATTGACCTATAATTAGGTAACTTAAAATACCTATCTAAGGGGATTCACTCACGACACCGCTGCGTTGGTCCGCGAGTCTGGAGAAGCGGTAAGCGCCGCTTATCCGCGCGGTCAGGCGTTTATTAGGCATCAACATATTTCATACAAGCCAATGCGAAGTGTGATCTGCTTCACCGCCCGACCGCGCGGACGAGCGGTACATGTGAAATCCGCCTAAAAAACTACAAAAAACAAAACATAACTCACTTGAAATGATTAAAATCAATCGTCGTAATATTCCCGCTGCACAACGGTAGACAGGATTCAGGCAGTCCCTTGGATCGGCAGCACGGCGTGTGGTCCATGCCGTTGGCGAGGCAGCCGAAGGTCACTCCTCCCCAGGGCGCGCAGATCATCAGGTCTGTGACCTGCAGCTGAGGGTTAAACACGGCTCTCTGGGTGATCGTGCGTTAGTCACAGATGATGTGGTAGTGGCGGTGTGCTGGGTTATTGTGATGACAGTTATGGTGGTGGGGGTCGAAGGGTGATTTGTTTCGAGTTTGGGGTGCTGGCTGACGGGCAATGTAGTTTGAAATCTGTGATGTATAACCCTAGATAAGGTGGGCCTAAGAGGCGCCTAATTAAAAAATAATAGTAAACATTTTTGTTTTATTTACTTATTATTCTGATAGATTCCCTCAAAGTTATTAAAAAAGGAATAAATATTTAAATTTTTAAATAGATCAGTATTAAAAATTGCGCGGCTCAGGCACCTGTTTATCTTTTGGGTACTATAAATTGACCTTATCTTTCTAGGGTTAAAGTTACTGTTCTAAAATATTTAACGATTATTTTATTTTGAGAGTGCGAATACTTTTTGCTGAATCTACATAAGCAGGTTTGAAATACTATTTTTTTTTTACAATTGTCTAACTAAAACGAATGAATGAATCAGTAATCTCTTAATTTGCTACAATTTGCAAATAGGCCTTTCTTGCATTTATTTTATTTATTTAAACTTCATGTACAAGGGTGGTACATAGGCGGACTTAATGCCACAAGGTATTCTCTACCGGTCAACCGTTGGGTCAAATAGGATAGCGTTGTGATAGAGTACAATGAAAATAAATAAGAAAAATACCATTTTGTAAGCATCAATTCCTACATACAAATACATATAATATTTATGCTAAAATAAACTAATATATATTAAGATATATACAAATATTCCGAAATACGAGAAACATTTATGGTTTTTATTTTTAAAGAGATACAATGTTTTCCTTGGACTTAGCCACATTAATCATGAATGTTTGTCTTTATAACATTGCGGCATTTTAATTTTGGCAATTTTTGTATCATAATTATAACATAAATGAAGGTTCTAAGCTAATGATACACGATGATGATAAATGAACTCATCACCAAAAGACGTAGATGTTCTAAGAGCCAACTTACTGCGATCTCGAAGGTCTTGGTGGGGTCACACAGCTTGTCGATGCAGCCGTAGTGGTTGACCCCCGCGGCCACGCAGCACCCCCGCACGTCGGGCAGCTTGGGGGCTGCCGCTACCTCCGTGGACTTCATCTTACCGGGAGTCAGGGTAAGGGACCTAGGGGGAAAAGAGAATATTGGTAGGAGATTGCTTTTAGCCATGCCTGATGTGTTTTTCTGTTCTTTTTTTTGTAAATTATCTTGAGCCTACTGGGCAAACGTGTCATTTTCAGGCAGGTAAATTAATATTATTAAATGATGTGATGTAATGTCGTCTTCTTTATCTTTATCTTTATCTTTATCTTTATCTTTATCTTTATCTTTATCTTTATCTTTATCTTTATCTTTATCTTTATCTTTATCTTTATCTTTATCTTTATCTTTATCTTTATCTTTATCTTTATCTTTATCTTTATCTTTATCTTTATCTTTATCTTTATCTTTATCTTTATCTTTACCTAAAAGTCATACGCGTACGCACTAATTACGGTGAAAGACCATATGGTCTTTGAAGGAGTTCATCTGTTCAATGAATTACCGGACTATATTAAAGAGTGCGATAACCTGAATACATTTTAAAAATAAGCTTAAGAATCATGTATGTACATTATAACTTTTAATACTCTGGAGGAAATTGTATTGTATTATCATACTTATTACTTTGTATTTCATTATAAACGACTCTATGTTCTTATGAGAAATACATTTCCTTAAACCGAACAATACTGCTAACAACGGTATCTATCACAAAATTCTGGGAAAACCGCTTTTATTGACGCTTACAACAAACTACAAATTTAATTTATTGTACAGAATGGTGATCAAATGGGAGTATTCCTGAAATTGTAGTAACATCAAAAGCACAGAAATCACGGAATTCACTTTTAGAAGTCGATTCGTGGAAATATGAAGAATAAATCTGAATAGTAAACAAAAAATTAGTTTTAGCTTTTGAAAAAAGTTGGAATTTATTACATTTTCAAAAGAATTTTAGTTTGTTGGCAAAAATGCCTTGTTAAATAAAAAGTTATTTTGATATCAATTACAAAAAAAAAATACGTCGAAGGGAACAGTGATTTATTTTAACCTGCCGATAAAAAAAATAATATCCTGTATAAATAGCTAGTTATAAATTAACACAAATTACGAATTTTGAAATCCACTCACCTGATCGCATAGCTCGGCAAGCTAGACCCATGAATATTATAAGAAGTCACAGTGATCTCGTACATCGTGAACGGCAGCAGATCATTCAAGACAAAGTAGGTCTTATTCGGCGGCACTTTATACGACATGGGGAGCATTACAGTCATGGAGTCATTGTTCTTGATGGAGCTCTCTGAGGGGTCGATGAGGTGCGCGTCGAAGGAGCGCAGTGTGGTGACGTTGACCACATACTCTGTGACCGAGTCTGTGTTTTCAATGGGTGGACTCCAGGAGATGTTCAGTTGTTTTTCATTGAGAGGCTCCACTTCTACGTCTTCTGGGGGACTTGGGAGGAGTTCTGTAAACAAGGATTCGGTTCAGGTTGTGGTTTTGAAGCAGTTAACTTGAAAGGTTTGGGTTATCTGATGTAAAGAGAGTATTTTTTTTGGAGGTTTTTTGAGAGCTTGGTTAATTCTGGAAAATTTCTGCTGTAGTATCATGTTAATTTGTGCTACATGTGGTTGATGTTTTGATCAATCAATTGTAACTGGTAATAAGTCGATTTTTAAAAAGCAAGCTAGCAAAAACATAGGATTTTAATCGATTTCCTCCACTGCTCAATGAGAACATTTTTCAAGTTATGTTTAAAACCTATTAAAAGACATCATTCAATCTCAAATTTTGAGTTTAAGATTGATTGAATTTATTTGAATTAAACCATATCAAGTACCTCATTCTCTCAATTCCAAGGTCAGACTTTTAACTAAACAAACATTGTTCAAAATAGATAAGAATAACTCACCAATTCCTTCAACAATGCAGGCCAACGTCTTCTCCATGTAAGAAGCACACGAGTAGTGCGTCTTAATGTTATCGGTCACAGGTGTGAACTCTCCGCGGCACACGTCCTGGCAGATGTCCGGCACCCGCTCCTGGACGCAGCAGGGGACATGGTTGCGCCCGTCTGCCATGCACCTGGAGGGGAGATGGTTTGATGAAGAGTTCGTTCATCGTTCGAGTTTGCTTCAAATCTTAGGTCAGGTATGACTGGTTGGCAAAAGGCGGCTATAGGCATCTACAATGTCAGAAGAATCGTTTCTGGGGTTCAAGGGTGGCTATCCCTAATTTGAAGAAGAAGTCTTTTGATTTTCATAAGTCAACATTTATAAAAAGCATGTTCATGAGGGCCTCTGCCTGGTGTTTCGAGAAGTACAGGTGTATTATTGCAATCGAAAGAGGTTACCGTAAACAATGTAACGAACAGGTTTTCCAGATAATTTAGATTTTCTACTTTCTTTTCTGTTTTTTTACTTTCCGTCGATATATTGAAAATTCTCACTTTATTAGACCCTTATAAACTGATGGTTCCTGACAAATTGCTATTGAAAACTAAAGGCTTGCTAGAAGATCGATCTATCTTACTAAAAATATGGTGATTGATTGCTGACGTAAAGGTCAAGAGGCTTGGCCACTTTATTCAGGAAACTATAAGGAAACACTTTTGAAGATTTCATTAACTTACTTTTTTAACGGTGGTTGCAAAAACTGTTGAAAGATTGTTAGTCTTAGCAGTTGTGCTTTGAAAATAATCAAGTGATAAAATAGCAATTTCAATTTCTAATAAAATAGTTTTCATTGAAATATATTTCTTTGAAATGATATTATTTTCATGGATTATTGGATATAAGTAACGAGCAGGAAATCGACGCGTCACGGTTATTAAAAGATGTCGTCGTGTAGATGATAACGAATGGCTTCTTTAAAAATCTGCATGGATGTTTTATTATGAGCTTCGCACTCTATTATATCGTTAACATACTTTTTAGTATGGTGTGTAATGTTTTAAATAGCCTGTAGTGCTGGGCAAATATGTATCCCAACTTCTTCCAGTTACTGTTTCCACATTAGGATGTATGTATCGTAGTAATTATATGAATATAGTATGTTAACCTGGGCCAGTCTCGACATAGATAACGACATTATCGTTAACTTTTGATCGCTAAAATAACAGTGAAAAAATTCGGTTGCAATAACAATGCTTGCGAGAATCGCATCTTGGATGTAGAGACTTGCGATTCCCGTAAGCTTTTCATTGTTATTATAGCGATCGAAAGTTAACGATAATGACGTTATCTATGTCGAGACTGCCGGCCCAGTAGGCACACACAAGTGACAATCGCTTTCTTTGTTTTCTATAACGGTTGACATAAGCTTTTCGGTAGCTTATGTCAAAATTAAATCCATCCGTCACGTTAATGCTGATAGCCTCAGCTCATATCGGCACTTTTCACTGGGTCGACTTTGGCGAAACCATCATAAACTGCAGTTAGTACGTGGATACATTTTCATGGCCTTCCTCATTTGATAACAAAAACTCGGACTTACTTGACAATGGCAGGAAAATCAGGCTGGCAAGTCTCAGGGTCCTGCCCCGTCCCTTCCAGAATGGTCTGGATGCTGCAGAAGCCGAGACAGCCCTTCGTGACGTTGGAAGCAATGCAGCAGTCGGTGTAGTTGTGTGACAACGAAAGGGTTGATAAAGTGGGCAGGTTGGCTGAGTAGCTGTCTGTCACGTTCTGGTTCTCCGGGGGTGTTAGACCTCGGGATATAACTGGAAGAGAATGAGCTGTTAGAGAAATATGTTTGGTTGATCTTTGGTTGTTGTGCATAAAGTTGCTACTGATTTTAATGTCGTATTTTAAAGAATGCGAAGTTTAAATGGGATTGGGTAGGCCACATTTCCAGCATGGGTCAGGATAGATGGGCCGGAATCAAACAGTGGGTGCCTGAAAACGGTCGTCGCCGTCGAAGTAGGCCCAAGAAACGCTGGCGTGACGATTTGGATTAGTTCCTGACTGATTTGCCAGATAAGCCAAAACACTGGGAGAGTCTGCTATCATAAGGTTTCCTCTTTTCATAGATAGCAGCAATCTCGATCTAGTGCTAGTTGTTTCTAGGTCAGTACATACTGGCCTTCTGCTTTACAAAAGTCAATCCCATAACATACTCCAGGCCTGGTTTGCATAATCTTTTATATTGCCTACTTATGTATTTCTTTCGTAAATTGTTAACTGTTCTATCTATTGAAAGTTTGTTCTTGTATTAATCAATATGTACTTTAAACATTAATGAATCCAGCACAAACCTGTAAGCTTATGGAAGCTCCTGACAGGCGGCTCGGTGTTCAGCTCGCACATGTACAGCCCCGCGTCTGTCGCCTTCACCGACTTGATGACCAGCGCCCATACGTCGCCGCCCTTCGCGATGCCGGGACCGGGGAGAGGCTCATCAGCTAAGGAGAAAGGCTGAATTACTACAAACATTATCCATGAATCACCCAAAAGGAGTTTTAGAGGCAAACTGTCCAATCCAAAGTCAAAGACAAACCATTTATTTAGGCAATTTTGAACAGCAAAGGGAAAAAATACGCGCACACTTTTTTGTTTTCTTTGTATACTTTTTTGGCGACACTGAATAAAGGACTGCCTTTATGTATAAAATTGGGCGAAAATGTCATCCTCTATGAAACCCTTTGGGGGTGCATTTTCAAAAATCATAAAACTCAACAGTTTAGGCTGTACCTTGTTGTCAGTGAGACAGCATTTTACAGGTCATATAGATTACGGTTCTTTCAACGTCTTTTGAAGAGTATCCTGACCTTTATACACACTTAGATACGAGGAACTGCAAAGTAAATCTTCGGCGACTGTATCTTGCTGAAGCCATTATAATTGCAAATTCAGAAGCGCTTCGTTACACTTTAATAATGTATTTGGTGCAAGGTCGGAAACGGTTTGCTTGTTTAGGGTTAAAACCTTTTAAAAGTAGGACAGGTGAGTGATGTGGTTTAAGGTCAATGTTAAAGGTAATTTTTTTTTTAGATTCGTGAGGATTCTGAGAAAAAATCATTGAAAACAAAACGTTATATTTTGCTGCCCAGTTGTGTCAAATCGTGTCCAATAAAGGATCGACAGATAAGCTTGTATTGTGCTAATTGAAAAGTGTATAGCTTTTAGTTAAAATATAGGTACATACTCGTTTAACGAGTGCGAAATTTCGTAAATTATTTTATATCAAAATATTACTTTGTGTTACTAGTTATCATTTACGAATAACTGTGTCGATAACGACTGCATATTTTTCAGCTAAAAGATCGTATTTTTTTTAGTTAGCAATTATAAGTGGTGCTGTTATTATGTAGCCATGCGCTCCTTCCAATAGAACCTAGTGTCTAATGACGTGCTAAATAATATTAAAACTTATACATCTGGACCTAAGACTCAAAGCTAAATACTCACAGTCGTCATGCAGCACAGCGACCCGATCATCTCTCGTCACCCTCACGCCCCCAGCCGTCAGGAGCTGCAGATCCTTCGCCCTCCTCCACAGCACCGGCCTCCCCTTAGCCCCGAGGACCACACACGTGAGGAGGGCGTCCTCCCCACTCCTCACAGCCACCCCTCCGATGGCTGGCGTCCTCATGTACGCTTTGGGCTCGGGTTCTGTCTCTTCTTGCGAGCTTCCTGTTGAGGTGCTTGCACTTTCCACTGATTCATTTCTTAGTTCTGTGGACAAAAGGGAATTTAATTGTTAGAGGTGTGAGATAGTGTTTTAGGAATATCATGTAGGTTGTTAGAAGTTTGTTTATTGTTGAACAATAAAGACAATATTGAAATTCTTCGAATCATTGGAAAACTGGAACCCGCAATCGCCGACAGGCATAATAAACAGTCAAGTTAGTGGTTACAATCGCGACTGCTGAGCATGAGGTCCTGGGTTCGATTCCCGGGTGGGGCAAATTGTTCTTGGGTTTGTTTCATGAGGCATTTCTCAGTAGCAGCCATCACGGAGTCGGGATTTGTGCCCGGTTGAAGGCCATAGGCTCGACCCCTATTACATGGGACTTAACATAACTGGGGTGGGTGTACTATCAGGTACACCTCTGCCTAACCCTTAGGGCATTACAGGTGTGATGTTATGTTATGTTAAGTTAGCCAAGTATGTAATCTACAATTAAAATAAGTCAAATGCTTTTTTTCTTTTTCGATTTTAATTAGAACAAAAATACGACACTCATTAACAACGCAGCTAACTAAAAACAGAAAACCGCAAATCAAAATAACTCCAAACTTCACAAAACCGACCAATCACTCCATCACCACGAAACCACATTTAAATATAAACAAACAAACAAACATCAAACCGAAATCATTTCGAAAGAGGGTACTATTAAAACAACCACTTTAAACCTCCTCTAAGTACTAAACTACACTGTCATAGTTCAAAAGCCCTTTGAAGGATTTAAAAGGCAATTCGGACCATACCGCTTCACCTCTTATAAAAAGGTCATCTATACTTCAGTCGGGCGTCTACGGGAATATAAATGTTTGAAAGAGAGGTTTGTGGTTGGGTCCCAGTGTTGGCTATGAGCTGACCAGTTTTGAAAAGAAGCGGTTTTTGAAGAGGTTGCTAAGGGTACAGCCAACGACATAATCCGATGGTCTCTGACAACTACAAATGGTTAGTTGTTTGATCTTTACTTACATCTTGACCCTATTAATAATTATATAGTTAATTTACAAACGAGTGTCTTCTTTTCAGCCTAGATCGTAGTCCACACTGTAAATTGCAAAAGTTCTAATAATAGAAAACCGGCTTCATCGTTTTTTTGAATTTTGCATCTGTAGGGACATAGAAAAATATCGCTGGCGGCATCTATGGCGCAATGTAAGATCTAAAATCCTGCATCGCGCAATCAAGATTTATCCAAGAGATAAGGATATCGACGTCAACCGTCGGGCAGTACCTCGCCAGACACAACACCGGTCTGGTCAGAGGATTCTCCCTTTTCCTATTGAAGATGAGGAACATTACAGCCTGTTCCTCATACCTCTTTATATCCAGTTTCTGAATCATTATTTTATTATTAAAATATACAATTTTCTGTTGTAAAAAAACCTTGTCAGGTTTATAAAACTTGTATGCATTTAAATGTAACAACCGATTGTAAGGCTTAATAATATTTAAAAAAACTAATCATTAATGTTACTGATTATGTTATTATGGTATAACTCATACTCGATAGTAATTTGAACAGAATGTTTTATAATAGCTTCCTGCTTATTTAAATCTACGTCTGTAAGTACCAGTGGTCAACGTTATATCTAAATAGGTATTGTGCCATAGTCGGAACTGACGCAGCCATTTTGTTTTTTAAACAACTGACATTTTCACTTACGATTCCTCACAATGGTGTCGATTCTGTTGTGCACAAATTAAACTTAATTTAAGCTATTGCTATCTTTTTCTCTCTAATGAAACAAGAAAGAGACTGGCGTAATTTAGAGCTGTCAAATTTAGTTGGAACTAATATTTCTATACAAATGAAGGGTGCACGTAAAAACATGTCGACTAAAAACACGGTGAAGCGCAAGGCATAAACTAGTTTGACATCTCTAACTTAGTTCATAGCTATAGCCGTCCTTTTCTCGCACTGCCTTTTAGTAAAAGATAGCAATAGCCTAAAATAAGTTAAGTTTGTGCACAACAGAATCGACACCAATGCCTGCCCTGCACTATACTTATAATGTGTCAACGATTTTTTCATCATTACGTAGAAAATGGTAAAACCCTTTTAGTATATAAAGAACAGGGCGTTAAATTCTTCACCCCTATAGAAAAGGGAGGATCATCCGACCGACTGTCCAACAGTTCTTGTCAGGTTTTTCTGCACACTACACTTGCTGACTTGCCCTGTTAATCTTGCCCAAATCCAAGTTTAAGAAGTTTTGTGATGAGTTGTGAAATAAAGCGTTACTTTGTACCTCTCGTTGAGGAGAGAGACACATATCGAGTAAAGGTTTGAGTCTTTTAAATCAGCCTTTATGGTTCCCACTGCTGATACAAATAGCGGGAAGTTTTTGAAAACTGCTTGTTCAAGGAATCCCTATAACACATTCCCGCCACCACTAGTTCCCTACCCGTCTTCTCATTTAGATTCATCTCCGACGAGTCACGTCCGACCGGGCCCCGGATAAAGAAATCAACGCAAATTGGCCGTACACACGCTTCAATTTACCACATATTTTACCCAAACGAAACAATCTGTATGATAACTAGTTCGAAGTGGCTTTAGCACAGAAATTGGGAAGGAAAGTACGCTTTTAGAAGGTACGAGTTCGCAGGTGGATGAGCTCGGAATAAAATCATTTTTTGTATACCGAGTGGGTGGATTATGATGATGAGGGGACTAGGAAGGTATGTTTATGTATAAGTTGGCACGTAGGTTGTGTTGTGTACCTGTCAAGGAAAAAAAAATGTGCGCATCAAAGGTAGTGAGAACTTGGAAAATGATCCACATTCATTTATTAGCTACTGTATTCTGTAACCTACATAATCATTGAAATATAATATTATAGTTTCAAGTTATAAATCCTTTGTCTTTTCATATGCTTGTTGTTGAAAGTGCACGAAAAAGTTGATTCCATAAGTCTCAATAACATTAAACTGCGGAAAGCGTGTCTGGCATACCACTGTTAAACTCGCCATGGTCTGTGTTTTGTAACAATGTTTTTTTTTAATAATGAAAAAAAAGAAGAAGAAAGAGGTCCACTGCTGGTCCTAGAAATTAATTACTTCTCCAAATTGCTAATGCCAAATCGTGGCCATTTGCATCGAAAAATGCGAACAGCTATAATGTATCGTTAAAATTTTCGTAAGTCGGTTTCGGTTTTGTGACCCCTACCGCTGGCGGCGGCCGGCAATGACATAAGACGCACAGTACGTCAACGCGCTAACAGGTGCAAAGGGGAAATGCGGTTTGCGGTCGTCGGTACGGTAGTACCTATAAGTCGTATGATCGGCCGAGCGCGCGCAAGCGACGCGCGGCGACGCGCAGGAGGGGAGTGAGCGAGACAAAAAAAATTCCATGTTTTTATGTTAGTTTTGTTTAGCCTGCTTATATACATTTGTATTTTTTGTAAGTAATGTTTATTTTGTTTCAAATGTTGTTTTACGTTAAATTAATGTTTGATTTATTTTTTCTAATTAATCAAATACTTAAATATGCTGTGTTGCCTTCCGTACGTTTTTCTTTTCACGGGTGACCACTGAAAACCAGCGCTGTGGTGTGGGCCCCCATAACACAGCATCATGCTGAGTGGTAACCTATTTGTCGCACTCACGACGTGCAAGCTGTCAACTTTTATTTTTAATTTACGTCTTGTTTATGTTCCGTTTTGAAATACTCTGAATGTTTGTTATGTTTATTGTTTCTGTTTTCAAATTTTGTATGCACGTCATGTCCCTGCGATGAATAAAGATTTTTTCTTTCTTTCTAAGTTGACCGTACATGCTTAGGTACATGTAACCAGGTTTCCTGAAAAGAGTTTATCAGGAAATCCTACTTCCTACTTCTTTCTACTATTATAAGTACGAAAGTTTGTGAGGTCGGATGAATGGATTAATGTTTGTTACTCTTTCACGCCGCAAAAGCTACTGAAAGGATTTGGTGATTTGATGAAATTTAGCGCACAGATACTTTATTACCTGGATTAACATATAGGGTACTTTTTATCCCGGTACTACGATCTCGTGGGACAGTACCGAACACCATAACCGAGTGCATAAGCGTTTAGTAAGTGAAAAGAAAAATGCTTTTTGTAGTACAGTCACTTGCAGAGATTACATTAACGCTTAATATAAAGTACATTCAGTCAACAAAGTATCGGGAATGGATGATTTGTTTATGGTTCCAAATTCAAATTTTTGTTTTTTTGTTGTTGTTAGATTGGCACAACTGTTTTCCATTTTGGCGCGGAGTTTGAGTTGCATCTGTTATTTATATTAAATACAGTGCTGGTTTTAGTAATATCATATATAGTGTGTATTGCGAATTTCATAATGGACAAAAATATCGAACAAAGAGTTTGTCTTAAATTTTGCATCGCCAATGGAATTTCGTGTTCGGAGTCACTGAAAATGTTACAGAAGGCTTACGGTGAATCGACTTTATCAAAAACTCGTGCTTATGAGTGGTTCAAAGCGTTCAAAAGCGGTCGAGATGTGATGGAAGATTTGCCTCGCTCTGGTAGGCCGTCAACGTCTGCAACTGAAGTTAACATCGCAAAAGTGAAGAAAATAGTGACTGAAAATCCCCATTCAACTCTTAGAGAGATAGCCGCCGAACTTTCTGTATCTCACGAGTCGATCCGTACCATTTTAACTAATCATTTGGGTATGAAACATGTTGCTGCTCGGCTAGTCCCAAAAGATCTGAATTTTCTCCAAAAACTCAATCGCATGAAAGTCGCTGAGGACATGCTAGAACGAGTCAGTTCGGACCCAACATTCATGAAACGCATTGTTACTGGTGACGAGACGTGGGTTTGCGAGTTTGACATGCAAACTAGTCAACAAGCTTCGGAGTGGCGCCTTCCAACTGAACCGAAACCGAAAAAACCACGCCAAAGTCGATCAAAAGTCAAAGTCATGTTGACTGTTTTCTTTGACTATCGCGGTGTTGTGCACTCTGAATTCTTACCGGAAGGTCTAACGGTAAATAAAGAATATTATTTGAGCGTTATGCGGCGTTTAAGAGAGCAAATTCGACGAAAAAGGCCAGATTTGTGGAAAGAAAATTCTTGGATTTTGCACCACGACAATACGCCTTCGCACAAGGCTATCATTGTGAACGAATTTTTGACCAAACACTCAACAAATACCATCCAGCAACCACCATATTCACCAGATATGGCTCCTGCTGACTTTTTTCTTTTTCCTAAACTCAAATTACCACTTCGTGGCACCCGTTTTCAATCGATAGAAGACATAAAGGAGAATTCGCGGCGAGAACTGAACTCAATTCCGGAAGCAGCGTTTAAAAAATGTTTTGATGAATGGATTATTCGTTGGCGCAAGTGTATCGTTTCTAAAGGAGCATACTTTGAAGGTGATAAAATAAATTTGGATGAATAACAGACATTTTGTGTATTATTGATCTTTTCCCGGTACTTTCTTGACAGAGTAGTACACTGAAATTAAAATCCCAGCAGTTGTACAGCCCTGCAGAACAGTTGTGCAGCAGTTTGTAATTTATGCAAATGGATGGGCGAAGAATGGAAACGAACGCTTTTTGAAGTTTGAGCTGGCATTTCAATTACTTGACTATCTATGTTATGGTAAGTATTACTTTGTTCTGTTAGTCTTATACATATATGTGCTGTAGTGTACATATCATTAATTTTAAGTTTAGTGCATTTTTTAGAAGACGGTTTTAGAAAACTGACTAGAGAGGCTAGGCAAACGGTAAAGGGTCTCAAAGCGTTTCTAGAATGTGTTTCAATATCATTTACAGAATCTTTTCGGTATCTTTAGGTTAAGCCGCGCTTGTCTAGGTTGGTCCGTGGATGGGAGACCACCCACTACATACTGAGTTTCCTTCGTGCCTCAGAAAGCATGTTAAGCTGTTGCCGTTGGTTCCGGCTGTCATTTGTTGATCTTTGACAGTTATTACAGGTAGTCAGTAGCCCGAAAGTCTCACAATCAGTCTTATCAAGGGGTTTCGTATTAACCAGTACTAACTGGGTTGTGGAGGTCAGATAGGCAGTCGCTCCATGTAAAATACTGGGATTCAGCTGCATCCGGTGAGACTGGAAGCCGACCTCAATATAGTTAGAAAAGGCTAGACCGATGATAGAAACTTTTGAATAGCTTAATACGTCAATCAAATCTATTAAACTTTTTCGACGTTTTCCGGCGTCGTTATCTATACTTATAACATAAAGTGGTAAAATTATTTGGTTTAAATATAATAAATAAATTATATCGCTGGACATTACACACAGCGCCATCTAGTGCCACACTAAGCAACGAGGCTTGTGTCGTAGACACCAGATAGTTGATATGCCACATAGATACTTTTTGTTTGTAAATACATACCTATTATACATATAAACATCCATGATATTATTTGCCACCAAGATACAGGCTGCACCTAGTTTGGGGCCCACGGTTTCGTCTTTGTAGTTTTGAACTCCTTTGTGCTCATTGTTTTTGTTTTCTTGTTTGTATAATTTGTAACTTGTGTGTGTCAATAAATTGATTTTTTTATTTATTTATATGGTTTGCTTGTATGTAGGGGTAATCTTCGGAACTAATGATCCTATTCTAAAAGTTCTTTCACTGGCAGAAAGCTACATTATTCGTGAGTACTATAGGTCATAAATTATATTTATATCATGCATATTAGCTGAGCTATCATAATTTTACTGACGAAGTCGGGGCCGAACTGCTCTATGAAGATATAATGTCACTTTGTATATGGTGAAAATTAATTAACCAAGGTCTAAAGTTTGGTTGTTCTGTATAGACTTAGATTTGTGACAGACTGTGATTAGAGTTATGTAATTTTGCCGCTTAACTTTGCACGTAGGAGAATTCTGTGTCGATGGATCAACGTTATTTACATAGACAAAACAAGTAACTTTGCTGTATATGTACTGTCATGGTCTTTTCCACTTGATCAGTTAATTTTTTTTTCGCTTAAATCATGCGGAGGCACGTCATCATCATCGTTCACGCCCCCTTAAAGTTTAGGCCTATTAGGAAAGCGTCAACTTTGGCGCGCAAAATAACAATAACTCTCGTTTAGCACGCGTCGTCAGTGCGCTCGGCCGATCGGTATCTTTTCATTCATTATTTCTATACAAAGTCAACGGGGCGGGGCTAGAGAGCGTTTCCATGTTGTAAGTGCAAGCAAAAATTTGTTTAGTGGTGATCAGGCGGGAGTGTCTTCGATAGTACACCAAAATGATGAGTAGGTATAGAAACTAACGATATTGTATATCTAAAGGAAGTTAAATTATTCCACGGGGCAAAAGCCCACGTGTATTTCAACAACTTTCAGTATCCGAGTGAATGAAAACAGTTTTTCCATACATTTCATTTGAATACACATCGATGTTTCCATGGTCATTTTTCTCATATTTAGAGTTGCTCCCCACACAAAATGTTTTTGCCAGAAATCTGAACCAACGTTTTGTTCTTGTTTTTTCAACACATTTCACAAATAAAAGTAATTTACACGGATGTTTACCAGCGCCGCTCTAAACGTCATACGATTAATTGTATTTACATAAAACATACCATCACGCCTGTAATCTCCTAAGGTTTGGGCAGAGATGTGTATCTATATTTCGCCTCTTATATTTTTTGATGTGTCATTTAATTGCTTGCCTATTGTCAACAACTAGGCACAAATTCAGACTCCGAAATCAGAAATTCCTGTTGGAAAACCCAATGTCACGTCGCCCGACCTGGGAATCGAACCAAAGACTTCATGCCTAGCGACTAGCACTTGCGACCGCTAAACTAACGAGGCAGTTCGTTCACCCCTCTGCAATTTAAGCTTAGTACTATAATACAGGTATACTACCTACCTACCTACCTACCTAGGTAACCCGTGATTATGTGTAGTGTGCTAAGAAATTGCGCGCACAATGCAGGCGTAAAGTGAAGTGAGCACAATGTCGTCACGGAAACCACTTTCCTAGTGCGCTGAGCGTATGATGGTTGGGTGACATAGAGGTGTGACGGTTGGCTATGGAAGGATACGTTACAGTGACGAAGATACGACGATAGAACGACGACGATAGACGACAGATTAACGTTGCAGTCCGTACCAAGATTAAACGTGAAATGGTATATTGTTTAGTCGCTAGGTAAAATACAACCAAGGGGCCGCGTCCACGAGCGAGAGAATCGCGGTGATTTGACGAATTTCTATACGAAAATATCGCCGTGATTCTCTCGCTCGTGGAGGTGGCCCCTTTTTTTTTTTTTTTTTTTTTCGGATGGGAAATCATCAAATGACTTTTCCAGCTCTGGGCGGAGCAGGAGGGAGTGTCAGACTTTTACTGACTAAAACCCATCCATGTTCCTTCATCGCCCTTTGTGTTCCGGGGTCACGGTTTCTCTTTCGAACAGTCCCGCAACCCCAGCAGGCATCGGTCCAGGGCTGGACGCGAGAGGCCGCTTCGAGGACACGGCGGTGCTCCGCCCACGTGGGGCACACCTCCACTGTGTGCTCCACCGTGTCCTCCGGTCGATCCTCGCAGTAGAAACACCCAGGCGTTTCCTCCCGCCCGATTCGGTGCAGGAACCTCCCGAAAACACCGTGTCCGGTGAGGACCTGCGTCAGGCGGAAGGTGAGGGCGCCGTGGCGTCTCTCAAGCCACTCCTCAAAGAGGGGACTTACCGCCACTATTGTGGCCCCTTAGGAAAAGACAAAGGGCACCCATTTTTCTCACTAAGGCACTTGTTTTACAAACCAAAACACCTTAATTAATGAATGCGTAAATATTCTTTCTGAAAAATTGTTAATAAGTTTTCTAAGGAGAGCTACAATTATCATTTTATATTATTGTGTGCAGAAATAACTTAAAGAATATTACAAAAAACGCAGCTCAGTACACCCAGAGTTGATAATTTATCCCTAGAGATAAACCTTTTAATTTGGGCTAGGACGTATTTATTAGACAGGAAGAAATTAAATTGACGTTATTATACAAACACATACATTTAAAACTTCGGTCCGTTCTCCAAACTTCCTATCCGTATGACACAAGGACCTAACTGCACCTGAAGCCCTGCTTACTCCCCGAAGGTAGACGGTACGTATGTAACGTTACAATGGCTCTCGTGCCGCGAGTACTTTAGGCTATGAAGAGAGTCCTTGCTTTACATCCTGCCTGTTGTAACTTTAGTCATAAGGATTATGTGTTTTTAATGGTTTTCTGTATTTGTGATAATAAATAAATAAAAAAGCCTTTAATTCTACCATAAATACACAGAACATATAAACTTAATTAATCGTAGTTGTAACAAATCGTATTAGCATTATATTTTTAACGTTACTTGAATTATCAACCATACAATATCAACATTACATTACATTATTGTCATTACATTATGAGCATTACACTATTAACATTACATTCATTCCATAACTTTCATTCATACATTCATTTCATTAAGTATGTAATGTATTTTTTAAATGGATGGTATGTAATGTTATAAAATTGATGTACTGTATTTGTAATACTTTATTTTACTAATTAAAATGTTAATGGCGTGTAATAATGATGAGACGAATCGATGCAAAGCTTAACTTTTGGTGTTAAAAATTAAGTTATCCGATCAGTTCGTTTGTATGGAAAATAATCAGCTTGCGTAGCCCTAATAACGCTATCCAGTAAACAGTATTACGTAGTAAAAGAACACTCTGAGTCGGGTAAAGAAGTAAGAGCTATGAAGTTTTAGAAACTTGTTCTTTCATAATTACAAGAATGTTCCCAACAAAATGTATGAGCATAAAAATCCCAAACCCAGAAACACGTGCAAATGAAAATTGACTTTATAACTAATATCTTAAAGTATAATACTGTTTTATGTAAGTATTCATCCCTTTGTAAATATTTATATGAGGTTTTTTGGTACATACAAGGGTTGGATTCCAGTTTAATGGAATCCAAAGGGTGAGGTGGATTCGAACCTGGTCCCTTATGAATAGTAATGGGGATCTGGGATACAATATGGACTGAAAATTACTTCAGTTGGCTCCAAAGTAATGTATGGGGATGTTTTTAAAATTTGTTAAGAATATTAGGGCTTTTTATTTCCTTTTAAGGGAAGCAAAATGAATAATATTTATTTGGACACCATAAAATATTCGCTGGACTTTTTAGTTGGTTTTTAGGTAAATATATATAGAGTTGTTTATGATTTACAAAAGTGACATAAAAACAGTGAAACATATAAAAAGTTATATGGCGAAACATTGCAGTAATACTTGCGATTAAAAACTGTCTACATTCAGAAGTAGGTAATACAACACTCACAAAAATAACCACGCCAACCTCACACATTAAAATGTCCACTAAAGTCTTCCAGCTCAGAAATTACAGCCCAAATAACTGAAATCCCCAAGTTTACAAAACACAACATTTTGCAACATTCATACTTAATCCCGACATACCCCGAATACTGACAGAGCTCACAGAAAACAAAAAATGAAACACGAAAACACACAGCATCGTTATAAGCCGCATCAAAACAAATTAGTCCAGGAGATAGGGTACGACAAAGTATTTCCATATACAACTTGAAGAATGGCGGGATTTTCACAAATATTCGCTGCTACGTCGTAGCTTCGCGGTGATAATGAATTTGCGGGTGCTCTCCTAGCTCTTTGCCTAGTCTCAAGAGCTCCGCTAACATGAAATCGCATGTGCTCTAGGATATATAAGCCAGGAGACACATTGTAAATTAAGACCCGTTTGTTTGATACTGGGTTCAACTATATTAATAGTCGAGGAGCTGGTGGGTTTTAATTTTGGATGGAAATGTATTGTGTGCTTATTTGAGTAATTAAGTGCTTAACTGGGAAATACGTAATTTAGTATTTCCAGTTGGTACCGAATAACAACGCTAACAATAGAGCAGTAAATAAAAATCAGTCAGGTACAGTACTTGGGCTAGTTTAATGTTACTGATTATTTTAAGTAACAGGTGGGCGTAATGGCAGTTATTAGTAGCTGGCGTATTATTATAAACAAATTAGATTAATAACACGAAGAAGAAGAAGAAGTAGCTGGCGTTAGAAAACATGTTAAAAACTAAGGGACCGTCTCCACGAGCGAGAGAATCGTGGCAATTCAACGTATTTCTATACGAAAATATCGATTCTCTCGCTCGTGGAGACGATCCAAAGGACAATGTATAGAAAAACGTGGCAAGGACGATAATATCGCCGCGATTCTCTCGCTCGTGGAGGCGGCCCCCAAGTGCGGGAATGCTTATCTTAGAGCATAATATTTAAATATGAAATCTAGAAATCTCTGAACAGTCTCCAGGCTCAGAGGAAAACCTGCTCATATTTCATGAATCCAGTCGGAATCACAAATGTGGTACTATTCTACAATCGGTGGGACATAGGATATCGTGTCCTGCATGGCTTGATGCCTGTACGCCATAGGGATTGATGGGACACAAGTCTCCTTCCTGTGAATGGAAGTCGGCTGTAATTAACCACGCGGGCCCGGTTCGGGTTGACGAACGTTACATGTTTTAACATTTTTGGTTCTAGGATATGCCAGTTTCCTGAGGATATTTTCTTTTCCGTTTTGAGAGCAACAGTGATAGCAGTAGTAACATTGCCTAGCATTTACATAAAAAAGGAACTTTACACCAAGAAGAAAATCTCCCAAAAATCAACACAAAATAAAAAAAAATAAAAAACTCTCACGGGCAACACGACTTCACCTTATCAGTTATTTAAAACAAGCTCTTATCAACAGGTAAATCGTTTTTCAATTTAATACGACCACGTACGCTTTCTCTCGGGTGGCCGCATACGTATTAGGGAGCTTCCTATGAACCGTGATGTATGCAGATCGACTGGTTTTACGTGCTTGACTTAATCAATGTTTACATGGAGCTTGAGACTTCCTTCGAAAATGTGTTTTCTACATGCTTTGCGTTGTTGTTTTTTAAAATAATAGGATGGACCGCTTAAATTGAATTCTGGTGAAAAAACTCGGAACGGGATCCGCAACATGGTCACGGTTTTCTATGTCTACCAATACATGTCTATCGGCTGAAATTATATACAACCTGTTTTTTTATATCCCATAACTCTAGGGTATGATTGAGACCATATCAAAGAATCAACTGGCATATGAATTATGTTTCAATCATCCTTTTTATTTCATTTTTTCATACAAAATAATTCGACAAAGTCACGATTATTAACGTAAAACACCCTTGCGTGAAATATGACAACGTCGCATTTTCTTAGCTTTAAATACGAGTATGTCCCCAGCCGTTTCCGAAAGGGAACAGAACATTGTTATTTGATTTATGTCTGTAATTGCGAGTAACTACAGGTTAAGAATGATTGGTTTTAATTAAAATTAATTACTCGTATTTACCTACTAATGAAACTTAAAGACATATTTATAATTATGATTGATGATATCTCCGAAACCATGCATTTTTGGACCACCTGTTCTAGGAGTTTTAGTATTATTTTTACCTACAGAATATAAAGAGAGAGTTATGGGATATCAAAAAAAAACAGGTTGTATATAATTATTATTTATAATTATAGCTATAATTATTATCATATGGTTTGAATTGAATTTTACGAAAATCATGATATCGCTGTTTAAATCGGCACCATCACTCTCACTTTTCGCGTTCCGTCAATAAATTCCCAGAATTTGCACTTCCAGCGTAAGCTGAGTAGCTGACAGAACAGAATCGACGCGAAACCATGGGCCTTATGAGCCTCCCAGTTAAGTAATTTTCAGCAAATAAGTTAAGCTTGACCTATCTACAACAATAGAAGGTTAACAATAGGACACACTACCACAAATCAAAAGCTAGGCGTCTGGCTAGTTTCACCACCCCAAAATTAGTTCCAGTTAACTTGTATGTGGCAAATAATTTTATACAAATTATATTACATTTATTAATTTACGTATCAATTGGCTTCCAGTCTAACTAGATTGCAGCTGAATTCTAGTATTTTAAATGGAGCTGGGTTGTGAAGGTCAGATCAACAAATCTGACCTTCACAACCCAGTTATTGTCCTCTGGGCATAAGCCCAGAAGGGCTTCTGACTGAGCGTTAGAGGTAGTTGTGTAACGGATGGTCACCCATCCTTTAAGATTAATCCGTACGGTTCTTATTATTTAGCCACGAGTTCCTCAAAACCGTCCAATAACAACCAATTGAAATCTTACACTAAAAATATGAACATAATTAAAGTGACGCTAGCTCCGCTCCTAAGAGTGACGTAACAAGTTCACGTGCTGCCAAGTTAAATAATGTTTAGTAAATTACAAGCAGCGCGCTTACCGTCAGCGTTATTACGTCAAATGCGACGCGGGATCACAATTTTAGTTCGTCTTTGTTTGAAACTGAACGTCTTGAACGAACTGAATGAAATGAACGAAACTTGCTTAAGAAAGCGTGTGGAGATGAGATTTTATGTAGATTTTGTTAGAGGAAGTGTGTTTTGGAGGTGCATGAAATGTGTTGCACGGAAGTTGATGCAGCTTTCTTAATAAACTTAGGTAAACTATGTGATTTGTACTTGTGAAAGCTTTGTTTGCGACATTTCAGTAGCATATAGTAACTGAAATGTTTTACAAATAGTTCCACGAGGTCAAAGTGCCTGGACCGGACACCTCAACTGTTCCGTTTCTGATGAGTTTGAAGCGCAACGAACTTAAGATTAAATAGAACAAAATCTTGTGACTTTTCGTATGTTTGGAAAATAATGACATATCAGCATCATCTGCCTAGCCTTTTCCCAACTATGTTAGGGTCGGCATCCAGTCTAACCGGATGTAGCTGAATACCAGTATTTTACATGAAACGACTGCCCATCTGACCTCCACAAATCAGGTAGAACTGGGTAATACGATACCCCTTGGTAAGACTGCATTCGGACTTTTTGGGCTATTGTACATTATATCATTTACAAGTATTCACAAATAAAACGTAACAACAGTCTTTTATAACTTATATATTCTCAGACCTACCAAATATACACAAAAACAAAAACATAAAAATAGGTCAAGACGTTTCGGAAGAGTTCGCTAACAACCACTGTGACACGAGATTTGTATATATGAGAAGATAACTTACTCTTAAAAAAACCGGCCAAGAGCGAGTTGGAATCGCGCACCGAGGGTTCCCTACAACCTTTTTAAAGGACAAACTTAACTTTGCTGTTCGATCCCTTGAAACGGCTATTGCACCAACCGCAAATAATAAGTTTGTAACAGTAAAATCGCTTTTTTTCTGTTATTAAAATAAAGTTTTAGATTTTTCCCTTTACATGTGCTGTAAGAAATTACTTGTCACCAAAGTTCATGATTCTGGGTCGACGGGAACTACCATATAGGTTTTCGACCCAAAACCTATAGGGTACTTCCGGTTGACCTAGAACTGTCAATTCTAATTAAAAGCAAGGTCTTAAAGCACAAATAAAGGGAAAATTTCGAAAATAAAAAAAGTTGAAAATTAAGGTAAATTTTGGTACTTACAAGTTTTCGCGAAAATCTAAATTTGCCCATATCTTTTTACCATGTTGACTCAGAGCCTTGATTTTTATACACCTAATAGGGACTATAGACCTTAGTAACTGGTACAACCTGGTTCTGGTTCAACATGCTAAGTCCACCCGTTCCTGAGAAAATCGGTGGTGACAGACGGACGGACGGACAGACTGACAGACGGACAGACTGCCAAGAAAGTGATCTTAAAAGGGTTCCTTGTTTTACCTTTTGAGGTACGGGACCCTAAAAAAGTAACAAATGAAACATTTAATTGAAAAAATCCAAAAAACCGCAGAAGCAAATAACATTTGTCTCCATACTCTCCAACAATTCTAGTCTACACTCCTCCCTCGTGCAATAATCGCAAGTCATTAGCCTTGTAATTTACCCCACTTCAGCTAACAGCGCGATATCCATAAAATTGTAAAGCCTACCTGTGCACGCGACGATGGCGCAGATAATCCGACAGCTCGTAAATCTTCCACGATAGAGCGCATTCCACACTTATTAACTCGAGAGTATTCGGGAGGAGTCGGAATTATAGTCGGGGACGTTCGGGACTACAGTCAAACAAGGTATTTACCGATGTTCATTCGTCTTTACACCGGACCGGAATCACGAGTGCTGTTGAGCAGTTCCGCCTTGCAAAAGGTAAGGAGTATTTGTAATTCATGGCCAGTACTCAGTAATTGGAGAGGCACCAGAAGAAAAAGAATCTTCCCACTTCACTGCCAATTTTCTTTTTCAAGAGTTGGATTTGAGTTGCCCAAAACTGGGGAAAGTGGCGTGCAATGGAGAAGAACTACACTCAACATTGGGTTGAAGAAGCGCGGTGCGAGTCAGCTGCCTGTATACCAAACAGCATGTTCGACTGTACTCAGCACTCGTAGTGTAGACTTATTGATGATAACACTCGGGAGTTGCGTTTGTTACAACAGATAAATGTTACTGTGCGGTTGAGTGTTTATTACTGTTAATTTAGATGCGTGAATAGCGCGAACGGTTATTAATGATTTTTAATTAAATCGCGATTTAATATCGAATTGTTTTCTCCTCGGGAGGATAACTGCACAGAGCTCGTGATTAAATAATGGACACACGGCTCGATCTTCAAATTTAAGCAACCCTTGTTGAGGTGAGTCTGTGAATGGGTGACCATCCATTATGTACCTCCAGTGCCTCAGAAAGCCGTTGGTAAGCCCGACGGGCTGACTACTAGTCTTGACAAGGGGTATCATCGTATTACCAAGCTACAAGGATGTGAGGTCAGAAATGCAGTCGCTCCATGTATACTTGTAGACGGACTGACGGACTCTTAGCCAATCACAAGTGGCTGGGAAAAGAATAGTCAGGTGAATCACACCGTGGTGCATTTTTAATCCGTTCATCGCAGGCCCAATTTAAACCAGAGCTTGAGACTCTTTAGCCAGAACTTTCAATAAGCTTCAGGCGCTGAACTTTCGGCACCCGCCACAACTTGATATGTAGGTAGATCAGACTGGCACACAAATTTGTAACAGGACATGATTCGAAATAAAATGGTTTTTATTGGTGTTGTGGGGTACCAAACTGGATTTTTTAGCCATGGTGGATTATTTCACATTGTAGGTAATGCCCTCTTTGAAATGTACCTTTGATGGAAAAGTATTTGTTCACTTTAGTACCTATTAATTTTATCATCAAATGGAATAACATTTAAGGTGTTATTCAGACATATTTCTAGTTGATTAGAGGGCTCCGGCCCATCTTGTAATTTTCCCATTTCGACCACTAAGTATCTCAAAAATCCCATTTCGTAACTATTTTGATCTGTACGTGTGAACAGTGTTATTTTAAAGTGCCCTTGACTTCGTATATTAATGAACTTATAAATAATTTTTTAAGCCATTGTTCTTGTTGCTTGAAATAGTCTTTAAATTGTTTAAAACTTTATTGTGGTTAGGTCTTATTTTCGATCTAGTTCAATATGACTTGCCGCTATTTTCGTCATAAAATGGCACGAAACACTTAATCAAACCTGTTAAATATTTTTTGTGGATTTCGTTTTGTTTGTAACAGAATTAAAATGTTTTGAATTAAATTTAGTAAAATTATTAATTTACAGAGCGAGTTGATTGCCATAAACCGGGCATAAATCTAGACTCTGTAGCTGCTACTGAGAAATTCCTTATGGAAAAACCTAATAACACTTTGCCTTTTTTTTTTTTTTTTCGGATGGGAAATCATCAAATGACTTCTCCCGCTCTGGGCGGAGCAGGAGGGAGTGTCAGACTTTTACTGACTAAAACCCATCCATGTTCCTTCATCGCCCTTTGTGTTCCGGGGTCACGGTATCTCTTTCGAACAGTCCCGCAACCCCGGAATAACACTTTGCCTGACCCGGGAATCCCGGCTCAGCAGTAAAAATAGCATTTTTAGTAGAAGTCATGGTTTAATAACTTATTATTTATAATCCATTTAGTTTATAGCGTCTAAAATTCATGGCGCATCTATTAGGTACTGCAGTCTACGTTATGAGCGCCGCGTGTAAATTATGGAGTAAGCTCCGGTTTCATTAAACGCTTTGTTAAAACTCTTGGGCCGCCATGTTTTCCGTTTGCGAATTAACTGGCAACACCGGGCACGTATAATTTTTAAGGCTGCCTCATTGGTCTAGTAACAAGTATTGCCGCTGAGCATGCGGGCTGAGGCTCGATTCTCAGGTCAGGCATAGTATTATTGAGGAATTTCAGATTTTCTCCAGTGGTAGCCTGAAGACTTGTGTACGGTTGATGGCGATAGCCTTGCCTCGTATTACATGAAACCACATGAAACTTAAATATATCGAGGAGGTGAGAGGTGCAGGTCTGCCTATCTCTTCGGGGATTATAGGCGTGATGTAATTTTATGTTTCTATAAATCTTGTTAAAGCATTAAGTAGGTATGGACAAGTTTGAGCTGTGAAAGTGGTTCGTAATCCTGTTGTCTGTTTTGTGGGCGGATCTAGAATTTATTTAATTACTTTTTTCTTTGTTTGATGTTGTTGGGATTTGTTGCTTGTAAGGGCTATTCTTTAGTTTTTCTGGTGTATGGTGTAGGTAAGCCTAATTAAGTTGGAAGCAGTTTTCCCTAAATGTACTTATCTACATCTCCATGTTTTAATCATGGTGATATGAATTTTAACATTTTGGCAGAACAGTCTAGTTGAAAAGTCACATTAGCTCTTTTAATATTAACATGGAATATGCTAACTTCTTATGCATTGCTTAAAAAGTTGACGAAACATTTTTTTTTTACATACTTAACATTACGCCTGTAATCCGCGAAGGGTTAGGCAGAGGTGTACCTAATAATACACCCACATTTCGCCAGATTTGTTTTTATGTCCTATGTAATAGGGGGCGTGCCTAATGCCATCAAGCGGGCACAAATCCACACTCCGTGGTTGCTACTGAGAAATCTCTACGGAAAAACCCGACAACATTTTGCCCGATCCGAGAATCGAACCCAGGACCTCATCTTCAGCAGTCGCACTTGCGAACACTAGACTCACCGAGGCAGTCAAATTTTTCAGGCAGTCTATGTTATCTTTTACTACCATAGTTTTCTATAACTTAAACAAAAAGCCTTCTGCTTTATTTTACCCTTGGATCAGAATATTACCTCCCAAGTAGAGTGTTCAAGAAAAGACAGAAGGCAGCAAAATAATAGGAACTACAAAGAGTAGCTCATATCGTATGGCTTTGATATTAGCGAGTGTTCACTGTTCGTCTTCGCGATAAGAAATGAAAGATTTCTCTCGGCGGCGAAGCTTCCTATGTTTTCTTTGTTCGAGGACACACGGGCGTGGGGGATGGCGAATTGGAGGGATTTTGTAATAGATTTTTTGTCTAGTGACATTCAGAAGATCGCGAGTAAGACCTGGTTAAGACTCGTGAAAACAAGGAGAGCTGCCACAAAATGGGTGAGGCCTAATTAGGTACTCCGCAGAGCGTGAGCCATGGTTGTCAAAGATGACGATGAGGTTGTTAAAGATTTTTAAATGGATTAAGTATTTACGAACTGGTCTACCTACATTTGGGTACCTACGCTTTTTAAGATACAAATGGTCTGATTTTCTAATTTTTTTTTGCTTTTCATGTGCTTACTTTGAAAAATAATTGCAACGACATATATTTTCAACCCATTACACTGCACAAAAAAAAAAACAAAAAGAGTTAAAAACCATAAGCCCCGCAAACAAATGGGCACGTTACAAAAATTACAGCAATATTCTGCTCCATTGAATTCCCAAGTGAAATGTTACTGTACGTGATACGATTTTATTATTTAGTGGCGTCGCAAATCGTGAGAATACTGTGTGTCTGTGCATTGCTTAATCAGTGAGTAAAACTGGTTTAGTGTCCCGTTGTATAAGCATTTATACTGACCAGATATTTACCTAACAGATTGTCTGATAGAGGATAAAGATTTAGACTTAACAGTCAGAACCAATTTTCCGGACCATCACATCGCGCCGGCCAGTAGGATCGCGTCATACGATCCTACGTCACCTTAACGCGCCACCTAACGCTAGGCCCTCGACCATACCGGGGGACACTCGTTCCCCGTCACTCACCGTGGCATACGTCGGCCATTTTTTTTTGTAAACACCCAGTCATAATTATAGTCTTCATATCAAAAAGCAGTTTTATTTAGTTGGGACCACCAATATTACAACTGGAGCTTGACACTCAAACAACCAATAAAATAATGTTAACACCGTTTCAGAATCGAATGGGATGGAAGGTAACATGAAAATGAGCAGAAAATGTCCAAGTACATTGTTTCTAATAGCCAAAGTATTATAATAAAGTTCACTTTTACTGCTATATCATGGTCAAAATTACAGTCGCTTAAACGTTTAATTTAGCGATGCGGCTAGTACAAGATAAGATTAAACATTTATCAATGTCTCTTTGGCTAATCTAAACAAATTGTGTTTTTGTTCATGAATAACTGTATTTGTAAAGTTTTAAGTTGCTAGTTTTCATGAAGCTTAATTAAAGCTTTGTTTATTAAATTATTTGTTTCATTCATGCTGAGAAAATGTTACATTCAAAATTGAAATGATTACTGTAACAAATGCGCATATTAAGTTCAGTTTATAATTAATTCCAATTATGAAATCATGCAAATATTAATATTTTAGTTTTGGTTTGACTTGAATCAGTTAACAAATTAAAGCAAACAATGTATTTGAGTGGTAAAATAATACATAACAGGTGTTGTCTCAAATACATGTTTGATTTTAAATTAATTATGAAATATAATTTGTCACAAAGAAACATGCAAACAAAAAAATCAAAAACAAAAAGGAAAACGCTTCCAAATAAATCAATATTTATAATTACTCAATGTGAACTTGTTTTCAAATTACACGTACAAATTCCAAAATAAAAACAAAACTAAGTGCAGTTGTAAGCGTTATTTTTATATTGGCCATTGGTTAGATAGTCTTGGTTTCCGTATGTCACTGTACCGGTAGATCCATTAAGTATATTTGCCGACATTTCCAACCTGAAAGGTCAGATATCGGCAGATTGGAATGATGTATTGTTACAAGATTTCATTTGTCGAAATCCCTTTTACAACCCCAGATTTGTCTTTTTAATGTTTCTACTAAAGAACGATCATTTTTAGAACATTGTCTCGGAATTTATAGTTTTCTCTTTTCTTTTGTAATGGAAAGGAATGACTTGATGCTTTTTTGTTTTTTTTTTTTCGTGAAATTATTTCTTGTCAGTGTTCTTATTCTTATTCTTTATTGCATACAAAATTTATACACATGCACAAAATTACAATATATTGTTTGTTGGCTGTCTATATTTGACACCTGAATCTTATATAATTATGTATGTAGATTTTTTTATGTATGTAGTATTAGAAGCTGTATAAGCTGGCAGCAATTTGTTAATTGGTTATCTGCAATACCAGAGGAATCGCGAGAAAAAAAAGGCAATGCGGCCGCAGAGGCAGCGGCCACCTCGCCCAATTGCTGGACAGACCGCCACCGGTTAGTTAATTGCGATTGGGGTCTGTCTCTGCGGTTCACATGTCAAAATTGTACCTTTTTCGTCCCAGAGGACGTCGACACGTCGACACGTCGTATAATGTCTCTTGTCATGAGTTAACGAAAATTAGAGGTTTATTTAATACCAGTTTCATAAATCAAAACATACTAAGCCACAAGCGTTCGACAAAGAAGTTTAAATTGCTTATTTTTACCAGCGACCCTGCCCCAACAGTGCATGACAAGCAACTTTAAACGTGTTTACAATTTTTATTGATTTTTACTCAGTCTTTAATGGAACTGACCTAGTTTCTTGATGTTTGTATTTTAAAAGTACACATGGTTAACTTTTAGCTACGTTGGAGGTATACTTGGGTAGTCAAACAACCGCTGCTAAGTAAATAGGGGAAACACGGCATATCTACATACGTTGTATAAATTATTAAACCTGGTTAGCCGGGTTATAAATATCCCTTCTATGTATGTGCGTATTTAAATAGGCTGAGATTTTGAATTAATTATTTAAGTTGGAATTTGCTCTTTCAGAAGTAAAATATTACGTTTTGTTTTAGAAAGTTATTTAAGTACATAATTACAGAAAGCCTTTGGCTACTGGTATTACATAATGGACTATATCAGTTTCACTTTTAGTTGTTTTATAATCCATGAATACATTGAGAAAGTAAGCTACAATTTTAATAATTTAAGATTCCAAATAATATCTGTTATGGAACTTGAATCACTCCTGAACAGAAATAGAATAACAGTACCAATAATGTGATCAAAAGAGATTAATTAAAACAAACACTAGCATTGTGGTGGGTGCACCAATTTCCGTCGTAGCTTCTGATTGAGTTGGGCTTATGAATGCGGATGATAATTAAACACTGGCCTTACTGTAATGGATTTGTTTTGTGAGCTGGTAATGTTGGTGGCAGTTTTACAAGTCCATTACAAGGTTCTAAACGTTATTGTTGCAACAAGAAACAGTTTCCTGGTTTGATTGTTAGACTCTGGGCGATCTTAACTTGCACGACTTTCTACATCATTCTCATAATATGTTAAATCGCAACATGAATGATGTAACTAAGATTTTATGACAATATTTTGATTTAAAAGAGTGTCCATGGAGTTTAATATCTAACTGAAACAAATGCTTTGAGTTTGAGGCTGAATAGTTAGAACCACAGTTAGGACGCAATATTTATCTACTCTAATATTTTAGACAAATAGTTTTTAAGCTTGTAATTTAAAATACTTGAAAGAACTGACACGTTTCTGTAAGTAAAAATAAAAACATGAATAAATTGAAAATGTATATTTTGAAGTCGGCTAGAAAGCATTCCAATTATTTAATAATTGTTAGCTTAATATATCCCTTCGTTATACCAGATCTTTATTGTTTTGTAAACACATCTATATCGACGAACACATACAAAAACTTTCTCTCAAGCCATCCCAATTAAGCCCTGTCTTAAACTCGCCCATAGACAAACAATCTATCCATTCTACCCTCAATTTGGAGAATAATAAACTAGTTCATAGTTCAGCTTAAACCTTTATCTGGCGACAAGCACGCCCTCTGGCGGTCGGACTGTTTGCGCATCAACAACACTGGATAATTCTGGCTATCAAGTTGGAGCAAGTTTTGTCTCGGCAGTTTTCGTAACTGGATTTTCAGTTCTGTGTAATTTTATGTATGGATTAGTAGTTGTTTTGTTGCTTAAATGGAGGTATAATGTGGCGATATGTTTTATTAGCTTGCAAATGCTTGTAAAAGGCGAAGAAGAGTCTTCTGCTATTCTAAGTGCCAACATATATATTGAATGAGCAATATTTGTATACGTATACATATATTATTTTGTAATCATGTTTTCGAAAACAGCTATAACGATTTCGATAAAAGTTGCAAACTCTTATGGTTTACGGGGGCGAAAAATCGATATAACTAAGTCTCACGTTTGGGTTTTTTTTTTCTATTTTCACCCGAGCAGAGTTTGGGCGCCCCGGTCCTGACTTATGATAAGACCAATATTTGTTACACTTATCTGGCACACAATATTAGACATTAAATTTGTTTGACAAACTGTTGCTTCTCAATATATCCATGCTATAAAACAGGAAGGTAAATCTGATTTACAAACGGCTACAGATATGTGTCGAATCGCATTTCGCGTAATAAGATTTGCTGATGTTATATCGGGCAACCAATCTCACAAGATAACACGCAATTTGGGTTACTTCGCGTTAATGCGATCCGATTTGCGTCAAACGACACGCTCGTGCGTCACTTGTGTCCTCCATGTCGCGAGTCGCAAGTCGCACCGCGTTGTTTAGTGGTTATGTTGTCAGTATTTTTCATTTGCTTTCTCATCGCAAGCAGTTAGAACAGGTCCCGGAAAAGCTGGTTTTATCATTATTGCCTGAGAACCATGTCTCGGTAAACTACTGAACAAAAAAACGTAACATTCTACACTCAATGAGACACCTTTCAAACGAAAAATACTTTCATAAATCAAAATCGATTCATCCGTTCAGGAGCCCATACAGACACACAGGTTCGCAGCTCAAACTCAAACAGTACAAACTTATTTCCCTCTTTTATAATAGTGGGTTAAAGAAATAAATTTAACAAGCAAACAAATCTTAAATTAACTGAAATAAACGACACAGATGAAATTTCAATGATATTTAATTGAATTGAATCCAATTCAATTACTAGCCTGTAATAAATCTGCTTCAAAACCTATTAACACTCAACAGGAAAAGGGTACCAAAATAAGAATAGCTGAAAAATTAATGGATTTTCTGACGAACGAGCTTTTAGAGTTATACAGAGTGTTTACTTTTTGCGCTGTTGGAAGTTGATGCTGGATTTTTATCATTCAGACACATGTTATAGTTTTTTTTTTTCTTGGCGTTACTAGGTTTGAGTTCATAGTCATTTTGTTTGTTTGTTGTTCGTTCTTTGTTTTTGATTTTGAGCTTAATTATGAAATTCAGGCGGCGGTATTTTAATCTTTTTAGGGTTTGTTTGGATATATTTACGTATGTATGTATGGTACTGTTAATTTAATTGTATAAGATAGATATGGGGACGCACTGTTACTGATAATGTACTGAATTATCAGTTAGTGACCGCTTGGTCTAGTGGATGTAAGCACGACTGCTGAGCAAGAAGTCCTGGATTCGATTCCTGGGTCGAGCAAACAGATATTTCCACGGAACCTGGAATTTCGCCCGGTTGATGGCAATAGGCTCGCCCCCTATTACATGGAACTTAAATATAACTATTAAAAGGTGGGTATACTGTTAGGTACACCTTTGCCTAACTCTTCGGGGATTGCAAGCGAGATGTTATGTTTTGTTATCTGTTAGTGTCCGCAACCAATCTGTAAATTGTCCATACTGACTTGTACGAACCTTTAGTGACCTTATCGATCTCAGTCATCAGACAGACAAACAAACCATTAATCTGATCGCACAAAATTAATAGTTTCGTCTAGAAAAATATTTTGATCACAAATCAAACCAAATTTCTCCATATTAATTGAAGACGAAATCTTGATACCCAATAAACAACGCTGTCAATATCCGATATCTTGATTCATATTCGTAATGTATTCTTGTAAGCTGTAAACCATAGCATAACATCACGCCTGTAATCCTCAAAAGGTTAGGTAGAAGTGTACCTGCCTATAGCAAAACCAACATTTCGCCGTTTTATGTTTTTAGGGTCCACGTAATCGGGGGTGAGAATATTGCTCTCGTAAGTCCGGACTTCGAGCTGCTACTAAGTTTAATAGAGGGCGAACCTATTACCATCAACCGGGGCATAAATCAAACAATTCAGCTGCAATACAACCTAAGCAGGAGTTTTGGCCGAAGGGTGTAGTCTACCGACGTTTTCGCGGCAGGCTACGTGACGCCACGCAGCGTAACACGACGCCGCCTCTTCGTGTGTCAGTTTAGTAGTTTATTTCATAGTTTAGAAGTTATATTTTGTATGTATTAGTGTATATTTTTATGTTGTAATGTAATTTTGTGTATTTTATCTATGGGCCTTATGATGCCTGATAGTAAAATTATTGATTGATTGATTGATTGATAAATCCGGTCTTCGAGCTGCTACTGAGATATTCCTGATGGAAAAACCCAGTAACACTTTGCCTGACCTGGGAATCAAACCCAGGACCTCATGATTATAAGTAGCGCTCATGACCACTAGACCAACGAGGCAGTCACTAACATAATTTACCCATATTAATTGAATACAAAAACTAGATCCTTAAGCAAAGCTGTCAATTTCCGATGCCTTGATTCATATACGTTATTTATTCTAGTAGCAGTCGAGCAGTAAATCAAATAATATTGCTGTTCCGCTGGCAAGCCACCAAAAAGTATGGCTTCTCTTACAACGCGATTTGTACTCAGCAGAGGGGAAACACGGGCGGATTAGAACACGGGCCGGCAGGACCGATATTTCATTCATGTTTACCTGGGTTAGAATCCCATTTAAAAATATTGCTAGTACGTTTTGGTTGTCATTTACTGTATATTTGGGTTTAATTGAAAAAATCTGGAAAAAAATCTAGAGTTTACTGTAACATTTTAAATTATTTCCACTGGATTAGTACCTTTCTTTCACCAAATTAAATTGGCAAACCCTAACTAAGCCAGTTATAACAATGCCACCCCAAATGGCGGAATATCAAGAAGAACCGTATACAAATGTCATCTGTATTCAAAACATAACATAAATAATGTAGAATCACATCATATCGTGTGCAATAAAAATCAACACAAAAAAATCAAAACAAAACACATAATAATACGAATAACACGTACATTTGAATTCAGCTAAAGTTATTTTTGGTATCACGCTGTCCCGTTCAATAATGCAGCGGTGGAAAGCCTCCTTCCGAATCACTTCACACACTGGATAAAATGAAAATTCCCAAATATCGATATCCGTATCTGTTATGATATTGGCGTCATAACAGAAAATCGGAACGATTCTGAACTAAAGGTGCAATTCCACTGCTGCGTCCTCATCTCTCGCTTATGAACGTTAGCTGTGACAGTGTAGTTGTTTGCCAGTCATACATCTGTATGGTGGCGTGGCCATAACGAAATGCATGATCTTGAGTATATTTCATACAAAACGAAGCTAAATAAAAATAAATCTGGAAGTTTTCGAATCTGTCTGTGTCATCGCGTTGTTCTTCCAAACTTATATGTGGTTTTCACCGTTTGTCGTTATGTGGTTTTCACCGTAACTTCGACAATTCATTCCAGAAATTTCACATACAATAATATTTGCATTTGCAAAGCACTTAATATGAATATCTCGACCTTCAATCAAGTCGTAAAACCGCGCAAAACTGGGGCGGTACTAATGTATATTCTATTTGTAGCTTAGCTGTAGGCAGCAATGGAACTGCACCTTTATTCTGCCGGGAAAAGGGGTTGTATTTAATCGTATGATTCGAGTTGACTGAATCGATTGGAATCGTCTGTTCATTTGTTTTGAGTTAATAATGAGCAAGAGGAAATTAAATTCCGTGTGTGGTAAAGAGGAGCACTTACATGGGGTATGTGGATCACAAGAGTTAATTACTGATAGGATTAATTAATTTATCTGTACGACTACAGAGAGTACATGTGCCTACCCAAGAGTATGCTGAAAGATTACGCACGGAATAAAAGCGGCAAGGAGACGTATGCTTCACTCTCTTTTAAAACTACGTTAGGGTTTCCAGTGCGGTTTTTCACCATGATTTAAAGAATGTCTTTCTATCTATTACATTAATCATCATTCTCATGCCAAGATACGAATGAATTGGGATAAGCCCAATTCGTTTGTGGTCGGCGAAGCATGTCTTCTTCTTCCTTATTTCTCTATTACTGGTCATCTCATAAGATACCTCCTTTGTGTGCTGTATCATACTTTACATAGTCCATCCATTACATTACATCCTGTGTCTAATACATAAATATAAAAAAAATACTTTTATACAAAAAACTTTATCAAATCGTAAAAACTATAATAATTTTCTATTCTAAGAGACCTGAGTGTTTGGTGCCATCAGTAGCGGCGACTAAATACCCTATTATCTTGGTAGACAATAACAATACATACCTTCAGTTGTTTCAGCTAGCGTGGTGACGAAGAGCGCTAGAAGCGCCACTCCCCACGACACTAGTCTCATCTGAAACGAAAACATACAATTATTTGGGTAAGTAGGACCTTTAGATTTTATAGATGGAGATTTTAAGAAGTTTATAATCAAACAAGACGTGGTATGTACTGAACTTGGCAAGTAAGTTGCACTTTCAGCTTCATCTGTACTTTTAACTACAGCCTGATCTTATAACGGTGATGGAAAACCGACCAGATAGGTATTGTGGTGTCGGTTGTTGTCAGGATGTTGTAGTTAGGCTTACGCGATGCATGATTTAAGTTCTTAATTTGCAATGCCGCCTGTGATACAGGTTTAACCTAGTACAGGCATCGTAGTTTGTTATACCAACATTATTTCGGATTTAAATTGTATTTTTTGTGCTATTCTATACTCGGAGATGTCGTTAGCATTCTTTTTGACAACTTGATCACGTTCGCATGCGTGGTGTACAATGCTAGTTTATTTATTTATTTAAACTTCATGTAAAATAGTGGTACATAGGCGGACTTAATGCCACAAGGCATTCTCTACCAGTCAACCTTTGGGTTAAATGGGAAAACAAAGATAGGGTACAAAGTAATGTCTAAAAAACTTTTTGCTAACGAGACTTTAGATTTAGATTGATACTAATACACATATACAGATAAAATAAACTAATAGATATTTTAACAAATTCCAAAAATTAAAAAGAAAATATCAAGAAACCTAATAATTATTATTATGACGATTTCAAATTAAGAGCTATTTATTTTGACTTAAATTGCTTAATTTGCTTTCAGCTTAGTTGAAGAAGAAGTGGTTTTTATCCGTACGCTACACACTACTGTATTATTTTATTATGCTGACATTACCATCTATCTATAGACCTACAAATACTACATTGAAAGTCAACAAAATAAACAAATAAGAGCTTTTCACTTCCCACACTCGGTTTCGTTGCGAATGCCATTACACTGACAAATAAAATGGCTGACATTCCGACTTGGAGCAAATATTTGTCACCATTGGAAATGTTTGTTCCAATATAGTCAGTTGAATGGAATTCTAGCAAGACGCCCAATTCTAAGGTCACGTACACATACGTAAATATATGTAGGTAGCTGACGTTTGTAAGCATCGAGTTCAAGATACTAAATCAAATAATGACGTATTTAGTTAACACGGAGGACGATTATACAATAAAATTAATTTTATAAACTAGTTGTGGTCATTGACTCAAAAAAAAACACGTTAGCTCATTTTGTTTGACATGTATAATTAATAAATATCACCAGCCTATTGGCGGTCGTTGTTTTTCATTCACTTCATAAGTACTGACAATATTAGTCTACACAGAAAAATAATGTTAAACCGACAAATGGAAAATTTAATTTGAGGATGGTCTTTGGTTTATCTTTGGAATTGAAATTAAATCTCTCTTTTCTTTTAACCCCTTCAGGCGTTAAGAAATAAAAAAGACCAACAACAAACAACTCTTACTCACGTAAACAAGCCTAATCAAAAATGTCTTCTCGAATTTAAAATTGAAATACTCGGAATATAGAGTTACACTTCTCCCCGGTTCAGCCTCAATTAGTCCTATTTACCGACGCGGATTAACCTTCATTCAATGTTTGAGTAAGGAAAGGTTAATTTTATGTTTACTTTACTGTAACAGAACCACTAACTTACTTTGTACAAACCATATTTTCAGAAACACGCTCAGGTATTTCGTCAAAAAAACTAACGTAAATAGAATCAATCATAACATTTCATAAGTGTATTTGTTCGCCATATTTCATCGCCGTCGTAGTATAACAATACTTCAGTAGCAAATGATCCGATAAATCTTACTTACATTGCGTTCGGCTTCGTTCGGCTTCCAAAGAATTTGCCAAGAAAAGTAATAAGCCAATAACTCCACAACCCTTTTGATAGTATCAAGGGGAAATTTTCTTTGGCCCACAAACTTGCTTTTCAAGTTTTCAACTCTGAATTTTCTACAACCATTTTATTTGAGTATTCGTAGAGAGCGCTACGAGACCGCTACGAGAGCGTAATTGCTACGAGGCTACGCGCTACGCCATGATTGCGCGACGGACTGCGCACAGCGGTAAACCGGCAGTTTTATATTAATTGACTTCTTTGTTTTATTTCACTGGGAACACTAACTTCTGAATGTGGTCGGTTAAATTTTGATGACACGTTTCAATCTGTGGTTTCATTGATGCAATTAAAAAGTTTCCAGTGGAGCGGACGATCGGTAAAGACTACCATTACTGCGGGTAAGTATGAACGTTAAATCCTGTTCAAATGCGCGGATAAAATGCTCGTAGAGATTTATATTAATTAAAGACATTAAGTAAACGTGCTTGATGATAACTTTTAAGAATGAAAAAGATGAGCTGGAAGACGACTGGAAATATTATAATACGTTAAAATTACGACTTGGAACTAGTACTTCACAAAATGATAGCACACAGTTTTTAATTTTTGATTGTATTTATCTAATTTATGGTAGAGAATAGAGTAAATGATGCCGTGACGTTTGACAGCGGAGAATGGAAGAAGACAACGTGTTGCGCCGACACCAAGTAACATGAGACAAGGGCATGATTGTACTAAGGCGATTACCGCACCCTCTACTTGAACCCTCTACTTCACAGCATTCTATTACCACAGCAACATGGTTTTGTCAAAAAGAGATCAACCGCGACGAACCTGGTGACTTTCGCAGATTATTTGTTTAACAACTTGGATGCCCGTACTCAAACAGATACCATATATACTGATTTCAAGAAAGCCTTTGACAAAGTTGACCATGAACTGCTTTTGCAGAAAATTGCGTTTAACGGGATACGTGGGGACTTGCTAAGATGGTTTTATTCATATGTTTGCAACAGAACACAGAGAGTTGTAATAAATGGTTTTTGCTCTACCACTGTAGATGTTACTTCTGGAGTACCACAGGGTTCCATTTTGGGACCTCTCCTATTCATTTTATTCATCAATGACGTCGACAAATGTTTTACAAATTCAAAATTACTGTTGTACGCTGACGACATTAAAATATTTAGGTCTATTAAAAGCCGTCGTGATTGCTCACTCTTGCAGGAAGACTTAGATGCGTTTTCGGCTTACTGTACACGCAATAAACTTCAACTTAGTGTATCCAAATGTCATGTCAATAGTTTTACCAAAAATAAAAATAAAATACTATATCCCTACACCTTAAAAGACGAAAATCTAAAAAGAGAAACTCTGGTCCGTGATCTTGGAATTCTGTTGGATGACAAACTACATTTAGATTATCATATTAACAAAATTGTTAATAATGCCTTCCGTATGTTCGGTTTCATCATGAGAACGGCTACAGTATTTACCCGGTCCTCTACCTATTTGTATTTGTATCGGTCGTTAGTTCGCTCTCAGCTAGAGTATGCTGTTTCCGTATGGAATCCTCACTATGGTAAATATTCCGATATGATCGAAAAGGTACAGAGAAAATTTTTAAAGGCCATGCATTTTGATTGCCATCGTACCTATGCATCCTACAATAACCTTTTGCAGAAGTATAACCTGCAAAGTTTAAAGGCTAGACGTACTATGTTGGAAACAATGATCTTGTTTGATCTGTGTAATACTTATGACTGTATTGATATTCGCAACAAAATCAGCTACGTAGTACCCAGAACAACTATATGCCGTGGGGTGCGCGCAAGACCTTTATTTGCAGTAAGTTCTTGTCGCACAAACGCGGGCTTGCGAGCACCCTTACGCCGCCTTACCAACCAATATAATAAGATCTTTGAAGACATCGACTTCTTCTTTGTCTCTGCTCAAAAATTTAGAAACCTTACCAAAAAAATAATTTTAGAATATAATAGTTAGTTTAATAATTTAGTATAATATTTGCTCATTCTCTCTCTCTCTCTCTTTTTTTGTTGTTTGCATGCCTGTCTATGTTTAAGTTCACTTTTAACTACTTTTCAAATGTAAAATATTAGAATAGCGTACTGTTACATATAACTTTTAAATATTTTGTGGAAAATGTCGTAGGTTATACATTTATAAACCTTGTACATTTATAACTTAGTGTAAGATTTTAATGTATAACTGTTTATTTTCCCGAATAAATAAAATAAAATAAAAAATTACATGAGCTAAATAAGCAACTGTATTTGTGTTGGTTCAAACTTCGTTTGAAATACTGTTAGAATAAAGTTCTAATCAGCTTGCACGACAAAGTGGTTGTTACGTCAGTCACTGCGGCCGCATAGTGTGAAATGGGTGGTTTTTTGCAATTTACAAAAAATCTATTGATTGGACTAAAAAAGTAAAACACTATGATACTAGTATTTTGCTTGTAGAATTATTTGCCAAAAAATCAGAATGATCGCATATGTTTTAGTATGGTTTTTACTCGTTAAAAGAATTTTTTAGAGATAAGTTCGTGATTTTTTTCTATCAAATAAAATTTGTTGTATTATGTTTTCAAAACTACTATCGTACTAGCATATAATACACACGGCGACATATCAAACTATTCATTTCTAGTGTAACATGGCGTGGGTAAGCAACTTCTTTCATTTGTTTTGTACGCAGTCGTTGTCACAACACACGTGTCGCTTGGTCAAGCAGTTACATACAAATAGGTATTATGAAGTCTCCAGCCAACAGTGGGTAAGGTGTCAGCACACAGCCGCATATTGCTTGCATCACAGCCATTACCGGGCCGGCCGCAACGTTTTATGTGCGGCGACCCGTTACCCAGGACTGTGCACTGCTGATACACACCGGGTGGGGTTTTATTGTGTCTGTTATGTTTAATTGTAGCGCTGAAGTGTGCCTTCATTCTTGCGGTTACTTGTGTGAAGACCACACTAGTAGCTGCATGAATTTCTAACATAAAACCAGGAGCACCAAAACAAAGAGCATTTAATTTTGTGTCTAAAAATGAACTGAGTAACTGACTATATTTTATGAGTTAATAATTTTTAGAGTAAAAAAGAAACTCAGCGATTGCGTCGATTAAGCTTCAAAACCCCTATTGTGTTCCTACCCTAACCCCACCAGCACAATACGTAGCAACCGGCGTATAAGCGGCTTGATTACGTAGCCCAAACTCGCTGTTTATACATGAATAATTAAAGCGAGCGTATCACAATGGCTACGAGTTCCTATCAAACGAGGCTTCGTGTGTTAGTAAGAGGTATGGAGTTTTAGGAGGGTTTGACTTGCTGACAGTTAACCCGACAAATGTCGTATGCCTACTAATACAACTTTCACTAGATCCAACATGAATCTAGCCAATGGATCTGCCGAGAATGATTGATATCTATACATACTCGTACATAAAATAAATAAAATTGAAGTGTCTGTTGTAATTGAAAAATGAAAACATAAGTAAACCGATGCAGCGATATTGGATTTTACCACTTTATTTCGTTTGCTTACAGAATCGATCGATAAAGGAAATAAGGAAATGATAGGAGCATTTCTATGTCTAGGAGATTCATTCTATAAGTAAATTTATAGTCTAATAGCGTCTGATACCTGGTTTAGTAATAGGTAATTAGTGCCGGAGAATGGTGTGGGGGCACTTCAAAGAGCACTACAGCAACACAGCGCATAAAGTACTATAATAGTACTTAAGTACTAACTAGTAGTGCATAAGTTCTATGACACAAATAAAGAACTAACATCAAATTTCTAAATCGCGAAATAGAAAAACCCGCCAACAACTGTCGGGCAGTAAGCCCACCAGACACAACACCCGTCTGGTCGGAGGATCCTCCCTTTTCTATGGGGGATGAAGAACTTTACGTCACATCACAAATTATAGCGTATCAACTAATTTGGTCAAGTTAGAAGCGTGTTTGGTTGTATAACTGAGGCAAAATGTCTGTCTCATTCATTCCTCTAGACTCTGTGCAAGTTTGAGCGAGATAGGAACAAGTTGCATCACAGATTAACGTCAAAAACTAAACCTTAGATTCAGGAGCCAAAATGGCTCTTGGACAGATGCGGGGCGGGAGCCAAAATGGTTTCTGGACAGATCATGGGGTATGAAGAACACTTTATACCCTATAATTTTGGTATAATCAAAGTCCAAACGTGTAAAAGACTAATACAAGAAAGGGTTTGTAAAACTAATGTAAGATTAGACTATTGAAATAGTTGAACGTATGATAAATAAAAAGTTAAAAAAAAAGCATGCACCATTCAGTGTTTCATCAAATTAAGTTTTCGAACAAGCTGAAATATAACTGTCCGTACCTTCTCAGTGAGCTTTACTAGTTCGATGCAAACAAGCGAAGGGTAAACAAACTTTGTTTCCCTCGGGACGTAAGTACCTACCAAAAGCACCGATGCGATGCCGGGCCGTCAGAAATCCCGGAAAACCCCTTTTTATGTGCTGAAAGCGGCCCCTGAGTGTCTTTCGCCGGTAGGAGGGGCGACAGACCGACATTCGACAGTCAGATGTTTCAAAAAGCATCAAAAAGTTTCGGCTAGTATTATGTGTATACGAGGTGTAAACGGACCCTTCGCTTAGCCGTCAACAAAGCATTCTGTTCATCAAACCAAGTAACTCCATGCAAAAATTCTAGCTGGCAAAGGATTTTTTTTTGGGGAGAAAAATAATGTTTTACGGTAAGACTCAAAGTAATGCTCTCAAAACATTGTGCTGATGATACCAGGGACTGTGCTTACAGACTATCTAAAGAGATACTCATACACTAATTTAGTAGGTACATACTAGGAACCCATTTCAATATCCAACAACAATCCTGGCTGCAAGAAATTATCTTCAAGAATTGATGCGTTTAATCTAGTTGTGCCTGTAACAGCTAGGAGCCGTCTAGTGCGTAGTTCCTAACCGCATGGACAATTAAGTGTACGACTACCATTGTTCTACGCAGAACGGTTGTTTAGCCACAATGTATGGGGACTGTTGGACACAAATGTAAGACTCCATTGACAATTTAACTACATTGTTTACTCAGGTATGGTTTGAGGCGGTGTAAATTGACAATACCTTTACCAACCAGCTTATCTGCGCAGTATAACATACATAACGCCTGGAAGGCTGTAATCCCCGAAGAGTTTGGCAGAGGTGTACCTAACATTTCGCCAGTTATGTTTAAATCCCATGTGATAAGGGGGGGGGGGGCGAACCTATTGCCATCAACCGAGCGCAAATCCAGACTCCGTGACTGCTACTCAGAATTTCCTGATGGAAAAACCCAATTACGTTTTGCCCGACTTGGGAATCGAACCCAGGATCTCATGCTCACCGCTAGACCAACGAGGCTGAAACTGAACCGTAGTAGTATAACTGTGTGAAATTAACCGACATACCGATTCTATTGAATTAGCCGCTTCACCACCATTTCGATTGTCTGCATTGATCCTTTGTAGTTTGAAGTACCCGCATATTGCGTACAGTTACTAGCACTGTTATGTACACCAAGCCGCTTTTAGTGATTTTCTCCTACTGTATTGATTAACGTTTTCAAGAACATAGTATTTTTGAAACCATTCTGTTACGAAATAGATCTCATATAAACATAACATGACGCTAGTATTCGCCGAAGGGTTAGGCAGAGGTGTACCTAATGGTACACCCACATTTGGCTAGTTATGTTTAACTCCATGTAATATGGGCAAAATTATTGCCATCAAACCGGGCACAAATCCACATTCCGTGTCTGCTACGGAGAGATTCCCGATGGAAAAGCCAATAGCACTTTGTCCGACCCGGGGATCGAAACCAGGACCTCATAATCAGCAGTTGCGCTTGCGACCACTTGACCAATGAGCCAGTCAAACAAAATATACGTGACTTAATAAATCATAATACGTAATCTTCAATGCAAATGGCAGATAAAATCACTAATTAAAACATTGCATCATTTCTATATACAGGGTGTAAAAGACCTCATCACAAAGCCGTCAACCAAGCATTCTGTACGCAAAAACTATTGCTGGGAAACAACTTTTTTTTGGGGTGAAAAATCATGTTTTGTGGTAGAACTCAATGTAACGCACTCAAAACATTGTCCTGGTGGATGGATTGAATAGTACGGGGGTCGTGGAGGTGTTTAAAGTAAAAATCTTACATTAAAAACTAGTATTTAAAAAAAAAACTTGTCAATAATTCGAACTTTGATCCCCAATATCTCCGTAACTAGAAGGTTTCCAGGTATGGTGTAGAACAAAAAAATTATCGCAATGACGGGGAGAACAAGTGCATTTCGGCTTCGTTAAGAGGTGTTTTACACCCTTATTAAGGTCCCATTATAATAGATGGACAAATTTTAACACAGCGTTCAGTACGTCTAAACAAAGATATCTAAGCAAAAAACTCTGATTTTAGTGATTTTATTTTGACCTAAAATAATAAATGGCCGGCGCTCTAGAATAAGCACATCCATTATGGGCGCGTTCTCGTAAGTAGTACTCGTAGGTATTTAATCAGTTCTGTTAATATCATTCTGTATTTAACCATAGTAACTTTCAGTTGCTATGGTTCATCACCTTTTTAGGATAAGTAGAAGATACTCGTAGTTGGTAATTACGCGCAATTTTTTTATTTATTTTTTATTTAATTTAATCATTGTGTTTTTTGCTTGGATATCTTTGGTATAGACGTACTGAACGCTGTGTTAAAAAATAATTTGACCTTTTATAATTAACTACAATGAGCATGCACGACACAAAATAAACATCAGCAGAATATTAAAAGGATTAGAAAAACGTATTTTTTTTACAAAGTTCACTCCGCATCACCGTTTCTGCGATAAGCTAGCTACGTAGATAAGCCGCCGTCGCGTCGCCGCGATATGAATACACCTTTATGTTAGTTACTTTTTTAATTAATCGCTACTGAAACACGAGCTAGCTTACACGTATCAACTTAATTAAATTTTAATTTTACCTCTGTTCATAATATAATTATGTCGAAATTAATCATCATTTTGAGGTTTTACTTTGAGAACCAACAAAACCATAGTACGTGTTGGTCGAGTACATTGAAAACGCATTTCGGATTACGAAATGCCGATAATTGTATCGAAATGCGTTTCCGAATTAACTTCGAACTCATCGAATTTATCCCATATTCGAATTTAATTCGGATAAAAAGTTCTCTCACTGCACTGTACCTAATTGTATTACAAATTCTGCAAGTGTTCAGACTCGTCTTAACTAAACCGATTGCCGCACAAAAACGCGTTGAATATTGTACGGCGAACACGTGCTCACGCTGACGACGTTACAAACGCAACGATTGTGTATTCGGGAGACCAATCGCTTTGGTTGGGACGCGGGGCTGCACATACATAGAACTTACTTTAATCTATACAAGTAAATAAAATTTAGGTGTCTGTTTGTCATTTCAAAATATAAAAGTATATCTAGTACTTATAATTTACATTTTTTTTGTCTGTCTGTTCGTCTGTCTGTTTATTTCGGTTAATCTCTTTAACGGTTAGACCGATTTTAGCAGATAGCTGATGTTATAAAAAGCAACTTAGGTACTTACTTACTTTTATTTTAGAAAAAGGATTAGGATTCCGTGCAAAATAAATTAAAACCCTTGAAATTGTTCACAAAATCCGATTCAAATTATATATTTATAATAATTTCACCCGGACGAAAGTCGCAGGTAACAGCTTTTATAAAATATAATTAATTAGTAAATAAATTAACGTAGTACGGATTAAAAGTTGTTATTGGTACTCGCAAAATCATCCGCAGAATTAATGAAAATTTGTTATTGTAATTTCGACAAAGTTAATACCTCTGTTAGGTATCATTTGTTTTGTTACCAGGCATACATAGTACTTGTTCGCTGTATCATCATCAGATTTTACAGCATTCATTAACTGTCCCATACTAGGTATTGAAAGTTTGTTTGGGACATCCCGTCGTCCGTTTTCTGTGTCCATCTAGCTGAAAGAATTCCATGCTACGCTTGCCCAATACGCCATTGGTCCTTTGGCAAAATGTGGCCAATGCCACTTCAGCTTGCTTAATTTGTAAGCTATGTTGATAACACGAGTCCTTTTCAGGATTTCTGTTTGAATTATATTGATTGAAACGGACTTAATGCCGTAAGCATTTTCTTTCAGTCTATCTTTGGATGATACAAAGAGTGCGAAAACTCTATTGTTACTCAAAAACACATGTCATACACATTCTTACTCACGCGCACTTCTTAGAGCTCTAATCTTCAAATTACGAGTATAGCTTTTACATTATTAAAGCACTCCACACATTCCGCAGAAAAAATAGGTTCCGACTCGATATTTACATTTCCCATTACACCCCTTTCATCGTATTTCGAAGCACATAACATAAAATACGTGAATAATAAATGTTTACCGTACAAACCCATAAATTGAGAATCAATATAAACAAAAAAACGGAAATAAATATTCGTTGTTATTGGAACCGGTAAAGCTATCGAATATCTAACGTAAACTCAATCAGTACCGGTAAATATAGCACGATGGGGCCGAAGATTTGAATCATACGATGTGACCTCACCTCACCGTACTAGTTTGGGCGAAAAATTAGGGGTTCGTGTTTAAATAATAACTGCCGCACAGGTCCATCTTCAAGCTGAAGCAGTGCTCCCTGAGGTCGGTCCGTATACGGGTGACAATCCAAATTACATGCCATTTGATTTTTGACAGTCGTTAAGGGTAGTCGGAAGCCCGAAATGTTGACAAACGTACGACGTCAGATAGGCAGTCACGGCATGTAAAATACAGATATTTAACTGAATCTGTTTAGACTGAAAGCGGACTCCAAGATAGTTTGGAAAAGGCTGATGATAAGAGCGAGACAATACTATTCGAAAAGCATTTTCGACTCTAACGATTTATATCAATGAATGGGGCTACGTTTTCAATTACATTGCGTCTTTTGTTGCTCGCAATGAGCAATGTTGATTGATAGGCATTGATATGCGCTGATTGATATAATTTGATTCCATTGCCTTTGTGTATTGTTGTGTGCTTAAGATTATATTGTTGTAGTTAACGGTTTGTTGATAATCTATGTAGTAACTAACTAGTTATTGTATTTGAGTTGGTAACTAGGCAGGCAATCTATTTCATCACCACTTCTGTCAAAGTGGTAAAGCAAAATATCATGAGGAAACCAGTCTCCTTAAACCGATAAAACGAAGACTTGCGACATCCACCGACTAAAAAGTCGCCAGGTCCGTGTGATGGATTAGGGCCAGCTCCTCCACACAAATAGCCTGCGTCCCAACAGTCATCATCATCATCATCATCATCAGCCTATTAATTTTACCACTGCTGGGACACAGGCCTCTCTATGAGGGGAATGGGCTAAAAACGACCACTCGGGCCCAGTGCGGATTGGTAGATGTCACATGTCTTCGATTTTTTTGGTTCTAGGACATGCCGGTTTCATCACGATTTCCTTCACCGTTTTGAGAGCAGTGGTGATGAAATAAATTACACAAAGTAATGTCTGTCTTGGATGGCTTTCTGTTAAATTGGCGAAAAGAAGCACACCATCGCGAGAAGTGGAAGGAATGTGGGAGGCCTTTGACGGGCTAACTAAAAAAATATATATATATATATCTTTCTGGGTTCGAACCCACGACTTACTGTCCGTAAGTCGGGGCCGCCACCACTGAGCCACCACTGCTCTAAGTCTGTCAGTCTGTCCCTACAGTAGCAACATTAAACTCTCATTAACTTCGCTGTCGCTTAGAACCGCCATTTGCGTGCTACTGAACGCATACTCATACTGCCGCGTGCGACAGCATTCCCGCTGTTTTTCGCTCTAGCAAATGATGGTTTTGAGTGACAGAAAAAGATACTGCTAGAAAGATAGTGCTGCTATATGAGGCGTAGCTTCTTTTTGGGTTTTATAAGTTTTCTGATTTCTGTGTATCAGTCTCTCTGCGCTGATGCGCTCCAACATCTAAATCAGTCACTTCTGATCGTCGATCGGGTTCCCTTCCTCATGTTTAAATGTAAATCCGGACACGTGTTCCCATTATACAGATCAGATAGTGGATATATTATTGTTATTAGACATTCCTATGTTAAACCTAAGATGGCTGGTTTACTTATGAAGGTATTTGAAGGGTGTATTGTGATGTTACTAATGGTATTAATGTTGGTTAGTCCGGCGCACCATAAAAGCAACTGACTACATGATTATTGAGTTATTAGCGGGACGCCTTTACCGTCTCGTTAATATTTTTGTATTGGCATATTCTAGGTATGTTCATATACAGAGTCATTTTAAATAAGAATAATGTTTTTTGTAAAAATTTTAATAACATAAAAAGTGTGTAAGACAACGAATAAACATCATCCGCCTAGCCTTTCCCCATCTCTATTGGGGTCGGGTTTCATTCAGTCTAACCTGATGCAACTGAATTTATTAGGTACATATACCTGTATTTTCATGGAGCGATTGCCCATCTGACCTCCACAACCCAGTTAGTACTGTGTAATACACCTTGGTAGACTGGTTGCTAGACAACGAATAAACGAGAATAGCAATAACAAAAACGAATAAGTTTTCCAAACTCATCATTTTCAGAATCACGTCTAGCTTCTTGCTAGCTAATTAAATACCTTTTCTAGTTCGTGTCGATACGTGAGAGGTAAAGCCCACCTGAAAATAGATTAAATATCCACGCAGAAATATCTAACTTACATACGTATTACTTCATCTGCACAAATCCCAAATAGTTCGTAATCCAATCACCGAAAGAACCTGCAAATCATTTCGCTATCTCGAAACTGACCACTTTATCTCGACCTCTCCATCCTAAACCATTCTATGTGTTAACAGGTCAAGTTCAACCAGTCGATCGATAGTCAACAAAAATGTACCCAATTACGTATTCTGATAGCGTTTGGCTGAACTAACGAAGTAGGGATGTGTAGCAGGTACTCGTACTTAGTCGACACGGAATCGGTCCCAGTGCCGATAAGTAGGCTTTTTACTTTTTAGATGGGAGGCGTGCTTCATCGGGTATCGGGGTTTGTTTATCGATGAGGGAATCGATTTTGGAATTGCGAGGAGTACGATTTTTCTTTGAAATGTCTGTGTTAACGAGTGTCTGTACTTTTGAGACGCTTTTATTAGCTTCACCTGTAACTATGTGAAAAAATTTTAGAAGTTAAATTTGACTCACTTCCCGGTTTCCGATTGAGTTGAAATTTTGCACACCTGTTTAATTTGGATGACAATGCGTAGTTAGCCAAGCGAGGTTATTCTAAATCTAGTATAGCAGACTCCCAAAGGTGGCAGACTGGTTGTTTTTTAATGCATTTTCATGATAATTATGTGTATCAAATAAAGGGTTTGTCAAGAAATATAATTACAGGACTCTAAAGCGTGTTTTTTATTTTTTTAGGCCAACTTTTGGTTTTATTGAATATGACAGGGAAAGGTGTTTTATAAAAGAAAAAAACACACAGTGCATTTATTAATTATAGTACAGTCGAGTTTTTAAAATAAATTTTAGGTAATTAAAAACTCACGACATTTTTCTCTATGAGAGGGAGAGATCCACCACTTTACCTACACTTATAGGCAAAGGTCATGGCTTTTTACATCGCGTATACAGGGTGTAAAAGACCTCATCACGAAGCCTTCAACCAAGCATTCTGTACATCAAACTGAGTAACTTTACGCAAAAAATATTGCTGGGAAACGACTTTTTTTTTTGGGGTGAAAAATCATGTTTTGTGGTAGAACTCAATGTAACGCACTCAAAACATTGTGCTGACGGATGGATTGAATAGTACGGGGGTCGTGGAGGTGTTTAAAGTAAAAATCTCACATTAAAAAATTGTATTAAAAAAAACTTGTCAAAAAGTTGGAACTTTGACCCCAATATCTCAGTAACTAGAAGGTTCCCAGGTATGGTGTAGAATAAAAAAATGATCGCAATGACGAGGATAACAAGTGCCTTTCGGCTTCGTTCAGAGGTGTTTTACACCCTTTATGAGATGTAATTAGAAACGATATAAGTACAATAATTTATGGTTTCAAAATAGAAAATTATACTTCAACAATTTATCCAAATTAAAGCCAATAATATTGCATTATTTACTCTATAAATACAATTTGTTACGCAATTAAAACAATAAATCAAGCAAATCTGAACGACCCCTATAAATTATAATTTTGCTGGAGACTATAATCTGATAATCTAATTACAAATTAAATAACCTATTTGTCAGATAAATCGTAGCAATTTTGTTTTAGTGATCGAATTTTCTAATAATTAGTCCTGACCTTCGTTACAATATTTAGAAGCCTAGTTAACCTTGCTTGTTTCAATAAGATATTTAAGGTGGTAGAGACACAAGCATTTATCACGTATTCTGTGCATTACTCCGAACCCCACACATAGTTTTTTTTCATCGGTAATAAAAAAAAAATCCATACACTTTGATCGTGTATGTATTGTATTGCACTTTTATGCTCAACCAAAACGATTGCATTTTTTATGCTTGTTAAAAGAGAAACAACTGTTTTTTTTTATAATTACAGCAAGTATTGTTAGTGTCTCCGACTGTTTGGTTTATAAAAATTAGCATCTAAACCGTAGCATGAATTTCGATTGAACGTAGAATTTAGATAATTAGACCTAAAGATGTGCTATAGACTTATAATATCAGCGTTTTCCACCTCTTCTGATGTAAAGAAAGCGTGATCATTGATCACCACGTTTTTTTAGGTGGATAGGCATTTTCAGACTCTATGTAAATTAATTACAATTTAAAAAATTGTTAGAATCAATTTATATTTGAGATTTATATTTGAATAAATAAATAAAATCTAAAAAGATGAAATACTTTTTAAGTTTGTACAGGAAACATCCAGTTTCTCTCATACAAACTTTGCCGAATTTACAAATATCTAAGAAGAAGAAATATCGGGAAAAATAGTAGCTATTTTATAAAATTAATGTAGCACGTTCCCAGCTTATAAGATAACTAGGTAAATAAATATATTTCTATCACGATGCCATAAATAATTCACGAGTTGAGATCGCCGTGAAATATGGTAGGCATGGCCTGGTAAGGGTCACCATTTCAAAATAAACCTTACAAAAAGCCGGACATTAGCAAAAAAAAACCGGAAATGTTACTTTTAGATCTTTCTTTACTTTCTTCTTTCTTTTCTTCTTTCTTTCTTTGCTACTACTAGTAGCATTATTTTTTTTTGGTTTATGAAATAATGCTTGGAAAGTTGAAAGTATTTCAAAAATTCCGGACCTGACAAGGACAAGGCTGGACGAATCCCGAACGATGGCGGGCAGAGGGCAGAAGGGGGGGATTGGATCAAAAACCTAGATATGTCCTTACAAATCCGAACGTATAGTGACCCTACTTGGGGGTGAATAAATAGAAATCGGTCTCAAAGTCTCACCAATTTTTTTCTCTTTTTTTTATATTTAGCTTGATTTCTTCGTCACGTCATGATAGATTTATGGTTAGACTTCTATGTTTATGGTCGGCTCGGATAGATCCCGATGATATTTATTTGTTTACGTGTGTATGTAATATCTCTATTTGGTTGGGTTGCAGATTTATTGCGGTGAACGTACCTTTTAGCGGTGATTGGTCGATGTTGGGATTAGAATTGATTGCAAGGCGGTGTTGCGTGTACACTGTGGTTTAACATGCTATGCGCTCGATGGCGTTGCCATCACAAAAAATAGAAGAACTGCCCTAAAATGCCCGTTTTTTTTATTACCAAATCACGCCTTATGGAAAGCGATGGATGAGGTCTATGATGGAACGAGCATACCCAGAAGATGCTTGTTGACTTGCTTTTTTTAGAAGATGAATTTTCTAAAATCCTTTCTTAGAGATAATTTTCGATTAATTTTTCTTTTATGCAGTAATTCAGGCTTCTAGACACAGCGGCTTAGTCTGTGTGTCTGTCAGTGAATACATGACTTTTTTTTGCAGATATTTTAGATTATTTAGCCAGTTACTCTTGTTAACTGTGTCTTTAAAATGGCGACCAAACAGAAAAGCTTCAAGACAATGAAGCTCGGCGAGTTCCAGGGAAATGATTTAACTGTCTTGGAACCCGCAACGAAATTGCAGTGCAGTGTGGCTTGAAAATAAAATGTGTTGCTGAGTTCCTTAAGAAAGGACTTAACTGTAAAAGTTAGTCGTTGTTACCAAGTATTACTGTGCTGTGGTGCTCCATTTCCAGGAAATATATACAGTACGGACAGTGCTTGTAAAACCTATGTATTTAGAATATACATTACATTTAGATATTTTTATAGGCTGGGCGAAGTATGCCCGACGAGCTTTTGGCTAAAATAACCAAGATTCCCCTGATTAAGTCAGACCTCGCAGGAAATGGCGGGACGAGATGAACAGATCCAACGACCAGTGGTCCACATTAGCCTTAGATCGAAAGATTTGGGAGTTATGGAGAGAGACCTTATTTTTTTTTTTTTTTTTTTCGGATGGGAAATCATCAAATGACTTCTCCCGCTCTGGGCGGAGCAGGAGGGAGTGTCAGACTTTTACTGACTAAAACCCATCCATGTTCCTTCATCGCCCTTTGTGTTCCGGGGTCACGGTATCTCTTTCGAACAGTCCCGCAACCCCGGCAGGCATCGCTCCTTGCGGACCCCTTCCTATTGCTGACTCTCTTTGAGGCGCGCGTGGAACACGAACGCGCCGTCGACACGGCCTGTCGTCATGAGACGGACGGACGGCGAGCTAGCCCATAGCCCACCGTCCACAGGCCCGCGCCTACGGTGGCCGGGAGCCACGTGGTGGCCCCCGACGCCCGGGGCGTCTCCCGCGGCGGCCGGGACGCTGTGAGGTTCTCTCCCTCTCACGTTCCGCCACCTCCTTCTCTAGCATTACTGCTTCGCAGAAGGAGGTGACGGCGTCCCATTCCGTCTCGCTCCGGACCATGGCTTGCACCAGGGCCGGACGCGAGAGGTCGCCGCCGCCAATCGCCGCTTATGGAGAGAGACCTTTGCCCAGCTCTGGGATGACATAGAGTAACAGTAACAGGCGAAGTGTGAGCGTCTTGGAGACTGTCTTTAAATACGCTCAAAAAGTGTTAATTCCAGCGTAATTTGCATAAATGACTTCTGGCTATTGATATTATTACAATATTAATTTCTTACCTTTGGTTTGGGTTTGGAACCCTTTGGATTCTTATCAGCTAGCTTGCTAGTCGCATGCGAAACCTGGAACAATAATACACAAAAAATAGAATACTTAATCAACAACCATCGTTTTGCAATTAAAGTACGACCTGCCCGCTTAGCATGACCACCGAAGGAACGAAAGAGAATCGACAAATCTTTTGTTCATCTGTCATTTTGCTGTCATTGAATCGACAAAATGACAGATGAATAAAAGATTTGTCGATTCTCTTTCGTTTCTACGGTGGTCATGCTAAGCGGGCTGGTTACGTGTATGGAATTTTTTTAAGCACGAGTTCTAATGCAAATTCTTGATTATAAGTCGATTCAGTAATGTCGTTTTCCATAACTCAATATCGGGAAGCGACAAGAAAATTCTAATTTTAAGCATAATAGGTGTTGTACACGTGTTCCTTTGCGAAAATTGGGTTCTATACACAAAACTTGCAAAACACGTCATCATCTACCTAGTCTTTTCCCAACTATGTTGGGGTCGGCATCCAGTCTAACCGGATGCAACTGAATACCAGTATTTTACATGGAGCGACTGCCTATCTGACCTCCACAACCTAGTTAGTACTGGGTAATACCGAATACGATAGTCCTTGGTAAAACTGGTTGTCAAACTTTCGGGCCACTGACTACCTGTAACGACTGTCAAAGACTACTTCTACAAATGACAGCCGGAACCATCAGCTTAGCGTTCTTTCAGAGACCCCTGTCTCGGAATGTAATAAATGGTCACCCATCTACGGACCGACCTCGACAAACGCTACTTAACGTAGAAGATCGACACTGTGACTATTATTATTTAACCACGATCTCCTCACACATTAATAAACCTACCTAAAGCAAATACCGAAAAAAAAAAACATAAGAAACAAGAATTTCCATCACGTTTTTCACACTGCAACTTCGAAACTAGTAACAAAAAAACTGGCAGAAGTTTCTCGAGGTTGTAAGGGCGTGAGCGATCGCCCGTCAAATATTTAGCCTTTGGGAGTAGCCTGTCAACGGCCGGCCGCCTAACTTCGTGCCCAGAGCAGAATACCAAAGTAAGGAAGTCCGACTTAGTTGGGGACTTAAAAATAAATATTGATGTAGGTAACTAGCGTGTTTTGGACAACGGAGTGTGTTTCCGAACGAAGGATGTGATGTCAGGCGGCTGTCAAAAGTTTGGAATATTAAATTCGAAATTTGAAAGGAGTGGAAATGCGTATTTATTTGAATAAAAGGTTGGTCAACTGCTAACGTGCCTCGGAGCACCAAACTCGATAAAATGTACTGAAGTGTGAACTGCCAGTAACCGAATGAAATTGTGTGTGGCCATCAGCGATTTCCACCATGATATGGTTGGCTAGCTGTAACAGGGATATTAAGGGTGTAAAAACCTCTTAATGAAGCCGAAAAGCACTTGTTCTCCTCGTCATTGCGAACATTTTTTTGTTCTACACCATACCTGGGAACGGTTACGCAGATATTGGAGGTCAAAATTCCAACTTTTAGTTTTTTTTTTTTTTAAATACGTTTTTATTTTAAGATTTTTAAACACCTTCACTAGACACTAACCCCGTAATATTCAATCCATCCATCAGCACAATGTTTTGAGTGCGTTACATTGAGTTCTACCACAAATAATGAGTTTTCACCCCAAAAAAAAAAGTCGTTTCCCAGCAAAAATGTTTGTGTAAAGTTACTTAGTTTGATGTACAGAATGCTTGGTTGACGGCTTTGTGATGAGGTTGTTTACACCCTGTATTGGGAACTGAAGAGTTTGACTTGTCACAGTCATCACGAGCCAGCTTACTACTGCTTCGGACCTATGTTACGTCCAGTTTCTGGTCTATTTTTTTCCTGTTACTTTCTAATACTGCGTTGTATTTTGCTATTTTCTTTAATTAAGTGTAACCATTTATTTTTATAGATATCGTCGCGCGTCGGTGTGATCCGATGACGAGTTATTTTAGTAAGTTGTGGTGTCTTCTAAAATACTTGCTGCGTCTAAAAAAACCTATCTTTTTTAAGGTTTTTAGGCAGAAATTTGGGTTAAATTGCAAGACATAATTATAGTTTCATTCAAGACTTTATCGTGGGATGGTTTATTTTTATATTTTAGCTTTTGCCTGCGTCTTCGCCCGCATTAATGCCGTGTATTATCCCACATAAACGTATTACCAAGGTAAAAAAAATGTACAAACTCTCTTCTTGGTCCACTTTTGTGTTTTATAATACAGATAGACATACAGATTACGTTATTAATAACATATAACATATTATGAAGTTATATTAAGGAATAAAATCCTGAAACCAATAGCAGGCACACAAAATAAAATATACGACAGAATTACCTATAGGAATCCATAACTTAGCGCAGCCATTTTCTTTTTCCCGCCATTTTCCGTGTACCATAAACGGGCCGTCCCGTCGTACGGAGAGCAAAATATTTAACATGACATTGTGCCCCGGTTGCCTGTTCAGCCTGTTTACACCTCCCCGGAGCTGTTCCGACATGTTGGCGGACGTGCGGTGATTCCACCACGTTTTATTGCCTGTTTTTTATGTTATTTAACATCATGATAAATGTTTCAAGTGTTATTACGGGACGCATTTGCGCGGGAAAAGTGACAAGTTTATTTTTTATCTGTGGCTTGGGAGAACAATTTTCGGTACGTTCTTCTTTTAAAATGAAAGCCGTATATTTGGCTGCTAATTTTACACACCTATTTATAGAACCTCCTTTCATAAACTTCCTTACGTGTTTTATTAAAGCGAAATAGGTGAGGATTTTTATGTTCTATATCTTTAAAAGTTCCTTCATAAATCTTTTATTAGTATTATAGCGGCGCCGTCGTCGGTTTCATAAGATATTTTTCTTAGGAGCTAACCCTATAATGCGGTGCTGTATTCGCTTGCATTTTATAAGGCAAGTTTAATAAATAGTGACGACGGTGTTAACTTGGAGCTAGTTTGCATACCCCTCGGGCCTCAGTGCTGGATTGTTTTTAAATGTAAATCAGCCTTGTGAGATAGGTAACTATTTTCTTGTGAACTCAATGAATATTGAATTGGGTGTGTTAATTGTGCTGGTAACTTAACAATAGGTAGATCGATTATTTATTTCACAACATCACGCCTGTATTCCCCGAAGGGGTAAGTAGAGGTGTACCTGATAATACACCCACATTTCGCCAGTTATGTTTTAATTCCTATGGTAATAGACGGCGAGCATATTTTCATCAACTGGTCACAAATCAAAAATCTGTGGGTGCTACTGAGATATTCCCGAAAACTAAAATTATCTAAACTTTACTCCCACCTTTCATCCGCAGCTAAAAACTCCCGACATCAAGATAAATTGCTGCCCTTAAAGACACTAATTATTTTTCTCAATATAACTTAGGCATAAAATTAGCAACATAATACCCGGCGAAGTTTGACGAGAACCGTCAACACCGCCGTCTAACTTGCCGTCACTAAGTTGAGGGTCTTGTCTGCAAACTTCCTCTTCTGCTACTTTGAAATATTTTATTCCTTGCCTTTTCGCGCCGAAAGACATTAATAATGGCGGCTATGCATGAGACACGCGTTTTGGAAAAGTTTTGTTCGCAACTGTTGAGGACACCTGAAAATGTAGGACTACATTTAATCATACCTAATTTTCCATTTAGTTAGGGCTGGTAGATTTTATTTTACTGTCTGGCAACCATTATGCAGTAACTGGGCTGTGGAGCTCAGATAAACAGTCGCTTCACATAAAATACTGGTAATATTCAACTGCATCCGGTTAGACTGGAAGCCGACCCCAACATAGTTGGGAAACGGCTAGGCCAATGATGATAGTAGATTTTATTATATCGAGTCAAACCTTGTTACAAAACGACACCTATGACAGAACACTGGCCTTAAATTCAGTTTCGAAATTCGAATTCAATCACGATTCCACATTCCGAAACCATTCAAAATTCCGACTCATTTGAATTTCGAAGCGTAACCACAAATAAAAGAGATGTTCGGGAAATGTCATAATGTCACTTTTATTCTTTGGTTCAGAACAGTGAATAAAACATATAACAGATTATGTGGATGTCTCTACTAGCTAAAACTTGAAATATCTTATTCGACGCATTTCTCGCGCCATCAATTTTCACGACACAGTTGAGGTTATAAAAGAAAATAGTTTACACTATGGTTGTTAGAGTAATGTTAGAAAATGAGCACTTGTTTTGGTTTTATATTTGTGTGCGTTAACGTTACATTGAATTGGAGTTGTTATGAATTATTTTCTGCTCTACTTAACTTTATTTCATAGCGTACCGATTGTGCTTATATTATGTAAGTATAGACGGTACGTAAGTAATACATGAAGATATAATATCTTACTGTTATTGTTACGGTTTCTATGTCGTTGGTCCAGGTTTTCATTTGTAGATCTTTGACATTAGTTACGGGTAGCCAGAAGCTACAAAGTCGGACAAACAGCCTTACCAAGGGCTATCGTATTACCCAGTAACACCCATCGTATCGTACTACCCATGTAAAGTACTAGGTAATTCAGCCGACCCCAACATTGTTAAAAAAGGACTAAACATTTATGATGATCGTGACGGTTTGCTGTGCCAAAATCTCTTATAAAATCTGTTTTAATAATTATTACACGAAATTCTAACTACTAAAAAACTTCCTGTTAATTATACCAACATAGCCCTATAACCCATATGTAAAATCTACGTAAGCCTCTACACGAGAGACTCATAAGTTAGTTGAAAGCGGACCTAAAATTTGTTGAAAGTGGCCTAACCACAATAGGTTAGAAGGCACTTAGAAGTCACGACCTTTATTAACCCAAGATCTCGCTCCCTAAATTACAGAAGCCAACCTCTTTGGGTCAGAACTAAAAATAGCTCCATTCATTATAAAATACAACAAAGAGTCTACACTTGTCTCTGGAAAAGGAGTTTTCAATAAGCGTTCTTTTCAAAGCCTAACCGAAATTTCGTGTCTAAAATTATAATAGAAAAAAAGAAAAATACGTGAGAAGGCACTCAACATTTATACCTTTGCCAAAAAAAAGTATAAGAACTTTTTAAAGGCAATTTTAACCCTATGAACATTCAATTGAGGGCAGCCGGAAAGTGTAACAATTTCGGCGGGAACGTCCCGAGGGGCGAAGTGACCGGCGAAGGGTTTAGATACGGTACCGATTTATTTCTATTACCATCTGACCGCGGGCGGGAGTGTGGTCGGGGTACTGAGAGCATGATTATTTTATCCTAACGTTGACCAAGCGATTGTTAGCGACCATTTATTTAAAGGATCCCATGCTTAATGCTAAGCTGATAGCTTTACTGTTGTTTATAGCTAATGTCTGCCATTCGGAGATTTTTTGTTATAATAATGGTTATAAAATTCACTGCTGCTTTTCTCACATTCCTCCCAAAGAAAGAGTACCTACTGATGTTAACAGCAGTCATTATCTCTACAACTACGGATAGGTATTACAGTCAGGCTCCAAATCCTACCCCAAATTAGGCATCTATAATTACTGAAGCTATTTGGTTTACAGTTTTACCAACAAATCACATTGTAAATTGTAAACCAAATAGCTTGTTCGACCGTACCTTAGTCAGGTTTCAATATCAACCCCAACTTTGGCAATATCGAATCCCGTCTTTTCTTTTCAGATAAACATTCATCATCAGCCTATTAATGTTCCCACTGCTGGGACACAGGCCTCCTCTCTATGAGAGGGGAGATAGACATTAGAAAACAATTTTCCCGAAAAATATTCTGTTACCAACAAAAGAATCACCCGTCTCCCAATGTATAACATTCTTTTAACCCTTCCCAGAGAATAACTTGTGGGTCAAGATGTACCGATTGGGTTTTTCCCGGATTAAATTTCAGGCACTTGGATCTCTGGGGGTGTAAGGGTTGACGTGGGGTGAGGGTTGGGATATATAGTGCGGCGCGCTGACAATAATTGCTCTGTCGCATGTCTGTGCCTGGCCTTTAATAAAGAAGAGGAATCTGTTTGAATTCGGATTTTAAATTTTAATGGGTATTTTTGGTTTGGTTTATGATCTTTTTTTATTTATTTTTTTTCGGATGGAAAATCGTCAAATGACTTCTCCCGCTCTGGGCGGAGCAGGAGGGAGTGTCAGACTTTTACTGACTAAAACCCATCCATGTTCCTTCATCGTCCTTTTTGTTCCGGGGCCACGGTATCTCTCGAACAGTCCCGCAACCCCGGCAGGCATCGGTCCTTGCCGCTTGGACCCCTTCCTTTTGCTGACTCTCTTTGAGGCGCGCGTGGAACACGAACGGCCTGTCGTCATGAGACGGACGGACGGCGAGCTAGCCCATAGCCCACCGTCCACAGGCCCGCGTTGGTTTATGATCTGAGTTGTGTCATTAAATAACTTCTAAACCTATACTTTTAGAATAAAAATGTAAACTGACAAGGCCGTGGGCAATAAAAAGTAAAAAGTAGAAAAAGGTTTAAGAATTCGTTTCGGAAAAAAAATACTTTTAAATCATGAATTTTATATTAATATTCAATTAGGTAAATATTCATTCAATTTATTTGAACAATAAACGTTGACCATTAAACAATCGAGCTCAGTTCAAACAAACAAATACAAAATATTGCAGAAACACCAACGACAATGCAAGGGCCAAAAAAATCTAGAAAACCCAAAATCCCAGCTCCAATTATACCAGAATTGATCTATTCCACCATTTCAACCTACAGATTAATTTGAAAAACGCGAGAGTCAACAATAAATCGTTCTAAACTGTTGCCATGGCAACGACAAACATTGTAATTGAATTTTCCGAGCTGTGTGTGTATTTGTTCAATCGCATCCAAAATCTGCGTTCATAACTTTATTTGTAGTTCGAGTTAAGCCGTGACAAGGGTGTTGTCAGTTACACGCAGATCTCAGTGTTGCCAACTTAATCAATACAACCCAGGTTTTATGTTATGCACGGTTGTGGCAACATTACGGTGAAAATTTTAATGCTGAATAATATGAATAGGTGAGCTGGACTGCTGCTGGCGCCTAGTGATTTATTAAGCACTTAAAAGCGCGTGTAAATTATGAGAGTTAGATGGGTAGCACTATGTGAATGGGGAAGGCTGGTCAAAGCTGATTGTAGATATCGCGTCTACAGCTTAGACCAATGAGGTCAAACTATTTTGAAATATAAAATGACATTGACAGATTTTCAACCAATGACGATGTTTGGTACAAGCGATGCTAGCGCCATTAGTTCCACAGTTCATTCATTTTTCAATGTTTTTACTTTTCTCTGAAGACTAAATATGGCAGTTTGACAGCCTATATGTACTTAAAGATAATATGTCCAACTGACGCATTTTTCTTTTCAAATAAAAGTACCTTACTACCTTTGATCAATTTTGATAGAGCGGTTGTTAATATAGAGATTGATTGTCTAGAATTGTACGAGTATTTCGGAATGAATCAGCAACAAATTACTTTGGTCTTGATTGTTTGAGTACTTTGATGAAGTTGGGGAAGAGAGCTAGTAATTTTATTAGCCACTTCTGTTACAAGTGTACTATTTAAGCAACACAAAATCACAAAGGTAAAAACATTGCAACTTTGAATCATGGTGAAACTACAAACAACATAAAACCTAAACTATTATGGTACTCACAAAATAACCCGTTAAAAGCTTCGTGCAGAAAATAAAACATTTTCACAAAGCAACAATGTAAAATTGTCACTCGTATATAAACTTTAACAGTTCAACATAAAGAAAACGGACATTATATTTTACAGTTCCATTTTTCGCAACTATGCATCAATACGAAAATAGAATATCGCATGACCATTCTAGTGTTATGTATGCCAGTCATAAAATTCTCAATTTAAACGTATCCAAATGGAACTGGCCGCGACACTGCAACACGTCAGGCATATGGGGAAATTATAATGGCGTTCTTATTTTTGCAATTCGAATGTATGTAGTTCTTTTACCGCTAGCAGTTAACTTGCCAACCTGAATTTTGTATAAAAATGTACTTCAGGGGAACCAACTTAATAGAGGTAAAATAACAGTGGAAGGACAGTTATTTATTAAAGTTGATAAAGACAGCAGCTACTGGTGCAGTAGCTGCTGTTTTTATTAACTTTAAAATAAATAAATTAACAATTTATAGCAATGAATTATTTACTGATACTTAATCTATATTTCCTTCCTTTGTTTTAGAACGTTAACAAGAAAAAATCGTAGTTCGAAATACAAGTTCTATTTCTTTTCTAGGCTAGCGTGCTCTATCTTTAGCCACATCTTTGCGGGCGAGGCTGTGGTTAAACGCAAGACTAGTGAGATCGGAAAAGGTTCTGGATTTCTAATTCAGTTTTATTATTGGTTTTACAGAAGAAGTTCCATTATTTTAGTTAGAAAAATACTAAAAGACTTTCAAAAAGTTATATAAAATAAGAAACAATGTCGAAATACCCATTTGGGAAAGATTTGCTACGAGATTGCACAATCTAAATTCAAAAACGTCAACAAGCCTATATTTTTAATTGTAACGTTGCCAGTATCAAAAATAAAGCTTGCGAGTGTTGTTAAGTTTTTTCCATTATGAAACTCTTCTTTGATGAGTAATTTTCAGTCGCACCACGACGGGAATGGAATTTCAAATTTAAAAGTTTCCTTGTCAACGCCGCGCTGCGTTCGCTGAAATTCAGGAACTGATGCAATTTTTAAGAGCACAGCCCCGTTTTACTGGAATACATCCACCGTCCTAGTTTTCGCGGTCTTTTTAGGTTCCATATTTAACGTTGAATTAGTGCCGCCATGTTTCTTTTTTTCCGCAGGAGGAGAAACGTGAATTAGTTTTAATTTTAAAAGAAAACAATAGCGGTTGGCCGTTTGCCAAAGCTCTTGGCATGAATTCATAAAATTGAAATTTCACGAACAATTTGCAACGTCAATTGTTATATGGTTAGTCGGGGGTGTAAATATGAATTTTAAATTGCGGTAACGAATTTCGTGGTCTAAAATATTTCGTGTACGTATTTTATTTGAGTGGGTATGTTTACATTCGGAAAAAAATTTTTGTACTGATGAAAAACCGAGCATTAATTACTTACTGTATGTTGTGTAAACAGAAATATTCCCAGACTTTCATGTATAAAGGTAGCTAAAACAAAACGGTCGGTATGTAATACATAATACCTAATATATTATCTGTGGTAATAAGTAACCCATTTGCGAACATTGAAACTCGAATAACAGAGGATACCTACAACTGATTTTATGTTTCTCAAAACTGATCCAATTAGCATGACAGTTTGCCATAATTGACGACTATTCAGAGGTGTAACGATAACGTTTTAGCGTCTCAACTATCACACGTCTGATAATTGATATCTCTAAACAATTATTAATTAAGCGCTGAGAATTCACGAGCAAATTATTTTGATTAGCTACGTGTTGCTAGCGAGATTATTAACTAGATATATGATCGAGTTGTTGAACTTTCGAGCAAACCTTAAATAATAAAACATCACGCCGTTAATCCCCGAAGAGTTAGGCAGAGGTGTACCTAATAGTAGCTATATCCCACTTTTTGCCAGTTATTCCCATCAACCGGGCTTATATCCAAACTCAGCTTAGGGTTGCTACTGAGAATATTTTCTGGAAAATCCTGTAACACTGTGCCCGATCCGGGAGTCAACCCAGGACCTCATGCACTAGACAAAACACGCTAGAGAGAATTATGACCCAAATTCAGTTTTTACTGAACAAATAAAGTATGTACTATGAATTTCTCATTTGATCCATAAACGATTTCATAACAAACCCCCACTAAAACACGGTTAAAATTTTATTGCTTTTATAAAAGTTAGTTCAGTACTAAAGTCCGCTAAATTTATGTAGAATTTGAAAATATTTACAATCGCTAAAATGTCTTCATATCATATCAATGACGTTTATATACTAAAACCTAGCAACATGTAATGGTTGCAATTTTTAAACAAATACAATTAGTGTCTTTTCAACACACTTGCTCGTAAAGTGAGCCTTATTACATCGTTCTTAGGGCCATAAACCGAACTATAACTCACACGTGCATAATAATATTACACACTAGTGCATAATAGAATTATCCCTACAAAGTTAAGTTAGTATCTAACTGCAAATTATATGAACACAATGATAAACAGAGCATTTTCAATTTAACCGGGTAATACTTACAGTTTTTTTTTTGTAACAACAAAGAGGTTTTATGCCGCTGTAAATCCATTTACATTTTTGGAATAAATAAGTGTGTCCCTAATTAAGACGAAAAAACATTTATTATTATCAAATTATTTATAATTCACAATAATTTGTGCTGCACAAAAATAGCTGCTTATCATCCCACGTATGTCGTAAAAGTCGACTTAGGTAAACGTTTTACTTTTACATCTTTTAGTAAACAACAATCAACTTATGGCATGCGAACTGCCAGTTTGCAAATGGTCTAAGTAAGATAATTTGCGTTAGAACAGGACGCTGATTTAGGGTGGTGACGGCGATTATTAATCTTAATATCACCGAGGAGCTCGTGGCTATATAATAACAGCCGCTCGGGTCGATCGTTAGGTTCAGCCGTGCTTGCCTAGGTTGGTCTGTGGATGGGTGACCACTCGATTACATACCGAGTTTCCTTCGTGCCTCGGAAAGTACGTTAAGCCGTTGGTCCCGGCTGTCATTTATAGATCTTTGACAGTCGTTAGGTAGTCAGAGGCCCAAAAAGTCTGACAACCAGTTTTACCAAGGGGTATCGTATTACCCGGTACTAACTGGGTTATGGAAGTCAGATAGGCAGTCGCTCCATGTAAAATACTGGTATTCAGCTACGTCCGGTAAAACTGGAAGCCGACCCCAACATAGTTGGGAAAAGGCTAGGCAAATGATGAATGAAATGACCCACGAACCAAGTAAGCAGGTTCACTGTTCACCCATCAACCCGCATTAGACAAGCGTGATGGGTTAAATGTCTAATTCCACCCATCCCACCAATATGAAGACGAAGAAGAACAAAAAGCCCCAAATGCCCGGCGGCTCCAGTGGTGTTGCTGCTGATGACGGTGGGCAGCCTCACCCTGGAGTCAGGGGTGCTAAGAATCCCCGGGCGAGATCGTTCCCCCGTTTAACGACCACGGCAAATAAAAAACAGGATACTGATAAATTACTTAACGTCATAACCTACAACATTCGCACTCTATAATCTGAAGATCGTTTAATTGAGCTCAAAAACGCATTGACTGAGATATGTGTAACTGGGATATTGTTATCAGAAGTGAGAAGAAGCGGTGAAGACACATTGGAGAGAGAGAACACCATTTTCTATTATAACGGACAGAGTGGAGGACTATACGGAGTAGGATTTTTAGTTGCAAAAACTGGAAAAACAACATCTCGGAATTCATATCTTACTCTGACAGGATCACAGTCCTAAAATTTCTAATATCGAGCACCCAAACTCTATCCTTTGTCCAAGTCTACGCTTCAACGTCATCCCACCCAGATGACAAAGTAGAAGAGTTTTATGATTTAGTTTTATGAACATAGTTTTGGGTAGTACAAAAAACCTCATAGAAGATGGACCTGGATATCCCCTAACAATCAAACTAAAAATGAAATAGACTACATTCTCACCTCTATACACAAAATGTCTGTTATTCATCCAAATTTATTTTATCACCTTCAAAGTATGCTCCTTTAGAAACGATACACTTGCGCCAACGAATAATCCATTCATCAAAACATTTTTTAAACGCTGCTTCCGGAATTGAGTTCAGTTCTCGCCGCGAATTCTCCTTTATGTCTTCTATCGATTGAAAACGGGTGCCACGAAGTGGTAATTTGAGTTTAGGAAAAAGAAAAAAGTCAGCAGGAGCCATATCTGGTGAATATGGTGGTTGCTGGATGGTATTTGTTGAGTGTTTGGTCAAAAATTCGTTCACAATGATAGCCTTGTGCGAAGGCGCATTGTCGTGGTGCAAAATCCAAGAATTTTCTTTCCACAAATCTGGCCTTTTTCGTCGAATTTGCTCTCTTAAACGCCGCATAACGCTCAAATAATATTCTTTATTTACCGTTAGACCTTCCGGTAAGAATTCAGAGTGCACAACACCGCGATAGTCAAAGAAAACAGTCAACATGACTTTGACTTTTGATCGACTTTGGCGTGGTTTTTTCGGTTTCGGTTCAGTTGGAAGGCGCCACTCCGAAGCTTGTTGACTAGTTTGCATGTCAAACTCGTAAACCCACGTCTCGTCACCAGTAACAATGCTTTTCATGAATGTTGGGTCCGAACTGACTCGTTCTAGCATGTCCTCAGCGACTTTCATGCGATTGAGTTTTTGGAGAAAATTCAGATCTTTTGGGACTAGCCGAGCAGCAACATGTTTCATACCCAAATGATTAGTTAAAATGGTACGGATCGACTCGTGAGATACAGAAAGTTCGGCGGCTATCTCTCTCAGAGTTGAATGGGGATTTTCAGTCACTATTTTCTTCACTTTTGCGATGTTAACTTCCGTTGCAGACGTTGACGGCCTACCAGAGCGAGGCAAATCTTCCATCACATCTCGACCGCTTTTGAACGCTTTGAACCACTCATAAGCACGAGTTTTTGATAAAGTCGATTCACCGTAAGCCTTCTGTAACATTTTCAGTGACTCCGAACACTAAATTCCATTGGCGATGCAAAATTTAAGACAAACTCTTTGTTCGATATTTTTGTCCATTATGAAATTCGCAATACACACTATATATGATATTACTAAAACCAGCACTGTATTTAATATAAATAACAGATGCAACTCAAACTCCGCGCCAAAATGGAAAACAGTTGTGCCAATCTAACAACTACAAAAAAACAAAAAATTGAATTTGGAACCATAAACAAATCATCCATTCCCGATACTTTTTTGACTGAATGTAAACAAATAATTAAAAACATCCAAATCATTAATCAAATTAAATAAATAATCACCAAAATTAACCCGGCATAAATATATAAAAAACCAAATAAGAAAATTAAATAAACAATCATTTATACTAGGTAATAAACAGTTCAAACTAGAGCTTAGAAATAATTTTGATATTCTTGATTTAGACATGGAAGAAAAAGATGTCCAACAACAACACGACGAAGTAATACAAAGTTTAACTAAAGCCAGCAGAGCAGTAACGCAAATAAAACGCAAAAGCAAAAAACTATCAGACGAAACTGTAAAATTAATAGAAGAGAGACAGAATTTGTGTGCAAACAGAGATTTACAGTACAGACTTAAAGGTAAAAAAGTTAAACGTAGTATTAGAACAGATATTAGAAATAACAACAATAGACTGCTTCAAGATGCTCTAGAACACAACTGCTCTCTGAAAATAGCAAAACAAGGTATTTCAAATCACAAGTCCTGGATCACATATTTAAAAGACGACAACGGTAAGAAACAAATGAATAGATCAAAAATATTAGATATCTGCACGAAATTTTATAAATCCCTTTATTCCGACGACACTCAACCATCCTCAATACCCGACTACTGCTGTCCTGAAAGTATACCACCCATAACTGGACACGAAGTCCATGTAGCACTCACCAAATTGAAAAACAATAAGTCATGTGGCGAAGATGGCATCAGCACAGAGTCTTTGAAAATAGGCGAACCTATTCTCCTCCCATACATCACCAAGCTTTAAAGATCTTGCAGTATTCTACAGACCGGTAGTTTCCCTAAAGATTTTTGTCACTCAAACATCATTCTGCTTTACAAAAAGGGTGATAAGTCAGACATTAATAATAACAGGCCCATAAGTCTTATATCACATATCTATAAAACCTTCATTAAAATAATAGAAAATCGTAAATCCGATGAATTAGAAAACCATCAACCTCCTGAACAAGCAGGCTTCCACCCTGGCCTTTCTACTACTGAACACCTACATACAGTCAACCAAATAATAGAAAAATACCAAGAATATAAACACCCACTACATCTAGTTTTTGTCGACTACTCCAAAGCCTTCGACAGCATTACAAATACAGCCATTTTTAACGCTTTAAGCAACGAAAACATCGATCCCACATACATACATCTACTACGCAATGTATACAGGAATAGTACAACCGCAATAAAATTACAAACCACAGGTTCAAAATTCAAAATAGAGAAAGGTGTCAAACAGGGCGACCCGCTATCTCCTAAACTTTTTACCAGTAACCTCGAAGAAGTCTTCAGGAAGTTGGCAGCCGATTGGAGGGTAAGAGGCATTGTTCTCGGCGACACGAGACCGTCGAATCTACGTTTCGCCGACAAAATTGTTGTCTTTGCATCCTCAGCCACTGAACTTCAGTTTATGCTTCAAGATCTAAGCGATGCAAGCCTTGAGGTTGGACTGAAGATGAATATGTCGAAGACCAAAGTTATGTGCAATGAAAGACCTAAACTAATAAAAGTAGACGGGGAGACAATACAACATGTCCAGGAATACCTGTACTTGGGCCAAGTAGTCTCTTTCCAGGCGAGGTAAGACAAAGAAGTCGCAAGACGAACAGAAAACGCCTGGAAGAGCTACTGGTCCATGAAGGAACTATTTAACGGCGAGTTGCCTATGGCACTGAAACGTAAACTTATTGACATTTGTATTCTCTCCGTCTAACCTATGGTGCACAGACTTGGTCTTTGACTAACATTCAGAAGTCCAAACTCAAGGTTTGCCAACGCACAATGGAGCGCAGTATACTAGGTGTTAAATTAACGGATCGTGTTCGAAACACAATACTGCGCTCCAAAACAAATATAGCTGACGTGGCTCAAAAGACTGCCCAACTGAAACGGGACTGGGCAGGTCATGTCTGCGGACAAATTGTGGGCCAAAATTGCAGGAAACTGGTTCCCTGACACAGTGAGGCGGGATCGCGGCAGGCCACGAAGGAGATGGCGGGACGAACTGGAAGGAAGACGTGCTGGTTCGCCAGAAGTGGAAAGAGTAGAGGGAGGCCTTTGCGCGGGAGTGGGACAGGGCAGGCTAGAAAATAAAATAAAAAAAAGAATTGCATTATATCACTAAAATTATAATTTTGAAGTAGGCTGTATGATTATTGTAATCAAACACCTTACATTTAGCACGTGCAAAAAAAAACTTGCGCGCTATTTCCCATAATTTTCATATTTTGTTTGTAGGGTATCGCATTTGTTGCTGTGTGGTAAAACGATTTATGCAATACATGTTTGTTTTTTCCTCGTAAGTGTATTGAACAAGTGCGTATGCAACTCGTGAGCAACTCTAGACACTCGGCTGATTTACGCCCTCGCCTACAGCTCGGGCTGCAACCTACAGCCTCGTATATAATGAGCAACTTTGCTCACTTGTATCATAATATATTATGTGTGAAAGTCACATAATCGGGTTCTGATACTCTAAGTACCTCATTTATAGATGGGGCTGTCAAAACGAACCAGCTGAACTATAAACAAATGGCAACTCCAGACGAAAGTTTACGTAAGCCTAATGCTAAAAGTGTGGAGTTGAAATCTATCGGAACGCTGCACTCGAAATTTGAAATTCCGAATGGAACAGCGAATCATGTCCGATAGAAAAGAGAAAAAAAATACCTTTCGGTGAATAAAAAAAAACATCACCATTGAATCGGAAAACAAAAGGATTGGAGGAATCCTTGCTGTGAATGGTCGTATCTATAAAAAGGCGCCAACAATGGCTGCCGACTGAAAAGAGATTTCAGAAATCAGAGCTATCGTGGCAACAATAAAGATTTTTTTCGCATTGACGTCGACTCTTGAGGTGAAAACGTCTGCGGTATTTTTTTTTTTAGGATTCCGTTTCCTAAGGGTGCCAACCTTATTACTCTGTCTGTCTATCCATTTGTCACAGGGCAGTATCTTTTGAACCGTCTTAGGTACACATTAGAAATTTTTACAAAGTGTGTATTACTATGGTCGCTTTAACAACAGATATAGCATAAAAAAAATTAAAAATAAGGAGAGGTCACCATACCAGATCCTCCATTTTACACGCCGATAACATGTATCTGGCAGATACGTGTTATCGGCGTGTAAAATGGAGTGTTCAATATTGTCCGGTGGTACGGAACCCTTCGTGTGCGAGTCCGACTCGCACTTGTTTTTCTTACGTAATAATATTTGGTTATCTGTGCCTTGTTTTTCATACTAACGTGTTATTGTTAGAACGGCCATTTGCATTTTTGTGGTTTTCTTAGTTTGGTCGCGTGGAAATGTTGACCTGTTTTTAGTTTGGGATTGCGCAATCCGATTTAATATTTTTACTGTTTGTTGCGGTTCTCTTGAAGTTAATAGTTTCATATTAAATTCACTTAGGTAGTGTGGTTGGATCATAAAACTCTTGAAGTTGTGGAAAACCCATAATACTAAGACACAACTAATCTAAAAAAACTAAATTTGAGGCCTGAGAACCCGACTAATTTTCTATTAGCTGAGAAATTAGATTTTTAGTTAGGTTGGAACTTATAAAACAATAAATAACTGCTTGAGTTATTGAGTTGGCAAATTATTGATGTTGCAGTTTGCTTTTGGCAAAGAATCCATAAGGTATCGCGTTTTCACATCTCATAAAAATATGTCAATTGATTGGTAGTATTAACTACCTCGACTGACTGCCGCTGGTCGCCGTCTGGAGCATAAGGTCCCGGGTTCGATTCTCGGTTCGGGCAAATTGATATTTGGTTTTTCCATCAGGAGTTTCTCAGTAACAGCCACGGAGTCTATATATTTGTGACAGGTTGATGGCAGTAGGCCTCGCCCCTTATCACATAGGACTTAAACATAACTGACGACATGTGGGTGGTAGGTACTATTAGATACACCTCTGCCCAACCTGTCAGGGATTACAGGCGTGATTTTATGTAGTCAACTACACTTTTATTGTAATTAACTCTGACGGGTCCGAGAAAAAATATGATTTGCAAGTTAATGTCGCATATCTTCTCCAGAAAACTCAAAACATTTTTCAAATATAAAATGCAACTACGAAAATTCAAAATGTAGACACACCGGTCTGTTTCTACTGGTCCGTAAGATTGGATTGGTATTGTTTTGCATCTAAATGTTGAGCTGATTCAGCGAGTCAGGTTGACACAAAAATGAAATGTTTTGGACCGAAAATGAGCCACCCTCCCTCATCATGAAAGAAAACGACTTCCTTCAGCGGTTTCCTTCAGCTGCGTTCAAAATATTTGCTTTGAAAACATAATTTTATTGTTATTCATCTGATTTTAGGTTGCTCTCATAAATACAGTCTCGAGTTCGGAGGAAACTCGATATGTAATGGATGGTCGCCCATTCGCGGACCGACCTAGGCAAGTGCAGCTTAACCTTGAAGATCGACCCGTGCGGCTGTAATTTTTTAACCAAGACCTTGTCATGATCTCTTCCTGATTAAGGGTAGGTACAAACATAAAGAAAGCATTTTAAGGAACTGACAAATCGGTACGGGTCAGTAGTTTAGTACCGATCGGTACAGGGTTAAATGCATAGAGAACCAGGTAAATCTGTTCATAGTGGCCATGATGTCTTCGACTTCGTCGGACGATGAGCTTATTCTCCTCGAAAGTGTTCATTATAAAACAAAAATAAAAGACAGTCGGTGTTTCTAATATCAACAGTAAAAAAGAGAAATATGGATCGTATTATTAATTATTTCTAAAAGATAAAAAGTTCGATGAATCCAAGTTAATAAATTAGTTACTAATCTCCTTCCAATATTTATCAATCACATTTCTGTTGCTGTGTAATTTGTGTCTTTTGTCCCACAATGGTGGTTTAGCAAAAACTTGCAATGCTATTAAAACTTCGCAATCGAAATCCATTTTTACGACGACATAAGAGGACACCCTACACTGGCAAATGCACAAACCCGTACTGATCGGTACAGATAGTCGGTACTGGTCGGTACCTACATGTTTCAACCTGGTTAGTAATTAGAAATCAAAAGTAAGCGATTTTGTCGTTATCTCTGTCGAGACTGCCGGCCATGTTCTTTATGAACGAGCGCATTAGATTGCATATGACTATTTTACCCGTACAGATAGGTACGGACCTGCACCGATTTGTCAGTACTTTAAAAATGCTTCTTTATGTTTCTACCCTATGACTGTACGTACGTATTAAATACATACAAGAAATTCACGGTCATACACAAACAAAATGTCAAGAAGTAGTGTTACAAGTGTAAAAAAAATTCTTTACAAAGAAATGTCATATCTGTTTGACGCAACGCAGCACTGGCCGTCAACACAACATTAAATGTTTGTCAAAGGCACACATAAAGTCGGATGTTACACAACGAACCTTCGCCACTGATATTTGCGCGACGCGTGCGCTCCCAAGCGGACAGTTGTGAAAACTGCGCAAGGGCAACTTGCATAAACGTTGTTAAGTGGTCGTTTATAGTGTCATTGTCTTTTAGATGTTAGAATTAGAGCATATCATTGTGTATGAAGCGATTATTTTAGAAACCGAAGTTATTGAAACTTTGTGAGCAATAAAGCCTTGGTGGGGAAAATAGAATCCGAGGTACAAAAAGAGCATTATTTTCAAAACAGTTGTTAGTACACAGTTAGTTCTGTTCTGTTCAACCATTCACTCGATTGGTCTGCACTATTCTTAAAAGTAAAAATTTCTCGCTTTTGTTTTTAAAATAATAAAAGATGTCATTGCCATTTATAATAAACTCAAACTTACAAACTTATACACACAGGTCACACTGACATTCAAGTTATTTAAAAACAAAAAAAATATATGCCTAAAAATAAAACAGATAGTTTTTTTTGTTTTTAGTAATTTTGTTTAATTGCACTCGGCTATTGGTTTAAAAGTTCCATCTAAATATAAGTATTATATTATTACCTGGAATAATAAAAAAAAAATCACGAGGTAGCAAAAAAAATGGAGATTATTACTTTTTTTCATAATAACAAGAGAATGCTGAATAATTAACAACTAATAAACTGTAGGTAAATAAATATCACAACACGGCAGCCTCGCAAAAATTTTCTTTGAAGCGAGATCAAACAAAGCCTCTAATTACTTGCTTCATCGGTTTTAATTAGTTCCCAGTATATTTATGTCTTCCTTTCAAATAAACAATGACATTGGTCTAGTGGTTGCAAGCGCGACTGCTAAACATGAGGTCCTGGGTTCGATTCCTTAGCACTTCCGGGCAAAGCGTTAGAGTTTTTCCAACAGATATTTTTTCCGTCTTATTCAGTGTATGTTGGTGTACTATTGTATATACTATAAACTAGGTAAACCTCTGCCTAAACCTTCGGAGACTACAGGCGTGACGATTTTTATGATAATATTAGATGATGTTTAAGTTAATAACAAATCAGACAACTATTAAGAGGTAGGTATTCTAAAAGGTATGCTTCTACCTAACTCTTCGGAGATTACAGGTGTGAAGTTATGTTTTTCAGCCGCCTTGTACTAATTGTAACAACAAAAAGCAATAACAGACAAAAATTACGGACGAATTGTTCTGCCCGTATGTGGCAAGTCCTTGCTTCCTTAAAGGGAGTCTGTCGGTGCGTGTACCACGATGATTATAGGGTTGCCAAAGAAATCTGATTATTTGAACTTTAAGGCCCTTCTAACCCTAAAATTAGCAACTCTATTTGTGGTGGTTCAAACTTCGATTGGAATATCGTTATAATAAAGTACTAATCAGCTTGCACTACAAAGCGGTTGTTACGTCAGTCACTGCGGCCGAATAGTGCGAAATGGGTGGTTTGTTGCTATTTACAAAAAATCTATTGGTAGGACTAAAAAATTAAACACATAAGAACTGCTTTATAGTTAGTTTAATTAGTATGCAAAGTTTCATGATCTAATTTGAAGTACTTTTTGAATACCAGCGGTTTATTGTTCGATTTGGAGGTAACTTTGGAATATTTTTCTATAGAGAAAAGTTTATGGAATCGAGTTTTCGTCACACATAGTACCTAGCATTAATCCTCAACTTTACCATATATTTATTTCAAAATTTATGCTGCAGTATTTTAGGAGAAATGGAGGATCATGCTAAGCCATTTGAAGCATGTTAGGCCCTTCAGTAGTTAGAATAGTGAATCTAATTTTTAATCAACATTTTAGTTAGGTACTCTATAAAGCCTCACCCAATAATTGCCATTAGGAATTCTTGCTTTAACATCATCATCAATTATCTCCTGCCTTTATCCCAATATATTTGTGGTCGGCGCAGCATGTCTTCTTCTTCCATACTTCTTTATTACTCGTCATCTCAGCAGTCACCTCCTTTCTACGTTTATTACGAAGTTTCCTTAAATAACTTACAAAAAATAATATTATGATTGAATTATTCATATATGGAAGACATTGCCCGTGTAAGTGTATTACGTAATAACCTTGCTTGACGTCGATCTACGTGGCTCCCTTATTTTGTATTGAAATATTGATCCATCAAAAACAAACGCAGTTCACTGTTAGATTTAGGCTTCTTCCAAGCTGAGCCACAACATCTAGTGCCCAGCTTTCTGCATCCAGTCTATTCCAGCTACCTTTTTTATAATCGTCGGTCGATCTAGGTTGGCGTTCCACACTAGGCTTGCTTGCAGCTGCTAATCCTCAGTATGCATCAAGCCTACAAGCACAAAGGTCGGCCACATCACTATGTATTATGTTATCTAAGAATTTATTAGTTGGTCCTTCGAGCCGGATACCTACTGAAATAGATACTCAGCAAGGCAATGGCTTCAATTCTATTTCCGTATTTTATGTTTAAAAGAGTCTTTTAATCGCCTAATTTAAATAAATGGTTTGACTTTCAAGATAAATTGGTTTAGAAGCACTTGAAAAAACATAACAAAGTTCAACAATTAATCAAATTCCAACCTAACATTCTCTCGACAGCCCTACTGCGCACGCGCTCCTCCGGCCCTACTGCTCTGTATGCAGCAGCCTACAAGCACCAAGGCCGACCGCATCGCTAAGTACCAAGTTATCTAAGAATTAATTAGTTAATTGTTATTTTACTGCCGCTGCAACTATGTGAGCGAAACATCTAGTGAAGTGTGGTCTTTGGATGAACGGTTTAATTTGTACTTGACCTTATTTGAAAGATGAGTTGTGATCGCTTTGTATGAAGCGTTTTTTTAACACCTTAGTGTCCAAATGACACTATAAACTGTTTGGATTGAAGAAAATTTGTTATTTCTATACTCTCTGTTGATGAAACCCGCGGACGTAGTTTCCATCATCAGCCAGTCCATTTCTTCCCACAGTGAGGAGGTCTATGTTGCACTGAGAGGAAGGACAGAAACTGTCAACCAAAGGTTTACAGGGTTTTGTTTGATTGTTTTGTCATATAAATACTTGAGTCAATTAAATACTTTTTCTTTTCTTGCTTTCTTTGAGTCATGCTTTTCTCTGTACATAGTGGTATGTACAGAGAAATGATTATACTGTAACATTTCAACATTCTGAGTAAAATTAGGACCTCGAAAGTGTGAGTTCAAAAGAATTATATTGTTTTGACCTCACATTTCCGAGGTCCTAATTTTACTCAGTTTTAAAAAGACTTTTCTAACTCAAATATTTTCCTGTTCCAAACGATTGAAGTTTGATAATAATAATAATTAATTCACCGGCCGGCCAGCTAATTAATTACCTTAATACCATGACAATAGACGAAGCACATCAATTTAATTAACTTCACATTAATTAAGAACAAGGATAAGCAATAAAGCTTACCTAATACGTAGTGATTCGTCCTCAAGGAAACTGTCGTAAAGACATTGGGAGTATTGGGGACACAGAAATGCTATGTGGAATTAGCCAACTGAATCGGTCCCTAGAGCCTTATTCAAGCTGACATTGGTCTTTATGATCTGCTCCTATAGTCAGTCAAGGTTAAGCACGTTATTATAACGTTACACAAGACTTTAATTTTTTTTCCATCTAAACATAGTAGCATGCATGTCTGTGTGTTGAAACCGTTGTTTTTTTAAATTTTGCAGCGGATTTTGAAGCAGTTTCCACCATCATTTATAAAGGACTTATTCCTGAAGGTACATCATCTAGAAGGTTTCAGTCTAACCGGATGCAGCTTAATGCCAATATTTTACATGAAGCGCCGTCTGCCTATCTGACCTCCACAACCCAGTTTGTACTGGGTAATACGAGATGGTAAGAGTGGTTGTCAGACTTTCGGGTCACTGACTACCTGTAACAACTGTCAATGATCTACAAATGACAGCCGGGACAAACGGTTTAACTTATTTTCAGAGGCAAGGAGGAAACTCGGTATGTCAGTGTGTTGGTGTCGGTATCGCTGTGTCGGTGGTCAACTATCCACAGATCAACCTAGGCATGCGCGCCTTAATCTGATGCTAAACTATTCATATAAAAAAAAAAAAACAAAAAAAAAAAAATATAATAATAAACATAACTTAATCATAATAATAATTATAGCTAAAGTTGCTAATAATTACAGTAGATTAATACAACAGTACAAGAAAATGTATGACCAGAGATATATGAACGTGAACGTATGGATCGTAGCAGGAGGCGTATTGTAATTTCTAAATATCTCCATGAAAAAGACGTGAATTTAAATAGGTAGGTATGTGTACAGAAAAGAAATCTCGATTTTTTGACAAGTCATCAAAACCAGGTGAAGCAGGCTCGAGTCACTAGTGTTACATAATACTTAATGTATTCATTATAAATTGTTATAAATGATGGTTATTGCCGCGACAACGTTGAGGTCAGGGTTTTGCAGTGTTGCAGGAAAATATCGTGTCAGTCAAACAATCAATCGGGTTGTTTAATTGTTTTGTTTTGATGATTGCATCGATTTGCTCATCATTAGAGCGGTTTGTTGTTTGCTGTTGCTGTTTTGAATGAAAAATAAACAAATGAATGTTTTTATCAGGTGTTTGATATTGTTGTCATGTTACTGAACTACTTAAGTCAAATATTGAGGTTTATGCGAAGGGCGAGTCTAAGCAGAATGTTTTGTCAAAAAAGGGATTATTATCTTCATGTTATTCTCTTTTTGAAGTTCGTAGCTTTTAAAGCTATCATAGATAACAAAAGACAAGTTCTGCACCAAAAATGCTGCTTTTTGTCTATTTCAAGACATTATTGCCCACTGTGTATTAGTCCTCTTCCACTCTATGGGAGGATAATAATGTCCCATAGAGTGGAAGAGGAGGCCTGTGTTTTAGTAGTGGGAAAGTTATGGGCCAACGTTACTATGCTACGTTATAATAAATTAAAATAGTAAACCAAAACCTTAGAACCTTTATGCCTATAGCATTACCACAGATAATATAATACTGCATTACAAAGTTAATTACTAGTCATTTTTACGTCTTCCGTTGATGCGGAATTTTGTTTTGTTGAAATATATTCAACATTCGAGGTTACAATTAGATGAGAAGTACGTATTTGTATTAAAACATAATTTATCCAACGCCATATACAGACAAGAGAGCCGCGAATTCGGCTTAGACGTTCCACATTACAAGTCCTTGAATCTGTCTGTTATTTACCCAACAAAGGCTGTATTATGTACTTCTACGAAAATTGAATTATGTACCAAAATAATTGGTTTACGAGAAGACACCCAGCGTGATTACTATTGAAATTAAATGTAAATGTGACGCGAAATTCGATAATGAGTCCTCAAATGTCGAATAAAATTGACTTCTACCATGGGCGCGCCATTATTGGCTGTAGATTGTTAAACAGAAATAATTAATAATTATTCTCTTAAAACATCATTATTCTCGCAGTTTCTCAGATAGATAGAATCTTAATTAAAGATGATTACAGTTATTAGTTTTAATTTAATTCTCATGAAGTTGTTGCAGATTTTCTTGTAGCCTTTGGCATGTTGTGATATCATCGTTTTATGAAACTTAAAATAACTTGTAGTTCGATTGGTAATAGAACCTTCTTATTACATAAAAAGGTCGTTTGTCTTAAGAAGTTTTAAGTAACAAGAAGCCAAAAGACGCCCGCGAAAAACGAAGCTATATTGGACTTGAAAATTAGGGCATAGCCTATCTATTGCAATGAAGATTTGTCTTTATCACTATTATGGTAATATTAGCTTTTACCCTCGTCTTTGACGAAACACAAAGTAATTATTGTTATTGTGAGAAATTATTCAACGGGAATGTACTATTGGAATAAAAAATATCCCAACCTAATCTAATGCAGTACAAAGTCTACCTATATACCAATGTTCACCGAAATTCATCCAGTCAGAAAGGCAAAAAGGCAAAAGCAAAACAACAATAGATAAACATAAAGAATTATACTTAATTGTACACCAATCGTTTGTTGTAGTTAGTTCGTTTCAAATGTGTAATTTTACTAAGTATGAATTACGATTTACGGTAATTCAAGAAACTATTGTTAGTACTTAAATACAATTACAAAGGACAACACTCATCATCATAATAACATCTAAAACACATGCATAAAAAATACCCCTGTGCTGAGACACCCCGCCCCGTCAAGATAACCATAGGGAGATACCTCCCTAGAAATACCACCAGACGAACGAAATGCCTCAACACAGGTGCACAAACATCTTCAGCTACAGTTTTAATAAAAACGATTATATTTTTTGTCGCATTCTGCATAACTGTGTATGATTCTACAAAAATATTCTTTAGTATTATTTATGTTTTGTACACCCCTAAATATTGCGTGATTACGAATAATCTAATTAGCTGCGGAATACGGAAACCGGTAGTACCTAATGAAAGTTCACTGTAAATTCGTCCACTAGCATTTTACTAGGCAAATATGAAAACCGGATGTTCCGTATTAAAAACAAAAACATGCCAAGCAATGAATTGGGAATTTCCCAGAGGTGAAACTCATCAGTAGTAACCAATATATTTTATGTTGTTTTATATAGAATCACTAGTGCTGCTAAATGCTTTTTTTATATTGTATTAGGGATTTTGGAAAGCATTGTTTCCAAATGGCATGATGTCAAAACTCTATGTGATAAACAAAATCATAGATAAAAAAGATTCACTCTGAAATTAATTCTTTACAGTTATTTCGCAGATCAAACAACAACCCTTATTGCAATAAGAATAAAGATCACTGTGTTTGGTACGAGACTAAATAGGTAATAACAGCCGTTTGTTAGATCTTCAGGTTAAGCTGCATTTGCCTAGGTTGGCCCGTTGGTCCTGGCTGTTTTTCAGACAGTCGTTACAGGTAGTCAGTAAAAGCTCGAAAGTTTGACAACCAGTCTTACCAAGGGTATCGTATTACCCAGTACAAATTGGGTTGTGGAGGTCAGATAGGCAGTTACTGTATATAAAATACTGGTATTCCGCTACATTCGGTTAGACTGGAAGCCAACCCCAACACAGTTGGTAGATGTGGTAGATGTCTTCGAATTTTTGGTTCTAAGACGGTTTCCTCTCGATGTTTTCCTTCGCTTGCTTCAGTTGGTGGAACAATGCTGAATAGAGGTAGGTAACCTTCTGTAACCAAAAATTTCCTCTCTTCTTTAAATCATCCAAGTGTTTGCCGCATAACTTCAATAGGGAATATGCATGAAATACAAAACTCTTTTTATTTATAAAAAATGGCCCATAAATTTATTGGCCCATAAAAACATTGTGGTACACTTGTTTAAGTTTTGCTAATACACACATCAACACGGTCTAGGGATATTTAAAAAAAAGCGAATTACTATCAATGTGTTAATTATTTATATGACATGTATATATTTAAAAGATACGTTATTTAATATTCTACCATTTTTTAATAATGGTTAAGGTATAGATTAAAATTTCAGGATTTTATGGAAAAAAAATGAAGCATAGACGGAAACCGTATATGAATGAACTTTTAATTTGTGAGTAAAAACTAAAAAAAATAGAAAAATCATTTAATTTGTGTTTATAAACTTGAAGTTAGTAGTCTGAGAAAGCGCCCATGATGTTCATAACACATCGGCAACGATTCGGCATGCTCAGAACAAGGTTGTCAATGTCTTGCTAAGGAATATTGTCCCATGTCCTTCTGAGGTGCGCAAAAAGTTGATCTTCTGTAGCCAGATTTTCAGGAACTTCCTTCAGAGCTCTTCTTTGCAGCATATCCCACGCATGCTCAATGGAATTTAGATCTGGCGATTGAGCAGGCCAGTCTAAGGCCCTAACATTATGTGTATGTAACCAAGCTGCTAACGTTCTCGCCGTGTGTGCCCGGGCATTGTCGTGCATGAGCAGGAAATCTTGCCCCATTTGTGTTCTGTGGGGCAAGATTACGGGCCCGCCGTCATATTGCCCCGCACCCAAACGAGATCCGTCCGTCCTCCAAGACGAATTCCTGCCCAAACCATAATTGTTCCTCCTTGGTATGGGTGAACTTCCTGAGGGTTCTGGAGACGGCTCCATCGTCCAGGAACTCGCCAAACACGCGTCCTTCGTGAATCTGGGTGGAAGCCGAACCTGGATTCATCCGTGAACAGCACATTGGACCATTGGTCACGGCCCCAGTCCACGTGGTTCCGAACCCATTCTAATCGTCGTCCACGATTGCCTCTCCGTAAAGGTGGGACCCGGAGTGGTCTACGAGAGCGTAGATTGCTTTCATGCAGTCGCCTTCTTACAGTTTGGTCACTCACAAGCACTTGGTGTTCCACTCGCAGCCTTTGGACCAATTGAGTCGCCGTTGCATTTGGTTGTGCTCGCGCAGTAATTTGCAAAAATCGGTCTTGTCTGGGGGTAGTGATGCGACTTGGCCCCCGGTGCCTCTCCGCTACTTCACCTGTGGCACGATAGCGTGTCCACAATCTTGAAATTACATTTTGATGGGTCCATATGGCCTCAGCAACATTACGCTGAACAGATCCAGCTTCCAGCATTCCCACAGCTCGTAACATCTCCGCCCACGTCAAATGTCGGCGTTGCATGGCTACAATACCTCAATTTTAACTTTATCTTTCGTTTAAAAATGAAAAAAAACTGTAACTAAACGTAATTCGTATTGTTTTCTAAATTTCGCACAAATGAAAATTCCCTCTCCTATACATCAAGACATTTTTATGCCACCGAAACAAAAGAAGTTTCAAAAATTTGAATTTGGAATTAGTCTGAGATAAATTACAAACAAATCGGTGTATAAAAGATTCCAATGCGGCCAGTACTTTTCGAGTTATTTAATTGAGTATGAAATATCCCTAGACCGTGTTGATGTGTGTACATCACTTAGGTATTTTACAATTTACTATTTTTTATGTAGCATGTTTTGGTGAAACGGAAGGCACTCTCAAAACGCATCGCCCTCGATAACGCCGGTAGTGACGTCAAAGGATATGTGTCAAAAAAACACTTTTATTTGAAAAGTGCTTAAGGTTTCACTAAGATTTTATTATAATGTTGTAATTGCAATTTTTATTTGACTAGAACACATACAATTAGTAAAATTATTCTATTAAGGGCAACAAATTTGATGTAAACAAGGCAGATTGTGATAAATGACGTCACACCATGGCCGCGACAGCTACGGACGTTTACACTGTCATAGAAAATTGCAGGAGTTTAATATTATTTTTAAGCGACAAGCAGTAGTTGAACTTAACTTTTAATACTTTTCTAGGTTTGATAGTACTGTATTTTATTGATTTAAATGTAGAAAAAATTACGTGCATATTGTGCAGTAATTGAGCAATTACAATCAATTTCATTTGTTTAGCGACAGAATGGCGTTCTTACAATGTTGTCGTGCCACGTGTAATGATCCTGACATGCACATGCGCTGTCACGAAGGCACTGAGATTAATATGGAATGATAAGAACTGGTTATGATAATGTAAGTTCATTATGATTATTTTATGGGAGGTTCTGAACAATACATAATATAACAGCATGCCTGATGGGCTAGGCAGAGGTGTACCTAATAGTGCAACAAAATGGCCGTTCCACCTTGTATAAATGGCAAATAATTTCATTTAATGTAATAAAGGTACAGTATTATGTTGAGATACAGTGTTGACATAACAGAGTACCAAATTGATAAAAGTTCATTTAAAGTAATATAGGTACAGTGTTATGTTGAGATACAGTGTTGACATAACAGAGTACCACATCGATAAAAGTTCATTTAAAGTAATATAGGTACAGTGTTATGTTGAGATACAGTGTTGACATAACAGAGTACCACATCGATAAAAGTTCATTTAAAGTAATATAGGTACAGTGTTATGTTGAGATACAGTGTTGACATAACAGAGTACCACATCGATAAAAGTTCATTTAAAGTAATATAGGTACTGTGTTATGTTGAGATACAGTGTTGACATAACAGAGTACCACATCGATAAAAGTTCATTTAAAGTAATATAGGTACTGTGTTATGTTGAGATACAGTGTTGTCATAACAGAGTACCACATCGATAAAAGTTCATTTAAAGTAATATAGGTACAGTGTTATGTTGAGATACAGTGTTGACATAACAGAGTACCACATCGATAAAAGTTCATTTAAAGTAATATAGGTACAGTGTTATGTTGAGATACAGTGTTGACATAACAGAGTAGCAAATCGATAAAATTATAAATCCAATTCTCAGATCACACTAAAGTGTCCTAGAACTCATCTTCTTTTTGCAAAATCATAGTCCTTTACACCTTGGAATTACCAACATCACTTTTTTTATTTTCTACTCGACTATTATTATGTCGATTTTCATGTTTATTTTTTGTAAACAAACTTGATATTAATAGTTCTGTAACCTCAGTAGTCAAACTAGTTTGGACGAGATCGAAAAGGTCATAATTTAGTTTTATATATTATTGTTGGCTAATAGCACATTTTATATGAGAGCATTGAACTTGATATCGTTTTTGAAATTAGTTTTTGAGTATAGGTACATATAGCGGATTTGATAATATATTTATTATCAAATCCGCTATACATTCAAAAACTAATTTGGGATGAATAACATCATTATTGGTGTTGACTGTCTCGTTGGTCTAGAAGTACATGTGGTCCTAGGTTCGATTCTCAAGTCGTGCAAACAGTAATTGGATTCTTTAGGAACTGCTACCCAAAATCTGGATTCGAACCCGGTTGAAAGTGTTTCTACCTAACGTAACACTAACACACTAACGTAACACTTAAACTTTCGGGGAGCATTGTCGTCGTGTTATGGTTATACAATACATTTTTTTTTATTTTAACTCAAACATTGTGTCATACATAAACTGAGGCAGCCCCAGTATGTTACAATAGTACTTGTGTCGGGCTGTCTCACTCTTCCCATATGTGCTATCTTAACAATAAAAATGCCCTGCCTTCAAAGTAAGAATGAACAGGCATCTTCTGGGCACGCTCGTTCCATCATAGATCTCATCCATCAGGTATGATCGAGGTCAAGAGCAGGCCGATATTGTAATAAAAAAAAAAATGATGAAGCCAATGAATAGAAAAAAGAAATAAAAAATATGAGCAGCTTTCGATGTGCTGTGAATTTGATTTTGAACAAGAATTGTATTTCTTATAACGAATTATTTGGTCTATGTTATGATGTCCTGTATTTTTACAAGGACAGGTAAATATCGTTCTTTAATTATTGTTACTACATGAACACGAAATCAGAATTTAATAATTCAGTAAGTAAAGTTTCAGTAAGTTTTCTCATAGGAGAGCCGAATGTTTTCCAGGAAAACGAGAAAATGGGAACACACGTGCCGTTGTATTAAAACATGGAGGAAATCAAAAAGAAACAATACATACTTAATATCGCTTATGTAAACCCCAGCAAAAAGTAAAGTAGAGTTGTACCTAATAGAACACTAACATTTTACTAGTCATATTTAAATCCCATGTTATAAAGGGCGAGCCCGATTGACATTTGACATCAATCGGGCACAAATCCAGACTCCGTGATTGCTACCAAGAAGTTCCTGATGGAAAACCTAAATAACAGAATGCCCGACCCGGGAATTGAGCCCAGTATCTCTTGTACAGCAGTTATGCTTGAGACAACTAAACCAACGAGGCAGTCATAAATATTTCAAACAATAAACTTGTTACAACGAATCTTGTAAAAACACTCAAATTCTCTAACATTTTAATTAACGAAACAATACGAGAAGCAGTACAAATTAAAAAAATCTCATTAAACTGTACAACACTGCAACGCAATTAGAACTCTACTGTTTGAAAGTTAAAGTTTATTTTTTTTTAAATTTGATTCAGGAACTTTGGGATATTATCAGCGCTTGCTTCCTCGTGTTACATTCAATGGATTGATGTGCAATCTTTTGTAAGGTCGATCGCTTGATGTACGTTTCGAAATATTAATAGTATATAAAGTTCGTGAGATCCGGAAATAAAAATAATTATATCTATTACTGTTCATTTTTTATTCAAATTTATTTCTGATTCGAATAAAGATTTGGTTTGATATAATTATTAAAGGCATCGAGGCATAAATAAATTGAATGAAACCACTGATATCTTAAGAGTTATTTAGCGTTTTGTTCCCCACACGGTTCTATCCCCACACGGAATAAATTATTCTATGATCTATACCGGTAGTGTCTGGCTGTTTGTTTATGTGAGTTTCAATGTTTGTAAACGCACCCACGATTCAGGATAAATCCTAGGCTATCCTGGACTTCCAACAAAAATAAGGGTTGAAACGACGACAATTTATCCTCATGAAATTTTAGTGCCAATTTTTATGGATATTTGTTTTATTTTTAAGTTTAACAAAATAGAGCCAACCTTCTCTTGTTTTAACCGTAAAATTGTCCTTAACGAATCTCAAAACATCCAGAACATCGTTTGCATTTTTAATGTACAATAACCGATACATACCATCTTTGTTAGCCAATAATTAAACGAATCACTGCACATTACCGCCCTACTTCCCCAAGTAGGCTTTAATACGCAAGGCCATAAACTATACCTAATAACCAGTTTATATGCAATTAATACGCGATTACATAACACGAGGATCCGTTTGTTTAACAAAGTAAGCATTAATTAACGATGCAATTAATTGTCCGTGACATATCGATATATACGACGTGATCTTAGAACACGACCTTAAAAGGCATGCATGATCTTCTTCATACGATAAAAAAAATCGTGACTTTAAAAAACGCACCCGTTTTTGTAGTACCGACTTTAATACACACACCTTCCGTATTCATGCCACATCAATAACAGTTTTACGTAATGAGAAATAGGGTTCAATTTCCTGTAAAAAATAAATGAATATCCATTACGCACTGACCGCTGCAGTAACGTATCGTAATCTCAACTTTATGACCTTGAATTTAAGGTTTGTTTTGGCTTACTCACAAATTGAGGAATCAGATAGGTGAGTTTCCGATGTTCGCTCGTTTATAACCATTATCTCATGAATGTTATGACGTTTGATTCTGATGACGTCATCAACGCATTCTATCTATTTGTGTATGATGGAGGACGGACAAGAAAAGCACTTAATGTACGTTGTGGAATTCGGATAGGCAGTCGCTTCATGTTAAGTACTCAATTATTCAATTCGGCTGCATCCGGATATACTAGAAGGCCGACTCCAACATAGTTCAGAAAAGACTGGGTATTGGTAGAAAAAAACCTACCATCTTGGTAGAAATGCAAAAAATTAGGCTGACAACGGTAGTTTTTTATTTCCACCATCTTGGTAAAGATGGCAGAAGTTGGGAAGGTAACGAGGTATTGTAGTCTGTAGTTATCTAGGGCTTTGTAAAATAGCCTGAATAGATTTATTTTTAGCCCAGTACACGGTAATGACGTTACGTAAACGGCCCATGATAAAGGTGACAGGTTAAAATGGCGTTTAACCTGATTATTGATATTACGGCGGTTAATGTTCTTATTATTATTCGGTTATTCTGCGGAGGTTTTATGAATAAATTTTATGAAAGCTGAAGTGAACACAATATAACATCAGTTTAAATTCTTACTGATTTTGCCCACGGCTTCCTTCGCGTGGGGGTCGGAAATTTATCCCTCGGCAACTTATTACTTACTGGGCAATGAGTCCCAGGTCATGGTCTACCTGTGGTCCAAATTTAATCGACAGACAGACCAACAGACAGGGAAAAGGCTAGACAGATGATGAGTATACAATTATACATTAACTTATCACACATTACATTTGAATATGTCTTTTAAACACACTAATTATTGTTAAAACATATTTATTGCACCAACCAATAAGCTTTACAAACCTACAGAATCACAAAAGCAACAAAAACTTTTCATCAAGATAAATAAATGATCCAAAATCTAGTTTGATTCAATAAAAATAGATGACACCAACCAACAGAAAGATTTGAGGTCAAATTAAAATGACAGAAAGGTCAATGACACCGTAGAGGTCAACACAGATATGACCTTTACAAGATGCGACATCTAATAAACTGATATTATGGCTATCTTGTACTGCACAATATAAAAGCAATTTAGACAATTTTGTTGGAAAATAAAATAAAAATAGTATTGCCTAGGTCTTTTGGAGTGTAGATCTATCTTATTTTTATGATTGTGTGAAGAACGTGTGACGTCAAAGCTAACCTAGCAAAATGGTATTTTTTGTGTGAATTTTACATCTGCCACAGTTTATCTCTGCATCATGCAAACACTGACTGATAAAATATGCTTAAGGTATTACCTCCGCCTCTGTTTTTACATTTGCATAAGTATGTTGGGTTTTTCGGAGGTCGTTCCAGGTCTTCCCAGCTCAAACTAAAAAGCGGCGGAGAGCAGTCGTTTTGGAGCTGTAATTCATAACTTTTAACGTAACAAAAATGCCAATGCAAAACTTAAATTGGTATTCGCGAATTGTGTTACACATAAAAATAGTGTCCCCTCTTAAATCGGACTTCAACATAAATGTAGGGGTACTTTTAGTTGACCTCTGCTTAGCCTTTCTTGGAAACAGGTGTGACTATAACCTCAAATCACCCCACAATAAACACAACTATACCTAATTCCATCCACAGATTACCGACCATAACACACAAATCAACGCACATAAGAACATAACGACATAACAGCAAACAAATCATTGGCAGATTTACATGCAGATGTGACGATACCGACTAGATCGGTGCTAAGGTTAGCCGCTCATCTTCGTTGGACCGGGCGACCCTCATCCTTGTCGTGCATTTTATTGACTCGGTTTGATGAGGAATATTTTGTAAAGATGTGTGCACAAGAATGTTAAGAAAGGAGCTGTGTTGATCGACCCTTCCGTCATATAATTGAAGATTATAAAAGCTTTGGGAAAAGTTCCATTATGTTGCTGAAAAGTAAATTGAATACGACATTACCCAGTCAATGAAATAATTTATTTCAATTTAATCATTTACAAGCAATTTTGCATTGGCGCTGGAAGTCTACCCATTCTAAATCGTAGGTGAATCTCTATAGTGAAATAAAATGAGCAAGGAACTCCATGCATCATCTTTCGTTGTTTAAAAGAGAGAAAAAATAAATAAATCACACATTAGATCTACTGGTATAATATTGACCAAAAATTTGTTTGTCTAAATAATAACATCACGCCTGTAATCCCAGAAGGGTAAGACAAAAGTGTACCTAATAGTACACCCACATTTTGACAGTATTTCATGTTTAAGTCGAATGTAATAGGAGGCGAGCCTATTTCCATCAAACGGGCAGGATTCCAGACTCCTGCTACTGAGATTTTCCTGATGGAAAGACCCAATAACATTTTGCCCGACCTGGGAATCGAACCCAGGACCACAAACTCAGCAGTCGCTCTTGCGCCCACTAAACCAATGTTATATAAACTAAAATTATTAAACAAGTCAGAATCCTCATAAGCTAAATGTCATTGTCATGTTGTCAGCGTACCTTGTTGTGTCAAGAACAGAATATTAATGTCTAATTCTTCATACAATGCCGCAAAGACAATATGACAAGCCAATGAAAAATTACTACAGGTAAGTATGCCCTAGGCGTAAACGTACCTTAAGAGTGAAGATGGCTCACATAATGGTCCTGTTGAAGGAAATTGTAAATCTTATGACCATTAAGTGATAATGATCTGTCACTGCCATGATGTTAACTGATGGATAATTACTTGTCACATTTGATTAGTTGGTTAAGGTATCGAGGAATACTCTTACGGTCGGCGTTTATTGTGGAATTGAGGAAAATTACCAAATAGGCTGCAGGTAGTTTAGCAAGCTGAAGTGTTTGTGGACTGGCCATGTTTGTCGCCTGACCTATGGTAACGAGTCCTGGGAGTCTAAAATGGCTGCTTTAGCAGAATCAAGATAGGATAATAATATTAATTACCTACGTGACAATGGTGAACTTCACAAGGGTGTTTGTAAAATGGTCACTTGACTTGACTATTCACAAAGAGATTTAAAAGAATTAGGTATGGAGCGGACATTAGGAATAATGTCGTACAACAATTTTGATCCCGAACATTTTCGATTTTGACACACGAATGCTTCCTGACAAGCTGGCGTATGACACTAGTCAGAACGATTTGTTACTAAGTAGTAACAAGTATTGGATTACGATTTTCTTCGTCTTGTCCCGTCTATCTCTCGTAAATATTTGAATGTCTTTGACTATTCATAATATTAACTGAGTCTGTGCCCATTTAAAAAATTTTAAGGTTATTCATATCATCCTTTGAGATTTGCTAAAGCGAACTTTTTAAGCTCCCTGGTGTGGAGACCATCACGTATTATCAAGCGTAGTGTGAGACACCTGCCGGCTAGACGCCTGAAGGCGACCTTGGAAAAATGCTGTGACTGGCTGAGTAGGTCTAGGTACAGAAGACGGAGGATAGGGTGCTATGACGAGGCTTGGGAGAGGCCCACGTCCAGCTGTGGACTACGCTAGGCTGAGTTGTTTGACAAATTTATGTTAAGTAAAAGGACTTATGCAAAACTTAACACTAATAAGCAGTTGTTTTCAACGTGATGGCTCTTTAAAATGTTCCTGATGGCTACACTTGTGGTATGTTATCGTTACAGTTAAATTGATGCAAATTTACGTTATTGGAGCGTAAACATTATTGATACCCAATATGTTTTTCATACTGGGACAACTACTTGCTATCTTTAAACCACGTAAAATAACATTTACTTAATGACCCAAGCTACTTCGGTGGCATTACTCCGTCTTGGAAAATAGTTTAACAAAATACTGGCAAAAACACAGTACAAAAAGCCAATTTCAACTTAACAATGTACTTAAGTAAACATTTCTTAGAACGTTACAACTCTCACACAAGCTTAAATAAAAACTGAATTATTATTTAAAACGAACGAGGTGTTAACAGCCGAAAAAAATATGCAAATGTGTTTTTTTGTATGGCAACAATACCTGACCTCTACGGATATGACATAATGCGTATGACAGATTGTCAATGTCGTTCACTAAGGTCGTACATTGTCTAATTGGATGTTCACATAATAAGTACCTACGTATTTTTTGAATTTTTGTATCGATCTTTATTGTGATTACAAGGTTTTTGTTTACATATTCAGTTGGAGAAATATTGTTTATTTTTGGTTAATGAATTTTTTGGTCAGTTTCGTAAAAAAATCACAGATTTCGTGCCTCAGTGCCTCACACGGCTATCGAGGACATTGGAAATGAATCTACGGAATTCGAAAAAAAATTGTTGCTGAGCGACGAGAAAGTCGGGATATGGAAAAGGATACAAAATAAAACTCGTAAAACGTTGAATGATAACTATCATGTCGTTCTGACTTTTTTCAAACAGGTTAGGCTACAGGGCAAACCCTTAACCCGATCGTCTTTGTTTTAGGCTCAAATTGTAGCTGAATAAATTGTCCAGAAGAACTGTTCTCAAATATTTGATATCATTCTTCGTTTCCAAAATATCGAGCGACAAAATAAAAAATTCGGAAAAAAATATTTTTTTTTCACTATTTCGGCAATATTTTTTGATTTTCTCGAATAATTATTTTTGTACCACACACCTTACACCTTACAGCTCTAGTGAATACGCGTCTTATGAGCGCGTTTTTTGATTGTCATATCTTCACAACTCTCCAATATTAAGGGGATCGTACTTTTTCGTGAAATCGGAGCCTATACTGGAGCGAACTAAAAGACATTTCCAATGTCAAAAGACGTGTTTTAAAAGTTGTGTTGAACGTCTCCTTTTAGATATGACACGACGACAGAGCACAGAAGTGTTTCAAGAAAATAATTTAATAAGTATTAACCACGCTCTTAAAGCTCTTACTGATAATATATATTAGAAACACTAATTTCAAGATCGAACGGAGGTCCTCCCGGTTGGCAGTCGCAATTTATTATTGCTAAATTCTACTTATTGTTGGTCTCAACAGTGGCTGCCATTTGACCAACGGGACTAGTGGTTGCAAGCAGCCGCGAAGTCTGGATTTGTGCCCAGTGGATGGCAATAGGCTCGCCCCTTTTTATTTTGGGGCTTTAAATGAAGTGACGAAATTAATGTGGATGTCCTATTAGGTACGCCCTAACCCTACTCCTTCGGGGTATACACACGTGACATTATGTCTATGGTAGGTATGTTGTTGTCAAATATATTTCCGCAATGTGATTTGAAAAACAAATGAATTCAATTCCCATATTGTTTTAGTTACACCTGCAACCTCTCGTCATAACAAATAATAAACATAAATACTTCAAGGTACTCACTGTATAAACTAAGTTGATTCACAGCCAATCTGCAAAAAAAAAAACATCATTAATATTCATTGCAAATTGAATATTATAATCACTTACATAAGGTACTTATTACATTGCTGCATAATGCGCACCATCGATTATGGAAATAGGTGTAACTGCGACTTAAGAAAACTGCAGAGTTAAGGTGTGAACACATTGATCAAACTACAATTTTAGTGTACCGTTTACAATTTCTTTTATCCCCATTTTTTTCAACTGAATAGATCTTATTTGAAGTTCAGTATGAAAATGGAGAGCTTTTAATAATATTGAAATTTGTTACAATCGTCTGAAAAAAAAACCAATACATTTCATTTCTAAGTCATTGGTTGCCCGAAGTAACTTTTGACTGCTTCAGTGTTTATTTATTTAGTTTTTATGGCTTTTTTTCGGAAAAACGGTAGCCCTCTGACAAAAAAACGATTCAAACCATTTCTAACGCATTGATTGCACAAGTAACTTTTGGTAAGTTGAGTTTTATTTATTCATAGTTTTTATGGCTTCCTTTTTGGGAAAACGGTAACTGTTTATTTATTACATTTAAACGGTGTGCGGAAAATTAGTTCGTGGCAATATGCTGTACGGCTCTTGTGGGCCGTAGAATTTACCACCAACTTGTTTTTCCAATATCTTTTCCCCTCCTGATCAGAAGTTCATAATAGCAAAATGTCCAACAGCGCGAAACGTCTAATGAGCAGGAAGTCTAATTAGCAAAATGTCATATTTAAAATGTGTACACTTATGATATAAAGTATAAGTCCACAGACAATTTCAAGCCAAGTCAGAGGCCCTTGGGCGGCATAAAAACACTGACACTAGTTAAGACACTAAACACACTATACAGAAAGAGACAATATCAGAAATGTTCACCAACATCACCAAATTTACGCCAAAAGAACCATAGGTACTGCATTGTTTTATATAAGTGTGTCTAGATGTGGACGCCCCCTAACATCACTTAGTTCACGTGTCGCTCACTTCCTTGCTTTTGTTTAATAAATATAGTTTTTATAGTGCAATCAATAACAAAGAAACATCATCACAATGTTATGTAAAGATGAATGTGGAATATTACGCTTTGTGAACTTCAAATTCTTGCTGGCGTTAGAAGGGTGTGAATTTTATCGAATATAACTACCACTTTTCTCAACGAGGATTACCTAATGCTTTTCTCTCCTGATATCTCGAATACTAAGCCTTCGCTAGCACCTCGTTGAAAGCAACAAGGTCGTAGCGAAGTTTGGGGTGAACAGGAGGGTTCACTGTGTACAAGACTTCATGCCAACGATGATGATTAATATAACCTTTTAAGAGGCGTATGACAAAAAAATCGCGAAATTGCGAGGTTTACTCGTTGAAATTGTATGTTTTTCGTTCGTTGCTTGAAATAACAATTACTTGTTACAAATAGTTTGTTTTCTCTACTTCAATAAGAATAAAGCGAATTTTAGATAACTCATTATTATTCCTATAATTATTCAGTAATAATCATTCTCCCGATGAATGTTTAGGCAAAAACTGGCGGAGACCTGATTTGGAACCTCTAATTTGTAGATTCTGTTGATGAAACATTTTTTTCATCTCACAAATATCCATAATAATAGAATACTTTTTCGTTACATGCCTTTTAAGTTAATTGTACAATTAGCGGAACACCAAAATGTAAGAGGGCTCCTAACAGTTCATTTATAAGCGTTTACGCAGTAATACTTTATGGCCTGAAACTTGTTGAAAATACAGCTCAACCGAGCAAATAACTAACAAAAAACAATAAAAGAAATAGTTATCCCCAATAACTTCACAAAGTCCAGCAAACTATAATCTCCCATCCAATAAAGCCGATGTTCCCCATACCATAAAACTTCCATACAATAAATAATTTATATTAGCTCGTTAGAGTGTCGTTTTACCCCCAAATTGGTTGAAAAAGTACGAAATAAGACTTCGTTATTGGGGACGTAAATATACTGCGACACTTTAATGGAGTGACATTGACCTCGGGTTTTTTATCTCTGGCTAAATATTTTGTAGGATATTCTTTTATCAAAATATTTACGTCAAATCTTGCTTTTGCTGCGACTTCGCGTGGTACCCTTTACATTACCTTTGGAAACCCTTTACCTAAGCCGGGTATTGAACCTTTTTTTTTTTTTTTTTAGCCTGTACCGTCCCACTGCTGGGCAAAGGCCTCCCCCAATTCCTTCACCCTCGTGTTACGCGTCCAAATCGTCTCGCCACATTTTTCTGGGTCGGCCTCGCCGGCGCCGTCCGTCTTCCGGCAACCATCGTGTGGAGACTTTTGCCCAGCGGTCATCGTGCATGCGACTGACGTGACCCGCCCAATCCCATTTTAGCCTAGCAGCCTTCATGCCAACGTCCACTATGCCCGTTTTGGAACGCAGCGTGGTATTTCGAACCCTGTCTTGTCTTTTGACACCCAGAATGCTACATTCCATTGCCCTTTGGCAAACTCCAAGGCGGAGCTTCTGAGACTCGGTTCGGTGAGCGACCAGGTCTGAGCACCGTAGGTTAGGACGGGCAGGATTCACATATCAATGAGTTTGCGCTTCAGGGAGATCGGAAGATCACCCTTTATTAGCGTCTTCATGGACCAGTAGCTTTTCCAGGCATTTTCGATTCGGCGATCGATTTCTCTTTCCTGCCTGTTTTCGAAAGATACTAACTGGCTCAAGTAGATATACTCATCGACACACTGTATTTCCTGCCCATCTACTTCGACCCTACGCTTAGTGCTGTTGGTCATGAGCTGTGTTTTAGAACGATTCATTACGAGTCCCACCCTGAAGTATGCTGTGCTCAGTTCTTGGTTAGCCGTGTGGTATCCGGCAGAGTAGAATAGAACCAACCCATTACACTCACGGGTGTCGTATAAGGCGACTAATGTCTGGGGCAGAACACCTTGCGCCTCCGTAGACCAGAGAATGGGCAGCAGCGTTTTCTGTTAGTCTTCATCACTGCGATCTCCAATCCGCCTGCCAAGCGTGGAGATTACGGCAAATTCCTCCCATCATGGGAGAGGCTTATGTCCAGCAGTGGACGTTATGGGCTGTTGTAGTAGTAGTAGTAGTAGTAGTTCTTGGAGCATGGTCTGTAGTTCTAAGGCTGTGGGGGCAAAAAGGACTATGTCGTCAGCAAATCGGAGGTCGGTCAACCTCTTATTACTGACTGTAATTCCTTTGGTTGTCCATGAGGCTACTAGCGATCTAAATATCTCCTCAAGAGTGCTTGTAAGCAACGTTGGAGAGAGCGGGTCACCCTATTTAACACCCTTTTGTATACTAAACGAAGGTCCTGCAGTATTCAGCTTAATGTTTGCGGTGCTGTTATGGTAGATATTTTTTAAGAGGTTTATATATTGCTGTTCCAGTTCCTGATTTTTTAAAGATTTGAAAATTTCGGAGTGTTTGATGCTATCGACCGACTTGGACCTTGAGAAAGGCCGATCGTTCTCGTATAGAAGCCTTCGACATGTGGTGTTGGAGGAAGATGCTTCAGATACCCTGGACTATAATGGTTTATTGTATTCGGTATATTTTTCTAAGACTTGGTTCAAGGTGTGTAGGTGGTTGGTTGTTGAAAGACTAGGGCGAAATCCGGCTTGTTTTGGTGGCCGATGTTTATCCAGTTTCCCGTTTATGCGATTGTGTATCACTTTAATAAAGGTCTTGTAGATGTGGGATGTTAAACTGCTCCGCCCAGAGCGGGAGAAGTCATTTGATGACTTCCAATCCGAAAAAAAAAAAGGGTAGCAAAGTGGTAGAGCCGATTTTAAGCGCTTCCGGGTAATTCCATTTCTATAGGACTTCTGTCATAGCGCATAGTAGTAAGTGCTTTGTGCGATGTGCGTGTAATGTATTCGGTGTTAATATCGGGAGGTGAGTGATCTGAATATAATTATGTATAGAATTTAGTCGCTATTTCCATTATTTTTATTCTATTGTGATGTTTGATGCCGTCAGCCGTACCAAGCTGTTGATCCAAGTTCGTCTTTTTGTGACTCCTTGTTTTAACACTCTTAATGATGTATGGTTTTCTAAAGCTGTTTTGACCAAATGTGTATTCAAATTCCTCAAATCTTTCCTAATGCTCCTTTTAACTTCTTTGTCTATTGTTCTAAATTCTGGTGTTCCTATTTCTTTTTCTGTCCGTTTTTCTATCAATTCAATACTATTGACGTGTTAGTTTGTTTCTATTACTACGTTATTTTTTTATGGTTTTACAAGTATTGTTAATTCCGTTAACTATTGCATTATATTGTACTTCTGTGTCTGTTTCATCTACTTTGAGTTCTTTGAAATTATTTGATAGTTGTAAGTTGTAATGATCGGAGCTGTTAATGAGTGTTTCTTTAGAAAGTCTTTTAATTGATTTTGTAAATATTTTGGCTCGGTGGATTTTAAAGTCTACTCTGATTTTCGCACGGATTGGTCTATGGTCTGAGCTGTATTTAATTTTCTTAATTACACTAATATTTTTTATTATTTGTCGGTCCGATGATAAAACATAGTCGATTTCGTTTCGCGTGAAGCCGTTAGGTGACACCTAGATCCATCGTCGTTGCGGTTTCTTCGAAAATAAACTATTGACTATCTGCATGCTTTGTCCAAAGGCGAACTGGGTGAGACGAGCGCCTCGCTCGTTGCTGTCCCCGAAACCAAAGCAACCGACAGTATCTCCACTATCCAATTCCTGCCTTCGCATTAAAGTCACCAATAACCATGTTCCAAGTGCCCCTGTTTTCGTCGCATGCTCTATTGACAAGATCGTAAAAATCTTCTACCTCTTCGTCGGAATGTGCAGATGTCGGTGCATATACTTGTACGAGAGTTATAGTTTTGTTGGGTGTTAGTTGGAACTTAAGCACAGCGACACGTTCGGAATAGTCTAGAAATTCAATGATATTGTCCTTCCACTTCTTTGCTACCATGAACCCCACTCCGTGTTGTCCACTGGTTTCACTGAAGTGAAAGAACACAGCATCGTCTCTTTCCTCTGTGTGTTCGCCTAGTTTTCTGACCTCTGAGAGACCCAAAATGTCCCAATAGATGTCTTTTAGAGCGTTCTCAAGTTCTATTAAACGTTCGTCTTTCAATAACGTACGGACATTGTAAGTTAAAACATTGAGCGAATCGGAGTCCTTTATGTAATTTTCCGGAATCGTTTCGACGCTTGATCGATCTCGCCCGGAGATTCTTAGCTCCCCTGACCGTGACCCTGGCCGTGCCTGCGTCCGTCCACGCCAGCACAACCACTGGAGTCGCCGGGCACTTGGGGCCTGTCTCTTACTCTTCTATCCATAGGGGGGAGGGCGGATTTAGACGATAACCCGCCACGCTGGTTCAATGCGCGTTGGCGGGTCGCCATGGCCTCGTTCAATAGCAGGGCGCACCACGTGCAGGTGAGGTTGGCTTGAATCCCGAAAGATGTTAGTTGGGATCCCTTGCACCCCATGTATTGAACCCACCCTGGGTTTAAGCCGACGGCGACGCTCATTCATTGAAACGGATTTAATACAATTTCTATGGATAAAGAATAAATAAAATTGATGCTTTTGTTAATTTTTCTCCTTTGTGAGATTGATTAAGACAAATAAGAGACTTTTCAATTAATGCCCTAGATTTAAAGACGGCAAAAACGACTGCTGAATAAAATCCTTTGTTCCGTTTATCACGTCTTTTTTTCAGGAATTCAGAGTGAAATAGTAATTTCCTTTTCAGAGCTACATCCGACATCCCTACATCAACGAAGGGATCTCTGACCTCGAGGTCAGATCAATCAAGTCACTTCCCAAGGGAATAAAACATTTTCATTTACATTTATTTTGTGTTTCCGACCTAAATATCTACTAAGTCTAAATGCTTTTCCTTACTGAGGAAATCATGTTGTAACTCGAACAAATAATGAAAAAATAAACACAAATACTGGTTTAAGTAACGTGCTTCTTAAATTGTGTGTGTTTGCTTACTGATCGATAGGTATTCATTCGTTTTTACCAGTTGAAAATCTTCGATCTGGGTATGAGTTACTGGCCCAATTATGCCGCAACAAGGAAAATTTGCTCAGAAAGAGATTCATAGATGAATCCGCTTTAGAGTGTGAGTGTGGTGCAGTTCCTCAAACATTGGAGTACTTAATATCCTGACTTGCGTGTCTTATCGTTTGCTAGAAACTGACGCTACTGAAAACACATCACTGGTATACTAAATGTACGCCGACTCAAATTAAATTGACATCGACGTGCTAATATTTAGAGACGTAACCTACTTTATTAAAAGTTATCGCGGTTTTGACTGTGTTTCAAAATTTATAGAATTTCTTTATGCTGATGTTAAAGATTAAAAGAAAGCCAATAAATTAGGTGCACTTTGCAAGTTTTGAAATATCTAAAACAAAGACTATACCTTTTAATTATTAAAAGCTACATAGATCAAATAATAATGGGTTAATTAGGTTACTAAATAAATCAAATCAGAAACCATAATGGAGACACATTTACAATGTTATGGGTGCTACGTGTAGGAATATCAATTAATAACACCGTAACACGCAATACCAAGCTAATAATTTACGCTACACTATATAACATAATGCTTGTATATCCACAAACATTTGTTTACTCACATTTGCCAGTTATATTTTAGTCTGATGTAATAAAGTACGAGCGTACTGCCAGGCACAATTTTTGTACCAGCTACAATGACCTGGTCCAAAATCTGGATTTGTACCAGATCCTTGCAGCTGAACTCAATGGGGAGAAAAAGTGACGATCACCTCTCCAGCAATACATCTATCTGTAAGGTTTAAAACCATCGCTCATGCAGTGAAATTCCTGCTAATTGCGAAGTTGAAAAACACTTATTTTTGTGAATGCTGGTTAACCTGTAATTGGCGACCGTGTAAGTCCAAGACTGTAAAACCTATGTATACCTGAATGCTATACACAGAAGCTGTAAGTGAACCTATACTAATAAATAAATAAATAAACACTTCGCGAGCTTTACTCAGATATAACCGTAGGTATTTGTCCAAATAAAGACAATTTTATTAGGACAACCATGACGCTGCTACTGAAGGTTTCCTGGTCGAGAAACTCTGTAACACCGCCCGATTTGGGATCGAGTCAGAGTCAGAGATCCTAGACAAAGTGAGATTTTATCAGCGATTTCGAAGATATAATAATAAATAATAATAATAAGACTGACATAAGCTTCCGAATTAAGAAATTATGTCACTCGCGTTGAAAGCGAATTGCTTTGAAAGCAATTTTCAGGACCTCAATTATACAACGAGATAGTTCGCACTATAAAATAGAAATAATGTAAACTCCGTAACATTTCTATTAATATCAAGCGTAGATGTAAATTATGTAACGACACAACGAGATTGGGTTTATCAATTAGCGGCCAAATTAATTGAGATAGATACGAATTAAGCTTAACATGTAACACGTTCAAGTAATGTTACAGGTACATACATTCTGGATTACCTGTATGTGTGTACTCGATTTTGTAGTTAATTTGGTGTGTATGTAAAGCGTGTTTTTGTTAGCTTGCCCTTTTTCGTAAAAAAAAAAAACTCTTTTTTTGTCAGACTTTGAGACCAACGCAGTTATGCTTGATTCAAAGTAGTTTCTAATGATATAATAACTGATTAATAGGTAAGTCTAAAAAAAGTCACAGCGCTGGTATTCTGATAGGGCCCAAAGTGATGCCTCGGTAAAACAAAATAGAACTAATAAACAAATACAAATATTTAATGTGTAATAAATACAGGTATAAAAATATCATAATTTTATCTACACCCAACGTCACCACAGTTTGTCTATGCATCATGCATGGCAACACTGACAGAGACGCGGGCGCAGACATTTGTGTCAGCGAAGAAAAACCAAAACAATAAATCAATACTGCTACTATAAACAAATAGTGTGCATATAACATAATTTATCTTGTGGCTGTCAACAGATATAACTGACAGAGGTATGCTTACCTAGATAAACAAGTTACTATAATATCAAAAACGCCTTTCATTATTAGCTTAAAGCACGAAGATCCACAGACCTACCACAAAATATAAATAAGAGAATGGAATATTTACAGGATTAGGAATCTCGACTTGATTAAATTTTTGGATTTTATGAAATCTTCTAAATATGTAAGCAGATAATCTTTCTCAAAGTTGATTGAATCCAAGTTTTCTTTGAAGCGGTCGCTTTGTTTGTTTAGACTGCCATAGTCTTAATGATAATAAGAAACAGTAAAGGCCTTGTAAAATACTAGCTTTTGCTTACGGCTTTGCTCGGCTGGAGATTGGCAATAATACTGCGGGAACGAACTACACTGATAAAGTCTTTCAGTCTAACCAGATGCAGCTGAATACCAGTAATTTACATGGAGCGTCTGCCTATCTGGCTTCCAAAACCCAACGACGTAACTACTGAGAAACATCCACAAATGACAGCTGGGACCAACGGCTTAACGTGCTTTTCTGGACTGAGTAAATTGACTCACGCAAGTAATTTCCAAAACGTTGAGACAGAGGTGTATCTACACACCCACATTCATATCTTTTGACGCTTACTTCATTAACAAGCAACCATACATGCCATAACCAAGACGAGCAAAGCGTCCATGTCAACCAACATTACCTAAAACGTAGTGAAGGCACATAGGTACTGTATATAAGATAGCTGTGGCGTTAAGCTCTTTAGTTGCATGGCTGAGTGTAATTCTCTAACAACTTATATTACGTGAAACGGCTGCGAAGCTCAACAAAGAGCCGTACAATAAAATATTGCTAAACTGATTGAGTGGTCCAACTTGGAAGATGCTGTAATAATGTTTTTTGGTCATCTTATTGTTTAGTCTAGATTTTAGTAAGCTTTGATAATAAGCATTATGATAATCGTTTTATTTTGATCTTGTAGAATTAAGAAACATCAATGGGACAAGGAACAAGACCATTTTCCAAATCTTTAACTCGATCACATAATTGGGTTCTACTTTGGTCTCGACAGCTCTGTCGTTTGCCTCATTCAAGTCCTGGAATTAGTTGTGCATGACGGGCAGGAGAGAAGATGTGGCATATCCTGTGTTTATAATTGTGTTTAAACAACGCCTTCAACAAGGGTGTCAAGTTCTTTTAAAAAAACCAGAAGAATATGTAAACATTAAGAAGGCATTCCTATCTATTTCTATGTTAAGTAGGTATGTAGCTACAATAACTAACTTACAGGCATCTACTTTAAGAGGGGTAATGCAAGACACTGATTGTTTGTGCCTAATGGATATAAAAAGTGAAGTTCAATCACAAGATTATCCAAAGAAATATCAAGTTGAAAATTAAAAACATGAATGTTACCAATTTTTTTTCATCACGCTACATCTTTTTCTTTGTCCCAAACCCCGAAGAATGGCAGAACACAGCCGCGGCATCTCAGAGCAATGGCGCGGCCTGGCATTGGGCTGGCAATGGCTGGCATTGACTACCGCGCTGGCAACGTGCCAGCGATTGGCAATGCCATAATTGCTTTGTACGCCAGTTAACGTCGATGCGATGTTTATGACAGAAAGATTGTCGCCAATTACATTGTAACACAATAGTATTTTGTTGTTACTTGTAACTGAGATGAGATTACGAATGATATGTTAGTTTTTCCTTTGTTTTAATATTTTTTTTTTATTGTTTAAAGTTTGATCGCTTGCTGTCCAGTACTAGTTTTATAAACTCATGTCACTTTGACTCCAAACTTCGTTCGTCAGTTCGTAAGTTTAAAATTAAATAAGTTTTAAGCTTATTTAGTTCTGAACAGGTCATAAATATTTTGATTTGACTGCCGTAGACTTGAACTTTATGAATTTGAACTCATATTAGTAAATATTGGACATATAGAACAAAAAGATACACACAACATAGAACAAATAGATATATAGAACTGTAACTGCGTTTATCAAACAAAAAAAAAACCAGAAAAAAAGATAAAAAGATTTAAAAAGAAAGATCTCAAATCGTTGCGTTGTAACACAGAAAGACAAACGCCAAACTGTCAGTCCCGTCAATATCATATGTTAATATCATATCGTACATATCAAAATATTAGTCTAATTCTAAATTCAAATGAACCGATTTCCCGCCAAACGGTCGTAACGAGCATTCTAGATGGCTGTCATTAAGTACAGGTGCTGAACGGTTTCATTAGAAGCTCCTAAACTTTGATTAAAACTTTGTGAACCTACATTAAGGAAAAATAGTTTTAATTTAGGAATTGATGAGGATAGGAACCATCAGGGTACGAGTTACGTACATTACCCCATTAGACAAATGTTGTAACAAAATGTTCGAAAAGGTTTCTAAAGCGATATCCACTACTACCTACCATGTTTTAAGCATGCCTACTGCATTTGAAGGCGTACACGGTATGCCGTATACTAGACTAAATCTTCAAAGCACTATAAATTGTATATTTGATACCTACATCTTAAGTTGACTGCCTCTTTGGTCTAGTGGTCGGGTCGCAAGAGCAACTGCGGAGCATGAGGTCCTGGGTTCGATTCCCAGGTCGAGCAAAGTGATTTTGGGTTTTTCCATCAGGAATTTCTCAGTAGTCACGTCTGTTAAACTTCCAGGTATAACACTAATCCTGACATCTATTAAGTTAAAGTAATTACGTGAGTTTAAGTAATTACTTATCAACCAGTTTTATGCAATGGACAAAATTTTTAACGAAGGAAGAACCGTCAAAAAAGGAAACTAAAAAACACAAAATAAAAATCCTACTCAAGTAATCACTTTGACTTGTTTATAGAAACAGGTGTCACCTAAAGTTCGTGGCAAGTAAAGTTTACCTATGAATAGATATCGGCCTTTAGTTACGTTTGAGAATTCGACCTTTAATCATAAACTTTATAAGGGCAAGAACACATCAAATCAACCGATTAACAGTTCAACACTTCTTGCCATAACATAAATCACGAACACTTCCCTATCATACCAATCAGTGCTTTTAGTGTAACATCGAATTTGTTTTAACGGTTTAAGAAGGGGGTCTCTCAGACCCCGGGGGTCTTTCCGACCCGTCGGTTACGTCAGACCTTCGTCACCGGGTAATCTTAGCACGGGTTATTAATCTACCTGAGCACTCGGATTACAGGCGATAGGTAATTTGGAAAGAAGATAGCGATGGTGATGGTCTTTGAGTATTTGGAAAAGTTTCAGTTGAGTTGAGTTTTCTAGGGTTGGTGAAAAGTTTTTTAGATACTGAGGAGCTGATTGAGGAGCTTGTGGCTAAATAATCACAGCCGCTCGGGACAATCTTCAGGTTAAACCGCGCTTGCCTAATTTGGTCTGTAGATGGGTGACCACCCATTGCAAAACAAATTTCCTCCGTGTCTCGGAAAACTCGTTAAGCCGTTGGTCTCGGATGTCATTTGTAGATCTTTGACAGTCGTTACAGGTAGTCAGTGTCCCGAAAGTCTGACAAACAGTCTAACCACGGGGTATCGTATTACCCAGTACTAACTGGGTTGTGGAGGTCAGATAGGCAGTCGCTTTATATAAAATATTGATATTCAGCTGTATCCGGTTAGACTGGAAGCCGACCCCAACATAGTTGAGAAAAGGCTAAAATATTGATATTCAGCTGTATCCGGTTAGACTGGAAGCCGACCCCAACATAGTTGGTAAAAGGCTAGGTGGATTGATAGTGAAAAAAAAAAAAAACATTTTATTCTCAGACAACTAAGACCCATAGATAAAATACACAAAATAATATCTAACAACAATAATATACTAATACATATTTTAAACCAGAGACTAAAACTATACACGCAACGTTGTCGGCGTCGTGTTTCGCTGCGTGGTGTCGCGTAACCGCCCTCGGAAAGGTTTTAGATGTTTTGTATAAATTTCCGCCTTAGAATAGAATAGAATAGAATAGAATAGCATTTATTTGCAAATATGGGTTATACATAAGTAGGTAGTAGTAGGTTTTCATCAGAGTTCTGCCATATTTCACCATTCGGCATGCAAACATTATCATTATATAAAATTATTAAAATTTAAATTCTTATATATTAAATTAATTAAATAAAAGTAATTCACTATTTAAAATTAATAAAATTCAAATGTTCATTAAAAATATCAACTTAATTATTACATTATACATACGTTAAATAAAATTGTCAGTATATTATACAAGAAATAAAAAGTAATAAAAAAAAAAAAAACAAAAAAAAAAAAAAAAAATCGTGGTCTGAAGATAAATAAACAAACAAAAATTAAAATTCCAGGTCATAGACAATACACCATATTCCACAAGTAAAATCGTTATTAATGAATTAAAAATTAGAGGTAGTTTAATAAAAAATTGTCCGTTAAAAACTCAGTAACACTGTAGTATGTTTTATTTATTAATAATTTACGAAGTCTACCTTTAAATTGCACCGTTTTTAAGTCTTTCCAAGCACTTGGCAATTTATTATAACTTAGGACTTTATAAAAACAGTGAGACAACTGAACGTTACAAGCTTTATATAAAGATGACTGATGATGGACACGCTGCCAAAGACGGCGAAATACTTAGTCTTTCATCACTTAAAGATCGAATACACTGGTATGGACCACCTCCATCCGTAAAAATACCATTTACTGCAGTATCTTTCAGTTAACAGTTTCTACAATTTTTCTGTACCACTTTGACAGAACCTTTGAGTGACTCAAGCTCTTCGGAATCCTTAGAAAAGTGTTAAAAGCAAGTTTTTGTCTTGTATAATATGCCATTACTTAAAGATATTCCGCCAGGTAACTTGCCCTACTTCCCTTTAACATGACTCAAGCAAACACAAACACATTACCATAAAGACAACAAACAACACACATTGGTATTCACAACCCTGAACTGTTCATGTTGGCAGCTCACTCAGGAACCGTCTGCGGTGACATGATGATGTGTTCCGGCAGACAGACAGAACAGAAAGGTCTTTATGTGGTTAAAATATCGCCTGCTGAGGTGAAGGTCGGTTACTATGAAGATCAGGTACTTTTGATCGATATTCTGTGCTTTGGGTAACGAAATTATAGTAACCACCAATAAAACCGAATGCAACATTATAACTGCGTCTGTCTGTGCCGTAATTTTTATAGAATACTTGCTTATGTTCGCGGCTTCGCCTACGTAAAGAAAAATCTTCTTCTTCTTCTATCTTCTTCTTAGCGTGTCGATGGCAATCTAGATTGTGTCGGCCCAGAACTAAGCTACTAGTTTAGCACTTTGGGTAGCGTACATCAGTTCCTGTATTGAATAAACAACGTTTTATAAACTATCGGTGTACCAAATTTGATTCTATTGAAAATATCAATTTATTGATGAATGGCAGACGATAATGTTAAAATGTTTGTGGTTCTGTGAGAAGACAGAGTAAGAAGATTACGTGATACATGATCATCAAGATGTTAGTGAACTGGGAGAGATTGATAGAATCTTACCTCTTTTTCTACCACTAGAGCGCCTGGACAAATTGACATTTCATCAGCGATAACTATTTATTTATTTCAGTACAGCATAAGCCTGGTCTCTCAGTTACGGGATATTTTCCGTGATTTTCAATTATTCTGCGACTATGACGCTTGCAACAGTGTAACATATGGGGAGCTCAGAATAATTAGAGCTTAAAAAACATTATAAGGTTTTTATCGGTTTTCAATGGTCGTATAGAGGAAATTAGGGGAAATTCATTCTTACGTAATCACCTAAGTGTGTACCTCAACTTAACATCACTCAAGTTAGTCAGCCTACGATAAATTTAACTTAGAAGTACTAAATAATTCAACAGGCACTCCGCCTAACTTCAGGAATCAATAACAAACGATAAGTCACTGTCTAACTTGAATTAACTTTGTTATAACAGAATCATTGAATTTGGAGTAATTTGCATTGTCTTGGCTTTTCAGTTATTAGTGTACACGTGGACAGACAGAATATAATTAAAGAGAGAAAGAGATGTATTTATTTGTCTCGCACAGGATAAAACAGAATGATTAAATTAACAATAAAACAAAATTATATAGAAACTAAACCTATGAAAAAAGTAAGATATAATTAAATTGGTCCTGTACGAGACCGAAAGGCACCTATCTCAGCAGGGGGTAGAAACATAAAAAAAAAATGTCACAGCGCCATTGACTGCCAGTTTCATCAGATGTGGCTCATCATGATATTTCAGTATTTCAGATCATATCGAAAATCATGATACCTATTTCTAAGAGCGATATTCTATTCTGTTTAGGTCTATTTATTGAAATCTACCAAACCAGTAACAATATGCAAGTACCTTATTGAAATAACCGAAAACTGCCAAAAATTATTTCAAGCACATTATTGACAACTTTATATTATGGGACCATCAATGAAATCGCGAAATGTTCAGTTCTTCCGTACACATTGTCGACTGCGAACACATAGGTTTGAAGCGGGTTCTTTGTTATTACTCATAGAAAATCATATACTACATCGCTATTCATATACTTTTTTGTTCTACACCATACCTGGGAACCTTCTAGTTACGATGATATTGGGAGTCAAAGTTCCAACTTTTTAACAAGTTTTTTTTTTGAATACAAGTTTTTAATGGAAGATTTTTACTTTAAATACCTCCACGACCCCCGTACTATTCAATCCATCCATCAGTACATTGTTTTGAGTGCGTTACATTGAGTTCTACCACAAAAAATGATTTTTCACCCAAAAAAAAGTCGTTTCCCAGTAATAATTTTTGCGTACAGTTACATAATTTGATGTACAGAATGCTTGGTTGACGGCTTCGTGATGAGGTATTTTACACCCTGTATTTAACTCAAAACTGCAAAAGAAAACATGGTTAAGAACCCGGTTTAATAATAACTAGATCACAACAGTATTTTTTCAAACTACTAACAGTAAATATTCAGTTTCAAACATCTCTCATCATTTGAGATTCCTTTTACAGAAACACAACTTTGTATTGTTGACATAACATCAGTTTGACACCGGGTACTGCGGACTGCGGTACCGGGCACGCAATCAATAATTATAAACATTGTATCAGAAACAATAACATATCTTCTTTTTGTAATGGAGATTTCGCGGATGGATTGGAAATTTTAATAGGATTCTAAGTTTATTTTGTGACCAAATCATAAATCATATTTATTTCTGTAAATTGGTTTTAAAAACACTTTTAAACGTCACAAATTATGGTATGATTTAATATTAGATCCCATCAAAAACATAAATTTTATGTGAAATGAGGCTTGAGAGCCAAGTTCAACATTATGATTATGCCTTGGTTGTTGACTTCAACAACAAAAGAAGTGAGATCTATATGGCTGCCAAATTCAATGGTCAGTCCTGAAATTTATTTATAACAACATGAAATATTGTATAACAACTTAAAACATAATTTATTCTTATACCTTAGAATAATATTATATTGAAGCCGAAGGTCTGACTTGGCTAGTTCTCAATTAGATAGAGTAGGGTACAATTTCCAGCAAAGTGTTTTTGGTTTCTCCATTAGGAATATCTCAATTAAGCAGTCCGGAGTCTTGATTAGTGCCTGGTTGATGGCAATAGGCTCGTCCTCTATTACATGGGAATTAACGTAACTGCCGAAATGTGGGTGTACTATAAATAGGTACACCTCGTAATGTTATCTTGCTTTAAAAAGAGTTTTTCTCTAAGCCAAGATCCAGCGAGTGTTGTAAAGAAAAACGAAATCTGAAATGGACCTTCAAACGATAAATTAGGTAACGATAACATAGGTACAACTTGATCCACTATTTTCACGGCGGAATGCAATCTACCTTCATATGTTTTCTAGAATTAAAGGCAAAATTATATTATTACGAAGTAATTAAAACCTAGTGGAACTAACCTGAAATAAACGGCATAAAAACCTTAGGTGTACTTGCTACGAACAAAGGTTGCCAGGGTTCAACACAATCTGGCGAAAAAAATACATATACGTAGCTCAAAATATGTGCCGAGTCTTACCGAACCAGATTTATCGATAGCAGATGCCGATTGAGGAAAACCGAACATGTGTAGTAATTTGTAGTTCAACAAAATACTAAGTTATAGAATCAGACGTTACTTTGCGGAAATCCATGACATTCAATGTTATGTATAATATTTAGTTTTAATTCGAGTGGTCATTGAATCAGTATCTCCTGATTATGCCCCGTGGAGGGTGAAACACCGAATCAATGGGCTATTCCGAATCAGTTTGTAGCATTCTTTAGACACCAGATTAATAAAAAACAACATCTATATCAATTACCATAATATTTCATTCGAATACAATTAGATAAAAACATGGCTGCCCATCGATTAAACGTCAACCTTGACATTAAGTGGTAAGTGGTCACATGATGTTGGCCGGAAGTGGTCATCAGTGGAACAATGGCCGCTTAGCCGGATGTCAGCCATTCCGTGGCTACGTACTCTAATCACAGGCTCAATTTCTCGTTGTATGCACATTATTTTCTATCAGATATTTTCTGATAATGTATATCATTCTGCGTGATGTCTGATGCGTGAAACGTGATTTTTCAGTGGACACGTTTTTATGGAAGAAACAAATTACGTTAGACGGAGAACGTTTGAAATGTTTTATATATCGCTGTAAACTGAAACATGCAATTATTATGATCCATCCATATGGATCATACGACGATGTTTTGAGGAGCTCGTGGCTAAATAATACCTAACAGCCGCTCGGGTCGTACTTCAGGTTAAGGCATGCTTGCCTAGATTGGTTCGTAGATGGGTGGCTACCCATTACATACCGAGTTTCCTCCGTGCCTCGAAAAGCACGTTAAGCCGTTGGTCACGGTGGTCAATTGTAGATCTTTGACAGTCGTTAGGTATTCAGTGACCCCAAAGTCTGACAACCAGTATTACCAAGGGGTATCGTATTACCCAGTACCAAGTGGTTTGTGGATGTCAGATAGGCAGTTGCTCCATGTAGAATACTGGTACCGAGCTGCATCCGGTTATAAGACTGGAAGCCGACCCCAACATAGCAGTCAGATTATGAATACGACGATGTCGATCTAGGACAGTATACTAAATACGTAATACTTCCAACAAACCCTTAGATAACCCAAAAGATGGTTTAACCACATGGGGATGCGATTAAAAAAAAAAAAACAAAACAAAAAAAATATAAACTTTTTATGATAAAAACCATATTGATAGGGGTATCAATATGGTTTTGAGTGGTATGGGTACGAATTGTCCTTATGTTAACAATAGATTCTAAGACCACACAGACATACTTACTACTTTAATTTCATTTTAATTATATTATTTGGTTAATTTCTTTTAAATTATTCCTTGCATACAGTATTTGTGCCAAAAAACATTTTTCATTGTTTCTATTAAAATAATTGTGTTCTGTTTCTTAGCGTGTTGCCATATTTAAATTGAGTCCGTCCAAAAGGCGACGTGTTTGGCAATCCATTAGATGATTAGATCCTTTGATGTGCAAACAAAAGGACATACAGGACACAATATGCAAGGCATTAAGTCCGCCTTTGTACAGCTTTTTTTTTACCTGTGCATAAAGTTTTAATAAATAAATAAATATCGAGTGTCCCATCGTTTGTGGAAAAACACCACATTTGACATAAAATTGTGTTTAAAACATAAAACTTCAACAAAAGGTACTGTCTGTACTGTCATCTCACATGTCCTTCAAGAACTCATTAAAACCATGTGCGCAGTTAAGTTTAACGTGTATGTGAAGTGCTTTAGGTACACCTGTTGTACTAAGTTGACGACAGACCGTTATAAAGTACCGCACGATGAGGCGCTTCTTAGCTTAATGACACAGTTTGAGGAAAATGAAGTGCATCTTCTCTCTTATTAATAGTTTATTGTATTTTTTTTTCGTGGAAATCTACCTTTATAGCCTTTTATTACTTAATAGATACAATTATGGTTTATTTCTGAGAAGGTATGTATTATCAATTGTCAGTTTGTTTTTTTTCGTGTGGTTAGTGTCTAACCTAGTGTTAGAGGGATATTCCACCCATGGGCCTTTGACTTTGCTTCACATGCCGTCGAGAAATATCTCTGAGTCATGCTGGTTTGGTTTCCTCACGATATTTCCTTTCACCGAAGCAAGTGATTTATTATACAATACGCACATGAATCTGAAACATCAGAAGTGCGTGTCTTAGGTTCGAACTCGAGACCTGACTGGTCAGTCCGACGGTCACACTACTAGGCTTTCACTGCTTTTAATAGTTAGTTAGTCGGTCACCATATTAAACAGCCGTCTGTTTCTGACACCAGTTCTCTCAAAAACTATAACGATGTATAGTGTCTGCCTGCCCCTATGTATAAGGTGTGGTTGAAATATGTGTAACGATTTTCTGTTTATATAAGACCCTTGACTAACTGTGTTCTGGAAAATTTTCATTGGCCTACTTGTGCATTTTCATTTAGGTATTTAGTTATTTTTTCCGACTTATGCAACTAATTATTTTCTTGACAGTTTTTTTTCGACCTAATTACCAAGCTATGACCTAGCTCCACTTCATAAAGCTATTATTTTACGTAAACTTATGCTGTTAAGCCATTGATCGACATTTGTCGCGTCTTATACTCGTACTTCGTATAGAAAGAAATGGCGCGACTTATTCTTAAGTAGGTCAAGGTTTCCACTTATGCATTCTTTTCTTTTATTGTAACGCAGCTTGGGACAATAAGGCTTTTTACTTTTTATTTCAGTAAAGGGCGGTACGGTCAGGAGGCGGTTCTGAAGTTAAACTTGACCTCTACTTACCAGCCAGGATAATAAACCGTAGGTCATGGTCACCAAGACTTGCTAAGGCAAGAGTCGAAATCATTTGAGTTCTTATTACAAAATGACAAGGCACTTCACTATTTGCCTTCGAAACACAAAACGGTGAGCGATTGCAAACAGACGTCACCGTTTGTAAAATGACGATTTTTTTAAGCAATATATGCCATCGACACCAACCTTCATTGTCACTGACATCCACGATACACAGTAATGCTGCTGAGTCTTTGAGGCAGAACAGGCATGGTGTTTTGACACAATATATTTTACTGCGGTCTAGGTTGCAATTTTCCCTGGCCATTCCACAAAGCTGCAGATAAGGAACGCAAAAACCATTACAACCTTCTATTCCCACAATAGGTTAAAGTGTACATCGTGTAACAACCAATAAAAGTAGCTGCCGCCACTATAGTGGGGCTATAAACACCGATAGCAGTGTGGCCAGGCAATAAAATTGTTTTGCCCCCACACTTTACGACGGCCACCCGGAAATTGGGGAGAATTTTAGTCGTCATAACCTGGCAACACTACTTTTATTATCCGCACACCATTTTATGGACGATTTGTGATATTTGTGGTCGATTTTCGACGTTTGCTTATGTAGTAGGTAAGCAGAGTTGTAAGTGATGGGTGATGATAAATCTCAGTGTTCTATCTTGTGAGAATACGGGTTTTAGGGGCAATGTAAAAGAAGGTATATTTTGTCTTGAGTTATCTGTAAGGAAATCAATGATCATTGCCATTATTCAAGAGATGCGATGCGATGAAAGCGGTTCGAAAGTAACCATAATGTCAGAAAGCATAATTTTATTTGAGTAAAGTTTTGTAATCCCTATTTGAACTGTATTTTCGAGCTCCGTTACTGCAAAGGTATAATTCAGTAAATCAAAACTGAACTGTTGAGAAGAACATGAAATAAGCTCGTCCCAAAGGAATGGGTGCTGATTCTAGAGAAGCAGCACTCATTCCTTTTATACTACAAACGACAATTCACTCTAAACCAAAAATAGGCCAACGCCGTAACAATTTTAGACGACACTGGTGTCGATTCTGTTGTGCACAAACTAAACCTAACACACACACACACTCGACACCATTGATCTACATAAACGTACCTAAGTCTATGTTCGGTCTAACTTGACTGTCTAAAGCTTAAAACTAAATTTAACGCCTGCTTCAGTTGAAAGGATGGACCCATTTAGCCTGCGATGTATGAAAACGATGGAAAATTTCAAGCTTCAGTGATTATTACTCGCCAAGACACGCTTTGAAGCATGAAGTAGGTTTTAAAAGTTAAGTGCTGGCATAAAATCTTTTCAAATATGGTAAGAAACTAATGAACCGATTTTTGACGGTATTTGGGGTAAAAACAATATATTTACATATTTAGGTTATGGATAAAACACTGGGCTACTTTTACGAAAGTCGCTTTAAATTGCATTTCTATTCCTTTGTTATCCTAAAATCGAGCTATTTTCCCGTTCATTACTACCCAACCAATAATGGGCATTCTTTGTCCTGTTGCTAGTTAACAAGTATACCGATATCTTAAACGTCTTCTAAGGCTATGTAATCCTGGTACAAAGTTCATTAATACTCCTTCAGTAAAGTGTCAAATACGTCCATGAAAATGATGTCAATTAAAATAGAAATTCTTCTAGAACACCAAAGAACAATCGATTGTTCTGTTTCACAGTCAAGACATCTTATACATGTTATCCTGGTACAAAGTCTGTCTCGATCATGACCAAAACACGTCTTTAATGATGTATTTTTTTTAAAGAAACTGTTCTAGACCACCTAAGAACAAATTGTTGAAACTGTTTCTCAGCCAATACCTCTTCTTACACGTGTTCTCCTAGTACAAAGTCTGTCAATCATGAACAAAACACGTCTTTAATGTTGTCAATTTAATGGCCATTGGCTCGACACGTGATTCTACTAAGCCGCTGCTTCCTGTACGAGACTGGATCAATCTCATTCATTCCGGATGCTGTTGCCACTGGTTAGGGACATCGGTCATTCGCCGGCTTTGTTTTGCATAAGGAAAAAAGATTATTAATCTAGATAGTAACTAACCAATCCAGGAGAAGATGTCGATTTTTTGTTTGTAGTTCGAAAACGAAAATTAAATAAAGGCAGTGAGTTTGGAAAATACATACTTATACTTTCCCTATTATCACAAATTAATCCTGCCACACTATTCCGTAACCATTGTAACTCCTGAAAGCCAGAACCAACATTACAGTGGAGGCCACCAGAAAAGCGCCGAAACAATGAAGCTTGATGAAGTCTCGGAGAAACAATTTAACGGTCTTGGATCCCACAACAAAATAAATTAGAAAACAATAACGGAGGAGTTGGAAAAAACATGGTTTCCGCTGGGGTATATTGGCACCTTTCGTACGCGATCAGTTGACATGCCGCCGACTTTGGTGTGTAAGCTCCATAAGCGACACCCACAGCCAACTCCCTCTCACAGATATGAAGAGTCCCAGCTGTGGGATCGATATAAGCTGATAAGGCTAAGCTACATCTAAATGAATTACATTATTGTACTGTTGGAATTACGAATCTTGGCGTTGAGTTCAGCCTAAACTGGAAATCCAACAGTGCAGTTTTAATTGTGAAAGCCGTCCATTACTTAATTCTGACCTTTAGCCTATCCAAATGACACTATGCTAATATTTATGGAACATTCTTAAGATACCGAAGCTTGAAAAGGTTTATCTTGCTCAAAGGAATTCTTAAATTGCTCGCCTACGATCAAGTCTTCCAAATTATCAGTCTAAAAATAAATGTTCACCACAATTCGGAAATGTCACTCTAATGTAATTAAACCTTTAATATTTGACATCTTATTTCATGAACATCTTCCTACCCTTCTCCCATTCTACTTGGGGTCGGCGCATCACGTTTTCTTCTAATTTGATATTCATAATTAAAATACAGTGTGTACCAGACTTGTGTACTATATTTAGGGGTGCGGCCATCAAACTGAACAACTTTTTCCATGTGACCATCGTCAAATATCAGCTATCCCATACATGTATGGGACCGTTGATTATTTCTCATTACGCAATTGGTCTTATGGAGAGACCTCTGTACCAAACTCTTGACCCCACGCATTTCTAACACATTCTGTTTAATAAAATACCCTGCAAGCTTAGCTTCCTTATGTAGTTAAATGAATAAGGAAATTAGCAGGAAATTGTGTTAACAAGGAACTTGATAATGTAAATAGATGTCCTGGAACTTGGCCAGCTGTGAAATCAGATACAGAACAAACTTATTTAAGTAATGATAACTTTTTGATATCCTGACGTTTGATAAAGTAATGACTAACAAACTTCCTGATTTTCCTCATCATTAGCACTACCTTCCCAAAAATGTTTTATTTTTGTGTATAAAAAAGTTACGTTAAATTACGTTACGTTAAAGTTAGAAGATAATGAAAAATAATCCGGCTAAAAAGTTATAAACTTTTTAATTTTCCTGGAAGAAAAGTTTTCATTTAATAAATAATATAAATAAATAAATATCTTTGGACATTGCACACAGCTCCATCTAGTGCCACACTAAGCACCGAGGTTTGTGTCGTGGACTCCAGATAGTTGAACAAAACATCCTGCATGATCGGATACGTACTTTATACGTAGATACTAGATACATACATGGACATAGTTGCTACTTAAAGCGTAGCAAAAACGAAGTCAGAGAAACTAACATGTAATGCGCATTTACACTAGTGCGCATTTCAATGATTTCTCTAGGTACTCGTAGTTATTCATTAATCCATTGTAAAAATGACATTATTACAGATTAATAAAGCTGCAAACAAATCTTCCGAATGGTACAATAAACGATTAGCATAATAGGCGAGATGAATAAAAAAAAACTAATTAGTCTGTCAGTTAGATTATCAGAAAATACACACATCAAAAGTATCTAGGGATCAACATATATTTTTGCAATAACTTTTCTCCTGATTGATATTAATTAAAATTTTCTTTAAGGATTCATCAAATAAAGTGTTTTCGTTTGTCACAGTAACGATAAACCAAGTCACCTTTGCATTAATAAAGAAATTTGCCATTTTCCTAATAAAGGGATTTTTGACATTTGAACCACTAACATTAAAGTTCGAAAAAAAGACTGAAATAACAGTTTTCTTTAAAATTTTATTGGGTAACTTAAACAATTAATAATCCGTGTTTCTACCGCGAACACTAACAACACAAGAACATCGGTTTGGCATACTCAAAATGAGTTCATCCAAATCACGCTGTGGAATGGCCGCCCATGTTCGTTGCAACAACAAAAAAAGGTCTTCTTGCGACTGGATACCCTCCATATTCGGCAGAGCTCTTCTCTGTAGCATATCCCATGCATGCTCAATCGGGTTCAAGTCTGGCGACTGAGCAGGCCAGGGCAGGACATTGATGTTAGCTGCGGCGAGAGTCTGTCTTACAACTCTTGCGGTGTGCGGTCGTGCATTATCATGCATTAACTGAAATAAGGGACCGATTTGCACTTGTAGAGGAACGATGACGTCTGATACAATCGTCTCAGCATAAATTTGAGCGTTGAGGTTGCCTCTGATCCAAATCAACTCAGTTCTTCCGGCGATCCAAATACCCGCCCATACCATGATGGTTCCACCACTATAAGGATGGACTTCCTGGCAGGATTTTAATCGCTGTTGGCGTCCAGGGGTTCTCCAGTGTCGTATACGTCTTGTATCCGGTCTCATACCAAAACGAGACTCATCAGAAAAGCACACGAAACGCCATTGTTCTTCTGCCCAATTTCTGTGTTCAAGAGCCCATTGATATCGAATCCTACGATTGTGCATTGCTATAGGTGGTACCCGTAGCGGTCTTCGGGAATGAAGGTTCACTTCATGCAAGCGGTTTCTGACTGTTTGGTCGCTAATTAAGTTCCCTGAAGAGTGATGAAGCCTCACGGCTAACATCATGGCGGTTATTGTTGGAGCTCTTCGAGTTAAGATTTGAATGTATCGGTCTTGTCTCCGTGTGGTGCAGCGATACCGTCCTCCATGGCGCTCAGCCACGGTACCAGTGCTTCGGTAACGTGTCCAAAGTCGACTGATAACACTCTGACTTGTATTCAGAGCTAAAGCTACAGTACGTTGCCGGGAACCAGCTTCTATCATTCCCACGGCTCTGAGCATTTCTTCCCTGCTTAAATGACGTCGCCGCTCCATAATAACGTTGGTTTTAATCAGTAGTAGGGAAACAGTAGCACTAATAATGTCTTCAATGCGTTGTATGTTTTTATAGGGAAAATATTGACAGCTTATTTTCATCTTTTACTCGAATTTGATTGAGAGTTCCTGATTCAAATTATGAAATGCACCAAAAAGGATCCATATAAATTTATAAAATCATAAATTTATTACAAAGCCACATCTCAATCTCAAGAAATCCGCATAAAAATGCTTGATCCCTAGACATTTTTGATGTGTGTATTTGACCCGTGTTTTTTCTTTTGTTACGTAAATCAAAATTGTCGAAGATATCGATGGTGAAGTGCCAATAACACCTAACTGACTTTTAAAAAACTGCTTTTTAAAGTTAGGTAATGCCTTAAAATAAACATGTTGGTATAGTTGGGAAGTATTTCCACATTTTAATTGAATGCTGTTGCAATTAAAATACACTTAGGAGATTTCACTAAAACATGCGAAATACGCCTTTAAATTCAAAATGATAAAAAAGTTAATTTCTCGTAAAATGTCAGTTAGGAGGTATACACGTATTGAGAATTTTAAAAGCGTCATAATTTATGACGCTTTTAAAATTCTCAATACGTCACGCCTAGGTATAATTTTAAGCTAGTTCTGACGTCACGAGCCCCCACTCCCGAGTTTTGATGCGTTTTATCTTTGTCAATATTCATTGATTCACAAAAACAAAAAATACGTGTCCATTAATTTCCAATACTCTAACTAACGGATTAAATAGATTTGCAATTTTTTGATACTGTCGTCATGCCTATTCACGATATGTCCATAAAAACTTATTTGCAATAACCGTTAAGCTGGCATCAGACGCTTAAGTTTTTGTTCACTTGTTACACATAAAGTGAAACATCTGACAAAAATGAATCAAAAGGTAAAACATCAATTTACTTGTGAACCTATAAAATGATGTTAAATATCGGTACTCGGCATTTTTAAAATCGCGCACCAATCGGAAATTGAAATGATATTTGCAGATAGACGTAAAAGTTTTCGGCGTCGGCGTCGTGTCATCATCAGCTTTTTCCCAATTAAATTAAGATTGGCTTCCAGTCTAACGAAATGCAGCTGGATACCAGTATTTTACATGAAGCAACTGCCTATTTGACGGCCACAACCCAGTTAGTACTGAGTAATACGATACCCCTTGATAAGACTGGTTGTCCGACTTTCGGGCCACACTGACACCAGCTGTCTTTCGATGTCGTGTGAATGTGGAACAATACAAAAAATGTCATTCACAAGACAGTGGATTGTAGCGCAGCTTCTGGACATAAGCCTGTAAGCATGTTAAGTCTTATATCCAGCAGTAAGCTCTGATAGACTGAGTTGATTGATTGAATATTCACTCGAGTGAACTATTCACAGGAATTAAGCGTCTGGAATAAACTTTACGGACTCTCTCGGACATGATTAGCAATATCTAAGTCATGTAATCCCGGCTATACAAACAAAATCCTTAATCCCCAAATTCCCTTATCAATGTCTATTGTGTGTATTGAAATAATGATCGATTGTATATTTAGGAATAGATCTCAAGTGAAACCATCTTCCTTTACTGATTGACCACAAGCTACACGATCAAGCGACATGCGTTTTGCGACAGGTATGCCCGCCATAGACGATAGGTTATTCATGTATGTGCAGGTTTACCTGTACAGTCAAACTGTACAGGCGTGCATGTAGCACGAACGTGTGTAGAAGAAAACCTTCCTTGGAGTAGTCTCGGTTTTGAATGCACATTTAAAACAGTCAAGCATAACCTAGCGTGTATGGCTACCTTAATTGTGGAAGAAACAAATGAATAAGCATGCCACGAATCACCGCAGCGCGTATTACGACTCAGTACTTACGCGAAGGATACAAGTGACGCACGCGCGAGACGCTTGACTGACGGTTCGCTTCGCATCGCCTGAGGTCGTGAGCGGGGCGTTAGGTATCAAGTATCAAACACTACTCAATCAAGATGAGTATCAAACAATAATTATTACTTAGGTCGATCTTATTGACGTTGAGTCTAGTGTGTTTAAATCTAGATATATCATTATTTTTATATTTACTAAACTTACTATTGATAGTTGGGTATTATTCTTTGCTATAGTTTAGGAATAGGAATCGTGGGCTGTGTTGTCTCGTTGTTCTACTGTTAAGTGCTACGTCGAGTATGAGGTCTTGGTTTCTAATCACGGGTCAGGTAAAGTGTTATTCGGTTTTTCAAGCAGGAATTTCTCAGTAGCATACCGGAGTTTGGATTTATGTGCAATTGATGGCAATAATTTTGTATTACATGGGACTTTAAAAAAAGAAAACATTTGCTTCGTTCACGAGCCAAATATACATAAATACTTTTTTTTTATCCCTATTAACCCATTGACTATGTTCATTAACAATCAAGCTGGTATACTTATTACCCCACTACTTGTCAAGACAGTGCTTAACCCTATCACCGCCGACCACTCGCGACATTGCCTGCAGCTGTTTGCCGAGCGGATGCCAAACGTGCCCATTTGAGGACACTTAAGTAGCCAGCTTGTGTTTACATACGAGTATGTATAACTAGACTAGTGTAATAGGCTAATATTTGAGCGAAAATGTGTTTAAAATAATAATATTGTTCAAATGTTCACGTTTAGCAAAGTGATTTTGATAATTGCCCATGTTATAATAATAAATGTGAATAAATATTAATAAGTTTGAAAGTTTGGAAGTAGTAGGCTATCTTCAAGGCAACTATTGCGATTTCAAAATTAGTAAAATTCCATAGTGCATAATTATGTTTACGATACGACGTGGGCAGAAGATAATGATAGTAGTCGCTAATGAAAATGGAAATAGGCTAGTTTCCCCCATCAATAAATTGCAAATCTACTCGTATTTAGTCCGTTAGTTAGAGTATTGGAAAATAATGGACATGTATTTTTTGTTTTTGTAAATCAATGAATATTGACAAAGATAAAACGCATCAAAACTCGAGATTGGGGGCTCGTCACAAAGCACGCGCACTAAAAATTATAGCACGGCCGCGGCGTGACGTATTGAGAATTTTAAAAGCGGCGTAACTTCGTCAATTTTGGTTAGGAACAAAAGAAAAAATACGCGTTAAATATTTTTTGATAATCTAACTGACGGACTAATTAGATTTTTTCAGGACACAAGCCTATATAACACTTAGGTAGTAATAAGGCAAAATGTTTAACAGAAATTTAATAATGGGTCGTGTTCTACAGTAATTTTCACAAGAGTCCTAAAGTTCAAGAAGAGTATTTTAAAATTTTGTTACCAGAAATAATTATGTAAAAATATTAAGAACAAATTACTCGGCCTACTTGCCACATGACATCGTTTTCCGACTAAAAATACTTCTAATGAAGAAGGTATTATTATAGAGTTAGGTGATATAGGTGATCACTGACCTTCTCCCAGCGTATTTGGGGTCGGCGTAGCATGTGCTTCATGCATACATAATTGTAGATCTTTGACAGACGTTACAGGTAGTCAGCGGCCCGAAAGTCTGAAATCCAGTCTTACCAAGGTGAATTTTATTATCTAGTACTAACTGGGTTGTGGAGGTCAGATAGGCAGTCGCTCCATGTAAAATACTGGTATTCAGCTGGATTCGGTTAGACTAAAAGCCGACCTCAACACACAACACTGTTTACACTTACTCAAACATATGTATTTACCACCATTAAAACATGCAGTGAAAAAACTTGGAACATCTCTTCGAAAACACCGGAATTAATTCCCGATATCTATCCTTACTTACTTACTTTAGCATTTGCGTGTAATTCGCTCAAACATGTGATAAATGTAACTATTATGCCATTCCGTTACTGTTATGAGAAACGTTATTTAATAAAACAGTATTGGTAACTTGTTTCGAGAGGTAGTTTAGATTTTTTCGTTAATATGTATCGTGAGGTTTAAAGAAAATGGTATCTCTATCTGCTTCAATCGAGAGGATGGCTTCAAATTGTCAAGTACGTGGAATCCAGTTTTGAGTATGCCCAAAAGTAGCAGCCAGCAACATATTAGGGACTCCACAAAACCTGGTGATACTGTGAGTGTGTTTTGTCGTGACTTAGTGTCAAGTTCCAGTAGTGCGTGTAGCAAAAGACAAAGAAGAGGGTAGACAGATTTGTCTGCTCCTAACACTTTTTTCTATCCACCCGCATTCTCTAGCTAACCCGCGATCATGGCGCTTGCAACAGCGTCGAAATATCGGGAGCTCATAAAGGAACAATAAACACGGAAGATATCCCGTAAGTGACATTTTAAGTTTAGTCCTGAAAAGTTGTTTAATTTAAATATTGACACGGGGACTGTAGTATTTTATTTCTTTTCACGAATAACGGCAAACTGCGATTGGTCAATGCAGTACATAACGAGCCAGTAATGTTCCCACTGCTGGGTCAGAGGCATCCTCTCTATGAGAGGGAGTGGGCTATAATCTACCACGTGCGCCCACAGTGGGTTGGAAGATGATAAATTACACAAACCATCGAGCCTGCCTGTGATTGAACTCCGATTTACAAACACAAAAGTACCACTGGGTCAATGCCTAATTGACATCAAATTCATAATTAGGCAGGTACATAATTCAGATAGGCAAACGTATTTCAATAAACTCCAATAATAGCACAACACAAAACCTACCCACATTAACGTCACACAAACTTGCCTCACAGAACCGCCCCACAAGCCGCAGGCGTACACAACACACGTCGAACACGGAAATTGGAGAACTGTGTACGTTCACCCAGAGGAAATGGGAGCCATTTCTTGTTATCTTGCCTTTACTTCTTGGTACACAAGTGAATACTACAATAGTGAAGCGTCGAAAGTCAAGTCGGTAAGACTGTCTTCACTAGGCGAATTGTGAGCGACTGAATGTTTGTTTCTAGTTCGCCTCTCTATATGTGGTGTAACATAATAAACGCAAGACTTGTCGTGTGGTGTCTTGGACCATTAATCTGAATAACTTTTGTTCTATGAGTTGAGTAATGTAATGAAATGAAATTCGCAAAAAAATGGTTTTTCTATTAGAATTTTATTGATGCGATCAGCTGATCGACATGGTAGAGCAAAAAAAAAAGTTATGAATTTCCAAAGGTCCCATAACAAAAGTTGTTTAGTATCATGGTCTGCGTCACTATATGATACGAGAGGTCTTGCGTTTATTATGTTACAACTTGTATATTTTAAATGGATTGTCCATACATCGCGTACGGTGCGCAGTTTGCGACGTTTTGCTTTCTGATTCATTAGCTCGCTACGCCGGCCGTCGGCTACTGGGCTTCTTTGCCAAGAGTTCGCCAGCGCTTTGCGGTTAATTTAACAGGCATCATTTGGCTACAGTTCGCCCCTCACTCGCCAATGAGTTTACGACCGATTCGCCGCCTCAGAGTCAGTTCGCGGACAGCCAGCCGCTCACTATTCGCCTAATGAGGATACAGCCTAAGGTCTATTATACTGACGTCACACGTCACTAAGGTCTACGAAGTACCCCCACATTCACCTTACCGGCGTCACGTCAACGCCGGTAAGGTGAATGTGGGGTGTATGATGAAATATTTTTTGGGGAATAGCGAGTGTTGACAGTGAAGTGTGCATGTACTACCGCGCCCACCGCGACGGTCGACAAGTTTTCAACCTTATAACTCAGGGCATAAAGGTGAAAACTGGTCGACCGTGACCGCGGTAGTACTTGTGTGAGGACAGATAAGAAATGGTATTAATGTACTAAGAAAACGGTTTTGTTAGTTCGTGAGTTAGGTGAGACGCTGTTGTGTATTTTCATGAATATTTATCCCTATTATGAATCTTGTCATTTTTTTTTACCATTATGTCAATATTAGTAAGTATGTATAGTACGTAACTACGGTTCTGCGAAACGAAGTTTAGTACTAAAACAAATTTTGCCTTAGGTTAAATAGGCATGACGACAGTATCAAAAAAATGCAAATCTATTTAGTCCGTCAGTTAGAGTATTGGAAATTAATGGACACGTATTTTTTATTTTTGTGAATCAATGAAAATTGACAAAGATAAAACGCATCAAAACTCGGGAGTCAGAACTAGCTAAAAATTATACCTAGGCGTGACGTATGGAAATTTTAAAAGCGTCATATCTTCGTCAATTTTGGTTTACGTAACAAAAGAAAAAACACGGGTCAAATATTTTTTGATAATCTAACTGACGGACTAATTAGTTTTTTTTTTGTCGTCTTGCCTATTCCTCATGATTTTTATTGTCAAAGATTTACAAATGACACCGGGACCAACGGCCTAACGTGCTTTCCGAGGCACGTAGGAAACTCGGTAGGTATGTAATGGGTGGTAACCCATCCACAAACCAACCAAAGCCAGCGCGGCTTAACCTGAAGATCGACCCGAGTGCTGTTATTATTTAGCGACGAGCCTATTTGTGAGCTTATCATAGCACCAGTTCTCGTATCTAGCTTTAACTTACAATGTCAGGACTTAAACACATTTGCCACCACCATAAAGCCCATCTTAGCCTAAATAATATACTACAATCACTTCAAAAAACAAGCACTAACTACCTTTGCCCACCCACTAACTGCACAAACGTGATCATAACAGAACAATAACCACGAAATAAAGTCAAAACGCTTCGTGATCCGCTAATGGAGCAAGAAATCATAATGGCTGCCGTAGATGGAATGTAGGGGAGAACGGGGTTCTTGGACCAAGTGGGCAATGGGAGCTCTTGGCTAAATAAAAACAGCCGGGTCGATCTGCAAGGTAAAGCAGTTGCCAAGGTTGGTCCGCAGATGTATGACCATTCATTACATACCACGATTGGCGCAGTGGCTGAGCGATTGTCGGCTGCGTAGTAAGTAGCGGTATCGGTTCCCGCATGGAACAAATATTTGTATGGCGTACTGTTAGTAGTTCCGGGTCTGGCTGTTTGTGTTTGTCAGTTTAAATGTTGGTAAATGCACCCATGATACAGGAAACCTTCTAAGTGAGATCCTTTGTTAAAAATGATTACTGAAAGACGAATACGAATAGACTAAATTAATGATGTGTGGAAAAAATTATCGTATTTTTTTACATTTTCTTCCATGGCTCCAATTCACTGACTCTCCTCTAACTTTATACCGATTGGATAACTAGGGCTCGCACGAACGGCACAATTGAGTAAGTTATGTGCTGAATGTTTTGTTGTTTTGATGGTTCTTTAGTAACTATAATAATTTGGATTGATACTTACAATAGCGGTGCGTGAGGGGATAAAATTAAGCTTAGGTACAGTCTTGAAAAACTAGATCAGATAAAATATCTACCTGTCAAAATGTTAACTTTCGGAGGGCTTTTTTTTTTATGTATGACCACTCGCAGATACAACTCGCTAAGGTTGTCAAACTGCTTAACCGATACGGACGATAGTCCGGTTAAGCAGTTTGACAACTTTAGCGACCAGGATACTGTGGTGGCCAAAAATTACTTTAAGGCGGGGGCCTCAAAAAGCCCTCCGGGAGTTAACATTTTGACCGGTAGATATTTTATCTGATCTAGTTTTTCAAAACTGTACCTAAGCTTAACTTTATCCCCTCACGCACCGCTATTGTAAGTATCAATTCAAATTATTATAGTTACTAAAGAACCATCAAATCAACAAAACATTCAGCACATAACTTGCTCAATTGTGCCGTTCATGCGAGCCCTAGTTATCCAATCGGTATAAAGTTAGAGGAGAGTCAGTGAATTGGAATCCAGGAAGGAAATGTAAAAAATACGAAAAAAAAAACCACACAACATTTAGTCTGTTAGTATCTGTCTTTCAGTAATCAGTTTTAACACACGCCCTGGCTGGGGAGCCAGGGCTTACTGTGATTGTATTGAGTACAAGGCTCACAAGCATATTGGTGACCCATTTCCTTACGTGCGTACTCGTAAGACTGACTTGCTTATATTGCACATTGCGCCAGTTAAACTCATATTAGCTACCGTATGGACAGCTCATCCATTTCCTGCACGCGATAATGGCCGAACACTCGCTGTGTCGTGTACATTTTAAGTTTTTATTCATTTCCTAGCTATAAATTCATTTATCAGGCGTCTTATTCTGACGGTAACGCTGTTAAATGGCTATTATTTAATTAGAAATAGTTATCTGCCATTAGAAATCTATATTTTCACAAAAATCTATAATGAAGTTATTAACTAGTTGCTATTTTTCCTTTACAAAAATTTGTTTCGTTTTTGAAACGATCCAAAATCAATGTAAGGTCCCGTAGTAGCAGTTTAAGTAAGAAGTGGCAAGTAAGTACCTAAGTACTTGGAATTAGGTGAGTTGACGTAAACACACACAGATTTGGTAACACTAAAAGTTTATTAGAGTACCGATCACAACAAAGTAAGAGTAGGTTGGCTGCTAATCCGCGGTGTTCGCGTAAATAAGTAATTTGTCAACTAACTTAAAATTATATTAAACATTGTTTTAAATACGAAAGAGAAAAGCTATACAGTACGTAACCCGTACAATCAATAATACTATGAAATAATACACCTTGTCCTATTTTTTTAAACAAATAAATTATTGAAACGCATTTGACCTTTTTTTTTTCCCACCATTGCAACATCTGACAGCTGTCACAATATTGACATAACACATCATTTACAATTGTATTGAGGCCAGTATTATAAAAAAATATTCATAAAAACTTTTCAAATTGATTTGTAATATTTTGGTAATAAAACCTATTTCCAATTACTTTTATGAGGCGTATTACAAAAAAAACGCGAAATTGCGAGGTTTACTCGTTGAAATTATATGTTTTCTGTTCGTTGCTTGAAATAACAATTACTTGTTACAAATACTTAGTTTTCTCTACTTCAATAATAATAAAGCGAAATTATATTTTTGGGACTTCTAATTTGTAGATCTATTGAATAATAATTATACTTAGACCATCAAATTTTTTTTTATCTGAAAAGTATCCTATACTTTCATAATAATAGTTTAAGGTTTAGTTTACTTTTTCGTTTTAAATAAAAATAAATAAATAAATGCTTTTTAATAAATATAAAGCCTTTTTAAGTAAAATGCACTATAATTAGCGTACCACCAAAATGTAAGAGGGCTCTTAATTTCTCGGTTCTCAGCAACCTTTGAAATAAAGAACTTGAATAAACTTATCTTCATTCAGAATTTAGTTCTAAAATTCTAGACCAAAACGAAAAAGATAAATGAAATGACATTTCAGCTTCAACCACTGACCTAGAAAGAGTGAAATACCATTCCCTTTTACAACGCATATCAAAATTGGAGTTTACGAAAACGTGCGAACGAAATGTGTGAACGAGTGAGTGCAAAAAATCTAGGGTGTCAAATACGAGACTAACGAAGTTGCAGAAGAACGTTGGCATAAAAAAAAAAGAAAACTAGAAAAACAAAATACCATCTTTTTTTTTTTAACGTCGATTTGTCTGACTGGTCTTTTGGCTTTGTTTCCGTAGAGAGTTTCTACGGAGTGGAAGAGCCATCGACGCACAAACTACATATTACCACATCATCATCAGCCTATTAATGTTCCCACTGCTGGGACACAGGCCTCCTCTCTATGAGGGGGAATGGGCTATAATCCACCACGCGGGCCTAGTGCGGATTGATAGATGTCACATGTCTTCGAATTTTTTAGTTCTAGGACATGCCGGTTTCCTCACGATGTTTTCCTTCACCGTTTTGAGAGCAGCGGTGATGAAATAAATTACACAAAGTAATGCGCCTGTCTGGGTTCGAACCCACGACTTACTGTTCGTAAGTCGGGGCCGCCACCACTGGGCCACCGCTGCTCTTACCACATATTCAGTACATATTATTATATTATATTTTTAAATAATTTACCGAAAAAATAGCTTTATCCTACAAAAATACGTAACCTACACAGCTAAAATGTATGAGACAGGTGATGTTTGTACAACCACATTTCGCCAGTTAGGCACATATAAAACGGGTAGAGCTTATTGCCATCAACCGGGCACAAATCCCACTCCGTGGCCGCTACTGAGTTTCTGATGGAAAAACCCAATAACACTTTGCCCAACCCAGGAATCGAACCCAGGATTCATGCTCAGCAGTCGCGCTTGCGATTACTAAACCAACGAGGCAGTCATCTGTCGTTAAGTACACCAATATTAAAATATTTTCACAACCAGAAAAATCCTTTAATATTTGAGAAACCAATGTATCAAACCAACAAAATGACAATAGCATTACAGAACCATGATCGATGTTCACAATAAACTTAACGATCGTCAATATCTCAGGGTCCCATAAAACCTTATCTTACGTAATATTATCTATTACTCCAATTGTTATCGTTACGCCTTCTGATTCTCTTTTATGATTCCCTATGGCATCCCATGGGAGCCGTACGGGATGCCACGAGTGTTAGAAATATTGATCTGGAAAGTTCTGGAAGCTGGCTGAGGTTTTGTATTTTCTTTGAAGATTTAAGGTGAATATTTGATGCCATATATCACCTCCTCTTACAGAGAGGCGTCTTGTGTCTCAGCCATTGCTGAGAGCCAGCTCACCCATTGGTGATCATGCTAAATTCTATTTGATACAAGATTGATAAAACATTTAACATTTTGTTACTATTTTTTGCCGATCCTAATGGAGTTTTACTTCATGTATCGTCAGTAATTCAAATTCATTTCCAGGGGATCTGTAAGTATATTATCGGCTCAAACCCAAACGGGAATCGGAAAACTCTTATTATTTCTTTTGCTGGCAATATTATACTGTGAAATGTGGATGTACTGTTAGGTACGTATCCCTTCGGGATCGGGATTAGAGGCGTGATGATATGATGATGATTATTCTAACATGGCTCTATCTAGGAAAATTCATCTATTAAGACCCTCTGACCATCAAAATTGTATTAAACTAACATTTGCATATTTAAGACAATGTCTAAAATGCAAAATTTCTTTCCACCCTCTCTTCTGGGTTACTTTCTGACTTCTATCACTTCCGGCATAACTGCAATCATTTAGTGAGTCGGAAGGTGTTTCTAGTGCAATCGTAACACTGCGCTGCAGTAAAATAAAATTGTACAGAATAAGTATTCGTTGCGGGCGCGTGAATTTCTTTCACGTTGCGTAACCGTTGCGTTGCGTGGAGCAACTGGCTGTTGCTCGCATTAGTCGATACTACTGATTGATGCTGGCGGTGCAAGTGGAAGGCTGAAGCGGGGCAGGTAACGTGCAGTACGTCCATAGTATTTGAATGTTAAGCACAAGACGTGTGAAGAGAAATATTTGATGATTTCAAATCTCATTCTTACTCTCTCATTCTCTTCATTTAACACAATTATAATCCCTTACATTAAAGAAATGGTAAGGTTTTATAAAATGACTTACTGGTCAAGAACGAAAGAAGGAAATGTTGTCAAGATCTTTGACATTAGAAATATCTTTTCGTTCGCTCCAGTATAGGTTCCGATTTCACGAAAAAGTGCGATCCCCTTATATCTCGTAGAGTTGTGAAGATATGATATTCAAAAGTCTCAAAAGACGCGTATTCACAAGAACTGTAAGGTGCAAAAAGAATTATTCAAGAAAATCAAAAACGAAAAAAGTTATGGCCGAAACAGTGAAATTTATTTTGGCGCTCGATATTTTGGAAACGAAGAATGATATCAAAAAATTGAGAAAAACTCCTCTGGAAAATATAGTCACCTACAATTTGAGCCTAAAACAAAGACGATCAGGTTAAGGGTTTGCCCTGTAGCTTAACCTTTTTGAAAAAAGTTAAAAAGTCAGAACGATATTTTTCACACGACATTTATGATTTCATGTTTCCCAGAGTTCAAACACTGTTTTAGGCTTTCGCGGTTTAAAACTAAACTTATCGGGAGCTCAAAACAATTAACAATCACGGAAGATATCCCGTAAGTGACAATTTATGTTTCCCAGAGTTCGTTAATCTAAGAATAAAATAATTATCATTTAACCTAGTAGTATTATTTTGTAACCTTTTCCTTATCCCGACTTTCTCGTCACTCAGCAACAATATTTTTTCGAATTCCGTAGATTCATTTCCAATGTGCTCGATAGTCGTGTGAGGCACGAAATCTGTGATTTTTTTGCTACTAAACATGCACTAATTTCTAAAGGCAAAAAGTTTTTTAAATCAATTTTGAATAAAGACATGGACTATTATATAGGTTTTAGTCTCTAGCCTAGCGTATTCCACACAAAATCACTTGCCATTCCGATGTTCAATAATAAATGTTGGAGAAGTGCTTAATTTTACACACTAGGTCAACAAAAACACACCGCACCCGCTACCGCTTGTGACCTAGTCCGACCCAGTGATTACAAGTCCAAAGAAAGTGTTCCAGTCGGTCGGCGTGTCGCGCACCGCACGTGGTGCTTCATATTCTATTGTCGACACGCTCCGTGCATTCATATGCGATATTAGCTTTACTGGCTGTGACGTAACGCACAATTTCGTGTGTGCGAGTATTGTTAGCGCTGATTGGGTGCTAGGATTAGAATATTTTTGAGGTTGGTTAACCCTGAACGGGAACTTCTACTACTAGGTATTCTGTGAAGAATAGACAATATCTCTATCTATGTCGTCGGCGTATTTGTATTCGTCATTATACAAACAGCGTCGACTGTTAGTAAACGCTCGTTGTTTTGTAATAAGTAAGTTAAAGTGTGACATTAATTTATGTCATGGCGTACCTAGTTATTTAATTTGGAAAATACGATGTAGGAAGTCAACGGTTAAAGTATAAGTTGTAAGCAATTAATATAATCATTTCATAATTATACGCATTAATAAAAAGATATTCAACACGCATGCTAATAAAACTCAATATGCGTAAAGGCAGCACTTTTCCTTTTAGAATGGTAACGTAACGTAACGATACATTTTAAATACTTACACTTTACATTGCCGATGACGTTTTAATTCTTAGAATACGCTTATTAAGTATGTATTTACAAACAAAAAGTATCTATGTAGTTGTTAGCGCTGTGGGCCTTTTGGAAAACCTTTAAACGCTAACATGGGGGGTGCGGGGAATTTACCATGAAATGGAAGAACTGTCTAAACAGCTCTTTCCAGGCTTCTAAAAGCCTGGAGCGGTGATTCAAAGCTTTGCTATGAGAATCGGCGGTTTTGTGGACTGTAATAAACTTTATGTGGCAGCATACATTGATTTTGAAGGAGGCTATTTTTTGGTAAGGAGAAACAGGAACAATAGAAGGACACAGGATGCAGCGTCTTACCTTTTTGTAGAAGTCTGGAGTCGCCTTCCTGGTGTAAGGGCTTTGCACGTCTTCGATGTACAGGTTAACCACGCGGTGGCCAGCGTGGTTCTACAGATAAAAGGTTCCTTCCCTTTTGCAGCACTTCAAATCACTGTAGCTTAATATTTAGGTGGATCTAATTTGAAATATAGACCCGAAACCATGGATTTATCACGTAATCTAGATTTATTGCGGTAAAGCCCTGGAGAGGTGCTTTCGCGGCGGCGGAGTAGACGAATCTTATATCAATATGGCGTCGGCTACGTTCCATCTTCTTCCAGCGTTGTATTGCTGTTTCGCTCTGACCTATGGTAGACGCTGCAGGAATGAATAGGAAGGAAGGAAACTGATGGGAAACTACCGCCACATTCTAATAAAAGTTAAAACATTTACCCTTTTTTTTGGGTTTTGAATAAAGCGATGTCTATGGCGACAACATTCTCCCGACCTTAAAGGGTTGCCTTTAACGACGTATACCCTAAGATTTACAATTAATATACTGTTATAACTAAGCGATATGATCTGATCCAGACAGAGTCCGTTTTATAATAATTTATTCGCGGGATTTTCTGCTCTAAATTGCAGAGAGAGAGAGTTAGAGATTTTAACATAAATTTACCTATTTGTAATAACCTATCTCTAAGCTAACCTAAGGTGTGAGAGTTGCACTCTCACTGGCTCGGTAAAAGGCACACACGGACCACTGGGCGGACCAGGCTACCTTTAGACGTTCTAACGGTAAGAGACCGCGTTGTGCCATCCTTCGAGGTATGAACAGCCTCCACCACACCTAGAGGCCAAGCAAATGGTGGAGCATTATCGACCATCAATATAACTACTGATCCCAGTGGGATTGGAGTGGATGGAGTATTCCACTTGGATCTAGATTGCAATTGATGCAAATATTCTACCCGCCATCGCTGCCAGAAAGACTGTACCATCTTTTGCAAGAGAGAATGTCTGTCCAGCAAACTAACGTTCTCTACTTGGGGAGCTGGCAGAGAGCAGAGGGGCGCAGTATTAAGAAAATGAGCCGGCGTGAGAGCCGATGGCTCTGAAGGGTCGCGACTCATAGCGGTCAGCGGACGCGAATTTACAAGTGCCTCGATTTGCGTTAGCACCGTCAACAGCTCTTCATAAGATAATATTTGTTGACCGATAATCTTGAACAAATGAGATTTCACCACCTTGACCATGCTCTCCCAGCAACCTCCCATATGAGGCGATTGGGGTGTTATGCGTTTCATCTCTATGCGACTTTCTGAAAGCTCATATTCAAGATGCGCGCGATGCTTATCGAGGAACCTGTAAAGATCGCGAAGGTAAGAACTACATCCGACAAAATTAGTACCATTGTCAGTGTAAATACACTGCACAGGGCCGCGACGCGCTAGGAATCGCTTCAGAGCAGCAAGGAAATTGGCGGTACTTAACTCCGAAGCGATTTCTATATGCAAACACCTGGTTGTCAGACACGTAAAAATACAGAGCCAAGCCTTGCGGCTTCTAATACCTCTTCCACGAACCGGTGTATACTGGAGAGGGCCAGCATAATCACATCCAGTATGCGTGAATGGCTTGTCAACTTGAGTGACGCGGAACTCGGGCAGATCTGACATGATTGGAAAAGTTGGGCGTGGTTTTGCTCTGAAGCACGTATTGCACTTATGGATACGATGACGAATGACACGTCGCGCTGCCAGTATCCAATACTGATTCCTAAGTATGGACATGAGCAATTCGGGGCCGGCGTGTAAATGCTTTCGATGGTAATAATCGATTAAGATATCAATCACGTGATCGTGCCTAGGTAATACATAGGGATGTTTCTGTGCGTAATTGATTTTTGCGTAAGTCAACCGACCGCCGACACGGATAACACCGTTTGCGTCTAAAAACGGTTTAAGTCTTTGCATAGCGGGGGAACAGTTCTTACTGTTTTTTAATTTATTTATATCATCAATAAAGTGAACTTGTTGTAATGCAGATATTATTTTAGTTTCAGCAAAATCTAAATCATATTTGTTTATGTAAGATCTGCGCGATAATAATTTTGAAAAGCGGTACATATAGACAATTATGCGGAGTAACTTCGACCATGAAGAAACACGTTGAGCGAGCTCATGAATAGGCGATGTTGATTCACCTACTGTTGTAGCGTGCGCAGAAGCCTTCAGCTCCGGCAGTTCACTGACGTCTTCGCGATCGAATTCAGAAATAGGCCACTCTGATGGATGCCTAGATGCCCATGGGGGTCCGGTAAACCACAGAGGGTGATTGACAAGTAGCGCGGGTGATAAACCTCGCGATAAACAATCAGCAGGGTTTTCAATGCCTGCCACGTGATGAAAACAACTTGCGGGAATATTATCGACAACTTTTGCGACGCGATTTGCCACAAAAGTTTGCCAGCGGTGCGGAGAGGAATTGATCCAACAAAGAACGACTTTAGAGTCGGTAAACGCGAAGATATTTGAAATTTTGTACCTTGGGTCAAAATTGTTTAGCACATTACGCATAAGCGTAGATAATAAGACTGTAGCACACAATTCTAAGCGAGCAATTGAAATAGTTTTAAGCGGCGAAACTTTCGATTTTGAACACACAAGCCTAACGGTCGTATTGGCGTTATCTTTGACATGCAAGTACACAACGGCGCCGTAAGCACGCTCACTTGCATCAGCGAATCCTAAGAGATTTGCTACACAACCCTGCACTACCCCGAGATGCCGCGGAACGCGTATCTCGTTGAGCGCGGGAAGTTCGCTACAGAACTGCCTCCATAGGTTTACGATGCGTTGCGGGGGGGCATCGTCCCAGTCGCACTTCAATAACCATAGTTCCTGAATCAGGAGCTTGGCATAAAGTATGACGGGGGCCACCAGCCCTAGATTGTCCCATAAGCGTGCTACGACGGACAAGATACTGCGCTTAGTACAGCTTGAGCCTGGGTTTGCAACCTTGAATTTGAAAACGTCATCGGATTTGTCCCAATGCGTACCTAGAACCTTGTCAGGTACATCTTTGTCAATCTCGAGATCTGACGAAGCTCGATGCGAGGCGGGAATAGCGCGAAGGACAACGTCCGAGTTACTTGTCCATTTCACGAGGTCGAACTGACCGCATTTAAATAATTGTATAAGTTCGATACATGAATTGATAGCGACGTTCTCATCTTCCTGCGCTGAATCATTTGACATAATGCTGTAGCAGACGTCATCCATGTACGTAGAAACTAATGCTATGGCAGCTGCAGTTGGGAATCTGTGACCTTCATCAGCAATCAGCTGATGAACAACGCGGATTGCGTGAAATACGGACGACTTCATACCGAACGCAACACGTGCCAGTTCAAAAATCGTCAATTTATCTTCCGGATGGAAGCGATAAATGAATCTTTGATATTTGCGGTCTCGCTCTAACATTCCCAATTGAAGAAACATTTGTCTACAATCTGCTGAAACAGCGATTTTGAATAACCGAAAAGTCAATAGAATGTTATTCAAGTCACCTTGTAAATTAGGGCCTGAATGAAGAACATCATTCAAGGACAAACCTGTGCTAGTTTTACAACTAGCGTCTAAAACCATGCGGACCTTTGTGGATGTCTTATCTAGACGCTGAACACAATGATGTGGTACAAAGTAGGAAGCGGCGTGGGTGGATATTACATCAGTACTGTCAATGGGCCCTACCTCGGTTGCATAACCCTTCTCAATGTATTCACGTATGATATTGTCATAGGCAGTGCGTAGAAAGCTTGATGACTCCAACTTCTTTTCTAAGCACAAAAAACGCCGACGCGCTGTTGAGAAAGAATCTCCCAATTTATAAACATCGTCGCGAAATGGCAACGCAACGGTGTACCTACCACTAGAATCACGCGTAGTAGTAGTGCGGAAATGAATTTCACATTCAATATCATCTTGATTGGTGGGGGTTGGAGCGGAAATTTCCTCGAGTTCCCAAAAACGCTTGAGGAGGTGGCCTAAATCGCCTTCTCCGATAGCGCAACATGCGGCGGTAGACTTAGAGAAAAGCAGTGTGGGCGCGGAACCCATTATAATATAGCCCAACACTGTTTGTATGGCGGGCGGTATTCCATGCATGCTGCTATGTACCGTATCCGGCATCAACAGGTGCGGAAAAATAGATGCCCCGAGCAGAACATCCACAGCGGTGGGAGTGGCGAACGTACTGTCCGCGAGCGGCAATGATACGATGTGGGTAAAGGCAGCTTCGTCCACGGGAACTGTGGGCAGGTTATCCGTGATGCGATCTACGACAAATCCCGATACATCGAAAGAAACGTTTTTGTCAAAGCGCGAAAATATTTTAAAGTCAGTGGAACCTTTGATAGGCTTTTCTGAACCACCAAACCCTCGAACAATCATTTGCGTATTTTTATTATAATTCAAACCTAACCGGTTACAGCATTCTGTACTTATAAAATTACTCTGCGATCCAGAATCTAAAAGGCATTTTACAATATGGCTCTGTCCGTTACGGTCGCGAATAACAACTTGAGCCGTCGATAGTAATATCGTTGTGGGACGAATACATCGCGCGGCGCGGTCGCCTTCATAAGTATTTAACTGCAAAGGCGCAGCAATGGATGTGTGCAAGGAAGATACTCTCGGCTCGCTCGCAGCAGGCGCCGGTACCGGTGTGGACGGCGGCGCCTGCGGCGCAGTGGCGCACTCGCTAGGTATCGCGGGTTCGAATCTGGACACCGGCACCGATCCACTGTTTGTGGCGGTTTGATTAGGAACCTTATTGAAATGTAATAAGGAGTGGTGTTTTTGATGACAGTTGCGGCATTTGAGCGTTGAATTACAATCGCGAGACTTATGTTTAATGCTTAAACAATTAATACATGCACCGTTATCTTTCACGCATTTAAAACGTGCTGACGGTGACATCTCAGTGAATTTTTGGCACTTGAAAAAGTGATCGTGCACAATATTGTCACATAGGCATTTTTTGCTAGCAGGCGCGATGGCTACATAACTCTGCGGGTTCGGTACATTATTGCGAGATTTAACTGAACTGCGCTTGGAAACACCAGCTGTGCTAGGCTGTGTGTTTTGATAAATCCTATGTTCACTCCTAATGAACTCGGTCAGCTGACTAAAAGTCGGCAACGAAACTTCACGATATTGCGACTCGAAAGCACGTATCGTTTCTCCGTCTAATTTTTTGAGTGCTATGTGCAAAAATACAAAATCTGCCAAGTCGTCCAATCCAAGAATTTTAATTGCGTTTGCCGCAGTGACATACTGGTCCATAAAAGTTTGCATATTAGATGCAGAAGCGGGGCCATTTATTTTAAGATTGATCATTTGATCTAGATACGTAGAAGCGAGTATGCGTCTATCTTGATACCTATCCACGAGACTCTTCACGATTACTTGATAGTTTTCAGGACACGGCGAGATGCCTGAAAATACCGCTTGCGCTTTAGTAGAAAGCTTTCCTATCAAATAGTACAGTCTCTCTGCGTCTGTCAACGATGGATTTTCGTGTATTGTAGACTTGTAGCTTTCATAGAATAAGGGCCAATTGCGAATGTCACCGTCGAATGATACAATTTCGATTGGCGCTAAAGAAGGCCGTTTAGACCTAATGACTTTCTGATCATCATGCTGACCAGAAGCGTCAGCGTTCACCCGAGAAGGCACTGGCTCAACCTGCTTCAATACACGTTTGATACGGCAAAAAAGTTCATCAAAGGAAATCAATGGTTGATAGTTAGGCTTCGCGGATGGATTAATTTCTAAAAGTAGCCTATTCTGCTCGCTGACGAGATCCCTAAATTCAGATCGAGTTTCATCAATAGTCTCGACTGAATCCAGAAAACTCTCCACCATTTCGCTTTTAATGCGGGCCTTTTGTGCCTTTTCGAACACGATTTGAATTGTTTCGAAAAGGGCATTCCGTTTTGCTTCTACAAGAATAAGTTCTGAATTTAAATGCGATGAGGCGGATTCATCAGTTTTGTAATCCTTATCATCAGCGGCAGGTCGAGGCATCTTGATTTATTACAATGAAGTAGGTAGGTTATAAAACAGCTGTTCAAGTGGAACGCACAGAGTGAGCTCTCAAAACGTAAACAACCTATATTCGATAACTATAATGCGCGCGCGGTAACAAGCAGCTAATGTAGTGAACTGATAATATTTAAACCGGTTCTTTATAAAGGAATGCGTTGCTACTTTGTGCTAAAATACAATGCAACTGTGAATGGAGTTAAGTTATGCGTACGTGATTACGTATGGCTGTAAATTAGTTAGATACAACAATGAAACGTATTTATCAAACGTATTTTTCTAACTAATTTATGGTTTTGATTAGATGAATTTAATCACACGAATGTAATTAATCAGTCGAATCTGAAAGAATTCAGATCCGAGTGCGGGGTTCCCTAGGGAATGAAATGAAGCTCGTCTAATACTGTATTGAAAATAGAAATAAATCCGTCTCGGGGGACCAAAATGTTAGCGCTGTGGGCCTTTTGGAAAACCTTTAAACGCTAACATGGGGGGTGCGGGGAATTTACCATGAAATGGAAGAACTGTCTAAACAGCTCTTTCCAGGCTTCTAAAAGCCTGGAGCGGTGATTCAAAGCTTTGCTATGAGAATCGGCGGTTTTGTGGACTGTAATAAACTTTATGTGGCAGCATACATTGATTTTGAAGGAGGCTATTTTTTGGTAAGGAGAAACAGGAACAATAGAAGGACACAGGATGCAGCGTCTTACCTTTTTGTAGAAGTCTGGAGTCGCCTTCCTGGTGTAAGGGCTTTGCACGTCTTCGATGTACAGGTTAACCACGCGGTGGCCAGCGTGGTTCCACAGATAAAAGGTTCCTTCCCTTTTGCAGCACTTCAAATCACTGTAGCTTAATATTTAGGTGGATCTAATTTGAAATATAGACCCGAAACCATGGATTTATCACGTAATCTAGATTTATTGCGGTAAAGCCCTGGAGAGGTGCTTTCGCGGCGGCGGAGTAGACGAATCTTATATCAATATGGCGTCGGCTACGTTCCATCTTCTTCCAGCGTTGTATTGCTGTTTCGCTCTGACCTATGGTAGACGCTGCAGGAATGAATAGGAAGGAAGGAAACTGATGGGAAACTACCGCCACATTCTAATAAAAGTTAAAACATTTACCCTTTTTTTTGGGTTTTGAATAAAGCGATGTCTATGGCGACAACAGTAGTATATCAACTATCTGGTGTCCACGACACAAGCCTCGTTGCATAGTGTGGCACTAGATGTTAATGTCCAGTGATATATTTTTTATTTTATTTTATTTATTTAAAATCAATTAGAATTCACGCTTTTTGTGAATTGTCGTAGTCGAGAAATATTACAAAAAAATATTAATTATAACACGTTGGAACTAAAATCAAAATGATTATTCGGCTCCATTTAACTTTTTCCTATCCTTTTAATTATGAAGTTAGTGTTTATCTCCATTTAATTTATAATGTGCCAGTCACTTCCGACCGTAGAGGTTTACATCTCTACATAAATATGAACTTAGAAACAAGTCACACCACACACCACCACCACCACCGACAGCGGTACGCCGGTACGCGGTGGCCGGTACGTGGACAGTGGCCATGATAAATTGAGGAATGAGGTTATACGAGAACGTTACGGTTTAAAAAAAGATGTAGTGACATAAATTGTAAAGAGTATGCTTAGATTGTTTTCTTCATGTGGAGAAAATACGGTATACGCGACTGGCAAATACGAGACAGAAGGCCCTAGAAGGACACACACTGACCTAATGGGGATGGCCGGTGAAAGCTGAAAGCAGATGGCGCTAGCATAGTTTGTACCCAATCTGACCAATGAGGTCAAGCCATTTTGAAATATAAAATGACATTACCAGATTCTCGACCAATGACGATGCTTGGAACAAACTATGCTAGCGCCATTAGTTTCACAGTTGCCATCCCCATTGGTGAGGTTCTTCAGAAAGGTAGGGTGCGTAGTACTCGCAACTAACGTGCGTGTATGTCATCTATGAACGTGGTCGAGTTGGAAAGAGTCTGTGTAAGAATCATAGCAAATAAGTGGCGTATTGTGTTTTCTGCCTACCTCCAAGAGAAAATGGCGTGAGTATTTACGTATGTATGTAGGTATGTACAATGACTAAGAGTCACTTTCTATTAAGCGATATCGATGATGAAAAACCCAAAAATGTACCTACTCCGAAAACATTTGACATTTAAAATTTGGTGTGCCCGACAGGGTCCATAATTGTTTCTATATTTTTATTTACCACCTGTAAGTAAACACTTACCGTGACGTGAACGGATAAAGCAATAAACGATTTAATATTAGAAAAAGGAAAATCTTCCAAAGAGATTTTCATAGACTGAACTTAGAATAAATGCTTCAATAGCAATTGTAACTTGTCCCTTGTTGCCTAGGTTTTGTCGTTGTTTTCGTAAGCGTCTGACCTACGACATTGGGAAAACAAAGATGGCGCTGCTACAAAACGCCAACAATTAATGTTTTGTAAACCATAGACAATGTTGTTTAGTCTAAGCCTGCGCACTGCCTTAACCGAATCTAATGACTAAAGAGTTATATTTAGGAATCATGATCATCTGCCTAGCCTTTTCCCAACATTGGAGGCGGCTTCCAGTCTGCGTGGATGCAGCTGAATACTAGTATTTTACGTGCGATTGCTTATCTATCTCATAGTTGTGTAGTGCTACTAACACAGTTATTTAAGTTGCTTAACTAACAAAAATTGTTATTAGTATGTATTTTTAGGTTAAGGTATTTATCTATGGGTCTTTGTTACCTGAAATAAATGGTTTATTATTATTATTATTATTATTATCTGACCTTTATAATCCAGGCAATGGGTAAGACCCTTTGGCCCCTTGGTAAGACTGATTGTCGACTTTCTTTTGTTATTGTGAAAAATCGGGAAGCTAAATGATACAGATGGTTATCAAGACCTATTAAAAAGCACCGTGGTAAACATGATGTTATCAGTATCAAAAACATAAAAATTTCATCAACAAAAGCCAAGTAATTTCCTCTATCAAAAAACGGGTTGAACAAACTTTGAAACGCGCCACGTCATAGTGTTGGCTTACAAAGGGGTTGTTGTAAAAGGGGGGCGATATAGGGGATGAAACAGGGTTGGAAAATACAGGAGGTTGTATTGACACCACCATCCATGATTAAATTAGGATAATCGTTGTTGGTAAGTAAACTAATCTTAAATGCGAAAGAAATTAACTAATGTCTAATTGTCTATCTGCTGAAGGTTTCATTTTTCATGGTTTAAGGACTGATTGGACTTCAATGATATTTGGCAAACCCTGACTTGGGTCAGGACAATAAGATACTTAATGCCCGATTTCTTTCGTAGGTACTCGATCGAAGTTGTCACGTGAAAATCTCATTAATATCGTTTCGAATGAACTGAATAACCAACTAAACCAACTACTAAAGAGAACTACTAAAACTAGAGAGGTGCTAGGTGTACTATCCACAAAAGTAATTAACAGAACAATACCCTGCCTTTTACAGTTTCTTTACTACATATTTACAACGTAAATATAACTGAAATAATGTTTCCACCAAAAATATTATGTTTCAATTGTAACAGACGAAATCTAAATCTGGTTCTACCTAGATAGAATTTCAGACCTTGTGCTCAAAATTGTAACATTTCGATATGTCAGAAATTGTTAACATTATATTCATTGTAAAGTGTGTCATTAGACCTTTACCTCCAGACCTTCGTAAATTCGAAACACCTTATTTTCCATTAGAAATGCTTTTAAAAAGGTCGGATACTGTCCTATTTAGAGTGGAAAACGTTCCTTTTTAGAGGGAATATTTAGAACTCACGGAATTTGTGTAGATACATCTTCGATTTGCCAATTGATTTTAAAGGTTGGAAATGTAAATGTATTTAAGAATGAAGTGAAGGAAGCTACATTGCTCCATCCCTTCCAGGAAAAAAACATTTGATTGGTATTTGGAACCTTTTACATTTTAGGAGCTCGGCTTTCAGTCTAACCGGATGCGACATGGAGCGACTGCCTATCTGACCTCCACAACCTAGTTAGTACTGGGTAATACGATACCTACCCCTTAGTAAGACTGGTTGTCAGACTTTTGGTCCACTCCACCTGTAACGACTGTCAAAGATCTACGTGCTTTCCGAGGCAGGGAGGAATCTTGGAATGTAATGGGTGGTCACCAATCCACGGACTGATCGACCGATATTATTTAGCCACGAGCTCCTTCGTGCTCTGAAACTATACCTACTTTATTTATGTTAAGTCGAACCTTAAACTAAGTAAGTAAACACACAGTTAATGTCCCACTAACTTAAGTTTCATGGGCACGGCAGTCGCGAGCGAGGCTGTCAGTTAATTAACTAAAATTGTTCAAGTGGAGCTAAATATATTAGCTACGTTTAGTTGAGAGGATATTCTGTCCTACTATAATATTGCCGTGTGGTATCCGGCAGAGTAGAATAGAACCAACCCATTACACTCACGGGTGTCGTATAAGGCGACTAATGTCTGAGGCAGAACACCTTGCGCCTCCGTAGACCAGAGAATGGGCAGCAGCGTTTTCTGTTAGTCTTTCATCACTGCTATCTCCAATCCGCCTGCCAAGCGTGGAGATTACGGCAAATTCCTCCCATCATGGGAGAGGCTTATGTCCAGCAGGGCTGTTGTTGTTTATAATATTGAAGGTAAGTAGTAACGTCACACATTAAAACCCACGCGTTTTCCCGCAGTGTTCATGTATATGTAGGAAATTATTCTAAAGGAACACTAACCTAACGCAGGTCTAAAGTTGATCGAAATCGGTTCGGCAGTATGCCTGGATTATTTTAAAGGCACTCACATTTTTCTAATAATCCCGTATCTAAGAAAGCAAACTAAGTATTTACATCTTGGTTAGGTTACTACGAAGAACCCCGTAACGAATAATCACAAAGAGTAAAAGAGCTCATCCAAGATAATTTAGATACCTACATCTTTTAAGTGTTAAAATAATTTCAAACAGCCATAAGTACTTATCACCTGATCCCTGACCCGTCATTATTGAATACACCTTACAAACAGCTTCAAACATTGTCTACCGCAAATTGCAATACATTTTATGTTCCCGTAAAGAAAAGATCACGGCGAAACAAAACAAAATCGAATCACACCCAATCGATTGCGTAGTTTCAAAGACAGCAAAACACAACCGATTTTCAATGGTTACTGCAAAGCCAAAATTCGGCACGGGCATATTGCTCCCGTAAGCCAAAAAGCGTACCTCAGAGAATTAAAAAAATCTGTTTGTTTTCTTGCATCTGATAATTTGAAACATCAAGCATCAGAAATACTAATCAAAATTTATTGGAAAACTAAGAAAAATGAGGATTTATCTATTTTTTGTATCATCAATACAGCATGTCAATGTCAATTGGCAATCTAGATCGAGTCAGAACTTGATAACGAGTTTGGCGCCTTCAGTAGCAATTTTTGTACTGAAAAACAGTTCCATTTTAACTCCCTGTTTTCCCGAAACATCGATTCGTAGTTACCGCTTTTTGGCTTACGTGGGACAGTATAAAGCTTTTACCACACAGGCACCCATGACGCTTCGTAATTGGCCTTTGAATCCAGCCACTTACTTTGACAAAAGCAGGCAAATCCGTGTGTAGACGAAGTTTACCTGTAACAGAAAAAACGGTGGTTCAATGTGATGTGTGTTTGAGCTTCGTTAGGCCGTTTGTGTCGAGTTTTTATATCGTTACGGAAAGGATAATGACGTGCCTTTGGTCCGTACTTATTCTAAAAGGATCATGTAATCTTGTAGTGGGATGTTATTAAATGAAATGTGTTTTGTTTGTTTTAAGTAGAATGTGTGTTTGTGCCATTAAAAAGGTAGTACTGTAAAGTTTTATAGCTTACAACCAACTCATTCTCATAGGATTTTGTAATACAAGTATTTTAGGAATAGAAGAGATTTCTGTCATGTCACCGGATTGTCACTTGAGTTTTATTCTTCTAAGGCTTGAAACTGAGTAAAGCAGACGCCTTTCGTACAAAAGTGCTCCGTACCAATAAAAAAAAGAATTACTGGGACACAATTGTCTACTTTTCAATAAAGAAATATAAATTTAAGAGTTCTATGGAAGCAAAGTACCTTTGCCAAAATACTAGTTTAACAATATCTGCATACCAAGCCGTTGCGTTGCCTATTGATTTAAATTCACAACCTGAACCCACTGTTACGCGCAAACGCATAACAAAACGTCAGCTATTGACACCGAAATACCCGCGCGAAATCGCGGGCAACCACTGGTTACGTGTACACTTGTACAGTGCTTCCACAGTTAATTTACCTGTGACAGCTCTAACCCAAATCTTATTTCAATGAGAATAAAGATCAAAGATAACTGTCATCTTGAATTCTTGACAGACTTGTCAGTGGGAGGAACCTAACACCAAGCTTATATAATCATCATATTCCTGCTCTTGTGCCATTCTATTTTGGGTCGACGCAACACATTTTTTTTTTCCATTCTCCATTCCATTTTTTTTCGGATGGGAAATCATCAAATGACTCCTCCCGCTCTGGGCGGAACCGGAGGGAGTGTCAGACTTTTACTGACTAAAACCCAACCATGTTCCTTCATCGCCCTTTGTGTTCCGGGGCCACGGTATCTCTTTCGAACAGTCCCGCAGCCCCGGCAGGCATCGGCCCTTGCGGACACCCCTTCCTATTTCCATTCTCCTCTGTCAGATGTTCCGGCATAGTTTACTCCTTTTTCTTTCATATCATTCCTTACACTATCAGGCCGTTTCATTCTAAAACCAACCTTATAGATACGATGGTAAAAATCATTCTGATTATGACAGTGTTGGAAAATCACAGGTTAAAAAACTGTGAAAGGCCTTTAGTTACGAGTATACCGGTCTACGATCAACTCTTGCGCAAGTAACAGGTTACTAGATCTTGATATTGAACAGATAGGTCTATGAACTTTTTATTATTTTTCCACATTTTTGTGTTGTATAATATTATTATTATAGGATAATTATGCTGGTTCGCGAATAGTTGGAGGGTGTCGAACTGTGACCGGGGTCAATGGCTAGACATGTTGCTGGGATTATTATTAGATAAATTCGTGTATTTCTTAAAATCTATACAAAATGAATAAAATTTAAATTAATGTCTGTTTGTAATTTCAAAATTAGGTTGGTACAGCTAAGTACACACGGTACTCATAACATTGTTTTTTTTTTGTCTGTCTGTTTATTCCGGCTAATCTCAGAAACGGCTAGAGCGATTTTGACGGGACTTTAACTGGCAGATAGCTCATGTCATAAGGAGTAACTTAAGCTACTTTTATTTTAGAAAAACCGGCCAAGTGCGTGTCGGGCCACGTGCAGTATAGGATTCCGTAGTAGCCCGTTATATTCAAGCAACTACTTCATCTTAGTCACTTTAAAGGATTTATTCTAATACTTTTTATGTAACTAAGTTCTATTTATCAAAAGAAATGTCTGTGGACCTAGCCTGAACGCACGGAATATGTAACGTAATTTTCAACGATTTTATAAAAATTGGAAAACTCGTTTGTCACTTAATATTTACTTAGATTTAAAACTTAAAATAACGTATAACCAGTAATTATTATCCCATGTAATAAAGGGCGAGCCTATGACCACAAATCCTGCAGCCGCAAGCTATGCTTGACCTGGCAATCGAACCTTCCCAGGTTCGATTGCCAGGAATTCTTATAATCTGGCTCATTTGTCCATTGCAGAGCATGAGGACCTCATGCTCTGCAATGGACAAATGAGCCAGATTATAAGAATTTTTTACAACACATAGTTATTGTGCGTATCGCACTAAAATAGACCAAACTTGTTTAGGATATACACGTTTGTGATAAACACCGAATCAAAGCTTCGACTTTAAATCCTTCAGGAATAATCCTAATTCAGATTTAACACGTAATAAACAGTACAGCAGTTAAGATCAAAGAGAACTTTTTTTTTTTTTCTATGTAATTTATTATTTATATATCTATAGATATATTATTTATTATATTTATATATATTATTTATATATCATTAATGTAGGCTCTGGTTGGCAATATTCTGATGAATGAAGCAAAGGCGAATCATATCTTAAACCGATAGTAGATTTGTGTACCAAAACCAAAATGTGTTTTTGCTATGAGAAACTATAATTTATTTAAAACTAGCACTGTCAGACCAAATAGCCGAACACGGCATAAAGATAGACTTTTGTTTTTTTTTTTCAAAAATAATAAGCCAATTTTAAACTTTGGTTAGACAGAGTTACACCTAATAGAACCGAGCCCCACATTTCGCTAGATTTGTTTAAGTCCCATGCGTCCCATGAAACAGGTCTATTTAAAAAAAAATGTAGCTGTTGAGAAATTCTTGATGGATAACCCCAATAACACTTTGTCCGACCTGGGAATCAAGACCAATGAAGCGATTTTTGAAACAGTTTAAAAGAATGAAGATGGCGTCTGATTTTGCTGCCTGGTACCTACAGCTATAAGTTCATCCGGGGCTGCGGGACTGTTCGAAAGAGATACCGCGGCCCTAGAACACAAAGGGCGATGAAGGAACATAGATGGGTTTTAGTCAGTAAAAGTCTGACACTCCTTTCCGCTCCGCCCAGAGCGGGAGGCGTCATTTGATTACACTGTAAACGAAAAAAAAAAAAGACACATGACCTTATGAAACACTAGTTGTTGCCCGCGACCTTCTGCGTAAAATTATTTTAAAATTAAAATATTTCTTCTCAATTTTTTAACCATAAAAATGTTTTTAGGGTTCCGTATTCCTGACATGGAACCCTTATAGTTTCGTCATGTCCGTCTGTCTGTCTGTCCTAGGGTTTGCTAAGAGACCGTTAGTACGGGAAAGCTGTAATTTTGTAGAGGTATGAATATCAATTACGCCGACAAAGTAGTGAAATAAAATTCTTTCTCTGCATTTGAAATGGGGATTTTTGTTTTCGTCGTTTACCCCATCGTGTGGGGTATCGTTGAATAGGTCTTTTAAAATAACTTTGGAGTTTTTATTACTATTTTTCGATTGAATGATATTAGATTTTAAAATGAAAATTTTTGTTCCAGTAGGGCGTCCCCACTCCCCCTCTAAAAGCTGAACTGCTGGCTTGAAAAATCTGGAAAAATTCATGATGATAGTGCATTTCATGAACTTTAAAGGAAAACTATAGCTGTTGAGATAACTTTATTAGTTTAGCAGTAATAGTTGTTGAACTTGAGTGTTGGATAATTATATAGATCGGACTAACTTACCTAGTGACGTCCGATCCTTAATTATGTGAAGTAATCTCGTCCTCATTTAGTACTTGTAGTTTGCACTTCTTGCTAACTCGCTATCACATTTTTTTAAAGATGAATCGATTTCATCAAAACGAATATGTTATCTGTGGTCCGGTCTTGGCGCGGTTGTCTGGACATCTGTCAACTCATTCTTTCAAAGCATATGATCGAGACTTCAAGATGACCGATACGGTTATCTATCGTAGTCCCGATACATAAGTCAACACAACTTTAAAAAGGGGTGTAGATAAGACACTTTAAAACACATATAAGTAGGCTGATCTTCTGGGAAGGGTTGGGATACAATGAGGACGAGATTACTTCACATAATTAAGGATCGGACGTCACTAGGTAAGTTAGTCCGATCTATATAATTATGCTCCGTAATCTCGTCCTCATTTAGTACTTGTAGATGTTCAAATAAGAAAGTTGTGTTGGTAATCTAGTCAACATCTGATAATCATTGAACAATTCAACCTAACATACTATTCTGATTTTCATTACTTATGTACTAACTACACATTTATTTAAATAAAAGGTAACATAACATAAATCTTCTCTAACTCAACAACCTGTGTCATGATAATCTTATAAAGAGCTTAATTACTTTAATCAGACAGTTACCATTAACATTAAATTTAATCAACCAACAAAAACAAGCAGTGTGTTCTATATTACAGAGACTATAGAACACACTGCTTGTGCAAAAGCACTAGAATTTAGAAACACTCTTCATAGAGAGGAGGCCTGTGTCCCAGCAGTGGGAACATTAATAGGCTGATGATGATGATGATGATGAACTATCTCATCTCATATATCTAGGTCTCATAATAAAAGCAAGCAAAGTTGAGGAATTTGTGGTCCAACCAGCTTCTTTTCTTATAACTTCAATATTAAAACCCACTTCAGAGGTTTTTTTTTTTTTTTTTTTTTTTTTTTTTTTTTTATGCAGAAGCTTGTCTTGAGCTGTGTGATGTGAATTTGGGAGTATTTATTCCACTATTAGTTAGAATTTGTTTCATCCACCTACTAATAGTTGCAGTAGTGGCGGCACGATATGGTTTTCTTATAGTTATAATTGATGATTTACAATCTTGTCTTATAGGTATTTTTTGTAATATCTAGATAGAACAAAAGGGTAGTAGCAGAACACACAGACAAATTCCCCTTAAAAGATGGTAGTATCAAATTGGGTTGATATCTACCAGGTTCAAAGGTTTTAATAATTTCTGGAATTTTATGTTAATAATTATCCTGATTACAAGAAATGTTATCAGTATACTTATGAGAGACAAGGTTCGAATTCTGTGTGCAGTTACAAGGGCTATTATGGTAACTTAATTTTTGGTAATTAGTTCTAAACTAAGGGTTTCATTAGGAAATAGTTTAGACAAATAATTCAAAACGATACTGAGATTCCATACTACTTCATATTTGGGGTTCTTAGGTCTTAACCTAAATATATCCCTGAAGAACCTTGACAGTCGGTCATATAGGCCAGTTTGGGGCCCTAGAACTAGAGAAATAGCTAACTTAATGGTGTTGAGTGAGCTATTTATGATAATCCCTCATTAAAATTGTTGTCAGAAAAGATATCACAGTGGGAACTGAGTCTAGGAGAGGGTCAATATCTTGGTTCTGACAATAAGAAATCCCTGATTCAGAGCAGATTCGTATCACTTTTATGATAGGGTTCCATTATTATTCTTTCAGAAAAAACCTTGGGTTCACATAAGGGAAACCATGGTTGTGAGGGCCACCAAGGTTACAACAATGCCTGTTGCCCCTTCCTTTTTTATTATCTGTAACATCTTACTAATAAGTGCAAATGGTGGGAATGTATAAAAGAAATCACCTTACCATTTGGACAGTGCATGATATATAATTCTGACAATTAGTGTTAAACTTGTTTGCAAACAAGTCAATCTGAGGTTTAACAATAATAGTCTTGTAAGCTACATCACATAACTTCCATTAAATTTTTGTGTTTCGATGCCTAGATCCAAATGTGTCTTTCCTTGTGAGGAAAGACACACCTGGATCCAGGCATCGAAACACAAAAATTTGTGGCACACACAAAAAGACACAAGAAGTTCACAGAAAGTTGTGGCAACGGTGTGCCGTTGCCACAACTTTCTGGCTAAATTATTACGGTGGGGAAAACAAGTGCCACCCATTTTATTGATGTAGGCTATGGCAGTTGTGTTATCTATTTAATTCTAAGTAAAACTTCACAGTGTCTGAGTGTGCTTGCAAATGTTTTCAGCCCTCTAAATGCTGTTTAATGCTGGTAAATAGTTCAAGGTAATTTATACGAAACTTTTTATCATCAGTTGTCCAGTGCCCATGGCTTCTGACATCATTATATACCAGACCCCAGCCAGTTTGTCAAGCATCAGAAAATATTTCTAGATCAAAGTCAAATAGTTTTATACTGTTGTAGGTTGTTGGAATGTGAGACAACCACTAATCTAGTCCTATCCAAATTCCTTTTGTGATAGGTAGCAGAGCCTTGTAATTTTCATTGTTGTTACTTTCCATAACTTTGGTGTAAGGCCAACCATATTCCACTGTTGGGCATGCAGCAACAAGTATACCTAGCAACTGAGCAAATTCTACTATTTTGCATAAATATTTTAGATTTAAAATTATTTAATAAGTTAGGGATGAAATTTTATCTATCTTCTTCTGATGAAGCGAGATATTACTGAACTGTATCTAACAGAAAACCTATATAAATTGACAGCGCTGTCTGGGTTCTAAGGCACTCTTTTTAGTATTGATAACGAACACTAGTTTTTTTTTTTAGAAAATTTGAGTTGTCGACACATTTTTCAAACACTTATCATATGAATCACCAAGGCACAAAATATCACCCAGACATAATATAGAAAAGCAACCCCATTGACCTCAGGTGACACATAACTGGCTTCATAATCTTTGTGAATACAAATGGTGCTATAAGCCCAAATGTAAACTCAAACAATGTATCTTGAAACTGAAACCGGAGAAATCTATCATATTTTGTATGGGTAAGAAGTATTTAAGCATTTTTCAAATCTATAGTTGCCATAAAACAACCTGGGTTCATGAGTTTGGTTGCTGTCCTTAAGTCTTCTATTAATATATTTATTAAGTTTTTTGAAATTTAATATAAATCCAAGTACCATCTGATTTTGGATGCAAAACTATGCTGGATAAAAATTTATTGATAAACATCATTCAATAGCACCATAACTGTAGGAGTTTATTAATTTCCGTTAAATAAGATTGCTTTCTTTCTGACTGAAGTTATTGTTTTTAGGAATGCAAGTTTGAACTGGAATTTCAAAAAAGTGTAGTTTATAACCCTTGATCCAATCGTTGTATTGTTGGATAGGTGATAACATTATTCCAGACTTCAGTGAAATACTGCAATGTACCAGTCTACCTGAGCTAGACGCATTCCTGCCCCCCGACGTCGTGGCTGGCGCCTCTGTGGTGAGTGTAACTTGTCGTGTAGCTTATCCCTGAACAGATATTGGAGTCTGCCCCATTAGCTCCTTCTTTTCGTTACTGAGGCCAGGCAGGATTAGGGAGCGTCTGGTGATGCATTTGCATGATAAATGTGACAAAGTAGTCTGGCTGCATCACTTAAGAGTTAAAATTTGATCACTACTCTCTTAGTTGGTGATTAGATTGTTTAACAATAAAAAAAATAAAAAATAAAAACTTTGCCTATTGGTGTAATGACAGCAGCCGAGGTGATCTGCTGCCCCCTGATTCGTTGGTCCCTTTTTACTCCACCATCCTCAGTGCGGCTGCCACTTCTTCATTTAGTTTTTAAATATTTCCTTCATTAGGTGATACAGGACAACTGTCTGTAGTCAGAAGTGGCGGAATAGGTGATAATTGATGGCAAGGAGTCAATGGTATGTGGCGTTATGGGGATTAGCTGTCGCGGCGAGTCAGGCTGCGACGGAATTTATCACGTGTCTCACAACTTCGGTCGCGATACCCACGGCTTCTCGAGCGTGTTCGACTGGAGCGGGTTTCATACTCGTCTAGAAAGAATAGTTAGAGTTAGGCCTCTGACTGGTCGAGTTTAAATCCACGGCTAAGTGAAAGCTCTTGTGATATCGTTCTACTGTAGGATGGCTTAGATCATCGGCTAAACTCTCGTGAAAGCTCTAGCGATGTCTTACTAATTGTTGGCACAATTGGTGTTCTCATGGCTAACCTCTCTTGAAAACTCTAGAGACATGTGCGAACAACTGAACGTGTACACCATCGGCTGACCTCTCGTGAAAGCTCTTGTGATGTCGTTCTATTGTTAGATGGCTAAGATCATCGGCTAACCTCTCGTGAAAGCTCTAGCGATGTCTTACTAATTGTTGGCACAGTTGGTGTTCTCATGGTTAACCTCTCGTGAAAACTCTAGAGACATGTGCGAACAACTGAACGTGTACACCATCGGCTGACCTCTCGTGAAAGCTCTTGTGATGTCGTTCTATTGTTAGATGGCTAAGATCATCGGCTAACCTCTCGTGAAAGCTCTAATGATGTCGTAATAATAGGTTGGCACAAGTGGTGTTCTCATGGTTAACCTCTCGTGAAAACTCTAGAGACATGTGCATCTTAAGCCAGGGTGCCAGGTACTTCTAGGAAAAGACGAGTGGGTAGGTACTTAAACAAAAAAAAGCTTACCAGATTTTCGCTGACGACTCCGTTTTCGCTTGTTCGACCGATTTTCTAGTTCTCGCAGACGTTCGTTGAGTTCTCTCATATTTTCGTCTCGTTTTCTTCGATGTTTTCCCATCTCGGTTTGGTAATTACAAAATTATCGGAACTTTATTATCGGATACGTGACCTGCGCGCTTCACAAAAAAGTACAATGAGTTGACAGATGTCCAGACAACCGCGCCAAGACCGGACCACAGATAACATATTCGTTTTGATGAAATCGATTCATCTTTAAAAAAATGTGATAGCGAGTTAGCAAGAAGTGCAAACTACAAGTACTAAATGAGGACGAGATTACGGAGCATAATTTTGTACCAAATACAAAACTAATAGCAAAATATCCAAAAGAATTTTTGGCATGAACGATTTTAAAACTAATTTTATAGCTGTAAGCAATTAATTTTAATAGGCGAGCATCTCGTAAATCTTTTCGCGACTTCGCAAGAATTCCAGAGCATTTAAAACTTCAAAATAAATCCATAAGCTAGGTTATTTAACTTTGACATTTAATTCAAAAGAACAACGGTTTTATTTTCGTTTATAAATTAGGTATTTCACAGCTATTGGCACAGAGGTGGCCAACGAATCAAAATTTAAATTAAGAAAAGACATGAATTATGATATTTTCTACTGCTTTACTTCCCATAGCAACAATCAATCGAAAACATCCCAAAAGGGGCTTAGACAAAGAGACTTTTTATCAACGGTAATCGGTAACGGTCTTTTTTTCAACGGTAATGATGTGAAAGATGTGGCAAGAAAGGAGGTATCTGATGAGATGACGAGTAATAGAGAAGTATGGAAGTAGAAGAAGACATCTGGTATAAGGACAGGAGAATAATGTTGATGGTGATGGACGGATGATGAACGGTGATGGTAAAGTCATCAATGCATTGGACTTTCTTATCACTTTCCAAAAAAATGGGTATAATAGGTGAACGGAGTAGAAGCAAATGGCATAAATGTACTTAGTTTTTTTTTTCGAAAAAAAAAAAATCGAAATTCAAATCATACGCGTATTGCGCATGATTTGATTCGATATTTTTCATTTTTTTTTTCAAAATTTCTCTTTGTTCTAATACAAATGTTTGCTTGAAATTTGTAGCGTTTTTTGATGATAGATCATTTTTTTTTAAGCTGTGGAAAAAAGAAAAACAAAACTAGGTATGCCGTAAGCTTCTACTCCGTTCACTTAATATACCCATTTTTTTTTTGGAAAGTGAAGATAAAGTCATCCTGTATTATAATATGTAATGTTAAATATAAAGTTAATGTTATATCAAATGAAATGTTATATGCTTACATTTTACATTTCTTTTAACATCTCATTTAACGATGCGTGTGCAATGAAATGTTAAATGTATTTTAAAACGAAATTTTAAATGTATTTATTTTTTAATATAAATAAATGAAAAAGTTTCCAACATGGAAAAATGCGTGAGTTCACACAAGCACAAGCCACAAGTGGGACCTACATTTGTTTACCAAGAACAATAAATTGTCCCCAAGACTCTAACTGACAAGGCCTGAAGGTAATCTAATATATTTCCATAACACATAACCCTACATCGCGACAGCCCACCACCCCGCACTATGAGAGGTAACCCTCCATTACCGGTGACGTCACCCCACACAGGGTTGTTACGACAGATCTAGATAGCACACGGACTGCACGGTATTTGATGAGCGGACTCAACCTTGCACTGGTTGAGGGGAAATCAAGGTGGAGCTGGTAAATTGTTTTGCTGATTAAAGTGGTGCTGTAAACAATAATCAGATAATTTAATTCATCTGTTTATTCACCCATAGATGTGTTTCTGCGGAGTTTGTTCCGCCACTCTCTCTTTCTCTCTCTCTTTAGTTAAAACACTAATAAGTAGTGAAGTGCGGGCATTATGGGGGACTATGTTATGTGTTGACGTTCAAAGGGAGTTGATTTTCAAAGAGTATACAGGGTGTAAAAGACCTCATCACGAAGCCGTCAACCAAGCATTCTGTACATCAAACTAAGTAACTTTACGCAAAAATTATTGCTGGGAAATGACTTTTTTTTTTGGGGTGAAAAATCATGTTTTGTGGTAGAACTCAATGTAACGCACTCAAAACATTGTGCTGATGGATGAATTGAATAGTACGGGGGCCGTGGAGGTGTTTAAAGTAAAAATCTTACATTAAAAAATTGTATTTCTAAAATAACTTGTCAAAAAGTTGGAACTTTGACCCCCAATATCTCCGTAACTAGAAGGTTCCCAGGTATGGTGTAGAACAAAAAAATTATCGCAATGACGAGTAGAATAAGTACCTTTCGTTTTCGTTAAGAGGTGTTTTACACCCTATATTTTTGAATCGGCAAAATTATCCTCCTCAGTCAGGTAATAACTGATTTTGCTTTTATCCTGTTTGTTAAAGCATGTCAAATTCCCAATTTTTTTTTTTAATTTGTCTTGAATTGAATCTTGATCAAGATTCTTACTCGAAATAAATTGGCAGGTCGGAAATCATCTACTACAATAAATTATTGAATAAGCCCGTTTAAATTGTATTATTGCTTTTAAAATATCAGATTGTATAGAAACTAAATTGTATTAATATAACAATCTTATGCTCACCTCACAAGACTCCAGAGATACTGATAAGATCTTCGTCCATTCATCGTCGAACACATCCCAATCAAGTTTAGAGTTGAGCGCGAAGAGTTTGCGAGGGACAGGAGACTGGTCAGTACTTACTATTTAATAACACCAAAGAGCTTTACTCTTTCCACACGGTTCCGGGTCATAGCCTTCCGGGATTCGGGGTGTCCCGTTTTTTGCACACAGAGGCCTCGTCTTTTGTAACAGTAGACGAAAATCAACCTTACTGTTACAACATAAAGGTGATGATAAAATGTAAATAATTGTTATTACTGATGCACGGTTGACTATAAGTCAGACCATGATCCGGAGGTCTAATGAACGGTTCGGAGCCCCAACATGAGTGAACAAAATCATACAAAATGTAGCATATGCCTTCATTTTTCGATCCCGATACCGGAAATCTCAAATGCAAAGATGGTTTTCCTGTCCCCTGCGGTATCTTGATCCCATAGGCACTGACTTTGATATCATGTGTGAATAAATCCGAATTAATAAGTAAACACCCAGCTTAACCAAAACAGTGGTTTATCTATATTTTTTGGACATAATTCGTTACCGAAAATATACATGTAAAAACATCTTCTTCTTCTGTTTCGACTATATTTTCAACTTGGTTAAAAAGTGTATGCAGAGCATGGCAGTCATTTTAACATAAAAAGGGGAGAATTTCAACACAAATATAATTTTATAATCCAACTGAACTTGCGTAGTCACTACTAAACCTACATAACATCTATTATTGCACGTGTGCAGTAGCAACGCGTCCCTTCAACAAGACGTAGGTCACGTAGGTACGCCCCGTTCAAGACCTCAGGTGTTGCCTTACTTCAAATGACACGCGCGTGCGTCACTTGTTCCTTTCGTGTCACGGTGACGCGTACCACGCTCTAAACAATTTCTTTCATTGCTGTGTTCCGCATTCACTATTGCAACACGAATGTCGCCTGAACTTGTAGCTCGTGGCTCGTGGTTAAGTCCGCACGAGGACCAATCAAGCTATACAAAACCAGTATAAGAAGATCGGTGTTTTTACGGGCAATCTATACAAAGCGAGGTCTTGATCGTGTCCCTCAGCCCACGATGCTAGGATGAACCTCATTCGTTGTAGCATTTCATTAAATTGAGGATGCGATTATCTCGCGGTCGGCTGCAGAGGCGGTTCATCAGCTTCATTTAGACAGTATTGCATCTTAAGATATGTGTTTGTGTCACACTAATACACACACAATTGTGTGTATGTGAGTTTTGTGTGTGTTTTACTCAAGATGTGTGTTTGTGTGTGCCGTTTGTTGTAATGAATGATAGACGGTTGTGGAAATGATAGCGGTGTTGTGTTTGCGTTTATTGTGTTGTTCGGGGACTGCAGATTTTAACTTCTTTCAACTCGATTTTCAACTAGTAGAATAGATATTGTCAATGCGAAGTATAGTCGAAAAAGGATCTTTTGGTGCTTGAGTAACGTTAAATATTTGTTGGGGGATGTGTCATGAAATTAAATAAAAAAATACAAGATGGCGGAGTTCAAATTCTAGTCATCGTCAAAAAATTAATCAACATTTCAAATCAATCAACCTGGTTTTTATCATTTTCGAAAACGATACAAGCTCCATGCATACTGTTTGATGGAAAACAGACATGCAATTGTTTCTTAAATAACTGAAACCGTGTTAACTTTGAGGAGTAAGGACGCGCCAAGTTAAATTACCTAACCCCATTAGACTTAACCCGACAACAACTTAATTCGTATTCCCCTCCCGTCTTACCGATTTGAGGCAACACAACGCTCCCCACAAGTGCTCCCGTCAAATGTAACATCATGTTGCTGACGTGACGGGTGACGTCATACATTTAAATTATTTATTCATCAAAACATTGGTTTTACTTAAGCGCTTTATTTTATGTAAATCGACTCTATTACGTATAGCAGTGTACATCATAATACCATCTGCCTGAGATGTAGAGCACGAGGTCCTGGGTTCGATTCCCGGGTCGGGCAGTGTTATTGGGTTTTTACAACAGGAATTTCTCAGTAGCAGCCAAGGAGTCCCGGTTCCGTTCCCGGCTACTGCGGCGTTGCTGGCTATAGGCCTGACTCCTTTTACAAGTACATGGGACTTTAACATAACTGGCGAAATACAACAACTACAACATCAATTTTATCAGGCTACAATGGCCAAAATGCCAATGACCAATGTGTGGTACTATTAGGTAGGTACATCTCTGCCTAACCCTTTGGAGATTAGGCATGATGTTATGTTATAAGTATCTTTATTTGACGACCCGAATGGCGCAGCGGTAATGAGGCTGCCTTACGTTCTTAGGGTCCCGGGTTCGAATCCCGGTAGAAGCAAATGTTTGTGTGATGAGCATGGACATTTGTTTCCGAGTCATGGATGTTAATATGTATAATAAGTATGTATTTACAAACAAAAAAGTATCTATGTAGTATATCAACTATCTGGTGTCCACGACACAAGCCTCGTTGCTTAGTGTGGCACTAGATGGCGTTGTGTGCAATGTCCAGCGATATTTATTTAATTATTTATCTAAGTTACATCATAGTCATATTTTACGTGCAAAACCATGAAATCACGAGGTTAGGGAAACAATATACATAGGTGTAGTCTAGATTAATTTCTGACTTTGATAGATCTATTGCTTTATTGAGATAGTTGATTCGCTTGCAATACGTCTAGTGAAAACATTTCCGATAAACTAAGAATTTTGGTGAATTTGAGGTCCAGACATAGGGCCATGTTATCAACGTTATCAATGATAGAAAATCTAAAATGTATCGGATAAATGTCACTTTTAATGACGCCCTCTAAGAACGACTAGCCGCTGCATAAAAATTTATCATTTTTGACCCTCATCTATAAATACCTACAAGACATAGGTCCAAAATCTGTTAAGATAAGTCTCAGTAAAAGCCACGGCAAAGCTTGGCCTAAAGAAAAATAAGTCCTATTCACGACACAAATGCTTATCACAGCTTATAGCGTTTGGATTTCTTTGCAAAAAGGTAAGGATTTATTAGCTCCACAAGAGTCCAGGTATTTGTGCATGACTTAACAAATAAATACGTGCCGGAGCGAACACTACTTCATACAAGAAAGTTAGAAGAAATATCCGTTTTAAGTGGATGAAAAACTGAATACCTACCTAAGTTTAAGTCAGAATTGCGCAATAAGAGTTCCGTAATATTAAAAATGTTGTAGAAAACCTTTTTTTTAATTTTCACTGATTTGATTGATTTACCACCAATTATAGCAAAATTACAGAATCGTTCAATCCTGTGCTAAAAGATAAGACTCAACATAGAATAACACCCAGTAATAAAGTTAATGATAAGAGTACATACGTGCATACGTACTCTTTGTCAAAAAGAAATACTGAATTACCAGACCCCCCTTACCACGTACATGGATGCGGTACACGCCCTTCTTTCATACTTCTCTATTAATTTAATCGGCATCTGAGTAGTCAGTCACTTTCTAGGCATATCATACTGTCAGAAACATAGAAACAACCATGTTTGTGACAGCCAGATGGACGAGCGGACTAGCGTACGGAACCTGGTTTCGGTCCCATAGTAACTCCCGAGAAAAACTGGGTTTTACATTGGGACCGAAACCCGGTTCCGTATACCCTAGAGCGGACAGACGTGGCGTAGGTGTTCCCCGCTTTGTATAAAGAGCCCTAAAAGCCCAAACACACGGCTGAAAATGGAAAAGACATTTCTCCACAACAGGGCTATTAAGGCTGTCTAATATTAGTGCCTACTTAAAGCCTAGTGTTATAACCAAATGTCTACACTTACTTTATCAACATTTTGGTCACGTAAGGGAAAACAGCATAACGTAACATACGGGTAAAATTTTATGTTCTACGTGGTGAAATTCGCAATTGTGAATAGGCATTTTTTTGTGTACTTTCTATTCATAACCATGACCAAAAAAAAACAAATTGTAACATGTCTGATGTTTTGTTCACTCTGATTGAATAAATTAAATTTCATTTGCCTTTCTGCTGCGCATGGGGTCCTGGGTTTGATTCCCCGGTCGGCAAATTGTTATTGGGTTTTTCCATTAGGAATTTCTCAGTAGCTGCCACGGAGTCTGGATTTGCGCCCGGTTGATGGTATAAGGCTCGCCCCACATTGCATGGAACTTAAATTACAAAACTGGCGAAATATGGGTACATTATTAGGTACATTTTGCCTAACTCTTCGGGGATTACTAGCGTGATGTTATGTTGTGTTCTTACTAGCAACCTGGGGTCTGGATTTATGAACAGCTGATGACATTAGACTAGACCCCTGTCTAATCTGTTTAAGTAATTAGCTTCGAAAATCAACATGTGTCATTAGTTTAGTATCGCTATTCGATAACAGATGGCATTGTGCCGTGACGTCACATTTGTAGATCGCGGTGTTAAGATTTTCATGCAAGGTATCACCTCCTCGGTACGATATGTTTTAAAGTTGTGTATTACTCTGGATACCCTAGTTTTATTTCTCTGCGAGATATTTTTGGAACATTGATGGGATTTAAATATAGCTGGCGAAATGTGGTTGTACTATTGGTATACCACACCTCTGCATAATCATTCGAGGATTAGAAGCGTAATATTAAACCTCGCTATTGTTGATTGGATTTCAGAATAATGTTTAATCCACAAACAATATTGGTCAAAACGGTATGCTAAACTTTATTAAAACCATATTTTTCTGCGAATCAATAAAGGCAAATTAAACAGATTCTAAAATTAATAGCGAAACCCGAATTTCCAGTGCACATTTTCCTGGAATAATAAAAATACCTTCCTCTCCAAGTACAAAATGTTGAAACTAAATAATTAATAAACGATATCCAGTATTTTAAGCCGCATATCAACAAATTAAGCCAAAATATGGAAAGATATGCGTTTGTTTTTGAACATGTTATTACTTATTTACTCTAGTTTATATATTAACGAAGTAATTATTACAAAATAAATATTATCTGCCTTGTAAGCCTAGTCATCGCTGGCTGGGCCTAGCGACTGCTCAGCGGCGCGGCGGCGCTTCGATGTCAGAGTCGCGTCTTTAGGGGTTTTTTATCTATGAAGATTATTACAATTCTCAATAGCAACCAGAGTCAATACTGAAATAAAATGGCTTCCCGTGCTATCCTGTTACTTAAGACTTGTGACGTAAATAAAGTTAAAATGTGAGTATGTATTTATTTAGTTAAGCTTTCAAAAATGCTTAAAGCGTACCGCACCGTCCGGGGAAACGGTTTGGTTATGTGGGGCTGGCACCCACTAAGCAACACCACCATAAGCCTACGGTCGCCTTGGTGGATGACGAGTGTGAGTAGGTATACCTAACCTAACTAATATATATAAATGCGTAAGTCTTCGGGGAAAACAAATGTGATGTTTTGTATGTTAAGTATGTTTATATGTATTAACAACATCGAATGACCTCGCATAACAGTCGGTTGAGGTCGACACACTGCGTGGTTTCTTTCATTGAAATGAGGGTAGAAAGAATTCGGGGACGGTATGCGATGTTTTCTATTCGTTGGGAGGGAAGGGTTGAACTCTGGGCACGTGTAGGTCAATATGGGTTATATTTCATTTATGTAGGAATGTCTATGTTGAATGGTTGGGTGGCAGAATTGAAACACGTCTAATAAAGGAATTGGTAGTTCCATATTATAATGAAAATTAAAGTTTTCTTTTTGTTTCTTTTGAGCAAGTAATTCTTTGCTTAAAAGGTTATCTCCAATAATATGTATCGAAATGCTTATTGTAATTGAAATAAAACTTTTTTAATTTTTTTTTATTTAAAGAAATACGTTGCCCCCTCTATGATTTTTTCCTGTAACGAAACATTTAAACTCAGATACACAAACAGCCAGACCCAGAACAACTACCTGGCCATACAAATATTTGTTCCGTGTGGTAATCGAACCCGCGACAAGCAGCGCAGTAGCCAATCGTTCAGCCACTGCACCAAACGTGCCGTCAAAACAGGTGCTTGGACGTTTTTTATTTTCTTTGAAGGTCCTTAGCGAAGCTTGTCATGAAGCATGTGGGTAATTTCGCCATAACACACAATTATCTATACGAGGTAAAAATAAACCCCAAATCTTCAATAAAGAAAACAGGCCTGTTACCTGTGGTAGACCTTGTAGCTGGCATTCATGATGAGCCTACCCACCAGTAATTATGCGGTCGCCGGCAGTTGTGCTGCGGTTTGTTAATCGTTGGAGACCAAATTATACCGTAACACTGACGAGTTTGATGACCTGGATGACGCAGAGCTGGGAATGATTAGGGACCTGCTATTAGCTAAGGATTTTAGCTAGATGGACTGTAGTTTTTTCAAAAGTTGGCTGGGTCAGATTGGATGCGAATGGCGAATCTCCAGCAGTGGAGTTGATGAAAAAATTCTGTAGTTATGTATAGTGGGCGAAGTGGCTAATCTGGTTTAAGTACTAATGCACCGTCTGTTTCGACTGTATCCGACTGTTTTATGTCCGTAACATCACCATCTCAGGTCCGGTCCTGTTGAAAACCAGCGTCGGCCACTAGCTGCTCGGCAGTTTGCTGAACTGGGCCTTTTGGCGCAGCCGCGAGACACACAGTATTATTTCTCTTTTTTTTTTCTGTTTACCAACTACCAACTTTATGTTGACCGGTTTAGACCAAATGAGCAAATGAACACACACCTATCCTTATCATCACCTCCGTGACCTTGTCCCATGTTACTTGGTGTCGGCGCAACACGTGTTTCTGCCGTTCTCCTCTGTCAACCGTCAGGCTATCATTTACTTCTATTTCTTTTATATCTTTCCTCACAATCCATCCAATCGTTGTTTTTGTCTTCCTCTCCATTCATCAACATGTAGATTCATCACGGTTTTAGTCACATGCGATTCGTTCCTCCTTGTTACATCACACACTATCCCCAATCAGTGTAATCTTTCATTCATAGAGCATTTCTTTTGTCGGGCCTGACTGCACATTATTTATAACACATTTGCTCGTAAAGGGTCTCTTATTTCACTAATTTCAATATCGTATTGTATCTCATTACGTACTTGTGCGTTATTGTAATGTAAAACGCACGGTTTATCAAGATGCTCCGTCTTAAACGAACCGTTCGTTACTTTTTTAAATTTTAGCAAAGTTTTTATGTCAGAAAAGTGGTTAACATTTTATGAATAAAATTAACTTTGGGAGATATAATATAATAATAATAACTTCACAACATTGTTAGCAACGTAATAATCAATTTTACAAATTGTTTAAATTTTTATAACTGCTTTAAGAAGTGATTAAAGATTTATTCGTTTAAGAAAGTCAGAGTTTTATTTATTTCCTCGCAAATTTGTTATAAAACGTCGTATGACATACGTGCGCTTTGATAATTACAGCCTCTGCTTTCTTGTAGCCCTCGCCTGCGGCTCGGACTAGCAATATCGCCTCGGCTGTAATTTTTAACTTACCGCACTTATATCATAATGTAATATTAAAAAAGTAGGTATTTACTTGTTCTATGTTCGTTTTGTTAACGCACCTTGTAAATTTAAAGACCTTAGAAACAGAACTACTTACTTTACTAGTAATGTACCTATGTTTCAGGTTTGATATTATTATAAACACACAAGTGAAGATTATTAGCCAAACGAATATCATTCAATAAGACAAATTAATAAGTGTACTCTGTGGGTGTCGGCAGACGTGTAGGCGTTTGAGAGCAGTAAATAATATGATAGATTAAGATCTATTGTGCTGCGACTGAGCTGACCTATGAGATCATCGCGAAGGACCTCGGAGAATCAACTTTATCATGAATGGGATACAATATTGTTGCTCATTTTAACTGTGTTTAAATTGAGTTCGCTATTTACATACCTACCATAATCACGCCTTGTAATCTTAATTTGGGGATTACACTAACAAGTACATCCACATTTCGCCAGTTATGTTTAAGTCCCATGTAATAGGAGGCGAGCCTATTGCCATCAATCGGGCACATCCAGACTCCGTAGCGGCTACTGAGAAATTCCTTTTTTTTTTCGGATGGGAAATCATCAAATGACTTCTCCCACTCCGGGTGGAGCAGGAGGGAGTGTCAGACTTTTACTGACTAAAACCCATCCATGTTCCTTCATCGCCCTTTGTGTTCCGGGGCCACGGTATCTCTTTCGAACAGTCCCGCAACCCCGGCAGGTACTGAGAAATCCCTGATAACACCCTATAACACTAAAACCCAATAACACTTTGCCCGACCCGGGAAACAAACCCAGGACCTAATGCTCAGCAGACGCACTTACGGCCACTCGGTATTCACTTCGATATTTCTTGTACTTAAAACAGAAAAATAATCTGGATATTACAATTAGGTACCTACATAAATAACATCACGTTTGCAATTCCCGAAGGGTAAGGCAGAGGTATGCTTGTAGTACACCAACAATTCGGCAGTTCTTTATGTTTATTTCCCACGTAACAAAGGGCGAGCATATTGCTATCAATCGGGCACAAATCCAGACTGGCAGTCCAGATATTATTAACAAAGTAACACATCACAGAGAGCAGCGGTGGCCCAGCAGTAAGTCGTGGGTTCGAACCTAGACAGGCGCATTACTTTGTGTAATTTATTTCAGCACCACTGCTTTTAAAACGGTGAAGGAAAAAATCGTGAGGAAACCGGCATGTCCTAAAACCAAAAATTCGAACACATGTGACATCTACCAACCCGCACTGGGCCCGTGTGGTAGATTATATAATAGCCCATTCCCTCTCATTGAGAGGAGGCCGTGTCCCAGCAGTGGGAACATTATAGGCTGATGATGATGAACACATCACAGTCATGTTGAGGCCAATACTAATATGGTATGATTTCAAGTTCTCATTATCTTATAATGTCAATAGAAAACCCAATCACATGAGCGAAGAGGCATCCACATTATCATTATTACTTTCCAAAACATAACCCCATCTTTGTAGTCAAGTAAAAACACGGTAACGTCAGTAACGCACGATATAAGATATCGTGCGTTACTACCAATTTCCTAACAACATCATATAAGTATATCCTAATACCATCACAATTTCTCCAGCCAATCCCCACAGTATATCAGTAACATTGTCCGCAATTTATTACGTAAAGGTAATTGAATTGGCTCCAATTTGATGGCCACAGACCCAGTAACTAGCAGACCGGCCATCAAAGTAACGTTAAACAACGGTGTACCCGGATTAGTTTTATGACGCAATAAAAAACAAATAACGAACGTCAATTTGTTTACCAGTTGGCGGGATGTTGTTATGAAAAATTATGATAAAGTAGTTGCAGTATTGTTGCATACACTTGAGTACAACATAACATAACATCACGCCTGTAATCCCCGAAAGATTAGGCAGAGTTGTACCTAATAGTACACACACATTTCGTTAGTTATGTTCATGTTCAAGTCCCATGTAAGAAGGGGCGAGCCAATTGCCATCAACCGGGCGCAAATCCAAACTCCGTGACTGCCACTGAGAAATTTCTGATGGAAAAACCCAATAACACTTTTCCTGACCTGGTAATAGAACCCAGGACCTCACGATTCAGTCGCGCAGTCGCACTTGAGACCACTACACCAACGAGGTAGTATCAATAACATGTTCCAAAAACACTTAGACGTACAAATTTAGTTAATAAGTCGCACACAGCAACATCACGCGTACGCACACATAAAACCACTCTGAACCCTCGATTTTATACTTCACCTATAATTATAATCTAGATCCTTGATATTATTTTATTTTATTTTATTGAAACTAACTCCGGAAGATTACTTCGACCTTGTGCTCGTGCTAAATACGAAGCATAATTTATTAAAGCATGCTTTAATTTTATATGCTGTCAAGATTAACACTATTGGTATTTTATAAAAAATAAAAAAGATAACTTTTGGTAACAGTTTGATTAAACTTAAACCTCTTATCTACCACATAAGAATTCATGTAATAAGTATATACATATCATAACACATTTTCAATAAAATTAAAGGGTTTCTTTGTTTTAGATTTTCTTAAAAAAAAACGCTACGACAAATGTTTTGTTTTGTCCTGCCTGCTCATAAACAGAAACATAATGTAAACGAAGCAAGTCTGTGTTACTTTTTTAGTGTGAAAACATCGACTAGAGGTAGGTACAAAGTCAAGTCAAAAAATATAAAGTAACCAATGTCCTTATCATCAAAACCAGTATAAACCGGATTATACTGGCGCGAACTGATTCCATTGTTCGCTGCACCAGATTTTGAATATTGCAATGTCATAGTGAAGCTCAAAATATATTATTTCCCTCGACCCGACAGCAGTGCCGTGTTGAAGAGATAAGCTAGTCACCAAGCAATGGACATTTTTCATTTCAAGAATTTTCCTCGAGAATTTGAATTATTATGAATTAATGTTTTGTTTACAGAGTTCAACAAGTTTCTGGTGGCATTTTAATACAGTCATTTGGATATTATGTTATTTATTTTGACTAATTAATTTAAATATATAACTTAGTATAACCTTCTTAGTATAGCCTTGTGTGGCTATTATTAAAAGTTCGATATTATTATGTTTTGGTCACAATAGGCATGACGACAATATCAAAAAAAATCCAAATCTATTTAGTCCATCAGCTAGATTACCGGAAACTAATGAACACGTATCTTTTGTTTTTGTAAATCAATGAATATTGACAAAGATAAAACGCATCAAAACTCGGGAGTGGGGGCTCGTGACGTCAGAACTAGTAAAAATTAAAAAACACGGGTCAAATACTCTCCGATAATCCAACTGACGGACCAATTAGCTTTTTTTTTGTCGTCTCGCCTATTGCTTGAAAACTTACCATCATCATCATCTAACCGGATCATCCAGTCCAACCGGATGCAGCTTGAAAACTAAATGTTTCGATAAAATATTAACAAAAAGAAGTTTTTTTACAACAGTGATTAAAAATGGACTCATTATTTTATTTTTTACTGGTAGACAATGTTTGGGAAAAAATATTTATTTTCAGTTTTTTTTTTTCGGATGGGAAATCATCATATGACTCCTCCCGCTCTCGGCGGAGCAGGAGGGAGTGTCAGACTTTTACTGACTAAAACCCATCCATGTTCCTTCATCGCCCTTTGTGTTCCGGGGCGACGGTATCTCTTTCGAACAGTCCCGCAGCCCCGGCATAACCTTAATCATAAGTTGCTTACTTAGATAAATTCCACAAACTCGTGAGAGCTTTTTGCAAATCATCATCACTCACAAGAACTCAACGATTTGTCACACCAGATTTTATTTCGCACCCTCTTCCCCAAAATGTCCTTTTCCCCTTGTTCAATATCTCGACCCCAAAATATCTTCACGTGTCAAAAAAATCCCAAAGAATTTAAATTCTAGACTCGAGTATTTTTTAATTACATCAAAGAATTTTTAGAAAGGGTTCGTGTCGTTATTCTTGTCACCCCTTTTATGGGGTGAAGGGGGCAGGAGTCATAAATCAAGAGCGCTTATGAGAATTTTTGATAACGTCGAACGGTGACGTTTGACGTGGGTGACAAGTGACGTCAACGTCAGGAATTAAATATTATGTACGCGTCTGGCGCTTCTTAGTTCTACGTGTTTTTTTTTTTAAATTAAGGTTCCTTCCATCCAAATGTATTTTGAGAATGAAGGCCATTATATATTCTTTATCTATCAAATAAATCGAAGATTAATAAGATGTAAACGGATTTAACCCGAGTTAAATCCGTTATCCGACCGTCCGATAAGTGTTCGGTTCAACCGTCCAAAATCGATTGGCTTCATTTTACCGCGCTTTCAAACGTCAAAAATGTCATACAAAGTATGGCCTAAGTGAAGTCCTATTCGATTCGATACAATTTAATAATCGATTTAATATTTAACTAGAATAATAAAAATAACCACTATTTTAACATTGGTTATGTGTAATACTAATATGTTGTATTCATGGGTGCATACTAGATTGACTAATTAACCTTACAATATCGATTTCAAAGAGACTTCAGACAAAATGTCAATGAGTGAAAATCCGATTAAAAGATAAAAAAAAACGAGAGCTATTCATTCAAAAACTTGGAATTTAATTGAGGTTTAAGAGTTGCACCTCATCCCATCATCATTGTCATCTGCTTAACCTTTTCCCAACTATGTCGGGATCGGCTTACAGTCTAACCGGATGCAGCTGCAATACCAGTATTTTACATGGAGCAACTGCCTATCTGACCTCCACAACACAACCCAGTTAGTACTGGGTAATACGATACCCCTTGGTAAGACTGGTTGAGTTGCTCCTCATCTAGCAGCACGAATTTTCCATGCTCCTATGCTTTTCTTTCGCTCAGAATGCTAGAGCGAGAAACAAAACGTCAAACTAATCAAATGAATGGGAATGACATCATCTCAACGTTAAATCACGTGATCAACACAAACGAATAGAAAATTTGTAGACAAGTTTACATCGTTCAAAATGATAGAATAGAATGTTAGCGTTTCTACAATGTTGATCGCTATACTCTTTGATAAGAACGCTCACCATAGACTAAAGTGTAGGTTTTTTTTACAGACATAAGAGAACGAGCGATCGACTCAGTCGTGTACTCGTGTCAACTTGGCTAGCAATTTAGCGGTTTCTACAATCTCTTACGCCGAGGCGTTTACGATTGCAGAAAGAGAATCGATATGAAACGTTTGTAACTTGGCTAGGCCTGCTGTCAAGCACATAGTCGATGCTGCCGCCTGAGATCTCGCTTAGGAGCTATTTTTACCGTTTATAAAATAGAACTGCACACATTAAAATAAATATCTTAATAACTTATTAACAATATAGCACTTCATAAAAGCATCAATAAATGGCTTCTCTAATGTAATAATAACTCTTTCATTAGTCCTCAATTCACACTTCACTTCAAATGTGTATTGACTAAGTTCATTAATATCTGAAATACAATATCATAGATAATGATCTCATTCGATAAATTAAAATTATATTTTGCTTAAAAGACTTCATTTCTCTGGCTACACCAATTAAACTTTAGAACTAAGTATTATCAAAATTGAAAGGGGTAATCAAATAACATGATTTTAAATACGATCTGTTTTAATAAACTTTCGTCCCAGCTGTCATTAATTTTTCATTAGTTTGTAAATCTTTGTCGTTATGGGGGAAAAGCAAGAAAGTGTGACAACTAGTCCTACCAAGGGGTATCGTATTATCCAGTAACTCAAGCTTGTAGATGTCTGATAGACAGTTGCTCCTTATAAAAGTTCCTGGGTTCGATTCGGGGTCGAGCAAAGTTTTATTGGGTTTATCCATCAAGAATTTCTCAGTAGCAGCCATGGAGTCTTGATTTCTGCCCAGTCAATGGCGACAGGTTCACCCCCTATTACATGGGACTAGAACATAACTGGCGAAATGTGGGTGTAAGGTAGGTTAGGTACAACTCTGCCTAACCAACGTTCAATGTTCCTAACAAACCTTTGTGGTTTTCTGGAACGCATATTTTGTCAATCGTAATGTTACTACGTGTCTTGATAATATAAATAAAAAAAAACCCTTTAAATAATAATAATAAAATAATAATACTCATTTTATTTCAGATAAATTATTTTACATCCATATAAATTGTTAGAAAGTTGTTGTTATTGTTAGTGTTTAAAGATTACAGGCATGATGTTATGTTTATGACGATGGTATTCATGTAGTTACACAGGAAGCTGACACCTTAACATAATAAAAATACTTCTTCATTTTATAAGAACTTTGAGCCACACTAGGAGTTCTCTTATATTGTGAATGCATTTACATATCAGATACATACAGGGTGTAAAAGACCTCATCACGAAGCCGTCAACCAAGCATTCTGTACATCAAACTAAGTAACTTTACGCAAAAATTATTGCTGGGAATCGACTTTTTTAATTTGGGGTGAAAAATCATGTTTTGTGATAGAACTCAATGTAACGCACTCAAAACATTGTGCTGGTGGATGGATTGAATAGTACGGGGGTCGTGGAGGTGTTAAAGCAAAAATCTTACATTAAAAACTTGTATTTAAAAAAAACCTTGTCAAAAAGTTGGAACTTTGACCCCCAATATCTCCGTAACTAGAAGGTATGATGTAGAACAAAAAAATGATCGTAATGACGGGGAGAACAAGTGCCTTTTGGCTTCGTTAAGAGGTGTTTTACACCCTTTATACTCTACCTACTTTTAAGCAATGCAAATATTTGGACCACACGGCACACAAGGGCGAGTCTGCGATTCAATACATTTCATGTAATGAATACCTAAGGGTACCAATACAACGTCTGGGGTGTATTTTAAAAGCTCTAGGCCCATGTTCGGATAAGAAAATAAGTATCTTACTAAGATTATAAATGAGAAAGTTGGTCCGGATGGATAAAGAGTAATAAACGTCTGTTCATCCATCCATGGATTTTATATCGGTAGTACGATCCTTTGGGTCAATTACCGAACTACACGCGGGCGAAGCCGCAGGCACAAGCTACATAGTTTACTCTAATTTCACTAACCTTTTTAATACTCCAAGAATTAGGCCTCCGGAATATTCCACATGTACTGTTCTGTAAACAAATAAAAACAAAAACTATAACTTTATGTAAAACAACACAAACATTACCAGCAAAGGTTGTTGCATAATTGTTCACTTTATGATTTTCATAAACACAGGATGTTGCCTTTCAAGCCTTTGTAGCGTGGAGCAACGTGTTGCTATACAGGGTGTTACAGCAACAAAGGCATCCTAACTTTGACTAACGTACTAGACAAATTTTGTTGATGAATATTCAGACAAGAAGCTGAATTATACCGTAGAGAATATTTGGAGCAGCTGTTTTTGGATTATTTAGATTTTTTCTACAGGAGACTTGATTGTTTTTGTCACGTGTCCTGCCCGCGTAGTGCATAAACACCGTAGAAACTAGTTTCTTTGAAGAAAGAATCGACTAATCTTGTGTTCATCTGTCACTGAATCGAAAAATTGACAAATGAACAAAAGATTTGTCGATTGTTTCTTCGAAGTAACCTGTTTCTACGGTAGTCATGCTACACGGGCTGGATAGTAACCTATACAAGATTTAAGATTCTATACAGAAGCTTTCAGAAGATATGTTAAAAAAAACATTGATCTCATATTTCAGTGAGGCCATTAAAGCAAAATAACATGATTGCCAAATCTTAGTACAGGCATGACATATCATCAACATCAAATAGACGATTATTGCAAATGGATTACGATGTAGTTTGCATTGTCGAATGTCTTTAAAATTAAGTTCCGAAAATATGTTTTCAGTTAAGTGAACCTTTTCCTTTTTTAAGTTGGTAAAAAAAACACGAAATAGCAATCAATCCTAACAAACAGAGCGAACCAATTCGAAATGTACGAAACCCATGACCTATCATATTTTTTTATATGGTGTTAGTTTTTGTAAGGCCTGTGGATATCACAGACCACTGGGATAATTATTCTTACCCAATCCATCGAAATCCCCCGCCGAACATAGCCGTCAGCCAAAAACAGAGATTTAATGCCCTGATGTCATTTAATAAATACGAACTGCACACCGCTACGAAATTGAAATCTATTACCTGCTACATGGCTTCCCTAGGATAAAATATTGCGAGCACCGTTTGGCATTCTCATAGGTCTGTGCCGTAAGGAAAAGGATATGTATCTCCTTTATACAGTTATGGGCTACCAATGTCAGGATTGACAATTTGGGAAGATTGAAGGGCAGTCATTGTCATTAGGAGATCGGCGCAACACGTTTTTTTCTGTATTCTCCCCTGTCAACCGCCACGCTATCATTTACTCGTTTTTTCGTCCTACAATCTATCCATCCTTTCCTTGGTTTTCCTCTCGCTCTCCATCCATCAAAATTTATATTCATCACTGTTTTAGTCACATGCGATTCGTCCCTTCTCATCAACTGCTCCATAGCAAGACAATTCTCCCTTTAAACTTTTCTGAAACTGTCGCAACTTTCAAACGTCCTCAATATACTCATTCCTTACTTTATCCATTCTTGTCACACCACACATCCACCTCAACATTCTCATCTCACAATTCGTATAATGTAACTTGATTGAAATGACAGCTGTCTAATTAAAGGGACTAGCTTTGGTCATATCGAAATAAATAATAACAAATGTATATTTATGCAATCAAACACTGATTACGCTATGTAAATATAGGTATTAATTAGGGCAAATCAAAAGAAACTATAAAAAGTATAAAAAAATAAACAAATATTACAAATTATCGGCTTATATGTACATCCTGATAGCTCTTATTAATTTAATCAAGTTTTTTAAGAACTATAACTTCGCTTAGCGATAGAAATGGAATGGTGGTAAGTTTTCTCTAGACGTTCTGCTTCACAAATAAACTTATTTTTAAAAACTACAAAGTCATTTGATTTCAGAGACACATCTATGAAAAATATTCCAACAAAAGCAATAGCAAAGACTGAAACGAGAACAAAAAGCCTTAGAAATTGAAATAACGTGACAGTCGATTCTGTTACTGAGAAACTTTCAAAGACTTGCTCTAAAATCCTTAAAAGGAAAGTTTTATAAGCCATGAACTTCGCCAATGAAACATTTCGGGACGTTTTAATAGACATTGAGTCTCAACGATAATTATTCTGGAACAAGAATATGAACATTAATTCTGTATTGATGTTCAAGTTTAATAGATTGGCGGGGGAGGGGGGGGGGGGGGTCGTTGGAAATGTGTATTAGAATTCAGAAGTTATTTAGAAGAAGGTTTTGTGGGCAGTTTTATTTGGAGAAGCGGTGAATTTGAAAATGTCCTATTAGTATGGTGACCTAGCATTTGAACTGTCTCTGTTTTTTTTAGGGTTCCGAACAAAAAATAAAAAAAAAGACGGTACCCTTATAGGATCACTCGTGCGTCTGTCTGTCTGTACGTCTGTTTGTCACAGCCAATTTGCTACGAAACTACTTAACCAAATCAGGTGAAATTTAGTAGGATGATGTAATCCTATGACCCAAACACAGATGTGAAAATGAAATATTTTTTTTTAAATAAGGGTAATTTTCGAGGTACAATTTTATTAATTAGGAAAAAAAAAAGTTTTGCAAATCTTACTATCATATCAAATGAAAGGGGTCGTTATGGGGATCTCAAAAATATTTTTGTACTGAGCTTAAAATTTTGAAAAAAAAAAATACAAGTTCATTGCTCGTAGATTACAGGAAAACCTATAAGAATTCTATCAATTGAAAATAAAGTGGTAAACTCAATATAATACGTTCACTTACGGAAAATTTTACTTTGGCATTGTACGAAACCCTCTCCACGCGAGTTAAACTCTCAACTCTTGGCCGGTTTTTTTAGCCTGAACAGTTCCATTCCTGGGCAAAGGTTGCTCACCCCTTCCAGTTTTCATGATGTTAACCCCTTCACGCCAATTAATGATTAATGCCATTAATATTCATAAATCTTTATGTCCCCAGTAAATACATTTTACCAAGCAAAAGACCCAGGCGAAGACGGCGGGATCAACTTGATGCCTATAAACAGGTTGGTCTTTATTGGCCCAGGATCGAGTCGAGTGGAAAAGAGAAAAGGGCCTGCAGTGGGACAATATAGGCTGGTAATAATATCATAACATCACATCTGTAATCTCCGAAGAGTTAACCAGAGGTCAAAATCAAAATCAAAATCAAAGCATTTATTTCAAGTAGGCCAGTTAGAGGCACTTTTTAACCGTCGAAACAAAGATGAAAATAAATGTAGCTATAGTCCCAGTCACAAGACATAAAAACTGTCAAAGTACTGTAGTTGCCCATTCCCTAGCGTAGATCTCTATGGAGAAGAACGGGCAAGAAACTCCATGGACACTCATTTAAATCAAAATATTGTTACAAAATCTTGGTTACATCATTCATGTTGAGATGGTATATTATGTGAGAACAATGTAGCAAGAAATGCACGTAAAAAGTGTCCACAGTAAAAACAAAACAAAAAAATACAATTCAAAAAAGAAAATAATTCATTCAAATAAGCCATGGCAACTAAGAGATGACCAGTCACAACTGACAGCGCCCGTTCACGAACATGACGCATGGATCAGCACCATTCAACTCAACCATTTTGAAGGGAACTAAATGACTTGACACACGCGCCACCATCAGCGAGACATTAGAGTGAGCATGACATACTCTCAACCGCCAGGGCACATTCAAGTCAAGAAAAGACGTAGGTTTCCAGTGAATGATAGCTTTCTAGTACATAATACTCAAACAATATGGGCTATGCGATTATATAATACTAAAGAGATGCCTAGCTATTAGTACACCCACAGATGTGGTTTAGTCCCATCTCGGCACCTTCCCATCTCGGCACCCATGAATGAATTTATCATCTTTACGAAAAATTCCCATCTCGGCACTCCGTCATTAGTCGTTGCTAAGTACAGTCATCAAAAAATGGATACACTGTATCGGTATAGTGAGTAAATCAAATCGACTAAAAACTAAAAAATGTAAAAAAAAGTACATATCAAATAAGTTTAATTTTAAATTTTTAGTGTTTAGTGGAAAAAGTAAAATATATTTTCATGGGACTTAAAAAAAAAATACGCAAGTAATAAGTAAGCAAGTAAGTGTCATATTTTCTGGCTATCTCTTTCGCCTCGGTTAAGACAGTCAAACCAAAGTAAACCTAACGACTGCTCATTATGGTTCATTTTTGTGTAATACCAAATTAGAAGTGCTCAGTCCAGATAGTATAATAAGACAATAGAGCAAACTAACAAAAGAAAGAGCGAGATAGAGACAATTAGCAATGCGGCCGGTGCCAAGCCAGTTTAATGTACAATTACATTCGTTATGCATGTGTTTACTCTTCAGTCATTTTATCAGTATTTCTAGTTTTTTAGAGATAAACGGATCGTCACGTTTTAAGTTCAAGTGAGTTACGAAATAATAATGAGTGCAGGACCAAGTAATGGGAGATCAGTGCTAAATTATGTTAAGTCCCAACGTGGCCAAAAGGTACTTCTACACGCAGGTCATCAATACTATGTACAAAAGCAAAATAAGGACTCTACAAGGTGGCGATGCGTGAACTCAAAAATAAAAAACGGGTGTTATGGGCGTATGACTGTACAAGGTGACATAGTGCTAAATGAAAACAGACATTCACCCGAGTGTGTGCCAAACTTTGAAAAAAATGAAGTTAAAGATATTATATATCAGTGTGAACAACAAGTGTGCGACGATATGTCGTCCGTGTCTCAAATATACGAAAAAGTCGCCTGTAAAAAAAACCGCAGCGTTCGTGTTGCAAAAGTGTTACCAGATCTTGAAAATATTAAATCAAGACTGTACAGGCATCGTAATAAACATTTAAAAGTTTCAAAAACTCAATATGATTCCTCAGCCGGCAATAGCAGAGGGATTCATACTGATTATGAAAGACAGGTATAGTATGCTTAATTTTGGCACTTATCTCTATTAATTTTGACATGCTAGGTACATCATTCGTATTTTTTATTTTTTTATTACTTTTATTTCCTTTCAGTTATGATGATCCTAACTACACCAAATTCAACGATTACATGGTTCAACAATGGCTGGAAAATGGACCTCCAAACGAAGCAAGAGAATGGATGGCTAAATGGTGTTGTTACGGCGAGAGACACCGTACCACCAATAGCGTAGAAGGTTGGAATGGGAGATTAAATAGGCGTGTCGGCAAAAAATCTACTTTAATCAAATATTTAAGTGTCGTGAAACATGATACAAGGTGGTTTGCATTTAAAATGATCAAATTTTTCAAGTGTAACATTCCTATTTCCAAGAAAAAAGAGAAATACGTAAAGTCCCATGCCGAAATCAACCAAATTGTAGCAAATTTTGAAAATGGTTCGATAAATTTAAAAAGCTGCATAGAACAACTGTCTGCAATAATTGCCATATTTGTTTCGTGGACGACGACAAAGTAACTGTGATTTTATTTATTTTTGTTATGTAATGTTTAAAATTATTGCTATTATTGTAAGAAAATTATGTACAATGTTGATTTCTCTGTGATATAGAAGATTAAAAAATAGTCTATTTACAACTGTTGATTAGTGTAAGTAATATTTTTTTATTAGTTTGTTTTTTGTATGAAGAGTAACAACTTGCGGTGGTTTTATTTTTTCAGATATTTTTAAGACAAATTTTTTTTTTATATTTAGAATTTTTACCAACTAGGTAGGTATAAAAATATACAATTCCGATTTATGTGATAATTAAGACTGAAAATGAATGTACAGCGAGTTATAGCAATTAGCTGACCCCCTTTGCAATTATTTTATATTTTATTTATTTGAGCGAAGTAAATAAAATATAAAAGAATTGCAAAGGGGGATCAGCTAATTGCTATGACTGTACAGTGAACGCGTAATCAAGCCTACTCGTATCATTTAGTACCAGTATGAAAGTCCTCAAAGTATGGACGCCCTTTTGCCTACGTCCCGGTTATACTGATTAAACGTTAATTGTACATAATAACTGTTGATTTTTGTAATATGTTTTTACATAATTGCTGGAAAGATTTTAAAACAATTATTCCTACGAACCGTGAATTTTTCATATATTTTAAAATTTATTATGTTACTGCCAAGGCAGAGATAATGGAGCCTCTAAAAAGCGATTCAAGGGCTTGTCTGTGAAAATGGTAATTTAAAAAGAAACAAAAATGATTTAATTAATAATAAAGTTGATTTACTTACTATACTGATACTGTGTTTCCGTTTCTTTTTGTGTACCTTAAAATGATTCATGAGAGGGTGCCGAAATGGGAATTTTTCGTAGACAAGATAAATAAATTCATGGGTGCCGAGATGGGAAGGTGCCGAGATGGGAATAAACCATTTCGTCAGTTATGTTTAAGTGCCATGTAACAGGGGCCTATAGCTATCAACAGGACACTTTGCCCGACCTGTGAATCGAACACAGATTCTTTGCTCAGTAATCGCGCTTCCAACCACTAGACCTGCGTTTGCTCAAGAATTCAGTATATTTCTTAACAAAATAATCAAATGATTTATATAAAGATCCTACATATTATTTCAACGTTAATATAAAACAAAAATTAGGAACACGACAAAAGAAAATTTATATCTACTTCAAAAATCAAAGCCAACAAAGTTATACTCAAATGTTTTGATTTCATTTGCATAATAGAAACAAAAACTAGGTTTTAATGATGGCTGTATTCTGGTGCTTTTTCTCTTTAACATCAGCCAAAAATTTCAATTCATTAAAACATTTTTAAACTTTTTGAGCTCCAATTATGAATTCTGGATGAACGCAAACTTTTAAAGTGTTTCATTCTATACTAACCATAGATGAGTATTAATATTTAAAAGCTTTTTATTTCTTTACAAAATGAAGGTCTCTTTTCTTTCTTCTTTGATTAGGGCATTGCCTTTTGTTTCCATTTTCAATCATTATTCAATGTTATCTATCAGGATGAAGTCGAAAAAAGTGTGGAAACATAAATTAACCTCTTTAATACCGCGCGAAATAACGGTATTTTTTTGCCGTGCTACCGTGTGACGTCATCGCATGCGTCATCTGACCGCGCTCACAAAAATGCTTATCGCTTATAGGACGTGAATTATTTTATTCTAGTACTTTTGGTTCTAGTTTTCTAATGGTACTGAAGCACGAAATCGAATAAAAAAATGTTATCCATAAACATTTGTCTAAATATAAAGGCACCGATACTACTATTCATTTTCACTTACACAAGGCGATGCTTAAATAAAAACGCACACATATACAGGGTGTAAAAGACCTCATCACGAAGCCGTCAACCAAGTATTCTGTACATCAAACTAAGTAACTTTACGCAAAAAATATTGCTGGGAAACAACTTTTTTTTTGGGGTGAAAAATCATGTTTTGTAGTAGAACTCAATGTAACGCACTCATAACATTGTGCTGGTGGATGGATTGAATAGTACGGGGGTCGTGGAGGTGTTTAAAGTAAAAATCTTACATTCAAAACTTGTATTAAAAAAAAAACTTGTCAAAAAGTTGGAACTTATCCCCAATATCTCCGTAACTAGAAGATCGCAATGACGGGGAGAACGAGTGCCTTTCGGCTTCGTTAAGAGGTGTTTTACACCCTTAATAACCATCAGTGCTCAGCCGAGGTTTGAAAGAGTCCAACAACCAACCGAAAAAAACAACAATATGTAATATTTAAACCTCTGAATTTTTCACTCACGTTAACAGCGCAATTTTGTGAAAGCCAACGTCTCGCGTGAGGAAATGAATTAATCCATCACCATTATAACCTAATACTTGGAAACCAAAAGCTTTTAATAGAACCCGTAACGATTTATTATCGTGACGTGTCCTATCGTATTTAATTATGAACACAATCATTTGACAAGAAGTATACCATTTTCTTTTACCTTACAATACCTACTCTGAGTGACAGATCCCATAATAAGATTTACTCCCATCAATTTCCTTACATAATAGTGCTTTAATAAAAGGTATATTGTCATCAAAAATATCTTCACGACATGATACAGTAACGAATTCGTACAATAAATCAATATCAGGTCTCATAACAGATCACATTACCTACGTGTTTTCTTCTCTTTCTTGCTTATGAAGAATAAAGCTGTTAGAGTGAGATGGGTTTATATTCAATGGTCGAGGGGTTCTTACTGTATCGAAGATCATAAAGGAGTATGTGGCAATGGGCACATCCTGTGGGACAGTTGAGTTCAATCTAAGAACGAGGCAGGTTGATGGGGCAAGCGAAGGACGAAAGCGATTAGGTAATGATCAATTGAGAGCACGATAATCAAATGGGAGAGAGATAATCTTACTACTGTTGTAATCGTGATCGAGGTCAAGAAATAATTATTTATTATTATTTGTTTTTTTTATTATTTTTATTTTTTATTTTTTTTTTAAATATTTATATTATTATTATTTTTTTTGCAATATGGGCCTTATATTGCAATAAAAAAAAACTTACTTGACCGTCTCGTTGGTTTAGTGAGATTATGATATGTGTACCTAATAGTGCACTCACTTTTCTCCAGTTATGTTTAAGGCACAAGCCTATTGCCATCAACCTGACACAAATCCAGACACCATCGCTGCTACTGAAAAGTTCCACTTTACTTAGCCTTTGAATCGAATCCAGGACCTTATACTCACAGTCACGTTGGCGATCATTAGACCAACGAGGCAGTTTTGATTGAAAAAATAATTAATTTTATCATAATAAACGACAGAGAAGACAACGATAAGATAATTGAATATTTAAAGACAGGGAAAGATAGCGGTTAAAGTTAACGAGTCTTTAATTGTACAGAAACTAATTATAAGTAATTATAAGAAAATTACTTCATAATAATTAAGGAAAACGCGTCAGGAAAGAAGTCGGGGAAGTCACCAAACGTTTGTGATAAATCGTGCTTATCTTGTTTGTATGGAGTAGAGCATGAGGCCCTAGGTTCGATTCTCAGATCAAGCAAACTGTTATTAGGATTTCCCAGTAATAGCCCGGAGTCTAGATTTGTGTCCGATTAGTGGTAAATAGCATGATTATAGCAGTGATAACCTGGTGGTGTGCAGTCGGACTGCCAAGTCATTGGTCTCGAGTTCGAACCCAAGACTTCTGATTTTTGGGATGTATGTGTGTATTCTATTTATCTTCGGCGAGGGAAAACTTTGTGAGGAAACCAACCCAGCCTGCCGTTCGTGAGATATTTCTCGACGACGGCATGTAAAGTCAACTCAAAAGTCTATAGGCGGCATAAAAATTCTGACACCAGGTTAGGCACTAACCACATGAAAAATAAAATGGTATGGTACATCGACATAGCAGAAATCGATGTTGCGTGAATCATTCATAGACTCACCCACATAATTTACATGGGACTTAAACATAACTGGCGAAATGTGGGTGTAGTATTATACAGATACGTCAGCCTAATCCTTCGGGAAACAAACGCGTTATATAACGATACGTAATCAGATCCTCTACATCCATTAAAATACTACCTAAACCTGACACTGAACCGAGGAATGCCATATTCCGTACATCAATATGTGTCAAAGGCAGTCGCTCTCAATTATACCGCGTATACCTATAGAGAATATGCCAATATGGCAATATCCATTATGTGGAGTAGGATTACCATCGGTTTGTAGATGGCAGGAATCCGGTACTGGCAATTTGAAATTGATCGTGTATCAAAAGTCGGTGTGCGGTGTTATTAGTCGTATTTTTCATACAAGGTGTAAACGGACTCTTCACGAAGCCGTTAAACAAGCATTTTGTACATCAGTACTAAGTAACTCTGTTACTGTTGACTGAACTGAAATTATTGCTGGGAAACGACTTTGTTTTTGGAGTGATAAATCACGTTCTACTGTAGAACTCGGTGTACCTAAATAGTTTATTATGTAATCCTTATTAGATACCTGTAATATGTTACTGTTTGTTTTTCCTAAATAAATAAATAAATAATTAAAAACACTGGGCTGATGAATGCATGCATGAGTACAGGGGTCATGGAGTTATTTGAAGTAAAGATTATTAAATTAAAAACTTGCATTAGAAAAAAAAAACTTGAGAAAAAGTTGGAACATTGACCCCCAATATTTGCTTAACTAAGACGTTCCCAGGTATGGTGCAGAAATTATCGCAATGCCGGGAAGAACAAAGGCCTTTCGGCTTCGTTAAGGACCCCTATTTACACCCCTAAATGCCGTGCTTAAAAAAGAAAGTAGAAAATATCGAAAGTATGTCAAGCCGTAACTTGTTCCAGCTGTCATTTGTAGATCTTTAACCGTCGTTACAAGTACTTGGATGCCCAAAGACTGACAACCAGCCATAACAAAGGGGATCGTATCACCCAGTACCTGGATCAATGAACACTACGGACTCCGTGTTGAGAAACATCCGATGTAAAAACACTTTTTCCCAACATCAAACACGTGACCAATGCTTAGCAGTAGTGCTTGATACTAGTACTCCTGTTTTGCTGTAACATTGCCTATTTTACTTTCGAAATATTCTCGTAAGCTGTGATTGCTCGAAAATTGAATCATAGTTTCGAATCGTATTTTTTTCAGCAAACCCTTTTATTTGATACCCATATCATGGGAACGCATAAAAAATAACTAGTCCGCCATCTTTAGGAGTCCGTCATATTAGATTTAGAATGACTTAGTTTAGCTAACCATGCATTGTCATCCACATTAAACATGTATGCAAAATTTCAGCTCAATCGGAAACCGAGAAGTGGGTCAAATGGAACTTCTAAGATTTGTGTCACGCTCACTCTAATGTCTCGCTGATGGTGGCGCGTGTGTCGGATCATTCAGTTCCCTTCAAAATGGTTGAGTTGAATGGTGCTGATCCATGCGTCATGTTCGTGAACGGGCGCTGTCAGTTGTGACTGGTCATCTCTTAGTTGCCATGGCTTATTTGTATGTGTATTTTTGAATTGTATTTTTTGTTTTTACTATGGACACTTTTAACGTGCACATCTTGCTACATTGTTCTCACATAATATACCATCTCAACATGAATGATGTAACCAAGATTTTGTAACAATATTTTGATTTAAAAGAGTGTCCATGGAGTTTCTTGCCCGTTCTTCTCCATAGAGATCTACGCTAGGGAATGGGCAACTACAGTACTTTCACAGTTTTTATGTCTTGTGACTGGGACTGTAGCTACATTTAATTTTCATCTTTGTTTCGACAATTCAAAAGCGCCTGTAACTGGCCTACTTGAAATAAATGCTTTGATTTTGATTTTGTTTACAGTTGAAGCTAATGAAAGAATGAACAAGGTTTTCGGAAAAGCACCGTGGTTTGTTTTAAAATGCTCTCGTTTTTCGCCATCGAAAAACAGGTTAGGTCTAAAAATGAACGTGTTAAAATTGAATTTAGAACCTGGTGAAACTAAATCTAGGTATAAAAAACATCGCAAAAAGTTAAAAATAATGTTTTTTGGAACGTCCAAAAACACTAAAACCAAACAGCATCATATTTTTTACTTTTTTATATCAATTTTACTGGTTTTGAATAACCTGCATAGAAAAAAATACAGGTTGTTTCATTCGACACAAGTTAGGAAAAATAAATTCAAAAACAATAAAATACTTGGACACTTTGTTTCAAACAAGGAAAAAGAAAGAAAGAAAACATGTTTATTAGACTAGCACAGGACAAAACGAAAAAAAATAGTACACACATTAAACTAAATTTGTCATCAAATGAAACTTTTGTATCATTCAGGAAATAACTTCTAGAAATGTACCTTCATAACACATAGTTATTCTTTATTGCATACAAAATAGTACTTATATAATACTAATTGCAATAATACAGCATATAAGGGCGAGCCCAGCCCAGAACACATACTATTTCACACTATTTTACCTTTCGTAAAACAGAAATAACTCTGAAATAAAAAACTGTCATAAAAATAAATACTTACACACCTATTACAAAGGAAATACTCAGTGAAAAAGCGCCGGAATAAATTGTACGGAACCCAACTATTTGTCTACCCCAAATGAGCTCCCCCAATGCGAACCTAGGCAAATTGTTTTATCTCTACTGAGGACGGTGGAAGAAGACTGGGATACTATCTAAAGTTTTTGCACGGTTTTTAGTTGTAAGCGAATCAAAAAGTACATAGTTCTGATTCAGGAAAAACAGGCTTTATTTATGCTCAGTTATTATCGAAATTCTGGACATAACGGAACATATAGCGCTTTACTCTCAAAGCCATTTGTAATCTTCTATCAAAGAGGCAAGTTGTCAACGATAACGACAATGGAAAGTATGTTTCTTTTACACTGACACAAGTTGCCGTTAAGCTTACCAATAATATAATCTTATTGAGAGTAACAGTAAAATAACGAAACGCTTTAAAGGCGACTAACTTGGCCTTCAGGGTGTGGACGCACAAAACCAAGAAAATTTCAGAAATGAAAAGAGTCCTATAGAAGATCATCAGGACACGTGTTCAAAATCAATTGAATCGCACAAAGAATGGGTAACGTAGATCAAAAGATTCTCAGAATAGTTAGATACTAAAAGAAATCGCTCACAATCACAGCAAATACTTAAACTATACTCATCCTACAGAACCAGAGCGTTCGAATTCTCTATATTCAAACACTATAGTCATATAGGCATTTAGTGTCAGACACAATTTAATTCGACTCGCGCGACTAATAACAGCGACACTGCGGATAGATTTGCATTTTACAATAACTTGTATTTGAATATGAACGACATATGGTTCTGCTTCAGTTGTGTTTGAGTTACGTTAGGTATAATAGACTAACTTTTAGCCCATAACTTGCTACGTGTTACGTCGGAAATTATGCTACTGGAATGTCATACCGGAATAAAAATATCTTTTATCCTAACCCAGGTGACGATCTTTTGGTATGTTAAAATATTATCCGTTCAGCCGTTTACGTATGAAGGTGTGACTAACAAACAAACAAACTCACTTTCAAATCTACAATTTTAGTTAGGACTATGGACTCTCGACCCGTTTTAAAGACATTGCATATCATCATCTGCTTAGCCTTTTCCCAACTATGTTGGGGTCGACTTCCAGTCTAACCGGATGCAGCTGAATACCATTGCAGTATTTTATATGTAGCGACTGCCTATCTAATTTCTTCATCATCATCATCAGCCTATTAATTTTCCCACGGCTGGGACACAGGCCTACGCTCTATGAAAGGGAACTATCTAACTTGGCGAATATTAATTGCATAATTTATAATAACCTTAGCTAAGGAGTCAGAAAAAGTGACATCAATAACGGCGATGGAAAAGTCAAAAATATATAGGTTTGACATAAGCTACCGAAAAGCTTAATGTTCAAAGTAATTGTACAAGCATGAAACGTTTAGAAAGCCATCAAACGCCCCAACACACAGCCACGCATCACTCAGTTCCCTGATTCCCGATATCCCCGTCACCCCTATCGTAACTCTCCCTCTAACATGGGGGTCGTTCACTCCAGGCCCCATTTGTGACGCATCATGGCATCATTAGCCAAAGCATGGGGAGACAAGACATTCCACAATGATATGTCTATCCGTCTCCTTCGTAATCTGTCTCTAACATCGATGGGGGTGATAAGAGACCCCTTATACGAGGAAGGCAATTTATTGGTGAATTCTATGGAGGTTTTTCACCTAGTTTGAATTAAATTCCGCTAACAAAGTGTGAAATTAGTCGGCACCGATATTTGCGACACATTACAATCCAGACAGTACCTACAATAAAATCGTTTGCTCTAAAAATTTAAATCGATAGATTCGTCGTGTCAAATAAAAAAAAACTGAATTTATATTTCAATAGTATTTATTGTCTCGCACACTCACATTGAAAATCATATAATAGTTATAGTTCCATGCGATATATAGAGTTCAATCCTGTCGGCGTTAACACTTTTTGTGTTTACGCACGACTAAGTTAGGCGAGGGCACATCTAATTACCAAAATCTTGAAACTACAGTGTAGTATTGTGACGTTTAAATACCTTCTTAATAGAAACAAAATTTTAAACAAAGGGGATAAATGTCGAAAGGAACGCGATTACAAAACGAATATGTTACGCAATATCTTTAGAGATTTCCTTCTCAGAACCCAAGCCGCCGGTGGATTTCATTCTCCGAATTAACCCATAACGTGATTATTTGGGTTATCATAATAATTATATTATTTTGATACGTTAACTTCAAAGCTTATGGTTAAGAATGTGGGCAGAAACGTTGTTTTGATATTCATTTTAATATGCTTAGAAACATTTTAATCTGTGTTAATGTTTTGATCTGTACCATTGTACATGTTGGTAGTTTGTTAGGATGTTTTTTCTGGGAAAATATAAGCTTTGATCGTTAAGTGTAAAGTTACAGAAACTTTTGAATAAGTGTTTAGTTTATAATTTATCATATTTATGTCGAAATTGTTTTGAAATACGACAAATAAAATTCGGAAAGATTCGAGAGTGACTATAGTTATTCACACTGTGTACTTTTGTTTGTCTGTCCAATTGTTGTGTAATCCTGTCTTAAACATATGCGCAGCTCCATTGAGAACAGCTAGTTTATTTATAAATATTCTTCTTCTTAACTTATCGATGACAATCTAAATTAATTTAGCCCAAAATTCAACGAGTTTGGCATTTTCAGTAGCAACCATCAAGCACCTGTGATGTGCAAACAGCAGGGTATATCAAAATATTTTATTTCACAAATGCCTAGATGGGCACTTATAAAACTTCTAAAAAGGTGCACGGTTCGCGTTGGTCGTTTCCATGGAGAAGAACCGGCAAGAAACTCCGTGGTTATTCTTTTCAAATCATTTGGTATTACAATATTAATGTGTTACAGCAATTAGTACTTAAGTATGGAGGGACAGTGTAGACCCGACAATAGGTATAAACATTGGTGTCGATTCTGTTGTTCACAAACTAAACTTAATTTAGACTATTGCTATATTTTTCTTTCTATAAAACGAGAAAGAGACGGACGTAATTTAGAACAGTCAAATTTAATTGGAACTTATGTTTTCATACAAATGAAGGGTGCACGTAAAAACATGTCGACTAAAAACACTGTGAAGCGTAAGGCATAAACTAGTTTGACATCTCTAACTTAGTTCATAGCTATAGTCGTCCTTTTCTCGCACTGCGACATTTTTTTAGTAAAGATAGCGATAGCCTAAATTAAGTTTAGTTTGTGTACAACAGAATCGATAGCATTGTACTACTTAATTACTGAAAACGAATCCTAAAGACTTAGACACTTCATTTGATTCTCCCTCCAGGCAAAACTACGAACATAAAGCACTTAAGTGCGCCGTATATCTTGAGTACGTAACCCGACCCCGAGTGCGTGTAAACGTTGCGTATTAAGTGACGGCCACGCACTTAAGAGCTTAGCCGCGTGACGGTTTGATAATACGCGTCTCAACCCGCGCGAGAGAGTAAGGTTGTGTTCTGAGGTAAAGAGAGCAAATTATTGGTAAGCAAAATTTTAAGTCCAGTCAATAAGATGATAAAAACCCCAATTTTTAATAAAAGCACGCTTCCACACTTCAGCCAACTTGTCTGTGCATGCGGGAAAGCAAGAAACTAAAATAAAAGTACCAAATTTGACATATTGATGCATATTTTCTTGAAAAGCAGCGCCACTTAAACTGCTAACTTAAAGTGGTCACACTGTACAGCGAAGCATTTTTGTCATGGAATATTGATTCTGTCATCTCTTGCTGCTTAGATTAGGATCAAATTTGAGTACCAAACTGTAAATCAGCACGAAAAGTGTTGTTTTGATCGAAACCGGTTTCCGACTAGTCTACTAAGTCCTTAATAGACCTGCGAAAACTTTCTGAAAGCATTTAAACATGGCTGGATACTGTTAAATAATCTAAATTACAAATTGGACGTTGTCTTTTAAAATTAAACAATCAAGAAAATCTCTTACTGTTTTTTTACTAATATTCTGTTAAGGGGCTCCCGCATGCACACTAGCGCCACTTTAGTAAAAAAATCAGAACTCGTTAAATACACAATTAATATAAAATCTGATTGACAAAATCAATCGTTTGGTCTTCTAAATTATTTACGTCTGCTTAACTCATTGAAACATAGCTCGCTGTCGTTACAGATACAAAATGGAAAAAAGGCCGTTTTTAGCAATTTTTCTAACTGTGACTACAGTGAAGTATATTTTAATGATTTAATAGACGTCAATAATCTAGAAGTCTAAAGCATTGATTTTGTCAATCAGATTTTATAAAATCTGATTGACAAAATCAATGCTTAACTCGTTAAATACACAATAAATATATTTATTGTGTATTTAACGAGTTCTGATTTTTTTACTAAAGTTGCGCTAGTGTGCCATGGGAGGTTCCCTTAAACGGAAAATAATTAAAACAATAAGTTTGTCCCCGCCTCCGCCTGTCACCCTAACCTTACCCTACATTAAAGCCGTGACAGGTTAAATATATGCGAATTCGGTATTAAAATGTATTTTCTTGTCATGTCCTTAACACTGCAGGATAATACGATTAAGTGCGGTAGGGGGCGCCTCTGTTACATATAACTGTGGTAGGGGGCGCCACTGTTACTTCTAGCTGTGATCATTGAGTCCTTTGTGCGCCGGCGTCCTATTTATGGTGAATCTTGGACGTTATAAGCCAATTGAGCTGCTTTAGACTTTGTATTATATTGTGTTACTGTTTGATTTTGAAATTTTTGATCACTGAAATATGTTGAAAACTGAATGCATTCAAGGAAATCTCTCACAAACGTGTCGTCGGATTGCGACCGCGTGTCGTACTAACCTAATTACAATTAACGTTTTTCATTCAAAATGTATTATTTATAGCGCAGACGACAGACTTTTCGCGTGTACAAGTCTGTGACAGACAAAAACTGCGACAAAAAAGTAAACAAGTCAAACACATCAATCAGGCAAAAGTCGCATCATTTGTCTGTCGCATTCTGTCGACTGCGCTGCCCCTTAGGAACACAACATTGTCACTGTCACACCAGAATTTGTTTTTTCCCGAAGAGGTGCGCAGAGAAGTATCTTATTCACACCTCCATTTCATGGTGCCATAATTATAAACAGTCCGGATGTAGGAAAGTAGCAAATATTTTTTCAAACCATTGTTGGTACAGTTAAGTCAAATTAAATAAGCCCTCCCATAACCCACGTGTGTCCGAATTAGAAAGACTATCACACGATGGACCGTACTACCGATTACACTGACGGTCGACCATTTTTCTTCGAAGGTCGATGATTCTCAATATGTCACGCCTTGGAATAATTTTTAGCTAGTTCTAATGTCACGAACCCCTACTCCCGAGATTTGATGCGTTTTATCTTTGACAATAATCATTGATTTACAAAAACAAAAGGCTCAATATTGGGTCCTTTCCTCTTTCTCGTGTATATAAATGATCTACCCTATTTATTGAAAAACCAACCTCAAAATATGGTGTTGTTTGCTGATGATACTTCCCTTATTTTTAAGATAAATAGACGGGCCCAGAATCTAGATGACGTGAATGATGCCCTACTTCAGGTCCATAATTGGTTCACAGCAAACAATTTAGTATTAAATGAAAAAAAAACTAAATGCATAAGATTTGCTTTACCCAATGTTAAAAGTAGTGATTGTGAAATAATATTAAATAAAGAGAAACTTGAATTCGTAGATAAAACGGTTTTCCTGGGGATTACGCTTGATTCAAGGCTACAATGGGGTTCTCATTTAACATCCCTTGCGGCGCGTCTAAGTTCAGCAGCATATGCTATTAGAAAAATTCGTCAATTTACTGATGTAGATACCGCTAGACTGGTCTATTTTAGTTACTTTCATAGTATAATGTCTTATGGCATTTTGCTATGGGGACGGGCTGCAGATATTGAGTCTATATTTATTCTGCAAAAAAGAGCCATCAGAGCTATATATAATCTTCGTAGGCGCGATTCTCTAAGGGAACTGTTTAAGGATATTGGCATCATGACGGTACATTGTCAGTACATCTACGAAAACATAATGTACGTCAGAAAAAATCTGCATCTTTTTGGTAAAAGAGGTGATAGACATAATTACAGTACTAGAAATAGGGACCAACTAGTTCAGCCAGGCTTCAGACTCGCTAAAGTGGACTCATCTTTCATGGGGTACTGTTTGAGATGCTATAATAAAATTCCACAAAGTATTCTTGAACTGAATGAGACGAAATTTAAAACATGCATCAAACGCACACTATGTAAGCAAGCTTATTACAAGTTGGGCGATTATATCGCAGATAAAAATGCGTGGCTCAATGCTGGTCCTGCTCCACATGGACAGGGGCGCATAAATTGATAGTATTAAATAGAATTGTTGGAGCTGCTGAAGATTGTACAACTGTCTTTGCATTGTATAGAATCAATCTCTAGTATTATATAATCGCACAGCCCATATTGTGTGAGTACTATGTACTAGAAAGCTATCATTCACTGAAATCCTACGTCTTTTCTTGACTTGAATGTGCCCTGGCGGTTGAGAGTATGTCACGCTCACTCTAATGTCTCGCTGATGGTGGCGCGTGTGTCGGATCATTCAGTTCCCTTCAAAATGGTTGAGTTGAATGGTGCTGATCCATGCGTCATGTTCGTGAACGGGCGCTGTCAGTTGTGACTGGTCAACTCTTAGTTGCCATGGCTTATTTGTATGTTTATTTTAGAATTGTATTTTTTGTTTTTACTATGGACACTTTTAACGTGCACATCTTGCTACATTGTTCTCACATAATATACCATCTCAACATGAATGATGTAACCAAGATTTTGTAACAATATTTTGATTTAAAAGAGTGTCCATGGAGTTTCTTGCCCGTTCTTCTCCATAGAGATCTACGCTAGGGAATGGGCAACTACAGTACTTTCACAGTTTTTATGTCTTGTGACTGGGACTGTAGCTACATTTAACTTTGTTTCGACAATTCAAAAGTGCCTGTAACTGGCCTACTTGAAATAAATGCTTTGATTTTGATTTTGAAAAAATACGCATACTTTTCCTTGGAAGTATATAAATACATTGTAGAAAAAAATGCCCAACTAGCATTATTCGACACCATGAATAGGCGAGACGACAAAAAAAAAACTAATTAGTCCGTCAGTTAGATTATCAAAAAATATTTGACCCGTGTTTTTTCTTTTGTTACGTAAACCAAAATTGACGAAGATATGACGCTTTTTAAAATTCTCAATACGTCACGCCTTCGTATAATTTTTAGCTAGTTCTGACGTCACGAACCCCTACTCCCGAGATTTGATGCGTTTTATCTTTGACAATAATCATTGATTTACAAAAACAAAAAATACGCGTCCATTAATTTCCAGTACTCGTAACTGACGGACTAAATAGATTTGCAATTTTTTGATACTGTCGTCATGCCTATTAAACTACTACGTCCTTCAAGACAATACCTCTAAAGGAACTGCACAAGTGCTAAAGGTACTTAATAAAACCTATCTTAACACCCCAATAGAACAAAGGTCTGTAACGATCATGTGCTCATATTAAATTTAATCGTTCTTTGTCGGGTTCGAAGACAATGCATAACGGTTGGGACGTGACACTGCGCACGTATGATTGATGCTGTATAGATCACATAGGTTTCAATGTTAGCCTATCATTTGGTGATAAGCACTTCCGGTTCAATATGGTTGATTATATGTTTACGCGGTCTTATCAAGGGTATTGTATTATTCAGTACAGTTACTGGATTACAGTCCAGTGGTCGTGGAGGTCAGGTTGGTGGCAGTCGCCCCATGTAAAATACTGGTATTCAGCTGCATCCAGTTAGACTGGAATTTTTCAGGCCATTTTCAATAACTTACTAACAGGTATCGGTAGCTTGCTATCTCCATTCTGTTTGACATTTAGCTTACGGATGGTTAGGAACAAAACGTCACAGAATAGCTTTTTTTGATGTGGAGTGACAAGTACCTGTCACTTGTTTTATAGAAAAATCGCGGAAAGACTTTCGGACTTTACATCTACAGGATGGAACGAACACCTACGCACAAACGGCTGTTCTTCGTTCCATAATGCTCTAATTTTACAAGATTGTAATATAAATCTTAACACAATAATCATTAAGAATAATTCGACCCTAAATCAAGATGAGCACCTCTCATCACGTAATTTTACAACCAGCCGGGCCGCCCCACTATTATCGTTACAGCCAACCCTATCAAGGAAAACTATAGATACAACATTTTAACGACTGCTTAACACCCTAAGGATTTCTGTGACGCAAGAATTTTGTGAGATCTGCATTCTTAGTGTTATAACCCCACGTTTACCTATACCAAGCTATAAAACATGTAATCTACGTGTTGTGTCAACTGTTTACAGAACAAGTTGTATACAAAACCTGTCAAAAAAGTTAGCAACATAGTTCTAGTTGTTCTCATAACTCATTTCTGAAACAACGTCAACGTGTTTGAAACACGACTAGTTTTTGTACAAGACTTGTTGAAAGAATCAACACAAAACAAAAAGATTCATAACTCCTAGACAAAGGTATACGCAGGGTTTTGGTACTTTATTACTTACCTACTATTCTGCCTTATAGTGGACAAAAAAGTAGTCAGACATCAATCACGCAAAACTTGTCGCAGATTTTTTGTCTGTCGCAGACTTGTTCACACAAAAAGTCTGTTGTCTACATTGCCCCTAAGTCTGCTTCTATCGCCAATATACGTCACTCTTAACATCGTATGGCCCGACACTTCATTACAGGCCACTGAATTGCCTAAAGGCCTCAATTTCAGGCCGTTTTCCTGATGGCGTGATGATCGTATGGCCTTATCTTGTAGGCCAGGCCTTTGTAAGCATCGCGCATAAATTTGGAAAATGATCGATTGAGGGTAGTCGAGCGATTTTGTTATGTTCTCGAGGGTAGGTGGCAGTTAATTTAATGTGTTAAATTGTAGAAGAGATCTTTGATTGATCTTTGAGCAGATAGTGATAAAATTGTGATCAGATAAGTGGTGATTTTGTTGTAAAAACATCAAGTGTGTTTAAAATAACACAGCAATTAGTATTTTTTTCAATATCTATGAGTATTTGCACTTGATATTTGTTAGAATTTCGTGTTTTATTATGACTTTAACACCATCTCTACTTTATAAATATTTGGTTATTAAAACTTAAATCAATTTACTTTTATCATAACACTTTTCATATTATCACAGTATAAATATGGAATATTATGTCTCATTGCTTCAAAGCAAGTAGGTAGATACACTTTATATCAAACAGACGAAAACTTTATTATTGCGATAAACAGTTCATACACGCCTTTCCCCAATCCCACTTTATTACAAGGTTATATAACAAATATTCAGGCTCTAAAATGGAAGACAATCGACATAAAGGGTACTATATACATGTTCGGGTCGGTAAGATTCGGCACACCCGTGCGACAAAATCGAATCTTCGATTTTTTTTAAGCTAATCTTTTCTGTCCCCCTTTCGGGAAAATGCCATACCTTTTATACGTTCGGGAAAGCCTCTTGGCTTAGAAAATTATTTATGCCAAACGGAGTATGTCGACCGAAAAAATCCTAATATACATATATATTTTTTCCTTCGGTACGGTTTCGTTGTTCAACAAAAATTGTCGAATCGAAAGTGCCGACCCGAACCAGACCGTAGTCCCCCTAACATAAACGCCTACAAATAAATCTAGGCCTATGTCTTACTATCTTGAACTAGTCGTAAATCAAGTCGTGAGCCTCAGACACAAATCCTGCTGAGGACAAATTAAAATGAATACTTTTTTACATCTTTGAAGTATGGTCCAAGTTGTGACAGAAGTTGTTATGATAAGCTAATTTACTGTCACAGAAATTGCGAATTATTGTGGTGAATATTATACAACGTGCTTCTAGGTTTGCGAAAACGTTTTCAGTAAGTATTTTCATGTTCATTTTGAATGTTTCATGAATTTGCGTGATTTTTGTTTTTAACATCTGAGACAACCTGCTATTAGCAGATAGGTTATGCAGCTAGAGAAGCTGGAATAAAAAAAAAACAACTACCCTATTAGTTTGATCGCCGTAGATACACTTTTATATTCATTAAAATACTATAGAGACTTTTTAATAGACCGTTTAATTACGCTTTTTAACATTTTAAAATATTTTGACATGACGACTCTTCCTCTTCACCAATTCATATCAAAATACTCGTAATTTCACAACACGAATTTGCCATAACTTGCACCAAACACCAAGAAGTATTACTAGGTTCGGTCTGCGTTAACAATACAAAACAAAATGAAAAATATCCGCTGTGGTGCACGGCCGCCATTTTAAATAATAACGTTGCATTTAATACGCAGTATTCTTTACAATGTACACCGTATTAATGGGCTAGCTAGGGGAGAAATGGAGGGTAGTTTGTACTTGTCGGATTGCGGAAATCTCGGGAATAGAGGATTCTATAATGTGAAGAATAGTTACATTTAAAATTGTATTATTTTTATCAGTGTTGTATTCCAGTTGCATCTGCAATTTTGCATACAAAATGTTTGAAAAATGTGGTCTATTCGAAACAACAAGAACACAATCAGAAGTTACTTCAAGGTTAATAATTGCGATTGATAATAGAGTTTTAAACAATCAATCTGAAACTTCTTTTCGATCCGACGATACTAAAATCTAGACTAGATTTGACTAAATCAACTAGATAATTTAGCCCATTAAAGTAGCCATTTTGATCGCAGCTTCAGTAGCGTTTCCTAAAAAGTGCAGTGCAGTAGAGACACTCTAGGCACTGCAAGTTGAAAACTAATCTCGACGTCATTGGAAAGGGACTTTGTATTTAAAACATTCGGCAGATATCTGTTTTTGTAATGAGGGTGGAGTATAACTTCCCACTATTTGATTACATTTATACATTAACAAACTAAATACTGATCCCGCATAAAAAGTTAAACTCTCCTGAATCAAAGGATTCGTTTGTCTTTATACAGGTTTTGACATTGAAGGGATTGTTTAACTTGTGGAGGGGTCGCTTGGCCAAACTTTATTAAAATCGATCTGGAGAACTTTGCAGAATGGTAAGGTCTCTGAAGCATTTAGAGGAAGTGATTAAAACTAAAACTTTTGATTAGTCTTTCTAACTCTTTTTTTATTTATTTAACACTTCAAGCACAAAGTACAGAGGCGGACATAATGCCTTAGGTATTTTCTACCAGTCAACCTTTAGCTGATGCAGACACAAGCAGCTTGCAGCTTGCTTAGCTTACTCTGTCAAAGGACGTTGTCTTCTTACTTGCTAACCACGAAGTTTCAAAACATGGATCAAGTAAGTGTATAGGTACACACCTACACTATTAAAATTCTAGGTATCAAAACAAAGTAGACATTCTACATAAGTTGAGACAATAGTCAGTCTTATCCTAAGAGTGATCTTTTGAAGACAACCTTTGAATGGATTTCAGATAGAGCAGGAGAGACAATACCTCCTAGGCTTTTGACCTTAACTCATTAACTCGACACTCCGTTCTTTTCTACATGTCTACGTTGGTTCCCCAACACGCCAGGACAGTACTCGCGTATGACTCAACAGTTACTGTACATGAACATACGACTCGGTTGTCGCAACTGCTCCACTTGTGTTTAGCAATTATGTGCTTGTACACCACTACAAGATGTGCTAACTAATTGCACCAGTTTCAGAAAATGTGGTGACAGGACCTTGACGATCAAAAGTCGTGGGAAGAATTCTAGCCATCAAATTTGGTGAAAATGGTAGGCATCTTTCTTTAACATTAACTGGTCAATCACTCTTTATGTGAACTGTCACCAGCTAAAAACTTGACTTCAAATTATTATTGAATTGTCACCACAACTCAGAAGAATGAAGATATGACTGACAGAAGACTTCATGAAACATTCAACGTAGTACTAATTAGTAATTATTATTAAACATAAAATTACTAGAATCTTCTTTGCCCTCTGATCCGAAACTGTAATAGTGACTCATGGCAATAAAATGGCTACCGTCGATCGGCCTACAATTTCCAGAAAAACGGAGGATAATTCAATGGCATGATTCAAAATAAATTCCAATAATTAATTATTGGAATTTATTTTGAATTTGGATGGATTAATCCATCCAAATTCCAAAAAAAAATCTGATCATTATATTCCATAGAGATATATAAATAAATGTATCTTATTTTTCTGTAATCAGTTCCGATTTACATTCTCAAAGTTGTGCAGGTATGAAAATCCCTGTAGCTCCCACTGGATACTATACCCAACATCAATAGTAACTTCTCCGCAATAATTTTGCGAAACAACCACGTTCTGTAACCACGTAATTTGTTCAACCTTGTCCGTTTGTCAGTAGCACTAACTGTAATAGTCGATCTTTTGTTTGGGACACGGAAATTGAATAAACTGATCAATCTGGCTTTGAAGTTGAGTTGTCATTGCTGGTAAATTTTAGACAATTGTTGTAGTTTTTGTTTGTGACAATTTTGGATAGTTTAGTCTTTATCAAGAGGTTTAACCTAAAATAACATAACATCACACCTGTAATCTCCAAAGGTGAACCTAATAGTCACATCTCATAGAGGAGCGAGCCTATTACCATCAACCGGACACAAATCCAGACTCGGTAGCTGCTACTGAAAAATTCCTGATGAAACAACTCTGTAACAACTTGCTCCTGCTGGGACTGCGGGACTGTTCGAAAGAGATACCGTGGCCCCGTAACACAAAAAGAGAAGAAGGTACATGGATGGGTTTTAGTCAGTAAAAATCTGACACTCCCTCCCACTTCGCCCAGAGCGGAAGGAGTCATTTGATGAATTCACATCCGAAAAAAAAAGAAAAAAAAAAACATCTTGCTTGACCTGGGAAGCGAACCTAGGACCTCGCTCAATCTGGCGCTGGCGACCACTAAACCAATGAAGCATGGTTCACTATTTGCTACACCTCTTTTTTTTTTTTTTTTTTTTTTTTTCGGATGGGAAATCATCAAATGACTTCTCCCGCTCTGGGCGGAGCAGGAGGGTGTGTCAGACTTTTACTGACTAAAACCCATCCATGTTCCTTCATCGCCCTTTGTGTTCCGGGGCCACGGTATCTCTTTCGAACAGTCCCGCAACCCCGGCAGGCATCAGTCCTTGCGGACCCCTTCCTTTTTGCTGACTCTCTTTGAGGCGCGCGTGGAACACGAACGCGCCGTCGACACGGCCTGTCGTCATGAGACGGACGGACGGCGAGCTAGCCCATAGCCCACCGTCCACAGGCCCGCGCCTACGGTGGCCGGGGGCCACGTGGTGGCCCCCGACGCCCGGGGCGTCTCCCGCGGCGGCCGGGACGCTGTGAGGTTCTCTCCCTCTCACGTTCCGCCACCTCCTTCTCTAGCATTACTGCTTCGCAGAAGGAGGTGACGGCGTCCCATTCCGTCTCGCTCCGGACCATGGCTTGCACCAGGGCCGGACGCGAGAGGTCGCCGCCGCCAATCGCCGCTTCGAGGACACGGCGGTGCTCCGCCCACGCGGGGCATTTGCTACACCTCTGCCTAAACCTTCGGGAATTACAGGCGTGATTTTATGTAATGGAAGTATCTGGTTTGTTTGGTTTCCCTAATTAGCTTAATCATGAATACTGTAAAACTCATTAACATAGTACAATATGAATTGACATGTCTGTTGGATCCCTCAGACCCCCATAATCCCTGGTGTCGTCCCTCAGCGAACGCATTAAACATCCCCTGGATTTGTTCGCACAACGGATTAGAGGGATGAACGTAAGTAATTGCAATGTTTTTATTTATTTAATTACAATGGTATTTTAATGGCCCTGGTTTAGGGTACTTGATGAGAATATAAGTCATGCTTACGGTAACGACTCCACGAAAAGTTATTATTTTTAATTGAAGGACCATCACCTATTCACACACCTCAGCCGAAAGACGTCCACTGCTGGACATGGGCCTCCCCCAAAGGGGGGGTTTTGCCATAATCGCAACGCTTGGCAGGCGGGCTGGCGATCGCAGTACGGTTGTTACAAAAGCACAGAGAACGCTGCTGCCCATTCTCTGGTAAGTCCCTTAGTCGCCTCTTACGACACCCACGGGAAGATATGGGATGGTGCTATTCTTTACGTCCGACACCATACAGACAACCTATTCTATAAGCCTGAATTAGTGATTAAATGATAATTAATGATGTTTATTTTGCCATTTTTTTTAAAAACGGTTTTACATATATTTTTTTTAAACTAGATGGGGCCGGTGTTTCGTTCCTGACTACTCTAACAAGAAACAGCCGAAACAAACTCAGAGGTCATAGTCTCTTTTAAGGTCCAGACATAATCTTGGTCAACTCACGTGAGGACTGTTCAGATTAGTGTCTGAGATGGTCTTTTGAAGAAAGAACCACACAGATTTGAGTGGACTTGGATTACGGGAACTCTATCTTTTTAAGAATATTGAAGGACTCTCTGACAGCTGGGAAGGTAGCATAGGTCGTTAGTCCATGTAAAATACTGGTATTTAGCTGAATCTGGTTAAATTAGACGTTGACTCCAATAACATAGTTGGGAAAAGGCTAGGTAATTATTTATTTATTTTTAAAATAAATAAATAAATATTGCTGGACATTACACACAGCGCCATCTAGTGCCACACTAAGCAACGAGGCTTGTGTCGTGGATACCAGATAGTCGATATACTACATAGATACTTTTTGTTTGTAAATACATACTTATTAAACATATAAACATCCATGACTCGGAAACAAATGTCCATGCTCATCACACAAACATTTGCTATTACCGGGATTCGAACAAAAAATGCTCTTGATGCTTCTATTCTCCTGCCGGGGTTGCGGGACTGTTCGAAAGAGATACCGTGACCCCGGAACACAAAGGGCGATGAAGGAACATGGATGGGTTTTAGTCAGTAAAAGTCTGAGACTCCCTCCTGCTCCGCCCAGAGCGGGAAAAGTAATTTCATGATTTCCCATCCGAAAAAAAAAAAAAAGCATCTATTCTATTTAATTCTCCCTTAACATTAGATATTTTTCTATAGCTCCTTTAACGCGAGAAAACATCTTTATCTACTTAACTATGTGTAATTAAAATAATTCTTAGTTAGAAGAATCGCGAAAGTAACTCAAATAACTAGTCTATTGTTTCTGCCCTTAACTTCGTTATAGAAGAACAATTATGTGAAAGTTGATCTAAGCCACGTGCCTTGTTTAGACGCACTCGTCGATTGTACTCGACTGGCTTGTTTCATGGTAGAGTGCATTTGGATGCGGGAAAAGTGTGTCTATTGTTCGTAAAAGTGACAGCACAATGGTAAAACAGTCATAGATCAATTCGTTATGTCTTTTTGTGATCGAGCGTGGTTTCGAGTAATATCGTTTAGATTTCGCCGTATACGAAGAGATATAAGATATCATAGAGGAGATATCAGAAGAAAAAAAACTAAAGCTAAACTTGTACCGACAGAAGCCAGTTGTCGCATTGTCATGTCAATCGAAAGTAAGTTTAAATGCCATTGCTGGTATATAAAAGTGTTTTCCAAACTTTTCACCAGCAGTAGTGGTGTTTTTAAGAAGCAGGGAATACGTTATTCCCCTAACTATGAAGTCACTGACGGTTGACCATTTTACACCTTTATGCCCTGCGTTGTAAGGTTGAAAATGTGTCATCCATCAGTGAAGAAAACAAAGTTTTAAGATAAAGCACCTGCTGCTCGAATTCAAATATTGTTGCTCTAGTTTTTATCTCCAAACGCTAACCAATAATTTCATCAACTTTTTCAATCGAGTAACGATTTATGCACGCAAACATGACATCTATATTATTACCAAGAACTTAAATCAAAACGTTTAACCTAAACCATTATTCTCATGACGTAATCCATTGAAATATCTGAGATAAACAGCTTTTTGCGCTGAAATAAAAAAACAAAACGAGTTTCAATGCAATGACGTGACCCCTCTCACAAACAATCGTGACTCACAAAACCAGTTGCAGCTAGAAACCAAACTGTCGGAACTAAAACTCACCATCGTCTTCCAACATAACAGAACATCACGGTTGTAATCCCCGAAGCGTAAGGCAGAGGTGTACCTAATAGTATACCCACATTTGGCCAGGTTAATAGGTCTCGAGCCTATTGCCATCAATCGGGAAGAAATCCGGACTCCATGGCTGCCACTGACAAATTCCTGTTAGAAAAAACCCAATAATAGTAGATACTGGACCTGCGAACCCTGGACCACATACTCGACAGTAACACTCACGATCAACGAGGCAGTAGTTCAGCTTGCATTTCCGGTGAGCTATGTGACTGAAGGAAGCATGAGCTATTTCATCCCCTTTACCTTCCGGAGAACCATTAGTTAAATAAATACAAGATAGCCGAAGTCCGGCTTACTTTATATTATCTTTTGTTTGATTCGATTATAATTACATTAATTACGGGGATATTTGCTGACCACTGATGGAATTAATCTTAATTATCTCAGAGCTAGATTTTATACTAGGATTACTAACGCTTTGATGCACCGAAATGAGTTACAAAGGTCAAGGCCTGAGTTCAAGTCAAGCCTTTGTATATTTATTGTGTTTTGCGTGTCTGTAATAAATAAGATTTATAGATTTGAGTGAAAAGGCCTTTATAGTCTCCGCCAGATAAGTAAGAATTAAAGGTCATTAACCCGCATACATTTATTCAAATACATAATTCCGAAAACAGAAATAATGACATAAACTTGTCCCGAAACGACCTTTAACGTGATCCTTGACTTTTTCTAGTAATAAAAAACTATTCATAATGTAATGTCGGGGTACCTAGAGAAATTAAGGAAAGAGCAATGACCTTTTATTCTTACTTATCTGGCGGAGACTATAGTCAGTCTACATTACGCCTGTAATTCCCGAAGGATAAGGCAGAGGTGTGCGTAATGAGTACACCCACATTCCGCTAGTTATGTTTAAGTCCCATGGAATAGGGGGTGAGCCTATTGCCATGGACTACAATGGGAGTCGAACCCAGAACCTCATTCTCAGCAGTTGCGTTTTGCGACCACTAGACCAACGAGGCAGTCTGTTTACTAAATAAAATTATACCAAAAATGTCACTTTGCCCCTAAAAAGACATAATAGTGTAAACAAACATTGACACAGTTAACTTCCAAGTAGTCACAGTAAATAACTTTTAATGACTCATTAAAAATCACGGTATCTCTTTACGACACATAAAATCAGAGAGGACCAATGAAAGAAGTACAAAAACACGCCTTTTTATATTTCCTGTGACGTCACTATACCGGATCTGTCGTCAGTGCACAGGAATGGACAATGTCATTTTTATGATTTAATTGAATTCAGTTTGTACATTATTTACAATTGACAAATCTACTAAAATAAGCTAAACTAACTAACTTAAACTAAAAACTTAAAAAAATGGCGTCAAAAAACTCCTCCTGAACACTGTCAACATCTTGAAATAAAAAAAAGCAAAAACCATATTGTTTTGGTTGTTTTTCAAAAACTGAATAAAATAGTCTTTGATATGTTAGCCACTAAAAACAACATTTCGAGATCATTGACAGACGTGGCGATTGGTGAGCAGCCCGAAAGTCCGAAGTCAGTCAGCTACTGCTGGGTTGCGGAGGTCCCTATTAAAGCGGTTGGCTTCTTAGCAATTCGGCTGGATAAAGACTAGGCAAGGCAGAGATGGCCACCAATGTCCAAAGTAATCCAAAAATACCTTGTAAACAACAATTTTGTATTTCAAAATAAGTCTATTCATGCCGCCATTAATTAATTTCTCATAAGCACACCGGTACTCGTATTAGCCTAAACAACTTTTAATGAGCAACATAATCAATACATTTCCATCGAGCTTCCTCCCCTAAGTTCAAAGAGTTTTTATTCAAAGAAGTAAGCCTTCGCTTTTCTAGTGATGGCTCATGAAAGACCATCGGCCATAAGATTACGTGACGACTTGCAATTAGTCAATGACGGACATAAAACAAAAGGCAGCTGGCAGAAGTTCTAGTCTCTCTAAACGATGTTTGTTTTGAAAATAGGTTTTTACAAACACTTTTTTTTTTTAAACTAGGTACATGGGCGGGGTGTTTCGACTACTCTGAGAATAAAACAGCCGAAACCAACTCAGAAGTCATAGTCTCTTTTAAGGTCCAGGCATAATCTTGGTCAACTCACATGAGGACTATGCAGATTACTGTTTGAGATGGGCTTTTGTAGAAATAACCACAATGTCCACTCAAAGCTGTGTATGTGTTATAACAAAAGAAGTCCTACAACCAGTTACCTATATCGTATTACCTAATACTAACTGAGCTATGGAGGCAGTCGCTCCATGTAAAATACTGGTATTCAGCTGCATCCGGTTAGACTGGCAGCCGACCCCAATAACGTTGGGGAAAGGGCTAGGCAGATGATAATGTGATAACAAAGGGCGTACAGTGCTACAAGGAACTAATGGCGCTTGAATGATATTGACAGGGCAGCATTTTTGATAAACACTGCCTTTGTGAACTTGTTTTGTGAAATTGTATGAAATGACAAAAACCAAAGTCCTTTTCTAAAATTCAGTTATAACATTTAGAGTAGAATTATTGTGGCGTGAATGGCGTGCGTGAGCTTTCTCTGAAGAATTAAAATTGCATTAAAATTTTAGAATATTTAAATGCCGACTAACGAGCGCTGAGTAAGGGTTTATCTGAGTCATATAGACACAAAATGATCTATACTATCACTACGCCTTATTGTCCCTTATCAGATGACTGTCCAGAAAGAATAGTTAAAATAAATTCAAGGTAACCTATTGTTACGAGTACCCTTGAACTATCATCCAATGTCCCATTTTACTTGAGGTCGCTACAACACTTTTACTGCTTCTATTCTCTGCTATTAATCATCACGCTATCATTAAACCTCTTTTCTTGAATGATCTTCCTGGCTTTGTCTCATGTTACTTGAGGTCGTCGTAACACGTTGTTTTCTTCCTTTCTCCCCTGTCAATCTTCACGCTATCAATTACTCCTATTTCCTTCATATTATTGTAGCGGCACATCACTTAATGCTACGCCCATGCTTATTTTCCTGAGCGAGGTGTCAAGGGGTGACACAATACTGACAGATGGAATTTTCTCTGGATGTTCTCGGTTTTGTCTAATCTATTAAATACGTTTCTAGTGGAAGTGTAGTTTACTTTATTACACACCAATCTTGTAAACAACATTCCCACAATTGGTGACCCCGACGTGATCCGTCATGACGGACAAACACGCACCTAGATTGGACGAAGCCGACGGAGATTTTGTAGATGCAGCAACGGACGCCGCAGAAAACAGAGTCGCCGTGCGTCTGCCGCCATTCTGGCCAGAAGACCCGGAGGTATGGTTCGCGCAAGCAGAGGCGCAATTTCAAATTTCCGGCATTAAAGATACGAAATTTTACCATGTCATCCCTCACCTTGAACGAAAGTACGTTCGCAAAGTAAAAGACATCGTGAGAAACCCTCCACCGACCAAAATTCCTCACACAATCCACCCTGCATCTTTGCATTGCCCTTTCTCTCCCTAGCTACTTCCTATCAGCATCATTTGGCAAGTGAACCTTCTATACATTTCCTTCACGACGTCATCTCTGCGAACGCATTTAGGTTAACGAGATAGATGCACATCTTTCAGTCGGCATCCATTCTCTTTCGTCGGACAGTGCGAGATATATGTGTCATCTTTGGATGCATGTCTGTGATGCATTCATTCGGGAATGAAATCTGGGCAAGAATTAACAAAGGAAGTAACTACATACATTATGTCAATGACGAAAGCTAGCAAAGTGAATATAATGAAACCTTCCAGGTTTTTCACGGGTTTGAAAATTACCTACCTAGTCGTTCTAAGTAATTCAAAATTGGCTTTAAACAATATTTTTTTTGTGAACTTGCAACTCGAAGTTCAGTCTTGTATCGCCCCTCTTTATTAAGTCGCCGATTTCGCCCACAGTGACTGCATTCGATAGCTTTCTAGGGTGGTTGTCGAGAGCTTTGGTGTGCTGCTCTTTTGTGTGCTCTTCGCGAAAAAGTCCGAGCCCAAAGCGGACATACTAAAACACCATGTCCAATTTGTTCTCGGAGTTGTTTAATACAACATAGCACATAATATCAACCGAAACAACTTAATTAGATGCAGGACATAACCGTACACGAAGCACCTCGGGAACATTTACTGTAATTAGCTGTCATGCATATTCAAGGGGTTCTTAACATATTACTATTTTGTGTTGACATTAACCTTGTACACAAGTTTGAGTTTAAATTAAATATCAGGGCAACCTTTTTTGCTTACTTTGGTTAATGTAAGTAACGTTTATTAGACTATTTTATAACGGAGTAATTGGATAACAATAATAACGGAGTAATTGGATAACAATAATACAGAACTACGACTGCAAATAAACTATCCGGTGTATTTTTTATATTACCTACAAGCTCAATTTATATTTTGCATCACAAATTGTGATAAAAATCACTTAATTTGTGATCTTAACAGTGGTGTCCCAAATTAGGAACCACCATGAGTTCTAAACCATGCAGGCACTAAACATTCTGTAATTAATTTCATCATCATCTGCCTAGCTTTTCCCAACTATGTTGGGGTCGGCTTCAAGTCTGACCGGATGCAGCTAAATACCATTATTTTACATGGAACGACTGTCTATCTGACCTCCACAACCCAGTTAGTACTGGGTAATACGATACCCCTTGGAATGACTTGTTGTCAGACTTTTTGGGCACTGACTATACCCGTTACGAACTGTCTAAGATCTACAAACCACTACCACAATAGCCAGCCATACATATAAAATACTGGTAATCAACTGAATCCCGTTCAAGACTGAAAGTCTACCGCAGCACAGTTGGGAAAAAGCAAAGTAAAAGATAAAACATTAATGTTTTGATAAATACATATAAGCTCGTTGTTGTATCTGTCTTATGTAACTGTATGAATATGTATTGCATCAAGAATAATATAATGCTGTAAGAACCTGGTGACCTTGGCCGGAGGAATCTGTTTGATAACACGACCTTGGATAATATAATTGTGACCGTATTCACGAACTCTAGGCGGTGCCTTAACAAATGCCTACATACTATTGTGCTTTTGGATTTTCTCAGCTAAGCACCGAAAGTTGTTTTGTTGTGCTGTTATTAGTATTTTAGTTCAATATTATTTGAGATAATAATCACTCCATTCGGGCAAGAAGGTTTAATTATTAGTTTTTGTCAAATAATGTAATTGTGCATTAAACGAAACTTTGCTAATTCTTCTTCTTTACGTGTCGATTGGACTCAAATTTTGTTAGACCAGTTTGTAGCCACCTGCACAGCTCTGACATTTGCTTTTCTAATAATAACCTCTAACGAAGCCATACACCAAAACAACTAAATTACCAAGTAATTCACCTAAAAACCACAGTTTTAACATATATAATGTAATATTTAAGCAGTAAATACTTTAAAACCGTTTAAATCGACGTCCATTGCCAACGTTTCAATGCCAGGCTAATGAGAAGCACAATAAAAAGTACAGTCCGCACAAAAAATATACTATCGACTTAAGTTTTTTTATGCAAGGTTAGAAAAAAAGTCTAGTTAAAACGGAATGAACGTTCCCGCTTTTTCGTACTTTTTCGCCGTAATTATGTACTAGGTCGTTATTTCGAGGCTTGTAAATCTCTTATTTATTTATATAAACTTCATGTAAGTACAATAGACGAACTTAATACCATCAGAAACTCCTTTCTCGCATAAAATTATTTGCTATAATAGCATGCCATAAGGAAATATCTAGGGTACATATTGTTTGTGAATAGAGAACCCGATATTTTTATTTACCAAAATACTCAACTAGGAAAAAAAATGCGAATTTGAAATAGAAGATTTTAATTGCACAAAAACGTTTTAACAATGCATGTAATACTTTTCAGTTCGAAAACTAAATCCTGCAAAAACGATGCAAAAGCGTAATGAAATAAAATACATTTATTTACCACGATTCGCAGTCGAACAATGCCGTGAATAAAAAATCGCGCTCAGTTGTAAATAAAAAATCACAATGATGTTTTATTAAAAATCAAAATCAATATCCTGACCTGAAACAATACTACGTCCATTTAATAAAGCGTATGACTCATCGTATGTCAAAAATGACAGTTTCATTACGTACATTTTCAGTACCTCGGCAACGAAAACAATGGCGATGGACAATGGGTATTGATACATGTATTACCCTGCGACTGTACAAACAATACACAGCATTTGGCCTAACGTTTGTCAACACTTATAATACATTACACCCTTGTTAAGTACATCTATTAAAATTACCATAATTTAATAAAATTAATTAAGTAATCTCAGAATGTTATTAAAAAATAGTTGATTCATAATACAAAAATGCAATCGTCAAAATTTAAAGGGCTGTTGTATTTTTTAAAGCAAACAAAACTTGACTGCCTCTAGAAACACCATTGACCATGTTATTTTAAACGTTTCATTCTAATGTTTTGTTTAACAAAGGACTGATTTCTCGATTACTTTGGTTTTTACTGATTTTTCCCACCATTAAAATAGTAATAGAAGATGTTTGCCTTATTATGACATAACTCACCAATTACAGTAAACTCACGAAGTCACGATACTTTTTTGTCTGACAACGTTATTTAAATAAACTTACAATACACGGGATATTGTCTGCCTTTTCCCAACTATTTGAGGTCAGCTTCCAGTCAAACGATGCAGCTGAATACCAATATTTTACATGAAGCGACAACCCATCTGAACCCCACAACCTAGTTTCTGCATAGCACGACACCCTTTGATATAGACGAGAGTCAACTGGGTGCTGTCGGTATATGTATAACGTGTCAGACTTGGTAATCAAACAAGGTGCAGTTTTGCATCCTAGTCAAAATTCAGGAGCTTGTCAAAAAAGACATAATTAATCAATTTTACCTGGTCAATCTACATCTACACTAATATCATAAAGAGGAAAGATTTGTATTTTTGTATTTTTGTGTGTGTGTGTGTGTGTGTATGTTTGTAACGAATAAACTCAAAAACTACTGCGCCGATTTCAAAAATTCTTTCACCATTAGAAAGCTACATTCACCCTGAGTAACATAGGCTATATTTTATCCCCGTACTCTTACGGGAACGGGAACAACGCGGGTGAAACCGCGTGACTTCCGCTAGTAATTAATAAAGCTGCTATTTTTAATTGTATAACTTTGACAGTATTTCAGAATAAACGAAAGTTATTAATGGAATCACCCATCGCGCGACATGTCACTGTGTGCGTTTATTTTTGTGTGTGAAGGCGCGGCAATAGGGCTAGTAACAGACGGACTGCGTTTTAATACGGGTGGTTTACACTTACAGATTTCCGTAAGTAAGAAAAAAAAATACCTACCCATTTTATTATTGATTCGGGTCGAGAATCATTAGCATAGCTGGTCAAATTCAAGGAAGTATCATAGATACTTCCTTGAATTGATTGAATTGATGCAAAGCGACACCTTGCATAATCTATCAAAAAAAAAAATCTTTTGTACCTACTGACTGACTATCAACGCACAGCTCAAACCACTGGACGGGTCGAGCTAAGATTTGGCATACAGATGGTTATTATGACGTAGGCGTCCGCTAAGAAACTGAAAAAATCAAAGGATATTGGAATTCAACCGCTAAAGTGGATGAAATAGGGGTTGAAGGTATGTGTGGAAATACGTCATCGGACGAAGCTGGTGCGGGTCAGCAAATTTTGCTATATGGCCTCACTGGGACATGGGATTGCACTAATTGATTCTATGACATGTCTTCTGTATGATACATTCTCCATAGTATCTCAAATCTGTTTGTCAATCTAAGTGATTACACATCATCATCAAATTGCAGTTTCAATTCAGAGTTAAAAATAGCGTAGTACTCCGTGTGCCGATTGTGTCAACAATGGTGTAAGAAACCGGTCTGTAGAGGGCACACAAGTTTATGATAATAATTGTTAGCTTATATTTGTTATTGCTCTGGGAAAACCACGAGAATCTTATGCCAAACTAGCTGCGATGCCCGCGGCTTCGCACGCGTGGAGTTCGATAATTGCCCCAGGGGTCATACAAACTACCGGGATAAAAAGTATCCTAATTATTAATCCAGGTTATGAACTTTCTGTGTGTGCTAAATTTCATCCCAATCCGTTCAGTAGTTTTTGCGTGAAGAGCACCATTCACCATCATCATAACAAACATCCATACATCCTGACAAACTTTCGCATTATTTTATTAGTACGATATCATTGCATACTGCCTCGTTGGTCTAGTAGTCACATGTGCAGTATGAGGCCCTATGAGTATGGGGTACCAGCATGGCTATTCACAAACGTTTCGATTCGATTTCGATTCGACAAGTCGTATGTCGATTCGACAAGTCGTTCCGAATCGAAATCGAATCAAAGCGTTTGTGAATAGCTATGCTGGTCTGGCAAAGAGCTATTGAATATTTCCATAGGGATTTTGTTCTATCGGGGCTCAGTAGCAGCAGCAGAATTAAGATTTTTGCACGTGATGGCAATAGGGTCACTCCCGATTCATGGGATTTAAATATGTATAATAGGGATATCTAACTGACTCTCGGGGAAACAGGGCTTGATGATATTGTGTTTGACATTTAGGTAGTTTAGGTATAAACATTAACATAACATAACACCTGTAATCCCCGAATGGTTAGGCAGAGGTGTACCTGATAGCACAGGGTACATTTCGCCAGTAATTATTATGTACCATGTAAGAGGGGGCGACCCTATTGCCATCAACCGGGCACAAATCCAGACTCCATGGCTGCTGAGAAATTTCTGATGAAAAAACCAATAACACTTTGCCCGACCCGGGAATCAAACTCAGGCCTCTTGCTCAGCAGTTGCACTTGCGACCACAACACATGAGAAGCATCTCAAATATCTACATTATTTCCATACAATCGTAGACGTCAGTCTCGCATAATATTTTAATTATTGAAAAATTATCACATATTTTACATATCTACAAGGGAAACCAATGTTTAGCTTCCGTGTGAATAAAATTTCAATGAAATAGCAAAAATTTGTTAGAAAAAATAAAAACATTAATTTTATGATAACTCCATACATAAAGTTAAATAAAATGATTTACACGTCAGCTTCCTAATGATGTGCATACAAATAATAAAAAATGAGAAAAAGTCACGAAGCACACACACAACATTTTGAAATACATCCTTGTTAAGATTATGGCTTCAAACGCGTGAAGTTTTTCTTTTCAGGAACATAACACCTCTTTCTCGGAACCAAAGTTTGGTTTTCAGAAAAAGGTGACATCAGATTTTTTTCATTGACAACAACGTAAACGTAGAAAAAGGCACATTTATAACGTAACATCATCCCAGTAAGCCAAGAACGGTTATGCAGAGGTGTAACTGTCAGTAGCAACACCCACATTTCGCCAATAATGTTTAAGTCCCACGTAATAAGGGGTGAGCCATGTTACCTGAATTTGTTGTAAACTAAACAGATACAAAATTACTCGTGGAAAATTCTGCCAAAATTCGGTAAACTATTTATTTTCTAGAATAGTTCAAGTGGGTTCGTTCATTTTTTACTTGAACTTGAACGATAAAAACAGACAATGGACATGACATCACAAGTCCACGTCAAATCAAATGATATAACAAACATCATTATAATAGCAAAAAAAACATCACTTCAGTACGACTGGTTCACAAATCTATGTTCACATTATACCAATACACTATTTACATTACTTTACTGGTTACTGTTACACCAACCTGTCTTTTTCCCGCTATTGGGCAAAGGCCTATCCACGTTTTAGCCTAGATAGCAAGAGAAAAGCCATGTGAGTATTCGTAAAAGCCAGAAAATAAGTTTTTTCGTCTGTCGATGTGGTCGCTAAGCGACCACAAATCAAAAAAAACATTACTCAAAAAAAAAAGAACCTGCACCAACAGATTTCCACTGACTAAACCCGCATCTTTGCATTTAAAACCTAGAGGTGGACTTGTTAGGTATAAGGTTAAAGATTTAAATCTGTTCTTTCCACCTACTGGCACTGACAACATACATAGAATTTCTATTGATTACATTACACAGGAGGATGCTTGTTGACAATATCGTGACACTATTGACAGCAGCTCTTATGTCATCAATGTCAAAAGTTCGATGACCTTGGCTCAAGCAAAGATGACATAGATCAAAGTTATAACAACGAAGTGTGAATTATGTTAAGTAGCTGATGAACACTTACGACCTAAGTACAATTTTTCCATTATCCAAAATTTGCAAAAAAATCCTTTCTTTCAGATAAAATAGAACTTCAAAAGTAAATTGGCTTCTACATTAAGGAAACGATAATAAAATAAAAACAACTCGTAGATAATGAAATCTCGATGTTTCATACGAGTGATTTCAAGTACTTATAATAAAATCGTCAAGACGATTTCAAACGTGAATGATAAAGCAATTTATATGTATTTTGAGCATGTTTTTGTTAGCAAATTAAATTTTAATTCTTTGTTGTCTAAGAGCCTTCAATCTATTTTTCTTGAAGCCTTGTTGAATACGCAAAATATTTGAATATAATTTACAATGAAAGCATTTTTTAAATTAATATTATGTTTTAGTATAATTACGTAGTGTACACTATACTCTTATTAGATAACTTACCTTTAAATGATTGACTCTTTACAAATACTTAAAAAAAGGTGAAAAACCTATAAAATATGTTTCCACATGACCTCTTAATATCACAACATAATGTCTACGACTTATGTTATGTAATTTGGTTAAGTCATTACGTATTGCGCACAAATCCAGACTCTGGGCTATTCAGAAATTCCTGATAAAAAAACACAATAACACTTTGCCAGCTCTTCATCTGCCTAGCCTTTTCCCAACTATGTCAGGGTCGGATTCCAGTCTAACCGGATGCAGCTGAATACCACTATTTTACTTAGAGTGACTACCTATCAAACCTCCCTTAGTAAAACTGGTTGTCAGACTTTCGGGCTACTGACTACCTGTAACAACTTTCAAAGATCTACAAATGACAGCCGGGACCAACGGCTTAACGTGCCTAGCGAGGCACGGAGAAAACTCGGTATGTAATGTGTGGCCACCTATCCACTGATCAGCTTAGGCAAGTGCAGCTTAACCTGAACATTGACCCGAGTGGCTGCTATTATTTTAGCTACGCTTTGCCAGGTCATACTCATGATCATTTAGTTTTATATTGTTCCGAAACCATTGTTTCCTATTGTACGTTATACGATCGACACAGAGCATAACTTCCCACTTTTAAGAACAATACAACTGCATAAGTACGTGTAACTAAACAAACAATAAGTATTATGTGGAATAATGGTCATCTTATGGATAATAGGCGAGACGACAAAAAAAAACTAATTAGTCCGTCAGTTAAATTATCAAAAAATATTTGACCCGTGTTTTTTCTTTTGTTACGTAAACCAAAATTGACGAAGATATGACGCTTTTAAAATTCTCAATACGTCACGCCTAGGTATAATTTTTAGTTAGTTCTGACGTCACGAGCCCCCACTCCCTAGTTTTGATGCGTTTTATCTTTGTCAATTTTCATTTATTTACTAAAACAAAAAATAAGTGTCCATTAATTTCCAATACTCTAACGGACTAAATAGATTTGCAATTTTTTGATACTGTCGTCATGCCTAATAAAGACATGAATGAATTCATTAGTCCGCATTTTAAATGGATAATAACCGCCTTATAAACAAAGCTGTGTAAATGTGGAGGTACTGTTAAGTGCCCATCTGCTTATTCCTAACGTTACGTTATGTAAAATCAAACCCTTTGTACTGCAATTTTTTTTTACTACATGTTGATGTAAAACCTATAAAAAAATCAGATCTATTTTTTTCTAAATAATAGTCTCGAAAGCATTCATAATAAGCGACATAGTTCCCTACTCTGTCGCTTAGACTGACAGCCAGTGTAATAAATGCCGCTTTTTTCCAATTTCAGTACACTGTCTGCAAAAATAAAGAGAGCTCGGCTTTCCATATTATTAACTTTTAAGAGACGGGTTTAAGTTCAAGTTTCATCGTTACGACTACGTTTGAAATAAGGGATGAGCAGTGGTTTTCTATTTCCGTTCTCTAAATCAGTGTTTATTAAAATTTGTTTCAAGTGCCAGAAAACATAAAGCATTGCAAAGAAAAACATCTCACAAGTATTTCTAGTACCTTCTCACAGATTGCTTCTATGGTACGATGTGTATTTTCCTTTTTTACCTCGATTTTTAAATAAATATTGCCTATAAATGCCACTTGTAGAGAAACATAACTTTGCATCTGACTGTACCATATACACTTAAACTATTATTTATCTTTGATTTTAACATCTGATGACCAGGTAAAGGTCGTGTCAGCTAAGACCTCGTGCAGCAATGGATTCTACTATGTATTATATCTGTGAATTCTGCATGTGGCAGTTCTTGAGCCCAATGGTCAAACTCCTATTCGACGTTGCAAAAGAGGTCCCCTTAAAAAAAGAAACCAAAAATAATCAGGACCTAAAATAACAAAACCTTTATGGTATCTTTTAGAAAAGTGATTTATATTTATTAAATCTTTGAGTTTATTCAAAACAAAATTGTAGACAGATAGAATCTCAGACGATGGAGTAGAAAAGGAAACAAAAGCATTACTTAAACAAAAAACTATGCAATGAAAACTAACAGCGCAAGTCAATCCAAGCGTGAAGTTTTTTATTTTTTTAATTTTCCGAGGTACGCAGGAAAGTAGGTAAAAGAAAGAAAGAAAGAAAAGTATTTATTGAACTTACATAGGACACAACAGCAACAAAAAGTAAACAAGAGAAAAATAAAAAACAATCAAAACCTAGTAACGTTTCTGTCTGATTTTCATCAAAATCTGTCCAGTAGTTTCGTAGTAAAAACGTTATAAACACAAAATCACTTTGGCTTTTAGTGGAGTTTTTTTTTTTAGTACAATGGCTATAAACTTAGCTAATAAAACAGGTGTTTAAAAAAATAAATTAAGATCGCAATAAATAATCAAAGGACAAAGTAAACATCTTATCTACGTTTTAATATCTAGAAAACGGGTTGCTCTAACGCTTCAACTTGACCTTTCAAAGATAAAAACGTACAACAGATATTTGGTTGTTTTCAAAAACAGAAATAAACGTTTTAATGTCAAAAGCCGAAAATAATTAAAAAAACAGACTTGTCGTTAGTTTTTATAATTGTAAATAAAATGTAAAGAAGCTATCGATTTTTGTGCCGTTTTTTAATAATTAATTCTTGAGTTTTTCGTGCTACGTAAATAGAATCCAATATTTTTTAAATGTCATTGTCATACTTCGGAAAAATGTGTTTTTATATTCTTTTGCATCCAACGCCACCAAAATTAATTAATTCCGAAAAAAAAATCGCAACCACAAATTAGTCTGTTGTAAGCAAACAAATCAATAAAACTTATATTATAACTACTGCAATAAAATTGCACCTGGTCTATTGTTCAATCAGAATGGGAAAAACTATTTTTTTCCAACTACAAAAATTCCCACACAAAAAAAGAAAAAATACCAACCTGTACAGTAAACGAAAAAATCCTCACACAGTGCACAGTTTAAAAATAAAAATTAAAAAAACACTTGTACAGTCACACGCGACGTGTTAGCAGCAAGCGATGCTTTAGTATTCACAAATATCCGTCCGCGCCATACGGCCGACGCGCCTCGACTGCCGCCCGAACCTTAGGACACCACCTACACACGGACGAAACAATGATTTGTTTATATCATAATTAACAAAGGTAACTTTATTTACAGTTTTTGAGCTGTTTCCAGCGATGTTTTAAGACAAGGTCATCGGATGAAGCGCTTCAATCGCTTTTTTGCTAATTGGTCTCGTTTGCAGGTTCGAATTTTCAATGTCAGTGTAACTGAGAGGGTTATTTTTGGTACGGCCGCCAAAGTAAGTAGAAATTCATTATATATAAACATAACATAACATCATGCCGGTAATGCCCGTAGGGTTAGGCAGGAGTGCACCTATCCTAATAGTACACCAACATTTTACCAGTTATGTTTAAGTTCACTTTTATAGGGGGCGAACCTATTGCTATCAACCGGACCCAAGTCTGGGCTGATACTGAGAAATTCTTGGCAAGAATGACCGACACTTTTAGGTAGATAAATAGCAAAGAGGTGTCTGATGAGATGACGAGTAAAATGTAAGAAGAAGACGTGCTTATAACTTTTGACTTGGAGAAGCTACGATGTTCGTTTATTATAAAATCGTCAGTTATTGCCATAGGCGCCGACCACAATTAAATTGGGATAAATAATAATGAATAATAATAAAAATACTGGGTCGTGAAGGTCAGATAGGCAGTCACTCCATGTAAAATACTGGTATTCAGCTAAGTCCGGTAAGACTGGAAGTCGGCCCCAACATAGTTTGGGAAAAGGCATTCAGATGATGAAAATGGAAATAACGACCTATGTTATCCGTGTACTCGCACTGTATAAAGAGTTGTAAATACGTGTAGTTCTCTCTCTTTGATGCAGTTTGTTTGGTTTCAATTGCGGCAAACCAACGTTATCAGTTGTGTGTGTACTGTGGCTCTCTCGTTTCTCTTATTATAACATGTAGCAAGGACGTTTTTATAGTCTTTCTTTTGTGTGAAATCTGTGGAAATTGAAACTCTGTTTGAAACATCATGTACTCCATATTTCATTTTGCTCAGATAAGCTTGGCTCAAACTCAGTGCATTTATTTCCAATATAATGTAAAAGTGCCTGTCACGCACTTTTGCGTTGTCAATAATCATCGTCATCATTATCAGCCTATAATGTTCCCACTGCTGGGACACAGGCCTCCTCTCAATGAGAGGGAATGGGCTATAATCCACCACGCGGGCCCAGTGCGGATTGGTAGATGTCACGTGTCTTCGAATTTTTGATTCTAGGACATGCCGGTTTCCTCACGATGTTTTCCTTCACCGTTTTGAGAGCAGTGGTGATGAAATAAATTACACAAACTAATGCGCCTGTCTGGGTTCGAACCCATGACTTACTGTTCGTAAGTCGGGGCCGCCACCACTGGGCCACCTCTGCTCTCCAAATGTCAATAATAAAATTAAAATATTTTATTTCACATAGTCCTACGTGGGCATTTATAAATCGTCGACGGTGGTTGGTCATTTCCTATGGAGAAGAACCGGCAAGAAACTCCATGGGTACTCTTTTAAAATGACTTGGTTTTATAATATTATCATGTTACAGCATTAGTACTTAGGTATGAGGGACAGCACAGGCCCGACAGTAAGTCGTAGCTTATTACACAAAAAAACGTAAAACGGGTTTAAAAGTTAACAAGCATCTATGATTCTACAAGATCTACACTATAATAAGCTACCTACAGTCCAGCCACAGGAATTATAACTGTAAATGGACTGTAGTGGCACGGTAATATTATAATACAGTACTCCAACTTCATACAAATGGACGAAACGCGAGCTATACCTACGCGCCTCGATCTCGGGGTGCGCTCGGGGCGCAGACAGTCACGGCTGTACCGCAGTGTCGAACGGACGGTGTGTTGTTTTTTTAACAATAACCGCGCGATTTTTTCTCTAAAAATCAATTAATATGACGAGTAGGAAATATTGTGCTGTTTTTGGTTGTATGAATTCGTCAATAACGCATCCAGACATAAGTTTTTTTAAATTACCTGGAAACTCTGAAAGGTAAGACTATAAAATAATTTTACTTACTAGTAGGTAGGTACATAATGTGTGTCTTTTTAATGGATAGGTATTTCCTTTTATCTCGCGAAAAAAAAGGTGTTTGGATTAATAAATAAAGCGAATAGAGTAACATGTTTTTTTAATTAAATCTACCAATCAAAAAACAACACGCATTTTTATTGAACACTTCCTATTCAATATACAAAGTATTTCATTTATATATAAAGGATATTTACAATCACAAAACTAAATAGAAACAGAAAGTAGGCAAATGTAATTAAAATGCTGGAGACGGGCAGCCCTAACGCATGTTTACGTACCGCGTGGCTGTAGGCATTTATTTCTATCATGCGGCCGAGTTACACTACTGTATTATAATATTACCGTGGTAGTGGCCCATTCTAAAATCGTAGATCGCATGGAGAAGAATGGGCAAAAAACTCCATAGACGCTCTATTCAAATCTAGTTAGATGTATTACATAGGCATCCGTAGAGTTACCAGCGTTTTAGTGTTTAAATTTTATTTTACACCCAACAACAACAACAACAACAACAACAGCCCATAACGCCCACTGCTGGACATAAGCCTCTCCCATGATGGGAGGAATTTGCCGTAATCTCCACGCTTGGCAGGCGGATTGGAGATCGCAGTGATGAAAGACTAACAGAAAACGCTGCTGCCCATTCTCTGGTCTACGGAGGCGCAAGGTGTTCTGCCTCAGACATTAGTCGCCTTATACGACACCCGTGAGTGTAATGGGTTGGTTCTATTCTACTCTGCCGGATACCACACACCCAAGTATATGTTTAAATACATCGTAAGTATCTAGGTACATATTTTCCGACAAGACTTTTAAAACACCGGGCAAAAACACAAATCATTAGATAAACATGTATATTAGTTACTCGTATATATGTATTTAATGTTATGTAATGATGTTGTTTTAGACATGGTTTACTATTTTTATGACTTATTTGCCTTTTGACAACTTTCGTTAATAACTTGTCTTTGAACTTTGACACAGCTTGTAATGCTTTGCTGTAAATACGGGTTAGATTTTGTAAGATATTTGCAGCCTCTAAATTACCGTCTGTCTGATTTAGCCTCTATTTCCATTATTATCTTTATCACAATTAGCCCCTATTCAGCCACTGTTAAGATAAACCCGTATAAAAATGCAATCTCCAAAGCCCCCAAAATAGCCCTTATCTTCGAATATATTTGGGGAAACATATCGGATTTATGCTCCCCTCTCTTTTTTTCCCTTAAGGAGTTATTTGAGCCCCTAACTCCATTCCTAGGGGCCTCTTGAACCCCTATACGTGTTGATAAAATAGATTGCGAAGGAAATTGCAATTTCGTCTATTAATAGATATCTATACCGGAATAACATTAATAGTATGATATAGAGTACCTTTGATGTCTGTGACATCTACTGGGAATAGTAATTATAATAACAAGTCTCTGTGGTATGTTATTATCAATATTTATTAAGATATTCATATTACAATAATTCAGTACGAGAGAGCGTAGACAAGATAGTGCATAGATAATCTAGCGGGATCTTTTTGACAGGTAAGATGCGTTCGGATAGGAACACAATATTAAAACGCATTCGGATACATTATATGACAGTAATTAACCAAAATTGTTACAATATACATTATAGCACATGTGTTTTCACCAAAGGGGTTGGCACAGGTGACAGGTGTAATTTTCAGTGAATTTGTCGCTATTTGATTATACCTACATGGCACAGTTGGAGGCGAACTGTTGATCACCGAGGTACTCATCAACGAGGTCGGATGATTAGGCGATTGGGTCGAAAGTTCTGGAGTGGAAGTTATGTACCGGCAGTGCAAGTACGTAGCACTCGATTCGATACGATTCGATAAATCTGACAGTTATTCTCGATAAAATGAGTTTTTAACCAATCGAAAAGTCGGATTTATCGAATCGTATCGATTCGATCGTTATCGATTGCTACGTACTTGCAGTGCAGGTCCGGTAAGTGTAGCACCTTTCACAAGGTGGACCGATGCGAGAAGCGTAGGATCTATCGACATAGTGATACTTAGGTGAGGCCTATACGTCTAGCAATAGACGTCTTTCGGCTTTTATCATGTTGGCGGTGATGAATCGGCAGTAGTAAATAATAAGAAATTTAGCAGTAAAAAGCTATGAATACAAAGTAGAGGAAGGTAGTACGAGTAAGTTTCTTTACTCTAGGATTTCAGAATTTGACATAGACACGAATGGCGTAGCGGTAGTTGCTTTACGATCTTAGGGTTAAATGTTTGTGTGATGAGAGATTCATTGTAACCATGTTTTCCTATAAACAGGACATAAATATTGACGGCAGAATAGGCATGACGACAGTTTCAACAAATTGAAAATCTATTTAGTCCGTCAGTTAGAGTATTGGAAATTAATGGACACGTATTTTTTGTTTTTGTAAATCAATGAATATTGACAAAGATAAAACGCATCAAAACTCGGGAGTGGGGGCTCGTTACGTCAGAACTAGCTAAAAATTATACCTAGGCGTGACGTATTGAGAATTTTAAAAGCGACATATCTTCGTCAATTGTGGTTTACGTAACAAAAGAAAAAACACGGGTCAAATATTATTTGATAATCTAACTGACGGACTAATTAGTTTTTTTTTTGTCGTCTCGCCTATTGTATTCAATGAATGGAAATCACGGAAATATTCCGATTCAGCTATTTCCCATCATACATCACAATATGTTACTGTTTCCGGGAAAATTAATATAACTCCGCCAATATGAAACGGTGTGTAGTTCAGACATTTCATCAGCGCGTTATGAATATACATGTTAGCATATTACAGAATTAGTGGGATCTCGAAAAATGTAGAAACTGATTTTCGTGAGCAATCTCAGAACCAAAAATCAGAGATTGAATGTAGACTATGTCTTAAAAGAGTAACCTTAAATTTTCTTGCCGGCTTTTTTCCATAGGAAATGACCAATACCTGTGCCAATACTAATCGTGCACTTATACCTTCTTACGTTTCATGGTAATGGCTTATAAGTTGATCAATACAATATAAATAAATAAAATTGACGTAGCTGTTTGTAATTCGTCCTCCTTGAATCTCAAAGTGACGTTACGTGGACTGTTTCTACACAGTGATGCTGAAACGGTGGGCATCCCTGGTCCATAGGCTCCGGGGCAGCGCCAACAGCATCCTATCTATGATTGCGAGTAGGCATGATTGTGCGTTTGTAAACCACTGCTGCAAGGTTTCAGCTGGGCCTGTCACCTTGCAGCAAATAATGTTGTAACAATCTGTTTTGTTTTGTTTTGTTTGTAAGTGTATTACTAACGTAGTTTGTAAGTATATTGTTACTAACATTATGAGTCTTGTTACTCGAAATAAATGATTTAATAATAATAATCTCCGAAACCTGTCGACCGGACCGATTTGGACTGGACTTTTACTAGCAGACAGCTGATGTTATAAGAAGTAACTTAAGTTTTTATTTTAGAAAAGATTAGGGTTTCAGTCCAAAAAATAAAATTAAAAGCCTTGAAATGGTTAACAAAGTCCAATTCTAACAGGTATCTCATATTTTGTTATAATGTCTCGCGAATGAAGGTCGCTCCAGGCGGCAGTAAAATATTTTGAATCTGAGTTCAGGTTTTAGCAATTTTGGTGGAAGCCTGAGGTTTTTCTAAATAATTTTCAAGCAGTTTCCTATTCTTAAATTCTATTGAAATCCCGTACCGGTCATTACATGTTCTCATCCCACGCTACGTTTCCCGATATTCATGATACCCGAGGTGAAACCAACCGTGTTGAATGAATAAATATTATCACATGAATAACATCACGCCTGTAATCCCCGAAGGGTTAGGCAAAGGTGTGTCTAATAGTACACCCTTAATCGCTAGTTATATTTAAAGTCACATTTAATAAGGGGTGAGCGATCAACCTGGCACAAATCCAAACTCCGTGGCTGCAACTGAGAAATTCCTGATAAATAAACCCAATATCACTTTGCCCGATTTGGGCATCTACCCCAGGACCTTATATTCAGCAGTCGTGCTTGTATTCTCTAGACCAACGAAGCATTAGGTACATGTCACATTAATTACCAGGAATGTATAACGTGAAAATTGAAATTAAGGTAAAAGGTTTAAGTCGAAAAGTTGTTTGGATGGGGCAGCCGCTGAGAGTTATTAACATAATATGTAGATACTCGCTTGTTTTAGTTCGCAAGTTTTAAAGTGCACTTATTAATTTTTGTGCTAGTAATGTGTTTTTAAATTCAGCTTTGCTTTATAAATAACCTTGACCTGCTTTTGAGAATTTAGGAATGCGTTCGATTTTTTTTTTTTGACTTATACAAAATACAAAAATATTTATTGCTTCGCAAACATTGTGTCATACATAAATTGAGGCAGCCCCAGTGTCTTGCTCTTCTCTTAAGTGGTATCCTAACAATGAAAATGAAGTCAACGAATAGAATAAAAATACAATAAAAAATAAAATTTCTCATCATCACCTCAATTTTTTTTAATCTGTCTGCCTAAAGTCTCACTGAAGTGTTTTCCTTAGATACAAGTGCTTGATAGGGTTGCCCATCAGCATAAAAAAAAATCATCTATTTAACTCCATAAGGAGTTTTTTCTTATGGAGTATTGTCGCGTAGCTTGGGAGAGGCCTATGCCCAGTGGACTGCGATAAACCTAAATTGACTGATTGATAAAAGCATTAAATAACTGAACACGCATGCATGATACCCGAATCCAAACTAACTATCGAATACTAGCCTACAATCATAATTTACAACCGATAGCATCAACAAAAAAACCTCGAAATGAATAATAGTTTAACCACTAACAGACCTTGAACCTACAATCAAGAATCGACTTCAGCTCGCAATAAAAAGTGTAGTTAATCAAGTCGAAAGGCAACTGCGAACCTGACACGAGCACACGCGACCAAGGAGAAAAGTTAACTTGGAGATTTTAGATCCGCTATTGATACATTGATGATACTTGATACTGGAGATAGAAACTATGAAGGTATGTAGAAGATGGATAACTAAAGAAAGCGGATGACTACTAAGGTCATGGGTTAATATAGAGATAAATGAAAAGCAACTCTATTGACGACAGATGACTTTGTGAAGGTTATGGAAATTTGTTGGACGTGACGTAAATAATATTTAATTTCACGTAGCCTACACGGGGACTTAAAAAACGTCGAGAAAAGGAGCACGGTTTGGGTCGGTCGTTTCCTTTGCAGAAGAACCGGCAAAAAACTCCACGGTAACTTTTTTAAGATGATTTGGTTTTACAAGCGCAGGACTGATGGATGTAGCGACGTTTGGGAAAGGCCATTATTAGTGGATGGCTTTCAACTGTAATAATGATGATGACGGACAAAAAAGACATGCTGCGTCCACCCCAAATAAATTGCCTCCTGTCTGGCGTTCCTTGGTTGTTTGTATAATTAATAATTCATTGAAAATAACAAATCACAAATCACAAATTCACAGTATGATATAAATGAAGCTAAGAATGATTTTAGGCCGTGGATAAATTTACAAATTACAAAGATAAGGATTATTCCTGGAAGAAAAAGGAGGAAATGACAGCGTGACGGTTGATAGGAGGCCGTGGCAGAAAACCAAAGTGTTACATCGACCAAGTAACATGGGACACGGCAAAAAGGTGATGGTGACCTTCAATCATCAATAGACACCTAGCAGATTTGGTAACCATGGTGATATTGTAACAGGATGAAAAACAACCATTGTTTGCAGTGCTTTTGTTTTATTTTATTTAATACTGTTCGGGTAACTTACAGCTAATTTGTACAATGTTCTTAAACTATACGAATTTGAAGGCTATTTACAAGTTTCCGCAGATAAAAAACACTCGAAACAAAAAAAGAAAAGAACACACAACCAAAGAAAGAGGTAGGCACAACATACTTCTTATTAGATAAGTAAGTTTGAAACAAAACAACACGATCGACGAACTACAAACTAAAAATTTTAATTTAAAAAGAGAAAAAAAAACTACATTTAGACACAAATAAACTACTTATCCATAAAAAAAGCTTCTACCAATAAAGCTTAAGCCGAGAAACACCGGTGTTAAAAACATCCAGACCATTGTTCACCAGTAAGTTTATTAAAGCTTCTGCATCAGGATTAGGAACGAATTCTGCCTGTACGCAGACTTGAAGTAAGAGACATGCAACAAACTGGGTTTGCGAAACGTTTTGCAATGTGTGAGCATTAAACCATTTTAAGCTGTCTTCCTGTCCAGCATGCCAAACTATTTGACATTCGGATGCGTAACCATGAATTTGTTACAGTAATAATTATCACACATCCAAATATAGATGGTAAACCTCTAAAATAGTAAAGTTGTAAACAAATAACAGAGAGCGCAGAATTTCCACTCAAAGAATAAATCTGTAAACACACCGCTATGAGGTGTGCTATCTAAATATAGCCCCACTAGATGTTCAAATTCAACAACAACAGAAAAACAAAGGTAATACTTCGTGGAGGCTGTCTAAGATAAACCATTAAAATGGTCGCAAATGTAAGGCCACTCCCGATGTCCCAAAATAACCTATTTTTAATTAAGCATAATATTCACCGGGTTTTGCCATTTTTTTTGCAAGGCATTGTCAATTATATTAATTTTAAAATAATTTATAAAGCCGTATTATTACTATGATAAGATATATATGCAAAATGTCAATTGATGTAGGTCCTCTATTCAACTCCATTCAGTTAGACTGGAAAATGGCCCCAAAAATAGTTGGGAAAAGACAGATGACGATTATTAATTTTTTTATGGAACTTCTGAGTGTTTTTGTTAATTGCGCCCAGCGTGCATTTTGTCGCAATTTACACTTCTGTGTGAACAATGCTACTTATTGATAATGACCTTAAGTAGAGGTTGTTTGGCGTTAAGTCGGTTGTTTGAGATATTTTTATCAAATAGACAAGGTTTTATAGCATTTCAACATTTGATTTTATCACAAAAGAATAGGTTTATGCTACCTCATTAGGTTTTACTTGTATTAGGAATCATATTGTAGTTTTCAAGATGGCTGATTACTAAATTGTTGCTCCAGAGAAATTTACAGAATTATCTAAGAAAAATCTTGAAAGGACTAATCAAATTGTCGAATGAATCTTACAAGATGTAATTGTGAAATATTTTTGCTACCTACTTAGATCAGGTATTTGTATTATTTTAGGTATTTATACCACAGAACTTCACGCCGTATTCCCCAGGGTTAGGCAGAGGTGTACCTACCTATTTTGCCAGCTAAGTATCTAACTTTTTTTTCGAGCTAAAGTCCTTCGTCTGCGCTGTGAATACCAAAGCCTACGTATCGGAGCACCAACATCGATCTTCGATCGCTCTTGAGTCTTTTTAGTGATTTAAAACTAAATAAACTAAAGAGTTCCATAACCTCTTCACCAGCACATTATTTTCCGAAATCTACTTAAAACAAGCCACAACCGATAATATTTGATGAACAGAACAAACATCCTAAGTACAAGGTACAGGTACTCAAGTCATGTTGACATAGAACAGTCAACCGCACATCAGTGGCGATAATTTGATATTGACAACTGGTTTATGCCGTGAGGAGTTTATGGCTATATGATAACAGCCGCTTGGGTCGATCGTCAAGTTAAGCCTCGCTTGCCTGGGTTGGTCCGAGGAAGAGTCACACTATTACATACCGAGTTTCCTTCGTGCTTCGGAACGTACGTTAAGCTGTTGGTCTCAGCTCTTCATTGTTTTTTTTTTTTTTTTTGGGACAAGCCCGCCACACTGTTCCCAAACCACTGTAACTCCTGAAAGCCAGAATCAACAGTGGCGACCACCAGAAAAGCGCCGAGACAATGAAGCTCGACGAAGTCCCAGAGAATGAATTTAACTGTTTTGGATCCCGCAACGAAATTAATCAGAAAAGTATAGTGGAGGAGTAGGAAAAAACCGTAATTTCCACTTCCCTCCATATCAGCAGGAAACAGAACGAAACAAGGCCCATAGGCACAAAGGGACGTTTACAACTGGGATAGGTTCATTGTATATCTTTGACAGTCATTACATGTAGTCAGTAGGCAGAAAATCTGACAACCAGTATTACAAGGGGTATCGTGTATTACCCAGTACTACCTGGGTTGTGGAGGTCAAATAGGCAGTCGCTCCAGTTAAAATACAGGTATTCAGACCCCCACTATAGTTGTATATGGCTAGGCAGATGTTGAACCGGTTTATGCCGTACCATTAAGGGTCATTTTCGCAGTGTAAGTGCTACCTCGGTGTGATGAAGATCAGGTTGTAAAGTTCCTCAATACTCCATTGAAAAGGGATGATCCTCAGACCAGATGGGTGTGGGCTCGTGGGCTACTGACAGTTGTTGTGGGGTTTTTAAATATAGTATATAGTTCAGTTCGAGGCGAACTCTTAATTTCGTGATTTATGATTTTGATGTTGACCTCATTGGTTTAGTGGTCGCAAGCGTGATTCCTGACTATGAGGTCCTGGGTTTGATTCCAAGGTCGGGCAAAGTGAAATTGGGTCTGGATTTGTGCCCGCTTGATGGTAATAGGCTCGCCACTATTACTTGGTACTTAAACATTGATATTATGTTCCCCATTTGCGATATAGATGTCATTGATGTTCTTTTTGTCGACTTAATTATTCCCGCTACAACTCTTTACAGTTGGCCCCGTTCAGAGCCTCGGGCAATATGAACTGCGATGCGACTTGCTTATGACACACGAGCGTTACTAGTCTCCTTCGCGTGAATACCGTAGTTTCGCCAGTCGCGTCGCGTCGTGACTGGTGTCATGCTCTACACTATCAACTTTTGTCATTTGTTTCTCGATTAACGATATGCATTGCGTTGTTAGCTAGATTGAGGAAAACCCTGATGTAATCGACAGAGATCATTACTTAGGTAGATATCAATTGAAACCTTGTCAATATCGTTGTCATGGTCATTTGTTTACTTGCGTAGAAGATAGATAGGTGTCGATAGGTGCTAATTAAACCAGTCTATTGTTATTCCCCAAATGATTATGTCCGTTGGGACGTCCTGTGTTATGTGAATGTTATATGTGATGTTATATATTTGTCGGATCCGGTCATGAGGACGGACTGGGGAATGGATCGCAAGCGTGCCAGTGGTGGCACCACGCGACCTACTTACTAGTCTTCCGTGTCAGAGTCAGGCGTGCTTCTATAGAGTCCTGATTTTAACAGCTCGTGGCGAGGACGACATTCTGGGTCTGATCGCAGCGGAGTTGAGACGTCTTGAAACTGTACCCGAATCATTGTGGGGCACAATTAATCGGGTACAGTTTCAAGACGTGTGTTTGTCTTAAAGTGTAATTTCAAGTAATTAGTTAGTGTATCGCATCCAGTGTGTTTTCATAGCACGAAACCCATCTTCTGCCCACATAATGCTCGAGCCTAACGAAATAAATCCTGACAACCCGACTTATAGATGTAAGGAAGAACGGAAAGTCTAAAGAAATACTTAGGTACCTTTGGAACATAAAGCCTGTTTAAATCATCCCTCCTTTGGTTTTGCGTTAGTCGGGTCAAAATGGAAAGACTGGGCAATTGTTTAAAATACAACCACCCACTCCGCTGCCAAAAGACATCTGCAATAGCAGTGGCATTGCAGGAGTGTTGCAAGGTAAGAAATTACACCGGCTCCAACCAACAAGATACATAATCAGTTTAAAATATAACCACTGCTTGGGACACCGCCTCCTCTCTGTGCGAGGGAGAGTCTCGTAATCCACCATGTAGAAAACACAAGTGTCGTAATTTTTCAATTCTAGGACATGCCAGTTTCCTCATGATGTTTTCCTTCACTTTTTTTAAGAGCAGTGCTGGGGACTCAATAACACAAATACACTCTTACCTTTTCTTTGTTTTTAAACGTTTCCCTACACTGGAAATTAGTCCTGTATCGTGGATGCGTTTACAAACATTTGAACTCACATACATAAACAGACAGACCCGAAACTACCTGTAGACCATTCAAATGTTTGTTCCATGCGGGAATCGAATCTGTGTCATGAAGCGCAGAGCGAGAAGCGCTCAGCCAATTGTGCCATCAAAACTACGACCTGATTCACGGCCGTTTCAACTGAGCCAAAGTGGTTCCCTCGAAGATCATTATTTTCAGTGTAGGATTAAAACTTACAACGAAAACCTCTCAACCTTGCACCAATAGACCCATCAAAGTGTTGCACAAGATCTCGTCAGTTCAGTAACGAAACTGTAGTGAGGTGATTAGCACCTGGCAGCCTGGCAATGAGTGGCAATGAGGGAGGGAAATCGATAGCCGTCACGCTCTCGAGCAGCGATACATCTCTGATCCGGTTCACGGCACAACGTTAGCATTGAAGAAATCTACGGAGCGTTACTTATTTTGGTTCAAAATCGTTAAATTTTACATTTTTTTTAGGTGCCGTAATTACTTCAGTGGCAGGTTAAGGTGAACGAAAAGATATAAGGATTCTGTGAGGAATGGTACGAGAGAAAAGGGATGGCGGTTGACAGTGGAGAAGGAAACGTGTTGCGCTGACCTCAAGTTACAAGGAACGATAACAGGAAGAAGATGTATGTAGCCAAAGGTTTAGACACGGTTACCGACATCGCTTGCAGAAATAGTAAGCTGACGTTTAGTGTCAGTGGTTTGACCATGTTTGTCGAAGGAGGGTCGAGGCCGTTGAAGCATATCGGGACATCCCTCAGCTCAAAATCAAAATATTTAATTTCAAATAGGCCTAGATGGGCACTCACAAAACGTCGCCAAATTGCACGGTTCGGGTTGGTCGTTTCCGTGGAAAAAAACCGGTGACAAACTCCATGGTTACTCTTTTCAAATCATTTGGTATTACAATATTATCATGTTACAGCAATTAGTACTTCCGTATTCAAATTTAATTTAAAAAAAAAAAAAAAAAACAAATATTGAAGGCAGCATTTACAGCTGGGCCCAAAAGCCATCCTTCTTTCTATTTGTTATATGAAATACTTGATCGTGTCAGACGGCTACTTGATCGTCGGGTCTGCCACCACTGGAGGATTCCACTTATTTAAGTGCAATCTGCCAGGTTTGGCAGAATTCGGGGCATATGCGACTCCACCGACGCTACCACCACCAGTGACCACCACCACAAATAGTTGCAACTGTCACCAGTGGTGGCGGACCGGTGGTGGCAGACGGGAATAAAGGCTTAAGTATGGGGGGACAGCGTAGGCCCGACAATAGGTCGTTGCTTACTACACAAAAAACGCAAAACAAGATAAAAAGTTAACAAGCATCTGGGAACCTACAAAGCCTACAATGTACACACATTCACAAATAAAAGCAAGAAGGACCAATGGCAAAAAAACCGAAAGTGGGATAGAGTGACGGCGGGGCCTATGGGGTGCAATGGACCGTTTTATGTTTTGTTTTACGTCATAGCTTCGCAGACCCATTCCCATTTTAGTTAAATCATGTTGCAAATACATAAAACTAAATATCCAATGTGCCTAAAAAACCCAGCAGGAATCCATTACTATACAAACATGCCTACTCATGCACACCTACAAACCTGCTTATTCCATATTCAATACCCAGTAATGTAGGAACATAACCACGAATTGCTTTACGCAATCCCGCAATAACATTACTCCTAAGTATTTCGTATTGATAAATCTCGAAAAGGGAACCCACCAAAACGGTATCCTTTTACGAATTTTACGAGCCATGTGCGCTCACCTTGGCAATACCGTCCCACTGTCATAATATATCAGAAGGTCCAGACATGTGTCTTCATATAATAGACCGGTACATACAATCTTTTACATTCTCTTGCCATTTTGATCGATGTTAATTACTTGGGGGGTCCAAGTGGTAATAGGTGGTGCAACGTCTGGAACAGTTGGTAAAATGCACACCAGATCTAAGAGCCAAAAATAGAGAAAATAAATAAATAAAGTAAGTTAGTAAAGAGGCTGTTTTGTTGGTGTAGTGGTCGCAATCGCGACTGCTGAGCATGAGGTTCTGGATTCGAGTCCCAGGTCGGGCAAAGTGTTATTAGGTTTTTCCATTAGAAATTTCTCAGTAGCAGCTACGGAGCCTGGATTTGTGCAAAGTTGATGGCAATAAGCTACCTATTACATGTACCATGTACTCAAACATCAGTGGCGGAATGTGGGTGTACTATTGGGTGCACTATTACCTAACACTTCGGGGATTACAGGCGTGATGTTATGTATAAATAACTAACATGAGCAAATTTAATATAATAACAAAACAAAGAGACTTTAATTTTGTTATCTGTCCAATGTGGGCTTTCTGACTTATTCTGTCTGCTACACGTAAAACGAAAGAGTCGGACCTATTGGCCTAGTGTTACCTACTGACGCATGAAAGCAAACTCATTGAGCAACACTAGAGTAGTTCGTTTGTTCGAGCGCATGTCATAACTATGTTAATTTCTGAAATGAGCGTAAAAACACGTGTGAAAGACTTTGTGGAGCGTATTTGTGTTGAGGAATAGAAGCATTTGATGTGGAGCAAGTGACTTTGGTCTTTAAATTGAAGGTTTATAGAAAAGCTTTGTGGTGCAAGAATGTTTTGGCATTCAGAAGGGCAATGCTTCGTGAACACATGTGAAACTAAAATGTGTTGAAAAAAAAAAACGACGAGTCACGTTGGTTCCGACCGCGTCCTGGCCACGATCCATGAACCTGGAACAGCTACTATATTATCTCTGATAAAAGCCACTACAGAAATACTAAATGTTGTCTTCTTTTTTCAAAACGTCTACGTCGAACAACTGATTAGTAGTGACTCCAAAAAATACAGCTTACGCTGAACTAATTACGTATTTAAAAAAGGCCGTTCCGTTTCACCTTATATAGGAACTAAGTATCGATTGAATAACATGACTGGATACTTCATAGTTTCCTTTGTACGGTCAGCATTACAAAGTAGGTTTAATAACGTTGCAAAGTCAATTATCACCAAGTAATTAATTAAGTTTCACGTCAAAATGACAATAGGTTGTTTTTCTATCACAAGTGATATTTCCTGAATGACGGTTGTTAAAACATCAGTCACCTTAGGTTCATTAGTAGCTGACTGCTTGGTTTTGTAATCGCAAGCGCTCATGCTGAGCATGGTTCTGGATTTGATACGTAGGTCGGGTAAACTGTTATTGGGTTCCAGAGTCTGGATTTGTGCTCGTTGCCTGTTACTGTCACTAATGGACTACGGAGTGTTGCAACTATCTGAAATCGAACGCCAATACAGACTTGCACCGAAAAATGCCGCTCAACTACCAAGACGACCACGGAAGTAATCTGGGAGATGGCTGACATAGAAGCCTGGCACCTACGCGCCGAGGATCTCAACATCAAAATGTTGGAAAACATTGCTAAATTAGACATAGAAGACCTTGAGTCCCCTGGGGACCGTAATAAGAACGATACAGGCGGTGGCCTACCGGCAAAACGAAGGCGTTCCCTTAAAATAAAATGATAAATTATAGTGATGTAAATAATAATGTAATAATACTAAGTAACAATAACAATAATATTTAATACTAATTTAAAATAATAACATTTTGTTTGTTTAAAGAAATATTTAAAAATAGCAATGTAAATGATAATGTGCATAGAAATAAATAAAGGAAATCAATTTTTTACAATAATAATGTAATAATAATACGTATTATTGTAATAATAATAATATTAATGCTTGTTTAAAGAAAAAAACAATATAAAATGCACTTTGGCAAATGAATAAACGTAAATAATAATGTAAATACACAACACAAATATCCAAATAAAACACGTAATATGTTTGTATAGCCTAACAAATTACGAATATCAGAACACAGCAAACAGAGATACACTAGGAAATAAAGTTAGCTGATTCACCTCTGCAAGGCCCACCGGCCACAGAGACATATTTTGAAAAACAAAAAGTAGGTGAACAAATTAAATTCTATTCTATTCCTGTTACATAACACTTACAGGTAACTGGCGCAATGTTAGTGTCCTAAAGCTACATCTCTACCTAACCCGTCCGGGACAACAGGCGTGATGATTATTTCTTTAATAGGTTATTTGTTATTTACTTTTGCTGCGGACTGTAGACGCGTGTTTACCCTAAATTAGTTAAACAGCTGTCAAGCGAGCGATTATAAATTACTTAGTCGATTTATTAAGTGATGGATTTGCTGATTAGAACATTGTGGAAATGTTAATGTGCGCAGGCACTAAACTATACTGTTATGACTATATTTAAATGTTAAAAAAACGCTTAAGGGGGTGGTATCCGCTAACGAGAGGTTTTCTCCATGTAATTCCTCCTTGATGAGTGAATATAAATGTGCAAAAAAAGTATATGTTGCTTATTAGACTCTAAACTTTAATTGGTACAATTGAAATAATTCTAACTTTATTATTACTATATGAAAAAAAAAATCAAAGTAAAGCATTTTTTCTTTGAAATTTCGTAACTACTCCTAAACGGCATTAAGTTTTAGTATATTTTTTTCACACAAATATTTGTTACTTTTCTCTTCACAAAGTGTACAATTGGCATTTTGATCTGATGATTTATAAGGCTACAATTAAATAAAAACCTTTTCGCACTATTTGGCCCGCAGTGACCGACGTAACAACCACTTTGTAGTGCAAGCTGATTGGAACTTTATTCTAACAGTTTTTCAAACGAAGTTTGTACTACCACAAATAGAGTTGCTAATTTAGCAGATACCACAGCCTTAAGGTCACCAATGCAAATAGTTGTAGGTTCGAACCCAGACGGGTTCATTAGTTTGTGTTAATTATTTCATCACCATTACTCTCAAAACGGTGAAGGAAAACATCGAGAGGAAACATTCCTTGAACCAAATATTATAAATTTAAGGTCACACGCCACGCCAGAGTACCCCGCGAGATAAAAAAAATGAAATTTCGAATTTGAAATTTTCAGGTCTGTGTTACTAACGGGCGCTTCCGACATGTGACCATGTGTTCCAAATTGACAGTCCCAGCGCCAATGCCAATGTATTAGCGCTATTCAAATTGGTGTTCTAAATAACATGAAGACTTTATTTTAAAATCATCATGATGCTAATTACAATTCCTTTACCTATCTTTGTTTAGCCTTTTTTTTTTTTTTTTTTCGGATGGGAAATCATCAAATGACTTCTCCCGCTCTGGGCGGAGCAGGAGGGAGTGTCAGACTTTTACTGACTAAAACCCATCCATGTTCCTTCATCGCCCTTTGTGTTCCGGGGCCACGGTATCTCTTTCGAACAGTCCCGCAACCCCGGCAGGCATCGGTCCTTGCGGACCGCTTCCTTTTTGCTGACTCTCTTTGAGGCGCGCGCGGAACACGAACGGCCCCGGGCGTCGGGGGCCACGTGGTGGCCCCCGACGCCCGGGGCGTCTCCCGCGGCGGCCGGGACGCTGTGAGGTTCTCTCCCTCTCACGTTCCGCCACCTCCTTCTCTAGCATTACTGCTTCGCAGAAGGAGGTGACGGCGTCCCATTCCGTCTCGCTCCGGACCATGGCTTGCACCAGGGCCGCGAGAGGTCGCCGCCGCCAATCGCCGCTTCGAGGACACGGCGGTGCTCCGCCCACGCGGGGCACACCTCCACCGTATGCTCCACCGTGTCCTCCGGTCGATCCTCGCAGTGGAAACACCCGGACGTTTCCTCCCGCCCGATTCGGTGCAGGAACCTCCCGAAAACACCGTGTCCGGTGAGGACCTGCGTCAGGCGGAAGGTGAGGACGCCGTGGCGTCCCACCAGCCACTCCTCAAAGAGGGGACTTTTCGCCACTATCATGGCGTGCCCTGCACGGGGTTGCGACAGTAGCTCTCTCCATGTCGCCATGAGATCCCGCCGGAAGTCTGTCCGCTGAGCGAATTTGTCGTGGCAGCGGAGTTTCCCCCCGGCGAAGCGCCTGCGCGCGCCATTCATGCAGGCGCGCAAGGACTATCGCCTCCAGATCCCATGGCGGCAATCCGGCAAGGAGGCACGCCGCCTCGCTCGACCACACGACGAAGGTAGGTCGGCACCCGGTGATACCGGAGTGCCTCCCTAATGCAGCTCCAGGGCATGGTGTTGAAGGCATTGGTGATGTCGAGAGACACCGCCAAGACAACCCCACCCCGGGACACTGCATCCCCCGTCGTGAGGGCTCTCACGCGCATGATGGCGTCCACCGTAGAGCGCCCCTTGCGGAAACCAAACTGGTGTTCCGCAAGATCCGGCCTTCTCCCCGCAAGGTACTCGGCGAGGCGGTTTTCAATGACTCTTTCAAAGAGCTTGCCCACCTCGTCGAGCAACACTATGGGCCGGTATGCGGACGGAGAGTCCGCAGGGCGCCCCGGCTTCCGAATGAGGACCAACTTCCCCGTCTTCCAACGAAGCGAGAACTGTCCTCTCTCCAAGCATGCGCTTAGGTGCCCCTCCAGTCGGAGCCCGAGAGCCTCCGAGGCCAGGCTTTGCCAGGCAAGCCGTCGGGTCCCGGGGTGGTATTTTTGGCACTAAGCCTGCGTACCGCCACTCTCAGGTCTACCCCAGTCACTACCGGAGTGTCGTCGTCGTCGTCCTGGTGGTCTGCTTCCAGCACCGCAGGCGGCGGAGCCATAGGCGGGGGGGATGTTCCCCTCGCGTAGGGAACAGAGTGCTCACTACGTCCTCCACGAGCTCAGGCCGGAGACTCTGTGTCAGTGGGGGGGCCCAGGTGCGGAGTTTATCCCGCACCATCTTGTAAGGGTGCTTCCACGGATCTCTGTCGAGAGTCCCCAGCAACTCTTCGCGGGCCAGCTCCCTGGCCCGCAGGACAGCCTCGCGGAGGGCGGTCTTCGCCGCTCTGTAAAATAAAATAAAATAAAAATAAAAAAGCCTTTTATTTCACACCTAAGTTAATTAATATCTTTTACATATTTAGTTTTTGTATACAAATAATATAATATAATTAATCAATATGTAAAAGAAAATCAACATGCAATAATATATTATACATTTTAAAGATTTTAAAATAATATTAATAAAAATAAAAATATTATTATTAAATTAAAATATTATTATTAAATTAAATTACTTTGAATTGAATTAATTAGCGTGAACCCCTCTATTTGAGGGTAAAGGCCTCCTCCAAAGATATCCAGAAGTCTCTATCTGTGGCGATTTCTTTCCATAGTTTACCAGCCATCCCCTCAATGTCGTCAGCCCATCTGCTTCTAGGTCTTCCCCTTTTTCTAATTCCTTGGGGGCCTGGCCATGATGTTAGCCGAGAAGTCCATCTATCATCGCTCATTTATTGCATAATTGCCGGTCGTAGTGAACAGACGTATCGAACAATTATTGCAATAAACAAATAATCACTTGCAAAATTGTGACCTAGTTACAAATAGCCAGTAGTAACGTATACTTGTACAGTACATTTGTGTAAGGTGTATTATTAGTAGGAATGACCGGTGTTTAATAGGAACAATATATTATCCCGGTTCATGATGGAGGACAGTCCATTCAACCGGAGTAGTAAATGTGTTCGGTCCCCGCCTTCTACACCTGTGCCCGGCCCCTGTGCACCTCTGCCCGTGATCGTACCCACCTCTACCCCTGTGCCCGTTGCCGTACCCACATCTACACCTGTGCCCGTTGCCGTACCCGCCTCTACCCCTCAAGCGCCTATCCAAAGGAACGATGCCCCTGCAGTTGTCTCGACGGCAGAACTTCAGAACTGGATGGCGACTATCGAACAGAACCTGAAGGAGGTGTGCGCTATTGCAAATGAGGGAAAGCTGAATGTGGAGCAGAAAACACGCATCATTAACCTAACCCGGAAGGTCAGTTACGGGACCTCGCAGATGGCCGTCATGTACCAGTCCGTCAAAGCTAAAGCCCTCCAATCGCAATATGCCGTCAGAACTCTGGAAAATCAACTCGATCTTTCGCAGCAGCCACAGAACCTTAAGCTGAGTATAGAAGAGTCGACGAAACCTGCCCAGGGATCTTCCTTTGCTGACATGGTAAAGAAAGGTGCCAATAATTTTATCCAGCCAAGTCATGTAAGTTCTGTGGCCATCTATCCCAGTGACAAACATTATATCCCAGTGACAGACATTGAGAAGCTGAGACAATCGGTGCAGCTTACCAAATCAGGCCTAACAGTCGACGAGCCCCATAAAAGAAAGCCTAGGGTTGTAATTATAGGAGTGCCGACATCCATGCAAGAACTTGAGGTTTTCACCTGTGTGTACAACCAAAACCTAGCCGAAAAACTTAAGGATTGCAGCCTTGAGACGTTTTTGAGCCTAATTAAGTTAAGTCATAAGTCAGGTAAGAAAGACTCGGAGACATGTAATTACATTGTTGAGGTATCTGCAGTCATACGCAAAGCCCTGATATCACAAGACCGAGTTTTTGTAAATTGGTCATCATGCCCTGTGAGAGACTTTACTTTGGTCACACGATGCTATAAGTGTCAGCAGTATGGACATGCGGCCAAGTCATGTCGACAGACCTCGTATACCTGCGGTCACTGTGGTGATCAAGGTCACTCAGTAAAAGAATATCCAAAAAAGACTGACGAACCAAAATGCGCTACTTGCTTGCATTTCAAAAAGCCAGACAAGCATAACACAGGTGCTGCTGACTGCCCGGCGAAAATTATGGCTGAAAAGAGGTACATCAATTCTGTAGATTATGGAGGCGCCTAAGAGCGCCGTAAATTAGGTATTTTTCTGATCTTTTTATTTTATATTCTTATTTAGACTACCATTATGATAAATAGTTTAATTAATGATTTAGATAATTTCTCTGTATCTGAGTCCAAAGTCTGTGAAGCTGAAAACTGCAAACAATATTTATCCGGCTACAAATCTCCACTAACCATAATAACACAAAATATTCGCAGTGTTTTTAAGAATTTTGATAGCTTTAGTACATTTCAGCAACGGCTAAACATAAATTGTGACGTTATTGTTTTAACCGAATGCTGGCTTGCCAAACAATATAACATACTACTAATCCCGGGATATAATATGTATAGAAGTACCATAAATTACAACCAAAATGATGGTGTGATAGTTTATGCAAGATATCATCTGAACGTCTCTGTTGAGGAACCTGATATGCACGACTGTAACAGATTGTTAGTTAAAATTGGATCAGATTTTGCGATATTAGCATTATATCGACCTCCGTCTTTTAAAAATACTAGCAATTGTACAGACTCTCTGAATGAAACCTTGCAGAACCTGTCATCCATCAAAAACACGATTTTAATTGGAGATATTAATATCAATATTCTTCCAGGAAGTGCTGATGCTTCTGCTCAGGACTACCTCAACCTATGCGCCTTTCATGGCCTGCTCCCAGCACATAGCTTTCCTACACATCACAGTGGCTCCGGTTTGGATCATATTATGCTTAAATCGAATTTCCCCTCACTTGCACTTGTTGTTAACGCAACAATAACCGATCACAATGCTGCCCTACTAACCTTAAATTGCAAATTACCTAAACAAGGCACTCGCAAAATTTCTAAATTGAATATAAATAGACTTGAAGAAGATTTACGCGTCATCGATTTTGATCCAGTCTATAATTCCGCTGACCCGCAGTTTTGCATGTTGTTTGTAATTGAAAACCTACGAAATGCAATTCAGAAAAACACAGTCGTATCGCAGTTGAGCAACAAAAATCACAACATAAAACCATGGATCACATCAGGTCTTATTCGCTGTATGAAACATAGGGATAAACTGCATATGAAAGCTAAATCTAATCCAGAAAATGTTGTATTGCAACTTTCGTACAAAAGATATCGAAATTTCTGTAATGATCTTCTTAGGAAAATTAAAAGCAACTATGACAAAGTAGCATTGGAAAAGGCTGGAACAAATAGTAAAAAGATATGGACTTATACTAAAGACGCAACGTATACTACAAAACAATATGAGTCATCTTCAAGTTTATTACAAGCACACTCGTCACCAGTGGAATCCGCTAACATAGCAAATAATTTCTTTGTTAATGTGGGTAAATCTCTAGCAGAAAAAAATCTGGGTCAATCCCAAAACATGACGAACTTTCCTTTAACTTCTAACACTGCTTTAACATCCTTCGCGCTGCTTGATACTGACGAGACTGAGGTAGATAGTATAATCATGACTTTGAAAGAAGACTGTGCAGTTGGCTGGGACAACATTTCAAATAAAATTATTAAAAGATTCAAGGACATTGTGGTACCACCACTGAACTATATTTTCCGCATTTGTTTATCTTCAGGACATTTCCCAGAGTGTCTCAAAAAAGCTGTAATTATCCCTGTATATAAATCAGGCAGCAAAGAGCAAGTGACAAATTATAGACCTATTTCTTTACTTTCTTCTATGTCAAAAATATTGGAGAAAATAATAAACAAAAGGTTGTTAAAATATTTGGAAGACAAATCTATTCTGTCTGAAAGGCAGTTTGGATTTAGACCTAAAGTTTCAACTGCCGATGCGGTACATCATCTGACTGACTATCTAGCACAAGAACTTGACAAGGGTAACCACACAGTAGGAATTTTCCTGGACCTCGCCAAAGCTTTTGACACAGTTTCCATTCCAATTCTATCGCGCAAGCTTGAGATCATGGGTGTAAGAGGCACCCAATTGAAAATATTCAAAAGTTATTTAGAAGATCGTTCCCAGTGCGTAAAGATTGGCGATGTTCTCAGCGCTGTTCAAAAAAACTAATTTTTTGGTGTTCCCCAAGGAAGTATTCTAGGGCCCACCCTGTTTTTGATCTACATTAATGACCTTTGCAATCTAAAGCTAGAGCATGGTTCTATCATTACTTACGCTGGCGACACTGCTTTACTTTTTTCGGCTGACTCAGAAAATGAAGTCTACAAGCTTGCGCAACACGGATTTAATATTGTAAACAAATGGCTTCAAAATAACTCACTAACTCAAAATGCAGAGAAGACAAATTATATTAAGTTTTCGATGCGCAAGCATATATCCAATATCCCCTCAGCGTTGCATGCTCATTGTTGCCCAGTCCCTGCAGATAGCCAGTGTAAGTGTCCCAATATTAAGAAGACTGATAAAATAAAATACCTGGGTATTCTAATAGACGAAACCCTTTCCTTCAAACAACATATGGAAGCTCTAAATAATAGAATTCGTAAGCTGATATTCGTATTCAAAAAACTACGATTTATTACAGATCCAAAAATACTTAGGCAAGTATATTCTTATTATTCGTCTTTCACCTGACGCCGGGCGCTTCCTGGCCGGACTCGGGGCATTGCCACGTCACATATGTCGGACATGGCCTCCTGGAACCACCCTGCCTCATTGTTAATGTCGGCAGGCCTGTCTGGTGATGTCACCCAGGCCTGCACGATCGAGGCTTCCAGGAGGAGCTCCCGGTCCAGCTGCTTCAGCGCCCAGTGCGGACCACTCGGGGCCTGTTGGACCGGCGCGCTTGAGGTCTGGGTGGAGACGTCGAACCGGATATACCGGTGGTCGGAATAGGTCTCCACCTCCTCCATGACACGCCAGTCAACGACACGTGGCGACAGAGCGGGGTTAGCGAACGAAATGTCCACCACCGACTCACCCCGCATCCGCCACCCAGTCTTCCCTGGGCAGGACAAAATACGGCTCAGCGACCACAGCAATATTAATCGACCACTGCGCCATGCTCTGGAGCAACAGATCCTGAGCGCAGGCGCAGTGGTTTATATTCGCTTGGAGGAAGCGTAATGGAGCCGTTATTGGCATTCCATTACCGCTTCCGCCATTCGGGCCCCCTGAAAGGGCCCCTCTGCAGGCGCAATTGTCACAGCAGCGGTGGCGGCGACAGCGGCAGCGGCTGCGGTTGTGGCTGCGGCGGTGGCGACGGTGGTGGTGGTGGCGGTGGAGGGCCCTCCTCTGCCTCTGGCCTTGGCCTTGGCCTTGGCGGGTGCAGCGCAGGCCTTGCTACCAGCCCGGTGATCAGCCGGCTTGCCAGCCGCCGCACATGCGGCGCAGTGCAGCGTGGCGCAACAAGTCGCGGATGTGTGACCGGGCTGACTGCAGCGGAAGCAGAGGCCACTGCGGTCGACCTCCGAAGCGCATTGCACCGACACATGGTGTCCCACAAGGCATCGGTAGCACCTCAGAGGTCTGGGCTCCAGCAGCTTCACCTGCGCTGAAACCCACCCCACCAGTAGCCTACGGCCCTCCACAATAGTCGTGGCCGCCGTCTCAGGGCAGCTTACCGTGACGGTTCGCATGCCCGTGGAGTCCGGGCGTAGGGCGCCTGCCCTGACCTGATCGCCAGACCCAGGATGCGCAGGTCTGCGCATCTGACGGGCCTGGACACTCGGGCCTCGTCCGCGTTTAGGGACGCTCTGAGCTTTTCAGCCAGAGCGTCAGCGGACGAGCCACTGGTTTCACCGGGGATCTCCAGCAACCGAGCTCCCGTCGCGGTGACTTTAAGCCGGAGGCCCCCGGTGATCCCAAGCTCCCGGAGAACCACCGTCTCCTTAGCTTTTGCCAGCAGGTCGCGGTAGGACACGCCCTTTTGTTCCGCTTCCGGCTGTAGTGTAATCACTACAGCTGCGGTCTTCGGGGCGCGGAGCTTAGCCGCGATCTTTCTCGCTCTGTGCTGCCGTTGCCGCTCCTCACTTCTGGCCTTTTTGGCCGCCTTTCGCCCCTTCCTCTTCTCGCCGACCACCCGCCACCCAGCTTCAGCCGCGGGATGTGTAGGGAGCTGGGGGGGCGGTGCCGGCGGCGGCAGCTGCTGTGATGCAGGTGCTGGCCCACTCGCCGCTGGCACTGGCACCGGCACAGTCACCGCCTGTGGGGCTGCCTTGCCCTTCTTCCTCCTGGACGCCTTCTTAGCCGGCGCCGGTGTCGCCGGAGCCGGCTTTTCAGGGGAGGGCGCCATTGCCCTGCCGGAGGACTGACTTGACGTCCCAGGTCCGGGCGCGGCAGCCACAGCAGCCGCGTACGACACCGTGGTCGGCATCGTGCTCGGGCCCGCGGCAGTCTTATTTGAACCCAGGGCGGGGCGCAGAACAATTCCCTCCAAGACGGAAAACCGCGCCTGGAAGGAAGCCAGAAAGCCCCGCAAAGTTGGCCTCCGCTGCCGCCATGATGGAGGTGGAAGCCGCGGGTATGGGCTTGAGTTTAGACGATGTCTTTATCTTCAAGGCCACGCCCCTTATCGCGGCTTCCACTTCCTTTGCAAACCTGGCCTTACGCTCCACCTCGAAGCCGCCAAGTGCATCCGCCTCGTCGCCAGACCCGTGCGCATTCGTGCCCGGGCCCGTGCCCGGCTGGTCTCGCCGACCTCTCGGAGGTAACAGGCCCCCCCTCTTGCCTCGGATCCCACCGCGCTTGCTAGTGGGGATCTTACGGGCCGAGGCCATCTCTCCCTCGGATGACGAGACTTGGTCGCCATCCTTCCTAGACCGCTTGCGGAAGAACTTACCGTTCTCCACAGCAGTCCCGGCCCTCACGCAGCGGGAGCTCTCCGAGCCTCCCGCACTCACATCGCTGGATGCGGCGTCGGACTCCGACCCCGCATCCCTCCTCTCCTCTGTTTTGCCGTTGCCGGCGGTGTTGGTTTTGGTTTTTGTTAGATTATCCATATTTGAACCCACGAGTATGGGGGAAATAAACGTCAATCTGGGCAGAGACCCCTGTACCCAAGATAAGCAGATTTTAGCATTTATTACTTGCCAGGGGGTCTGCAGGTACCCTGGCGAGGGTGAGCACTAGCGACTGATTCGTTCCATGGGAACACCCGTCAGCCATACATCCCCTCGCGGTGCGCCGCCGCTTGGGATTCGGGGTACTTTTTTATAGAGGTTTTCTACCTCGCAGTCCGGGCGGTTAAGCCAAGACCCTCGGTCCCTATCGAAGCCGCGAGACGTGATCCACAGCACTTCGACAATGGGATTACGAGACTGACGGTGACAAAGAAGGACGCATCCTACTCTGTCTGCTCGGAGGCAGGGTGAGTGCACACCGAGCCCGCCCTCACTCCTCTGCTATGCCCTCTGCTTTACAGAGGGACACGCAGAGGAACGCACCGTTGGTCCTGGATGGACCCCACCCATGTCAGAATAATTAGCCGCGGCAGTAACACTCCCCGAGGGATAAAAGGAAATTCTCATTTCCTCTCATTCCCCGGAGAAGGATACTGCCGCGCCCAGGGTGCACCGGCCCAGCAGCTGCTCTTCCCTCCAGACGTATCTTTGTTTAGCCGTAGTATTCAGTTCATTAATGATTTGGCTAATAAACGACTTTTAATTACCCATTGATTAATTCGCTACACTCCGTAGTGCTATCAAGACCTAATCGATTAGCTTGCTAATTATCGAATATAATCGATTGCCACGTCGCTATTCGTAGATAATGTACTAATTATAATAACAGGAATGTCAAAAGTAAGAGGAGGTTTATTAAAGAAGGACCATAGTTTGTCGAAACCTTTTCAAGACTCTGTGACTTGACCTAGCAAATTGTTCTGGGAAATAAGACTAATAGATACTCTACTTATTATTATTCTTTTTGTTGGTTTCCTCACGATGTTTTGTTTTTTTAGTTATTATTGAATCTTATTGAAATTACTATTATCCATACTTTCTCACTGTTGGGCTAAAGCCTCCCTTTTTTTTAACATCATACGATTCTGCGCTACTTTTCTCTAATTCTCAAGGAAGAAATACATGTAGTCCAGCCATCTTCTTCTTGGTTTACTGCGACCTCCTGTCGCTGTTTTAGGGCACCGCCCCTGCGTTTTACGGGCTCACAGTTCGTTTAGCATGCGGCAGACATGTCCTGCCCATTCTTATATAAGAATCTACTACCCATCTACATTGCTATAAAGCACTTGTTGATTGCTTGAGTCATACCTTCACAACATTAAAGCAAGACGATCCTGACCACAGTCATCATAAAAATCATTACATATTCAACCATTATTTTCGCTTTTATTTGCATTAAATAAACTTCATATTTGCCTGCACTATATTCAGAGCGCGTTCGCTTCATGGTTCGGAACAGAGTGCCTTCTCGAACGAATCGAAAGCATTGGTATTCGGAAGTCGAACGAATGCGAGCGAATAATCGAATAAACTTTTATATTTTGGTCCATTGAAATATGAAAAGCAGTAGAGATGATTTATTTTTAAGCCGGAGGCTGACTGACTATCAATTTTATTATTTAAAGTGTAAAATGAAATGGCGATTAATAAGCAAATGCTGAAAACGGGAAACGATCAGTATTCTGCGTTATCAAATACTAATCCTTTACCGATCTTTCCTTGGTTGTCTAATATATCGCTAAACAAAACCATTAATATTCAGGAGAATATTAATGGTTTTGTTTAAGCTTTGTTAAAATTGCGGTGTAGTAGATTCTATCTGTCGAATATGACCAGCTTGCCGATTATTGGGTAAAGTGTTATTGAGTTTTTCCATCAGGAATCTCGGTAGCGGCCACTAAATCTGCATTTATGCCCAGCAATAGGCTCGCCCCCAATTAAATGGGACTTAAACATAACTGGCGAAATGTGGGTGTACTATTAGGTACAGCTCTGCCTAAACCTTCGGGAATTACAAGCGTGAAGTTATGTATATGTTACTGTAAAAGCCCGAACTACGGTAAATTCTAAGATTTCCCAATAAAACCTAAGATTTAACAACTCTAAATGGTTAAAGCCCGAACAATTCTGTGATCATGGTTCATTTCGAACTTATACCACCATTCACTTGGTAAATTTTAGGTCTTACCTCAGATACACGGTGAATGTTGAGGGCGAATAACTGTGTTTTGGGGAGGTTCCTGCACCGAATCGGGCGGGAGGAAACCACTTTCCTACGTAAGTTGGTAGTTTATTTTCTTATCGATGAATTCCCCTGACTTTACCTACTGCTTTTAGATCTGCCAAAGACAACGCTTAGCAACTAACATAAAGTTTTTTTAATCAAGCAACTTCTAATGAAATCCTTAATTCCCACTACATAAAAACTAAAAACCGTTAACCGTTTAAAAACAAAAATACTTAAATTAAAATTCAAAAGCTGGCAGTACCTCCTCTGTGTGGGTAGTTGAAACTTTTTAATGAAGCCGGGCGTGAACTTCTTTAAAGAATCGCTGAGATTCCGGTACATTCTATGCATTTTCGGGAATACAAAACTAAGTAAGTTAAGAACATTTAAAAATAATTATTTGTTCACAGCTATGCTCTATAATTCAAACCGCAATTAAAATCGATCGTTTGAATAAGCTAATAACACTGTCGACGATTTTCGTTGACTCGTTCCTGACTGATTGGCTGGAGAAAGTTAAACATAAGAAAGATTGGGAAGGTATAGGAGAGGCCTTTGCCCAGCAGAAGAACAGAATAGGCTAACATAATTATAAATGGCTTTTTCAATATATAAATGATGTATTTTGGTCTCTTTGTACAAAACCGTTCACACATCATATATCTGTCATCGTTTCCAAACTATTTTAGGGTTGGCTTCCAGTCTAACCAGATGCAGCTGAAAAATAATAAATATTTTTCAGAGATAAATATAGAACTAGGTAACTGATTAAAAAAAGGTATTTCCAACAATAACTCAGTTAACAAATAACTCAACAGGTTGCCTCAAAACGTTACTTCCTATTGTGTAATGACTTGCCTCAACCTCCACCCAGTGACTCGGTGACTTCACTGCATGTACCTACTGACACTGATACACGCAACGATCACTGTTGTCGCTAAGTGTATGCGACAGGGTAATACTAAGTACTAAGATGTGTACACTTTCTTGGCAGGGTGTTGGGAAAGCGAGACATTTATGTACCACCGTATATGTGTCAATTTTGGTGTCATTCGTATTAATGTGTTCGTCATAACATGCTCCTCGTTCTTTTGGTCCTTCTTCTACTTCCAACCTTTGCCCACCCAATGCTGAGTGAGTCTCTTCCAAATCTCCTCTCTATTTTTTGCTCTCTATTTCTTGTGTCATGGCTGTCTAGTTTCTTCCGGCCACTATGATAAGATCAACCCAAGATCCAAAGTTCGAGTGAATCGGTTTCTTCTAGGCAAGCGTGCTTCACCCTAGGCCGGATCATGGCTTCACAACAGGCGAGTTGCGGCCAAACGCAAGACTATTTAGTATAAAAAAGCTCATTCCCAGTTGCATCCTATTAATTAATTTTAAGGGGCTGACAACACCTAATTGATGTTTTTAAGCAGTTTAAAAAAAAAAACAATTTTTTCTAGCACATCAAAAAAATATGTGTTAAGACCGTGGACGGACTCGATAAATAATTGGACGAAATCTGCTCGATGGAAAATAATTGCAACGTGGTCTTTAAATCATCATTAAACGGTTCTGTCTTTATTTTTTTTTGACGTATGGGTCTTCAATTTAAAACATGAAGTCAACATATTCATACCTAAACCGTTATAGAGGCATATTTCGCAAACACTCCACACTTTTTTCTATTTCAATATTTATTCAATACGTTCTTCTAAAACCTGGCCGCCCAGTAACTCTCTCGCTCTCGTTTACTCCGATACAAATAGACAGTGTGCGCGTATTATGGTGTTGACATCCCCAGTCGACCGGTGCTGGGATGATGGCTCGTTCCTTATCACATAGGACTCAAACATAACAGGCCAAATGTGGAAGTACTGTAGGTACTAAGCTCTGCTGACCCTTTAAAGGATTATAGGGGTGATGCTATGACGATATTATGTATGTTCTTTTGTGTAATATTCATTAAATTTTAATAATATAACTGTTACAGAAAATCGGAACAGCTTTTAAATGTGCACGATTTAAATCGGAATCATGAACACAAATTATTTAAACGTGATACAACAGTATTATTATGACATACATATTCTGTTTCATAATAATGTACGTTGTTAATTTACCGTAATAAAACATAATTAATACACAATGGGATTCACTCAAATTCACTTCATTTTCAACATACATCACTGTGGGCTTAATACCGTATTAAACAGATCAGTTAACATCACGACTGTAATCCCCGAACATTTAGGCAGAGGTGTACTTCTATTAGTCTGCGCCAGATAAGTAGGAATTAAAGGTCATTGCTCTCTCCTTAATTTTTCTGCGTAGGTACCCCGACATACATACATTATAATAATAAATTCATTTATTTCAGACATGGTCCATAGTTCCATACAGAATATAAAAATTTAAAAACAAATGTACATTAATATAATCAATAAAAATCAAATTACAAATACACTTGAATTAAATTAAATATAAATTAAAATAGTACACATTAAAATAACCAATCAGTAACAAAATTAAACATAACATACACAATTATTTATAGTCAAACACGCATGTCAACTAAAACGAGGAGAGGCGCTAAAATGAAGCTGCATCCACCTCTGTATCAGGGACAGGTCCCACCGCTCGGACAAAACCCTCAGGAGACTGTTCAAGCTGCTTGGTAGGCCAATTAATAGTGAAGCACTCCGCTTCCTCATGATCGCGAAAAAATCATCGGTCCCCGCATCAGCAAACATAGTCGAAGCACTACAAAACCGCGGATGCCCTAACAGTATCCTAAAAGCATTGTTGTACTGCACGCGTAGTGCGCTGTACGTCTGCTGCGTAAAGTTAGTCCACAGGCTGCACGTGTAGAACGACTGACAATATAAAGTCACCTTCACAGGTCTAGTTCATCGCGCAAACCTGCGAGCCAACATATTATACCGGAAAGACAGCGCCCTGCGTTCCCTCTCAATGTCCAGATTGTCACACAAATTGTCAGAGACCCAGTGGCCCAGGTACTTGAAATGCTGCACTCTTTTTAAAGGATTGCCGCAAAGAGTGACACGAAGTACAGATGAGTAACATATGGTACCGGCTTTAAAGATCATGAATTCACTTTTTTTAGCATTGTAACTGAGCCCATGGGCCTCCGCATATGTCTCATAAGTACGCAAAAGTTTACGTAACGCACCGATAGATGGGCTCACCAACACCATATCATCCGCGTAACTAATGTTGTTTATACACACTCCATCTATGGAACATCCAATATTAGTGCTGCTGAGCTCACCGATCATGTACAGGTTAAAGAGGCGAGGGGAGGAAAAACCCCCTTGCCTCACCCCGCATGAACACACATTATGAATCGTTTTTTATTAGTAGAAAAAGTCAAGGATCACGATAAAGGTAGTTTCGGGACAAGTTTATGTCATTATTTCTGTTTTCGGAATTATGTATTTGAATAAATGTAAGCGGGTCAATGACCTTTAATTCCTACTTATCTGGCGCAGACTATGATTGTACCTACACCCAGATATCGCTAGTTATGTTTAAGTCCTATATAATAAGGGGCGAGCCTATTGCTATGAAACGGGCACAGATCCAGACACCGTGTTTGCTACTAAAAAAAATTCTGATTGAAAAACCCAATATCACTTTGCCTGACCTGGGACTCGAAACCAGGACCTCATGCTCAGCAGTCGCGCTTGCAACCACTACACCAACGACGCAGTCACACACATAGCTTATAAATAATTAAGCGTTTAATAATTATTACCACTGCTGGTGACACGGCTATACAAAGTCCTTCTTGTCATAAAAACCGCCAAAGTGCGAGTTGGACTCGCGCACCGAGGGTTTCGTACAAACTTGTAGGTATTTTGGGTTTATTCCCATCTACCACCCCAGTGGTCGATTGTCATTCATTTCATTTATTCAATAACAATTTACATTGTGTCTGAATGTGATACATATGAAAATAGATAAATACACAACAAAAAAATAAAATAAAAATACTTAATTAAAAATAAATTAAATTAAATTACTCGATTAATTAGAAATAGAAAAATACGCCTTTACGATCATAAATTAAATTAATAAAACAATGTCGGAATAACAAGAAATGTAAGCGTTAACTAATTACCTAAACTCATTAAAATATTCAAACATGTCACACCAAAACTTAAACCAACATCAGAAATTAAAAACATAATAAGTATTAAAAATCCAAGAAAATTATGTCATATTAAATAAGAAATCAACAATCAAATCAAATCAAATCATTTATTACTTTGCAAACAAGGGTGTTAAATAAATAACAATGTTAAATAAATAACTTATTTTTAACAGAAAATCATAACTACAATTTAAATTCATCTGTTGTCAAAAACCATTTACCTAAGTATATAAAGATTGTTCGTCATACCAAGAAATCATAAAGTAAAAAAAGAAAAAAAAAAAAAAAAAAAACCGTTGTTCTGGACATTATCAATTATATTGAATTTTTATTTTGATTTAAAGTGAAGTAATAGCAAATTTAAAACAGTGAATTTCAAACGATTAACATTCAAGCGATTAACGTGGCTTGAAAAAATGTTAAAACAATATTTTAAACTTGTCCAATTCTTTGATGGTAAAAAAGTTACATTACTTTTACATCAATCTAAGGATGGGTTTAAAATAACTTCAGAAAATCAACAAAAACTTAACCAAACTTACTTAAAAAAAAAACTAACACCGGGGTGGTAGATGGTAATAAACGGTATTTAGTTATTAAACTATGTGTTTACGGTTCTCAGATTTCTTCCTTTACATGTGCTGTAAGACATTGCTTCTTGCCAAATTTCATGATTCTAGGTCAACGAAAAATGCCCTATAGGTTTTGATTCCCTTGTGAAATTGCAAAATATGCGACATAAGCGGTCTTATCTTTTGATCGCGTTGACTTACAAGTTTGTTTTTTTCACAGCTGAAAAAAAAAACAAAAAAAAGGTGTAGATTAGGTATTTGATATTAATTTCAACTTGAAACCTAGATGCGTTCCTGAGAAAAAGGGTATTGACAGACAGACAGACAACAAAGTGATCCTATAGAGGTTCCTTTTTCTTTTAAGGTACGGAACCTTAAAAATGAACTTACAGTTTTGTCTAGTCATATAGTCATGAACTTTGCTACACAATAATTCTCGTATTATTATGTACTTAGACATTGTTTAACATTTATAGGATGTAAAAAACCTGTTAAGGAAGCCGAAAGGCACTTGTTCTTCCCATCATTACGATCATTTTTTTTGTTCTACACCATACCTTGGAACCTTCTAGTTACGGAGATATTGGGGGTCAAAGGTCCAACTTTTTGAAAAGTTTTTTTTTTAAATACAATTAAGTTTTTAATGTAAGATTTTGACTTTAACACCTCCACGACCCCCGTATTATTTAATCCATCCATCAGCATAATAATTTGAGCGCGTTACATTGAGTCCTACCACAAAACATGATTTTTTACCCCAAAAAAAAAGTCGTTTCCAAGCAATATTTTTTGCGTAAAGTTACATAGTTTGATGTACAGAATACTTGGTTGACGGCTTCGTAATGAGGTTGTTTACACCCTGTATTTAAGCGTCAATAGTTACTCGTTGTAGAACTGACATAGTGACACGGTGCGTGTAGGGCAATGTTGTTGTAAAATGTACATAATATTGTCTTTGCGGTAATAGGTAATGACATTTTGTTAGCATCGTCTTCGTTATAATTCATTTTTGTCAGATATGCATAATTGAACAGAACTGCATTTTTTTTTGTAAAAGAAAACAAATGTTGTTTTGCGTGGAACATCGATTTTCCTACTCCTTCAACCAAATGAAAATTTCATTTGTACTTCAAGCACACAATGGTGCCGATTGTACACCGAACTAACCTAAACTGTAACTAAAATTTCTTATTTTAGTTAGTTGGTTTTTGTAAGTTATTCTGAAAACAAGATTCTATAAACTAAGATACAGTTTTGACATACCTTAAATCGAGTTTGACATTCCTAAGTTAAGTAGACCATAGACAAAAGATGAATGAAAGTGAACGAAAATGATCTGAATTGCAAAAAAAACCCTCAGAACAATAACTAAAAACAACCTGAGTAATGACTGACACTGTCAGTCAATATCTGACAGTGACATTGTCAAAATTAGGTTTGCTTTTTTACCGGTGTGTTCGCTTTATTATCCTTGATGTTTGGAAAAGCTTTGTTCGTTTTAACTAGTTTTAAGTGTAAATTCACACATTTGTAATAAACGTTTACTCCAAATTGGAGGTCTTTAAAAATATATTTGTCTATCCACATATATTTTATTTATTTATTGACACACCAACGACTTATTCACTAAAACGTTAAGTTTTGTTGACATGTCCTTTAGGTTGAACAAACAAAAAATTAACCCAAATTTATAAACAATTAATCAATCAACCGATTGATAGGTGTGTGGTGTGTGGTGTGTGGTGTGTGGTGTGTGTGGTGTGTGTGTGTGGTGTGTGGTGCATGTTTCTCACTTCCGCAAGGAACTCAAGTGGCTCCCTATCCGTCTTCGCAGGAACACTCGAATATTATGTCTCCTTTACAACATTCTTTATAACCCTGCATATCCCAGCTACCTGCGCGATCGTTTTTCCTTTACCCGTCCTCCTGATGCTCTGTGCAGATCCCACCTCAAGCAACATCTTAATTTCCCATCCCATAAAACCGAACTGTATTCCTACTCCTTCTCTGTTCACGCAGTACGTTTGTGGAACTCACTTCCGCCTAACATTTGAGATTCTAAAACTTTATTTCTCTTTAAAAACAAGTCAAAGAGCATTACCTCTCTTCTCAGTAATATTCTTCATATATATGTATGTATATGGGTAGATATTTACAATATATTCTTATTTTATTATATGTGTATGTATGTTTATTATTATAATTATAGTTTTGTTTTAAGTTTTTTTTTTTTTTGTCTAACTTTTTTACACACTGTGTCTACATTTCTTATCCAACTTTCCTCTCGCAGGTCTGCTGGAAGAAATTTCTTAAGAAATAAGCAGTACCTTTGTGCTCTTCTATGTAAATATATTGTCCTGTAAAGTATTTTGTGTGTACATAAATAAATAAATAAATAAATAGGTTTAAAAAAAAAAAAAACTGCCATGGGTGCTTCTAGCCTTCTACGACCATACCTTGTTTTGACATTTGACATAATAACTGTCAAATAGCATGGATTTCTTCAATCGTTTTTGTTTATCGTCACTATTTGCCGCAATTATTGTAATAATGCCTCAATGTAGCGAATTAAATTGTAAAAGTAGGGGAGTTCATTAGTTTCCTAAGGAAAGCAAACTCAGAAAACAATGGGAGTCTGCCTTACGCATTAAAAATTCAAGCCAAGTGTTATCGCACGAATGTGTGCAGTGCATTTCAAATTATACAGGTGAGCTATCACAGTAACATTACATACTTTTAAGCATTACTTACTCATTTGTGTCATTCTTGGTAGGTAACAAAAAAGTTAACGTGTGGTTTCGTTATCATTTCAGATTATGAAGCTCAAGCCATGTTTTTTAGAAAGACAGCTGTACCATCTGTATTCTTTTTCACTGAAGCTAAACCATAAAATCCAGCGACACTCGAACGACAACATCGTTATGAGAAAAGAAGTCAGAAAAAACTTTTTCAGGAAAGTTTTGAAGTAGATCCGCAACCTTCAACCAGTAGTGTTACTTCCATGTATACAACAGCACACTTAGCATTAGATATAGGTCTCGAAGAAGAAGTAAACACATTAAACAACAGTGAAGAAGCATGTGTACAGTGCACCTAAGTTTTTATCTAAAAGTACTCGAATTGACCAAGAGTATGTCTACGGGTCTATTAATAGATACAAAGAGGATGATAAATCCATAAAGTTTTACACAGGTTTCGAATCCTATAAAAAAATCAATTAGTTTACTCAACTCTAAGTCTAATAGCGTGTCTAATTTTTGAGAGTAATTAGGAAGAACATTAAATAAAAGAGTACTTTTAATTCTGCCCATTTATTATTTTAGAATAGTCCATATACATATATTTATGTAGAATTGCAGGTTCTAAACAATGTACATAAAAGTTAATTAAATGAGTTAACATTTCAATAAAATATGCATCATCTCGCCTAATAAATATTACCTTCATGTTCTTTCACGTTCCGTTAGTCGTCTTTCCTTCATGTTCTTTCCTTAAAAGTGTAAATGACAAAATTACAGTATTGTTTGCGGGAGCAATATGGCTGTCCCTAAATTTGAGCATAATATTGCTTTACACTGTCCTCGTAAATAGGTGTAAATGCCATTGGAGGTAAAACGGGTGGTCAAAAGATGGCGAAATTCATTTAAATGCTGTCCTCTACGCTGAGTGTTACAGCTGCAAACAAATAACAAAAATTTAATTCAGATACTGTGATCAAATGAAACAGTATTTTCTTTATAATCACTGTTAGTATGGAGAGCTTTCTAAAAATTTAACCAACAAATGTATTCATGTACCTACATACCTATTAAAATATTCTTGGATTGCCTGTCTGGTGAAGTGGTGATGATAGGAAGTGGAGAATCCGCATTTATATCACTGAATGTATCACAGGGTGGACACTGGTATACGATGTCGTCTTGGACGTCGCAGTTGGCGCCAAAGTTCTGGTTTCAATCATACGCTTCTAATCTATAAATTAAAACAATATAATTAGCCAAAAAACACAAAAAATATTTTAACCTAAAATATTTTAATTCTTTCTTGAAAGTTTCTAAAAAATAGTTATTTCATAATAGACCCAGAACCTGGAAGTGGCTTTGATTATGAGAAGTGAATTTATCCACTTCTTTTCCAACTAATAATGTAGCAAGTGCAATACATGTTCAGTACAAAAATCCCTTGGTAAGTTTTCATGAATGCATTTTGTATTGTATCCCAATATAATAAACTAGCTGATGCCCGTGGCTTCGCCCGCTAGACAAATTATGTACTAAAACCTTTCTCTTGAATCACTCTATCTATTAAAAAAACCCGCATCAAAATCCGTTGCACAGTTTTAAAGATCTAAGCATACATAGGGACAGACAGACGCGGCGGGGGACTTTGTTCTATAATATGTAGTGATAACACTAAATTTACCTTTCTGCCAAATCGACAACAGCTGCAATCACATGTGCTTCCTTATTGAGCTCAAAATCATCCAAACTTACAAGAAATACCAGAATAATGTGCTTTGTAAATTTTAGTTCATGACAACTAATTTTATTCCACACCATTTTAATCGCGATTAAAAATAGTCTGATTTAGTTTGACAATCTAAATTTTAGGTGAAAAACGTCAATTTCAGAATAGTAAACTTGCCATTTTTACTAAATTGAGTAACTTAGTGCTGTCAAACTATAATCTATCTAAGTTATGTCACTTTAGTCAATTTCAGATTTTTAGTCTAGTTTAGATTTTACTTGTGACAAGAGAATTGGCACCAATGTGTGCTGTTTGCAGGCGGTATTTTAATTTAATTTAGTTGCAAGTTTTATGATAGTGGAATCATTTTAAGGAAGGGGGGACATCGTGGTTTCATTAGCGGGGTTATTTTTAGGCAAGTTGATTTTCCCAAGTATTGGTTACATAGATTTTGATCGTGTTAGTTTTGTTATTGCCGTTTTGTGTGAAACAGAATATTTTTTTAAAAAACCGACGACAAATGTGCACGCTGGGGGGGGGTCTAGAATCCTGTATTTCATTGTAAATTCCTGTATATAATTGTTAATTACTACTTGTCCAGTACACTTTAATACCTACTCGGCCCACCACGTCATACCCTGAAATATGACCACACGTTTCTGTTACTCGCTGTTTAATATAAGCTTTGCTAAGTGAAAATTACAAAACAATACAGGCTGTAACATATTGAACCCAAAACCTCAGGTATGATGTCTCACACCATGAATCTGAACCACTTTTGTTGTATGACTTTTGGAAATTTATATCTTTTTAGTATCAGTATGCACATTGAAGGAAATGGGGGAGGTATTTGCCCAGCAGTGGGACAGAACAGGCTAATTAAAAAAAAAATAATTCTAATATACATGGTGGATCAGCTGAGCTCCTTAGTTCCTCTAAAAAGTTCAATTATTTTTCTTGTTATATATATTGTTATATTTATTATATAATTATATATTCTTCTTGCTATATTTTTTTGCTAATTCCTAAAACTCGTAGATCAAAAGTTTTTTCAGTGCTATAGCCCGGGAGACTACACGGGAGGTCTTGTATGTATTATATTACACAGTGTATACCAATTAAGGTACTTACTAGTCCATTTATTACCATAAAGCAAAGGCTACTATTTTAAACAAACGTTTTCCGACTCGGTCTTGATTCATTACCACGCTAACCATTAATTACGTACAATTTTGTGTGGGTGGACAAGATACTGATAGATAAAGACATAGATAGGTACATATACTTTGATTGTATTATCAACAAACACAATAAATATTAATAGCCCTTAGTAAAAGAAAGAAAGAAAAGAAAAAAAAAGCATTTATTAGCCCGCACAGGACAAAACACACAAATTAAAATGGCACAAAAGCAAACTTTTAAAAGTTATTTCTTAACTTAGTTATTCACTAATACTAACTATCATTACAGGATATTCTACGATTAAGATGATTTATAAATTAACATTAGAAAAATTAAATCAACAAAAAAAAAAAATCGCTGGACATTAACACACAGCGCCATCTAGTGCCACACTAACACAAATAATTACACTATAATTACTATAATAGCACTAAAACTTTAGGGTTATTCAAGCAAATTCATAAATGTCATAAGTACTATACGAAATGTAATTTCATGTTGTTGCAACAACATAGTATTTTGAAACTTATTGAAATCATATTATCTCAAAATTACAATAATTATTTCACGACAAAATGGCACTCGTGTCGACGGCGCGTTCGTGTTCCTCGTGCGCCTCAAAGAGATGTCAGCAAAAAAGGAAGGAGTCCGCAAGGGCCGATGACTGCCGGGGCTTCGGGACTGTTTGAAAGAGATACCGCGGCCCCAGAACACAAAGGGCTAAGAAGGAACATGGATAGGTTTTAGTCAGTAAAAGTCTGACACTCCCTTCCGCTCCGCCCAGAGCGGGATCATTTGATGATTTCCCAGTCGAAAAAAAAAAAGGTTATCTAATCGTACACATGTAAGTGCTCCTGACTGTACAATTGTACATTGAGTACCTTTACCACAATACCAATACCGCTAGTAAAAAGTACAGGTAAAAAACCCATTGGTAGTATCAACCGAGGACGCCTAGTTTTTTCATTAAATCACTTGTAATGCCACGGTCAAATTGAAATTTAGGGCGCTCTGCGTTTGGTCTAGTTACAACATTGTGAATAAAAAAAGTAGGTATAACTGAGAAAAGAAACAATAGAGTCAACGTGTGACAATTCAGATATTTGTTAGTAACTAAAAATAAAACAAAAAAAAATCTTAAGATTAAATTTATTGGACAGACAAAATGTTGGTCGTCGGGCACCAGCGGCGAGATGAGCAGACGAAATAGGGTAAGTATACTCGTCTGCATTATTTTTTTTAAATTGAAAAGTGAAATTATTTTTTAAATATTTATTAAAAATACTAAATTATAAGCATTTAAAACTGCTGATTAGACAGAGAGATCTGATACCTAGACGCTTTCATGACGTCATTCGACATATCGACGTACAAAATCCATAATAAATTCCGTTTATCTAGTAAGAGATAGAAACAAAAGTTTTATTGGTTTTTTACTTTTGTGTTGTTTGGCCGATGTTGGTTTTGTTTTCACTTTTTGTCATTATTTTTCAAAAAACAATTACCTATGTACATTCCCCTATTGTAGCCATCCCGGTAAAAACCTGAAGAGTGGCACAAGCAAATAATATATGCCAATATCAAGATGATCTTAATAAAAATCTGAACCAGACTGAAGTTTTATGCACTGAATTTATGGTTCTTTTCAGTTGTCATGTGGATAACGAAAGTGTAAAACGGTTTTGGGGGCTAATTGGGACGAGCCAGGATTTCGAAAAAAAAAACGATAACTGTCGGTTGGTGTATGGTAGAAGTTATTTAACAAACTCTAGCAACGCTTTGATTGGCTGCTACTGAGAAATTTCTGATGGAAAAACCCAATAACATTTTGGTTTATATGGTACCAAATAGCCCCCCAAAACCCAAATAGACCCGTTTTACTGTACCTAATATTTGGATATGAAAGAATGATAAGATAAATCTTTTTTCACATTATAGTCTAAACTCAATAGTTTTATATTTTATATAATAAAAAATAACTTTATAGCAAATTTTGAAAAACAAAAAACATTTATTTATAGGAACTATTCAGTAAGCATTATTGTTTAAAAATATATTTAAATCATTCAATATTAAATACAACATCACACAAATAAATACAAACGAATAAATATGTCTTCTTTTATTAATGTTACTTGTATGGTACATAATAAAGAATATTGTATTCTAAAGGGACCTCGCGTAGGTCTTCAAACAAATTTACTAAATGAGCTCTTTCATAATTTACGTAATCTCATTACGTAAATATTTTCACAATAAAGGCTTGTTTTGAGGTTAACAGAAAATATTTAATGTCTGAAGTCTTTGGTCGTAAATATTTTATGTTTTCGTCTATTGTTTGCGATATTCTAAGTGAATTGGATTTGTTATTTGTACGTCAATAACAATAGACATCATTTGATGTTGTCATGGTAGCTAGGGTACCTAAATGAGTATTGTGTGAATTCGAATATAGGTAATGGGTGGTATAAACAATGGCGGGATAAAAAAAAGTGATTCCTCATGTCAATAAATAAATCTGTAGGCTGATTCACGAATTAAAATTCGAAAACTGTCAAGAATCGCGTAAAATACATGGGCTATTTTCGGATACCACTCGGCTCAAGAATATTTTTTTTATGACAGTACTATTTTGACCATTAGAGGAGCTCGTGGCTAAATAATAACAGCCGCTCGGGTCGATCTTTAGGTTAAGCCGTGCTTGCCTAGGTTGGTCTGTGGATGGGTGACCACTCATTACATACCGAGTTTCCTCCGTGCCTCGGAAAGCACGTTAAGCAGTTGGTCCCGGCTGTCATTTGTGATCTTTGACAGTCGTTACAGGTAGTCAGTGGCCCAAAAAAGTCTGGCAACCAGTCTTACCAAGGGGTATCGTATTACTCAGTACTAACTGGGTTGTGGAGGTCAGATAGGCAGTCGCTCCATGTAAAATACTGGTATTCAGCTGCATCCGGCTAGACTGGAAGCCGACCCTAATAAAACTTGGGAAAAGGCTAGGCAGATGATGACTATTTTGACCACTATTAGTATGTTAGATTTTTATGTTTATATTCTCTTTATTCAACTTTTGTCACGCTCTTTCTTATTATTATTTGTTCTTCTTCTTTGCGTATCGATAGACTCAAATAATACCCAACCAGTATATTGCCACCTGCACATCTTTGTTGGCTTCGTTTAAATCCTGGAAGGTGCAAATGGCTGTGCAGGATGGGCACGAAAGGACGAGGGGTATATCCTGCCGAGGGGCTCCACACTGACATTGTATATGGGACGGGTCGGTGATACCCTAACTGGCCAGATTATTTCTACAGCGGCCAACCTGAGCCCGCAAACAGTTAAGAGATTTACAGATTGGCCACTGCAGTTTCTGTCCAGGGGGACGATGTTCTGCTGGATTGATGAAGTGAGGAGGGGTGGGGTGTTTGTTCCTCCACAATTCACATCTTTCTACTTTTTCTTTCTTTCTTTCTTTTCTTGTTTATCTTTGTTCTTTACTTTAAATCAGTACATGTGTTTTTTTTTTAATTGTGTCTCTTTCTGCATTCACTTTCTATTTTTTGCCCATCAATCTTTGTATCTGCCTCTACTTAAAGAGATAGAGATTTAGATAAATTTGACTAAACTTCATATTTCTTTCTAAAATCGTTTTTTTATCTTTTAGATTTTTCTTTAGGAACTCATGCTGTTATTCAACTTCCCTTCCAGATAACATCACGCTTGTAATCTAGAAAGAGTAAGGAAGAGGTGTACCTCGTAGCTAACAGTAGTTGTAGTTTTATAGTCCCATGTCATAGGGGGCGAGACTATTGCCATCAACCAGGCACAAATCAAGAGTCTGCTATTGAGAAATTCCTAATGGCAAAACCTAATAACACTTTCCCCGACCTGGGACTCAAACCCAGGACCTCGTGCTCAGTAGTCCGCTGTAGCGACCACTACACCAACGAGGCAGTTCCCATCCATTTTAACTACAAATTTTGGTGTAACACGCAATTACATTAGAGCTGCATTCAACCAGTCGATCAATCAATATTACAAATCCCGTAGTTAACACAAATGCAGCAAACATATTAATTGACATCGTAGCGTTTGGCTCCATTCAAATAACCGATGGATATTACAACCAGTTCTAATCCTCAATTAAATGCAACATTCCGATCTAAACCGTGTGAAAATTACAAGTGATTTTGCTGTTTATTACTCTGAGAATGACACGCAATAGGAAGCAAAGTAAAGATATTATTTTTAAATATTTTACTTTATTGTTTATAAAAATGTAATGGATTATTTCCCATCGACTACTACCCAGGAGCCTTTTGGGATAAGTTTAAAAAAAGAATTTTACAACATATTTTAAACAAAGTATAAAATAAAATAAAATACCTAACTTCCTTGCTCTATTAAACCTTTGACCTTTGAGGATTTGCTTTTCATACAAACCTCTGTTCTCAGTGTTACTAATTTGTTGGTTTTACTTTTGATGAAATTAGCTTAAATAATTTAATTTAAATAAAGGCAACATTTCATTTTCATTACCATAGTGGTGTTACAGATAGGTAGGTCCTCTATGTTTTGCCCAGAGGCGCACAAATATATTTGATTACATAGTCTTTACTTATAACAACAATTTTACTTTTAAAATAATTATCATAAAGTGGTAGAATCAGCCGTGTGGTATCCGGCAGACAGCCGTGTGGTATCCGGCAGAGTAGAATAGAACCAACCCATTACACTCACGGGTGTCGTATAAGGCGACTAATGTCTGAGGCAGAAAACCTTGCGCCTCCGTAGACCAGAGAATGGGCAGCAGCGTTTTCTGTTAGTCTTTCATCACTGCGATCTCCAATCCGCCTGCCAAGCGTGGAGATTACGGCAAATTCCTCCGATCATGGGAGAGGCTTATGTCCAGCAGTGGACGTTATGGGCTGTTGTTGTTGTTGTTGGTAGAATAATATACAATTATGTACTTTCACATTGGTAATAAAATTAATTAATAGATAGGTACGTACGTTCACTTCCGTTATGATAAGACTGTATAAAAACTCTTCTCTTTTTTCTCTTGCAAAGTTAGAAACTTTAACGTTAACGTCAGTCGTGTCAACCGACAAGCCATCTAGGTATAGTTGGTGCCAGTTAAGATGAGAATAGCGGTCATTGCCCTTTCCCTAATATCTCGTACGAACCAAAACAAATAAACCATGTATCGTTTTTCATTACAAAAAATGTTGAAGATCACGATAGATGACGATTCAAGACTTGAACAGGACTTGAAGTTTAATAAATGTAGGTAGGTCAATGACCGCTATTCTCATCTTAACTGGCACCAACTATAGTAAATAACACTTGGGAATCGTAAACAGGACCTCGTGCTCAGCAGTGCGACCACTAGACCAATGAGGCAATCAATCCAACGTGGCACTTAGCCGTCTGGGCACTTTTCCTGTTGACAGCGATTTCGACGAATTTTTCGACACTTAGTAACCCTTTTTGATACTTGTAAATATTTTTATTTCAATTACAGTTAGTGTGTAAATAATGTAAATAATTAGTCTGTGTTTAATAAACAAGAGATTTATTATAAGTATAAACAATAATGTACCAATATTGCCGTTTGCCTCCCGGAGCCAAAGGCCACAATAAGTCTCTGGTAATAAGTCTCTGGTAATAGATTCTATAACAACCGCCTTCGACATCTCGATTCAATTACAAGTTGTCGATCGATACCTTTTAAAATATGTTGGCAAACAAAGTTGAAAGCACTCAATATGCGGTTCATTACCTATTAATAAGCCTGCTTTATTTGTTTATTTTTCAAAGAAGAAAGTTAGAGTAATAAAAGTTTGTTTCAAGTTTATTGAAACGAAAATTGTGACATTCTTGCAATGGGCTCTCGCTGTACACACCCTCTCGCAGAGAAGACGCTTGTGACTCTACGTTGGAAACATTACAGGTTATGAGCCTATACTACCTCAAATTAGCAACTCTATATTTGGTAGTTCAAACTTCGTTTGAAATATTGTTAGAATAAAGTTCTAATCAGCTTGCACTACAAAGTGGTTGTTACGTCAGTCACTGCGGGCCGAATAGTGCGAAATTAGTGTTTTTTTGCGATTTACAAAAAATCTATTGATTGGACTAAAAAAATAAATAATATAAGACCTGCTTTATAGTCAGTTCAGTTAGTATGGAAAGTTTCATGATCTAATTTGAAGTATTTTATGATTGTCAGCGGTTTATTGTTCAGTTTAGAGGTAACTTTGGGATTTTTTTCTATAAAGAAATTTTTATGGAATAGTGTTTTCGCCAAGTATAGGACTTAACATTAATCCTCAACTTTACCATATATTTATTTCAAAATTAATGCTGCAGTATTTTAGGCGTAACGGAGGATCATGCTAAGCCATTTGAGGTAGTATAGGCCCTTAATATTATAATAAATAAATTTAAAACTTTATTTCAGACTATAGTCCATATTTTTGTTAGTATTTAGTATTATTAACAATGGTGCTTAGGTATTAGGTTACGTTTATTGCTAGGTTAGTCAGGGTGGCTAAAAATGGCATGGTTGTACATTTATTTATTTAACACTTCAAGCACAAAGTACAGAGGCGGACTTCATGCATTTTCTACCTGCCAACCTATGGGTGATGCAGAGACAGACAGTGGTAGGTATATATACACCTACCACTCATAAGCCCCCTTATCTGGCTATAAAGGAAGACTTGTTTAGAAGTCTATTAAAAAGCACCTGTCGACGATAAACGACGATATATCTGACTGATTTATGACTATATTTACAATTTGTTTAAAAATACCGCAAGAATACACCGAATTAAATATTGTGTAATCAAAATGCATTTGAATAATTAATTATCTGAGTCACCAAAAATTCTAGACTGTATTTGATTTATTAATCAACTATGAATCCATAATATAACTTCCTAAACAACACAAAATGCAAATTATTAAATGTCGAAATTAACACATTAACCGTAACAAATTCATGAGACGTTTAGTCTGCTCATAATATATTGAATAAGTATTTTTTACTGAAGCTGGGTCGCTGACTCTTCGACTACATCAGCTTCATTTGATGCTAAAATGAACGTTATTTCTTTAGACATAAAGGTGTGGAGGAAGTTATGTTAAAATATTTTTTTGTCGGATGTGGAATGGGTTAGTAGTTTTGTATGTCTTCAATTGTTTTTATGGGAGTTTGGCCATCAAATATTTTATGTATGAGGATCTGTTTGTGTGTCGCTTCCATTATGTTGACAAAAAATTATAATGAATAATGTAATCGTATTAACCGTACGTAGGTCTAACTTAGACAAAGAGACAGTAATAAAAATATATTTGTTTGCCATTAGCTCCTTCTTCTTCTTGACATATCGATCACACTCTATTTCTCCTCCTTGCTAACATATTTATTTCCTCAACTGCTTGTGGCGCTGATGAAGAAGGTCTTCTTTCGTCACAATAACATCAAATTATAAATCTGCCTGTGTCGTGTCGGTGTATATAGTATGCGTATCGTATATATTCATGTTTTTAGCAATTATCATATTTATTTATTTATTAACTAGCGGACGTCACGTGGTTTCACCCGCGTAGTTCCCGTTCCCGTGGGAGTACGGGGCCTATGTTACTCGCTGATAATGTAGCTATCTATTGCTGAAAGAATTTTTCAAATCGGTCAAGTAGTTTTTAAGTTTATTCGTTGCATACAAAATACAAATCTTTCGGCTATAAAATATTAGTATCTGAAGTATATATTGTATTATTCGAAGAATATGACTTCAGTAACGTTGTAGTTTTTTCTTTTATTTTTTTTTTCATGATACACACTTGTTTTTTCAATTCACTGGACATTGGCAGAATAGACGACATAGGATTTGTTTGCCATTTAAAAATAAAAGATTAAATTATAATCAATCTTGCCTTTGAACCTCTAGCTCAGCAGTCATTCCTGCGATCATTAGGACAACACGAAGCTTCATAGACATATAGCGAGAAAAATATGTAAACCTACCTATTTACTGAAATAGTAGTACCTTTTTTTTTTTTTTTTCGGTTGCGAAATCATCAAATAACTTCTCCCGCTCTGGGCGGAGCAGGAGGGAGTGTCAGACTTTTACTGACTAAAACCCATCCATGTTCCTTCATCGCCCTTTGTGTTCCGGGGTCACGGTATCTCTTTCGAACAGTCCCGCAACCCCGGCAGGCATCGGTCCCTTCCTAAATAGTAGTACCTAAGCAAGCAATATCTTTCTTTACAATCTCGTATGCACATACATATAAAGAATTAGTTAGTATCATCTTATTACATTCGTAATGGCTGAACGAGGATGTTTTCCGCCCGTGGTACGGCCAGGCACTGCTCGGTAAAAACGTGTGACGTCACGGCTTTTGTTTTTATCTAACGTAAGTACGTAGTGTGTAGTGGAGACAAATACAGTGAGTTCGGTTCCTTTGCTATTTGAGAAGTTTATGTATTTATGTACACACAAAACACATCATCTGCCTAGCCTTTTTCCAACTAGGTTGGATCGGCTTCCAGTACAACCAGATTACCGGATGCAGTTGAATACCAGTATTTTAGATGAAGCGACTGCCTATTTGAACTACATAACCCTGTTAGTACTGGGTAATACGATACCTTTGTAAGACTGATTGTCAGGCTTTTAAGCCACTGACTACCTGTAAGTAGTCAGTGGCTTAAAAGCCTGACAATCTACAATTTGACTTAATTTGACGACCCGAATGGCGCAGCAGTAGTTAGGCTGCCTTACGTTCTTAGGGTCCCGGGTTCGAATCCCGGTTGGAGCAAATGTTTAAAGTAAGCTAGGCTTAAATGTTGCTATTCGGGTGCATCTGGTGAGTTTGGATTTCGTAATATGGTTGGGAAAGGGCTAGGCGAATGACGAGTCAGAAAATTCGACCTAGAACTACACGTAAGTAGGCTAAATAAAGATTTATTTGTGGCCGTTAAAATACTGCTGATTTAAACCAACTAGGCTCGTTGGCAGAATTTAAATGGACACTAAGGAACTAAACATCTAGATGATTTGGAACACCGAAAGCCAGCCTTTCGGAGTTCCAAATCATCGACAACATGTAAAGTAAAATCACGCAGCCGCTGCGCACGCGCGTGACTACTCAACCAGGTGGCCTGTCGCAATACTTAACGCTAAATCATTGGAGATTATCCACAGCTTAGGTCATGAATATTCCAAAGGTTAAACATGATTTGTGTTTAACGTTTACGAATTGTTCATGCAGGATGAGGCGGTTGTTTTACAGTAGACCTCTCATCTTCTGCCTAGCCTTTTCCAACTTTTTGTTAGGATCGGCTTCCAGTCTAATCAGAAGCAGCTGAATACCAGTATTTTACATCGAGCGACTGCCTATCTGACCTCCACAACACAGATAGTACTGGGTAACCAGTATTACCAAAGTACACTTTGGACACCTTGACCTTGACCTTTTTGGACTGGTTGTCAGACTTTCGGACAGACTTTTCCACTGACTACCTGAGACTTTAACATAGTAGTCGAAATGTGGATGTAGGTACCAAAAGTCTGGCCAAACCCATCAAGGATTTCAGGCGTGATGTCGAAAAAAGCCAATTACCAGACACCATCCCAATCGAATTGATTTACTGCTAATCTTGGACAGTCAACATGATGATGCGAGCCATTATATATCTTACACCAGTCACGATAAATCTTATAAACTTTTCCTTAATAGCATTACGGATCATTTTACAATAGCAAAACAACACAATTAATGCTGTCCAGTAAACAATTGAGTAATTTAAAAAAAAAACATGTGTATTTTCCACTCGGATTGAATTCAGCTAGTCATCTCAGATTATTTAAAGAAAACAACAAACAACTGTCTCGTCTTCTGATTTCATTTGAAGATCTATATTTTGAGACTACAGGCGGTCTTAGCCGAGGGGAGGAGCTCGTGACTAACGTCTTGTCTCGTCTCGTCACGGATCGACCTTCAGGTTGGTTTATGGATGGGTGACCACCCATTACATACCGAGTTTCCTCCGTGCCTCGTTGGTCCCGGCTGTCATTTGTACATCTTTGACAGTCATTACGGGTAGTCTGTGGCCCCAAAAGTCTGACAACCAGTCTAATCAAGGAATATCGTATCACCCAGTACTAACTGGGTTGAGGAGGTCAGATAGGCAGTCGCTCTATGTAAAATACTGGTATTCAACTGCATCCGGTTAGACTGGAAGCCGACCCCAACGTAGTTTTGAAATAAGCTAAACAGATGATGAGGCCGGTCTTAACCTATTAGGATCGATTATCTCGTTAGTGTAGTAGTCACTACCACTAGCAGTAAGGCAGTATAAGACCGAGTTCGTCCGTCAAAAAATAATCAGTAACAGCTCAGTCAGGGTTCCTTTTAGTAACTGGCGTATTTTCAGTGTACTATACTGTTTTTTGCTGAAAACTTCGATAATATCCAGATAATGCTTCACAACCTTTTTGATCCTTCTTTCAAAGTAGAACTTAGGATAAGTATAACCAAGACGAAGATTATGGCTAGGGTCTCCATGCAGCAATTCAAATTTTCTGGTAAGGTCGGAAATAAAAGGTGTTGGAGGAGATTGACCGTTATCTCAAAGAGACAAAGAACTGACTCTTGGGCAAAGAGTATCAAAGAATCTAGATTGGGTGGAATGCATTCAGCAAATAGGCGAGACGACAAAAAAAAAACTAATTAGTCCGTCAGTTAGATTATCAGAAAATATTTGACCCGTGTTTTTTCTTTTGTTACGTAAATCAAAATTGACGAAGATATGACGCTTTTAAAATTCTCAATACGTCACGCCTAGGTATAATTTTTAGCTAGTTCTGACGTCACGAGCCCCACTCACGAGATTTGATGCGTTTTATCCTTGTCAATATTAATTGATTTACAAAAACAAAAAATACGTGTCCATTAATTTCCAATACTCTAACTGACGGACTAAATAGATTTGCAATTTTTTGATACTGTCGTCATGGCTATTGGACGACATTTTGAAATCAGACCAAATTCCACACTGCACTGAAGACCCATCTTTGCCCGAAGTCGGTCTGATAATGATGATGATGATGTTCTTCTTCTCAGATCTTGTACGACCACAGACATAATGTTGTGTTATATAACGCCATTAGGTTTACTAACAAAGGATGATAGTTTTCAGTAAATTTTAATTTTCCCATTTTTAAGGAAATTTCTCACCGACTGCAATGGTCGACACTTCGCGTGACCAGAGGGCTGGCTCTTTCTTTGACCAAAGAATTAGCAATGACATTCAACGTGGCAATGCTGCCAGTCTTCTGGGCACGTTTCCAGATGACAGTGATGCGGAGAAATACTTTGACGTTTATGTGTCCTATTGGCGTCGTTGTATATAATTATATATAGGTATTTACTTTTAGTTTTATTTTTGTAATTACATATAGTTCTAGTTTTAGTATGTACTGTATAATGTATATGATCATTTTTACAGAACACATTTTAAGTATGTAGAAAAGTTTTCAGTATTGAATTTTCAAAATTAAGTGCTTAAACACAATTCCACTATAATGTTATCAATTGATACTCATATAGATACTCAACATATAGATCGCCTCGTTGGTCTAGTGGTTGCAAATTTGACTGCTGAGAATGAGGTCCTGGGATCGATTCCCGGGTCGGGCAAATTGTTATTGGGTTTTTCAACCAGGAATTTCTCAGGATCAGCCACAGGGTCTGGATTTGTGCTCGCCTACTAATACATGGGACTTAAAAACAACAGGTGAAATTAATGTGGGTGTACTAAACTCTGCCAAACCCTTTTGGGGATCACAGGCCTGATGTTATGTTATTTTACACAAATAATCTTTAAAAAGTTTTGCCCATTTGTTTTTAGATACTGTTTTGATGATTTGTAATGATATATCTTCGCGGTCTTTTTTCTTCAATAACAAAATGAGATTAGTTTACGAGTTTAATCATATACAGGAATATCACTTTACGTACACACATGAAATATTTTCCAAACAATTTAGCTCTCATACTCGTGTTCGTAAAATGTGTTACCGTTTGTTTTAAGACAGTTAAAGAGGAATCGGAGAAACACACAGTTTTATACTTGCTAAGATTGTACTTACGTTTGATAGTTTTTACTACGTTCAAGATTTTTTTTCTATATAAGGAATTATAAGTGATTTCAAATCTCAAACTCACATTTGAATAGTGTTCAGTGTCATAAGGAGGTTCTAAGTGAACTTTAAAATAGGACCAGAACATAAAACTTGTATTTATTTCAATTAAAGATAGCAAAATAAAATTCATACAAGTTTTTTTTACCTACAGCTACGTTAAAAAGGCCCTCTACATCTACAACAGGGGACGTAGCGTCAGTTCACACCGAGACGCGAAGGGGACGCAACGCGATGCGACGATACTGGAAGACGCCAGTGATTTCGCGCTGCGCCGCAGGCCGCCACGAGACGCATCGTAACGTCGCGAGGCGTATCGTAAAATCGTTTGGCGCAGCGGAACGTGTCTACATTCGCCGCTTGCACCCGCCCCACCGCGTCCACCCGCAGTCTACCATTTGCAGGCGCATGAGAACGACGAGACAAGTCGCCGCGCGTACCGGCGATGTACCACTGCTTTGCGATGCATCGTTCTACGCCGCAAGGCATCTCGAGACAGGGCACGCCACAATAGTGGCGGTAAGTCCCCTCTTTGAGGAGTGGCTTCAGAGACGCCACGGCGTCCTCACCTTCCGCCTGACGCAGGTCCTCACCGGACACGGTTGTTTCGGGAGGTTCCTGCACCGAATCGGGCGGGAGGAAACGCCCGAGTGTTTCCATTGCGAGGATCGACCGGAGGACACGGTGGAGCACACGGTGGAGGTGTGCCCCCCCAAGCTATGGTCTGGAGCGAGACGGAATGGGACGCCGTCACCTCCTTCTGCGAAGCAGTAATGCTAGAGAAGGAGGTGGCGGAACGTGAGAGGGAGAGAACCTCACAGCGTACCGGCCGCCGCGGGAGACTGATGATGATTTCCCTTCCAAAAAAAAAAAAAAAAAGGCATCTCGAGACGCAGCAATGCATGGTGCAACGTATTCTGAATTCTCACAATGAAATGTGTATCTTTTTCGTGTAGTTAATAACGTTATACTTTGAGTTGCTCTATTAAAATATGCGACTAGGTGTGAAATGACCCTAAATGTGCATAAAACTGCCTGTACCTATAAAACAAAATGGCTGCTTATAAAGGCTGCCTATAAGCGAATTGTCTAGACTGAATGTTAGTGACTTTAGAAAGGCTCGCAAAGGTAGACATGAACTTGCACCCGTCACTTTTGTCGCACGACTGTTAGGCCTCGCCCCGGTTAGAATGCACCTGAGTTATGCAGACGGAAGTACAGATAGAACTTCGGAAAAGATACAATACTCAGATGCAAAAGGCGTAACCTGTGGCGTAACCTTGTAATTACTTCAACAACAACATCCCATAACGTCCACTGCTGGACATAAGCCTCTCCCATGATGCCTGCATGCATGATGAATTTGCCGTAATCTCCACGCTTGGCAGGTGGATTGGAGATCGCAGTGATGAAAGACTAACAGAAAACGCTGCTGCCCATTCTCTGGTCTACGGAGGCGCAAGGTGTTCTGCCTCAGACATTAGTCGCCTTACACGACACCCGTGAGTGTAGTGGGTTGGTTCTATTCTACTCTGCCGGATACCACACGGCTTAATTTAAAATGTACCTAATTGCTTACTTCACTTAAATCAATTCAACATGAAAATTGCTCGTATTCTGGGTGAATGGGACAAATTTTATGTTACAAGTTGCCCATATTGATGGTCATGGTGGTTTGATAATCACCCACCACCTAAGAGATATTGCGCTTATTCTGTCACACTTGTATACGAGGTTGAAAGGACGCCGACGCACAAATGGTTACCACATAGTCAGTAACATCATTCTGAACACACCATATATAAAGTTTTCATCGGTTAAAAAAAAAAGCTGTTCCATACCTTTTGACCGTATAGGTATTGCACTTTTGTAAGAAACAGAATTTTTAATTGTCCTTAAAAAAATCTGTGGGTTCAGAATGAACAATGTACTGAAATGAAAGGGGATAAATTCATCTTTTTTGTGTCGTTGTTCTGTTCAAGATATGGTTCAAGGGAGTAATTATAACACTTACGAGCTATGTTGAAAATGTTTAATAGAACCCGAATCTGACATTCTTTCTGTACCAAATCAGTGTGTCTTTTTTGCAGTGTTGCCACCTGCATCTGATGCATTGTGTTGCCACAAATATGATATACTTAACTTATAAATAATCATATCAAACATCCCCCGTAAAGTTAAACAGTTTACATAATCAAGCATTTAACTTAACTCATACTCTCTTAAATATAATGGCATTTTAGTGACCCTACCTGATCTCATTCTTCTCTCAGGAATAGCTTCTGTCTGATCGGTATCTGTTACATTATCATTAGTACTATCAGACTCATTATTTGGATGTCCTTGCCTGATATCCTCCAATTGACTTTCAAGCAATGTATCAGGTACACTGTCATGTCTTACAATAAATTTATTTTTACTTGGCCTAATATGTCTTTCATTTCTCCTAACTAAATTACCTTTTTCATTTTTTACAATGAAAGATCTAGGACCATCAGCTTCACTAATGACTTCCCCTGCACACCATTATTTGGTGCATTTTGTATTATTACATTATCCCCCAAAGTAAAAGATTTCTTATCCTTTGCAGTTTTATTATATATGGCCATAGATTTTTCTTTGGTTAACATCAATTGCTCTCTGACATTTAGTGGTACTTTAGGTTTTAATAATTCTTCTGTACAAGGTAAATTAGTTCTTAACAACCTACTCATCAACAATTCAGATGGACTATACTCCAACCCTGCTACTGGGGTTGTTCTGTAATGCAACAAGGCAATTTCAAAACCAGAATGATCCTCTAAACATTTTTTTAACATGCCCTTGACTATACCTACTGCTTTTTCTGATAACCCATTTGATTGAGGGTATCGGGGGCTGGACTTTATCAACTCAATATCGAATTTTCGAGAAAACTGTACGAATTCAAAACTACCAAAGGGCATATTGTCACTTACTATATACCTGGGAACACCATGAGTACAAAAAATTGACAGTAATTTTTTAATTATATATCCAGCTGTTTTGTTCCTTAGAGACTTCACTTCTATCCACTTTGAATAATAGTCCACCAGAACTAAATAGTCTCTTCCAGCAAAATGGGCAACATCCATACCGACTTTATTAAAAGGCAGGTCAGGTATTTCATGAGACAATAAGGGTTGTTTAGGATTTGATGGCCTGTACTTTTCACAAGCTTTACATTTTGACACAAACTCTTCTATGTCTCTTGACATTCCTGGCCAATATAACACCTTTCTGGCACGTTTTTTACATTTTACAATTCCAGCATGCCCTGCATGAACTATTGAAATCATCTCTTTTCTTATATGCTTAGGAATAAGTATTTTATTTTCATAAAATATGAGTTGGTCTTTCACTACTAAATAATCTTTTAATTTGTACAACTTTTTCAGCTCAATACCTTGTATATTTTTATCATTTTTAGGCCACTCTGAATTATATCACAACATTATTTGTTGAAGATTGGCATCTTTTGCTGTCTCCTGTTGTAACTCCAGTAACTTATTATTTGAAACTTGCAAATCAGTTTCTAAACCATAAACAACTTCTGAATTTATACTATGTACTAACTCTCTTAGCACTGGATCTATCCTAGCATTATTTGTGTTATAATGCCTTGACAAATAATCTGCTATATACATTTTTGAACCAGGTACATACCTTATTTCAAAATTATATTTTAACAATTTGAGAACCATGCGTTGCAATCGAGCAGAAATTTTATTAATGTCCTTACTCATTATTGCTACCAGAGGTTTGTGATCACTTTCTACAATAATATGACGCCCATAAATAAACTGATGATACTTATCCATAACACAACAGATAGCAAACAACTCTTTCTCTATGGGAGCCCATCTCTGTTGACACTCAGTATAACATCTTGAATAGAAAGACAATGGCTTTCCTTCTTGTAACAAGCATGCTCCCATGCCACTTTTAGAACTGTCAGTTTGTAATACTATGTTCCCATTTTTTTTTAAGACTGATAAGGTGGGAGCTGAACTAATTCTCGTTTTTATTTCCTCAAAGGCTTTAACTTGAGCTGTGCCCCAGTCCCATACAACTTCTTTTTTCAATAATTCTCTAAGAGGTTCAGTAGTTTTTGAATATTGTGGTATAAATTTACTTAAATAGTTGCACATGCCTAAAAATTTTTGCAATTCCTTTACACTTCTGGGTTGCTTTAACTCCTCTATAGCTTTCACATGTTCAGGATCTGGTTTTATACCAGATTTTGACAGCATTAATCCAACATACTTTACAGTCTCACATCTATATTGTATTTTATTTTCATTAAATTTTACATTATGTTTTATTGCTCTATCTATTACCTGACTCAAAATTTTGTCATGTTCTACCAAACTGTCCCCGGCCACAATTAAATCATCAAAATACACATAGACTCCCTGTATATCACTAAAAATAGCAGTATTTATTCTTTGCATTACCTCAGGTGCAGAAGAAATACCAAATGGCATTCTCCTGAAGCAATACCTACCAAAAGGTGTTCCAAACGTGCAAAGTTTATCTTTATCATCCAACATGACTTGAAAAAAACCATCTTTCATGTCTAATACTGTGAAGATCTCCTTACCTGCAAGAGAATTATAGATTTCTTCAGGAGATGGTATCTGATAGTTCTCTCTAAGGATGCATTTGTTTAACTCTTTTGGGTCTAAGCACAGTCGAAAGGACTTATTTGGCTTCTCGACTATTACAAGATTATTACACCATGCTGTCGGTCCCTCTACCTTTTCTATAATACCTCTACTTTCATAGCTTACTAAAGTATCTTTTAACCTATCTTTAATTGCCTGTGGAACTCTCCTAATAGGTTTCACAACGGGTAGCACTGATTCCTTTAATTTTATACTATATGACCCTATATTTCCTAGGCCTGAAAATACCTCTAAGTTTGCTTTCACGAAATTTTCTTTATTGCTAGTTACAATAGCATCCAATCTTTTCAACAAATTTAATTCTACACAAGCTGGCAACCCTATCACCGGCTGAATTGGTAAATCAACTATGCAAAATTTTAATTTTGCCTGTTTGCCTTTGACCATACAGTTTAATTTAACAGTACCTACAGTTTTAATCTCTTGATTATTATAAGCTACCAACACAGTTGAATTACTTAACAAACAATTGGTATTATCTTTAACTTTATCATATAGCTTCAATGACAAAGTATTACAGTCAGCCCCTGAGTCTAATTTGAATCTAATGTTAGTTCCATTGATGTTTACAATTTCATTCCATTGAAGATTTCCACTAAAGTTACTTACTGAGTCCACCACAAAGTCTTCCGAGCAGTCACTGTCACTCTCTTCCTTTTGAACAGAGTCTATCTTTTTTCCTTTTTCTTTCTTCTTAGGTGCTTCATTTTTTATTGACCTAGTACGACACACAGCAGCAAAATGGTTGTAATTGTTACAATTTGCACACTTTTTTCCAAATGCTGGACAGCTTCTTGCTGGGTGCCTTTTGCCGCAGTAAGTACAGGCAAGCATCTTGGACCTCACTCCTTGTCCTATATCTACTTTCTTGATTACATCTACTTCCTGCTTTATTTGCATTGACATTTCAAGAGCCCTTGATTTTCCTGCCTCCGCTGCACGGCATTGGCTGATAACCTGGTCTAGTCCAATATCGGCCTCCCGTAACAATCTCTCCTGCACTCCCTTATCTCTAATTCCAATGACGATCATGTCTCTCACAAGCCTGTCCTCTTGATCTTTGAAGTCGCATTGTTTAGCTTGAACCTTTAGCTTTGTGATGAATCTGTCTACTTGCTCACCCTCTTCCTGTTTTAAATTGAAGAATTTGAAACTACTTGTGATGATATTTTTCCTCGGCTCCACATAGGCATCAAACTGTTCTATTAGTTTTTCCAAGGTTTTATCCTCATTTGGTTTCATGTGTGAATTATACACATCTACGGCGTCCTCTCCCGCAACATTCAGAAATAGAGCAATTTTTCTTCCTTCCTTGGCGACTGATAGTCCTACTGCTTCCAGGTACAGCTGGAATTGCTGTTTAAACCTGTGCCAGTTTGCCCCATCGCCCGTTAAAACCAACCCTGTTGGCGGCTTTATTCCCTCCATTTTGTTAATGACTTTCAGTTCCACTAAGGTTTCTTCCACTAAGGTTTATTTAAATCAGTTAAAGTTTTAACCTGACACCATGTTCTGTTCAAGATATGGTTCAAGGGAGTAATTATAACACTTACGAGCTATGTTGAAAATGTTTAATAGAACCCGAATCTGACATTCTTTCTGTACCAAATCAGTGTGTCTTTTTTGCAGTGTTGCCACCTGCATCTGATGCATTGTGTTGCCACAAATATGATATACTTAACTTATAAATAATCATATCAAACAGTCGTAATATTTATTTTTCCTGAAAGGAGCACACTACAGCTTACAGTGCATTTGGCAGTGGTTTTGCTCACGATGTTTTCCTTTCTTGTATTGCACTGTTCAAGCAGTGCTTAAAATATTATCCAGTCCACAAGTTGGTATGTGAGGCCGACTTTCCGCTGGCGGTACCTACCTACATTCCTACCACAAATTACACATTAAGAGGGCCCTTCCCGGCGCGTCTATCGTCAACGCAAGCATGGTCGAAAAGCTTGTTGTTTCATCCAGAGCCATCGCAGCGATATTTTTTCAACTGCCCTGTCTTACCTAGCCCCGACCCCGCACTACTCGTCACCCGCGCACCTCATACCGACTAACGCGAGGACATTGAACGAAAAATAGTGTTCGGAAATTTATAAAACTTGTTCCAGGAAATACGTGTTTTTGAATAAGTCTTACAAGTTTGTGAAATAAATATTTGTTATTTAAAATCTCCACTATATTTGCAAGGCTTCTATCAGGCTATTTTCTTTAGTTTTACAATTTATGAGTACATTATGAACGGCCAAAGTTGAGGTAAAATTTGAGAAAAACAGCAATTTTTGGAGGCTTATACTGAATTTGTTCCTAGAAAATTTTATTTTTTGCTTCGATAGAAGCCTAGATATAGTGCACAAGATACCTATCAGTTCAAAAAATTAAAGATATATGTGTAACAACTTCATAATCACGCACGAGCGTTTGTCAAAATTCTTGCGAAAAGTATGGCGGGTTGGCCGCTCTTAAGTTTAGAAAATCAGCTCACACAATCCTCCGGGCAGTATTAGTTTCCTGTACCCAGTAATACCGTGATACCGGTATCCATATAGCCTACAGGTAATTATTCTGAATCTGGATGTTTGTGTAGGTATCAATCAATCAATCCTGCTGAGTCCACTGCTCGAGGCAACGCTACTTATTCCGGTTTACGTGTTTGAAATTGATTCACGAAATCACTATAGGTAGGTACCTGTATTTAAATACATGTACCTGGTTTGGTACATATTGTATTTAAGTATAATATTCTTAGAATGATGGAATGTTGGATTGCCATACATAATTTAACAATACGTACAATATGTGTACTGAACGAAGTGCATGAGCGGATTGATATATTTTCGTGCAATCTGAGTGAATTTACAAGAGTTTTGTTGAATTTTGTTAGTTTTATTTAAATATTAATATTCTGTGTTGTCTAATTTTATATTAAAGATTAAGATTTTATAGCAGTTTAGTTTGTTAAATATTATATAGGTACATATAATTCTGTTCTTTTAGTTATTGTTTTTAGTGTTACTTTCTACATATTTTTAAAGTTTAGTTTTTTAAGTATTAGCCGTAAGTTGTTTTACTATTTATCTGGTGTGTGTTGGCAAACCACTATTGTATTGGGTTCATCCTGTAAAGATAGTGTGTGTAAGTTTAATAAATAATAATAATAAATTAAAAAAATAATAATTAACATAACATCACGCCTGTATTTCCTGAAGGGTTCAGCTGCCAGTTATGATTTAAGTCCCATGTAAAAGGGGGCGAGTCTATTGCCATCACAAACCCAGACTCCATGGCTGTTACTGAAAAAATCCTGATGTAAAACCCAATATTAAACAGTTTTTCCCTACCCGGCAATCGAACATTGTCGCGTTTGCGACCACTTGACTAAAGAGGCTATCACATAAACCACCTTTTTTTTTCGGATGGGAAATCATCAAATGACTTCTCCCGCTCTGGGCGAAGCAGGAGGGAGTGTCAGACTTTTACTGACTAAAACCCATCCATGTTCCTTCATCGCCCTTTGTGTTCCGGGGCCACGGTATCTATTTCGAACAGTCCCGCAGCCCCGGACACATAAACCACCTTAAAGACAAAGCAATACAGTTCTGTTTCGTCGTGTCGATCTTCCTGTTGGAAGTCCTTGTATACGAAACGCGTTGAAAGCGATTATATTATTAGCATGTCTTGGCCTTCAGGTATTCATCTAGAATAGCTCAGGCTGCAGTAAGGGCCGCTAAAGGCCGAGCCAGACCCACACACGAAGCACTGAACTTGTGTATCAAAGACGTTTTATTACGATTGAAAATGATAATTATGCCAATCGATAGTCGATGATATTTCGAAGAATTTAGTTTCAATATTTACTTGACAAAACATTCATTAAAGACACGCCTTTCCTTCCATTCCTTCCATTAGGGTAGACAGAAATTACAAAACGTCACCTGCTAAGGTCTTTTTTTTTTTTCGGATGGGAAATCATCAAATGACTTCTCCCGCTCTGGGCGGAGCAGGAGGGAGTGTCAGACTTTTACTGACTAAAACCCATCCATGTTCCTTCATCGCCCTTTGTGTTCCGGGGCCACGGTATCTCTTTCGAACAGTCCCGCAACCCCGGCAGGTATCGGTCCTTGCGGACCCCTTCCTATTGCTGACTCTCTTTGAGGCGCACGTGGAACTCGAATGCGCCGTCGACACGGCCTGTCGTCATGAGATGGACGGACGGCGAGCTAGCCCATAGCCCACCGTCCACAGGCCTGCTCCTACGGTGGCTGGGGGCCACGTGGTGGCCCCCGACGCCCGGGGCGTCTCCCGCGGCGGCCGGGACGCTGTGAGGTTCTCTCCCTCTCACGTTCCACCACCTCCTTCTTTAGCATTACTGCTTCGCAGAAGGAGGTGACGGCGTCCCATTCCGCCTCGCTCCGGACCATGGCTTGCACCAGGGCCGGACGCGAGAGGTCGCCGCCGCCAATTGCCGCTTCGAGGACACGGTGGAGGTGTGCCCACGCGGGGCACACCTCCACCGTGTGCTCCACCGTGTCCTCCGGTCGATCCTCGCAATGGAACCTGCTAATGTCCTTACGTACTCCTTTTTCAGATTTATTCTTTTATCGGCCCACTGAGTTTCATCCCACAAAGCAAAAACCTGGTTCGTCCCAAAAAATATGATTCCTTCGTCCCAAAATATTCTTGACAAACAACTAACAATTCTTGGGTCATTTTCGTAATATTTAAGATCAAAAAAAGAGCCAGCACCCAACGCAGTCGGTACGTAACCAAAGATAACTTTGCACTTACATAAGCGCGCGACTGTACTTGACATCTAACTTACATAGTCGACTAACAGGTACTGTCGAGAGCGCAAGTGTTTATCATTAACTTTGTGAAGAAATTGAATGTTCTTTGGACAAGAAACAAAAAAAAATACATGATGCAAAATCGTGTACGATAGGAAATTGAGGATCCAATGTCATGGGTACTTAAAAGTGGGTTTAAAATATGGGTGCAAACATGACACCTGGAGAAAAATACCTCGAAAAGAAGCTGGAACTTCCATACAAAAGTCATCATCTGCCTATCCTTTTCGATAGTCCTGAGGCTGTTATTATTTAGCCACAAGCTCCACCTTACAAAAGTGAAAAAAAAAATGCTGCATACGAACCGCCTGCACAAATAAAGATAGCAAACATACCTGGGATACCTACTCGTATACACTATGCTAAGCTAACGCACATATTTGACATGAAAATATACAAAAATATAATGCCCTAGCAGAGCAACCAGGCACGCAAGTCTGTTAGCACCACATCGGAACTGTTAACAAAAACAAGATACCTATAACTTGGATTTCAGTCATATAATCAGATCATAATATACATTGTGTAATGTGTATATTATACATGAAATCGGTTCATAAGCCACGTTCGACTTGAAGAGAAGTTGTAGCAGCAAAATTAAACAAGCTATCCCCACACCACTAGGTTTCAGTCTCAAGGAGGCTAGGGTGCGCGATGCAAAGCTAAATAACTTGTCTATAACATGCTTGTCGTTTATAGGAGACAGCTGGATACGTACATAATTATATAGATAACATTATGCCTTCTTCCAAAGAATTACGTAGAATTGTACCATCATTTCGCCAGTTGTCTAAGTCCCGTGTAATAAGGGGCTTACCTTCAACAGGACACAAACGCAGACTCCTGGTTGCTGCCTTGCTAAGAAAAAAAAACGAGAGAGAAAAACCCAATGACACTTTGCCCAAGGCAAACGTAGAGAGAAAAATGAGAGAAGGCACGAGCATTAATGAATGCGCTTGCCCAATCAATTGCTCAATCTCAGACATAAATTAATTGTAAGTCCAGGTTTTCTTATACAAACTCTGGGCGAAGGCCTCCCCCTATTCCTTAAATATTAGTTGAAAAAATTCACATCGGTGTTTGCCCGATTGCAAGCCTACAACGTTGTGCTTGAGACCCGTTCTTCATCAAGGACAGTCTAGAATAAAGAATAACGTCTCGCAATATAAGCTGTACCTACGCGATTCAGTACAAAGTGCAATACCTACGTAATACAGAATCATTTAATGGTAGAACCACAATTATTTAATCCCGCCAATTGCTTTCAATCTCGCGGAGATTAGCCGCATGCGCATCACTTACGTACAATGCTGTACAGAGCGGGCAGAGTATCCTTTGGTATTAATTGGAAATAAAATAAAAAAAGGAAGAAAATAATGGAAATAAGACGTGGAATTGCCATGTAGTTGAAACTATGCTGGCATCGTGGCAATGCTGCCAGCATTCTGGGAATTATTCTTGTTGCCAACAATAAGAAAGAATTTTTCAACGCCCTTAAGCATGCTTTTATCCTTTTCTATATAAGTATTTTGCTTCATTTATTTCTCCACACATTTTAATTTTTTTATTACGTCTTAAAAAAAATAAAATAAAAATATGATAAATAGTGGTCCGTCGGTGTCGGGAGCAGGGTTCAAGCTACCGGTAGTTAGGGCTCCAGAGAAAGGAACCTCCTCATAATGCGAGCCGTATCGAGGAGTACTGCCTTCTGAATCAGACCCTTGATCCATCCGCCTAAGAAGAGCCTCGAAAGATGGTCGGCGAGGCTTTTGTCTATAAGGCCATTGGCCGTCACGACAATCAATTATTATTAGAATAAGTATTTTTATTATTAATTTAAATTGATTAAAGACAATTTTGAAAATTTTCATGAAAATAAAATAATTTATGCAGTTGGTATAAAAGAAACTGTTTTTTTTATTAAAATCTGCTTTTGAACTGTGTAAATGTTCCAGATGTCAATCGTGCGATAAATTACCGCACATCCCTCCACATAAGACACCCCACTCGCGTCTTCATATGAACTTAGAAACTTCTCAGCTATGATAGAGCTCCTGAAACTTGTGCTTTAACTTACTAAGTATTAAGACGAATCAAAACTTTAACTTTAATGGAATATTCTAACGTCTCAAGCCTGTTCTAAGTTAATTGACAAGTCATTTTGGTCATTTAAGTTTTTCGATTTCAGCACTTCAAGCGTTGTGAAAAGTTACAACGTTATGATTGCAAAAATAAGTTTTTAATGGGTTATTTTCTTGAAGTATGTAAATTATGAATATATAACTTCTCAATGTTAAGAAAGACAAAATAAGTTACTTAAAAGATCACTTGTAAAGTCAATGAGTAGAATGAACCCAGACATTCGATAAAATAAAACCTATTGTATAATTTTTTTGTTAAATATCTCTTTATGAATGATTTTTAGGCGTTGTGCTATGTTCACTTAGGTATAATGTAACACCTGACACGACGGATGCCTGAGCATGTTGGACGTCGCCCCTGAGGCCGACCCAGAAAGAGAGAGAGATGACCTAGAAGCGCACTGCGATGGGTGGTTTGAGGTGGTGCACGAAAAAAGTACCTGGAAAGATATGAGGGAGGCAATTGTCCAGCTGTGGGACATTAACAGCTAATAAAAAACACTCACTGAACATATTTTATAAGCTGCTAGCTTAAATTTATAAGCTCATATAGTTTTGAACAAGGAAAGAGTCTGTTGCTATATTTTGTCTCATTGATGATACCTCGTTCCCTGTTTGAGTTCACTCTGTTATATGAAATAATACCTTTTTTTTCGGTTGGGAAATCATCTTAATAAATGTTCCATCCTGCTCGGAGCGGAGCGAAACTTGTACCGGCTAAAACCCATCCATGTTCCTTCTTAGCCCTTTGTGTTCCAGGGCCGCATGGCAGTATCTCTTTCGAACAGTTCCGCAGCCCCGGCAGGCATCGGACTCCTTCCTGTCTGCTGACATCTCTATTAAATAATACCTACCACCAAACACTTTTAACCGAGACTGTACAAAACAGCGCGTGAGTGTTTGAAGGTCATCTCGAACTGTGCAATGCAGCACGATCACGAACCAACCACTGTTCAGTAACAAAACGACCCAAATCCACCACAGAATTCTTACTTTAACTTGAACCTTATACTTCAACGGTTATGGTTGACAATTATGGATAAATTTTAAGATTGTATAGCATGATGAAGAATCATCACCACTCAGTTATAAAACGATCTAACTCAACTACAAACATTCTCACTTCTAGTTCAACCTTAAAGTTTAGAAGTTAAGGTTGGAATCGCCAAATGATTTTTAAGATGGTACTAAGATAACTTGAAATGATTAGTTATTAAGTGATATGGTAGTTATTATACAACTGATTTATGTTCTGATGTCTAATGGTAGTTTTATAGTGTATGTTTATTGCCAGGTGCATCTGCGTTAACTTTAGGTAGATAGTACTATCGAGGACACTCCCGCCTGATCACCACTAAGCTAATTTTTGCTTGCACTTACAACATAGAAACGCTCTCTAGCCCCACCCCGTTGACTTTGTATAGAAATAATGAATGAAAAGATACCGATCGGCCGAGCGCACTGACGACGCACGCTAAACGAGAGTTATTGTTATTTTGCGCGCCAAAGATGACGCTTTCCTAATAGGCCTAAACTTTAAGGGGGCGTGGCTCGGGCCTACGCATGATTTAAGTGAAAAAATGTTCAACTGATCAGGCGGAAAAGACCACGACTGTACCTATAAAGGGTGTAAAACACCTCTTAACGAAGCCGAAAGGCACTTGTTCTCCCCGTCATTGCGATCATTTTTTTTGTTCCACACCATACCTGGGAACCTTATAGTTACGGAGATATAGGGGGTCAAAGTTCCAACTTTTTGACAAGTTTGTTTTTAAATACATGTTTTTAATGTAGGATTTTTACTTTAAACACCTCCACGACCCCCGTACTATTCAATCCATTCATCAGCACAATGTTTTGCGTGCGTTACATTGAATTCTAACACAAAACATGATTTTTCGCCCCAAAAAAAAAAGTTAAAAGTTTCCCAGCAATCATTTTTACGTAAAGTTACTTAGTTTGATGTACAGAATGCTTGGTTGACGGCTTCGTGATGAGGTCTTTTACACCCTGTATAATGTCACAACAGATAGGAAAGTTATAGGTTTTCTGATAATAATGCACTTATGAAAGTTTATGGTGGAGTGTAGTTGACTCGTTGTTCAAGTGGTCGCAAGCATGACTGCTGAGCGTAAGGTCCTGGGTTCGATTCCCAGGTTGGGTCATCATCATCATCATTCATCATTTCAGCCGAAAGACGTCCACTGCTGGACATAGGCCTCCCCCAAGTGTCGCCACATTGACCGGTCCCGTGCGACTCGCATCCAGCGGATACCCGCAACCTTCACCAGGTCATCGGTCCACCTAGTGGGGGGCCTTCCAACGCAGCATCATACAGTTCGCTTCCAGGTTGGGTAAATTGTTATTTTTCTCAATCAGGAATTTATGTTGGAAAATAACTAGGAGCTCATTCTCAGCAATTGTGCTCAAGTATTTTAACCCTTGAAAATGTAATAGCACTTTGTACCTAACTTTTTGTTATTATTATTGCAGTTCACGGCCTAATTCAATAAAAAAAATGATGTAAAACTTATTCAAGTACCTAATTGTTCACGTTTTCCGGATATGTCGAAACCTATTATAACTTTATTTTGGTCAATTGAACATTACACTATAGGGCTTAAAATACTCGTAAATTTTGATCAATTAAACTCCAATAATTCGTGAGGAATTAAATAATTCTTCCGTGTATGTAGGTAATTGGGAAATAAAAATATTGCATTTAATGGACCATAATGTTTCCGTCAATTAATAAGTATTTAATCAGGAATTTCATGGAAATCATCCAACTGCGCACAAAACAATATTTCATTCGTTTTATACTGACATGGTTACTATATCACATCCTACAAATATTATAACTGCGTAAGTTTGTATGTGTATATGTTACGGCTAATACCCGAAGTGCGGCTTCACCTAGTTTTAGCCGGATAAAACTAGGAGAAGCCGGCCACATGCGGTTAAACTTAGATGTATCCTCTTATCTTCGGTTAGAACTAGGTTTAGCCTTCATCATAGCGGCTAGAACTAGGTGGCTAAACTTAGGTGTACCCTGGCTATCATCGGCTAGAACTTGGTTTTTAGTTCAGTTAAGCATGTTGGTATTGTTTTAAGATCTTTCGTTTCCCAATTGATTACGTAAAGGTTACGTCGATGGGTCTTTGTTGCCTGAAAATAAATGGATTGTTGTTGTTGTTGTTGTTGTTACACTAAGTCCCAAATAATCTGTCAATTAGTGAATCCTCAATCAGGAATTCAATTAATAATTGAATTCTCATTATATTGGCAAAACGCTGACCACATTTTGGCGCGAAACATAAAATCAAGCTACAATTTGCAGACGAAGTTCAAAGAGAATACAGTTTCCATGATATTTCAATAAAATATTTCCCGAAAATTCGGATGTTTTCATCGAAATACTGTTAATGATAAAAACAATTTACATTCAGCAATATCACGCTTCAAACTGGATAGCTTTTGCCTGTGGCTCCACCCATATATGTCGAACGCGCGGTAAAGTATGTAGGTACAAACCGCGACACATCAAACTATACACATCCAGTATAGCCTGACATCACTTTGTATGAGCTTCCCGTACAATGAGAGACTAATTTGATTTTGCAAAGCTTGATTAGAATGGTTTCACTTAATGTTCATTATAAATAAGGCTGATGGGTCAAGGAAGGGGTCCGCAAGGGCCGATGCCTGCCGGGGCTGCGGGACTGTTCGAAAGAGATACCGTGGTCCCGGAACACAAAGGGCGATGAAGGAACATGGATGGGTTTTAGTCAGTAAAAGTCTGACACTCCCTCCTGCTCCGCCCAGAGCGGGAGGAGTCATTTGTGTCAGTCATTTCGTGCTTCTTTATTAAAGCTAGATAGTGCTTCAGAGGTAACCGAGAAATCCCTAAAAGAATGAGTTAGGGCAACTTTAAATTGCAAAACGAGTTCCTTTAACATAAGTTATGTATTAATTAACTTAGATAATTATGACTGAAACGTCGAACGTAGAAGGAGAGAGTAGAAGGGAGAGGTTTTCAGTCACCAGCACCACTTTCAGACTTCCTCTAAAAAAACTTCAAACCTCTATGCGGTAAAGCGAGAGATTTATAACACTCTCTTGCTTGAACACGCGCGTAAGTTGGAACCTCCGAATCGGGGCGTTTTTACCTTCTCTAAAGTCTTTTGGCGCGAAAACTGTTTGACGCGCTATAATTAAAAACATTAAAGATGATGCGCGGACAAAATTGAAAGTTTTTTAAATAAAATTTCTCAAAAGAACACCACTCTTCTGTCAAAATAAAGTAAGTGCCAAAAGATGTTAGCTGCACAGTACCGCTGTAAATTCCCTCAAGATTACCACTTCTAAACAAATGATGACAAACAGACACAAACATAATCACCAAGGCACGCAGAAGTATCATGTCCCGACTTGCACGTGATCACCCGAGTGGAAAAAATGGAACAATTCTTATGAACTACCTTTATGACGGTGAGTAATTAAATACTATTTTCGTCATAGCTTCCTCCATCGTTCTTTCCACACGTCCGAGCCATCGAAGTAGAAAATTAGCTGTAATTACAGTCATCACGTTTCAATGTCAGTAATTTACTCTGTAATACGTACAAACATACACACATTATACGGCAAAAACATACCACTATCAAAACTACTTGATTAAAATCTTAAATCCACTCCTGATTGGCTGACAGTTTCGTAAGCCACTGTGTTCTTTATCCGTCAAAAAACACCGTTTTATGGGGTTATGAAAGATCATCATTTTCGGTGATGGGAAATCTTATCAGATACATGTCTTGTCTTACCAAACTAAAGAATGCTCACCATTATGTAACAGAACAGTGTTTATACTCTGGTTACCATTGTACTTTGCATAATCAGTCTATACTGTTCCTACTGCTAGGAGACGAGCCTCCTCTCTTTAATATCCAAATGAGAGGCGAGACGACAAAAAAAAAACTAATTAGTCCGTCAGTTAGATTATCAAAAAATATTTGACCCGTGTTTTTTCTTTTGTTACGTTAACCAAAATTGACGAAGATATGACGCTTTTAAAATTCTTAATACGTCACGCCTAGGTATAATTTTTACCTAGTTCTGACGTCACGCGCCCCCACTCCCGAGTTTTGATGCGTTTTATCTTTGTCAATATTCATTGATATACAAAAACAATAAATACGTGTCCATTAATTTCCAATACTATATCTGACGGACTATATAGATTTGCAATTTTTTGATACTGTCGTCATGCCTATTCACTACGCGTGCAGTGCGGTTTGGTAAATGTAACACATGTCTTCGAATTTTCGTTTCTACGACATGCCGGTTTTCTTACAATGTTTTCCTTCACGCATGCAGAATGATAGTACTGTTCCTATGCAGAAAATTCTTCTTAGCTCCCAGCGATAATTAAAAGCTAGAAAGTATGGTCTTTTTTAACTGAAATTATATCTAAATCTCTGAATTCACTTGTAGTTTTCAGAAGTTAAAAGATCCGACTGCAGATCTACGTACCATACGACTTAAACATATGTAATTATCTTTAGATATCATGTGAACGTGAGCATATAAATAATTATAATTACATTTGAGACGTTAAGTTTCAGTGGAATATTCGTCAAGGTCGGTGAAATCTTCAACAATTAGCCTTAATGCAGAATCTTGTAAGGTCGGAAAAATAATGTTATCTGCACGGGTGACGATATCTCATGAGTATCCTGGATTACCTTAGTTACAGTCATAACATAACTGCCTGTTAATCCTGTTATCCCCGAAGGGTTGGGCAGAAGTGTACCTAATAGTACAACCATATTTCGCCAGTTATGTTTAAGTCCCATGTAATAAGGGGCGGGTATATTGCCATCAACCAATGAGGTCCTGGTTCGATTCCAGGGTCGGGCAAAGTGTTATTGCATATTTCTCAGTAGCAGCCACGGAGTCTGGATTTGTGACCGGTTGATGACAATAGCCTCGCCCCCTATTCCATGAGACTTACACTTAACTGGCGAAATAAATAAAATAAATAAATAAATATCACTGGACGTTACAGCGGCATCTAGTGCCACACTAAGCAACGAGGCTTGTGTCGTGGACAACAGATAGTTGATATACTACATAGATACTTTTTGTTTGTAAATACATACTTATTATGCATATAAACATCCATGACTCGGAAACAAATGTCCATGCCCATCACACAAACATTTGCTCCTACCAGGATTCGAAACCGGGACCCAAAGAACGTAAGGCAGCCTCACTACCGCTGCGCCATTCGGGTCGTCAAATGCTAGTGTAAACCATAAGTACACCTCTGCTTAACCCTTTGGGGACTACAAGGCGTGATGTTAGGTATAAATTGAATTGACTTCACCGCAGGCCAAGAAATACTATCATAACAATAATATGCTAAAAACTTTAAGATAAATCAGATCAATCAGTATCTGTTTTGCAGTCTGTCACTCAAAAATTAAGCCAAAGCACGCGATCACGTGATCTCATTTAACGTTGCATAATAGATCTTAATCGTTGCCCTTGACCGGGGTACGTCTGACCCCACCTCAGTGTTCTGAATATCAGTACTCGAGAGTAAAGTGTCTATTACGCTTGTAAAACGTTAAAAGATAGGCAGGAAGGCTACTTGAAGAAGTAAAATAATGCTTGCCTTAATGTTGTACGAGTGGTCGAGAATGATGAGCTGGAACTATACTACTCTGTCAAGAAAGTACCGGGAAAAGATCAATAAAACGCAAAATATTAGTTATTTATCTAAATTTATTTTATCACCTTCAAAGTATGCTCCTTCAGAACCGACACACTTACGCCAACCAATCAATCCAATCATAAAAATATTTTTTAAATGCTTATTCCAGAATTGAGTTCAGTTCTCGCCGCGAATTCTCCTTTATGTCTTCTACTGAATGAAAACGGGTGCCACGAAGTGGTAATTTGAGTTTAGGAAAAATAAAGAAGTCGGCTGGAGCCATATCTGGTGAATAAGGTGGTTGCTCGATGGTATTTGTTGAGTTTTGGTCAAAAAATCGTTCACAACTGTGCGAAGGCGCATTATCGTGGTGCAAAATCCAAGAATTTTCTTTCCACAAATCTTGCCCTTTTATCTAATTTGCTCTCTTAAACGCTGCATAACGTCCGAATAATATTTTTTATTTACCGTTTGACCTTCCGGCAAGATTGTCAGTCACTATTTCCTTCACTTTTGCGATGTTAACTTCAGTTGCAGACGTTGATGGCCTACCAGAACGAGGCAAATCTTCCATCACACCTTGACTGCTTTTGAACGCTTTGTACCACTCATAAGCGCATGTTTTTGATAAAGTCGATTCACTGTAAGCCTTCTGTAACATTTTCAGAGACTCCGAACTCGAAATTCCATTGACGATGCAAAATTTAAGACAAACTTTTTGTCCGATATTTTTGTCCATTAAGAAATTCGCAATACACACTAGATATGATATAACTAAAATCAGTACTGTATTTAATCTAATTAACAGATGTAACTCAAACTCCGCGCCAAAATGGAAAACAGTTGTGCTAATCTAACAACAACAAAAAAAAAACAAAAAAAAATTGGAACCATAAACAAATCATCCATTCCCGATACTTTTTTGACTGAATGTATATAAAATAAAATTAATGTTTTTTCTCTTCCACAAATAAAATACATACAGCCTACACTAAGCCGAGGCCTGTATTTTAGGACACCAAGTCCCCCCACCAAGATACATATTAGGAGATCTAACAAAAGTGCAAATACAGTTAGTTAGTAGTTAGTTGCAATATACTTATTACAATACTCATCAAAGTTTTTAAAACAGATAGGCAAACTTATACTAATAGTACTACTTATTTTATATAGAGTAGAAGAGAAAACGAGTGTGTTTTTTGTGTGTCAGTGTATGAGTGCTGTTATATGAGCATGTGTTCATGAATGAGTGTACTGTGTGAGGTGTGTGGTGATTGTGTGTTATGTGTTACAAATACTGCAAAACTCAGGTTTAAAAAAAAAAAAAAGAAATAAAAAAGTAAATTTAGTCTCAGGACTAAATTTACTTTTTTATTTCCAGTAGTTCCTCAGTCCCCATATAGTCCAATCCCAACAGCCATGGAGTTACCTTTCCCGTACATTATTTTGAATTATAATTAACTATATTTATAATTTTATTAATTTGATTATATAATCTATGTGCAATAAAGTTATAAAATTTTTGTGCAAATTTAGTTTTGGTTTTTGACGTTTTGCAAACGGCATAGTGCCTTCTTGGGTTAGCTTATCTCCTGGTTAAACGCCGATATATCTCCATGTTGTCGAAGGATGCTCAGAAGAATGTACAGTTGTCGGACTGTTAGTACACCAGTTTCTTGATATAATTTCTGGGTAGAAAAGAGTCTAGGCTTAATGAAGGCAATCTTTAAAATCAACCTTTGAGTTCGCTCTAGCTCTAACAATTTTGCCCGTGCCGCCCCATGTGTTAATACAGTAGGTCACAATGGATTGGATCAAGCTGTTGTAAACCATGATCAGTGTCATTCTATCTGCTATGTGTCTGAGTTGTCTGAAAATGTACGTAAGTTTACGCACTTTCTGGGCGACATTATGAATGTGTCCTCCAAACGGCAAATCAATACGTTAATACTTTACTAGCGTTACAGTAGACTATCTATTGTAACGCTAGTAAAGTATTAACGTATTGATTTGCCAGTTTTTTTTGCGGACAGTTACTACACTGTAATACGGGAGGAGCCGAACATTGGTGAGCAAATATTTGGGATACGCTTTGTGAAGTCACTGCTGTGAAGAACGGAAAATTGCAAGAATTTGGTCTTGTCCGCATTCAATGTCAATGTTAGTGAATTTGCAGCCAGCCAGTGGCAGTTAGTGTTAAACCCAGCCTGTGTTTTAGCATAAACCCTTTCCCAGGTGTCACCTACAAATGTCAAAGTAGTATCATCTACATATGAGATAATATTACAGTCTTGGATTTAGAGCTGACAGAGCTCATTTATGACTTATTTAAGGTGGGCCCAAGAGGCCCAAGCCCTTGTGGGACTCCAAAAGTCATTTTAAGATCATCACACACTGAGATATTCCCGATAAATAATCAAAAATAATCGATATATGAACAGCCTGTGTGATGTCTTAATTTACTGTAAGCGAAGAGGCCTTTGCCCAGCTTTGGGGCAGTAAAGACTGATGTACTAATTAATTACTGTTACTGGTGTATAACAGTTGTTATAAATAAATAAATTAGTATTATCTCTAATACTCAAAACTTACAAATGAGTAACTGTACCATAATCAAGCCTTTATAATAATTACAAACCGTTGCAAAAAAATCTAAAATCTTTGCATATCCCAACTGATATAAAACATCAAAAATATCCAACCGCCAAGGATCAAAAACAGACTCTTTAAAAATAAGGGCAAAGAAAATACTGCATTCAGTCACTGACCAGCGAAAATCGATGCCACGAGAAAGGTAATTAGCTGGTTGCCATGACAACGGAGGCGTAAACAATTCCTAAGCTATTCGTGCCGTAAAAACTGTAATTGCATAAGGAAAAGCTCGGATAAAAGTAGGACGGAGCTAATAGGGTTTAAAATTAAATAAGCTAGGTCATTTTAGTGCTAAAAGGTTTTATAAGGAGGGTAATAAGCTTTTTTGTGTCATGCAGGTTTAAAAATAATAGAAACAAAGACTATTTCGATTCAATTATTTATGAAGAAAATCGTAATCCAATACTTGTTTATACTTACTAAGAAATCGGTCTGTCTATAGGTGTCATACGCCTGCTTGCCAAGTAGCATTCGTGTGTCAAAATCGTAAATGTTGGTGGCCAAAATGTTTGGATGAAAATATTCCTAATATACGCTTTGGAAGTATTTTAAATCTCTTTGTGTAAGTTTAATCAAACTAATTTGAGGATACCATTCGCTTAGATGTCCTATGTATGTATTTTAGCAATTAACTTAAATAAATAAGTGTTTAACAAACCAGTCGCCCAATCTTCCGCTTTCTTCTTCCTCTAAAGTCGGTAAAGAATACCAAAGTTCAATTTGTCAGTTTTAACTAAATTCAACCACACTAAAAAAGAAAAACCCTAATTAACAGACCTTCATAAAATATTCCATTTCAAATCAAATCTACAAACAAACATTGGACCAACAAATCAACAATCAAAATCCGAAAATAAATTTGAAGAAAAAAATAAAAACAATAACAAAACGCGGGTAGTCGAATAATCCTTGTCGCAAAGAGTTGAAATTGAATAAAATGTTTATTCTGTGGCCGTCGGCCGCGCGGTGCGGACGTGTTTTATGGGATATTGATAGGATTGCCGGGTAAGCTCCTCATCCAGACCATTTCGAGAAATGGCTATGGAATTATAATTTAGTTTAATATTTTGTTTGTTATTCGGTAGAGGTTTAGCAATGTAGATGCAACGTTTGGATTTGATCGTTTTAGTAAAGTCTTTTTCTAAATAGGGTGTTTAATATTTGCTAGACAGTTTTTTTATATAAGCAGATCTATAAATTAGTCAAGATTTGAAAAATCTTCGCATCGATCTATGTTTTTATCCTACATTTCTTAAAGTTCAAAAGTTCCAAGAAAACAGACCCTTAAAAATCAAAACCGCACCATTTTCAAATAAAAAAACACAAGAAAATACAGGAACCTCTCAACCCTCAGTATGATCAGGGACAGAACACCCCCCAACACCCCACACATTTCCTTCACGTGTGGCGTCGGCAACAATTTATTTGTCGTTTTTTACAACGCGCGGTAACACCGAGGACTGCGTTTGATCCCGAATTTTACCCTCTGGCTGGAAACTGTGACTGGAAGTGACAGAAGTCTAACTTTAACCTTCGGTAAACTAAAGTTACCTAAAAGAAAACGCGTGACGTCGTTTTATCGTGGATCCACGTCTCAACGCATTGGGAATTCTAATCGATAGATGATGACAAATGAGGTCTGAAACCGTCTGAGAGTAGTATATGTTTAAAATTTTCAAATTTCAATTAGAAGGAGATAGTCTTTCCAGGCTGAGAATTATTTGATAATAATCGTTTAAAAAATTTAGTTTCGGCTTTATTACGTTCCAGAGAAATAAAGAGAAGAAACTGTAAATATCAATAACACTAGCGATTTCAAAAGCCCTTTTAATACGGCTGCAGTAATTACTCGGGGCTCGAGTCCTGAATACTCAGACAATTGTTAAGATCGATTATTTAGTTATCGATTATTTCCAAACTCCTCATAACCTGAATTGTTTCAATTCCAACCAAGTTTCCCCAATTTTGTTAGTGGCAAATGCGCAAATTGTGACTTGCGAATGACTCTGCCTGGCATTATGAAAGCTTTTTAAGTATTGCTAAACCTTCTGGTATACCTGTGTCTTGGTCAAATCTTTATTGTTAAACGCGACGGACGTCCGGGCCCTCGGTCGTATTCAGTTTGTTCCGCGCCGAACGATTGTGCCTCCTAATGCGGATCCAGAGCTTTCCTTTGAATATTATGTTATTCCGACGTTGCTGCTTTTTGTGCCTATGTAAAGTTGGAAGCTCACAGCTTTTTGTATACGGTAATGGTTATGTTTAATTGTTAAAGGCGTTGTAATTGCTGGGACGTTAAAGTTTATAATATCGTTTCGTTAAGGTGCGTGGGTCGACGTATGCGCTAACGTGTTGTAGGTCGGAAATTACCTTGTGGGAATGTATTACCTGTATAAAAAGAAAAAGTGTTCTACATAATAACATCCTAGATTAAGGTCGCTCCTGCACCGCCCAGAGCTGGAGGAGTCATTTGATGATTGCCCATCCGAATCGATAATTACGGATTGAATTGGAGATTAAAAAGCTATTTTCAAAATTCCGTTGCTTCGCCGCGTAGTGGTTGATACCCCAGAAAATATCAAATCTTAGTAGACTTTGGTTAATTTTTATCCCAGAAGAGAGTAGTCTTTCTTCAATTCTATTTTCTAAAACATATTATCATGATCTCGTTGTGTGTTTATTTACCTAGGAATAGATATATGAGGTAAGGTATAACGCCTGCTGTGTTGAGTATGCAACACGTAAAACGTGAACTACGTGATACATGGAAGTTATAAGTAAATTCGGTACGTGGGTAAAAAGTAGTGTTTATTTAGTGCATAATTATAATACATTTATTATAATTATGCACTAAATTGATGCATTGTATTATTATAGTACAATGCATCTTGTCTCCGATAACTCGATCTCCGTTATACACCTTACCTATCTTTAAGAATTCTGTCACAGATCTTTTAGCACGTATTTCGAGTCTTCGTACTTGCATCTTGCATCTTGCGTAGGCAATATCATCATTTGCTTAGCCTTTTCCCAACTATGTTGGGGTCGGCTTTCAGTTTTACCGGATGCAGCAGAATACCTGTATTTTACATGGAGCGACTGCCTATCTGACTTCCACAACCCAGTTCGTACCTGGTAATACGATACCCCTTGGTAAGGCTGGTTATTGGACTTTTTGGATCTCTGACTACCTAACGACTGTCAAAGATCTACAAAAGACATCCGGGACCAACAGCTTAACGTGCTTTCCGAAGCACGGAGGTAACTCGGTATGTAATGGGTGGTGACCCATCCACAGACGAACTTAGGCAAGCACAGTTTAACCTAACAATCGACCCGAGCGTCTGTTATTATTTAGCCACGAGTTCCTCCCCATAAGGCAGTATAATAAAACTCAATATATACATACTTCCTTATATATGTAATCTCATGATAGATTTTCGTTTTAGAAATGATCTTTCACACAGTTCATTCATCACCTTGAAGACTAGCCATCGAGCCATCGAAAGTCATACTTAGAACTAGATTAAGTACATTTCATGCCATCCACAACTACTAACATTAAGCCTCCAAACGACCTTATAAACACTACCAACTACATACTCCAACAATCCCAACTTGAGCCCTAAAATGAACCCGAAACTGTCCATAAATCACGATGACACTAGAAAACCAGCTTAGTTTAAACCTCCGTCAAGGGTGACGTGACGTTTGTCGACGAGTTGCGGAGTCGGGCCGCAGCGGGGTTGCTAGATAGAGTTCTAGAATTTTCCCCATTTTTTCTTTTTTTTTTTGTTCTTGCCTAGCAGTGGGTGGGACAACACTCTGGGCAAAAGCTTCCCCGTCCTCCTTCCAAACCTCTCTATCTTGTGCGATCGCTGGCCATGTTAGCCCCGCAAACATTTCCCCCAAACTCAATATTATTTAATATAAAATCACGACCATAATCCCCGAAGGATAAGGCAGAGGTTTGTCTAATAATTCACCTTCACCATTTATGTTTTGAGTGTCACTTTTAATAGGAGGCGCGCCTATTGCCATCAACCGGGCACAAATACAGACTGCGTGGCTACTACTGGAAAAACCTGAAAATCTGAAATCTGAGAATAGAACCCTCATGCCCAGTCGCGGTCGCGACCACTAGACCAGCGAGGCAGTCCTCAATATTTATTTACCCCAAAATGTAACGTATTGCAACTTTTTTTCCTTCCTTTCTTTCCTTTTTTTTGCAACAAGAAATGAAACGAAATAAACTACCTTCATTAACAAAGTGTACCACTAGGTACCGATTTTTGTATGAGGTTTGGTTAGGTTACGCAAGGAATTATTACAAACGACTGATTTGGCTATAAAATCACTCTTGTTATCCAAAATTTTCCCGCAAGGATACATAATTTCAATACCCCTAAGAAAAACTTTTTCCCCAAAAAAGGGCAAAATTCTCCAATCTCTCAACAGTGACCGCAGTTCCTACGTGATTCTATATCATCTGGTAGTTAGATTGTATTACAATTCCTTAGGGACTCGGAATGCGACAGGCGATATTATTGTAGGGAAATATTGTGGGTTTGTGGACAAGGAATGTTCGTTCTTAGACTATCAATGCCATGTTTGTGTGTTTTTATATACCTACTCTTAAACGATACCCAACGTATTAGAAAACTTGGTGTCGTGAATTATAAACCTAGACCACGTTTTTGTAATAAAGCAGTGATGCCTTGGAACGTAGGTAGGAGTTTGGTGCTGGACGCAACCTACGTCGACACCCCTGCACCATCTCATGGCGCACGGCGACCTGCGTTGGCGCTGCTGCTTCGGCTGCCGAGAGCGTCAAACGGCGTACATATTGTAACCTATTTGGTAATTACAGGTTTAAACGCTCGGGTCATTGGGCCCAAGTGCGCGTCTCCTTTTAAGGAAATTGCTCGCCGATTGGCTGACATTTCGTGTTACCAGAGGGCTGGCACTTTCTTTGGCCTAATAATTAGCATTGCCATTCAACGTGGCAATGCTGCCAGTCTTCTGGGCACGTTTCTGGATGACAGCGATGTGGAGGAATACTTAGATGTCTTTATAAGCGTCCTGTTGTTTATTTGGTTCATTTATATTTAGTTAGTTGTTTAATTTAGTTTTAATTATTCTTGTTGTTTTACATTACTAATGGTAAGTACAACCGAAAATATATCACAATTAAGAAACTGTGGGTACAAACAGTGGGTTTACTGAGCAAAATTCCAATTTATGTCAGGAAATTCTCAGAAGCAGCCCGACCCTTTTTCTGAGAATTCCCGATTTTCCTGACGTGTACTAACTCGTTCGTGACGAGTTAAGTATTATTTGGGTCCCATTATGAGTGCTCGTGGCTAAATAATAACGGTCGCTCGGGTCGATCTTCAGGTTAAGCTGAGCTTACCTAGGTTGTTCCGTGGATGGGTGAACACCCATTACATATCGAGTTGCCCCCTTGCCACGGAAAGCACGTTAAGCCGTTGGCCCCAACTGTCAATTGTAAATCTTTAAAAGTCGCTACAGGTAAGCTGTGCAGTGGCCCAAAAGTCTGACAACTAGTCTCACCACGGAGTATTGTATTACCCAATAAATCATCATCATTACAAATATCATTGCAAATAAATGATTTCTGACTCTGATTCTGATTCCAGTACAGTAAGTACCGGCAGTCGCTCCATGTAAAATACTGGTACTCAGCTGCATCCGGTTAGACTGGAAGCCGAACCCAACATAGTTGGGAAAAGGCTAGACAGATGACGATGGTTCTTATTATGAAATTCTCAATGACAAGCAGCTTGAAGTCTTGAGCGATAATTGCTTTGAGCGATAATTTTTTTCGGATGGGAAGTCATCAAATGACTCCTCCCACTCTGGGCGGAGCAGGAAGGAGTGTCAGACTTTTACTGACTAAAACCCATCCATGTTCCTTCATCGCCCTTTGTGTTCCGGGGCCACGGTATCTCTTTCGAACAGTCGGGACTGTGACAGCGAATTCCTTAAGCCACGTTCCCATTTTATCGTGACGACAGATAATCGTGTAGTTTTAAGCTTGGGTATTTAAATGGAGGTGTTCACATAAAGTACGACGCGATTACTGTCATCCACGACTTTTGCTAACTAAAAGTCAACTATAAATTAACCGTCATGAAATAGTGGGAACGCGGTGTAACAATAAACTATGTACATCGTATACCCGCCCGCGTCTTTCGTATTAGTCCGAAGATTACTTGGGTGCTATTATGGACGTGATTCGGGCCGTGTAATACACAATACAGGGTGATCTCTTACATACAATGTTTGTGCCATTCATAACTCATGCAAAAAGGTTGAAACGACAGCTGGTTGAAGGGCGCGGACAGATGGACGATTTTAGTCAAGATCCGTGCGATTTTTAGTTATCCACCACGTTTAGCTTACATTCTACTTTTTAGTTTTTTCTTGGGCTAGCTACAGAATTTAGCAGTTTAGTCCTAAATAAAACTTTAAATCATTAAACTCCACATTTGACGTTTGATATTTAACACGCTGGTGTAATGCTAGTACCATACTGCTATGGTAAAGCCCCACCAGGCTTTCGACATATTGAGAAAGCGAGAGAGACTGACTAAAGAGAGATGGTAAATGTTTACTTGGCGCTGAGGAGCGGGGAACGCGTGAGATGCGCGAGTATATTGAGCAGAGGAAGGCATTACGTCTTTACTTTTTGTGCACCATATAATTAAGGAACGATTCTTAAGGAGTTAACTCCAATAAAGTTCTATCTATCTTTCTAACGCTATAAGCTGATTGCCCGGTAAGCCATGTGTCAAATAATCGCAAAAAATGCCAAACAACCACGTCAAATCGCACACCAGTACCCAGCCTTACCGTTATGTGACCTAAGAATGCCGTTACGTACTTTAATATGAGTTTTTTATACGTAAATATCTTTTGAATTTCTCCAAATGTGTTCAGTACACAAAAGAAAAGTTTCCCGAGTGGAAAAGTATAAGGGCTTGGGTGTATTGTTACTGTACTTAAAATTTAAGGGCCCTTGGAGCGATGCGTAAATTTTTGGGTGTTTCTTTATGATTAATGTTGTTTTCTTTACTTGTTTGTAAGGAATATCTTCAATCATATTCAATCTAAATCTTATTTGTGGCAATTACGACTTTTTAAAAGTTGATGATGAAGGACAGGTCCTACAACCGCTCTATCCAATTTCAAACAAAGTGTATTATGAAGCTCGGTCAGAAATGGATGCGGAAAATTACCATTTGAATTTTCCCATTTAAAAACACATGAACTCATGAGATCACGGTGTAACGTACCTGTTTACCCACATTTGGCCAGTTATCTTTAAGTCTCTTATCTTTACGTATCTTTTGCCAATAATACAGATACTAGAATACTGTTAGCCGGCATCATCCCACTACTGGGCAAAAGCCTCTACCCATGTCTTCCAGTAGTTTAGATCCAAGGCCAATGTGTATGACTGGTCGCTGGTCTTGTCCAGAGTGTCCCACCATCTTCTACGATTTTTGTCACGACGCCTTCTGGCTGTATGTATCTATATTAAATACCTACCACTAAATAACAACAGACAATATGTATACAATGTATGGATAGATAAAGTCTTTCGACTCTTCACGTGACCAGAGGGCGGGAATATTTTTTGGCCGAAGAATCAGCATTGCCATCCAACGTGGCAATGCTGCCAGCCTTCTGGGCACTTTTCCTGTTGACAGCGATGTGGACGAATTTTCGACGCCCTGTAACGATAAAGTCCAACTCAAACTCAAAGCATTTATTTCAATTAGACCATTACGGCACTTTTGAATGTCAAAAATACAAAAAATAAAATCAAAGCTACAGTCCCAGTGACGAGGCATAATAATTTGAGAAAGTACTATAGTTGCCCATTCCCTAGCGTAGATCTCTATGGAGAAGAACGGGCAAGAAACTCCATGGACACTCTTTTAAAATCAAAATATTGTTACAAAATCTTGGTTACATCATTAATTTTGAGATTATACATATATTTGAGAACGATGTAGAAAAACGTGCACACTAAGAGCGTCCAGAGTAAAAGATTAGATCAACAATTTATGAATAAAGTAATTAAAATGAACCTTGGCAGCTAAGAGATGACCAGTCCCAACTGACAGCGCCCGTTCACAAACATGACGCATGTACCGGCGCCATTCAACTCAACCATATTGAAGGGAACTAAATGACCCGACACACCCGCCACCATCAGCGAGACATTTAAGTGAGCATGACATTCTCTCACTAAGTATTTATTACATAGATCTTTTATAATATTAATAAGTATTTCATAATACCCAATTCCTTTATTAAATCAAATACAGATGGTGAATTCTTTAGGGAAATTAGGGGCTCACCATCTAATCTCTTATTGCGGACTTAGTAAAGAACCAACGATTTGAATTTATGATTGGCAAAATAAAAGGTAAGATCAATCAGGCATCTTTTGTTCTTAATCTTTCTTATAGCAGTGGAAGAATTTGTAGATATATCTTTTGATTGAAAGGTTCTTTTATTTAAGGCTCTATGGTTTATTTATGAGGATTGATGGCTGTTTGTTTTTGTAAGACTGTCTATTGATATTTTGTACTATTAGGATTTTGATTATAGACAGTGTTATTAGTATCATCTATTTTTTTTTCTGCCTTGTCCCAACTTCTGGCGTCTGTTTCCAGTGTCACATAACATCATTTCAAGCCTGTAATCTACTTAGGATAAGTAGGTAGGTGTAGGTACCCATTAGTACACCTACATTTCACCAGTTATGTTTGAGTCCCATGTCATAGGGGGCGAGCCTATTGCCATCAACTGGGCACAAATCCCGACTCCGTGGCTGCTACTGAGAAATTTCTAATAAAAATCTCAATAACACTTTGCCCGACTTGGGAATCGAACCCAGGACCTCATTTTCAGTAGTCGCGCTTGCGACAAATAGAAAAATGAGGCAGTCTAAGTGGATGCAGCAAAAATCCAGTATTTTACATCGAGGGACAGGCTTTCTGACCTAACAACTAGTCCTTCTAAGGGGTATCGTGCTCGTAACTGGTTTAAGGAGGTCAGATAGGCAGTCGCTCTATGTAAAATACTGGTATTCAGCTGCATCCGGTTAGACTGGAAGCCGACCCCAACATAGGAAAAGGCTAGGCTGATGATAACTGTCTGTCCGACCTCCACCACCTATTTATTAGAAAGACTGTTGGACCTTTCGGCGTCTGCCTACCCGTAATGGATGCCAAAAATCTAAGAGTGATAGCCGGGCCCAGTGGCTTAATATGCTTTCCAGGGCACAGATGGGTGGTTACCCATCCACGGGCGGACACTTTACCCTCGATCGTCTCGACTCCCAAGAGTCATATTTATGGCACAGACGTCTCAAATCTTCTTGGAACTTTTTAATCAGTTTATCTTTGTTTAAAAGTAAGGACAACAAAAATGTTTTCATTCATTCTGTTTAGGGAAGTGGTTCTGGACTTAACATAACTCTGAGTTTAAAATAAATAAATAAATAAATTCATTTAATTCAGATGTCACAAGAACCATATAGGTAACTACATTCATAATAATCCACGTTCACAAAATTAATTCACAATTTTTAGTAGAAATACAAAACTTATTTATCTATGTTAGTATTTAAACTTAAATGTAAGTTGCTCCAAAACTTATGTAACCGACTGTCTAGTCGGTTACTAAACATCGCCAGAATGCTGTTAGGGCTGGCGCGGACTGTGCAGCGCAAGGCGGCGCACCGCTTGCGCAAGATGGCATGGAAGCCTGTGCATCCGAAAACATCCCTGATGCGCTGCATGCCCGCGGCAACCGCAACAACACCCTAAACGCGTTACTGTATTGGACGCGTAAAGCATTGAACGATCTTTGCGGATAGTTATAAACTGCGGCAGATGGTCCATCTGACCTCACGAAGGTCAAGGTCACAAGGGACGTGCTCTCCGCGTCATTACATTGTGTCCGTCACCCTCACCGGCCGCACCCCGTGACCATTACGCACAATAATGTTGCTTAGTGGTAAGTATAGGAAGCTAGCACTTTTTTGACAAGGAGCTCTACTCTAATAAAGTATTGCTTAGTAGCTTTTGATTTACGAGTATTTACGCCCAACAGCACACCAGCTTCTTCGGTAATAAATTACTACATAAGTCTACATTCTTCTTCTAACTCACACATGCTATGTTTAAATCTCATGTAATAAATGCTATGCCTATTGCCATTGACCGAGCACGAATCACTACTCCGTGGCTGCTACTGAAAAATTGCTGACGACAAAAGCCAATAACACTTTGCCCGATCTGCTAATAACCTCGCTACCTATTACATGGGACTTAAACAAACAACAACAACAACAACAGCCCATTACTTCCACTGCTGGACATAAGCCTCTCCCATGATGGGAGGAATTTGCCGTAATCTCCACGCTTGGCAGGCGGATTGGAGATCGCAGTGATGAAAGACTAACAGAAAACGCTGCTGCCCATTCTCTGGTAGGTATACGGAGGCGCAAGGTGTTCTGCCTCAGACATTAGTCGCCTTATACGACACCCGTGAGTGTAATGGGTTGGTTCTATTTTACTCTGCCGGATACCACACGGCTGTGACATGGGACTTAAACAATAATAATAATATAATTATTTTCAGATGTACACCTACCACTGCTTGTCTCTGCATCACCCTAAGGTTGACTGGTAGAAAATGCCTATGGCATTAAGTCCGCCTCTGTACTTTGTGCTTGAAGTGTTAAATAAATAAATAAAAATAACTTGCGAGATGTGGGTGTACTTTTAAGCACGCCTCTGCCTTACCGTTCTTGGATTATAGAGTGATGTTATATAATGATAAATATATTAAATAAAAAATAAAATAGTCCAAAATCAGCCCTGTAATCTTCAACAAAATCACGTTATATTGGTCTATCTAGAATCTAGTCCACCATGCCGAGTGCCGTTGGACCGGTTGCGGGATGCCGTAGCGGGGTTAAGTTCGCGGGGCGCCGGTAGCGGGTGACGGGCCTGTAAGCCTACAATTTCCTGCAGGTCTCCACCACCGAATAGCTCATTTCCGAGCCGCTCCATCGATGTGAGCGATCGACTGTAGTAGCGCCATGATTTAGACTGATGCGGGATATTCTTTCTGGCTTTTCCATCAGTGGGTTTTGGTTTTTATGTTTATCCTATTGGTATATGGAGAATTAGAATTCAGTCTAAGTATGATTGTCGATCACGACTAAACTTCCTATAGCTTATTCCATTTCGGATCGGAATCGTTCTGAAATAAGTTTGAAAGACACATCATCTGCCTATACTTTTCCCAACTATGTTGGGGTCCGCTTCTAGTCTAACCGGATGCAGCTGAATACCAGTATTTTACATGGAGCGACTACCTATCTGAACTCCATAACCGAGTCACTAGGTATTGTATTGTATAACGGCTGGTATCCGCAACTTCAACGTCCAAGCGCGCATTTTGCGTACAGAAAGTAACAGTCACTGGGTAATACGATACCCGATTGTGCAAGAATGGAAAAACACTGTTGAACCATAAAATAGAAACTCCTTGCGATAGTGTAGGCTTAGACAATTTTATTATTATTAACCAGTGGTAAAGAAAATAGATTTTATCGTAGTTTTATTGTTAGATAAACACCCTATTTTTGTTCACAATACTTTCCCAATTTCCTCAAGAACGCTGGCAACACTACTCGAACGTCGCCCTGATCTCATATTGGGGGACAATAGGCAATTTATTGCTCCGAAAGTAGCGTGTATTTTACTAGCGGAAAGAGCTTTTCTGCAGGATTATTTTATTTGTGATTTCTAGTTGCTACAGGTTTTCAGCTTTCACATTTTTAGGGCGGTTCATTTCGATTTTCTTTGCTACAGATGAAGCCATTTTTTTACTTATAGAAAAGCAACCTCAATTTAGCCAAATAAAACTGTGTTACTTACCTTTTTTTGCTAATAAAAGGCCAGCTAGAGAGCCTACACAAAGTTACATTCTATTAGCGATAATCTCGGACGAAAAGTGAAAAAAATACTTACGTCAAAGGCAACGACAATGACAATTCCATCATTCATTGTCATGTTGTTGTGTTTATAGTCATTGTCTACCGACAAGCTTAAAAACTTTAACCAATTCATCTGTGCAAGCGGAAAAACACGGAACTAAAATAAATGTAACACGTTTGATATAACGATGCAGTTTTTCTTGACAAGCAACGCCATCTTGACAGGTAAACTTAAAGTCGTTATACGTACATCAATGATGTAGAAAATAGTCTAGGCCCTTTGTACTTGACCTCGGGCTTACTAGTTTGAAAGTGATGAACGAGATCTACGCTGATTTAGCTGATGTAACTGAATCATAATGTTATTCACGTAACTTAAAATGTTTTGCATGCTTTATTATTTATTCAATAATCGCGCCTGATGATTGTTAAATTTGTTTTATTTTATTGCGACAATTTGCTACTAGTTTCACGCAGGCGTTTACCTTTAACCCTTAACCACCTGACGTCGGTCTCAGAGACTCGTGCGATTTTATTTTCAAAATAAATCTGTTGCTATGCGCGCGGTGCAACCGTGCGTCCTTGTACTTTTTCCCCTCCCCCGTCAGTACGCGCCACGCGCTCGGCAGCTCCAGACGTGCGCGCAGTTGTGAATTATAGGTAATTATATTTTGTGTGCGGTCTGAGTGACCGACGTTAGGTTGTTATGTTATTTTTACTACATAGTATTTTTATTACATACGCCCAGCACATCATCATCTGAAAATCCTGAAAATCCTGAAAAATTTGAAAAAAGGAAGACTTGTTCAACATGCGACCCTAAGAAGAAGCGTAAAACAGCTTATATGTGTTTCGTATGTAAAAATCCAATTTGCATTGAATGTAGCCAAAAAATGTGCCTTGATTGTCGCCGCAACTTGTAAAACTTTATATTTTGTGATTTTATAATAATTGTGCCTTGATTAAGCCAAAAATAATTTTAAACTTAAGATAATATGTTCGACTGATAGTAAATAGGTTTATTGTAATATGTAGTAATTAAAATTCCTATTCAGATCTCATATATCCAAAGTTCCTTCTTTTTTCTAAAATTTCATATGTTTATTTTATGTGTTGATTTAGTATAAGTAAATAAAAACTTCTCATTGTTTAAAAACTTAAAACTAATAAAAAATATAATAAAAATATATATTTGACTTTCATTTAAAATAATATATAAATAAAAAATAATTAAACATAGTAAATACGCAAGCGGTCTCTATGACCGACGTCAGGTGGTAGTGTAACTGAAAAACACGTCAGGTGGCTAAGGGTTAAATAAAATCCAAACACGTTTACGTCACTCACGATCTAAGGAGTCAAACCACAGAGTAGCACAGAAGGTTTGCTCCCCACAACGAAAGGAAACAGGAGTACGCCACATAGAATTATGATAATATCCTCCCGACTATTAGGAGTATCGGTTACAGCGGTCAATCTCACAGGAGACTACCATGAAAGCGAGAGTTGTAAGGCGGTTTTCAGACGTTAGCGCTCGTCCACACGGGCACAGTGCATTGGGTTGTATGAAATCCGTTGATGTCTAACACACGTACACCCCGTCTCCGCGCGGCGCACCGCCATTAAATCTCATAACCACCACGTGGACAAGAGGTGTGTCAGAATCGCCTTATAGTGTATAAATGTGTCCTTTACTCTCATAATCTGACATGACCGGGGGCTATGTGCTTTCCAGGGCATGTGGGTATCACACAACCGACTTCCCGAATCCAGGCTGCCTCAGAACCTAAGAATCGTTTTTCTTCCGACCTCTAAACCGGAGGAGTCAAGGTTTGATAAAAGTGATAGCTACAGATGAATTGCGGACGTTTCTCTGGACAAGAGAGATGATACTCGTACCTTACTGCGTACACTCGTATCTGCCAGGGTCTAATATCCGCAGCCAGTCTGCTTTTTGTTCGTACTTACTCATTAACGGTACCCCTCGGTAAGCGCGTCATTGTGTGCTTGGAGGAATGAGGAACAGATTGTAGTTTCTCAATATCATCTCTCTATTGAAAAGGGAGGATCCTCCAAACAGACGGGTGTTGTGTATGATGGGCATCTGACCGACAGTTGTTGTCGGGTTTGTCTATATGATCTTATCTCGCGAACCACTCTGATAGCGTGAAGCAGGAATTTGATTTTAGTTATTTGAGTCATAGATGGCGCTTCAGAACTTTTTGTATGTTTTTATCTATGACGTTACTAAATGAACGTTTTCACTTCGTGTTTGAATCCTGCCTTCTGTAGTCCATGTATACTCCAACCCTACAATGCTGCAATAAAGTGTTAGTGGAAAGCTAACCCCCGTTGCGTGGTATATTAAATTCTCCGGCTGACCCGTCACGGCGTTTACGATACTGCTCTAGCTCAGACGTATTACATAAACTTTTAGACCTCGATTTTTGTTCCACGAAATCACTTTTACTCGGAGTTCAGACCTGAAATAACTTGGAAATGTGACTACGTACTATCTACAGAAGTACTTATGTTCAGTCGGTATATAAGACGCTACATAAATACAATATTAATTGGAGATATTTCAGTACGACATTTTATTTTGGGATCGTCAGTGCTACAGCAATTTCATACCTACTGCATTCGTTTTTAACCGTATGAACAGTGGACATTGACGTTGATCCTAATTTTTTATCATCGTCGTAGGTAAACGGTTCCTGTCTATAAACATAACGACTTTAAACCCTGGAGGGTTAGGCAGAAGTTGCTTAACTAGGTACACCCACATTTCGCAGTTACTGTAAGAATGGTATGAAGGTATGGTATGAAGTGGGCTGCCGTTGTAAGCAACGGCACTTCATGTATCCAATGAGTACTAAACATTCATTAAAAGTAAAATGGTATTACTGAGTTTAGAAAAAATTGAAAAAAAAAAACATTATTATGACGCATGACGTAGTTGAAACACCCTGTTGCGAGCGATGATCTACTCGACTCGTGCGCTGGCACAGAATAATATTAGTACGCTGGGTAGGTGTGTTCTACCGTTTGCCACGTAAATAGTATTAACAGGATGTTTCAGAATTCTAAGTACTTTTTATTTTTCACTGTACCTATTGTCTTAATTAATGGTAAATAAAGTAGAAATAATCGCGCCTAGAGGTATTTTATGTCGGATACATTGAGTGGACCACCTTTGTAAGACAACTAAAAAGTCACGGTGTAAATTAAGGAGCAAACCTCTTGCATAAACCGCATAACTGCTAGGAAGAAATTCCCGACAGAAAAATCCAACAAAACTTTTACTGACTTGGGAATCGAAACAATGAGCTCATGCGCAGTACTAACCCAATTCAAACCAATGAGGCAAACTTATTAAACAAAAATCAGAATACCTACAGTAATAGTATAATACCAACATTATATATAATTTGTACCTGTAGCAAATAAACCTCTCAAACTCCATGCCAAAGTGAGCCCGATAACATCGCAACAAATTCTCCCCAAGTTCAAACTTGTCAGACTGACAAAACGTTCGTCCGTTTTCTAAATAACATTATCGGAAACCGCAACATAAGTACTGATAACAGTTCTCATTTGTTTGGGACACTATCACAATGACGAATGGTTGTCAGCAGGGGCGGACCGTGAGTTTGTTGGGCCTTGGGCTAACTGGCTACTTGGAGGTCTGCATACCAGCTTTTAGACCGGAAGGGGGGGGGCAGAAGGGTGCGATTAAAAACTGATTTGTAAGTTTACTATTTACGGATGCAGTTAAAGTGCTTCTAGGAATGTTGGCATCTCGGTAACCTCGGATTGGTTAGGTTTAGTTTCAATGGGACAATTTTAAGAAAATAGAAACTAAGTGTCCAAGTGCGACGCCTACATGAATGGCGCGCGGAGGTGCTACGCCGGGGGGAAACCCCGCTGCCGCGACAAATTGTCGCTCAGCGGACAGACTTCCGGCGTGATCTCATGGCGACATGGAGAGAGCGACTGTCGCAACCCCGTGCAGGGCACGCCACAATAGTGGCGGTAAGTCCCCTCTTTGAGGAGTGGCTTGAGAGACGCCACGGCGTCCTCACCTTCCGCCTGACGCAGGTCCTCACCGGACACGGTGTTTTCGGGAGGTTCCTGCACCGAATCGGGCGGGAGGAAACGCCCGGGTGTTTCCACTGCGAGGATCGACCGGAGGACACGGTGGAGCACACGGTGGAGGTGTGCCCCGCGTGGGCGGAGCACCGCCGTGTCCTCGAAGCGGCGATTGGCGGCGGCGACCTCTCGCGTCCGGCCCTGGTGCAAGCCATGGTCCGGAGCGAGACGGAATGGGACGCCGTCACCTCCTTCTGCGAAGCAGTAATGCTAGAGAAGGAGGTGGCGGAACGTGAGAGGGAGAGAACCTCACAGCGTCCCGGCCGCCGCGTCCGGGGGTCCGAAAGGACCGATGCCTGCCGGGGTTGCGGGACTATTCGAAAGAGATACCGTGGCCCCGGAACACAAAGGGCGATGAAGGAACATGGATGGGTTTTAGTCAGTAAAAGTCTAACACTCCCTCCTGCTCCGCCCAGAGCGGGAGAAGTCATTTGATGATTTCACATCCGAAAAAAAAATTGCTTCGCCCCTTCATACAGGAATTACTTGATCGACTTACAAAGTTAAGATTCAAGACAAACTTGACTGCATGAGCGAGTGTAGCGGCTCGAATTTTTTTTGACACCTTGCTTTGGATAGGTTTGAATTGTTTCGATATTTCATACATGAATTACTTGATCGACTTTTAGACAAAGTCTTGAAAAAGTAGTCTGAAATTTAACAGTTTACCTACCGTGGACAGGTCAGAATTGTTTCGAACTACCGGACCTACTTACGGAACTACCCTTATTTGGGTGACAAAGGTAATTAAGAGAAACTAAGCTGCAAGAGCGAGCGAAGCGAGCTCGAAAATTTTACATCTTTCCTCGGAAGAGAGAAATATCGAGATCAAAATGTCCACATGCTCCATTTTTTGCAACCTTGTGTATGTACGCCACATAATTACCTATTAATATTAAGGCATCGATAAAAAGACTACTAATTTATTTCAGCCTCTATCTATACCGGTCGATCATTGGTAAATCCAATAGGAGTGCCAATCCAGAAGCAGAAAAAAGGGGCCCTTCATATCCACGGGGCCGTGGGCTGCAGCCCAAAAAGCCACCATCCGCCATGGATGTCAGTCTTAGAATTTGAGTCAAGTTCAGTCAAGAACAATCGAGGCTGAATTTTACCGACGAAAGTGAACGCGATCAGCATTCGTTTAAGAGGGAACAGGGCCTGTAAGAAATTTAAAGAAAATATTGCCGTCGCTCAGCAGTAGTTCTCCATCACCAAAAAATTGCCAAGAACAAGGTTTCGTATTCCCCATTTTTTTCCTCAAAAACAGAGCCGATTCAATTATTTTTGACATTTTAAAATTTTTGAAAGAGTATACGTCTAGCTTACTATCAATTTCATTTATGTTTAAAACATTTCGAATTATTCTGGTAGTCCTCTTAATCACGGCCGTAAAAATGGGGCATTTTTCTCTATCGTCGATGGTCATTTACTTGCCTTTACTTATTAGTTGCTGAAAAACAGGAAATGCCAAAAAAAATATTGATCTAGAGGCATTATTCAGGTAAAAACAAAGGCCGACCAGTTTTGTTCAAGATAGTGGCACATCATGCGACCAGTCGTGGACGTGGCCGCGTACCCAGAATCCATCATCGATATCACTACATCATCACTTCACTATCACTATCACTATCACTTCACTTCACTATCACTATCACTTCACTTCACTATCACTATCACTTCACTTCACTATCACTATCACTATCACTATCACAAAATCACTATCACTATCACTACATAGTATAAAACAAAGTCACTTCCCGCTGTCTGTGTGTCCCTATGTATGCTTAGATCTTTAAAACTCCGCAACGGATTTTGATGCAGGTTTTTTAAATAGGTAGAGTGATTCAAGTGATTCAAGAGGAAGGTTTATATGTATAATTATATCATGCATAATACAGTAGAGAAACACTGATAATTTTGGAGGTTTCTAATGTGATGCCGTCATCATCAGCCTATTAATGTTCCCACTGCTGGGACACAGGCCTTCTCTCTATGAGAGGGAATGGGCTATAATCCACCACGCGGGCCCAGTGCGGATTGGTAGATGTCACATGTCTTCGATTTTTTTTTAGTTCTAGGACATGCCGGTTTCCTCACGATATTTTCCTTCACCGTTTTGAGAGCAGTGGTGATGAAATAAATTACACAAAGTAATGCGCAAGTATAGTAAAGTAATATAACCCTACAGCATGTAATATAAATGAATATTTTCGAAGATATTACAGATTTAAAATGCAGGGACCTAGCGGTTGCGGCGGATTCCAAATTTGGCACTTAGGTTCCTTATGAGGTTTAGGGGTGCACTAAGAAAGGATTTTTCAAAATTATTAATTATATTATAAAATATATTAATACTTTTTTTGGTGTCCATTTTTTTCGTTTAAATATAATTTCATGTATGTGGCCACCGCGGCTGGTGCGTACATTTTTCTGTGTTCAATTTCAATTTTTAAAAGTTCTCCGCGTCTAAGAAAAACATCCGTGTTTTATAATAAATAATGATACTTACCGGGATCCTGGGACAGGGACGGTCACCGAATGCGTGTCGTATTGTTTGACCGAAAAATATGTCGCAAAATGTATCTGTTTGTTGTGTGTTAATGTATAATATTGAATCAAGAGAAACTAGAATTTGTCGATAAAACGGTTTTCTGGGGAATCACGCTCGATTCAAGGTTACAATGGGGTCCTCATTTAACATCTCTTGCAGGACGGCTGAGCTCAGCAGCATATGCTGTTAGAAAAATCCGTCAATTTACTGATATTGATACCGCGAGGCTAGTCTATTTTAGTTATTTTCATAGTATTATGTCATACGGTATTTTACTATGGGGACGGGCTGCAGACATCGAGTCTATATTTATTCTGCAGAAAAGAGCCATCAGAGCTATTTATGAATTACGCAGACGCGATTCTATAAGAGAACTGTTTAAGGAAATTAATATCATGACAGTACCTTGTAAATACATCTATGAAAACATCATGTACGTTAGGAAAAATCGGCATTTATTCAGTAGAAGAGGTGACAGACACCACTATAACACTAGAAATAGGGACCAACTAGTTCAGCCAGGTTTCAGGCTTGCTAAAGTAGATTCATCTTTCATGGGGTACTGTTTGAAATGTTACAATAAAATACCTCCCCACATTCTTCAACTGAACGAGACGAAATTTAAATCCTGAATAAAACGCACACTATGTAGGCAAGCATATTATAAGTTGGGGGATTACATTGATGATAAAAATGCTTGGCTAAATGCTGGTCCTGCTCCACAACTATAGGGACAAACTAATTGATTGTACTGGTCGGGCATTATTTGAGTCTATCGACACGCAAAGAAGAAGAAGAAGAATTGATTCCCATGTTGATGTATTGTGGAAGCGGCAGAAGATTGTAAAAATATACCTACTTGCATTGTGTAGATTCCAGTTCTTAGTATTATATAATTGCATAGCACATGTGTGAGTACTTTGTATTGTTCAGCCACCATTTACATTTAGTTATCTTTCATTGACTTGAATATGCCTTGGTGGCTGAGAGAATGTCATGCTCACTCAAATGTCTCGCTGATGGTGGCGGGTGTGTCGGGTCATTTAATTCCCTACAATATGGTTGAGTTGAATGGCGCCGATGCGTGCGTCATGTTCGTGAACGGGCGCTGTCAGTTGTGACTGGTTATCTCTTAGTTGCCATGGCTTATTTGAATGTTTATTTTTGAATTGTATTTTTTGTTTTTACTATGGACACTTTTAACGTGCACATCTTGCTACATTGTTCTCACATAATATACCATCTCAACATGAATGATGTAACCAAGATTTTGTAACAATATTTTGATTTAAAAGAGTGACCATGGAGTTTCTTGGCCGTTCTTCTCCATAGAGATCTACGCTAGGGAATGGGCAACTACAGTTCTTTCACAGTTTTTATGTCTTGTGACTGGGACTGTAACTACATTTGATTTTCATCTTTGTTTCGACAGTTCAAAAGTGCCTGTAACTGGCTTACTTGAAATAAATGCTTTGATTTTGATTTTGTCAAATTATATTTTCTTCTTTCATAAGTTCCAGCTTACCTACCTTAATATTATTGTCCAATGGGATAAGCGGCCATACGTACATCTCCACATGGTACCTAGGATCTTGTCGGCACAAACGTCTACTCTTCAGTAAAGTAAGAGTAAAGTTTTTGAAGCATCTCGGGTCAAACCAGTTTACCACTGGACTCAGTACTGAAGTAAGTTATCTACGATAAAAAATTAATAAATAAATAGCAAAAAGGATGAAAATTTTATTCCAGGGTGATCAAACGCTACAAACATAATAACAAACTTTTTGTGCCTCAATTGGAAGGCATGTTGGAGACATAATTGTGGTCTTATCAAGATGGCGCCTCATCCCAAATAGGGCGCGATACGAAGAATTAACTCAAAGAATCCAGTCGCAGTGGCCACATGCCCGAAATAAATTCATTCATGAATAGAAAGAAAGAAAGAAAACGTATTTGGCTTTAGCCGCAAGTGCGCAACAAAATAAGAATAAAATAAGAAACTTAAAACTAGGTACACAATAAAAAGTCAAGTAAGTAAGTAAGTAAGAGTGATTGAGTGAGTGTGTGTGTGTGTGTGTGGAGTGTGTAAGTAAGTATATTGTCATAAGCATCATCACGCCTGTAACCTCCGAAGGTTTAAGCTGAGGTGTACCTTTTAGTATTCACGGATTCACCACTGCCACCACATTATACCACATATTCACACTTTACTTGTGCTGGCTGACCAGTGAAACTTGTCCGCGAAAGCGACGTCCTGCGGCCAAAAGTCTTCCTCCATCACCATGGGCAGATAACAATTTGGTACTCGCACCACGAACGCCTTGCTGAAGTTGACGTTGCAGCGCGACTTTAGAACTGCACCCTCGGTGTGTAGCTCGTCTTCGCTCGCTTCGCTCGGCTTCGTTCGTCCTCCGCTTTAGTGGTGTAATGTAAGTGGGAAATGTACACTAGTGTATTCGGCTTCGCAACACGCAAGCTCACTTAGGGTCCAGAAAAGCCTTGCCACAGAGGTAGTTCGCGAACACTTCCTGAAACCTCATAAGTTGTGGGCTACTTTTATTGGTGTTCATTTCATTTCCTGGGTTACAGTTTATCTCGGAGTCCAGTGTACCTCTTGGCAAAGTCTTTCTCTAACGATTTCCATTGCTTTCGGTTCTTTGTACAATCCAGTTTGAACCTGCTGTGAGCTTAAGTTTGTCCTCCCATGTTTTGCGTTGTCGACCTCTATTTCTTTTACCGCTTCAAGGATACCATTCTGTCAGGGCTTTGCTCTATTTGTCCTGGGGGCTCCGTAACATATGACTCACCCGTCTTCTTTCTTTCCATCTTAGTGAGGATTTCTGGCAGTCCTGTCCCAGTTCTTATAGACGTTTTCCTTTCTCTGTCTAGTTTCTTGATTCCCCGTAAGCTTCTCCCGTGTGTGTCAGACTGTCTTGTTCTAACATATTCCGGTGGTGTTTTTAGAGTGCCTAATTTTCGCATTCATATGTAGTCTCTTTTGGCGACTTAATTTTTTTCCATTCATTGGTCGTCGGTTTGGCTTATTTTGATTTCTTTTGTAGTTTGATAGATTTCAGAGGTCCCCCAAATATTTACTTTACCAAATCTACATACAGAGGTTGATTTTTGATTTTTGTTTCGTATGGGACTGAGTTTGATGATAGCTTTGTTTTGCTTGTGTTCATTGCCAGCCCGACCTTCTTACCTTCTGTTTTTTGCAGCTTGTGAGGGTATTCCGAACACGATAATGTCTTCTGCTAATCGGAGATGTTGTAGTCTCCTTCCAATTAATACCAAATTACTAACAGTTTAATTAGAGAATTTATGCACATTCCTGGTCAGCATTTTCAGCCTTAACAAGTGACCTTGGCACAGAACACTGCACTTTCCACCAGTTGAGAGGTAGGTATAAATTTTTTATTTTTATTTTTATGTCAATAGAAAAAAAAAACAATTAAAACAAAAACATTGCCATCCAAAACTAAAGTTATTTGTAATTTTTATTTTTTGTAACTTTTATTTTTAATTTTTAAAGCCATTTTTAATTATATCCGTTGATTTTGTTTAAGAAGAAAACTTAAAAAAAACTATAATAGAAACTCACTTTCTCACAAAAAACACTGGTTATTTTGGTAATGCAAATTTAATAAAGAAGCAAAGAAAATAAAAAATATTTTAAATTCATTATTATTTATTATTATTCGGCAGGTAGATGTTTTAACAGTTTTCAACAGTTCACGAATGATTATTTAATAATTGTTAGAAGAAATTACGCTGTACTGTTTGACTCTGTATCACCCAAAGGTTGACTGGTAGCAAATGCCGGCTCCGGCCCATCTCGTATGTACTTTGTGCTAGAAGTGATGAATAAATAAATAACATCAATGTGGTATAGTACAACTACAATAGCAACCCTAGAGGATCCTAACTGTAATAATATAAATGCGAAAGCAAGTTTGTCTGTTTGTTTGTTGCCTTTTCACGCCTAAACCACTGAACTGATCATCCTGCTACGTACACGTTTTGGTTTCGTATCATCCCGAAAAAAAGAACTGTTTCCGAGGAAAACAACAATAACGTTTTTATGATAACAGATGGCTCCACGTGTTTTTCGAATCATGATTGAATGATATTATTACAAGCAAAGTACAACCGGAATTAATTGTTGTGATGTACTGTAAAATATTTAAATAAATATGTGCTCCTGCGACCCGGCCGCTCAGCATTACGTTGACAGCGGTCGAGGCGAGCGCACGTGTCGCACAAGCTCTAATTTAAATATAACTGTAAACCACCCAAGAGTTAAAGTGAGACATAACAATTGTCAAATTCTAAATAAGCGCGAGCGGAACCGCGGGCAAAAGCTAGTACAGGATAAAGATAATTGTGATTTTTACATACTTGTCAGTGGCAGCACTGGCAGCAAACCAACAGCAACCTTATACTCATGAAATTAAAGATCACTGTAGTTTGGCAGTGATGCAGACTAATTTCAAAATGATCCTCTGAATAAATTGATATCCATTTATACCTAAACACTAATAGTAATAGTAGTTGGCCATAACATAACGATATAAAACTGGTCAGAGGCACAATAATTATGTTATTACATTTTAATGAGTGGACAAGCTAAATAAATGTCTGTATGTATGATGTAGTTATAGAGTCTTAATTCCTTATTTCCTGTCGTTTAGTGTCAAATTGCGTAGGTGACAGACAAATGATTATACGTCATATGAATAGCTTTATTAAGCTCGCCCCCCTTTTTCATGGGACTTAAAGGTAACTGGTAAGATGTGATTGTTCTATTGCGTGTGCGTCTGTCTAAATTTCTGGGATGACAGGCGTTTTGTTATAGGCGTGTTGCATGTCGTTTATTGTTTTATAAATAATTTACAGAACTTGTTGAGATGGCAAAAAGTCTACAAGATGTTGCAGACATCGTGATTTCCCTGTCTTCAACTAAGGGTTCTTACAGACGAGCGGCACGTTGCCAACGGCAGATAAACCGCAGCCGTCGTCACTTGTCGACGGCTGCCGTCGACGCTTGCAGTTGTGGCGTCGGCGGCTGCCGCCAGCGCATCGACGGCAGCCGTCGACACACATTTACGAGGCATGCCACAACTGCAAAAGTCGACGGCAGTCGTCGACGCTTCAGTGGCTGCCGCCCGGCGCGTCGACGGCAGCCGTCGGCAGGTGGCGACGGCTGCAGTTTATCTGCCGTTGGCAACGTGCCGCTCGTCTGTAAGAACCCTAAGGCGATATCGCCAGGTTAACCCGCTCTATTCAATATTATCTTTTTTAACTGTTTGTGTCAGCCTGTTAGGCCTGTATGTTGATCTAAATTTTGTGTATCATCAAAATATGATTTAGTCGCTAATCGGTCGTTACAAATCCACATGCCTTGTCTTTTTTCCAATCTATGTTGGGGTCGGCTTCCACTCTAACCGAATGCAGCTGAATACTAGTATTTTAGATGAAGCGATTGCCTATCTGACCTCTTGTTGCCTCTGAGCTGGTTCAGTTTTTGTCATTGACTGTATTACCACGGATATTATAAACCTTGATCGCTTGACACTTGATGAGCGTTCGGTGCGTGCGTATGATGATGACACAGACAAACGTACATAGTGATTTATGATCTTAATGTTATTTTAAACGAGACTCCTTACTGGTACTTAAAATGGTCCATTGATCATGATTACATATTCTAAATACCTTCATATTACCATCAAAGCGTAATTTTTTATTTCCTGTCAATTCCGTGAAAAAAATCGTGTGGGTTTCAGGTGATAGTAGGAGATATTCGCCGAGATAGGTCAGCTCCCAACCCAACCTATTTAAAATAAATAATGAATTTAAAATGTGTTTGCATTGGTTTGCTTTTTTATTTGCATTGCCAAATAAATCAGTGCAGTTCTGAGAGAGTGAGTACGATTTGAAGGTTCTTATTTTCAACCGACTTCTAAAAATGGAGGTTATGTAGTTAGCCACGACTTCCAAAAAGAGAAGGTTCTTAATTCGACTGTTTTTTTTTTTGGTTTTGTTTTTGTTACCTCAGAACTCTAGTTTCAGAAGTCGGTGGCAAAAAAAAATTTATCAAACAAATAAGTCACTGACTTCTGAAGATAAGTTACTTTTCTCTTTTTTGTGTTTTTTTAAGTCGGTTTTATTTTTTGCAGCAAAGTTTTTTTTTGACAACAGCTTTTCTATAGAAGATTTTGAGTTACTTATTTTAATACACGTATTTTGATCTTGGACCGTATTGATGAACTTCGTGTAAAATTACATTCTATTGACATAATATGTATTTATCATATTGATTGATTATATTTTTAGTGAAATTTACTGTTTGTTATTCATCATTTATTGTTTTTAACTGTAAAATATTAATTAATGTACTAGGTACTTAATTTGAACACAATGCGAATGATGTTTGAATAACTAAATAAATAAATAAATTAAACATGACAAGAATTTCTGTGAGATACTAAATACAATTCATAGTAAACCTCCCTTTGTTTTAAAAGGGTGGTACATTCAAATGAAACGAAAGAACTTCATACCCTGAAAATATGGCCCGAGAAAAATAAAAAGTTTTAATCATAACTTCGTTACTTTTTCTAATTATTTTGTTATTTCTGACATAGATACCCTACTTTAGTACTGAGCGCCCAATGGTAAACTGGTATGACGAGAAAGTTTTTAAAAACTTCACTTTGCTCAGTAAACGGTTTGGCCGACAGGATCCTAAGTACTATGTGGAGTTGTACGTACAGACTCTTATCACTGCGGATAACAATATGACGGTAAGTTGTAAAGGTGGAAGGTGTAGTGGTGGCCCTGATGTATTTAGGTCATGGGAACCCAACCACCCCCACCACCACTGCTTTTAAATGGTGAAAGAAAACGTGGTTAGAAAACCGGCATATCCTACTAGAACCAATGATCAGTGTGTTGGAATGCATTCTATTCCCTATTACAGAGGGGAAGCTGGTGTCCCAGCAGTGGGTACAGTATAGGCTGATTATGACATTGTGAAAGTACGTGACAATTATTATTAGTGAGGCATCATTTTGTCATTAAAACCATCATGTTGTAGTAGTACAGGACGTTACGTTTCGCTTTGTACCTGGTGAAGCAACGAGATGATCACGTCAATGTATATGGTACTCTATCGGTCGGATAGTTTCCCATCTGATAACAAATTTGGCAGACTAATGATTTTTGACAAAGGCATGATAGATACAATACGCAGGAGCTTCACGACCTGATCCCTCCATCACCCTTTTACCACCGGACTAGCAGACATACTGCGGCGTACCATCCACACTTGATTGATATCCCGATGAATCGTACTCAGAACTTCTCTTCCACTTTTATGTTGGGAAACGACTCTTTTTTGGTGTGAAAAATTACGTTTTAGGGTAAGACTCGAATGTAACGCACTAATTATGGTGGTGATGGATGCATTAGTCGTACAGGAGTCACGGAGATATTTAAATTAAAGTTACATACAAATTTAACATTTAGTTTTCAAAAAAATAAGTTGTTTATACGTTCAAAGTTTTACCTCCAATATCTGCGTAAGTAGAAGGTTTCCAGGTGTGGTTCAGAATAAAAAAAAACACATTGGTATGGAGAACAAATGCCTTTCGGCTTTGTTACGGGTAATACTACTTATTAATAATGATTCAATAACATAATTATGTTTCAGGCGGATTTCTACTTCTACCAGTTGCTAACAAACAGATACAAGCCCAGTTTCGTTGAGATGCATTTTAATTTTTGCGACATGATAAATTCTGACACATTTTTCGGTCTAACAATGCGAAACGCAGTTGGAGGCCGTCGCTGCCCTTATCCTTCGGTAAGTTGCAATATTTGTTCAATTACGGTACCAAACCCACCTGAATTACTAATCAACTAACTACTAAGAGCTACTGCTTTTTAAATCAAATAACCAGTCATTATATTTAAATGAAGCTGATAATCAGCATGTCAAAAATCTATAAGACAATCCCCTACCTATCACCACTTCCTAGTGTTTTAGCTGGGGAGGGACAAAGACAAGAGTTCTCCTGTAAGGAGCACTTCATTATAAAGGGTGGCGATTTGTTAAAAAAATAGCCAAATTACAATAATATGTTGGATTGTCAGCATTTATTTCGTTACATTCAATCATCATGTGGACAGAAAATGGGTTTCGTTCAATTCCAAGACGTCTTAACTCCGCTGCGATTAGACACTGATTGTCGTCTTCGCTACTAGCTTAAAATATCACGACTCTGTAGAAGCTCAGTGTTGACTGGTAAGTCACATGCTACCACTGCACGCATAGGCGCGCTTGCCATTCATTTTATGTTCGTACTATTGACTGGATCCGACATTTATACATATTTTAGAGGGACTGTTTTGATTTATTAATTAAACTTTTTTTTAACAAATCGGATATGAGCTACATATAGATTTTTAGCATAACGGTTAGAATAACGTCCTTGATGGATACAGGTTACCAAATCGCCACCATTAAACTTATTTCTCTTTAACGTGTAAAAGAGGTTTATGACTAGGTAGTCATAAAGCGACCGAGGTCGGTCGCTTATTTTATTAAATATTGTATGAGATAACTATCCCCCGAATACTGAAACGTCACTCAAAATTTAAATAGCACTTATATTTAACAGATACTCAAAAGTTTGGCCATACGAAATTTAAAGTTTAGGAGCTGCTCAAATGTTAAGCAGCCCTTAAATTTTGAGTGAGGTTTCAGTATTCGGGGGTTAAGTCTTTTATTTTTTCAGGGCGTCTATGATTTAAAAAATCTGTCAATCCCATACGTACCGAAAGGCTTCCCGTTCACTAAAGGTCGTATCTACTGCAATATGTCAATAAATGAAGGAGGTGTCACCAAACAAATACTTTATAGCAACATTGATTTGGAGATAAAAGAGAGAAGAATTCATAAAAACTAGACATTTTATACTATTCGTTTATCCTCTCGTTGGAACACTGCAGTAATTACACCAGTGGAGTATAATACTATTTATATAATGACTGTAATAAACTCTTTTTCAATAATTATGCATTAAAACAGTGTCGCTACTTTAATTGTTTTAATCCTTTTCTGTGAAAACCTCAACTACCGTGTCGTTAGGTATTGGATACTGTTACTGTGGTGTTTTAAGGTACAGTCTTAAGTCAGACAGACAGACAAATATACGGCGTTGGGCTTCTGACCGTTCCAATGGACGCCATAACCTACGTACACTTATTAATTCTGTTTAAATTGTTGTTTTGATCTATAGTGCTTTCACTGATAATACGCCTTGTGGCTGTGAAGGCACTGTAGCTAGCTTATATCACTGACATCGTTTTGGTTTTGACTGATACTTTGACAATTCAAGAGTGTTTAGGCATACAGTCTTACAAGTGCACTATTATCTGTTTAGATTTAAGTTTTTTTTAATTTCTATTTTTTGGATTTGTGCATTTGTGGCTTTTACCAAATAAATATGATTTCTTTCTTTCTTTCTTTAATGAAATATGTCAAAATAATTCAACAATATAAATGATCAGATTGTAAAAGGCCGAACCTATTTAGTCTACATAAGCAGAAAGTTAAGAACTAACTAAGTCAATGCAGAAGCGAGTTCAAAAATATTTGCAATTCGCCTCGGACATTACACTTACTTACACTCTTGAAATCTTTAAAGGCCGAGGGCGTGTAAGCACCCCTTTGTTCATCTCCTAAAGTTGCCTAGTTGTAATAAGTTAATTTATTCACAATCGACTATGTGATGTAACATATAACAAGGTATAAAACACACAAACAAAGCTTACAAAAGCGGTCGAGATTTGAGGGAAGATTTGCCTAGCTCTGGTAGGCCATCAACGTCTGCAACTGAAGTTAACATCGCAAAAGTAAAGGAAATAGTGACTGAAAATCTTCATTCAAGTTTGAGAGAGATAGCCGCCGAACTTTCTGTGTATATTAGTACCATTTTAAATAATCACTTGGACCGTATGAAACATGTTGCCGGTCGCCTAGTCCCAAAAGACTTGAATTTTTCTCCTAAAACTCAATCGCATAAGAATCGCTGAGTACATGCTAGAACGAGTCAACTCCGACCCAACATTCATGAAACTGGTGACGAGACGAGTTTGACATGCAAAATAGTCTACAAGCTTCGGAGTGACGCCTTTCAACTGAATTGGAACCGAAAAAACTACGCCAAAGTCAATTAAAAGTCAAAGTCATATTGACTGTTTTCTTTGACTATCGCGGTGTTGTGCACTAACAATTTTTGCCGTAAGGTCAAACGGTAAATAAAGAATATTATTTGAGCGTTATGCGGCTTTTAAGAGAGCAAACAAGACGAAATAGACCACATTTGTGGAAAGACAACACTTGTATTTTGCACCACGACAGTGCGCCTTCGCACAAGGCCATCATTGTAAACGAATTTTTGACTAAAAACTCAACAAATACCTTCGAGCAACCACCTTATTCACCCCTTCATTGTCACTAGTACCATTAACAGTTCCATGATGGAACTAATGTTGTTTTTTACAACCACTAGTTCCATTTTTAAAGAATCTGAAAATAATGGTGACTAGTGTTGATTTTTTTTTTTCACTAGTTCCACTAGTAAGATTAACAGTTCCATGATGGAACTAGTGTTGTTTTATATAATCACTAATTCCATTTTGAAACAACGAACCGGAAGACGTTGCGTTGGAAGACCCACTAGGCGGACTGATGACCTGGTAAAGGTTGCAGTAATCCGCTGGATGCGTGTCGCAAGGGACCGGTCAATCAGGCGACACTTGGGGGCCTATGTCCAATAGGCACAACACACACACAACATAAACATCACAACAACAGCAACATTTATAATATAAGAAAAAAAAATACAATTGGAATTAAAATCCGACAAATTGGGGGAATGAGAGCATTCGGTATGTCACAATAATTATATGTATGTATTACAATAATCTTTTACGATGTTGAGAGGGCGCATTTAGAAAGTTGGCAACAGGTAAATTTTTGACAGGTAGGTATTTGCGAGGTTGCCGACTTTCTGGATATGCGCTCTTAACTTCAAAGTTCAAAAAACAAATATTAAGAGAAATTCTGGTCTTTTTGGACTAGCGGAAAAAAACTAAAAACAGCACTGTATTATTTTTAACAACAAGTGGAACTAGTGATAAAAAAAAAATAACACTTGTTCCATTATTTTCAGATTCATTAAAAATGGAACTAGTGATAATAAAAAACAACACTAGTTCCATCATGGAATATACTAGTGACTATGATGGTATTCACCAGATATGGCTCCAGCCGAATTCTTTATTTTTCCTAAACTCGAAGATATAAAGGAGAATTCGCGGCGAGAACTGAACTCGATTCAGGAAAAGCGTTTAATAATAATAATAATAATATCTTTATTTCAGACACACGTCCATATACATTTTTACAAAGAAAGCGTTAGTAGGGTTGTTAGTACTACACACAAAAAAATAAAAAGGTGTTAGTAATTTGTTAGTAAACCAAACAAGTTAAATAAGTGCACAATGGTAATTACATCTATTTCCTATTTCTGTGCAGGTGTACACCTGCCCAGTACACAGTAAACGGACTGTCAATTTTGCACGCTAACGCTCTGAGGACAGTGTTGGTGCTACCACGGACCCTGCTCATCATCGATGCAGTTCTTTTCCTGATGATGGAGAAGAAATCATCGATGTAAGAGTCCGCAAACATTGCGGAAGCACTGCAGTACCTGGGTTTCCTCAACACAGCCCTCAACGCGTCATTGTACTGAATACGCAGAGCGTTGTAAGCCCGCCGCGTAAAGTTGATCCACAGACTGCACGTGTAAAAAGACTGACAGAAGGCTCTGAAAAGTAACAGTTTTACATCTGTGGTACATCGTGCGAATCTGCGGGCCAACATATTGCAGCGGACTGCCAACCCCCCTTCTTTCCCTCTCTAGGTCTGCATCGTCCTGTAACCGATCCGTCAGCATGTGACCCAAATATTTTATTTTAGTCTCCCTCTTGAGTACCGACCCACTGATCTTAACTGGCGGCACATTTGAGGGAGCCTTGTTCCTTGCTTTGTATACCACGAGAACACTCTTACTCGCATTATATTTGAGTCCATGTGACAGGGCATATGATTCACAAATGAACAGAAGTCTCCTGAGTGCACTCACTGACGGGCTCAGCAGAACCATGTCGTCCGCATAACTAATATTGTTAATCATTCTTCCGTCTATTGAGCATCCGACCATGGATCCGCTGAGCCTGCCAATCAGCTGGTTCACAAACAGGTTAAACAAACTCGGGGAGGTCAACCCACCCTGCCTAACACCGCACTTCAAGTAATATTCCTGACTCTGCGTGTTGACCCATCTGACAGCATTCTTTTGATTACTGTACCAATATTTGAGGAGAGATACCAGCTCCCTCGGCACAGTGGTCTCTTCAAGCAGTTTATGCCAAAGAATATCATACGACACCAGGTCGAAGGCCCTTGAAAGATCAAGAAAACACGCATATATTGGTGTCTTCCTGTCGGTATAGTACTTTACAGTTTGTTTCAGACACATAATTGCCATTTCCGTTGACAGGTTGGGTCTGAAGCCAAATTCAAGTCATGTATCTGAAGGTGTTCGCTCCGTTGCGCGTTCATGAGACTGTCAAGTACCTTCGCCATGGTTGTGGCCAATGATATAGGGCGGTAATTATGCTTGTCAGATGGATCCATCATAATATATGGATTCATTTTGTTTTTTTATAATTGGAACCACTACTGTTTTCATCATATCATCCGGAATAAAGGAATGTCCCATACAAAAATTAAACAATAAACTCAGGACTCTGGGCAAGTGTACACCCGCATAACGCAAATGCTCTATACTTAATCCGTCATGACCAGGTGACTTTCCACGCTTCATCTTTCTTATGACATTCTTCACGTCTGAGGGCATAATTCGATCGTACTTCTCACCAGGTTTGACGTCTGGTTTACTTAAGTTACCAAAATCACATGGCATTGGCTCTACAGTAAACAGATCTTTAAAAACATTTGCAATATTTTGATGCCCTACTGCACCGTCGACGCTCACAGGAACACTCGGCCTAGGATTCAACTGCCCCGTATTTTTCCAAAAACGGCTAAAATCTTTAGCCTCATGTTTTGCTGCCAGTATGTCCATTTTTATTTGGTCGGTATTATCCTGGCACCATTTCAATTTCTTTTTAAACTCTTTACGTGTTTCACACATACTCAAATACAGAGGCCCCGCGCGCGGCTTCCCCTGTAGAACCCAGTTACTGAAGCTAAGCCGAGCCCTCCTGTGTGATTCTCCTACGTGCTTGTTCCACGCTACAATACATGTCTTTTTATTTATTTTACTGGCAATTCGAGTTTTCTCCGAGGCACTACTCAAGATAGACTTAATGTTAGCGTACATTGTGTTAATTATATGCCTATTATCTACATTGTCACATGTATAGTCACAGTAGTCCCGCAATTCCACTGGAAAGTCTATGTTACGTAGTGCCCCGTTGCATAGCTCCCTATATTTACAAATTTGGTCATCATTTCTTATCCCCCATAAAGTTCTGTCATCTATTTTTCTATTTACTGCAGTTTTACTAGGTAGGTTAGCTAGGTAGGTTAGCTAGGTAGGTAGGTACTCTTAAGATTACATGTTATTTCTAACGGAAAGTGGTCTGACCATGACACTTCATACAATACCTTAATACTTTCAATTGTTTGAAATGCCATTGACGTAACCAGGCAATGATCTAACCATTTTACAGTTCCGTGAGCCAAAGAGTGAACTCATGATATTTAAAGCAGGCAGTAAATGTTACAGCACAATTCCACCAGTTATGCTGGGTGGCAGACCTCTAAAACGAGTTGCAAATTTTAAATATCTGGGTCATTGGGTCTCAGACGATTTAAAAGACAATGTTGATGTAGAACGGGAGCGCAGGTCGCTGGCTGTTCGTTGTGGGATGTTGGCCCACAGGTTTGCACGTTGTACGGCTCAGGTTAAGGTGACGCTTTTCAAAGCCTACTGCCAATCCTTTTACACGTGCAGCCTGTGGGTGAACTTTACGCAGAGGGCATACAGTGGTCTGCGCACTCAATATAACAACACGTTCCGGGTGTTGATGGGGCTGCCGCGTTTTTGCAGCGCGTCCGGCATGTTTGCGGACGCGGACGTTGATAGTTTTTCGGCCATCATGCGCAAGAGATGCGCATCCTTGCTACGCCGTGTTCGCGCCAGCCCCAACACCATTCTGAGAACTTTGGCTGATAGATGGGACTCTCCGATCTTGGGGCGGTGGATACGACTGCACGCAGTCAAGTAGACATTCCCCAGGATCGGCGTGCCTCACCCAGCTTAGAGTTAATATTACTAACATAGTTTATAAGTTTTCATTGTTACTAACAAATACATTTCTAAGTTAAATTATTCATTATTATTAAGATACTAACAATATTAACCTAATACTTAAGCATCATTGTTACTAATACTACTAACAAAACTATGGACATCAGTCTGAAATAAAGTTTAATTTATTTATTATTTATTATATACACGGAGAACACTAACATTGATTGGCACTGATTCACACATTTGATAGCCGAAATGCGCACACTATTACACTTAATAATCTCGACGACACTAAACGCACTCTTTCTCCAAAGAAGGGCCACCCCACCATAGGGCCTCCCGCGCAGCACACCTTCAGCTGTGTCTACCGCTGAGACGCCAACCGCCGCAAAATCACAATGAATGTCGTTGAGATAGGACAGATCGTGAGGTAGCAGCCACGTCTCCTGATGCGCAATTATATCCGCAGTGTCACACAGTTTTTTTATACAGTCTACTGATCTCTTTACGGACTTATAATTAAAACTCAATAGTTAAAGTAATCTATTTTTCGCAACCATCTTGACGTTATACTGCCCCCTCTTTTCCAACGACTGAGTCCTTCAAAGATCAAGATCTATGATTTATGACATCTAATTTCTTAAGAATAATGCAATAAAATAAAAATTAAATAGTGTAAAACAGATTAATAACATGTCATCTAATTTATTCTTAGTGTATTTCACACTCCTGGTTCTTTTTCATTTATTTCTTCTACGTAGTGTTTTATTTTGGCCACAGACAACTAAACTAACTCCAACGTGGTTCTATTCTTATAGTTAGCGGTTCGATTTTTGATCTCACCAAAGTTAGTTGGCCTTTAGCCTTTAAGTTCTAAAATAAATAAAAAATTAATATTTAAATTGTGTTCATTAATAGAATATCATAAATGGAATTGACGATGAAGAAGAGTTCTTATATTTCACAAGATACTATTAGGAAATGTTTTATTTTTAAGCTGATCTCAAACGTAGAACTGTTAATTACTGCTATCTTAAAGGTGCAAGATCGTAGCTGACTAATAACTACAAGCATATGGTCGAGATGGCTGGAAATACATTATCTTAATGAGTAACTGTACTTTTAATTTCTGTCGTAGATAACCTTCTTCAATACTGAGCGGCCAGTGGTGGAATGGTTTGACAAAAGATACTTCAAAAACTTTACTATGATAAGCAAGCGTGTTAGCCGACATGATCCTAGACACTATGTGGATATATACTTACATACACTTGCCACTATAAGCAATAACCTACTGGTAAGTTTTGCAATATAATTATTTACGACGGCATTATATGAATTTTTCCGTCACAACTTTTTCTCGTCTTTTTCTCTTCCATGTTCATCATTATCAAAAACATAATGATCAGCATTTTTTTAACACTTTTCCTGAATTGAGTTCAGTTGTCGCCGCGAATTCTCCTTTATGTCTTCTACCGAATGAAAACGGGTGCCACAAAGTGGTAATTCGAGTTTAGCAAAAAGAAAGAAGTCGGCTGGAGTCATATCTGGTAAATAAGGTGGTTGCTCGAAGGTATTTGTTGAGTTTTTGGTCAAAAATTCGTTTACAATGATGGCCTTGTGCGAATGCGCACTGTCCATGTCGTGGTGCAAAATCCAAGTATTGTCTTTCCACAAATGTGGTCTTTTTCGTCTTGTTTGCTCTCTTAAAAGCCGCATAACGCTCAAATAATATTCTTTATTTACCGTTTGACCTTACGGCAAAAATTCTGAGTGCACAACACCGCGATAGTCAAAGAAAACAGTCAATATGACTTTGACTTTTAATTGACTTTGCCGTAGTTTTTTCGGTTCCAATTCAGTTGAAAGGCGTCACTCCGAAGCTTGTAGACTATTTTGCATGTCAAACTCGTCTCGTCACCAGTTTCATGAATGTTGGGTCGGATATTGACTCGTTCTAGCATGTACTCATCGATTCTTATGCGATTGAGTTTTTGGAGAAATATTCAAGTCTTTTGGGACTAGGCAATCGGCAACATGTTTCATACGGTCCAAGTGATTATTTAAAGTGGTACTGATATCGACTAGTGAGACACTGAAAGTTCGGCGGCTATCTCTCTCAAACTTGAATGAAGATTTTCAGTCACTATTTGCGATGTTAACTTCAGTTGCAGACGTTGATGGCCTACCAGAGCTAGGCAAATCTTCCCTCAAATCTCGACCGCTTTTAAACGCTTTGTACCACTCTTAGGCAAGTGTTTTTGATAAAGTCGATTCACCTTAAGCGTTCTGTAAAATTTTCAGTGACACCGCATACGAAATTCCATTGGCACTGCAAAATTTAAGACAAACTAAAAAAGAAAGTTGAATGTTTTTGTCCATTATGAAATTCGCAATACATGCCATGCCTGTAATCCTCGAAAGGTTAGGCAGCGTTGTACCTAAAATAGTACACTCACATTTTCACCAGTAATGTTTGTTGTTTAAGTCCCATGTAATAGAGAGCAAGCATTGTATGTGTTGGCGAAGCAAGTGAAGCCGCCGAAGCCGGGCGCGGGCGACAGTGGTTACGAGCTACGATTGCTACAAGCTACGTTGGCTACGATCTATGCTTACTACGAGTTACCCTAACTACATGCTACGCTTGCTACGAGCTACGCTTGCTATGAGCTACGCTTGCTACGAGCTACGCTTGCTATGAGCTACGCTTGTTACGAGCTACGCTTGCTACGAGCAACGCTTGCTACGAGCTACGCTTGCTACGAGCTACGCTTGCTACGAGCTACGCTTGCTACGAGCTAAGCTTGCTACGAGCTACGCTTGCTACAAGCTTCGCTGCTATGAAGCGGCTTATTCCACAAATCCCCCCTAAGAGAATCACCCTCAGGGGGGAAACTGGACTTTAATGTAAAAATAATCCAGAAAGTCTCCTTTTCATTTGGAGTTATTCTATTATTCCTCCCTGAGAGAATCTTCCTCAAAAACTGTACCATAATGTCATAAAATTAAAAAAATTAAAGGCTAATTATTTTCATTTTTATCAAGAACTGAACCATAATGTTAGTAAAAAAAACAATAGAATGATAATTTTATATAATTATGAATGTAAAATTTATATGCATTATGTACATACTGCCACTAGAACTATGTAAGGTGTTGCTATGGGTGAACCCCTTTGTAGATTGTATAGGTTAGAGTCTAACCTAGTACATACATCAACATTTACATTCCATTCTCCATAAATAGTCTAGTGTTAAATTATTTATTTATTTATTTAGAGACTTCGGAAGACTTACAGCTAAATACAATAGTGATAAATAACAGTATGATAATCAGACAGCCAATTACAAGTCTTGACGTCTAGAGCTTGTCTGGTATACTGTGGAACAAAGTTTACACACTGCCAAATAATGCCAAAAGATACTAAATGTAACACGTAAATAGATCGTCACTTAAAATATGTAAAAAATAATATAATTGCGACAGGTTAAACACACAGGTTAAATTAAATTAAGAAAAATAAAATATTAACAAAACCAAAGTGCAAAGAAATTATGTTTTAAAGAAATTTATTATTAAGCACTTTTTTGCCGAGGTCACACTTATTTCGGAAAGATCAAAGTCGAACTGTTTGCACACATTATTAAAATACCTACTTAGACGCACAATGTACGGATTTTGTCTATAGTTAGTCTTTGCAAATGGCACCCGTAAAGGTGGATTATAATTTGAATTTGGAGCCTTTCCTACTTAATCAACTGTTTTGACAGAAATTATAGCTCTGTGACTTCCTTACATGAGTGTGTTTTTTTTACAATTGTTTAATGTATTACTTTCTTATTTTTATTTAAAATGACAGGTTATGGTTAGACTATATGGAGGATGGAATGTAAATGTTGATGCGCTGTTTGTCTGTTTGTCGCTATGTATGCTTAGATCTTTAAAACTCCGCAACGGATTCTGATGCGGGTTATTTAATAGATAGAATAATTCAAGAGGAAGGTTTATATGTATATATCATGTATAATTTAATAGAGAAACACTGATAATTTTAGAGGTTTCTAATGTGATGCCGTAGATAAACACATTTTTTTGCGCTTACATTGCAAACGCTGGCTGAACTCTACGAGATAGATCAAAATAATGTACCACAGTATTGTACACCTTAAAAAGGTCTACAAAAACTCTGCTATGATATATGTCTATCTCTTAGGGATAACCCACAATAACCATTTTTTATCCTTTTGCTTTCTACGAGAAATAATAGCTTATTTACGAAGCGATTTTAAGCAATACAGGATTAATCCTTATCCAATTAAGTATTTTAAATACATTGTGAATTTAATATAGACCAAATAAGGCCCTTTACAGACACCACTATAATACTAGAAACAGGGACCAACTAGTTCAGCCAGGTTTCAGGCTTGCTAGAGTAGATTCATCTTTCATGGGGTACTGTTTCATCATCATCATCATCTCAGCCGAAAGACGTCCACTGCTGGACATGGGCCTCCCCCAAAGGGGGGTTTTGCCATAAACGCCACGCTTGGCAGGCGGGTTGGCGATCGCAGTGCAGTTGTTACAAAAGCACAGAGAACGCTGCTGCCCATTCTTTGGTAAGTCCCTTAGTCGCCTCTTACGACACCCACGGGAAGATATGGGATGGTGCTATTCTTTGCGTCCGACACCATGCAGAACACTAGGGGGGGGGGTACTGTTTAAAATGTTACAATAAAATACCTCCCCACATTCTACAACTAAATGAGACTAAATTTAAATCTTGTATAAAACGCACACTATGTTATAAGTTGGGGGATTACATTGATAATAAAAATGCTTGTCTAATTGAAATAAATGCTTTGAGGTGTTTTTAATGAATTTTTTACAGCATGCAATTTAAATGAATATTTTCGAAGATATTACAGATTTAAAAACACAACAAAGTAAAAAATAACTTTAGCTTCAGAAGTCGGTGACTTCTGTGTGTTTGATTTAGTTTCTTTGCCACCCACTTCTGGAGCTAAAGTTATTTTTCACTTTGTTGTGTTTTTGAAGTTGGTTTTAGTTTTTGCATTTTTAGTTGTAATATCCTACACAAATATTAGCTATACATTTATTTTAACGTAACGTAACATCACGCCTGTAATCCCCGAAGAATTGGGTTTTACAGTGCTTGGCTCAATGCTGGTCCTGCTCCACAAGGACAGGGGCGCATAAATTGATAGCATTAAATTGTATTGTTGGAGCTGCTGAAGATTGTACAACTATCTTTGCATTGTATAGATTCAATCTCTTTAGTATTATATAAATGCATAGCCCATATTGTGTGAGTACTATGTACTAGAAACCTATAATTCACTGAAAACCTACGTCTTGTCTTGACTTGAATGTGCCCTGGCGGTTTAGAGTATGTCATGCTCACTTAAATATCTCGCTGATGGTGGCGCATGTCTCGGATCATTTAGTTCCCTTCAAAATGGTTGAGTTGAATGGTGCTGATCCATGCGTCATGTCCGTGAACGGGCGCTGTCAGTTGTGACTGGTCATCTCTTAGTTGCCATGGCTTATTTGAATGAATTATTTTGAATTGTTTTTTTTTTATTGTGTGTTTTTGCTATGGACACTTTTAACGTGCACATCTTGCTACATTGTTCTCACATAATATACCATCTCAACATGAATGATGTAACCAAGATTTTGTAACAATGTTCTGATTTAAAAGAGTGTCCATGGAGTTTCTTGCCCGTTCTTCTCCATAGAGATCTACGCTAGGGAATGGGCAACTACAGTACTTTCACAATTTTTATGTCTTGTCTTGTCTTGACTGTAGCTACATTTAATTTTCATCTTTGTTTCAATAATTCAAAAGTGCCTGTAACTGGCTTACTTGAAATAAATGCTTTGATTTTGATTTTGACAAACTGAGTTTAGCATTTACTATCGTTGCATCATGTTCGGGTCGGCTCATCACAGTTCGAGTTTAGCTAAGCGAAATTATAATAAATACATTTTATAACATATTTGCTCGTAAAGGGTCTCTTATTTTACCCATTTCAATATCGTAATGTATCTCATTACGTACTTGTGCAGTAATGTAATGTAAAACTCACGGTTTATCAAGATGTTCCATCTAAAACGAACGGTACTTTTTTAAATCTTAGCAAAGAGTTTTTATGTCAGAGAAGTGGTCAACATTTTATGAATAAAATTAACTTTGGGAAATGAAATATAATAAATAAACATTTAATTCTTTAATTTAATTAATTTTGACAATAAATTACAACCAATTATCTGTAACAAACACACAAAAATATTAATTTACTTTATTAGTAATACTGGCTGTTTTTTGTGTCTTTGCCTTAAAAAAAAGCGCTGATGCGCGCGCATTTCTAATTTGTGAACAAGTAAAAGATTTATTCGTTTAAGAAAGTCCGAGTTTTATTTATTTCCTTGCAAATATGTTATAAAACGTCGTATGACATACGTGCGCTTTGATAATTACAGCCTCTGCTCTTTTGTAGCCCTCGCCTACGGCTCGGGCAAGCAATTTCGCCTCGGCTGTAATTTTCAACTTACCGCACTTATATCATAATGTACTATTACTGCCCGCCTGAGAATTTCGCCGTACGTTCATTACATCTATCAGTCTTTTGTCACGCTCGTTTACCGATTTACCGATAAAAATTGAGAGGAAATAAGTACTTCAGATTCAATAAAAAAATGTAATTTATTTGATCATAAGTATAAAATGGTTTTGTTTAAAATAGATCACACAGATTGCTCGGGTGCCCATCACCTCAAGTACGAAACACACTATCAATAACAATCCGAACTATTTTGAACCTTGCCAGCTACACAATAGGGTGGACGCCCATCTAATGAAAGATATGTTGGACGTATCGTCATTGGCGCGATCGACGTACTAACGCAGCGTTAGTTATGTTTTTTTTTAAATTATAGAAAGGCTTGCGTTTGGCCGCAACATGCTTGACGTGAAGCGATAATGTGGCCTAGGGTGGAGCCCGCTTGCCTAGAAGAAACCGATTCACTCGAACTCAGAATAGATCCAGGTTATAATGACCAGGGAACAGAAAAACCGGCAGTGAATTACACAGACTGGCGGAATAGTTATATTGTGTGTTGTTTAAGGAAGATTGGATGAATTATTACCTATTTCACTATCTGGCGTTACGCGACCGACTTGCAGCGCATCTTCTGTGAGATGTGTGTCCACCCTTACTGACAAATATGTGCACTGACTGGGCAGGTCCACTCAAATCTGTGTGGATTTTTCCTCAAAAGACTATCTCAGACACAAATTTTAATGGTCCGCATGTGATCTGGCCAATATTATGTCTGGAGGTGTACTTTTTTTGAAATTAGTGGGACAAGAAACAGAGAGGAGCTAGTGACTTAAAAATAACAGAAGCTCGGGTCGGTCTTTAGGTTAAACCGTGCTTGCCTAGGTTGGTCTGTGAATAGGTGACCACCCATTACATAAAGAGTTTCCTCCGTGCCTCGGAAAGCACGTTAAGCAGTTGTTCCCGGTTGACATTTGTAGATCTATGGTAATCGTTACAGGTAATAGTCAGTGACAACCAGTCTTACCAAGTGGTATCGTATTACCCAGTACTAACTGGGTTGTGGAGGTCACATAGGCAGTCGCTCCATGTAAAATACTGGTATTCAGCTGCATCTGGTTAGGAAGTCAACCCCAACAAAGTTGGGAAAAGGCTATAGGCAGATGATAATGTGATCTGGCCAAGATTATGACTGGAGGTGAACTTTCTTTTGGAAGTAGTGGGACAGGAAACGCCAACCTAATCTAGTTTTAAAAAATAATTTATTATGACATGCAAATAGAAATAAATATCATGATAACATGATTATCCTGAAAATATAGTCTGCCCAACAACGTTAATGAAGCGATGAATGATGTTGATATTGAAATAATCAAAATTAATGGCATTGTCATTGTACGGGTAACGAATTATACCGTAACAGCTTATCATATTATAACTGGGTTCTATTGTTAGAGTGATAGCATTTTATTCAAATATTGAATGGGTTGTGTGGGCCATTTAGGACTTATTTAACCCAAACCCTTTGATAAAAATGAGACATTTGCCTTTTTTTTTTCAATAACAGTAAAAAACAGGCATAATCATTATAATATTTTTTTACACGTAGTAATAGACCGGCCATTGTTTTTAGCGCCTCTTGTACGACTTCAGGTGATGCGATTCGGCAACACATTTTGCGTCCAGAAACCCGCGCGTGTCAGTTAAATCCTTGGCGTGAGACGCGTTGAGGAGACCCGTGGCATGCTGTTAGCCGTTCTTTTTTTGTTTTTTCACACAAACGCGCGCTGGAGCGTGAAGCTCGTGGCCAAGGGGTAATGGTCAGCTTTTTGTAATATGCATTTTGCATCAGGCTATCACATCAGCTATCACATCAGGTTATCACATCGGCTATCACATCAGGTTATCACATCGGCTATCACATCAGGCTATCACATCAGGCTATCACATCAGGGTATCACATCAGGCTATCACATCAGGCTATCACATCAGCTATCACATCAGGTTATCACATCGGCTATCACCTCAGGCTGTCGCATCAGGCTATCACATCAGGCTATCACATCAGGTTATCACATCGGCTATCACATCAGGTTATCACATCGGCTATCACATCAAGCTACCACAGCAGGTTTTCACATCAGGCTATCACAGCAGGTTTTCACATCAGCTATCACATCAGGTTATCACATCAGGCTATCACATCAGGCTATCACATCAGGTTATCACATCAGCTATCACGTCAGGCTATCACATCAGGCTATCACATCAGGCTATCACATCTGGCTATCACATCAGGCTATCACATCAGGCTATCACATCAGGCTATCAGATCAGGCCATAGACTTAGTAAATATAGACCAACAAAGCGTGCGAGGGAGAAGAAAATCCCTTATGGAAATTTAGCAAGATGAAAAAGGATCGCGAATCTAATATCACTGTGACCGGTTTTGAATGACGGGTCTGCACAAGTCGGCACGCGGGGAATCAACTCCTCAGTATTTTGGATTTTTAGCGTACATCGTGGTTTATTTTCAGTGAATACAGTAGTATTAAACAATGGTTACTTGTTCTGTGCGTGAATTTGGTGTTAATCATAGAAATAAACCTGAAAATTGCACATTTCATAAGTAAATACTCAGGACCTTTCACTGATAAGACGCGTTTATTTTTGGTTAAAATTTGCCTTCTTACCTGTTTAAAATAATACCAATGTTTTTGTTTACTTTCATATTTTGTATAGCTAAAAGTCCATTTGTTGATAATTTACATGATTTTGGTGAATAGATTGTTCATCAATCTATTTTTACATGTACGCTAGGGATTGCCTTAAATTTATCGATACTATCGATATTTTATCTTGAATGTTAACTATGAAAATAAATTCTACCTTTTTTTTTTTTTTTTTTTTTTTTCGCATGGGAAATCATCAAATGACTTCTCCCGCTCTGGGCGGAGCAGGAGCTCCCTCCTGCTCCGCCCAGACTTTTACTGACTAAAATCCATCCATGTTCCTTCATCGCCCTTTGTGTTCCGGGGTCACGGTATCTCTTTCGAACAGTCCCGCAACCCCGGCAGGCATCGGTCCTTGCGGACCCCTTCCTATTGCTGACTCTCTTTGAGGCGCGCGTGGAACACGAACGCGCCGTCGACACAAAATAAATGCTACCTTACGTTTACCTTCTGTTAACTGAACCATTTAATCAGGAAAAAGTTAATTAACTTTTAACAAATACGCAAACTAATTCTTATGTATAATTTGTACAACATTATTCCCTTTACGTATATATACAACAACAGCCCATTACGTCCACTGCTGGACATAAGCCTCTCATGATGCCCCATGATGGGAGGAATTTGCCGTAATCTCCACGCTTGGCAGGCAGATTGGAGATCGCAGTAATGAAAGACTAACAGATAACGCTGCTGCCCGTTCTCAGGTCTACGGAGGCGCAAGGTGTTCTGCCTCAGACATTAGTCGCCTTATACGACACCCGTGAGTGTAATGGGTTGGTTCTATTCTACTCTGCCGGATACCACACGGCTAACGTGTACATACTATACGTATAATTCGAGGAAAATGGTTGAGATTCATTGGGTGCGTTGGTTGGAATCCAAAGACGTGATACAACTTTGTTTACAGATTGAAAATTTTATTCGTGAAAATAATAAAATCAGTCAAGGTTCAAAATCCACAAAACAAATCAACAAAAAAAAAACAACCACAAAATCGAAACGTTTCATTGTTGAAATGTACAATTTGCCAAGCTGTACTTCTTATAATATATTAGAAGATAATTTCGGCCTATTTTTGAGTTTGGAGAGCCAAAATTTGGACCAAGATATTTTAAGTGGTTTGGTGGGTTATTTTGATTTTCTGTCAACTCATAAATTCCGCCGACCTCTTGACATTTTGCAACAATTCGATTGTTATTCTGAGTCATGCAACCTTGTCAAAATTCATGCAATAATTATTCTTGGTCAAATCGCTCACCGAAATTAGGTTCATGGATAAATCAGGAACATGTAAAACGTTTTCTAAAATTAACTTTTCGTTTTCGCCGACTCGTGGCTCAGCATTTCCTCGTCCTTTCACCAATAACTTCTCTCCGTTTGCTACTGCGATCTTCATGTTGCCCTTTACTTGTGTGTAAGACAACAATTTGGTTTTATCATGGGTCATATGATTTGAGCACCCACTGTCTAAATACCACTTATCTTTGTTTATCGCCCCTTTCGTATTTAGGCAGATATTCGCGGTTTTGATCCGCTCCTTGGATTCGGACGCCTTGTGTCCTTGCTTGTGGCACTTAAAACACTTGTAGATGAACTTCTGCTTACGATCATTACTTTTAGTGTAAAATTTTACATCGTTCTGCACTTTACGTGTAACTAAAACTTTTTCGTACTCTGTGTTCAACTTACTCTGTCTACTTCCTTCTTGTAACAATTTAATTTTAACCAAGCTAATTCAAAATCAGTAACAAACATGTGTTAAATTGATTATTCTTACAGACCAGTACATACATAAATATGCGACCTCCAATAGTACCGGCATCACTCAACGATTTTATTAGTCATTTCAACACGTCATAATGCGGAGAGACCACAACCAAGCTGATCTTGTTTATTTTTGACTGAGAAAGTCTTTTTTAATGTTTATATCCAAAAGGGCTGCCTTTCAGTTTTCTGCTGGTAAATAGAATTTTGTGTCTTTGGACAAACCGTTTGGCATAATATGGCTTTTACTAAAAGGCAGTGCGGGAAAAGGACGGCTATAGCTATGAACTAAGTTAGAGATGTCAAACTAGTTTATGCCTTGCGCTTCACCGTGTTTTTAGTCGACATGTTTTTACGTGCACCCTTCATTTGTTTGGAAATATTAGTTGCAATAAAATTTGACAGCTCTAAATTACGTCTGTCTCTTTCTGGTTTTAAGGGAAAAAAATAGCAATAGCCTAAATAAAGTTTACTTTGTGCACAACAGAATCGACACCATTGTGTAAATTGCTTAAAATATAGCGTAGTATAATTTTGACATGATTTACATGAAGCACTTGCCTCAACACTTATAGCGGAGTAGGTACCTAAAACCTCAACACGATTTACGTGGAGCAAAGTTATCCTCAACACTCATAGTGGAGTAGGTACTTAAATCCTCAACACGATTTACGTGGAGCAAAGTTATCCTCAAAACTCACAGTGGAGTAGGTACCAAAATCCTCAACACGGTTTACGTGGAGTAAGTATTCTCAACACGACTTTCGTGTTATAAAGTTTTCCTCAACACTTATGGTGGAGTCTAATCTCGACACAATTTTTCGTATATTTTAATAGTGGAGAATAAGTCCAACACCACTATTATCACGGAATAAAAGATCAAGACGCGATAACAATCTCGTTGACAAAAGTTTTATTTTGCATAGTTTATGTAAGTACATTTTACACTATTACGCTATGAAACATTTCGAATAGCCAACTGTTACAAACTCCTTTGTTATCATAGATTTATATTCGTTGTCTAAAAACTAAATGTCATCAGTTTATTATCTGACGTATGTCTTATAGAGAATGGAAATAAAATACAACTTAATGTTCAACAAATAACTTTATTTTATTGGCGACGAGGCAAATTGTGTTGTCAGTAATCAAACAACATGAATACTGAACAATTCGCGGCCTTCCTTACCGCACAACAGGAACAACAAAAGGTACTAACAGTCCTTCTACATTGTTGTAGAAGGACTTGTACAACAGCAACAACACCTAGGATGCCCCTCATCAAACAGCAGCGTGACAAACAACAATGATAACGCAGCACCTTCTACATCAAAACAAAACATTGTGAAACACTTCAAGTGCGACAAGTTTAACCCCTCCACAACCACTGCAGAAAACTTTGTGGACCTATTTGAAGCGAAATGCCGGATATGGGGTGAAGAGTCTGTTAGGATTCAAAAAGACCTACTCATAAACTGCATTACACCGGAAATATACCACGAGCTTAAAGTAGCGTTAACTCCTGACTTTGACACAGTGACATACACATAAAAATGAAATTTTTGGATTTGTATAGAGCAAAGACAACGCGATACAATTGATTTTTGGAACTCTACGAGAGAAATTGACGAAACAATGGAACATTATTCTAATAGACTAAAAGAACTTTCAAAAAACTGCGGCTATGAAGGGTCCTTGCTGGAAAGACAACTCCGTGATCGGTTCGCAACCGGTTTGAACCACACACAAGTGGAGATAGATTTAAAACAAAGATTCCCAGAACTACGCGAAGTCACAGGTGATGGCAAAACGAGAGAGATAACATTCGCAGAAATATTTATAGTTGCCCAGTCACGCGAAGTCGCAGAGAACGACAATAGCACCGAAAGTAATAAGCACAATGACTATATTAACAGAATCAAACAGAAGAGACAAGGCAAACGCACTGTTACTACGGTTAACAACGAAACACCCAGGAAGTTACGACCAGACCAATGCAGACGCTGCGGAAAGCGTGACATACATGACTACGAGCACTGTACAGCAAAAAACCACCAATGTCAAGCATGTGAGATGACATGACATTTCGAAAGCGTATGTATAAAATCTGGTAGAGCATATTTGTTATCACAACCCAGACACTCTCAACGCAAAAACAAGACAGACAAAAACAACAAGATACAGAAGCTTAACAATCGAACTCAGACATCAGAGGCCTCATCGACGACATCGTCACACACGGACTCCTCCGCGGAAGAAAGCGATAGCGAGACCAACCCTGTCTACATCATTAACAAGAAAACATCTCGATGCAAGAAAATTGACGTTATCATCAATGGTGTAAAATGCACGATGGACTGGGATCCTGGATCAATATACTCAATATTATTTCTACTAAAATGTGGAAAAAGATTGGAGCCCCAGCATTGTTGAAGGCACCGAAACTCCAAGCCTATTGCAATTTTAAACTGAAACCGAAAGGTATAACAGACGTAACAGTTGAACTAGACAACATACAAAAAATATTACCTGTTGTCGTCATGGACAAAGCAGATCCTATACTTTTCGGGTTACAATGGAGCGAAATGTACGAAATTACGTTTCAGAAACCTGTTTATTCTATCAAACGTACCACAGACACATCACTGGATATCGTGCTAGCTACCTACAACGACCTATTTGACAATAAATTAGGGAAGGTAAAGAATTATCAAGTGAACATCCACATCAAACCTGGCAGTGAAGCAAAACATCTGCCGGCACGTCCCATCAAGTTCAGCATACGCAAAAACATAGAAATAGAACTAGAACGGCTTCTACGCGAAGGAATAATAACAGAAGTGGACCCGAACAGGACACCCTTAGAATGGGCCACACCCACAGTCAATGTTTTGAAACCAAATGGCCAAGTACGGATATGTGGCGACTACCGAACAACTATAAACCCGGTACTTATCAAACATACTCATCCCGTGCCTCTTTTTGATCAGTTAAGACAACGTCTGGCACATGGGGATAAATACTCGAAAATCGACCTTAAGGATGCTTACCTGCAGTTTGAAATATCTCCTAAATCAAAAAAGTACCAAACAATATCAACCCACAAAGGATACTTTGTCTACAACAGAATGCCTTTTGGTATTGCAACAGCGCCTTCAATTTTCCAACATTTCTTTGACAAGCTACTTGATGGTATAACAAACGTCGCTGTATTTTTTGATGATGTTGCCATTACTGGGAAAAACGACGAAGAACACATACAGACTCTTTCAATGGTTTTTAACAAATTGAAACAAGCCGGACTGAAATCTAAAAAAATGCACTTTCTTACAATCAGAAATCGAGTATTTAGGACATATTATTGACAAAGATGGAGTACGACCAACAAAATCTAAAATAGAAGCAATTTCGAAGGCACCACCGCCAACAAATACCAAAGAACTTAGGGCGTTCTTAGGACTCATAAACTTTTATGAACGATTTATCCCACACCTACATAGCGAATGCGCCGATTTACATGAACTAACCGGTGACCGCCGAAAATGGCAATGGACGAATCATGAGAACGAAATATTTATTAAAACTAAGAGATTAATAACACGATCTAAATCGCTTGTCGCGCCTGACGAATGTCGACCCCTTTACCTCTCCTGCGACGCCTCAGAGAAAGGAGTAGGCGCAGTCTTATACCACAAGGATAAAGAAATCGAACAACCTATTGCATTCGGTTCAAGAAAACTTAAACCGGCTGAAAGCAAATATTCCGTTATAGACCGCGAGGCATTAGCAATATTCTATGGCATTCAAAAATTCGACCAATATCTCAGAGGTACAAAGTTCACACTTGTAACTGACCACAAACCACTTATTCACATATTGAGCCCACAACGAAACCTCCCAAAAATTGCCAATAATAGACTTGTGAGGTGGGCACTCGTGATTGGAAATTGTGATTATAACATATTTTATAGAAAAGGGGAACATAACATCATTGCTGATTACCTATCCAGAATGCCAAATAGCACTGAACAGCCGAATTGTCTAGAGGTTTCGATATGCAAAATCACTGATTTGATACAGCATAATAAAATTAACGACTTGACCTTAAGTGAAGAGCATATTAGAAGAGAAACGAAACACGATGCCACACTAAAGCAAGTCCTACAATTAATCAAAACCGACTGGTTTGACTGTTCACAGACTGATCTGAAACCGTTTATCAGAAAACGCAGTAAACTGTCTATAGAGAACAAGATCATTATGTGGCAAGGTAGAGTTGTTATACCTAGTACATTCAGTCAAAAAAGTATCGGGAATGGATGATTTGTTTATGGTTCCAAATTCAAATTTTTGTGTTTTTGTAGTTGTTAGATTGGCACAACTGTTTTCCATTTTGGCGCGGAGTTTGAGTTGCATCTGTTATTTATATTAAATACAGTGCTGGTTTTAGTAATATCATATATAGTGTGTATTGCGAATTTCATAATGGACAAAAATATCGAACAAAGAGTTTGTCTTAAATTTTGCATCGCCAATGGAATTTCGTGCTCGGAGTCACTGAAAATGTTACAGAAGGCTTACGGTGAATCGACTTTATCAAAAACTCGTGCTTATGAGTGGTTCAAAGCGTTCAAAAGCGGTCGAGATGTGATGGAAGATTTGCCTCGCTCTGGTAGGCCGTCAACGTCTGCAACTGAAGTTAACATCGCAAAAGTGAAGAAAATAGTGACTGAAAATCCCCATTCAACTCTGAGAGAGATAGCCGCCGAACTTTCTGTATCTCACGAGTCGATCCGTACCATTTTAACTAATCATTTGGGTATGAAACATGTTGCTGCTCGGCTAGTCCCAAAAGATCTGAATTTTCTCCAAAAACTCAATCGCATGAAAGTCGCTGAGGACCTTCTAGAACGAGTCAGTTCGGACCCAACATTCATGAAACGCATTGTTACTGGTGACGAGACGTGGGTTTACGAGTTTGACATGCAAACTAGTCAACAAGCTTCGGAGTGGCGCCTTCCAACTGAACCGAAACCGAAAAAACCACGCCAAAGTCGATCAAAAGTCAAAGTCATGTTGACTGTTTTCTTTGACTATCGCGGTGTTGTGCACTCTGAATTCTTACCGGAAGGTCTAACGGTAAATAAAGAATATTATTTGAGCGTTATGCGGCGTTTAAGAGAGCAAATTCGACGAAAAAGGCCAGATTTGTGGAAAGAAAATTCTTGAATTTTGCACCACGACAATGCGCCTTCGCACAAGGCTATCATTGTGAACGAATTTTTGACCAAACACTCAACAAATACCATCCAGCAACCACCGTATTCACCGGATATGGCTCCTGCTGACTTTTTTCTTTTTCCTAAACTCAAATTACCACTTCGTGGCACCAGTTTTCAATCGATAGAAGACATAAAGAAGAATTCGCGGCGAGAACTGAACTCAATTCCGGAAGCAGCGTTTAAAAAATGTTTTGATGAATGGATTATTCGTTGGCGCAAGTGTATCGTTTCTAAAGGAGCATACTTTGAAGGTGATAAAATAAATTTGGATGAATAACAGACATTTTGTGTATTATTGATCTTTTCCCGGTACTTTCTTGACAGAGTAGTACATTAAGAAGTACAGTACTGCGTTATTTGCATATTGGCCATCCTGGAACTTCTGCAATGAGAGCTCTTGCGCGCTTCTATGTTTGGTGGCCAACACTCGAAGAAGACATTGACAATTTTGTAAGTAATTTTGTAAAAAAATGCCAAAATTGCCAGGAAAATAGACCAAACAACTCGGAACTTCCTGTATACTCTTGGTCGATCCCAGAAAAGGTATGGGAAAGAGTTCACGTCGATTTTGCCGGACCTTTTGAGGGCAAGTATTGGCTAGTGCTGGCAGATGCATTATCAAAATGAATAGAAGTTAAACCTATGGCAAAGATAACCACCAAAACGTTATGCGAGAAACTAGATGGCATTTTTACTACATTTGGATTGCCTCAAATCATTGTCTCCGACAATAGACCTCAATTTACTTCCAAAGACTTTCGAGAGTATTCAAGTCAAAGGGCATAGTGCACATGACATCTTCACCCTAACATCCAAGAACCAATGGATTGGCCGAACGACTCGTGCGAACTTTTAAATCCAGAAGTGCGTCAAATGAAGCAGACAGAGTCAACCTAAAACAGAGGCTTCAAAACTTTCTCTTTACTTATCGCAACACACCGCATACTACTACAGGAAAGTCCCCAGCCCAAATGATGTTCGGCAGACAAAACTGCTAAACTGCTAAACTGCTAAACTGCTTACTGGATAATGTGAAGCCAAATATGAGAAGGGCATTGCGATATAAAAACGTAAAAGCGAATATTCAATCTGAACAAAAGACGCCGAATTTCCAGAATGGGGAAGCAGTGTACATCCGTACCAAAATGGAAAATAAGTGGAAACCGGCTATCATTGAGGAAAGAAAACACAGGTATTCTTATGTGGTTAGAACTCCAGAAGGCGTCTTGAAGCGCAGACACGCCGACCACATACGTCCCAATGCGAGTGTAGCTCAGTCACCAACCAACGAGCCAGACATTTCGATGAAACCATCGTCATGCACTTCCACACCACATGAAGTACTACCTCGTGCCAGTTCAACTCCATTCAGTCAACCTCCAATTGAAACCTCCTCACCGCGAACACTCGAGCAGACGCCGGTGTTGAGGCGTAGTAAGAGAACAGTACGCCCACCACATCGCCTCATAGAGCAAATGGACTAAGGCCGGGAGGAATGTTACAAACTCCTCTGTTGTCATAGATTTATATTCGTTGTCTAAAAACTAAATGTCATCAGTTTATTATCTGACGTATGTCTTATAGAGAATGGAAATAAAATACAACTTAATGTTCAACAAATAACTTTATTTTACCAACAAACACTCTTAAGAAATTTTAATGATTTTGAAGACCGCCAGCGGAGTGAATGAGGGTAGGTCGTTAAAATTTAATCCATATTTTTCTTTTTTAAAACCATATAATTACTTATATTTAGGGGAGAAGGAGGCACCTTAGCACAGAGGCAGATTTGAACATGTTGAATTCTGAACGCAGCTTTATGTTAATCTATGCCGCAACTCCATTTTAATATTGGCAACACTGGCTGTGACAAACGTCAAGTCACAAAGCGCGCGTGTTTCGTTGTCAAAAAGAGTCATAACCTGTCGTCGTATTTGTACCGGCAAAGTAAAAAATAAAAATAAATGTTGTAAGGGATTTACAATCACGTGAGTAAAGGTTTCCAACTAATTCTTTTACAAAATGGTGCAGTACTTATTGGTTTTCAATCCACCTTGTAGGTTTTGCTTGCCAGTTATTTCACATTATTTTTTTTGTAATATTTTATCTTCCAAGTGACCATGGGGCAGATTTGATCAAAACAAACGGGGCTGATATGAACGGGACGTTCAAATGTGCCCCGCCCCCGGCTTAAATGCAAACTTCAAATGTTTTCTAATACATGTATTCTAAATGTAATACTTAATTGTAATAAGATGCATCACTAACTGTAATTCATTATTTATAGAACGGTTAGAACATACAAAATGAAGCGGGAAAGTTCAATTAATGAAGATGATGTCCAAAATGCTGTTTTATGCGTCATCAACGGAACTATGAAACTTAGAAGAGCTGCAGATGCGTATGGACTGAGGTTTTCAAGGTTTTCTTTTAATTTCAATTTTTCTTTTTTTCATATGGGATAGGTAGGACAGGACCTACCTATGATTACTTTAAAATGATTGTGCAACATGATTATTTTTGTTACCAAAGTGGAAGTCTGACTAAATTAATATTTATTATTAAGTTTAGAAGTTTGATATTAAGTTTATTTTATGTTTAATTTTGCGTCTGAGGCAGTATTATATAATTATAATAACAATAAACTAATACTCTTGTGCAATATGATTATTTTTGTTAACAAGGAGGAAGTCGGACACAATTAAAAACTATAATTTTTATTTTTGTGACTGTAATGCAAGATTTAACTTAGGAGTTTCGTATAAGTTTATTTTATATTTTAATAACAATAAATATCATTATAATAAAGACAAATTATTACTCTATCATCTCTTATTTCTGGTTTTTAACCCATTTTTCAAAACTGCCCCATGTCGATCCAAATGTGCAATAGGGAGGCAGATTTGAACAAATTTGAGTTTTAAAACAACACATTTTTCTCTTTAACGTTTTCAACAAATTCAAACATTTCATCATTTTTATATTAACAAACGAGTAAGTAAGCTAAGCAAAATATGTTTCAATTTCTCTTTACAGTTGATTTTTTATGAGTCGAAATATGAAAAATGTGCTAATGTGCCTCCTATTTAAAATATAGGAGGCACATTAGCACATTTTTCATATATTTAGTTGATAAGTAAAAGAATATTAAATTACCTGGTATACTCGCATCCTGTTCATATCCGTTCACTATCTTTTGACCTTGAACGTTTTTTTTTTCCATTTCAAATACGCGCAGTGAAACTTCGTGTGAATCCGTTAACACAAAAACACGTAATGATTCAAGGGCGTACAGTGTTGCCAGTGGTAGTGAAACAGGAAATTTTTTAGTGTTTAAGATCTAAACGTGTGATGAAGATAGCACCATCTCATGGAATGCTGCAAGTAATTTAAGTAATCGTCTTCGGTTGAGACCCGAAGTATAATTCGTTGAAAACTTTTTAGACCGATATTGAATGTGCCTTAAAAACCTTTTCTGTATGCTCTCAATACGATTTATGAAGACATTAGAATTGGGGTAAAACACAATATTATTAAAACACAATTACATGGATAGCTAAAGGATCAAAGAATTCATTACGCCAAGTGAGGACTGTGACGCATCGCGCGGCATGGAGTTGGAGGCATCACCATTTTGATATCATTTTGCTCCTATCGAGATTTCCACTTATATCTATAACTTTTGAGTCGAAATAGCTACGACATTCGTTTTAGTTTTAATTGTCAGCTCTTGTCAAAATTTATCAATTTTAAAAATATTAGTGTAAAATCGTGACTGTGAATATAATATGTTAAAACAAAACAAAAAACAAGAGATCGTATACGGTTGGAAAGGGCTTCTCAAGAGCAATCGAATTGTATCAATGAAACACCACATGACCGAGTCAAGCAGTGCAAGGAACGTAAAAGAATGAATGCGACCGAGCGGATCAACGTCGCTGCCAGTACATTACATTACTTCTATATCGACACTGGACTATCATGCATCGATTATGTACAATCATCGATTATGAAGACAAATTGGGCAGCAGGTAGTGCACTATTTAATACGACGTTTGTACCATCCATTCGGACATAAGTGTGATGTGCGTGATCGTCCTTGGATTCTGATTCACATAGCCAACAAAAGAAAAACACTTACCACTGCTTAATAATACTTTCCCTGAAGAGTCACGGGTTGCCCGCATTATACATCCGATCAGTGCACGTCTAGTATTACCGCGACTGCCATTCATACAGATACATCGGTTGCTTTACGACGGCTCAGCTATGGTATACCATCGGACAAGATTAATGTACCGATGGATGTGGGCACAATGGTACAACAGCTACCATGTCAATTGGACGATGAGCAGGCGTTCAATGTTAACATAAAGAAGAACATCCACGTATCCATTCCATCTACGTATCTGAACGGCGTGGTCAAAAAGTCAGTGGTAAAAGCTTGGCCAACCATTCTTGCTTAGTCAACCATTTTATGAGCATTACAATATAACAGTACACTGGGATTTATTTGTCATACTAATACAATAACCAGTTGTGTGGCAGCAAACACGGACGCCACCGGTGATGATCATCGAGCATGTGCAGTGTGACAGTATGCACCGGAGTCGGAGGTTCAGCTTACAAGGCAGCACACTATGCTTTGGAATAAAAAACATTGTCTTGACATTGCTCTGGGCCAGCATTCAACACCGCTGAACATAATATACGACGTATATGCCCAAGAACTATCGTTTCCTTTGATTGTTATTTTATATACAATTACCCGTTACGTAAACGTATTCTCGTACAACACACGGCCGTGTCCATGGCACAGCCACACTCCATTTTTACTATGTGTTTGCGGACCAGAAGTAAAAGGCAAGACATACCACTTTTCGACACGAAATCTCAGTATTTTCGTCAAAAAGATAGTGCTGGAACTTCCGATTTGGGACATAAAAACGTATTCGTGTGATGTTTTTGTTTGTATTTTGCATTGTTATTAATTCATTTAATTATTTTAAGGTTTAGTAGGTATTGTAGTTGTAGTCACTTTTATGCCTTAACGAGAATATCAAAATCTACGTGGGGTCTGTCATTTATAACTTTAAAGACCATTTATAGGGCTACTTACTTGGGGTGTATGTGTTACGGGGCATCTGTACTCCATTTTTACTATGTGTTTGCGGACCAGAAGTAAAAGGCAAGACATACCACTTTTCGACACGAAATCTCAGTATTATCCCAGTTGTAAACGTCCCTTTGTCCCTATTGGCCTTGTTTCGTTTTGTCTCCTGCTGAGGAGGGAAATGGAAATTACGGTTTTTTCCTACTCCTCCACTATACTTTTCTGATTAATTTCGTTGCGGGATCCAAGACAGTTAAATTCATTCTCTGGGACTTCATCGAGCTTCATTGTCTCGGCGCTTTTCTGGTGGTCGCCACCAGAAAACCATTCTGGCTTTCAGGAGTTACAGTGGTTTGGGAACAGTGTGGCGGGCTTGTCCCAATTTAAAAAAAAAAGGTATTGTAGTCAATGTTACACATCAGACTGCGAATATGAACAATTTCTCGCACTGCCTTTTAGTAAAAGATAGCAATAGCCTAAATTAAGTTTAGTTTGTGCACAACAGAATCGACACCAATGTTTATTAAAATACACCAAACAATTATATAATCTTAATAAGAAGTTAAAAATCAAGACTCTCTAGACCAGGGGTTTCCCAAACATTCCTAAAAATTGTTGCTTTGAAAGACAATCCAAACTTGTACTTAATGTTCCCTTCAGATTATCTTCAGATTATTCATAATAGATATTAAACAGCCCATATTCTTATTTTTTATTATCATACATTAGGGACCACCCTGTATAGGGGGGAAGGGTAATAACACTAGCAAAAATAGCCTTACGTAATAAATTAATCGCGCCTTTCTACCTTTAAATTTGAAAAAAAATAAACTAAAATGTCTCATTCCCTTTTCAACTGATGTTTATTTGAAGCCAGATTTATTAAAACTCGGCTTTTTGTCTGTAGTTTGGGAACCCCTGCCCTGTTCGAGAGTATAATATACAGAATACATGAAACATTTTATATGTTATTGAAAATGTCGTAAAGAAATTCAGTAATGGAATATTTTGTAACATTCACGCCGTCCAATCGATACTGCACTAAAATTTTATTTAAAATGTTTGTTAGTGTTGGGAATATTTTATTACTTTTGAGTACGTTGTTTTTTTTTTGTTTTTTTTTTTTATCCTTTGCAAGCAAAGGCAATCTGCGGCTAATTTATATGGTTGAAGAGGTATCGGCCCGATCCTTACGAAACGAAGAGTGGTGAGGTCTAGCCCAGGCAGGCTTACTTTGTGAAATTTTTTTCATCATTAACTGCTCTCAAAATTGTGAAAGAAAACATCGTGAGAAAACCAGCAAGTCCTGGAACCAAAAAATTCAAAGACAGGGTTGTAACTGCACATAGAGAGGAGACCTGTCAGTGCCCCAGCTGTGAGAACATTAAAGACATGCTATGTCGAACATCTCAGGTTTTATTTATATAACTCATGAGACGATGACTAATTTAGAAGTATGGAACAAGTAGACGTGCTGCGCTGACCCCAAATAAAGCAAAAAAAAATGGTTTAAGGGCCGGAGAATGATGAGTCTTATTTCAAGCGAGAGCTATTTTACATCCATGCAGTAATTATAGACATATTAATTAATTAAAATTAATGACATAGAATGGCGATTACTTTTTCAGAATGCACAGCCACAAAAAATTAGAGTGTTAAAAATTAGAGTTCTCTTCATAGGCGAAGCTAAAGCCGCCATTTTTTTTTTTGTTTTCTCTTTAAAATTTCCACAGATAATAAAACGTGATTTTTGACATGCACGCTTGGCAGTGGCTGAGCGACCTTCTGTTGCGCATCGTTTCCTGGGATCGATTCCCGCACGGAACAAATATTGAAATAGCCTGCTATAGGTAGTTGATCCGGGTCTGGTTGTTTATGTCCGTGAGTCTAAATGTTTGCAAACGCACCCACGATACCGGAGAAATGGCTACAATAGTTATTTCTCCGGTATCGTGGGTCCGTTTGCAAACATTTAAACTAATGTAGGGTAACGATTCCTTTGAAAAAACAATTTTAGCTCTAATTCAGCTATGCTGTTCACACGCCGACACGTGAAGTTATACATTTCCTGTATAACATGGCCTCGCTTTGTATAGATTTTCCTTACAGTGAGATATACGCGTAAATTGGTCGTTGTGCTTACTCTAGTAACCAAACTTCTTCACAGTTCTCCTACAAATCAATCGATCAGAAACATTTGTGCCCATTGACATAGTAACGAAGAAGTCTGCCAAGCTTCCCGGCCCTATCTACTACTTCCCTTATTTCCCTGATAAGACGCCTTTGATAAACAGAAGGCAAGTGTTACGAAGCCAAATCAACAAGAATTTTGAAAGGAATGATTTCACTTCAAACGAATATTTCAAGCAAGGAGAAAAACCACCGCTCGTTGTAGTTATAAGAACTTAGACAGATAAATAGATTACTGTTCTAACTAACTATTTGTACAGTCTTTGAATGACAAATCTAAACCTAATTAAATACGGTTATATAATTATGCTTTTATGTTCTTATTACAGGTATGAAAAAAGTTGACTTATTTTTTTATACACATTATTCATACATTTTTAGGGTTCCGTGGCCAAATGGTAAAAACAGAACTCTTATAAATATTTGCCCTGTCCGTTTGTCTGTCTTTCCGTATGTCACAGCTATTTTATTTCGAGACTGTTGGCATCACATTGAATTGAAATTTAGAGAGTAGGTTTCTTGTACAAATCGCTACACAAGAGTGATATGAACTGTTACTTATCATGAAAATAAAAATATACTTAGACATGGAACTGAGGGATGTAGAAAAATATTTCAATATTTTTCGCGGTGTTTAATGTGGGTTGTCTATGGGATATTTGCTTCTAAAGCCTTAAAAATTGTTTCCCCCTTTAATTTCTAAAGGGAGCAGAAGAAAATTAAAAAAAAAAATAGGTTTGTGGAACGTGAAAAGAACTTTCAACGAACATGAATTGGTTGGAATAAGCTTTGACAATTAGTTTTTAAGATTTTTTCGTAACATTGCAGAAATAAGCGTCCCGGCTTCGCACGGTGTCTATGTTACTCAAGGATAATGTAGCATTCTAATGGTGAAAGAATTTTTGGAATCGGTCCAGTAGTTTTTGAGTTTATTCATTACAAACATGCAAAAATACAAATATTTCTTCTTTATAAAATTAGTATAGATAGTATAGATATAGATATTGTGTGGTGCTACGGAATCCTGTGTGTGCGAGTCCGACTCGCACTTGACCGGTTTTTTTATTTAACTTAAAAAAGGGCTAGGAAGTCTAAAGCAGGGAGACGGCTCGCAGGTATCCGCTAGATCTGGAATTATCAACAGTGTTTTTAAAAAACAAACCCTGGGTGCGACTGAGCGTATCATCGTTTACTCGGACAACGACACAAATTACAAGTAGGTACAGAAAATGACGGCGTTGAAGCCACCAGATTTTTTTATTACTAGATACTGCCGAAATTTTGGACTTGAACATCATCCAATGAAAGGCTAATAAAAGAATATACTGTTACGAGCTGGGTATGGGATAAATTAATTAATAAGGGAACAATAAATAACTTTAATAATCACAAAACACTTAAAACTTAATCACAAATACACTACTGATCACTATTCACTTAGATATTGCACTTCTAGTTCACTTCGATTCGCTTCGTTGTGTAGCCAAAATCAGACTGCCTGCTCCCGCAAACACGTCGACTATTTATATGGCGATCGAACGTTCGAGAAATATCCACGACTGCCTAGAATCTTCTGGACAATTCCATAGTGGGTCATTGTCCTTCGAGAAACATCCACAAATTGTACAAAGGAAAGAAGTAGGTACTTTATGTACAGTCGAAATTACAATGACAATTCCTGATGTTCTTTTGTAGGTAGTTTGCGAATTTGTACCTACATCATTCGGGACTCGTTTTACCTACCTACTACTACCTACCTACCTACTAGTAAGTACCTACTACCGTAACTGTAGGTAAGTACGGGTACGACGTAACAATACTATGGTCTAAGCATACGTTTTGTGAAGTCATCATCAACATAAACCAAATAAAAAGATGTCAGTGGTAGAAGCTACAGTCCCTTCACAGCCACGAGGCGTATTAACAGTGAAAGCACTACAGATCAAAACAAGATTTTAAACAGGATTGCGTAGATTGGAATGGTCAGAAGCCCAACGCCGTATATTTATTTGTCTGTCTGTCTGTCATAAGGCTGTACCTTATAACATCACAATCATCCAATAGGTACCTAACTATATAGTTGAGGTTTTCACAGATTACAATTCAAACAACCAAAGTAGTGACATTGTTTTAATACATAGTTTATTACAGATATAGTAGTAGTTATATTTACTAGTTGTCGGGTTTTTTTTTAAATTCTTGCTTCTTTTATCTCAAAATCCATGCTTCCTTAAAGTATTTGTTTGGTGACACCCCTGTCAGTGAGTGAAGAATTACAGTAGATACGGCCTTTAGGAAACGGAAAACCTTTTGGAACTTATGGGATTGACAGATTTTTCAAAGCATACTCGCCCTGAAAAATAACAAGACATGGTTATTTATGGTTTAAGAGGGGACAGGACCTGCGAGGAATTTGAAAAATAGGTATTTGAAGAAACCATTGATTTCAGATTGAATGATAAAAAAGAATATATAGAAGAAAAATAGATGGATAGTTTTGGACCCCATAATTGATAATCCTATCCTAACTAAAATGCGAAAGTAAATTACGCCTAATCCGCCTATTACCTTTTTACGCCTAAACTATTGAACCAATATCCTGAAATGTTGTATACACATACGTTGTCAGGTGTACAGGAACGGACATAGGGTGGGTACCTTTCGTCCCGAAAAAAAGTACTGTTCCCAAGGAAAACAACAATAACGTTCTTATGATGATGGCGCCACTTGTCTTTCGAATCATGATTGAATTATATACAAGCAGAGTACAACCGGAATTGATTATTAAATTCTAAATTAACGCGAACGTAACCGCGGGCATAAACTAGTATTATATTGAAGTAAAACTTAAGCAATCGAGCTGGACATTAATCTCAAATCTCTCACAACTCCGAGCATTATTATTATTATTATCCTACATCATTAATATACTACAACCGTAAAGGAACCCGTTAGGAAACCGTCATGTCCTATAGTTGGTGCCAGTTAAGATGAGAATAGCGGTCATTGCCCTTTCCCTAATATCTCTTCGAACGAACCAAAACAAATAAACTATGTATCGTTTTTCATTACAAAAAATGTTGAAGATCACGATAGATGACGATTCCAGACTTGAACAGGTTATGAAGTTTAATAAATGTAGGTGGGTCAATGACCGCTATTTTCATCTTAACTGGCACCAATTAGATAACCAAACATTCGAAGACATGTGACCACCATCTACCAATTCACACTGGGCCCGCGTGGTGGATTATAGCCCATTCCCTCTCGTTGAGACCAGAGATAGTGGTAACATTATAGGCTGATGATGATAAACCGTAAAGGGAAGAAACATTATACAGGATGGTCATCTAGTCTCCTGCATCCATCAAGGGCGTGAGTCTACCCGACATTCTAGATAACATTTGCGATCAAGCTTTTATCGGATTCGTAAAAAAATATACCTGTAATGCATACATTTTTTTTTTTCACTTAATCGCCATCCTGCAGAATCACGTCACTCTTTACAAAAGTAGTTCTGTCTCTACCTCCCGTGAAGTGTGGGGGACTGTCTTAAAGATTTTTGGCATGCTGATTATTATCAGCTTAATTTGAATAAATTACTGTTTGTTTTAATTGAGTAGAGCCTACGAATCAAGTGTTTCTGCCGTTTCTGGTACCGGTACTGGGACATTTTATATATTTTTTTTTATTAATTTATTCTATATTTTTACATATTATTACTTTTCATTTCGCAACTTACCGGAGGATAAGGACAGCGACGGCCTCCGAGTGCGTTTCGCATTGTTTGACCGAACAATGTGTCAGAATTTATCATGTCGCAAAATTTAAAATGCAACTCAATGAAACTGGGCTTGTATCTGTTTGTTTGCCACTCATAGAAGTAGAAATCCACCTGAAACACAAATTATATTATTTTATTCTGAATATTTAATCATGGCCGGGCGGCGCAGATGCAGGGGCGGTAATTGAGTTACAGAAAAGGCAACATCAGGATAATATGTTCATCAAATCAGAAAACTGCTGCCATTCTGGACTATGTTGTAAAAACATGAACGACCAAATTGTGGCGTTTTTACCTAACCGGAAGAAACTGGATAGCTATGAAACAAAATCGTAAAAAATGGAGAGATTTGAAAGAGACATACACTCAGCATTGTGTGGCTAAGTGTTGAAGAAAAGAGAGAGACGCCACTGGCCATAGTCCTGGGCGGCAGACTACAAGGGGCGGCACGAACTACCATTTATACAAGTCCCACGTATATTCTGGTTTTGCTAACCCGTATTGACGGATTTCTGATCGACCCCGGGTAGAAAACCCTGCCGCTTCGCCATTGATCATTCCTAGTAACATTAAAAGATTAATAGGTGTAAAAAGACAGTCATAACGAAGTCGAAAGCTACTTGTTCTACCAGTAGTAATTGCAATATTTGATTTTGTGCGGAACCATTTCTGGTGACCTTCTGCTTGCAGACATAAAGAAGGTCCAGTTTTCAACGTGTTTCCACGTTTAAATCTATCATTTTTCTGGCAGATATATTATTTAAGTCTGCTAGTTTTTTTCTGAATGGCAAATCATCTGACTGACAGACTACTCGCATTTTTCGAATTGGACATTTTGCGAATTGGACATTTTTTGACCGCTGGACATTTTGCGAATTGGACATTCTGTGCCTAAACGGTGTGGTACCCATTGTTCATGAACTTGTTCATCACTTTACTTTACCAGGTACAAAGCGACACGGAACCACCTGTACTGCTAAAACATGATGGCTTTAATGATAAATGATGCCTGCCTAAGTCCCTACTAACGAATAATTTCCATGTACTACTTTACAACTACTTTTACAACGTCATAATCAACCTAAAAGGTACCCACTGCTGGGACACAAGCTTCCCCTCTGTGATAGGGAATGGGATGTAATCCACATTACTGACCATTGGTTCTAGTTAAGTAGGACGTGCCGGTTACCTAACTACGTTTTCTTTCACCATTTAAAAGCAGTGGTGGTGGTGGTGGCGGTTGGGTTCAAACCCATGATCTAAATAAGTCAGGGTCACCACTCTCTACGCGCGCCTCAAAGAGAGTCAGTAAAAAGGAAGGGGGGTCCGCAAGGACCGATGCCTGCCGGGCCGGAGTTGTGGGACTGTTCGAAAGAGATACCGTGGCCCCGGAACACAAAGGGCGATGAAGGAACATGGATGGGTTTTATGCAAATAAAAAAGCAAACCAATGGAAAAATATTTTAAATACATTATTTTTCTATTTTATTTATTAGTTGACAGGTTGGGATGGTAGCTGACCTATCTCAGCGAATATCTTCCACTATCACCTGAAACCCACACAAACTTTTTCACGAAATTTACAGGAAATAAGAAATTACGCTTTGATAGTATTATGAAGGTATTTAGAATATGTAACCATGCTCAATGGATCGCTGTAGGTACCAGTAAAAGGTCTCGTTTAAAATAACATTAAAATTATAAATCACTGTGTACGTTTGTCTAGGGATCAAGGTTTATCATATTGGGTAGTGGTTCCGTCCGCGTCGTCCAAGGTCGTATTCTTACTTTCTTTGTGTTGTGATATCAAAATATACTCAGACCTCTTTACTAGTGTCTTTGGTAAAACTGTCTGTGTAATGTTGTTTTAAAAATAAAATTAGTCCATTACAAAATTATACTGAAACAAAGACATTCTAATATTTACGAACGATTCTTTTAAATCTCTTTGTACTGAAAAAACATGTTTGTTTTATTAGGTTATGGGCTCAGAAGGCCCAGGCGTTGTTGACCAATTTTTAATAGACTCAGCGTTAAGTACTGTGTTGCAATAACTGTTTTGCAATAATAATGACGGCGAACTATGTAGCTAACGTTTCAAAGTTACGCGGCCGTGAAAATTACAAGGATTGGTGTTTCGCAGCCCAAAATGTGTTGGTATTGGAAGGTATGGCGGACGCTATTGAAGAACCGCTACCAGTGAAGGCTAGTGCGAAGAAAAAGTCAGAAGACGCCAAAGCAAAGGCGAAACTCGTATTGACCATCGAACCCTCGCTATATGTTCACATAAAGCAAGTAGCGACAACTTATGATTTATGGAGCAAATTAAAAACCATGTTTGACAACGAGATTTACAAAATATATTTGAATGTCTTTGATGTTTGAAGATTCTGGCTTTACAAGAAAGATAAGTTTACTCAGAAATGTCATCAATATTCGTCTTGATTATATATAGGATAATAAACTGTGATTCCATGACGCAGTATGTGTCCCAGATCATTGAAACATGGCAGAGACTTCAAGGAACAGGTTTTAAGTTGACAGACGAATGGATTGGTGCATTAATGTTAGCAGGATTACCCGAAAAGTATGCGCCTATGATTATGGCCATTGAACACTCGAGAATGGAGATACGAGTAAATGCCGACGTCATAAAAACCAAGTTGATGGATAATGTGTGTTGATGATGCTAGTTCAGCTTCCAGTTCCCAAAGTGCATTTGTAGCAAAAAGGTCGCAGAACTGGAAAAATGAAAACTTTAAGAGCGGTCATTGAGATTTGAAAGCAACGTCAAAATCTGTCAAGATTGTCAAGTGTTACTAATGTAAACAAACCGGACATTATTTAAATCAGTGTCCTAACTCAGAATCAAGCAAAAGAAAACAGACCAATGCGTTCAGTGCTATTTTTCTGAGTGGTAAGTTCAGTCAGTATAACTGGTATATTGATAGTGGGGCTATTAAACACATGACGGCGAGACAAGAGAATATCGTCAATCCGTTTCATCAATACGATATGAAGGAGATTATTATTGCAAACCAGACAAGTGTTCCAGTTGTATGTTCTGGTGATGTCAACATCATCACAGTTGTGAATGGTATAGAGTATGATGTCACAGTTTCGGACGTATTGTGCATACCGAGCTTAACAACAAACTTGCTTTTGGTGAGTCAGTTGATCGAGAATGGCAACAGCATTATTTTCAAGAAAAATAGTTGCTACATCTATAATCAACAGAAAGACCTAGTTGGTGAAGCAGAATTAGTTGAAGGTGTGTACAGATTATACACGAAAACAGAACAGTTATTAGCAGCAACTGCAATAGCATCGAGTCAGATTTGGCACCGAACAACGGCATCCCGGAAGCTCTCAACAGCGTTGGACCACACTTGTTTCACGCCGCGCGCATGCCTAGTCAGCGCTGAGCCACACTTGTTGCGCGTTGCGCCTGCCTTCAGAAAACTGTACTAAAAACCGTCTAAATCTGTCAACTCGACTGTTTAATACTCTGTGTTCAATTCGATACTAAATTTCTCAATTTTAGAATCGATCATCCCCACACTATTCTATAGACATTTTCTCAGAAAAAAATAGAAACTCGTTCACTTGACATCGTACGACTGGCGGGGAATCTACGATTCCACCTGCGCAGCAACATGTCGTGAGTACTCTGCTAATATTAATGCTAGATATTACTATTATATATCAAAATTATCCTTGTGAACCGTGCTTCGTTATTTTGTAAACGTAATTTCGTTTTGGAATCTCGAAGTTGCAATATTTCGCCCGTGAAAAAGTCGTTATTTCCGTTGTGATCGATGGCGGCCGTTTGGTGCTAAATTAAAAAGTATTTCTTGTGTATTTTGATCTAAATGTGTGTTAAAATGGTGAAATGGTTAATAATTACTAGACTGTGAAATAGTTACACGCAATAACAAGTGATTTTGTGACGATTCAGTGATTTTTCGAAATGTTTCCAACGGTTTTTCTGTCGTGCAACAGGTGTTGCACAGCGCTGTTTAGGGTTTTCGAAGAATTAAGGGTTTGTGCAGACGTCTGAACGTAACGTAAAATAAGTATTTATATTGTATTCTGGTGTTTTTTTGCTTGTAATAGTTAATGAGTGCTGTAACCGTTTTATTTTAAATTCACGCATGAAGCTTACTCTAAAACATGGTGTTATTATTCCGTGATTGAAATTTTCGTAATAAAAATTTCATTTAATTTTGTAAAACCACGTACGTAGGTACATAATTCTATTATCTAGGCTATTCACGTTTGAGGAATCTAGATTTCAGTTGTGTTGTACCTCTTTGTCGTTTTTTTTTTCAAATTCAAAAATAATTTTTTTTTTCGTAATAAAAATTTCATTTAATTTTGTAAAACCACGTACGTAGGTACATAATTCTATTATCTAGGCTATTCACGTTTGAGGAATCTAGATTTCAGTTGTGTTGTACCTTTTTGTCGTTTTTTTTTTCAAATTCAAAAATATTTTTTTTTCATTTAATATTTCGTAAAGTCACGTACCTACCTATTCAGAAATATGCTATTCACGTTTGAGAAATCTAGATTTGAGTTCTATTGTGAGTACCTTTTTGTCGTTTTTTTTTCAAATTCAAACGGTTTTTTTTTTTTTCATTTATTTCGTAAACCACGTACCTACCCTATTTGGAACGACACTATTAACGTTTGAGAAATCTAGATTCGTATTGTTTTGTGAGTTTGGAGACTGGTTTTTGTTTTTTTCGTACGCGATTTTGTTCCTTATTAATAGCATGTCAAGGGTCAATTTCCTATGCATACATTTTTTGTGGCTAACTCTCATGTCGCTACATTGCGCTACAATTTTCTGGTAAAGGAATACGCCAGCGCATGCACTGCACCAATTTATTGTCATTCAAAAGTAGTTGAAATTAAACTACATTAATTTATTTTAGTGACACTGAATTCATCGATGGGGACGACTCTCCGGACTATGTACCGGAGGTCGGTCGCGAGCGTGGTCGCGGGCGCGGTCGCAGCCGCGGCCGCGGCCGTGGACGCGTCCGCGGCAGTCGGGGCGGCAGCCGAAGCGGTGCTGGAGACCAAGCGCCGTATGTATCGTTGTGATTTTATTTTTATTCTTCTAGCCAGACATAATAAATACGGATTTTTATTTCAGCTCTAGCCTTGAGGAGGCGAGGGCGGCTATAGCCGCTAACAAGCGGCTGTTGGCGTCTATGACGCCAACAAGCAAGAAGCTGCATGTGAAGAGGCAGCGCGAGACCCAGGGCGCTCGGCTGTTGATGCCGGGATTCGTCGAACCGAAGAGGAAGCGAAGGTTGGTTTTTTTTTAATGTTTCCATCTTTCTGTGTTCAATGTGCAATTTTGTTTTATAATTTCATTTAGAAGCCCATCGCCGGCTCGCGTACCCCCGGTTTTCCTTCCGGGGGTGACGCTGCCGGAAGAAGAGGACGAGGGGGAGACGCTGGTGGCGCCGGCTTACCGGCCGCCCACTTGTGAGCCCCGTGCGGGCCCATCATGGGAATCCCAAGCTGGTCCTTCTGAGGAGGAGGCCCTTGGAGGACCGTGGGAGGCCCGTGCAGGTCCTTCTAGGGGGGAGCCCCTAGTAGAACCTTCACGGGAGCCCCGACCTGGTCCTTCTTGGGCCTCCCCAGAAGGACATTGGGAGCCCCGTGCGGGGCCCTCACGGGAGCTCCCAGCGTCTCCGGACTTGCTGCTGGCGCCGGGAGTTGAAGAATTAATTGAAGAATATATCGGTAAGTAATTATGCTGATCCACCCTTCCTTTTTCCTATTTCAAGGTTGCGTGCGTCCTTCTTAAAAATGTGTTTTGTTTCAGTCTCTGAAGATGGATCTGGTACGTCGCCCGGGTCAATTGACACTGCAGATGCAGACACAGTCTCCATCTCCCTGTCACTGTCGTCTGCCGATAGCGACTGGTTCCCCGGTCGCTTATCGACGGACCTGAGCTTGGAGACTGCGTCCTTAACCCCTGTTAAGAGGGGTTATTTTATTAGAGACGAATCCGAGGAAGAATGATGTCGGTGATAAAAAATCCCCTCTTCACACAGTCACTTTTAGTATTACAACTAATAATTAATTATTTACACAGCGCTGCAGTTACCGATGGGCGTAGCTGCAGAAGTTGATGTCCGCAGCACACAGCTGCCGAAGCGGACGACGATCGGTAAGTTTTATACTACTTTAAATATAACAAAGTTAAAGCTTTTGTTATATATTGTGTTATATATGTTGTGTATTAATTTTTGTCTATAGCGTTACAAGACCCCTCTTTGGAGCAAGTCACGACCGACTGGCTCCTGGAGGAACTAGATAGCGACGACGACGACGACATTAACACTGACTTCAACACTGACATAGACACAGACCAGCTGTTCGAGCCTTCTGCTCGAACAGCTACCAGTGAAATTGTATCAACGACTAATTTCACACCGGAGCAATTAGAGTTTTTAGAGCGCGAGGACGCACTTAATGACGAGGCCTTGCGTAACATAGCCCCGGCGTCCGCCTACGAATTTTCGTGGGGGAACGACGAGGCTTTGTTCCAAGGCCAACCAGAGGTGTTCACTGGCATACCAGGCCCCACTTTTCCCATGACCGACCAGACGTCCATTCTCGATGTCTTCCACAAGATGGTCGACGTCGAGTTTGTTGATATGCTGGTCGACGAAACAAACACATACGCCACACAAAAACTCCACAAAATGACTGCACAAAACACACTTCTACCACGCTCACGCTTGCGCCAGTGGACACCGACAGATAGAGCCGAGATGTATTCATTTCTGGCAATACTGATTCTTCAGGGACTGTATCCCCTCCCTGAAGAAGAATTCTACTTTAAATACAACGGGTTTGGCACAATGCAATTCTTCCGTTCCATTATGACATACGACCGTTTTTTTCTTATTAAGTCGTTGATGCATTTCATTGACAACAACACCGCAGATAAGTCGAGCAAGACATGGAGGGTAGATAGAGTGGTCGACTACTTTAACACAAAGTTTGCCTCCTTATATTATCCATCAAAGGAGATAGTTGTAGACGAATCCCTTTTGAAGTGGTCCGGGCGACTGAACTTCGCTCAAAAGATTTCGTCGAAGGCTGCAGGGGTCGGCGTGAAAACGTACGAACTCTGTGAGTCTTCAACCGGCTATCTTTGGAAGTGTATGTTATACGCTGGCAAACAAACACATGAGTCACACTCACAAACGCTCGCGACAGACAACATACCAGATGACACCACACACACACAAGACGAAGCTAGGCCGGTAGGGACAACACTAGGGACACACACAGAAGACAACTCAACAGATAGGCTGGTAGGGGCAATAAACACACAAGAAGAATCCTTAGATAGGCTGATAGGGACACACACACAAGAAGACGAATCAGATAGGCTGGTAGGGGATAGGCTTGTAGGGACCATACACTCGCAAGACAACACTACACACACACACGACGAAGCATCAGACAGATTGGTAGGGTCGTCTGATGACTTACGTCCGAGTAATGCCACTGCACTCATTGTGTATCAGTTGGTTGAGCCATTGCTTCACCGAGGACACACGTTAATAATGGACAATTTTTACAATAGTCCATTGTTAGCACGTTGTCTGAAACGCCAGAAGACAGACGTGTTTGGGACATTGCGCTTGAACAGGGAGTTTGTGCCCGAAACGTTCAAGACTTTGTCCAAGTCTGACTTACGGCAAGGTGAAGTCATGTTCAGTTACTGTTCCGATGTAATGGTGATGGTATGGCGAGACTCAAACTTAGTTAGTATGATCTCGACGTACCATCGCATGCGCATTGGCCTTGCTCGTAACTACAGACGGACTTATAAACCCAGCATTGTCCTGGAATACAACAAGTCCATGGGAGGAGTAGACAGGAAAGACCAGTTTCTGTCTGCTCAGCCACTGGAACGTCCGCGCAATCGTGTGTGGTACAAAAAGGTTTTTCGTCGGCTTTTCAATGCGGCCATTTTTAACGCATTTATTATTTATGGCACTTGCCATCAGAATGTATCACACCGGCGTTTCAGGACTTTGCTGGCTGAGGACATATTAAGAACTTACAAACGACTGGACCTGCCCACCATGGCCAGGGCCGGTCGTTGGCGTATTTCAGGTACTACCACTACAAAGAACAGGTGTCCTATAGACGGCATGCACTTCCCGGAGCACTCGAATTCGAGGTATTCGAGTTGCTGGTTTTGCAAACAGGACAACGTAAGACGTCGGACAACGTGGCGGTGCAGGTGAAACTAAAATCATTTTACCATGATATCATGTAAGCACCTCTAATCTGGCAAATAAATAAATTTAATTTCATTTCAGGGAGTGCAAGCTGAACCTCTGCATGCCCGACTGCTTCCGTATCTACCACTCAAGATAATTTCCTATTTCCTTGTTTCAGCCTAACTTTTCTCTTTTTGTTTCAGCCTAATTTTTCTCTTTGTTTCAGCCAAATTTTTATTTTATCTTATGATTGCTTTTTATTATTCCAGAAACCTATCTGGTCAAGGTTTTTGGTGCAATGCAATACGTGTTGTTCTTGTTTTCTTTCTTACGCACACGACAGCTTGTGGATTAGGCCTACTGGGGAAACCACGTTAAAAAAAACGCACCAAGTACACTACCTCACAGGTGGCGTGGAAACGTGTACATGTTATAGTTCGGTTTAAACTTAATGGCGGATCGCCATATACATAGTTTAAAGCGTTTCTGCCCCTTTTCTGCGCACTTGCAGCTAACTTCCAAGCCGCCATTAAGTTTGAACCGAACTGTATGAAATTAATGAGAACCTCCCTTTTTTGCAGTCGGTTAAAAAAAAACTTGATATGTGTAATGTTTTATTTAGTACGTTTTGACTCTCTCTGTATTAAAGAAATGAATATTGTTCATATTCATGATAGTTTTTTAGCCCCGAAAAGAGCTTTTTTTTTAGCCCTGAAAAGAACTTTTTTTTTTTGCCCTGAAAAGAACTTTTTTGTGTGTGCTTCTTCATCTTCGTCTTCGTGTGCTTGGAGAGCGCGTATGGAGGAGCTTTTTTTTTAGCCCTGAAAAGAACTTTTTTTTTAGCCCTGAAAAGAACTTTTTTGTGTGCGCTTCTTCATCTTCGTCTTCGTGTGCTTGGAGAGCGCGTATGGAGAACCTAAAAAAAAAAAGTCGAGAACCTCCTCTGTCGGTTAAAAAAAAACGACACAAATATTGTTAGGTACAAAAATATCTCGTCACCTTTTTTTTATTTTTATTATAATAATTAACTAATTCAAAGTTAATTAAAGTCAATATATATTAAAATTATGTAAATAGGCAAAAAAAAAATAATCAGTAAAAATAAATGTTGTTTTATTTCCAAACTACGTCTGAACGACACCCTTAAATCGGCCATCTTGCCGCGCGAAGGTCAACGAACGAGAGCGGGCGGCCGCGCCCGAGCCAGCTGTGGAGAGGTAAGTTCGTCGTCGATTTTCTTCATGATTTTGAACTAGAAGCCTAGTACTTTTTGGTATTGTTGGAAAGGAAATTGAGTCTAGTTTATTTCTATATTATTAAAATGGATAAAAAACTAAGAGAAAACTGATATTTCTAGCGAAATATCAGTTTTCGTAACTATTTTTCAGCTTTACATTTAAATTTGGAGTATTAAATTAAAGTATTTTAACGTGATGTTTAGTTATGTAGATTTCTTATCTAATCAGCTTTACGACAGTATATTTTAAATAGCGCTAGCACTTGTAGTTTTTGAACTACAGGTGTTTTTATCGCAACGGTCGGAATTGTTTTGAAAATTGCGAGATTTTAGAAACATGAGCGCGGTTGGGCGTTTCGCGCGGCGCGGGGCGCGCTGGTGAGAGGCCATTCAACAGTACTAGTTTAAACAAATGAAAAACGGTGCTGTAGAAGGAATTTCATACCCAGAAGTGGCAAACATAGATAAAGCATCGTGTACTATTTGCTGTGATGGCAAGCAAGCTAGACTGCCGTTTCAGCAGAGCTCGTCTAAAACGGAGAGCGTTCTAGAGTTGATTCATGCAGATGTGGCCCCATGGAAACTTTATCAATTGGAAGATCGAGATACTATTCGTGGATGATTAAAGCAAGATGGCGTTCGTTTATTTTATAAAGGTGAAGAATGAGGTACTTACCAATTTCAAAGATTTTAAGTCCACGGTTGAAAAACAGAAAGACAGAAAGATAAGAATTCTTAGGACAGATAACGGAGGTGAGTTTTGTAGTCAAGAATTTGATAAGTATCTGAAGGAGTGTAAGAATTGGTTCTTTGATGAATTATCCCTTAATTCATCAAAGAACAAATCAATTCTTACACGCCGCAGCAGAATGGTTTGTGTGAACGCATGGACAGATCAGCAGTTGAAAAGTCCAAATGTTTGATCTTTGACGCTGGCTTGGAAAATAAATTATAGGCAGAGGCGGTTCATACTTCAGTTTACTTAAGAAATAGATCTGTTGTTACAGGGCTGAATGGTAAAACTCCATATGAAGTCTGGACACGGTCGCAGCCAAACGTAAGTCATTTGCGTATTTTTGGGAGTGCAGTCATGACACATATACCTAAGAAAAACGTCTAAAATGGGACAAGAAGGCCAAGAAATTAATTCTAGTGGGGTATGCAGACCATACCAAAGGATTACAGGCTGTATGACCTAGTCTCACAGAATGTAATAGTTGCAAGAGATGTTGTGGTCATGGAACAACAAAGTGACAGAATGACAACAACACAGGTGGTGGCACAGGAGAGTGCAGACAATCAGGTTTCAGTGGGAGAGTTTCCAGATAACATTAGTGAGGATTAATTTACTTCCATGGATAGCACTAATGACAAGCATAAGACTTATGTGCCTGATGAAGATTGTCAGGAAGAAATTAATAAAAAAAACTCAACCCCTAAGGGAGAGAAGAAAGTCTGACAGATTTGGATTTTTATGCACTGAACAGTATCAGTCATTCAGTGATGATCTGACACTAGACGAAGCACTTCAAGGGCCAAAAAAGGAGCATTGGGAAAAAGCAGTAAAAGAAGAATTGAAAAGCTTCAATGATAACAATGCATGAGACATTGTTGATACTCCTGTTATTGGAAATATTGTGAAGTGTAAATGGATACTAAAAAAGAAGTATGATAGCGAAAATAATGTGCGGTATCTGGTCAGGCTTGTGGCAAAAAGGTGTTCTCAAAGATATGGTGTTGACTATGATGAGACATTTTCTCCAGTAGTGCGGCATACAACACTCAGATTATTATTTGCTCTATCAATGCAGCTAAATCTAGATGTGAACCATCTTGATGTGAAAACAGCCTTTTTGAATGGGGACTTGCATGAGACAATATGCAATGCAATGCCTATGGGTTTAGTTTATATGGATGGAAACAAGGTCCTTAAATTAAACAAGGCAATATAATTATGGTCTGAAGCAGGCATCCCGGGCATGGCATAAAAAGGTGGATGATTGTATGTTAGCTGATGGTTACACTAAAGCTAAATTAGATCCATGTTTATACACTAAAATTGTTGATGGTAGCAAAACCATTGTGGCATTATATGTTGATTTTTTTGATTTTTCGAATGACAAGACTGAAACTAATAATCTTAAAAACATGTAAAAGATTGTCTTGGTATGTCAGTCAATTTTGTACTGATGAAATAAACAAAGTTGTACTGTTACATTCAGTCAGGAGAAGTATATTAATAAGTTATTATGTAGGTTCAATATGACAAGTTGTAAAACAGCTGATAGTCCATTGGAGGCAAACTTGAAAAGTAAGAAAGCAGATAATTGTAAAAGTCAAAACCCGTATCAGCTGCTTATTGGGAGTTTAATGTACTTAGCTGTTCTTACACGACCTGATACAGCTTATTCAGTTTTATATCGCTTAGTCAGTTTAATATCTGTAATACTCAAGAGAAGTGGCTCTATGCTAAACGTGTGTTACGCTATTTAAAGAAGACAAGAATTTTAGGTTCGAAATACAGTAAATGTAACAATGTTAATATTGAAGGATATGTAGATGCTGACTGGGGCAATGATGTTAATGATAGGAGATCATACTCAGGCTTTTGTTATACTTTGTCAGGATCAGTTATATCTTGGAGCTGTAGTAAGCAGAAATTCATAGCACTTTCAAGTACAGAAGCAGCCTACGGTGGCCGGGGGCCACCACGTCACACAGGCGCGGGCCTGTGGACGGTGGGCTATGGGCTAGCTCGCCGTCCGTCCGTCTCATGACGCGAGCCGTGTCTACGGCGCGTTCGTGTTCCACGCGCGCCTCAAAGAGAGTCAGCAAAAAGGAAAGGGTCCGCAAGGACCGATGCCTGCCGGGGCTGCGGGACTGTTCGAAAGAGATACCGTGGCCCCGGAACACAAAGGGCAATGAAAGAACATAAATGGGTTTTAGTCAGTAAAAGTCTGACACTCCCTCCTGCTCTACCCAGAGCGGGAGAAGTCATTTGACGATTTCCAATCCAAAAAAAAAGGTAGCCAAAGCCCTGCACATTAGCAACAAGATCAAAACAGCAGAAAATAAAATAAGGCCAGTTTGGAAAGTCATAAATAACGAGACTAACATGAAGAAAATACGTAACACTAGCTACACATTAGATACAGCATGTGGTCCTAAAAGCTCTAATCAGGAAGTAGAATTACTTACTTCCTACCTACCTTACTTAAGAATTTGTAAATTTCATTACCGATATACCAATAAAAACTACGGAGGCTCTTATTTCCTCACCTGAACTCTCAATTGGTTTATTAAAGGCGAGTGTGTCTGGCTGCCTGGGTGAATTTAAATTTAAACACATTAACCCTATGACAGTTATTAAAGCTTCCCGGCAAATTAAAATCAAACTAACAGAAGATCTAGATGGGGAATGTCTATCAAAGTTTGTACATCCATACTTGAGACTATAGCCCCTTACTTAGCTTTAATTTTCAATTTATGTGTAGACCAAGGAGTTTTCCCTGATTTAATGAAATATAGTAAAGTCATACCTATTTTCAAATCCGGGGACAGTAAAGATACCTACTAACAGTTATATACCTGTGTTACACAGTGTTACCGTTTTTAGCAAAGTTTTTGAAAAGGTAATGCTTAATCAAATGCTCTATCATTTGAACACCAAAAGAATCTTACATGATCAACAGTAAGGTTTCACCAAGGGACGTTGTACAACTGACGCCGGGTGTTACCTTATTAAAGCACATATTTACTGCGTGGGAAGAGTTCCAAGACGCCATAGGAATTTTTAGTGACCTCTCTAAAGCGTTTGATTGCGTAAATCACGAAACATTACTTTTGAAACTTGACCATTACGGACTGGGTAAACTTGCACTTAGTTTGGTAAAATCTTAATTGAATGATAGACAACATGTTCAAATAAATGATGTTAATTCACAGGGTTTAACAGTAAAAAATGGGGGTTCCTCAAGGCTCAATATTGGGCCCTTTCCTGTTTTTAGTATATATAAATGATTTTCCCTATTTATTGAAATACCAACCTCAAAATATGCGTTATTTGCCGATGACACTTCCATAATTTTTAAGATAAATAGACGGGCCCAAAATCTAGATGACGTAAATAATGCCCTACTTCAGGTCTAAAATTTGTTCACAGCAAACAATTTGATATTAAATGAAAAAAAAAAACAAATGCATAAGATTTGCTTTACCGAATGTTAAATTAGTGATTGTGACATAATATTTAATGAAGAGAAACTTGAATTCGTAGATAAAACGGTTTTCCTGGGGATTACGCTTGATTCAAGTCACAACAACACAATGGGGTTCTCATTTAACATCTCTTGCGAGCGGTTAAGTTCAGCAGCATATGCCAATAGAAAAATCCGTCAATATACTGTTACGAGCTGAGTATGGGATAAATTAATAACTACCGAAGAAGCAACAAATAACTTTAATAATCACAAAACGCTTAAAACTTAACCACAAGTACACTACTGATCACTATTCACTTAGATATCGCACTTACTAGTTCACTTCGATTCGCTTCGTACTGTAGCCAAAATAAGACTGACTGCTCCCGCAAACACGTCGACTATTTATATGGCGATCGAACGTTCGAGAAATATCCACGACTTCCTAGAATCTTCTAGACAATTCCATAGTGGGTCATTGTCCTTCGAGTAGGTACTTTATGCCCTCGGTGTACGGTCGAAATTACAATGATGTTCTTTTGTAGGTAGTTTGCGAATTTGTACCTACATTATTCGGGACTCGTTTTACCTACCTACCTACTATTACCTACCTACTATTACCTACCTACTTACTAGTAGGTACCTACTCCCGTAACTGTAGGTAAGTACGGGTACGACCTAACACTGCCCCCTCCTTAGACATGCTCGTCCCGAGCATCATTAGCCCCGTAGTATCGCGCCAATCTGTCTACATGGACAATCTTAGGCGCACCTCGTGGACCCTTCTGTATTCGGTAGGTGACATCGTTGATCCTAGTCACAATTCGGTATGGTCCATCCCATTTTGCTTGCAATTTCGGAGACTTCCCCTTGCTCCGTACTGGGTTATGCAACCACACCAGGCAACCGTAATTCCCTTCCAAAGTTCGCGAAGGCTGGCGTCACAGTCGTACTTTCGTGGACGGCGCTACGGTAGGACAGAAGAAATGGCTGCATATGCTTGTCCCAATCCCTTTGTCTGCTTTCCACGTCTTTTGCCAGATATCTTTCCAACGTTTGGTTGAATCGTTCCACCATTCCATCAGATTGTGGGTGGTAGGAGGTGGTTCTGGTTTTGTGGGTACCCATTAATCGACAAGTCTCCTGAAATACTTGCGATTCAAAATTCCTTCCTTGATCGCTGTGTATTTCTAAGGCTACTCCAAAACGACAGAAGTTTTCCTGAACTAATTTATCTGCGACAGTTGTAGCTTCTTGGTTAGGAATAGCGAAGACTTCTGGCCACTTTGTGAAGTAATCCATTACCACCAGGAAGTACTTGTTTCCGCTCTCACTTTCTGGAAATGGTCCCGCAACGTCTAGTGCTATCCGTTCCCAAGGGGCTCCAACGATGTACACTTTTAATGCACCTCTACTGCGTGTGTGGGGTCCTTTCACGGCCGCACAACTGGTACATTTGTGACACCAGTCCTCCACATCATCTCGACAGTGGATCCAGTAAATTCGTTCTCAAATTTTTAGTAGAGTCCTTTTTACTCCCTTATGTCCTCCTGAACATCCATCATGGTAGAGCCGTAAAACATCCGGTACCTTAGCTTTAGTGACAACCATTTGTAGATGACAGCTGTCCCCTCGAGCGTTTTCCCATTTACGGCACAAGACTCCATCCTGGATCACCAAGCTGTTCCATTGCGCCCAATAACTCTTCGTGATAGAACTCATCGCAGCCACATCACTCCACTTAGGTTTAGGAGCACCAGCTTTGATCCACTCGAAGATCGGTTTGATGTCCGAGTCATTTTGCTGAGCCTGCTGTAGTGTTTCCTTCCATTCCTCGCTGAGATCCGTTCTAAGTATCCTCACGGGCACTACTTCCTTAGTCTCTTGCCCGGCATAGTGCTTACAGTCTTCAGGACAAGGTCTTCTTGACAAGGCGTCTGCGTTACCGTGGGTTCTCCCACTGCGAGGTTCAGTTACGAAGTCAAACTCTTGCAGTAGTTCAATCCATCTCGCCACTTGCCCCTCTGGATTCTTGAACTGTAATAGCCACTCCAATGCAGCATGGTCAGTTCGTAATTTGAATTTACGTCCCAACAAATATTTACTGAAGTGCTGCAATGTCTTTACTACGGCGAGTAGCTAGCGTCTTGTAACGCAGTAATTTATTTCTGGTTTGGATAAAGACTTGCTGAAGTAAGCTATCACAACCTCTTGGTTTCCTTTCCGTTGAGACAGCACGCCCCCAATTCCAGTATTACTTGCATCTGTGTCAACTATGAAGTCATTTTCAGTGTCAGGATATCCTAAAATAGGCGTATTACACAGACGTTTCTTTAATTCCTGAAATGCAACATTCGCAGTTCTCGTCCCAACAGAATTGCCGCTTTTTCTCAGTGAGTTTGTGCAAAGGTTTTGCAATGTCGGCAAAATTCGTGACAAACCTTCTATAGTAGGAGCACAAACCCAGAAATGCTCTGACCTGTGTCTTGTCTTTCGGAACTGGCCAATCCTTGACGGCGACTACTTTTTCTGGGTCTGTTTGAACACCTTCCCCCGAAACAATGTGTCCCAAAAAGTTCACTTCTTGTCTGAAAAACGAGCATTTTTTCGGACTTAACTTGAGATTTGCTGTTTGGATTTTCGACAGCACTTGGTTGAGGTTTTTAAGGTGATCTTCAAATGTACGGCCCACGATGATTATGTCATCTAGATTGACAAGACATGCGTCTCCAATCAATCCGGCGAGTACTTGCTCCATCAGCCTTTCAAACGTCGCAGGAGCATTGCACAAACCGAATGGCATAACTTTAAACTGCCACAACCCTTTTCCTGTTGAAAATGCAGTTTTCTCCTTGTCCTTGGGGTCTATTTCTACTTGCCAGTAGCCACTTTTCAGGTCAAGTGTGGTAAACCACTTCATACCAGTCAGCGTATCCAGTGTGTCATCGATCCTAGGCAGCGGGTAGCTGTCCTTTTTCGTGACATCGTTCAGTCGTCGGTAGTCCACACAGAAGCGCATGCTGCCTTCCTTTTTTTTTACCAGGACCACAGGAGAACACCATGGACTGGATGAAGGCTCTATAACACCGTCCTTCACCATTCCCTCAATCATGGTTTCCACCTCTTTTTCACGTGCAACTGGCAGTCTTCTTGGTCGCTGACGGAATGGTAACTCGTTACCTGTATTAATCTTGTGCTGAACTAGTCCAGTTCTCCCTATGTCAGCATCATTTGAAGAGAAAGTGTCGGCGTACTGAAGTAACATCTTCTTAGCCTTGTCCATTTCTCCTTTAGTTAAATCGCAGTTTTCCAAAAGCGTTGTCACGTCAAACTTTGGACTACGAATTTTATTTCCGGTAGGCAGATTTTGCAATTGACGCATCCAAGCTACTTCCTCGCAAGTGCCGATCAAGGACCCTTCTTAATCACTTGCTCCTTGTCACTTGGATTCAGTATGCGTACTGCCGAGACGTTGGTGGCCTTGACCAGAGTCCGTGCCATCTTCCATGGAAAGTCATTGTTTACCCTTACTATCAGAACACTTCGATCTTTTTGTCCAGAATTCCGTGGTAGACTAACTGGCACAATCGTTTCTGATCTGCGAGGAAGAACAACCTCCTTCAAGCAGTATACTTTCCCTGATGGTGCACCTTCCATGAAGACTTCCTCCGAACCACATTTCAGTACTTCTTGATCAACGTCGATCTCACAACGATATTTCCTCATAAAATCCAAGCCCAAGATGCAATCGTCCACTATGTCGGCCACGATGACATTGTGCTTGTAAAATCTGTCACCCAATTTTAACTCCACCTCCTTCTTGCCTCGGACGATTATGTGCTGACCGGTAGCTGTTAGTAATCGTATACGGTCGTGGTTATCGAAGTAGTCCCCAAGAAACCGACTTGCTAGGTGAGAATTGACGACCGTGTGAGAAGCTCCAGTATCCAACGTCAGTTTGCAAGGTGTTCCGTTGACTTCGCCTTTGATGGTCAGGCTGTTCCCGTCATGTGCTTGCGAGATCAAGATTCTCGGGGCTTTTTCAATACCAGCCAGCACCCGCCCCCCAGTCCTGGCATTTACTCGTTTCCCTGCTGTGGCTGGGCAGTCACTTCAGCCACCCTTCCCTGCTGATCTTCTCTCGGAGTGCTGCGCTTAGGACAGCTTGACCGAAGATGACCCCTTTCTCCACAAGTGTAGCACCTAGGACTGTACCCTTGCGGGCGGTCGCGAACAGGTGATGCTACAACCTCCCTGACGCGGTGCGTTTGGTGGTCCTGCCTCACTGCCTCTACTTCTAAGGCATGGGCCAAGGCGTCTTTCAGCGTCTCATGGTGCCCAAGTCTCACAGCAGCTCTAACTTCCAAGTCACGTATTCCATCAACGAACGCTTGTACCAGATTCCCATCGATAAGTGCAGGGGCAGACTGGTATGCTTTTCGAACCAGCTTTTCAACTTCCAGGGCCCACTGCTGCAGGTTCTCGGCACTACGTTGAACACGATCCTTCAACTTAGCACGAAATACGTGCTCCAGGTGCGCGTCGCCGTATCTGGACTCTAACGCCTCCAGCAGCTGCTCATAGGTTACATCCTTGCCGAGCGCCTCAAGAATGTTTAAGGCCTGGTCTCGAAGGCTCAAGGTGAGCGCGGTCATGGCTTGCGGTTTTGTCCATCCATTCGCCTTCATAACGGCCTCAAATTGAATTTTATAAGCCGACCACGAAGATGTTCCATCGAATGGAGGCACCTTAAAGCCCCGCGCTGAAGGTGCAGCAACTACTGAAGCAACAGTCACGTCTCCAGTCTTCAGTTCTTCCAAAGCCTTTTTCATCCCAGCTATCTGAACTTTGGCCTCTGAGATACGGTTCTCGTGCTGGTGAACCTGATCCTTCAACACTTTCAGATCTTTGCCAAAAGTTGCATGAAGATCCTTTATGAGGAGCATCTGTTCATCCTGGCGGCGGGCCTGCTCCTCTTTATCTTGCTACAACTGCTCTTCCAACCGGCGAGCCTGCTCCTCTTGACGGCGAGCCTGCTCCTCTTGACGACGAGCCTGCTCCTCTTGACGGCGAGCCTGCTCCTCCTTATCTCGTTGCAACTGCTCCTGTAACTGGCGAGCCTGGTCCTCTTGACGGCGAGCTTGCTCCTCCTTATCTCGTTGCAACTGCTCCTGTAACTGGCGAGCCTGCTCCTCTTGACGGCGAGCCTGCTCCTGCAGCAGCGCCATTAAAGCTGACAAGTCTGGCGCCACTGATGCTGGAGAAACTCCGGATGGGCCAGCGACTGGCACTGACGTAGGCTGGACACCAGCCGGTGTCTGTGTTGGAGAATCTCCAAACCGCCTTTGGTCCATGTTCTGCTGTCGCTGACTCCTGGTACGGATACCGTCCGTGTCGTCCTTTGGTAGAATTGGCATAATTTATCCCTCACTTCTGACACCAAATTGTTACGAGCTGAGTATGGGATAAATTAATAACTACCGAAGAAGCAACAAATAACTTTAATAATCACAAAACACTTAAAACTTAACCACAAGTACACTACTGATCACTATTCACTTAGATATCGCACTTACTAGTTCACTTCGATTCGCTTCGTACTGTAGCCAAAATAAGACTGACTGCTCCCGCAAACACGTCGACTATTTATATGGCGATCGAACGTTCGAGAAATATCCACGACTTCCTAGAATCTTCTAGACAATTCCATAGTGGGTCATTGTCCTTCGAGTAGGTACTTTATGCCCTCGGTGTACGGTCGAAATTACAATGATGTTCTTTTGTAGGTAGTTTGCGAATTTGTACCTACATTATTCGGGACTCGTTTTACCTACCTACCTACTATTACCTACCTACTTACTAGTAGGTACCTACTCCCGTAACTGTAGGTAAGTACGGGTACGACGTAACAATACTGATGATGTAGATACTGCTAGACTGGTCTATTTTAGTTACTTTCATAGTATAATGTCTTATGGCATTTTGTTAAGGGGACAGGCTGCAGATATTGAGTCTATGTTTATTCGGCAGAAAAGGGCAAGTTCATAAAGGTCGACGAACGATTTTTTCAAGGTCAAAGTCATTGCTAGACCTTTATGAACTTGGAGGGTTGTATTGATGATTTTGATGATTATAATTCTGTAACTACATACGTCTTACAATCGCGAACAATATTTTAATCAACATACAACCTAGCACTGTCCTGCATATTGCAAAAAACGTAAGAAAATTTGAATTTCGCGGGCTAGTCGGAGTCTTAAGTCCATGTAATAAGGGGTGTAATTTAGATAATTCTATGACGTATAATCATTTGTCTGTCACCTAAGCACCTACGCAATTTAACGCTAAATGACAGGAAATGAGGAATTAAGGCTCGATGTCTACATAGGTACATACAGACAGGTATTTAGCTTGTCTAATCATTAAAATTTAATAACATAATATTGTGCCTCAGACCACTTTTTTATTATTTTATTATATATTATTTAATAAGTGCATATTAATCCACGAGAATCATTAGTTAAAATTACAGTCTTTTCACGCTTAATTCACCTCTGACATCTGCATCACTTTCAAACTACATTGATCTTTATCAACATCTTGATAAAGTCCATGTTGTATTGCTGCCGTTGCTGCAACTGACATGTCTGTTAAAATCAAAATTATCTTTATTCTCGTTAAGATAAGGTTGTTATTGGGTTACTCCTGTAAGAGATAACAGAACTGTGAATGGACTGTTGAACCCTTCGGGTATAACAGGCGAGATGTTATCTTAATATGAATTTATATTGGGATGTAAACCATTAGGGTAGAGATGATATCAAACCTTAATATCATATTTCCTGCCATTTTCATCAAAAAGGCGATGTGTACTTAGGTGGCACACATAACAGTAATCGTTGAGGTAGAAATTTCATACTGAATCACTAACACATTACAACAAATCACCCGGTATAGACTAATAGCCTATTGCATTGATGTTATTCCTTGTAACAATCAAATTGCTCCTGTTAAAATCGCTGATAGCTTTGACAAAATAATCATTCGTAAACAAAAATTGTACAAACGATTACCTGCCGTAGAATAAAAATTAACAATGACTTTAAAATTTTTTTTTTTTGCTTTGCTTCTTTTTTTTTATTACCAAACTAAACAGTGCAATTCTGAGAAAGTGAGTATCTATTTACAGTTTGTTATAATAAAAAAACTTTTTTGCCTAAATAATAACCGACTTCCAAAAAAAATAGAAAAAAATATATAAATTTGTCAAAGAGTTGTGTTAGATAAAAACTAAAAACCGTAAAATAAAAGATTTTTTTGCAAAAACAAAACCGGCTTTTAAATAAAAACACTAAAAGTCGAAAATAACTTTACTTTCGAAAGTCGTTGACTTTTGTTGGTTTTTTTTTTTTGTGTGTATGTTCAGTGTGTGTGTTAAATGCTCTTTTTCGCTAATTGTGAACCGATTTCGATGATTCTTTTTTCTGTTTGGAAGAAAATTACTTCGCGGTGGTCCCGTTTAAATTTGGTGAAGATCTGATGGTGATATTTGGAGAAATGCAATGGAACTCTTCAATTATAGACAGCAAATTGGTCGTGATTGCTGCAATCGCTTGGATTTTTGTTGTTTTCACAACATCATAACATATTATCACGCCTGTATGCTCTGAGGGGGTATGCAGATGTGTACAGTACACCCACAGTTAGGCATGTTAGGTTCCATTTTATTGGGGATAAGCATAGGCTTATCCCCAATAAAATGGAAACCAATGTATTGTCATAGTAATAGTACCATGACAATACAACACAATACATTGTTAACAATATGAAATAAATGACTGCCTCGTTGGTCTAGTGGTGGCGACTACTCAGCATGAGGTCCTGGGTTCGATTCCCAGGTCGGCCAAAGTGTTATTGGGTTTTTCCATCAGGAATTTCTCAGTAGCAGCGCTCGCCCCCTATTACATTGGACTTAAACATAACTAGCGAAATGTGGGTGTAGGTACTTTTGGGTACACCTCAGCACAACTCTTCGGGGATTACAGGCGTGATGTTATGTTATGTTAAAATAAATGTATAGCTAATATTTGTATAGGATATTACAACTAAAAATGGAAAATAAAAAACCTTTTTTGCAAAAAATAAAACCGACTTCAAAAACACAACAAAGTGAAACATAACTTTAGCTTCAGAAGTCGGTGGCAAAGAAACTGAATCAAACACACAGAAGTCACCGACTTCTGAAGCTAAAGTTATTTTTCACTTTCCCTAGTAGCAATTGCCGTTCCCTTCCATACGCCAATGTATTGGCAGACGGTTTGTTATTCCGCCAACCTAAACTTAAAATAGGCCCACTGTCATAAACATGCACTATTTGCCAACGACGGGGCTGCTGTTGCTATTCCTACTGTTGGGTGATTTTTGTAGGGATTTAAGTTATTATAACAACATCGGTCCAATTTAAAAACCCTTCAATGGGCCTATTACTGCTACTCCTACGGGGTGGGTAGCGGGGTGTAACAAAATGGCGGGCGGCCGGCGCGGGCGGGACAACGCCCGGCCGCCCGCCATTTTGTTATTCATTTGTGCACCTGCTGCGGCTGCACCCTGTGGAGTGTTTGTTTTGTTCGCATCAACAAACATATTGGTGTCGATTTGTTGAGCACAAACTAAACTTAATTTAGGCTATTGCTATCTTTTACTAAAAGGCAGTGCGAGAAAAGGACGGCTATAGCTACGAACTAATTTAGAAATGTCAAACTAGTTTATGCCTTGCGCTTCACCGTGTTTTTAGTCGACATGTTTTTACGTGCATCCTTCATTTGAATGGACATATTAGTTCCAACTAAATATGACAGCTCTAAATTACGTCCGTCTCTTTCTCGTTTTATTAGAGAGAAAAAGATAGCAATAGCCTAAATTAAGTTTAGTTTGTGCACAACAGAATCGACACCATTAGCCTGATAGGCAGGCTGTTTTAGTTTAGTTAGTTAACCATTAGTGTTTGTGAAAGTGTTAAATGTATAAAGTTGTGGAGTTTGACGACTATGATGGTGACGGTGGGGAACTCGGTGTGGTGCGTGAAGAATGGATGACGCCACGGAAGACTCATTGCATGTCCTCCTTACAAAACCAATGCGTTAACAGTAACGAGGCTCCTAATATGATAACGTGAATAATAACATTGTAAAAGTATCATTGTATAAGTATAAAACAATGTATCATAGGTACGGTGTGTACCGTTTTGCAGCAGAGCCACGGCCTCCAAATTGTGTAAAATTTGAACTGTATTTAGTCATGATTTTTACAAAACGTGTAAAAATTGTCTTGATTTTGTCAATAACCAAATTTTCGAACACAATTATTAAATTAACATAATTTGTATTTCATTTAATTTCAGCTAATTAATTGACAGAGAGTAGGTCAACGCAGACGACACAACGTCCTCTCATGTACTCATCACGTCAAAGTGCAAATGAGAGACAATACCGTATGGGTGACTTTTGTATGTCATCGTCTGGGTTGGCCTATAGGGCTGGATTCAGAGCGACGCGTCTCGCTAGCGCCGGCCGCACGCACGTCGCTGCACATGAACCTTATCGGCTTCAAAATAAGGTTGGTTTTTCAAAACACATCGCTAAAACCAACCTTATTTTGAAGCTGATAAGGTACAGCGACGCGCGTACGGCCGGCGCTGGCCAGACGCGTCGCTCTGAAACCAGCCATAGAACCATCCAACATACAACCGCTTGCCTAAATGTATTATGTGTCGTTAGGCCTACCCATAACACGTTTTCCTCGGGTCTTCGTAGGACAATGCACGTTGGCCCCATCACAAGTTGGGCCTTTGTAGGCAAATCCTCGTAGGCCATCAGTTTTGGACCCAACCCGCAAACTGCCCGCCAATTGTATGCATTTGCCAACTAACTAGAGGTATGTGGCCCAACTAAAACTAAATGTCACCAAAAAATGCTGCTAGGGTTGTTGTGTTTTTAAAGTCGGTTTTATTTAAAAAAAAAAAAAAAAAGTTTTTTATTTGAAGACATTTTAAAAAACTGTACGAAAACTAAATTGACGAATCTGGAATATAAACGAAAATACTTGTTGAATATTATGCATACTTTAGTTGGTGCAGGAAAAAACATAATTTTATCCTTTTACTAATTGTTTTAATAATTTATTTCGTAGATAACTTACTTCAGTACTGAGCGTCCAGTGGTAAACTGGATTGACACGAGATACTTCGCAAACTTTACTCTGAGAAGTAGACGTTTGCGCCGACAGGATCCCAGATACTATGTGGATGTTTACGTTCATTCCCTATTCACAATGGATAATAATTTAAAGGTAAGTTGAATCTTGTGAAGGAAAAGTACCACAATATTGATTCAGAAAAAAATATTAATTTTGATTTCCTTAAAATATAAATTAAAAGGTTAACATTAAAGTTGTGCGTCTTTTTGTCATCCTAAATAAATGCCATTTCGGTTTTGGAAGAGTACTGAATTGATACGCTAAAACCCTAGATCAAGCCTTTTTGTGTGTGCCTTGTTGCACACCATCTATGCTCAACCGTATTCTCGTTCATGTTACAGCCATCTTTCTACTTCTACCAGTTTCTAACAAACAGATACAAACCGAGTTTCGTTGAGATGCACTTTAGATTTTGCGACATGATAAACTCGGACACATTTTTTGGACAACCATTGCGAAACGCTATGATGGATGACCGTCGCTGTCCGTATGCCCCGGTAAGTATCATTATTAATTAGGGCTACCACACACTATAGACAAGACTGTCTTTGGACAGACTATTTCCCTACTAGTGCGAGCGAGACAGACTATTTATCTCTCGCTCGCACTAGTAGGGAAATAGTCTGTCTAAAGACAGCCTTGTCTATAGTGTGCGGTAGCTCTTATTGACTGTGCCCTGCGACAGTCACGTCGTCGGCGTCGTCAGCGTGAAATTATCATAAAGTGATGTGTTACTTCAATAATTCAATCAGATTCTGTTAACAATAGGGATAATGACTAACTAAAAAACGTAGGATTCTGTTTAGTCCGTCAGTTAGATTTTGAAAAATATTTGGATACGTGCTTTTTGTTTTATTAAATTAATAAAAAATGACAAAGATAAAACGTGTCAAAGATCATGAGTCCCCGCTTGTGACGTCACATTTGAGTAAAAAATGTACTCAAATGTGACGTCACAGGAGTTTTCAACGCACTGTATCGTCTTCATTTTTTGTTTACGTGAATAAAGAAAAAATGTGTGTCCAATATTTTTTGGAAATCTATCTGACAAACTAATTAATTTTTTTTATGTCATCTACCCTATTTCAAGGGTTTTTTTTTAATGGAACCTTTATCTTATCTATACAAATAAATGAAATTGAAGTGTCTGTTTGCAATATCAAAATAACAGCTTTTTACTGAATGCATAAGGAAGTATACACGGTATCTATAGCAAAACAAAAACATTTAATTATTATTTTTGTCCAACTATATAGATAGTCTGTTGATGTTATAAGGAGTAACATAATCTACTTTTGTTTTAGAAAAAAAGGTTAGGGTTAACAAAATTAGATTCAAATATTTAGTGATATTTTGAAATAATTTAATGCGAACGAACATGCAACGAGAAGTTCGGCCTGGGTGACAGTAGGATATTATTGGGCATTCTACTCCACTTTCCGTTCCATCGGCTCACTCCGTTCGCCTCGTCACTCTCGGTGGAGTAGAATGCCCAATAATATAAATAAAATCCCGGCCTATTCCACTATTTTAGTTCTAACACTCAAAAATCGTAAATACTGGTTCAGCGGCTAATCCACCCGATGGAGTAGGTATGAATTACGCTGTAAAATCCAGTATTTTACAGCGTAATTCATACCTACTCCATCGGGTGCCTATTCCACTACAACCTCATTTGGTTCTGTTTGAGTTGATTCCTGCAAACCTATCTTTACCGTTATGTAACAGAAGGTTAAACTCTTTTAACAGGAAAGGCGAATAACTTATAAATAATTCTTCGCAGTAATTTAACGCTACATTCGATTCTAGCTATTGTAGTAAGAAGGTTGCATTTCGTATCACGAAATAAATACATACGAGTATATATCACGGCAGGGAAACCTATAAGAACACTCTCCCCATTTATTGGCGCCATCCGCCGCCATAATGTCTCTCAGCCGTAATAGCACATCGCCTTGCGATACGATTCTTCATTGTTGGTAGATAGGTAGGTGGGCACTGGGTAGTTGAAATCACACACAACACTTGACTCAAACTCCAAATGTTTATTTCTATTAAACCATTTGGTACGGGCACTTATAAACAAAACATCAGTCCCGCAACCCCGGCAGGCGTCTGGCCCATGTCTTGGTTTTGTTCTGGATCACACCTTCCGACATCAAAGACACATCTTCCGCCGACACGGTATCCTGGTTGATGCATTCTGCAGGTTTTGGTGCTAAGCGTAGCTCGTAGCGTAGTAGATGGTATTGACGTTGTATTTCCTCTACATTCGTCAGATCGGTGTCCAGGTTGACTAAAGTGTCCTTACTCGAACCTCCTGGTATGTCCTCGTGTGATGATTACCCTACAAACAAAAAACCACGACAGAATTTTGTTCCTCTTGGTCACTCCTGACCAAACTCTAGATTCATCGGGTCAGTGAAAGTAATGAACTCTACTGTTTTATTTTAACCAAATCCTACTCTAATAAAATCAAACATCATAATATCACATCTGTAATCCCCAAAGCGTTAAACTGAGGTGTACCTAATAGCACACTCCGCCAGCCATGCCAAGTCCTATGTGATAGGGGGCGAGCCTATTGTCAACAACCGGCGTAAATCCAGACTGCTGCCGATGGATAATTGGAACTTTCAACTATATTCCGCGATGCCTGCTCTCTCATTGCAAAAGGTCCGATCAACATTGGAAATGGTCCGATCAAAAAGTTACAACACAGGAATTCTAGCAATTCTGTTACTCTTATCATAATTCATAAGCAATGCAAACTCAACTCATAAAACTTTCATTGTAATTTGTGCACCAACACAGACAGAAATCGCACCAACGATTCCCTACAGACCCATCGCCACATGTTACTCATGAGGTGCGGTCTAACAGATTCATCGCCACGTGTTACTCACGAGGTGCGGTCTTACTGATAACAGACTCATTGCCATCAGGTTACTCATGAGGTGCGGTCCAACAGTTTCGAGTATTAGTGTACAAGCCATTATCAGATTTGGTCTCGTTATCGTCATCAACTATGATATTAATTCTCGAGGAACTTGGTGATCGGGGATCTTTCTCATACAGGCTAAAATCTTCGAATTACCTTGAACTACACTAGTTATAGTAACGACGGCATAAATATGCTCACCCTTAAGTCTAGACGAAACAGAATTAGCACTCTGCTCCAGAATCTTAACAAAATGAAAACGACTCACCAAAGTACTTTCATATTCCGGCTCGACAATGCAAAGACTTCTCCACCAGTACAGCAGCACTGGACCAGCGCTGGCGACTGATGATGTGCCCGGTGTGCCACACTTGAAGTGAGCACACCAATGAGCTTCTTTCTGCTGGCTTATTGTCGCTGCCCGACGCCCGTAGCAGCCAACACAGGCAACGGCTACTCCACAGCGGTCGTCTTCGTCTGAAAATCCGCTTATTTGTGTCCTTGTTTGCCGCATGCACGACACTTGATTGGCAGTTACGATGAAAACTTCTGACGTATCTCGTTCCCGGCGTCAGTGTGCATATTTTTCTTTTGTTTGTCTCTACTCACGTAAATGACGTACGACTAACACGAATTTGGCACTGAACAATTCTTTAAATTTCCTAAAGAAAATTACAACAATGAACAATAGAAACAAGGCCACTAAAATTAACTTAATGAAATAACTATGTTAGTAATAAATTTTGTGTACATAATAGATACTAACTTACATTTTAGAAGTCGGTATAATATTATATTATTAGGAATATAATATTATATAATGTCAACAGCAGCACTGACACTGGGAAGCACTGGAGCGAATTTTATTTTTACACTTAAATTATTGGTTTATATTCATAAAAAATACCATTTCAGCAAAAATTATCTAATAACAAAATTAAACCTTAACTGTACGGCTTACAGTTGTTTTAATAATTTATGTCAGTTACGGCAAATTAAAACGTAATGGTTCTACTCATTCCGCCAAATTGCAGTTTAATAAAAGAAATGAAATATAAAACCAGCGTGCAGCGTTTTACCCGCACCGACAAAGCTGAAGCAGACACCTAGCTGTCGCTTATGATAACTATAATAAATAATCTATTTAGAGTATGTTTGTCTGTTTATCTCACCATCATTTTGTAACTTTAGACGAATTACACAAGTGTAATGAAATAGGGAATGTTTTTTTTAACTGAATGTATTTAAACGTAATTGGGTGGTAAAACAATTCCTAAAATTACGTTTTAAACAGATAAATTCAGATGAACGAATTTGCGTTCAAGTTATTATTACAGACTATGAGTAAGTTGCAGTTAGATTTGCATTTTTTTAAATAATGATTATTCTAGTACCTCTTATTAATATATTGAATCTCTATAGGTACTGACTCCTGCTATTATCGCAAACAAGCGCTTTTAACGTTCGACCCACTGGCTTTGCCTACAGCTAGCTTTATTGACGCATTTTTACTGACTTCAAAAAAGGAGAGGTCTCAATTCGATTGTTTTTTTTATTCTTTGTTTGAAACACATGCTTGGCTATAAGCAATGATTTTACTTTGCTAGCCGGGTACATGAACAAGTTGTTTTAGGTGATGTAGGTATTTGATCTGGGTACTTAGAGTAAATACCCAGAGTTCTTTCTACTACTACATTGATATTTAGAAATTTCTGTTAAAGACTAAATTATTGTCTGCAACATGTTATGCAACAAAATGAAACGGAATTAAGAGCCATTTCACAAAATTACAACGCTCGAGTTTAGGTAAAAGACCGCAGGTTTTTGATTTGTGCGTAGCAATCCACACATACACAACGCAAACAGTCCAGCGCGATTGTCGAGACAGACTAAACAATATTGGGCCGTTATGCACCTTGGTTTGAGATTTATGCAAAAAGATAATTTATTTATTCAGTCTTTATTCTGTTAAAGCCTTCTAGACTAATAAAGCACAAATATACATATGTTATGTAAATATGTATTTTATGTGTATGTTTCTATTACATATACAGGTTGGAATTTTTCAAATTCACCTTTTTTTTTTCCGTCATGAGACGGACGGACGGCGAGCTAGCCCATAGCCCGCCGTCCACAGGCCCGCGCCTACGGTGAGCGGGGGCCACGTGGTGGCCCCCGACGCCCGGGGCGTCTCCCGCGGCGGCCAGGACGTTGTGAGGTTCTCTCCCTCTCACGTTCCGCCACCACCTTCTCTAGCATTACTGCTTCGCAGAAGGAGGTGACGGCGTCCCATTCCGTCTCGCTTCTGACCATGGCTTGCACCAGGGCCGGACCCGAGAGGTCGCCGCCGCCAATCGCCACTTCAAGGACACGGCGGTGCTCCGCCCACGCGGAGCACACCTCCACCGTGTGCTCCACCGTGTCCTCCAGTCGATCCTCGCAGTGGAAACACCCGGGCGTTTCCTCCCGCCCGATTCGGTGCAGGAACCTCCCGAAACAACCGTGTCCGGTGAGGACCTGCGTCAGGCGGAAGATGAGGACGCCGTGGCGTCTCTCAAGCCACTCCTCAAAGAGGCGACTTACCGCCACTATTGTGGCGTGCCCTGCACGGGGTTGCGACAGTCGCTCTCTCCATGTCGCCATGAGATCACGCCGGAAGTCCGTCCGCAGCGCGACAATTTGCCGCGGCAGCGGAGATTTCCCCCGGCGTAGCATCTCCGCTGCGCCATTCATGCAGGCGCGCGAGGACTATCGCCTCCAGATCTCATGGCGGCAATCCGGCAAGGAGGCACGCCGCCTCGCTGGAGATCGTGCGGTACCCACGGGCCAGCCTTACGGCTACCACCTTTTGGGGCGCGTTCAGGTAGTGGGCGGCTCGCCGCCTGAAGGAACGCGCCCACACCGGGGCCCCGTAAAGGGCCATGGACCGCACGACTCCCGCGTAGAGCTTCCGGCAGGAGGCGTTTGGCCCCCCAAGGTTGGGCAGGAGCCGCCTGAAGGCAGCCCCGGTCCGTTCCAGTTTGGGGGCCAAACGTCGGAAATGCTCCACGTAGTTCCATCGGCTGTCGAGGACGAGTCCCAGGTACTTCAGCGTCGACTCGACGCCGACGGATACCCCTTTCAATGCCACCTGGAGGGAAAGTACTCGAAATACTGGAGATAGCAAATTTTATTAAAAGGAAACATTCCTTTATTTTTAAAAAGAAACAAATCTGCATTCACAGATTTTCGAAAATTCGCTTGCCAGACTCGGGAATCGAACCGACTAAAGTTCGAAAAAATAACGGCGTGTAATTTTTTACATCAATCGATAGGGACAATCATAATTATGGATTAAATCTCTCTAACAAACATGATAAATTAAATGAAGGGAAAACCATGAAATATAAAGAACAGTTATAAATTCAATTAGACTGGCACATTTATTCATGATTTTCCTTTCATTTAATTTATCAAGTTTCTGAGAGAGATTTGATCCGTATTGATTGATGTCAAAAAATACAGAATATTATTTTTTCGAACTTTAGTCGATTCATCCTGGGTTCGATGCCCGATTGTGGTAAGCGAATTTTCGAAAATCTGTGAATACAGATTATTTTCTTTTTGAAAATTTAGGAATGTTTCCTTTGAGTAAAATTTGCTATCTCCAGTATTTAGAGTACTTTCCCACCAGGTAGCATTGAAAATTTCCACACTGTATGTATAACTAGCTGACGTCGCGTGGTTTCACCCACGTAGTTCCCGTTCCCGTGGGAGTATGGGGATAAAATATAGCCTATGTTACTCGCTGATAATGTAGCTATCCATTGCTGAAAGTAATTTTTTTAAATCGGTCGCGTAGTTTTTCAATTAAATCGTAACAAACACACAAACAAACAAAAAATCAAATCTTTCCTGTTTATAATATTATTATAATGGGTGTAAAACACCTCTTAACGAAGCCGAAACACACTTGTTCTCCTCGTCATTGCGATCATTTTTTTGTTCTACACCATACCTGGGAACCTTCTAGTTACGTAGATATTGGGGGTCAAAGTTCCAACTTTTTGACAAGTTTTTTTTTAGATACAAGTTTTTAATGTAAGATTTTTACTTTAAATACCTCCACGACCACCGTACTATTCAATCCATCCACCAGCACAATGTTTTGAGTGCGTTACATTGAGTTCTACCATTAAACATGATTTTTCACCCCAAAAAAAAAAAGTCGTTTCCCAACAATAATTTTTGCGTAAAGTTACATAATTTGATGTACAGAATGCTTGGTTGACAGCTTCGTGATGAGGTCTTTTACACCCTGTAGTATGAATATACTTTTTATTATAGTAGGTACCTATGATACTGAATATAAATACTTTCACAGTTTTTATGTCTTGTGACTGGGACTGTAGCTACATTTAATTTTTATCTTTGTTTCGACAAGTCAAAGCATTTATTTCAAGTAAATGAAATAAATGCTTTGATTTTGATACTGAATAGACTCCTGTTTTAAACATATAATTGTAACTAAAACATAAAATATTTCTGTTGTCGAATCAGACTTTCCACCAGTACCCAGTATAGCGGCTCTTCTAAAAGTACTATCCTCCTCTACTCGATCCACGCGATTTCTCATTCTAAAATGAAAACAAAAAAATTGCTATCAAATTTCTACACCGAAATAGTTTTAAAGAAAAACCCAAGGGAAACCTTTCAAATTACGGTTCTATATTCCATGTCGATATAATTATGTTAAGGCTAATGCTCCAGGGTAGCCCGCGAAATTCATATTTTCTTACGTTTTTTGTTATTTGCAGGCCAGTGCTGGGTTGTACTATATGTTGATTAGAATATTATTCGCGGCTGTTAGATGGTTGTAGTTACAGAATTATAATCATCGAAATTATCAATACAACCCTCCAAGTTCATAAAGGTGCAGGAATTACTTTGACCTTTAAAATATAAGGAGCATTCAACTAACGTGGTCGATAACTGTGTAATATGAATTGTAAATAAAAATAATATCCATCTCGCTTCTGTTGCTTTTAGCTTTTGCAGAATTTTTATTCTTTCCTTTTATTGACACAATGATAATACAACCCTTACGCCCCATTGCTAAAACTAATAAAACAGAAATATAACAAATATTCTACAAACTACTAAAATAATACTTTACTTGATAATAAACGAAATTCTAACCCAATGAAAAAAAATACAAAGCGGTTCAACATGTTGTAGTCGTAGTATAACAATGCGTTTACGATAGATACGCTCGAAAATCGGGACGCGGAAAATAATGGCACAGGTCTTTAGTAAAAGATAATAGTTTATTTTTACATAATTTGCTTAATGTAATTACGCTTTATTCAAACCAAAAAATCACGATAAAATAGCGATATAAAACGTAAAAATTGACCTAAGACTTTGTTTGTTTACTAATTACTGTTATTAATATTATCGATATTCTAGTACAATAAGTGTCGACAAAAGTATATGTCTGATGCTTTACGTATTTTTTTCAGTGAAATTTATAAATATTTGTGATAGATATATGAGTCTGAAATTGACTCTGCAATGATTTTTCAGTAAACTAGTTTTGGGAGATTAATCACTACTTACTAAACAAATAAGTTTTGTAAATGTGTTACATGAAGTGTCAATAACAAAGACTAGTCTATTTTTAACATGTATTCAAAAATGCCAGGCTGTTATCTAAGATAGTAAATTAGGCGATTATAGTCTTGGAAATTTACGCGAAAATGTGAAATGGCTCTTAATTATTATTCTGTTAAATAAACAATTTTAACGTGAGAAATGAAATCTAAGACCTTCGTTTTATCGAACCCGACAATATTGTAGCCAATACATGTTAGCTACTTATGATTTAAAAATATATTAAATATGTTAATACCTGTTGTCTAAAATTTAAATGTCCTGTAAATTTAGGCTGAAATTATTGGTTATGTTCTTATCAAATCATTACTGACTTTTGTATTTTATACAAAAGTCAGTACAAGATTTTGAATTCACGTTAAGAGCGGGCCTAAAGCAAAATCTTCAATCTTTGATTAAATTTTTCTAGTAGTAAATCATGTTCATATTGGAAAAAAGTATATGTCAGGAAACTTCATTATAAATGTGAAGGTTGACCCTGACGAAAAACATATTAGGATAAAATTTTCTGGATAGAAAACCATCACAAAGTTACCTCTAATTTTCAACAAGTTTGGTTTGTATTCTATTTTGGTGCATGTTACTGAACCATAAACTAGACAAATATTATCACTCATGTATAACCTTGAGCTGACCCTAGCGGTTTTTCAAAATATTTTATATTTTAAGAGATAACACACTACAAAGCATTTTGCGCTTACTACATTTTTTAATCCGCGAAATACCCTGTCTTCCGTCTCGCGTGACGCGAGCTTGAGACATCAGTTTGTTTCACCGATCAGTTGCCCTCGCTCTGTTGAGACGGGTGGTCTATGTCACTTTGCTCCGCACCTAGCCGCCATTATTATTATCATTAAATCTATTTTTTTTTGTAACATGGGTAACAAGAAGAATACAATTGAAAAGAGAAAACTAAAACAGTTGAACTCAGTTGAAGACTCAAATGATGGCTAATTGCCGACGTCGTAGGTAAGTATGTATTGTTTACGTGCATAGGCGCATAGAAAACGCAAAATAAACGGATGATTGATTTAATTATATTATATATTTTATGTTACATTTTTATTATATACAACCCGACCGAATTAACTGTGTATCTGGTAAGTAGTAGTCAAGTAGAAGGTAGGTAGTACGTATGTTGGTAGTAGGTCAATTCGAATTCAATATTCATAGTTGACAGGATAACGTCTGTCGGGTTGGTAAAGATTTTAAATAGACTGGTCCGCAGTACCACGGTAATATTATAATACAGTAGTGTAACTCGGCCGCATGATAGAAATAAATGCCTACAGCCGCGCGGTACGTAAACATGCGTTAGGGCTGCCCGTCTCCAGCATTTTAATTACATTTGCCTACTTTCTGTTTCTATTTAGTTTTGTGATTGTAAATATCTTTTTTATATAAATAAATTAAATACTTTGTATATTGAATAGGAAGTGTTCAATAAAAATTCGTGTTGTTTTTTGATTGGTAGATTTAATTAAAACAACATGTTACTCTATTCGCTTTATTTATTAATCCAAACCTTTTTTTTTTGTGAGATAATAGGAAATACTTATCCATTAAAAAGACACACATTATGTACCTACCTACTAGTAAGTAAAATTATTTTATAGTCTTACCTTTCAGAGTTTCCTGGTAATTTAAAAAAAACTTATGTCTGTATGCGTTATTGACGAATTCATACAACCAAAAACCGCACAATATTTCCTACTCGTCATATTAACTGATTTTTAGAGAAAAAATCGCGCGGTTATTGTTAAAAAAACAACACACCGTCTGTTTGACACTGCGGTACAGCCGTGACTGTCTGCGCCCCGAGCGCACCCCGAGATCGAGCCGCGTAGGTATAGCTCGCGTTTCGTCCGTTTGTATGAAGTTGAAGTACTGTATATATATATTATATACTTTATATATTTATTATATACTTTCAAGAAAATAGACATTGTCGTATACTTCATAATTTCAACGTTGTGACAATAAGTCAAGATGGCCTAGCGGTTAGGTGCATGCAGATCTATGATTGTATCAGTAAGCCGTGAGTTCAAATCTCAAGTTGTTACTTTTAGACTTTTTGTAAGTTTTTACTCGATTGGAAGTAATGGGACAGAAATATATTCTTTATCTTGTTCGCTTTGTTCACACATTTCGTAAAGTTAGAAGACAGGTAGATCATAGAAAGATAATACACAATCATTGAGTTAAATAATAATACTATGGTTATTTTACTAATATTTAACTTAAAAAAATAAATAATAAGTGTGAATCCATTATTAAAAAAATACACAAAACACCATAATAAACTAAACTAATATTACCAAGAAACAAAAACCCACACATTGTAAACGGGATTCGAACTCGGATCTCATTGATTTTAAACCCACCGCTTACCTAAACAGCTATCAACACTTCGTAAACAATCTTGAATTTTAGCTATCCAAGAACACAATTCAAGATCATGCGTTTGCTGCGTGTTTATCAAAAGAGCCAAAATTATATTTTTATGTTACGCGGATAGTGACGCGACGACATGCGATTGGGCGAACTCTGGGACTGTGGTGTGCGTAATTTGTATTGAGACCACTTACACATACAGACGCACGGACGCTTGACCGTGCGTTCACAGCAACACAATCCTTAGCGTGCCTATACACTTATGAACGCTAACTGTACCTAAGAACTTGGAGATAATAGGCGGTAACAGTTCAGCCACCCAGCATGAACAATCAGACATTTTATAGCTCGAGCAATAGACGAATTTCTAGCTGACACTCTTGCAAAGTATTTTCGTCAGTTTTTTGCGGTGATATAAGTCTTGTTACACATGTACACATGGCAATAGATCAAGCATTACCTACATTTCTAGTATATGTAGTCCATTACTTAGCCAAAAATAATAGGTAAATAAATGCATCCAACTATTCGATGCCTATAGGAATATTAAAAAAATTAAGATGAAATGGAGTACTCAATACTTCATTTCACGACATACAAACAATATAGGAATGCATTGTATACGTGTTAAAAAACTAACACAAAAAAAAAAAAAAAAAAGTGGTTGTATTTAACTGTGTTGCCTAAATTACGCTGTACGCAAGTTTGGTCCCGCGCATCGCGCCTCTCGCGTCGTGGCGCCGCCCGTGTTTATTATCCGCACTAATGCGGGTGTGGCGAGACGCGCGGGAGAAATCAGAATTAATCCTGCCGTTAGGCCTGCTCTTAAAGCTAATTTTCACAATGTTGCAGTTACTTAAACTAAAAAGACGCAGTAATCAGCTGTTGTTAAACTTCAGAAAATATTTGTCAAGACTAATAAGGTATAAGTATTACTTTAATTATAGTTTGTATAAACTAGATTACAACAAATGTAAGCAAGACATAGTAGGTAAGCGAAGTACCTATAGACAATTCTGTAAAAACCTAAATTTTAATTAAATACTACAACGTGAACGACGACCATGTTACATTCAACATTATGATTCTTTTCACACATACTCAAGTTCAAAACTGCTTTGACTGCATTTTGCAAGATTGCAGCCTTGCACAATTATAAAATACCATTTACACTACGTGGTGACAACTGTCTGATGAAAGCGTTTCCGATACGGCATCAAGCCGTTCAGGATAAGGAACGGTGCGGTGACCGCCGGACGACATGTGTGTACTATTTCGAGAACGACTGTGGAAACGTTTTCCACAAGCAGCATCAACCTATAACTTGTTTTTATTAGGCTAACTGATACCACCGTTTCCGACGCTGTCTTCAGGCGGTTAACAAAGAGTATAGTACAATAGTCGACCACATGACGGCGCAATTGGTTTCAAAGGCGATTGTATGAGTGTGAAAGCATTTTTAATTAAGCGCAACGTAACAGCAGAGCAAGTGAGCAACTGCAGTAGTTGTTTGTTAACGTGTAGTGTAAGGTTGTGTTAGCTATATGAATTAATTAAATTAATATTTGGATGTCCTTGGTGCCCAATCTGGGGTCACAGAAATATAATGTGCGTGTGCCTGTAGGTGTATGCTATTTCTTGCTCTGTGAAGAGACATGAGACAATCTGTCCAAAATTTTAGTTTAATGTTTACGGTATCCTAAAGTTCAAATGTCCTTGGTGCCCAATCTGGGTCATAGAAATAGAATGTACGTGTGCCTGTAGGTGCATGTTATTTCTTGCTTTGTGAAGAGACATGAGACAATCTGTCCTGAATTTTAGGCTAGTGATTTAAGCAGCGAGCGCCCCCTTATTTGTTAACAAGTAAGCTAGTAGTGTTGGCTGTATGAGTATGATCCAACCTTTTCACTACAATTGCAGGAATCGAATGTCGCATAAAATGACTGTAAGTAATTGAATTCATGCTCTATCGGGTGGAATAGCCGCTGAACCAGTATTTAGGATTTTTGAGTAATAGAACTAAAATAGTGGAATAGGCGCCGGGATTTTATTTATATTATTGGGCATTCTACTCCACCGAGAGTGACGAGGCGAACGGAGTGAGCCGATGGAACGGAAAGTGGAGTAGAATGCCTAATAATATCCTACTGGTGACAAAACCCCTCATGAACCTACTTGAACGGTTGCCCATTTACTTGAACGGTTCTCCTCTCACTAGAGTGAAAAAAAAAAAATATCTAGAACACATTGTCACCGATGATCTAAAGGACAACGAGAACATTGAACGTGAACGCAGAGCGCTGGCTGTCCGGGGTAATATGTTGGTTCGCAGGTTTGCTCGTTGCTCAGCTAAGGTCAAGCTAGCATTATTCAAAGCCTATTGTCAGTCTTTCTCTATCGCGCAGCGCGCTCTGCGGGTGCAATACAATAATGTTTTCAGAATATTGTTGCGGGTTGCTGAAGCGCGTACGAATGACTTATATGGAATAAGACGCAAGCATGTTTCGTCACTGTTAGGCAGAGTACGCGGCAGCAGCAACGGCATTCTGAGGATCATTTCTGATGAATATCAATGTCCAATACTCAATACTAAATCGTTTATTGCATTCCAAATGTATTACATAGATGGTGTTACAAAATAAAAGATCAGTATGGACCCTGTCGGGCACAGCAACATTAGGAGAGAGGAGGAGAGCTTAGTAGCAATTCAATACACTCGCTCTGGGAGAGATTGTGGTAAACCCATCCCCTTAAAACGTTAGCTGATGGACATGTGTGTATTTTCCCCATACTGGCATATGGTGTACAGACTTGGTCTTTGACTAACATCCAGAAGTCCAAGCTCACGGTTTGCCAACGGGCAATGGAGCGCAGCATACTTACTTAACGTTAAACTTACAGACCGAATAAGAAACACCACACTGCGCTCCAGAACTCAAATTGCTGACGTAGCTCAAAAAGCCATTCCGGCGAAGCTGTAAGCTCTCAAATCACAAAACTGAAGCCCTGAGATAGCTACACGGGGTCGCTGCAGGACGAGAGAAGGAATGGGGAGAGGGCTTTGCCCAATAGCGGGACAGCTCAGACTAACTAAAAAAAAAATTGAATTGTTACCTAGACTCAAGGACCAACAAGGGAGTAATTAGAATATTATAGTAACAAGTATTTTGTTTTTTTTTTCAGGGCGTGTTTGATTTGAAGAATCTGTCAGTCCCAGTTGTGCCGAAAGGCTTCCCGTTTACCAAAGGCCGTATCTACTGCAACGTATCACTTACTACAGGCGGTGTTACCAAACTTATAGGCTCCGGTAGCATTGACATGGAGGTCAAAGTCGCTAACATTTGTACACACTAGGAAAAACAAGTTTGTAAACATTGTAACGTTTTTCTGTCGCTATACCACGACAGTATTATATTTTGTTAGCCCAGAACTTTGCCACAAAAGTGTAATAAAATTGTAATTTGTTTTTCTCCATCTCACGACTATCATTACAAGGTTATCTACACCCAATTCTTAGTTTACTTTCTTTTTCTTTAATGCAATTAAAAACGAAGTTAAACATAAAAAATCCCTTCGGCAAGCCACAGGAGGTGGTAGATTTCGAAGAACGTTCCACCCATACTTTTTTCAACGCCTTGATAAAATCCTCCCCTAAGAGTTTAGCATGAAAAAAAACCTTATAAATTTAAAATTGTAGAGTAAACAATTTGACAAACCCCTTCCCCAAGTTAGGGGTTGCATCAAAAAAGTTTAAATTTAAAAGTTTTCCGTATTCTCACTCGGAATGATAAAAATGTTAACGGGTCCAAAAATTTTTTTGGCCAAGTTTGAAAGCAATCCATGCATAATTGCGACCTGTATCATGTCACATACCAACATAGGGTACATACATACGTATACATATAATGCTTGGTTAATATATTGTGCTGTATTGTACCTACGTCCGTAGTCATCTCGAATATGGTAGTCAAATTTGGAATCCGAATTATGCAGTGCATTCAGGCAGATTGGAAAGAATACAAAGGAAATTCACGGGATACTTAGGTTATAAATTTAAAATCCCTTATCTGAGTTACAAGGGACGATGAGTACAATTTCACTTACTTCCACTTGTAACTCGGAGAAGTATATCTGACATACGGTTCCTAGTAAAAATGGCAAAATCAAGGATCGAGTGTCCTGAACTTCTTTCTAGGCCACCACGCCATTACGTGGGAACCTTCTAGTTGCGGAGATATTGGGGGTCAAAGTTCCAACTTTTAAAAAAGTTTTTTTTTTTAAAATTAATACAAGTTTTTATTGTAAGATTTTTACTTTAAACACCTCCAGGACCACCGTACTATTCAATCCATTCATCAGCACAATGTTTTGAGTGAGTTACATTGAGTTCTACTACAAAACATGATGTTTCACCCCAAAAAAAAAAGTCGTTTCCCAGTAATATTTTTTGCGTAAAGTTACATTTTGATGTACAGAACTACAGAATGCTTGGTTGTCGGCTTCGTGATGAGGTTGTTTACACCCTGTATATAAACTTTTTATCCGGCGGTTGATTTGGGCTCTAGTAGTCACGAGTTCACGACTTTAGGTGCAAGACCAATGCCGCTCCTGCCCAACCTGGGTGGGCCGAACGCCTCCTGCCGGAGGCTCTACGCGGGAGTCGTGCGGTCCATGGCCCTTTACGGGGCCACGGTGTGCCAGCCCACTACCTGAACGCGCCCCAAAAGGTGGTAGCCGTCTGACACTCTGTAAAGTCTGACACTCCCTCCTGCTCCGCCCAGAGCGGGAGAAGTCATTTGATGATTTCCCATCCGAAAAAAAAAAAAAAAAGGTACAAGACCAATAGGTAGATTTTTACTGACGAAATCTACCTAAAACTCCTCCTCAACGCTGTCGGCTGCTAATATGGGTACTCCCTTCCTTCTCCTAAAAAAACTTTTGTCCGAAAATCATTATCCATAACATGTTTCATATAAACTTCAGTAACCATAATGTTCAAAATCCCGAAATTTTGTTTTACATAATTATCTTTACTTCTAAAACTATTCTGTCATAATATCGAATACTATAATCAGTCAATCAATCAATCAACTTTATTTCTCACCACAACATACATAAACTATTTTACATTGGTCAGATTCGACGATGATACACAATTCAGGTAATTCAGGTAATATATTGTGGGAGACTGGTGCCTAAGCTAGGCTCGTGGCCTGTGTTTCAGGACACCAGGATCCCACCCCTTTACATTTTCATTTCATAAATTATGTACTATATAGGCGCGCTGACAGAATGTAAGGAATCATACGACATTTTATAGTTTATATATGTATATGCTTAGAAATCTAGGATAAGTATGCGAGACGAATGTTAGTAGATGTGTAGTATGGGTGATTGTGTGGGTGTGTGAGTGTGTATGTGTGTGAGTGTGTGAGACTGCTTGACTAAGTGTTTAGGTCATTACAAGGATGTTTTCAGTATCATTATAGTTTAATTATAGTAGCCTTTATTGAATCTCCTAATTTTACATGACATACAGTCATAACTATGTCCTAAGTATTGTATTATATAATGTGTATTATTCAGAATGCTCATTTATAAATTGTTAGGCCTAAAAAAATTGCTAAAAGTTAGGTTTTGGTGACAGAAACGAACCGCTGTAAATCCGACTCTACGCAGTCTTGTCTGCCCTACCCCTAGAGTGTAATTTAGAATCCCGTAGGCACGGAGGGGTGAAGTGGCTCGCGAGTTGAGGAGCAGGTGGTTGTAACACTCGTCGGCCAGCAAGCTGAAGCTGCGTTGGTGAGCGTTAAACACATCTGCGACGATAAGCTCGTATGGGACCGCCAGAGCCCCGCAGCGCCGGAGCCGTGACAGAAACCATGCCTGCTGCATGTTGTATGCTTGCTTTGCATGTTGTATGCTTGCTGCGTGCTTGCTGCACGCTTGCTGCATGCTTGCTGCATTAACAGCAATACATGCTTGCTGCATGCATGGTGTATGTTTGTTTGCATGCTTCTTGGATTGGAAATAATGTTCATAATCAACTGTCTTATAATGATTGACGCTATTATTGATTGATTTTCTGCCTTTTATTGACTATCGATATGAAATATTTGCCAAAAAATGATTATAACTGTGAACTTTCAGCAATATGATGGTTCAACCTTTTAATTCTTACAAAATTTCATTAGAGCAATATTGTATAACAAAAATGTGTTGTGTTGAAAGAAATTCATAGCAAAAGCTTAGTATTACAAATTTGTTTTAAAAATATGATTAGGATCAAAACATTAAATAATTTGAATTTAGGATTTATAACTAGGTTTTAAGTCTTTTGTATATTATTGATTGTAATGTTTATGAGAAACGGGATAAGGGCATAATTTAGGGATTTCAATTTGATGGCATGTGATATTATGTTTTATAAAGTTCGGGTAAGTTATCATTCGGACAAATGATAACTAGGACAAAACATTATGGCACTTTAGATAATGGATAAAAAGGTTAGGTAACACGATAGAGAACCGCTAATATGTATGTCCAAGAGGCTTCCGGAATATAAAAGGGCTCTTAATGTTAACTAAAAAAGGAAATGGACAAAATATCGAACCTTGAGGAACGCCCGTTGTCATTTCAGACCCTAATGAGTCTATGCTATTTACCTGACCTTTAACCAATCTTCTATGTATGATCTAAGCAAGTCAAGAACTATATTTCTAACTCCATAGTACTCCAGTTTCAGCAGCAGTGTCTCATGGTATACGCAGTCAAATGCCTTTGAGAGGTCAAAGAAGATCCCATTGCCATCTTGTGCTACTTTCCAGGCGTTAAAAATGTGCTCTATTAGTGTAACATCGGCTAACAGCCAAGAGATGGAGCTTAATTAAACGTCTCGTTCCATCTCTTTTCCTGAGATTAAAATAATACTGCTCTAGTTGGTACGGGCCCAGTTTAGGTTGTAGGAAATGGAAGCTATAACATCAATTTAACGCCAAGTATTTTTGACACTACGTACTACAACGCATAGTTTACTGTATTTACGCTTCTAAAGATTTTATTTAAATATTTCAGGAAAATAACAATCAATGATACATAAGTGATTTAGTAAAATACGGATTGCTTTTTGTATGCAAGGCATGTTGAGGAGACAAGGCATTGAGATTTAATAAATGGCGTACTTATACTAAAATTACGTTATGAACAATATTTAAATATTAACTTCACAAAAATTACATTTTGCGAGTGCGTTTGTTTGTCTCCATTCATGCACTAGAGCAGTGCAGTGATAAATAGTTTATTTATTTAAACTTCATGTAGGTACTAAATTGGTACATAGGCTGAACATTTATAAAATTATTTGTTTTGAACTCAAAACACTACACCTGGCACTATGGCTCATGGCTAATGGCTCTACCGCACGCCGTGGTCTCGCGCTACTTGTAAGAAAAGACACGACCATAATAATTCAAATACCTCACCTGGCACCTTAATGGCTCTACCGCACGCCGTGGTCTCGCGCTACTTGTAAGAAAAGACACGACCATAACAATTCAAATACCTAACAAGAAGAAATCCAAACGTCATGGCAGCAGTTATTACAGCCCTCTGCAAAGGTCAATCTGTGAAGTTGTATATAATAACAACACACATACCAAGCACTAAGCCAACTAAGACATTTTCCGATTTGATCAACTGCATCAATTCAAAGTCAAAAGGGTTAAACATGATCATCCTAGGAGACTTTAATGCGCACATAGGAAAGCAAGACATAAACACCAATGGAAATCAAACAACTCATAAAATTGGTGCCAACTTGTTGCACACAACATCGAATGACAATGGTGAAATCTTATTAGATATAATAAAAAGAGAAAACCTTAGATTAGATACATCGCGAGGCAGATCAAACTGCAAAATAACGTGGCAATCTGGAAAAAGGAAATCGCAAATTGACCATATACTTACTGCTGCGGACGAGCCAAATATATTTAATTACATAAAAGGCGAGTGGAGAAAAAATATATCAGACCATGAAATTATTCTCGCGGATATTATTATTCTGAACCTTAGGAGGGAAAATCCGAAACTGCATATGCTGACATCCAGCACGAAACCAATGCACAGATCTGAGCTCGAATTCAACTACAGAAATCACGGCTATAGCCGGCTTCAAAATTAGGAAATAATGAAAAAATACCAAGAGGAAATCAAGAGCCAACCTCAGGTAATAAATCTACCAAACTTGGAAAATAGCCAACTAGTCCCATAGAACATTCTTATAAGCAGGCCAATTAGATCCAGGGAACACAGAATCGCGCTTGCAAAACTGCAAAAAGCCAAGTTTATAAAAAAACTGTTACCCAAAGAAACATTCGTAATCAAACAACTAAGTGAAGCAAGACACAAGCTGCAAAATATAAGAAATAAAAAAGAAGGGGAAAAATGCGACATATTCTTTAGAAACCTAAGCGGAACTCATCCATCACAACGCATGAAAATCACATACGATTTTTACAGGAGACATAAAATGAAGACGAAGCACAACAACAAACAACGTTTAATACCCATGTCAAGGTGGGAAAAATATTTAAAAAGGTCAGCAGGCCCACACATAGAACTCCTACCCAATGAAAACCCATCAGATGCAAAAAAAGAAATATCGGAAGAGGAAATAAGTGATATAATTAAAAGCATGAGCAACAGCAAAGCGCCAGGTACTGACAAGGTGGTGTCTGAGCTATTCAAAGCCTTGCCAACAGAAATGCTATCGGAAATTATAAAACACATGCAGCTGCCTGCATGTGCTTTGAATAGCTCGGACACCACCTTGTGTAAGCAATGGGTAAGCAATGATATACCAATGTCTTGAAACAAAACGATCCAAATTCCAGTGCCTAAAAAAGCTAAGCCAGACGGAATTAATGACTACAGAAAGTTATCTACTCGTATGTGTAACGCGGGATATAGGATATATGAAAGTTTCTTCTTAGAAAACTGGATGCTTCAATAAAAGAACTAGGAAACTACCAAGCAGCCTTACTTCGCAATAGATCGACCGACGACCATATGTACACACTAGAAGAATTCTTGACGAGGAATGGAGAGCAGGCTCAAAAACCTATGTGCTGGCGTTATACATCAAAAAGCCTTCGATACGCTGGACTTAAACTCTCTTAGACATATTTTAGTTAATAGAACTAACAAATATTTAACGAATAGAACTGTTAAGGCGTGCATGAATGAATTCACCTGCATAAAATGGTTTGGACAGCAAACGGAATCGACACACAAAGGCAATGACCCCCACGACTATTCACCATAGTAATCGTTCTCTGAACATTAGAAGAAGAAATAGAATGCCTTCATCTAGACCAGAACAATGAGATTCAACTCCCTATTATACTGTCATTTGCAGATGACGTGATAATAACAACAAATAATCTCAGTGAACTGGATGAAATAGTCACCAAAATCAAACCTTTGCTGGAATCAGTTGGAGTCCACATTAATGAAACGAAAACAAAACTAGTAATCAGAGACCCACTCAGCACCGCAACCCGAAGTCTTATTAGAATTGGAGGAACCAGTATTCAACCGGCAGACGAGATTAAGTACCTTGGCACGTGTATAACATCGACACTTAATCGAAACAACACAGTTAACGTCAGATGCAAACAAGCGATGCGTAACTCTAAGGCCTTAATATCCTTCATAAAAACTCGAAAATGGAGTGGAAAATCGCGCGTCTTAATAATAAAATGGTCATAGAACCTGCAATGACTTACGACCTTAAGACAGCGGCACTCACAAAGGCAAACCGATCCAAACTCAGAAGATAGGACGGATGATAAGACTCCTTCCTTAAGAAATGATAAAGAGTACGCGAAACCCCCCGAATAAGAAAACACGCGAAATTCTTATGGGAAAAACAATTACCAAAATACACACATCAAAAATGTCTAGGGATCAAGCATTTTTATGCGGATTTCTTGAGATTGAGATGTGGCTTTGTAATAAATTTATGATTTTATAAATTTATATGGATCCTTTTTGGTGCATTTCATAATTTGAATCAGGAACTCTCAATCAAATTCGAGTAAAAGATGAAAATAAGCTGTCAATATTTTCCCTATAAAAACATACAACGCATTGAAGACATTATTAGTGCTACTGTTTCCCTACTACTGATTAAAACCAACGTTATTATGGAGCGGCGACGTCATTTAAGCAGGGAAGAAATGCTCAGAGCCGTGGGAATGATAGAAGCTGGTTCCCGGCAACGTACTGTAGCTTTAGCTCTGAATACAAGTCAGAGTGTTATCAGTCGACTTTGGACACGTTACCGAAGCACTGGTACCGTGGCTGAGCGCCATGGAGGACGGTATCGCTGCACCACACGGAGACAAGACCGATACATTCAAATCTTAACTCGAAGAGCTCCAACAATAACCGCCATGATGTTAGCCGTGAGGCTTCATCACTCTTCAGGGAACTTAATTAGCGACCAAACAGTCAGAAACCGCTTGCATGAAGTGAACCTTCATTCCCGAAGACCGCTACGGGTACCACCTATAGCAATGCACAATCATAGGATTCGATATCAATGGGCTCTTGAACACAGAAATTGGGCAGAAGAACAATGGCGTTTCGTGTGCTTTTCTGATGAGTCTCGTTTTGGTATGAGACCGGATACAAGACGTATACGACACTGGAGAACCCCTGGACGCCAACAGCGATTAAAATCCTGCCAGGAAGTCCATCCTTATAGTGGTGGAACCATCATGGTATGGGCGGGTATTTGGATCGGCGGAAGAACTGAGTTGATTTGGATCAGAGGCAACCTCAACGCTCAAATTTATGCTGAGACGATTGTATCAGACGTCATCGTTCCTCTACAAGTGCAAATCGGTCCCTTATTTCAGTTAATGCATGATAATGCACGACCGCACACCGCAAGAGTTGTAAGACAGACTCTCGCCGCAGCTAACATCAATGTCCTGCCCTGGCCTGCTCAGTCGCCAGACTTGAACCCGATTGAGCATGCATGGGATATGCTACAGAGAAGAGCTCTGCCGAATATGGAGGGTATCCAGTCGCAAGAAGACCTTTTTTTGTTGTTGCAACGAACATGGGCGGCCATTCCACAGCGTGATTTGGATGAACTCATTTTGAGTATGCCAAACCGATGTTCTTGTGTTGTTAGTGTTCGCGGTAGAAACACGGATTATTAATTGTTTAAGTTACCCAATAAAATTTTAAAGAAAACTGTTATTTCAGTCTTTTTTTCGAACTTTAATGTTAGTGGTTCAAATGTCAAAAATCCCTTTATTAGGAAAATGGCAAATTTCTTTATTAATGCAAAGGTGACTTGGTTTATCGTTACTGTGACAAACGAAAACACTTTATTTGATGAATCCTTAAAGAAAATTTTAATTAATATCAATCAGGAGAAAAGTTATTGCAAAAATATATGTTGATCCCTAGATACTTTTGATGTGTGTATTATATAGCTACGGTTATGCTACTACGCATCCTCCGACGGCCAGAGCCTCACCTACTACACGGAGCTATTAGATACAAGGCAAAACGGTTAAAAGTAGGAAGAACAATGAACGAGAACCACCAACCACCAGACCGAGACCGAGACCATGGAACGAGTCACTCCAACAAGACATGGAATATTTCATAGCATCTTTGCTATGAAATATTCCATGAAAAAGAATGGATGAAGAATATTCAAAGAATGGATTCAGCTAGCAGCAGATAGAGAAAAATTCAAGTCGGCCACCCAGGAAATATACTACTCTGTCAAGAAAGTACCGGGAAAAGATCAATAATACACAAAATGTCTGTTATTCATCCAAATTTATTTTATCACCTTCAAAGTATGCTCCTTTAGAAACGATACACTTGCGCCAACGAATAATCCATTCATCAAAACATTTTTTAAACGCTGCTTCCGGAATTGAGTCCAGTTCTCGCCGCGAATTCTCCTTTAGACATAAAGGAGAATTCGCGGCGAGAACTGAACTGAACTGAACTGGCAATTTGAGTTTAGGAAAAAGAAAAAAGTCAGCAGGAGCCATATCTGGTGAATATGGTGGTTGCTGGATGGTATTTGTTGAGTGTTTGGTAAAATATTCGTTCACAATGATAGCTTTGTGCGAAGGCGCATTGTCGTGGTGCAAAATCCAAGAATTTTCTTTCCACAAATCTGGCCTTTTTCGTCGAATTTGCTCTCTTAAACGCCGCATAACGCTCAAATAATATTCTTTATTTACCGTTAGACCTTCCGGTAAGAATTCAGAGTGCACAACACCGCGATAGTCAAAGAAAACAGTCAACATGACTTTGACTTTTGATCGACTTTGGCGTGGTTTTTTCGGTTTCGGTTCAGTTGGAAGGCGCCACTCCGAAGCTTGTTGACTAGTTTGCATGTCAAACTCGTAAACCCACGTCTCTTCACCAGTAACAATGCGTTTCATGAATGTTGGGTCCGAACTGACTCGTTCTAGCATGTCCTCAGCGACTTTCATGCGATTGAGTTTTTGGAGAAAATTCAGATCTTTTGGGACTAGCCGAGCAGCAACATGTTTCATACCCAAATGATTAGTTAAAATGGTACGGATCGACTCGTGAGATACAGAAAGTTCGGCGGCTATCTCTCTCAGAGTTGAATGGGGATTTTCAGTCACTATTTTCTTCACTTTTGCGATGTTAACTTCAGTTGCAGACGTTGACGGCCTACCAGAGCGAGGCAAATCTTCCATCACATCTCGACCGCTTTTGAACGCTTTGAACCACTCATAAGCACGAGTTTTTGATAAAGTCGATTCACCGTAAGCCTTCTGTAACATTTTCAGTGACTCCGAACACGAAATTCCATTGGCGATGCAAAATTTAAGACAAACTCTTTGTTCGATATTTTTGTCCATTATGAAATTCGCAATACACACTATATATGATATTACTAAAACCAGCACTGTATTTAATATAAATAACAGATGCGACTCAAACTCCGCGCCAAAATGGAAAACAGTTGTGCCAATCTAACAACTACAAAAAAAAAAAATTTGAATTTGCAACCATAAACAAATCATCCATTCCCGATACTTTTTTGAGTGAATGTATCACCTCAGCGAAACTGACAGTGAAACTAATACTACTGACGACGAAACATACACGAAAATAATGTTTAAATAAGACGTGTCGAAAACGAATGGAATCGCAACCATCAGAAACGAACATGATTCTCCAATGCTAGAAGAGACCAACCAAACGAAGGTCCAAACACCGATGCTCATTCCTATGGATTATACCTGTCTTTACCACTATTCCTATATTGGGTCTAGGCTGCATAGTCGGCTGATTGTGCCCGACTGGCTGCGGTTGGTCGGGTTTCCTCTCCCATCCCAGAGCATGCCTTTCCTTACAAAAAAGTGCCCCCTGGTGTATCCGGCTTGTCCGGGTCAGGCTTGCTCCTGGCTGGGTGTGGTGCTCAATCAATCAAATCAATCAATTTATAAAATTACTAGCTGTTGCCCGCGTAAAGTTCGGTAACTGTCCCACTGGATCATATTAAAGAGATAAATACTTTAAATAGTGTCCTAAGTGTTAATCCAGGTTATGAACTATCTATGTGCCAAATTTCATAATCATCACTATCACAATCCCCATCATTATCACAATCATTATCACAATCACCATCACTATCACAATCACCATCACGATCACAATCACCATCACAATCACCATCACAATCACCATCACAATCACCATCACAATCACCATCACAAACCATCACAATCACCATCACTGTCACCAACATCATTATCATCGTAATCACAACCATTATCATCGTAATCACAATCATCATCATCACAATCTTCATCCTCGGTATCACAATTACTATCACAATCACCATCACCATCACTATCAAAGTAACAATCACTATCACCATCATAATAACCATCACCATCGCTATCACCATCACAATCACCGCCACTATCACAATAACCATCACAAACACCATCACAATCGCTATCACCATCAAAATCACCGCCACTTTCACAATCACCATCACAATCACCATTATCGTTATCATAATCTTAATCATCGTAATCATAATGATTATCATCGTAATCGCAATCATCACCATCACAATCACCATCATCGTTATCATACTCATTATCACGGTAATCACAATCATTATCATCATAATCACCATCACAATCACCATTATCGTTATCATAATCTTAATCATCGTTATCATAATGATTATCATCGTAATCACAATCATCATCATCACAATCACCATAATCGTTATCACACTCATTATCACGGTAATCACAATCATTATCATCATAATCACAATCACCATCACATTCACCATCAAAATCACCATCACAATCACCATCACTATCACAGTCACAATCACCTTCACCATCACCATCACCATCACCATCACCATCACCATCATCATCACCATCACCATCACCATCACTATTACCATCACCATCGCTATCACCATCACTATCACCACTACAATCACAATCACCATCATCGTTAGCAAAATCACTATCATCATTATCATCGTAATTACAACCATCACCATCACAATCACCATCACAATCACTATCACAATCACCTTCACCATCACAATCACTATCACAATCACTATCACTATCACAATCACCATCATCGTTATCACAATCACTATCATCATTATCACAATCATTATCATCGTAATCACAATCATCATCATCGTAATCACAATCATCATCATCATAATATCCATCCTCGTTATCAAAATCATAACTATCGTTATCACACGCATCATCATCATTACCACAAACACCGTCACTGTCACAATCACCATCACAATCACCATCAATATCACAGTCACAATCAATATCACAGTCACAATCAATATCACAGTCACAATCACTATCACCATCACAATAACCATCACCATCGCTATAACCATCACAATCACCGTCACTATCACAATCACCATCACAATCACTATCACTATAACAATCACCATCATCGTTATCACAAGCATCATCAACGTAATCACAATCATTATCATCGTAATCACAATCATCATCATCATTATCATAAACACCATCACTGTCACAATCACTATCACAATCACAATCACCATGACTATCACAGTCACAATGACTATAACCATCACAATCACCATCACCGTCGCTATCACCATCACAATCACCGTCACTATCACTATCACTATCACAATCACCATCACCATCACCATCACAATCACCATCACTATCATCATTAAAATAACCATCACCATCGCTATCACCATCACAATCAACGTCACTATCATTATCACTATCACCATCACCATAACAATCACAATCACCATCATCTTTATCACAATCACCATCATCGTTATCACAATCACCATTGCTATCACAGTCACTATCACTATCACTATCACCATCACAATCACCATCACTGTTATCACAATCATCATCATCAGTATCACAATTATCATCATCGTTATCACAATAATCATCACCGTAATCACAATCATTTTCATCGTAATCACAATCATCATTATCGTAATCACAATCATTATCATCGTAATCACAATCATCACCATCATCATCATTATCACAATCACCATCATCGTTATCACAATCATCACAATAAATCAACAATAATCCTGTATAGAAGTCGAATCCGCCATCTTCTGGATCTCAAAATAAATGCCATTTTCGTAATCTGCACCCCTGATAATCTCGGTATCGACACCCATATTGATTTTTAGACATTTCAACATCATCGCACCCCAACAGGGAATGAAGGCATTTCAGGTCCGCCATATTAAATCATCTTAAAATCGTTGTTTTTGTAATACACCCGACCCGATACACCATACAAACAATACCGATGTTGATTTTCAGACTTTGTTACCCCATTTCCCCCTTTAGGGGTTGAATTCTGAAAAAACCTGAAACACAAATGTTAACTCATTTATCGATAAGAGTACTCCTGTGAAGTTTCGAATAAAACAGTCTTACCTAATCTTGTTCCCCATATAAACTTTTGACTCCCGTTTCATCCTCTTAGGGGGGGTACATTTTGAAAAATCCTTTCTTATTGCACCCCTTAACCTCATAAGGAACGTATGTGCCAAATTTGGAATCTCTAGACTTAGCGGTTTGGGCTGTGCATTGATTTTTAGACTTTGTCACCCCATTTCCCCCTCCTAGGGGTTGAATTCTGAAAAACCCTGAAACCCGTTTCTGCTCATTTATCAAAAGGAGCACTACTGTGAAGTTTCAAATAAAACAGTCTAACTAATCTTGTTTCCCCATACAAACTTTGGAGCCCCGTTTAACCCCCTTAGGGGGTGAATTTTGAAAAATCCTTTCTTAGTGCACCCCTAGACCACACAAGGAACCTACTTGCCAAATTTGGAATTTGTAGACCCAGCGGTTTGGGCTGTGCGTTGATAGATGAGTCAGTCAGTCAGTCAGTTTCTTCTTTTATATATTTAGATTTGTTTTGATTGTTGAATTAAAAAATATTTTAGCATTTGATAACCCATTTCTTGATTAAGGTTAAAGGCTATATCATCACGCTACGACTCTTAGAAGCTGAGTGGCGGGTGAAACCGCGGGGTTAGCTGTGATAATGTTTTAACTTCAGCTTTTGTCCAAACGCTCCTACTACAATCAGGATCATCACGACCAATGCGCTTACTTTTTGGCATTAAACAATAGGTTTTTTACACTCTGATACCGTGTGACCCGTTTCATGGCAGTCAAAACACTTCAAAACTCTAACTAATTCATTTTTCACAGGTTTACGCGTATCGGTTACAGAACGTACTGGTTTCTTATTGAACCTATCTAATCGTTCATGCTTGACACCCCTCAGATAGCCTACCAATTTATCAGCATCCTCAAAACCTACTGCTTCTACTCCGTACCGAACTGATCTATCGTCTATTTTGTAAACAATGCAGTCAATTGCATTCCTACCTTCTATTATACCACACCTATTCAAAGCTATTAATTTTTCATAATAGTACTCTTCTAAACCATCTCCAAACTTTGCCCTTTTAGCTAACATTTCCGTAAGCAAATGGTCATAATTTTCGTACGACGGAAAAGCAGATTTAAATTTTTCGACCCATTCATCCCATGTAAGTAAAATTGATGGCTGTCCTTCGTACCACTTTTTGGCAGTACCTACTAACTTTGGGAGAGCATAATGCGCCGTCTGCTTACTATCCCAGCCGTAGATCTCAGAACATTCTTTAACTTTACTCAGTCAAGTTAAAATTGTTTGGTTTTTCAAATTAGAATCAAATTCTGGAACTACATTACTATTAGTAAATCTTTCTTTACGCTCTGGATTTACAGCTGTAATGTATTGCAACGATTCTTTGATTATTTTTAGTAATTCATTATTAACAGCATCGGTAGATGCAGGCTGCGGCGGCTCAGATGTAGTGGTTACATTTGTAAAAGAGCCGACTGGACTACGTGATCTACTGAGAGAGGTCTGCAATCTCCGACGCCTCTGCCTACTACGACTACGATTTATAATTCTATCTGTCGGTGCATGTCCATGCGGGTCCGTTGGCGCACGTGCTTTATAATGCGGTAATGGCGTTATTACGACTGACCTGCTTCGACTTCTTGCCTGCGACTCCACAGGCCGAGGTGACCTTCTGGATCTACGCCACTCGGAGCAACGGATATCGCTGCGCGGTGCTGCCGACGAGCGATGACTTTGTCTCGAGGCTCGAGCACGTGTCCGGGATCGGCTGCGTTTCGTGGACCCTCCCGGCATGGCACTGTGGTGACTTCTAATAGACTTACGTCTATCGTCTATCGGACCGGTCACTAGGCATCTTTCGAATGTACTAACAGTATAATGTCCAATAACCTGAAAACATTTTTTGAAACACCGAGTATCTATTTCATATAAATATGTCCTATGTAGGTACCAAACATGTTATTCAACTAACAGCAAAACAATTGAATAATTAATGACGTTATAAATTGGTTACTACGTTTTATTTTACATGGCAAAGCAGAGAAATATTTACATTACAGGTGGTAAAGTTGATTTTTAAACCATCTCAACAACATACAAGAATATCAGTGGGTCATCTTAGCCCACTTAAGCAAATTTTTAATACCTACAGAGTGCAATAAAAAAACAAAAAAAAACTCATCACCGAGTCGTTATTTAAGCATTATGTACATGAAATTTAAGAACATTGAGCAAAAAGCATAGTTGGGAAAGGGAAAAAAAGAACCTTGACCTTCAATATCTAACCAGAATGCTCCAAACTAAACTAAAGTTACAAAAATTACCATAAAACACGTGACCTTCGGCCTCGCCAAGCGTCTTGTTACAACAGTTAAATGCAAATAAAAAATTGAAAAATAAATAAATCTCCTAACAGAATTGCAACAATACGGATATTTTTTTCCAGTATGGTATCAATGGAAAATATTGACAATACTAGCAATAAAAAATGACACAATTAAAAATTATATTGTTTATTCAAATACACTAATAACATACCTTATTGTAGGCGTATGATCACACCAGGGTGGTAGCAATAGGTGCACCAGAATCCTTGGTGTTATCCCTGCTTCTGATTTGATAGACGTTTATTTAAAATTCAAAAACTGTTCCTCTTCAAAACACTTTATTGATATTACACAGTAATGATCTAGACCAACTCGCTTCGTAGCTCAAAGATGACTGCCATGGAATCACCGAAGGGGCATAAGCAAGATTCCCAGCAGTACCTAGTCAACTGACTGCCAACGACATTTTGAAGCCATTACCGTATCGGAAGTCAAAATTGAGCTACGAATTTAAAATAACAGTAAGAATAATATTATATTTTCTGTAAAGTCGTCACTTGGTTCTGTTGATTCGATGTTCGATGCTGAGGCAATCGAGGGGGAGGAGTATACGCTAAAGTTCAATGCAAAACCAGTTGCTCGTATCATTCAAGGCATGAAGCGTGGGAAATTACCTGGCTACGATGGACATAGCATTGACAATCTTCAACATGCTAGGCCTCATCTGTAGTGAGTGCTGGCAATGTTTTCTACTCTCTGTGTGTCACGCTCTTACTTGCCGCCTCAAATGACAAAGACCGAGGTCATTCCCATACTAAAGGCGAAAAGTGGAGACATATCTGCGTTGTCCAATCACAGGCCCATTTCTTTAGCAACGGTGATCTCCAAAGTGCTTGATGGTTTGCTTAGCATGCAATTGGATCAATACCTACAATTGCACGATGCACAGTTTGGTTTCAGGCCTGGGCTGTTAACCGAGAGTGCTATTCTAAGCCTAAAGCATACCGTCCAGTATTGGACATCAAGAAAGACTCCAATATATGCGTGTTTCCTGGATCTTTCACGGGCTTTCGATTTAGTAAATTATGAAATCCTGTGGAAGAACCTAGAGGGGGCCAATGTACCTAGGGATCTTATACGTATATTTAGAAGTTGGTACTTGGGTCAGCTTAAGATGGGGCAATTGCAGGTCAGACGTGTATGGACTACAATGTGGGGTTAGACAGGGTGGTTTGACCTTACCGAAACTTTTTAATTTGTACATTTTTGCTCAGCTCGCCAATCAGGGTAGATTGGCGTTCTGAGCAGCATGCGTGTTAGATGTCGAATAGATGGTGTCAGCGTCAATAATTTAAGTTACGCAGACGACATGGTGCAGCTGAGTCCGTCAATCAGTGGACTGAGGGACCTACTGACTGTGTGAACGGTATGCTGCAGATCACTGTCTGAAATATAATGCCGATAAGAGTGAGCTGATAGGTTTTAAGTCTGGTACCAGTGTCCATCGTATGTACCCACAGTGTCACTTAATGGTACACCTCTCAAAAGGGTTAAAATGTTTAAATACCTTGGCCACTTGATAACAGACGATTTACGTGATGATCCGGATATTGAACGGGAGCGTAGAGCATTGGCGATAAGAGCAAATATGATCTCCAGTCGATTCAATCGGTGTACAGCTCAAGTCAAAGTTTCACTTTTTGAGCCTACTGTACGTCGCTGTACACCTGCAATCTCTGGAGTAACTATACGCAAAGATCGTTCAATGCTTTACGCGTCCAATACAATAACGAGTTTAGGGTGTTTTTGCGGTTGCCGCAGGCATGCAGCGCATCAGGGATGTTTGCGGATACACAGGTGGACGGCTTCCATGCCATCTTGCGCAAGCGGTGCGCCGCCTTGCGCTGCAGAGTCCGCGCCAGCCCTAACAGCATTCTGGCGATGTTTAAGTAACCGACTAGACAGTCGGTTACATAAGTTTTGGAGCAACTTACATTTAAGTTTAAATACTAACATAGATAAGTAAGTTCTGTATTTCTACTAACAATTGTGAATTAATTTTGTGAACATGGATTATTATGAATGTAAATAAAGTTATTTATTATTATTATTTATAGTGCGTTGTGTGGTGTTGTGTTGTGTTTTCGTCATGCCTGGGTAAGTAATAAACATTTTTGAATGTAGAAACAGTCTAATTGTTAGAGATTTCGGCCAGAAATAGTCATTTCAACAAACATGAAAAACCGTTGAAGAGACGCCGATACATTTCGCGGTATTTTGGCACTCATAATTGATAGATATGCAAACTATGGCTCTTACGTGTGTTTTTTATGTATCGTATTACAGATATTAGGTGTTTAATTTTAATATTATCGTATTTTGGTTGTGTTAAATTAAAAATTCTAATTACTTAAAACTTTCGTGAGCCGCCAATGAGAATTGCCGCGGCTTGCCGCTGGCCCAATCATAGAGCCGGATTTCAATGCCGCCGATGCGCTTGGCCAATCAACGCCGTTGATTACTAGTTTGATTGTATTTTTTTAGTGAAATTATTCGTTTGGATTATTTATTGATTTTAATTAATGTTTTTGTTAGACAGCATACGTTTTTTATATGCCTATAGTTTTGTAAATATCTTCAACATGTATTATGTTAAATTAGATTTCGAATTTATGTATCAGAATTTAAACAGTGATCCATAGTTTGAGTAGATGTTTTTACGGCCTTAATTAGGTGTATTTTTTGATTATTACTAATTAACTAAACAATTTTAACAGCTGAAACTATATCTGTGCTAAGTTTGTGAACCAAACATTATTATTAAAATTTAAAAGCCACTAGGCGTTTAGCGTTCTTAGAATAGAACCGTAAACAAACCCATTCTTTTGTTTTGAACACGGTAGTCGTAAATAACGTTTTGTTATTGTTATAAAAAAATGTATGGCGAAGTCTGTTCTTTTGTTTTATTTCTAACAAATAATGTGTATTTGTGGACATAAAACCATAACTTTTTAAAATAATAGTTTATTTTTTAATTATAATAACCTTTATACAAGAATCTGGCTAGTACTACTAGCCAGTCGCGGTAATACGATAAAAGCGCTTGGCTCGTAGTATAGCCAGCTGCGACTGAGTGGATCTGTTAATTAATTTAATAACGATTCCAATGATACAACTGGTAGCGATCTAACTAACGTAATTTCGGAGATATCGTCGTTTTAATCAGGAGCGCCGAATCGGTCGGGCCCCACAGACAAGGCCCCACAATCTTGCGCGTATTTTAGATCTGACCGCACCACAGATTAGTGACTTTGATAAATAATTTTTAATTGTGTTTATTACAGATATTCTTTATTGTTAAATTTTGCTTGGTGTAATTTTGTACTAAAGGCGGTGTTCCAACAAGAGAATAAAATTATAATGAAAATGTTGTCTTGTTTTTTTAATTCTTGCTGTTTATATCTGCAAGTCAATAGAGTTTTTGTTTGGTGACACCCCTTTGAGTGTGTGAAGCATTACAGTAGATTCGGCCTTTAGGAAACGGAAGCCTTTCGGTGCATAATATGGGATTGACAGGGCGAGTCTAACATAAATAGGTAATCATAATTATGATATTTATTCATTTCTCTGTTACTTAAGCACCTACGCAATATAACTTTGAACTACAGGAAATGATGAATTAGGGCTCTATGACTTCATTATACATACAGGTATTTAGCTTGTCTTATCATTAAAAATTTAATAATATAAAATTGTGCCTCAGACCAGTTTTTTTATCCTTATATAATAAGACATATATATTATTATCTATATATTATTAACTATCAGTATTTAGGTAATGGATAGCAATATATTCAATGAGCATAAGCCACGAGGATCATTAGTTGAAATTACAGTCTTTTCACGCTTAATTCACTTCTGACATCTGCATCACTGTCAAACTACAGTGATCTCTATTAACCTCTGATAAGGTCACTGTTGTATTGCTGCCGATGCTACAAACATGACATGACATGACATGTCTGTTAAAATCAAAATGATCTTTATTCTCGTTTAGATAAGGTTGTTATTGGGTTACTCCTGTAAGAGATAACAGAACTGTGAATGGACTGTTGAACCCTGCAGGTATAACAGGCGAGATGTTATCTTAATATGAATTTATATTGGGATGTAAACCATTAAAGTAGAGAAGATATCAAACCTTAATATCATATTTCCTGCCATTTTCATCAAAAAGGCGATGTGTACTTAGGTGGCACACAAAACAGTAATCGTTGAGGTAGAAATTTCATACTGAATCACTAATACATTACAACAAATCACCCGGTATAGACTAATAGCCTATTGCATTGATGTTATTCCTTGTAACAATCAAATTGCTCCTGTTTAAATCTTTGACAAAATAACCATTCGTGAACAAAAATTGTGCAAACGATTACCTGCCGTAGAATAAAATTAACAATGACTTTAAATTTTTTTTTTTTTTGCTTTTCTTCTTTTTTTTATTACCAAATTAAACAGTGTAATTCTGAGAAAGTGGGTACCTATATATTTATAGTTTGTTTTCTTAAAAAACTGTTTTGCCTAAATAATAACCGACTTCCAAAAAAACGCTAAAAACTGGAAAATAAAAAAATATAATTATGTTTGTGAAGGATTTGTGTGAGATACCACAACTAAAAACGGTAAAATATATTTTTTAAAGCACAAAACCGGCTTCCAAAATAAAAACACTTAAAGTGGAAAATAACTACCACTTACTACTAACTTTCGAAAGTTGGTGTTGGTTTCATTGACTTATTTGCCACGATGAGTCCAGTACCTCCCTTTTTTTTAAGAAATTTAAAAAAAACTGTACGAAATCTAAATTGACGACAATACTTGTTAAATATTATAATATATTATATAATACTTGGAAAATAAACGAAAATACTTGTTAAAAATTAGGCATACTATAAGTCGGTGCAGGAAAAAACATAATTTTATCCTTTTACTAATTGTTTTAATAATTTATTTCGTAGATAACTTACTTCAGTACTGAGCGTCCAGTGGTAAACTGGTTTGACTCGAGATACTTCACAAACTTTACTCTGAAAAGTAGACGTCTGCGCCGACAGGATCCTAAGTACTATGTGGATATTTACGCACATTCCCTTATCACAATGGACAATAATATGAAGGTAAGTTTAATCTTATGAACGAAAAGTACCACAATATTGATTCAGAAAAAGAAAAAAAATTAATTTCCTTAAAATACAAATTAAAAGGTTAACATTAAAGTTGTGCGTCTTTTTGTCATCCTAAATAAATGCCACTTCGGTTTTGGAAGAGTACTGAAATTGATACGCTAAAACCCTAGATCAAGCCTTTTTGTGTGTGCCTTGTTGCACACCATCTATGCTCAACCGTATTCTCGTTCATGTTACAGCCATCTTTCTACTTCTACCAGTTTCTAACAAACAGATACAAACCGAGTTTCGTTGAGATGCACTTTAGATTTTGCGACATGATAAATTCGGACACATTTTTTGGACAACCATTGCGAAAAGCTTTCGGTGACCGTCGCTGTCCGTATCCCCCGGTAAGTATCATTATTCATTACTGACTGTGGTGCCCTGCGACAGTCACGTCGCAAGTAGCCGGCGTCGTCAGCGTGAAATTATTATAAAATTGATATTTTACTATAATATTTTAACCGGATTCGGTTAACAATTTCAACAGGTTTTTTTTTCACGGGACTTTTATCTTTTTTCTGAAATACAACAGAAAATTATTATCTATACAAATAAATGAAATTAAAGTGAATGTTTGTAATATCAAAATAACAGCTTTTTACTGAATGCATAAGGCAGTATGCACGGTACTTAAAGCAAAAAAAAACATTTAATTATTATTTTTGTCCATCTGTTTGTTCCGTTTAATTTGATGGGACTTTTACTGGCAGATAGTTGATGTAATAAGGAGTAACTTAATCTACTTTTGTTTTAGAAAAAAGGTTAGGGTTAACAAAATTAGATTCAAATATTTAGTGATATTTTGAAATAATTTCATGCGAACGAACATGCAACGAGAAGTTCGGCCTGGGTGACAAAACTCCTCATAAACCTACTTGAACGGTTACTAAAATGGGACTGGGCAGGCCGTCTGTCGGATGACGGCGAAGCTGTGGGCTCGCATATCACAAAACTAGAGCCCTAGGACAGCTACACGGGGTCGCGGCAGACCGAGAAGAAGAGGGCGGGACGCCTTGAATGGCTTTCTCGTTAATATGCGAAAAGAGGCGCAACACCGAGAAAGTGGAAGGAATGGGGGGAGGCCTTTGCCCAGGAGTGGGACAGCTAACTAAAAAAATGGAATCGATACCTAGACTCAAGCACTAACAAGGGAGGAATTAGAATATATTATAGTAACAAGTATTTTGTTTTTTTTTTTCAGGGCGTTTACGATTTGAAGAATCTGTCAATCCCACTTGTGCCGAAAGGCTTCCCGTTTACCAAAGGCCGTATCTACTGCAACATGTCACTTACTACAGGCGGTGTTACCAAAGTTATAGGCTATGGTAGCATTGATATGGAGGTCAAAGTCGCTAACATTTGAACACACTAGGAAAAACAAGTCTGTAAACATTGTAACGTTTTTCTGTCGCTATACCACGACAGTATTAAATATTTTGTTAACCCAGAACTTCGCCACAAAAGTGTAATAAAATAGTTTATTTATTTTTCTCCATCTCACGACTATCATTACAAGGTTATCTACACACAATGCTGTAGTTTACGTTATTTTTCTTTAATGAAATTAAAAACGAATTAACATAAAAAATCCCTTCGGGAAGCCACGGGAGGAGGTAGATTTCGAAAAAGGTTCCACCCATATTTTTTTCAACCCCTTGTTAAAAGTTTAGCATGGAAAAAGAAACTTAAATTAAAGATTGCAGAGTAAACAATTTGCTTTCAAAGAAAAATATTTTCACAGTTAAAATGTTAACCCTTTGGGAGATATATTTTTTTGTCCTAAAAATTTTGGAAATTTCAACCCCCTTGACGCGTAATGTCGTGCCGGTGACTGTGCACACTAATGTGTCGTGTCGTGGCGTGCTCTGGCGATATTTCTGAACAGTTACATATCGAACCTTTGCAGCGTTCAAACGTGCTTAATATTTCTTCGGATTCGAATAGTAATTTTGATGAAGACCTTCAATTTCTCTTAGCAATGAAACTTCTTGAGGTTAAAAAAAAGAAAAGTAGGTACTGAGTTCACCCTATAAACAGAGGGAGACAACAAAGGTGAATTTCAACGTCTTGTTAAAGAACTAGAGTCTAGTTCTTTAACAAGACGTTGAAATTACTAGTACTCTCTGGTTACTCTCTAGTAACTAGAGAGTACTAGTAATTCCTCCTAGTAAATCCTCATATTGTGCTTTGTTCATTCTGAAGTATTCAGAGTAGAGTATTCAGTACTTTAGAATGAACAAAGCACAATATGAGGAAGTCCATTCACTGATTGGCGGAGACATAAAAACATATGTACTATTTTTTATTTTTGTTATTTTTTGATTACTCTTTGTATAATATAAAACTTTTCGTTGACGTAGGTACAAGCTCAATAAGCTCATCAGCCATTATTCACACGCTGCAAACTTAGTGCAAACAACTGTCCGCTCGCGCCACGAGCCACGCGGTGTAGTAACACATTTGCGTGTTGTGTCCTGTCGCGCCATAACCCCCACCACCGCCCTGGCGCAATCGGCGGCGAGCAGTCAGGGACATGCCAGAGCGCGCCACGACACGACACGACCTATAAATATGTCTCTAACCATACTAATTGTATGAAACCGATATGCTTCTGGCTCGCAACACCACGCCACGCCACGTAAGTGTGTTTCTGGCAATACCTATGGGCCAAAGTTGCCTGAAAATAAAGGTTTTACATGTACACTGTACACAATACACCCGAATATTGACGAATATTGACTTATTTCATACCTACATATTTATACACCAAAAATAGAAGCCAAACCATAATAATTATTCACATTCAGTGGTGAAGACAACACACACACACAACAGTTTGATAAAATAAATTATGTTGTTTAGTTAAACATACAATGCCGACTTGTACTTGTAATATCAATTAAACCAAACGCTGCTGATGAATACTGCTTCTTAATAAGTTCTAGCTCAGAAACATAATTTAGCGATTATAGGCGCAGATTTACGAGATTGGGGGAGGGTTCACTAAGTATCCCAAAACTGAATTGATTACTATGATTTGAGGAACGCTAGGGACTGTGTCTCGATAAAACTAACACCGGACACTGGTAGGTTAACTACTGAAGCGACACTATGTAGCGCGACACACAACCACGACATGGGATAGAGTGAAGCAAGGTAAAGTGACTTTCATCCTCTGCCTAGCCTTTTCCCAACTATGTTGGGGTCGGCTAAGTGACTTTGCTAGATAATTTTAAAAAGTATTTAGTAGAGATATCCTTTATTGTTAAATTTTGCTTGGTGTAATTATATACTTTAGACGGTATTCCAACAAGAGAATAAAATTATAAAGAAAATGTTGTCTTGTTTTTTTAATTCTTGCTGTTTTTATTTGCAAGTCAATACTGACATAGAGTTTTTGTTTGGTGACACCCCTTTCAGTGAGTGAAGCATTACAGTAGATTTGGCCTTTAGGAAACGGAAATCCTTTCGGTGCATAATATGGGATTGACAGGGTGGGTCATAAATAGGTAATCATAATTATGATGTTTATTCATTTCTCTGTTACTTAAGCATAGATGCTTAAGTATCACTCAATTACACCTATCCCTACAGCGTAGACGCTGTAGGGATAGGTGTAATTGAGTAGACGACTTGAAATATAATACTGATATTTATTAACAAACCATTCAATATATAGACTTAGGCTACTTACACATACACACAGGCATGAGGCCCACACTACACCTCCCACATAATAAAATAAAAATAAAATCTTACATTGGGTTTTTTTTTATTCACTATGATAAAAAAATATATCTACTACGTACAATATAACTTTGTTCTATTCTTATGCACTACCTATATCAATTTTACCTTTTCTTATTATTTCTACGTTTGGTGCTAAGTCCCTTACAACTACGTATGGTCCAGAATAAATGAGACTGAACTTGTTTCCAGTTTCTATTTTTAAAAGAATTTGATCGTTTGGTTTGTAAATGATAGGTCTCTTATTGGAATCATACTGTTGCTTGCGCAAGGTTTTTTGTTGTATCCAGTTATTTCGTGCTTCAGACTGTGACACCTGTAATCTATATTTCAACTCAAGCGGGTAACTCTCATGATTATAAAGTGGTTCAATTGACTTTGATAAATTATTTGGCAAATTACATTTTTTCCCGTAAACCAATTCAAATGGAGTATGATTTGTTGCACTATGCACGGAAGTGTTATATGAGAAGCACCAATAGGGTAACCATGTACTCCATGTTTCTGGATGATTATCCGTCTGGCTTCTCAAGAATGCTCCTAGGTGTTTATGAGCATTCTCCAACACACCTATACTTTCGTGATGGTACGCCGTGGAGTTAAGCTTTTTTATTTCTAGTAATTTACATACCTCCGTCATTGTTGCGCTGGTAAACTCTGCTCCTCGATCGGTCGCTATAGTGTTTGGAATACCATGCTTTAGAATAACTTTTTCTACAAAGGCTTTTGCAACCTCGTCTGATATTTTAGAAACAAGTGGACAAGCGATACAATATTTGGATAATTCACATTGTGTGGCTAAAATATAGAAAAAATTATACCTATCCTTATCTAAGGGCCCTACTATATCTAAATATACCCTTTGAAAGGCTGTATGAGAAGTAGTCGTCACTACCATTGGCTCTTTATTGTATATGCTATATTTTTGTGTCTGGCATTAATGACATCTCTTCACAAAATCATGGACATCTCGTTCCATACTAGGCCAGAAATAATATTGACGAATATTATTTAACATTCGTCTTATACCCGCGTGGCCACTCGTGGGTAAAAGATGGAAGTCGTTAATTATGACTCTTCTGTCATCCTTGTCTCCTACACTTTCTATGTCTTTTAATACACATAACCGTGGTTCGGACCATTTTGCATCTTTCTTTATCTCGGATATCAACTTTTCAATAAACAAATTGTTTGTGCCATTTTTAATAAAATATATCTTTACAACATTCCCCGAACTCGCTCACAAATGCGGCTGGCGTCATTTGCGATCGGGACGCTGGGTTTATAAACAACGTCATCCGAGACGGCACATAACACCCCACTACTCTGACTACTTAACTTTTCATTTTTATTTTCGTCTCTTAATTTATCCCAATTACTACTATCCACAGATCTCATCTCAACTGATGAGGCTACTTACACATACACACAGGCATGAGGCCCACACTACAACGCAATATAACGCTAAACTACAGGAAATGAGGAATTAGGGCTCTATGACTTCATTATATGTACATACAGGTATTTAGCTTGTCTAATCATTAAAAATTTAAAAATGTAAAATTGTGCCTCAGACCAGTTTTTTTATCGTTATATCATCATCATCATTTCAGCCGAAAGACGTCCACTGCTGGACATAGAACTCCCCAAAGTGTCGCTATATTCGCCACCGTTCCCGTGCGACTCGCATCCAACGGATTCCCGCAACCTTTAGCAGGTCATCGGTCCACCTAGTGGGAGGTCTTCCAACGCAACGTATTCCAGTTAGCGGTCGCCACTCCAGAACTTTTCGGCCCCATCGGCCATCCGTTCTGCGAGCAATGTGCCCTGCCCACTGCCACTTAAGTTTGGCAATTCTTCGGGCTACGTCGGTGACCCTGGTTCTCTTGCAGATGTTTTGATTTCTGATTCGATCACGCAAAGAAACTCCGAGCATAGCCCTCTCCATTGCCCTTTGGGTGACTTTAAGCCTTCTGATAAGGCCCATTGTGAGCGACCACGTTTCGGTCCCGTATGTAATCACTGGCAACACACACTGGTCATAGACTTTCGTCTTGAGACACTGCGGTAAGTTGGACGAGAAGATACCGAGCAGCTTCCTGAACGCTGCCCAGCCGAGTCGGATTCGACGATTGACCTCTTTCTCGAAGTTAGACCTACCAAACTGGACCGTTTGTCCCAGGTACACATAATCGTCCGCAGCTTCGAGTGTAGTGTCTCCGATTTTAATAGGAGTGGGGAGTAGGGAGTTTATCGTTATATAATAAGATATATTATTATCTATATGTTAATAAGTATCAGTATTTAGGTAATGGATAGCAATATATTCAATGAGTGCATAAGCTACGAGGATCATTAGTTGAAATTACAGTCTTTTCACGCTTAATTGACTTCTGACATCTGCATCACTGTCAAACTACAGTGATCTCTATTAACCTCTGATAAGGTCACTGTTGTATTGCTGCCGATGCTGCCACTGACATGTCTGTTAAAATCAAAATGATCTTTATTCTCGTTTAGATAAGATTGTTATTGGGTTACTCCTGTAAGAGATAACAGAACTGTGAATGGACTGTTGAACCCTGCGGGTATAACAGGCGAGATATTATCTTAATATGAATTTATATTGGGATGTATATATACCAATAAGGTAGAGAAGATATCAAACCTTAATATCATATTTCCTGCCTTTTTCATCAAAAAGGCGATGTGTACTTAGGTGGCACACAAAACAGTAATCGTTGAGGTAGAAATTTCATACTGAATCACTAACCCATTACAACAAATCACCCGGTATAGACTAATAGCCAATTTCATTGATGTTATTCCTTGTAACAATCAAATTGCTCCTGTTTAAATCGCTGATAGCTTTGACAAAATAATCATTCGTAAACAAAAATTGTATAAACGATTACCTGCCGTAGAATAAAAATTAACAATGACTTTAAATTTTTTTTTTTTTGCTTTGCTTATTTTTTTTTATTACCAAACTAAAAAGTGTAATTCTGAGAAAGTGAGTATCTATTTATAGTTTGTTTTAATAAAAAAACTTTTTTGCCTAAATAATAACCGACTTCCAAAAAAAAAACGCTAAAAACTGGAAAAAAAAAATATAATTATGTTTGTGAAGGATTTGTGTGAGATACCACAACTGAAAACGGTAAAATATTTTTTTTTTTAAAACAAAACCGGCTTCCAAAATAAAAACACTAAACGTGGAAAATAACTTTACTTTCGAAAGTTGGTGTTGGTTTCATTGACTTATTTGCCACGATGAGATCCAAGTACCTCCCTTTTTTTATGACATTTTAAAAAAACTGTACGAAAACTAAATTGACGACCCTGGAAAATAAACGAAAATACCTTGTTAAATATTAGGCATACTTTAGTCGGTGCAGGAAAATACATAATTTTACCCTTTTAACTTATTGTTAAATTGGCATGACGACAGTATAAAAAATTACAAATCTATTTAGTCCGTCAGTTAGATTATTGGAAATTATTGGACACGTATTTTTTGTTTTTGTAAATCAAGGAATATTGACAAAGATAAAACGCATCAAAACTCGGGAGTGGGGGCTCGTGACGTCAGAACTAACTAAAAATTATACCTAGGCGTGACGTATTGAGAATTTTAAAAGCGTCGTATCTTCGTCAATTTTGGTTTACGTAACAAAAGAAAAAATATGGGTCAAATATTTTTTGAAAATCTAACTGACGGATTGATTAGTTTTTTTGTCGTCTCGCCTTTAATCTACTAATAATTTATTTTGTAGATAACTTACTTCAGTACTGAGCGTCCAGTGGTAAACTGGATTGACACGAGATACCTCACAAACTTTACTCTGAAAAGTATACGTCTGCGCCGACAGGATCCTAAGTACTATGTAGATATTTACGGACATATCCTTATCACAATGGACAATCATATCAAGGTAAGTTTAATATTATGAATGAAAAGTACCACAATATTGATTCAGAAAAAAATATTAATTTTGATTTCCTTAAAATATAAATTAAAAGGTTAACATTAAAGTTGTGCGTCTTTTTGTCATCCTAAATAAATGCCTTTTCGGTTTTGGAAGAGTACTGAATTGATACGCTAAAAACCTAGGATCAAGGCTTTTTGTGATGTGCCCGAGCCTAGTAACTGCAGTCAGTTTGGTAACGAAAACACTGAGGCGCATATATCACAAAACCGGCCAGGAACGAAGCGAGTTCAACAACTCAAGTTGCACACCATCTATCATGCTCAACCATATTGTTAATGTTACAGCTATCTTTCTACTTCTACCAGTTTCTAACAAACAGATACAAACCGAGTTTCGTTGAGATGCACTTTAGATTTTGCGACATGATAAACTCGGACCCATTTTTTGGACAAACATTGCGAAACGCTTTCGGTGACCGTCGCTGTCCGTATCCCCCGGTAAGTATCATTATTCATTACTGACTGTGGTGCCCTGCGACAGTCACGTAACCGGCGTCGTCAGCGTGAAATTATTATAAAATTGAAATTTTACTTTAATATTTTAATCGGATTCGGTTAACAATTTCAAAGGGTTTTTTTCACGGGACTTTTATCTTTTTTTCTGAAATACAACAGAAAATTATTTTCTATACAAATAAATGAAATTAAAGTGAATGTTTGTAATATCAAAATAACAGCTTTTTACTGAATGCATAAGGCAGTATGCACGGTACTTAAAGCAAAAAAAAAACATTTAATTATTATTTTTGTCCATCTGTTTGTTCCGTTTAATTTGATGGGACTTTTACTGGCAGATAGTTGATGTAATAAGGAGTAACTTAATCTACTTTTGTTTTAGAAAAAATGTTAGGTTAGGTTAGGTTAGCAAAATCAGATTCAAATATTTAGTGATATTTTGAAATAATTTCATGCGAACGAACATGCAACGAGAAGTTCGGCCTGAGTGACAAAACTCCTCATAAACCTACTTGAACGGTTACTAAAATGGGACTGGGCAGGCCGTCTGTCGGATGACGGCGAAGCTGTGGGCTCGCATATCACAAAACTAGAGCCCTAGGACAGCTACACGGGGTCGCGGCAGACCGAGAAGAAGAGGGCGGGACGCCTTGAATGGCTTTCTCGTTAATATGCGAAAAGAGGCGCAACACCGAGAAAGTGGAAGGAATGGGGGGAGGCCTTTGCCCAGGAGTGGGACAGCTAACTAAAAAAATGGAATCGATACCTAGACTCAAGCACTAACAAGGGAGGAATTAGAATATATTATAGTAACAAATATTTTGTTTTTTTTTTTCAGGGCGTGTACAATTTGAAGAATCTGTCAATCCCACTTGTGCCGAAAGGCTTCCCGTTTACCAAAGGCCGTATCTACCTTAACGTGTCACTTACTACAGGCGGTGTTACCAAACTTATAGGCTATGGTAGCATTGATATGGAGGTCAAAGTCGCTAACATTTGAACACACTAGGAAAAACAAGTCTGTAAACATTGTAACGTTTTTCTGTCGCTATACCACGACAGTATCAAATATTTTGTTAGCCCAGAACTTCGCCACAAAAGTGTAACAAAATAGTTTATTTCTGTTTCTCCATCTCACGTCTATCATTACAAGGTTATCTACACCCAATGCTGTAGTTTACTTTCTTTTTCTTGAATGCAATTAAAAACTAATTAACATAAAAAATCCCTTCGGCAAGCCGCAGGAGGAGGTAGATTTCGAAAAAGGTTCCACCCATATTTTTTTCATCCCCTTGTTAAAAGTTTAGCATGGAAAAAGAAACTTAAATTAAAGATTGCAGAGTAAACAATTTGCTTTCAAAGAAAAATATTTTCACAGTAAAAATGTTAACCCTTTGGGAGATATTTTTTTTTTTCCTAAAAAAATTTGAAATTTCAACCCCCTTGACGCGTACTTACTTACTTACGTACTATCGTGCCGGTGACTGTGCACACTAATGTGTCGTGTCGTAGCGTGTGCTGGCGATATTTCTGAACAGTACATATGTTTTCTTCGGATTAGGATAGTGATTTTCATGAAGACCTACAATTTCTCTTAGCAATGAAACTTCTTGAGGTCAAAAAAAAGAAAAGAAGGTACTGCCTTCACCCTATAAACAGAGGGAGACAACAAAGGTGAATGTCATCGTCTTGTTAAAGAACTTGAGAGTGACAAAAGGAATTTTCATCAGAACTATAAAATGAACAAAACACAATATGAGGTTTTTTTTTTTAATTTATTTACTAATTAAAATTATTTTTTTTTTTGCATAGCATTTTTAAACCACTAAGGTTTGTGCTTAATGCTACATGTAATTCTACATCATTATAGAAACAAAAACAGGGTAAACAATAAAATACAACATAATAATATAATTAGGTACCTTAATTCGAAATTTGAGACTTCATCTCAGTTTATATACTAGTTACTACGTAAACTGCATTTCACATTGAGCATTCAATGTGTTGTAGGTAGTGGGACTTAAGTTTCAATTTAATATTTCTTGGCGTAATGTCACTGCGCAAATCGGAAGGTAGGTTGTTAATTAACCGAGGAATTAGGTAAGAACATGTCCGTTCGCCGTAAGTGTTATTTGCACGAACCGTGCATAGCTGGTTACGTGCGACGGCCCGCGTGAATACAGGATGTTGAATTTTTTGCTCTAAATAGCCGTTGAAATATTGTTCTTTTAGCAATGTATATTTAAATTGTGTATGTACAGGTAATATTTTACAGTGATAAAACATTCCACGTTCATTGTTTTGAAATTGGTATTTAATTTTTTTAGATACGATATTCTTTAGTATTTTTAGTTGGAGTTTATATATTTTACTGAGATAAGATTTGAATGTTCGACCGTAACTACTGAGTCCATATTGAATGTATGATTCGGCTAATGAGTTGTATAACATAAGTTTTACTTTGAAAGGAATGCGGTTCTTCAGAATTAAAATATTAGCAAAAAATTGTCTTAACTTATTACAAACATGCTCTCTAAGTTTCCTCCAGCTGAATTTGTTATTGATGTCTAATCCCAGATACTTTTGTGGATCTACTTCTTCTATACGAGGACAGCTACACTTTGTATTATTTAAGTTATGCAGGCAGCTGTGGTCGTGTGCAACTAAATTATTATTAAGAGGAATACATTTTAAGTATGGTGATTTTATGACTTTAATTTGGTTTTATTAGAATTGAGCACCAACCCAACATCATGGCACCATTTTAACAAAGAGTTCAGGTTAGATTGCAAAAGATCACAAGCTCTTTTAGGGTTCTTATCAGCTATTACAAGACATGTATCGTCTGCAAACTGATAGCATGTACAGTGGTTGATGCAGCTGCTCATGACATTTACATAAGACAGAAAATGGAGGGGCCCCAAAACTGACCCTTGACCCGTGCCCTCTGTAACATGAACGGCTTCACTTAGTGAATTACCAATTTTGACAGCAAATTTTCGGTTTTGGAGGTAATTCCCGCACCAGTTGAGCAGAGGGCCACGAATTCCACTTTGGTCCAGTTTACTAAATAGTTGCTTGTGATCAAGCGCGTCAAAAGCACGGGAAAAGTCAATGAAAGGTGCGTACGTAATCTTTTTTTGATTAAGACGTGCTCGTTGACTTCATCAGTAAACTTGGACAATAGGTCTGATGTACCTTTACCCGTTTGGAATCCAAATTGGTTCGGATAAATTACTTCGTGTTTTCTATAAAATGAGTGTATTTGTTGACAGACATATTTTTCTACGATTTTATCAATAAAAGAAAGCAATGTAATAGGACGATAGTTAGCGTACTCATCTCGCTTACCATTTTTATAGACTGGTCTAACACAGAATAACTTTAATTTATCAGGATATAAACCACTTTTTAAACTGCTGTTAATTAGGTCCGCAATAGCTTTTGATACATCTGGACCTATCATTTTGATATCCGCAACTTTTACGTCATCTAATCCGGGAGCCTTAATAGAATTCAAATTATTTATTATTTTAAGTATTTTGTCGCCTGATGCTTTCTTAAAATTTAAACTATAATTCATTGGTTTATAGGTTTTGGGTTCCAATATTTTAATACTACAGTTTGGAACTATATTTTTTATCGCTCTGTCAAATCCAATTGCAAAATTATCTGCAATTGCCCTAGTGGTAAGACCCTGTGCATCAAACGCTTTAAGAATAGCAGCGTCGATTGATTATGTCAGTCGTCCCAACGTTATCAAATGGTGAACCAAATGTTCACCATTTGATAAACTTTTTTTGCATTTTTTATGTTCTCAATTATTTTGTTCATATAGTATAAGTTTTTTCTATTTTCTATAAGTTTATGTAATTTGTTACGGGTTTTATTGTATTGCAACTTTAATTGAGGACTGTTAGAACTTTTTTTCCACAGGTTAAACAATTCATCTCGTTTGTCGCAAAGACGATTGATGTTTCCATCTATCCAGGGTAATTTAAAACGATTTAAATTGCTACGCTTTGCGGCAGTTTTACTAGAACTCGCAATTTTGCTTGCATTTTGTAATGAATCACGGATGAAACTATAAATATCAACTGGGTTATCCATGCTTTGTGTCAGTGTCCAGTTAACTTTTTTTAACTCGAGTTTCAATATTTCATAATTTATTGTTATATTGGTAACATCCTGTATACGTTTGGTTGGCGCGTCTTGAACGCAGGTAAAGATTGTAGCTCGACGATCGGCCAGTTCGGTGTCTAACACCGCCGAGCACGGAATTAATGTGGGGAATCGTGAAAAAAGTGATCAATGCAAGATTTTGTGACATTGTTAAGTTTTGCTTCTATTCGGATAAAGTCAGAAATTCCACACATTAAGCCGTGCTCGCAGAGTGTTTCTAAATATAAATCTTTGTATGACGATATGGATTTTAGGTCAATGTTCGTGTCGCCAACTAATAAAAAGTTTTGTTTCGAGTCAAACATAGAAATGTAGTTACCAAGTTCCCTTACAAAAATGCGCTTATTTGTACTTGGTGGCCTATATACGGAGCACACAACCACGTCCTGGTTTGAGTTTAATTTTATTGTGCCAGTTAAATTTTCAAATGTTAAGGTTTTATGTTGAAACAAGGTAAATTTAATGTGATTTTTTACGTAAATGATAATACCTCCACCCCTCTTATCGGAACGTAGTTGTGAGTACGTGTTATAGGTAGGGATATTAAATAGGTGAACAATATTTTCTGTGATGCCAGCTTCAGTAATTACTATAAAATCTAATGGCAAAGCGCAATTATGAATCATTTGAATTAATTTTGCAAAGTTTTTTTTAAGTGATCTGATATTAATATGAATGCATGAGAAACTTAAGTAACTTTTAAGAGGTAGTTGCTTAAAGTAATCAGTTGTAGTACTACAATTAAATATTTCGTTGATTTGAGTATCCATACGACTTAGAATAAACAGACCAGTGGGTTAGATAAATTACAAAATTATATTGGAGTTGAGTAGCCGTGTGGTATCCGGCAGAGTAGAATAGAACCAACCCATTACACTCACGGGTGTCGTATAAGGCGACTAATAACTGAGGCAGAACACCTTGCGCCTTGACCAGAGAATAGGCAGCAGCGTTTTCTGTTAGTCTTTCATCACTGCGATCTCCAATCCGCCTGCCAAGCGTGGAGATTACGGCAAATTCCTTCCATCATGGGAGAGGCTTATGTCCAGCAGTGGACGTTATGGGCTGTTGTAGTAGTGTAGTCTTTGAATTGGTTTGGAATTCGTTTAATATCTTCGAGTGTACGAACATAATATATTTTGCTGTTACTGACCTATCTTACACTGTTTTTGCCATCTTTACACCATATAAACTGATAAGATTTACCTAGCGTAAGTTTCGTATTATACAATAGGGTTTTTAAATACTTAGTAAGTGCTTCTCTTACGTAAATACGATTGTCCGCTTTCTCCTTGGGAGTATTAGGTTTAAGTACTCATAGGGTGAGACATTTTGACCTTAAAGATTCAACCCACTTCATCTGAGCTACCTTCGTTTTCATCTCTAGGAAAATTGGCCCTGGACGTTCCTTTGTTCCTGGTAAGCGTTGGGATGACTTTATGTCGCCTACATCCATATCGAGTTTGTCGGCGATTACTTCAAGAGTTTGTTCTAAGGCTTCAGTGGTTGTCTCAGGTACCCCAGCGATTTCCAATGCAGATGTTAGGGTTTTTTGCTCGAAGTTCCTAACTTCTTGCTCTAGAACAGCTACACTTAGATCGAGATTTTTATTTTTATTTTGCAGTTTTATGTTTTTATTTTCAAGATCCTTGATTTCTGTACCTTGTTTTTTTATCGACTGTTCCATGTTATTTATTTGATCACCAAGGAATTCTAGGGAATGCTCAAGATTACCTATCGTCTCTTTGAACGTCTTCTTTAATTCTCGGCTAATATCTTGCACCAGTTTCCGTGTATCGATGGGTTGCGCGTTAGTAGTTGGACCAGTGATGGATTCCTCTTCATCCTCGTCGTCGTCTGGGATCAGGAACGACGATCTACGAGATAGGTTTTTCATGCAATCCTCGCAACTCCATTCAATGCCAGGAGAGTTTCTAAGTGTATTCAGCTGTTCGTTTGATAGTTTAGAACACACGGGATCGGCATGCACTATCTTCTCACATCTGCTGCACTCCAAACCAGGAAGTTTTTAAGTAATATTCTTCTTGCACTTAAAGCACTTATAAGTGCCATTGTAGGTAGAATTAAGGTATGGATCGTTGACTGCGCACAACTTATTGCTATGACGTACCAACGTAGAATTTTTAGGTTTTAGAATTATTATATATATTTTATTATTAGAATTTGTAGGTTCATTCACTGATTGGCGGAGACATAAAAATATATGAACTAAATATTTTATCTAATTTTTTTTTAATACTTTGTATCATCACGCTGCAAACACTTTAGTGCAAACAAGTGTCTGCTCGCGCCACGAGCCACGCGGTGTAGAAACACATTTGCCTGTTGTGTCGTGTCGCGTCATAACCCCCACCACCTCTCTGGCTCAATCGGTGGCGAGCAGTCAGTGCCACGACAGAACACATCACGACACGACACGACCTACAAATATGTCTCTAACCAAACTAAATGTAAGAAACCGATATGCTTCTGGCGCGCCACGCCCCGACACGACACCTTAGTGTCAAACGCCACGCTACGCCCCACAGGTAATTGTGTTCCGGCTACGCTACACTTTAAGCCAGAAACACACTTACGTGGCGTGGCGTGGCGTGGCGCTTGCTGGCGCCACGGTGACTGTGCACACTATTGTGTCGTGTCGTGACGTGCTCTGGCGTTTTTCTGAACAGTATATTTCGAACCTTTGCAGGGTTCAAACGTGCTTAATGTTTTCTTCGGATTCGAATAGTGATTTTGATGAAGACCTTCAATTTCTATTAGTAATAAAACTTCTTGAGGTCAAAAAAAAGAAAAGTAGGTACTGAGTTCACCCTATAAACAGAGGGAGACAACAAAGGTGAATTTCATCGTCTTGTTAAAAAACTAGACTCTAGTTCTTTAAAACACGTTGAAATTACTAGTACTCTCTAGTAACTAGAGAGTACTAGTAATTCCTCCTAGTAAATCCTCATATTGTGCTTTGTTCATTCTAAAGTACTGATGAAAATTCTTTTCGTCACTAGAGAGTGACGTTTTTTGTGTGTGAGTGTTATTTTTTGATTACTCTTTGTATAATATAAAACTTTTCGTTGACGTAGGTACAAGCTCAATAAGCTCGTCAGCCATTTTTCACACGCTGCAAACTTAGTGCAAACAACTGTCCGCTCGCGCCACGAGCCACGCGATGTAGTAACACATTTGCGTGTTGTGTCCTGTCGCGCCATAACCCCCACCACCGCTCTGGCGCAATCGGCGGCGAGCAGTCAGGGCCACGCCAGAGCGCGCCACGACACGACACGACCTACAAATATGTCTCTAACCATACTAAATGTATGAAACCGATATGCTTCTGGCGCGCCACGCCACGCCACGCCACGCCACGCCACGCCACGCCACGTAAGTGTGTTTCTGGCAATACCTATGGGCCAAAGTTGCCTGAAAATAATGGTTTTATTATTATTATTTACACTCACCTCACGCATACAACATGTACACTGTACACAATACACCCGAATATTGACGAATATTGACTTATTTTTGACGCACCACAAATAGAAGCCAAACCGTATGTTTATTGTTCAGTGGTGAAGACAACACACACACACAACAGTTTGATAAAATAAATTATGTTGTTTAGTTAAACATACAATGCCGACTTGTACTTGTAATATCAATTAAACCAAACGCTGCTGACGAATACTGCTTCTTAAAAAGGTCTAGCTCAGAATAATAATTTAGAGATTATAGGCGCAGATTTCCGGGAGTGGGGGAGGGTTCAATAAGAATCCCAAAACTGAATTGATTGCTATGATTTGAGGAACGCTAGGGACAGTGTCTTGATAAACTAACACCGGACACTGGTAGGTTAACTATTGAAGCGACACTATGTAGCGCGACACACAACCACGACATGGGATAGAGTGAAGCAAGCTAAAGTGACTTTCATCATCTGCCTAGCCTTTTCCCAACTATGTTGGGATCGGCTAAGTAGCTAGATAATTTTAAATAGTATTTAGTAGAGATTTCCTTTATTGTAAAATTTTGCTTGGTGTAATTTTGTACTAAAGGCGGTGTTCCAACAAGAGAATAAAATTATATTGAAAATGTTGTCTTGTTTTTTTATTTTTTGCTGTTTTCATCTCCAAGTCAATACTGCCATAAAGTTTTTGTTTGGTGACAGCCCTTTCAGTGAGTGAAGCATTACAGTAGATTCGGCCTTTAGGAAACGGAAATCCTTTCGGTACATATGGGATTGACAGGGTGGGTCTAATAATATAAATAATCATACGATGTATAATCATTTGACTGTAACCTAAGCACCTACGCAATATAACGCTAAACGACCGGAAATGAGGAATTATGACTACAAAAATACATACAGATAGGTATTTAGCTTGACTAATCATTAATCATTACAATTTAGTGCCTCTGACCAGTTTTTTATCGTTATATTATATCCAATAAGATAAATATTAGTATTTAGGTAAAGGATAGCAATATATTCAATGAGTGCATAAGCTACGAGGATCATTAGTTGAAGTTACAGTATTTTCACGCTTAATTCACCTCTGACATTTGCATCAATGTCAAATTACAGTGATCTTTATTAACATCTTGATTAGATCGCTATTGGATTGCTGCTGGTGGTGCCACTGACAAGTCTGTAAAAATCAAATTGAGACTTATTTTCGTTTAGACAAGGTTGTTATTGAGTTACTCCTGTACGAGATAACAGGCTTCGAGTATAACAGTCGTGATGTTATCTTAATATGAATTTATTTCGGGATGTAAAACATTAAGTTAGAGAATCTATCAAACCTTAATTATCATATTTCCTGCCATTTTCATCAAAAGGCCGTGTGTACTTAGGTGGTACATTATAGCATTCGTTGAGGTAGGAATTTTTTACTGAATTGCAACAAATCACCCGGTATAGACTTAATCTAATAGACTTATTTATCTATTGCATTTATGTTATTTCTTGTAACAATCAAATTGCTCCTGTTTAAATTGCTGATAGCTTTGAATAAGTAATCATTATTAAACAAAAATTGTGCAAACGACTACATGACGAGGAACAAAAATCAATAATGAATTTAAAATATTTTTTCTTTGCTTTGGTACTTTATTTGCATTACCAAAATCAATGTAATTCTGAAATAGTGAGTATCTATTTAAATTTTGTTTTAATAAAATAAAAAAAAAACATTTTTGCATAAATAATAACCGACATCCAAAAAAAAACACTAATAGTGGCAAATAATATTCTTTCGAAAGTCGGTGATTTTTGTTGGTTTCATTGACTTTTTTCGATTTACCCCTGAGTTGTGGAGTATGTGCAGGTCAGATTGGCAGTCGTTACATGTAAAATACTGGTATTAGGCCGCATCCGGTTAGACTGGAAGACGACCCCAACATAGTTGAGGAAAAGACTAGGTAGATACCGAATTTTAACACACCAGAGTAAATATTGTGTGTCGGGCTGGTGTCCGCATCTCCACGTCAAAGTGCGTATTTTGCGTATGGGCTAATAATCCACCACGCGGGCCCAGTGCGGATTAGTAGATGTCACATGTATTCGAATTTTTGGTTCTAGGACATGCCGGTTTCCTCACAATGTTGTCCTTCACCGTTTTGATAGCAGGTGATGAAATAAATTACACAAAGTAATGCGCCTGTCTGGGTTCCAACCCACAACTTACCGTTCGTAAGTCGGGGCCGCCACCACTGGGCCACCGCTGCTCTCACGCCAGTAAATTAAAACCTATGGGGCACTTCCGTTGACTGAATCATGAATTTTGGCAAGAAGCACAATTTGTCAAAAACGTTAATTTGTCGTTTTAAACATATTTATTTTACAAGTTCAATTTTCAAACCTCAAATTTATAGTTTTCTTTGGCAGTGCTACAGACACCCGTCTAAATTACTGTATCGTGACAAACTATTGGAATCTGCTGTTGGCTGTCAACAAGGTGATCCCCTCGGTCCTGTGATTTTTAGTTTATCGATTCACCCAATCGTTAGAAACGTAAATTCAAAATTTATCGTTTGGTATCTTGACGATGGAGCCTTGTGCTGATGGATGGATTGAATAGTACGGGGATCGTGGAGGTGTTTAAAGTAAAAATCTTACAGTAAAAACTTGTATTCAAAAAAAAACTTGTCAAAAAGTTGGAACTTTGACCCCCAATATCTCCGTAACTAGAAGGTTCCCAGGTATGGTGTAGAACAAAAAAATGATCGCAATGATGAGGAGAACCAGTGCCTTTCGGCTTCGTTAAGAGGTGTTTTACACCCTATATTTAGCAGACTGTACCGACAGACAACTGACAATTCCTAAATTTAACGCAATAGCCCCTAACATCACAATTATGGAAAAATGTTCTCATCGTCTCCTTGGGTCTCCAATCTTCGAAAATTCCTTTCCCGACTTAATTGAGGAAAAAATTCAAAATTTCAATGATATTTCGGAAAGGTTACTCCAAATTAACATGCATTCGGCCATCACCATTATCCGTTACTGCTGTTGCGGCCCTAAATTAACATATTTCCTACGTGCTTCTCCTTTATGGAAGAGTGTGCTTCCATTCCATCTTTTAGACAAAATGGATCAAATTATCAGAAATACTTAATCATCCATTTTAAATGTGGCCTTGGACGACCGAGCCTGGACCCAAGCTACTCTTCCCATTCGTATGGGAGGGCTCGGCGTCCGCAAAATTTCTAGTATTAGTTTACCGGCTTACATATCCTCGGTCAACGGCACTGAGAAATTAATCAGGAAAATCCTGGCTTCACACTGATTGATTTTGATGTGCCGTGTTTCTCCGAGGCTATTAACGCTTGGAAACTCACTTGCCCGAATTTTGAAGAACCCGACTACCCATTTTCCCAGAGACGGTGGGACGAGCCGCTCTGCAGAGTAGTTCAGATCAACCTACTAAACACGTCTGTTACTACTGCTGAGCGAACGCGCCTGCTGGCTGTGGGTGAGTGGGAGTCGGGTCTTTGGCTTCACGCACTACCGTCGTCGTGCAAAGGCACGTTGCTTGACGACACCACTTTGCCTCGCTGTTGCTCTACGCCTAGGCGCCTCATGTTGCTCTCCTCATCATTGTCACTGTGGTGAAGTTGTCAACAGCTTTGGACACCACGGCCTGCCATGCAGCCGAAGTGCGGGCCGTTTTGCACGGCACGCGAATTTAAATGACATCATCCGTCGATCTCTTGTCACCGTCGGCGTTCCAACTTTATTGGAACCCAATGGCTTGGCACGCGACGATGGCAAGAGACCGGACGGCATGTCTTTGTTTCCATGGAGGATGGGTAGGCCTTTAGTGTGGGATGCTACATGTGTCGATACTCTTGCGCCTTCCCATCTTCCTAATTCGTCGTGCTGCGCAGGGGCTGCTGCTTTGGCAGCGGAGAACCTCAAGCGGCGAAAATATAGTTAGTAACCTTATTGGTAACTATATTTTCGAGCCGTTTGGGATTGGAACTCTAGGACCGTGGGGTCCGAGCGCTCACAGCCTTTTCAAGGATATTTCGAAACGTTTAGTTGACACTTCCCGTGACCCTAGGGCTGGCTTTTACCTTGGCCAAAGGCTTAGCATTGCCATACAGCGTGGTAACGCCGCCAGTCTCTTGGGGACATTACCAGTTGACAGTGTTGAGGAGCAGTTTTTGACGCCATTTTTTAAGTTTTTATTTTAAGTTAGTTAGTTTAGTCTATTTTAATAAATTGTAAATATACTTTACGAAAATATAAAAAAAAATTCAAACTGAATTTTTTTTTTTTTTACTTGTTTTTCAACTGCAAATGTAAGTTTGTTCTTGCGAAAAATTGTTTTATAAAATATCGCTAAACAAACCAATAAAAAGAGTCTGATGGACCTATATCCAGTACCTCCCTTTTTTTCAATACATTTAAAATACAGTACGAAAACTAAATTGATAAAAATAAACTTGTTGAATATTATGTGTAGGTATTTGTAGTCGGACTAGAAAAACATAACTTCATCTTTTTTAGGATTCCGTAGTCCTGACAAGGTACCCTTATAGTTTCGTTATGTCCGTCTGTCTGTCTGTCTGAAGAGACCGTTAGTACTATAAAGCTGTAATTTAGTAGGGGTGTGTATATCAATTACGCCAACAAAGCAGTAAAAATAAATTTTGGAAAAAATTTGAATATATTAAATATCATATGAAGTGGGGATGAATTTTGTTTTCGTCGTCTGCCCCATCGTGTGGGGTATCGTTGAATAGGTCTTTTAAAATGACTGAGGGGTTGCTATTACTATTTTTCTATAGAATGCTCCATTTACGAAATATTAAACTATAAATTGCAAATTTTTGTTCGAGTTGGGCGCCGCCCCCCCTCTAAAAGCTAAACTGCTGACTTAAAAAATCTGGAAAAATTCATAATGCTAATGCATTTCATGAACTTTAAAGGAAAACTATAGCGGTTAAGATAACTTTATTAGTTTAGCAGTAATAGTCGTTGAACTTGGGTGTTGGATATTTTTGTACCAAATTCAAAATCCTTAAGAATAAATCCTAGTGACTAAGATGAAGTAGTTGCTTGTTTATAACGGGTAACACTGCATTGTAAAACAAAATCTAAAATATAACGGGCTATTACGGAACCCTACACTGCGCGTGGCCCGACACGCACTTGGCAGGTTTTTTACTAATTGTTTTAATAATTTATTTCGCAGATAACTTTCTTTAGTGCTGAGCGTCCAGTGATAAATTGGTTTGACAAGAGATACATCAAAAACTTTACTCTGATCAGTAGACGTCTGCGCCGACAGGATCCTAGGTACTATGTGGATCTGTATGTACATTCACTTATCACACTGGACAATAATATAAAGGTAAGTTTGAACAAATGAAAGAAAAGTACCACAATTCTGATTCAGAATAATACACTTTTTGATTTCCTTAAAATAAACGCTCATCGTTAGCCTTAATAACTGTCATTTTGGTTTTTTAAGAGTAAAAATCTAGATTTAGTCTTTTTGTGATGCGCCCTTCGATCAACAATTAGTAAATGCGCCCTAGTCTAGTAACTTAGGCCAGTATATTCAATCGTGTTATTCATTTTTCAGGGATCTTTCTTCTTCTACCAGTTTCTAACTAACAGATACAAACCCAGTTTCGTTGAGATGCACTTTAGACTTTGCGAAATGATAAACACGGACATATTTTTCGGACAACCAATGCGAAACGCAATCGCAAACGCAATCGGTGATGTTCGCTGCCCTTATCCCCCGGTAAGTATCATATTCATTACTAACTGTGCCCCGCGACTGTCGCCGGCATCCGCGTTAAATTATTACTCCTCACAACAGCATTAGGGGAGTGAGTTTACGGGAGCGACAAGGGTTCCTTCTATCTGGCAGAATCTTGATGCTTCGAAATTTATTTAGCATAACACACTTGGCATAATCTTCTTTATAATTATGAATATTTTTAAGGCATAAAAAATAGTTAATACAGTTATTGCTTGGCCGAATGTTTAAATGCAAATTTACAATGTCATAATTTTAAGATGGCAGAATATTATTTGGCATAAAATAAATAAAAAAACCAAATAAATAAATAATAAAACCTTTGGCAATGTTCAAATTCCGCATAATTTTGTTCGAACAACGTTTATTTAGAGCGACGATTATTTGGTACTATTTCACTTGGCATACAATGAAGATGGCAGAATTTTATTTTATTTGGCATTATTGCCATTTCTATAAAACAGCATTTTTAACCTTAGATTAGAATTAAAATATTGTCTTAAGGGGCTCCCCCATGCACACTAGCGGCACTTTAGTAAAAAAATCAGAACTCGTTAAATACACAATTAATATAAAATCTGATTGACAAAATCAATCTTTTGGTCTTCTAAATTATTTACGTCTGCGTTACAGATACAAAATGGAAAAAAACGGCCGTTTTTAGCAATTTTTCTAACTGTAACTACAGTGAAGTATATTTTAATGAATTAAATAGACGTCGATAATCTAGAACTGTAAAGCATTGATTTTGTCAATCAGATTTTATATTAATTGTGTATTTAACGAGTTCTGTTTTTTTTTAATAAAGTGGCGCTAGTGTGCATAGGGGAGCCCCTTTTTTTTTTTTTTTTTTTCGGATGGGAAATCATCAAATGACTTCTCCCGCTCTGGGCGGAGCAGGAGAGAGTGTCAGACTTTTACTGACTAAAACCCATCCATGTTCCTTCATCGCCCTTTGTGTTCCGGGGCCACGGTATCTCTTTCGAACAGTCCCGCAACCCCGGCAGGCATCGGTCCTTGCGGACCCCTTCCTTTTTGCTGACTCTCTTTGAGGCGCGCGTGGAACACGAACGCGCCGTCGACACGGCCTGTCGTCATGAGACGGACGGACGGCGAGCTAGCCCATAGCCCACCGTCCACAGGCCCGCGCCTACGGTGGCTGGGGGCCACGTGGTGGCCCCCGACGCCCGGGGCGTCTGCCGCTTCGAGGACACGGTGGTGCTCCGCCCACGCGGGGCACACCTCCACCGTGTGCTCCACCGTGTCCTCCGGTCGATCCTCGCAATGGAAACACCCGGGCGTTTCCTCCCGCCCGATTCGGTGCAGGAACCTCCCGAAACAACCTAACTCCTCTCCACCTATCGGAGGAGGAGGAGGGAGTGAAGGCCCCGCAAAAATGGCCTCTGCCGCCGCCATTATGGAGGCGGAAGCCACGGGTATGGCCTTGAGTTTTGATGAAGTCTTCATCTTCAAGGCCACGCCCCTTATCGCGGCTTCCAACTCGTTAGCAAACCTGGCCTTACGCTCCGCCTCGTCGCCGCCAGGTGCACCCGCCTCGTCGCCAGACCCGGGAGCAGTATTGCCCAGGTGGCGCCCCTCTTCGGCCAGTCTCACTGACCTCTCGGACCTCGTGGAGGTAGAGAGCCCCCTCCCTTTGCCCCGGATCTCACCACTCTTGTTGGTGGGGATCTTTCGGGCAGAAGCCTCCTCATCTCCGGATGACGACCCCCGGTCGCCATCCTGCCTGGGCCGCTTGCGGAAGAACTTGCCGTTCTCCGCAGCAGTCCCGGCCCCTTACGCGGCGGGAGCTCTCTGAGCCTCCCGCGCTCACATCGCTGGATGCGACGTCGGACTCCAACCCCGCATCCCTCCTCTCCTCTGTTTTGCCGTTGCCGGCGGTGTTGTTTTTTTGTTTTTGATTTCTTCCATATCTGAACCCACGAGTATGGGGGAAATAAAGTCAATCTAGGCAGAGACCCCTGTACCTAGAAGGGCAGATTTTAAGAATTTAATACTCGCCAGGGGGTCTGCAGGTACCCTGGCGAGGAGCGCACTAACGACTTATTTGTTCTAAGGAACACCCGTCAGCCATACATCCCCTCGCGGTGCGTCGCCGTTTGGGATTCGGGGTAACTTTTTATAGAGGTTTTCTACCTCGCGGTCCGGGCGGTTAAGCCAAGACCCTTGGTCCCTATCGAAGCCGCGAGACGTGATCCACAGCACTTCGATAGTGGGATTACGAGACTGACGGTGACAGAGAAAGACGCATCCCTCTCTGTCTGCTCGGAGGCAGGGTGAGTGCACACCGAGCCCGCCCTCACTCCTCTGCTATGCCTTCTGCTAAACAGAGGGTCACGCAGAGGACCCCACCCATGTCAGAATAATTAGCCGCGGCAGTAACACTCCCCGAGGGATAAAAGGAAATTCTCATTTCCTCTCATTCCCCGGAGAAGGATACTGCCGCGCCCAGGGTGCACCAGCCCAGCAGCTGCTCTTCCCTCCAGACGTATTGAGAGGGACCAGCAACCGCCAGACACACGTGGAGGACTTCTGACATCGCACCCCATAGGGGAGCCCCTTAAAAAGACAATATGTTACGCTAAAAAAGTTAGTGACAGAAACGAATCGCTCCAAAACCAGCCGGCCAGCAAGCCGAAGCTGCGGTGGTGAGCGTAAAACACATCTGCGACGATAAGCTCGCGTGGGACCGCCGGAACCCTGCAGCGCCGGAGCCGTGACAGAAACCATGCCTGCTGCATGTTGCATGTTTGCTTGTTTGCTGCATGCTTGCTTGCATGTTTGCATACTGCATACTTGTTTGCATGTTTGCATATTGCATGCTTGCTGCATGCATGATGTATGCTTGCCTGATTAGAAATATGCAGCAATTAACATTATCGTCGTGTGTTTGTGGCGAAAAAAAAAGAATGTTCAATCAATTTTATTATTATGGTAAGAAATACAAAATTATACAAACTATGAATATTTTGTTATGTGTGATAGACGAGGCTTTCTATTATTATGCATAATGAAATGTATGCCAAAAGATGATTTTAACTGTAAACTTTCTGTAATATGATAGTTCTGCCTTTTAATGAGTATCGATACGAAATTTATGCCAAAAGATGATTCTGACTGTGAACTTTCTGCGATAAGATGGTTCTACTTTTAATTCTTATGCATATGAAATTTATGCCTAAAGACGATTCTGACTTATAAAATTATGAGTTTTGAATGTATGTTATATGAGTGTCTGCCAAACGATTTTCTGCAAAATGAAGTTTATGCTATCTACTGTTATGCAAGGTAATATTATGACAAAAAAAGTTCTGCTATAAAGGGTAGACCCGAGCGAAAAATCGATCTAGCTAAGTCTTATATCTTTTTGAAAATTCGTTTTCTCTACTATTACCCGAGCAGATACAAATAAATAAAATTTCAGTGTCTGTTTGTAATATCAAAATAACAGCTTTTTATTGAAAGCGTATGAAAGTTTGTATACGGTAGGTACTGATAACAATTTTAAACTGGAAGTAACATATCCAATTTTAATTTTAGAAAAAAGAGACGACGGTGGAACCAAACTGGTGAACTAAGTGACATTTTTACCACTATTGTACATAAGGTTTAAATAAATAAATACTAAATAAATTATGAAAGGAAGGAGAAAAGTTGTTTTGAATAAGTGACCAGAGACTCTCAAGTAATTTTGTCCTCACTGCACTACTTTCTAGCTAGAAGATTCCGTGCCAGATAAAAAAAAGGTCAAATCCTTGTGGTTTTTTAGCCACTGTTGTTACGGTAAAAACAGAAACTGGAATGTTTTGCACTTTACCATGTTTCTGGTTAGTAAATTCCCATATCTCGAAAAGATCACCATGCACTATCTCGTCGGTGACCATACTTACCTGCCCAACAACACGGATATCATCTCTTTCATAAAAAAATGCAAGACAAGGAATCCCTAAATTTCGTTCCTCCCATCCGTCATCAGTTTTATTTTTGTAAAACTACGAAAATGCGCTTTATTAAGTCAAATATATCAATAAACTATTCAGAAGTACATTTATGTAAAAACTAATAATAAAAACCCAAAGATTTCTAACAGCAACGCCAGACTAGTTTCCATAATTTTCTCAGAAACATGCTGGTGTGTCCTAAGTCGGGCCCCGTGCGAAAAAAAAAAACAAATGAAATTGTTTATTGCACGCAGACGAAATTCACGGCCAACAGTTTTTTACTTGTTTGCCAAAAAGTATTACATAATATTTAGAATCTGATCTCGATACCCAATAATAATACCCTAACGGATAGGACAGGGGTTTTTTTTGTAACATTTTATACAAATGTTGCTCATTTGCACACACTTGTCTAAAGCACACACTTGTTTAGATAAAACACATAACTGTAATAGCAAAACTATTACACCTGCCAAGTGTTGACAGATATTTAGGCGTTCAAATTGATGAGTACCTAAGATATGATAAACAACTTGAAAAAGACATGACACGGTTAAGAAACATGATCTTTTTGTTTAAAACTCTCAGAAAATCTGCGTCACAAAGTGCTTCTTATAAAAATACATCACTCTGTGTCAATCTATCATAAATTATTGCATTCCTGTGTGGAGTGGACCCACAAAAACGAAGTTTCTAGTCCTGGAGCGAGCCCAAAGAGCTATTCTGAAAGTTATAAAAAAGAAACTTTTTAGATACCCAACTAGACAGCTGTACTCAGAATGTCAGGTGCTGACAATTCGACAGCTTTTTGTGCTCGTATCAGTTCTGAGAAGACATCGGACAGTTCTCGCGCCTCCTGATACTGGTAGACGCAGAAATCCAGCACCTTGCCGAAATGTCCCACACAGACACACGAAGTTTGCAAAACAGCAACATTATGTCCAAGTTCTATATTATATAACAAATTTAAAGAAAAAACAAACTTAATAAGATTTAGCAGTCATGAAGCCAAAAATAAGCTAAAAATATACTTACTACAATTGGACTACGAAGACACTGAAAACCTAATGACCCTTCATATATAATCTTCTATCTACCATACATACAAATACACTTTCCTTACTCACTACATCGCACACACATACTCACTCATGACTCCACCTCTCACTCACTCACTCTTCACTTAAACACATTCCTCTATTTCACTACTCATATTAACACACATACCTACCTCGTATCTTTAAGCTCACCAACAAACCCTCGCATTTTAATGGTGCTTTATCTTTATCAGTGACATACAAACTAATGTCCTATGAAGAATCAGAATGTAAATGGCTGAACGTTACATTATCCCCTGAGATACAGGTTCCCGCCTAGTTCAGGGGGTAGGGACAAAACTCTGTGAACCTCGTTATAACCACCACAAATAAAAACAATTGTAATAATTTTCATGTCGGTACCTACTAATTGTAACTAAGTAAACAAAATTTTAAATTGTAACTCTGTAACCGGAAAGCAACCCTGTTCTAAAGATTAGAAAATCTTTAGAACAGGGTTGCTTTCCGGATAAACTCAAAATGTCTGTAATAAAACCATTGCATAAAAAAGGCTCTAAAACAGACAAAAACAATTACCGCCCCGTTGCTCTGATTCCGATTCTGTCAAAGGTCTTTGAAAGAGTTATGTATAAGAGAACCCACTCTTTCTTAGATAAATATAATATGCTTGCAAAAGAACAGTATGGATTTAGAAAAAAGAAATCCACATCACTTGCAGCTTTTAATTTAGTTAAATAGGTTTTAAATAACATAAACTCGAAATGTATTACTTCAGCTTTATTTTTAGACCTAAGCAAAGCCTTCGACTTCGTAAATCATTCAATTCTTACTAATAAACTAAATAAAATTGGTATTCGTGGCCCAGCCTTAGAGTGGTTCAAATCATATCTCTCAAAGCGTACACAGATAACGAGAATCACTAAATTCGACGACAAAATTAATAGTATTACGCACTTTGATTCTCAACCCCGGATCAATTACTTTGGTGTTCCGCAGGGAAGCATTTTAGGGCCACCGTTATTCCTTATATCCGTAAATGATCTTCCACAAGCGATAGACCAAGATTGTGTTCTGTTTGCTGATGACACAACAGTTATTTTAGATGATAAAAATGGTGAATCGCATGAGTGTAATATAAACACAATTGATCACAATTCCAAATGTAAACAAGACAGTCACTAAAAAGGATATCATTATCAATCCAAAAAGTAAAAATCGCCTGGAAACTTTTAAAACTAAACTTTTATCTAAACTACCACTTTGGTCAGTTAATGATGATCCAAATCAACAATATAACGATTTTTTCAGTATGTATTGCACACAATTTGAAAACACATTTGTCCCTAAAACAATATCTGTAAATAGTAACGCTTCTTTTAACGACTGGGCCACCATTGGTATTCATAAGAGTCGAAAACGACTTTATGAGCTGTATGAAGAGCGGACTTATATAAACACTGTAGAATTTAATTTGTATGTTAAGAATTATTCTAAATTATTTAAAAAAGTTTGTTTCATAGCAAAGTTACTTACGTTACGTTACTTGAGTTCAAAAATTAAAAATAGTAGTAATGTGATTAAAATGACATGGAACATTATAAATAGCGAAACGGGAAGGTCTTGCAATCGAAATAGTGACTACAGCCTTGCTATTGGCGATAATATTTTAAATTCAGACACTCAAGTTGCCACAGCCTTTGAAAATTTCTTTGCGGATATTCCCGTATCGACTACTAAATCGCTAAACTCGTCACCTGCTGCTGCCGAGTCTTTACTAAGGGAAAACGTTTCAGTCTGTGATTCCGAATTTAATTTTCAATATGTCACCTGTAAAGATATAATTAAAACTTTTCACACCTTAAATGTTAAAAAGACTGCCGATCTATGGGGTCATTCTGTAGACGTTGCTAAATCCATTATAAACATTGTAGCTCCTTCATTAGCTGTAATATTTAACGATTGTATTGACCATGGTGAGTTTCCTGATCTAATGAAATATAGTAAAATAATACCATTGTTTAAATCGGGTAGCACATCAGACCCCACTAATTATAGACCCATTTCAGTACTACCCACCTTTAGTAAAATTTTTGAAAAATTAATTTTGGCACAAATGCAAAGTTTTTTCAATAAACATAAGTTATTACATAAAAAACAGTTCGGTTTCACAAAGGGTCGTTCAACTACTGATGCCGGTGTTGAACTTTTAGGACACATTTATAATGCCTGGGAGGACAAATGCGATGCTTTGGGTATTTTTTGCGATTTATCTAAAGCTTTCGATTGCGTTCTTCATGAAACATTAATCAGGAAACTACACCACTACGGAATCCGTAACGCCTCTCTGGATCTTCTTATTTCATATTTGAGTGATAGGATTCAGAGAGTTGATGTCAACGGGAAAAGATCTCCCGGATCCATAGTAAGAATAGGGTTACCCCGGGGGTCAATTCTTGGTCCATTTTTGTTTCTTATTTACATAAATGACTTGCCTTACCTCATAAAGGATAATCATGACATAGTATTGTTTGCAGACGACACTTCTCTTTTATTTAAACTCAAACGTCAGCAGTTAGTTGCGGATGATGTTAATAGCGCCCTGGCAAAAGTCGTTAATTGGTTTAATGTTAATAATTTACTCCTAAATGAGAAAAAAACTAAATGTATTAAGTTTACGATACCCCATGTAAGACAAGTGGAAACCACTGTACTAATTAAGAATGAAGAGTTGAAACCGGAAGATAGCACAGTGTTCCTAGGCATAACTTTGGATGCCAAGCTTCAGTGGGGCCAGCATATAGACAAATTGTCGAAAAAACTTAGCTCTGCAGCATACGCCGTTAGAAGAATTCGTGAGTTAACTGATTTAGAGACAGCCCGTTTAGTTTACTTTAGTTATTTCCATAGCGTGATGTCGTACGGTATTCTCTTGTGGGGCAATGCCGCCGATATTCAGACAATATTTGTTTTGCAAAAAAGGGCAATTCGTTCAATTTATAAATTAAGACCCAGATACTCCCTCAGAGAAAAATTTAAAGAGATTAATATTCTTACTGTGCCTTCTCAGTTTATTTATGAAAACCTTTTGTACGCACACAAAAATATTAATTTGTTTAAAAAATACAGTGATATCCACAACATAAATACGAGAAACAAACACAAATTTGTTGTTCCTGTAACGAGGCTCAAAAAAATAGGGATCGTTCGAATAAAAAAAATGTCGATCGTTCAGATGCCAATGTATACGTTTTTACAATAAACTTCCGAGCCAAATTCAAGCACTAAGCCTAAATAAATTCAAATCGTTTATAAAACGGAAGCTGTGCTTGAAAGCCTACTATCATGTTAACAACTATCTCGAAGATAAAAAGGCTTGGGATTAAGCTGCTCCAATGAAATTTGCTCTGTGAATGTCGAAATTTCGGACTTCGCTTGTTTATTATTAATTCCTTTCTTTTATACACTCTGACATTGAATGATTTGACATGAATACTTATTTCAGTATTTTTATTATTTTTTTACTTTTTTATTTTATTTTATGTTACTTTTACCTACTGACTTGACAGGTATATTTACGTATCTTACTTTTTTATTATTATTGACAAAATGATTTTTGAGATTTTTATTGACATTGATTTTGTAAATTATTATTAATTTTATTTGATTATTGTGAATGTGGGGACCATGTGGGTTTCATTTTTATATATTTTTGTATGTTTTCTTTTTTTTTCCCACAACTGTCTGGCAGTTTGAGTACTATAAGCGACCTACCCAAATGTCCTTTCTTTGGTATTGTTCGTCGTTTCGTTGAGCTCCTTGAGTTATAAGTCGAGCTACACGATAACTGACAAATGCTTGCACTGACTGGACAGGTCCACTCAAATCTGTGTGGTTCTTTCTTCAAAAGACCATCTCAGACACTATTCTGCATAGTCCTCATGTGAATTAAGCAAAATTATGTCTGGACTTCAAAAGAGACTATGACCTCTGAGTTTGTTTCGGCTGTTTCTTCTCAGAGTAGTCAGGTACGAAACACCGGCCCCATCTAGTTTAAAAAAAAAAAATGACGTGTAAAAGTGTTTGTAAAAATTAACCTACTTGCAAAATAAACATCATTTATCATTTATCATTTAACAACACCTTAAATAGAATTATTACATGGTTAGATATAAACGCCTTAAAAATAAATATAGAAAAAACTAAAGTATTAAATTTTAAAACACAGAAGAGTAAATATGTACACCTTAAAATATCACATAGGGACCAAATAGTTGAACAAATTCATAAAACAAAATTTCTTGGTATTACAATTGATGAACATTTCACCTGGAAGGATCATATTGATGAAATATGTATTAAAATAAATAGATTTGTTTTCGCTTTGAAAAAAGTTAAAGATAAGACCTCCAGACAAACTGCGTTAATGGTATATCACGCCTAAGTTTGCTCCATAATCAGGTATGGAATCATTGTCTGGGAAAACTCTTCTGAAGTTACTAGGGTGTTGTCAGTACAAAAAAAATGCATACGCTCAATCTTCAATATGGACTGGACTGATTCTTGCAGACCAGTGTATAAATCACACAACCTTCTCACAGTTCCTTGTATTTATATTTATGAAATTGCAAAATTTGTCAAAACTAACTCTTCACTTTTTGAACTGAAAAACAATATTAATAAACGTACAGTTACACAGTATCTACTTACCATGCCTATACCTAGGATTGAATTATTTAAACGTAATTGTGTATATATGGCTCCACTCATCTTTAACTCTCTACCTAATTTTATTACTGATCTTCCGTACAGAAAATTCAGCAAAATTCTGAAAAAATTAAAAATAAAAATTTAATTATTCCTTAACTGAATTTCTCAAAAAATCTAATTGTCAATCTTACCATTTCCAGAATGTATTGTAGAGAATTACCTACATTTTCATAATATGTTGTTGTGTTTGTATTTTTCCTATTATTTTCCTTCTGTTAACAATTTCTTTGTTTGGTTTTAGTGTTTAACAGCAAATTTTGTTTTGTATTGAGTAACTTCGAACACGCTTAATTACCTAATTTAATGTTTGTTTCACATTCAGTTATTGTTTTGAAATTAGCATCTAATTGTTTAATGTTTGCATGCCAATTTTATGGCGAAATGTGTAATTATACTACAAAATCAAATACAAAATCAAAATCAAAGCATTTATTTCAAGTAAGCCAGTTACAGGCACTTTTGAATTGTCGAAACAAAGATGAAAATTAAATATAGCTACAGTCCCAGTCACAAGACATAAAAACTGTGAAAGTACTGTAGTTGCCCATTCCCTAGCGTAGATCTCTATGGAGAAGAACGGACAAGAAACTCCATGGACACTCTTTTAAATCAGAATATTGTTACAAAATCTTGGTTACATCATTCATGTTGAGATGGTATATTATGTGAGAACAATGTAGCAAGATGTGCACGTTAAAAGTGTCCACAGCAAAAACACACAAACAAAAAAAATACAATTCAAAATAATTCATTCAAATAAGCCACGGCAACTAAGAGATGACCAGTCACAACTGACAGCGCCCGTTCACGGACATGACGCATGGATCAGCACCATTCAACTCAACCATTTTGAAGGGAACTAAATGATCCGACACATGCGCCACCATCAGCGAGACATTTGAGTGAGCATGACATACTCTAAACCGCCAGGGCACATTCAAGTCAAGAAAAGACGTAGGTTTCCAGTGAATGATAGCTTTCTAGTACATAATACTCACACAATATGGGCTATGCATTTATATAACACTAAGGAGATTGAATCTATACAATGCAAAGATAGTTGTACAATCTTCAGCAGCTCCAACAATACATTTTAATGCTATCAATTTATGCGCCCCTGTCCTTGTGGAGCAGGACCAGCATTGAGCCAAGCATTTTTATCAGCGATATAATCGCTCAACTTGTAATATGCTTGCTTACATAGTGTGCGTTTAATGCATGTTTTAAATTTCGTCTCATTCAGTTCAAGAATACTTTGTGGAATTTTATTATAGCATCTCAAACAGTACCCCATGAAAGATGAGTCTACTTTAGCGAGTCGGAAACCTGGCTGAACTAGTTGGTCCCTATTTCTAGTTAACTGTAATTATGTCTGTCACCCCTTTTACCAAAAAGGTGCAGATTTTTTCTGACGTACATTATGTTTTCGTAGATGTATTGACAATGTACCGTCATGATGCCAATATCCTTAAACAGTTCCCTTAGAGAATCGCGCTTACGAAGATTATATATGGCCCTGATGGCTCTTTTCTGCAGAATAAATATAGACTCAATATCTGCAGCCCGTCCCCACAGTAAAATGCCATAAGACATTATACTATGAAAGTAACTAAAATAAACTAGTCTAGCGGTATCTACATCAGTACGGTATACTGACGGATTTTTCTAATGGCATAGGCTGCTGAACTTAGCCGCCCCGCAAGAGATGTCAAATGAGAACCCCATTGTAGCCTTGAATCAAGCGTAATCCCCAGGAAAACCGTTTTATCTACGAATTCAAGTTTCTCTTTATTCAATATTATATCACAATCATTACTTTTAACATTCGGTAAAGCAAATCTCATGCATTTGGTTTTTTTTTCATTTAATACCAAATTGTTTGCTGTGAACCAATTTTGGACCTGAAGTAGGGCATTATTCACGTCATCTAGATTTTGGGCCCGCCTATTTATCTTAAAAATTAGGGAAGTGTCATCAGCAAATAACACCATATTTTGCGGTTGGTTTTTCAGTAAATAGGGTAGATCATTTATATATACTAGAAAGAGAAAAGGACCCAATATTGAGCCTTGTGGAACCCCCATTTTTACTTTTAAACCCTGTGAATTAACACCATTTATAACTATTACTAAACTAAATATTATTTTTACTATCTTTTGTACCACATTTACTGCAAATAAATATTTTTGACTTTGACTCTAATGGTGAGAATAAAACAATTTTATTTTTATTTAAAAGTATAGGATAAGATTACTTTAATTTTTATCAGCGGCCGTAGCCGGTAAAGCTCTGATTTTAAAATGGTGAAATTAATGAAAATAAGGTAGCCCACAACTATTTAACTAATCTTTGAAGCGTTAGGCCAAGGTGTACATAATAGTTCAACCAACTTTACTGACTGCTACCTACTTACTGCTACTGAGTTTCTGATAGAAAAACCCAATAACCCCGTCCCATCAGAAACGACTAAGTTTAGTCCTGCACCCCTAGCCAAGTTGACAATCTACAATCGTTAACGCTAGTAGAAAACTATTCAAATGAATGGGAATGACATCATCTCTGACGTCATCAACACAAACAAATAGAAAATTCGTAGACAAGTTTACATCGTTCAAAATGATAGAATAGAATGTTATCGTTTCTACAATGTTGATCGCTAAACTCTTTGGTAGGAACGCTCACCATAGACTAAAGTGTAGGTTTTTTCTACAGACATTAGAGAACGAGCGATCGACTCAGTCGTGTCAACTTGGCTACCAATTTAGCGCTTTCTCCAATCGCTTACGCCGCCCGAGGCGTTTACGATTGTAGAAAGAAAATTGATACGAAAAGTTTGTAACTTGGCTAGGCCTGCTGGTATCCTAGGACTCAAGGATCAACAAAGTAGGGATTAGAATAATTATTATGGTAGATGAAGAAGATTTTTCATTTTTTATTTTTCAGGGCGAGTACCATTTGAAGAATATGACGGTCCCATTTGTGCCGAAAGGCTTCCCGTTTACCAAAGGCCGTATCTACTGCAACGTGTCACTTACTGCAGGCAGTGTTACCAAACTTATAGGTTATGGTAGTACTGATATTGAGGTTAAAGAAGCTAAAATCCGTACATAATACGAAAAACAAGTCTGTAAACATTGTAAGGTTGTTATGTCGCTGCCACGACAGTATCTATATTTTGTTAGCCCAAAACTTCACCACCAAAGTTTAATAAAAAAGTTTATTTACTCGTATTTTTCCCCATCATAAGACTATTATTACAAGATTATCTACCCAAAGATATAGTATACACAATAGCTCCACAACACCACACCAGAACAACAACACCAACCAACATATAAACCGTCTCTGCGCCACTCTTACTGGAGAAGCTTAAACACCACGGAATTCTTGGCGAACAGTTAAAATTGTTCGAAAGTTACCTCAATGCTCAAGAGAGCTCAAGCTGTGGTCGATGAGTTGAGTGATGACTACCGAAGTCCATATCGGTATTTATTCCCCAGGGGAGTATTTTAGGGCTTACCCTCTTTTTATCGCTTGTAATCCTCAAAGGGTTAGACAGAGATGTACCTAGCTACTAATACTCTTACATTTCACCAGTTTTGTTTCAGGCCCATGTTATAGGCGGCGAGCCTATTGCCATCAACCGGGCACAAATCCTGACTCCGTGGTTGCTACTAAAAAAACCCTGGTGGAAAAACTCAATAACAATTTTGCCCGACCCGGAATCGAAGCAGGACCTCATGCGAGTTCAGTAGTCGCGATTGCGACCACTGGACCAACGAGGCCGTCCAGATCGTCGAAGTTATATTAGTAAACCCTTGAAAATTTAATATCTTATTGTGCTTGTTGTGTCTTGTTGTGTTGTATCTTGTTGTGTTCTTTGTGTGCAGTTGTGTTGTGTTGAGTTGTTCTTGTTTTATTGTTTGTGTGCTGGTATTATAATTTAAATAAAACAATCTTTAGTGTAACATGTACAAACACATTTATTTAAACCCTTTCGTATCCTTCTGTAACCTTTAAAACTATTCTACACAACTGTAATGTATGGGTCGCAAAGTTTAAACAAAACGGATTCCTCGAATCCTGCGGTCAGATTGAACAATACAGACATCATAATAAAAAGGTAGGCAGGCACTTAGTTATAAGCGAAGCTAAGCAAGCTGCAGTAACAGTGGACTGGCCATGTCTGCCGAAAGATCGATGACCAGTGGAGCAAAGGAATCCTGGAGAGGAGACCGCATATCGGCAAGCTCAGCGTTCCTAGGACCAAAAATGGCTGCGGGTCAAAGAGGATGCGGTAGGAGAAGGACAGGGTGTTGTGGTGCAGCTTGGCAGATGCATATGTCTAGCAGTGGACAGGCTTTAGGGGTATGACGAACAAGGTGTAAAGTTACTCATCCCTAAATGAAAAGGATCCTCCGACCAGACAGGTGTTGTGTCTGGTGGGCTACCTGCCAGACAGTTGTTGTCGGGATGTTATATTTAGACTTTACTCGCGGATAACTTTACTTGTTAAGTTTCGGCATAGATGTCGCTAGAGTTTTTCTATCAATTTGAATATGTTCGCTACAAGGCAGTTGTAATAAATGCCTACAACAATTTCAACTCTCCGCACATCATCAAAAATAAAATCACGAGTTACTATTCAAGTCAAACAGACAGACACACTGTACACAGACAGACTGACTGACAGACAGACAGATAAACAGACAGACAGACAAACAGACCGACAGACACGACGGACAGACTTTAGTCTACGTAGTCAAATTCTCTTACTTTTTGGCTGCATACAATTCTCTCTTGTTGACTGTACCACGTTGAATGTAGATTTAATTGTTTACCTGTCCTGTTCATGCAAAACTATGGCCGTGTCTATCCGTAACATTAGAAATTGAGATTTTGCCAAAGAATTACATTTTATAAGGAGACTTGAAATTATTTGTGCGTAGAAAATCGATGACTGAAAGAATTAATTTATTTTGCAGCGTTGTTATACGAGTAGTAGTAGGTAATAACCGTGCACCTTGCCGTCCAATATCCCGTTATAAACCTGCGTGTTTTACAGCCTACTCTCTTTTACTTTAAATAAAATAAATAAATATCGCTGGACATGAACACACAGCGCCATCTAGTGCCACATCACTTTACCACTTTACTTTACTTTTCATCACTTTATCATCATCATAATCAGCTTATAATGTTCCCACTGCTGGGACACGGCTTCCTTTCTATGAGAGGGAATGGGCTATAATCCACCACGCGGGCCCAGTGGGGGTTGGTAGATGTCACATGTTTTTGTTTTTTTGGTTCTAGGACATGCCGGTTTACCTACGATGTTTTCACCGATTGATGATTCACCGTTTTTGAGAACGGCGAAGCGGTGCTGAGGCTGCCTTAAGTTCTTAGGGTTCCGGGTTCAAATCCCGGTAGAAGCAAATGTTTGTGTGATGAGCATGGACACTTGTTTCCGAGTCATGGATGTTTATATGTATAATAAGTATGTATTTACAAACAAAAAGCATCTATGTAGTATATCAACTATCTGTTGTCCACGACACAAGCCTCGTTGCTTAGTGTGGCACTAGATGGCACTGTGTGTAATGTCCAGCGATATTTGTTTATTTGTTTATTAATGGTAATGACTCTTTTTAAAGTTCCGTACCCAAAGGGTAAAAACGGGATCTATTGCTAAGACTCCACTGTCCGTTTGTCTGTCTTTCACCAGGCTGTATCTCATGGAACCGTGATAGCTAGACAGTTGAAATTTTCACGAATGATGTGGTTCTGTTGCCGCTATGACAAAAAATAATAATTATTAAGATTAATTAAAAAATAAAGGGAGCTCCCCTACTACGATGGTACGGAACCCTTCATGCGCGAGTCCGACTAGCACTTATTTTTACTTACGACGACTTTTATATTCTGATCATGCTAGATTACGCTAGAATACAGCAGATTTTTACCATTACTATACAGGTGACTTTTTATCACTTTCCAATAAAAATGGGTATAATAGGTGAACGGAGTAGAAGCAAATGGCATACTTAGTTTATTTTCTTTTTCGAAAAAAAAAATTCAAAGAAATTCGAAATTCAAATCATACGCGTGTTGCGTATGATTCAAAATACGATATTTTTAATTTTTTTTCAAAATTTTTCTCTCTTTGTTCTAATATGAAAAGTTTACTTGATATTTGTAGCGTTTTTTGATAATGGATCAATTTTTTTCTAAGCTGTAGAAAAAAGAAAAAAACACTAGGTATGCCTCTACTCCGTTTTCTACCCATTTTTTTGGAAAGTGATAAACAAGTCATCCGTTATATTTTATATCCTGTTGCCAACCGTAATTATCATCAACATATCTTTCCCCAAGTAACATAAATCCCAATCTAAAGCCAGTCCACCAATTCCGATTGCGGTTTTAATTACACCGAATAATTACAAATCTGTTGGACCCACGTCGTCCCAACTGACCGTACACAAACAAAGTTATCTGGTCCCTCAAGGGCAAATTAATAGAATAAAAGATAAAGTAGGTAATCTTATAATTTATCTGCTGGGTAGTTCGCACGCAATCTATCTGTGTCGCAACTTGTGGTCGAACAATAAAAGTTTTGTCTTTTGGACCGCACTTGTTACACAGTGTTTGAGTGAACAGTTTTGATACTTGGGATTTTGTGCTTGATAACTTTATTTGTTCACGTCTGGGGCAAATTGGATAAATTACATAATTATGGATACTTTTACAAAATTGAGAAGTTCAAGATTTTTTTTCTCTTCGTGCCATCATAGCCCAAGATTAAAAATACTGGAAGCCACGGGGACAGGCCTTTGCCCACCAGTGAGATAACGCAGGCGACCAGTATCAGTATCACTTTGTGCGTCTAAATACCCAATGTGAATTCAATGTATTTTGAGGTAAGTGGTAATATAGAATCATTTAAATGCTTTGAACTTTGATACTCATATTGTGTGTTGGTACAGAGTTCTAACTAACAATATTGGAATTACACTCGCTCCATGTAACTGTTGTTTTCTTGTTAGTCTAGAAGCTAATTTAGATCTAGTTTTTAGTTGTAATATGATTGGCTTAGGTATGTAATAAAGTATATACATGAGGGAATTGGAATGTACCGAAAGGATGAAGATTGAAAGAGTTAGAAAGAGATAGAAAGAGAACTGGGATGAAGAGCAGTCTCAACCATTATGACGTTGACAAGTGAAAATAGTTTAAGAATGTATTTAAATTATAAGATTGTGGTTAAAGTGCATTGAGTTAATTTCTTCAGATCCAACATACATCAACATTTACATACCATCGTCTAAGTACTCTAACTTATATCTACAAAGTAGCTACAAAAGTGTTTGCCCAAACATTTATAGCCCGTAGTCTCGTAGCTTCGTAGCGTCGTAGCAAGCGTAGCTCGTAGCAAGTGTAGCTCGTAGCCACTGTCGACCGAGCCTCGGCGTCACTTGCCTTGCCAACACAAACAATGTTGCTTTACATTCACTGTAGCAAACTTTAACTAAATTTGTATACTTATCGTGACATCGGACAAAGCCGTTTGTTTGGCCAAAGTTGTGTATCGTGTCTGTTAAGTTCGAAGATTTTCGGTCTGCAGATATCTTTATGTAATTGTAATATTTTAAATTAGTTGTATCAACAGGAGACTCAGGATACGTTATTAAGTGGAACAGCTGCACCACATTTACACTCCAGGCCAGAGTCATTAATGAATACCTGAGCACGTTTTCCTTGTTACGGCCAACCTGGGTCCGGAGTCTATAGACAGCCAGGTCACCCATGGCAACTCATGTCCGGGTGGGAGATATTCAGCAGGTGGTCAATTTTATGTGAAGTTTGTTCACCTGTTGGCTAAAACAGAAAAAGTCTAATATTAACTTGCAAATTCCTATGATGGCCAATAACTTTCTTCTTGTACCATTGAACTGCCGAACTTATTGAAATACTCTTAGATGAGTCAAGAATCTTTAAAATCGGCGCATGTTGTTACACTCGTATGTACTTCATCTGGAAACAAGAGGATCATTAATTTACGAATCTACAGCACCGACAACTTACAAATTGAAAGTGCGTTTCATGTTAAAGTTCTAATTTATTTTCTTAAATATTGTAATGCGTTAACACCTAATACGACTACACCGTTCATAAAATACGACTACGCGATAAAGCCACTTTGCTATAAACGACTGCTATTCCGTCGCAATATTCTTCAGACTGCACCTGCTGTTCTCACTCACACCACAAAAAGATGAGAAGAGCCACAGAGCTCAGAGACGCTACGGCGGCCGCTACTATAGGCACTATTGTCAATACTTGTCCATACAAACTGGTCGTTTTGGGAAAGTGGACGAAATGGGAAATAGACATTTAGGGAATAACCATTTTGGGAAGTAGACGTTTTGGGAGAGTGGACGTTTTGGGAAGTGTTCGTTTTGAACCTAAAGGACTAAAGGAAATCAAGCATGTCACCGTTTCATCGAATTTTTTTTTTTTTTTTTCGGATGGGACATCACATGACTTCTCCCGCTCTGGGCGGAGCAGGAGGGAGTGTCAGATTTTTACTGACTAAAACCCATCCATGTTCCTTCATCGCCTTTTGTGTTTCGGGGCCACGGTATCTCTTTCGAACAGTCTCACGTTCCGCCACCTCCTTCTCTAGCATTACTGCTTCGCAGGAGGTGACGGCGTCCCATTCCGTCTCGCTCCGGACCATGGCTTGCACCAGGGCCGGACGCGAGAGGTCGCCGCCGCCAATCGCTGCTTCGAGGACACGGCGGGGCTCCGCCCAAGCGGGGCACACCTCCACTGTGTGCTCCACCGTGTCCTCCGGTCGATCCTCGCAGTGGAAACACCCGGGCGTTTCCTCCCGCCCGATTCGATGCAGGAACCTCCCGAAAACACCGTGTCCGGTGAGGACCTGCGTCAAGCGGAAGGTGAGGACGCTGTGGCGTCTCTCAAGCCACTCCTCAAAGAGGGGACTTACCGCCACTATTGTGGTGAGCCCTAGATAATATAATACTTCACTTCAATATAATACTACAGCTAATGGCGGCTATGAATGGTCGCCGTGACAGAAGTAATGCGCATAACGCATTTCGGCGCCACAAACTGTATTAGTACTGCCCTCTTTATAAATGTTATCTATAATAACAATGGACTTAAGTGGCTGTGGGCACACATTGCTCGCAGAACGGATGGCCAACGGGGCTGAAAAGTTCTGGACTGGCGACCGCGAACCGGAAGACGTTGCATTGGTCCCACTAGGTGGACCGATGACCTGGTGAAGGTTGCGGGAATCCGCTGGATGCGAGTCGCACGGGACCGGTCAATGTGGCGACACTTGGGGGAGGCCTATGTCCAGCAGTGGACGTCTTTCGGCTGAAATGATGATGATGATGATCATAGCAATACCGGTCCACCTCACCTTTTTGATTATTTTAATCATTTCCCGCTGACCCCACCAGTGGGACGACGAGCGGTGGGGTCAGCGGGAATACACCATATTGAGGTGGTATTGGGTGGGGTGGTCTTTGTCATAAATTGCTTCGCACGAATTAAATTGATCTGATTCGTGCGAAAAACGATATCTTTGAAGATATCGTTTTTCGTTGGGGATTTGAGGTTCAGGATAGATGTCGATTCAGGATATTATTTTTATTTTTGAAATAAAAAACATCAATAAATGTATATGGGTTAATGACCGTTATTGCTATAGTTAATTTGTTATTTGCATCGATTCAGTGTTCTGTAACGTCTCAACCCTCCTACATCACCGGAAGCCACCATCTTTATCCAACAAAACTTAGACGCTGTTATTTATCGACGGCCTATAAACAAAACAAAGAGTTTAGCAAGACAGATGGTGCTGTGTGACACCCCCGTATTTATTACAACGTCGAGAAATGATAAGTGGTTGCTATTTCTTTAGATAGATACAACAAACAAAACTTTACACTTGAAAACTCCAAACTAAACCTTATTTCTGGAAAGCTAAAGGAGTTATGATAGTTTCTGGGGTGTAAACTTAAGGTTGTGTTGCAAGTTCTGACGCGCAGTTATTCTCAAATCGGTTCAGGCATCGGTTTCAGAATTACTAATATTTTGATCTGGACTGGGTTGAAATAATGGGTTTTTTAGTTTATTCCGTATTTCAAAATAAGCCATAGTACTTGTTCTTCTTGACTTTTAGCGTGCCGATGATAATCTATTTTTTTTTTATTATTTGTTTATGTACACACAAAATACTTTACAGGATAATATATAAACACAGAAGACCACAAAGGTACTGCTTATTTCAAAAGAAATTTCTTCCGGCAGACATGCGAGAGGAAAGTTGGATAAGAAATGTAGACACAGTGTGTAGAAAGTCAAACAAGAAAATTTAAATTAAAACTTAAAATAAAACTATACTTATAAAAAATAAACATACATGCATATATATATAAAAAAAATATAAAATACTATTGTAAATATTTACCTATAATATACATACATATATATGAAGAATATTACTTTATAGAAGATACTCTTTGACTTGCCTTTTAAAACGAAATAAAGTTTTGAATCTCGAATGTTAGGCGTGTGTGAGTTCCACAAACGTACTGCGTGAACAGAGAAGGAGTAGGAATACCTATAATTCGGTTTTAAGGAATGGGAAATTAAGATGTTGCCGGAGGTGGGATCTACACAGAGCATCAGGAGGACGGGTAAACGATCGCAGGTAACTGGGATATGCAGGGTTATAAGGATGATGATCTAAATTGAGTCGGCCCAAAATTTGGCGACATGTTTTGCACTTTCAGCAGCCACATGTAAAAGTAAAGTGCTATTGGGTTTGCCATCAGGAATTTCTAAGTAGCAGCCATGGATTCAAGATTCGTGCCCGGCTGATAGAGAAAGGGTCGGCTAAATACGGGTGTACTATTAGGTGCAACTCTGCCAAATTCTACGGGGATTACAGACTTGATGTTTATAAATTAAAAGTTATGTATGTCTGTCACGTTTTCAAGTCTTACATCACATCTCACATTGTGCACTTTTTATCCGGGTATTACGAACCTGAGAAAATCTCAAACTTGATGCTGGCGAAGTCACGGGCACAAAATAGTATACAAATATTTTTGAAAAAAAAAACTGACGGAAGTAATTTGTCAAAGAAAAGAAGTTTGTTTGTTTCATCGACTTTATTACCGCCGACTTTCAAAACTAAAATATCCTGTATAAATTCTTGTCATATAAGTTTATGTAACGTGAAATGAAGAAGAAAAAATACGTATTATAGAAGATAACTCATTAATCCCCCAAGTAAAGTTTTTACAATCTCTATAAAACCACCACGCGAACTTCTTCTACCAAATTAAAAACACTAAAATCGGACTAGTAATCACAAAGAAATCGGTAATAAAAAGGATGCTGAATAGATGGAGGAACACAAAACCTCCTCCTTTTTTAAAAGTCTGTTAAAACACATTCAAAGACCCAAAAACGGCCTTTGATCTTGCCAAACCAAACACAGTATTTCCAAACGCATTGTTTACCCAACTTAGTATTGAAAGTAAAAAGTATAAGTAGTAGTAGACGTATTTTTAAACAAGATTTACGCAGTATTTCGTATTTTCGTTGGTGTCGACTCTCCCTGATGCATGGCTCCCTTGTTCTGCTCCGATGGTGTTAGTCGGCTTAATAACGACTTTGAGATTCCGACGGGATTTGTGATTTTTCCGCTATAAAAAGAAATATTTTGATACAATAGGTTTTGTTTGAATACTTATGAAATGTGCTGTGGAATATTGTGATGATTAATTTTATAAAGTTGTGTATCCCTAATTCTTTTACCCCTCCACCCTCATGAGGGGGAAGAATTTGATCTCAGCCTCAATCTGTCATAAAACTCTTTTCTCATTTCCAAAAGTTTTTGACGTTGATTCTCGATAAGATGAAATTGCTAATTGAAACACTGTTTTTGCTTCCACGGTTTATAACTAAACTTACACTGTAGTAATGGGATATCTTCAGTGGTTTTCAATTACTGTAAGCTCCCGATATTTCATCATCAATAATTTGTCATTCGATATTTTGTTTTCCCGCTATCAAGGCGCTTGCGTGAGCTTGCAACAGCGTCGAATCTACCGCTCACAATAAATGAAAATCACAAAAGATATCCCGTAATTGAATTTGAACATTTAATAAGTCCGAGAATTGGCCTTCAGATGGTGGCTTTTGTAATACTAAGAACTGGCGCGATGCTATCCCAAAGACAAAACTACAATTTTGGGTGTAAAACTTAACTGTTAAAAAAAAACAATAGTAGCCTAATGAATCAATAGTATTTCATTGTTTTTGCCATCGTTTGTGCACTCTTAAAAGGCAAAACATGGTCTGTACATATACCACCAATTTAAACCTACATCTGATAAAACCTGTATTTTTTTTTTAATAAATGATTCTTCATTCAAAAGTGCATCTAAATTGATGTATTCTTCGTTCGTCCCACATGAATGTTTGATTTAGTTTTGGGTCTTTCTTATTGTAACTGTGTTTAATGTTACTCTGCTAGGTACCTCAATTTCTTGGACCACAGTAAGAACGGTACTATTCTGAAGGATTAGTTTTCATGTCAGATGACAAGCGGGTCATATTGTGTAGCTGGGAGATGTTGTGACAATGTCACGAGTGTCAGTTAGAGATACGACGCGTATACCTGGTAGACAGGGGTTGACAACTGCTGGTGAGAATAGAGACGCACCTACTTAGATTATTTTTTTAATTATTTATTATTATATTTTATTATATAAATATAATAATGATTGATCGATCTAATTAATCTTTTAGCGCTATTGCTGAGCAATTTATTTTAACACTTCAAGCACACAAAATGTATCATCATTATCTGCCTAATCTTTTCACAACTAAATCGGAAACGGCTTCCAGTCTAACCGGATACAGCTATCAATATTTTACATGAAACGACTGCATAACTAAATTCTACAACCCAGTTAGTACAAGGTTACCGTTTGGGGACACTGGTTGTTAGACTTTCGGGCCACTGACTACCTGTAACAACTGTCAAAAGGTAACTGTACGTAAACTTTCATCACTATATCTTGACTTAAATATTATTGTGTTTTTATAGGCGGAAGGGAGGGAGTTTCTCAGCCCTGTGGCTTGGCATTAAACTAACACGTGGTTGTTGGTAGTTTTTAACGGGCTAACCCCCGAATACTGAAACGCCGCTCAAAATTTAAATAGCACTTTTATTTAATAGATAGATAGACTCAAAAGTGACGTTTGGCCATACGAAATTTAAAGTTTAGAAGCTGCTCAAATGTTAAGCAGCCCTTAAATGTTGAGTGAAGTTTCAGTATTCAGGAGTAAGCCTTTTGCTAGCTTGCGTTTAAGCTAAGTTGCTCAAATAGGGTTAAAGTATGAAATTGCCGATTGATACTGAAAAATTTAAACTTATTTTTTTCTAAGATATAACATATTTATTTAATCAAAATATTTACCCTCATTATCTATACATTGCTGCCATCTAAACGGAAGGTCATTTATGCCTTTACGATAGAACTCTGAGGATCTAGATTCGACAAACTGTGTGAAAGGATTTTGTACGGCCTCCTGGGAAGAAATTTTTTTATCACGTAGAAAATTGTCCAAATCACGAAAAAAATGGTATTCCGTTGGAGCAAGGTCTGGCGAGTACGGAGGATGACGTATAGTTTCTAACTGCAGCTCCTGTAGAGTTACAACGGTTTCTCGTGCAGTGTGAGGTCTTGCGTTATCATGGAGCAATAATGGTGAAGATCGATTCACGAGTCGGGGCTGTTTCACTGCCAGTTTCACTATCATTGTTCGAAGTTCGGCACAGTAAACATCTGCTGTTATTGCCTGACCAGACCTGAGAAAGCTATAGTGAATAACACCATGAAGAGACTACCAAACAGTTACCATTACCTATTTATTGGTAAGCTTTGCTTTAGGGCACTGTTGCGGCGTTTGACCTGGGGTCTGCAGTTGCATTTTTCGCTTACGATTATCGTAAACAATCCACTTTTCGTCACATGTCACAATTCGATCCAATATTCCTTCATTTCTGTACTGATTCAACAAGGCAACACAAGTTTCAACACGCATTTCTTTCTGCAGATCAGTCAAATCATGGGGCACCCATTTTTCATATTTTTTATCTAATTGAATTGACGCAAATGAGTCAATATTGTAGGTAGGGCAACGTTAAACCATGCCGCTAATTCCTGGGTAGTTTGACTCGGATCGGCTTCTACCATCTCCTTCAATTCAGCGTTATTCACCTGTGGGCGGTCTACCACGTGGTTCGTTCTTCAAATCGAAGTTTCCATTACGAAAGCGTTTAAGCCAAAAACGCACGGTGCGTTAATTAGCAGTCTCCTCTCCAAACGCAACGTTGATATTGCGAGCCGTTTCTGCCACGTTAGTTCCGCGTCTGAACTCGTATTCAAAATAACTCGGATTTTCGAAGTATCCATCTTTACGTCTAAGCTGAATAAAAAGAACAATTGAAAGTCGAAAATCGAATGTTGCACATTTTTTAAAAGAATAACTTCATAGGTGAACACGTGAAAAAAGGTTCACACAAAAATCTCACACCATGAAGATTTTATGTCAATTCGAAGTGTCTATACAACGGCAATTTCATACTTTAACCCCTATTAGATAAATAATGTTATGTATAACGATTTTATGCTCACTTGTAGTAACGTATTCGATCTTACCCAGCTACTAACTACACGGTTGTGCTAAAGTATAAACTTTAACAGGTTTTTCCCACAGCTCACGCGCATGAGGGCCGTAAGTTATTCCACAGAAATGAACTGTCTAGCCACTGTCTGTCTTTCTACCCGTGTTGGCTGTCTAGCTACTAATCTCGTATACCCATGTGTCAAATTCTATCAAAACCCGTTTAGGAATGAACATATAATAGACAGAATTCTTTTCGCATTTTTAACATAAAACGGAAGTATGGATTCCTGAAACCATTTCAAAAATCCATTTTAAATTCAATAGCTATCTATAGAGATTCCAAACTGAACAAAATATTAACACATTAAATCACGTCTGTTATCACCACAGAATTAAGCAGAGAACTCTCGCTCTAAGTACACCCACATTTCGCCAATTAAATTTATCTCCCATAATAATGTTAATATAAAAAAAACTAAACCTTCAAAACAGCCAAAGGTTGTCAACACCAGGCCGCGACGCGATTCACGGTACGATGAGTCCAAATAATGAGCCAGTAACATATAGGTAACGTAGACACCTATACGCTACGTCTCCCAGACACACACACAATGGCTGAGCTGTCTTGTGTTCACAGGTACGTCGTTGTTATAAGTGGAGGTAGAAGATGCTTAGACATGTTTTTGTAGGTAAACATTGTACTTTGGTTCATTATTTTCAGCAAGGTTTTGGTTCTGATGGCCTGTAGGACGTAGCTTACTGATACGTGGACCAACGGCAGTATAAAGATGGTGAGAAGCACCATGAAGGAGGACGAGGTGAGGCATGTCCGGCAGACTGCAGTGGACTGCATGTGGCATGTGGTGGTTCCACTGCGAGGATCGACCGAAGGACTCGGTGGAGCACACGGTAGAGGTGTGCCCCGCGTCGCCGGAGCACCGCCGTGTCCTCGAAGCGGCGATTGGCGGCGGCGACCTCTCGCGTCCGGCCCTGGTGCAAGCCATGGTCCGGAGCGAAACGGAATGGGACGCCGCCACCTCCTTCTGCGAAGCAGTAATGCTAGAGAAGGAGGTGGCGGAACGTGAGAGGGAGAGAACCTGACAGCGTCCCGGCCGCCGTGGGAGTCGCCCCGGGCGTCGGGGGCCACCGCGTGGCCCCCGGCCACCGTAGGCGCGGGCCTGTGGATGGTGGGCTATGGGCTAACTCGCCGTCCATCCGCTTCATGACGACAGGCCGTGTCGACGGCGCAGGAGTGTTCCACGCGCGCCTCAAAGAGAGTCAGCAAAAAGGAAGGGGTAAAGCAAGGACCGACGCCTGCCGGGTTTGCGGGACTGTTCGAAAGAGATACCGTGACCCCGGAACACAAAGCGCGATGAAGGAACATGGATGAGTTTTAGTCAGTAAAAGTCTGACACTCCCTCCTGCTCCGCCCAGAGCGGGAGAAGTCATTTGACGATTTCCCAAATGAAAAAAAAAAAATGGGGTGGTTGTGTATACATGTAGTAGCGCTCGTCCAACTTCGGTTCCTCGTTTGCATTCCATCCTTCGACGGTCTACTGCGAGACGTCTCTGGAGAGACATAGAGGCATGAGAGCTCTTGGTCGAGAGTGTATAGCCTCCTCTAAAATAAATTGAGATTTGGACCAACTAAGTACAACTCAGTCAAAGGTAAAATTTTATTGATTTCATCATCTGCTGCTCTCAAAAGGTGAAGGATAACATCATGAAGAACTAAACAATTCATTCATGTTCTTTAAACAAATCATTTGAATACAGCCTGTACCTGCTGACCTACAATAACATTCTAGTAATTAATACTATCTCATTATCCAGTTAATTGACCACACACATCTACATAATTAACATTATCTCTTTGTGCAAGCGAGACAACCAGTCGACTCACAACGCTACGGGCTCGTTAAAATATGCGAGTAAATAAGTTTCAATAATATTACATTTAATTTTAATTCACGCCCGCCCGGGCGGTACAGTCAGTCGCAAATGTTTCAAGTAAATGTTTGACACGAATACAGTATTGGAATTGGATTTAAATGTAAGAATGATTGATTGAGTCTAATAAAGTAAGAAAAGTTTGTTTTTAGCTGGTCTATTATTATTTGAGGTTTTTTAATATTTCTTTAAGGACGCTGTTACATTTTTCACAGATTTAAGCGGTTTGCAGGTACCATGTTAAAGAATTTACAACCACGACGATATTTTTTTCCCCACGTTTACTGACTAATTCGTTTTTGGGTAATGGGCGTGCCCATATACAATATAACATGATTTCTCTCTCTCTACTCTAATTAAACATTATTTCTATAACTCTTTTATTGTACGAGTATGTAATTCCAATGACATGCCACTTATTTTAAATTTATAAATGTATAAATGTAACCTATCTAAACTATTGGCATGCCCATGTGACGGCAAAATGTGGAGAACCGTACTATGTACCTATTACCAGTGTTTGCAAAGTAATAAATGCTTTGATTTGAATTTAATCAAACCAAAGCATTCTAAAATATTGATGTCCCAAAAAGTAACAATCAAAATACCTACAGCAACAATTATATCAAGCAATAACCATCGTTGACTGTACTAGATAGTTTTCAATAGAAAATTGAACCAGTCGTGAGGCCGTCTGGGCCTCGCAGGGTTGCCAGCGGCCAGGGATTTTAAAATTAATTAAAACTGATCGGCGGATTGATTAAAAACGGGTTTAATTATTTTTTTTCATGCGAGTATGCTGTAAAGCTTTTTAGAGCAACGTGTAATTTTTTATGAAGTTGAAAAGTTGGTATTGCTTTTGTTGAAACTGATGTTATAGAGGTAATTTCACTTTATGTATTACGGAAACTGCTGCGAACCCTTCAAGAGTTAATGTAATAAGAAACTGATTGCTTGATAATCATTAAGGAAGATTCATAATGTTGAAATTGAGATCATCATCTGCCAAGCCTTTTTCCAACTAGGTTAACAGCCAGCTAATAATAGCAGCCGCTCGGGTCGATCTTTAGGTTCAGCCGCACATGCCTAGGTTGGTCCGGGGATGGGTGACCTCGGAAAACACGTTAAGCCGTTGATCCTGGCTGTCATTAATTGTAGATCTTTGCCAGTCGTTACGTAGTCAGTGGCCCGAATGTCTGACAACCAGTCTTACCAAAGGGTACCTATCATCGTATTATCCAGTACTGATTGGGTTGTGGAGGTCAGATAGGCAGTCGCTCCATGTAAAATACTGGTATTCAGCTCCATCCAGTTAGACTGGAAGTCGACCTCAATAGAGTTGGAAAAGGCTAGGCAGATGTTGACGCACTTTTTACTGTCGGCTTAAGATGGATAAGTGTACGGACTTACAAACGCAGACTGTTTCTTTATTACTCACCAAAAGAAACTAACACTAATCATCGTTTTTTCTATACAAAGTCTACTTCCATTCACACCAACCATTAAACCCAATTACAGCACAAGGCTCCAGACAGCCCTGCAGCTCAGATGTCGGCAAACACTCGCCCTTTAATACCGCTATTACAAATCTGAATAACAAAGCCTGCAAATTTGGCGGCGACTGTCGGAGCGCTGTCCTGACGAGACCCGTACTCTACAGCCATGTTTTAAACATTATGTTATTGTATTATGTGGTAATGTTATTAATATAGTGTTAAAAGAATAATCTTTGTCAGGCTTATTAAGATTTCTAGTCAAAATGGCCTAATGTTACCTGCGTAAGATGCTTTCAAAACCTTAGTGTCTCTCCATTAAGAAGATGCGAAATATCAATAACATATCCCACGACCTCTAAAAAAATGTCAACATAAAAAATTGCAGTTTTGAGATATACGCATTTTTTTTTGTGTTCCTAACGCTGCTTTGCATAAAAACTTTCGCTAGTGCCATTCAGCGACTTATTTTTGTATAATTATGGCGGTTATTTTTAGTTAGGACAATTTAAGTCGAGTTATGACAGTATTTTAGAGGACGTACGATATTTATACATTTAGCTTGGCTTTCATCAGGCCTAACCATCACTTCAGACATTCCGTAATCTGATAACCGGTGTACGGTCAGCAACCGCACATTGTACTTTAGTTAGCCTAGTTAAAATACTGCAAATTTTGTTATTTTATAAAAATGTAGTATCGTCACGTACGCAAATACAGTCAGTCTTCGGTTTAATATCGAGCTCGTGCAACATCCAACATTTTGTGACTTTTGTAACATTTTCTATTATTTTCATAATAATACATTATTTAACATAGTGCAATTTCGTATTAAATACCTTTGAACATTAACATTTTGTTTTATTAACATTTAATATTAAGTGCAACTGATAATAAGGATAACTGCCCTATCCTTGAACTTTAAAGCAGTCTTCATGAGTACTTTGTCTTTAGATGGCATCCAGAGTCTGATGATTGAGCTGGAAGGTGGCCATAGGAACTCTGTAATGAAATGACGCAACCCCATCGAATTTGGACTTGTTGGATTCGTTTTGATGAGTACTTTGTCTTTAGATGGTATCCAGGGTCTGATGGTAGAGTTAGAAGGTGGCCATAGGAACTCCGTTATAAAACAACTTAACCCCATCGAGTTTGGGCTCGTTTGATTCGTCTTGACGATGACTTTGTCTCGAGGTGATATCCAGGGTTTGATGATGGAGCTGGAAGGTGGCCATAGCATGCCCGTAATACAACGACATAATCCCATCGAGTTTGGGCTCGTTTGATTCATCTTGAAAAGTACTTTGGTCCTAAATGCTAACCAGAGTTTGATGATGAAGCTGGAAGGTGGACATAGGATCTCCGTAATTAAACAACGTTACCACATCGAGTTTGTGCTCGTTTGATTCGTCTTGATGAGTACTTTGGTCCTAGATGAGTCTAAATAAATATGTTTTCTCACTTTCTATTTTAGCTAGATAATGTGTGCTCAAAACATTACATTGTGCGCACTACGAATTACTACGGGCTACGGGTTAAAAATGAAATTAAAAGTAAAATTTTTGTTTTAAAAAAACACGCTTTTATTTAAATGCGCTAAAAAGAATAAAATTAACTTTTACTATCAACTTATAACGTCATTACACAATTTATATGATTTAAAAGCTTGTCGCGAGATTTATCTGTGTAGATAGGTAAACAAGTAAATTAAATAACTTGATCTAATAGATTTGAATTAAAAAAAAAAAACAAACTACGTAAATACGAGTAGGTACGTAAATCTCCCGACAAGCTTTTTAATCATATAAATTGTGTAATGACGTTATAAGTTGATAGTAAAAGTTTTAAAGGAAAAGTTTATTTTATGCTTTTAGCGCATTTAAATAAAAGTTTTTTTTTTAAGTTTAATTTATAAAAAACGCTTTGATCTGCGGCCCTAAGAATAAACCCTCCATCGACATTATAACTGCAGTAAGCGAAGCTTAGCCACGAAAGTCAATGCTGCTACGTATCCTATAAACAGGATCACAATTTGACAATAAATTAATAACTTACATTAACTCAGAACAAAGCACTTAGTCAATCCTACAATCCTAAATTAACAGAACTCGAGAATTTAACAACTACTTTACCAGATTTAAAACGAGGATTATTCGTCTAATCTAAAATGGCGTAAAGCCTGAATTTTAAATCATCTGACCTTCAAAGAATTTAAAACATCTAGGCCATTCTGAGAAAATATTAGACACTGAGTAAATATCTTTGCAAAGGGAATAAGGCCGATATCAGACTCTTCACTTTTTTTTTAGATTTAGCCCAAATCATACTTTACTTTTTGTTAATTTTTGACTACTAGTAACTACTACTAGTGTACTAAATTTTCACTCGAAGTAAAACGTCTGAATACAAAATTAAACAAAAGTGGACAATAAATTGAATCGACACAATAATGTTGGATTTCGGCACTCGGTCGGATTCTTACACAAGCACTTCGAAAAAAATATGAACAAATGAACTTTCATTCCTATGTAATTTTGTCGGTGTCGTCTCTACGTGGAATGAAACAAAAATAAACAGGTCACTCTAGTGAACAGTTGGTGAAATGTCTGGTAACATCTGAAGAAATACAAAAGATGGTAGGGCGGGACTTGTGTGCTAGATATGTCAGCGAAACGCCTCTGGTTTACAGCGGTAGTTTAGGGTTAGCTTTGAATAAGTACTTTTATTAGTCTCTAAGTATTTTGGGTAATAAATTTATTAAATAGCGGAAGGGTTGAATACAGAAAATAACAAAATGATTCTCTGAACGTAAAATAGGCAAGACTAAATAATTATTTTTGTAGCCAGCAGTGAACTTTTTAAGACACAGATTTTGAAACACAGTTTATTTAATAAATAGTTAGTTTTAGTCTAATTTTTGCTTTGAGGAAATGTTGCAGAGCACCATGTTATAAATTTATCGTTTAAATTAGAATATACGAGTTTCCATTTAATGCTTAATATAATTAAGACCGTAAAGTGAAGAACACAACTTGCATGTTGCATGTCAAATACAAGTTTTTTTTAAACAAAAGTTTTAGATGTTACAACTTTACTTTGAATCCCTCCGTGACTCTCCCCTGTACTATTCAACGCACACAGCATGCAATCAGCACAATATTTTCAGTGCTCTTTATTGAGCGCCACCATAAACCGTGATTGTTTACTTAAAAAAAGTCGTGTCTCATCAATACTTTTGATGTATAGAATGCTTGGCTTCGTGTAGGGTCCGTTTACGACTTGTCTGTGATAACAATAGAAAAGTAAAAAAGTAAAAAAATTGACTTAAGCTGGTACCGAAAAGTTAATTTTGTTTGTAGTCGTTGTTGAAGCACAAAACGCTTTGGAAGTGATTGCCATTTGCCATTAACTCGCAGAGACAGTATTTTCAAATCATCTGCATCAGTGTTCTTCTGTCCTTATCCTAATTTATTTGGGGTCGGGACGAAGAAGAAGAAGAAGACATGCTGCAGCATGTCTTCTTCTTTCAGACTTCTCTTTTACTCGTCATCTCAGCAGTCACTTTTTTTTAGCCACAATTATCAGCCTTCACATAGTCCATACATCAAATCAAATCAAATCAAATCATTTATTCTTTGCAAACATGGGTAATAGGTACATAGATGTTCATTTATGATTTGAATTTTAAAAAAGTCAAGTTTTTTATAACATTAGGTACTTTATTATATATGCGTGGGGCAATACCAAAAATACTTTTTTGCATTAGTGCGGTTTTACATTTCACTTGACATAATTTATTGACGTATTGCGTGCGTATTGGATTTTTCCTGACCACTGATAATTTTTTAAATAGATGTGGATTGCATTTCACAAATAAAGCCGTTTCTAATATGAACAAAGAAGGTAAAGTTAAAATTTTTAATGATTTAAAATAGGGCTCGCAACTATCAGTTGTTTTAAGACCGCACATTGACCTGATGCATCGCTTCTGCAATCTAAATACCAGCTCCCTATCAGTGGACTGACCCCAGAAAGCAATGCCATACCGCAACACAGACGCAACCAGTCCATGGTACGCAGCTAAAAGAGCCTGACGGTTAACTTTCCTTGATAGTTGAAATAGAGCATATGCGGATTTGCTGAGTTTCTTACATAATTCTTCAACATGAGGCTTCCATGTAAGTTGGCTGTCAATTATAATACCTAAGAATTTAGCTTTATTAGCTTCTTCAATATCACAGCCATTGTAGGAAATTTCAACCTTTGGTTTTAGACATCGCTGATAAAAATGCATGACTTTTGTTTTAGTCAGGTTTATAACCAAATTATTATTATTTAGCCAATTTATGATGTCATTTAAACAAGTATTGATGTCATTCTTATAATTATTTGGATCAGTACATTTTATTATAGCTGTACTATCATCTGCAAAAAGAACCATTTGGTTCGTGGTTGCTTCCGGGAGATCGTTTATGTATACTAAAAAAAGTGGCGGACCCAGTACGCTACCCTGTGGGACGCCATATTTTACGTGTCTTGGTTTTGATACATAAATGGTTTCCAATTTGCTTTTTGGACATATCCTAGAAACTTCTGAGCATTGAACCCTATTGCTTAGGTATGATTCTATTAACATTAAAATGTTTCCTCTTATACCATAGCTATGTAATTTGTGCAACAGAATCTTATGGTCAACATAGTCAAAAGCCTTGGTCATGTCAGTGTAGATTGCACAGACTGGATTTCTCCTATCTACAGATGACATGACATTAGATAATAAGTCAAACAGTGCCATATTAATCGTAGTGTTCTTACGGAAGCCTTTTTGTTCTTGGCAAAACAGTTTGTACTTTTCGAAATAGGCATATAAAGAGTTATAGATAACTTTCTCAAAAATTTTAGAAATAGTCGGAATTTTTGCAATAGGTCTGTAATTTTTTAAATCAGTTTTGTCATCTTTTTTATAAAGAGGTTTTATAATAACTGTTTTGAGCTTGTCCGGAAAAATGCCATCAGCTATGCACAGGTTAATTATATGTGCTAATGGAGATGCTATTAGTTCTTTCGTAAATTTTAATACTTTGGTGGAAATTCCATCGTATCCAACAGTATTCGTGTTTTTGAGGTTGCAAATTATTTTGATTATGTCGTCAATGGTAACAGGTTGCATGAATAGTGAATTTAAAGTTTTATTATTTAATTGTGTGTTATTAGATGTGATGTCAGCTTTAATATTATTCTCAATTGTGTCAATAAAATAATTATTAAACTCATTTGCAATGTCCATGGGGTCTGTAAATGTCAAATTGTCTCTATTCAGGCACGTTATAGGCTCCGGCGGCAGCCTAAATTTGGATTTATTTATTATTTGCCATGTAGCTTTTGATTTATTTTGGGCGGTGTTTATGAAATGATTGTTTTGTGACTTTTGTGTTAAGTTTATAATTTTCCTATAAAGTTTAGTGTAGTTTTTAAGGAGTAATTTATTTTTTGAGTCTGAGTTTAGTCGATATGCCCAAAGTAACTGCCTTTGCTTATTACTACATATTTTTATTCCATGCGAAATCCATTTCGTTTTCTTGCTAGTTGGAATGGTTATAATTTTTTCGGGAAAACATAATTTATATAAAAGGGAGAAATCATCTATGAAAATGTCAAAAGCTTCGTTCGCGTCCTTTGCATTATGTACTTGCATAAATGATAGAGAGCTGAGATGTTTTTTAAAAGTTATTAAATTTTCCAGGCATAGATCCTGTTTTTTTGTTTTCCAATATTTTAGTTTGCAAGTTTTGTTTATAGGGACTTTAAGTATTTGGGAACTATGATCGGAAAGGACCAGATCTATAACTTCGGCTTTACATTCATTCCGATAGTTGTGAGCAAAGTTGTCTATGCAGCTTTGACTTTTTAACCTAGTGGGAGTATAAAGCGCCAGTTTTAAATTGTACTTCATGAGAAAATATTCAAGTTCTAATGTAGTTTTGTTTCTTAACAATACATTAATATTAAAATCTCCACACAAGACGACCTTCTTATTTGAAGGTAGACAAACTTTATTAAGGATATAATCTAACTTATCATAGAATACTTCATAATTGTATTTTGGGATTCTATAGATACAAATAATAATAATTTTATAAGTTATTATTTCTACAGCGCAACATTCAAAGATGCCTGAGACTGATTGTTTTGCTATATCCGATAGTTCTCTAAACTGCAACCCTACTCTTACGAGAATACCTGTTCCTCCCCTCTTTGTATTTCTCGAAAAGAAAGCAGCTGGACAGAAATTTGGAATATGCAATAAATCCTCATACCCTGTTTGTATGAAATGTTCTGTAATACAAACAACATCTATACCGGTCCCCCCGTTGATTAATTCTACTAATTTTACAGTCAGTGTATCGGATTTATTAATCAAACCTGCTATGTTCTGGTGTAAGATGTTAAGGTAGTTAACGAAAAAACTGAGAATTTGACTGTTGTGAATTATCAGAAAGTTTGTGCTGACTATTATTTTGAGGGTGGCAGTCCTCTCCCGAGTGCGTAGCATTCAGGTTGCATAAGCTAAGAATCAGGTCTTGTAAATCTGATATAACTATATTTAAACCACTGGTATTTAAGGTTCCGTATCGTTTGCTGTAAGTATTATAGTCATAAGATAGATTAGAATTTGAGTCAAGTAAATACGCATAGTTGCATGTGTTTATGTCCAAGTAAATAAGGTTATTGAATGTTTCTACGCGGCTGTTATACATTAGGTTGGCATCTATCATATATTTAAACGTTGGTAAGCAAATTATAAAATTGGTATGACTCAATTCTATTAACTTTTCTCTTACAAACATGACTAATTCTAAATAATTGTGTGTTTTCCGAAAGTCTTCCTCACCAATGTAAATAACACAGTAGTCTGATTGAGTGAAGTTTTGTACTTTTCCCTCAATTTTGTGAAGAATTTGCCGCAATCCGCACGTTGGTTTTCGATAATGACAGATTTCAAAATTACTTAAATTTGTTCTTTCGGCAATTGTATATAACCTGTTAGATGTCTCGCTGCTAATCAGGCATATTTTGTGTTTTTTGGAAGGTTGAGATTGTTTCTTAATTGTTGTGGCTCGTATGTTTGGAGTTGGGATAGATGAGCTTAGCTGAACGTTACATCGTTTCTTTGTAGACAGCTAAATTCTATGACAACAACCAGAAAACATTGGAGTTACAAAATAAATTCTACTATTTATTAGAGAACTTTATCGACGCTAATTTGCGAACCGTTCCATTAATTATATAGGTACCTACTAACCAATTACTGTTATTATACACCAACTAACATAAAATCTAATTAGGTAACTAAATATTTAACTTTAGTTTAGGTAATCCCCGTTTTTACGATGGAAACAACTAATTAAATTGGGGAAGGCAATTAATTAAAAGGTTTTATAGTAGGCAATTAATTGTAGCTAAGTTTCTGGTAAAGACAGCGCCGGATAATTTGTATTACCTATTAAGATTTTCATCGTTAAGTTTTTCAGAGGTTGTAAACTTTCAGCCAAGTTTCGTTTGGTTCCAAGGACGAGCAAATTGTTACCGGTGTCACATTTTAAAATTGTTTTACTCCCTTCACCGCGCACCGTGTTAAATAATTGTTTTCATTTTATTTGACAAAATGTAGTATTCAATTGGTATTGCTTTACTGATTGTCTGAAGGACACACACTGACCTTATTGGTGCAGATCTTCAGAAAGGTCAGGAGCGTAGTGTACTCGCAACCGGTGTGCGTGTATGACCAGATGTATGAACCTCAAGGAGGCTAAAGGAGTATGTAAGGATCCTAGCAGTCGGCGTTCCGTTGTTTCTGCCTACCCCCATGACAAATTATGCGTTAATTTATGTGTGTATGTATGGCTTACTCATATTGACTGTATATAGAACAACTGTACATTTAAAAAATTGAAATGGTTGGTTGGTTTCGACCATGAACTTGCGGCAAAAAAAAACATGCTTCACCATTTAGTAGTGTCAACACATTTTGCGCGGTGAAATTCTTAAGTTTAGTTTAATAGTATAATAAATATGTTCATTTACAAAGTATATGTAGCAAATAGGCTTTAAAATTCTTCTTATTAAAAAAAAATATATCCAATAACTAAGTATCAAAGCAAGCCTAAATGACAAACTCATTATAAATCCTTTGAAACCATTTTTCTTAAACGCAATATATATTAGTCTTACATATTTTATGACTAAGTTTAAAGTGTAATAAGTCTTTGTCTCGCAACTAAGACCCAATCTTCACGTGTCTGTCACCCGAGGGGTAAGCACAACTAGAGGACTCTAGAGCTTATATGCACAAAGACTTGAGAGAAATTTTATACCAAATTCAATCTGTATAGCAGAGATGTGCAAAGGCTTTAGTCGAATATTAATATTACAAGCGTAAATTATATAGCGTACGGTCTTTCTACATAATTTAAAGAAAACTTAACGAGCAATCTTAGAAAGGTTTTTACTTAAAACTATTTTTTGGTACATAACTAACTTGATGACGAGAATTTCATTAATGATAAATGATAAATGATAAATGATAAATGATGTTTATTTTGCAAGTAGGTTTTTACAAACACTTTTACACGTCATTTTTTTTTTTTTAAACTAGATGGGGCCGGTGTTTCGTACCTGACTACTCTGAGAAGAAACAGCCGAAACAAACTCAGAGGTCATAGTCTCTTTTGAAGTCCAGACATAATTTTGCTTAATTCACATGAGGACTATGCAGAATAGTGTCTGAGATGGTCTTTTGAAGAAAGAACCACACAGATTTGAGTGGACCTGTCCAGTCAGTGCAAGCATTTGTCAGTTATCGTGTAGCTCGACTTATAACTCAAGGAGCTCAACGAAACGACGAACAATACCAAAGAAAGGACATTTGGGTAGGTCGCTTATAGTACTCATAATTTTTGACTACACCATATCCCCAGAATATCAGCAGTGTTTTGTTTTTTTTTCAAGTCCTAGACTGCCTCTTTATCAAACATAACGATCAGTTTAATGGTTTAGGCGTGGATCTTCCATACTATTATAATAACCAAGAACCGGTGCCGTGTTTTGGGAACTGCCTAATATAATTTTTTCCAACAAACGCTTTTTCTTCTTCATGCCACTGGCACGACATTATATTTTATTAGCGCAAATCTTAGCCACTATCTATCATGGGGTTTGGGTTTTAACACTTAGTCCTTGAAGTGGACCATTGTGCGTGAAAGCCACAATCTTAGCCACTTCCACGGCTGGTTCCATCAGATTATAAATTATTTACTTTTGTTTTTTTTTTTAATATTGTGTATTCAAAAGTTACTCGTGTGTATTTATAAAAAAAAGCCAAAAAGAACTCACTTTTGCACCGTGATTTGTTTTTATCAACAAGTTTTGGCTCATGATATATATCTTCATCAGCTACCAGTACAAAGACACACTAGGGACAATCTATCACCCTCAACCTAACAAGTAACAATAAACCAAGGTAGGCAGAGGTATCAGCTCTAGCAGCAATAGTCCCGGTACCGAATCCCACGGCTACCCGCGAAAACGGGTAATTCCCCTCCAATTTAGTGCGGTACAGAATTATTTTATTGCACCCATAAAACGGTTACCGTACCGTAAATATTTATATTGAATTGACTATGAAGATAGGATAAGTGGAGAATAGAGAATACGGGTGTTCTAGGTTTAAAATCAAAGTTTTACTGAAGATGCCATCAGTGAATGGACTATAACTTTGATAGCTCATATCTCAGAAACGTAACACTTTAGAACATTTTGTAAATCAAATCAAATCATTTATTATTTGCAAACATGGGTAATAGGTACATAGATGTTCATTTATGATAAAGTTCTCCACATTTTGCCGTCACATGGGCATGCAAATAATTGGTTTACAATAAAATAATAAATTTAACATTTTGTGTCATACAAAACCATTTTATATTAATACCAGCTATCGATTAATATAGGCTCATGTGATATTGATGTTATGGCCGCAACTTTGAAAATTTAAATTGGTCCGCCATTTTAATTTTTTTTAGTTAGGCCGGCCATGCTTCATACAAAAATCTTCCAAGCCCTTTATCATTGAATAAAAAAGATTAAAAAAAAAAAAACATTTCGACTTTATCGAAGCGTCTTCTCTAACCCTATCCTTCGAAAGCGTATTGTAATACCGTTATTTTCACCGCAGCCATGTTTAAAATAGAATGAGCTGACCGCATCATCCATTATCTTTAAAACTTAATGGTCATCACTCAACGTCACTTCAGTTTTACTTCGCCATCAATTTGTGTAATTGATGATGCGTTACAATTAGTTTCATTACTTCTAGAAAACGTTTTTAAATGAGGCATTTGTTTAGTGCAAAAACCTAATTTTAAGCTCAAAACTTTAATAGAATAAAAATATTGGTATGGTACCCAAATAATTACAGAAAACCGAAAAAAAACGAATTACGTTTTTAAACTGACATTATTACCTATCATTAACACTTAAATCGGGCTATTTAGTATGTTTAATATTTTGTTTTGAGTTCCCGTTTGTTTTGATTTGTTTATCCGTGATCAAGATGCTAGCAACAGCGCGGAAATATCGCAAACTCAAAAGAAATAAACACGGTAAATATTTTTCAGTGTTAATGATAAAAAATGAAGTTTCCCAACCTCTGAACTCTAAAGCTAATCTATATGAAGCTAAGGATAGGTATCGGTCCCACGGCACGTTATTTTTATCACCCACGGTAATGCGGTGCGAAAATTTATCTGAAGAGGACAATTTGCCGCCCGGATTGCGGTCCCGGCCGGCCCGCAAGGACCCGACTGGTTATTTTATTACACCACTAGTTTAATACTTACGAATCACCTAAATTAAATAGAATTTAAAGTCCTCAGGGATTTGGTTAAAAGATTAGTTGCCCATTCGGGATTTTAATTGAAACTGCTTTGGCGAATATCGTTGCATTTTTTAAATAACATTTTAAGATAGTTTTTAACACCCTTGCTCGTTAAGCTGATGTAATTCCACCGGTTTTAAATGTAGGATAAAAGAAACGAGGAGAGAATAACTTGTTGTAAATATATTCAGGAGATCATTTTATATAAGAAAAGCACACACAGAAGTGACAAGGAATCACAGCTGACCAAAGTACTACAGAACATACTTTTCTTAAATTCAAATTTACACCATAGACACATATACAGAAAGTTTGTATATCTAATACACCCTCATAAATTTTAATTTAAAAACACTAAAATATATCCAAATCAATAATCTTTAACACCTAAACCAGTAATGCACTTGTAGTGCTTGACACTACACAATGGTTTAGTGAGAACGTCAGCTATCATGGATTCAGTGGGTACATGTCTCAGTTTGATGTCTTTGTTATCTCGTAGCACTTCCCTAATATAATGATGCTTTATATCAATATGTTTACTGCGTGCGTGAAACATTGGGTCTTGAGCCAAACATATTGCTCCTTGATTATCGGCATGAACAACTACTCGAGTGTACCTCACAATTCCTAGCTCCCTCATAAGACTATTCAAATAAACTGCTTCTTTCATACATTCAGATAGACTTACGTATTCAGCCTCACAAGTCGATGTAGCCACGCTACGTTGTTTCCTTGATTGCCACGATATACTCGCACCACCTAAAATGAAAGCATATCCAGAATATGATCGCCTATCTAACACACAATTAGCCCAATCAGCATCCGAAAACCCTTGAACACAATAACCAGTTCTCTTGTATACAAGACTGTGTCGCATTGTCCCTTTAAGGTAACGTAATAAACGTTTCGCTGATTTCCAGCCGCATATTTCCGGTTTCGTTAATTTTTGGCTTAGTTTACTCACCGCATTTGCAATATCGGGCCTAGTTGCGTTGCTCAGATAATTTAAGCAACCTATTAATTCTCGATAAGGCCATATTTCGTCATTTTCTGAATCACAATTTTCTTCGGTTTTTACTTTCGAATTAATTTCCATAGGTGTTGCACATTTATTACATTTTTCCATATTAAATTGTTTTAATAATTTTTTAATGTAATTTTCTTGTGACAATATAATGACATTGTCATTTCTTATAATGTCTATTCCTAAAATATATTTCGCCTGACCATAATCTTTCAAGTCGAACTCCTTTGACAGCTCATTTTTAAAATCGATGATTAAACCTCTTTCTTGGCTCCCAATTAAAATATCGTCGACATATATTAATACAAATAAGAAAGTATTCCCATTTTGCTTAAAATAAAGGCATGGTTCGTTCAGACTCTGCTTCAATCCCATTTCAGTGAGTTTCTTGTTCAGCCTGAGATTCCATTGACGTCCAGCTTGCTTCAAACCATATAATGATTTCCGCAATAAGCATGAATCGCAACCATTATCCAATTTACTAAGCATGTCCTGCGCGTGCTTTCTAACGATAGGATCTTCTCCCTCACGATTCATAAGCTTAATTAAACTCTCTCTTAATAGTTCTGGAATTTCCATGTAAATCTCTTCATCTAATGAACCATTTAAGTAAGCAGTATTAATATCTAATTGGTGAATTTCCAAGTCCAATTCAACAGCGAGAGCCATTAATAATCTGACGGTGTCCAGTCTAGCTACAGGCGCAAACGTTTTCTCGTAATCAACCCCAAATCGCTGGCTAAAACCTTGAGCCACAAGCCTAGCTTTCTTCTTAAAAGTCTTGTCGACATTCTGTTTTGTCGTTAAAACGTAACGACAACCAATGATGTTTCTGTTTTTCGGTCTTCTAACGATATCCCATGTCCCTTTTTGAACTAGACTCCTAATTTCAGATAGTATAGCTTCCTCCCACTCTGGTTTATCATCACATTTCAGAGCATTTTTCAAACTCATTTCAGCTGAACCAACAAAATCTGCAGCATCATTTGAATCAGTAAAATTTATTGGTTGTTCAACTTCGGTCATTCGATAGATTTTCCTTGGACGGCCTGCACTACCTGTGCGTAATAATTTGGGTCTACCAGGAGCTCTTTTCATCATCCTTTGTTGATCAATTTGTCCACGCGTTCCAAGCGTTCTTGATTCTACTAGATGATGATCAATATTTGAAGGATTTGTCTCAGCATTCTGTTCGCATCCTCTCGATTCTACAGAGTATTCTTGACATTCGCTCCAAATCTCATCGTCTACTTGTTCTATTTGATTATCATGTTCTTCCGGTGGAGTACACTTTGAAAATTCGATATCAATGAACTCTTTATCCGTATCTTCTTTAACATTCGACGATCCTGGCTCTTGTGTCGAGATCTCGTGACATGAATAATCATTTTCGTGAAATCTCACGTCTCTTGCAACCATGAATTTTCTTCGCTCTGGAATCCATACTCTATATCCTCTCGCATTCTTTGGATATCCAACAAAGATACCAGAAATTCCTCTTGCTGTAAACATATCCTTATTTGGGTCTTTATTTAAAATATGTACCTTGGTTCCAAATTTTCGAAGGTAATAAATCTTCACTGGTTTCTCTAGCCATCTTTCATAAGGAATATCACCATGTAGACTGCTTGTAGGACAACGATTCCTGATATAACACGCGGTATCCACTGCATCTGCCCAAAAACCTGCGGAAAGATCTGAACTTAGCAACATACACCTAGCCATTTCTACTAGAGTCCGATTCATTCTCTCAGATATTCCATTTTGTTGCGGTGTCCGAGCAACTGTCAGTCTTCGCATTATTCCAGCTTGTTTCAAATATTCGTCGAACTCAGCGTTACAATATTCACCTCCATTGTCGCTTTGAAGATATTTGATTTTTAATCCGGTAAGATTCTCAACTTGACTTTTGTACACCTTGAAAGCTTCTAAAGCTTTACTTTTCGTACTTAGAAAATATACCTCACACCAACGTGTACAATCATCAATAAAAGTAATAAAATATTTCGCACCTCTTACAGACTCACATCTCATCGGACCTACAATGTCAGAATGAATTATTTTAAGTTTTTCAGCGCAAGGACTCCCGGAATTAGAAAAAGGTAAGCGGTCATTTTTCCTTTAGCACATATATCGCAATCAAGTAAGCTCTGTACTTTGGTTGTGTCATTTTTGAAACCCAATTTAGTTAAAAGTTTATCGACATCCTTACCATTTAAATGTCCTAAGCGTTCATGCCAACTACGTATGTCGACATTTGCATTACTTAAACTAAATGAATATTCAGACCTATTTAAACAATACAAGTTCCCTTTGCGATGGGCACTCAATTTAATGTTGCCGTTTTTGTCAATCACATTTGCTACACTGTGTTTAAATGTGACATCACAACCATCGTTGGTTAACTTGGCTACAGATATTAAATTTGTTCTTAGGTTCGGAACATAAAGTGTATCGCGTAATTCAATTGCGGTCTTCGAGTTTTTGTTACATGCCGACAACCTTACAGTACCCTTACCTTTTACTTCAGTACTTACATGCGTAGCTAAATTAAGTTCTCCGGTAATAATAGTTAAAGTGTCCCTGAACATACTCGCATCATTACAAAGGTGAGACGTGCACCCACTGTCAAAAATCCAGTCATCTTTTTGTGCATTTACAGCATTACATACTTCTAAATCTGAAACATTAAAAGTAATTAGTGCTTCGTCCACGTCCACATGATGTGCTACTGCCACATCCTTTTGTACCTTCTTTTTGTTCGGACATTCTGATGCTTTATGTCCATGTTCGTGACATTTAAAACATTTATATTTAAATCCTTCTCTACTGGTAGTTGGGTTAGTTTTGTTTCCAACTTTTGCGCTTTTATTTAATTTCTTAAAACCATTTTTCACATATGTATGCATGACGCCTTCATTTTGAGATCTATTTATCTCTCTGGATTCGTGCTCTTCTAATATTTTAATCTTCAATGCCTCTGGCTTCGGCAACTCGTCTCTCGACTCAATGGCACATCTAAAGCTTTCAAATTTTTTAGGTAAACTATATAATAACATTATAGACAGCAAGTCGTCGTCAACTGGCAGAAATGAGTATACATATTAATGTATACTCATTTCTGCCAGTTTATCAACAGCGTCGAAAAAACTATTTAAATGATCTCGTACATCACCTGTTTCCGACACTTTGTGTAACATAAGCCGCTTTAGAAGTGTGGCCTTCTTAGCAGGTCCTTTCGAAGCATAAATAGACTCCAATTTTAGCCAAACTTCTCTAGAAGTGATACAGCCCCTAATATGTCGAAGTTCAGAACCACACATCGACAAAATTAAATCCGCTTTGGCTTTTTCATCCTCTGCTTCCCAATTCTTAGCTTCTCCTATTTCTGACGGTTTCGGTAGTTTACCACTAGTAAATTTCCATCCATCATTTTTAATTAGGATCGCTTGGACCTGGATTCTCCAGCTGTCATAATTTTCCTTGTTCAGGGGCTCGATCCTAAATAAACTGCTCATCGTCGCTCCTTTTTCACAAATAATTACTTAACTGGATACAATTTTCTCTCCTGACGTACCTCTCCAGACTTTTCACTGGATCTTCGTTATTCTTATCCCTCTTTCGATCTCGGCGATTGGGTGTCTGGATGACTGGGTGTCTGGGCCCATAACCAATGTAGGATAAAAGAAACGAGGAGAGAATAACTTGTTGTAAATATATTCAGGAGATCATTTTATATAAGAAAAGCACACACAGAAGTGACAAGGAATCACAGCTGACCAAAGTACTACAGAACATACTTTTCTTAAATTCAAATTTACACCATAGACACATATACAGAAAGTTTGTATATCTAATATTAAATATGTAAAGCGGGTCATAAAAAACGCGTGTGTTACCAAAGCAAATAGTTAAGTTATAGTCCATACAAATTCCATAACAGTATTATTTGCCATTTCAAATATGGAACTGATCGCCGCCGCACGACTCCAGCTAGTGAGCAGCGCGCTGTTGCTATTCAAATTTCGAACTAATCGCCGCGCGGCGCCAGTCAGTAGGCAGCGCTAGCGCGCTGTTAAAATGGCGGGAAAGCAACAGTGTGCATTCACAGATTGAGTTTATTTAAAATAATAAAAAAAAAAACAGTTTATTCGGTAATTTCAAAACTTGGCTGCATGCTCTAGCATCTTTGCCAACATTTTCACGCAGCCACGGCAGAAAATAATCCTCGCGCCATTTTTCTCAAATTTTCTTTTTTTTGTACTTGTATTGTGAAATGTTTTTTTTTTCTGTTTCCTCGCAAATGTGTTAAAAAACGTCGTACGATATACGTGCGTATTGGTTATAACATGCTCGGCTCAATTACGCCCTCGCCTTCGGCTCGGGCTGAAATTCCGCCTCGCATGTTATAACCATCTTAACGCACTAATATCGTAATGTACTATTATCTACACCCATGCTATAAATCCTCTATAAAAGTATCTGAAACAGTTAGCTTATGGCCAACATTCAAACAGCCAGTGTCATAATAATCATTATAACACCCAAACGGGTGTTATAATGTTGTACTAAATTTCATTTAAAAAAAAAATAAAAAAAAAGAACATTGTCTAGCACGTGCGATTCACTACCACAGCGCCGTAATTAAAAAAAACTTATAGGTTAATTCGAATTCAAGTCGAATCCCGCCATTTTTGTTCGATATTAGTATTGCATAACTTTGTTGTTTACAAAAATGAGTGATATAAGCTTTGTGTATTTTAATAATTGTACAATCCAAAATGTAAATAATTATATTATTACCTATACATGGTTTGTTTGTATTAAATACTCAGCAATTCAACTTTCCATGAATTTACATAGACTTCTTACAACACTACAACAACCTATGGTTTCAGAACCTTTTATGGAGGATTCATATCATGGATGTAGATAAAGTCTTGTATGCAACTGTACATAATTAGGTATTAAAACACTCATGTGATACTATTATCACACGAGGCGCATTTCAATTTCGCGGGCTACCTTAGAGCAATAGTTTGCAATTAAACTCAAATAATGTCAACAGGTTCGCCCCTTACTACAATTAGTGTTGCGACACACGTCTTGCGACACCGATTGCGGAGAAACTAAATGAAAGAACTGGTGCGACGCGACTTTCAAAGTAATGGTACCTACAAATGAAGCACGCGTGTCGCCTGACACAAATCGTGTCTCCCAAGGATGGGAACGGGGCCTAACACGTGTAGACATCTTAAATTTTAAGACAAAATCCACAAGCCACCAAAGTACTCATATTTTAATATTAACAACTTAGTATTTGTATTAAAATTAGTCAAATTATTTAACTTGCGTCGCTCAGCGTCTAGGGATTCAGTCTAGAGCTGAAATATGAAAATCTCCTTTTGTGTATAGAGTGAAAAACTAATTGAAATTAGTGTGGTAGGAGCTTTGTGTAAATTGTGGGATTTAAGTTTATGAAAGTATGCTTTTTAGTAAAGAAATTGATGATACCGAGGTGTTGAAGAATATTATTTCATTTCTTGCTATTTTGCTCAACCTGGGTAGCCCAATATTTTAACTTGTTGTGTGCTTTGGTGTTTTTAATACAGGGCTAAACGGACTCTTTACGAAGTCGTCAACCAAGCATCCTGTACATAAAACTAAGTAACTCTATGCTAAAATTGTTGCTGGGAAACAACTATTTTTAAGTGAAAAATAACAGTATATGTTAGCGCTCAATATAGCGCACTCAAAACGTTGTGCTGATGAATGCATTGGTTCAGGGGTCATGGAGGTATATTCAAAGTAAAGTAAAAACATTTGAAACATGTATTTAAAAATAAAGCATGTGAAAAAGTTGGAACTTTGACCTTCAATATTTCCGTAACTAGAAATTTCCCAGGTATGGCCTAGAACAAAAAAAAATATCGCAGTGAGGGGAAGCTCAAGACCTTTCGGCACACAAACGACATATAAAATAATATCTTTATTATCTCTATTTCCAAAGATTCACATAGGAATAATAATAAATGCTTTAAATGTAGAACTAACACCCGATGGCTGTTTTATTTACTAATAATGAATTGTCTGACAAATAGTCTGACAATTTAAAGAAGACAAGTTTATCTCCCTTAAACTGATTGTCTTAAATATTTAATAAGTTTTCTAAACATTTTAATGTAATTGTTTAATTGTATTAATGATTTTTAGAATTTCAATGTAACATAGTTTTTATAGACGTTTTACTAACACACATTAAGGACCAATGTCTGAAATAAAAAGATTTTATTTTATTTTTAATTTTATTCTAAGTACCTAGATCATAAGTAACAGTAAAGTACTAAAGAAATTTACTTTTATACTCAGTATTCTAAATTAAATAAAGTTAGCATCTCAGTCTGCTTTAAGCTGGATCATCGTCGTCGCCTCAAATTGAATTCTTAAAATAATAATTCCAAAAAAAAGTTCATAATACTTTTTACAATGCAAATTCTTTGAATGTCAATCCTCGCTTATTGAGACGGTTGCCCCCAGAGTTTCAAAACAGTTACAATTAACTTTGGGATTAACGCATTTTGACTAAGAAACGTTTAAATGATTAAAACGACGGTTATTTTAGCGTGGGATGAGCGATTTTCTGTGGTTATTAAAAGGTATTTAGATTGGAAATATATTTGAAAACGTTTGACGTTGAACGTGTTTTTTAGGTGTAGTCAATGACAAATGGTCTTCACTTTAACCCATGATTAAAAAAAAACACATATGTAGTTGAGAGGTTATGCACAGATTTGGTAATGTGAATTTCTCATTTTCACCCAGGGAGCCTGGATTTGTGCCCGTCTCGATGGCAATAGTCTGGCCCATATTACATGGGCCTTAAATATAACTGGCGATTAAGCGAAGGCGTTTATAGGCCTCTGCTTAACCCTTCGGGGATTACAGGTGTGATGTTATGTAAGTATGTTACCTACGACCAAAATCGATTAAGCCTTGACACTCCTGAACGGCATGGTTCTTTTTTAACTAAGGGAACTTTCTTTCTTTATGAAACTTATAAAGACGAATGCTACAATGATCTGTTCGAAATCCAAACTAGTTTGGATTTCGAACAGATGGCAGATCGGCCCAGGTTCGCAGATCTGTCTGACTGTCAGATCTGCGAACCTGGGCCTTGGAAATAAACATATTTTATTGTTGAGGGCAGCAGCTAATTCCAATAACTATCGATATCTGCAGACTGCTACTGATAAAGCCATTTCTGTAACCCTCCAGAGCGCCTCATTCACTGTAGCCCTATCAATTATTTATATTGTTTGCCGACTTCTCTCAATTGATATCGAGCGTCTCAGGCCAGTCTGTTTGTGGAGGCAATGACCGCGTTTGAATACTGCGCTAATATTAGATGTGGACCCGCTGAGATCATGACGAGAATAGGTTGGGGGGATCAATAGGATGGGCAATGATCTTATTTGTTTGAGGGGGTAAAGCTAAGGGTATTTGTTTAATTGTGTTTAAGTTTTGCTTATGTCATCATCTGTCTAGCCTTTTCCCAACTATTTTGGGGTCGGCTTCCAGTTTTACAGGATGCAGCTGAATACCAGTATTTTACCTGACCTTTTATCTGACCTCCACAACCCAGTTAGTACCGGGTAATACGATACCCTTTGGTAAGACTGGTTGTCAGACTTTTTGGGCCACTGACTACCTAACGACTGTCAAAGATCTACAAATGACAGCCGGGACCAACGGCTTAACGTGCTTTCCGAGGCACGGAGGAAACTCGGTATCTAATGTTTAAATAATTTTTTACCTTTTTTAATGGCAATAGCCTACTAGCACAACACAGTTTCCATCACGACACAACACAAGCAGCAGTCCTCTGCTCGTGACCGTTTGCTAGCAAGCGACGTGAACTGACTCGTCGCACATTTAGCTATACGGAGCTACTGGCTGCAATTATTATTATCAATTCTGTACGGAAATGAGGGACTACTGATAGTGTCGCTTGGTTTGTGGTATTGGTGATGTGATTGTCATAATGGTAGGATGTATTTGTGCAGCTGTGTATTGCAGATCCTTTTACTAAGAGCAGTTGACAATATCTAAAGGCAGTGCTTATACAACTATTGGCAACAAAAGTGCGTTGCGCGCTACGCTTCTGGCATAGTCACTGTATCATGGACTGCTTTCAAAACAATGTTTCTACACAGCATTAACATGAAAAGTGTTGAGCGATTAGTATGGAGGAGCTCGTTATTAAAACTCTTTAAATTGTTGACAAAATTCGACTCAAATACAACCACACAAAAGCGAACCAAAAACAAAAGAAATGCGGATACCTCAAAACGGCTATTTTAGTGTTACGATAGTTTTTCTGTAATGGAAGGCATTCAACAGTTACTTTGAAATAAAACCAAGAAAATATTGCAGTTACTTATTACCTTTTAAAATATTCCCATTCTAACTCCGACTTCAATATATCAAAGCCTTATGCAGCCAACCCGACTAAGACCGACTGCATTGCTAAGCTCTTTAAGCCACTTTTTACGACCGTGCAATATCCGTTCTGCGCCAATTACGTTGCTCTGGCGCAATGAATGAAGGCGCGTTCCAGCCCTGAGCTCACTCAGGATATTAAGCGTTTGACGTGTGACAAACGAACTATGTGAAGCTTGCTTGGTGCTTTTACCTCTGATATTGGAACAATTGTGGGACTTGGTTAAACAATGTGCTTATTGTGTATACTATGAAGGGTGATATGGATAGATTTTAAACTGATTACATTTTTTTATACTGATTACATATTGATTATAATCGAAAAAGTTTTGGTAATGAAAGAAACCATATATGCGTAAGAACTTTTTTTTAAATTCAATTCAATTCATTCATTTATTACACCTTGCTCATCAACTCTTTGTGGTACCAACTTAACGGTTACCAGTGCTACGACGTAACGTTCGTCTACGCCGTAGACCCCTCGTAGCAAGTCGCGTAGGCCGTGTAGCATATTAATTTGTGACTAAATCTACTTAAATAAATATTTAAACCAGATACAAAAAATTATGTCACGTACCTACACAAAATCCACCTATTAAAAGCGTGATACGGCTTTAAGCAAATTGTTCGAAGACCACAAAAAAAAGAGGAGTTAATAATTTTTTTTTCGAGCAAGACACGAAGCAAATGAACGAACAACCTATCATAATATTAACACCTATTGGATAATCTTTGCTCCAACCCAAACCACAATGCCGCACTAAACGGAACTATCTTCCCATTAAACCATCTAAAGCAATTATATACAGAAATTAACCTTATTCTCTGAGTTTGGACGAACCGTCTCCGGCTGCTCATCTGCATTTAAATTATGGATTTAAATAAAACCGCCAGTAAAAACGACGGCTGGATAAAGAAGTGGACAAGGGGAGTGTAGAGAACAGGACGGGGGTTCCGTACAAATGAAATTGAAAGTTTTAATTTTTTGAAGTTAGGTACAGCTTACGAATACTTACCGATTGATCGATATCATGCCTAAAATTCTTTTAACAAGATACTAACGTTCAATGCTGCAATCTATTTGCTACTACGCGTAGCCTAACACTATGGGCGCGTAGCAAATGGGCTACGTCGCGTTGTTAAAGCGCTACTGCTTGTAGTCCATGCGCTACGAAGCGTATAGTCGATATGCTAAGGCACCTACTCTATTTGCTAGGTCGCATACCCCAAGCGCTATAGCTCAACTCACTCAACTCACACGAGTAATATCAGCTGTAGATAGCTGTCACTAATGTTAATCATCACCACTACGAATGGCGGGAAACTAACACAACAAAATTCAAAGAGAAATACTACTATATTCTATTGTTTTGAAGTTTATCCTACACTCCACTCATATTTTTTTCCACGGAACCCTAAAAGTGTGTACAAACTAAGCGGGGAGTGCTCCAATCCTGTTTATGGCGCAGTAACCGGGATCCCACGTGCTCCTTATATACGTAATTATATAAATGAATACTTTATGTATTGTTTACTTCGGTTTATCCTTATATATTGCCGATTGAGACGCAGTATTTACACTTTTACGTTCGCTCGCGATTGGGTATTTGTTTAATGTCTATTTATTGTAAGATTTCGGAGAGATTTGTGTTGTTTACGGCTTCGGGTTGGAAAGTAATCTGTTTAAAATAGATTTGTGTGAAAGGTTTCTTCTGTTTACTTACAACAAGAGGTATCAGCGGTGGCCCAGTAGTGGCGGCCCCGACTTACGAACAGTAAGTCTTGGGTTCGAACCAAAACAGGCGCATTACTTTTTGTAACTTATGTCATCATCACTGCTGCACTGCTCTCAAAACGGTAAAGGAAAACATCGTGAGGAAACCGGCATTTCCTAGAACCAAAAATTCGAAGACATGTGACATCTACCAATCCGCACAGGACTCGCGTGGTGGATATTAGCTAAATTCCATGACAGAGAAATCGAATAGTTAAGTTAAACTTGAACCAGTTTATCATTTAATTCTCAATGTAGCTGTGGGGACATACCGCAGCACACAGAAACCCGACAGCAACCTTCTGTCAGTAGCCCTCCAAACACAACACCCGTCTGGTCAAAGGAGCAGGAGCAGCAGGAGCAGGAGGATGAGGAATTTGACACTCTGTTCTTCATACCTCTAATTAGCTAGTTTTACGAAAGAGACAGCCCACTTTATGGTTAGTGGTCACTAATGCCTGCTCAATACCAGCGACATCACAGCAGGAGCGCTTGTGATTTCAAATACAAATCTGATGTCACATGAGTCTACATTAATAACACTGGGATCACTTCACTATATATTTTTTTTGTTATCCTGTTTAAATGTCCCACTGATAGGGCAAAGCCCTCCCCTTTCTCCTTCCAAACCTCTCTGTCCTGTGCGATATCTGGCCATGATCGCCCCGCGAACGTGATCAGATCGTCGCAACACCTTCGCCTCGATATAATATGTAAAAAAAAACACTAAATGATCCGTGAGGGTATTATTATTATCAAATAAAATAATGCATAATTATTTATGAATTTTAAAATGCATGATTTTTGTGGCAAATTACCATCGTTTCCCTAAAATCTAACAAACTTTTAAACCGTGACAACACCATCTTCGGCATTATAGTTGGTGCCAGTTAAGATAACCATAGCGGTCATTGCCCTTTCCCTAATATCTCTTCGTACGAACCATAACAAATAAACCATGTATCGTTTTTCATTACAAAAATGTTGATGATCACGATAGATGACGATTCCAGACTTGGACAGGCTTATTTTTTGTTTTAAAAGTTAAGAAGTTTAACAAATGTAGGTGGGTCAATGACCGCTATTTTTATCTTAACTGCCACCAATTATAGTATATTCGATCGTCAATTGTTTGTTTATGACGTCACTACCCCGAGAAGCGACCGGAGTCTCGCCGCCCGCACCCCTGGTATCATGTATGTTTCCTAATTTTAGTACATTTTAAATTTCATCAGGGTATTTTTTTTACTTGTCATCCAAAAAAGATTCCATTAATATAATCAAATCTCGATAGTTAATAATACTCTCACGGATCGGTTAGTTTTTTTTTAAACATATTGTAAAAAAAAACTTGTAAAAAAGATTTCACGTAGGTACTATTTTCCCTTACACTTCGTGACTCGATACATAGGGCTAGCTTAATAAGATAAGCGTAGAGATTAGAACATGATAGATGTGGTTTAATTAGCTCCAGACAAGCTCCTACATCCATTGTCGAGGCCCACTGTCATCACAATCTATTCTGTGGATTCGCTTTCTTTTTACAACGGATAATATCATGACTGGAAGTGTTAACAAAACCAAATGGGCAAAAAAGTGGGAGATCTTGGTCGGAGAGACAAATCCTAAGGACTTATTTACGTAACAACTAACACGGCTTTACCCTAAAGGGTTAGGCAAATTTATAATCCAATTTAATAGGGTTGAGTCTATTGCCATCAACCGGGCACAATTCCAAACTCCTTGGCTCCGTGGCAGGCATGACATTATTCATTACTTACAATCTATATCCCATTCCCTCCCATGCCCATTCCCTCTCATTGCGAGGAGGCCGTGTCCCAGCAGTGGGAACATTATAGGCTGATGATGATGATAATCTAATTATATTAAAAAATAAAAACCGGCCAAGTGCGAGTCGGTTTCGAAAACACAGAGTTCCGTTGCATCAAACAATATACCTAATAACGCTATATTTTTAACGTTTATTAATAATCATGTTCCACTCGACAACTCAACAGCAAACCTTAATTCGTTTTTAATACGAGTAGTGTGTTAATAAAAAACAAAGTTACTGCTGCAGTTTGACGAAAAAGTCCCATATTGGTGTCGATTCTGTTGTGAAAAAACTAAACTTAATTTAGGCTATTGTTATATTTTTCTCTCTAATAAAACGAGAAAGAGACGGACGTAATTTAGAGCTGTCAAATTTAGTTGGAACTAATATTTCCATACAAATAAAGGGTGCACGTAAAAACATGTCGAATAAAAACACGGTGAAGAGCAAGGCATAAACTAGTTTGACATCTCTAACTTAGTTCATAGCTATAGCCGTCCTTTTATCGCACTGCCTTTTAATAAAATATAGCAATAGCCTAAATTAAGTTTAGTTTGTGCACAATAGAATCGACACCATTATCTTTAAAATTTAATGTAAAATCTTATTTAAAACGGCTTTAGAAGCAAATACATTATCAACCTATATTTTTCGCAGCGGTAGCGGTACTTATGTGGAAACTAAACTTTAGTTTATACATTAAGCATCCAGAAGTGAAGATGTTCAAAATAAGACAACGAGGTACGCAGAATCACGAATACAACCGTTTATTCTAACTTGAAACAAAATATCAACCACTGAAACTAAATTAAACCGCCATACTTCATAACGAACTCAATCAACCCGTAATTGTTTAGAAAAAAAACTTGTTTTTTTTTAAGTCGGTTTTTTTTTTGCAAAAAAGTTTTTTATTTATTTTTCAATTTTTAGTTGCACCCAAAAAAGTCGCCATGAATTATTTTACATTGTTAACAACACATATATCATGATAATAGTACTTGTACTAATTATTCAGTGGTAATAGGCTTATCCCCAATGAATGGAACTTAACATTTATTTAATTACAATGGTTGTATTTAATTAAACTAATTACTGTAACTAAAACTAGAACTAAAAGCTTAGAGTAAGAGATAACATAAAATTAAAATACACAAAAATAACAAAGTAAAGGTTTACGCATTCGTAAATTTCTCTCACAATACGTCTGACAGGCTAATAAAATCTTTGTCCATCCATCCGCAAACATACCTAACTTTCAAAATCTGGGTATATTGTACACATCTGCGTACCCCCTCAGAGCATACATGCGTGATGTTACGTCATGATGTTGTATAAGCAATAAACATCCAAGCGATTGCAGCAATGACGACAGGTTTGCCGTCTATTTCTGAAGAGTTCCATTGTATATCTCCGAAGATCAGCATCGGACCTTCACCAAATTTAAGTGGGACCACCTCAGGAGTATATTCTTTCAAATAAAAAAAGAGTTTTTAGAATCGGTCCACAAATGGGGGAGAAATCAGGTAACATTTATAAAAAAAAAAAACATATACACGAACATATAACCTCCTCCTTTTTTGAAGTCGGTTAAATAGCGAGCAAGTACACAAAATAGGAAAATATAAATCTCATAGCCCTTTGAGCGATATTTTCCAACCGGAGTCTCTCGCGACCAGTCACAATTGAATGTCGTCTGTCAGTGTCTTTCCATAGAAGTAACATGTGCTGCGTACAACCTCATTTCTGCAAATACTTCGTAAGACCTCATTTCTTCCCAACAATACTTCTAGTAAACTTACTCCTTACCCACATCCATGTACAATCGTCCATACAATACGCAATTCAATAGAACAGATCGCGGGCCATAAATAAAGCGATGGACACATCCAATTTTACCGCGAGGACGCTTGCCCGTTGCCCACTCGTCTTGTAGAATGGCGCCGGTTGAAATACAGCCTTATTGCTGCCCTTTCTGTCCCCGTTCAATAGAAACTCCATTGTTTGTTTTTCAGAAGATTTTCAGAGTTTTTTTTTTCGATTTTATTTGGATTGTAGAGATTTATTCTGTTAAAGGTGGGTTGTAGGTAATCTGTGTCAATTATTCTTCATAGTTATATTTTACAATTCTAGTTTTGCTTTTGGCTCGAGGAGCTCGTGGCTAAGTAATAACAGCCACTCGGGTCAATCTTCAGGTTAAACCGTGCTTGCCTAGGTTGGTCCGTCGATGAGTGACCGCCCATTGTAATGGTAACTCACGTAACGGAGGAAACTTAGTATACATACCAACCGTCCTTGGTATACAAAGCACGTTAAGCCGCTGGTCCCTGATGTCATTTGTAGATTTTTGCCAGTCGTTACAGGTAGTCAGTGGCCTGAAAGTGTGTCAATCAGTCTTACCAAAGGGTATCGAATTACCTAGTATTAACTGAGTTATGGAGTCAGATAGACAGTCGCTCCATGTAAAATACTGGTATTCAGCTGAATCCGGTAAGACTGGAAGCCGACCCCAACATAGTTGGGATTAGGCTTGGCAGATGATATTTTTGCTTTTTCGTCTGTTGTACGTGTCAGTGATAGTCTAATGGTGAGGCTGTCACTCGCACTGTCCAGTCATAGGTCTCGAGTTCGAACCCAAGACACGCACCTCTGTTTTTTCGTATTCACGTGCGCGTCGTGTAATTATCACTTGCTTAGGTGAAGGAAAATATCGTGAGGAAACCAGTATGCCTGAAGAGATATTTCTCGACGGCATATAAAGCCAAGTCAGAGGCTTAAAAACTCTGACACCAGGTTTGGCACTAACCACACGATAAAGAAGAAGAAGACTGATTGTTGATCAATATTAAATTTGTTTTTGCGTGTTTTTGTGACGTATGTAAATGTTTTATCTAACTAATCTATGTCCAATACAATTCGTCAGCGGACTCAAAGCGCTACAAACTACAAATTGATTTTGATGAAACAAAGGCCTAACGTGCGTATTATTATGTCTACAATGCGGCACACAACAAATGTTGAATTGTACACATTCGCACGGATTTGATTGAAAAAAAAAACAGTTTTTGTTATCTACATATATCTAGATTCTGTTTAACGGGTAGGAGAACAAAACAGCAGGAATCGTTTTTCTCGAAGCATTAAGTAGAAGTGTACCTAAGAAAGAACACCCACATTTCGCTAGTTACTTTAAAATCATTGTGGTGGACCTTTCTATCAATATTATCGCTAATTTTATCCCACTCTGCCTAGGCCCTCTGATTGAGCAGTGAGAAAGCAATTCACCCAAAAGAATTTAATTTCAAACAGATGAAGACATCTATTCTCCGTCTGAAAATATCCCAACCTGTCAATCGATCATAACATCATCTGTTCACAAAAGAACACCGACCTCCTTACAGAAAGAGGCAAAAGTTCGAACAAAAAAAATGTAATCTGTAGCAATCGGCAGCAGTTGTTTCAATCCCCGGCCTGCCCGAGGTGGAATAAGATTTACATTGAAATGCGGGCTCTTGGCCGACGCTCTCATAAAATTTGCTCCGCCCTCGAAAATCGAACCAGAGACGTTTGAGGGGTTTTTCAATCAGAATTCAAAGTTCGACGTAATAATACTGCAGGGGATTTTGGGAGATTCTCAGTATGAGTACCTACTGAGGTTTTTTTGTACGGCGTTGAGTATATTGTGAAGATGAGAAGATAATTTGGATTTGAAAAGGGTTGGAGTTTCTTTTAACTGTGATAGTTGTGGCAAAGAGGATTGTATACCATACTTTATACCATATGGAATTCAAATGGATATACATTTTCTTTCCTTTTATAATGTAATTAAAAAACTTCAAAGATTAAACGCAAAAGAGGAGCCTGAGGGCTATGTTTGGACTTTATGTTACAGAGAGTTGCAAACCATTTTTTAGAGCATATCAATTATTAACCCTTCCGTCAATGTACATTTTAGAGACCATTATGTTTGTCAAATGGAATCCACACCTATTCCCCTTAGTGTCAGATAGAGTAGTTCGAAATAGACGCGACAATTGTAAACTATGTATCCCGAAATCCAGCTAATCTAATGCGTAAAAGTGTATTCTGTACGGCGCCAATTCTTTATAGTAAGTTGCCAAAACATTGGAGGGAATTAACTACTGGAAAATTAAGAAATAGATTAAAAAGCCTTCTGTTAGAGAAAGTCTATTACAGCACTGACGAATTTCTGACTGACATATTAATTTGACATGTAAAATGACATCCTGATTTTATTAATAATTGCTTTAACATTTGATTTTTTGATTTGTATTATTTACTGTGATGAGCATATTATTATGACACTATTTGATTGTATTTAATTGTACCTTTTAGTTTATGTATGGTATATATATAGTTTATAAATTGGATTGCTAGATTTGCTGTGTGTAATGGACGAATTTTAAAATCACTCGATGCTGTGTGGCGTGTGACATCTTATATTTGTACGCCGTTCAGGCAAAACATGACTGTCATAACTATAATTTGATGCAACATCTTGCATGCTATGTGTGTGTATACTCATGTTTTAAAATAAATTCAAATAAAAATTATCTTATCTTATCTTAGATAGATAAGGTGACATTCATAGTATATAACGAAAAACAAAGTTAAAAATGAAGACGGACATAAAATCCATCCATGAGTACAATGCGTTACATTGAGTCCTACAGCAAAACGTGATTTTTCGCCCCAAACAAAAAGTTGTTTCCCAGCAATAATTTTGCATAAATTTACTTAGTTTGATGTACAGAATGCTTGGTTGACGGGTTTATGATGGGTCTGTATACACCCTGTATGCGGTAGGCGTGAACAATGACATTATCAGATTTTCAACCAATGATGCTGCTTAGGACCAGTTATGCTAGCGCCATTAGTTTCAAAGTTGTCTTCCCATTGTCTAGGCTATAAGGTATTTATCAAGAAAGGAGTTTGTTGACGTTACTAAACCAACTTATACGTTATTTTATCTACACCCATGCTATAAATCCTCTATAAAAGAATCTGAAACAGTTAGCATATTGCCAACATTAAAACAGCCAGTGTCATAACCATTGTAACATCCAAACGGGTGTTATAATGTTGTACTAAATTTCATTATGCAACTCATTTAAAAAAAAGAACGTTGTCATGCACGCGCGTTACACTACCATAGCGCCGTAACAAAAAAAAACTTAAAGGTTAATTCGAATTCACGTCGTATCCCGCCATTTTTGTTCGATATTAGTATTGGGTTATGTACTTTGTTGTTTACAAAAAATGAGTGATACAAGCTTTGATAACACACCACTAGATATTTCTAATGCCGCAAAGGACATTTCTAACCAATAATTACCAGAAAAGTCGAGAAAACCATACGTAAATGCGTACCAAGATTTTATGAATTGGAAAATATCAAAGAGTAGTACAGCATTTTCTGAAGATGTGCTATTAGTATATACAATAAATGATTCTATTATTACCTATTATTATATAGTTTGTTTGTATTAAATACTCTGCAAATATACTTTCCATGAATTTACATAGACTTCTTACAACAATACAACACCCTATGGTTTTAGAACTTTTTATGGAGGATTCATATCATGGATGTAGATAACTCGGCTTCGCCTCGTGTGATAAACCCCACATTCGTGTTTTAATACCCCTCATTATACAACAGTTGCATAAATAACTATAATATTTGTAATGTGTGTTTTTACATGGTTTTTTTACTTACAGTTTTGGACATTATTAACCTGAAAATTTAAGCATTCGTCCTCCCTAGGTAGCTTCATGCTGCACCATGTAATTCATGTTATTTAAGTTTTTCTTAAGATTTTTATCTCTCTTGAATCTTTGTTTACCTTTGTAATGTCAGTTAGTGACAGGCCTAGTTTTATTTTTAATTTATTGCTGGAGCTAGTTGTAGGTCGTATAGGTAAATCACATCGACCTCATTATCTTTTCTTTTTATTATGTTCTAGAAATTCTTTCCAAATTATAAAATGTCAATCATCTGAAGATGACAGGAGCCTGGTGGTAGAATTTTCAGTCTACGTCTGGAGCTGAAAGGCAACACAAGTCTGGAAGAGTGACCAGAGGGAGTTTTCCTCTACTGTGATTTATAAGTTAATGTGTACCTGTGCCATGACTTAGCATCTGTGGCCCAGGCTACAGGAGTGGCATCCCTCCATCCTCTGATCTGTTTAAACTGACGTCTTCCATCTCAGCAGAAAGAAAAAAACTGACGTCCTCCGGCCTCTCCAGGAAGAAGATTGTCAGCCTTCGCTTCCTCGGCTGCAATGACGAAGAATGATGAACCTCGACCAGAATCCTTGAAGGAAGACTGAAGCGTGACGTCCCTCGGCCACTGCTACAGCCCAGAGGCCCGCCTTTCTCCAGTTCATCTCATGTTTATTTTAATTTTCATCCACCCGCTTCTCTAACCTAGTTTAGTTATCTTCTAGCTCCAAATAGGTAGGCCCTAGGTTATTAAATAATATTTTTTTATAACTTGTCCCCTAGACTATTTCTTTTAACAGTGCTCCGCTCCAGACTGAAAGTTAGGTAGGTGAGTGCTCAGTGTGACCTTACAGTTTTCTGGATCCTACCGGGAAAATGTAACGTTACAAATTACCTACCTACGCTCTCATTAACACATAGAAACAAATGAATGTAAATAAAACCACCACAACTAAACCACGATGAAAACCAACACAAGTTCACGTATACCATAATTATTCAGTGATTGTTCCCAAAAAGTAATTAAAGCCGAACTTTGGTCCAATTAAGTCGGACACCGGTGGGGCTGGGCGCCGCGTCCGTCCGGTGTTTGGACGGTATGCCTCAACGAGTACCTAGCATTTATTAAGGATGATACTATGCTTTACTAGTTAAATATACCCATTAATTAACACTAGTTTATACCCGCACTTTCGCCCACGTGGTGTTTGCTAATGTGTTTAAATATTATCTGAATCCATTCAGTAGTTTTTGCGTAAAAGAGTAACACACATCCTCACAAACATTCGCATTTAGAATAGTAAGATTATAATGTGAAAGTAATTCTGTGTGACTGTTTGTGGTACCTTTTCACGTCAAACCACTGAACCAATTGAAATGAAATTTGACAGTAACCCGGGAGCTGCATAAGGACATAGATTCCTGAAAAAATGATAATGTGTGTTTGCTACAAACTATGATTAATTTATTTCATCACCACCGCTCTCAAAACGGTGAAGGAAAACATCGTGAGGAAACCAGCATGTCCTAGAACCAAAAATTCGAAGACATGGGACATCTACCAATCCGCACTGGGCCCGCGTGGTGAATTATAGCCCATTCCCTCTCATAGAGAGGAGGCCTGTGTCCCAGCAGTGGGAACATTATAGGCTGATGATGCTGATGATTCATTTATCAATTTTCACGGCGCACGGCCCGCTGCGCTGTTCGGACGGTATGCCTCAACGAGCCGCTATTAAGGGTTATGGTCTGCTTTTCCAATTACGTTTAGGGCAGATTAAACTGGTAGGTTAGGTATGTATCTATCTTTTGCACCTGTCGAGCCTGTTGCGTAACGAATAGAGCTTGAAACTAGAAATCAGTTGTATCTTCAGTTGTATGTTTATATGTAGTTGTATCAGTTGTATTATCGTCATTATGCATCTGTACGGGCAGCAGCTCTGCACACTGAGATGTAGTATGTAGATGGACGAATCACACGGGATGTGTACAGGGAATAAAATCACTGTTTTGTGTCCGTTAATGATTGACAGTTTATTAGGTAAACATTAAAATATATAATACTTAAAGTAGGTGACTTATAGCGGGCGTAATAGCCTATAGCGAATGTCTACTCTGGACGCTCTTAATGTGCACGTCTTTCTACATCGTTCTCACATATATGTATAATTTCAAAATTAATGATGTAACCAAGATTTTGTAACAATATTTTGATTCAAAAGAGTGTCCATGGAGTTTCTTGCCCGTTCTTCTCCATAGAGATCTACGCTAGGGAATGGGCAACTACAGTACTTTCTCAAGTTATTATGCCTTGTGACTGGGACTGTAGCTTTGTTTTTATTTGTAATTTTGACATTCAAAAGTGCCGTAATGGTCTAATTGAAATAAATGCTTTGAGTTTGAGTTTGAGTACATAAATCAGTGAATTCTGATTGTTCAGGTAAAAACTAAAACAATAGATATCATGTGGCGATGCTCGTTCAGCACCTCTTTTACTGACATTGAACATAAGCTTCGTCGCTGTGGGACTGGTGCTATATCCAGATGAAACCGGTATAAGACTGTCTGACAACATCAGCTAAAAACGACTGGAAAACGTTGACATCGTAGTTTTTTAGTTGTTTTTTTTTATACTAAACGATGTTTTGTTTTCCTCTTTCCTTTAGGCGGGATTAGTTACAATAGATCATCGGTAAATGAGTGGGTGGGGTAGGTAGATATTTCTTGACGGCATGTAAGGCCAAGCCAGAGGGCCTATGGGCGACATAAAAACTCTGATATTAGTCAGTAACCACACAAAAAATAGATGTTAAGGAGGTTAGACAAGCAGCTTAGACTGTAGTTTGAGACCCATGCATCTTGATGATACTTGAGAAGTACCTACTGAGATAAGACAAAGCACACAACAGCAATTTATCCATTTATTACAGGTATAAATAAACCTAGATCGGGCAGGTCGCTAACAAACATTTGAATTCAACATTATCGTTTCTTGCAATTGTTAAATATATTTTAGTTATAGTTTACTTTTATGCACTAATTATATGTTTCAGAAATAACACTACTGCACCTAAATGTACATTTTTGTAATACTTTTTTTTTTAAATAAATTATTCTTATTTTTATTCTATCCGATATAAGGGCAAACTAGTTGCTAAAAAACTGTACATAAAATTAATTTGTTGGACCACGTAACAGTGAACTTTGTACAAGAAAGACTTCTGCACAAAATTAACGTTTAACTGAAAACCATTATTACCTACTGCACATTATTTTAAGTAACAAAACGAACAATAACAGTGTGGCTTCTCGTGGAAAAATAAAACGTCATTTTGTGTGCAAAACATTGTTTTCTTTCCCGTAAAACGAAACTGTTGCCTAACAAAACGTTCAACTTTACTGTTAGGATCGGAACACATGAGCGGGTTACTGCAAATACAACTACAAAATATTATTACCATGTAATAGTTTGGAGTTCCTAGTGTTCGCTTGTCACTAGTCATGATTTTGTTTTGTATGTTTGTACGATAGCAAAATCTTGTATATAAATTCGAAAGTTTGTGAAGATGGATCTGTCACTCTTTAACGCAAAAACTACTGAACAGATTTGGATCAAATTTAGCACACAGATATTTTAAAACCGAGATTAACACATAGGATATTTGTTATCCTGGTAGTACGATCCCATGGGCAAATTATCAAACACCATAAGGGCGAACCCTTAAGCGTAAGCTAGTAATTTTAAAATGCTACTAAGATGCTCTCATTTTGTTGTCGTCTGCCGTTTGCTCGTATGATTGCTAAGTAGGTACGCTATGTAAAATTTAACTTCGTTTATCGCCTTCTGTTTGACATAAGTTTTTGACATATTATGGCATAGCTCAAAATAAAATCTTGAGTTTATTTCCTATCCTGTGTCAATTTGAAAATACTATCTACACTTTGCTTAATACCTACATACAAAACTTTCTAAGTCTAGACTGCTTTAGAAATTCTGCCTACTAAAATAATCAGTGGCTATAAAAGTTTTACTACATCACTGCAATAAAAATTAATTAACAAGTCGCTGGTCTGTCTTAAGCCTTAGTACTCAGCACCGCGTTCCTCCGTCCCATAATTGTCAACTAATTTGAAAATTAAGTCGGGTCTCCACTGTTTAATAACGTCTCCTGCCTCTTATATTAAATTGCTACAATTTTATGAAGGCACTCGTTAAAGTATTGTAAACATGCATTTTTATTTCATTTCTGTTCGTGGGACCTGTCTTTCAGCGTCGCGTGGATAATATGTTCAAAATTGCCCAAATTAACCTAGTTAAAATTGTTATTTTTGTGTGAAAATTAAAGACTACACTTTTTTTTTTTATGGGACAAGCCCGCCACACTGTTCCCAAACCACTGTAACTCCTGAAAGCCATAATCAACAGTGGCGACCACCAGAAAAGCGCCGAGACAATGAAGCTCGACGAAGTCCCAGAGAATGAATTTAACTGTCTTGGATCCCGCAACGAAATTAATCAGAAACGTATAATGGAGGAGTAGGAAAAAACCGTAATTTCCACTTAAAGACTACACTATCACTGTGAAGGAAAACATGAGGAAACTGGCGGAATGTTCTAGACTCGCGTCGTTGGTTTTGACTCTTCCAGTAAGATCTGTGTCCCAGCAGTGGGAATGTTAGGCTGAGACTCAAAAATAAAAATTAAAAAATAAGATTGTACTGAAAAATTCACACACAAATAACATTCAGATTTTCATTAAAATTAATCACTGAAAACAATTTTCTTTGCAGTCATGAATATGCATAATAATATTGTTGAGGTTGAAATATAAAATCTGAATTTGCAATAAAACGAAGCCAAGTAATGAATATAAAGCGTTGCTTGTAAAATTACTACTACACCGAGTTGCGCTGGGTAGGTACTATAACTTTACACGCTACGAAGGAAAAGGCAAATTAATTTGCAGCGTTACGATTTTGTTATATCAAGTCCTAATAATAAAAGGACCAGTACAAAATCTTGTGAAAATTATGCACTTACTTATCATCGTCAGCCTATAGCAGTCTACTGTTGTACATGGGCCTCTCCACTGGTACACCATTCTACTCGATTCTTGGCGACTCATCTAGCCTCCTTTTTTTTTTTTTTTTTCGGATGGGAAATCATCAAATGACTTCTCCCGCTCTGGGCGGAGCAGGAGGGAGTGTCAGACTTTTACTGACTAAAACCCATCCATGTTCCTTCATCGCCCTTTGTGTTCCGGGGCCACGGTATCTCTTTCGAACAGTCCCGCAACCCCGGCAGGCATCGGTCCTTGCGGACCCCTTCCTATTGCTGACTCTCTTTGAGGCGCGCGTGGAACACGAACGCACCATCGACACGGCCTGTCGTCATTGTAATGTGGGTACTTACTTATTAACTTAGAAACTAAGGAGGGTGACTCGAAATGTAGCGGATGTTATTTGTTTTACATATCTTTGTGCTAGTTCGGAATAAACCATTGCCACGATAGGTTGTCTCATTTCGCTCCTGCGGAACCTTCCAGAACATTACAGTGGCGACGAGGATAAAAAAAAAACGAAAAAAAAAATAAAAAAATAGGCGTTCGCGTGTGAAGTAATTGGAAATTTACGAGATGTCTATTGGAAAAGTAAAGGAGTTCGACGTGGCGACGGGAGTGTGGTCGTCATACATAGACCGTTTAAATATGTATTTTACGGCGAACGACGTGAGTGACAACCTTAAGCTACCTACTTTGATAGCCGTGATGGGGGATGCTGCGTACGAGCTATTGGTTAATTTATCCAGTCCTAAGAAGCCTTCAGAGCTAAGTTACGACGCCGCGGTTGACATGATGCAGAGCCATCTACAGCCGGTACCGTCAGCTTTGGCAGAGAGATTTCGCTTCAGGCAAAGGCGCCAAGCAGCAGATGAAAATATCGCCGGTTATGTAGCCGAGCTGAAAAAGTTGACGCGACATTGCAAAATGGGGGTAAATCTGAGCGAGAATCTACGAGACCAATTTGTGTGCGGGCTGAAAAGTGATGTGATTCGGCAGAGACTGTTCGCGGAGGAGGACTCGATGAGTTTTACAATTGCGGTTAAACTTGCGACATCGTTAGAAGCCGCGGAGCGCGATGCGGCGGCGGTAGATACATCGGCGGCAGCGGTGCCACACGCGCCGGGTGCAACGAGTGGGGAAGGCGGGGTCGGCCTACATGCGTTGACAGCGGCGGAGAGCGAGCGGTGGCATTCGGCGGCAGGCCGGGGCGGCCGCGGGGCAGTCCGAAGGGCCCCGGCACTTCTAACAAGGCTTCCGTGTACTTCGGGGAAGCGGCGGAAGACGCTGACGTCGAGGAGCGGGAGGGTTACCTGCAAGATTTTCATCACCTCTGTTTGAACGACTATAAGGCGGTGAGTTTACCGGTTTCTATCGAAGGTAAAATTATTAATATGGAAATAGACACCGGGACAGCCGTATCGTGTATTAGTCAGCAGACTTATGATCAATATTTTAAAAGTACACAGTTACAGCCTACGAATGTGCATTTAAACTTTTACGACGGATCGGCTCTGAGACCGTTAGGGATAATTACACCAAATGTATGTTATGCGGGGGTCAGCAAGCGCTTGGAATTATTTGTGATTGAGGGGGGCACCACCTCTTTGTTAGGCAGACAGTGGTTAGCAGAGTTAAAAGTACAAATGCCGAAGTTTTGTGATTTACATAATATTAAGGAAAATGAAAAATTAGGGTTAGATTGTGAACTAAGGAAATTATGTTTCAGATATAAGGAGCTGTTCACTGGCGGGTTGGGGCGGTACACGGGGGGCAAGGCAACATTGCGGGTGCGCGAGGGCGCGTCACCAGTGTTCCATCGCGCCAGACCGTTACCGTATGCACTGCGCGAGCGCGTCGACGCCGAACTTGACGCGATGCTGCGCGACGGTGTCATTGAGCCCGTCGACTGCTCCGACTGGGCCTCACCTTTAGTACCGGTAAATAAAGCAGATGGGTCCTTGAGGATTTGTGCAGATTATAAAGCTACCGTAAACCCAGCCCTAATTGTAGATCGCTACCCTTTACCTAGGATTGAGGATTTAATTGTAAGGTTGGGTAATTCGTCTTATTTTTCAAAGATTGACTTGTCACAGGCTTATAATCAGATCGAGCTGGATAGTACTAAGAAATTCACAGTGATAAACACTCACAGGGGTTTGTACCAATATAACAGGTTAGTTTATGGTTTGGCATCAAGTGCCGGAATTTTCCAACGTATTATGTGTAATTTATTAAACAATATTCCTAACGTAGAGGTATTTTTAGATGACGTAGTTATAGGGGGTCAATCCAGGGGTCAGCACCTACAGGCGGTTGAAGCAGTGTTTAGTAGGTTACATAAATATGGGCTTAAATTAAAAAGTAATAAATGTGTATTTTTGGTTAACGAGGTTAGGTACTTAGGGTATATTTTGAGTAAAGATGGTATTAGGACTGATCCGAGTAAGATTGAGGCCATCTCTAAGATTCCTAGACCGAGTAATGTGGGGGAGTTGCGTTCATTTTTAGGATTAATTAACTTTTACGCAAAATTTGTTAGAAATATGAGTACGAAGTTAGTACCCTTGTATGATTTATTAAAAAGAGATAAGAAATGGTGTTGGTCAAAAGAATGTGAATGTGCTTTCAAGGAAATTAAACAGTTATTAACTGGTGCAGAGGTGTTAGCTCACTACGATCCAAAGCGGCCACTGATAGTGACGTGTGATGCGAGCGCGCGGGGGGTGGGCGCAGTCCTCTCGCAGCCGAGCGGCGATGGCACTTTTGAACGACCGATAGCGTATGCGTCACGCACGCTTAATAACGCGGAGAAAAATTATTCACAAATACATCGAGAAGCGCTAGCTATTATATTTTCGGTAAACAAATTTCATCAGTATTTGTACGGTCGGCATTTTCTTTTACGAACGGACCACAAGCCACTAGTATCTATCTTAGGCCCTCATACGGGAATACCTACGATGGTAGCCAGCCGAATGCAGCGTTGGGCAATCATTCTATCCGCGTATTCATTCGATATCGAGTACGTTCGCACCGACGAGAACGGAGCAGACGGGTTGTCGCGACTACCGGTAGTAGGGAGTAAACAAATGACTCATACGATGCCCGAGCAGACTTTTTTACATTTCGTTCAACAAGAACTACTTTTAGATTATAATGAGGTAAAGAAACAGACTATCCGAGATCCGATTTTAGGTAAAGTTTTGGGTTACGTAAGGGACGAATGGCCAATAGAATGTGATGTTATAAATTTGCGCCCTTATTTTAATAGGAGTAAGGAATTATATGAAGAGTTAGGGTGTATCATGTGGGGCCATAGGCTGGTGGTTCCTGAGGTATGCAGGGAGAGAGTACTTCGATTAATCCATGAGCCTCACATGGGGATTGTAAAGTCCAAATCACTAGCGCGTAGCTATGTATGGTGGCCAGGCATGGATGAAGCGATTGAAGGCATGTGTCGGGGATGCGCGGTATGTGCGGCACAGGCAGACGCTCCACCGCGGCAGACGCCGCAAATGTGGCCTTGGCCTAACCGTCCATGGTCCAGGTTACATTTGGATTTTATGGGCCCTATTCTAGGTAAAACGTACTTGGTCGTAGTGGACGCCATGTCAAAATGGTTGGAAGTGTTTCATGTGTCAAGTACGGCGGCTACGGGAGTGATAGATAAAATTATGGAATTATTTAGCCGATGGGGTCTTCCTAAACAAATTGTGACGGATAACGGGCCTCCTTTCACGAGCGGGGAGTTCAATAAATTTACGAATAGCCTAGGAATCGATCATATTTTCACAGCTCCATATCATCCGGCGTCGAACGGTTTGGCAGAGAATGCGGTGAAATCGTTGAAAAGAGTAATAAAAAAAGCTACCATAGAACGGCAGAATGTTGATAGGGCTCTGTGGACGTACTTATTGCATTATAGGAACACTGAGCACTCAACCACGGGTGAAAGTCCAGCCACCTTGTTAGTAGGTAGACGGTTACGCACAAAGCTAGATATTTTGAAACCAGATAGGGGCGCTAAAGTTTATAGATCTCAACAGCGTCAGAAAGCATACGTAGAAGGGGCGAATAGACAATTAGATCCTCAGCAGGAGGTATGGTATAGGCAGTATTTGAAAGGGGAGAAATGGGTTCCAGGACAGGTAGTTGAGCGCACAGGACCAAGTAACTATAGAGTGAAAGGTAAAGAAGGGGAGGTATTTCATAGACACATAGATCAGTTAAAAAAGAGGTCTTCGCGATTATCAATCGCTTGCGCTGGTAACCCTGTTGTGGAAGTCGGACAATCTAGCACAAATTCTCACAGGGAAATGTCAAAAAAAAAAAAAAAATGAAATGAAAAAAATGAAAATGTCGAAATGATGAAAATGTTGAAATGGGAAATGTCGGAACAGGGTTTGGCAGACCAAACCCTGTTCCGACTGAACTTCACCCCGCGATGCCTCGTAATCCACAGCCGAGTAGCCGAGTAGTCTGAGGGAACCTACTATGGGTAGGAATTCGGAGGAGAAAGAGGTTTTAGAAACGGGATCTCCGGCTTCACCGGGATTCCAGGATGCCTTGCCAAACGTGTCACCAATACCCCAGCCCCGTCCTGTTAGGCAGTGTAGAATTAAGAATAAATTAAGTTATAAGATGTAACTAAACTTATGTATGTAGTATCTACTGTATATCACTTCATCGTCATTGTGTACTAAACATTGTGGAATAACATTATGTGAACTTAATAAATATTTTTTACATAGGATTATATAAGTTTAGATTAAGGTTTGGTTTAAGTTTTGATTATGTAAGTAACTAAGTTTGTATGTATAAATTGGTGTGGAAGAGTGTAATGTGGGTACTTACTTATTAACTTAGAAACTAAGGAGGGTGACTCGAAATGTAGCGGATGTTATTTGTTTTACATATCTTTGTGCTAGTTCGGAATAAACCATTGCCACGATAGGTTGTCTCATTTCGCTCCTGCGGAACCTTCCAGAACATTACAGTCATGAGACGGACGGACCGCGAGCTAGCCCATAGCCCACCGTCCACAGGCCCGCGCCTACGGTGGCCGACGCCCGGGGCGTCTCCCGCGGCGGCCGGGACGCTGTGAGGTTCTCTCCCTCTCACGTTCCGCCACCTCCTTCTCTAGCATTACTGCTTCGCAGAAGGAGGTGACGGCGTCCCATTCCGTCTCGCTCCGGACCATGACTTGCACCAGGGCCGGACGCGAGAGGTCGCCGCCGCCAATCGCCGCTTCGAGGACACGGCGGTGCTCCGCCCACGCGGGGCATACCTCCACCGTGTGCTCCACCGTGTCCTCCGGTCGATCCTCGCAATGGAAACACCCGGGCGTTTCCTCCCGCCCGATTCGGTGCAGGAACCTCCCGAAACAACCGTGTAAGGTGAGGACCTGCGTCAGGCGGAAGGTAAGGACGCCGTGGCGTCTCTCCAGCCACTCCTCAAAGAAGGGACTTACCGCCACTATCGTGGCGTGCCCTGCACGGGGTTACGACAGTCGCTCTCTCCATGTCGCCATGAGATCGCGCCGGAAGTCTGTCCGCTGCGCTACAATTTGCCGCGGCAGCGGAGTTTCCCCCCGGCGAAGCGCCTCCGCGCGCCATTCATGCAGGCGCACGAGGACTATCGCCTCCAGATCCCATGGCGGCAATCCGGCAAGGAGGCACGCCGCCTCGCGGGCGATCGTGCGGTACCCACGGGCCAGCCTTACGGCTACCACCTTTTGGGGCGCGTTGAGGTAGTGGGCTGCACGCAGCCTCAAGGAACGCGCCCACACCGGGGCCCCGTAAAGGGCCATGGACCGCACGACCCCCGCGTAGAGCTTCCGGCAGGAGGCGTTTGGCCCCCCCAGGTTGGGCAGGAGCCGCCTGAAGGCAGCCCCGGTCCGTTCCAGTTTGGGGGCCAAACCACGAAGTTCCATCGGCTGTCGAGGACGAGTCCCAGGTACTTAAGCGTTGACTCGACGCCGATGGATACCCCTCCCACCGTCAGTGTGGATCCCGGAGGTGGCGCATTCCGAGGCCCATGAAAGCACGTGGCCTCGGACTTGTGCAATGCCACCTCGAGACCCAGTTGCCGGATCCTCTCAACGATTATCGCAACCTCGCGTGTCACAGCTTCGGCCGCCGCCTCGTGCGACCCCCCCTGTGCCAGCACCAGCGTGTCGTCAGCGTAGCAAACTACGCTGACACCGCTAGGGAGGTCGGCGCGCAGCACCCAGTCGTACCCGATGTTCCACAAGGATGGCCCTAGAACCGATCCCTGCGGAACACTGCACGACATTACTCGCCAGTTCCATTCTCCACTGCGACCGGGGTAAATGACTGCCCTGTCCGTCAGGTAGTCCCCGACCACTCGACGGAGGTAGGTCGGCACCCGGTGATACCGGAGTGCCTCCCTTATGCAGCTCCAGGGCATGGAGTTGAAGGCGTTGGCGATGTCGAGAGACACCGCCAAGACAACCCCACCCCTGCACACCGCATCCCCCGTCGTGAGGGCTCTCACGCGCATGATGGCGTCCACCGTAGAGCGCCCCTTGCGGAAACCAAACTGGTGTTCCGCAAGATCTCATCTAGCCTCCTAAGGTCCGATTCCACTCACGAACAGGTCTAACCGGTCATCCGTTTTTCGACAAATATAGCACATTGCTTGCCAACTTTTGTTTTTTTTTTAAATAATGAAATTTGGAAATAATGAAATGACTCCTCCCGCTCTGGGCAGAGCGGAAGGGAGTGTCAGACTTTTACTGACTAAAACCCATCCATGTTCCTTCATCGCCCTTTGTGTTCCGGGGCCACGGTATCTCTTTCGAATAGTCCCTCAGCCCCGGAGCACATTGCCACCTTAGGAAACATTTTAACTCTTCAATTGCGTACAGAAAGTTTATGCACGCTTTTAGCGTACTTCATTATATGTATATTGCGATTATATTCCCCGAATAAAAGGACAAAACTTTGATCAAAATTCATCATCATCACATTCTGGATAGTCTTTTCATCACTTTGTTGGGGTCGGCTTCCAGTCTGACCACATCCAACTGAATACCAGTATTTAACATGGAGCGACTGTCTATCTGACCCTCACAGCCAAATTATCAAACAATTATAGCTTCTTAAAAATAAAGTGTGTGATCAATAAAATTTATTGTAAATGGTAAGGTAGGTAGGTAGGTAGGTAAGGCTAAGAGAAAAGTACAGGTAAAAGTCATTAATAGAAAACATCAGTTACCTTTCAAAATGTTTCATTAAGAATGTAATTAAAAGTCAAAATGGTCCTGAGTTCTTTAAAATAAGTCACCCCTCAGTCTCCCAAAGAGGACAATGGGCAAAGGAAATAAACAGTTTTCTCATAAAATACACATTTTCTCTTGGATATTTTCTTTTTTTTTACAAAATAATGGTGTCTTACTTACTGCTTTTGTTTTTCGCCAAGAACTTTTGTTTTGAAGTTAATTTTACTATTGCTCATTAGAAATCGTAGGTAGTAGGTATTAAATGGTTTGTTACAAATTGCTTTCGTTTATTGCTTTTTTTGGTGATAAGTAATTAAATTGAAAATTGGTCAAAGTCTTTGTGGACGTCTGTTTTTATATTGGCACTAGCTTCGGCCCGCGGCTTCGTTCTTGTAGAGATCAGAAGTTATTCCACGGGAACATACATAGAAGGTACCGGTATTACACATACCGTATGTCCGGTGATGGTCTTCCCGTGTGCCTATCGAAATCTGATTCTGTTTGCATTTCTAATATTATTATGGATTAATGTTGAATTGTTTAGAAATTGTGTATTTTTAATGAGCAATTGTAGCATCTAAACTACGATGACTTGAACTACTTTTCTAATACTGCGAAAGTGCACATCAGATTCGTATAATGCTTTATGAGAACGGAATAATTTACGCCTTTTAAATCTCCTTTACCTTTTTTAATTGCGAAAAAATAGCGAAGAGTTGAACCGTAAAGCGGTTTTATTTGAAAAGATACGCGGCGCACAATGATTAGCATAGATAGTGTCCGTCCCAAAAGTTTTTAGCGAAATAAATATAACTTCATTTGAATATCTTAAGTATATAGTCTGAATGGGGGAATACCACAGATAAGTAGGTATAACAAACTCAAACTCAAACTCAAAGCATTTATTTCAATTAGACCATTACGGCACTTTTGAATGTCGCAAATACAAAAAAGAAAATCAAAGCTACAGTCCCAGTCACAAGGCATAATAACTTGAGAAAGTACTGTAGTTGCCCATTCCCTAGCGTAGATCTCTATGGAGAAGAACGGGCAAGAAACTCCATGGACACTCTTTTAAAATCAAAATATTGTTACAAAATCTTGGTTACATCTTTAATTTTGAGATTATACATATATCGACGGGTCCTACGTATACTAGTACAAGTGCAAAAATACAACTATTCAAGAGAGCGGTTTATAGGTTCTAAAGCTTGTAATTTTGTCATAAATCAAGGGAAATACTTGAAATTTTGGTATGTTATATTTTAATATCTAAGAAAAAAGACTGCATTATTGGTTTTTCTTATTTTTTTATACTTTGGAAAATAGCATCACTTGCATTGATGTAGCTTGTTTTCTTTATTATGGTAGAACCTGTAAACTGATACAAGTGGCTACTTATACCAGTATATGGTGTACTTGCTTATATTTACAATTAAGGAAAACTGAAGGATTTTACTCTTTTAACATGCTATTTCCGATTTATTGATCAATATGATGTTATAATATTAACAATAACATCTGCTTTTATGGACTTTTAAACACTTACAACAGTTTACTCAGTACTGGAAAACTACTTGCAACAGTTTTCTGTATTGTTATTATCCTTAAATATTTGATTGCGTGTGGCAGGAAATTAAATAAAAACATTGAAAATACAAAATAAAGCTTTATTTCAAATAAATGACTTTTCCAGATCTATGCTTAATAGGTGTTTTTTATTTTGATGTAAATATATTATAGCACTCTTAATACTGAAAAATAAAATCAACGGCCTTGCCATCTTAAAAATAATAAAACTAAATAAATTTAATTTTCTTAACTTAAGCAGGAACTTTCGTTATATTAATTGTTTATTTATATTTTCATTAGTACTTCCTAATCAGTTTTACGTAAGTACTACTTAATCAGTCTTTCAGACATTGGCAACATTGTTATTTTTTGTAACAATAATCACAGTAGATAATGGTATAGAAAATCCAATATAAAAGAGAAACAACATGTTGGAAAAGACAACTAGGCTTTTTAAAAATATAACCTAGTCAGAGATATCTTCAATGTTTTCGGTCCGTATCTTCAAATTATTGTAAAATGAATGGTACCGCTCAGGAATCACATTGGACTTGCAAAGATCTTGAAGATCTTAAAATTTTTTCTTGTCAATTGGTAACAAACTCTTGTACGCTACATCTAATCTATAAAGTTTTTTTGAAACACTTTGTATACTGGCACGTGTATTATTTCTCAAACATTGAATAGTTTTGTAAGCCCCTTCTTCAAACGCATACTTATAATTAAGCATAAATAAATCTTTGGCTTGAACATTAACTTCGCAAACCTTACTCCACATAACAAGTTCCCCCATGGAATTCTTTTTCCAGTTGTCAAAAAAGGGCAGGCAAGACTTAAAATCAAAAACGAAAGATTGAGTTACTTCTCGAACAATATACGGTTTTGCATTAGCTGTCGCCATTTTAAAAGCTAGAATCCACTGTTCTGGAGTATAAATTAAAATATTTCTGGTTTTCCTTTCAATTACTGAGTGAATGCTGTCACCCTCATTTTGAGTATGACCAACAACAAGAAATCTATGGGTTATGTTCACGTTAAACTTCCAAGCGCAATACATATACATAAGGAATATGATCCTATTTCGATTTTGGCCTCCACAATTATCCGACCAGAATATAAAAGTTTTGACTCCTTGCTCCACCTTCATACCAATAAAATCGAAAATGCAACTAGCTATTTCATTGGCACCTTTTTTAGCAGTCTGTTCGTCCCAACAATAACAATAACCCTGCAGATCAGCCATATCAAATGGAGTAAAATTGTGAAAATGTAATTTTCTGGAGTGTTTCTTTTACTACACTTATTTTCTAATAAATCTATCATTAATTGACCTCGTGAGCGCTTCATTGTTGTGACTTCTTACCACTACTTACTCAAAACAAACAAAATCGGAATAGTTTTGAACAAATGAATAAGTAAACTAAAACGCAGCGCAGTTATACCAGTGTTTAACGTGCTCCCAACTCCGTCGCCGCGCGCATACTGAAGTGAATGACACTTGTGCTGACGTGTCGCGACGCACGCGACTACCTACACTGGTGCAAGTGACTTACATCAGTGTAGATGGTCGTGTGGCGGAAAATGTTGTCACTTATATTAGTTTACAAGTTTGTAGCTTTGAAATTACTTGATAATTTTATATAATTTTTGCAGGATATAAAGTTAAGGTAATTTTAAGGCTTTTGGTGCAAAAAAACGTATTTCACTGTTTTGCGGGTTACACCAGTATACGTAGGACCCGTCGATATGTGAGAACGATGTAGAAAGACGTGCACACTAAGAGCGTCCAGAGTAAAAGATTAGATCAACAGTTTACGAATAAAGTAATTAAAATGAACCTTGGCAGCTAAGAGATGACCAGTCCCAACTGACAGCGCCCGTTCACAAACATGACGCATGTACCGGCGCCATTCAACTCAACCATATTGAAGGGAACTAAATGACCCGACACACCCGCTACCATCAGCGAGACATTTAAGTGAGCATGACATTCTCTCAGCCACCAAGGCATATTCAAGTCAATGAAATATAAATAAATGTAAATGGTGGCTGAACAGTACAAAGTACTCACACATGTGCTATGCAATTATATAATACTAAGAACTGGAATCTATATAATGCAAGTATATTTTTACAATCTTCTGCAGCTTCCACAAAACATTAACATGGGAATCAATTCTTCATCTTCTTCTTTACGTGTCGATGGACTCAAATAATGCCCGACCCAAACAATCAATTAATTTGCCCCCCCCCCCCCTATGGTTGTGGAGCAGGACCAGCATTTAGCCAAGCATTTTTATCATCAATGTAATCCCCCAACTTATAATATGCTTGCCTACATAGTGTGCGTTTTATACAAGATTTAAATTTTGTCTCGTTCAGTTGAAGAATGTGAGGAGGTATTTTATTGTAACATTTCAAACAGTACCCCATGAAAGATGAATCTACTTTAGCAAGCCTGAAACCTGGCTGAACTAGTTGGTCCCTATTTCTAGTGTTATAGTGGTGTCTGTCACCTCTTCTACTGAATAAGTGCCGATTTTTCCTAACGTACATGATGTTTTCATAGATGTATTGACAAGGTACTGTCATGATATTAATTTCCTTAAACAGTTCTCTTAGAGAATCGCGTCTACGTAATTCATAAATGGCTCTGATGGCTCTTTTCTGCAGAATAAATATAGACTCGATGTCTGCAGCCCGTCCCCATAGTAAAATACCGTATGACATAATACTATGAAAATAACTAAAATAGACTAGCCTCGCGGTATCAATATCAGTGAATTGACGGATTTTTCTAACAGCATATGCTGCTGAGCTCAGCCGTCCTGCAAGAGATGTTAAATGAGGACCCCATTGTAACCTTGAATCGAGCGTGATTCCCAAGAAAACCGTTTTATCGACAAATTCTAGTTTCTCTTGATTCAATATTATGTCACAATCACTACTTTTGACATTTGGTAGAGCAAATCTAATGCACTTAGTCTTTTTTCCATTTAGTACTAAATTATTGGCGGTAAACCAATTGTGGACCTGCAGTAGGGCGTTATTTACGTCGTCAAGATTAGTGGCACGTCTGTTTATCCTAAATATTAAAGAAGTATCGTCAGCAAACAACACCATATGCGGATGGTTGTTAAATAAATGGGGTAGGTCATTAATATACACTAAAAAGAGGAAGGGACCCAATATCGAACCTTGTGGTACACCCATTTTTACTTTTAAACCCATTTATTTGTACCTGCTGCTGTCTATCATTCAAATACGATTTTATTAAACTGAGCGCAAGTTTACCTAAACCGTAATGCTCAAGTTTCAAGATCAGGGTTTCGTGATTTACACAATCAAATGCCTTCGAAAGGTCACAGAAGATTCCTATGGCATCTTGTGCCTCTTCCCACGCAGTAAATATGTGTTTTAATAAAGTGACACCGGCGTCAGTTGTACAACGTCCTTTGGTGAAACCATACTGTTGCTCGTGTAATATTTTATTGGTGTTGAAATGGTTAAGCATTTGATTGAGCATTATCTTTTCAAGCACTTTGCTGAAAACCGGCAACACGGATACGGGCCTATAGTTATTGGTGTCCTTACTGTCCCCGAATTTAAAAAGCGGTATTACCTTACTGAATTTCATTAGATCTGGGAAGACCCCTTGATCCACGCACAAATTAAATATTGAGGCTAAATACGGCGCTACAGTCTCAATAATTGAGGTACAAGCTTTGATAGACATACCCCATAGATCTTCCGTTAATTTGATCTTGATTTGCTTAAAACCTTTTATGACTGTTTATATGCTGAAATTTAAATTCATTTGGACAGGCTGAAACGTTCGCTTTCAATAAATCAATAGAGAGCAAGGCAGAGGAATTTAAGGTTTCTGTAGTTTTAAGTGGGATACTGGTAAAGAAATTTACAAATTCTTGAGCAACTTCATTGTTGGAGCTCACAAGGCCACGCGATGTCTTTAGTGTGAAGTCATTACCTTGTTTTTTATTTCTATTTGTTTCATTGTTGATAATTTTCCAAACCGTCTTTATTTTGTTGTCGGCTGATTTAATCTTGTTGCTAATGAATAAGGATTTGGCTACCTTGCAAGTGTTTTTAAAAATTTTCGAGTAAGTAGCAACATATTTATTAAAAGCTTCAGTGTTGATGTAAGGCTTAAGGCCGTACAGCTCAAACAATCGTTCCCTACTTTTCCTAATACCTTGTGTTGCCCAGTCACTGAAAATAAACTTTGGGCCAATAGTTTTAGATTTCTTTTTTAAAGTATTATTAAATTCGGTGTGCACTACCGAAAAGAATTCTTCATAAAATACATTTACATTGTTTCTAATATGACCCGGTATACTTAACTTGTTAATTAAATTATTATTAAATTTGTCTACATTGCTGGGTGTTATTTGTCTAGTTTGTATCTGAATTCTTTGTAATTGTATATTGTACGCGAAAGTAACGGTCTGACCACTATGATCTGAAGGCAGGTAATTTACGATGGATTTATCTAAGCACACATCTATCTAACACAGATCTCAGGATTTATCTAACACAGATCTTCTACACAACAGTACACAACAGTACACTGTACACCCTACTGATTGATGGACAATCAACTGTCTCAACCAGTTTCAGTAACAATTCTCAATCCATTTTTGTGAAAGATGTCGAATTGTGTAAGACGAACGGGGGGCCAAAAAAAACTAATTAGTCCGTCAGTTAGATTATCATAAAATATTTGAACTGTGTTTTTTCTTTTGTTACGTAAACCAAAATTGACGACGATATGACGCTTTTAAAATCCTCAATACGTCACGCTTAGGTATAATTTTTAGCTAGTTCTGACGTCACGAGCCCACACTCCCGAGTTTTGATGCGTTTTATCTTTGTCAATATTCATTGATTTACAAAAACAAAAAATACGTGTCCATTAATTTCCAATACTCTAACTGACGGACTAAATAGATTTGTAATTTTTTGATATTGTCGTCATGTATATTCTAGTATTTTCAATGATCGGTCATTAGGGAGCTCGTGGCTAAATAATAACATCAGCTTGGGTCGATCGTTAAGTTAAGCCGCACTTGCCTTGGTTTATTTTATTTTATTTTACAGTTTTAGGAAAACTTACAGCTAAAAATGTACACATGATTAAGAGTAACAAAGATAAGGCCAATTAAAAGTATTCACAAACAAAAATATCTAAGAAGGCAGACAGTGTTTGTACGCGGGCCTGTGGACGGTGGGCTATGGGCTAGCTCGCCGTCCACCCGTCTCATGACGACAGGCCGTGTCGACGGCGCGTTCATGTTCCACGCGCGCCTCAAAGAGAGTCAGCAATAGGAAGGCCTGCCGGGGTTGCGGGACTGTTCGAAAGAGATACCGTGACGCCGGAACACAAAGGGCGATGAAGGAACATGGATGGGTTTTAGTCAGTAAAAGTCTGACACTCCCTCCTGCTCCGCCCTGAGCGGGAGAAGTCATTTGATGATTTCCGATCCGAAAAAACAAAAAAAAAAAAAACAAAAAAAAAGACAGTGTTTGTAAAGGCAATGGTTGGTCCGTGGATAAGTGACGACTGATTACATACATAATTACTTCCGTGCCTCGGAAGCACATTAAACCTTTGGCCCCGGCTAGCATTTGTAGATTTTTTACAGTCGTTACAGGTAGTCAGTGGCCCGAAAGTCTGACAACCAGTCTCACCAATGGGTATCGTATTAGAGTTCAGAGTTCATTTATTTGTCAGAACCATTAACCAGTACTAACTGGGTGGTGGAGGTCAGATAGGTAGTCGCTCAATGTTATACAGGCTGTAAAAGATCTCATCACGAAGCCGTCAACCAAGCATTCTGTACATCAAAGTACTTAAGGCAAAAAGTATTGCTGGGAAACAACTTTTTTTTTTGGGGTGAAACATCAATTGTTTTGGTAGAACTCAATGTAACGCACTCAAAACATTGTGCTGATGGGTGGATTGAATAGTACGGGGGTCGTGGAGGTGTTTAAAGTAAAAATCTTACAGGACTTTTTTGCGTTGCGTTACCTACTTAGTTTGATGTACAGAATTCTTGGTCGACGGCTTCGTGAAGGATTTACATCATGTATAAGACACATAAAATACATTTAAATTTTGTCTGTCTGTTTGTCTGCTTGTTCCGGCTAATCTCTGAAACGGCTGAACCGATTGATGATACTTGATCTGACGGGACTTTTACTGGTGGACAGGACACAGGCCTCCTCTCGATTAGAGGGAATGGACTATAATCCACCACGCGGGCCCAATGCGGATTGTCAGATGTCACATGTCTTCGAATTTTTGGTTCTAGGACATGCCGGTTTCCTCACGATGTTTTCCTTCACCGTTTTGAGAGCAGTGGTGATGAAATAAATTACACAAAGTAATGCGCCTGTCTGGGTTCGAACCCACGACTTACTGTTCGTAAGTCGGGCCGCCACCACTGGGCCACCGCCGCTCTAATTAATTAATTAATTAAATCATCATGACACTGTAAACAATTTCCAAACTAACTTATTGGAACGCAGCGTAAGTTGCAACTTACGATATTAAACATTAATTGCATCCTTGAAAAGAATAACTAATTGCCGTCCGGACAAAGGGGTGAACTCGTTAAAAGTTCCGTAAATTCGCCCTCCGCCCTCAGCCCTCAAACCCTCTGTGTAGGGCTGCCGCTAGTCAATTTCGCAATTTAATATGTTACATCATTAAATAATTATGAGGTTGAAAACATTTTTCGACAGTAACAAAAAGCTCTTTTTTAATTAACTTGATTTCTCTTTCGTTTTTATGAATAATTTGATAATTTAAGAGGTGAGTTATGCGCTACGGTATTTTCCTATTTTTTTATTATTATTTGATGTTAACGATATAGTGACAGCAGTTGTATGTTACAGCTTATTGGGAGAAGAGGGCCAATATTACAGGAATTAAAATGAGGTAAACGACATACCAGTTTAAATCCAGCACCCCTAGCCAAGTTGACAATCTACAATCGTTAACGCTAGTAGAAAACTATTCAAATGAATGGGAATGACATCATCTCAACGTTAAATCACGTGATCAACACAAACAAATAGAAAATTCATAGACAAGTTTACATCGTTCAAAATGATAGAACAGAATGTTATCGTTTCTACAATGTTGATCTCTAAACTCTTTGGTAGGAACGCTCACCTTAAACTAAAGTGAAGGATTTTTCCATAGACTAAAGTGTAGGATTTTTCTACAGAGATTAGAGAACGAGCGATCGACTCAGTCGTGTCAACTTTTATTTATTTATTTATTTATTGTAAGGCTTCTCAACAATGAGTACACTGTTACATTATAATTTGTACATTGCAAACTAAGGTGTAAGCGCCTCATCACTTACAGAAAAGCACAGCATGCACTACATTATGCGCAGACAAATATACAATTAAATCATTAATTAAAACAAGAAATACTTAATTACTTAAATTGAAATAAATAAAATAGATTAAATTAAATTTGAGTAGAATTAATTAAATTAGAATTGATTAAATTATTTTTATATAGATTACATTTTTTGTAGAAGATTGGGATTAGGTAAATATTTGACTAGAGTAGAGAACTTGAAATTCATGTGCAAAATCAAAATCAAAATCAAAGCATTTATTTCAAGTAAGCCAATTAGAGGCACTTTTGAATTGTCGAAACAAAAATGAAAATTAAATGTAGCTACAGTCCCAGGCACAAGACATAAAAACTGTGAAAGTACTGTAGTTGCCCATTCCCTAGCGTAGATCTCTATGGAGAAGAACGGGCAAGAAACTCCATGGACACTCTTTTAAATCAAAATATTGTTACAAAATCTTGGTTACATCATTCATGTTGAGATGGTATATTATGTGAGAACAATGTAGCAAGAAGTGCACGTTAAAAGTGTCCATAGTAAAAACAAAACAAAAAAATACAATTCAAAAAAGAAAATAATTCATTCAAATAAGCCATGGCAACTAAGAGATGACCAGTCACAACTGACAGCGCCCGTTCAAGAACATGACGCATGGATCAGGACCATTCTACTCAACCATTTTGAAGGGAACTAAATGATCCGACAAACGCGCCACCATCAGCGAGACATTAGAGTGAGCATGACATACTCTCAACAGCCAGGGTACATTCAAGTCAAGACAAGACGTAGGTTTCCAGTGAATGATAGTTTTCTAGTACATAATACTCACACAATAAGGGCTATGCGAATATATATTACTAAAGAGATTGAATCTATACAATGCAAAGATAGTTGTATGTACAATCTTCAGAAGCTCCAACAATACCATTTAAAGCTATCAATTTATGCGCGCTGCCTATGTGGAGCAGGACCAGCATTGAGCCAAGCATTTTTATCAGCTATATAATCGCACAGCTTGTAATATGCTTGCTTAGATAGTGTACGTTTAAACTATATTTTAAATTTCGTCTCATTCAGTTCAAGAATACTTTGTGGAATTTTATTATAGCATCTCATACAGTACCCCATGAAAGATGAGTCTACTTTAGCGAGTCTAAAGCCTGGCTGAACTAGTTGGTCCCTATTTCTAGTACTGTAATTATGTCTGTCACCCCTTTTACTAAAAAGATGCAGATTTTTTCTGACGTACATTATGTTTTCGTAAATGTATTGACAATGCACCGTCATGATGCCAATATCCTTAAACAGTTCCCTTAGAGAATCGCGCCTACGAAGTGTATTGTATACCATACTTTGGTACAGTAAAACATCTTGAGAACACCAACCAAACCAGTATGCCTGAGAGATATTTCTCGACGGCATATAAAGCCAGTCAGTTGGCCTTTGGAAACCACAACTCTGACACCAGGTTAAGTACAAACCACAAGCAAAAGAAGAATTTGATTTATAATCATTAAAATATATAAATTAGATGACACGGGTAAATCGTTCTTTTATTAAGCTCAAAAATTATACAAAACGCCAGACTTGTCAAAAAAAATCCTGATGGATGACAACCCTATCGTCGACTATCTTACGTGGTAAAATACAGCGTCTCAAGGACCCCTTAAAAGTAAGCGAGACAGAGATATAAGTTATGCAGAAGTTAAAGAGGGACAGACGATCGTTTTGTTAATTTCAACGTGTCAACATTAAGTTAAATTATCACTTAGAGGAGAGGTGTTCAACATGTATTTAGATGACTAGTATTATTTTAATTAACAAATTTCTTGAAATTTAATGTTAATGATTTTGAAAATCAGTGATGATAATAGTTATTTCTCGTCTGTTGCTTCTTAGACTATGGATAAACTTATTACTGTATCATTGAACACTGAGATTTCTAGGGTCGGGCAAAGTGAAATTGGGTTTTTCCATCAGGAATTTCTCAGTAGCCGCTATGGATCCGGATTTGTGCGCCGTTGATGGGTATAGGCTCACCCTGCATTACATGACGAAATGTGGGTGTACTATTAGGTACACCTCTGCCTTACCCTCCTGGGAGTACAGGTATGATGTTATGTTATGTTAAACACTGATATTTTAACATGTAATGTCAGGGAAGTTAATTGTAAAGAAACTTGACTAGCAACTTTATTTGTTCGTTAAATAAATAATGATAGCAGTCATTCTTTGACAATTGTATGAAATGGTGATAACACGTCAAATAATAGTGGGGTTTCAGTTTCAGTGACAATTTGTTTTGGAATTTATTTTCTCACGGTAAACACAATTTTAAAGCTTATGTTTTGAAAGGATATCAAATGTCAAAAATGGCTAGCTTATTATTATTAAACCTAGAAACAAGATGATATAAAACATACTCGTAACACTATGCTTAAAAAGACGATAAAAATATATAATACAGCTAATTTTGGTGACGTCATTGCCTAGCAAAAAGTCCTTCCAAAGCTAATTATCAAAAGACAGATGCCTCAAAACCTTATCAAACAATTGATCAATTTCCATTCTGTCAGTTCACCTCAAAAACGCAGATGTTTCCAAACCGATGGTTCAATACTAATTGAATACTAACGAAAATCAGCATTAATTCGCTATTTTAGCAGAACTTTGCCCATAAAACTGCGGGTGGGTAATCTTGGGGTTGTTTCTACCCATTCTACTCGAATGACACATAGTAGTGAGGCACAGAAGTCCCATACAACGAGCACAAACCGAGTCTATTAAAGTCAGGGAAATCTATTGAAAAGCAAAATCACCGTAAAAAACTGATTGATTTTATGTTTGACTTTTCCATCATAATTATAATTTTTTGTTAAACTAAATATGTTTGCGTTTGGCCGCAACTCGCCTGATGTGAAGCGATGATGCGACCTAGGGTGGTGCGGTGCACGCTTATCTAGAAGAAACCGATTCACTCGAACTTGGAATAGATCCAGATACGTTTGAAACTGTTTCTCCGTTTCTCCGAGAAACATTTTCAAACATATCTACCTTGAGGGGGTAGGTAAGTACCTACCCCCTCAAGGTTCATTGGAAGACCAGCGTCAGACAGCATCACCTGTCTGGCATGAATGCTGAAATGGACCTTTTTGGCGCAGCCGTGAGGCACACAGCACATATACTATGTTATCCTCTTTATTTTGTATATACTACTCTGTCAAGAAAGTACCGGGAAAAGATCAATAAAACACAAAATATTAGTTATTTATCCAAATTTATTTTATCACCTTCAAAGTATGCTCCTTCAGAACCGACACACTTACGCCAACTAATAATCCAATCATAAAAATATTTTTTAAATGCTTATTCCAGAATTGAGTTCAGTTCTCGCCGCGAATTCTCCTTTATGTCTTCTACTGAATGAAAACGGGTGCCACGAAGTGGTAATTTGAGTTAAGGAAAAATAAAGAAGTCGGCTGGAGCCATATCTGGTGAATAAGATGGTTGCTCGATGGTATTTGTTGAGTTTTGGTCAAAAAATCGTTCACAACTGTGCGAAGGCGCATTATCGTGGTGCAAAATCCAAGAATTTTCTTTCCACAAATCTGGCCCTTTTATCTAATTTGCTCTCTTAAACGCTGCATAACGTCCGAATAATATTTTTTATTTACCGTTTGACCTTCCGGCAAGATTGTCAGTCACTATTTCCTTCACTTTTGCGATGTTAACTTCAGTTGCAGACGTTGATGGCCTATCAGAACGAGGCAAATCTTCCATCACACCTTGACTGCTTTTGAACGCTTTATACCACTCATAAGCGCGTGTTTTTGATAAAGTCGATTCACTGTAAGCCTTCTGTAACATTTTCAGAGACTCCGAACTCGAAATTCCATTTAAGACAAACTTTTTGTCCGATATTTTTGTCCATTAAGAAATTCGCAATACACACTAGATATGATATAACTAAAATCAGTACTGTATTTAATCTAATTAACAGATGTAACTCAAACTCCGCGCCAAAATGGAAAACAGTTGTGCTAATCTAACATCAAAAAAAAAAAACAAAAAAAAATTGGAACCATAAACAAATCATCCATTCCCGATACTTTTTTGACTGAATGTATATATTTTTTTATGTGTGTGTGCTTTATTAGCTGGCGTCAAATAAATATGTTTTTCTTTCTTTTCTTTCATTCTTTCTAAATCATCAGGGCACAGAGAAGGAGACAATTCCCCAGACTGGCAGTTAGCACAATTAAATAAGAGGAAGCATAGCGCTTAATTCAGGTCCGTGAAACTTTAACCATCTAATGGTAACGCTTTCGCCATAACTGATCGAATGTGACTTTATCTATAGGCCCTCTTCAAGTATTAGGATGTGTAAAAATGTAGAGAAGCAATGTAGTAAAGCAATCTTATCTTATTACTTATAGCAAAAATTGCGAAACATTGTAGTGTGGATATCGAAAGGGAGCGCAGAGCGCTGTCTGTCCGATGCAACATGTTGGCTCGCAGGTTTTCACGGTGCACGGGGACTGTCAAAGTTGCGCTTTTTAAAGCGTACTGTCAGTCCTTTTACACCTGCAGCCTGTGGGTTAACTATACACAGCGGACATACAGCGATCTGCGCGTTCAATACAATAACGCGTTCCGGATGCTGATGGGGCTGCCGCACCACTGCAGCGCCTCCGCGATGTTCGCGGCAGCTGACACGGACGGCTTTGCAGCCATCATGCGCAAACGGTGCGCATCTATCATGCGCCGCACGCGCGACAGTCCCAGCACCATCCTGCGCGCGCTGGCGGACCAGTGGGACTCTCCGATACTGGCGCGCTGGATACGGCTGCACACAGTCGTTTAGTGATTTGCCGCCATTATCGGGAAGTCCACCCGGACCTGCCACTTTATTATTATTAAATTAATTATTTATTACTAACACTAGTTTTTTAAGCTCGATTTTACTAACAAATATGGATGCAATCTTAGGATGAATCTGAAATAAATGATTTATTATTGTTATTATTATTGTATGGTTGGATGTTTGTGTTCTAAAACGAACGCGAAGTGTTCAGTATTATTTCGGAACGCAACCTTTTTTGTAATGTCTATGATGATTAAAAAAAAAACGCTTCTCTATGGTTGAATCGCATGCTAATGTTGTTGTTTTATTCTTTGTTAACAAAATATAGTTTTAAAGCCTCACGACCCACGAAATTCCCTCTTCAAGATCCCAAATATCCAACAATTTGTTACTCAAAATCACATCAGAATGGCTGAACGGATCTTAATGAAATTTGGCACAGAGATAGAATTTAGTCTAGTACAGCACATGGAAGACTTCTATCCCGGTTGTACTATCCTGTGGGACAATAACTGAACTCCATGTGGGATCAGCGAGTTAGATAAATAGGAGATCGACTACGTACAGTTTACATTTCAAACGAAAGCCAGTCGCGTGAGCGCTTGCTGTTACTCTAGGGACTGGTCCCCGGCCTCGGGCAATGCGTCCTGTGACGCGTATACTGTCAAGCAACAACCGTGCGTACAATCGACATACATTTTTGATGTACACCTGTATTGTGTATGTGTTCCTTCTTTGTTGGTCGATTCAAAGAATTAGCTTTTTCAAAAAGTTAGAATCATATAGGCAAATAATACTTTTCTCTGAATGGTGGAAGAGGGCTAAAAGTATGTTCCTATTTGTTTATTGTAAGTTTTTTCGAATTCCCTATAACCAAATGCAACTTTCCGTAAACATTTAAATTCGAAAAAATAATAATAATAAATAAATACCGCTGGACCTTACACACAGCGCCACCTAGTGCCACAATAAGCAACGAGGCTTGTGTCGTGGACACCAGATAGTTGATATACTACATAGATACTTTTTGTTTGTAAATACATACTTATTATACATATAAACATCCATGACTCGGAAACAAATGTCCATGCTCATCACACAAACATTTGCTTCTACCGGGATTCGAACTCAGGACCCTAAGAACGTAAGGCAGCCTCAGTACCGCTGCGCCATTCGGGTTGTCAAAAAATAAGAAATAAAGACACTCCACCCTAATGTGTACATGCTTTTTTTCTCATTGCCTGAAATTGACCTTCTGTATCTACCTATTCTGTGTCATTGGGGTCGTTTGTACCCCAGTGGGTGGCTAATTATAACTGGATAGAATGTTAATTCTGCTAATTAATGTTGTCTTACGGTTGATGGATGCGATAACTTGGCAAATTTGCTTGGATGTCACAATTGCTGAAGATCTCGTGATTTGTGTTAGCGGCAATTTGCTTGTTTGGACATTCTTAGTCATATATATAGCTGTAATGACTGGGTAATTAGGTAACGTATAAAACATTAACCTAACCCAGCTTCACGCCTGTAATCCCAAAAGAGGTAATCAGTGAAAACGATGATGGCAAAGGAACATTGACACACAAAAGAAAAATGTCAATCCTGTTAAAAGTAGTTCCACATAACATAACAGCACGCCAATAATCCCCGTATGGTTAGGTACAGGTGTACCTAATAGTACTCATACCACCACAAGTCGCCAGTTATATTTAAGTTAGGGGTGAGCCTATTGGATGGCCGATGGGGCCGAAAAGTTCTGGAGTGGCGACCGCGAACCGGAAGACGTTGCGTTGGAAGGCCTCCCACTAGGTGGACCGATTACCTGGTGAAGGTTATAAACGTATAAGTACAGGGCCCCCGTACTGTATAGTGTTCCCCCAACCCTTGCTTGAGCCAGCCCGCGATGCTGAGCCTGTAGTACTAAACCACCCCCAATTAATTTTAACTTAGATCCAGCCTGTCCCTTTGCTGCCCCCCCAGCGACGCCCTAAGCCGAGGACCGTACCGTACTGGGGGTGTACTTAGTGCGTAGTCGCTTAGTTTTTAGTTAAGCCCCTGTCTGGAGGCCTTAAATTCAAGGCATCCACAAGACTAGCCCGGTTAAGCAGTAGCCAGTCTCCTGACTGAACTGCGAGATGCCATACATTAAAAAAAAAAGAAAAATAAATGACTAGTGTCAGTCAACTTGCAGTCAACTAGCACCTCTCAACCAGTAACAACGTGTACCCTCTTAGTGAAAATAAAGCATCGTGATTATCAAAAAGTCTTTTAATACAGTCCAGTTAGTATTATCTCCAGCAAAGTTCTGGACCAGAACAGTCGCTGGTCCACTACAGAAGAGCAAAACTAATTTTAATTACTTTATCTTTAAATTGTTGATCTAATCTTTTACTCTGGACGCTCTTAATGTGCACGTCTTTCTACATCGTTCTCACAAACATGTATAATCTCAACATGAATGATGTAACCAAGATTTTGTAACAATATTTTGATTTAAAAGTGTCCATGGTGTTTCTTGCCCGTTCTTCTCCATAGAGATCTACGCTAAGAAATGGGCAACTACAGTACTTTCACAGTTTTTATGTCTTGTAGTCACAAGTACTTGTAGCTTTGTTTTTTTGTTTTTTTTTTTTGCATTTTTGACATTCAAAAGTGCCGTAATGGTCTAATTGAAATAAATGCTTTGACTTTGAGTTATGGGAATAAAGCCTTTTCATTGTTTATTAGTTCTTCTAAAAGCCACTTATTGGTAATTTATTGGCGACTAGCGCTTGCCCGCGACTTCTATCAGCGTGAAATTATTATAAAAATATTACTTACTTCCCTGTTTGAATCGAATTCTTTTACCAATTTCATGGGTTTTAATTTTTATGCCCGGAACCCTAATCATTTTTCTAAACTGAAAGACTAAGTTACTCCTTATGACATCAGCTATCTGCCAGTGAAAGTCCTGTCAGATACCTAGGTAATGTTTTATGAAGATTGGCTGGAACAAACAGACTGACTAAAATTTAAAAATTGTTTAGCAGTATATTATACGAGTACTTGTATTCAATAAAAAGCTGTTATTTTGAAATTACAAATAGACACTTCAATTTTTTTTTTTTTTTTAAGTCACCGTAAAATTGTAGTCACCGTAAATAATATAATCTTTCTCGCGAGATTGTAAACTGTCGAAAGATTGTGAACCTGTCCCTGATTGCTCGGTCTTACAGTAGACCGTTCTGTTTGTTCCTTTGGTTAAACACAGATTCATTTTACTTCCACCACAATTTCATATTACTAATTCTAAAGGAGTGAGTTATTTTCAACATGAAATTCAAAACACTGTTCGTTTTCATTCAACAACAAACGAATTAACAAACAAATATGGTGGCGCGGGGTACATGACGTTCAACCAATCAAAGCGCGAGGTGCGTTCCGTGTTCACAATCTTTCGACAGTTTACAATCTCGCAAGATAGATTATAGTCTAACGGTATTTACAATTTTAAGGTGACATATAGATTGCAAGCTCCAATTTTCCATTAGAATTTTCACCTTTTATCCCAATTCACTCTTATAGTCACTTCTAGCCCCTAATAGATGTCTGAGTGCTCACCTTTCCGCGTAACTTTTCTAATAATAATGCTCACGCCGTGAAACTTCGCGCCCCTGTCTTGTCTTAATCGACGATTATAGTTTAAACCGCGGTTAAACCAACTTAATCTCCGGTTTATATGTGAAGTTTAACTTGCCGTGTTAAACTTTGTTAAGTTTGCTTTTATTGTGTTATGTTTATGTCAAAATAAAGACTAACTTCTTAGCAACGCTCCGGCCCATCTCGTAACTTTCCCATTTCGTCAACTAAACAAAAGGCGTGCGAAACGAGTGAAAAAGTGTGCCAACTCGTAACTATTGTAATCTTCATACATTGAGTCCCATTTCGTCAACCATAAATTTCAACTGTTTTTTGTACAGTATAGTCAGCTCCCAAAGTTACAAGGAAACCATTTTTTGATGTTGCTATTTTTCGTCTCTCTCTGGCACACTAAGGTTTATTACGAGAGAACTCAATTTTGAATTTGAACAGAAATCACTACAATAGGAGAACAGAATCAAGAAGGAGATGTTGGTGCCGCTGAAATCGACTTTTTAGTGAATACCCAACAATAACTAGGTACTAGGAGAACAGAATCGTGAAGATGTTAGTCCCACCGTTTACAATACTACCAGTCTACTACTACCGACTACCAGACTAAAAAAAGGGGATCGGGATATCATGTTACCCAGTTACTGGATAGTAACTGGGTATCCAGTTTTTTACTTGGAGAGTGTCCAAGAGACTCTCCAAGTAAATAACTGATATTCTGTAGAATGTGGTTAGACAAAATGATGACGCTACAGAACCTTTACTATCAAGTAAATTAACTTTTAGCAAATCTTCTCCATAAACGAGTTATGGTACAGGTAGGGCGATAGCCAAATTATAGTGTTCAGATCAAAGACTGCAATCAATAATTTGAAAAATGTTTACTTCTTTGGGGATGGAACGTTTAAGTGCTGTGCAAAGCCATTTTTATCAGCTTTACATTATACATGGCGACATAGGAAGTACGAAAAAAGCTACCAAAAATTTGTTCAATATTTTATGCAATACTAGGCAACAAAGAAGAAGCTACATACGAAAGGTTGTTCGAGCAAAATAGAAAACATTAACCTGACTGGACACCAAAATACATACTTTACCGTGGACTTTGAACAAGGGCCAATAAATGCGCTACAAAAAACATTTCCAGATATATTGGTCAAGGGATGTTATGCGGGACTGTTCGAAAGAGATACCGTGACCCCGGAACACAAAGGGCGATGAAGGAACATGGATGGGTTTTAGTCAGTAAAAGTCTGACACTCCCTCCTGCTCCGCCCAGAGCAGGAGAAGTCATTTGATGTTATGTACACTTTGCGAGGTCTTTGTTAAAAAAAGCAAAGGCCCTTGACTAGAGCACGAAGAATCACACAATCACCAAAAAAAAAGGATATTAGTGACGGTTGGCTTTACATTATGAGCCAAAGGTAATTTATCAGGCTGTTACTAGATCATCTGTTAAAAAGATACAGCATCTTTTTATGTTTCTTCCTTAGATTCCGTTAAATTTCTTTTGTTATAATCTTGCAACAAAGATTATAACAAAATATTGATAGCGATAACATAAATTCATTCAATGATTATTTTGTAAACCAATGGTTGGAGAGTCGACGATCGACATTTGGTGCTGCTACACACAGAGACACCAAACAACAAAGTTTAATAGAAGCATGGAATTCAAAAATAAATAGAAAAATTAGAAGGAATCCATCCATTCTGTTATTTTTTAAAACAATAGTTAATGACATCAAGTAAAGAACATTCGTTTTCACGATACAGGAGAAATTCCTAAATGTTTCCCCGAAATGTTTAAAAGAAAATGACCAGTTATGTTCAAGTCCCAGGAACGATTAATAACAAAAACTTAAACGATGAAATATCTAGAGGGTGTAACGACACGACTTGGATTTAGACCGGCCAACTCGTTTAAATATCACATAAAAATAATGTATGTTAGTTTGGTCCTTTTAATGCGTGTACTGGTTTAGAAGTTTTGGGTACACGAATAAAATATAACGGCTGTCGGTAGTTGGGTTAACGAGTTTGGTTATGTGAGCAGTTTTGTGTTAATTACAAAAGCGTAAAGCCGTTTTTTAGGGTTCTCTATCGTAAGAGGAAAACACGGTAACCTTATTAATCTCTTTGGTGTCCGTTTGTTCGTTTGTCAAGTCCCTTTTCTCAAGAACTAATATAAGGCTTATAGGTAGAGGTACGTATCAAGTACAAATTAATATACTAAGTGTTCGGTCCTATGGAGGGATTCGCCGTCAATAATGTAAACATATATAGTGTTGTATGGTGCTTTTAGTGCGTGTCATTCATCGATAATAACGCCCACAACATAGAAAGAAGTTTGAATTTTATGGCCGGCCTAACTTCCACCGTTTTTTTTTCAAGGTCTGGCCTCACATAAAACCTATATTAATCGATAGCTGGTATCAATAAAAACCAGTTTTGATTCACTGATGGCATCTTCAGCACAACTCACTCACACATACAATCTTCTTGTTGTAACCACTGCCTATGAAGACTAGCTAGTAAAAACGAGTTGAGGTGATATCGATCGGATGCTTATTGGTTTGCTTACGCATTAATTTGAAAACGTTACACGCGCATAATAATATTATGCTCGCATTTCGTCATTTAAGCTTTGGGTGTATGAAGAACAAAGTTCTTCATCCCCTACAGAAAAGGAAGGATCCTCCGACCAGACGGGTGTTGTGTCTACTGCCCGACAGTTCTTGTTTAATAGGCGAGACGACAAAAAAAAACTAATTAGTCCGTCAGATAGATTATCAAAAAATATTTGACCCGTGTTTTTTCTTTTGTTACGTAAACCAAAATAGACGAAGATATGACGCTTTTAAAATTCTCAATACGTCACGCCTAGGTATAATTTTTAGCTAGTTCTAACGTCACGAGCCCCCACTCCCGAGTTTTGATGCGTTTTATCTTTGTCAATATTCATTGATTTACAAAAACAAAAAATACGTGTCCATTAATTTACAATACTCGTAACTGACGGACTAAATAGATTTGCAATTTTTTGATACTATCGTCATACCTATTATAGTGTAGCGGATAAAGTTTACGTATTTCGCTATTAGTTCATCATCTTTGTCATAGATGGCGCTGTAGTACTTTTTGATAGAGTGTATGTTGTTATTTTATCTATGCCTGGCGCCTGTTTTAATAAACTACCTCTCTGCAGGGTGCTCTATTTATGTTTTTGTTGGTGTTGTGGTTTTGTTTTGTGACTTTAACAATCCCAAATTAGTGAGTAGCCGTAAACAATAATAAATTAACATTATTTTGTGTATGTCGTTATGAGGGAACAGGGGCTGCGTATTTTCCTTTTTTCTTCCTGAATACTGCCTCTAGAGCAGTATTTTTTTGTCCATATAATCAAAGTCTACTGTAGACACGTCTTGGCCATCCTTTTTTTCAGCAACTAATTAGTGAATAAAATATGATATAATTATAATAAAAAATATGGGAACCTTAACAAACTTTTTCTTAAAATTAGAATGTCTCATATAATTGAATCGGCTCAGTTTCCGAAGAAAAAAATGGGAATACGAAACGTCGATCTCATTTTTTTTTTGTGATATAATCGGTCTCCGCTGCAGCTGTTACTATCGCAGTCTACGGGGGACTTAAGGCAGCCGCGATGGCAATAGCTTCTTCAAAAACCTATTTTTCAAATTCCTCGCAAACCCTGTTCCTCTTAATGTACAAATATTCAATTTATGACAGAGTTTTATGAATTCGTTTTCTTAGAAACAGTATAGGTAAACATTGGTACAGAGAGACATGTGACTAAAGACTAAATAATATTTTTCAGTGAAATAAAACCATATATAAAACATGAAGCATCACCGGGCATTGTCCGGGGAGCAACAATGGTGGCAAATTGCCCCACTATTGCTCCTTTTATTACACCACACGTTTATTACGTCCACACACCTCTACGTCTGTAGTGGTGTGAGGATCGGACTGCAGGTATATGTGCGAAGTAGATACAACACTGTACTAGGAGGACCTAGATAAAGGTTTCAAAGTGTTTCGCTTTTCTTTATTGACTTTCAACACGGTCGACATTATCTATCAAAACAATCACGTAAATTGATTAAATAGGTAAAACTATAATTACAACTTTCGGGCATCCTCTCACATAAACTCAAACAACCACGACATACGTAAGTACGTCTACCCATCTCGAGGAAATCACACGAAATCACACTTCGATGTCTATATCGATTTTTGTTACAATAGCTAGCTGTTGGATTTCTGCCCCCAGTTTTATATTAAAGGTTTACCTCTTGTCTCGATAGATGGCGTTCATCGATTTAAATTCAAGCTATCGTTTGATTCACTCGCGAGTTATAAGTAACTTTGATTCTTTAAAAATGAGGTTGTTTTGGGGTTGCTGCAGTTAATAATAAGGTATAACTAACTGCGAAAATACCTTATAAGAACTAAGAAACTATGATGAAAAGATAAATGCGAAAGTTTGTATGGGTGTATGTTACTCAATCACGCTAGAATAACTGAATGAATCTGGATGGAATTTGGCACAAAGATACATTATAGTCTGGAATGAAAATCAACCACGTGCCTATAATCACCAAAAACGATTAACATATACCACGAGTTTCCATGATATCGATCAAAATAATGTACCAAATTATTGTATTTCCGGTAGGGCCATTTAGGAAATATCCATGGTTATTTCGCCAACGGGGCTAATATGGAGTATTATTTAGGTTTATTTAATTGATCTAGCCTCGAAATTGGTTGTGAAACAAAGCACTAACTACTACAAACTATGAAAATGAATTTATATATATATTTACCTACAGGTCATGAAGGTCTTTGACAGTCGTCTCAGGTAGTCAGTGGTCCGAAAGTTTGACAACCAGTCTTACCAAGGGGTATCGTGTTACCCAGTACTAACTGGGTTGTGATTTGGTAGGCAGTCACTCTATGTAAAAAGCTCTCTGTGTAGCAAGCTGGTCCGGTCAGACTGGAAGCTGGCCCCACTTACTTGGGTAAAGATTAGGTAGATGATGAGATAACGCACAGCCTATATAACGGTCGCTGGACCTACAAAAAAATAATTTTTCAGTGGCAGGAACTAACTCTCATTGGCCAGACTGCTTGTCGCAGGTAATAATTCTTCAGTCATCCACCATTCCACTGACCCCAATTTCGCAATTATAATAAAATTAGAATGTTTACAAACCATGAAATAACTTTTCAATAAACAAGAAAAGACCGTTATATATATAAAAACTGAATAATATCCGCGTCATATATTTTGTTAAATTCTATCGCAGAGTGCGGTTCATTAGACCATGGCTGAGCAGAGGAGCATCGTTCATTGTTTTATATTGTCGATGTTTTACTTCACTTGCGTTTCAGAAAAGGTGAGTGGCAATGTTATCTACAAGGTGTTTTTTTGTATATCCCTTAACTTTAGGGTTACATTCTATAATTAACAATAATACAAAAAGTACTATATAGAATATGTGGTCCAAACATGCATAGTTTGGAAGATGATACATCAATCATGATTAATTTAAGTTTATAAACCCGAACCTTTGACAAAACCGTCAACAGAAAACTCTGTACATCAAACTAAGTAAGTCTACGCAAAAATAATTGCTGGGAAACGATTGTTTTTTTTGGGGTGAAAAATCATGTATTGTACGGTAGGACTAAATGTAACGCACTCAAAACATTGTGCTGATGGATGCATTGAATTGCTGGGGGGTCAAGGAAGTATTTTTTTTTACTGATTGATTTTTTTTACTTTTGAAGGATCCCAGGTATGGTAAAACAAAAAATATCGCAATGACGGAGAGAATAAGTTCCTTTTGGCTTTGTTAAGGGCATTTTACACCCATTATTATACAACGTGTATCGGAAAGGTGTGTGATACAGATACTTAAACTGGACATCTCACTCCAATTTTTTACATTTTGTTTTGTACTGTGTGAGATTAAATAAGTACTTTTTCTTTCTATCCATTGGACCGACATCAAAATCGCGAAAAAATGTTCAGCTGCCCAATGCACTAGTCGAGCAGGTATTGACGCTTGAAGGGGACAGTTTGATTATTTCACTAATGGGAATTCACATTATCCCTGAGTGTCTTTTTTTTATTTAAAACTAACTATGTAGCTGAATACCAGTAGTTTACATGGAACGACTAATAATCTGACCACCCAGTTACGATACCCTTTCGTCAATGATCTACAAATGACAGTCGGGACCACATAGATAACGCAAGAGCACCACTTCGCGTTACCGGCTTAAGCATTCTATGCTTAATGTGGCTACTGTCGCAGCAAGCTTGTTTAAACAACAACGTTACAACTCAAGAATTTAATAACGTAGTACATTTTATATGGTAACTTGAATATAGTAAAAAAAAAAAAAAAAAAAGTGAATAAGATGTCTTATTTGGATGTAAAAAAAACGGTACGCTTGGCTTTCATACGGATTGTGATACTTGCGTTATCTAGATACCTATATCTATATCTTCCTTCAGGCATCTGGGCTTTGTGAAGCGAAATGCTCGTGAGTTTCGCAATCCTAATGTTTTTCGATTACTATACATACACCACTCTGGTTCGAAGCAAATTTGAGTCCAGTGCCTATGTCTGGCACCGTTACACCGCTGCCCCAAAACTGATGCTCGAAAAGGTGCAGAAAACCTTTTTAAGAGGCTTTTTCCAAAGGTTACATTACTATTTTCCCTTCATGTACCCTAAAAACTAACTGTGTCGAGCTTTAACTCCTTGGAGGTGTAAGTCATCGACTGCCCTGAGCTCCACAGCCTTTTCTGCCGGCTATTTGTTCCCGACAAATATTTCTGATACCGCCAGTGCCGGCACAATCTGTTCGCCCCACCGTCATCTAAAACTGTCGCCAGAGCTGAATCTCCGGTATGTCGTACTCTTAAGGCCCATCTAACTTTAAAATTAGCAACTCTCTTTGTGGTGGTTCAAACTTCGTTTGAAATACTGTTAGAATAAAGTTCTAATCAGCTTGCACTACAAAGCGGTTGTTACGTCAGTCACTGCGGTCGAATAGTCCGAAATGAGTGGTTTAATGCGATTTACAAAAAATCTATTGATTGGACTAAAAAAGTAAAACACATAAGACCTGCTTTATAGCTAGTTCAGTTAGTATGCAAACATGATCTAATTTGAAGTACTTTTTTAATACCAGCGGTTTATTGTTCGATTTGGAGGTAACTTTGGAATTTTATTCTATCGAGAAAAGTTTATGGAATCGTGTTTTCGTCACACATAGTACTTAGCATTAATCTTCAACTTTACCATATATTTATTTCAAAATTGATGCTGCAGTATTTAAGGCATAACGGAGGATCATGCTAAGCAATTTGAGGGGGTATAGGCCCTTAAGACGCTCAACGCCCTTCTGATTGCCAACCCTGAATGTGATGTGTTTGCGGATGAATGGAGTAAGGTTTTACCAATATGTCTGATGTTCTGTGAGAGAAAGTATGCAAGAGTGTCCACTGTCCCGTGTTAGTATTAGTTATTAATTTAAGTCAAACCATTCAATGGTGTCTACTGGATGTTATAACTTTTGCTTTGTTAATTATTGTATTTGATGTTTCTATTTTAATTATTGTAATTGGTGTTTACCGTTTTAACGTTCTACGTTAGTCTAACAGACTAACGTAGTTTTTTCATTAAATTCCAATTGCCATTAATAAAAATCCTTATGTTCTAGGTAACATACATAAGCGTAGAACATCCCAGAGTGTCGTACTTCAATCCTAAGTTCCTGGCATACGCGAACCTGACTTCAGTGAGGTACGGTCGGGCCAACCCTATCTACTACGTTGGCCTCAACTTCGAACCTGTTGTTCCTTTCGACAGTAGTATTTATGTAAGTAATAGTACCTACTTCTGACCGTTTTACGGTACCGGGCGCCAAACTTGGCGGAGATTAGCCATCGCTGTGGGGGATAAATATTATAGGACACAAGTTTGTGCGCAGGCACAGGAGTTTTCTCTCGGAGTCCGATGTGCCTGTAATCCAACACGACCGGGGCCCAAGAGAACGGCCGCAGTACCAGCGGGTTAACGTGCTTTTCGAAGCACGAGCCTATTATGAGTATCTGTTTTTTTTTTAAATCTAGATGAAGTTGGTGTTCTGTCCCTGAATGTTCTGAGAAGAAACAGCCGAAACAAACTCAGAGGTCACAGTCTCTTGTAAAGTCCAGACATAATCTTGGGCAAATCATATGAGCACCATGCATATTATTGTCATCTCATGGTCTTTTGAAAAAAGAACCAAACTGAGTGGAACTGTCCAGTCAGTGTAAGTTTATGTCAGCTATCGTGTAGCTCGGCTCATATCATAACTCAAGGACTCTATTTTTCATGTTGTTTACTGCCATGTTTTTCAACTACAGGTAGACGTGTACTTCTACGAGCTACTGACCAACCAGTACAAGCGCAGCTTTATCGAGATGCACTTCAACTGGTGCTACCTGACCGAGAAGGACATGTTCTTCGGGGCTGCCATGAGAGCAGGCGGCCTGAATACACCCTGTCCTCATAAACCGGTAAATATCTATCTTCTTTCTTATAAAATATTTTGTCCTGACTGATTATCAACGCACAGCTCAAACCACTGGACGGGTCGAGCTAAGATTTGGCATACAGATAACTATTATGACGTAAACACAAGCTAAAAAGCCGTGTGGTATCCGGCAGAGTAGAATAGAACCAATACCATTACACTCACGGGTGTCGTATAAGGCGACTAATGTCTGAGGCAGAACACCTTGCGCATCCGTAGACCAGAGAATAGGAGAATGGGCAGCAGCGTTTTCTGTTAGTCTTTCATCACTGCGATCTCCAATCCGCCTGCCAAGCGTGGAGATTACGGTAAATTCCTCCCATCATGGGAGAGGCTTATGTCCAGCAGTGGATGTTATGGGCTGTTGTAGTAGTGTAGTACAAGCTTAAAATGGATTTTGTAAAGTTTATCCCCTAAGCGGGTGAAATAGGCGTTGAAAGTTTGTATGAAAATCTATCAACGGGCGAAGCTGGTGTGGGTCGGCTGGTAAATTTTTGGAAGCTCGTATTTCATTAGTGTCAAAAATAAACGGAGGGGTAGAGTTGCACTTTTTCCCAGCAAATGGGAAAGCAGGTTTTTTGAAAAAAAAAAAAAGTATGGCAACGAATCATTCGTCTTAAGCAGTTACATAAATTCTGTTTTCAGGGCCCATACAATCTTTTGAACATGACAATCAACCCGTCAGTCATCCCGAGAGGCTTCCCATTCACAAGAGGCCGGATATACGCGAACTTCACCCAACCAAAGACAAAAGCTAGAGTTGCAGACGGATTCATAGACATGAGATTGGCGACCATAGATTCGAAGAATCCTAAATTGTTGTTTAGTTAGTAATTAATGGTTGGTTATATTTTTTTTAATGAATGCAAGCAATACTTGTACCGCGATTACACCTCATTACCATTTGTGGTATAGACATAACATGTATTATTGCGGTATTTGTTTTGTCCTGGACCATACCTGGGAACCTTTTAGCTAGGGAGATATTGGAGGTCAAAGTTCCAACCAATAATTTTTTACCAAAATGTTTTCCTATTCAAATGACTGCTACGTTCTGGTTAACCAAACAAAGATAAACAATCTTTTAATTCGTATGTAAAACCGCTCGCTGTAGTATGATTTGTTTGATTTCCGCTAAAGATTAATTTAAAAAAATCTATTTTGGGGTCATCCACCCCGTTCTATTGTCACAGTTTTTCACAAAACACAACAACAGGAAATTGTAGATGTTTCGTTAAACGATTAGACTTGAATGATTTGCGACAAGGTTAGATTTGAAGTCAAACTATTTCATTGATATCTTCTTCTAATAAGTACTAATTATGTTGTATAAATCATTGCTACTTCTGAGGTCTTGAGTTCGATTACCGGGTTGGGCAAAGTGTTGTTGATATTTCCATCAGGATTATCTCAGTAGCAGCTTAAGGGCTGGATTTGAGCCCGATCCTTATTCCTGGAATCAAGCATAACTGGCGAACGTCGGCAATTTATTGAATGTACAACTCTGCCAAACCCTTCGTTCAGGGATTTACAGGCACGATGACGTAATGACATACATAACATCAAAAATATAATCCATGAAAGGGTAGGCAGAAGTGTACCTAATAGTACACACACATCGCCAGTTTAGCGGGCGAGCCTGCAACCGGGCACAAATCAAGACTCCGGGCTGCTACTGAGAATTTATTATTCCCTGATGGGAAAACCCAATAACACTTTGCCCGACCCGGGAATCGAACCCAGGACCTCAGGCTCACAGTCGCGCTTGCAGTCACTAGACCAATGAGGCAGTACGTTATTTAAATAAAATAATTATTAAATGGTTTGTAATATTTTAATGTTTTTTTTTTCTAAATCACATTTTAATTCGTTTAGCTCTTTCAGACACTAGTCCTCTTAAAAAAACCAAATAAAAAACTCTTACGGTGTGATGTCGCATGTGTCAAATGTAAAAGGTTTTTTGATTGAACCCAGATAAGTTTTTTTCTACGTTTTATATCAATTTTCACACTATCGACACCACGGCCGAGCTACACCAAACGAAGGGAAAAATAAAATCTAGTTTGCAGCTACTAAAAAAAGTTTGCGCAGATTTTTTTTTTTGCGTGACCGAATACTATGTTGGAAACGGGATGTTTTTTGCAGAGGTTTGAAAGTCAAAAAAGTAGTTTAAAAATACTTTTAACGTGGACATTGACATATTATATTAAGAATTCGGTAAACAAGGTACCCATCGTCGGCCATGATCTGGCCAGTAATATCAAGTCAAATAAATCTATACCAATCTGGGGGCACGGGCGTGCCCCCGCCAAGACGAGCTCAGCGAAGCGCAAGGGCACTACCTATAACCTTTTCTCGAAGCTCTTCGTGGTTTTTTGAACCCTTATAACTTTGGTTTGGATTATAACAGATAAACAAAATTCCCGGGATATAATTGTCACTAACGGACTTAGTTTTAATTGCATAGCTCTTAAACTTTAAATGTCTAAAAAACCCTGATTTCGTCACTGAATGATGATCATCAAAATACTTAGGGTATTTCCTAATGTCCTAGAAAGCTGAAATTTGGTACGTACTTTATTATTAGTGCACAAACAACAAAAACATTATAAAACTTGTAACTTTTATCCCCCAACCCCTAAACTAGGGGATGGAACAGCTTTTTACTGAATGCATAAGAAAGAATTAAATATACGATGCTTATAACATTATAATCTGCCTAGCCTTTTCCCAACTATGGAATGCAGTGTAACCGGATGCAGCTGAGTACCTGTATATTACATGTAGCGACTGCCTATCTGACCTCCACAACCTATTTAGTACTGGGTAATACGATACCCATTATAAAAGAAAGAAGAGAGAAAAAATATTTATTTGCCGCAGGCACATGACGTGCAAAACATACAAAGCATAAAAGACGCTTAAAATATAACAGAACGGAACAGAAACGAGAAAAAAGAAAAAAAAAGAAGTTGACAGCTAGCACGACAAAACTTATGGAAACGGGTATTTATCGCGAATTATACCTTTAATATAAGCCCGACGTTTCGACCAGATTGCACCAGCCGTGGTCGCGGGAAGACAGCAGCAGTCTTTCCTTATGTTTAATAATGTGTTCTGATCGTGAAAGTTTAAAAAAGACTAATACGATAACCCTTGGTAAGACTGGTTGTCAGACTTCTTGGGTTACAGATTACCTGTAACGACTGTCAAATATCTACAAATAACAGCCGGGACCAACGGCTTAACGTGCTTTCCGAGGCGTGGAAGAAACCCGGTATGTAATGGGTGTTCACCCATCCACAGACCAACCTAGGCAAGCACGGCTTAACCTAAGATCGACCCGAGTGGCTGTTATTATTTAGCCACGGGCTCCTCATGTTGCTTATAACAAAATCGTTTTTTTTTTGTTTGTTCCGGCTAATCTTCGAAACAGCTCGACCGATTTTGACTTGACTTTTACTGGCATATTGCTGGTGTTAGAAGGAGTAACTTAAGCTTTAGCCTAAGTTAACAAATTAATGAATAAATGACTTATGACTTAGACTAAGTCATAAGTCATTTATTCATTAATTTGTTTAACATAGGTACAATAAAAATGGTATCAAGGCAATAAAGAGTGTGCTATGTTATGCCAGAGAGCGTACATTTTTTTTTAAATAACAAAAACAATTTAATTCAATTTGGAAATCAGGTGGCCTACCTTGACGTCTTAAAGCAGGACTGTTTTATTCTTATTCCAGAGTGAGAAAGAGATGGCGCTAAACGTCCTCTATAGCTAGTTAGATTTCGGGAGCGGAGCAGTGAAAATAAAACGTTGGGGCCCGTTATAACTAAGAGTTTTATTAGAAACGACCCGAGCTTACAGAGTTTGATGCAATACTGCTTATCCTACCTAGTCTAAGTAATACATACCTAGAACTTAAGACTAAGCTGGTGGTCGCTGGCAACTGCACATCCCGTCATGTCTGGCTGATAAAGACAAAAGTGCAGCTTACGAGCTTATGGCTCTACCACAGCGATAGATAAGGTGAGTTCAGAGAATGTAACTAGCTCCGTCACTTTTCCACACTGGATTGACATTAAAAACAATCCTGCTTTAAGACGTCATGGTAACCCCCCAAGGCAGTCAAGTCGAAATAATAAAATATAATAAAATAAACCTGGCCATTAAAAACGAAAATATAAAACAATGATAAAGAATCGCATACTAAAATTAATTCCTAATAAATAACAATAGAAATCAATGTCAATAAAAATTATATTATTCATATAATTAAATTTTTTATATTATAGTTTTTTTTTACTTACTTTTAATAAGAAAAAGAATTACCGTGCAAAAAATTAAAACCCTTGTTACTACCCTTATTAAAACCCCTCCAAAATTGTTAACAAAATCCGATTCAAATAATATGAATCGGAAGTAATATTTTTACAATCATTTCATACCGGCCATACCGGCTATACCGGCCATACCGACCATACCGATGGCAGCCTTCAATTTAGAAAATGTGGTTCCGATATTTATTTAGTCTCGCCGGAAAAAGACTATTGTTATATCAAAGATGCTTGTTTTGTAGCTAGATATCTAGTTTTTTACAATGAACCCACTAATTGCTATCAAATTATCAGCAAAAAGTTCGAACATACCACAACATACCAAAACAGCTCAAAGGTGAGTTTAAACATCGTAACTGGGGTGTAGGTGTGCCCCAGGGAAATTCACTAGGTCCACATAAAAATAAACACAGGAAATATTTGGATCACAGGTATTTCAGGTATTTTTTTTTACGTATTTTCAATTCAGTTTTAGATCATATTTTTCTTGTGTTTGTACTTTGTAACTAAAGACTACTACACTACCTTGAATAGATTGGTCAACTGCCTTTTTTACATTTAATAACCTTTTTTTTTGTCGCACAGTGGATTACAGGCGTATGTAAATTAAAAAAACTTAGTATGCCATTTGCTTCTACTCCGTTCACCTATTATACCCATTTTTTTGGAAAGTGTTAAAAAAGTCATCCTGTATACATAATATACAAATAAATACAATTTAAGTGTCTGTTTTTAATTTATAATACGGCAGTTATAACAAAAAAAAACCTTTTTTTTTGTTTTTGTCTGTCAGTCTGTTTATACCGGTTAATCTCCAAAACCGCTGGACCGATTTTGACGGGACTTTTACTGTCAGATAGCTGATGCTATAAGAAGTAACTTAGGCTACTTTTGTATTAGAAAAAAGATTAGTGTTTCGTGAAAAAAAATTAAACCCCTTGAAATTGTTAACAAAATTCGATTCAAATAGTGAAGTTTTTTTATTATTTTGCTCGGAAGAATGTCGCGGGAAACAGCTAGTTGTTAATAAATATAACAATGAGCGATCGTAGGGAGGGAAGAAATTGAATTATTTCAGGAGATTGGTTCTCCGTTGGCGTATTTTGTAAAGATGATGTTGTTATGTGCTCAAAAGACGAGGAGAAATGGGTATTTCGGGAATTTTGTTAAATTCCTTAACTTATTTATCTTATATATCTTATCCAGAATTTCGGAAGAATCATGTAATCAATCAAAAAATTCAGAACTCGTTAAATACACAATTAATATAAAATCTGATTGACAAAATCAATGCTTTAGAGTTCTAGATTATTGACGTCTATTTAATTCATTAAAATATACTTCACTGTAGTTACAGTTAGAAAAATTGCTAAAAACGGCCGTTTTTTCCATTTTGTATCTGTAACGACAGCGAGCTATGTTTCAATGAGCAGACGTAAATAATTTAGAAGACCAAAAGATTGATTTTATCAATCAGATTTTATATTAATTTTATTGTGTATTTAACGAGTTCTGATTTTTTTACTAAAGTGGCGCTTGTGTGCATGGGGGAGCCCCCTCCTTCACGTGTTTTTAAGAGAGATATTTTAAAAGACTTAAAAAATCATAACTTCCCGCCTGTAATCCTCGAAAGGTAAGACATTGGTGTATCTAATAGTACTCCCACATTTTGCCAGTTATGTTTAAGTCCCATGTAATAGGGAGCGAGCCTAATGCCATCAATCGAAAACAAATCCAGACTCAGTGCTGTACTGAGAAATCTCTGATGGAAAAACCCAATAACAGTGCCCGACTCGGGAATCGAACCGATCCCTCATCTCATGCTCAGCAGTCGCGTTTGAGACCACTGGACCACCGAGGCAGTCTTGAAAGGCTAATATTTGATGTTAGCCGAGTTTATGAGAGGTCCTAGACAAGTCAGAACCGTTTAGTTTTTTTTTACAGTTAGGGCTTTTGAACAAGGTGCCTTGGCGAAGTGAAATTCATTTGAAAAGTAATAAGATTTTTGTTTTGCTAATGCTATTTGCGTCCGTTAATGAGTTGTATGTCAAATTTCATGTAATGCTGCAATTTTGATTTAACTACAGAGTTTCCATCTCTGTACATACTTTCAAGAAAATGTTTGCTATTTTGTTAAAAGTATTTACAGCATAATGTATATTTTAAGTACCAAAAATGTTCTCTTTGCATACCACATTTCTTTAACCATAAATTCTAGCAACGTTGTAGATGGAATAGTCAAAAATGTATTGGATTGACGTATTATAGGGTCATAGGCCGTAGGTAGAACAGGTTGTGTCAACTCTGTGGTAGGTGGTTATAGAAACACGAAACAATTTGAAACCGATTACCACCTCTCTTTGGTCTCAGATCTTTAACTTCTAAGCTATGATAAGGCTCTTTCAAGTGTAAAGGTCTAAAAACTCTAGAAGAAGCTCTGGAAGCTCTAGTAATTAGAAGTCTAATAGCGACAAAAAATAATTGAAAAGATTAGTGTAGGAGGTCGTAAACAATGGTGGTAGTTAATTTAATGGAGGCGCGAGCTCCCTGGAGCGTTGATAAAGAGATGTGTTTTAGCATAGAACAAAATTAAAATTAAAAAAATTAAATTAAATAAGTAGTAAATTTATTAATTAAATTTAATACTTCCTTTTAGCAGCAATTTAACAGATAAGTTAGCCGTGTGGTATCCGGCAGAGTAGAATAGAACCAACCCATTACACTCACGGGTGTCGTATAAGGCGACTAATGTCTGAGGCAGAACACCTTGCGCCTCCGTAGACCAGAGAATGGGCAGCAGCGTTTTCTGTTAGTCTTTCATTACTGCGATCTCCAATTCGCCTGCCAAGCGTGGAGATTACGGCAAATTCCTCCCATCATGGGAGAGGCTTATGTCCAGCAGTGGACGTTATGGGCTGATGTTGTTGTTGTTGTTGTAACAGATAAATTGCAATAATATCAATAGTACTTTTTGATAATTATGTATTTTTAAGAACGATTTCAAATTGTGTTCATCATCATCTGCCTAGCCTTTTCAACTATGTTGGGGTCGGCTGCCAGTCTTACCGGATGCAGCTGAATACCAGTATTTTACATGGAGCGACTGCCTATCTGACCTCCACAACAAAGCTTCATCATCATCATCAGCCTATTAATGCTGGGACACAGGCCTCGTCTCTATGAGAGAGAATGTCTAAATCTAAAATCTTTAGTTATCTATCTACAGCCCAGGTCTCGATCGAATCGAAAGCATTCTCGTAGTCCACAAACGCCAAACAAAGGGGCAGGTTCTAATCTTCGGTCTTCTGTACAACCTGCCGCAGCGTATATATGTGGTCCACGGTGCTAAAGCCTTTCCGAAAACCGGCATACCCAGCTTAGTACTGGGTAATACTAAACCTCTTAGTAAAACTCGTTGTCAGAAAGATTATGTTAGAAAGACGAATAAACGAAATCATAGAGGTACTTCCTGTAATTGAGAATTAAGGCACGATTCCATTAAGAAAGTTACTTGTATGCAAGTTGCGAATTGCATAGGTATAACTTGGGCAAACCTCCATACAAGTTACAACTTGAATGACGTAGTTTTAAATTATACATTTTTTATTCAAGTGACGTACAAATTAAACCCGCAAACGTTAGTTGCACATTTCGAATTGTGAACGAGTGACGTGCCTTACTCATCGTTGAACAGCTCCACTTGTATGCAAGTAAAACCTGCATGAATTTGCACACTCTTGAAAACATGTTTCCAATGCAAGCAACTTGTACGGATGTACGCAAATGTAATGTCTTGCATGCAAGACTTTCCTAATGTAATGTAAACGTCTTTAAGGAAATAAACGTTTTAAGGTTAATGCTCCAACCAGCCCGCTAAATTCAAATTTTCTAACGTTTTTGCAATTGGCAGGCCAGTGCTAGGTTGTATGTTGATTAGAATATTACTCGCGGCTGTAAGACATATGTAGTTACAGAATTATAATCATCAAAATAATCAATACAACCCTCCAAGTTCATACAGATGCAGGAATGACTTTGACCCTGAAAAAGTCATTTTTCCACCTTATGAACTTGGAGGGTTGTACTGATAATTTTGATGAATATAATTCTGTGGGCTGGTTCTAAAGCCAGCCCACGAAATTCAAATTTTCTTACGTTTAAAGTGAATGCTAACATTCACTTTAAAATGAGATTGTACATTAATAAGATCATGTTTCAGCAACGTTAACTTTCATGAAATAGGCACACTACGCTCAGCGTCGTTGTTTTTTACCAACAAAAGAAAATTTTAAAATCTTATATTTGACAGGTTTACTGATATAACCGCTAATAGACGTGTATGCTGGATTGACCCTAAATGGGGCAAGAAGATGATGAAACTCCGCAGGTTGTTATCACACCTCATTTTTCAAGAATCTCCTTCTGTGTTTCATGGTTCTGTGTAAGGCCGCTCCTGTTCAGTTCGCTGTAATAAAAGCTTAATCCCCTCTAATACCTTAAACGGTAACTCGAAATATATAGGTACCAAATGAAATATGAAAGTAATTATCACATCGTCAAGGCTTTATTCTCTGCGTCTCCCTTGAAGAATATTGAGGTGTGATGATGTTTTGTTTAAACGAGCACAAGACAAGAAATGGGGTTGCGAAGGCAAAGTAAATCTCAGATGGCACCACCATAGTTGGTCTCAATCTGACCAATGAGGTTAAGCTATTTTGAAATATAAAATGACATTACCACATTTTCTACCAATGACGATGTTTGGGTACCAGCTATGCTAGCGCTATTAGTTCCACAGTTTCCTTCCCCATTGAACTGATCACATCTATCGCATGCCAGAAAGAGCTTTGGGCTAAAATAAACATTAAGTAGGTCCCAAACAATAGCAATCTACTACGCGGTCAGGCCCAGAAGGAGATGGTGGGACACACTCGACCCTTTTGTAGTTTCAGCTGTTCCGGTGCTAGTTGTGACTAGTCCTGCACAAGTTTGACACAAGTAGCAGTAAGTAAAAGTACGCTTTAACCAACTTATCTGTGCAGGCGGGAAAACACAGCAACTAAAATAAATGTACCAAGTTTGACATGTCGATGAAAATTTTCATGACAAACCACTCTACCTCGAACTATACACTTAAAGTGGTCGTAAGTGGTTAGTGGTGGTTTGATGCTCGAATATCTCCGTCAGGGGCGAAGTTGATGAACAGTTTGTAAGATTGTTTTGAGAAAAGTATTGAAAAAAGCAAGATGTTGGCGATAATTCCCATTTTAGCCACGCGCCTAAAGACCCTTGTACTTACAACCACAGAAACAATCAAAGCATTAACGGAGTTAATCCTTCCCATCTTGCGAGCTAGTACAAAACAAACGAAAACTACTTATTAGTTGAGAAATTCGTCGCAGAGTTGTTTTAAGGTAAACAGTGAAGGCTTACTCGGGGCTTGGGTCAGAACACGATTAGTTAGTTAGAGGGACAAGGTGTTATATATGAAAGAAGTGGCAGGAGTAAGTAAATAGGGGAATGAATAAAACGAGGTCGTTATAGAAGATTGAATGAAATTTCAACAAAAAAAAACAATGTTTGTCGGTATGTCTGTCAGTGGATAGTGGTGGGACCGTCGGGCTGACAACTGGCCAGTCACAACTAAACTGTCATTTTGCGTTTTTGACGTTCTTCGCCCAAACCGTCTCAAGTTCGACCCCGTGACACGCACCTCTGATTTTTCAGATTCATGTGCGTACTGTATAATAATCACTTGCTTCGGAGAAGGAAAACATCGTGAGGAAACCACCATGCCTAAGAGATATTTCTCGACGGAATGTAAAGTCAAGTCAGAGGGCCATGGGCGGCATAAAAACTCAGAAACCAGGTTAGGTTATTAACCACACGATCAAGAAAGAAGACTTATTATTGGCCTAGCACGTTCTTTAACACACACACACAGCACACACACAGCACACACACAGCTTGCAGCTTGGTAACCGACACCAACAAGACTAGGGCATATGATAATGATGACTTTGCCATAGTCTTTTCCTTCTCTGTCGCATCCAGTGGTTGTTAATTCTTCCTGTTATGTCATTTGTTTAGGACAGAACAAGTTTATGACTGCTCCCACATTATTAAAAGGTCGTTTAAGGGAGTTTGTTTGTTCACACTGGCAACACCTGGCCACTTGAGCTCGCACGGATTGAGTTTGTTGAGAACTTAACTGTTTTTTTTTTTACTGTCCCATTGCTGGGCAAAGGCCTCCCCCATAACCTTCTACTTTTCTCTACGTACGATTTTTTCTGGCCCATCTCTCACAAACTGCAGAATAATAATGTAGCAAAAAACAGGGTTTTTTTTTTTAAATCGATCTTAATAAACAGGTTGGTAGGAACTTCGACGCACATACGGTTACCACGTATTCTGGACATAATTTCGAACCCCGCTACATATAATTATGTTGGCAAACTAGAGTTATCTCTGGTCGAACGTCATGGTGTTGCGGGCAGCCATATCTCCTTAGAGTATATAGTGTTCTGTGAGCCATATTGACATGAGCAGTTGTCAAGGATGGTGTGTCTCTTTGGTATAAGTATACTACTCTTTGTGAAATGATACGCCTTTTCCAGTGCCAACAATTGTATTTATTAACTTGTGTACATACTATAAAGAATACAAACTTGGTATTAAGTGGTTTGTTAGGTCTGAGCCCGAAAATGAGTGGGAGGAATCGCCTGAACATTTTATGGCTAGTCAAGTGAGATGCATTTTAAGAAGAATAACAGGCGGTAAATCTCCTGGTCACCATGGGCTTAGTATGGAGCATCTGCGGCATGCTGGGGTTCACCTGCCGAGGGTCCTGGCCTTGTTCTTCACGATGTGCTGGAGTCACTCATACTTACCACATGACTATTAATGAAAACCATCTTAGTGCCTATTGTGAAGAACAGGACTGGGGATATCTCGGACAGGGGAACTACCGGCCCATATCTCTAGCAATAATAATTGCTAAAGTGCTGGACGGTGTGCTTGATTCCTACATAGATAAATACATAAAATGACACAACGCACAGTTTGGGTTTAGACCCGGGTTATCCACTGAGGCTGCCATCGTAGGTCTCAAGCATTCTGTCCAATACTATATGGGTAGTTCATCAAAAAGTATTCTCTTAACGTAGCTTTCGTGGCGAATTTTTTTTTAGAGTTATCTTCAATTTAACGGACACACATTTAAGACGCTGTAAAACAATTCATAGATTTTTATTATATGTAAATCGGTGCATAAACTACGGAGATATTTTTTTTGAAATTTTGGTGCCCACGAAAGTTACGAAACTTCTTAAGCAAGAAGGATACAATTGGTAAAACAGCCCAGTTTGGGGTGGGGTAAACTGTTAAATTGGCTACGAGAAAACATACAAACAGAAATACATTCTACTAGTATGTATATAAATACTTATACAATTAAATATCACCTTTCTTTTGAGCTTCACGACAATCGAGTAAGCGCATCTACGGCTCAAAAAAAACTATAGTTATTATTTAGTGGAGATCTATAGCTTTTGTGTTGCGTTAGTTGACTTTCGTGGACAAATAACCACGAAAGTTATGAAAATTTTTCATTTTTGTGAGTTACGATTAAAGTTACATGTAAATTAACAAACAAAGTGCTTGGAAATAATCCCGAAGATCTATCTTATTCCTTAATTCAAAATCATTTGGAAAATTATAAACCATTATCCTTCAAAATATACGCATGAAAGTTTCTTGACCTGGGCTACTTGAAAAAATTCAAAGAATAACTTGCCTCGTATTTATATTGTTTAGAAGCGAAGAACGTAAATGTATCACCCACTGACGCCGGGATACTACAGAGTACCCGTGCAGCTAAAACGTGTAGCGACAAGTTGGCGCTTTTGGAAGAGAGGTGCAGTTTTGTTGTGCGCTCGCGAACACTATTTATGAGGCATAGTTAAACACGAATAATTTGACGTATAACATTATATGCTTATGAATTGAATACAAAAGTTATCAAAGTTTGCCGTGAATGCGAACCGAGTGTGACACGCAAAGAACACCGATTTTGCTCCCGTTTTTGACATTAGATGTTTATTTTTACAAACATTATAAATAATTTTAGGTGTTAATTATTGAAATTATACACTTAAATAAGTAAAGAGTAACCTGTATTTGGTTCCGAAGACGGAATGTTCAGTAGGTTAGGAAATAAGACCGTGTGACCGCGTTTTGAGGCACCTTGAAGAATCACCCATATGGACCGCAGGACACTGGTATATACGTGTTTCCTTGACCTCTCCAAAGCTTTTGATCTTGTATCATGCGATGTGCTTTGAAGAAAGTTGGGGAACGCGGGTGTACCGGTGGGGGTGCTTAATTTGCTTAGATGCTGGTATTCCCACCAAACAAATTTTGTGAGGTGGAATAATACGCTCTCTGAGGCATATACGTTGGAAAGCGGGGTGAGACAGGGAGGTTCACGTCACCCAAGCTTTTCAACCTAGACATAAATGACCGCATTGTCGAGCTCAGTAGCAAGCGTGTCGGTTGTTCGATAGATGGTGTCTGCCTCAACAACATTAGCTACGCGGACGACATGGGCTGCTGAGCCCGACGACGAGAGGTCTTGGAGAGCTGTTAAGGGTATGTGAGGCCTATGCTTATGCACATGGTCTTGTATACAATGTCCAAAAATCTGAATATATCGTCTTCAGGGCCGCCGGTGGATGCCCTGAGTATTCACATAATATTACCCTTAGTGGCTTGTGCATAAACCGTGTCACGAAATTTAAATACCTGGGGCATTTAATTACCGAGGGTCTTGAGGACGATATGGAGAGGGAGCGCAGGGCTTTAGCGGTTAGAGGTAACATGCTGGTCCGCAGATTTCCCCGCTGCTCTGTACAGGTAAAAATAACGTTGTTTAATGCATATTTTCAAAGCTTTTATACGGGAAATCTGCAGGTCAAGCACACCAAAAGATCGCTGGATGTCCCGCGCGTCCAGTATAATAACATCTTCAGGATGATGTTGGGGCTGCCTCGCTTCTGTAGTGCATCGGGGATGTTCGCGCTATATCTAACTGATTACTTTTATGCCGTTATTCGCAAGAAAACTGTTTCCCCGATCTGCAGAATGCGTGGCAGCCGCAACGGAATTCTGAAGACTGTAGCAGATATAGGATCTCTTCTCCGATATATATAAGTGGAAACTTGTAATTGGCTTTCTTCTACGTATTACTTCTGACTACTCGAATGTATTAGCTGTGAGTTTTCTTAAAATTAATAAAATATAATAAAATATGGGTGTCATTTATTAAAAGGGTAATTTGAATGTTATATTTTTTATTTATTTGAATGTTTTATCATATTTTTTAATTCTGATTTTAATGTTAATTTTTCATTTTGATGGTAATTTATTTTAATTTTTTGGTTCTAAAGTTAATTTATTTTATTTTTAATTGTTTAATTTTATTTTAAGTTTTACTGTATGGATCACGTTATCTGAATTAAATGAATTAATTTATTTTTATTTATTTATTTATTAATATCAGCAGCAAGCTTAATATAATAAAGGGTGTAAAAAGACCCTTAACGGAGCCGAAGGGCACTTGTTCTCTCCGTCTTTTCTATATTTTTTTTGTTCTAGACCAGGGGTCGGCAACTTATTGAGTCGGAAGAGTCAAAAATTACAATTTACTAAATTTCAAAGTTTTTAAAGAGGCACAATTTTTTTTCTTGCCAACAATAAATAGTACTTAAATAAATATTTTTTTTGATAAAAATACTAATTTATTTATTCATAAGGAAAATATATATTTATTCATATACCTATACCTGGTGTTTTTTCAAAACAAGTTAGTTTTTTTGTTGTATATAAAATAAATAATATTTGCTTAGAAGGAACTAAAAAGCCGCAGCTTCGCATCCAAAGAGCTGCATGTGGTTCGCGAGCCGCAGGTTGCCGACCCCTGTTCTAGACCATACTTGGGAACCTTCTAGTTACGGAGATCATATTGGGGGTCTTAGTTCCAACTTTTCCACAAGTTTTTTTCTTATAAATACATGTTTAATGTAAGATTTGAAACACCTCCACGCTCCCGTACTATTCAATCCATCCATCAACACAATGTTTTAAGTGCGGTACAATAAGTTTTACTCAAAAAAATGAATTTTCACCCCAAAAAAAATTACGTTTCCCAATAATAACTTTTGCGTAAAGTTACTTAGTATGATGTACAGAATGCTTGGTTGACGGCTCCCTGAACGGTCTGTTACACCCTGTATCTAATTTATGTGAGTAACATTGTTTAATGTTAAAAAAAAAAAAAAAATACATTAAAAAAGAAATTAGTAAATATTAGTCATTTTAATTTATAGCTAACCATATTTATGGAAACCATTATTTTTATAGTTCATTAATAAATTTTTACTATTACATTTTAAAATGTGAAACATTATTTTTAAAGAGCTAATAAATACATCCCTAGAAAAATTAGGGTTTGACAGGTATTATGAGAAAAAATTTAATCACTTTGTAGACTTTAATGACAATGATAATCCTAGACCTTAGGATTATCAGTGTCATTAAAACCGACGCGGACAAATCTCCCCCTTTGGACCTATTGGGTCGGTTTGTCCGCGTCGGCTGCACTGCGGCGCGTCCCGGGAGTAGACAAATGTTTCTTTTCCGGCTCGCCACCGGGCAGGGGCGCCTCGTTCTCCACGTCCACTTCCGCCGGCGCCTGCGCCAGGGACTCTGTCTCGTGCCCGCTGTCGTACGTGTTGCGCATAAGCCCGTCTGGTCTGCAAAACGTCACAACTATATGTCACACAATCGAGCCCGCGCGTTGCCTCGGTGAGGTGGCAGAGGTGTAGGCACATTGCACCAGCCAGTCAGGTGGCCAACCATGACGTCTTAAAGCAGGACTGTTTTAATCTTATTCCAGAATGAGAAAGAGATGGCGCTAGACGTCCTCTATAGCTCCGTCACTTTCCCACACTGGAGTGACATGAAAACAATCCTGCTTTAAGACGTCATGGTAACCCCCCAGTAGGGCACGCCACGATAGTGGCGATAAGTCCCCTCTTTGAGGAGTGGCTGGAGAGACGCCACAGCGTCCTCACCTTCCGCCTGACGCAGGTCCTCACCGGACACGGTGTTTTCGGGAGGTTCCTGCACCGAATCGGGCGGGAGGAAACGCCCGGGTGTTTCCACTGCGAGGATCGACCGGAGGACACGGTGGAGCACACGGTGGAGGTGGGCCCCGCGTGGGCGGAGCACCGCCGTGTCCTCGAAGCGGCGATTGGCGGCGGCGACCTCTCGCGTCCGGCCCTGGTGCAAGCCATGGTCCGGAGCGAGACGGAATGGGACGCCGTCACCTCCTTCTGCGAAGCAGTAATGCTAGAGACGGAGGTGGCGGAACGTGAGAGGGAGAGAACCTCACAGCGTCCCGGCCGCCGCGGGAGACGCCCCGGGCGTCGGGGGCCACCACGTGGCCCCCGGCCACCGTAGGCGCGGGCCTGTGGACGGTGGGCTATGGGCTAGCTCGCCGTCCGTCCGTCTCATGACGACAGGCCGTGTCGACGGCGCGTTCGTGTTCCACGCGCGCCTCAAAGAGAGTCAGCAAAAAGGAAGGGGTCCGCAAGGACCGATGCCAACCGGGGTTGCGGGACTGTTCGAAAGAGATACCGTGGCCCCGGAACACAAAGGGCGATGAAGGAACATGGATGGGTTTTAGTCAGTAAAAGTCTGACACTCCCTCCTGCTCCGCCCAGAGCGGGAGAAGTCATTTGATGATTTCACATCCGAAGAAAAAAAAAAGAAAAAATGGTAACCCCCCAGTCGCTTAATCAATACATTTATATGAATTGTCAAATTAATAATATTCATATGAATAAAATATGCGAAATTCAATAAAATAAAATAAACTTTCGATATTAAGGTTGTTCCTAAAGTCAAAGTTGATCGTGAACTTAGCGGTGAGCGTTAGTTCTATGACCGTACACTACGCACCCGATTTCCATCAAGGTCTTAGTGACCTGTTCGGCGCCCAGCACGAAAATGCCCTGGTAGACGCCCTCGTACAGCGAGCTGTACTCCTTGATGGCGATAGTCACCGATCCGCTTAAGAGCTGCAACAAATGTGTCTGTTTTAACACGCTTGTTTTTGCTTTTCAGTCGGGTTTAGTTTTAGTTTTCAAAATTGTATTTAAACAAGTTTTTAATCAAAGATGGATAATAAATGTGGGAATGTAAGAATGTAATTTTTTCCATTTTTAGGGAACTCTTCAATATAATACGCAGCAAATTACGACCAATTTACCGTCTAATATTGAAGGGTTCTCTTGTATATCTCCGAAAATCAGCATCATATCTTCACCAAAATTAAACGGGACGCGAAATAATATTCTTCCAAACAAAAAAATAATCATCAAAATCGGTTCACAATTGGCGAAAACATCGCCGAACATGAACAATAAATTTTTAAAAAAAAATCAGAAGTATTTATAACCTCCTCCTTTTGGAAGTCGGTTATAAATAGTACGTCGGGTGAGAAAAGACGGAAGACGTATAATTTTCAGAAGATTAAATTTAAGAAGTAAAGTTTGCTTGCCGTTTTATTTCGAATCCCATACACACACTACATTTTGGGGGCTCGTCCGTGACCTCTGTATCTCTGCCTCGTTGGTGCTGTGGTCGCAAGCGCGAATACTGAGCATGAGCGTTACATTTCCAAGTCGGGTAAAGGGTTTATCCATCAGAAATTTCTCAGTAGCAGCACGGAATCTAGATTGTGCACGGTTGTTGAGAATACGCCCGCCCCCTATTACATGGGATTTTAAGGAAACTGACGAAGTGTGGGTGTACTTACGTACTGAGGTGTTGACAACACCAACAAAGTTTATTATATTTGATATACTCGCAACATTAGGTTGTGTTGTCAAGCAAGATTTGTAAAAGTAACGCACGCGAGTTGTTTATCCTACAAGCTACAATATACTATTTTGAGAAGTTAAGAGTTTGTATTTACTGTCACCACATACCCTACCACCGACGACAACACAGACCATAAAATATACAGTCCACTCAATGAGATCCCAACACTTAGGTACTCCTCTGCCTAATCATTTGGTGATCGCAGGCTTGATATGAAGTTGTAACTTTAATGCTACGTACCAAGTAGTAGGCAACATCACTTGACCTTTTCGTCATGGGCTCCAGGGGGGAGCCGTTCACGGTGACCTAAAAACATTCAAATACATAAATATTTGTAGGCTCACACCTAAAATCATCTCCATTTTCCAAAAAATGTTGAGATTGGTGTACGAGCTACGCTGTACATGCCACTAACTTGTCCTACTTTTAGTGATACGTTGCAGTTTGTTTAATCCAACATTAATTGTACATTATTACTTTATAACATGTTATTTTTAGTAGCAATTAAACCTTTACACCAATCGGTTGTCTACTCAATCAACATAACATTCCTATACAACATCAACATAACATTTTCACTGTTGGGAGTTACGCCCCAACAATTGGCTTCCAGTACCCGGATGCTGTGGAAATCTCACTGTTGGAAAATTCGTTCCAGAGTTCTAGGCCAAAAAGGAACGTACACATTTTCACATAATAATAGGCGAGACGACAAAAAAAAACTAATTAGTCCGTCAGTTAGATTATCAAAAAATATTTGACCAGTGTTTTTTCTTTTGTTACGTGAACCAAAATTGACGAAGATATATGTGTCTTTTAAAATTCTCAATACGTCACGCCTAGGTATAATTTTTACCTAGTTCTGACGTCACTAGCCCCCACTCCCGAGTTTTGATGCGTTTTATCTTTGTCAATATTCATTGATTTACAAAATCAAAAAATACGTGTCCATTAATTTCCAATACTTTAGCTGACGGACTAAATAGATTTGCAATTTTTTGACACTGTCGTCATGCCTATTTATGCACCAAAACATCGTTTGTGCGCTTGATTTGAACTTAGCTGCCATTGAATGAAGGCACATCATGAGTTTTCGTATGGCATACGTCATACGTCTCATCACTGTTGAACGGTTTTTTGTTTGGTCCAAAAGGCTCCTAATAACCTGCCTTTTGCATTAATTTCCAAACATGTAAACTAATAGAATATGTGTTTAGAAAAACAACTCTAAGATCCATAGCTAAAATTCAGTTTGGCTTTCAAATACAAACAATTTCATGACTTTTGAGTTGGATTTGAGTGGTTGTTTATTAGTTAGGGTTAGACAAAGCCAGGCCCTATGTCAACTAGTCTTGCCAAGCGGTATCGACACAGTGACTGGGCTGTGGAGTTCAGACCGGCAGTCGCTCCATGTAAAATACTAATAGTCAGCTACATCCGGTTGACTGGTAGCCGATGTCAAAATAGTTGGGAAAAGAACAGGCAGATGATGAAGCGAGTTGGTATTCGTTGAAGCATTAGAGGATGAGTATGACAGATTAGAGTATGGAGTAGAGTACGTTGGTGAGGCGGCAGTCGGGGCGACTGCACTTGTAATTGATGTTGCGCTCGAAGGGCGCGCGCTCCGCCGGCGGCGTCACGCGGAGCGGCACCAGCTCCACCTCTGGAACACACCAACGTCACATCACACCCTCAGTAGGCGGTAGATAATCTGCTCGCAACAGCCGACTGGGTGCTGTCGGTACAAGTGCGACGTTTCACACTAGACAATTAATGTCGTTCATGTCGGTATGTCGTTTTGCTTAATGGTTCAGTCAAACCGATGTAGACAGATTGCGAACCGAAGTCCGGACACCGGACTGTGACGGATAATGTGCGTACTGACGTATCTATCAGAAACCGGTGTCCTTAGCCAGTCCGCAGCCTGTCCGTACCGGTGTCACTGAATACAGGCTGGAAGGAACATCGACGCATAAACCGCAACTACGTGTGGCTGTTTCCTAAGAAAGTGCAATACACTATACACGGTCAAAATGTATGGAATAACTGACATATTTTATTTCACTACACATGGATCAGTAATTATTTTATACTGGCTGGCTGTCTTGAGAGAAAAGACGTGACGGATAACCCAACTGGAAAAAATACTTACGTGGCGCTGAGAAAATAATATTTTTTATTAAAACAACAGTGTAAGGCCTACTCACATCGATTAAATCGGCCCAGAAATTAAAATGATTTTTAAATTATTTATATAATAAAAACTAGTATTTGCGTTGTGCGCGAGCTGCACGCAGTTTGCGTTTTCGATTTCGTGTTTTTGGGAAGTGAGAATGCTGAATCCTTCAATGAATTTGAAAATCCATTAGATCACTTTAAACATTTTGAAACCCCGTAAGAACCCCTAATACAATCTAAAACCTTATTTAAAAACTCAGACCTTTTCCCATTATAAAAACATTACCCTAAAGTTTGCTTGTCGTCGCCCCTTTTTTTTTTTTTTTTTTTTTTTTTTTTTTCGGATGGGAAATCATCAAATGACTTCTCCCGCTCTGGGCGGAGCGGGAGGGAGTGTCAGACTTTTACTGACTAAAACCCATCCATGTTCCTTCATCGCCCTTTGTGTTCCGGGGCCACGGTATCTCTTTCGAACAGTCCCGCAACCCCGGCAGGCATCGGTCCTTGCGGACCCCTTCCTTTTTGCTGACTCTCTTTGAGGCGCGCGTGGAACACGAACGCGCCGTCGATACGGCCTGTCGTCATGAGACGGACGGACGGCGAGCTAGCCCATAGCCCACCGTCCACAGGCCCGCGCCTACGGTAGCCGGGGGCCACGTGGTGGCCCCCGACGCCCGGGGCGTCTCCCGCGGCGGCCGGGACGCTGTGATTGTCGTCGCCCCTGAGTTACGCTTCACCCACTCAACCTTCGTTACGCTTTCTTCGCTCCACTCAGGACCTACCTACCACGAGACAGGTTTCAATGCCTACTATAATATTTATCCAAACACCCAATGGCTATCTCTAACCGTTATGAAGTTACAGCCCTTTCAATTTTAGGGGAGGTTGGGGAGGGGAGGGGAGGTTATACAAATTTCAACGCCCCTCAATAGTTTTAGGTAAGAATCAAGTTTTTCCAGTAGTAAAAAAAGGGGTGAAAAGGGGGGGTGTAAATGGGAGACGAGGAGGAAGTTTTGAAAAATGATTTTGACTAACGCATTGCCCCTTTATATGAATCTGAAAAAAGTGTTCCAAGTCTCTTAATTTCTAAGATCCGCCTAAAGGGAGAGGGAGAAGGTGGGCAAGTGGGGCAACTTTGAAATTTAGTTTTTACTTTTCTAAGCCGAGGAGGCTTAGAAAAGTAGTATACGAACCGAAAAAGGGGGGTTTGGCACATTTTACCTACTCCTGAGAGTTACTTGTTTACGAATCTTACAAAATATAAAATACATAACATATTTTTTCAATACACTTCCTCGAAAACTGGTTCTTTTCGCACTATGATTAGGTTCAACATGCAATGTATTTCACACGTGTGCGTTTTTTCTCATTTTCCAACACGTGTGCGGGAATGAAAATTGCCACAGATAACTATACTAATACTTAGTCCAAATTGGTTCAATGCCTATAGTCGGCGGTGATTGTTTTTTTTTTAATCTCGGCAAATTTTTTGAGTATTTAAATAATGTTTATATAATTATAAACATTATGTTTTCATTATTTTTTGAATATCATCAAAAACCATGATCATTAAAATAAAATAAACGTTTATGAACAAATTAACATTTATTTGTGTTCTAAACTCAAAAATATTTGAATTTTCTATTTTTCTATTTTTTTGGCTTTATACCTTTGCTTCTCCTTCAGACCTGGCGAAAGCAAAGCGCGGAAATAAAATAAAATTTAAATCATAGTTTCCTAACCATTAATGACAAAAATATTTGTCGTTTTTTTATTTTATTTCTTCAAAAGTGTACTGAAAAACGTCGTTTGATACACGTGGACATTTGTTATTGCAGTTCTCGGCTCAATAACAAACCTCGCCTGCGGCTCGGGTGTTATTATTCCGCCTCGAATACATTATCAAACTTTCTCCACTTGTATCAAAATGTACTATTCCCTCAGGCGTGCCATTGAATTTTTGAATGTCATTTGTCGAAAATGCATATTTTTAAAACAAATAGTCCCAAAATGTCGCAGTTTATCGCGTGGTGCACAGCGACCACCAGTTTTTCGAAGATGCAAATTTGGATTCACATCACCCTAACTGATTAACAATGCAGAAATACATTATGCTTTGCGATTTTAATGTTAATTTCCACTGGGCTATTTATTTTTATTATTACAAGTAGAGGAGGATGTTTTTTTCATAGTTTCACTTCATTTGTCTAGCGGTACACTAATGAATTTTCTTAATATATTTCTTTATCAAAACGTCTGACATCCGAACAGACAAGTGGACATGAAATTATAAAGTCACCTGTTCCACAGGTGGTCCATTCTTTCACATTTTAGTTCGCTGGATGAGAGAATAGGGCCATTGTAACAGAGCAATCAATAATAAAACTTACAATCGTCTGGAATCAAAAATAAATTGCGCATGAATTTCATTTGGATTCTTTCTCTGTGAATTACAAAAAACGGGTTGGTATGGTGGTAAATCCGTTGTTTTATACATTTACCGGGCGGTATTTACTCAAAGCATTGACAATGACAAGAGGCTTGTTGACTGAAAAAATCTAATTAGTCCGTCAGTCAAATTATCAAAAAAATGTTTTTTTTTGTCACGAAAACCAAAATTGACGAAGATACGACGTTTTTAAAATTCTCAATACGTTACGCCGCCGCGGTATAATTTTTACTGCGTTCTGACGTCACGAGCCCCCACTTCTGAGATTTGATGCGTTATATCATTGTCAATATTCATTGATTTACAAAAACAAAAAATATGTGTCCATTATTTTCCAATACTATAACTGACGGACTAAATAGATTTGCAATTTTTTTGATACTGTCGTCTTGCCTATTACATGTAATTTTATTTCATGTTTAGTATTCTGTAAACCTACAGTTTGAAATAGATACATGCTAAAATCACTTTAAATTAAAACTTACTTTCAACAATAGCAACATTTTTCCTGTAGAGATCGTCTCCTATTTTAAATAACGCCAAGTAGACGCAAGCATTTTGGTCTTCGAAGCTGTAAAGTTAAATATAAATAAATAAATAAAATATTTTCTATAACTTCAATAAACATAACATCAATGTGGTCTCGACCTCTGAACTAGGACAACCTGTGTGACAGGGTTTGAGGTTTTTGCCGGTTACATATATCTGAACGTGAAAGCGACGCGTGAGACAAAGACGGCAACTACTATAGAAATTGACTTAATACTAAAACTTAATATAAATTGACAAAAATAAAACCGACTTCAAAAAAAACAAAAAAAAAGGAAAAATAACCTAAGCTTCAGAAACCGGTGACAAAAACACCATATCAATCAAACAAAGGTCAAGCTTCAGAAGTCGGTGACAAAAACACAAAATCAATCAAACAAATGTCACCGACTTCTGAAGCTTTGAAGTCGGTTTTACTTTTTGCAAAAAAAGTTTTTTATTTATTTTTCCATTTTTAGTTGTTCCCAAACAAGTCGCCATGAATTTATTTACATTATTAACAACACATGTCATGGTAATAGGCTTATTCCCAAAAATGGAACTTCACATTTATTTATTTAATTAATTACAACGGTTGTATTTAAACCCATTACTGTAACTAAAACTAGAACTAAAAGAGTAAGAGATATCATAAAATTAAAATAACAAAGTAAAGGGTCACACATTCATAAATTTCTCTCACAATACTTCTGACTTGTCAATAAAATCTTTGTCCATCCATCCGCAAACATACCTAACTTTCGAAATCTGGGTGTATTGTACACATCTGCGTGTCCCCTTACAGCATACAGGCGTGATGTTAAGTCATGATGTTGTATAAACAATAAAAATCCAAGCGATTGCAGCAATGACGACAGATTTGCCGTCTATTTTTAAAGAGTTCAATTGTATATCTCCGAAGATCAGCGTCAGATCTTCACCAAATTTAAGTGAAACCACCTCAGGAGCATACTCTTTCAAATAACACAGAATTTTGAGAATCGGTCCACAAATGGGGAAGAAATCAGGTAACATACATAAAAAAATATACATACACACGAACATATAACCTCCTTCTATTTTGAAGTCGGTTAAAAATATGGAACAGAGGTAGCATGTGTTTGGTGATATATGTGTTGAGTGTTATGTGGGATCAGGTTCTGGAGTCAAAATAAATTGCGTAATCGTTTTAATTCGTTTATTTTAAATTCAACTTAATTTGGACACCTTACGTCTTTTACACCTTAGCGTCGTTCTCCCATCTCTTTGTGTTCTTTTCTCTTCCTCAACATTCACGTCATCTCTAGCATACATCACCTGTCTCCCTCACACTTATACTTCTGTCTCTTTCACACATCTCATGCTTCCGTCGCGTTCCATTCCAACATTTATATCACTAGGTTAGAGTGGTGGTGGTGTGGTTTCAGTGTCATCGAAGCTGTAGTTTTCCAGCCAAAGTAATATTTCCTTATTTATCTGGAAGTTACTCACATGCTTAGCTAGTTTTTACTGACTAATTTTGACAGGGAACAAGGCTGTTATAATTATTTCTGAAAAATTGCTCCTTGCCCGAGGTACAGAATTTCTGTCTGATGTTTTGTTTTTTTTTGGCAATTAGGGAACCTGGGAGCGTGGGCTGCTGTGCTGCCTTAATCACCAGCGTCAGACCTTCCATCTTTCCATCTTCTATAATTAATGTTGTCAGGAAACTGCCTCTTAACAAATCATCAGGTGAAGATAAAACATCTAATCGAATGATGATATAAGCGTGTCCTGGAGCGCCTTATAGTTCCACGTTTGCTACCAGACGGGCCAAAGTTTCGTAACAACGATTCGGTTTCACCGTGGGAAAATCTACCGTAGACGCGGCACTTTCTGTCAGAAAAATTGTTAATAACTTAGAACACAAGTACGTAGTTGGAATCTTTTTAGATATTTCCGGGGCTTTTGATAACGCATTGTGCTTGCTACTTTAAATGAAAAATCGTGGCTGCTATTTAGAAAACATATCGACGGTGAAGTGCTAATACCTCATAACTGACATTTTTGGAGAAATTCTTTTTTTTTTCGTTTTGAATTCAAAGGCTTTATTCGCATGTTTTAGTGAAATCTCCTAAGTGTTTTTTATTGCAATGGCATTCAATTAAAATGTGGAAATACCTCCCAACTATACCACCGTGTCTATTTTATGGCCTTACCTCTTATCTAACTTTAAAAAGCATACATTGTTATTATTCTAAATGAATTAATAAATCAGCTACTTTTTAATTTATTAAGAAATCGAAAATATTTTTTAGTTTGTGTAAATTTTTGACTTAGGTTTTATTTGCACTTTGCCGTCGATATATAATCTTGTTTATTCATACTTTTTAAATGGTTCCGTGAAACTTAAACTCGGACAGCATTCTATGACATATAGAGAACACTCAGGGCTCGGTTACCACTCCGTATGTCATGTATGGAATTTAGGTTTCGACGATTTCCTCGCGATTCCACTTCCATGCGGCTGTTCATTATCCGGTTACGCGAACGACCTCCTGCTGCTCAATCAGTCGAGTACTCGGGCTGGTCTCGAGAATTTAGCTGACACTTGCTTACGATTAATATCTCAGTGGGGCGATCGAAACCGTCTGACCTTTGCTCCGCAAAAAACTTATCAACTAATTTTAAAAGATAATCTGAAATCGTGGCCTAGTATTAAATTTAATAATGTTCCCGTTAACAGAAAGCAGTCCGTGTGCTACCTTGGTTTGGTCTAAATTGGGTTTTTTTTATTCATAGATCGCGTAAAAACTGTAGGTAAAAAAGCTAAAAAGAACTTTTATGCACACCCAAAACGTATGTTTAGAACAATTTTAAAATTAATCAGCGTTAACTGTCCAAAACCGTTACATTTATTTTGTAAAATGGAATTATATGATGTGGGTTGGCACCCTTTGGCAGAAATTTACCTATAACATAACACCACTTGTAAGTACCCGTTAATACACCCACATTTCGCCAATTGTGTTTAAGTGCCTCGTTAGTTTAGTGGTCGCAAGCGCGACTGCCAAGCTTGAGGTCTTGGGGTTGATTCCTAGGTCGGGCAAAGTGGTATTGGGTTTTTCCGTTAGGAATTTCAATAAAATAGAATGTGATCCTTGCACGCGATTTGGTGCTAAATCATCTGCCTAGCCTTTACCCAACTATGTTGGGGTCGGCTTCCAGTCTTACCGGTTGCAGCTCAATACCAGTTTTTATTGATTTGGTGCTAAATAAACATTTTATTTCCCTTTTGGTGTTTCGGCTGAGCGCTATTATTCGTTGTCTCTATAGAACACGTTCTCAGTACGCTCCCGCAGCCATAGGTCTGGACTGTAGACGTGTGCGGAGTGAGGGGTGAGGGTGCGCTCACCTCGCGAAGTTGAGGCTGATGCGCTTGGTTGTGGCCATGTGCTCCACGCCGCCGGACGCCAGCACGCTCTTGCCGTGGCACAGCACGTCCACCAGCTCGCAGTTGGTGTGTACGCATGTGTACGCCGCGTTCAAGTCCACCGGCTTACCCACCGTCGCGGCCCTTCGGATGCACTCCAGGTTGATCACTGCGGGGAGCGGCAAAGCGTTACCACCCGCGGGCAACTCATCGATCAATCAACTTAGGATACTTACAAAAAACGGTTACAACGTATTCAGTACGGAACCCTCTCACGTAGTACTGTCGGTATTTTTTTTAAATCAGATGTTTCCTACAAAAGAGCAATACCTACACGGTCAAACTGCATGGAACAGCAGATTTTTTTTTAAATAACCGACGATGCATTTTTGGGTAGGTACGTCCCGTTTGGTAACTTTCCCATTTCGACAACTAAACAAAAGACGTGCAAAACAGGTGGAAAAATGTCCCAACTCGTACCTTTTTTAATCTTCATACATTGTATCCCGTTTTGTCAACCATTTTAAACTGTTTTTGTACAGTACAGTCAGCTCGAAAAGTTACAAGAAAACCTCTTGTTAATGTTACTATTTTTTGTTTCTCTGGCACAAAAAGGCCAAGTAGGCTAATTACAGGCACTTTTGAACTGTCGAAACAAAGATGAAAATTAAATGTAGCTACAGTCCCAGTAACAAGACATAAAAACTGTGAAAGTACTGTACAGATGCCCATTTTCTAGCGTAGATCTCTATGGAGAAGAACGGGCAAGAAACTCCATGGACACTCTTTTAAATCAAAATATTTACAAAATCTTGGTTACAACATTCGTGTTGAGATGGTATATTATGTGAGAACAATCTAGCAAGATGTGCACGTTAAAAGTGTCCATTGTAAAAACAAAATAAAATACAATTCAAAAATGAAATAACTCATTCAAATAAGCCATGGCTAGTTGCCATGGCTTATTTGAATGAGAGAGACGAGGCAGAGACGACCAGTTACAACAGACAGCGCCCATTCACAAACATGACACATGGATCAGCACTATTCAACTCAACCATTTTGAAGGGAACTAAATGATCTGCACACGCACGCCACCATCAGCGAGACATTTATGTGAGCATGACATACTCAACCTCCAGGGTACATTCAAGTCAAGAAAAGACTTAGGTTTCCAGTGAATTGTATTGTATTGTATAGCGAGCTGGTGTCCGCAACTCCACGCCAAAGCGCGTATTTTGCGTACGAGTGGGAAATTTATTCGATCCACCCCAACTCAAACAAACAACGGTTTCCAGTGAATGATAGCTTTCTAGTACATAGTACTCACACAATATGGGCTATGCGATTATATAATACTAAACAGATTGAATCTATACAATGCCAAGATAGTTGTACAATCATCAGCAGCTTCAACAATACTATTTAATACTATCAATTTATGCGCTCCTATCCTTGTGGACCAACATTGAGCCAAACATTTTTATCAGCGATATAATCTTCCAACTTGTAATATGATTGCTTACATAGTGTGCGTTTAATGTTTATTTTAAATTTCGTCTCATTCAATTCAAGAATACTTTGTGAAATTTTATTATAGCATCTCAAACAGTACCCCATGAAAGATGAGGCTACTTTAGCGAGTCTAAAGCTTGGTTGAACTAGTTGGTCCCTATTTCTAGTACTGTAAATGTATCTGTCACCTCTTTTACCAAAAAGATGCAGATTTTTCCTGACATACATTATGTTTTCGTAGATGTATTGACAATGTAACGTCATGATGCCAGTATCCTTAAACAGTTCCCTTAGAGAATCGTGCTTACGATGATTATATATAGTTCAGATGGCTCCTTTTTGCAGAATAAATATAGACTCAATATCTGCAGCCCGTCCCCATAGCAAAATGCCATAAGACATTATACTATGAAAGTAACTAAAATAGACCAGTCTAGCGGTATCTACATCAGTCAATATACGGATTTTTCTATTAGCATTTATGCTGCTGAACTTAACCGCCCCGCAAGAGATGTTAAATGAGAACCCCATTGTAGCCTTGAATGAAGCGTAATCTTCAGGAGAACCGTTTTATCTTCGAATTCAATTTTCTCTAAATTCAATATTATATCACAATCACACTTTTAACATTCGCTAAAGCAAATCTTAAGCATTTAGTTTTTTTTTTAATTTAATACTAAATTGTTTGCTGTGAACCAATTATGGACCCGACGTAGGGCATTATTCACGTCATCTAAATTTTGGGCCCGTCTATTTATCTTAAAAATTAGGAAAGTCTCATCAGCAATAACCAGGTTGGTTTTTCAATAAATATAGGGTAGATCATTTATGTATACTAGAAAGAGGAAAGGACCTAATATTGAGCCTTGTGGAACCCGCATTTTTACTTTTAAACCCTGTGAATTAACACCATTTATTTGAAAATGTTGTTTTCTATCACATAAATAAGATTTTACCAACCTAAGTGCAAGTTTACCCAGTCCGTAATGCTCAAGTTTCAAAAGTAATGTGTCGTGATTTACGGAATCAAATGCTTTGCGCACAAAGGTTTGTTTCAAAAGAACTCAATTTAGAATTTGAACAGAAAGTACTAAGAGGACAGAATCATGAAGAAGATGTTGGTCCCGCCGTCTACAGTAAGAACTATAGTAAGGATTTACTAAAATCTTTGCATGTGAACTCAATTTGGAATTTGACCAGAAAGTACTAGGAGATTAGAATCAAAAAGGAGACGTTGGTGCCGCTGAAATTGTCTTTTTAGTGAATACCCAGCAAAAAGTACTAGAACCGAAACGTGAAGAAGATGTTGGTCCCGCCGTCTTCAATTAGTCTTATTACTGTTTTATTTTTCTCATAGCAGAAAGGTTTTTTTTTGTGTACATTGTTTGAGTATCCACGGTAAGTTAGAAATAAATAAGAGTTTCATCATCTGCCTAGCTTTTTTCCAACTATGTTGGGGTCGGCTTCCAATCTAACCGGATGCAGCAAGAATATAAGAGTTTACCGAATGGTAATTGTGGTTTTTCTAAGTAGTTCTCCTGTGTCCTAACTGTACTTTCCGAACAAAAAGTTTACCAAACGGGAATGAATATATAGAATATGGGAATGAATACTCAAAAGTTGACAAAACGAGACTCAATGTATGTAGATCAAAATAGTTATGAAACGGGACTTTTGAAATGGTATTTTGTTTAGTTGGTGAAATGGGAAAGTTCCCAAATAGGACGCCACATTTTTTATGTTCAATGTCTGTATTATATTTAATACTTACAAGAGCTCAGATCTACAAAAAAACATAATTTTGTTGTTTTCAATTTTTTTATTCCGATGTAAAATTTATTCATATATTTTTTACAAAATTTACAATTATGTAAGAAAGGAGAAAAAAAAAAAGGGCGTCAAAAAATTCCGAATCGCTGCCAACAGGAATAGTGTCCGAAAGGCTGGCAGCATTGCCACGTTGGTTCGCAATGTTGACAATGCCAAATAATAAGCCAGCTTTCTGGTCACGGGAAGAAGTTCAAGTTGTTTTTTGAACTTATCCATCTTGTTTATTTCAATATTACGAACACATAATAAGTCATTAAAACCAACATTAATTACCTGCTTCTGTAAAATAAACGCAGATCGAGAGTTGTAACGAAATGGATTTTGTTGAGTCGTGTACGATCGATGTTATACACATAGATTTTGAATAAATTTATTAAGCCATTGTTACAAACATTTTCTAAACATATTAGCGCTATGACAAAATCGTAACAAGTAAAATGTTAACATAAATATTTAGAAAACAGAGGTCAAACTAAGCTGCGCCTGTTTCTTGGGGTCTTGGGGAGTTGTTGTCAAATTAATTACGATGTGAGTTTTCACTACCAGGTTACTATAATGCTTAAGGCACTTCAGCCGGACTTACCTGGTGCTACAATAACAATTAACGATTATTTACTTGAACATTGTGATTAGGAAAGACAGAATACATGTGACTCCAAGAGTGATGAACATAAATGTTGATGGATAAAGAGGGAGAGCAAGACTTAAGAAAAGATGGATGAATTGTGTGACGAGTGACAGGGGAGAATGGAACGAAACGTAACGAAAAACGTGTTACTCCGACTACAAATAACATGGGACAAGCGCAGGAAGATGCTGATTGTTGATGATGATTATTTACTGGATTGGTTATGTCTTTCTTGAATAAAGATAATAATAAAGCTCTACTCACTACGGCACCGGCGCGTATCTTCAAAATTGTCCGTTAGAATATTGTAAAATCGTGGGTTGTGGTATTTTGTAATAATATCGGAACATAAAAATTGAACATTTTGTTAGTCTGTACCATAAATGGTTTGAACCGTTTTTGCAAATAATAATTAATATACCTTTGATACTGATAGCTTTGATCCGCTCCTCTGAGCCAACGTCGTTCCGTATGATGAGGAAGTAGTCACCAAAGTCGCTTGTCTTCATCGTGCCGAACTCGAACTCGATCACCTTTTGCCTGCACAAGAGTTCAGGTGTCAGACTCAGTAATTCAAGTGTCTATAATGTCAACTAAATTAAAAATAGTCCTTTGCTCTGTGAACGAGAGCCAAATGGCACTCTCTGACTTAAGTTTTGACATAATTTTCTTACTAAAACTAAATCTATCCTGCTCAAACTTGCCCAGAGTCTAGGAGACGAAACAATAAAGATATAATTCTTCTGTTATGTATTCTGAAATGGAACGTAAAACGTCATATAGTACTTGAAAAAGTAAATAATGTCAAAGGTGTCATCATCATTCTCCTACACTTATCCCAATTCATTTGTGGTCGGCGCAGCATGTGTTCTTCTTCCATACTTCTCTATTTTTCGTCATCTCATCAGAAACTTATTTTTTTGCCATATTACCATTCTTAACACAGTCTATCCATCGTTTCGTTGGTCTTCCTAAACTCATATACCCATCTAAATTCATACTCAAAACTTTCATCACGACATTTCTCATTCCTCCGCATCACATACCACAATAACCGGTTACCACACAACTTTCAGTCACCGGCGCCACTTTCAGACTTCCTCTTAAATACTCATTTCTTACTTTATCCATTCGCGTAATACTCTGTAAATCGTCAATTTAAAAGAAAAACAAACTGCTATAAAAATTAAATACAAGGTGTCGCTTTGCATCTTAGGCAAATTAAAGGAGGTATCTATGCTAATGATTCTCGACCCGAATCGATAATAAAATGGGTAGGATTTTCTTTTTTCTTAGTTACGGAAATCGGTAAGTGTTAATCACCCGGATTAACACGCAGCCTGTCTGTAACTGGCCTTATAACCGCGCCTTACACACACAAATAAACGACATATCGCGCGATGGGCGATTATTCTAATACTTTCGTGTTATTCTGAAATACTGTCAAATTTAAACAATTTAAAATAGTTTTTTTTATTAATTATTTGACTGGGTATCGTAATTTAAATTGATTATGTCTTTTGTGACAAGCTCTTGAATTTTGACTAGGATGCAAAACTACCTTGTATATTTATATTGTTATTATATTATGTTATTAAATATCACTTTATTACTATCTTATTTTTGTGAGCATACAAAAGGTTTTCATAACTATATTGAGAAAGAACAGTAATTACGTTAATCTCCATAAACTTCTTTCTGGGACTCAACCTAAGTGGGCCTCACTGAAGCTTGCGTCTAAAGTTAAGCCCAAGAACACCGTGCTATCTTTAGGATTCAATTTTTCACCCTTTACCAACACACTAGTTTTCACCAGTCCTAACGTGGGGTAGTGTAAACTTAATGCATTTGTTTTTTTTTAATTAAGAAGTAAATTATTAGTGTTAAACCAATGCACTACTTTTCGAAATCGCGCTATTTACATCGTTAGTAACGACGTGCTGACGGTTAAGTTCGTGGTTATCCTTGATGAGGTAAGGCAAGTCATTAATATAAACAAGAAAGGACCAAGAATTGAGCCCTGTGGGACTCCCATTGTTACTGTAGATCCGGGATATATTTTTCCGTTGACGTCAACACTAGCGTCATTGTCGTTGCCATAGAACGTGGCAACGACACCCAGCTCTAGGGGACATTACCATTTGACAGCGTTGAGGCGTTTTTTGACGCCATTTTAAGTTAGAAGGTTATTTTAATATATAAATGTAAGGTGTAAGTAAGGGACAGCCCTCCACAAACTGATAGGGTGAATTGAGTATATATCATACTAAGATGACCATAACAAAAAATTATTCTAAGTTGACGTAAAATAAAGATTATGCAACATAAAACGTATATTACCATTACGATACTCTCAAGGGAATCAAAATTTATAGTGTACTTCCCGTTGACCTAAAATCATAAAATTTGGCAAGAAGAAAATATCTTACAGCATATTGGCCGGTTTTTTTTAAAACTCAAAACATAGTAAACATGATAAAAATCCCGTTTTCAGTATTGATGATAATGTATTATATTATGTCTTCATCTGCCTAGTCTTTTCGCAATCATGTCGGGTCGGCCACCAGTCTAACCGGATGCAGCTGAAGTAATAAACGCTGAATGTACGTAACGAACGGACCGTCAACCTTCCTTAACATCTGACTGCCAACGTTTGTGTTGTGGTTATTTATCAATATATTTTGATACACACACACTGGAAACAAAATCGAAGAACATGAAAACTTCATTTTGTGCCATACAGGCCTAACACCTGGAAGATATGGCATAGGTTTTATAATAAAAACCTATCTCAAAAATAATATAGAAAGTTACCTCGGCCTTTCAGAAAGAGTAGCCATATTAAATCTGAAATTTGAAAGTTCTAGCTTATCCATCATACAAGTCTACGCCCCCACTGCAACAGCAAGCGACGCTGAAATTGATAGCTTTTATATGACACTAAACAAGGCTTTGGAACTGGCACACAAAGTCTACATACTGATGGGCGACTTAAATGCGAAAATTGGAATACCAAACAAAGATGAACATCTGATCATGAAAGAACACGGATACGGAATCAGAAACGAGAGAGGTCAAAGATTAATCGATTTTGCCAGGGAAAACAATCTATCAATTATGAATACATATTTCAAAAAAAAAACAAAAAACAAATGGACCTGGCGATCACCGGATGGAACCTATAAAAATGAAATCGACTTTGTACTGTCCAACCGTCCTCTCATATTTCAAAATATAGAAGTACTGAACATAAACTACCCTTCAGATCATAGGCCAGTAAGAGCTACAATAACATATGACACTCAACTAAAGAAAAACAGAACAAAATATACTAATTGTCAAAATACCACAGCAAAAAGCGAAGAAGAAATTTCGAAGTTCAAAGAATACCTAAACTCCTACATATCGAAAGATCAAATGTGCGCACAAGATATTACTTCAGTTCAAAAATATTACGATAACTTAATCAAACTCATCACCTTAAGCTTGCAAAATGCCCGAAAAGTTCAAAATTCTAAGAAAAACCATAAAATACTGTCAGAACGCACACTAAAACTTTTAAAAAGAAGACAAGAACTGCAAAAAAGCGATAATAAAACTAGAGCAATGAGAAACGAGATTTCGGCCCTCTATAAGCTTGTTAACAAGTACATAAAGAAAGACTACACTAACTATAGATACAAAACTATTGAAAAACACCTGATCCAAACCGGTAGCACAAAAAAGGCATACAAAGAGCTGAAACCAAACAAAACTTGGATTGAAGGGCTAAAACGAGGCGAAATAACAAAAAATAATCGCAGTGACGTCATCAGCACCGCAACCGAGTTTTACAAGAAATTATACAGCACAAAGGAGCCTAAAGACACTAACCAGGAAGACCATGGTTCCAATGAAGGCAACGAACTAAATAGACCCCAAATAGAAGAAAACGATGTCATAGAGGCATTAAATAAACTGAAACCAGACAAAAGCCCGGGCTCGGACAATATAACAAACGAAACTCTAAAAATAGCTGCCCCTATACTAGCCGTACCCTTCACGAATCTATTTAACTTCATCCTGGAATCTGGAGAGACGCCCGCTCAATGGTCTGAATCTAACATCATTTTGCTATACAAAAAAGGAGATCCAAAAGACGTTGGAAACTACAGACCAATTAGCCTACTACCGAGTACATACAAGCTATTTTCTACAATCCTCACCATAAAAATTAGCTCTACATTAGAAAAGAGACAACCCATTGAGCAAGCAGGATTTAGAAAAGGCTTCTCTACAATCGACCATATTCACACACTCGAGCTCCTTATCGAGAAATACCAGGAGAAAAAAAGACCACTGTACCTGGCATATATAGATTATAAAAAAGCATTCGACTCAGTGTCACATAACTTTATTTGGGAAACTCTAATAACACAGAAAGTGGAAAAAGAATACATACGAGTAATTAAAAGCATATATAACAACAGCAGAAGTAGAGTTAAACTAGAAACAGCCGGTTCTTGGTTCCCTGTTACAAGAGGCGTAAGACAAGGGGACCCACTATCACCTATATTATTTATAGCTACATTAGAATCAATTATAAGTAAGCTCGACTGGAAAGAACGCGGCATAAAAATAAACAATGAATACTTAAATCACCTACGTTTCGCCGATGATCTGGTGCTGATATCAGAGAAAGGAGAAGAACTACAGTACATGGTAGAATCATTAAACAAATCCAGCAAGTTGGCTGGCTTAGAAATGAACCTCTCTAAAACCATGTTAATGACCAACAGCACCAAGGTACAAATATCTGTCGACGGCGAGCCTCTTCAACATACTGAAAAATACATCTACCTAGGTAAACAAATTGGCTTCGACAGCCAAAGCAACTACCAAGAGGTCGAACGCAGGGCACAGCTAACATGGAATAAGTACTGGAGCTTAAAAGAAATATTTAAGAGTTGCATGCCAACTCACCTGAAGACCAAGGTTATGAACTCTTGCCTCATACCATGCCTGACCTACGCCTGCCAGACGTGGAAGTTCAATAGTAACATAAAAAACAAAATTAAAACCTGCCAACGCGGAATGGAGCGCAGTATGCTAAATATAAAAAAAATACATAAAATAAGACATACAAAAATACGAAACATCACAAAAGCAACAGACGGCTTGGCACAAGCACTTGCACTAAAATGGAAGTGGGCTGGGCACGTAGCACGTCTTCAAGACCAGAGGTGGACAAAAAGCGTGACAGCATGGAAGGGACCAGTAGGCAAAAGAAAAAAAGGGAGACCCCGCAATAGATGGGAAGATGAAATAAAACACACAGCGGGTCCAAACTGGATGCAAAAAGCAAAATCCAGAAACACCTTGGAGGAGGCCTTCACCTGCGGAGGGGTTCTTGCAGAATAAAAATGCTATAAAAAAAAAAAAACTAACACTTAAAACAAACTAAACTTTATGCTACTAACAAAATACTTTGTAAACCTTAATAATTCTGCAAGAAATAAAAGGCTTTTTATTTTATTTATTTATTATTTATATTTTGATCAGAAATCCCTCCTATCCTAGAAATATATTTCTAGGAGAACATCTGATCATCTGGTCTATAAACCCAACACTCTCGACGGCATGTTGAACTACATGACTGCTGCATCGTCAGCACATGCTGGCAGATGGCTTACGCCCGTACAGTTCCAGTAAAATGTCTCTTAACGACACACTGTTTTACTGGTACTTTAGTTCCTCATCTCGGGCCAATGAATAAAATTCGTGCGCTCAGTAGATCTCAAGATATTCGAAGACTAAATTCTGCTAGAATTACTTCAAAAGTGAAATATTGGAGGTAGGTCGAATTGTGGCAGGTGTAGGTTGACGTGGTGTGGGTGTGGTTCGGTCTGTGGGAAGTGTAGGTGTGTGAGTGTGCGGGTACGTACTCGTGCGTGTTGCGCAGGTAGTACTTGTCGAGGTCGAGGTTCCGAAAGGATCCCTCGGCGGCGCGCAGGACGATGCCTTCCAGTGCGCACTGCTCGCACGCATACACCACGCTGGTGTGGTTCAGCTGTTGCCCTGGCATTGCGTCCAGCACCGTCGGAGTCAGCTTCGTCAGCCCCCGTTCTGTACACACACGTGGGTGCTTGCAGAGGTCACATACTTCGCAACAAACACTAACATAATACAATTTAAACAAATTATTTTAGGAATCTCGATACCATTTTTCAAGAACTGTCGAATGAAATGAATGAAAATGAAAAAAAACACCATAATAATGTATCAAAATTGGTTCATCCGTTTAGGAGTTACGAATTAACAATAGAACGGGCATACATACATAAATACATGCCTCCCTCCTTCTGGTTCAGTCGGATAATAATGATAAATTCTAATTGAGTAAACGGACGGAGTATAAATCTGCGCGGACGAAGTCGCGGTCGGGGTGCTAGTGATATATCATTAAAATGATTCGCTGTATGATGCACGCTAAACAATGAGCGCTGATTTTGTCATTGGCTGCTTAGTCACAAGTACGTACGTAATAACTAACACTTGGTTTGCAATACGCGTTTTGAATTTAACTTTTTCTGGGAGCTAGCTCTCTACTACTGCAGGAGTTGTCCTAAATGAGCTGCAGTGAAGCGCTACAATAGGCATTGTTCAAGAGTCATTCTGACATCCTAAGTGACGTAGGACATGGCAAATATATTTTGATATAAATTGTACACCCTTTTTTGTGTTCTGGGGCCACGGTATCTCTTTCGAACAGCCCCGCAACATCGGCAGGCATCGGCCCTTGCGGACCCCTTCCTTTTGCTGACTCTCTTTAAACGCGTGGAACGCGAACGCGCCGTCGACACGGCCTGTCTTCATGAGAGGGACGGACTGCGAGCTAGCCCATAGCTCTCCGTCCACAGGCCCGCGCACACAGTGGCCGGGGACCACCTCGTGGCCCCTGACGCCCGGGGCGTCTCCCGCGGCGGCCGGGACGTGAGATTCTCTCCCTCTCACGTTCCGCCACCTCCTTCTCTAGCATTATTGCTTCGCAGAAGGAGGTGATGGCGTCCCATTCCGTCTCGCTCCGGACCATGGTTTGAACCAGAGGCGGACGCGAGAGGTCACCGTCGCCGATCGCCGAGGACACGGTGGTGCTTCGCCCAGGCGGGGCACACCTCCACAGTGTGCTCCACCGTGTCCTCCGGTCGATCCTCGCAATGGTAACACCCGGGCATTTCCTCCCACCCGATTCGGTGCAGGAACCTCCCGAAACAACCGTGTCCAGTGAGGACCTGCGTCAGGCGGCAGGTTAGAACGCCGTGGTGTCTGTGGCCACTCCTCAAAGAGGGGACTTATCGCCACTATTGTGGCGTGCCCTGCACGGGGTTATATTTGTACACCCTAAGGTCCTCAGTGGATCTTGGGTGCACGCGGGGCCGTACCTAAGCGGTACCTAATCGTAAAGTACAGATAAACAACTTATTCGCCAGTTTACTTTTGATTAGGTACTTACTTTAACAATATGTTGTGAAGGTGCTGATAAGCATCAAAAGGTACGCACCCATTAAAATAAATATTGGTGAGATGAATAGTTTTGGCTGTGCGGGTACTTACCGAGATTGAGAAAAATCGGTAAAATTTGGGTTCTGTTACTTTTATGCCAAAAGTACACGTAGTAGCGGTTGTAGTTTTCCTCGAGCAGCGGGTGGAACTTTATCGTGACCTTCACGTACTTGTCCAGTTTTTTGTAATCAACACTCAGGTTTTCCGGTGTAGTACGCTGAAATATTTGAAACATATTTAATTTATTAATTGCCTTGCTATTAAGATTTCGTGAATATCACATACGGCGACGGAGCGACAAAAAGTACATGTTTGAAAAACAGAAAATAATTACAGTACGTCGAAAATTTCAATTTAACAATTCGCTCTTAGAAAACACATACGAGACTGCCCTCAACGTTTCACAACGTAAACTCAGCGTGTTAGCACGCCAGGCCGCCGGCCTGCGCTCTGGACTTTACGCGAGTGTTTCCCTCCGATGCTCTGCACGAGTACATTCGTTAGCTCATAATCTTAACACTATGATACAGTGTACAGTCTGTGCAGTGAGCCAGTGAGGTGTGCTCTCGGAGTCAACGATTAATTTCTATCTAACTGATCGGGTGCATTAACAATAATTGTATGATCAACACAGCATACGGCATTGAACATTCTGAGACCAGGTGTTGGTGTCAGAATGTGCAAATACAATGTTTACATACGACTTCGATGTCGAATAACGGTTTGCTGTTCGCTAACGAAAATGTGAACCGTCTCATACGTTTTTACTTATACATATAATGAAACACATACGTTTTTATATGGTGGCACAATGCGGATCTGAAATATAAATATAAAGGATTCATTTTATTGTTCTGCTACAGCTGAAAGAACGGAGCAGACAATACAGTCTAAGACAAAAGTTTTATTTGCTAAACATAGGTCTAAAAAGTGTAAATATAAAGTAAAGAGATCGCTATGTTTTGCTGACAACGGCGTACAAAATATATTAATACAAAATTAAATTTTGTTAAAAAATTATTGCAACTATCTACTGTACATTATTTATTATTTATTGGTAAGTTACTAGGTATCAAATTTACTCTACTTATGATTCTTAAAAACTGTTAACTAAATAATTCAGAAAAAATGTTTTAAACGTACAAACTGTTAGAAAAAATATAATAAATAAATAAATAAATATCGCTGGACATTACACACAGCGCCATCTAGTGCCACACTAAGCAACGAGGCTTGTGTCGTGGACACCAGATAGTTGATATACTACATAGATACTTTTTTTGTTTGTAAATACAAACATATTAAACATATAAACATCCATGACTCGGAAACAAATGTCCATGCTCATCACACAAACATTTACTCCGACCGGGAATCGAACCCGGGACCCTAAGAACGTTAGGCAGCCTCACTACCGCTGCGCCATTCGGGTCGTCAAACTATATAATAATAATATATATAAATTTCCTTGTGTTAGTGTTAGTGGATTAGTACGCCTTTTAAGTTAAATATTTGTTTTAGTACTTTTTAAAATCATTTTACTAATTTTGACTTCGGAATTTTGTTGTAGATTCTTGTGGCAAAATAATAACAGCCGCTCAGGTCGAACTTTAGGTTAAGCCGTGCTTGCCTAGGTTGGTCTGTGGATGGGTGATCACCCAGTACATACCGAGTTTCCTCCGTGCCTCGGCAAGCACGTTCAGCCGTTGATACCGGCTGTTATTTGTACATCTTTGACGGTCATTGTCCAGTTCAGTAGTGGCTCAAAAACTCAGACAACCAGTCTTACCAAGGGGTGTCGTATTCCCCAGTACTAACTGGCTTGTGGAGGTCACATAGGCAGTCGCTTCATGTAAAATACTAATATTCAGCTGCATCCGGTTAGACTGGAAGCCGACCCCAACATAGTTGGGAAAAGGCTAAGCAGATAATGATGATGGTGATGATTCTGTGTGCCAAGCCTTGAAAACGTTTTGTAATTAAAAAGTGCTGTGTTGTGTGCATAGGCACAAATCTCATTATTACGGCGTTTCGACTTCAATGTTTCAAATAAATGTAAATTACATTTAACGGACTACCTACATGGTAGAGTGAGTAACTTATTGAACAATGGCAAGCAACTATCAGTTGATTTCAGCTTGAAAACAGATCTTTTCTACGCTTTGAATGCGACAAATCGATCTGTAGAATTTCCCCAGTATAGTACTCCGAACCGCAAAGTGGATGTTAAGAAAGCATCGTAAGGACTACTAGGACCCCCGACCCTTGAAGGTGTCAGGAGGGGTCGGGGGTGCGTAGCAGCACGGTTCGGGGAGATCGTAGTGGTGGGAGTCTACTTCTCCCCGAGCCGAACTCTCGCCGAGTTCCACAACTCTCTCGCAGAGTTGAGTGTTGTCGTCGGAAACCATTCCCTCCCCGTGCTTGTCCTCGGGGACTTCAATGCCAAGAACTTGGCTTGGGGTTCTCGTTGCACAGACAGGACAGGCATCGCAGGCTCCGCATTCGTCCACCGAATGCGGCAGCCATCGAGGCGGAGCTTTATGAGGGGTACAGAGCGGCGAAGACCGCCCTCCGCGAGGCTGTCCTGCGGGCCAAGGATCTGGCCCGCGAGGAGATGCTGGGGACTCTCGACAGAGATCCGTGGGGGCGCCCTTATAAGATGGTGCGGGATAAACTCCGCACCTGGGCCCCCCCACTGACGCAGAGTCTCCGGCCTGAGCTCGTGGAGGACGTGGTAAGCACTCTGTTCCCCACGCGGGGAGAACATCCTCCCCCGCCTATGGCTCCGCCACCTGCGGTGCTGGAAGCGGACCACCAGGATGACGACGACGACACTCCGGAAGTGACTGGGGTAGACCTGAGAGTGGCGGTACGCAGGCTGAGTGCCAAAAATACCGCCCCGGGACCTGACGGCTTGCCTGGCAAAGCCTGGGTCCTAGCCTCGGAGGCTCTCGGGCCCCGACTGGAGGTGCTCCTAAGCGCATGCTTGGAGAGGGGCCAGTTCCCGCTTCGTTGGAAGACGGGGAAGCTGGTCCTCATTCGGAAGCCGGGGCGCCCTGCGGACTCTCCGTCCGCATACCGGCCCATAGTGTTGCTCGACGAGGTGGGCAAGCTCTTCGAAAGAGTCATTGCAAACCGCCTAGCCGAGCACCTTGCGGGGACGGGGCCGGATCTTGCGGAACACCAGTTTGGTTTCCGCAAGGGGCGCTCTACGGTGGACGCCATCATGCGCGTGAGAGCCCTCACGACGGGGGATGCAGTGTCCCGGGGTGGGGTTATCTTGGCGGTGTCTCTAGTTAGATTGGCGATGCCAATGCCTTCAACTCCATACCCTGGAGCTGCATTAGGGAGGCACTCCGGTATCACCGGGTGCCGACCTACCTTCGTCGTGTGGTCGGGGACTACCTGACGGATAGAGCCGTCATCTACCCCGGTCGCAGCGGAGAATGGAACCGGCGAGAGATGTCGTGCGGTGTTCCGCAGGGATCGGTCCTAGGGCCGTCCTTGTGGAACATCGGGTACGACTGGGTGCTGCGCGCCGACCTCCCTAGCGGCGTCAGCGTGGTCTGCTATACAGACGACACGCTGGTGCTGGCACAGGGGGGGTCGCACGAGACGGCGGCCGAAGCTATGACACGCGGGGTTGCGATAGTCGTTGAGAGGATCCGGCAACTGGGTCTCGAGGTGGCATTGCACAAGTCCGAGGCCATGTGCTTTCATGGGCCTCGGAATGCGCCACCTCCGGGATCCTTACTCACGGTAGGAGGGGTATCCATCGGTGTCGAGTCGACTTTGAAGTACCTAGGACTCGTCCTCGACAGCCGGTGGAACTTCGTGGAGCACTTCCGACGTTTGGCCCCCAAACTGGAACGGACTGGGGCTGCCTTCAGGCGGCTCCTGCCCAACCTGGGGGGGCCGAACGCCTCCTGCCGGAGGCTCTACGCAGGAGTCGTGCGGTCCATGGCCCTTTACGGGGCCCCGGTGTGGGCGCGTTCCTTGAGGCTGCGTGCAGCCCACTACCTGAACGCGCCCCAAAAGGTGGTAGCCGTAAGGCTGGCCCGTGGGTACCGCACGATCGCCCGCGAGGCGGCGTGCCTCCTTGCCGGATTGCCGCCATGGGATCTGGAGGCGATAGTCCTCGCGCGCCTGCATGAATGGCGCGCGGAGGCGCTTCGCCGGGGGGAAACTCCGCTGACGCGACAAATTGTCGCTCAGCGGACAGACTTACGGCGGGATCTCATGGCGACATGGAGAGAGCGACTGTCGCAACCCCGTGCAGGGCACGCCACGATAGTGGCGATAAGTCCCCTCTTTGAGGAATGGCTAGAGAGACGCCACGGCGTCCTCACCTTCCGCCTGACGCAGGTCCTCACCGGACACGGTGTTTTCGGGAGGTTCCTGCACCGAATCGGGCGGGAGGAAACGCCCGGGTGTTTCCATTGCGAGGATCGACCGGAGGACACGGTGGAGCACACGGTGGAGGTGTGCCCCGCGTGGACGGAGCACCGCCGTGTCTTCGAAGCGGCGATTGGCGGCGGCGACCTCTCGCGTCCGGCCCTGGTGCAAGCCATGGTCCGGAGCGAGACGGAATGGGACGCCGTCACCTCCTTCTGCGAAGCAGTAATGCTAGAGAAGGAGGTGGCGGAACGTGAGAGGGAGAGAACCTCACAGCGTCCCGGCCGCCGCGGGAGACGCCCCGGGCGTCGGGGGCCACCACGTGGCCCCCGGCCACCGTAGGCGCGGGCCTGTGGACGGTGGGCTATGGGCTAGCTCGCCGTCCGTCCGTCTCATGACGACAGGCCGTGTCGACGGCGCGTTCGTGTTCCACGCGCGCCTCAAAGAGAGTCAGCAAAAAGGAAGGGGTCCGCAAGGACCGATGCCTGCCGGGGTTGCGGGACTATTCGAAAGAGATACCGTGGCCCCGGAATGGATGGGTTTTAGTCAGTAAAAGTCTGACACTCCCTCCTGCTCCGCCCAGAGCGGGAGAAGTCATTTGATGATTTCCCATCCGAAAAAAAAAAAAAAAAAGGACTACTAGGACGACGGATCAGTTACTATTTTTCTAGAGTTATAGAGAGCATACGCGTATTGATTACTGTGCTGTCCTCAGCAAATAGTTTGATAAGCAGTGCACTTGGGAAGATCAGTAATCCATCAAGTGCGAGTCGGACCACGCGCAGGGAGTGGTAGGCAGTTCGTACACGAATATTTACGCCTGCTTTATGTATATTGATTTGATCGACAGCAATAACGCGTTTGTGTTTCTCACAGTTTCTTTGAATAGTGTCAGACCGAAATCTCGTCTTTGGCTCCTGCCATCGTCAACCAAGGTTTAGGCTTCGGCTTAAAAAGGCCGTAGTTTTGACCGAAGAAGGTTTCTAAGAAACATCGAAAATGAACGAACTGATAGGAACACATAATGAGTTAATAAATATTACAATTTACATTATTTCAATGTGTTACTTATTTTTGTCAACTTGCAAAGTAATTTCAACTCTATCAGTCAACATAAACTTTAACCAAATGATTGTCTTTGGCTTGGGCTCCAGCCAGAAATCGACTTTCGGTAGCAAATAACGTTTTAAGTATTTTTAATGCAAATAAGGAAAAATCAACTGGTCTCACAGGGTAAGTAGATTCGTTGTATCGATGGCCGATGGCCACGAATTTGAAGCCTTCGTCTAGCTCGTCTGTGCGATATAGTCTCATGCTCGTCGTGTAGTTTTGACCCACGTTCGCCACCGGCACCATCTCGTACTCGGAATCCTCTAAAATAAAAGAATTGAAGCTGCCAAATCATAATCAGACATTTTAATTAGACACTCATTACCCTTATCACTAAGTGTTTCGGTCAAGCAGCAAACTTCAGGCTCAATATTTTGCACGGATAGGTTAGGTAATTGTATTATAAGGACGGGACTTAGACAAAATGAAACATCTGTAATGCTGATTGAATACTGAGTATATTTGGTCCATTAAGCATTATTATAAGCACGCACACAAGCATACATACATCGAATACATACTACATCACACCTCCCCTCGGTAGAATAAGGTAAAATGTAAATACATTTTTTTTTTATCTTAGGATAACATTTAAGACTTAAAACAATATGCATTAAAAATAATCTAATTGTTATTTAAACAATTACTGCCTGTTGTATAAACAATAACCGAGCGAGTAACTAGATCTCTATCTTCAAGTCATTTACATTATTGTAATCTAAACATAAATGGTCTTACTATTCTACTTATACATATGCGAACCAGTACGCGGTGCTAAAAAAACAATCTGTGTTGCAATTGAATAAGATTTATATATACCTATTCGCTTAGTGTTTCATATGGTTTATAGCTAACGATGATCACATAAGTTATACCTACATAATTACTCATAGTACAATTTCGTACGATTCTTATGAACTAAATCCAATCTACCATTAATGTTCACCTCCACATTGGGTGACAGATCTCGGATAACCTCGTAGGGTCCCGTATAAAGGTTCGTCAACTTATTACCAGTTTCGCTTTTAATTAATAAACGGTCACCCTGTTTATATTTAGTAGGGCTTATGTGGTGATCATATTTATCTTTCCTTTGTAATTTACTTTTGATTAAATTATGTCTCGCCTCCGTTTGTGATATCTGTAACCGATATTTGAGCTCGAGGGGATAGCTATCATAGTTATATAGTGGCTCTACGGATTTAGTAAGATTACTTGGTAAATTACATATCTTCCCATAGACGAGTTCAAATGGCGTAAATTTAGTTGAAGTGTGTACCGTCGTGTTGTATGCGAAGTTCCAAAATGGGAGCCAAGTGCTCCATGAGTCTGGTTTATTTTCTGTCTGTATTCTTAAAAACGCCCCTAAATTTTTGTGTGAGTTCTCTAATGCCCCGATACTTTCATGGTGATATGCTGTTGAATTTAATTTAGTGATATTAAGAATTTTACATACCTCTTTAAAGGTGTCGGACATAAATTCCGCACCTCGATCGGTAGCAACCTCTCTTGGAATGCCGTGTTGGAGAATAAAGTTGTTCACGAACACCCGTGCGACTTCTTCTGACGTTTTAGAAACCAAAGGGAACGCACATACATATTTTGACAGCTCACATTGTAGTGTTAGAATATATGAATGGTTATTACAATCCCTATCAAGGGGTCCAACTAAATCCAAATATATTTTTTCAAAGGTAGTATGAGACGTAGTGGTAATAGTCATCGGTTCTTTAGCAAATGCCGTATATTTTTGTTGCTGACATTTTGGACATTTTTTGACAAAGTTAACAATATCTTTTTCGAGTCCCGGCCAGAAGTAATATTTTTTAATGCTATTGAACATACGTCTAATGCCTGCATGGCCGCTTGTAGGTAATAGATGGAAGTCATTTAAAATTACTTTCCTGTCGTCTTTACTTTCGATTCTCTCTCCTTCCTTTATAATAATTATAGAGAGCCTTTTCCAGTTAGAACACTTTTTTACCTCGCTTGTGAACTTTTGTATAAAGAATGTATTGTCGGTTTTTTTTATTATAAAAATTTTGTCTATATTAATTGTAGCACAAAATTCACTCAGTTCCTTCGTAAACTCTGCTGGCGTCAGCTGGGATTGTGCTGACGGTTTAATAAATATCGTAAGTTGATTGCTATCGTACAAAAAAATATTATTTTCATGAGTAATTTTATTCGTGATACGTAACTTATTTAAGTACTTCCTATCGGCAAACCTAAGTTCAACTGCATTTTTCGGAGCAATGTTAGTTTCTACTAGCCTTGGCTCGTTCTGCAGACTCTCTCTGCTCGTATCATTTTGTTTAACAGAAATATTTGTTTCTAATCTATTCTTTTGGGCTCGCGTCATGACGCATGATATACATTTATTTAATTCTTTTAGTTCCTGGGATGACACTGTAATACGAGAAAGCGCATCTGCGGCTGCATTCTCTTTGCCTTTTACGTATTCAATTACATAATCGTATTCCTCTAAGCATAACCTAAACTTAAGTAGTCTGCTTGAGGGATCTTTTAAACTAAACAAATATACTAGTGGTTTATGGTCGGTAGCTATTTTGAAGGTTCGGCCATATAAATACGGCCTGAAATGCTTTACAGCCCATACGATGGCTAGGAGCTCTTTTTCAATCGTTGGGTAATTTAGCTCGGCCTTGTTTAGGCTTCTACTAGCGTACGCGACTGGGCGGCCGTCAGAGTTTGATAAAATAGCTCCCACTGCGTAACCTGATGCATCAGTCTGTACAATAAATGTGTTTGTACTCGATAAATCGGGGTATTGTAGAACGGGAGGCGATATTATACATTTCTTTAGGATTTCAAATGCCTTTTGACAATTATCATCCCATTTAAATTTAGTATTTTTCCTACATAACAAATTTAAGTGATAAACAATTTCTGCAAATTTCGGTATAAATTTTCTATAATAGTTAGTAAACGCCACGAATCGCTTAACTTCATCCGCGCTTTTAGGCACAGGATAATCTTGCACTGCTTTTATTTTGTCAGGGTCGAGTAATACCCCTTCTCCTGAAACGACATGTCCTAAGTAGAGCAATTCCTTTTGTAGAAAGTTACATTTCACCGGGTTTAATTTCAAATTAACTTCACGTAATCGTTAAAATATATCAATTAAATTTCTATTATGCTCTGTCAGGCTTCGGCCAAAAACTATCAGGTCATCTTGATAACACAAACATTTTTCGTAACAAAGACCAGTCATAGCCATAGTCATCATTCGCGAAAAGGAACTGGGGCTTGTCTTATAGCCCCATCGGCATTCTGGTCATTTGAAACTGTCCCGAACAAAAAGCTGTATACTTCCTGCTATCCGGCTCAAGTTCGACGTTATAAAATCCCTGATTGAGGTCTAAGTGCGAAAAATAAATACATCCGGATAATGAATCTAATATTTCACTGATATTTGGCAATGGAAATTTATCATCCTGTATACAGTTATTTAATTTGCGATAGTCTATGACTAAACGCCATTTTTTCAATCCATTTATGTCTGTTTTCTTAGGCACCAAAAGAACTGGGCTCGACCACTCACTGTTACACGGTTCTATGATACCTTGTTCGAGCATATTATCTATTTGTTTCCTTATTTCCCCTTTTTGTGAATGTGGGAGTCTATAAGGCTTAGAATACAATGGCGTGGTTTGTGGCTTTAAATTTATCGAGTGTTTGTATATTTTTGTGGCAGTTAATTTATCCCCTTTTAGATAGAAAAGATCGTTATATTTTGCACATATGCTTTTAATACTATCGCGTTCTTCCGTTTTCAAGTGGTTTAAATTGAGTAATGGAAAAAGATGTTTTACCCTTTCAGCATATTTTGTCGTGGGTTCGGCAAATTCACAAACATTATAATCATTAGCTAAGAGTACCGTGGGTTTAAAATCTTTTAAATAAATATCTTTTCCCGTAGTATTCAAAAATCGTACTGGTATTCGCCCATTCGTTGGTGTTGCTAAAGTACTTGCTAAATATAATCCTTCCTTTACTTCAGTAGCGCAAACTACGCACTCCTGCCGAATTTCAGTTTTGATTAGATGAACTGATTCAGATCGAGCTGGTATAGTTAGTAAATTGGTCTCCGAAGTAATAGGTAAATCTATTTTTATGTTCTCATTCCATAGTTGTATAGAATTGTTACCCAAGTTTAAAACCGATTTATATTTGCTTAGAAAATCTTGGCCTAGTATGCCACTAGCCTTACATGGTAACGATTTAAATACGAAGAATTTATTGCTTACAACGTGATCACCCGAATATAGATTAATATAAACATATCCGATTGCTTGTACTTTGCCTCCGATACCATCAACAACAAGTGTCTCTTTTTGGATAGGAATATTATTCTCGATCACGTGTTCATATTTTATGGCTGAAATTGAAGCCCCGGTATCAATAAGCCAAGTATGTAAGTCTCCACTAGGATTAATGTTCAAATTAATATGACATACATTAATACAAGACAATATTACATTTTTATTCACGAAAAACTTATCGTGTTCTGGCTCTTTAGACTCTTTGTTTTCTTGTGAACCTGAGTCTGTCAAAATATGCATTTCTTGTTCGTCTCCCTCGGCATTTCTAGAGCGACTGTAAAATATCTTACCTCTGTTGCCTCGTGATGACCTTGGTGCACCTCGTCCTCTGAATTGACCACCTATCCCGCTGCTTTCGTCTGCCTGAGGTTGAATACCCTGGTCTGGCACCTGTCCGCGCCCTGGTGTATACTGACCTCTGCTCCTGAACCGACCCCTAGAATTCCTGTTTTGATAAAAGTTATTTCTGTTATTATAACGCATAGCCAAAATATCACCTGATGTCGACGGGGATGTGATTTGTTCATCTATAGCAGCTTGAACAGCATCACTCAAAGACGAATAATTCCTTGCTGCGATTATGGTGCTCAACCGCCGGTTTCTCAATCCTTCTGCGAAACTTTTTATAGCTTGTTTTTCATTTATTGGCTTCAACACATTAAAACTGGTCTCATTGCCGTCGGATTGAGAGATGGTTAAATCTACAAATAAATCTGTAATTTGTTTACCATAGTCGTCTATAGAAAGATCGTTTTGGCGCATATTAAATAATTTATGTTGAAGCGCCGTTGCCGACTTTTTGGGCAACAGATGAGTTTTCATAGCCTTAATCAAACCGTCAACTGATTCATATTTATTGTCTAGTTTTAGTTTAGCCGCCTGTGACAAACGACTTTTCAAACCAAAGTTAACTAATTTACTTTGGCCTTCCTGGTCGAGTTCGGATTGATAATACTCTATACCGTCAATGAGCTGCTTTGTACTAGTCTCATCATCTTTCAAAACTGGTAATAAGTTCAATGCAACCTTCAGATCGAATTTAGCCATATTTTCTGCCTTACTAGTGTATTTCTCTACAGATGAATTACTGCATAAGTCTAATATGCTGTCATATAAAGTATAAAACTGTGAAATATGCTCATTAAATTTTTAAAGATTCATCCTCCTTTAATTTGGGTCTCAACGCTTTTAACTCTTCCAAACTACAATTAAACTGACTAACTATATTATCAGCTTCTTTTAATTTTTTCAATACAATTTCACCTTGACGCCTACCTGGCCCGATTTTCACCAAGTATGTTTTTACCTTTTTAAGCTCAGTACTTAAATTAATTAAGTGTTCATACATTACGGTCCATTATAAAACTGATTTAATGATTATTCACATGGATTTCTACACATACACTGATTCACTGTTTGGCACTTTGACACATTTTTTTTTAAACAATCACACAAAATCTTCTAGCCGTAGTCATCTGGTTCCCGTTTTAGATTGGCCTTTCCCCTCGTTACTTTACTGAAGTTCCCTTGCAGGAATTGGTGGCTCTGCAATTACAATCTTCGCATATAACTGGTACTCCTGGACTCCGATAATGTCTGGTTCGATCAGAACGCCTCAGAACATGACGCGTTAATTGGTCTCTCATCCAAGTTTCATGGCATTTTTTATATAGCCTGTAGCCAATATACAAGAATCCGAGAAACAATATTGTACATATGACCATCAGCACTATACTTATTGCTGACAGATGAAATTTAACGTCTTCTACTGTGGCTGAATTTTTGCCTCCACTGGCACTGTTTTGGTTTAAAAAGATTTCCTCACTTTGCACCTTAGATTGACACATGATGATGATTGTCTTTTATAAAGTACGTAACTAGACGACTTTTAGTCTTTTACACAGATTGACACAATCCGGACTAATCGCGGCCATGATTAAGTCGATCCCCGATCAGATGTCACGGTCGCCATATAAGGACGGGACTTAGACAAAATGAAACATCTGTAATGCTGATTGAATACTGAGTATATTTGGTCCATTAAGCATTATTATAAGCACGCACACAAGCATACATACATCGAATACATACTACATCACATATATGTAATTTAACGTTTACTAATATTTACGAATACTTCATCAAAATATAGACAGTGTCTTCCTGCTACATTTTGATGAAGTACTCTTAAATATATAGTCACGAAAAAACTCACCTGTAGTTACTATTTTACTTGTAATATTATCTTGTAACATTATTATGTTATATTTGTGTAGTACGACCAGTAAGATCAACCATTTAGATTTTAGGAAAATTTGAACATTGATTTATTTGATAAGCCATTCTAGAATATTCGATAATAATAATAAAAATAATAAATTTATTTGTTAGAATATTGTTGTTACACAGATGTTACACATAATTCGAAGTCCATAATATTCTGCTGTTTCCAGCGTACAAATATTTCAAAGAATTAAAATTAATAATAAACAATACAAAGTCGAGAATAAGAAAAACGTTAACTACTATCAAATACAATGTCAAGGGTTATCAATTAAAATGTTAAGAATTATTAAATACAATGTCAGGGGTTATCAATTAAAATGTTAAGAATAATTAAATACAATGTCAGGGGTTTCTAGTAATAATGTCAAGAATTATTAAATACAATGTCAAGGGTTTCTAATTATAATGTCAAGAATTATTAAATACAATGGAGAAAAAAGAAAAGTTTCAATACTATGTCAAAGAAATGAAATTTCATTCAATTATTAGGAGGTAATTCATCGTCTAATTTAAATTTTGAATCAAATTTTTCATTTAAAAATTCATTCGTTGAGTAGTAACACTTTTGCAATAGAAACTTAAAAAGTTTGTTTTTAAATGTCATGAGATTAAGACTTTTAAAAACATTAGGTAATTTATTATAAATTTGAATTGCCATACAGTAAACATTATTCGAAAATAGTTTAATTCTTTGTTGGGGTGCACATAATTTGTGGATATTTCGACTTTTCCTTATAACAACATCATTATGTACTTGAAATAAAGCTAAGTTTTTACGTACAAAGATACAGAGTTCGAATATATATAAAGACGGGAGTGGTAATATTTTTAATTTTTTAAAGATTGGGACACAGCTTTGTAATGGTTGGGCTTTAGTCATTGATCGAATACATTTCTTTTGCTTAAATGCTTTAATAGTATCAACAGAATTTCCCCATATAATGATACCGTAGCGGAGAATTGAAGCTACGTAACCATGATAAGCATAAAGTGCTGCATTGATACCAGCTACGCGAGTTATTCGGTTTAAAACAAATACAAATCTTTGCAGCTTAGTGCATAACTTATCAATGTGCTCTTTCCAGTTGCAGTATTTATCTAATATTATCCCCAAAAAAGTAGCACTTTCAACCTCTTCTACAGCGTTATTTGCATATTTAATTTCCAATTGGTGACGTTTGCTATTGTAAGTTTGGAACTGCATAAGTTTGGTTTTACTAATATTGACATGTAGATTGTTGTCTCTTAGCCATTCTATTATTTTATTTAATGTGTCATTAATCTCTTTTTCGTATTTGCTGATATTGTTATCGGTGAGTTCAATACTAAGAGTTGTATCGTCGGCGTACAAAATGCAAGAATATGGGGTTACGTTGGGCAAATCATTGATATATATCAAGAACAGAAAGGGTCCCAAAATACTGCCCTGGGGGACACCACACGCGTTTCGGCGATAAGCGGATCTATGTATTCGAATTTCATTCTCTGATAAAGCACTCCTCGACACTTCCACGCATTGTTGGCGATTATTTAGATAAGATTCTATCCACTGTAATGCGTTTCCCCTAATACCATAACGATTCAGTTTGAAGAGAAGCAGTTTGTGATCCACGAAGTCAAATGCTTTCGACATATCTAGAAATACCGATGCTATTGGCCTTTTTTCATTCAGACTAGAGGTAATCATTTTCACAAGAGAGAAACATGCCAGAGTTGTTGATTTATTTTTTCTGAAACCGAACTGCTCCTCTCTTAAAACGGAGTGTTTCATTATAAAGGAGTGCAGTTTATCGTACATAATTCTCTCAAAAATCTTGGAAATTACTGGTATTAGAGTAATCGGTCGATAGTTATTCATGTCATTTTTATCTCCTTTTTTGTATAAAGGTTTGACTATCGAAAATTTTAGTCTAGCGGGGAATACACCTTGAAATAATGATAGATTAATAATGTGGGCGAGTGGATGAGATATGTATTTAGAGCAACGTTTAAGAATTTTCGTATTGATATCGTCATACCCGGTTGAGTTAGTTGAATTTAAAGAATTAATAATTTTATACACAGTGTCTTCATTAGTTGGAGTCAAGAAAATGGTATCCGATATGTCAGTGATTGTATGTTTGTAGTCATTGTGTGTTTCAGAATTAGGGATATTAGGTTTGTTTGTCATGTTTATAAAGAAGTCATTAAATTTATTGGCAATTTTATCGGCATTAGTGTATGTCCTCTGACCATCTGTGATAGAGGTAATTTCAGCGTCATTATCGATATCTACACTATTCTTTTTAATAACATCGCAGGCGGCTTTACATTTATTGTTCGATTGAAGAATATAACGAGTATTATCAATTTTATGAGCATGTAATATACATCGTCTGAGGATTCTAGTATAATTTTTGTAGTTCTTTAGGTTTTGATATTTATTAGAATTTAATAGTCTATATTTTAGGTACATACTTCTTTTTTTGACACAACATCTTTTTATTCCTTTTGTTATCCATTTATTTTTTGGCGGTTTGTTTGTAATTTTTACTTTGAGTATAGGAAAACAGAGATTATAAAAAAGGGACAGCGTATCATGAAAGTGATTGAATGCTATGTCAGTATCATCAGACTCGTATATTTCTGAAAAGGAAAGAGACGCTATGCATGATATAAACTTTTCTATGTTGTGTTGACTCAAATCTCTTCTCTTTTGAAACCAATATTGTTTTCTGCATCTTGCAGTATCTACAGACGAATGGAAGCAAATGGACTGACCGGTCTCATGATCAGATAATGCAAGGGTATGTATTTGAGGCTGGGCATTAGGTATGTCGCTTGCGATGAGATCTAAACATGATGATTTTCTTGTGGGTTTAGTAATATGGTTAGAGATATTATAGTTCTGTAATATACCTTCTAATTCTTTATAATTATTGTTACGTTTTAATGCGTCAATGTTCCAATCTCCGGATAGTATTATTTTATTTTTTTTTCGTTTTGTTATTTTCTTTAAAATATCCTCTAGGTTTTTAAAAAACAGACTTAAATTTGAATGTTTTTATGTCTCACATTATTGTTCCCAGTACATAGAAGTAGTTTTGTAATTGAGAAATTTAAAGTTGTCTACTTGATCCAGAGTAGAATTAATCCGCTTACAAATATCATGCATAGAAAAAAAAAAAAAAAAAAAAAAAAAAATTGTCGTCAAAATTAATAAAATTGCAAATTTTGTTCTGGTTTCTTATCATCTTCAGCATTTCATTAATTTTAAAATCACTATCCATAACACGTTTTCTACAAACTTCAGTAACCATAATGTTCAAAATCCCGAAATTTTGTTTTACATAATTATCTTTACTTAGAAAACTATTTTGTCAAAATATCGAATACTATAATAATGAGGGATTTTCTGTTTAGCTCTTCCCTAGTCGCTGAACTTAGTACGTTAATGCAAGGAACGAAACTTAAAATAACTGATTTTAACAAAGCGCGAGAAAACTAGGTTATATTCGGAAGGTTAAGCAAACGAAAGTGTCAGTCAACGAGCGTATGTGACGTGACGCAATGTTTTTTTTCCCAAGCACCAACTATCGTAGTCAGTTCAACGCCATCAATAGAGTTCTTGGAAACTAAGTTTTTTTTTAATACTTCAAAAAGAAAACCTCTCATTGAATCATACATATTAACAAATCAAATTGGATCAAAACATTAAGTAATTTGAATTTAGGATTTAAACCGTTTTAGGTGTTTTGTATATTATTGATTGTTATATCTAAATATATATATTGGTAAACTTAAGTCGACACGGGGTAGGGTGTATCTACCTATTAGATGTAGACACAAAATAGCTAGGCTATTAGCTTATAATATTCACACAGACATAAATAGTATGTCTAAGTTTAGTTATATTATTAATACTGCAACTATTAGTAATACTAATGAACAGGTGACCTTAAATAAATATAGCATTAGTGCTATTAATGTTTACAAACATTGTACTGAGGAGGATCCATATGTCACCGTGGAAAATTCTCAATTAGGGTATATTAATGATAAGATCTTGTTGTCTGGCGTTGGCACGGGAGTCTCGGGGCTCTCTTCAGATATTATTAAATATTAATTTAAACTAGGAAGTGAAACAACGGAAGGTACCATTAACAATATTGTTAATCCTACGAACAGCAAGGTATCTTCTTGCATTCGTAAAAAAAGGGCCTCAGCAGAACACCTTAAAATTATTCCACCAAAATATTCAAGGCATTTCTTCCAAATTATTAGAAATTGAATTGTTTTTAGAAAAAAGTATGATCGAAATTATTTGCGTTACTGAACATTGGCTAAAGGATTACCAAATGCTTATTAATTATGAGAACTATACGGTGGGTATGAGAACTTTAACCGTAAATCTATGCTGCGTGGAGGTTTCCTAATATTATTGAAAAATTATGTTAAATATAAGCAACGTAATGATATAGTAGGTCTCTCGGCTGAACATTGCGTCGAACTGTCCTGTGTTGAGCTAGATAAGCATGTTATTGTGTGTGTGTACAGTACAGTACAGACCCCCAAACTATCAAAACTTTTCCTTATTTGAGTCAATAATGGTAGCCGTAGGTACTGGCAAAAGTTGCAGCTAGTAATAAATCTACAATTATTGGTGGTGATTTTAATATCAATATTTTAGAAGTTCCAATAGCAGTCGGTTAATAAATCTTTTAAAATCATTTGACTTAACCAACACTTTTATAGAACCTACTAGAGTCATTCCATCTTCTGCTACCTGTATAGATAATGTTTTCTGTGATTGTGATTACTTAGATAAAGCTATAGTTAATTTTCTGCCGTCTGACCATGGCGGACAAACTGTAACTTTTAGGTGTAATACTCGTATACCATTGCAAAAAGTTCGGATTAAGTTCAGACCTATAACTTCTAGCAAATTAAATAGGTTTAATATTTCCCTACAGAACAAGTTAAGTGTTATTATTATTATTAATTCATTTATTTCACAAGTAACAAAGACTCATTCTGCGCACCGCAGGGTGCGAGCCAGCTCCAACACTGTCCTGGCGATGATTGCGGGGAGACTTGATTGTCTCTATGAGGCACTGCTGTAACCGGCATGTTGTTAAGGCCTAATTTACCATTGATTGTTTAGTGTACCATTGATTTGACATTTAAATTTCTTTCTTGTAATTCCTAAATTTCTTTTTTTAATATGATAATTTATTTTGACATTTATTAATTTATTCTGAATTAATTGTGTATTTTTACTTTTGACTTGTTTAATCTAGGTTAGTTCAATAATGTTTCTAATGTAATTCTGACATTTCAATTATTTATGTGTTTGTATTTGTGTCTTTCTTTTTTTAACACCAACAGAATCTTACAAGATCAACAGTATGGTTTCACTACGGGACGTTGTACAACTGACGCCGGTGTAACCTTAATAAAGCACATATTTTCGGCGTGGGAAGAATCCCAAGACGCCATAGGAATATTTTGTGACCTCTCCAAAGCATTTGATTGTGTAAATCACGACACATTACTTTTGAAACTTGAGCTTTATGGACTAGGTAAACTTACACTTAGTTTGGTAAAATCTTATTTGAGTGATAGACAACATGTTCAAATAAATGGTGTCAATTCACAAGGTTTAAAAGTAAAAATGGGAGTTCCGCAAGGCTCAATATTGGGTCCTTTCCTCTTTTTAGTATATATAAATGATCTACCCTTTTTATTGAAAAACCAACCTCAAAATATGGTGTTATTTGCCGATGACACTTCCCTAATTTTTAACATAAATAGACGGGCCCAAAATCTAGATGACGTAAATAATATCCTACTTCAGGTCCATAATTGGTTCACAGCAAACAATTTAGTATTAAATGAAAAAAAAACCAAATGCATAAGATTTGCTTTACCGAATGTTAAAAGTAGAGAGTGAAAGTGATATAATATTGAATAAAGAGAAACTTGAATTCGTAGATAAAATGGTTTTCCTGGGGATTACGCTTTATTCAAGGCTACAGTAGGGTTCTCGTTCAGCAGCATATGCTATTAGATAAATCCGTCAATTTACTGATGTAGATACCGCTAGACTGGTCTATTTTAGTTACTTTCATAGTATGCATCTTATGGTATTTTGTTATGGGGCGGGCTGCAGATATTCAGTCTCAGAATAAATATTATTCTGCAAAAAAGAGCCATCAGAGCCATATATAATCTTCGTAGGCGCGATTCTCTAAGGGAACTGTTTAAGGAAATTAACATCATAACGGTACATTGTCAATACATGTGTAGTGTGTAAGACTAATGTATACGTATGTCATATCTGTATTCTACTATTAAGAATCAATACATTATGTCATCTAGGAGCAGTAATATACGAGATACCAACGGAGGCACTTGTTTTACTCATCTTCCCGGACTGACAACCTTACAACATGTACGAAAACTTAATGAACGTCAGAAAAAATCTAATTTTTTTTTAGTAAAAGAGGTGACAGACACACATAGTATTCTTGAATTGAATGAAACGAAATTTAAAAAATTCATTAAACGCACTCTATGTCAGCAGGCATATTACAAATTGGACAATTATATCGCTGATAAAAATGCTTGGCTCAATGTTGGTCCTGCTCCACAAGGACAGGGCGCATATAAATGGATAGCACTAATTATATTGTTGGAGCTGCTGAAGATTGTACACCTATCTATGCATTGTATAAATTCAAGATGAAAAGTTTGCTTGAAATTTGTAGCGTTTTTTTATGATAGATATTTTTTTTTTATGCTGTGGAAAAAAGAAAAAAAAACTAGGTATGCCATAAGCTTCTACTCCATTCACCTAATATACCCATTTGTTTTTGGAAAGTGATAAAAAAGTCATCCGGTATAACCGCATAATCCATATTGTGTGAGTGCTTTGTACCAGAATGCTATCATTCGCTAGAAACCTACGTCTTTTCTTGACATGATTGTGCCTTGGCGGTTAAGAGTATGTCGTGCTCTCTCAAATGTCTCGCTGATGGTGGCGTGTGTGTCGGATGATTTAGTTCCCTTCAAAATGGTTGAGTTGAAAGGTGCTGATACATGCGTCATGTTCGTGAACCGGGCGCTGTCGGTTCGGACTGGTCAGCTCTTGGTTGCCACGGATATTTTGAATTTATTTTGATTATGACAAACGGGTTTAGGGCATATTGTATTTAGGGATTTCAATTTTATGGCATGTGATATAAAGTTCGGGTAAGTTATCATTTGGACAAATGATGATTAGGACAAAAAAAATATTGCACTTCAGATTATGGATAAAAATGTTAGGTAACACGATAGTAAACCATTTTTTTCTTCACTTAAATCAATAAAGTACAGTACTATCAACCCAAGAAAATAATCAAAAGCTAAGTTCAACGACTGCTTTACGCTCAAAAAAAAAATTTTACTTCTACAATTTTCTACGATAGTTCAAACGTCTTATTATTATAATAATTTTACTACATGTATGTGCTTTATTCAAGCAAACATTGCAATAACAATATTCTAATAACATTTTTGTACGCTACGCTACTGTTTTGTTAAGTCATGAAACCAAGGTCCGCAAAAACTCGAGGTCTCTTCAAAAGAAGCGACTTTCATAATATAAATACACGCAGTAAACACGAAATTTTAATACCCAAATTTAGATTAACAAAAACTAGCAAAATATATTATAATACGTTTTTATAACAAGTTGCCAAAGTCAGACATAGAAATGACCAATGTAAAGTTCAAAAACTACATCAAACGTGTCCTTATTAAAAGCATTATTCCAAAATCAAGGACTACGATGAAGGTAGACGTTTGGCTTTAGTTCCTTCTGCGCATGCTGCTTCCCTGGTAGTTCATAAACATATATGACTCTGACTATTCTCAATCTCATTTTATTTTTCCTTCCAATCAGATTTTTTCCAATCATTTAATAACTATTTGTTTAGAAACGTTACAGCACTGATGACAATATTTTTAACCGATTGTTTGTGAATGTGTGAACAGTCTTGTTTATTCTTAGATGCCTGTTAACTTTCATCTTGTTTTACGTTTTATTGACGAACGACTTATTGTCAAGCCTATACTGTCGCCCCATACTTAAGTACTAATGCTGCAACATTATAATATTGTCAAACCAAATAATTTTAAAAGAGTAACCATGTAGTTTATTGCCCGTTCATCTCCATAGGAAACGCCCAACCCAAACCGTGTACCTTTTTGTCGACGTTTCAAAGTGCCCATATTTGTGAAATAAATAAAATAGTTTTTATTTTGATGAAATATCTAATACAACGCGATATACTTACGGAACACAGCTACAACATCATATTCATCAATAAACATTGCCAATAAATCGAACCAAACAACATTCAAATGTTTTGATTTTAAGAAATAATTTATTGCGATGTACTTACGGGTCACAGCTATAACATCATATTCATCAATAAACATTGCTTATAAATCAAACCAAACAACAATCAAACATTTTGATTATTACAAATAATATAACGCGATGTACTTACGGGTCACACCTATAAGAAAATATTCATCAATAAACATTGCCATAAGATCAAACCAAACATCAATCAATCATTTTGACTTCTTAGAAATAATATAACGCGATGTACTTACCGGTCACAGCTATAACATCAAAATCATCAAATAACATTGCCAATAAGTAAATCAAACCAAACAACAACAACGAAGCTAAAAGGCACTTGTTTTCCCATCATTGCGATATTTTTTTTTTCTTCAAGACCATACCTGGGTGTTTCAACTTTTACACATGTTTTTTTTTTTTATGTAAGATTTTTAGTTTAAACAACTCCACGACCCCCGTGCTATTCAATCTATCCACCAGCACAATGTTTTGAGCGCCTTACATTGAGTTCTACCGTGAAACGTATTTGACCTCAAAACCGTCTCCGGTTACAGCCTGTATAACGCGATGTAAGGTCGACCAAGCTATTTGGTTTACATTTTACAATGTAATTTGCATGTTAAAATGTAACCAAATAGCTTGATCAATAGACATTGCCAATAAATCAAACCAAACAACAATCGAAAGTTTTGGTTCAGACGAAATAATATAACGCGATGTACTTACGGTCCACAGCTATAACATCATATTTATCAATAAACATTGCCAATAAATTAAGCCAAACAACAAGCAAAAGTTTTGATTTTGTAGAAATAATATAACGCGATGTACTTACGGGTCACAGCTATAACATCATATTTATCAATAAACATTGCCAATAAATCAAACCAAACAACAAGCAAAAGTTTTCATTTTGTAGAAATAATATAAGGCGATGTACTTACGGGTCACAGCTATAACATCATATTTATCAATAAAAATTGCCAATAAATCAAACCAAACAACAATCAAAAGTTTTCATTTTGTAGAAATAATATAACGCGATGTACTAACGGTCCACAGCTGTAAAATCATACTCATCAATAAACAAGCTCCGGCCCATCTAGTAACTTTCCCATTTCGACAACTTAACAAAATAGCATCACAAAAGTCCCATTTTGTAACTATTTTGATCTTCATACATTGAATCCCATTTGGTAAACTTTTTGTTCGGCAAGTACAGTTAGCACTCGGGAAAACTACTACGAAAAATCACAATTACTGTTTGGTATTATTTATTTCTTTCTTTCTATCGTACATACTATAGTTATACTATAGTTTCTTGCAGTAAATAATTTCGAAATATACTCATGAAATTATGTTTATTTTTGCAAGTAGGTTCTTACAAACACTTCTACACGTCATTTTTGATATTAGCATCATCATCTTCCTGCCCTTATCCCATGTTTCTTGGGGTCAGCGCCACACATGTTTTTTTCCTCCATTCTCCTCAACAAGAGGTACGGGCTTAGAGCCGACCCTTGGTGCAAACCAACAGCCACATTGAAGCTTGTTGCTAGTGCCCGCTGTAGACTGGAATTGGGTACTACACCAACTGTACATCGCTCGGATCAACTGCACATACTTCCCAGGCATACCTTTCTCTTTCAGGGCCCACCACAAAACCTCACGAGGTGCCCGGTCGTGTGCTTTTTCGAGGTCGATGAACACCATGTGCAAGTATTTATAATATTTTATTATTATGATGATATTAGATATACTGTTATTACCGACCATTATTAATATTTATTTCGTACAGCCTACACTATCTATACCATAACACTTTTATGGAGAAGATTTGCTGAAAGCTAATTTACTTGATAGTATGTACCGCGTTATTATTTTGTCTAACCAGATTCCACAGAATACCAGTTTTTTACTTGGAGAGTCGGCTTAACTGATCTCCACAATAATCCAGTAGGCTGGTAGTATTGTAAACGGCGGGACTAACATTTTCTTCACGATTCTGTTCTCCTAGTACTTATTGTTGGGTATTCACTAAAAAGACGATTTCAGCGGCACAAACATCTCCTTGATTCTGTTCTCATAATATTTTCTGTTCAAATTCAAAATTGATCTCGTAACAAACCTTAGTGTGCCAGAGAGAGACAAAAAATAGCAACATCAACTAATGGTTTCTTTGTAACTTTGGGAGCTGACTGTACTGTACAAAAAACAGTTTAAATTTATGGTTGACGAAATGGGATTCAATGTATAAAGATTAAAATAGTTACGAGTTGGTACACTTTTTCACTTGTTTCGCACCTCTTTTAATTAGTTGTCGAAATGGGAAACTTACGAGATGGGCCGGAGCCAATAAACATTTCCAATAAATCAAACCAAACAACAATCAAAAGTTTTGATTTTGACGAAATAATATAACGTGATGTACTTACGGGTCACAGCTATAAGAACATATTTATCAATAAACATTACCAATAAATTAAGCCAAACAACAATCAAAAGTTTTGATTTTGATGAAATAATATAACACGATGTACTTACGGTCCACAGCTGTAACATCATATTCATCAATAAACATTACCAATAAATTAAGCAAAACAACAATCAAAAGTTTTGATTTTTATGAAATAATATAACACGATGTACTTACGGTCCACAGCTGTAATATCATATTCATCAATAAACATTGCCAAAAAATCAAACCAAACAACAATGAGATCAACTAAGATGAACACTTACGAGGTACGATTTCTATAAAAATAAATTTGAAGAGTTGTGATTTTGTCTCAAAAGTTATAAAATATAAAATAAAATACAAATAAGTATGTACTTAATATAAACTTTCGTTAAAAGTTCTTTTAACGTGCTGAGAGTTATCGTCCCCTTACTATAAAAATCAGGGCTAAAAAAATTTAAAAGGTGGCACAATATTTACGTATTTAAAGGCAAATATCTCATCAACCATTGACTTATGAGAAAAAGTTTTTTAGGAACCTCGCTATAATTTTTCATCCCACCACACAGTTTAAATATTCCTGCGTAAAATAATTTCGACCCACAGTCACTTGTACCTACATTTTATTTTTCGTAGATCACGTCACTATCATGTAGCGGTTTATAAAAGACACCAGCTCTCTGGATGTCACAGCCATTTTACTGCGAGACTGTTGGCATCACAGTTGTAAGTGCCTTCTATGACCCGTTACACAAATTTGATGTGAAATTATGAAAAAAATAAAACTGGAGTGGCCCTCCTCACAGGTCATGTTACTGAGGGTTGAATAAAACTACACCTATGTACAGTATAACTGTGTGACTGTGTTGAGTGTTCATTCTAGGTTTCTTATATACTATTTTCTTAAGTCTATGGTTGTTAAGCTATTTGCTTCAAGTAGTAAAAATTGTGCCCCCTCTAAGTTTTTGAGATATGAGCATTTTTCATTCATCATCATCATCATCAGCCTATTAATGTTCCCACTGCTGGGACACGGCCTCCTCTCTATGAGAGGGAATGGGCTATAATCCACCACGCGGGCCCAGTGCGGATTGGTAGATGTCACATGTCTTCGAATTTTTTGGTTCTAGGACATGCCGGTTTCCTTTCGAACCCACGACTTACTGTTCGTAAGTCGGGGCCGCCACTACTGGGCCACCGCTGCTCTCTTTTTCATTAAACTGCAGCAAAATCTGTTTTTCGTTAAGGGGCTCCCCCATGCACACTAGCGCCACTTTAGTAAAAAAATCAGAACTCGTTAAATTCACAACTAATATAAAATCTGATTGACAAAATACCCTAAAAAACTAGGTATTTAAGCAGTAAACAATAAATGGTACTCTTACCCTCATCTAAAACAACAAACCATAACTTTATATTATTTGCATATTTTGATAAACATTTTATATTTTTTATAAAACATGAATGCAGAATGTTTGGCAACAAGTGTAAGTATAAGCTAAAGGTTTGTTCTAACAGGTATGAACAGACTGTAGACTTTCTCCTGACAGATAGGAAATACATATACTTCAGTTTATGTATTTCCTATCTGTCAGGAGATTTTGTGTGTTTCCTGTCTTTTGTAGCTACTTACTTGAAATTTCTGTCAAAAAAAGAGAAAATAGATTAGTATTGACAATCCGTGTAAAGTTTAACCAAATATGTTTAATGATAAGTATACTCGTAATTTTATACTTTACCCTCATCAGTGTCTGAAAAATAAGAAAGTGAATGTTAAATCACAATATTGTGTGTAGCTAAATTGTTCAACATTACGAGGACCTTCGTCCTCGTAATGTTGAACAATTTTAAAGCATCGTCATCATCATATCGAAGCCTTATTTCACATCATCATTTATTTATTTGCAAAAACATGAGTACAATACATACAACAACAAATTTTCAGCATGCAAGATTATGTTAAAGTAAGTATAAAAAACAGATCATCACGTTTGCCTTAAGCAATGCCATGCAAATAGTGTGTCACTAGATGTCGCTGTGTGTATTGTCCAGCGATATTTATTATTATTATTATAAATTTTAAATACAAAAATTTATAATGTCATTCTGAGTCAAATTATTTAAAAAATAACATTATAACATCTAAAAAAATATCAAAAATATAATGAGAGACCTTAAAGAATAAAAGATAATCATAATTAGAATTTAATAAAAGATAATCAGAATTTCTCATATAAAAAAAAACATAATTTAATTATATTATTATATTAATATAATAATTAATTATAATATATTATAATTATAATTAATAATAGTTTAATTATTATAGATTAAAAACTAAGTATTAAATAAACTAAAATAAATAAACTAACAACAAACTATAAAAGGGCATCGAAAAACTCCTCCTCAACGCTGTCAACTGGTAATGTGCCCAAGAGACTGGCGGCGTTGCCACGTTGTATGGCAACACTTAGCCTCTGACCAAGGAAAAAGCCAGCTCTTGGGTCACGGGAAGCGTCAACTAGGCGTTTTGAAAGTTCTTTGAACAGGCTATGAGCACTCGGACCCCACGGCCCTAGAGTTTCAACCCCAGACGGCTCGAAAATATAGTTACCACAAAGGTTTCTATATTTCATTTTATTTTCTTTAAAAAAATTCTTCGCATTACTCATTTATATCACCATAAGTGTTACCATGCCAAGATTTCCTATGCGGATCTGATGAAACAGTACAACATATTGAGCTTGGAGCACAGGCGTACACTGCTGATGGTTATGATGCTGCACGGCATATGCAACAATAGGTTTAATTGTATGGAACTTTCAAATAAACTATGTTATGTAGTACCTAGGACTGTCAATCGGCAAGAAGTGAGGGCAACACGCTTGTTCTACACAGAGAAGTGTAGAACGAATGCTGGGGAGAGAGCTCCACTCCGCCGATTATTAGTAACGTACAACTCACATTTTATAAATTTAGATATTTTCGCTCTTAATCAGAACAACTTTAGAAAAATAGCTATTGAATTACTTTCTGGTCATCCTTAACGATGACTGATTCTTGCTGACGTGATGTTGTTATCTGGACGGGGAGCGCTGTCTAAAGTTGGTCTGTGGGACCATTCAGGTTTATAAGCTTTTTTATTTTTATTTTCTTACTGTCCCTTTCTGTATGTACACGTCCGTTTCCTTATTTCTTTTAAATTGATATGATTCCGTGGACAATAGTGTGGGTTATGCGTTTGTTTACTATTAGACCTAAGCTAACTATTAATATTGCAACGTGTAACTGTTTTTTGTCCCAAATAAATAAAATAAAATATTTACGCCGTTTGAGGTTCTCTGCAGGTTCAGCGGCAGCGCCAGCACAGCACGACGAGCTTGGAAGATGAGAAGGCGCAAGAGTATCGACGCAAGTTGCGTCCAATACTAAGGGCCTACCCATCTTCCAAGGAAACAACGACATGACGTCCGGTCTCTTGCCGTCGTCGCATGCCATTAGGTTCTAAAACAGCTGGAACGCCGACGATGACAAGAGCTCATCGGATAATGTCGTTTATGTTCGCGTGCCGTGCAAAACGCCCCGCACTTCGGCTGCACGACAGGCCGTGGTGACCGAGGCTGTTGACAGCTTCACCACAGTGACAGCGATGAGGAGAACAGCAGGCGGCACCAAGGCGTAAGGCAGCAGCGAGGCGGAAGGTCGAGTCGTCAAACAATGTGCCTATTGTCGACGACGGCAGTGCGTGAAGCCAAAGACCCGACTTCCATTCACCCACAGCCAGTAGGCGCGCACGCTCAGCAGTAGTAGGAGACGAGTTCAGCAGATTGTTTTGAACTGTTCTGCAGAGCGGCTCGTCCCACCGTCTCTGGGAAAATGGATGGTCGGGTTCTTCAGTGTTCGGGAAAGCGAGTTTCCAAGCATCGATAGCCTCGGAGAAGCACGGCACATCAAAATCAATCAGTGTGGAAGCCAGGATATTCCTGATTAATTTCTTAGTGCCGTGGACCGAGGATATGAAAGCCGGTAAACTAATATTGGAAATTTTGCGGACGCCGAGTCCTCCCATGCGAATGGGAAGAGTAGCTTGAGCCCAAGCTCGGTCGTCCAAAGCCACATTTAAAATAGATGATAAAGTATGTCTGATAATTTGATCCATTTTGTCGAAAAGGTGAGTGTGCTTCCATAAAGGGGAAGCACGAAGGAAATATATTAATTTAGGGCCGAAACAACAATAACGAATTATTGTGATGGCCGAATGTATGTTAATTTGGAGTAATCTTTCCGAAACATCAGTGAAATTTTGAATTTTTTCCTCGATAAAATCGGGAAAAGAGTTTTCAAGGATAGGAGACCCAAGGAGGCGAAGAGAGCTTTTTTCTATAATTTTGATGCAAAGTTTGTCTATCGGTACTGTCCGCTACATATATTTCGCATTTTGAAACATTGAGGTCGAGGCCAATGGAGTGAAATTCATTTTTTAAGAAATTTAGATCTTGTAAAACAGAATCTATATCGCCTCCCAGGGTTCCATCATCAAGATACCAAACGTTAAATTTGGAATTTAGCTGTCGAATAATTAGGTGGATAGCTAAACTAAAAATCACTGGCCCGAGGGGGTCACCTTGTTGACAGCCTACAGCAGATTCCAAAAGGTTGTCCCGATGTAGTAATAATACATAGTTATTAACATCAATTATTGTTATTATAATTATTAACAATTTTTTTTTGTTTTTATTTTTTATTTCTTTTTTTTTTCTATAATTCTATTCAAATTATAATACGCCTCATCTGCTAGAAAATTAATTTAACACACATTAAACGCGACCATGAAACCAACCAGACGTATCATTTGAAATCTTCCAATCTAGCGACCTGATCACACTACAAAAGTATTTTTTAAACATTACCGACATTTGAAATTACTTAAATGACTTTGGTGGTGCAGAATCTATATTCACGCCAAAGTCGTTAAGGTGAGAAGAATCGTCGGAGTCCATTATAATACTAATTCGTGAGTTCTATGTAAAATCCAGAATAACAACAACATACACGAACAACAAAAAAAAGGCTGAACATACACACAAAAAAAGAAATAATAATAATTCTGACGAATTGATAACCTCCTCTTTTTGGAAGTTGGTTAAAAACGAGTCGAGAGTTTACGATTACGTGACGTTTGTGATTTGCTTGAAAACCATAAACTATGACTTTTTAAAATCAGGGAGCGGTTGCCAGTGCAATTAAATAAAAATTATTTTGATCGATAATAATTTTAATTTGATTTCACTTGATGACCATACCATGTATATTCTGTAACTAATAATATAAAAGTTATTTTTTTTAGCACAAATATTTTTCGTATGCGTTTCGTGACGGCATGTTAAGCCAAGTCAGAGTAACCTAACCACACGGTAAAGAAAGAAAAAACTGAATTTAAGTTACTCAACTGCAGAAAATTTCAAAACACAAACGATACATTTAATTTTGCAATATCAGCTCATACTTTTTAGCAGGAGGAGGTTTTACTTTTTATAGGTGTGTATTATGTGTTGGTAGTATAAAAAGATCAAGAAAGTTTGAGCTTAGTTGTGCTAAGTGCTTTTACACGAAGGGGTTTGATGAGGCGTGTAAATAGCCTGCACCTTTGAGACGGTTGTTTTTAGGAACAAATCAAAAATTTGAATTAAGAACCTATGATAAAGGTGTAATAAGAATAAGGATAATTTATTTAAAAAAGAAATATTACAAAAGTGTACATTTAGGTGCAGCAGTGTTATTTCTTAAAGTATTGTATAATTAGTGCATAATTGCGAAAACCAATTTCCCTATTGATGAATCCTCGAGAAACCAATATCAAATAATTAATAGCAGCAAAACTTGCCCACGTACCTCGGCAATCCAGAGATCCCACTCAGACCTAGGGAGACGGGAAGCTGACTCGTTCATGCACGCGTAAAGGCTTGTAGGTATGCGCTGCCGGCCGGCGAGCTAAATCTTCTTAAATCCACCGGTAGAATGGTTAAAACTCCAAAAATCAACACTGCACTATAAGTTCTCAATGAAGCACAGATGCAGGTCCATTTATTTTACGAATATCTTCAAGGTTTCACCAAAATGGAATTTTCAAAAAGCCGACCGATCCGCACACAGTGTATGCGAACGGCTGCGGGAAGAAGTCTTCTTGTATTATTTATTGTATTATCTATGAAGTCTGTCTTGCCGCTAATGCCATCTATCGGCTATGTTGAGAGAATGCTCAAAAAAGTTTTGATACATGAGCTTTGCGGCAACAAATATTGGTGCAAGGATTCATCAATTGAGAAGTTAAAAATATTTAATTTGAAATGATAACTTATTATATTCTATGAGAGAATCCTAAAATATTATTATTTAATTGTTTATATTGAAAAAGGCATTGACGCTTCACCTGGGTTTTGGGAATTTTTGATTTGCACAAATGCATTAATACGGATTCATTTTTTCATGAACTAATTACTAATTAATCATTGTTACTTGGTTCACACATCATGGTTACTTTCCCTCGAAGTCAAGTTGAAAAATAACAACCTGTATATTTAACCTTGGAAATTAGAGGCTGAAACATTGAATAAAATACTTGCCTCCGGCTGCAAATACAATATAATTATCGATAATTTACATTTATTGTTTATATGGATGAAATTATTTCGATACAACCTAGCTGGTGGGTTGTACGACTGCAAGTCCGAGTACTAGTTGTACTACCCGCTTTGACAATCACTTTATTCTAAAGAAAATGTTTGTTAATAACTTACAGTAATCAGCTGTAATTATAATAAAACATATTTATATCAGAATAGTCGACGGCTAATTGAAAACAAAAAGAAATTTAGTTTTGTTAGAGGACCATGGGCAATATTCATGACATCTGGGCGTCAGACCAACAGAATTGAAATGTGTATATCTCAAATAGTACCTACCTTCTACGTAATTAGGACTTCACTTCATATTAAGACAACAAGTACCTCAGTCACTTGCTTTTTTCTGTATTTAGGCCAAGATTTGAACTAATAACAAACCTAGTTGAACCTGGGGTCTTAGTCTTAGAGCGTCCTTAGTCTCTTCTAAGAAATCATCAGCCCAGGACACCTGCTGGTCACCTCCGCCTATGGACAAGGACTTCTGCAAGCACACCCTTGAAGCCGGCACAGCACGTTTGTCGGAAGTAGAAGGTGGTGGTAGTAGTCGGCAGACTTACGCCACAGCTCGCTGGCCGGCGTGGCTTGGTCGGGCCCGGGCAGGCTGAAGATGTAGCCAACCTGGCACGGGTTCCAGTGGTCGCACACCTCGCGCAACGGGTCCAGCTCCGACACGAACTTGTACGTCTGCGGACAGCGGAACATGAAGGAACACCCACCAAACCTAAGGGCTAGGCATAATGGTCTATGGTCGCAGTGATTGTGGAAACGGGTAAAGCTTGGGACGGGCCGTCACACACCACTGCTGGGATGCCTACTGTTTTACAACACAATGGCTTTACGAAGTCAAGAGACCAGACCGAAAAACCATAAAACCTTGGAAGCTGGGAATGCCTTTGGTGTGGGATACAATCTTCGTAACACGGCGAGCTGTAAGAGGCGGCTGTTCAGTCATCAGTGACAAGTGCAGCATAAGTGATTAGTGAGGACATGTACTCACTCTGTCGGGGTAGTAGCGGTAGTGTACCACCACGTCGTCAGTGTCCTCGAGCGCACACTTCTGGGTTGTGTAGTTGAGCGGGGTGCGCTCGCTCGGCGCGCAGCCGATCACCATCGTGCCGTTGCGTGGCAGGTCGGGGCCCTCGACCTTGTGCCCTGAACGTCGCGCCGCCGGTCAATACAAGTAAAAGCAATAATTACACCAGTATATGGACACTTTGGCACTTCGTGGTTTAGCCCCCCACAACATGGTCTGCCGACTGCGATGTTGTGGCGATTTTTTGGGAGGGTCAAGGTGTGGTCAGAAGACGCATAGCATGATATGCTATGCTTATATATCAGTTTTTGGGCACCACAGGCAGTCCACAATCTGTTCGTACCTGTTCGTAACTGTTTCATTGAACCCTAAGTACAGCAGCAGTAAATCTTCTTCCAAGGTGATGATGGCCATTTTGTCAATGGTCAGTAGGATATAATTTTTGAACATTGCTGGCCATGTGTATCACCAACAATCGAAGACTCGTAAAATAAACCATCGACTTAAAGAAATGGTGCTTCACTTTACCCATGTTAGTCCAATATCTAAGATTAATATTTATATTTTTTATCGTCTCATTTTATTTAAAAATAACATATCTGAAAGGAACTGGTTCAAAGCTCACTGCAAAAAGACAACTAAGACTTACGGTTGCAAAAGAAGTACTTATTTTCTGCAATATACAGTTCCTTATCCTCTGCAGACAGACAGGACTCGAACATGATGGGCGTGGGTTTCAGATCGTCCTCGCACATTATGACGCCGGAGCCATCAGGCTCGCGCGGCGCGCGGTTGGTGGGGCAGCGGTACATCAGACCTGCGCAGCCAGACCAACAAAAGCACCTGAGGTATAGCTGACAATAAAGCGAATTACTATCGACGATTTTCTACGGCACCAGTGAAGTGGTAACGAGTAACGATTAAAACGACTAGAATAAATTCGATAATTTTTATATTACTATAACTCAGCGCTTTTATGTGATATAATGTTACAAATAACATAAAACGACCAACGACAATTTACAAGAGACAATGAAACAATTAGTACAGAGACTACGACAATTGAAGGAATCTAGAACTCACCATAAGTCTAATAAGTCTAGATATTACAAAATGAATCAGCGTGTACTTGTCAAAAAGTCAAATCAAGAACATCACACTGCACTTTCGGCCGGTTGAGAACTTGAAATCCTCTCCCGGTCGAAGCAACAACTTAGCCACGTCGCGGCGCACTACAACAAATGTAGCGCCGCCCCGACTCACTGGGGTTCGCATCACCGCCGCAGGGAGTTCCGATCCACTGTGAACAATGCGGCAACGGGCTTCCACACGCCCGGCAATCATACACTATATGTATGGATGACTCATTTCACTGTTGTCCCCGTTCTCCGTGGGGGAGTGATATGGTGGCATATTATACTATGAAAAGTACAACAGCGCCACATATGACGCAAATAAAGAAACATCAAAAACACTAAATTGTGATATTAAAGTTCTCCGTGAGTTGAGACTATTTAAAAAAACTGTTGAGTAGCAGCCCACCAGACACAAGACCCGTCTGGTCGGAAGATCCTCCCTTTACAATGGACTATTGAGGTACTTTACATCCTGTTTTACACTCCCTAAATGTTAAAAAAACGTACAAAAGTCGTCGATCCTATGTAAATAAACACTTGCTTGACGGGCGGAACATACACGCGCATACCAGTGCCCATCACCATTGCGCAATCGCACAGTCATGCCCTACCGATAAAACTACTCCAACGACACACTCGCTGTATTTTACTCGCCAATCGTTTCTAGTTGCTAGCTCTGCTCGCTTATCGCTATTCGACAGCGTTGGGACACGTACCTAACTGATAAAGTGAACGGTTAAGAATTTAGAACTTCACCTTCTAACATAGCATGAAACAGTACTAAAGTTAGAAGTCGTTTTATGAACGCTCATCGTACCCTTCCGTATGATGGCGGGAGGCTTGTTGCGGATCTCGGCGATGGTGACGCCCTTCTCGCCGTTCTGGATGGCCGTCATGACGCGCTTGTACAGCGTGATGCGCCGCTCTTGCTCCGCGATGATGTATGGCAGCAGCTCCTCCGACAGCACGTCCACCTTCTTCTTAGCCTCCGCGTTCATCTGACATACATATTATTCAGCAGCTATTCGTAAAAAAACTTCATTGACAGCTTCCTTTACAAGTTAACAAAAACAAAATTATGATAAGATTCGTATTTGTGTAGGCATACATATATTTGTCTAGCTTGAACAATTTGGGACCAAAACATAACCTGGCAATTAGCAACTATATTTATTTGAACGGAGCAAATTGTCCAAGTCTAGCCAAAGCGTCAAACAATTGTCCAATTCAATTTGCCCAGTGTCCTTTAAAACTTGAAAAATAAGTTACCACCGGGAGTCGGAAAGCAGAAAGACGTCGGTCCCAACTGTAATTTGTATAACTTTGACAGTCAATAACAGTCGTTACAAGAAGTAAGAAGCCCGAAAGTCTGACCACCATTCTCACCAAGGGATATCGTATTACTCAGTAACAAGGTTGCGGAGGTCAGATAGGTATTCGCTCCATGTAAAATACTATTGTTCAGCTGCTTCTGGTTATTCGGACCTCAACATAGTTTGTGACAAAGCTCGGCAAATGAAGATCAGCATCTTATGGGAACAATTGAAATGATATGTTGTGGAACTCGCGAGTAACCCTCGGTAAAATGAATGCTCACCCGATCAGCGTCCTTGTTGAATTTGATGCCCGTGCCGTCCTGAAATGTAATGCAAAGGATTTTTCATGACGCAGCAGCCTTCACTAGGCAGTCGGAATACAATATTTGTTCTTTTTAGAAAACAATTAGTAACGCGGAAAGGTTTAAAAAAACTGTTTTCAATTCTAGTTTTAAAGCACCTCAGCAAAAACATTTGTACGAAGTATTCCGATACTTTTTGTCTGGCAGGGGACAAAATGACGACAGCAAAATTATACAGCATGTAAGGGTAAACACCGTTGTCACTCAAACCATGGGTAGTTGACATAAAAAAAAAATAGAACCGAGTTAAAAAAGCATAATAGTAATTTACTTTAAAAAAAAATATCCGACAACGTCCGCGAATTCAAGGATAGCCTGAGTGACGTGTGCGCTGCCCGTCGTATCTACCTACACAGTTCTCGTAATATAACTCTGTATGCAACTTTTCATAAATGTTATTCCTGGCTTGGGACCCCCGCTTCTTAGTGGTCATAATACTGGCATGTCATACTAATATGACCTGTGAGAATCGCTTGTATTGGTGGTCATACTTGTCATTTTCCCTCTAAATATAATAGTTTTCTTGTCCCCTGTAGATACAGTGGTACAGTCAGCTTTAAAAACATCTGCACACTACTTTACAGGCAAAAATACCTACCTAAGGTGTTGCGGGAGTCGTGCGGTCCATGGCCCTTTACGGGGCCCCGGTGTGGGCGCGTTCCTTGAGGCTGCGTGCAGCTCACTACCTGAACGCGCCCAAAAAGGTGGTAGCCGTAAGGCTGGCCCGTGGGTACCGCACGATTGCCCGCGAGGCGGCGTGCCTCCTTGCCGGATTGCCGCCATGGGATCTAGAGGCGATAGTCCTCGCGCGTCTGCATGAATGGCGCGCGGAGGCGCTACGCCGGGGGAAACTCCGCTGCCGCGACAAATTGTCGCTCAGCGGACAGACTTCCGGCGGGATCTCATGGCGACATGGAGAGAGGGACTGTCGCAACCCCGTGTAGGGCACGCCACGATAGTGGCAATAAGTCCCCTCTTTGAGGAGTGGCTTGAGAGACGCCACGGCGTCCTCACCTACCGCCTGAAGCAGGTCCTCACCGGTCACGGTGTTTTCGGGAGGTTCCTGTACCGAATCGGGCAGGAGGAAACGCCCGGGTGTTTCCACTGCGAGGATCGACCGGAGCACACGGTGGAGGTGTGCCCCGCGTAGGCGGAACACCGCCGTGTCCTCGAAGCGGCGATTGGCGGCGGCGACCTCTCGCGTCCGGCCCTGGTCCAAGCCATGGTCCGGAGCGAGACGGAATGGGACGCCGTCACCTCCTTCTGCGAAGCAGTAATGCTAGAGAAGGAGGTGGCGGAACGTGAGAGGGAGAGAACCTGACAGCGTCCCGGCCGCCGCGGGAGACGCCCCGGGCGTCAGGGGCCACCGTAGACGCGGGCCTGTGGACGGTGGGCTATGGGCTAGCTCGCCGTCCGTCCGTCTCATGACGACAGGCCGTGTCGACGGCACGTTCGTGTTCCACGCGTGCCTCAAAGAGAGTCAGCAATAGGAAGGGGTCCGCCAAGGACCGATGCCTGCCGGGGTTGCGGGACTGTTCGAAAGAGATACCGTGATAAATGATAAATAATGTTTATTTTGCAAGTAAGATTTTACAAACACTTTTACACGTCAGTTTTTTAAAACTAGATGGGGCCGGTGTTTCGTACCTGACTACTCTGAGAAGAAACAGCCGAAACAAACTCAGAGGTCATAGTCTCTTTTGAAGTCCAGACATAATTTTGCTCAATTCACATGAGGACTATGCAGATTGGTGTCTGAGATGGTCTTTTGAAGAAAGAACCACACAGATTTGAGTGGACCTGTCCAGACATTTGTCAGTTATCATGTAGCTCGACTTATAACTCAAGGAGCGCAACGAAACGACGAACAATACCAAAGAAAGGACATTTGGGTAGGTCGCTTATAGTACTCAAACTGCCAGACAGTTGTGGGAAAAAAAAAAGAAAACAAACAAAAAAAATGAAACCCACATGGTCCCCACATTCACAATAATCAAATAAAATTAATAATAATTTACAAAATAAATGTCAATAAAAATAACAAAAATCATATAATGTCAATAATAATAAAAAAGTAAGATACGTAAATATTCCTGTCAAATCAGTAGGTAAATGTAACATAAAATAAAATAAAAAGTAAAAAATAATAAAATACTGAAATAAGTATTCATGTCAAATCATTCAATGTCAGAGTGTATAAAAGAAAGGAATTAATAATAAACGAGCGAAGTCCGAAATTTCGACATTCACAGAGCAAATTTCATTGGAGCAGCTTAATCCCAAGCCTTTTTATCTTCGAGATAGTTATTAACATGATAGTAGGCTTTCAGGCACAGCTTCCGTTTTATAAACGATTTGAATTTATTTAGGCTTAGTGCTTGAATTTGGCTCGGAAGTTTATTGTAAAAACGTATGTACATTGGCATCTGAACGTACCCCCTATTTTTTGAGCCTCGTTACAGGAACAACAAATTTGTGTTTGTTCCTCGTATTTATGTTGTGGATATCACTGTATTTTTTAAACAAATTAGTATTTTTGTGTGCGTACAAAAGGTTTTCATAAATAAACTGAGAAGGCACAGTAAGAATATTAATCTCTTTAAATTTTTCTCTGAGGGAGTATCTGGGACTTAATTTATAAATTGAACGAATTGCCCTTTTTTGCAAAACAAATATTGTCTAAATATCGGCGGCATTGCCCCACAAGAGAATACCGTACGATATCACGCTATGAAAATAACTAAAGTAAACTAAACGGGCTGTCTCTAAATCAGTTAACTCACGAATTCTTCTAACGGCGTATGCTGCAGAGCTAAGTTTTTTCGACAATTTGTCTATATGCGGGCCCCACTGAAGCTTGGCATCCAAGCCGTGGCCCAGGAACACAAAGGGCGATGAAGGAACATGGATGGGTTTAGGTCAGTAAAAGTCTGATACTCCCTCCTGCTCACACAACAAAGAAAATGAAAAAGTAATCCAAACCATTGAGTAGGTATTTTTGGCGTTTTTGAAAAGTTCAATATAAGTTTAAAAAGTTCATCACAATTTTATGTGTACAACCTACAGTTAAAAATCACCGATTGGGGAGGTGTTTGAATTTTTTGGCCGGATTAACTTCCGCCATTTTGTATTTTTTTTCAAAGCAACCTTATTCAAAAAATTGAACCGCTTAATATAACCATGATAATTTTCTGGAAAAGTTCGAAAAAAATTAATTAACAGTAAGTTGGTAACAAAACATTACGACACTATAATAATACGTAACAGGCAATAAACTCACAAGTTTATACATAGGACACTACAAAGTTATCAGGGACTTTTCACCAAATGTAGAAATCGAAATTACTTAATGGTAAAACTCATGTTATACAAAAAACCCACGACGGTTAAAAAGTAATTGAAAAAGTATAAAATAATTAAAAAAAACCCAAGAATATCCGTCGGGTATACCATTAAATATAAATATAAATAAACTACTTTTGCAGTTTTATAGTAACTTGAATAATTGAAAATGTTTAGCGCTATCTTACTGAGTAGGTGATTCTTAATGAGTAGGCCCGTAGGAGGCCGGCCGTGCCCCTACAGTGGGGACCTTTAAAAGTTGATGATACTTATTTTGATTTACGATGAAATTTTAAATCCCCCGGCAGCCCCCGACGGATATTCCTGGGTTTTTATATTAAGTTGGGTTTTTTTTAATTATTTTATCCCTTTTCAATTATGTACTTTTTAAACGTGCGTCGTGGGTTTTTAAAAAAATAATAATTATGCTTTTTATTTTATACTTTTTAGAGAGCATCAAAATCGGAGTAGTTAGTTTTGGAGAAAAATGGCAACATGGATTTGCACAAACAAACATCCTCTTACCCCAAACGCATATACCGTCTCCGTTTGTGGTAATAGTAATAGTATATTTATTCGCGTAAAACATGGTATACAAAGGTGTTACAAATTTTAATGGCACAAACATGTTTAGCTAGGATAAGACCAAGCATGCAAAAATTTTGAATACGGGGAAAAGGGTAAGCAGGCAACAAACACTGAACAGTATACTTAATATTAAAAACATCAATTTTTTTTTATCTATAAATTCTCTGCTATAAAAACTATTTTCAAGTAACCATTTATAAAATTTAGTTTTAAATAATTTAGTATTTAATATTTTAAAATGCTTCGGTATTTTATTATAAATGCGCACACACATTGCCAGGCAGTTATTATTGTATTTAGCTAGCCTAGGTAAATCATTCAATACTAATTTATAGGGATCTCGTCTATTTCGAGGATTCACATAATTTGCAGTCCTAAATAATTGTTTGTTTTTCATTACAAACATACATATTTCGTAAATGTAAAGTGACGGTAATGGTAACAAACCAAGTTCCTTAAATATTGGTTGGCATGAGTCGTCAGGTTTAATTCCACAGATTGATCTCATGCACTTTTTTTGAGCGATGAATGCTCTCTGGAAGTCGGTGCTATTACCCCACATTACAAGACCATAACATAGTACTGATTCGACATAAGCTTGGTATGACATTACAGCAGTTTTTATGTCAGTTACATTTCTAACTTGTTTAAGCGCATATACAAATTTATTGATTTTAGTGCTGACACTATCTATGTGTTCTTTCCAATTAATATCTTTATCTATAATTACACCTAAGAATCTAGTTTGCGTTACTTCTTTGATTTTGTTAATATTGAGTTTAATGTCATTTTTATAATTATTTGATTGATTAAAATTAATGTAAACGGATTTATCTAAGTTTATATTTAAATGGTTAATGTCAAGCCAATGCAGTAATTTGTCAATTGTATTATTAATGTTAAGCTCATGATCTAGAATGGAATTATGTTTTTTGTTGGATGTTACTATAATCGATATGTCGGCAAATAATATGCATTTATGATTAGTTATTTTTATGATGTCGTTTATGTATATGAGGAATAATATTGGGCCCAGTACGCTTCCTTGAGGAACGCCATGTTTATTATGTCTATATTCCGATGAGTAGGCTATAATATCATTATTTTCATTTTTTTTATAGATTGTGACACGTTGTTTTCTATTAGTTAAATAGAACGATGGCCGGAGGTGGAGGTGTCGTGTGTTATTGTCTTAGAGTAAGACAAGTGGCAACGAAATCGTTTGTTTAAGGTTTAAACAAACGATAGTGAATGCACTATTGTTTACACTTTAAATAAACTTGTCGAGAAGTACTCACGACTGCCTGTCGTCGCGCGATATTGGCGAGGTAGCGTCCGCGGCGCGATGCCGGCAGCAACACGCTGCCCGCCTGCACCTCGTCGCCCACCTAGTATCAACATACGAACGTACTATTATTAATTGCTGTCTCTTTCCTTTTTCTGTACCTTAGAACAACATAAAACATAGCATTAAAAATCTCTTCAATGTTAAAATGTTGTTTGTTCAAAATTTTAGTTTTTCCTAAATCATATTAGTTTTAAGGACGGTTTCCCCCGAAGAGGAAAAGGTTGCGCCCAGCCATCCGCACGGCCCTGTAAGGTACTGTCGATTCATAAACCCGTCGATGGAACGTTGTCGATACAGCTACCTTCGATATAGTGACTGTAGATATTATTGTATTTATTTATTTAAACTTCATGTACAAGGGTGGTACATAGGCGGACTTAATGCCACAAGGCATTCTCTACCAGTCAACCTTTGGGTCAAATAGGATAGCATTGTGATAGAGTACAATAAAAATTAATAAGAATAATACCATTTTGTAAGCATCAATTAAAAACACTTAAATGGGTACCTACATATTAACACATATAATATTTATGCAAAAATAAACTAATATATTTTAGAAAACATACAAATAGGCCAAAATACGAGAAACCTTATAAAAATTACTACGACACTAGTAATGACTAGAAAGTAAACAATTTAGTCTGACTTTAAATAGAACTTCCGCCGAACTGCTCTTTTGAAAGCCAATTTGCTTTCAGCTTTTTTTTAATGCCAAAGGGTAGCGAGTTCCAGAGTTTTACAGTGGAGATAGCATAAGAAGAGGACATAAAACCAGTACGGTGAGAGGGAATTTGAAGGATTAGGTTTTTGGAAGCTCGAAGGTTGCGACTGTGAGAACTGCCCAACACCTTGAAAAAAGTACTCGGGAGCACATGGATCGTTCATAATGGTGAAAAGCATGCAGAAAGATCCGAGGGACTTCCTGAGTCTGATAAGCAGCCATTTAAGCTGAGAACGGTACGCAGAGATGTGATCGTATTTACGAAAGCCAAAAATGAAACGAATGCAATTGTTCAGAAGACGATCCAATTTGTTAAGAAGTTCTTGGGTTAGATCAGAGTAACAAACATCAGCATAGTCGATAGTGGGAAGCACAAGCGACTGGACCAAAGTTGTTTTAGTGCTAGATAGGAGAAAATGTTTTTTGTGTGACTTTCTGGTTAATCTGAGCTACCTGCTTATTCCAACTAAAAGTGCCGTCAAAGTACAGGCCCAATTCCTTTAAGTGTGGTGAGAGAGGTATAACAGAGTTGTCGAACATAAGCGGCACTAGCCGGCTAGTGTCCAAATTTGTCATGTAGTACGAACTACCAATGAGGATGGCTTGGCATTTACCGACGTTGACAGCAACCCTAAATTTGCCAGACCATTCTCCGATAGTTCGGAGATCAGCCTTTAGTGACGAGATGCAATTATCAAGGTTGGCAATGTCCGATTAAGCGTAAAGTTGCAGGTCATCAGCATACAGATGGTAAGAGCACTTGAGGATAGTGGTAATATAATTTATAAATAACGAAAATAAGAGAGGATAGAGTATACTGCCTTGTGGAACACCAGTTACCAGGTCGCACCATTCGGAGTAATCCTGATCAGCACGCACCGCCTGCTGCCGACCACGAAGATATGAAGAGAACCAATCACGTGACGAAGAGTCCCCAATTTGAGACATTATGGCGAGGAGGATATCGTGGTCAACGGTGTTAAAAGCGTTGGAAAAATTTATTAAAACCAACACCGTAACCCTCGAATTCTCCATGCCATCTCTAATATCTTCTGTAACCTTAAGCAAGGCTGTGGCTGCGCTGCGGCCAGGCCGAAAACCAGATTGGAATTTAGACAACAGGCTATTCTTAAGAACGTGGGAAGCTACTTGTCTAAGAGCAGCTGCTTCAAGGATCTTGGAAAGGAAAGGAAGAATGGAGATCGGTCTTTAATGGTTTGCCAAACTGGGAAAGGGAATCTTGGGAACTTGTCGATATAAGGAAGTTTGAATTAAGCCAAATATTAATAATTGTTTATTGCACTATAAATAATGTTGATTTTTACGTGTATTTTTAGAATAATCCTATATTTTATTTTTCAATATTATTCTTACTGTTATTTTAAATTCGTAGCTCAATTTTGACTTCCGATACGGTAATGGCGGCAAAATGTCGTTGTTAGTCAGTTGACTAGGTACTGCTGGCAATCTTGCTTATGCCCCTTCGGTGAGTCCACAGCAGTCATCTTTGAGCTACGAAGCGAACTCGCTTCCAACTTCGCTTAGACCAACTGGTCTAGATTACCATTGTATAATACGAATAAAAGTTATTTCGAAGAAGAACAGTTTTTCGATTTAAATAAACGTTCAACAATATGTCCAATTTCATACGTATACTGTCGATACAGCGTACTATCGATTTGGTGTACTGTCGATGTAGCGTACCGTCGATTTAGTGAACTGTCAATTCATTAAACCGTCGATAGAACTTTGTCGATACAGCGACCTTCAATGTAGTGACTGTCGATATTATGAACGTAACCCGTACTAGACTGGGCGCCTTCCCACCGACTAAGAAAATATTCCTAGTTTATATAAATATTCTTAGTATTCCTTAACATGAAGACGTCCAATACCTGGTATCATTACGATATATTAATGAAAGGAGATCTTTTCGGACTTACTGGTTGATAAGCACATTCTGCAAAACCGACATTATGGAAAATAAATAAGCAAATGAACAGGTGGTCCCACATGACCACGTGCTCACGTAGCTCACGTGCTCACGTAGCTCACTCGCTGAACTGAACCTAATCGGTGTTGCAATAACAGGCAATCGCACATTTTATACCTCTATAAAATAATTTGATAACGAAATAATTGATGGTCGTTAAGATTAATTGGACGCGTAAAAAGATTACTGGATCGGAACAATATTATCTAGGGCCGGACACCAATACGCCCGACCTAATGCGCAATCAGAGCTACGAGTCGACTATCTGTTTCGAAAATAAATCTATCTGTGCTACACCTAGTTAACTAACGAAGGCACTGCTGAAGGTTTTAAAAATAAACAAATGAGTCTACAATCAAAATACATATTTAATTCCACATACAAGGGCCACCTATATAAAACATCGAGAAATGCAGTTCGGGTTGGTCGTTTCCTATGGAGAAGAACCGGCAAAAAACTCCATGGTTACTTTTTTTTAATTATTTATTTTTACAATGTTAGTACCTATGTTACAGCATTAGTACTTTAGCATCGGGGGACAGCGTAAGCCCGACAATAAGTCGTTGCTGACCACACAAAAAAAAGGAAAACAAGGGTAAAAAGTTAACAAGCATCTAGGAATCTAAAAATTTTAAATCAAATACAATGTTCTTAAGTGTACTTATGCCTCCCAAGGCGCATACCGGCTAACATATATATTAATAATATTAATAAAGGTCGGTGACGTTTGGTCTTTTATGTGTAACGGCCATTTGTCCGTTATCTGTTAGTTTGAAAATGGCCGTTACACATAGGTAAAAGACCAATCCTTGGGAAGTTGGTGTCTCCAATGATTACTACGAACTTTTGGAAATTCCTTTTAATTAAAAAGAAGAGAAAAAATATCGAATCGAATTATCGAATTGTCCGTTATCTGTTAGTTTGAAATTGCTATCTCTGTCTGTTCGGTCCGTGAGCTAAATGTCAAAACATTTCTCCTCTCCACTCGGACCTCGGTAGCGAACAGTCGTGTGCCACCTCGTTTTGTACCATTTTATTCAACAAATAAAACAAAATTAATAAATTAAAATCTCAGTAAAGTACTAGGAGTTCACGTCAATAAGGAGCTGTGGAGTGAGCCACACGTCGTGCGCCGTGCGCAATAAGGACAGAAGCAAGGTGAGAAATACTGATATCTCACTCATTTCGTGTACTTACGCTAACCGGTCGCCCGATCCCACGTTCACTGCCTAAACTGCGGACTTAAGCTGAACATGTCGCTTCATAGGTCTCCACCTGGAAACAATGTTCAACATGTACAGTCAGAAAATGACCTATGCCATCTTAATCCAGATAGTCCAGCTAGTTATATGGGGAGGGCACAGAAGCGTATCCGCATTGACGGTCAAGAACAATCAGGTTATGAAGTTCTCAAAGACGAACTATCCGCCATGCTCACCACTATGCTATCCAGTTGGAAGAAAGACCAGGATATAATGCTAAACAAACTGCTTAATGATTTGACTGAGCTCAAGTCTCAAAACTCAAGCATTAAATCGACTAACGACGCGTTGGAAAAATCATTACAATTCATGTCTGCGCAATATGAAGAAATAAAGCAGAAACTGGTCGACATGGAAGGCGAACGAAACAAAAACATGAATTATATATCCACCTTAGAAAACAACATCAATGAGTTGCAAAAAAGAGCCAAGTTCACAGTTATCGAGTTCAAAAACTTAACTTCGCCACTAGAACAAATAAAGTTCGAGTCACAACAAGACCTTTGTGAACTTGTTAAAAAAACGTGCAACGCGGTTAAAACCCAAATACAGACATCTGACATAAAAGATATTTACAGGATTAAAACCAAAACTGGCGTATCCACCATTGTAACAGAGCTATCTTCAGTTCTAACCAAAAATAGAATCCTAAATGGAGTGAAGGAATTCAACAAGCTGAATCCTGCTAATAAGCTCTCCTCCTCTACTATTGGCCACCCAGGACCTAAAATTCCTATTTATGTAGCTGAAAGCCTCACAAGCAAGGATAGAAAACTGTATGCAATGACTCGCGAAAAAGCTAAATTTCTTGAATATAAATACTGTTGGATTCAAAATGGCCGCATATTTATGAAAAAAGCGGATGGTGACACTCGTATTCAAATTAAAAATGAAGCGGATTTGGAAAACCTTAAGAAAATTATGTGACTAGGTACTTTGTTCATGTTTTATATATTATTTTATGTTAAAAGTCTTAATAGTTGTGTCATCATACTTACTGCTTGTACTCTTTGTGTCACCTGCCTAATAATGCGCCTCACAAATGTTATGAAGTATTTTTAAGTCTACCCACTTACCATAATTATAAATTTCATTCATACCTTAAGAACAAAATATATCCATCTACCTTACACTCACAATTATACTATTATATTACACAAGTTTTATTAAGAACTGATCTACATAACAAACATATCACATTTAGCACATCTTCTCACACTAATACCTGGGAGTCTAGCCTACTAACAAAACTGTATTTATATAATATCTATTTGAATGATCAACATTTATTGTTTTATGTGCATTACGTCGGGATAATTATGTTAGAACGTAGAGGAGCCTATCCTGAATCAATGAACTGCCAACTTAGACTTTTGTTCATTATAATTCGCAGCCCTTAATGACGTGTTATCCGAGTTGGATAATATTTCCTTTTGTGACTCAGTTTTATGTGACCCTCACGAATGTTCCTCACTGCTACCTGCAGTAGATAATAACATTAGTGTTCTGTGTCAAAACATCCGTAGTATAAAAGCTAATTTCTCCGGGTTATTAACACTAATTGAACGGATCAACACAGATTGCGACATATTAGTTCTCTCCGAATGCTGGCTTTCCTGCAACCCTATTATACCAACCCTAAAGGGCTACAACTCCTTTGCTACTCTAAACAACCATAACCAAAATGATGGAGTAATTGTGTTTATTAAATCAACTTTAACCAATATAAAAATAAAGGAACCCGTGATTCTTGATTCAAGTTGCTTAGTGGTCACCATAGGTTCTGACTTGGCCATAATAGCAGTTTATAGACCTTATGCATTTAAAGACCCATCCAACTTTATACAAGCCCTGGACAGAGTACTCAGCGAACATAAACCCTACAAAAATATTTTCCTGGTGGGGGATATTAATATAGATATTGGTAAAGAAAATAAATCAACTTATACTCTGGATTATCTAGATCTTCTGTTGCACCATGGATTATATCCGGGGCACACCCTCCCAACACATGGGTCTACATGTTTGGATCACGTTAACATTAAGACCTCTTTGCCTACGAAGGTTTTGGTCTTAGAGACTACTATCACAGACCACTATGCAGTTCTGGTGGCAATATCAATGAGGAAATCCACTGCTGCTCAGCGCTCTTTTATTACCAGGGTTGATGAAGATAACTTAACAATTGACATGAAAAAACTGAATTTTGATCATGTCTTCACAGCACAGGACCCCAATACTGCTGCTAAATTGTTAATTGAGCCTATTATTTTTACTTTATCTGCCAATACCTCCACTATCGCACTATCACGTAGACGTAGGCCTATAAAAGCGTGGATCACCCCGGGGTTACTAAAATGCATGCGCCATAGAGATAATCTTAATAAGTTATTCATAAAAAACCCCAAAAATGATGTCATCAAGGTTTCTTATAAACGGTATAATAACTATTGCATTTCTCGTTTGCGAAAGGCCAAAAAAGATTATGAAAGAAAGGAATTTGAAAAAGCAGGCAAAAACCCCAAACGGTTATGGAAGGTCATTAAATCAGTTGCAAACACTAATAAACCTAAGGACACTGCGTCTGCTTTATTAGAATCCAATCTAGATAAACAGGACGCGGTGAATAACATTAACTTGTACTTTGCCAATGTAGGAAGACAGCTAGCGGAACAGATTAATAAAACTCCCTGTCCCCATGCTTCAGTAGATTCTGTGACGGATTCTTTTGTAATGCTGGAATCAGATGACGCAGAGGTAAATGCGTGTTTGATGTCACTGAAAAACGACTGTGCAGTTGGTTATGACGGCATCTCCTCAGGGTTTCTAAAGAAGTATTGCTCGATTATTGTGCCCCCGCTCACCTATATCTGCAATTTAAGCTTGAAGACTGGCATCTTTCCAGATGCATTTAAAAGAGCCCTCCTTCAGCCTATTTTTAAATCAGGGGATCGAAACCGTGTTGAAAATTACAGGCCTATTTCAGTTTTACCAGCTTTGTCAAAAATTTTAGAAAAAATTATTAATATTAGACTTGTAGATTATTTAGAATCACGCAAACTCCTCTCAAATAACCAATTTGGTTTCCGCAAAAAAACATCAAGAGCTGATGCAGTACATCACCTGGTTGACCACATAGTCAGAAAGCTTGATAAAAACGAAAAATGTGTCGCTCTATTCCTGGATCTTGCAAAGGCATTCGACACGGTTTCGATCCCAATCCTGTTAAAAAAGCTGGAGAATATGGGGATTAGAGGTACTCAGTTGTCCTTACTCCAAAGCTACCTAAGCGAAAGAACCCAATGTGTAAAAATAGGGCCGCACACTAGTTCTGAGATGCCAATTGTTTACGGGGTGCCCCAGGGCAGCATCCTTGGACCGAGCCTTTTCTTATGCTATATAAATGGTTTATGTAATCTTATACTTGAAAACGGGACTATATTTTCTTATGCGGATGATACAGCTCTCGTATTTTCCTCAAATAATTGGGCTGAAACGTATCGCCTCGCACAGAGAGGCTTTAATGCTGTTAGTGAATGGCTTAAAAAAAATTTACTCACCCTGAACGTCTCCAAAACCAAGTTGCTCAACTTCTCCATTCGCAGTACCGCAATTCCATCTGATGTACTCCCTCAAATTACAACTACTGATAACACCTCTAGTATAGATAAAGTCACACACATCAAGTATCTCGGCGTCGTGATAGACAGTCATCTGTCATTCAAAAACTATATCGATCACCTCTCTAACCGCGTACGGAAGCTCATTTATATATTTAAGCAATTGCGCGAATCCGCAGGTGCAGACATTATGAAAATGGTCTATCAGGCGCTGTGCCAATCGATTTTAAACTATTGCAACACGACCTGGGGAGGTGCCGCCAAATCTAACCTGATAAAAGTCGAACGCGCCCAAAGAGCGGTCCTTAAAGTTTGTTGTTTCAAACCCCGCCTATTTCCCACAGTTGAACTGTACGAATACTGCCAAGTACTAACTGTAAGGCAATTATTTATTCTGGCCACAGTTATCAAACAGCACTCCCTGTCACAGTACACACCGGGACCAGTGCGTCGAAACCGCCTTGTTGCCACATCTTTCCCAACCAAAACATCATTCAGCCGTCGCTTCTTTATTTTCCTTGGACCTTACCTCTATAACAAAATTCATAAAATTCTATCCGTGCATCAACTAAACAAACACGATCTTAAAATAACTGTTCATGATTGGCTACTTCAGCAGTCATATACTGCAACAGAGGGTCTGTTGCAGATTTTGGCATAGTTGACCTGCAATTTACTGGCACATCATACACATACACACTCATGCACAAACACACTTACACACACTCATGCACAAACACACACGCACACTTTTTCATACACACACACACCTACACCACTTATGTAATTATTCTTTTTTTATTTTGTTCTTATTAATACTTTATACCTTTATTTCTCATAAGTTACCTATTTTTAAATTTGTAAACCAACCTTTAATATTGGTACCTAACAATGATTCTGTAAATTGCTTTCTGAGTGGAAACCTGGTGACCTGTAATACAGGTGTTTCACTACCTACCACAGGCACCAGTGATTCACGACCATGTAATGTTTTGTTTATGCCAATAAATAAATTTATTATTATTATTATTATTTAGCTCACGGACCGTTAGAAACAAAACGTCAAAAGCTTTCTTTGATTTTTCTATGATTTAAGTGACAGGTAGGTGACGCGGATAGGATATTTCAAACTAACTTTATTTATAGAAACACCGATAGCTACGAGCATTTTAACTAGCAGTTGTACGTAAGTTAAAGAAAACGGCCGTTAGTAAACAAAAATTGGCCACCGTGACAGGACACATCATCTGTCAAGCCTTTTCCCAACTATGTTGGGGTCGGCTTCCAGTCTAACCGGATGCAGCTAAATACCAGTATTTTACATGGAGCATGGCCTATCTGACCTCCACAACCGAGTTAGTACTGGGTAATACGATACCCCTTGGTAAGACTGGTTGTCAGACTTTTTGGGTCACTGGCTACATGTAACGACTCTCAAAGATCTCAAAGTCAAAGTCAAAGTCTAAACATTTATTGCGAACCAAGTGTACAATATGGTGTTAAGTTATGGTGGTGTGTACTTATGACTTAGCAGCCTTTTACAAGCATTGCAATTTCATATTCATCTGCTCTTCTCACTTTAAATTAGCATGCATTAAACATTGTTATCACGTAATCTTTATATTTTAAATTAGTACAATTCAATAGCGAAAATAATACCTAGTTATGTCAAAAAATTAAATGTCAATGATAGTGATAATACAATGCTATATAGTAGTTATGTCAGCATTTAATGTCAATAGTAGTGAATGTAATACAATTATTAGGAATGTCAATGTAATCCTTTTCAGGTAGTACAAACTTTAATTTTATATGTAGTTAAATAAAGACTCAATCTTACTGTTTGGATAGGACAGATCGCCACTTTTGTACATGAGAGAAAATCGTTATTTTAAGGGGCTCCCCCATGGCACACTAGCGCCACTTTAGTAAAAAAATCAGAACTCGTTAAATACACAATTAATATAAAATCTGATTGACAAAATCAATGCTTTAGAGTTCTAGATTATTGACGTCTATTTAATTCATTAAAATATACTTCACTGTAGTTACAGTTAGAAAAATTGCTAAAAACGGCCGTTTTTTTTCCATTTTGTATCTGTAACGACAGCAAGCTATGTTTCAATGAGTTAAGCAGACGTAAATAATTTAGAAGACCAAATGATTGATTTTGTCAATCAGATTTTATATTAATTGTGTATTTAACGAGTTCTGATATTTTTACTAAAGTGGCGCTAGTGTGCATGGGGGAGCCCCTTAAGCTAGACTCTAAATATTCTTTTACTGAATAGAAACATTTTTGGATAAGGTACAGTTTTAGCCTTTTTTGAAATATTGGGACCAACAGCTTAACGTATTTTCCGAGGCACGGGGGAAACTCGGTATGTTACCCATCCACAGACCAACCTAGGCAAGCACGACTTAACCTAAAGATCGATCCGAGCGGCTGTTATTATTTAGCCTCGAGCTCCTCAAACCGTGACAGGACACGAAAAACTAAATTTCAAAAATTGGTTCGTTGAGTCGGCACGTGACGTGATCATAGAGACCACAAAAGGCAGAGTCCCCGACGTGACGCTAAAATCAACGAACACCTTGAAGCCTAAGTAAGCATAGATGCAGCTAAAGTATCGACACAGGTGTACGGAAGAAAAAGCGAAATACAACAACAAGCAAACAATCTCGCGAGATAAATTATAATCTAACTGTATTTCCAATTTTACGGTGACATATTATTATATAATGGTTGACGGCTTCGTGAAGTTTCCGTTTACACCCTGTTTACACTGATTACTGCTGTAATCAGTGTATACAGGGTGTAAATGGAAATTTCATTTTTTTTTTTAAATGTTATAAAATGAAAATGTTAAATGTTACAAAATGTTTTGTAAAATGTAACAAAATGTTTTGATCGGATAGGTCATGCGCTTTTAATGCGCAAATTGTTAGACATTGGTGTGATGGGGTAGCTTGTACAGATGGTTTGTATCATGTTGAAAATAGATGCCAAACTGTTAGTCCTCAACGGTTATACCATAAGAGCGATATACATTCCATTGGGGATTCCCCTAGGATCCTTTTTAGGAAGGACCCCTTTTTTAATATTTTTGTAAATGACATTGCCTATTGTTTCCTAAATTCTAAAATGTTACTGTACGCGGATGACATATTCTAAGTGTCAACCATTGAGGATGCACACCTATTACAGGAGGATCTAGACCTGTTCCATGATTACTGCGATCGAAATACGAGTAGGTTGGATGTAAATACATATTTCAAAATGAAATGTGTGTACATTTACTCGTAAGCCAAACCCTATTATTTGGTTACAAATTATCGAATACTTCAATTACCAGAGTGAACGTCATCAAAGGTCTTAGGGTAATTTTTTAACTCAAAGCTTTTGCGCACATTGACAATATAGTCAACAAGGCTTCTAAAGCGTTGGGATTTATTTTTAGGGCCTCCTCTGAGCTTAAGAATATCAAAATGTGCTTTTATCCGTAGCCACGTCATATCTCCGAAACTGTTTACCGCTGCACTAGCCGATGTCTTTAAGGTTCTGGACTGGAGAGGGCTAGTCCATCAACTTTAATGACTCACCTTAGGTTTGCCGACGATATAGTGGTCATGGCTGAGACCATGGAGGACCTCAGTACAATACTCGAAGACCTCGGGAGAGCTTCCGAAAGAGTGGGATTTAAAATGAACATGGGCAAAACCAAGGTCATGTTGGTCAACTTTTAATTCAAGTAGACTCATCTTTCATGGGGTACTGTTTGAGATGCTATAATAATATTCCACAAAGTATTCTTGAACTGAATGAGACGAAATTTAAATCATGTATTAAATGCACACTATCTAAGCAAGCATATTATAAGTTGAGCGATTATATCGCTGATAAAATGCTTGGCCCAATGCTGGTCCTGCTCCACAAGGGGCGCATAAATTGATAGCATTAAATGGTATTGTTGAAACTGCTGAAGATTGTACAACTATCTTTGCATCGTATAGATTCAATCTCTTTAGTTTTATATAATCGCATAGCCCATATTGTGTGAGTACTATGTACTAGAAAGCTATCATTTACTGGAAACCTACTTTTTTGACTTGAATGTGCCCTGGCGGTTGAGAGTGTCATGCTCGCTGATGATAGTGGCGCACGTGTCGGATCATTTAGTTCCCTTCAAAATAGTTGAGTTGAATGGTGATCCATGTGTCATGTTCGTGACTGGTCGCTGTCAGTTGTGACTGGTCATGTCTTAGTTGCCATGGCTTATTAAAATGAACTATAATATTTTGTTTTTGAATTGTATTTTTTTTTTCTATGGACATTTTTAACGTGCACATCTTGCTACATTGTTCTCACATAAATTATACCATCTCAACATGAATGATGTAACCAAGATTTTGTAACAATATTTTAATTTAAAAGAGTGTAAATGGAGTTTCTTGCCCGTTCTTCTCCATAGAGATCTACGCTAGGGAATGGGCATCTACAGTACTTTCACAGTTTTTATGTCTTGTTAGATGAACATTAAATGTAGCTACCTTTGTATCGACAATTCAAAAGTGCCTGTAACTGGCCTAAGTACTTGAAATAAATGCTTTGATTTTGATTTTTGAATATATCGATATGATTCCGTGCACAATGGGGGTTTGCGTTTGTTTATTATAATACATATAAGCTAAAAGTTTTTTACAAGACTTTAAGAAAACATGTATCACAAATTGTCAAAGGGGTTTGATCGCGGTGCAAATATATATATACCTATATAACGGACTATACACTAGGAACTAATCAAACAACGATTTAGGATTCTTCGCCTCAATGGTCGCCAGTCTCATGTCTATGAATCCGTCTGCAACTCTAGCTTTTGTCTTTGGATGGGTGAAGTTCGCGTATATCCGGCCTCTTGTGAATGGGAAGCCTCTGGGGATGACTGACGGCTTGATTGTCATGTTCAAAAGATTGTATTGGCCCTGAAACCAGAATTAATTTAACTTATTTTGTAAACGCGAATGATTCGTTGCCGTCAATCGAAGAGGCCTGTTTTCTATACTTTATGGGTTTCTAGGATCATATTGTTTCCCCGGTACGATGTTCCAAAAACAAAAAAGAATTAAAATCATATTTCACCGAACTACGCTCGTTTATACATGAAACCTCCCACCTGTTTGAAGGCGGTTAAAAATGGTTTAAAAGTAAGAAAAACAAAATAGTATTATTACAGTTTTTTTAATAACATACACTGTCCCATTGCTGGGAAAAAGTGTAACTCTACCCCTCCGTTTATTTTTGGCCCTAATTAATACGAGCTTCCAACAACGAACTAGCCGAAATGCACCAGCTTCTTCGTTCATAGATTTTTATACAAAGTTTCAACTCCTAGTTTACCCGCTTGAACTTTCCAAATCCATTTTTAGCAAGTGCCTACGTCATAATAGCAATCTGTATGGAAAATCTTAGCTCGACCCGTCCAGTGGTTTGAGCTGTGCGTTGATAATCAGTGAAGACAAATAATTTCATAAGTTATGAAAGAAGTTAGATTTTTACCGGTTTATGAGGACAGGGTGTATTCAGGCCGCCGGCTCTCATGGCGGACCCAAAGAACATGTCCTTCTCGACCAGGTAGCACCAGTTGAAATGCATTTCGATGAAGCTGCGCTTGTACTGGTTGGTCAGTAGCTCGTAGAAGTATATGTCTATCTGTAGTTGAAAAACATAGCAGTACACATTATAGACATAGTCTTTGAACTACAGTTGAGCTACACGATAACTGACGAAATTTTGCACTGTTTTCTTCAAAAGAGTAAGTCAGACACACAGACAATAATCTGCATGGTCCTCATGTGACTTGGCAAAGGTTATGTCGGGACTTTATATGAGATCTCTGAGTTGGTTTCGGCTGTTTCTTCTCAGAGTATTCAGGGACGGTACACCGACTTTATCTAGATTTGAAAAAATAACTCAGATGCTCATAATATGCCTATAGAAAAGCACATTAAGCTTTTAGTCCAGCACCCGTGTCGGATTGCCGGCCCATCCGACTACGCCAGCGAGGGGACAGAGATGCACATGTGCCTTCGCACACTCTTGTGCACCATAATATCTCCAGCACCGATGGTTAATCTCCGCCGAGATTGGCTGCCGTGACCAAAAAACGGTCAGGAGGACTATTACTTACATAAATACTACTGTCGAAAGGTTCAATATTCTCGAAGTTGAGGCCAACGTAGTAGATAGGGTTGGCGCGACCGTACCTCACTGAAGTCAGGTTTGCGTATGACAGGAACTTAGGATTGAAGTACGTCACTCTGGGGTGTTCTACGCTTATGTAAGTTACCTAGAACATAAGTTTTTTTAATGTCAATTGGAATGGAATGGAAAAACGACGTTAGTCTGTTAGTTTCGACCAACATACAGGGTGTAAACAGACTCTTTACGAAGCCGTCAACGTCATTCTGTACATCAAACTGAGTAAACTGCGGAAATTTTTTTGCTGGGAAACTACTTTTTTTTTGGGTGAAAAATCACGTTTTACGGTAAAACTCAATGTAACGCATTCAACACATTGTGCTGATGGATGTGTGGCAGCCAATTCGTATAACACGCCGTTTTAAATAATGGCGCGCCGGATTGCTAAAACGGCGCGTTTATGTAATACGTCCGCAAGTTTTGCCGGATTGTGGTGGCAATAAGTTCAACAAAGCGGCGTCCAACGTTTAGCCGTATTGTCAGCAATTCAGATACTTCAAATAACCTACTAAAATTGTCCTGAAAGTCTTGCTAGCTGGCATGAGGAGCGTAGGGCGAAGGCCGGTGGAGCGACGACGACATTTGTGACAGAATGTGGGTGTGTTATGTAAAATGCGAGCGTAGGGAGCGCGCGTCATAGACTCGTAGCAGGTTCTAAATTTGCTAATAACTCGAAAACGGTGCGTCCTATCGCAAAAATAATGAAAAATTTGCCCCCTTAATCCGAGGCCACATAATTCTCAACATGTAGGTAAAAAAAATTAGAAAAAAATAACAGAAAAGCAGGAAATGCGGCCATTTGATTGTGACACCGTTCTCAATTCCGACGCCATGTTTCTTGTTATGATCATGCAGCGCTACTTGCGGCGATAAATGGCACTAAAACTTTCAAAGCGGCGTAATGACGTGCCACCGTAATACAAACGGGCACATCGTCGATACGCCGCTTTGAAAGTTTTAGTGCACACACACAAACGCGAAGGGCTCATCCAATGCGGCGTACTTTATTTCAGCCGAATTGTAATCCGGCTGAACGTGAGGACGCCGGCATACGGCGCTGTTTTTTAATCCGGCCCTCCATTATGTAAAACGGCGTGTTATACGAATTGGCTGGGACAGTTGCATTGAATACTAAACAGGTCATGAGGTATTTAAAGTTATAACATTAAAAACTTGTACTTATTAAAACAACTTGTAAAAAAGTTAGAACTTTGATCAAATTTATCTCCGTAACTAGAAGGTTCCCAGGTATCTAGAACAAAAAAAATATCGCAGTGACGACAGGAGAACAAGTGCCTTTCAGCTTCGTTAAGAATCTATTTACACCCTTTATATACAGATGACTTTATTATCACTTTCCAAAAAAATTGGGTACATTAGGTGAACAGAGTAGAAGCTTATGGCATGCCTAGCTTTTTTTTATTTTTTCCACAGTTTAGAAAAAAATTGATCTATCATCAAAAAACGCTACAAATTTCAAGTAAACTTTTCTTAATAGAACAAAGAAAGAGAAATTTTGAAAAAAAATGAAAAATATCGAATTTCTTATCGCGATTTTTTTTATTTTTTTTTTTCAAAGAAAAAAAAAAGCTAATTATGCCATTTGCTTCTACTCCGTTCACCTATTATACCCATTTTTTTTGGCGAGTGATAAAAAGTCATCTGTATATATGCACTTGGGACGAAATGCACCAAGACCCAAGTGCATTGGGCAGCTGATTAATTTTTCCTGCGATTTCGATGTCGGTCCAATTGAATAAGTTGTTCAGTTTAATAGGTGTGTCACAGATCTTTCCGATACACGATGTAAAAAACACAATGGATGTAAAAAACCCTTAACGAAGCCGAAAAACATTTGTTCTCGCCGTCATTGCGATATTTTTTTATTTTAGCTAGACTATGCGTACCTTTACATTAGGGGTCAAAGCACCAACTTTTTCAAAAGTTTTTTTTTACGTTATAACCTTAAAATAATAACTTCACATTAAATACCTCCTTGACCCTCGTACTATTTAATGTATCCATCAGCACAGTGTTTTGAGTGCGTTACATTGAGTCCCAAAGTAAAGCGTGATTTTTCACCCCCAAAAAAAAAAGTCGTTTGTCAGCAATCATTTCTAGTTTGATGAACAGGATGGTTAGTTGACGGCACCTTGTTTAGATAACATTGTCACTCACCTTTTCTGAAACACATGTGAAGTAAAACATCGAAAATATAAAACAACGAACAATGCTTATCTGCTCAGCCATGGTCTAACGAACTGCACTTCGCAAATAAAATTGAACAAAACATTTAACGCGGATATTATGCAGGTTTTATATTACGATCTTTTCTTGTTTATTGCAAAGTTATTTCATGGTTTGTAAACATTCTAATTTTATTGTTATTGCGAACGAAATTGCGGTCAAAGTAAACACAAGCAGTGTGTGCAATGAGTGGGTTCATGCCGTTGAAAAAGCTTTTTTGCAAAAAATAAAACCGACTTCAAAAAACACAAAAGAGAGAAAAATAACTTTAGTTTCAGAATTCGGTGACTTTTTTGTTTGATTCAGTTTTTTTTTTGCCACCGACTTCTGAAATTATTTTGTTTTTCCTATTTTGTGTTTTTTGAAGTCGATTTTATTTTTTGCAAAAAATAAATTATTTTTCAATTTTTAGTTGTTCCCAAACAAATATTTGCCAAGAATTTATTTTATATTGTTAACAATTAATGTCATGGTAATAGGCTTATCCCCAATAAATGTAACTTAAACTACCGTACCTAACTGTCGAAATCTGGGTGTATTGTACACATCTGCGTATCCCCTCAGAGCATACAGGCGTGATGTTACGTCAGGATGTTGTATAAACAATAAACATCCAAGCGATTCCAGCAATCACTGCAGATTTGCCGTCTATTTTTGAAGAGTTCCATTGTATATCTACGAAGATCAGCATCAGAACTTCACCAAATGGGACCACACGGGAAGCACCAGCTTTCAAATAAAAAAAAGAATCATCAAAATCGGTTCACCCAGTCGAAAGTTCTGAGATAACAAACACAAAAAAAAATACAGTCGAATTGAGAACCTCCTCTTTTTGGAAGTCGGTTCAAAATGAACTTTTGTGCAAGTTATTCATGCTTGTACATGCAGCAGGCGATTTAGACTATGCGTTATCTCATCATTTGCCTTCCTTTACCCAACTATGATGGGGCCAGCTGTAAGTCTAACCAGATGCATCTGACTTCGAGTATTATAAATAGCGACTACTATACTATACTATACTATACTATACTATATCTAATCATAACCCAGTTAGATTAGTACTGGGAACACGATACCTCTTGGTAAGACTGGTTGTCAAACTTTCGGGCCACTAACTACCTGAGACGACTGTCAAAGGTCTAGGTACGTTATCTATAGGAAAATAAATTTATTTTCAGGTTTTAGTTTGTAGTAGTTGGTGTGCTTTGTTTCAAAACCAATTTCGAGGCTTGATCAAATTTAGATGCCTATAAACCTAAATGGAGTATTCCATACCTACTAGGAGTCATTTGGAGTGTTCGAAAATAGAATAATCAAGTCAATTATGCAAGTTGGCACAGGAAATTGTTTTTGGTGAGTCATACTCATAAGTCATATGAGTATTTATTTCGGAACAGTATGCATTGTGTAGAAATATTTGGTGATATCAAGTAACTAATTATTTTGATGGATATTATGGAAACTGTATAATTATATTCCCCATGGAAAAAAGACGTGTGTTTTTTTAAGTATACAGGGTGGATACGCGTACGGTAAGGGGAACTACCTTAGCCGTTGCAGCTACACGAAAATGGTCTTAGAAGACTATCCATAATTTTTCGTGAAATTTTGATCACCATTCACAGATTTCCGTTACAGGTAGTCAGCGGCCCAAAAAGTCTGATAACCAGTCTTACCAAGGGGTACCGTATTACCCAGTACTAACTGGGTTGTGGAGGTCAGATAGGCAGTCGCTCCATGTAAAATACTGGTATTCAGCTGCATCCGGTTAGACTGGAAGCCGACCCCAACATAGTTGGGAAAAGACTAGGCAGATGATTGCCAGATTTTCGAAAAAAATTACAGTTAGCGTGAAAATGGCCATTTACGTAAAACATTTTTTTTTGTCAACCGATCCTGCTGATACTGATCAAAAAGTTTTATCGGACCAACCCAGGTTTATTTGAGTATCTTAGTAAGATTCACCAAGGCTTTTCTTGGTAGATTCTTTATGATTTCCCCTGTGATAAGGTCATAACCAGGGGATTTTTTTGGGCTGATGTGATCTCTGATTTCTTTAGATACTCCTTTTGGTGTTACAAGTTTTATCTCTTGGTCTATTTTGTAGTTGTTCCCAGTGGAGATCTTGGTCAGCGCTCTCGGTTTTTGTAAAAGTGTCCTCTAAGTGTTGGACAAACCTTGATGCTTTTTGTTCGTTACTTATTGCCCATTGTGCATTTAGTTAATTTATTGGCGGTATGTGAGGAATTGGTTGTTTTTGTTTTGGTTCCTTGTGGCTTTTCATAGTAAATAATCAGTCGATCGATCATTAGTCAGTTGAAGAAGATGCCCTACCTAAATTTTTGTCCCGAACTTTCTTGATTGCTTTCCTAATTTGTTTAGTAATTCTATTTAACAGTGTCTTATCTTGGGGAAACCTGTTTCGCTGCCACTTTTTTCTCAAGGTTCTTTTTTCTCTGATCAGACCTGTTATTTCTTTTGGATAAGTATTAACCTTAAGCCTTACGCCGATCACTTGCATTTCCTGATCTTCACATTTGGTCTGTTCATAATGATGTATGTTTTCTCTAATTATGACGGCGCTGTCTCCTCTCACGGCGTTATCAGGATGCATGGCATGATATATCTAAAATTTCAAGGCTACAGCCTTGATATTTTACAAATTATTGTTGTGTAAAGTGTGATTCTGAAATTAAGCATATGTCTATGTTTTCCGAATCTAAGACTACTTGTAACTCATGTTGGTGTTGCAGTCCATTAGCATTCCAAGCCATGATCTTGAGGTTATTAATCATTTTCGCAGATGAATAGGAACTTTTTTGGCACTCATTTCTAGTTTTTTAAGCCGTTCATCAAATGTTGACATTAGACTTAAAATTTGGTCGAGTTTTGATTCCGAACTTGTCTCCATATTGTTTTTGACTACTTGAAAGTACGAGTACGGCTTGGGTGGTTGGTGGGTCATTCCCTTCTTTTCATGAGCTTCTTTGGTAGCTGATGAAAAGCAAACTGCATCCCAACCAAATAAGCATACCGAAGCTTATTTGGTTGGGATGCAGTTTGCTTTTTAGTGTATTTACTTTTTAATACTTGCATCTCCTTTGCTACTATACACCCTCTATAGTTAGCTGGATGTGGCTCACCACAGTGGACACATTTTGGTTTATCTTGTGCCGGTTTCACACAGTCTCTTGTGAGGTGTTTTCCCGTGCACTTGACGCACCTTGGTTCTTTCGAACAGTACTTCTGAGTGTGTGTTTGGCATCATTTGCACTGAGGAACTAGCTAAGATGTTCTAAGTGGGTAGATTTCAACTTTAGATACACCCTAGAATATTGGTGATTCCATGAACTTTGTTTATATCTTCATCTTTTTCAAATGCCAACATAAACATGTTCAGTGGTTCTTTTTTCTTCCAACTCAATTTGCTTACAGCATTTTCAATTTTCGAGGTCCTTGTTTTTCAGGTAATCTACAATTCTTTCTGGCTGGCATGAGTGGCATGTATGATGCAGCTTTTTGGCCATCACTCGTATCGGTCTGGTTTGTTTGTTCTCATACGTGTGTAAAATAATTTCGCGCGGAGCGCTGCTGGAGCGCGAACATAATGGATGGCACCTTTAAACTCATAAGTGGGAACACTTATTGTGACGGACGGGAAACTACGGAACCCTACACTGAGCGTGGCCCGACACGCTCTTGGCCGGTTTTTATTTTAACCCATTTACGCAAATTTAAGAAACATATATGATTAAACTAATGAAAGGTGTAGGCTTTTTTATCAGGGCGCTACACCAGACTTTGTAGACTGCAGACCATAGGTAGTTGATAAGTCAGGAATTCAGGATGATAAATAATAAGACGATTTTTCAAATACATAAGCTGCGTGTGGAGTGTAAAGAGCAACGGAAAACCTTCTTAGTGTGTCTTCAGAGCAGCGGTCGAGTGAATAATAATCTCAAAATTTTGGGTGCTGATTCTTATAGGAAACGGTCCTAGCGCTGCGCGCGGAGGCAGCGAGCCAACATAGCAACTTTGTCTGGCCAATCAGAGACGAGTATTGGGTGTAAAGTAACTTTATTTATTAATAACGTAAATCAGTTACGTATAAATATAAGCCGTTATTTACTTGCTATTGGTAAGATCTGTTACATACTAGGACGAAGCTTTACATGGTAACTTTTTTATATATTTACGTAAAATCAGTACATATCTACGTAATATCTTTACCTAATGAGTTAAATTCAAATAAACTTATGTGTTAGGTACTAAATAAGAACTAAATGAGATTCTTTTAAGTTAACAAATGAGCAATAAGATTCTATTAAGGTTAACAAATCACTAAAAGGATTCTAGCAGGACTAACAACCAAAAATAACAAGTTTACATGGCTATTATCTACATGTTTCTATCCTTATATCTAAGCTGTTATTTACAACTAATATGGGTAGCAAAAAAAGATGTATTTAAATTACGATCTGTTAAAAGTATGGTAATAGCTCCAGCTAAAACAGGTAAAGATAATAATAATAAAAATGCAGTGATATTTGTATATGTTCATGAAAAATCTGTAAAATCCGGATAAACCGGATTGGACCCAAAATCCGGATTTTAAAATAGAACGGTTTTGCATTCCCTAGTTCGGAATGATGAATTGTACACATGGTAATCGTTTGTGTTCCGACGTTCCCCTTCCACCCTGTATAGTTTGTATCTACTTGTGTGAATTTGTTCCGTCTCTGTACTACCATTATTTTACTAAAATTTTATTCATCAAAGAACTCTGAAACTCGAAACTCTGAACTTTTCATGCTTGTTTGCCATAATTTAGCACGGTTGAATAAAAACTTGTAAAAAGTAACTTATTAGTCACATAAATAAGGTTTATTGCATTCTTTATTATAATTTATAACGCGAAGGTGACTGTTTATTGTTGTCGTTGAATCGCGAGAAACTTTTTCTCCACAGAGTTAGGATTGATGGAAGAGGCAGAAAATTTTGGAGGGTAAGATACATACTCCGTGGCTGCTACTGAGAAATTCCTAATGGAAAAACCCAATACCACTTTGTCCGTATTTAACCCAGGACATCTCAGGCGTAAAAATACTCTCTAAATATATTCCGAGTGAAAATCGGTATCTTGGACCATAGAAACTTAAATAACAAAGATCAAATCTTGTTGGTCTAGTGGTCGCAAAACGCAACTGCTGTGTGAGGTCCTGAACTCGATTTCCGGGTCGGGCAGTCTTTTGGGCTTTTTCATCAGGAATTTCTCAGTAGAAGCCGCGGAGTCTGGATTTGAGCCCGGCAACGGGCTCGTCCCCTATTACATGAGTGAAATTTGGGTGTACATTTAGGTACATCTCTGCCTTCCCTTTGGGAATTACAAGCGTGATGTAATGTTTTCAAATAAAATTTGCCTAACTTAATTCCATCTTATCCAGTAAAGTTTAAGAGAAAAGGTAAACAAATAAATATCATTATCATGACTATAACGTCCGATGAGATGGCGCGAACAAGAAATGTTTCTTTCGGAGAAAACCCTTTTGTTTCGAATAAGATTTTTAAGATGTTTATCCTCATTTTATTTATCGGACGCTGGGCGATTCCAAATTTATTTAGGTAGGTTTTCAGTCAGCTGAATAGGTACCAGTATTTTACATGGAGCGACTGCCTATCTGTCCTCCGCAACCCAGTTAGTACCGGGTAATACGGACCAACGGCTTAACGTGCTTTCCGAGGCACAAGGATACTCGGAATGTAATGATGGTCACCCATCCACAGACCTTGGCAAGTAACCTTGAAGATCGACCCGTGCGGCTGTTATTTTTTAGCCACGAGCTCCTCCGAGAGAAGAAATGACAATAGTGTAATATAATTATTAAATAGTGTAGTGTAATATAATTATTTAGCTATTGATTGAGATGTGTTCTTAAAAACGAGCAATCATTAGGTGTAAAGTGTTTAGTTACTAGGTACTAAGTTGGTACACTGTTCAATAGATTCAGCGGTAGACTTTTTCTGAATAACCTACCATTTTTATTTATTTTTTCTTTAGGTTTACCAATTTAAATAAAAGAGGTCTCAATTTGGACTGACATCTAGCCTCTTGAACTGATTCTTTAACACGCATTCTTTATCCTATAATACAACAACCAGGTTTAAACACAAAACGGCTCTCACTTAGACAAATAAATTGTACTTAATTACGGACAAAATGCTTTCTAAAATCATAACATTGTCCTCTAATATTCAATGTAATATTCAAGGTAAACCAACATTGATATGCACCCCACTGAACAAGCCGACGGATACAAATAAGATATATTCATATCCCTGTGAGCCCCACGGTTAGCGGGTCTTATCTCAATTTCACTGAATTGTCGGTTAATGTAAATCTATTGTCCGGGTATAGTTAATAGTTAATCTGTATCACTAAAGTTCAGGGAGGCTGGGTGAAATATTGCTGTGGTAGGGAGGACGTTAAGGCCTCTTTAGATCAGAAATACTTATTGGTGGATTTATGAATTTTTCTACCTATTTTATGGTGTTCATTCAAGGCGTTACCAACAAATACGCATTTTTTTTTACGGAAAATTGATGGCCGTGTGTTTATTTCCTATGCTTACATACTGAAACAAAAGCAGTACTGTTTTAGTCTTATTCCGGAGTGGGAAACAAATGCATGACGTCTACTTTCATCTCTTTCCCACTCAAGAATTAAATTAAACAATACTGCTTTATGACGTCATGGTAGTCCATCTGGTCTTTGACTGCTCAGTAAAAGGTTCAAGCTTGAGGTTTGGCAACCTGGTCCTACACGTCTGTCGCATGTCGAACGGACCATGGGTTTAACCAACCGCAGTGTAAGTGTGTACCGGCGACATTGCGGCAGACCATGCGAAGATGGCGGGACAAGTTTGACACAGTGCAGGCAAGATTGGGCTACACTTGCCAAAAATAGAGAAAATTGTAAAGAAGCCAGGAATTTAGACGTTTTTGCCCAATGCGACAAAATAGGGTAAAAATAACATAACATCACTTCTGTAATCTCTGATGGGTTGGGCAGAGGTGTACCTAATAGTTCACCCACCTTTTGCCAGTAATGTTTGTCCCATTTAATAGAAGGCGAGCTTCTTGCCATCAAATGGGTACAAAACCAGACTCCGTGGCTGCGGCTGAGTAATTCCTGATGGAAAAACCCAACGACAATTTGCCCGACCCAGGAATCGAACCCAGGACCGCATGCTCAGTACTCGCAATTCACTTGTTTGTAAGCATTTGTTTCGTACGCAGACGCAGTGGACCATAAAGACCTCCTATGTATACATGGTCGACGTAAAATATAGAGGGACGTACCCGTGTGTAACTTAGCCATCGTCAACTCTTTTTTTTTTTCGTAAAATCAGTTCCATGTAGAGTTTCTATTATGGTGAGTAGGGCTTATCCTGATAAGTATTAAAGTTTTATTTCTCTTTTCTGTTTCTACATTGCGCTCACACAATATAGAAGCAACAATATTTTACCCAAGACTAGGTATGTAATGGCTGGACTGTAAGTAGCTTATTTTTGACTATGCTTAAGTACCAGTCACGGGTATTTCAAATAAATGCATTGGGTTTGAGTTTGACCCATGGACGACTGTGGAGAGCCGCCTTCGTATATACTCTGTTCAATTTTACGATGATTGTTATGGTATTTTCTGAATTGATACAATGTTGGTTATTTATTCCGTTGTTTAGGGATTATTTATTAAACTAAAACTCGTTAGTCATGCAAGTAACACGAGTCTAAAATTTCACAATGCTGCAATGATGTGCATAAAAGATGCGACAGCGACTCGCGGAGCTACGGATACAAATTGCAAGTCACTTCATCCGAGGCCGTGAACGGAGTCTTAGACGTGCACCTAACGGAAATCGTTGTTGTCGTGTTATCGTTTGACTCTCTTCCACCAGAGATGTGGTAGCAACGATTTCAAGACGAGAAATGTTAATTTTCTGGACTTCTACTAGTTTTTCACGAAGCTGGATGGAGCCACTCAGTAGGCAATGGGGCAATCATTTCAGGATGCAGCTTTATGATTCACAATTTCATCTCTGCTCGACTAATGAACATTATTCTTTAGATACGTCCCAAATATCAGTTACACACGCTCAGTTTAATGTGAAGTAGGTGAAATGGCTTCAGGATTGATTACCTTCGTCATTCTTATGCAATATTTAAAAATGAATTGTGCGAGGGATCATACCAATCTATCATGGCCCACTGATGACACTCCACTTTTTCGAAAAAAAAAACCCGAATCTGATTAGAGTTTTCATTTCAATATTAAAGTACTCGTAAATGAATAGTTAATTGCAGCGTTTACCTAGATTTTCCAAAACATTTACCATTTTTATATTGGTCGTCTACGGAAGTCGGCGGTTAACATGAATTTGATTTTTTATCTATTTTGTTTGTTATTTTATCTTTTTTGCCTACTGGAAACGTATTTTACTGAAAAGGTGAGTACTTACCTGCTTATTTTCGATGAACATCAACAATATCTTGTCATGAGTCAATGCTGGCGGCAAAAGGCCTTTGTTTTCCTCGGGTATCCATTCTAACACTGAATATTTCGACCTGAGAAACCCGCCACACTTTATACATGTCGCAAGAACTACGACATGCCGATTTCCTCGTGATGTTTTCCGTAATCTTTATAGAAATGTGACTGCCGTTGGTCTCGTGGTGGCATGCGCAACTGCTGAGCGTGGGGTCCTGGGTTCGGTTCCTGGGTCGGGCAAAAAGCGCTATGGGTTTTTCCATTGGGAATTCCTCAGTAGCAGCCGGTAGTTTGGAAGTTGTTCTATTATTGCAGGTCACTTACATAGCAACCGAGCGTCCAAGAGTGGTGTATTACAACAAGCAGTTTGTAAGGAACCTGTCGGTGACCAGCCGGCGGTATAGCCGCGATGATCTCATTTACTACATCAATGTTTACGCGGACACACTTGTGCCCATAGGAAATGATGTTTCGGTAAGATTGATTTGAAGCTTGATAATAAATAATAAATAAATAAATATCGCTGGACATTACACACAGCGCCATCTAGTGCCACACTAAGCAACGAGGCTTGTGTCGTGGACACCAGATATTTGATATTCTACATAGATACTTTTTGATTGTAAATACATACTTATTAAACATATAAACATCCATGACTCGGAAATAAATGTCCATGCTCATCACACAAACATTTGCTCTCACCGGGATTTGAACCCGGGACCCTAAGAACGTAAGGCAGCCTCACTACCGCTGCGCCATACGGGTCGTCGTTGATAAACCCCACAATACTTAATTAATCCTGACTCTTTTCGGATATGGCGGCCTCTCATAATGGAGCCATCATCGCAGGGAAAATCATAGTCCACAAGCGTGTGCGCAAACTTAGGGGCATGCTCTCTTCCTGTAAGGTCCCGTAGTAGTTAGAATACGAATAAGAAACTTTTGTTTGTAGTTGGCACCTTACACTTACTGTTCAAGTTAGAAGTGGCAAGTCTGGCCAAAATGTATATTATTTATCTATATCGTATATAATGATCATAAAGGTCAATGACCAGTGCTGAATCCATGTACTTAAAGTCAGTTTCTAGAAAAAGAAAGAAAGAAGTATCATACCATCGTCACTCTAATTACCAAGTTATTTAAATTATAGAAACCTTTTGGATCTGAAGATGAGCCTTGTGTATGACCGCGCGGCGCCTGAAAATTTTGCACTAACACTGGCAACTAAAATTACTATTGCTCAGAGGGCCCATTTAAGCACATTTGCGCAATTGAGTAGCCCGTGTAAAAGTGCTATTGGATGCAAATACGAGCGTTGGCAGGGCACATTGCTCGCAGGACGGATGGCCAATGGGGTCTAAAAGTTCTGGAGTGGCGAAGAAGTGAAGACGTTGCGTTGGAAGACCTCCCACTAGGTGGACCGATGACCGGGTGAAGGTTGCGGGAATCCGCTGGATTCGAGTCACACGGGACCGGTCAATGTGGCGACACTTAGGGGAGACCTATGTCTAGCAGTGTTTCAGCTGAAATGATGACGAGCATTCAGTTAATTTGTAGATCAAGGGATATGGTAAAATAATGTAGGTATGGGACAATGCGCAAATGATGCTCATGAACGCCGCGCACTAATAAGGGTCACGTCTGATTTACCACATAAAGGATTTGTATATTTTATGTGGATACTCTGTGTGACATACTGCAGACAATCCGACAGACAGACTGCTAAACTTGGCTCCAGTTTCGGGTTTCGGGTTTCGTTCTTTTGCGATCTTCTCTGTCCGGAATTCTTAAAATTAAGTAGTCCTGTGTCCTACCCCATTGCAGAAAACGGGCGTTAAGTGATAGTGTAAGTAAATTATAACCTCAACTTGCCTAAATGTCCGCCATATTGTTTATTTAAAAAAGTAGTAGCCACGCAAAACTTTTCTTAATCAGCTGACAAAAACACAAACAGTATGAGACAATTTTCGAAATATGCATTTGTTTAAAAATGTCACCGTCAGTGAAAGTGATTTTAACTAATATTTTAATTCAAAATGTGTTCCTTGTTGAAAAAGTACATTTTTTTCATTCTGTCATATTGACTGTAATAATCAGCAATGTTGTAAAATGTTTTCTCATCAACTTACAATCTCGTTGTTAGCTGTTGAATAATTAGGATATTAAAAAAAAGTTTAAACATAATTCTTGGTTTTGCCATCTTTTGCTAGAACATGAAGATTTTGTGGGCTGGATACTCGTGAACAGGCCAAATAATATAATTATCATGGGAAACAGTGTTTCTTTTCTAAATGTACACCTGCTACTGGTGTGTGTCTTTTTAAATCTTTTTTTTATAGTCGTCGATAATGCAGTTGTCAGGGGGAACTCTAGTATTATAAATTGGAATGGTGATCTGTCGGTATTATCAGAATACGAATCGAAAAAATTTCAAATACAATACTTTTTGATTTTCATATCCCTAGCTTAAAAAAAATTTAGTTTTCCATACAAACTTTCCTCCTTTAGATTATTTTTGAGACAAGTCATCCCATGTCCTATATATTACATGTCACGTAATATGCAATCTATTTCCTTGCCTAGTTTTATCAAAATCCGTGCATCATTTTAAGAGTGAAATGTGGGTGTACCTTAAAGTACACCCACATTTCACGTTATGTTTAAGTCCCATGTAATAGGGGGCGAGCCTATTGCCAGTAACTGGACAAAAATCCAGATTCCGTGGCTGCTATTGAGAAATTCCTGGTGGAAAAACCAAATACCACACCCAGTTTTATTTACATTACTTATCTGCCCAGTATATTACTTCATTATACGCAGAAAGCATTTTAAAATAAAATAAATTAAGCGTTAATTTTGAAAAATAAGACATTTCTAAATACTTACCAAGAAAATTAGGGAATACTCACGCTTGTACCTACTCATCTTGTTGAAATCATTAAGATCTGTTCTAATCCATGAAAATGCTTAGGTATATAATATCTAGGTACGGGTAAGATAAAATAAGCATTTTCTTTCACTTTTCCATGAAACCAAAGTTGCAACGAAATATATATAAGGCGAAGAAATCATGAATCTTAACAGAAAAATATCACTTTACACTTCCTATTATTAATTATCTAGATAGGATACTAGAAAATAAGTAAAATTATATTATTATTAGAGTCTACTATCTACCATTATTTTAACTTTTTTCTAATTCCCACCCATTTGCGGTAAAATAAAATGGCTGATTTTTGTGTTGCCATTTCGTCAAGAACTCAAAGCAAGGCATACTCAAGGCCATAGAGCATCGCGGGCCTGTGGACGGTGGGCTATGGGCTAGCTCGCCGTCCGTCCGTCTCATGACGACAGGCCGTGTCGACGGCGCAAGGGCATCGGCCCTTGCGGACCCCTTCCTTTTTGCTGACTGGGGTACGACGACGGCCCCGCGAAATTCAAATTTTCTTAAGTTTTTTGGAATTTGCAGGCCAGTGCTAGGTTTTATGTTGATTAAAATATTGTTCGTGGCGAACAAACGGTGTAAGATGTATTTAATTACAGAATTATAATCATCAAAATCATCAATACAACCCTCCAAGTTCATAAAGGTCGAGGAATGACTTTGACCTTGAAAAAGTCGCAAAACGTGTTGTGCCAACCCCATGTGTGGAGTGGGGTCACAGGGGTTATGACCCCCCCCCTCAAACCCTCCAAACCGTACACGTAAAATTGACAAACCTTGAAATGGCTATTTTTCGAGAGTTTTAAACGTCAGCCAGAATGCTTGAGTTTTCAAGCTCGCTTTGCTCGATCGATCTTGGCGATCAAAAGCCGTCCCAGTTGTTACATCGTATGTGTGACCTCGCCCGTGATAAAATACCGGATGATACACTGCGAGTTCTCTGGGAAGGTCATCTTCCTACAACCGTGAGGGCAGTATTAGTCGCGAGCGAGACCAAAAGTTTGGATAATTTGGCTTTTATCGCCGATAACATCACGGAAGCCACGAGGTACAGTCAAGTTTCGGAAGTAGCACAAAACACCGAGGCAAAAGACACTGTGTCTGACGATATCCGTGCGGAATTGGCCAAGCTGAGAATTCGCCTGGAGAACATCGAGCGCCGCCGCCACAGAGAGATTCGCAGTAAGATCAAGGTCAAACAGTTCCAGCAGCAACGAGAGATCGGGTAAACATCGGTCGGAAAACTAATTAATAAGGTGCAGTCGTCGGCAGAAGTCTGCACCGTGACTTCCTGTAGCCGCTTATCAGTGATGGACTTAAACCCAGGACTTAAGTTTTTAGTTGACACGGGTGCCAACGTGTCTGTGTTACCCGCTAAATGGAGAGCCAAAGGTACTCATTGTACTCGTACTAGTTATAAGTTATATGCCGCTAACGGCACTGAAATAGCAACTTACGGTGAACAATCTTTAGTATTCGTTTTAAGATTACGTAGACCGTACCGTTGGGATTTTATTTTTGCAGATGTTAGCCGACCCATTCTAGGGGCTGATTTTTTGTGCCACCACAAAATATTCATCATCAGCCTATAATGTTCCCACTGCTAGGACACGGCCTCCTCTCAATGAGAGGGAATGGGCATAATCCACCACGCGGGCTAAGTGCGGATTGGTAGACGTCACATGTCTTCGAATTTTTGGTTCTACCCAGTGCGGATTGGTAGATGTCACATGTCTTCAAATTTTTGGTTCTAGAACATGCCGGTTTCCTCACTATGTTTTCCTTCACCATTTTGAGAGCAGTGGTGATGAAATAAATTACACAAAGTATTAGTAGATATGAATAAACGGAAGCTCATTGACCAATTAACGGAATTGCAAGTCGTGGCATCGATCGTTAACGTTAACCAACCTACGTTGAGTACATTAGATGGAAAACATAAGTAAACAATATTACAAAACCAGCAACATTTAAAGAAACTCCGGCGCATAATGTACTACACTACATCGAGACGAAAAATCCACCAGTGTACGCTCGCGCCCGACCTTTACCGCCGCATAGATACAATAAAATTAAGGAGGAGTTCCGAGTTATGCAGGAATTGGGTGTCTGTAGGCCATCAAAAAGCGCGTGGGCCAGCCCGTTACATGTTGTACCCAAGAAAAACGGAGAATTAAGAGGGCCCTTCCCAGCCCGCCTATCGTCAACGCGAGCATGGTCAAAAAGCTTGTTGTTTCATCCAGAGCCATCGCGGCGATATTTTTTCAACTGCCCTGTCTTACCTAGCCCCGACCCCGCACTACTCGTCACCCGCGCACCTCATACCGACTAACGCGAGAACATTGAACGAAAGATGGTGTTCGAAAATTTATAAAACTTGTTCCAGGAAATACGTGTTTTTGAATAAGTCTTACAAGTTTGTGAAATAAATATTTGTTATTTAGAATCTCCACTACATTTTTTTACAAGGCTTATATCAGGATATTTTCTTTACTTTTACTATTTATGAGTACATTATGAACGGCCAAAGTTGAGGTAAAATATGTGCAAAACAGCAATTTTTGGAGGCTTATACTGAATTTGTTCCTACAAATTTTAATTTTTTGTTTCTATAGAAGCCTAGGTATAGTGCACTAGATACCTATCAGTTCAAAAAAATTTAAGATATATTTGTAACAACGGCTCACGCACGAGCGTTTGTCAAAATTATCGTGAAAAGTATGGCGGGTTGGCCGCTCTTAAGACCTTGCGGTGACTACCGAGCCCTAAACGCGATTACGAAACCCGATAAATACCCAATACCCCAATTGCATGATTTCACATTTATTTTAGCCGGCAAGAAGGTATTTTCAAATTAGATATTTGTAGAGCCTTTTATTGCATAAATGTAGCACCATAAGACATTGAAAAAACGGCTATTATTACCCCGTTTGGTTTGTTTGAGTTTCCTCGTATGAGATTCGGGTTGCGTAACGCAGCTCAAACTTTCCAACGGTTTATTAGTTGCGCGGTTTTGGAGGTTTTAGATTATATATTATAACATATATTTAACTATTTGGATGATGTAATAATCGCTAGCGAATATGAAGACTTGCATAGAGAACATTTAAAGTTGGTTTTCGAACGTTTCAATAAATACGGTATCACCATCAACCTAAGCAAATGTAGTTTCGGACAATCACGAATACAATTCTTAGGACACGACGTTAACACTGAAGGCATTAAACCACCTAACGAAAAAGTAGAAGCAATTGTTAATATTCCAAAGCCAGAGACAGTTAATGAATTACGCCGATTCTTAGTGATGTTAAATTTTTATAGACCACATTTACCAAAGTTAGCGTCGTATCAATGCGAACTTATCAAGTATTTAGTTAATAGTAAGAAAAATGATAAAACTAAAATAGAATGGACAGTCGCGGCGGAAAATGCGTTTGTGCAATGTAAGTCTGGACTTTAAGAAGCCGTTACTTTGACACATCCAATACCAGATGTTTTTTTATTTTTTTATTTTTCGTTCGCCCTAACCAATACCAGATGTACCGTTAGGGTTGATGACAGATGCTTCAAATACTAGCATAGGAGCTGTACTACAGCAGAAGGTTGAGAGAAGTTGGAAACCTCTCGGTTATTTTTCCAAAAAGTTAACACCAACTGAGCAAAAGTACAGCAACTATGACAGGGAATTATTAGCAATGTATAAAGCGGTACTTAAAATATTTCCGAAAGATGTTCGAAGGAGGACCTCTAACAATATACACCGACCACAAACCTTTGTGCCACGCCTACACTAAAATCAGTAAAGAGGACAATGAAATTCCGCGACGAATTAGACAATTACTATAAATTTGTGAGTTTAAGTCGACATACAACATATTATTGGTAAGGATAATATTGTAGCCGACGCGTTATCGCGCGTGGAAACAATTTTGTGCCCAACTGTACTTGACTACAATCAACTTGCTGACGAGCAAGTGAAAGACGAGTACGTACTTATTGCAGTGGACTCAATCTTTGTGTGACATTAAAATCAAACGACTTAGGATACCAGAAAGCAATAAATTAATATATATTTTTTTTTCTTTTAGGGATAGTGTAGGGATAGACACACACACGCTCAAGTGCGGGGAGCCAGTCAGGATAACGCGCTCGCTGGCATTAGACGTACAGTGTTAAATATCGTGTTAAATATAATATTTCATCGTATCAAGACTTTTCATTTATTGGGTCCCGACATATCCTAAAATTTGTTGATAGCTGCAGTGTGGAAGCACCTGTACAGTTCACAAATGTTTGAAAACAGCGCCTTCAAGCCTTGAATAGGAGCGCCAGAAGATCCATGTATATCAACGTAGGATTTATGTTTCAGATAGACTTTTACTTCTTCGAGTATCAAGGCAACAGATATTATCGCACCTATGTGGAGCTACATGCCAAGATGTGTGATTTCGTTGACACCAGCACTTTGTTTGGAGACACGTTGAAAAAGGCGGTTGGAAATAAAGGCTGTCCCTTTTCACCTGTAAGAATCATACTTTAAATTCTTGGCAAGCTAGTTTCTAAAAAGGTCATCATTCTCTTATCTTGCCCTTTTCCTAATTTATTGGGTTTGGCGCAGCATGTCTTCTTCTTCCATACTTCTATTACTATATAGTTTCTAAAAAAGGTTTAACTACGACGGATTATTTCAGCAACGACAGTCAAAGAGCCAACTTGATTATTGCAATGAACGTTTCAGAACCTTAATAGATACTGGTTCCACACTAATAGTACACTACTTACTCTTTCAGGGCCCACGTCTTTACCCCAATTTGACCATACCGATCAAGTCAATACCAAACAGTTTTCCCTATCGACAAGGACGCCTCTTCTGCAATACATCAATCACTCACAGAGGCTCTACGTCAAGACTGGCTGAAGCAACCATTGATCTAGAAGTAAAGGACGCGAGTAGAAACAAAATCACGAAAAAAGGATCAATAATCAATTAATAATTCAGTTTTATTGTTTTTAGGGTTCCGTACAATAAATAAAAAATAAACGGAACCCATACAGGATCACTCGTACGTCTGTCTGTCTGAATTAGTAAATTGGCTGTGACAGACAGAATCTACTACCGAATCTACTGGACCAAATCAGGTGAAATTTGGTAGGATGGTGTAATCCTTAGGACCCAAACACAGTCAAGTGCAAAGTAAATAATATTTTTTTTAAACAAGGGTCATTTTTGGAGGACAAAATAGGAAATAAAAAAACAAGTTTTGCAAACCTTACTGTGCCATATATATCAAATGAAAGGGGTTGTTATGAGGATCTCAAATATATTTTTGGTAATAATGTAAACTAAATAGTTTTGATTTTATTCATGGAAGACGAAAATTTACCATTCCCCCCCCCCAACCCCCTGCAGGCCTATTACGTATCTCTGTTGACAGCTCCAAATGATAGTTATTGGGCTCAGTGTCCATCAAATAACTGTCAAAAGGCTAGTTTCGTATTATGTATGAACAGTCGCGATCAAATATGACGTCATTGGTTGTCATCGTGGCTGATAGTCGCCTTCTAATATTGTGATTATGTAAGCATAGTGGACATGAAAATGATGACAACTGAGTTTAAAGTGGCTTTCATGAAAGACGTTACACCGTACCCGGGCTGTTAGTCACCATAAAGTGATATCCACTCTGTAAAATACGTAATACCAATATTTTGACATTCTCGGTTGTCATCAAAGTTCGATGTACAACCGAAGCTTGATAGTCACTGGAGATCAAAAAGTTACGTAATAGCCCTACTGATCTCCGAAACTACTGAGACTAAAATTTTGAAGAAATTACAAATTATAGTTTATTGCTTGTAGATTACAGGAAAACCTATAAGAATTCTATGGGGAGACATTGGCATGAATATATCAAAATAGCTTAACTTCATTGGTTAGATTGAGACCAGCTATAGTGGTGCCATCTTAGATTATCTTTGCCTGTGTCTCCCCATTGAAAAGTGTTTTTGGGGGACAATAATATGGAAATTAGAAAAAAGTTTTGCAAACTTTACTGTCTTAGAAATGATTGGGGTTGTTAGGACTTTTTTACCTAGTAACACTAATAGAATGTCAAAGTCAAACTAATCTGATACTAATCTGCTGTCATCCGATTTGATTTTGATGTGATGTTTACTTTATGTCAAAATGGGTGGACAGAAGTTATTGTGAAAAAATGTTTATCCATATTTATTTGATAATTTAAACTTTTATGACAATGAGGTGGAGTGAAACAGTGACATTGGAGTTTGTTAAAATATATATAAAGCATGAGTGTCTCTGGAATCCTTCACATCCAGGGTACAAACTTCGGTATCAGAGAGAACAGGCCTATTCCGATATAAGTGCAGAATTTAAGGGTTCTACGATGAAATCCCTGAGTGTTCCTGAAGTAAAAATGAAGATAAAGAACCTTAGGACCACTTACGTACAACAAGTGCACAAAATATTGCAGAAGTCGAGCCCTGACGCTATTTACGAACCGTCACTCGTATGGTTCCACGAAATGGATCGCTGTTTAAAACATATACCCAGTAATCGCCATTCAAGCTCGTTTATCACTGTAAGTATTATGCTTTTCATCTATTAGGTTAATGAATTACCTTAAGAGTTTATAGAATAATGTATTGTTGATAAATTATAGTAAACTAAGTGTGTTCTCATTATTTAAAAACCTAGGAAGGTTGCATTCATGGGTCTTCTAATTGTAGTGTTATTAATAATATTTGAATATATTTACTCATGATTATTTGAATCGCACCCTTCAAAGCTTGATAGTTTGACTAATGATTAATATTGTTTTCATTAACTAAAAAAACATTATTTCAGTCTCAAGAAACTCAAGATGTAGACTCTTCTTGCCAAATCTGGGTGGATCAAGACTTGCAGAATGCCAACATGGATGAAACAAACCCTGATCCATTAGTCCCACAAACAGATGACGAATATGATTCTGCAAAACTTGATGAACAAACCTCAAAAGTAAAAATTGAAAGATCTTGCCCGGTTTATTTCAAAAAAATTAAAAAGAAAAAACTTAAGCACCGGGGTACCGCAAGAAATTATTCAACTGATTCAAGTTCTCAATGTACTAAGGAGGACGAGTTTGATATCTATGGTAAATATATTGCTTCACAACTGAGGAAAATGGACCTCCATAAAGCATTGAGGATTCAGTTAGAAATACAGAATCTGGTCAGTGAAGCAAGGATCTCTGATATTGTATCCAGTGATTGAAATAGTAATAATTTGTGTGATTTGGTCATCTACCTGAATGGTGGATTATTTTGTATAGCCCTTGTCAATAATATTGTGATAAACTGTATTTTAGCCACTAGACTCTATTAGAAAAATAGGTATAATAATATAAATATGCATAATTTTACAAACTAATTATAAAAAGAGGTAAAGATAAAGATTATCCCCTACATCAAAGTAGGCGGGGATAATCTTCGGAACTACTCTTCTGAATCCGAAAATTATTTCACTAATGTATGCTATGTCATCTTTGAGTGTCTTAGGCTATTTAAAAAGTTCCTGTGGGATATTTTTTACCATAATGAAAGCTAGTAGGTATGCAAGTATTTTAAAACAAATAATATTACCTATTTCTAAGTTTTGTATAGTTTTCTTTTATTATATTATTAATTTAAATTATAATGTGCAATATCAAAATAGTGTAACAAGTTTCAAAAGTGCAAAGTATAAACCAAAGATATTATAATTTTAATAAATAATTTTAACAATAAATTTGCATACATTTTATTTCAAATTTACCATTACCTACCTACCCAATAGGTCAGATAGTTAGTCCCTCGAGAGCAGCGGTGGCCCAGTGGTGGCGGCCCCGACTTACGAACAGCAAGTCGTGGGTTCAAACCCAGGCAGGAGGCATTACTTTGTGTAATTTATTTCATCACCACTGCTCTCAAAACTGTAAAGGAAAACATCGTGAAGAAACCGGCATGTCCTAGAACCAAAAATTCGAAGACGTGACATCTACCAATCCGCACTGGGCCCGCGTGGTGGATTATAGCCCATACGCAAAATACGCGCTTTGACGTGGAGTTGCGGACACCAGCCCGTTATACATAGTTAGTCCCACCATGTACCTAATCCGATTCCAATATAGTTATGAGAGGCTTGGCAGCGGGCAGCTTATCACTGCACAGGATTTAACTATGGAATATACAGTCCTACTAATATTAAATTTTACAGTTTTTCAATTGAAAGTTTGATTTAAATTGGGATAGGAGTTCCATAAAGCAGATTAAATTATCCACATTCCTTGTTCAAGTTTTTCCTCGAGTGTACGGTGACGAGTTAAATAAACTGGCAAATTACATGGAAACTTGGAAACTGTCGAGTTGACGCAACTGTCGAATTCACACAACTGTCGAATTCACACAACTGTCGAATTCACACAACTGTCGAATCAGCAAAAGTGACGAATTTACGAAACTCGAATTAGATAGGTGGATTAAGCAGGTGGACCACGAGTACCACGACCGAATCCCGAAATTGACGAGTGAGGGAAACTGACTAGTGTTACGCGGACTCCATGCATCATCGTTGAAATTATTTGTATTGTTGCTTTGGCACTTAGTCAAAACCTCTTTTTGTTTTTCATTTTTTTACTTACTACCATTGCAACACAGCACAGCTCTTTACATATTAGTACAGTACGATTACTTCACTTCCAGCTGCCAAAGATCGCGTTCATTTCCGGCTGCCAACGATCGCGTTCCATGTTTCGCAATAATCAGTTTTTAGCAATATGGTTTTTATGTAGGTATTTTCTCTCCTGACAGTCTGACATTGACATAATGACAGTTGAGTAATTCTGTTTTGTTTGTTGTTGTCGAGTCGAAATCAATCTCGAGCTGCAGTTGTTTTGGTTGTGTGTGTAACAGTATTGTAAACATATCTCAATAAATTATTTAACAATTAAATAATTGAAATGAGGTGGAGTGAGAACGAAACATATCAATTCGTAAAAATATATTTAAGTCATGAACATTTGTGGAACCCTGAGCATACATCCTACAGGTTAAAAAGTAAAAGGTTGAAAGCGTACAGAGAAATTATTGTTGAACTAAACGAAACAACGGGAATATTACTTAATGAAACTGAACTTAAGATAAAAATAAAGAATCTAAGATCGACATATATGCAAGAAATCACTAAAATAAAGCAGCGGTCCGGTCCCGAGTGGTCGTATAAACCAAACATGAAATGGTTCGCAGAGTGGCATAAACGTTTCGGTGGACTAAAGAAAACCGTTGAAGAATCTACTGCATTCGACGTAAGAGCTCTAGTACTTTTTAAATGAAGAAATTGCTGGAGGTGCCAAACTCAATTTGATATGATTTCGTCACTCAAAGCCTGGCTTGAAATCGAATCACAACAGATTCTACATTAGATTCTACATTTATGCTCTTGTATAGTTCAATGTCCTGCCTGCCTCCATTACAGAGCCAATTATATTTACTTATCAACTTTTTAAATAATTTATTAGAATGTATTTATCTTTAGTACTTGTTTACAGCATCAAGATTCAATAGACAAAGCAAATCAGAAAATATGGCTCTCAACTGAAGACAATATGGAAGAAGAGACCCTAGACCCGTTTCCAGATGATGAGGAATACACTTTAATTCTAAAAACAGAGCCCCGAGAAGTACCCAATATCAATGAAAGCAGATATCAAAATAAAAAGAAGAAAATTAAACACCGCAGACCTAGTACAGATTGTTCTGATAGAACCTTCTTGGAGAGCATAGACTCAAGTACAGAAAACACCTCAAAAGAGGATGAATTTGATATCTATGGCAAGTATATTGCATCACAGCTTAGGAAGATGGATTTGCAGAAAGCTTTGAGGGTGCAACTTGAGATACAAAGCCTTGTTAGTGAAGCCAGGCTATCAGGATTAGATGAAAATCATTGAGCTCAATTTCTATATCTAAGTACCTATAAAATTGATAATGCTGTGTTGGATAAACTTCATATCAATATAGTTTTAATTCAAAAAACGCTAGTCAACCCTAGAAGAACACCTCCACAAATCCAAATAGGAAGCAATTATCTTTAATTTTTATTTATTTCTTTATTCTAAAACTGAAATGTTTTTTTTAAGCAAAACTGGCAGCTCTGAGGCGGCTATCATTTTGTGACATTATGGGGTAATTATCATTCAGCCTGCGTCACACTGCCCCACGCCTGGTAATGCCCAGGCAACTTAGGATAGAGAAACCCAGAGATGATTTCATGTCCATATCAACCGGGCGGCCACCTCATAATATTTGATGAAACTTTATGAGGAATTAGTGCTAATTTGTTACTTTACACACCTAATTTCGTGTATTTATTACAAAAAAAAACTAAGACGCTATGACGAGAATAGTTGGCCGCTAGAACCGCCACTTGCCGCAGTCACCGCCCGTAATTACACAAACTATATAATACAGTTAAACGAATGATGCACCACATGAAACTTTTTTTCAATTTGTTCCAAAAATAATAATAAAAATAAGGGATCTCACCATAAATATCAAATTAATAGAGGCTAATGTGTATGGACAATTAGTTAAGTACTAATTTGTTACAGCGAATTAATAGAAAAAAAATACTAGAAAGTAGGTTCAATCATTTCTTAGAGTTGATTTTAGTTGGCGTTTTTCTCTCTAAAAAAAGTAGGTTTATGCTTGGTTTTAGGACTAATCGACGGGTAACGTAACCTAGTTTGGATAAATATGGCGAATATAACTGCAGCATTCATATTTTAGAAGATATTTACAAAAAAAAAAACAGTAACATGAAACCGTATGTTTCATGTTACTGTTTTTTTTTTTTTGGTGACGATGAATTTTCACAATGAAGTGAGACTGAATAGTGATTATTGGAATGTTCGATATTCATAATTATCTTATTTTTTTGGGGCGAGTGCTTAATACAAATACATTTTAAGTTAAGGCATCCTGTAACATATTAAAAAAAGTAAAAGTCACAAATCGATTAAAATTTCTATAATCAAAATCAACACAAAGGCAAAAAAAATTAAGTAATAAGTCAACAAGATAAATATAAAATCTTTATAAACTAACATCATCATCATTTCACCCGAAAGACGTCCACTGTTGGACATAGGCCTCCCCCAAGTGTCTAGAGATGGGTAACTCAGGAGTGATAGATACAAAAGATATGAATCATTCCGTTTCAATCAATCTCTCTTCATATCATTTCGTATCCGAATGTATCAGTATATCTTTCTTTACACCTCACTCACTCGTCGGTCATCGCGTCGGATAGCTTCGTTGCGCGTCTTTGGTTGAACGTCAAGCAAGCCTACCTAAGTTAAATTTAATTAATATTTTAAACTATAAAATCGAGTTCATTTTTCGAGTGTTTTTTTATTATTCATCCATCATATAAAGATCCGATACATATCTAGAAAGAAACCGGAACAGCAGCAAAATAAATCAGGAAGATACATAATTATAACGATCAAGCAAAGTGCTTATTTATCTATCACTCTTACTGATTTATTGAATTGAGTTGAGCAAAGAGAGCCTGAGCAGCGCAGTGCAATGCGCTCAATGCGCTGCGTGTCGTGCGCGCCAGCGTGAGCTACTGATACATAAGGATATAAAGATATAAAAGAGTGATACATATCCCAGTGATCGAAAGATACATATCAATCTTTTCTTTTTAGTGATACATTTTGCCCATGTCTACAAGTGTCGCCACATTGACCGATCCCGTGCGACTCGCATCCAGCGGATTTCTACAACCTTCACCAGGTCATCGGTCTACCTAGTGGGAGGCCTTCCAACGCAACGTCTTCCGGTTCGCGGTCGCCACTCCAGAACTTTTCGGTCCATCGGCCATCCGTTCTGCGAACAATGTGCCCTACCCACTGCCACTTAAGTTTGGCAATTCTTCGGGCTACATCAGTAAACTTGAACTTGAAACTCCGAGCATAGCCCTCTCCATTGCCCTTTGGGTGACTTCAAGCCTTCTGATAAGGCCCATTGTGAGCGACCACGTTTCGGTCCCGTATGTAATCACTGGCAACACACACTGGTCATAGACTCGTCTTGAGACACTGCGGTAAGTTGGACGAGAAGATACCGCGCAACTTCCCGAACGCTGCCCAGCCCAGTCGGATTCGATGATTGACCTCTTTCTCGAAGTTAGACCTACCAAACTGGACCGTTTGTCCCAGGTACACATAATTGTCTACAACTTCGAGTGTAGAGTCTCCGATCTTGATAGGAGTGGGTTTGACATGGGCATTCAAAATGACCTTGGTTTTGTATGGACAAAACCAAGGTCATTTTGAATCAGCCTCAACCTCAGTCCTCAGTCAGTCAGTCCTCAGTAATTTTAAGACCCACTCTTCCGGAAGCTCTACTGAGGTCATCGAGCGTTGTACTGAGGTTCTCCATGGTCTCAACCATAACGACTATATATCATCGGCAAACCGAAGGTGAGTGATGTACTCGCCATTGACGTTTATGCCTACCCCGCTCCAGTCCAGAACCTTGAAGACATCATCTAGTGCAGCGGTGAACAGTTTCGGAGATATGACGTCTCTCTGTCTCACACCTCGCTGCAGGAGGATAGGTTCCGACTGTTCCGAGGCTTGGTCCTGAAGTCGGACTGACATGGCAAACAAACAAACAAATTTACAAATTAACTGACACGAATATATGACACAGAATGTAGACATATTTTCTTAGGTACTTATTTCAATTTTAAAAGAATTGTCGTCGTAACAAAAATATGTATTGTTATTAAAAAAAAATACATTTTAAATAGTGACGTATTTTTGTGCCTGGTATAAATTCTATAGTACCAACTAAGAAATACTTAATAATTATCCTTAATGTTAAAAGTGATCGGCACTTCAGTGAGTAAAACTGAGTCTGCAGCTCCGTTTAAATCAAATGTTATGATCTCGCCTAACCTCACCTTTCAACTGTGTGTCACATGTTTGAAACATTGTGTTAATTTTTTCATCAAAACAAATTGCTTCTTCTAAACTTGTTATTCCAAATAACTTTAAAATATCAAGGTTAATTAAAATAAATACATGGTCTCTTTCCAATTGTATGTAATTCCTCCACAAAGGAAATTTTATAAATAATCTTTTTAAAGTAGGGATAAAAAGTGGCAAATAATATGGACTACTTTTACCAACATAGGAATTTGCAGGGTTGCTTTTTTTTTTCGTTTTCTACCAGAAAATTGCAGGAGTTTAATATTATTTTTGTGCGACAAGCAGTAGTTGAACTTAACTTTTAATACTTTTCTTGGGTTGATAGTACTGTATTTTATTGATTTAAATGAAGAAAAAATTACGTGCATATTCCGTATTTTGAGTTTGAGTTTACTTAAAACAGTCAATTTGAAATGTATGTTAGTACATTTTTTTTTACCCAAGATGTTTAAACTTTGTTTTAAAAATTTATTCATACTAAGTAATTTTCCAAACTAAATGAATTTTCTAAATGGCCATAAGTTCTAATATAAGCCATTTGAAGGTTATCCATTAATTACCGGACACCCAGTATACACACGCGTTAATAAGTTTGCTAATTTAAATTTTACGTATTTACAGTTTGAAAACACGAAACGTACGTGGGCTGAATTGTCACTCTTTTACTATTGACAATTGGCGGGAAACGCTTATATAAAAGCAGGCTTGCGATTGGACGGAACGTAAGACTACTAGTACGAAGTACTTTAAATGGAGCTCTGCCATTGGTTTATAAAAAAAAAACTTAAACCACATGAGAAGGTAAACGGAACAAAGTATAAGCTTCTTAAGAACGTGCAAAATTGTTACCTATTTTGGTAGGGTTGTCTGTTGTCACAATAGGTGAAAACAAATTAAACAAAACATTAATTGTGAAATAAAATAAGGAAAAAATATTACTTCATTCTATTCAGGGGTTAGTTGCCCAGCTTTCCTAAAAAAGTACAGGTTATGGCCGAAGTCCCATACAAAAATTTCGTTTCCTTCAGCTCAGTGTTTTTCAACCTTTTTCATGACGCGACCCCCATAGTATGAAAAAATATCTGGCGACCCCGACCCTTCGCTTCTTTTTCATTTATTTTATTGTTACAAATTTTAAATCCATACAAAATTTTGACGCATTTGCATAATTGGGATTATATAGATAGATTAATTCTCAATGTAGCAAAAACGGATCCCCGATGGGAGGACTTAGGACAAACAAGCGAAACCTCAATAAGATGGATGAGTACTAATAGGTTTTTATTTTGTTAATTTGTATGAACATATAAATGTTTGTATCCTTTAGTTAACATTTTCTTATTAAATCTATCTTTCTAGGCTTTATTGTTTTGTTCAATGAGATAGTTTTCGCGACCTCTTGCGACCCCCCTATAGAGGCTTCGCGACCCCCAGGGGGTCGTGATCCACAGGTTGAAAACCACTCAGCTCAATCAGACATCAGATTGGTGCATATCTTACTTTCAATATTTGAACGTAACACACATACTTAGTACCTATTACATACCAGCCCACCCACATACCTACAAATGTTTAGTAAAAGCTTGTAATAATAATAAAAAAATAAAACACACCGTGTTGTACTCTCTTCTTATTACAAAAAGGATCATACAATAAATAAAGGTTCTTAATTGAAAAAGTAATAATCAAATATTTACTCCTTGGGATAGTTAAAGTATTATATATTTTAATTTTTCTAGTATTATTCATACACACAGTAGGTACAATAAACAACCATTATTAATAAATACCAGTTTTTACATTAAAATATTCAAACTTGTCACAAAACAAACAACGTGTGTTGCCCTGACGACCCTGAGATTGTCAACTGGCTGTGACAGCTTATACCGGTTTATTCCACTCTCGCCACGTACGCGACAAGCGGCCAGTGGTCACGCACACATGCCCCGCGTGCTTGTAGTAGTGCAACCGATTCGCGCAGTTGTAAGCTTATACTCTGTTCTGTTAACCTACTCATGTGCTTAAACGTCGTGATTTATCCTGTTCTATTTTATCCGATTTGAAATTGGCGGCGAATATTACTTTTTTAATAATGAAAGGAGTATGTTTACGACAGTCGACACAATTATATTATACAGGGAAATTAAAAGCTAATTCAAGTCATTAAAAGCTCAGAATAATTTTAAGACTTCTTCTTCGACGACCACACGTGAAGTGAAGTGAAATCACATTAAAATGTGACAGAGACAAATTTCATGTCTTTTTTTAAAGATACTTAAATATTTCCGAACATATTATAATGTAATCATGGTCACCCTACTCTCAGACGGCTTAATACTACTGTTTTTTTGCAACTACAAATACAGAATCGACACCATTGCCGACCGAGCGGCCAACTAAAATCGAGTCTAACAAATTATTGAACATACTTTCTAGTATATTTTTCTGTTTATTCGCTGTAACAAATTAGTAACTAATTGTCCATACACATTGGTGTCGATTTTGTTGTGCACAAACTAAACTTAATTTAGGCTATTGCTATCTTTTACTAAAAGGCAGTGCGAGAAAAGGACGGCTATAGCTATGAACTCAGTTAGAGATGTCAAACTATAGTTATTATATATATACACACATCAAAAATGTCTAGGGATCAAGCATTTTTATGCGGATTTCTTGAGATTGAGATGTGGCTTTGTAATAAATTTATGATTTTATAAATTTATATGGATATTTTTTGGTGCATTTCATAATTTGAATCAGGAACTCTCAATCAAATTCGAGTAAAAGATGAAAATAAGCTGTCAATATTTTCCCTATAAAAACATACAACGCATTGAAGACATTATTAGTGCTACTGTTTCCCTACTACTGATTAAAACCAACGTTATTATGGAGCGGCGACGTCATTTAAGCAGGGAAGAAATGCTCAGAGCCGTGGGAATGATAGAAGCTGGTTCCCGGCAACGTACTGTAGCTTTAGCTCTGAATACAAGTCAGAGTGTTATCAGTCGACTTTGGACACGTTACCGAAGCACTGGTACCGTGGCTGAGCGCCATGGAGGACGGTATCGCTGCACCACACGGAGACAAGACCGATACATTCAAATCTTAACTCGAAGAGCTCCAACAATAACCGCCATGATGTTAGCCGTGAGGCTTCATCACTCTTCAGGGAACTTAATTAGCGACCAAACAGTCAGAAACCGCTTGCATGAAGTGAACCTTCATTCCCGAAGACCGCTACGGGTACCACCTATAGCAATGCACAATCGTAGGATTCGATATCAATGGGCTCTTGAACACAGAAATTGGGCAGAAGAACAATGGCGTTTCGTGTGCTTTTCTGATGAGTCTCGTTTTGGTATGAGACCGGATACAAGACGTATACGACACTGGAGAACCCCTGGACGCCAACAGCGATTAAAATCCTGCCAGGAAGTCCATCCTTATAGTGGTGGAACCATCATGGTATGGGCGGGTATTTGGATCGGCGGAAGAACTGAGTTGTTTTGGATCAGAGGCAACCTCAACGCTCAAATTTATGCTGAGACGATTGTATCAGACGTCATCGTTCCTCTACAAGTGCAAATCGGTCCCTTATTTCAATTAATGCATGATAATGCACGACCGCACACCGCAAGAGTTGTAAGACAGACTCTCGCCGCAGCTAACATCAATGTCCTGCCCTGGCCTGCTCAGTCGCCAGACTTGAACCCGATTGAGCATGCATGGGATATGCTACAGAGAAGAGCTCTGCCGAATATGGAGGGTATCCAGTCGCAAGAAGACCTTTTTTTGTTGTTGCAACGAACATGGGCGGCCATTCCACAGCGTGATTTGGATGAACTCATTTTGAGTATGCCAAACCGATGTTCTTGTGTTGTTAGTGTTCGCGGTAGAAACACGGATTATTAATTGTTTAAGTTACCCAATAAAATTTTAAAGAAAACTGTTATTTCAGTCTTTTTTTCGAACTTTAATGTTAGTGGTTCAAATGTCAAAAATCCCTTTATTAGGAAAATGGCAAATTTCTTTATTAATGCAAAGGTGACTTGGTTTATCGTTACTGTGACAAACGAAAACACTTTATTTGATGAATCCTTAAAGAAAATTTTAATTAATATCAATCAGGAGAAAAGTTATTGCAAAAATATATGTTGATCCCTAGATACTTTTGATGTGTGTATATAGTTTATGCCTTGCGCTTCACCGTGTTTTTAGTCGACGTGTTTTTACGTGCACCCTTCATTTGTATGGAAATATTAGTTCTAATTATAGACAGCTTTAAATTACGTCCGTCTCTTTCTCGTTTTATTAGAGAGAAAAAGATAGCAGTAGCCTAAATTAAGTTTAGTTTGTGCACAACAGAATCAACACCATTAGCCTCTATTAATTTGATATTATTATGGTGAGATCCCTACCTACTCATAACCTGAAAACGAAATATTGCACATAGTACTAACTCAATGATATTACTAACTTTTTGTTTATTTGCGTTTTGACGTTTTTTATTTTTGTAACAAATTGAACAAACTATGACCTTTCGAAAAGACTATACGAAAGCGTCTGTCAAAATGAGTTACGGTGACTATCAGCCACGATGACAACCAATGACGTCATATTTGATCGCGACTGGTCATACATAATACGAAACTAACCTTTTGACAGTTAATTGATATACACTGAGCCCAGTTACTACACACGAGCACAGCTACATTTCGAGCTGTCAACAGAGATACGTAATAGCCCTATAGATCACCTCTCAATGTATAGATCTTATTTTAGCTGCACATTTTTGCAGTTCTGTTACCTTTAACAGGGTATGAGAGATTTTTTTAAATACTTGTGTATTCATGAATGAGTACCTACTTACAAATGTGAAAATAAACATAAACAATATTCTTTGGTGTTTTTCTGTATGGAAATGGCCCCAGAAACTTTATCGAAACTATGATCACTAAGAATAGGGAACTGCAGGGTTTACCAGTAGGTATATACATATTGTGGCCGGGTTAATATTTTGTTACCTGTTTGTCGCAAGCAAACCGTCACTGCTGGGGTGATTGTGAAGAATAGGTACAATCGTGTACCCACACTCCAGCCAGAAGTGACGAGGAGGAACACAGTGTGGTTTAAGTCAGTAAGAGTCTGGCAGACAGAGATAATGTTTATCGAGCCAGAAATAGTCGATTACTTGTCGCTTCCACCACGTTGGAAATGAGGACAAAAAAAAACAAAGTTGCAAGTCTGATTTTTTATTGCTGTTACAGCATCTGTTTATAATACAAACAAACATATCACTTACATTTCACTAATGAAAATTCAGATCGTTCCATTGTACGTTTGTTCCTACGATAACGCTCTCGCATTGATCCGGTTTCATGAAAAAATATACATCGGTATCTGTGCTGCATACAGATTTCGTATTCGAAAACAAAACTAATCACATCAAGTCTAAGTCTAAAATTAAGTACTTTTCACAATCATTTCACGTAGTTCCAAACTATATAAAGGAAGTCAAACTTCGTGGGAAGTGCACAGTCCGTTATTACAAACTAAAACGTCTAAAACTTAGGTTTACAAATAACTTGAAAGGTCGATTCACACGCGTCCGCAACTGTCCGGAATTATAATCTCGCTCGTAAACAAAATAAATTGTAACACTTTAAATTAAGTGATGACAACCTATATTATTACAAAATTATATCACATCTTACTGATACAAGTTCATGTATGCGCTAACTGATATAAAAATTCGTGGTGGTAATTTGAAATGGCGTAAGCGACAGTGAGCACGTGTTTGATTTGCGACGTTCAGCTCAGCGCCGAAAGTTCAAAATCCAACAAATCTTAATGTCATGTACGTTATTCCACCACCGTCGAAATACAACTGACTAGTGACTTAAGCGCCTGCTGAACGATGCTGGATCGACCTTCATTAAGACTAGAGCGAACGTTTCATGTTGAAAAATCTCAAAATATAATACGGAAATGTTCACTTTACATTTTTATTATATCCAATGTGCGTTTCAGAACTTGTCATTGTGATGTGTGAACGCTCTTATAAAATCTTTGTGTACTTATTTTGTGAGACGTTGTCTCTGTGATTTTGTTATTCATTTTAAATGGGAAATTATTAATCGAGCCAATAGAATTTAATGGGCGACTATTGTACTAAGTATTTCACTATTTATCCGGTCATTGCGGCAAGAAGAACATGGGAAGCAAAGCGAGTTCGGGACTTGTGGGACCCCCGACTCGGGACAGGTTAGGTTCGAATGGGATGGCGGGGTCTAGTGAGCGGGCGAATCGCGCCAAGTGAGACTGGCATCCCCTTCGTGTTAGATTACTTTAAACCCTACCAACAGAAATAGGGAGCCCCTCGAGGGGGCTACTACGACTACACCATATCTACATTGTAGTGGTTAATAAGCTTGTTTTCGTTTTTTTTCTGAGTCCTTGAATTATCACACTGATCGTATTGAAGAACTAGTATCACAAATTTGTATTTTCAAGTCGCTGTTTTTAAACTTAAACTGTTTTTAAACATTTGTATTCGCCCACTTAGTATTTCAGTAAGTATTTAGTACACCTTTTTAATTTGAATTTATTTTCGCTAGTTTAAATACTACCCATTTTGAATTATATTAAATCTTCCAACCGATGACCTTCAAAAAGTGGCTGGGTCAGACTAGATGCTGAAGGCTGAGGACAGTGTGTTGTGGATCTGTCAGACCCTTGTGGTGCAGCTTCGGAGAGGCCTATGTCCAGAGGTGGACCGATACATCTGATCAATGATTTTCTATCAGTTCTTTCACTATTGTTCCCAAGTATTGCTTTTAAAGAACATCAAACAGTTACACACGTGAATGTATACACACAATAAACACAATTCCGTGCTCAGTGCAAGTTGAACGTCAGAATAATTTTATTGAAATTTTTGGTTCCAGTTCTAGGGCATTATTATTATCTGATGTAGATATATAATTATGTACATATCGAGGGAACGACTCACTAAGGTCGACGAACGACTCACTCCGCATGGTTCACGCCGCGTTTCATTCTTATGTTTAGGGAGTCACCGGCTTGAACCGGTGAGAAAACGTGTGTACCCACCCTTTAGCTGGTGATTCGGAATTTCAGACCATCAAACTTGACCACTTTCCTTAAGAGACATGGGGTGAAAAAAAATTGGACCTCCCAAAATATCGCATGGGCTCACGTAATTAGTATGGATTTTCTTGTCGCTCCCTCACCTCCCAAGATTCGATTTTGTACAGAAACAAGTGAATATGAAATGTTACATTACAGCCAAATGCTCCCGGCGAGGGAGCGCCTTTAGGTAAAGTTGTCCAGTTTGATGGTCTGAATCACCCTTAGGTGACGCTTCAGGCCACCAGGTTTTTATTTAATTTACTTTTTACGTTACACCTTGTATAGCAGTAGCTTGCTAGGCGTGTCTTGCTTGCTATTTTTAAAGTAGTCTGAAATTTACGAGTGTGGCGTACGCGATGTGTGTTCACATTTATTCGGACTACCACTACACTTTATAATTTTATCAACATCAGGCATGGCTGCATTTCTCCGAAGGATTAGGCCAGTTGTGTGAGTCTTACCAAAGGGTATCGTTTTACCTAGATACTGGATTGAGGGGGTCAGATATGCAGTCGCTCCATGTGAAATACTGATGTTCAGCTGTATAAGTTTACTGACCCCAACATAGTATTGAAAAAGACTAGGTACATGATGATAATAAGCAATGGTACCTACCTTTGGTACATCCACATTAAGCCAATTAATGTTTTAGTCCCATGTTATAAGGGGGGGGCGGGGGCTATTGCCATCATCATTGTCCTGCCCCTCTGCCATCAATCCGGCACAAATCTAGACTGTATCTCAAATAAGTACACAAAGCCGAACTTGAATATTGAATAAATTGGCACTCAAAAACTTTTCAGAGGACAGTACGAACATTGAAACCACGAAAAAATAACCGCATTTTCACAATCAGTAACATTTACACTATGCACTATACGAATCCTTCACGTTTATAACCTACGTAATCTTACAATTCCGTCGCTTAGTACATTCTTGTTGGCGGTTGTTCTAAATATAAAATTAATTGTAATTTTGGAAGTTTGATTTCAGGAAGAACGAAATTACTATTCTATTTGTTTTTGAACGCGATCAGCACATGTAACAGTGTTTAAAATATTTCAGTGTTATCTATGGAGAAGTTTCATGATGTTGATAACACAATGTTTAACTACTTAAATGGAATTAAAATAAAGATCAAAACTAGATAATCGGTATTTTTTTTTCTAAATTTACCAATACATGACTGAGAAATAGATTATTAAACTCGAGTAAACATAAAATAAAAAATAAAAAAAGATACAGTACTGGACGTTTTTCTTTGAATTCGTCTTGTTAGTGCTGAAATAAAAGGAGTTCCAAGTAGTAGTACCTACTTTGTCAAGAATACATTACGTCATGTGTAACTTTAAATGTTAGAACTTATTCATCAATAGAGATATTTTAATGTCTTTTTTCACATTTTTGTTTCTTCATATATTTAAATTAAACTCTCTTTATTCATCCTTTCTGCACATCTGTTACATTTTTTAATATTTCTTAAAAAACATTTAAAAAGCATTTAAAAATATAAAAAGATATTTTTAAACTATTATTTTCTATATTATATATTTTAATAAACTTAGTATATTACATTAAAAAAACATGGAAACTCCTACATTCGTCATTGGTATGGTATATTGACACTAACAGGTCTTGAACGCAGTTTACATGTGCTGAACGCGTTCAATTACATTGGCGAAATGCGCCCTTAATATGGATGGACTTATGGTCATAAAGGAGGTAGTATTTAGAAGAACATCTCATTGTAGGTAAAGAACATCTCATTGTAGGTACAGTACATTGAATGGCAGTACTGCAAGATTCTCTTGCTCCTATCTCGGCCTTTTCAAGTCTCATTTACTACAGATGGACCTACACTTAAAATCCTTTTGTTTTTTCTCTAACATACCTACGATGAGCTGTGGCATGGTTTCTACTAGCTAGTGGTGGTCGAAAATTATCCCAAGGGAACGTTCTGAAGTACAACAGGGATAAAACACATCGGTTAAGGCGCAAAAAGGTAATAGACAGACAAACATACAGACATGGTTACTTTTACTTCCCATGGGTCTATGCATGAGTTACAGCGCGCCACCTGCTATCTTTGCATACTCCTGCCGCCTCCTCCACGTCATACTTCTGATCTGGTCATACACACGCCGGTAGCGAGAAGGTCAAGATACAAAGTTTAGAGATGGAATATTCTACAATTACTAGTCAGATCATTAATGAGGCAACACTTCAACTTCGCTGTAGTATTGCAATGAGATATACTTCTAAAACTATTTACAAAATATTTCATAATATAACACTATTGCAATCAAAGACAGAAGGTAGGAATTCGAAGTGCTCTAAGGGACATATTGAGCTGTTGGATTATGAACTTTTAACGTTGGGTTCAACTTTGAAAATTCAACAGCACACTCAATGTAACTTGACATATCAAATTTCCACTATACATATTATCCAAATTAATAGACGCGCCATTCTAAAAAAGAAGATATGTTCCAACCTTTCAAATATAGTATTTGAACAGTTTTAGTGCCTGCATCGTAATTGGTGGAACACTACAGTAGTTTCATTTCACGAGTGCGCGTCAATTATTGTAAATTAAACTTTACGTCAATGGTGTCGATTCTGTTGTGCACAAACTAAAGTTAATTTATGCTATTTCTATCTTTTACTAAAAGGCAGTGCGAGAAAAAGACGGCTATAGCTACGAACTGAGATGTCAAACTAGTTTATGCCTTGCGCTTCACCATGTTTTTAGTGGACATGTTTTTACGTGCACCCTACATTTGTATGGAAATATTAGTTCCAACTAAATTTGACAGCTCTAAATTACACCCGTCTCTTTCTCGTTTTTTTAAAAAGAAAAAGATAGCAATAGCCTAAATTAAGTTTAGTTTGTGCACAACAGAATCGACACCAATGACGTGAAAGTCACTTTTCACGCGCGCGTGATTTGCGACGACTTAGATCTCTTTTTCGAAACAGCGCGTAATACTTGTTGTTGTTACACACCTTTTAAATATACTCTAGAAAACATCTGTCCCCGTGTCCTAGCCAAAACGATCGGTTGCACAAAAACGTGTTCATCTGACTTTCATCATTTGCTTGCTTGTTTCATTTGAACTGTAAGACTCGTTCGTAGAACAAAATTAACGCGACGGTCACGTGTTTGCACGACGCTCGCTTTGGTTAGGACGCGATCACTATGAATTCAGTGTACAAATCAATTGAATCTTTTGTAAAGAAGGAATTTTATAGGTGTCTGTAGTTTATTTTATAATACTGGCCTTAGTTTTGTCGGGTTAATTTAGAAGCATATAATGTAAATATTCAGGAGAAATGGGGGCTATCGCGCATGAATTCGCCGCTAGAGGCGTTCGTGTAGACTAAGGTCTTAAATGTCAGATGTTAAACAGTGTTCGCGCGTTGCGTGCTTTTTTATCACTTATTTATACTAATACTCACGATTGTGTTCTAGACTGAGCCATTCCTGATTCATTATGACTTGAAGATTTTAAGTAGCAACGTAGGATCTTATTTGTTAGTACTTGGTTGTGGATTTTTAAATGTTTCATGCTTGCTAATTTTAGGAAGAATATTGTAAATATGTATCTAAAGCTTACACTATGTTGCTATACGTAATAAAATAAACTTTTTTATGAAGTTATGGGTACTTTAAAGTATTAAATAGAATGATTGTCAGGACCTTACTCGACAGTGCGCCATTTGGTGAGCTCAAAAACGATAGCCCTCATTAGCCCACAAGTTAAGTACGATTTTTTTTAAGTCTGTAATAACCACAGATATCCATAAAATTCCCAAACATAGCAGTACTGTAAAACCGGAACATGTGTCAAAATCACAACTGTCATGGTTCCATCGCATGTCAAATGCTGTCACACGTCAAACTATTCTCAACTCTCAAATGTTCAACAAGAAAATGTAGGCGCCACGCCGATAGTTCCCGAACATACCGCCAGGCGGCGCCACACGTAAATACAGACAAATTTGGACTAAAAACGTCGAATAAAACTACAAATTTAATATACAAGGAAGAAGACTCGATCTCAGATCTTAATTTGTACAATTTATCACATAAAATTTGAAAAGAACACGTATTTATTAGACTGCAGCAGCGAATCACACATAGGGCTGTCGTGTCTACAGATTATGCTTCAAGAGATCATTGTACGGCCACGTTTTTTGAAGAAAGGCCGAAAAATGCAATGACTGCCGTTTCATTGAAAAACGTATCTTTTTAATTAGTAACAAGAACCATTTTTCAATTAAACGTATAACCATATTCACAGTCACAAAGTTGGTATGAAATTATTTTCGCTGTTTTGAACGCAGTTACAGGCAAAATATGACCGAAAATTTGCGCACAACAAAGCGAACGAACGTCATGTCATATTGTAAAGTGACAATTCACAAGAATTGTTAACTCTGGGACAATAACTTTAAGACCAAGATAAAGTCACCACGAATGTGTGAAATACAAGTAAGTATGTCAATATCATGAAAAAATAAACGCTCTGTCTTGACATACGTACGTACACTGTTACAAAACTAACACACTTGTTTTATTTTTATTTCATGTTTATCCAGTTTATTTTAATTTACCGATATTTGTATGGACATTTGCGGGCGATCACTCTTGACTAAATTTAAAACCGATTTGTGATATAAATAAACTGAAACGGTTATTACAGTTACCGAAACGTACTCACCAAAAAGAAAGAAAAATACACTGTAATTTCATCAGTCAAAAAAAAACAGAAAAAAAACCAAAATCAGTTTTACCAAAAATAAAATCAAGTGTTGCCCGCTTTTCGACTTACAAAAAACACTTTAAAATTTAACTAACACAATAAATTAACGAAAACATTGTCAGCTTGCATTATCAATTAGAAAACAAAAAAAAAACAAATTGAGATCAGGAAACGCCCATACAAAGACCAGCATGGCTCGGGTAGGGGGTCAAAGCTCAGTGTTTGAGACCAAAGGAAGAACGCATTAGATCTAGATTTTTAACCAAGTATTGCCTAAATTATTCCAGCACAAAATGCAGCACAAAATGACTGGCCTTTCGTAAATTTTGATAGGTATGCCAGGTATCCAACTATTTGTACGTCCCAGTTCATATTTTAGCTTAAAATGTCCATTTTAGAAGCTATGATTCGGGTTTTTAGCAGCTGTAGACAGTCCTTACTTTTTTTTACCCGAATGCGGCGAAGCCCAAAAGGTAGGTAAAGTTTTTCACTGTATATCTGGCAAAACTATTCACACAAGTTACTTCTAACATTGATTGAAAAATTCCTTTGAAAACTCACACAATTCACAAGAATTACACAATTTTAACTGACTTTTGCAACACACCTTTTTTATTGTTCCTCACACCAGTCTTCGGAATATTTTCATACATTCTTGTTCACTGAAACGTCGACTGGAAATCTGAAAAGCCGTAAGAACATTGATTCTGCTGTTGGATTTGTGATGTTCAGCTCAGCGCCGAAAATTGAAAATTCAATAGCACCGTCAATGTTTACGAAATTTCAAGTATTCATCGATTGTGTATTTTAGCTTTGTACTGTAGTAAGTTAGACAATACTTGCGTGGCCGCGTTCGTTTTCCAATGTTCAGGCATCGGAGCATTGCGCCAGTTGTTTAGGGGTGTAAACAGAAGCGTTGGGGTCCAGCGGTGACCCGTCCGAGAGTCGAAGCTTGGACACCGCTGCGCTCGATGGCGCTACGAACTCTGTCGGCATCACTGCCAGCATTTGAGCTTTTAGTTCCTCTATTTCCTTGTCTTGTCTTGATATTACTCCTGTAAATTAATATTTTGGATGTGAGAACCAAATTGTTCTGTCTCTGTGTCTGTGGAAATTGAAAAGATGTTTATTTTTGTGAATTGGCTGTAAATAACCCTTTTACACATCAAAAATGTTATAAAACGAGATAGGGCCGTTTGATAACAGACTTCAAAAAAGGAGGAGGTTCCATGTTTGACTGTATGTATTTTTTTTATATATGTTCACCGATTGCTCCCCCATTTGTGGACCGATTCTCAATTTTTTTTTTATTTGAAAGTGTATTCTCCTGAGGTGGTCCCGTTTAAATTTGGTGAATATCTGATGCTGATCTTAGGAAATATACAATGGAACTCTTCAAGAATAGACAATTGCTTGGATGTTTATTGTTTACACAACATCATAACGTAACATCACGCCTGTATGCTCTGAGGGGGTACGCAGATTTGTACAGTATATCCAGATTTCGATAGCTAGGTATGTTAAGTTCCATTTTATTGGGGATAAGCCTATTACCATACCATGAAATGTATTGTTACCAAAAAAATTAATGCATAGCCTATAATAATATATTTTGTATAGGATATTACAACTATAAATGGAAAAATAAAAAAACTTGCTTGCAAATAATAAAACCGACTTCAAAAACACTAAAACGTGAAAAATTACTTTAGCTTTAGAGTCAATTCACACCGAGACGCGACGCGACGCTGCGCGCAAATTTTAATAGAGCGACTGAAAATTTAACTTTTTTTAACTATTTACTACACGAAAAGATACACATTTCATTGCGATGCGTTTACCGGCGCCGAGCGGCGCAGCGCGAAATCACTTCCAGTACCGTCGCGTTTTTCTCATGGAGTAAAATCTATTGCAGTTTGCTGTCGAAGTACTAGTGTCACTACACTCACCCTCCTGTATGTGCAGCTTGCGCTTGGCCTCGCCGAGCGCGGACAGCAGGTCGAGCTTGACGCGCGTCTCCGCCGACAGCGAGTGCTCCAGGTGCTGCAGGCGCGACGCCGTGCTGTCGAAGTACTAGTGTCACTACACTCACCCTCCTGTATGTGCAGCTTGCGCTTGGCCTCGCCGAGCGCGGACAGCAGGTCGAGCTTGACGCGCGTCTCCGCCGACAGCGAGTGCTCCAGGTGCTGCAGGCGCGACGCCGTGCTGTCGAAGTACTAGTGTCACTACACTCACCCTCCTGTATGTGCAGCTTGCGCTTGGCCTCGCCGAGCGCGGACAGCAGGTCGAGCTTGACGCGCGTCTCCGCCGACAGCGAGTGCTCCAGGTGCTGCAGGCGCGACGCCGTGCTGTCGAAGTACTAGTGTCACTACACTCACCCTCCTGTATGTGCAGCTTGCGCTTGGCCTCGCCGAGCGCGGACAGCAGGTCGAGCTTGACGCGCGTCTCCGCCGACAGCGAGTGCTCCAGGTGCTGCAGGCGCGACGCCGTGCTGTCGAAGTACTAGTGTCACTACACTCACCCTCCTGTATGTGCAGCTTGCGCTTGGCCTCGCCGAGCGCGGACAGCAGGTCGAGCTTGACGCGCGTCTCCGCCGACAGCGAGTGCTCCAGGTGCTGCAGGCGCGACGCCGTGCTGTCGAAGTACTAGTGTCACTACACTCACCCTCCTGTATGTGCAGCTTGCGCTTGGCCTCGCCGAGCGCGGACAGCAGGTCGAGCTTGACGCGCGTCTCCGCCGACAGCGAGTGCTCCAGGTGCTGCAGGCGCGACGCCGTGCTGTCGAAGCTGCCGCTGGGCTTGCCGGCTGCTGCGACTGCAGCTGCCGCCGCGACTGCCGCCTGCTGCTCTTGCCGCTCCTGCCGCGCTTCTAGCGTGCGCACCTGTTTAACAATAATCGCAGTAAACTCAATAGATTTTAGGCACTAATTTATGGGTTATTGAATTCATTTACACAATGAGGAGCTCGATGATATCCAATTTTAACAGGGTATTGAGACGATTGAGCATTGCTAGAAAAAAAACATAATATATCGAATGAATGGGGGATCGTGTGGGGAAATTTTTTGTTGTCTTTGTTATCGTAGACCTATCCACCGCCACGATGCGCAGAAACAAAAAAATATATATTCTGGAGGACGCCGGTGCTGATAATAGAAGTTAGTAGATGAGCTGATCTGCTGACCTGGTCGGTGGCATGCGTGAGGTCCCGCGAGAGCTGCGCGGTGCGCTCCCGGGCGCGCTGCAGGTCGCGGCGCAGGCCCGCGCCCTCCGCCTCCGCCGCCGCGCGTCGCGCTCTACACGACTCGCTCTCGCACTCGCCGCTACAATAATCACACACAGACCATGGTCAAATTTAATTACCTAGCGAAACTCACCAACGTGTTGGGTATCAATAGCATAACTAGGTAAAACAAAAAAATTAAATGATATCTTTTTTTTTCCGTCACTGTAACGTTGCTTAAATTATAAAATTAAAATCGACAGAAGCGATGGTTGGGTGGGTTACTAAAAACGAGAAAACATAAAAACTTCTTTTTATTTGACTTCTATGTGAGGTGTGTGAGATTTGACATAATATTTAAAGATTATATTATGATACTTACACAAGGAAAGTTAAAAGATAAAAACCGACTTCAAATACACAAAAAATCATGAAAAATTACTTTAGCTTCACTTTTGTTTGTTCGATTCAGTTTTTAGGGTTCCGTAGTCCTAACAAGGAATCCTTATAGTTTCGTCATGTTCGTCCGTCTGTAGTGTGTGTAAGACATTCTCCTTATATAAATGTAACTTAGTATGTAAGTGATTCAGTAAAGGTTAGTACTTCAAGAAAGACGCTTCTTTTATTTGGTCCCCCTCCCCCCCCCGCACCACAAGCTAGGATCAGGTCGCACGTACCTGGGCGGTCGCTGCGCATGGCGCCCGCTCCTCCCCCCCGCACCACCAGCTAGGATCAGGTCGCACGTACCTGGGCGGTCGCTGCGCATGGCGCCCGCTCCTCCCCCCCCGCACCACCAGCTAGGATCAGGTCGCACGTACCTGGGCGGTCGCTGCGCATGGCGCCCGCTCCTCCCCCCCGCACCACCAGCTAGGATCAGGTCGCACGTACCTGGGCGGTCGCTGCGCATGGCGCCCGCTCCTCCCCCCCCGCACCACCAGCTAGGATCAGGTCGCACGTACCTGGGCGGTCGCTGCGCATGGCGCCCGCTCCTCCCCCCCCGCACCACCAGCTAGGATCAGGTCGCACGTACCTGGGCGGTCGCTGCGCATGGCGCCCGCTCCTCCCCCCCCGCACCACCAGCTAGGATCAGGTCGCACGTACCTGGGCGGTCGCTGCGCATGGCGCCCGCTCCTCCCCCCCCGCACCACCAGCTAGGATCAGGTCGCACGTACCTGGGCGGTCGCTGCGCATGGCGCCCGCTCCTCCCCCCCCGCACCACCAGCTAGGATCAGGTCGCACGTACCTGGGCGGTCGCTGCGCATGGCGCCCGCTCCTCCCCCCCCGCACCACCAGCTAGGATCAGGTCGCACGTACCTGGGCGGTCGCTGCGCATGGCGCCCGCTCCTCCCCCCCCGCACCACCAGCTAGGATCAGGTCGCACGTACCTGGGCGGTCGCTGCGCATGGCGCCCGCTCCTCCCCCCCCGCACCACCAGCTAGGATCAGGTCGCACGTACCTGGGCGGTCGCTGCGCATGGCGCCCGCTCCTCCCCCCCCGCACCACCAGCTAGGATCAGGTCGCACGTACCTGGGCGGTCGCTGCGCATGGCGCCCGCTCCTCCCCCCCCGCACCACCAGCTAGGATCAGGTCGCACGTACCTGGGCGGTCGCTGCGCATGGCGCCCGCTCCTCCCCCCCCGCACCACCAGCTAGGATCAGGTCGCACGTACCTGGGCGGTCGCTGCGCATGGCGCCCGCTCCTCCCCCCCCGCACCACCAGCTAGGATCAGGTCGCACGTACCTGGGCGGTCGCTGCGCATGGCGCCCGCTCCTCCCCCCCCGCACCACCAGCTAGGATCAGGTCGCACGTACCTGGGCGGTCGCTGCGCATGGCGCCCGCTCCTCCCCCCCCGCACCACCAGCTAGGATCAGGTCGCACGTACCTGGGCGGTCGCTGCGCATGGCGCCCGCTCCTCCCCCCCCGCACCACCAGCTAGGATCAGGTCGCACGTACCTGGGCGGTCGCTGCGCATGGCGCCCGCTCCTCCCCCCCCGCACCACCAGCTAGGATCAGGTCGCACGTACCTGGGCGGTCGCTGCGCATGGCGCCCGCTCCTCCCCCCCCGCACCACCAGCTAGGATCAGGTCGCACGTACCTGGGCGGTCGCTGCGCATGGCGCCCGCTCCTCCCCCCCCGCACCACCAGCTAGGATCAGGTCGCACGTACCTGGGCGGTCGCTGCGCATGGCGCCCGCTCCTCCCCCCCCGCACCACCAGCTAGGATCAGGTCGCACGTACCTGGGCGGTCGCTGCGCATGGCGCCCGCTCCTCCCCCCCCGCACCACCAGCTAGGATCAGGTCGCACGTACCTGGGCGGTCGCTGCGCATGGCGCCCGCTCCTCCCCCCCGCACCACCAGCTAGGATCAGGTCGCACGTACCTGGGCGGTCGCTGCGCATGGCGCGCGCGCAGTAGCTGCGCCTCGGCCGCGGTGCGCGCGCGCCGCTCCTCCCCCAGGCGTCGCTCAAGCGCCGCTCGCTCCCCTGTACGCCACGCCGTCACCCTGCAACGTATGTCACGATTAGGATGCTTTTCCACCAGAGATGTTCTATGCAGCTATGCTGCGAAGAAGTAATAGCTAAGCTGTGAAACTATGTGATCGTTTCCACTGATACTAAGCTATGTAGCGGTGCGAGTAAGATGTGCTATGAGGATGCGCGACCGCAAAGTAGCTGCGCGAGGAAGATGCGCAGCTCGAGCTATGCGATGTACCGGTAGTAGGGAAGCGGGTAGGTACTCTGCTCTGCACACCACTCGCGACCATCCATAGCACGCATCCTTCCATTTAAAAAACATATCTTAGTTGAATCCGTTTCCACTAGTGCTAAGCTATGTGCACCAATAAATATAATTGGTGAATATCAAAAGTATCCATAGCAACGGAGCATAGCACATCTCTGGTGAAAAGCACCCTTCCTGCCTGTTGCATGAATGACAAGACGAGGGCACTGTTAGTACGCGTTGATTAAATTATCTGTGAAAAATGTGTTGAAAAAAAACAAAATGAAGACGTCATCAACTCCGATTTAGACCACTCCCATGATGGGAGGAATTTGCCGTAATCTCCACGCTTGGCAGGCGGATTGGAGATCGCAGTGATGAAAGACTAACAGAAAACGCTGCTGCCCGTTCTCTGGTCTACGGAAGCGCAAGGTGTTCTGCCTCAGACATTAGTCGCCTTATACGACACCCGTGAGTGTAATGGGTTGGTTCTATTCTACTCTGCCGGATACCACACGGCTTAATCTTTGACAGTCGTTACATATTGTCAGTGGCCCAAAAGTCTGACAACTAGTCTTACTTCTAACGTGTAGACTGACCACTATAGAAATCTAAGAATCTTCTCGAATGTCGCTAATCGCTGACGGCGCGGCGGTGAGATAGAAGCCCGAGTACATTTTATATCTTCACTAGCTTTCGCCGGCGGCTTCCCGCGTTTTTTCTGCCTGTAACCTTCGCGCAAGCGCAAGCAATAAGTAGAAAAAAAAAAACTTTTATTTTTTCTTTAAAAACTAGACTTTTCACCCCAAAAATAAAAACTCGTTTTCCAAAAAATAGTTATTGCGCAGTGTTTATTACTTTGATGTGCAGAATGCATGGTTGTCGGCTTCGTGAAGGGTCAGTTTACATCTTTATTCATATATCATATTTCGATATAAAAATATTTCCGACCAACTTGAATGCAAATATCGTGGTAGGCAGTATCCTGGCAAATTCTCAGTAAGGCTTATCGTAAAAGTTGTAACTTGATGCCGAGAAGCACCACACATCCGTTGTGCCAAATAAAGGCCCCTTTAGATTTGTGCCAGACTTTAACAGCGGTCAACAGACGTCTGTTGACCGCTGCAGTTACATAATATGTCGGAATTTAAAAGTCGGAAGTTATTCAGATATACATCAACCGGGTGCGACAGCAACATGAGTGTACAAAAACTACTGCCAGCGGCGCGTAGCCGGCGGGTTTTTACCGTTCCATTATCGTCAGATGTAACGCCGAGTTAGATAGCTGCCGGGAATGGCGCGCCGCCTGTAGAGTGTGAAGCAACCTTCATAATTTTAAGGTAATCAAGTTTCCTGTTCAGAATTTCGTTTCGAGACACAGTTTCACAGTTGAGTTGCGACAATCGACGATTGTAGAAGCATACAAACACGTGTGTTTTATTCTCATTGCAAAGTCAACGTTCTATATTCTTCTCTAAAAAAACACGTTGCTATGGAAGCATCAGCAAAGAAAGTCAGTGAAGATACGTCGGTGACTTTGGAAGAAAAGCAATCAATCGAATTTTTACAAATATCTTCAAGGATAAACGAAAGTATACCTGATTTCTGGCTGACGCACCCTCGAGAATGGTTCATAAAGTTCGAAGCTTACATGCGCCTTCAAAATCAAGAAGATGATAGATACAATTTCGACATCGCTGTGACGAAGTTAAAAGATGGTGAAGCTATTGAAGCTATAAGTGACCTTATAGAGACTCCGCCACAAACTGGAAAGTAAGAAGCTCTAAAGAAAAGAATTATAGCAAAAAAAATCAGTTGAAATCATCTCATAATTGTAAGACAAATCGTCCAGTAATAAAAACTTGGCAACTGATAAGTGATGCGTTTGAGATAATGCGAACTGTTGATGATAGTTCTTCTTCTGATGGTCTTCGCGTGGTCTGTAATATAGGACGGTGGCTGTGTTGGTACCATTGTAGTTTTGGACCGAACGCAACAAAATGCGCAGACAGGACGCATTATACTTGTTATATTATTGATGAAACTTCTTCGTAATTATTAATGTTATTTTTATATTATTGCGTTGTTTGAATTGAGAAATAACATTATCCAGGTACGCTTTTTATAATTTGTAATTTTTATGTTTACTTTGTGTATTCTAAAGTTATAACATTTTGTGCTATTTAGTGTTTTCCTTTTTAAAACAATTTTTTTATAATAAAATTACTAGAATAGACTAGCTCCAGTAATTATAAATATCTCCCAACACTGTGCAAACTCGTTTTGGAACTTTGAGTCATTTCTCATGACAAATATCTGGGAAACACCCCATGAGGCGATTAAAATGCAGCCGCAGGTCGCGGGCGCTCCGGTGCTGGGATTCGTTTTTTTTTTGTTTTTATTTTTTTTTATTTTATATACCCATATATTTTAGTACTTAAGACTTTTTTGAAGAATTTTAATTGAGTTAATTTCTGGTGATTCGTATTATAAAAAGGTTTTTTTTTTTTTTAATAAAATTTATTAATAAGATAATTAAATCTTAATAACTTTACTTATTTATTTTATTTTATTGTTTTTAAGAAAACTTACAGCTTATACATTAGAGTCGTCAGAAGTAAAAAGTAGAAGAAAGCCAATTACAAGTTGCCACATATATAAACTTATGTATAAATTGACCAAACGGTAAACAGCTTGAGAGTTAAACAAAGAAACAATAGAGAGAATAAACAAAATAAATTACATTACACAACCAAAGTACACAAAAAAGTAACATTTTAAAGAAAAAGTTACTTAACGTTTTTTTTTTCAATTTCTGGACACTATTTGTAAATAAATCAAGCTCATGATCCCGGCACACCATATTGAACATTCGACATGCTCTTATAATATATGTGTTTTGCCTGTAGATAGTTTTCACAATAGGCACATGAAGGAGATCCTCGAAGGAGGTCTCCGAAGAAACACAGATGGTGCACGAAGTCCAATCTTGGCCACCAGCTCAGGGACGTCACTAGATCCATTCATTATATTATATTTATATTTAACGTTAATTTCAGTCTTAATAATTGCTTTGTTTATTTATTTTAATCACACACAGATTCAGTTTTAAGACAGTTAAATCATATAGTTATAAAACGAACTTAGTTAAAATCATACTAATTCTTAATAACTTCACTTATCTAGTAATTCGTCATTGGTCATTATCACAACATTGTTAATTCTCATAATCACAGATTTGTTTTATAATTAACTAGCTGTTGCCCGCGGCTTCGCCCGCGTAAAGTTCGGTAACCGTCCCACTTGATCATATTAAAGGGATAAATAGTGTCCTACGTGTTAATCCAGGTTCTGAACTATCTATGTGCCAAATTTCATAATCATCACAATCACCATCACTATCACAACCACCATCATTATCACAATCATTATCACAATCACAATCACAATCACAATCACTGTCACTGTCACTGTCACTGGCACTGTCACAATCACAATCACAATCACAATAACAATAACAATCACAATCACAATCACAATCACAATCACAAGCACAATCACAATCACAATCACAATCACCATCACCATCACAATCACTATCACCATCATCATTATCATCGTAATCACAATCATCATCATCACAATATCCATCCTCGTTATCAAAATCATCATTATCGTTATCACACGCATCATCATCATTACCACAAACACCATCACTGTCACAATCATAATCACAATCACTATTACCATCAATATCACAGTCACAATCACTATCACCATCACAATAACCATCACCATCGTTATAACCATCACAATCACCGCCACTATCTCAGTCACAATCACAATCACTATCACAATCACCATCATCATTATCACAATCATCATCATCGTAATCACAATCATTATCATCGTTATCACAATTATCATCATCATAATCACAAACACCATCACTGTCACAATCACTATCACAATCACAATCACCATCATCGTTATCCCAATCGTCATGACAATCATCATCATCGTTGTCACAATCATCATCATCGTTATCACAATCGTCATCACAATCATCATCATCGTTGTCACAATCATCATCATCATTATCACAATCATCATCATTGTTATCACAATCATTATCATAATTTTCACAATCTTCATCATCGTAATCACAATAATTTTCATCGTGATCACAATCAATTCATAGTGATGACACAATATACATTCAGTCAAAAAAGTATCGGGAATGGATGATTTGTTTATGGTTCCAAATTCAAATTTTTGTTTTTTTTGTAGTTGTTAGATTGGCACAACTGTTTTCCATTTTGGCGCGGAGTTTGAGTTGCATCTGTTATTTATATTAAATACAGTGCTGGTTTTAGTAATATCATATATAGTGTGTATTGCGAATTTCATAATGGACAAAAATATCGAACAAAGAGTTTGTCTTAAATTTTGCATCGCCAATGGAATTTCGTGTTCGGAGTCACTGAAAATGTTACAGAAGGCTTACGGTGAATCGACTTTATCAAAAACTCGTGCTTATGAGTGGTTCAAAGCGTTCAAAAGCGGTCGAGATGTGATGGAAGATTTGCCTCGCTCTGGTAGGCCGTCAACGTCTGCAACTGAAGTTAACATCGCAAAAGTGAAGAAAATAGTGACTGAAAATCCCCATTCAACTCTGAGAGAGATAGCCGCCGAACTTTCTGTATCTCACGAGTCGATTCGTACCATTTTAACTAATCATTTGGGTATGAAACATGTTGCTGCTCGGCTAGTCCCAAAAGATCTGAATTTTCTCCAAAAACTCAATCGCATGAAAGTCGCTGAGGACATGCTAGAACGAGTCAGTTCGGACCCAACATTCATGAAACGCATTGTTACTGGTGACGAGACGTGGGTTTACGAGTTTGACATGCAAACTAGTCAACAAGCTTCGGAGTGGCGCCTTCCAACTGAACCGAAACCGAAAAAACCACGCCAAAGTCGATCAAAAGTCAAAGTCATGTTGACTGTTTTCTTTGACTATCGCGGTGTTGTGCACTCTGAATTCTTACCGGAAGGTCTAACGGTAAATAAAGAATATTATTTGAGCGTTATGCGGCGTTTAAGAGAGCAAATTCGACGAAAAAGGCCAGATTTGTGGAAAGAAAATTCTTGGATTTTGCACCACGACAATGCGCCTTCGCACAAGGCTATCATTGTGAACGAATTTTTGACCAAACACTCAACAAATACTATCCAGCAACCACCATATTCACCAGATATGGCTCCTGCTGACTTTTTTCTTTTTCCTAAACTCAAATTACCACTTCGTGGCACCCGTTTTCAATCGATAGAAGACATAAAGGAGAATTCGCGGCGAGAACTGAACTCAATTCCGGAAGCAGCGTTTAAAAAATGTTTTGATGAATGGATTATTCGTTGGCGCAAGTGTATCGTTTCAAAAGGAGCATACTTTGAAGGTGATAAAATAATTTTGGATGAATAACAGACATTTTGTGTATTATTGATCTTTTCCCGGTACTTTCTTGACAGAGTAGTATATAACTCAAGACCATGTAATATACATACCGACCATGTTCTCACAAATAAATGATTTGATTTGATTTGAAAAATCATAATCATCGTAATCATAATCATTTTCATCGTCATCACAATCATCATCATCGTAATCACAATCATCATCATCGTAATCACAATCATTATCATCGCAATCACAATTATCACCATCATCATCATCGTAATCACAATCATTATCATCGCAATCACAATTATCACCATCATCATCATTATCACAATCACCATCATCGTTATCACAATCATCACAATAAATCAACAATAACCGAAATCAACTATAGAAGTCGAATCCGCCATCTTCTGGATCTCAAAATAAATGCCATTTTCGTAATCTGCACCCCTGATAATCTCGGTATCGACACCCATATTGATTTTTTGACATTTCAACCCCTTCGCACCCCAACAGGGAATGAAGGCATTTCAGGTCCGCCACATTAAATCTTAAAATCGTTGTTTTTGTGATACACCCGACCCGATACACCATACAAACAATACCGATGTTGATTTTCAGTCTTTGTTACCCCATTTCCCCCTTTAGGGGTTGAATTCTGAAAAAACCTGAAACACAAATGTTAACTCATTTATCGAAAGGAGTACTCCTGTGAAGTTTCGAATAAAACAGTCTTACATAATCTTGTTTCCCCATTTAAACTTTTGACTCCCGTTTCATCCCCTTAGGGAGTACATTTTGAAAAATCCTTTCTTATTGCACCCCTTAACTTCATAAGGAACGTATGTGCCAAATTTGGAATCTCTAGACTCAGCGGTTTGGGCTGTGCATTGACTTTTAGACTTTGTCACCCCATTTCCCCCTCTTAGGGGTTGAATTCTGAAAAAACCTGAAACTCGTTTCTACTCATTTATCAATAGGAGTACTCCTGTGAAGTTTTTAATAAAATAGTCAAATTAATCTTGTTTCCCCATACAAACTTTAGAGACAGGTTTCACCCCCTTAGGGGGTGACTTTTGAAAAACCCTATCTTAGTGTACCCCTAGACCACTTCAGGAACATATGTGCCAAATTCGGGATCTCTAGACTCAGCGGTTTAGGCTGTGCACTGATTTTTAGACTTTGTCACCCCATTTCCCCCTCTTAGGGGTTGAATTCTGGAAAACCCTGAAACTCGTTTCTACTCATTTATCAAAAGGAGCACTACTGTGAAGTTTCGAATTTAATAGTCTAACTAATCTTGTTTCCCCATACAAACTTTGGAGTCCCGTTTAACCCCCTTAGGGGGTGAATTTTGAAAAATCCTTTCTTAGTGCACCCCTAGACCACACAAGGAACCTACTTGCCAAATTTGGTATCTGTAGACCCAGCGGTTTGGGCTGTGCGTTGATAGATGAGTCAGTCAGTCAGTCAGTCAGTCAGTTTTTTCTTTTATATATTTAGATTAGTATTAAAACAGACTTATAAATCAGTCTTTAAAATAATCAACTACCACATTAATTGGACTTCTTTGTTGATATAATAAAATAGGTTTTAAAAAAAATTAGAGCGTCAACGGCTTTGTCCGACAACCTGTTTGTGACTTTTGTAATAACACTCTCTCGTTTTCAACAGATGTAAAGTCGAAAGTCACGAAAGTCCCGGAACTCGAGACAACTAAAATTACGAAAAGTCCCGGGACTTCGAGACACGAGACGTCCCGGGACCTAAACCCTACTATGTATGTGCATTAATACTAAAATGGATGAAATATTTTTTATAACAAAATATGTTCGTTTAGTTTTGACTTAATATCTTTTGTATGTTCTTTTATTAAACTTGACCGTGACCGAAAACGGTCAGGAGGATTATTATTATTATTGATGATTTAAGGTGAATTATCGAACCAGCCCGCGAAATTCAAAATTTCTTACGTTTTTTTGCAATTTGCAGGCCAGTGCTGGGTGTATGTTGATTAAAATATTATTCGCGGCTGTAAAAATGACTTTCTGTTTTTTCTTTGTTCCTACACCTTTATGAATTTGGAGGGTTGTATTGATGATTTTGATGATTATAATTCTGCAACTACATACGTCTTACAGTCGCGAACAATATTTTAATCAACATACAACATAGCACTCGCCTGCAAATTGCAAAAAACGTAAAAAAAAATATATTTCGCGGGCTACCCTGACGCTTTCACCTTAAGCAAAGAAAATTTGCATGTCAGTGTCAGGTTGTATGTTGAACAAAATATGATTCGCGATCGTAGCAAATAATTGGTTTGCAGAGTTATAATCATTTAACATAATATATCGTCATGGACTATAGAACCGTTATTACAATTTGAAGGGTTTGTAAACACTTAACAGTCCTTTAAAAATATTTCGGTGTCGGAATTTGATAGCTATTTTGTTTTCATTTTAGAATGAGAAAGTTAGAATGAGAAATGTGAAAGTACTGTAGTAGGTATACATTCAGTATCTTAAATAAATTATCTTTTTGCATAAATCTCAAACCAAGGTGCATTTACGATTATAACGGCTCAAGATTGTTTAGTCCGTCTCGACACTCGCGCTGCACTGTTTGCGTTGTGTATGTGTGGATAGCTACGCACACATACACAAAGCTGCGGCCTTTTACCTAAACTCGAGCGTTGAAATTTTGTGAAATGGCTCTTAAGTCCAATATTCAGCTGGATTCAGTCGTCATGACAACGGTTCAAAACGCCAACCAAATAGTTTTCTTAGCATTTGCGGATCTTTGAATAAAATCTCCTCGGTAGATGAGCGTTGCTTTATAGTCAAGCCATGCTTAAATCAACGACTCGACCCGGCTTCGCACGGGTGCAATGTAGCATAATTATACACATTCCTCTTAAATCACTCTATCTATTGCTGAAAACTGCGTTAAAATCGCATACAAACAGCGGGAGCGATTATGTTTTATACTATGTAAAGAAAAGACGCCAAAGTATATGAGGATAGATGATGGATGTTTGTTACTCTTTCACTCAAAAACTGCTGAACGGATTTGGATGAAATTTGGCACACCGACAGTTTATAACCTGAATTAACACAGAGTACTTTTTATCCTGGAAAAAACGATCCCGTGGGAAATTCCCGTATGTCACATAAAGGGAGATCCCGTGGCCGCCAGATCCACGTCATTTTAATTTTAAAATTGGTAGTACAACCCACTGATTCCATATTATGCTATTAAAAAAAATCTGAAACTGTCTGTGGAGGCACCTTACTACAGGTAAGCACAATTGGATATTATATGAAAAGTCGGTCATGGTGGCTTTAGCAAATATCAGGTACCAAAAGTGTGTCTAAAATAGTTGCTATATAAATTACGTTATACTATGAATCGTGATTTTTTGATATTACATTAAGGGCCAGGGAAGTTACGTATTTACGCGACCAGGTTTTAACACCAGGTATTTGCTTCCAAGTACGCACACCAGGTACTGACTCGAAATACTTGCAAGACTTAAAAGTATTTATACCTACGGCTACTCGCTTCATTGGCGTCGAACGGTCGGAACGAACGTCGTCGGTCACGTTCGTGCTACGAGCGATCGTGCTCCTTATCTGTAAGAATCTACGGAACAATTTCGTGTGCAAGTTTTTTACTTGAATGGTTTGTCTTTGCAAGTATTTATTTGTAAACGCGATTGTGCCAGTCTCGAACGTGTGGCGGAAAACCTTCTTACGACAGGACGAGGCGGGGGTGGGGCGGGACCGTGCAACAACCGTGGTGTCGAGCGGGCCCGGACGCGGAACATGCACTGTGTAATATAAATTGCTTCATACAAAATGTATGTAAAGTTTCAAATCCGTGCCCCGTCCGGGCAACGTACACGGCCCGCCCCGGGTACGGCTCGCTCTAATGAGAATCATTTCTTAGAGTAAGTGACCTTACGTCAACAACAAGGGGAAATCCGAATCCTTAGGAGATACAGTGAAACTATCTTAGGAATCTTTAGTTTTTTTTTATAAAAAAATACAACAAACAGGCAGACAAATAAACAGATTTTACATATTATTTTGTAATGACGAAAAATTTACCTTCTTTTTATGTGCTTGTCGACTCACCATCGCATGAAAAAAATCCGGTCACTCAGTAATTTTTATGAAAAACTCACACTTGAGCAAAAGTAATTTATTTTTATTAAAAATTTTTCGTCATTACAAAATAATATGTAAAATCTGTTTTTTTGTTAACTTTGACCAACTTACACTGTTCCGATTTTTTTTTCATACATTGTAAATATCCTTACATGTAACAGAGTCGAAAGTTATTTAAAAACAATTTGGTCACTTTCTTATTTGCAACTCACACTTGACCTAAAAACTAAAGTTATACCAAAATCGTTTTCATAATAAACAGCTTACGTTTCCTAAGAAAGTTTGTCGGTATCTCTCATGGATCCTGATTTCCCCTTGTTGCACTTATAAGAATCTCTCACCATGGAGCGTTCGTACTTCCGAAGGTACACGATGATTCCCGAAGCCGATTCTCGTGCAGCCGAAGGTGACGTAACAGTTAGTAAGAGCTCGAGCAGTACGTACTTGTGCTGCAGCGCGGCGTGCGCCTGCTTGAGCTGCGCGTGGTCGGCGCGACGTTGCCGCTCGGCCGCGGCCGCCGCCGCCAGCGCGCGGCGCGCCTCCAGCTCGGACGCGCGCGCCGCTGCCAGCTCGCCGCGCACGCGCTTCAGCTCCTCGCCACACTCACGCGCCTCACGCTAGGGGGGACATGTACCCTCAGGGAAATTCATTGCTTCTCCAAGGTCCGGTTTCTACCAAAGCGGAGACCAGTGTAATGTGTGTGCAAGATTCGAACAATCACGGGAAAGACGATAGACGCGATGTAGACTTCCGACCAATGCGGTTTCCACACGTCTCCTCTCCGCTTTGGTGGAAACCGGGCCTAATTGGGTAGTTGAAACCACCAATCAATTGACACCAATCATAATTTCAGCCGAAAGACGTCTACTGCTGAAAATAGCCCTCCCCAAGTGTCGCCATATTGACCAGTCCCAATTGACATAAGTTTTATGAACTGTCTGAACGCGATTCCCCTAAAGATTTTGTATGACAAAAATTAGCTACTTGTGACATCACTAATCAGCAAACCCAATGACTCGACTATTTATTGATTTCAAAGCAACTAAAAATCTAACTTTACAATTAATTGCAAGATTAATCGGGTTTCTGGCGTAAAATAAAAATTTTCGAGTCAACCCAAACGACATCCTACCAGTGGCGAAAGGTCCCTACAACTGTATTCCTACAGGTTTCCCTTCGGAACAACCACTCATGGAGCAAGGTCCTACTGTTGCCAGACATCACTTATAGTTACCAAAATGTGTGGCTTCAAGTAGTGTTAGTATGTACTGAGAACGTATGCATAACTGCTAACTCGTGCCGATGGCCAATTTTTAATATCGCGTGCTAAAGTTGCGCAAAATAATACTTTTCTTAAAGCGTACAAAAAAGTATTCCTGTTGACGGAAATTTCTGCCTGCATTTTATTATTTTTAACTGTATTTCTCTTTTCTTTTATCCCTATTTCTCAGGGTTAAATCGGATCAAAATCGAAATCCAAGATGGCATCGACGAAAATGTCCTTGGTTTTAGTCATGGGTGTCATTTTCAGCTTTCGAGGTCGTTCCAAACGAAAGGCGTGACATTTTGTGCGCGTGTACTTTGTTTTTGGTATAAATGACTTCACACACAAAATATCACGGCTTTTTTGCAACAATCCTCACGTACTACATTCATCGTTCACGAAAATAAACTGTCAACTAACTACATTACTGGCAAGGTAGAGCTATAACATACCTGTTCGCGCTCCCGCTCCTTCTCGCGTTCTTTGTCTCGCTCTCTCGTTTCTCTTTCTCGCTCCCTCTCCCTCTCTTTGTCCTTCTCTTTAACTTCTTTGTTACTGCTTTCCTTAATTTTTATACATTCTTTTGTACTTTCTACTTCTTTATCTTTAAATATTTGTTCTTTTGCTGTAAGTGAAAGGGTATTTGCAAAGTTTGTTACATGGGTATTTAATTTACTTAAAGGAAATCTTGACTGCTTGGATTAAATTAATAATTCAGCTATAATACCAGCTATAAATAAACAGTTGACAAAATACTTGAGAGAAATAACTCGACATGCGAAAAATAAATCAAATTGATCGAAAACTCGAAATAGTATAGGTCGAATACTCGGAACAGGAAAAGTTTTTCACTTTTGCCGATAATAAATCAAGAGGCGAGGAGATCACTTAGAGCGCAAAGCTCATGGTTCATCTCGTAGTTCGTACGATAAAGTTGTTGTACTCACAATGTTCCGTACTCTTACGACTATCACTGCTGTCCTTATCTTTGTCTCTGTTTTTATTCTTTCTTTTTTCTTCTTTTAAAGTACTAGCCTCTTTCTTTTCTCTATCTGACTTAGAAGACTTTGCACCACCTTGAAAGAAAGATAATATATATTAATTAAACGTTAAACAATTAGCGCAACGATCTTCTAAAAAAAGCTTTTTTTTTCGGGATTTTTGATGTATGATGCGTGGGGTCAACGGGGTGCACAAACTATTAGAAATATTAAGTAGAGTGTTTGATACATTCGGAAACCGACCAATCACATAGGTTGAAATCTACATGTCGTATCTCGTCTCTCTTGTGATTGGTCGAACCTTGCATATCTTCTCTCCGCAACGCTCGTCTCCGCTTTGGTGGAGTCCCAGCCTAAGATTGGAAAATTGTTCTTTGTTCGCAAATGAGCAAGAAAACTGACAAACTAGTTCCGCATAGATGGTGCTAAGCGTTTGTTACTTTCATTCAGAGAGAGAGACACGCAGTACTGTGCGCTTATGGCGCTTATCGATTAAACCTATTTACGTTCTTACCTTTACTGTGGTCGTGTTTGTCGTCGTCGTCAGGCGCAGCATGATACGCCGAGCCGTTGCTGAGCGAGTGCGAGCCGGCTGAGCTCGCCGACCCGGCCGAGCTGGCCGACCCGCCCGACCCGGCCGAGCTCGCCGACCCGCCCGACCCAGCCGAGCTCGCCGACCCGCCCGAGCTGCCAGAGCTCGCCGAGCTCGCGTTCGACGCTTGTGCTGACGACTTCTCACGTAGCGCCGTTTGATGCTCTAAATGCTTTTCTAATTTTTCTAACTGAAAATAGATGAATTGAAATAGGTTTTAGTATTTGAGGATTACTATAAAAATCATGAGTGTGAGTTACGAAAATATAGTAGTAGTTATTAGTTGGAGCTTTCAATATCACGTTTGTGAATTACATTAACGTTATTTTTACGCAATTAAAATCGCAATTATGAGACGGGATTTTAAGCTTTTCAAGGGAATTACGTAAAATTGTAATCACAATGGTAATAATTTCTGAAGTTCTGAGCTATTCAAGTATGGCGATGACGAAAATGATAACAAAAAATTAAGATCTTCTTTGTAGGCTTTAAAATCGAACTACAAGTTAGATGTGTAGTTACCTTAGCTTGTAGCTGTGCGTGCTCCTGCACACAGTGCCCGTTGTGGTCTGCCGTCTTGAAGCGACAGCGGCGCAGCGAGCCGTTCATGTGTTTAGTGTCGGACTGTGGCGCCTGCGTCTGTGTCGCACACTCCGCGCCACCGTTCGCGACACTGCCGGCCTCTTTGCTCGGCACTTGCTGCGTTTGCGCTTGCTGCTGAGACTGTGTCTGAAAATGTTTTAGTTATTTAAAGTTTCCATTATCTAATTGGAAGTTGTGTCGGTTCATACTTCAAGACCGACATGCGAGCAGGCAACCAGTTAACGATAAGGCCGCTCTGTGGTTGCCTAAAGACGGGTTTCGCCTCCGAGTCAGGCTCAAAAGGCGAAACTCCGCAATCGTGTCGGGTGTCAGTACCTATCTGAACATAATGAAACAAAAGATTTGGGTGTTTTTTTGTTATTTGTATTATAGTGATTATTTCAGTCTTAATGAAAATTAATTAACTAGCGAAACTCCGCAGGCAGATAGGGCTAGAGACTGTTGATAATCAGTTTGTGTGGAAGTTCTCACCTGGTCTATCGCAGACTCGGGTATCGCGTCCCTCATGAGTTGGAAGTAGAACTCATTCATGGCGCGGACGTGCCTCTGTCTTCGTTGCCGCAACCGGTGCGCTATAAGGGCCTTCGCCCCGAAGCCCAGCGTGACGGCCGGGTAGCCCACGCAGTGCGCCGCCAGCGGCCGGCACAGCTCGCCCGCGCCCGCGCGGGAGCCCCGCCATAGGCCCTCCACGTACACAAGGAGGCAGCATATCGCTACCGTTGGTACGCAAATGCCTTTGTCTGCGACTGTTTACAAATGTGATTATTTATTTACTAAACACTCAGCAACTTTTAAAAGAAATTTTCTCCTGCTGCATTAATTGCAATTTCATGTTATTACGATTACGACGACCCGAACGGCGCAGCGGTAGTGAGGCTGCATTACGATCTTAGGGTCCCGGGTTGGAATCCCGGTAGGAGCAAATGTTTGTGTGATGAGCATGGACATTTGTTTCCGAGTCATGGATGTTTATATGTATAATAAGTATGTATTTACAAACAAAAAGTATCTATGTAGTATTTTAACTATCTGGTGTCCACGACACAAGCTTCATTGCTTAGTGTGGCACTAGATTGCGCTGTGTAATGTCCAGCGATATTTATTTATTTATTTATTGTAACATTATTATGAAATGGTGTAAAAGTAAAGTAATAACATTAAAAATCTTGTGAAAAATATGGAACATTGACCTTCAATATCTCCATAAACTAGAAGGTTCCCAGGTACGGTCCAGAACAATAAAAAATGATCGCAATGACGGGCGTACAACAAGTGCCTTTCGACTTCGTTAAGGGTATTTTTACACCCATACCCAATCGGACGCAAATCCAAACTCCGTAACTGCTACTGAGAAATTCCTGATGGAAAAACCCAAAAACACTTACAACCTAATAACACAGTCGTTATTCTGACGAAATAATCGCGCCACATAACAGTATTGTGTAAATATAGGTAACCTGTGTCGAAGCCAAACTCTATTTGTGGTACACTCATAAAATAATATGAGTGCAAGTGTAAGCTTGTAATTGTTGGACAAATCACTATTTTTGGTAACAAACGACGGAACAAAATGTTCCCACGAAAATAAGTAGTCATTTGAAAGTTTGAAACAATGTTAGCTGTATGTTTTTGTTATTAAATTAGGACATAGTTGTAGGCACCTATCTTACCGCCGACGATTAACGAAAAGCGGGTCGAGCTAGCCACTATAAACGAGTCGGCGAGCAGCGAGTGTATAGTTCGGACAGTTTCAGGGCTAGGATATGAGCGAGTGTGTGAGTACGACGAGCGATTACTGGCGCCCAGTTACTTGCTGGTATGTGTGTGTCACGAGCGAGCCATCTTCAACAAGTATAATGCCCGCCAAACGAGCGTCGCTGAGCGAGTTTTTTTTCTTTGAAAGGTACTAGTCGGCAAACCGGCAAACTAGTGGAGCCCAGCCTTTGAAAAATTAGCAATGAAATACAACAACAACAACAACAACAGCCCATAACGTCCACTGCTGGACATAAGCCTCTCCCATGATGGGAGGAATTTGCCGTAATCTCCACGCTTGGCAGGCGGATTGGAGATCGCAGTGGTGAAAGACTAACAGAAAACGCTGCTGCCCATTCTCTGGTCTACGGAGGCGCAAGGTGTTCTGCCTCAGACATTAGTCGCCTTATACGACACCCGTGAGTGTAATGGGTTGGTTCTATTCTACTCTGCCGGATACCACACGGCTATCTGCCGGATACCACACGGCTATGAAATATTACTAAGTAATAGAGTAGGTATTAAAATTATTGTGACCTAGTTAAAAGCCTTATATACTCTCAGTCTTTGGATACTGTAATGTGATGGCTTTTTCTGACCTACATATATAGCATGTTTCTTTATCGTGAAACAGACTATAGTTAGTCGCGTTGTCAGCGTTGGTACAGGTGCGTAACCAACCAATGCCAATTAGGAGAAAACACACATAATATACAGAGTTAGTTTTCAATGATATGCATAAACAAAAAAAATATACTCACATGAATACCAGACATATTGTACCCAAACATAGGTACTGGCAGCAAAAAATATGTACTGTAGAGGTATAAAGAAGAAACATATCACGTCTGATGTGAGGGCTATGCAGAGGAAGAATACGGAGAACGCCTGGGAACAATACAAAAATACGTCATTATAACTAGGGAATAGGCATGACGACAGTATCAAAAAATTGCAAATCTATTTAGTCCGTCAGTTAGAGTATTGGAAATTAATGAACACGTATTTTTTGTTTTTGTAAATCAATGAATATTGACAAAGATAAAACGCATCAAAACTCGGGAGTGGGGGCTGGTGACGTCAGAACTAGGTAAAAATTATACCTAGGCGTGACGTTTTGAGAATTTTAAAAGCGTCATATCTTCGTCAATTTTGGTTTACGTAACAAAAGAAAAAACACGGGTCTAATATTTTTTGATAATCTAACTGACGGACTAATTAGTTTTTTTTTTTGTCGTCTCGCCTATTAAGACAGACGGCCATCAGCCAGCTTCTTTTAATTAATTTTATGGTATTGATAGGCCAAAGGGCAGGGCATAGGCCCAGCAGTAGAACAGTCAAGGCCAATCTCATTTACTTTCATAAATAAATAACATCACTCCTGTAATCCCATAAGGGATAAGCAGAGGTGCACCTAATAGTACACACAGATTTCACCAGTTATGTTTAAGTCTCTTGTAATAGACCAAGCCTTACTGCCATCAACCAGCGCAAATCCAGACTATGTGGCTGGTATTAATTCTTGATGGAAAAACCCAATAACACTTTGCCCGACCTGGGAATCGAACCCAGGACTCCATGCTCAACAGTCGCGCTTGCGACTATACCAACGAAGACCAACGAAGCAGTCATTAATCAATACCTCACAAAAAATATCTCGACACTATATTTTTATCCCTTTCTTAGTGTGTGGAATATTAAAGAAAAATTATAGGCATCTATGCCATAGATAGATAGACAAAGGTTTTGAGTTTGAATTAACAAAAGTGAAACATGAGAATCAAATACTATTTCAATATATTTGGAAGATATGATCACAAAGGAGTTGTTTTTTCTTCAGATTACAGTTACACTTTCTATTTCATTAAGATTTTTGTCTGGTGATTAACATAATAATATAGTTAACTTTCATCCTCTGTTTCGAAGAGATCTTAGGTCAAAAGTGAGAGAAAGAAATATAATGACGTATTTTATAATAAAGCTAATGCTTTTAGTTACATTTACACCTAATTGCCTATTTTATAATTGACTGCCTCGTTGGTCAAGTGGTCCCAAGCACAACAACTGAGTTAGAGGTCCTGGGCAGTCTCGACAGAGATAACGACAAAATCGCTAACGTTTGATTGCTAATTAACAACGAATAAATTTGGTTGCAATAATGATGCTTGCGAGAAACGCATGTCAGATGTAGAGACTTGCTCTTGTTCAATTCCCAAGCCGGGCAAAGTGTTATCGTGTTTTTCCATAAGGATTTTTTCAGTAGCAACCAGGGAGTCTGGATTTCTTTATGGCAACAGGGTCGCAGAATTTTTCATGGAGCAACTGCCTAAATGACAGTAGTCAGGTAAAGTATATTTATACTGACTATTATCATTTGTCTTTTTAGGAAGAAAAGTTACTAAGACCACAAAAGAGGTGTGTGTTATTGTGTTACATATCCTCACGCCTGTTATACCCGAAGGGATAGGCAGAGATGTACCTAATAGTACACCCATTTTGCTTAGTTATGTTTAAGTTCCATGTAATAGGGGGCATGTCACTGCACACACACAGCACAAATCCCGACTGGGCTGTTACTGAGAAAAACCCAATAACACTTTGCCCAACCTTGGAATCGAACAATAATGTCAATATTTCTGTAGTTATTTCAATAAGTATAGGTATAAAGGTTTTAGCACTCACAAGTCCCTGATATTTGAAAGAATCATAGACTGATCTCAGCATCATCCAGAATGGCCACAGGAACTCAAACCTGAACTCCAGCATATAGTCGGCCATGACAACTGTCGCCCAAATCATCACAAACTTCAGGTACAGCATTGAACTGAAAAGTGGTAATGTTTCAATTAAATAGTTATGTAAAAGCTTCTTCCAGTCCTTTCTGTTTCCCCAATGACATTTATCTGTTTATTATTGGTAACAGATTGTTGAGGTTTATTGGTTCCATACAAAAAATTAAAAAATAATGGGACCCCTATATGATCACTTGTGTGTCTGTACACCTTATCAGTTGTAATATGCTAATACAGAGAACAACCACAACAAATATAGGTAGCATGTATGGAATTTGTTAAAATAATTTTGGATAGGCCATTTTGCAACAAAAGTGTAAAAATAATTGCTATCAATGTACAAAATAATGTGAAAACAACTGTATTTGTTGTCCTATTGTTTATTCAAGTAGGTAAATACTTACAAAACCAAGTACTGAACAAAAAAATTTATAATTTTGGTTGCAAGATCAGACTTAAATATAATTAAATTATGTTGAATGCTACTGGACAACACAATTATACAAAATACAATACACTTTTATTTTAGTTTTGTCTGCCTGCAAATAGTAAAAGGACATGAAAATTTGTGTACAGAATTAAGACTTTAATTAATTAAGACTATTTTTATTGCAAAATGAAATGACAAAAAACATTTTGATGTTATTGATTTTTTAATTTATTTTATTATGCGATGAGAAGAATATAATTTTACTTATTAGGAATAATAATATTAAATAGATAAATTTTCTATAAATTTAATAAAATGTTGTTGGTGTTCATTATCAACAGTTGGTGACAAAAGACTGGATAAATAATATGACAAAATCCCATGTTTACCAAGTACAGGGAAATGTCACTAAACACCATGTTTAGTATTCCTACAAGTTGCAAATATATTATGTAGATGAGACCACTCATCAGTGGGCTTAACTATGTTTACATAAGCTTAATTGTTTATTTAAAACATTATGATGGTATCTTCCTTCATCTTATTTTAACAGGCCACTTGTTCTGCATGAATAATACAGTACAGTACTGACATGCAGTATACACATGTTGCACATTAGCACGCATTTTATAACAAAAAAGTGTATTTTCAATTCTTTTTGTATTCGCACCACACAGAAGGTGGGTTGTGATCGCCAGATGGTGCTTTCTACCCACATAGACGGTAAATTCCGTAATATTTATATTCAATTTATCACAGAATTAGATGCCGCACACTACATAGAACTATTTCCTGGTATATAATGATCAACATAAACAGTATCCACTCACTTTCCGTACATTCCTTCGGTGATTTTTGTGCGCTTCAAGGGGCGCCGCAACTTCCCAGTTTCGGCATTTCGCCGCTTCATATTTTTTCATCCACGGTGTAAATCACGAATACAGGCTCTCGTTTCGCAACACTTATTTACAGGGAAACATTTAAAACAACAATGATCCTCAAAATACTGCCTTTTGTTGTCAATCAGCCTATGTCCAAAATTTACGAGGGAGATGGATGAAATATCGGCAAGCTTTTCTTTGCGTTCACTTCACTCACACACTAAATGTTGCCCGAACGAAATAGTTATTTACCTTACTCTTCACAGCGTAGATAAAACATGGATGTACTAAGTACTACCCAATAACTAGTACCTAATTTTCCTTATTTTTCCATGTTTTCTTTTTCAGACTTGTGGAATATAAAATAATAAATCTTAGAAGTTTTTCAAATTCGTCAAAATTCAGTCGCCCCAAATCTAAGGACGCCTCCACGAGCGAGGGAATTGCGGCGATATTTTCGTATAGAATTACTTTGAATCGCCGCGATTCTCTAGCTCGTGTAGGTGGCCCTTAAGAGTTTCTGTCCGTGACGGCCCACTGACGAGTGATCATCATTAGATTCCTTCATGAGGCTTCAGTGTGGCCCATATTACTGTACTCTGTGTCGGTATAGCCGCATCAAAGACCGCCGCGCGCCGCTGTCAATACCAACCGTTAAACTCAGCGTGGCCAATTTAGCATGTTACATGCTAAATGTGGCATATTTTGTTATTTTCTAGCATAATATTTTTAGCTTTTAGCACTTAGAGTATTTATAATTACATTGTATTAAAAACTCAAAGTTTTAGCATATAGCAATTTTTTTTTAACATTATTTTTATAACATGAAAAGAATGTAAATCACAATCTTTCTTGAAATAAAAATTGAAATCGATACTCGACTCCGAAATCGTTTAGCGTTGAGAACTCTGAATGCCATTTTGTACGTCAGATTTGGCTTAAAAAGAGCAGGAAAGTGCTGTTATTTTTACACTGTTCCAGACAATTGTCGAACAAGCTATTTGGTTTACAGTTTAACACACAAATTACATTATAAAATGTATACCAAATTAGCTTGTTCGACCGTACTCTGTATCGGAACCAAAGTGAGTTACGACTAGCTCTTAGCCTTCCACATCAGCTGACGTTGATGAAAATCAAGACATTGATATTCTATTCCCCTGATTAAATTTCTTAATAAATACTGACACCAACTGACACTTATTTATGTTGGCATTTTTTAGACGTTAGAATATTTTTGGCATATTTTTATACCAATCTAGCATATTTTGAAGTAGTTGAGTTGGCAATGAGTTGGCAACACTGGCTGAACTGTCAGCCGTCACATTGACGTTACAGTAGCACAGCAGTAGCAGTTGTTTATAAATAAAGGGGGAAACTGAAACTGAAACAATAAGTTTAAGATTGGAATACAGTACGTGAGTCTAGGCAAATTGTGTTTGCACTGCCATAAGTCAGCGTTTAAAGCTTATACAATAGGTATTTGATATCAGCCCAAATGCAGTGCTGAACCATTATGGTAGACTAGCCGAAGTTTTGGTCGTAGGCGTCTCCAATCGTCTCCGCCTATTATGTCGAATATCAACATTCAAGTAAAGCAAAATGTCTTCTACTCTTAAGAATTCAGTGCGGCAGCATCTAGCCTCACACCACATGTATGTGGTCGACGATTGGCTTTCTGGGTTAGTTTTTTTATTGTTTTTACTCTTGTTATTATTAATATTTAGAACATTACAACAACATATATTGTGTTTCCCGAATAGGTAAACAGAGATGGTTAGCAAACCAATACTTGCCAGTTCAGTTACCCCAAAATAGAAGGATAGCCTATTATCATAAAAACAGCTACAATATAGGTTTCCAGTCCCCATGCTCAATAGTTTCTCTTGCAACCACTAAACCATCAACACATTCATATTTCTTAGGTACCAATATTTGTAAATGCAAAAGTAACTTGTCTGTTTGTCATCTTTTCATGCCTAAACAACTGAAACAATATTTTTCTTCAAATTGATTGGTGTTGAGTAGGACACAGGTTACTTTTCTCATCAAATTGGATCTCCAGAAAAAAAAAATACATATTTAAATTATTTTTTACAAAGTTGGGGCAACAGTTACATTCTAATAAATACTCTATTTCAGATGTGTAGAATACCTATCAGAAGATAGTGAGAACAATTACAGTGAGGCAGAAATAAAGAACTTGGCCAAAGAACAATGGCTACTGAATGATTTGAAAGAGATTTGTCCTGGCTCACTGCCTGCTAACTTAAAGGGACAGATGAAGACGGTTCTTACTGGAAGATTTGTGCTGCAGATCAATGCTGTAAAAGATATTGGTAATTATTAATTCTACTGTTATTCTCATAAGGGTGGAAACTAAATTGAAAAATACAAAGAAAATTGGAGAGAGAGGCATGGGGGAGACCTTTGCTGAAGTGTGGGATAATATCTGGTTTATACAAAAAAAGGGAAAGAGCCAGAAATAATAAGCAAACAAATTTTTAATTTTATCATTGGGTCTAAACCACAGCTCTGCTGATCTGAAGTGTGGTAAACATGTACATTGCACAGCCTTATATTTCACTTAGGGACCACCTCCACGAGCGAGGGATGTGCTGCGATATTATCGTCCTTGCCACGTTTTTCTATACACTCTCTTTTGGGCAGTCTCCACGAGCGAGAGAATTGCGTCGATATTTTCGTATAGAAATATGTTGAATCGCCGCGATTCGCTCGCACATGGAGGCGGCCCCTTAGGCCTAGTAATTTTCACAAGGTTCCTAGTCCTACTTTAATAACTATATGATAATAAATTAACTTGTGGATTCTGAGATACCATAATACAAGTATGTGTCCGACACAGTACTGGATTCAGCCTATCATTACAGAAAATACTATTGTCGCCAATAAGCCTGACATAGTGGTGTTAGACTGATCAGCGCGCCACTCTATGATAGTTGATGTTAACATCCTGCATGACGAGAACGTCGTGAAGGCAGTGATAGAGAAAAAAATAAAATAACTTGAATTAAATCTGGTAAAAATTACTTAGCTCACTCACCTTAAATGGTTTCCAGGCACTCCAGCTTATCAGCAGTACTTGAAGTTACAGAAGGTCAATATGGAGAATGTTGAGGCCACAACTAATTATGAAGATAAGGTGTCTAGTCACAGGTACAAGAGATGGCTCATATTTTCCTTAGATTATACCCATGTCCCTTGCTGGCGACAGAATTTAGAGAAATAGACTCATTTAATTGAATACCGCAGTCTTGGAGCCTTGCCTTGTGGATATCTAAAATATAAATATGTTTATATAATATTATGTTTATAGTGGGCTCAATCAATTTTATTAAAACCGGCCAAGTGTGTGTCGGGTACAATGTGCCTCTGAACGATGATTTTTATTGTAATATTAAAAAAACAACTTACATTTCCAGTTGAAAAACCTGTGCTCCCATACATCATGTTTAGGAAAATACATTATTCAAGAACACTTTATAAGTTGGTAGACTATTACTCGTAAACTTGTAAAGCCTTCTAAGCTGTGATAGTTTTAATATAAATGCACTTCTAACAAAAACATTATTTTTTAATTTTGTCTGTCTGTTTGTTTCGGCTAATCTCCGAAACTGCTGGACTTGACGGGACTTTTACTGGCACTTATCTGATGTTATAAAGAGTAACCTATGGTACTTTTATTAAAACAAATCCAAAAAACTTAAAACTCGTGAAATTGGTAACTAAATCCGATTCAAAAAGAGACTTAATAAAGACTTCAAAAAGAGAGTAATATTTTTTTTAATAATTTCACGCAAACAAAGGTCGCGCTATAGCTAGTTCTCAAATAAATGGGAATATCAGGACAGATAGGCCAAACTCAGAGATCCAAGAAATATTGACATGATGATGCTTGCTTCAAATTAACAGGTGAGAATTATTGCCCCAGACCCAATATTTGTGGAAATCCATGAGGCTTGTCTTTGTCCAATATTGGATAGTTAAAGGGTATAAAGGTTGTTTCACTCTGCCCCACCAAGTTATCCCACTAATAACTGCTTTGACCAACTAATTGATTGCAAAAGTTAGTCATATTCAATTGATTTATTTCCAGAATGCTAAAGCTTTACTTAACAGACGGTGTACAAGAGATAGCTGCATTAGAATACAAACCTATGAGGAACTTGAGCTGTGATATCACACCAGGATGCAAAGTTCTCATAAAGGGTAAGTTTTTTAACAAGACAATCGTCATTCACACAACAAAATTGCGCGATTTTCACGGCCAGACAAATATTGGCTTTGCGTAAGATAAAAGTTAAGTCTAATGCTAAAAGGCTACTCCGCGTGAGCATGAAAAGAGACTTAACCAGCAAATACCTATGATTTGTAAGCATTCGTAATTTATTTGAGAGAAAAGTTAGAAAACTGGATAAGCTGGTGCAAAGCACGTATTTTGTGTACGGGAAATAAATTACTGCTGTGTCCTGGTAGACTGGAAGTCGTCTGAAAAAAGTTGGGAAAATGCTGTGCTGTGCTGAAGAGGGTTTGTTAGTAATGTTACTTTTTATCTTCATTCTTCAGGTCCAGTTGATTGCAGAAGGGGCCAGCTGCTGCTCACAGAAAGTGTCATAGAACTGCTGGGTGGGGAAGTTCAGGAGATAGCTATCTCCAACTCTTTGGCCGGACAATTGTGTACTAAATTAGGATTACCTATGACACAAGGTAAGAATCAGTTATATATTCTTTTTGGTTAACTGAAACAAAGGGCGTTCTTGATGAGGATTCCTCTGGTTCTAGGCCGTTTTCGACATAACTGGCATGAATAGCAACGCAACATGGAACCTACTGACACACATTGCCGACTACCAAGTGAAAAAGAAAGTCCAGAGAGAAAGTGCCGGGTATTAGCCTTCCAACAACTCTCAGCTTATTGCTGTCGTCTGGTGGACAGGCCTCACAAACTGCGCCACGGCACTCTGACCTACATATCTAGTGTGCCCAACCACCTTTTTAAGCTGGTTGGTCTGTCTCCCATATTCAGCGAAGCGTCTCACACCGCGCTTGCCGACACACGGTCTTCACTTCAGGACCTTTGTTTGCTCCTTCGACCATTGCCCTTCAACAAACATAGCCCACTGCCTAACATTCCTTTTATTTCATCATCATGTTTATAATTTTCAGAACCAGATCCCAACACAACAATTAGTGTGCCAAGAAACACAAACATACCAACACCACACACACAAATGCCGGCAGCATACGTCCAACCTCCAACATTTGATCAAACCCGCCAACAGCCTAGCCTTGATGACCAACCTACCAACTTTGCCGACGACGAAATAGATGTGGACCAACTGGCTGCCCTAGAAGAACAATTCATTGATAATAATCCAGGAAAAAGACAACTTGTTACTGACAATACAAATCCAGAAAAGAAACTTAAAACTACAGTCAACAACGACGAATATCCAGATGAAAACGACATATTTTTAGCCGAAGACGAAGATTATTTGCGAGAGCTAGAATCTCAGCTAGACGCAGGCAATAATGACGTTATAACTCCTCATAATACAGGTCCAAATACCGTGTCTTCGGAGCCTTTCGTGTATATAAAACAGATTAAGGATATGAATGAGAGTGATAAAGTTGGAAAAGTTTTCAAAGTGAAGGGCCAAGTGATGAGTTTGTTATCGAAACTGTCTGTTAGCAAGGAGGGGTGGAGCTTGAAATGTACCATAGTGGATGGGACAGGGAATCTAGATGTTGAGTTTACTAGTGAAGTGCTGTCTAAACTGGTTGGTTATTCGCCTCAAGAGATGAACGCGATCAAGAGGCAGATGGCGACGAAACCGGAGCTGAAAGAAAAGGCTATTACAGTAAGTGAATTTATTTCTATAGAGCTGCGCCGGTCGGAAAATATTACACAACAGAAGCTTCACATAATAATGAACCCCGAGACAGAGATGAAGAGTTTTTTTTTTTTCAAAACTATTTTGGCCGGGTACCTACTGTATTAGACGAATTATTTGATGAGCTTTTCTGGGAAATAGAACTAACCCTGGCAACAAGTAGGTACTAGTGTTACTGCTATGTATCGGCTTGAAGTATGCCATTTGCCGACATGGAGCTATTTCAGCTGTCTCTGTAATGGTAACGCATCTTTGATGCCTTTTGGTTATTTTGTCTCTAATTTGGCGTCAAAATCTCAATGATCTTTATTTGCGTTAAATTATGGATTTTGTTTTGTTGTTGTTGGAGGAGCTTGTGGCTAAATAATAACAGCCACTCTGGTCGATCAAACTCAAACTCAAAGCATTTATTTCAATTAGACCACTAAGGCACTTTTGAAAGTCAAAAATACAAAAAAAAATAAAACAAAGCTACAGTCCCAGACACAAGACATAATAACTTGAGAAAGTACTGTAGTTGCCCATTCCCTAGCGTAGATCTCTATGGAGAAGAACGGGCAAGAAACTCCATGGACACTCTTTTAAATCAAAATATTGTTACAAAATCTTGGTTACATCATTCATGTTGAGATTATAGATATATGTGAGAACGATGTAGGAAGACGTGCACATTATGAGCGTCCAGAGTAAAACATTAAATCAACAAATTAAAAATAAAGTAATTAAAATAAACCGTGGCAGCTAAGAGATGACCAGTCCCAACTGACAGCGCCCGGTCACGAACAAGACGCGTGTATCGGCGCCATTCAACTCAACCATATTGAAGGGAACTAAATGACCCGACACACCCGCCACCATCAGCGAGACATTTGAGTGAGCATGACTTTCTCTCATCGATCATCACGATCTTCAGGTTAAGCCGCGCTTACCTACGTTGGCCTGTGGATGGGTAACCACCCATTACATACCGAGTTTTCTCCGTGTCTCGGGTGTGTGTTTCGATGACGAACCACGGGGTTTTTTTTAAAACTATGCCAAGAAATTTTGTCATTTGTCAAAGTTATGGTTAAAAACTTGAGAAGGGTTTGAACGTGGCTGCGCCATCGAAACGCGGAGAACCGCGCGGCCACTGAGATCTTTAAAACTAATCGTTGCAGAGATCTGAAATTTAGGTAAATAATACAATTTGTAAATAAATTGTAAAAATGTAGGAAAGAAATCCTAGGTTTATATTTTAGGAGCTGTAAGACTAAACCCCATGGCCGTGTCATTGAAACGGTGTAAAACACGTTATCGCCGATATCTCACTGAAAAAACATCGCAGAGAACTGAAGTTTTTTGTAAAACCTAGATTTTAATTTGTCAAAATTTGTAATAATACCCAAAAAATCCTAGGTTTATATTTCAGCTGTAGTACGGTATCGCTTAGAACCTTCAAAACGTTCTGCGGGCCTAATATAGCCGCTTTATCAGAATCATAAAATGAATCACGTTAAAAAATTTAAATTCTTAAAATGGAATTTATGATCACAACCCTAAAGTCCATTTTAACCATTTTAATTTTTTAACGTGATTCATATTACGATTCTGCTAAAGCGGCCATATTAGACCCCCTGAATGTTTCGACCATGACTTATTTTTTTACAGAAAACTTTTCACCTTATTGCATTACAAATTATTTCTCAAGGATTCTAAATTAAATTAAAATGAAACGATAAGATAGGTACAACAAACGAAACGAGGTAAACGGGTATTTCGCGAATTTTACCTTTTAAGCCCGACGTTTAGACCAGATTGCACCAGCCGTGATCGCGGGAAGAAAGAAAAAAATGATTATTTGACGTCAGTTAATAAAGCACACACACAATAATATAATAAAAAGAAACAAAATAAGGAGGAAAACATAATATGAGCTGTGTGCCTCACGGCTGCGCCAAAAAGGTCCATTTCAACATTCATGCCAGACAGGTGATGCTGTCTGACGCTAGTCTTCCAATGAACCTTGAGGGGGAAGTGACGGAAAACAGTTTCAAACATATTAGATAAATAAATGGTTACAAATAAATAGATAACGAGTAAACTAATTGAATGTGTATTTACGAGTTCGGATAAAGAAAACTGTAAGTATTAAGTATGTAATGTAGTATGTGTAAGTATAAGATTTTGTGTTCGAACGTAACACTAGTAACAATAAATAAATGCAGAGATTTAAGCCAAGACAGCATACAAATATTTTTAAAAGAAAATAAATTAAGTAGGTATACAGTGTAGAAAGAAAACAGTGAAGACTGAAGTATTGGAGGTACCGCCACAGCAAAGCGAAGGTGCTTATTCAACTACTCTCACTTAAAATACCCGTTTACGATATGTTTTATAATGTTGTTGTTGTTTTTGTTCAGATGCCAATGTATACGTTTTTACAATAAACTTCCAAGCCAAATTTAAGCACTAAGCCTAAATAAATTCAAATCATTTATAAAACGGAAGCTGTGCCTGAAAGCCTACTATCATGTTAATAACTATCTCGAAGATAAAAAGGCTTGGGACTAAGCTGCTCCAATGAAATTTGCTCTGTGAATGTCGAAATTTCGGACTTCGCTCGTTTATTAATTCCTTTCTTTTATACACTCTGACATTGAATGATTTGACATGAATACTTATTTCAGTATTTTATTATTTTTTACTTTTTATTTTATGTTACATTTACTGTGACTTGACAGGAATGACGTACCTTACTTTTTTATTATTATTGACATATGATTTTTGTGATGTTTATTGACATTGATTTTGTAAATTATTATTAATTTTATTTGATTATTGTGAATGTGGGGACCATGTGGGTTTCATTTTTATATATTTTTTGTTTGTTTTCTTTTTTTTTTCCACAACTGTCTGGCAGTTTGGGTACTATAAGCGACCTACCCAAATGTCCTTTCTTTGGTGTTATTCGTCGTTTCGTTGAGCTCCTTGAGTTATAAGTCGAGCTACACGATAACTGACAAATGCTTGCACTGACTGGACAGGTCCACTCAAATCTGTGTGGTTCTTTCTTCAAAAGACCATCTCAGACACTAATCTGCATAGTCCTCATGTGAATTGAGCAAAATTATGTCTGGACTACAAAAGAGACTATGACCTCTGAGTTTGTTTCGGCTGTTTCTTCTCAGAGTAGTCAGGTACGAAACACCGGCCCCATCTAGTTTAAAAAAAAAATGACGTGTAAAAGTATTTGTAAAAACCTACTTGCAAAATAAACATCATTTATCATTATTATCAATGTGTTCTGATCGTGAAAGTTTAAAAAAGACATATTTATTTCTTTAAAAATGACATAAATCACAGATTGAAGTGATTTTGAATGATTGCCAGAAATAAAGTGTCATTGCTTAGTAAGCAATTCCAGAATGATTTGTTATGGCGATAATAAAACCTGAATGCACGCAAGTTCTGACCCCTTATTCACAATGCTTCGATTCGATTTTCGATTAGGAAAGTCGTATGTCTATCTTTTTTTGACATTATGAAATCGAGCAAGATAGACATGACTTTCCGAATCAAAAATCGAATCGAAGCGTTGTGAATAGCTATGCTGAACAACCTATGACAATACATAATCTAATATAATATAGTCTTTATATATCTATATAAAGATTAATAATAATAAATAATAATTAATTAATAAATAATTTAATATCTTAATCATCTGATTAAGATATTAAATTTTAAACCAACCATACCAACTTTACAGTCGTGTTAAAAAAATATCTTAGTGTAAGTAAATAATCTGTGATTTGTGATTTTGTCAGAAATATATATCTTAGTGTAAGTAAACAATATGTGATTTTTAAAGAAATAAACATATGTTTTTGTATCTTATCGTTTCATTTTAATTTAATTTAGAATCTTAGAGAAATAATTTCTAATGCAATAGGTGGAAAGTTTTCTGTACTAGTAAATTTGATACAAGTGGAGAAAGTTTGTTATTGCATCCGAGGCGAAATTAACTGCCGAGCCGTAGGCGAGGGTGTTTTTGAGCCGAGAACTGCAATAACGACTTTGACGACCCGAATGGCGCAGCGGTAGTGAGGCTGCCTTACATTCTTAGGGTCCCGGGTTCGAATCCCGGTAGAAGCAAATGTTTGTGTGATGAGCATGGACATTTGTTTCCGAGTCATGGGTGTTTATATGTATAATAAAGTATGTATTTACAAACAAAAAAGTATCTATGTAGTATATCAATTATCTGGTGTCCACGATACAAGCTTCGTTGCTTAGTGTGGCACTAGATGGCGCTGTGTGCAATGTCCAGCGATATATATAACAAAAATGTCCACGCGTATCAAACGACGAAAAATATTTTTGTCATGAATTATTAAGAAACTATGAATTTAATTTTCTTTTTTTCTGCGCTTTGCTTTCGCTAGGTTGAAAGAGTAGCAAAGGTATGAAGCCGATAAACACCCTAAAATAAAAAATAGTTTTTTTTATATTTTTGAATTTAGAACACAAATAAATGGTAATTGTATACTAAAAGTCAATTTTAGTTTTAAATAATCATGTCTATCTATGATATTCTATTTATAAACACAATTTAAATATTATTCAAAAAATATTTACGCGATAAAGACGCATTGCTTTGCCGAAATAAAAAAAAAAACATTCACCTCCGACTATAGGCATTGTACCAATTTGGACTAAGTATAGGTATAGTTATCTGTGACAATTTTCATTCCCGCACATGTGTTGGAAAATGAGAAAAATCGCACTTGTGTTAAATACATTGCATGTTGAACCTAATCGTAGTGCGATAAGAACCAGTTTTCGAGGAAGTGTATAGAAAAAAATAAGTCATGGTCACCCGCCGCTTTAGCAGAATCGTAATATGAATCATGTTAAAAAATGTTAAAACGAACTTTATGGTTGTGATCATAAAGTCCATCTTAAGTTTTTAACGTGATTCATTTTATGATTCTTCTAAAGCGGCTATTTTAGGCCCGCAGAACGTATTGAAGGTTCTAAGCGGTACCGTACTACAGGTCCTGAAATATAAACCTAGGATTTTTTGAGTATTTTTAAAAAATTTGACAAATTAAAATTAGGTTTTACAAAAAACTTCAGTTCTCTGCGATGCTTTTTCAGCGAGATATCGGCGATAACGTGTTTTTCACCGTTTCAATGGCGCGGCCATGGGGTTCTAGTCTTACAGTTCCTAAAATATAAAGCTACTAGGGCTTTTTTCTATATTTTTACATGTTTTACAAATTCAATCTGTTATTTACCTAAATTTCAGGTCTCTGCAACGCTTAGTTTTAAAGATCTCCGTGGCCGCGCGGTTCTCCGCGTTTCGATAGCGCGGCCACGTTCAAACCCTTATAACTTTTTAACCATAACTTTGACAAATTTAAGGTTATGGGAATCAAATTTTACTTATTTTTAAAAAATCGTGGCCGTCTTTTAAAAAAAAACGCCGTGGTCGCGCCATCGAAACGCACACGGCCTCGGAAAGCACGTTAAAACGGTTGGTTCCGGCTGTCAATTGTAGATCTTTGACAGTCTTTAAGTAGTCCAAAGGCTCAAAACTGCCTGACAACCAGTTTTACCAAGGGGTATTATGTATATATATATGTATTGGGCTGTAAAGGTCAGATAGGCAGTCGCTCCATGTAAAATACTGGTATGCAGCTGCATCCGGTTAGACTGGAAGCCGACCCCAACATAGTTGGGAAAATGCTAGGCAGATGAAGGTTTCTGTTGAAATGTTGCCGTCAGTGTTAAAATGACTGCGTTATTGGGTGGCGGTGACAAGTTACTATCGCGTCGCCAGACAATTTTAGATATCCTATAAAATATTTTCTTCTCTATTTTCAGGCATTACAAAAAGCAAAAGACAGTCTTCAGGTGCTGTATTGTATAATAGAGCTGACATTGCAAGAGGTGCCCAAAATAACCAATCTAATACCTTTCGATGCTTCGCACATTGATCAACTCAATAGAAGAGCGCTGATCAGCTGATTGCAGACTTTTTTTTTTTTTTTTAATTTCTTTTGAAAGTGTAAAGAGTAAATATTTATTTGTTTTGTATCTTTTTTTGTTTATCTGTACTTTGCGTTTAATATTAGAGCCTCGAGCCTCTAGCTAAGAGTAAGTAAAAATAGTTTACTGTTTGTCTTTCCTTTATTCGCAAAATATTACGATTCTCAAAACAGCAGATTCTTAAAATATTACATTCGCTAAATATTATATTCTCAAAATAGCCGAAGTACAATCAAGCACTCAAGACAATTGTTAGTCCGGTTGACCGAACTAGTGCAACTTTTTAGTAGCAGTAGTTTGATTGAAATATAGTTATTTGAAATGAAACATGACTACAAGATGAATTAAAATTGTTGATCAATGACATTGGATTTCGGCATCTTGCACTCGGCTACTGATTGATCGACAGCAGATTCATTCCGGAGTGAAAAGTCCAGGAAAGGAATAGTCACACAAGTGAACCATTCACTTGAATGAAACGTCTGACATCAGCTTTAGATGTATAGGGCTTGTTGCCAAACTATGAATTTGGTGGTTTGGCTACGATGAGGAAGTATAAACCAATAAAAATCAAAATGACATTTTACAACTATATTTTAATACACTTTTTGTAACTCAATTATGTGAATTCAATATTATACAAAAAAATATCAAATAATAACACAAGCTATCTAACGGTAGAAGACTAACATAATGTTGTCAAATGCAATCATAAAAATCGTCTGTAACAACTTGAACACTACTTACAAAGCTAACATTTGAGACGAAAATACTTGCGAGCAGTCGTGGATGTAAGTAGAAAGAAAGAGAAGAGTGAATCAACATCCTTAGACAGATTTCAAAATTGCTGTATTTCAGTTTTTCAGATTGAATTTACTTCACAATCTCAAATCCCAAGTAATCACTTCAATTACACCTTCAGGTTGAAAATTGGGGACCTCGAGCATTGCACGACCACGGCTTTTGACCGCAGAAGCTTCGACCAGGAAGAAAGTTAGGTCGCACAACCGGCCGTCCGACCAGTCCTGTTCAACATAGCGGCCGGTCATGCGACAACTCGTGGCCGCGTAATCAAGTTCGATCTAATCTACTTCAAACATTTTACTTTTTGATCATACACTAAGACTTAATAAGTCCCATTTAGAAAAACAACATCCCCAGTATTTCCATCTCTAATGCGAAATAAAAGTGTAACAAGTCCTTAAAACATAATTAGTTGCACACGGTAAAAGCAACAACTAAATTGAGCACTCAATGTTAATGCTTGTTTTAAAACTTAATATGCGAATAAAATAAACATAGGTGTACGGGACCCGACTAGTCTTGCGACTCGGTCGTTACCGCGAAGGTAGCTAACCTTTTATAAAAAGTGTATGTACAACCTACAATAAAATAATGACAGAATGATATGATGAGTAAAATCGAAGATTTAAATCCTTAGATATACCGCGTGATGACATAGTGTTGTCTCGCTCAGTCTTGTTCCATGCGTGATGCGTGAGCTCACTGTTCTCATTATGGTCACGTTTTCTGCGCGATCTTAGTACAGGGCTGCCATTACGTCCCGGCACACCAGGACCATGTATCGGTGTACGCAATTGAAAAGGTGGCTGTTCTGTGTTCTGCTAGCTAACTAGCCCCAGGATGGCACGGTTCCCCTATTACAAATCTTGGCTCTGCCCCTGCTAAGTAGATAATAAAACTGGCTTGCCTGGCCAAAAAACTGGCGATTAAAAATCTTTTTTCCAAACCTGATAATCTACGAAAACAAAATCTCTTTATAAACCCAGAAAGCCTCAAAAAATATATCTAGCTTACATCATGATCCTTGGTTTATCCTATTTTTATTACAAATGTCACAGTCGGCGTTTGAGTATTTATGACAGCCCTTATTAGAATAAGAGCACATCTAACAATTTAAATCTTCGAATAAAATAACAATTGGATAACACTCACATTTAATCAAAATGATTTAACTCACTTGTAGAAATTTAAATAAATTCATTTTTTCCAAACAATATTATATAACCGCGGCATGTTGGTTACATTTCCATTTTTATACAAAATGGCACCTAGTTAATGTAATAAATAGAGGTTAGAATATTCCAACATCGCGAGATCACGAAGAGATCTAAGATTGCTAAATTGTTTTGTCCCATTTATACACAAATGTACCGACCAGGATGTCCATCAGTTAATTGCCCTTGAACTGAATACCTTGTCATTATTCCTGTAAACAGTCAATGCACAACCCTCGAACCATGGTCAGTACATTTAAATCGAATAAAATGATTGCTTGGATAACATCAATTAAAATCGTGAAGATAAAAGTTAAAATACCTATACATCTTATGAGATTATTCAATATGTTGATGAATTTCATTGGAAAAGAAAATCACTTTAAAACTAGGGGATGACGTAGTCCAAAAATTGACGAAATCGACAACACATACTATAATAAATAACTTATCTACTTCGTTAAAGCGGGTAGCGAAAGCGATGAAATCATTTGAGTTTTAACGCAAGTTTTACATTTCTCTTGACACTTCATGGAAGACTTTGCCCATTGAAAGATTCGGCAACGCCGCTACCTACATGAGTACCAGACCAGGACACCGGTTAGTCAACAAGAACAACTTCATTTTCAGCAAAAAAACGATTACAAAGTACAAACATAAATAAAGGAATAAATACATGAAAAAAAATCGACCAATTACGTACATTTGGGTGATACATTTAATCTTAATGAGATGAATTTAAATATTCGTTTGTAACAACGTAACATAATTTATGAATTACATTAGAAAACACTACGCACCGCTTCGATGAATAATATCGTGAGTGCAGCCGTTCGTAATCACCGTCAATTCCTTTAGATTTGCATTTACGACATTATTCTACGCTAGTGGTAATATAAGATAATATCCATGTGCAAGAAATGGAGTCAGGATATGACTCTTAGGTAATGGTTCGTATAAGGCTTGCGACATAGATTGGTCTACGCTATTGTAAACGCTGTTCAAACATAATTTATAATAGCACATATTAAGCCGTGGACAGTATTATGTGACTAATAGTATTCTTCAAGTTCGTTATATAAAACTAACAATATAACAAGCTTAGGATGAGTCTCTGTAACGCTGGTTGTAAAATATAAAATAAAGCTTAGTTTAGCTGATATTCGTCGGGTAATACTGTTAGCACCCATGGTAACAAGATTATTTGTGTAACAACATGTAACCTAAACAAACGTGCTGCCGACACCCGGGACACCTCACAACCAGCGCTGCACTTGACATAATATTATACATAAACAATTCATTAATAAAAATAAACTAATCACATGAGTGCGTCGACGAGCGCACCAAACATAATTAAAACGAAAAAGCCAGTAAATAATAAACTTCCGAAGCTATATACAGCGCTTTTAGTAACGTAACATCATGCAACTTGCCTACGTATCGATCCTACCAGTCTTCCACTTAAATGCCAATCCGAACTTTAGGCCGACGAGCGCCGGGCGAGCTGTTTATAAGATTCTCTCGTAGAACAGGAGGTAGGCCTGCGCCCTTAGTACTTTTTCCTCGCTCACTTCGGAGACCATGCTATCTGATACGTAGTACCACTTGCCTGAAGGGGGCTCCGCGGCTGACGCGGGCCCTTCGCCGGACTCGTAGCCCGATAGTTCCGACTCGGAGTCGGCATCACCGTCCCCGCTACCCGCGGCGGGAGGACTTATATTCCCGCCCTTTGGCAAGAACCACCAGCGAGGATCGCCCGCCTTCACGGGCCCTCTTACCTTCACATACGCCACGTAATGGCCGCCGTGCATACCGCCAGAATGCTCCACGACACCGTACAGAGAATACAGCAGTTCATTCTGTCCCTTAGTCACGTTCGGTAGCTTCCTAACTTTGTCCATCGCACAGAACGGCGCCAAGTCCAAAATCGTCGGGAAATCGACGTGTTTGGACATCTTTCTGAACATGCACCGAGGTCCGATCTGGAACCTCTTCAGGTGAAGGATTAGGATAGCGGGCGGACTCGATACGAGGAACCGTTTTGTAGCGTTTGTGTATACTGTCTTTCCGTCTTTGCCGTTGATACGTTCGGTGCACGTCTCGCACCCGACCTTGTTGTTGCCTGTCAGCAGTTCTAGCGCAGTGAACTGACTGAGACACGACTGGATGCTACACTCATCCTCGTCACATACGTAGCGCGGAGAAAGTGGACTCTGTCGCGAGTACGGCAGGAAGTCTCTTTGATTCTTTTCCGCATCAATATTGTTCACTTTCGGCTTCGGCGCGGGAGGGGGAGGATCCGCCGGCGCGTCGACGGTCACGGGCGAAGGAAGCGCCGGCTTTTTGGTCTTAGAATCATCCAAATTATATAGTTTAAGTTTGTCCAAATGATTGTTCAGGTCGGTGAAGTTCTTGCTTTCGGGTAAGGATTCGTAACTACTCTCACCGCTGTGTTCGAGCACACTCCGACATCCTTGCACGCTGATGCCCCTCGAGACGACCTCGTTGGAGTACTCATCGGGGACGAAGGATATTCGTGATACCGGCCTTTCGAACTCCGTTTTGACCGGGGACAGTTTGTTATGCTGCGGACTCGAGAGGTCCAGATTGATTTCGCTCGACAAGGAACTATGGCTCCCGAGTTCCTTGCCGTTAGTCGGGGAGTCAACATTATCGACGGTTTCCGTCGAGTTATGTTTGGTCGCCTCTGGACTCGCGACTCCCGAATCTGGGTTAGAGAGGTTCTCTAGGGATATGAGGGGTTTATATTCGAGCGGTATCGCTGTGGTCGATGTAGAATGGTCAGCGAACTCGACCTTGTCTTTATCCGCATGTTCTGGGGTGTTGTCTGTTTTCTCCTTGTCCATATCGACTGGACTTGTGCGGATGGAATCCGAGCTGATGACTTTTTCGGAGTTGTAACCTGACTCCATGTGGTAAGCGGCGAAGTTAGCGGCTGTTTGGGCGATGGCTTGCGTCCCTACTGACACAGAATGTGTATCCGGCTGCCGAGGCATATCTTCCAGGTTATCTTCCACATCTGCATCAGATTGCTCAGAGGACGACTTACCATCGGTCTTGGCTGTACCGTTGGCATCGCCAGACTGCTCATCTTTGGACGTAGAGTTACCTGAAAAGACGAATTTAAAATAAGTTTTTGGTTCACTAAAGACGGCAATTACAATTTGATGAATAATGGTAACTTGATAAATAACTGCTGGCGTGACAACCTATGATTTGTTTCTAAATGGCGTATGAAACGATATTAGTGCGACTATTAGTACTGAAGCTTAAATCCATGTATTGCCGCGAGAATCATCTTTTCAATATTTTTTTAAGAAGCAGTATATGTAAAATATGTAGAAGCAGAATATATATTATAGTTTTAACGTTTATCCCACAGATTATATTATGGTTATATAGAAATGCCAGCCAGCCAATATGGTGTGAACAAAATGTTGGTGTGGTACCACCTTTGTTCTTTCTGGCGGCTTTGCGAGCTGCCATCCGCTCCTTCTTCAACTGATGTTTTGAAGGTTTCTCCTCTTGCGTATTGTAAACATTCTCTTCTGAAAATATGTTCTCTTGTCATTACATGCCTTAGTTACTACACATTGATTCGCGTTATACACTCGTCGGGGAGTTTTGCACCACTTCTTTCAATTGTCAAGACCGTATAGGGAAGTCTATTCATACTTGTTTCAATGCTATGCAGAACGTACTTACAAAATCATGTGATTTATTTAGATTAGGCTGAGAGTTAAGATAGTTGGCCAAAATACCCACTGTTCGTGTTTGAGCTGGAAAAGACGTGGCAGAACAAAGTCCGCAGTAACATATCGTTTTTTTAGAAGAACGGGTAACAGTACAGGAATTTTCGCTTGTAATTAAAGATTTTTGAGAAACAGGTTGGTACCCAATAGCCATATTGTTGGTGAACCTAAGCATGGCTCGAGAAAATCCAATGCGCTGAGCTTTATCAATATCAGATGTTTTAATACGTGAGAAATGTGGGAGTAACACCTTTTACTGACTGTTCGATGATTACGTTGTCTTTTATATTTAATTTCAGTGAATATCAGAACATAAAAAGTTATTTTTGCATCTCAGGAGATCTCTCAAATACAATTATGATAGGATGGTTTCAAATGGGAATGGATTATTTTACATTACTACGAAATTTTTCATTTGAACTACTCTCATTAGTTTAATGTTGAGCGATCGATAGAATGAATGAACATAATTCTAAATGTTGCTAAAAATAGTGCAAAACATGTTTATGACGGGTGTAAGGAAGCAAAGCATGCGAGATATGTTACGACATAGACTTTTAGTGGTAAGCACAGTTGGAAACATTGATTACTGGATTTGGACATCAAACCAAAAAATAGGGATTTTAAGAATGAACGAAACAGTTAAATACACCGATTTATCGTCTTGGTATTACAGAAAGTAATAACTGCAATACTACTTCAGTATTAGAATAGGGCCAAAATAAATTCTTCTCACATCAAGCTAGACATTTCGACATCTATTAGAGGACCTAGACAAGTGGTATAGTCGTTTTCAAAGTGTTTCGTATTTCTACTATAACTTGCAACAAGATTGACATGCTTTAAACATTTCGTCGGCGTCCGTACAGAACCTTTCTGCCCTTGTCCCATATTACTGGAGGTCGGCGCAACACGTTTTTTTCTGTCGTTCTCCTCTGTCAACCGTCACGCTATCATTTACTCCTATTTCTTTCATACCTTCCTCACACAATCCATCCATCGTTTGGTCTTCCTCTCCTCTTCATCAACATTTATATTCATCCACTCTTCTAATCTTATGCGATTCGTCCTCCTCATCACATGTCCATACCAAGACAGTCGATTACAGTTCAGAAGCTAAAAACTCTTTTAAATTTCACCCAAATAGTATGTCGAAGGTCCTAGATTCGTCTGTTTTACCGACCGTGCGTGCTGAATAGCTACCTCAATGTTTTACTGTTATATGGCAGGCTACTTAACCATTTTGATGGAAAAATGTACTTCGTCAAAAAAAATTATACAAGGTCCAGTCAAGTCAAGGATAGGTTTTGGTACTGACGCCAAAGATCTCTGACTTTTGCTGATAAAATATCACAATTGTCTAGGCCCTATCGACTTAGACTTATACTCTAATAAAGCGTCCAAGCATGAACCTCGATTTTGAATTGAGAGGTTCTTACTCAAATCGGGTTTTGCGCTAAAACATTCTAGCGTACGGGTTTCAACACGGTTATGAAAGGCTTTATCAACACAAAAAACAGGTGCTGACAGATTTGCAAACGCGTATAATAGTACATTACTGCAGAATCCAGTAAGTAAGCCTTCCTAGCCAAGTATGAGTTAACCGGACCGAAACGCAGGTGAGGTCCGGTTATATACGAGGCCAGGATGGCTTTCTTACTGGTTGAGGTTTGTGTAATGCTTTTCTCAAAAATGAAAGAAAGTTTAACAACAAAGTTGTTTAATTAATATTGAAGGTTACATTCATATTAGGGCAATTACTGATAGATATTGTGATCAATTTACCGGTTAGAATGAAAAGTTTTAATCCAACATGATTTATAAACTGAAATTACTAAATACAAAAATAAAATCCCACATTATACTTCTACAACATTACTAAGTACAAAACGCAACGTGCATACTTTTTCTGCGTCGCGTTAAGTGACACAGACTACTTATAAAATGGCTGTTTAAGGCTCCAAAATTATATGTATCTCATAAAATGTCATACCAAAAAGAGAGATAGATATATATTATATTTGGAGCCTCCCTCCTATAACCATGTTATAATGGCTAACTCTAATCTGTGTCTGGTACTATGTTTTTTTTTCTAAGCAGATCTAGAGAGGATGACCTACTGTCCAGTAAGTAAATTACATACATACTTACATAAATTACTTACTGGACAGTAGGAGATTCCAAATTTAAAATCTCACTTCTTACTGGACAGTTGTGAATAGGTCTCCGGTAGAGTTCACTTCCTGAATACTTTTTAGAGATTTTATGGCAACATCACATACCATTTTTGAGAAAAGTGTTTTACTGGCTGATGCTATTTGGGTTATGCTGTCCTGGGTTCGGTTCGTGGTTCGGGCTGTGTTATTGGGTTTTTCCATCAGGAATTTCTCAGTAGCAGCCACGTAGTCTGGATTTGTGCCCGGTTGTTGGTAATAGGCTCGCCCCCGCTAGTGAATGGGACTTAAAACATAACTGACGTAGTAATGTAGGTGTACCTGCTATAATTAGGTACACTTCTGCCTGACTCTTCGGGGATTGCAGGCGTATACTTAACAGTATTAAAATAAAACATAACTTTTAAACCAAAGGCCTCATTGAGAAAAAGGCGTGAGTTTGTTTATGTAAGTTTGAAAATCTGTCAAGTAATTTATATCCTGGCCTTTCAGAGACCGTCTGTCTACTAACACACAAAAAGCACACAACACAAAATACACTCATATAATATCAGTCTCAAACATACCGTTTGGCGTTTTCCTTCGCACGACGGCGGGCGGCTGCGGACGGCTGGCGGCGACTGGGAGCGACAGGTCCAGGAAGTACTCCGCCCTGTCGGACTGGTGGAGGCACTCTTGGCATTCCAGAGTCGACACTAGGAAGCCGCGGAAGACCTGGAAAAAAGGTGATGGCGGAAGATTCAGATTTAGAATAGAAACGAGGATTTTGGGGCGTCACTCGCATGCCTACCAAGATTTTGTAACATTATTCTCCACAGTAAAGGGTAAATTCGAAAGAAGTTCTGAGTTATAAGTTTGATCATCATCATCTGCCTAATCTTTTCCCAAGTATGTTGGGATCGGCCTCCAGTCTAACCGGATGTAGCAGTATGCAGTATTTACAAAGCCTATGTATGGTCCACGAAATTCTAGAGGGTCTCAAAAACTCAAAACTCGCATGCATTTATAGAATAACACATAACTGGCGCTTTAATCTACAGGCCAAATACTGCGTTCATGCGATATACATTATTTGCGATTAATAGCTTAGATAAATGAACGCTCAGCTACTACACCAATAATGCCATTTTCACTACCACATTGTTGGATTTCAAATGTTTGTCTGAGCGCTGTAAGTTGACATTTGAACTGCTATGATGTTGAGATTTCCCTTTAGCTATCAGTTGGTGTTTGTAAAAACAGGCATTAATCTTATTTCCGATACGATATTTGAAGTCTTATATAATAGGCACACAATCTCAAATGTACATACAACACATAATAAATCAAATAATCTCAAATACAAAATCAGTAATGGTATAATTAACAATATTCTACCTAGCTGAACTTTATAAATGATACTGAAAAGCTTTTCAGTTGTAAAGTTAGTTTCTATGATAGGAAAGGGGAGCAAACCAAAAATAAACACTTCAATACACGCCAGAAGGAGGATTATTACCGCACTAAATGGTTGTTCGACTGAGTCTTTGTTGAGTTATAAATCATTCTGCCGGACATCTTGCAATTAAGTTTACACAATTAGTATATGTTACAACGGTAGAATTATTGTGATATCGCTTACTTACTATGAATGGACAACAGACTGCGTCTTATCAGTTCATCATATGTCCCAACTATGTTAGGGTCGGCTTCCAGTCTCACTGGATGCAGCTGAATACCAGTATTTTACATGGAGTAAGTGCCTATCTGACCTCCACAACACAGTTAGTACTGGGCAATACGATACCCCTTGGTAAGACTGCGTCTTATCAGTTGTTTGGCGTAAATCTGACTGATTGCCTTTTTCAGCGTCAAGGTAAATTTCCGAAGTTAACTGCGGCAACCGCGGCGACTACCGCAGCCCGATCGCTACAGACCGCAACGACACAACTGATTTCTATGTAACGCTTTCGGAAACGTACCTTCATACAATTTTGTGTAGACCACATTGACGCATAAAAGAGGAGCAAGTTTGCCTGTCCTGTTTGGCCCTATGTTTATTAGGATAATCTCAGATTTGTCGTTAAGTCATATAAAACTGCACACATGCTGCCTATAAATGCGACACTAAGCAATGCATGTCACTACTAAAGTCCTAACACAACAATTTACAGCCCAAAAACTCAAATTCCAACAACCATAACAAGGAAAAAGAACGCCATTTAAAAAAAAAAAAACAATTTCTCAATAAAAAATGTACTCCCGGGCCTATTTTATACCTTAATTACCTGTTCAGGTCTAAGCATAGTGTCGGAGGCCTGTTGGCCGTAGAACTTGACCTTCTGCTTGACCTCGCCGTCGACCTTCGCGGGGTCAACTTTGGAGTTCATGCCTAGACTGCTTAGTATCACTGACTGATATCGCCGAAGATCTTCTGACCTGGGAACAGACGGTTTTGTTTATAGGAGATGTAAGGAGTATTGTGTTGGGTTAAGAGTTTATTTGTGGGGAGACAATAGTAATAGTAAATGTGTGGATAGATATGGGGGATTGTGTTTGGTTTTGTCATTTTAAGCTATGTTTAGTAGAAGCTTATTAAGCTGAGGTTAGATCTTGACCAAACAATCACCCAGAATCTCATGAATTGTTTGTTGGAAGATTTACTAATTGGATCAGGCTTTTACGGTTGCCAATCAGGCCCAACATTCTCCACAAAGGTGTTACATTCAAAAGCAATGAGTTGGACAATCTTAAAGGTACAGTTGAAATGCCTCAAACAAATGATAAGAGTTCGTAGATACTTTTAATAAAGCTCTTTCAAGAAGCTATAAGTAATTTAATAAACTGTGTGGAATAAACGAATGTGAGGTCTTACCTAACAGCTTCAAGTAAATGCCTGAGCAGCTCATGGGCGTCATGCTGGTCACCGCCACCGAACTGCGGCAGTTTGTTCACCAGCGCAGACAACAGCTTCCGAGGAGTATACACACCACCTTCACCTGGAAACATACAATTATTATCGTTAATGTTAGTTTCAGTTAAGTACATGGTGCAAAAGGGAAGATGTCTATGGCGGAACAAGGCTGCCAAAGATAATGATTAATAACATTTACTGATAATGAACTTGATCTTGTTTACTGCCTCGTTGGTATAGTGGTCGCAAGCGTAACTGCCGACCATGAGGTCCGGGTTCGATTCCCGGGTCGGGCAGTGTTATTGGGTTTTCCCATCAGTAATTTCTCAGTAGCAGCCTTGGAGTCTGTATTTGTGCTCGGTTGATGGCAAAAGGCTCGACCCCTATTACATGGGGCATAAACATAACTGGCGAAATGTGGGTGTATTATTAGGTACACATCTGCCTCATGACTCTGAACTCAGGACCTTATGCTCCCGGGGCTGCGGGACTGTTCGAAAGAGATACCGTGGCACCGGAACACAAAGGGCGATAAAGGAACATGGATGGGTTTTAGTCAGTAAAAGTCTGACACTCCCTCCTGCTCCGCCCAGAGCGGGAGGAGTCATTTGATGTTTTCCCATCCGAAAAAAAAAAGTAGTGGCGTCTGCGATTACTAGGGGAGTCTTGTACGGTCGAATAAGCTATTTGGTTTACATTTTACAATGTAATTTGTGGGTTAAACTGCAAACCAAATAGCTTGGTCGACCGTACATATCGCGGCAAAAACAAAAAAAAAATCGAAGTTCTGTAGACGTGATTGGTATTGATTTTGTTGTTAGATTTCGATTAAGATTTCGGCTTATAGTGTTTAGATATTTATACTCATAATCACACCGGGAGTTTAGCTAGCTAGTTTAATGAACTTGCTGAGAAGGAACGAGTATATTTTCTTGGTTTCGAGCCCACAGCACACGGTCCACTATTAAAACTTTTAGGTCATTACGAGTTTACGACACTCCATACAAAATAAATTCTTGATATAAACTTATACTTAAGCCTCAACTTATACTATACTTGGTAAAACACTCGATCAAGGCGAGGGCACAATTACGCACGTAGGATGATTATGAGTATTTTATGCAATCGTAAGGAAAACGCGTAACTCAGGGTTACGCGATGTAAACAGATACTTACGTGATAATTTTAATTTCAGGTACAAATAAAGTCTTGCTGTTATTCCCATGTTTACAATGGGGTAGATGACACAGCAATCAATTGAGATACCTTTTAAGAGCTGTCAAAACGCGGTTATCTCATAGATTTTGTATGGCAATAGCCAACTATGACGACACTGTTTATTCAACTCAATGACTCAACTATTTATTGATTTCAAAGCAACTAAAAATCGAATTTAGAAATTAATTGAAAATAAATCGGGTTTTCAGTCCCAAATATAAAAGGTTTTTTTTTTAGAGATAGGTGTCTGGGAATGTTTTATGGTGTCATCTACCCTATTACAATACAGGACTGAGGATAACTGCGCAAGCGACACCTAGTTACCCGGAAAAAGGCGGAAGAAATGTTATGGGGGTTTTCTACCTAGGTAGCTTTCGGTAGAATTATTTTTTTACAAAGGAAGGACGATGATTATGAAGTAACCCCTAGTTTAGTATTTCTCTATGACAAAAAGTCCACGATTTGTACCTATCAGAGAATAAGTAATATAATCCCACCAAAAACATTTTCATGTAAAATGTTGCCAAGACAAGACCATGACTTGCACTGTCAAAAACTTATCAGATCTCATTTAGAGCCAAGCTTCTAACTCTACAAGGTCTAAAAACTCTACGCCTTAGTCAAAATATGTGGCTTGGCAAAAAAAACTCAAACTCAAAGCATTTATTTCAATTACACCATTACGGCACTTTTGAATGTCAAAATTACAAATAAAAAACAAAGCTAGTCCCAGTCACAAGGCATGTCCCAGTCACAAGGCATAATAACTTGAGAAAGTACTGTAGATGCCCATTCCCTAGCGTAGATCTCTATGGAGAAGAACGGGCAAGAAACTCCATGGACACTCTTTTGAATCAAAATATTGTTACAAAATCTTGGTTACATCATTAATTTTGAAATTATACATATATGTGAGAACGATGTAGAAAGACGTGCACATTAAGAGCGTCCAGAGTAGGAAAAGACAACAATTTAACAACAAACGAATTAAAATGAACCCTGGCAGCCCTGGACATTTCGCTATATTCACATGGGCGTAAGGCGAAAAATGTATCCACTGTTCAGTTCTACAATTCAATTTTCTGTTATACAATAGTTCTTGTAGTAACGAAACAGCCAAGCCACATATCAAAACCAAGTCAGCCATTATTCTCAGTCAGCTTCCGAATTTGGAAGTAAATTATTCAGACGAAGAAGCGTGACGTGGCAGTGTATCTGCCTACCCTCATGGGAAAAGCGTCCGTTTTAGTATGTTATGCAATCACTTTCACAGTCATAGTACTATTGACGTGTTATAAACTATAAACATCGACAAACAATAGCTATCTTTGCGATACGCAGTAAATAATAACGATTATTGTCATCAGACTGCCGTTTGAAACGGATATAATCGTGTGAAATCTGGTTAGTCTAGAATTATAGATGTCGATTCATCTGCCTAGCTTTTTCCAATGTATGTTGAGAGGATTTGGTCTAAGTAGATTGAGCTAATTACCAGCCTTTCTAAGGTAAAAACTTCCTAACAGATCTAAACAATTTATAGTAGATGGGTAATACGATACCCTTGGCCTTTAGGCTACGCATAACTATTGTCAAATATCTATAAATGACAGCCGGAACCAACGGCTAAGCTAAGGCACGGAGAGGTCTCATCCACAGACTGACCGACTGACTGAGGGTAAGCGCGGCTTAACTTTAAAGACCGAACCGTGTGGCCGTTATTATTTAGCCACGAGCCCTTTCATATTCAATCCTAGATGTTAATTGATGAAGCGAAATTAAAGACCGCAATGCGAAGTCGCGTCGCGGTTTATAATAAGATCGAAGCAACCAAAACTAATCTTAATTAACTTAGCATAACTAAAGAGATTGAAAAGAGAATCGATAGCTGAATTAACATACGGTCGCCGACTCGCTGGATGCAGTAAAAATTGGTCTTAGTCGTGACGTTGTTTAGGTATAACCGTCGACCAGTCGACATATAAGCTACCCAAATCCATAATTCCAAAGTACCTACTTAGTTTTATATCCTGCAATATTTGGTTGCTAAAGAACATAAACTATGCGTGTTGGTATAGGCCAATACGAGAATGACCTCCTCCTTTTTTAAATAATTACCTAGATACAGAGAAAAAATCAACACCAAACAAAAATCATTGTTTAGTGTGGTGTGGATTAAAGGAAAAGTAATGAATATGTTAAATATCAAATGCACATACATTATGTCTGTTGGCCATGGCGAATTTACATACGTATCGATAAAGAGCTGCACTCATATAGAATCGTAAATATCAGAACAGCAGAATTGTCAGGAGCTTTAATTACGGTTCTACGAGTATGTTTAAATGCTATTTGGAAATTTGCTAACTAGGCAAAAACGAATTCAATATTAAAGTTTCTGAAGGCATATTATTAAATGTATATTGATGTCAAGGTCTCTTGCTACAATTGTGACGGTGTACCCAACCACAATAGGCTAGTTTCCACCATCAATAAATTGCAAATTTATTTAGTCCGTCAGTTAGAGACTAGAGACTATTGGAAAATAATGGACAAGTATTTTTTGTTTTTGTAAATCAATGAATATTGACAAAGATAAAACGCATCAAAACTCGGGAGTCCCGCACTCCCGAGTTTCGATGCGTTTTATCTTAGCTTATTAGCTTCCGCAGTCCCGCTCGTGACGTCAGAACGCAGTAAAAGTTATTCCACGGCGTGACGTATTGAGAAATTTAAAAGCGTCGTATCTTCGTCAATTTTGGTTTACGTATCAAAATAAAAAATACGGGTCAAATATTTTTTGATAATCTAACTGACAGACTTATTAGATTTTTTTTTCATTTACCCTATTATACGACAAAGCCATGGTCTATCATAGCGTTCGACTTTGCTGCTGAGGCAAGCAATTGCCGTAGCTAACATGATATCTATTCATGTTACTATTCATGCACTTGGAGTTGGGATCGTCACTCACTGGACACCTGAATCGCCGCCGAGGTAGACCGCGGCGAAGGTGGCGTAACGATCTGATCATGTTTGCGGGGCGAACATGGTCAGAGATCGCACAAGATAAAGAGGTTCGGAAGGAGAAAAGAAGGCATTTGCCCAGCATTGGGAAACATGACAGCCTAATAAAATAATGTTCACTAACTACTAAATACTATCTGTCTTCCCTACATCTTTCACTGTGTTAGATTCAGTAAATTGGATAACATTCTAATTTTAATTATAAATATCAGTCATTACTGATGCATGAAATTGTTCATTAATGTTTTAACACGAGAATCAAACCCCCAATGTGACAATACTAGATGTGCCTGCGGCAGTAAGATTATTTTATTGCATAAGTTTAAGGTTGTTGATCCAAAGTCAATGATAAGAAATATACCTAATATATATTTTGTTATCTCTTCTATTTCAGAATATATACGCAAATGATAGATAAGAAAATTGTCGGTGGTCGGGTTTTAATGGTGACCTTCAAAATAATTTACCACTGGTTGTCTATTATTAGATGAAAATCAATTCGTATTCGTTTTCCCCATTTCATATTCTTCTGCTGATTTGTGCAATGAAGTGGGCTGAGGCTTATACCCTGCATGCTGATAAAAATATTTTATGCATTTGAGCATCTCTGCTGTATTTACAAAATATAGGTTTAAAGATGTTTATGAGTGCAATTTTATGTGATTATGAGAAAATGTAAGTGTATTTTAAATTACACATTATAGAATAGAATAGAATACTCATGTACACCATTAAAATTACAGATACAAACAAACAATGGCTACAATGGCTTGGCACGAAATGAAAAGTTAATTCAGCAGCTTGTTAGCATATTTTCTGCTTTTACAAAGTAGTTTATAAACATTATAATTCTATACTTTACTACAACTACTCAACGCCTGATAAAATTTGGTGTGAAAACATGTCCCATAATATTTTTAAAACATGTCCAGACTGTTAGGATAGACAGTGGAAGCGTGAAATCAGGTCATAGTCTAAATATAGGTAACCTATGATGTGGGTTGGCTCCAAATTACACTAAGAGACATGTTCACAATATTATATAGACATGTGTTATTTATATCAAGTTTTATAGCTTGTTTGCTACAGTGAAGAGACTAGGATAGATTGGCTCTTTCAAGAAGACCTTATTAAAAATATAGATCCATATTAGAAATATTTATTTAAGCTATTTCTTAAGAAATTCTTTGCTTAAGTATTATTTAAACCTAGCATGTAGTAAAATAAAATCCTAATACATACATATTTCACTACATAGTATAAAACAAAGTCGCTTCCTGCTGTCTGTATGTCCCTATGTATGCTTAAATCTTTAAAACTATGCAACGGATTTTGATGGTTTTTTTTTTAATAAATAGAGGGATTCAAGAGCCTACATTCCATTTCCAACCTACATTCCACCCGTGCGAAGCCGGGCGGGTCGCTGATTTTTAATATGTTTAATAATGGACCAAGAAAGAGACAAAAGATAAACATATTCTACAATACTGGAACATTATAAATCTTTGTTATGCTCTGCAATCAAACAAAGCTGTTGTTTATAACAGTATGACACATGCAAATGTTTATTAAGGACAAAGGAACTCATAAAATTGCCCCTCTGATTGCTCTCTAATTAAATTATGGAGCAATTAAAGGGGCCATTTCCTTATTTTGAAGCATATTTACTTTTAAATTTTAAGCTGTCAAAAAAATGGGCTAATTTAGGTACCTACATTTTGCAGTGCCAGAAATTAGATTAGAACTTGAATGTTTATAACGTACAAGAATTGACCATATGATGTTTCAAATTAAATTCAAATTATTATAAGACAGAAGACCAAAATAATGCTTTAGAGTAAAAGAAGATACATAAACAGTTCAAACTTGTATAAAAAGGAAGTGCACAATGTCTAAGCTAGTTACACAGTATAAACAAAACAATCATGAATGTTTGGCAATGATTGCAGCCACAATAATGGCTGTATCTTACATCAACAATGTGCAACCTTGAATTTATTTAATTAAAAAACTGCACAAATTTTAATCTGTAGAACTTTACTGGTTTTGTTGTCTAGTGATTGCAGAAATAGTAAATATTTAAGTAAAAGATTAAATAAATAATTGTTTAACTCATGTTAAATAAATGTTATTCATGTAGCATCCTGATTAGTAGCTGTATGTTATTGTTATGATTGAGAATGGACATAAAAAATTTGACTAAATATCAAAATCTGGTTTTTTAATAATAAATTTAATCAGGTTTAGCTTTTAGTACTCACAACCATTATATTATAGTTCAGTAACTAAAACTTTCCTATTCTACACAATGGTGGTTTTTGGCAATAACAACAAGGTTTGTTTCACCGCATGGATGTCAAGGTTTCAAAGGGAAATATAGTCTATAAATCAATAAATACATACCTGCTTGCAATTCACTCAAAGTTTCTGACAATGTTCGAGTCAGGGAGCCCCATTCAGCTAGCTGTCCAGTAATTGGAGGCAGTTCCACTTCCTTTCCATCATCACCATCAGGTTTAAGCTTCAACTTTCCACCTGGCAGCGTAAACCTTTCACCAGGATTAGCCATCTCTTGAAGAACTTGCAATAAATATGGTGTCTGCACCAAACATTGCATGACTGAATTGAAAAAGCAAGTATTCCCTAGATTTGTAAGCCCTCTTACCCTTGGTAGACTAAACATAGCTTTGTCTTTTCCTTTTGATAGTGGGTCAATTTTAATAATAGTTTCTATAGTTGGTATGTCAGTATTACAGTCCTGATTATAAGGCAGTTCTATTGGAGGTAGTGATTTAGCATTCCCACCACCAACTGCTTGCTTCTTAAGGTATTCTATACACTCATGGAGCTTTTTAGCACTGGAAGCAGTAACTTCATTGTTGCAGTTGTAGCAGTAGACGTCCCATGTTGTTGTATTGGCTGTGAGTGCATGGCAGTCGGACCGAGGGGTCTTAAAGTGGTTCAGTGCGTGCTTGCTGCGCGTTCTGCCACAGAGCTGCGTGCCACAGCGCAAGCACATCCACAATGAAAGGTCTTCCTCATAGTCGGGGTCAGAGACCTCGATCTTGGGCGATTTCTTGCACTCTGAGCACTCCTTCTGGAAGCCGCCCGTTTTCAGCGCCTTCTTCAGCTGGGTCAGGTCTACGGCTTTGGCTACATGAGGACATGCGGACTTGACGTTCTCGTCGCAAGACTCCGTAGATTCGTCGCCATTCTCACCAGGGTCGCTCTGTCTCTTTTTCTTAACCATTGTCACGTCTCAATGTAACCGCCTGCAATACGTAACAAGATACATGTGGTAAGAATAACCGCACTAACACAAAAAGAATAAAATGTCAAATCTGTGTCGATAGCCATTGCACGCGTGACAACGCACATTCATCGCTTAGGCGCCTCAGGAAATGTGCAAACATGCCAAAGGACTATAAATAAAATTATCGCCTACTTACAGTTACATACGACGGCGAAAAAATTTGTTTATAACGACGAGAATAACAAAAAGATTGAGTTTTCCAAAATTTTGTCAGAAAAGTGTACCACCGTCAACCATCTTTCTTAACAATGTTACCAAACTAACAAAAAAATAAAATTATTAAAAAAAACCCTTTCCACGAAACGTCTAATGATTCATAGGGATTATTTCACGAAATCGACTAATTGGACATTGATGTTACTGCTGTCATCAAGTTAGTAGGGAATGTTCGTCCACCTCTAGTCTTAACGCCATCTAGTAGCAATTAGAAAAATTAAAATTCTGAAACGTCAACATGATCGTGATGGAATCTGCTAATCAAATTGTGAATTTTCATTGATTTTTGTTAAATTTACGTCGGAATTTGAGAATATTGTGATAAAATTAGTTACTTTGAAGCGTGGCACTGCATGCCATGTGATGTAAATATGTGGTTTGTCGGTAATTGCTCAAATAAATAAAGTGGAAGAAGTTGTTGATGGTGATTAGCTTTTGGTGTTAAATAATTTGCAAAAATGTCACTGCCTGGGAATGGAATCTTCGTGGTGCAGGGCGAGATGGCCATGCTCGTCACTGCCATGCGACGGAGTACGCGGTGGGGCTCACACTCGTTTCCAAACGAAGAGTATGATGTCCTAATGAGAACCTTCCAAGATCTCAAGACTATCTTGAACCAAGTGGACGATTTGCGCCTGTTAGACCCCGCAACATACCTGAGCCCCTTCCTAGAAGTGATAAGAAGCAAGGAGACTACTGGTCCTGTCACTAGTCTAGCTCTTTCTGCCATACACAAGTTTTTATCATATGGTCTTATTGGTAAGTACTTAATTGTTACTTGTTATTCTGCTTATTAAGACCTAAACTAAGACCAAAATCTGATAAGAACTGATGTAGAATGAAATAGCAGTTTAGTGGTTTTTTTTCCAAATAATTTGGCTGCCCATATAACAAAATGAAATACACAGTAGTTATTAAGCAAATCTTATAGACCTTGTATAATTTAGACATATTCTGATCAACCTAGATCAAATCTGAATTCAACCAAATAAAGAATATTGTCAATGAATGAAATTTAATGATTTGAGGTTCCGTCCACCCCGTTTGTTAAAATTTTTTATTTCTATAATTTATTACCCTTAAAGCTGATGCTCCAGGGTAGCCCGCGAAATTCAAATTTATTACGTTTTTTGCAATTTGCAGGCTAGTGCGAGGTTGTATGTTGATTAAAATATTAAGCGGCTGTAAGATGTATGTAGTTACAGAATTATAATCATCCAAGTTTATAAAGGTCTAGCACTGACTTTGACCTTGAAAAAGTCGTTCCTAAACCTTTATGAAATTATAAGATTGTATTGATGATTTTGATGACTATAATTCTGTAACTACATATTATGTCTCACAGTTGCGAACAATATTTTAATTAACATACAACCTAGCACTGGTCTGCAAATTGCCAAAACCTTAAGAAAATTTGATTTTCGCGGGCTACCCTGACGCTTTCACCTTAAATAAAAATAAATCATACCGAATTGACACCTTAACTACAAGGCATATAATGTAATAAACTAATAACATTTACATTCCATTTTCAATATAGTTTATTCCCCTTCTGCTGCAAAGCCCTTAAGGAACAAATCTCACCAACTACTTTCCTTTTTATGTCATTCACTCAAACAATTACAATCAACATAAGCATTGACATTATTACAACATTACTGTGTTTGAACAGAGTTTGAACCGCTGTGGTAACAAATACAATAATTGCAATCTTATGTGTTTTGCATATTGCCATAACAAATTATTTCATTGTTCGGTATATAAATTCCTTTCCACTATTGATACAGTTGCAGATTTCATCAGATCTAGAATTTCTAGATCATATGTAACAGTTTCTAGTCTAGCTACAAGTTTTTTTCTTACATAAAAGACAACATTACTATCTGTCTGTTTGTTGATGTGTTTATAACTTTAGAACCACATAACTGGTTTTGATTATATGCAATACAGTAATTATGCCAAGCCAGCAACTATTCCACAGACTAGTCAGTGTGGTTTTGTTTGTTGGGTACTTAATTGTATAGGTTTTTTTATGAACTTGGTACCTAAATTGGTCTTAGGGGGGTCTGTCATGTCTGTATTGATAAAGAGTTTGAAAAACTCATGCAGATGCACAGAGTGTGTGAGTTTTGATAGTCCAAAATATAAGCTTCATGCATTTCCATTAAAATATACTAGGTAACTAATTATCTAGGTATTGAATCAAGCAATGATTAATAACAATGTTTAACAATTTTTTTATTAATTTCAAATTATGCTGTGGTTTTTTTCCATCACTCAAAAAAAAACATCCTGGCAGCATAGTTGGGTGTAAGTGAAACTTCTACTTTTCATGTTGTTTTTAATGCCCTGAGCAGATACGTTGTCAAATGAGTGTAATGTAGAGTCAGGAAGAGATTTTACGTTGGAGTTGCAAGTGTAACCGCACAGCTTAATGCCATATAGGCTTTAGGACAGTTCTGTAGAATAGGAGTTTGTTGCCCAGAGATAGCTTGCTGTTTCTATTGAGTAGTCAGTAAAGCCCCTGATATCTTAAGTTAAGCTCTCTTGGCTCTTATGTGGTCTCTTGAAGTTAGTGTTCGGTTGAGGTGCATGCAAGTACTTTATGCAATTGTGATGAGGAACCTGTTGATCACAGAGTTGCAGGTGGGCAGTTATCTCGCCAAGTGTAAATGTTATATAGACTGACTTGGATGTGCTGGCTCTTATCCTCCATTTTTGTATCCAGTCTGTTGCAGCTGAATATTATAGTATGATATGGTATACAGTACCAGGCCCATAACAGAGCCCTGAGGTACACCAGCGACTATATCATGGAAGCTGGATGTTCTTTCATCCTCTCGTACCGAACAGTCACCAGTCGTCCTGATAAATAAGACTCAGGATAGAGTTAGATAGAGTTAGTGGGGAAGGAATGTTTTAATTTTGTAAAGTAACCCTGTGTGCCATACCCTATCAAAGGCCTGCTGAATGTCTAAGAAAGCTGCCGAGCAGTACTTCCGTTTCCCCAAAGAAGTCCTTATGACCTGGCACAGTATGAATCTGCTTTATTGTTGCGTCTTCTCGTCGGAAACCAAATTGATGGTCCTGGATTATTGACGTTCCACTAGTCGCATTCAGAAGCCTCATCAGTAAAATCCTCTCAGACACTTTCGAAATAATTGGCAACAAACTTACCCGCATAAGATGACTGCATTCGGCGGCTTGCCGGGTTTCGGTACCATTGTTATTTGGGATACTTACCACAGAGTAGTAAAAGTACTAGATCTTATGACACCGAACCGAACTGGGTTGTTATGGAGAAACCGAACCAAAAATTCGAAGAAATGGAACCAAACGGGTGGTGGATTATAGCCCACTCTCTACGCCCACGCATAGAGCCCACACACATTACCCACAGCCCACGCCTAGAGAACAGGCCCGGGCCTGGGTCCTAGTAGTTTGAACAGTATACTACATAATATAATATTATTTACAGAATTTAGAAAAAAAAGAAAAGTCCCTTGTGAGTCGTCGATGATAGTAGATAATAGAATAGAGATAATAAAGTGTTTTTTTACATAGATCCAACCCATCCCAGCGTGCCAGCGACGGTAGAAGACATAGCTGATGCCGTCACTCACGCACGCTTTGTTGGCACCGACCACTCTTCAGATGGAGTTGTTCTCATGAAGATTTTACAGGTAAGTCAACTACCTCTTTTTGGCCATAGCTAGTAGCGACCAATCTCAGCGGAGTCTAACCATTGACGTGGGGAAATATTATGGTGCGCATGCGCAGTCACAGGTGTCAGGTGTTCTCTTCATTCACTTTCATAATGCGATGGCACGGCACTCCAACGCGACTAGAGAGAGATCAGGCTCAGGACCAATGGCTTAATGTGCTTTCCAAGAATCGGGGTAATCATACCGGCACCTTCCATACTCTGGACTGCTACCGAGAGATTCTTAATCGAAACCTATACTAACGCTGCCCGACCCGGGAATCGGTAATCGGTGCACGTCTTAAAAGTTCCATTCGACCGCACGTCTGTGATTACAGTTTTACATTTAATAGCGCCTTAGGGTTGAACCTCATCTATTAGCACGAGATCGCATTTTTCCATGATGGTATCCTTTTCTGTCGCTCAGAACCATCATTTGATGGAGCGAAAAACAGAACGGGAGTGCTATCGCAGGAGGCAGTAAGAGTGGTTTTACTATCAGAGTATGCTTTAAGTAAAGTAGAAGCACAAGTTGAATATTTCCTTCCAAATGCGGCTGCAGATCTTAAGGTCCTGGGTTCGAACCCATTCTCAGGTTGGCCAAAATATTGTTGGGTTTTTCCATCTGGAAATTCTAAGTAGTAGCCACGGAGTCTGGTTTGTTCCCGGTTGATTGCAATACAGACATCCCTTAACATACATTGCGTGCTGGTGTACCTACCATTATAAGATGTATCTTAGTTAGGCATAGGTGTACCTCTGCCTAACCTTGAGGAGATTACAAGCGTGATGCTATGTTATATTTGGAATTTAGAAGTGCTGAACCCAGAAATTTAAATGGTAGAATGGTTAAAACATGTAAGAGACTTTATTAATGAAGTGTGTTGTCTAGATAAATGCACAATCTGCATTCGATATGCAACTATACGTATACGTATAATTATCTCTTTCATCCTGTCAGTCCGTGATCTCACGAGTGTAATGCCATGTCATTCATGATTGTAGTATAAAAATCTAACTAATATAGTTTTTCTTAGCCAGCATGGGCAGGGTAGGGTGCTTTTTATAACATTGTTGCATATAAGGGAGTATCACACTTAAGGCCACCGCAAAACCGGGCATGGTATAGCAACGCATTTTATGTTTACGCAACGTAAATTCATACCGTAGCTATTCGTAACAAGATAAAATATATATGAATATTCAATGCCGCGAAGGGAAATCCCCTTTTGATGCGTTGGGGTCGATATCTAAACATTGGAATTTGTATCTTGGTACTACTAGCTAAGAATGAATTTACGTTGCGTCCCGGTGTGCGCTGCTGGCCTTTATGAACGCGAAATGGACGCGGAATAGGCTTGAGCTGATAAGAGAAGGGTTAATTTCAATGCAATTAAAGCGAAACTGCGTCGTACTATTAGTTTTTATTGAATGGACATTTTGGACATAATTCTCTTTCTGACTGGTGACCGATTTTGCGTCGGTAAGCGTGGTTAATAACTAAAGCGCTTTTGGTGCTTACGCTAAAGTCCTTAATAATAAGTTTGTAACAAAATACACGTGACAAGAAACAGATGAAACGTGATAACATAGCTGACAAAAAGTAATGTCGGCTTGTTTAGGAAGAGGAAACTCAGTAGTATTCTATGAAATTAAGCTGTTTGAGTCCCAGTCGGGCGCCAGTTAGCGGAATCCGTCTGAAGGAATCACAGTAGTTACCGTAAAGAAAACCTGAAGCAAGTAGTACTCGTAATATCCCACAAAAATACATGTTTGTCACGTTCACAAACTTGAAATCAGATCTGTGAACTAGAAATATCCTCAATAACAAATTCAGTTAAGGTTTCCACCTTTTCTGAATAATATTGAGAGATACATTTCTTTCATTTCAGGGTAGCCCGCAAGATTCAAATTTCTTACGTTTTTGCAATTTGAAACCAGACTGTTTGTTGACGATTGATTGATTTGCGACTGTTTTATAGAGTGATACCATCGAAATCATCAATAAAACTCTCTAAGATCTTATCGCTATCGAAATCATCAATTAAACTCCCTAAGATCTTATCGCTATCGAAATCATCAATAAAACTCTCTAAGATCTTATCGCTATCGAAATCATCAATAAAACTCTCTAAGATCTTATCGCTATCGAAATCATCAATAAAACTCCCTAAGATCTTATCGCTATCGAAATCATCAATAAAACTCTCTAAGATCTTATCGCTATCGAAATCATCAATAAAACTCCCTAAGATCTTATCGCTATCGAAATCATCAATAAAACTCCCTAAGATCTTATCGCTATCGAAATCATCAATAAAACTCCCTAAGATCTTATCGCTATCGAAATCATCAATAAAACTCCCTAAGATCTTATCGCTATCGAAATCATCAATAAAACTCCCTAAGATCTTATCGCTATCGAAATCATCAATAAAACTCCCTAAGATCTTATCGCTATCGAAATCATCAATAAAACTCTCTAAGATCTTATCGCTATCGAAATCATCAATAAAACTCCCTAAGATCTTATCGCTATCGAAATCATCAATAAAACTCCCTAAGATCTTATCGCTATCGAAATCATCAATAAAACTCTCTAAGATCTTATCGCTATCGAAATCATCAATAAAACTCTCTAAGATCTTATCGCTATCGAAATCATCAATTAAACTCCCTAAGATCTTATCGCTATCGAAATCATCAATAAAACTCTCTAAGATCTTATCGCTATCGAAATCATCAATAAAACTCTCTAAGATCTTATCGCTATCGAAATCATCAATAAAACTCCCTAAGATCTTATCGCTATCGAAATCATCAATAAAACTCTCTAAGATCTTATCGCTATCGAAATCATCAATAAAACTCCCTAAGATCTTATCGCTATCGAAATCATCAATAAAACTCCCTAAGATCTTATCGCTATCGAAATCATCAATAAAACTCCCTAAGATCTTATCGCTATCGAAATCATCAATAAAACTCCCTAAGATCTTATCGCTATCGAAATCATCAATAAAACTCCCTAAGATCTTATCGCTATCGAAATCATCAATAAAACTCCCTAAGATCTTATCGCTATCGAAATCATCAATAAAACTCTCTAAGATCTTATCGCTATCGAAATCATCAATAAAACTCCCTAAGATCTTATCGCTATCGAAATCATCAATAAAACTCCCTAAGATCTTATCGCTATCGAAATCATCAATAAAACTCCCTAAGATCTGATCGCTATCGAAATCATCAATAAAACTCCCTAAGATCTTATCGCTATCGAAATCATCAATAAAACTCCCTAAGATCTTATCGCTATCGAAATCATCAATAAAACTCCCTAAGATCTTATCGCTATCGAGATCATCAATAAAACTCCCTAAGATCTTATCGCTATCGAAATCATCAATAAAACTAACTAAGATCTTATCGCTATCGAAATCATCAATAAAACTCCCTTAAAAAAAAGATAAATATTTATCGCTGGCGCTTTTGCCTTGACGCGTTACGTACGGTAAAATGATTAACCGCTATCGAACTCGTTCCGCGCCATTGTAACCTCAACCTTACCTGTCCCAGTTAGGCGCTAACAAGAACAAAAACTATGAACGTGACTTTAAACACAGACATAACATTATTTTCTTGTTAATTGGGGAGTAAATAGGGCTTTAACTTTATGAAAAGCTTTTTCTATGAAGTGTTACATTATACGCTGTGCGTCGTAGCCCGTACAGTATTTAATGAGGGAATCAATGCAATAATTGAAAAGGATTATTCATGATGATGGTGCTTATTTCTGTAAGTAAATCTTGGAAGACACTGTGAAATGTCAAGTTTTTGACCAATATTTTAGAACTAAATGATTTTCTATCTGACTGATCCGTGAGAAGAAATGCCGAAACAAACTCAGAGGTTTATAATATACTTGCTGACCCGCGCAACTTCGATCGTCTGCGTCACATGAGAGAGAGGTTAGAGAGAGTGTGAGTCAACCTTAAAAGATAGACATAATTATTTTATCGCGGATTTTTTATAGAACGTTTTAAGAGTAACAATTCCCTCATACATGATTGTTGCGTAACTTTAACCGTTACGAAACTACAGTTTCGTAGACGGCCGAAGGGATTTAGAAATAAATTTTCCCTGTTTTTGCTATTGATGCTCCGCTCCTTTTAGTTGTAGCGTGATGTTAGATAACCTAAAGCCGTCCTCGATAAATGAAATATCGAATACTAAAATCGTTTTTTTTTTAATTCGAACCAGTAGTTCCTGTACTTAGTGCTTTTAACCAACCAAACAAAATCTTGGGCTTTATAATACTCGTATAGTATAGATTCAAGCGGGTGACAATTTAATTTCTTCGATATATTTGCATTAATCGCTAAAATAATCTACTTATGTTTTTCATAATAAGGGCTTGCCTCTACAGTCTTACGTCTTCATCCCTAGACCCTCGATGACAGTCATACGATAGTATATAAAAATGCTGGAAATGAGTTCTGTTGGTTATCCTTTCACACCCTGGCAATAATTTTTCCAAATATTTCGATGTACAAAAAATTTTTTTCTACAGATTTATTATATGTATAGATTAGATACAGATAGATATAGAAGATTACCCAAACATCATAATTATTATGAAACTAGCTTCGCGTGGAGTTTGATAACTGTCCCATGGGATCTTACTACCAGGATAAAAGTGTCCTATGTGTCAATCCAGGTTATAAACTATCTGTTTGCAAAATTCAGAATTCATTAAAGTCATCGAAATCCGTTCAATAGTTTTTGAAAGAGTAACAAACATCCATACATACATTGATACATTTTCCATACTCACAAACTTTCGCATTTATAATATTAGTAGGAAGTAGGATTAAACGAGTCTAACAATGCAGGGCCATGTCTGGAAATAGCCTTTTGAAGAAAGAGCCCTTGCAGTTTTGTGTTTAGCTGTCTGGACAGACGGCACGCATGTATCAATCACCGTGTGTTAGGTCCTTTATCTTCGGCTGCTGAAGTGATTGACACGAGATGTTTTCACAATTTTAGGCATGTTGTAAGAATGTATTTGTTTCAGGTCCTTCGCACGTTAATGCTGAGCCCAGAAGGCGCCATGTTGACAGACGAGAGCGTCTGCGAAATTATGCTCAGCTGTTTCCGCATATGTTTTGAAACAAGACTCACAGGTACGTGTCTATTCCTGTGTAGTAATTTGATCTTTGTGTTAACTTCGCCGTATTGCAAGTTAAGGTCTGCCTGTTTCTTGGTACAATTACTACATTCAGGCTATGCTTCCACGGCTGCGGGACTGTTCGAAAGAGATACCGTGGCCCTGGAACATAAAGGGCGATGAAGGAACATGGATGGGTTTTAGTCAGTAAAAGTCTGACACTCCCTCCTGCTCCTCCCAGAGCTGGAGGAGTCATTTGATGATTTACCAACAGAAAAAAAATAAAATAAAAAGGCTATGTTTCCACTGCTGGGGCCTGGAGAAGTTGGCGGCTATCCACCATTCGGGTCCAGTGCTGGTGGATAAATGTCTTATGTCTTTGAATTTTTGGTTCAAGGACAACTCACGATGTTTTCCTTCACTATTTTGAGAGCATGAAGAGATGAAATACTCGTATGCATAGAGTAAAATGTCTGCTTGGGATCGAACTCGGTAATTGAGTTTTTAAACGTTACAGCATCATGCTGAGAAAGGGACGTTTTGGCCTTGTACAGGACCAATTTAGATAATTGTATAATTATCTTAAATAAGATTTTTTTAAATTTTATAATGGTTTTGTTGTTCTCTTTTTATTTTTTTATTGTTTAGTCCTGCCTGTGCGTGTGTGAGTCTAATAAAAACTTTTACTTTCTTTATTTAATTCGTGGCCATGAGGCCATTATTGCTACACACTACTAAAATTAGCACTTTCTGTTTCTTTGCATACTTACTGGTAATAATTAAGATTTCTAGGTTCTATTATATTGAGTTAGTCCGACCGTGCTATTAAACCGATGCTCAATGATCTTAAGACATAGATTTAATTTTCTCAAATGGGAGGGAATCGATGAAACGCTTCAATTATCTATTATTCTATGAAGGGGGTGAAAGAGCGAGATAGACATGGAAAACGCACTTTCTGGACGCACACAATAGAAAATGCTTCATGCATTTACCGAACAAACTCGAACTTACCCGGACTTACACTACCACAGGGTGAGAGAACCTTCTCGAACATCGGTATCTTTCCCAACGCCCTCTGCGTCCGTAATTTAACTGAATTAATAAGAGACTGTGGGTTGATTCAATATAGCAGAAGTAAGTCCAATTTAGGTTCAGTTTTCATCAGCAAGCATAAGGGTGTACGCTAAAACGCGCGGCTGCTCGGAACCGGTGTCCGCTGTCAAAATACCCTTAAAAACTATACTATACGCTCGCGCGCCCAACCGCGCCTTTCTGCGCCCACCTGCACGCGCCATTCTGCGCCCACCCACAGCTATTGGCGCTGCACATACCATTTTTCAATACAGAAAAGGCGCGCGACTTCTTTGACCGATTTACTGTACCTTACCGATCAGCTATCCTCATCGGTTACAAACAAAGAGGATTATACAATAACTGATGACAATAATGATTGTCTTAATTTTTTTGGTCGCAGTTTTAAAATACTGTATCATGAAATTATTTGCGAATAGAAAACGGTAAAGTTGAGTAAATTCTTGTAATTCTTCCATGTTTTCACTGGACAACACACTATAATTTTATCCAAAACGTAGCAACTTTTAAACTAAACAAAGGAGCTAAGAAAAAATCGATAGGTCGGTCGGTACAAAAAAGTGGGTTGCGAGAACCTACCCTCCAAACTCCGAAGCTTTCTTTGTTCTTATTTTTAGACTGGCAACAGGGGGCGTTGCTGGGCTACGCTGGGGAAGGTACCAACGCAGACGATTCACACGATCCCCACCTACGGCTTCTAATCTTCCGCCACTCCGCGCAGATTCGTGCGCAGCTTTTATTAAATTTTTGCCATCAATTTCCCGGCTGCGACCACTCAGAACCAATTCGGGCGCCGGCCGGGACAGACGTGCTTTCGCGAGCACCTTTTGAACTCATATATCTTCTTTTTAGAGTTGCTAAGGCGGAACGCGGAACAATGTCTCCGGGATATGACGCAGCTTATCTTCATGCGGCTGCCGCAGTTTCCGCCAGAAGATACAGCTTCGGCCAGCTTTTCCACCGTTGGCCTGTCCCTTAAGAAGCGAGAGAAGACAAGCAAGAAGAAGAGCTTGACCAGTGTTAACAGTAAGTTCATACCTTATATAGATTTTTTTCTTCGTCTTCCCAGTTTGAGAGACAATGTGTTCGACTCCTAAGCCTTACTGGTTTTGTAGACTAGAATTAGACTCGGGCCAACAAAATGGCGGATCTTAGTCGCCAAGATAAAGTTGTGCTACTACTCGAAATCAAAATGGCAGCCGAAACTCGAAGAAAATGTCGGGACAGTCCCGCTCGGCCTTTGTGGCTTGGACCGGCGGAACAGAGGAAAGCTGTTACACACCCAGTTTTTCTCTGTTCGTCCGACCCACGTCATGATACATGTCGCGCTTTCGTTGTAAGATCTTGATTTCGATTTTCATATCGATATATTTGTTTAGATTTTTTTTCGTTTCCCCCTTTTTGCTTTGTGGTTGTCTTACGACATCTCTTGAGCTTTGTTCAAAATACGCGCTCTGGCACGTTGTAATCTCAAATCTTCTTATTAATTTCCTTGTAAGTGCTGGGAACATATCTACAAATAACTATAGGTAGTACTTTGATAGGGTGTAGCCAGGATACGCAATGCGTATGTCCGCCATGTTGAAATTGGCGGAGGGGTGAGGCGATGCAACTCATCTCGGCCGTCGGAGTTTTGTACTTCCCCGTCTTTTATCCCTCACCCCGCTAGGACTACGTCCGTGCTCTCACTAATTTCATACTCGTATACCTAGTTATTGATTCAGCTTTATTGAAATTAGCGGAGAGATAAGTACAGAGCGCGTTGGGCTTATGAACTTCCCATTCTTCCCTCCCTTACCCCGCTAGGACTACATCTGTGCTCTCACTAATATGATATACCTAGTATAACTAGATCTCGACAAAATTTGTGGAGGGGTGACGGGGTGTAACGCTGAGAGCGCTTTGATCTCTTCGCTCTGTCACTCCGCTTGAACTGCGCCCATGGTTTTACCAATATGATAAACCTAGATATCGATAACGCCATGTCGAACTCTGCAGAGGAATGAGAGGAGATATTTGGTAACCTTCGTTCCTCCCTCGCGATAGGACTGCGCCCATGGTTTTACAAATATGGTATAGTATAACTCGTTAATAGGCATGACGACAGTATCAAAAAAATGCAAATCTATTTAGTCCGTCAGTTAGAGTATTGGAAATTAATGAACACGTATTTTTTGTTTTTGTAAATCAATGAACATTGACAAAGATAAATCGCATCAAAACTCGGGAGTGGGGGCTCGTGACGTCAGAACTAGCTAAAAATTATACCTAGGCGTGACGTATTGAGAATTTTAAAAGCGTCATTTCTTCGTCAATTTTGGTTTACGTAACAAAAGAAAATACACGGGTCAAATATTTTTTGATTATCTAACTGACGAACTAATTTGTTTTTTTTTGTCGTCTCGCCTATTATCTAGATACCGACGATCGATCATGGGCCCAGTCGGCTGCGTATAAATTTATAATATGCGCGTTCGCTGTCTGCCGCGCAAATGCACCTAAGTCAGGCAATTGAACTTTAGGTCTTGTATATTTGATGATTCTTTATTGATGGCCGTATTGCGGTTGAGAACTTTAGCTTTATAGTTTGTAACTTTAATTAGAAAGGGTGGAAATATTTGTAGAAAGGTTTTTAAAATATCCGACAATTGGTTTCCAATAAACGATTTTTTCTTCTGGATCTGCTTAACATCAATGCCATCTACTGTCTAGTTTGAAGAAATAGTACACTGAAGCGGAAGCAGAAGTATAGCCCTTAAGCCTTTGGAGTGCTAGTGCTACACAATTGTTCGGCTGGCCACATGCGTATCCCGCGCTAGATGCGAAGTCCTACTACGAGCGTCGATTGTAATAATAATAAGGAAGTCACGCGACTATATGCGCTGGTTTGAACGCCTCCATACAATGGGCGCGAGTGAATTTCGTCCAGCATCCCTCACGCGGGTATTCGCTTAAGTCTGGCCACAGCTTAATTTCCAGTAAATTATGGTGCAATGGTAAATAATAAGAAGTTCAGGACTCCACACTACAACTCCACTCTCACATCCCTTTTAGTCCAAAAACATGTAGCCAAAGTAACGCCGAAGTAACCTCTGCGCTGCCACCGATGACAATGTGGAAGTGGCGAAGTTATGGGCTAACAAAATATAAATAAAAACTATCGTGCTAGCGACTCGATGATGACTCGAATAGTCCTAGTTGGGAAAAGGTGCATCCAGGGATACTGAACAGCCCGCAGCAATGATCATATTATAGAAAAAAGGGGTACAAAATATAGGGAGTAAATGATACACTGAAATGGAAGCCAGGGGTGCCGGTGATCGGATTATTTTCTGGATTCCAATTGCATTTTTTAAACAGTACCAAAGTCTTTTATCTTTTTTTAACTCAAGTTCGAGCGCAACGACCTAGATTGTTTTAATAGATGCTATAAAATTGGCGGTAGCAATGATTTGTACTAAATACGGAGCAAATGCCGATCTTACGAACAGTTACGGTCATAAGGACATGTTTTCATTAATCAAATTGTTAATAGTATTCAGCTTATAAGATTCGACACAGTGAGATTATCTTCATGATATTTTGTTATCAATAATCTCTTTATATTTGATGCGTCATTATGACATGCGGGTAATAGAGAAAAGCCTTACACCAAACACTGCAAAAAGACAAAGAACATTTGCAAAACAAGTTAAATAAATGATCCATTACAAAAAAAAAAAACTAATAAAACGATCTCTTGTCCAGTTTAAATGTGTTGTTCACACTCTGAACTATGAAACAAAAATATATTTTAAACATTTACTAAAACTCTTTTAATTAATGTATTACGTCGAAAAAATAAATAATGCCCTCCATACATAATTCCATTAAGTTTAGTGTGTACACAATGTAATACCCATGCCCACCGCCTCGATAGATGGCGCTGATAGCCTGGTCGGTCAGTATAAAACCCAAACAAAGGTCTTCTGCAGAGGAGGCGCCGGTACTTTAGGGTAACCAACAGCCTCTCTGATCCAAAAATTATGTGTTGGGTATGTCTTGATAACCATACCCCACGCACCTTACGGCGCATGTGTCATAGAAGCGACAAACACCCTTTTTAAACCGGTCGTACTCACCGCCGATACTTATACTCCGGCGTGTAACGAAACCATAGCGCGATTCAGCCGGACCTAACAACGCCATCTATTGAGGTAGCAGGTACTAACTTTTGTGACTTCGAAGACGATTTGTTTTTTTTTTTGTTTAAATTAACTAAAAAATGTACTTTATTAAAAAGAAAATATGTACAGAATAATAAATATTTTTTTAAATTTGTATTTCGTTTTAAATAGGCATCGATATTTCAAAAAAAGTGCTACTAGTCATAATATAAAATAATTATGTAGCCATGAGCTCTTCCGAACGGAGCTCATGGCTAATTAATAACAGCCGCTCCGGTCGATCAGGTTAAGCCGCGCTTGCCTAAGTTGGACCGTGGATGGGTGACCACCCATTACATTATCTGTGCCTTGGAAAGCACGATAAGCCGTTGGTCCCGGCTGTCAATTGTAGAACTTTGACGGTTATCGTTAAGAGTCAGCGGCCCGAAAGTCTGACAACCAGTCATACCAAGGGGTATCGTATTACCCAGTACTAACTGGGTTGTGGAGGTCAGATTGACAGTCGCTCCATGTAAAATACTGATATAAAGCGATTAAAAAAAAAAAAGTCAAATAATTCGATTAGCGATTAGCTCGGATTATTTGTTTTTTTTTTTAATCGGCCTCAGCCGAATTTGTATAGTAGCTTTGGATCGGCTTTGTTATTACAAGCTTTCATTTAGTTTCACCTGTCCCGATGTTTGTCTGTCTGTAATCAAATCTTGCAAGTTAAATTTGATCCATTTCCCGGTTACCGATTGAGCTGAAATTTTGCACGCATATGTATATCGCGAAACAATGCAATCTAGCTGATCTGATGATGGAGCTGGAAGGTGGTCATGGGAACTCTGTAATGAAGTGACGCAACCCCATCGAATTTGGACTCGTTTGATTCGTCTTAATGAGTACTCTGTCTTTAGATCGAATCCAGAGTCTGATGATAAAGCTGGAAGGTGGCCAAAGGAACTCCGTTATAAAACGACATAACCCCATCGAGTTTGGGCTCGTATGATTCGTCTTGACGATTACTTTGTCTCTAGATGGTATCCAGACAATCAGATCATCTCTATCTATATCTAGTGGTTTGACGATGGAGCTGGAAGGTGGCCATATAAGTTTTCATACAGATAAGATGAAATGAGTAAGGGGGCCCATAAGCGCACGATATGCCAATTCTGGTTAAAATATGCATTATCTTTAAAAACAGATAGTTTGCGCTTTCATATAATCAGGTGTCTACTAATAAACATATACATAACACAAATACTTGTTTCAGGTTCAAATTCTTTGGAAAGAAAATCTTCAATAAGTGAACAACCAAGCACAACTACGCCTGAGCTTGAAACAGAAAGCGACGCCAGCAAAACTGACATCAGACACACGTAATTATTACTATTATTATCTTTTTGACACTTTCAATTTTTCCTTTTTTTACGAAAAATAAAAGTGATGTAAGAATAAGAATAAAAATAAGAATAATTTATTGTTTCGAAAAGTACATTTAGTTTATTGATTCCTGAAACTCACACTAGGATTCCCTGTGTCGTGAGTTCCAGGTTCATTCGTTCCGTTTACATTTTATTGTTACACAAATAGTAGTATCCGCTACAACAAATTTCTAATCTAATCTAATCTACTCGTAATCTAAAAACCAAAAAAGGAATACATAAAGAAAACAGTTATGCATACTTAAGATATTATGTATATTTGTATGAGTGTTGTGTGTGCGTGTGGGGTGAATTAAGAGTTGTGTTGGTGTTGTGATACTGTGTCTGAATGAATGTCTTACGAGTATACCTGTTGTATATGGAAGTTTGTGATTTACAGTTGTGAATATAATTGTAAATACATATATAAATGCATGTGATGTGTTCATGAAAGTAATTTATAATAGAGAATATAATTTTATTATGTCATTAATTTTAAAATTCTGTCTTCTGGTAGTGTGCGGTGATCCCAAACTGACTAGATACAAAAAAACTGACTAGGAAAAATAATTGACATTAGATTAAATAATATTGAAGACAGACTTCGACTAATAGTTTATTTTAGTACGAAGAAATAAGGACACAAAAAACGAGTTAAAGAATCACATAACATAACATCTCGCTTGTAATCCCCGAAGGGATAGGCAGAGCTGGTGTTCCTAATAGTACACCCACGTTTCGCCAGTTATATTTAAGTCCCAAGTAATAGGGGGCGAACCTATTGCTATAAACCGGGCACAAATCCAGACTCAGTGGCTGCTACTGAGAAATTTCTGATGGAAAACCTAATAACAGTTTGCCCGACTCGGGAATCGAACCCAGGACCATACTCAGCAGTCGCGCTTGAGACCACTATACCAACGAGGCAGTTCACCTAAAAAAAGATTATTCAAATAATATTAATTCGCTTCACAAAATTTTCTTACCTCCTCAATTTTTCCCTAGCCAAGACAAAAACCTAATAAACGAAGCTGAAATAACAATCGAGCCGGTAGACTCAGTAAAGAGCCCTGTCAAGAAACATGGTCGCCATTCCTCCATGGACCTGGCCGCCAGTGCCAACACGTCTATCACACAGCTGCTGGAGAAGTGCGTCAGTGCCGACAGCGCTGATGAGAAGGCGGAACCGAGCGAGGAGACGACTGAGGACGTTCAGGATACGGAGAAGGAAGGTGGGTGATCATTTTTTTCACTGTAGTGAACAGGATTTTTTTATGGTAGTCTGTTGAATAACGGATAACCGCAAGCTTCACCAGTGCCCTGTTTATCAAAACTTACATGCCTTGTATTACAAGCATTTTGCCTGTAAAAAAAGTAATTATTACAAATATGTGTTTATCAAAACTACACGTGTAAGTTACAAGTAACAAAGGGTCATTATTTATTTCACAAGTATATTTTTACACTTTTAGTCGTCATTTTGTTCATCAAAAATCCCTTGTAAGTTACAATTTGTAGAAAATCATAGCAAATCCTGAGAGTGTCCGGCGACTCTCCATTCCGTCTTACAAGTGTCGTGCTTAGTACCGCAACACATTTTTAAATATAAGTAAAATGTATCTCGGACATAGGTGTAATCTTTTCCAGCAGAAACCAGAGCAAGCGACTGACATGTAATTAAAATAAGTATTCTTCCACTCTTTTTTTGTTTGGACATCCTGTCGCTAAATGCACCAAATGTCTTTATTGTCGCAAAACAGTTGTAAAACGTTATTTACGTTACATTAACGTTGTTATTTTATTATCATTTCTAGATATTTTTCAAGAAATCGAAAAACCTTGCCGCGAATTTCAAATTATAAATAAAAGGCGGGAGGGAATACTTTGTTGCTCCTACTTTTTTTAAATGTCCCATCAATGTTAGGCACAGACAATATACCATTCAGCCATGCGTTTAAGCGTGCGTGTAGGGATTTTCAATTAAAAACAAAAAAGAATGCGGCATACATTTTTGATTTTAGAACTTACAAGTTGAACCTACAAGTGTTCAATTTTACAAGCCCTGTAGATTTTTTGATAAACGTAATTTACACGACGTTGTAAAAACTTCCTTGTAGAGTATAACTTGTTAATCGACTTGTGAGTTTTGATAAACAGGGCACAGGTATTTAGTCCAATTGTACTGATTATTTTGGCAAGTAAGCAGTCATTTTCAACCTTATTACTTAGGGCATAAGAGTGAAAGTGGCAGACCGTCAATGAACTCGATAGTACAATAACCGTGTTCTAATAACACGGTTAGTGTACTACTAACTAGGTTTTCTTTATAAAAATATCGATCCAGCTTCTGTAATAAGAACTTAGCAATGATTGGAAAGCATTTTTAAAACCTTTGCCGATGACATTGGTGTCCATGGTAATACCTGGTGCTCAACAATTTTGATACAGATGCTCAACATAACTAACTTGGGCTCATAAATGATGAAATAATTGTACGCAGAAAACCCAGCCCCAGCCCCAGAACCAGACGGCATCGAAACCATCGACCCCATCAAAACCATCGACCCTATCGAAACCATCGAACCCATTGAACTTGTCACTCCTGAAGCGCCCATCGAAGACAGCGGCGAGAAGACAGTAGCAGAGTACGTGAACCATCGTGGCATCAGGTTTACTCCTCAAGAAGAGCAGGCCAACCTACAGCCGTACGGTCTGGTCTGCGTCAGGGAACTGTTCAGGTCAGTCCTAGAACATTCTAGAAGCTGTTGGTACCTACAAGACCATCTTCATCATTAGGTTCACTCCTCAACCTGCACGGTCTGCGTCAGGGAACTGTTTAGGTCGGTGTTCATAAGGATCTGGAATTTTCTAGAAGAAGTCGGTACGAGAAGCTGTTGATGGCCTGGTCTGCATTAAAGAACTGTTATGTAAGAGTAACAGTTCTTTGATGCAGACCAGGCCGGCAACCGGCACCAACTCTGCCGGAAACAACCTTGGTTAACGTTAAAAAGAAGTATGGTCTTCCACAAACGAGCTTTTTTTAAAAGATCTGCCACTACTACTTGAAATATGCCTGAAGCATTATGAGAAGCACCAAAATGCAATATGATGATAACAATTTTATTAATTTGAATGTACAAATATTTACGGTCGCAAATCATAATTATATTGATTAACATACAACCTGAAATTGACCAACAAATTCTATAAGAATGGCGAGGGCTACTTTAGAGTTCTGAGTTAGAGTGGCCTTTACTCCGCCAGAACATTTGTCTGCTTGAAGTTTAAATAAATAAATGGAATCCCGGAGTAACATCATCCCTTTGTCTCCAGATTCCTGATCTCTCTCTGCAACCCTCTGGACAGTCAGAACACATCAGGCATGGTTCACTTGGGCCTGTCCTTGGTTGGAACAGCTCTCGAGGTGTCAGCAGACCAGCTAGCCAAGTACCCTTCTCTTCTGTACCTGGTTAAAGACCCGCTGTGCAGGAATCTGTTGAGTGTAAGTGATAGCATTAAGTATTTGCTACCTGTCCCATCGCCGGTGATGGAGGCTGGAGCGACTAGATATCAACGGTTTTCTTGCTCTAGAAACAAATACTTAAGAGATGTAGGTACTGTGTCAATAAAAGAGACACATGTTTTAATACTTTGATAGCTGTAATTAACACTGCCGGTGAAAACTATCTCCTCACTTGCTAAGTACTCGATTCTCGCTGGCGTTAGGTTAGGTGGTCTTCTAATTTACATTATGTGTATGTGTTACCGGCAAGACATATAATTCAGTCATGCTAAAGAATACCTAGTTATTATATACAATGCCTAGGCATTGTATTGAATGCTTTGAGGATATCTAGTAAAGTATAAAATGAAGTAACTTTTGTAAATAAATTAAAAAATGATGAGTGTGTCTTACCTAAATACTTTGGGTAAATGACTGTGAGCGATTGCAAATGGGCTCAATAACATAGCTAGAGTACCTCAACCAAATACATGGGTCAGCTTAGGTTAGAACTGTGAACAAACGCTTGCGAGCCGAGCGTGCATAGCGAGCGGTGCATTGAGTTCTACTTCCAAGTTGTTTGCATCAAATAGCTTACCGAAGTCCCTCCCGCCATCCCGCCAACCGCGTATTCAACATGTCAAGTGAGCCGCGTCGTGCGAGAGTGAAGACCTGCACATCTGTGAGCATCGCGTCGTCGATGGGCTGCAAGATTGAAGATATTGACGTGTTTGAATATTGCATTGTTTAGACACCTAATTATATGCAACTAACTTAACATGATCGGAATATGCATTATAAATGCTCGAAGTATCGTAGTAAATTGCATAACGGTGCCAAAATATAGCTAAAAACTTTAGTTATCGAGCCTTCTATCAATTAAAATATTTTTATAATTTGAAAACGATCGTTCGACATTCTGTAAGGCACACAATTTGAATTTAGGTGCTGTACTTGCATTAGATATAAATAAAATTAAAGGACTCCTAATAATGCACATGAATCCAATTTTAGCCGAACTATAAACCCTTTTGACTCTTCAAAACAGTCCTAATATGCGATTGCATAATTATATATAAATGTGCATTAAATCCGGTCTCAAGTTACGTGTGTGTAATATTTAAGTAAGTGAAGAGTGAGAGAGAGAGAGAAAATAATAAATAGAAAAAAAATAAAATAATAAATAGGGACCAACTAGTTCAGCCAGGTTTCAGGCTTGCTAAAGTAGATTCATCTTTCATGGGGTACTGTTTGAAATGTTACAATAAAATACCTCCCCACATTCTTCAACTGAACGAAACGAAATTTAAATCCTGTATAAAATGCACACTATGTAGGCAAGCATATTATAAGTTGGGGGATTACATTGATGATAAAAATGCTTGGCTAAATGCTGGTCCTGCTCCACAACTATAGGGGCAAACTAAATTGATTGTACGGGTCGGGCATTATTTGAGTCTATCGACACGCAAAGAAGAAGAAGAAGAATTGATTCCCATGTTGATGTATTATGGAAGTGGCAGAAGATTGTAAAAATGTACCTACTTGCATTGTGTAGATTCCAGTTCTTAGTATTATATAATTGCATAGCACATGTGTGAGTACTTTGTATTGTTCAGCTACCATTTACATTTAGTTATCTTTCATTGACTTATGCCTTGGTGGCTGAGAGAATGTCATGCTCACTCAAATGTCTCGCTGATGGTGGCGGGTGTGTCGGGTCATTTAATTCCCTTCAATATGGTTGAGTTGAATGGCGCCGATGCGCGCGTCTTGTTCGTGAGCGGGCGCTGTCAGTTGGGACTGGTTATCTCTTGGCTGCCAAGGTTGATTTTAATTCGTTTGTTGTTAAATTGTTGTCTTTTTCTACTCTGGACGCTCTTAATGTGCACGTGTTTCTACATCGTTCTCACATATATGTATAATTTCAAAATTAATGATGTAACCAAGATTTTGTAACAATATTTTGATTCAAAAGAGTGTCCATGGAGTTTCTTGCCCGTTCTTCTCCATAGAGATCTACGCTAGGGAATGGGCAACTACAGTACTTTCTCAAGTTATTATGCCTTGTGACTGGGACTGTAGCTTTGTTTTTATTTGTAATTTTGACATTCAAAAGTGCCGTAATGGTCTAATTGAAATAAATGCTTTGAGTTTCGAGTTTGAGTTTGAGTTTGAGTTTAATAGAGATTGAAAATATTTAATGTGAATATTTCGACAGTGGATTATTTGTACGCATTTATATTCATATAAATGGTGTATACACATAGAAAGTTTTGTGTAGGTTTATTCTATGCAATATTGTGCTTTTCGGGATTTCGATTGTGTTGTTATTACTAATTTACCACCGTGTTTCTGTTATGTAACTTTAATCAATATTGACCAAGTTTTATTGTTCACAGTTGCTAAGCACAGAAAGGATATCAATATTCGCGCTCGACCTACAAGTATCCTTCCTCCTTTTTGAAGCACTCCGAACACATTTAAAGTTCCAAATGGAGGCTTTTTTCAAGAAAATCATAGAAATCATATCGGCAGACACGACAAAAGCAATATACGAGTTGAAAGAAATTCACCATTTAGCTCTAGAAAGTCTCTCTCAAATGTTTAGAATACCTGGGCTGTGTGCAGAGATATACCTCAACTATGACTGCGATATTTACTGCATGAATGTTTTTGAAGAATTAACGAAATTACTATCCAAAAATGTTGTCTCATCGACAGCTTATAACATCCATTCGCTGTCCCTAGAAGGTTTAATGACTATAGTAGAAGCTATAGAAATGGGTTGTAATCAAAATAAGGAACTGAAGACAGAGATAGAAATACCTAATGGGGAGGAAGAGAAAGAGAGGGATGGACGAGGTGGACATGTTTCGTTGGAGTTGGGAGGCTTGGATGACGTGTCTGTGGTCAGTGACCATGTGACCCATGACATCAGTCAGTACTTCAGCTGCGGGAGAACGGGCAGGCATAAACCTTCGTCCAATCTGCCTACGGAAGCTGAGTTGGATAATATTAAGAATATAAAGAAGGTTGGTTTCTTCCGTTTTATTTTGTGGCACAGTCAGCAGTATTTTAAAGTTTTAATTGAAAACTTGATTTGTTAGACGTTGTTAAAATGAATTTAAAATATTTCAGAGTTGATCCCATTGTTAAAGTTATTATACTATTAATTACCCTTAAAATATTCGACACCTTTATGATTGGTATTATAACTTCATGGTTACGAACAGCCATTTATTAAGAAATCAAAAACAGCTACACCCAAATGGAAATAGGCAACTTCTTCGTTGCAAGCAGATGACATAGTAAATATTGTAAATTCTCTTGCAGTGGGTAACACAGGGCACAGAACTGTTCAACCAGAAGCCGGAGCGGGGCATCGAGTTCTTGCAGGAACATGGAGTGTTCGCCACACCCTTAGACCCTCACGAAGTCGCCATGTTCTTGAGAGAAAACCCCGACCTGGATAAGAAAATGATTGGTGAGTTTTTTTGTTACACATCTTCTACTTCTTCTTCCTCCCCTTGTTGTGTTACTTGAGGTCGGCGCAATACGTTTTTTTCTGCCGTTCTCCTCTGTCAACCGTCACGCTATCATTTACTCCAATTTCTTTCAAATCATTCCTCACACAATCTATCCAAAGTTAACTTTGTATTTCTGTCCCTCTCCATCCATCAACATATAAAGTGTGTTTGGCTACCGATTACCGATACTTTAAAATTACTTATTAAAAATGTAATAATTTATATTAAACATTTTAATATAAAAATAAAAAATAAAAAAAAAACTATTCAAAAAAATCTTCATATAAATATTTTTTTTAATATTATAAACTCATTTCCATCAACAAATATGTTTATACTACTCCCAACCCCAAATAATTAGATTTGAGTTAATATTTTGATATAATTTTGTAGGTTGACTCAAATGCTTCTGATAACTTAAAAACATACGCAAAATTCAGGGGTTAATTTTTCACTAGAGTGGAAATTGAAAAAAAATAGTTTTTTTTTGTATGTAATTTCTTATTTGTTAAGGCACTTTTTGCTAATTTTTCAGGAAAATTATTTAATATTTTGATAGTCTCGTCGTTTACCCTTGCAATAAGATCATTTACACGTCTCTAGGTCTCTTACATTCAAAGATATTAGCATTTCATTGAACATACTCTTTATCATACGATTAGAAAAAACAAAATGGCTGCCATTAGCGGGGTGTGGGGTTAGGAGTATGTATAAACATGTCTTTTTTGATAGAAATGAGTATATAAATGCCCTTAAAGTATCGGTAACCGGTAGCCAAACATAGTGTATATTCATCACTCTTTTTTAGTCATGCTATTCACGTTACTTCATCATTTTTGTTTAGTTGTTACTTTTGCTGGGTAGAATAGAAGAATTTCTCAGTAGCATCCATGGAGTTTGGATTTGTGAGTTTGTATTTCCCGTTTGATGCATTATCTCATTGCTAGGCAAAGTCCTCTCTCACTAACTCCTTTCACTTATTTCGATCGATCGATCCAGATCATTGGTTTTATGCAGTTTGCCTCGCTATCTAACATGAGTACTGCCAGGACGCCTTTGGGCTAAGGATTCCACAAAGTGGCATTTTGGCCGATAACTCATTGGTCGTGGACACGGACACTTTACTTGACGCTTAGAATACTTTGCTTGTATTCTTTCCTCCACGGACTTAAATGACGCATCATGATATCCATATCCTGTTTTCACATGCAAACCCGTTTCAGGTGAATTCATATGTAAGCGTTCGTCCCGTGGCGAAGATGAAGATGGAGGTCCATCAGTCCTGGGCGCCTTCGCAGACAGCTTCGATTACGCAGGCCTAAGGATAGATCAGTCCTTGAGGCTCTATCTGGAGACGTTCCGACTGCCGGGCGAAGCTCCGCTGATCTTCCTTGTTATGGAACGCTTTGCGGAGAGGTGGCATGTAAGTATTGTTTTTGAAAGGGATTTGAAGTCTGAGGCTGTGTTGTATTCACCATAACCATCCGTTTGCCCAATTCAGCTTTTTTGTAATAATTCAATTTTTTGGGTCAGAAACTGAATACCACAATTGGTATTAAACTTTCATACAATCATAGTAGGTTTCTGGGAAACAAAGTTATCATTACTTTTAATAAAAAATAAAAAACCCGAGGACATCATTGTCTAAGTCACTTCATCTGCTACACCAAAACCAACCTTACCCCCTTAACCCACATTACAATCTCCAACAGAGCACAAACGGCGAGCCCTTCGCGAACACAGACGCGGCCTTCCGCCTAGCTTACGCCGTGATAATGTTGAACATGGACCAACACAACCACACGGCGAAGAAACTTAACGTGCCCATGACTGTAGAGGACTTTGTAAAGAATTTGAGAGGGTGTAACGGATCAGGGGACTTTGATTCAGCCATGTTGGAGGCGGTGTTTCATTCTATCAAGTGAGTATACTTTGTCGTTAATTTTACCCCCCACTTTCAGATAAATTTTATTGAATATTGTTGTATATTGGCTTTGCAGTTAGAGCGCGCTGATAGTTTGACACTTATCAATGTCTTCTTGAATCGGTGACACTTGGCGTCATCTCACATTCACAGCGGAAAAGTTTTAAGCATGAAACTCTTGGACAGCTGAATAAAAGTAACAAACACTTAACGCCATCCACGCGGGACTTGTTTTACAGCTTTTTTTCCTCATTGGAACAGGTTTAGTGTGTCCTAGTACACCTCACAAAAACTACAATTTTTTTTAATAGAATTAAAGTAAAACTCGATTATGATATTTTTGTAACTATTACTAGAGGTTATTTGAATAACTAAGAAAAAAACGTGAGCCGTCTCGAGACGCCTGGCAGATATGTAACATCGAATTTTTTTGTACATTACTTGTACAAAATAATTTCTCTCCAGAAACGAAGAGATGGTAATGCCTGCGGAGCGCACGGGCGCAGTACGCGACGCGTACCTGTGGCGTGTGCTGCAGCGGCGCGGCGCGAGCGCAGGCGCTACATACCGCGCGGTACCCACGCATCACCAGCACCACACCAGGCTGTTCACCGTCGCCTGTCCCCCCACTGTGAGTACTCTCTTATCTTATCTGCAGCGGCGCGAGCGCAGGCGCTACATACCGCGCGGTACCCACGCATCACCAGCACCACACCAGGCTGTTCACCGTCGCCTGTCCCCCCACTGTGAGTACTCTCTTATCTTATCTGCAGCGGCGCGAGCGCAGGCGCTACATACCGCGCGGTACCCACGCATCACCAGCACCACACCAGGCTGTTCACCGTCGCCTGTCCCCCCACTGTGAGTACTCTCTTATCTTATCTGCAGCGGCGCGAGCGCAGGCGCTACATACCGCGCGGTACCCACGCATCACCAGCACCACACCAGGCTGTTCACCGTCGCCTGTCCCCCCACTGTGAGTACTCTCTTATCTTATCTGCAGCGGCGCGAGCGCAGGCGCTACATACCGCGCGGTACCCACGCATCACCAGCACCACACCAGGCTGTTCACCGTCGCCTGTCCCCCCACTGTGAGTACTCTCTTATCTTATCTGCAGCGGCGCGAGCGCAGGCGCTACATACCGCGCGGTACCCACGCATCACCAGCACCACACCAGGCTGTTCACCGTCGCCTGTCCCCCCACTGTGAGTACTCTCTTATCTTATCTGCAGCGGCGCGAGCGCAGGCGCTACATACCGCGCGGTACCCACGCATCACCAGCACCACACCAGGCTGTTCACCGTCGCCTGTCCCCCCACTGTGAGTACTCTCTTATCTTATCTGCAGCGGCGCGAGCGCAGGCGCTACATACCGCGCGGTACCCACGCATCACCAGCACCACACCAGGCTGTTCACCGTCGCCTGTCCCCCCACTGTGAGTACTCTCTTATCTTATCTGCAGCGGCGCGAGCGCAGGCGCTACATACCGCGCGGTACCCACGCATCACCAGCACCACACCAGGCTGTTCACCGTCGCCTGTCCCCCCACTGTGAGTACTCTCTTATCTTATCTGCAGCGGCGCGAGCGCAGGCGCTACATACCGCGCGGTACCCACGCATCACCAGCACCACACCAGGCTGTTCACCGTCGCCTGTCCCCCCACTGTGAGTACTCTCTTATCTTATCTGCAGCGGCGCGAGCGCAGGCGCTACATACCGCGCGGTACCCACGCATCACCAGCACCACACCAGGCTGTTCACCGTCGCCTGTCCCCCCACTGTGAGTACTCTCTTATCTTATCTGCAGCGGCGCGAGCGCAGGCGCTACATACCGCGCGGTACCCACGCATCACCAGCACCACACCAGGCTGTTCACCGTCGCCTGTCCCCCCACTGTGAGTACTCTCTTATCTTATCTGCAGCGGCGCGAGCGCAGGCGCTACATACCGCGCGGTACCCACGCATCACCAGCACCACACCAGGCTGTTCACCGTCGCCTGTCCCCCCACTGTGAGTACTCTCTTATCTTATCTGCAGCGGCGCGAGCGCAGGCGCTACATACCGCGCGGTACCCACGCATCACCAGCACCACACCAGGCTGTTCACCGTCGCCTGTCCCCCCACTGTGAGTACTCTCTTATCTTATCTGCAGCGGCGCGAGCGCAGGCGCTACATACCGCGCGGTACCCACGCATCACCAGCACCACACCAGGCTGTTCACCGTCGCCTGTCCCCCCACTGTGAGTACTCTCTTATCTTATCTGCAGCGGCGCGAGCGCAGGCGCTACATACCGCGCGGTACCCACGCATCACCAGCACCACACCAGGCTGTTCACCGTCGCCTGTCCCCCCACTGTGAGTACTCTCTTATCTTATCTGCAGCGGCGCGAGCGCAGGCGCTACATACCGCGCGGTACCCACGCATCACCAGCACCACACCAGGCTGTTCACCGTCGCCTGTCCCCCCACTGTGAGTACTCTCTTATCTTATCTGCAGCGGCGCGAGCGCAGGCGCTACATACCGCGCGGTACCCACGCATCACCAGCACCACACCAGGCTGTTCACCGTCGCCTGTCCCCCCACTGTGAGTACTCTCTTATCTTATCTGCAGCGGCGCGAGCGCAGGCGCTACATACCGCGCGGTACCCACGCATCACCAGCACCACACCAGGCTGTTCACCGTCGCCTGTCCCCCCACTGTGAGTACTCTCTTATCTTATCTGCAGCGGCGCGAGCGCAGGCGCTACATACCGCGCGGTACCCACGCATCACCAGCACCACACCAGGCTGTTCACCGTCGCCTGTCCCCCCACTGTGAGTACTCTCTTATCTTATCTGCAGCGGCGCGAGCGCAGGCGCTACATACCGCGCGGTACCCACGCATCACCAGCACCACACCAGGCTGTTCACCGTCGCCTGTCCCCCCACTGTGAGTACTCTCTTATCTTATCTGCAGCGGCGCGAGCGCAGGCGCTACATACCGCGCGGTACCCACGCATCACCAGCACCACACCAGGCTGTTCACCGTCGCCTGTCCCCCCACTGTGAGTACTCTCTTATCTTATCTGCAGCGGCGCGAGCGCAGGCGCTACATACCGCGCGGTACCCACGCATCACCAGCACCACACCAGGCTGTTCACCGTCGCCTGTCCCCCCACTGTGAGTACTCTCTTATCTTATCTGCAGCGGCGCGAGCGCAGGCGCTACATACCGCGCGGTACCCACGCATCACCAGCACCACACCAGGCTGTTCACCGTCGCCTGTCCCCCCACTGTGAGTACTCTCTTATCTTATCTGCAGCGGCGCGAGCGCAGGCGCTACATACCGCGCGGTACCCACGCATCACCAGCACCACACCAGGCTGTTCACCGTCGCCTGTCCCCCCACTGTGAGTACTCTCTTATCTTATCTGCAGCGGCGCGAGCGCAGGCGCTACATACCGCGCGGTACCCACGCATCACCAGCACCACACCAGGCTGTTCACCGTCGCCTGTCCCCCCACTGTGAGTACTCTCTTATCTTATCTGCAGCGGCGCGAGCGCAGGCGCTACATACCGCGCGGTACCCACGCATCACCAGCACCACACCAGGCTGTTCACCGTCGCCTGTCCCCCCACTGTGAGTACTCTCTTATCTTATCTGCAGCGGCGCGAGCGCAGGCGCTACATACCGCGCGGTACCCACGCATCACCAGCACCACACCAGGCTGTTCACCGTCGCCTGTCCCCCCACTGTGAGTACTCTCTTATCTTATCTGCAGCGGCGCGAGCGCAGGCGCTACATACCGCGCGGTACCCACGCATCACCAGCACCACACCAGGCTGTTCACCGTCGCCTGTCCCCCCACTGTGAGTACTCTCTTATCTTATCTGCAGCGGCGCGAGCGCAGGCGCTACATACCGCGCGGTACCCACGCATCACCAGCACCACACCAGGCTGTTCACCGTCGCCTGTCCCCCCACTGTGAGTACTCTCTTATCTTATCTGCAGCGGCGCGAGCGCAGGCGCTACATACCGCGCGGTACCCACGCATCACCAGCACCACACCAGGCTGTTCACCGTCGCCTGTCCCCCCACTGTGAGTACTCTCTTATCTTATCTGCAGCGGCGCGAGCGCAGGCGCTACATACCGCGCGGTACCCACGCATCACCAGCACCACACCAGGCTGTTCACCGTCGCCTGTCCCCCCACTGTGAGTACTCTCTTATCTTATCTGCAGCGGCGCGAGCGCAGGCGCTACATACCGCGCGGTACCCACGCATCACCAGCACCACACCAGGCTGTTCACCGTCGCCTGTCCCCCCACTGTGAGTACTCTCTTATCTTATCTGCAGCGGCGCGAGCGCAGGCGCTACATACCGCGCGGTACCCACGCATCACCAGCACCACACCAGGCTGTTCACCGTCGCCTGTCCCCCCACTGTGAGTACTCTCTTATCTTATCTGCAGCGGCGCGAGCGCAGGCGCTACATACCGCGCGGTACCCACGCATCACCAGCACCACACCAGGCTGTTCACCGTCGCCTGTCCCCCCACTGTGAGTACTCTCTTATCTTATCTGCAGCGGCGCGAGCGCAGGCGCTACATACCGCGCGGTACCCACGCATCACCAGCACCACACCAGGCTGTTCACCGTCGCCTGCCCCCCACTGTGAGTACTCTCTTATCTTATCTGCAGCGGCGCGAGCGCAGGCGCTACATACCGCGCGGTACCCACGCATCACCAGCACCACACCAGGCTGTTCACCGTCGCCTGTCCCCCCACTGTGAGTACTCTCTTATCTTATCTGCAGCGGCGCGAGCGCAGGCGCTACATACCGCGCGGTACCCACGCATCACCAGCACCACACCAGGCTGTTCACCGTCGCCTGTCCCCCCACTGTGAGTACTCTCTTATCTTATCTGCAGCGGCGCGAGCGCAGGCGCTACATACCGCGCGGTACCCACGCATCACCAGCACCACACCAGGCTGTTCACCGTCGCCTGTCCCCCCACTGTGAGTACTCTCTTATCTTATCTGCAGCGGCGCGAGCGCAGGCGCTACATACCGCGCGGTACCCACGCATCACCAGCACCACACCAGGCTGTTCACCGTCGCCTGTCCCCCCACTGTGAGTACTCTCTTATCTTATCTGCAGCGGCGCGAGCGCAGGCGCTACATACCGCGCGGTACCCACGCATCACCAGCACCACACCAGGCTGTTCACCGTCGCCTGTCCCCCCACTGTGAGTACTCTCTTATCTTATCTGCAGCGGCGCGAGCGCAGGCGCTACATACCGCGCGGTACCCACGCATCACCAGCACCACACCAGGCTGTTCACCGTCGCCTGTCCCCCCACTGTGAGTACTCTCTTATCTTATCTGCAGCGGCGCGAGCGCAGGCGCTACATACCGCGCGGTACCCACGCATCACCAGCACCACACCAGGCTGTTCACCGTCGCCTGTCCCCCCACTGTGAGTACTCTCTTATCTTATCTGCAGCGGCGCGAGCGCAGGCGCTACATACCGCGCGGTACCCACGCATCACCAGCACCACACCAGGCTGTTCACCGTCGCCTGTCCCCCCACTGTGAGTACTCTCTTTATCTGATCAATACCCAGCTGTATGAGAATGACGTGTGATGAGTTGCCAGTGTTCTCACAGCTGGAACACAGGCAGCTCATCCTCGACCAACAAAATACGGTGATTGGCAGACACTTCAGCGCCGATGGCGAGTAATACGCACTTGACCCTTCTGAAGTACATAACCAATCAGGTGAGTGGATTACTATTTAGGCCGTCCTGGCGCGCACTCAATCTACCTTGTAAATCTGCACTGCCACTTCGGTGTGAGTTGACTTTGAGACACCTTTCATTGACTCTAACCAAAATTAAATTCAGGGATTCACCACGACTTTCAAGCTCCTAGCAGTTCTGGAACCTTCCACAAAGTCAGGTGTCAGGTCACCTAGCCTCGCATCATGCACTGTGTATGTCAAGTCAGCCGCGCCACGCGAGGTGTGAAGTCCGCACATGTACTCGCACCAAGGGGGGCTGTTGTTACTCGCTAGGGCGCTTGCATAAAAATACAGGTTACCAATGTTGAAAAGTCAGAATGTATCGGTACCGATTGAATCGGGTAAAGTCCCATACCTTCTGTATGCCATCGCACATAGGGGACAAGTTTCAAAGACAGCAAAAAAGGTACAAGTATACCAGGTTGCGACAAATCGGGAACGAAAACCGACCATCTTTATGCAAGTACCCTCATTTGATTTTGGAATAGTGGGAATGCTCAGAAGAACGAAGAAGAAGAAGAAACAACACCCTAGATGGGCGGTCCCCATCCCTCGCATGATGTAACTGTGTTTGTGAAGTCAGCCGCGTCATGCGAGGGGTGAAGTCCTGCACATCTACTCCCACCAGGGGAGGGGGCGGCTACTTTTGTTTTTGGGAATCCACCATCTTTATGCAAGTACTCTAATTTGATTTTGAAATGGTGGAAATACTCAGAGGAAAGAAAATGAAGACGAAACAACACCCTAGATAGCCGGTCACCATCCCTCGCACGGTGTAACTGTGTTTGTGAAATCAGCCGCGTCGTGCGAGGGGTGAAGTCCTGCACGTCTAGTCGGACCATGGGGGGGGGGAGGCAACAACTAGCCAGTGGCCTATACTGTTGAAGAGCGAGTACCAACCACTAGGCACTCACTCTCAATTCAAAGTTACAATGGGGTCCTCATTTAACATCTCTTGCAGGACGGCTGAGCTCAGCAGCATATGCTGTTAGAAAAATCCGTCAATTTACTGATATTCATACCGCGAGGCTAGTCTATTTTAGTTATTTTCATAGTATTATGTCATACGGTATTTTACTATGGGGACGGGCTGCAGACATCGAGTCTATATTTATTCTGCAGAAAAGAGCCATCAGAGCTATTTATGAATTGCGTAGACGCGATTCTCTAAGAGAACTGTTTAAGGAAATTAATATCATGGCAGTACCTTGTCAATACATCTATGAAAACATCATGTACGTTAGGAAAAATCGGCATTTATTCAGTAGAAGAGGTGACAGACACCAATATAACACTAGAAATAGGGACCAACTAGTTCAGCCAGGTTTCAGGCTTGCTAAAGTAGATTCATCTTTCATGGGGTACTGTTTGAAATGTTACAATAAAATACCTCCCCACATTCTTCAACTGAACGAAACGAAATTTAAATCCTGTATAAAACGCACACTATGTAGGCAAGCATATTATAAGTTGGGGGATTACATTGATGATAAAAATGCTTGGCTAAATGCTGGTCCTGCTCCACAACTATAGGGGCAAACTAAATTGATTGTACTGGTCGGGCATTATTTGAGTCTATCGACACGCAAAGAAGAAGAAGAAGAATTGATTCCCATGTTGATGTATTGTGGAAGCGGCAGAAGATTGTAAAAATATACCTACTTGCATTGTGTAGATTCCAGTTCTTAGTATTATATAATTGCATAGCACATGTGTGAGTACTTTGTATTGTTCAGCCACCATTTACATTTAGTTATCTTTCATTGACTTATGCCTTGGTGGCTGAGAGAATGTTATGCTCACTCAAATGTCTCGCTGATGGTGGCGGGTGTGTCGGGTCATTTAATTCCCTTCAATATGGTTGAGTTGAATGGCGCCGATGCGCGCGTCATGTTCGTGAGCGGGCGCTGTCAGTTGGGACTGGTCATCTCTTGGCTGCCAGGGTTCATTTTAATTCGTTTGTTGTTAAATTGTTGTCTTTTTCTACTCTGGACGCTCTTAATGTGCACGTCTTTCTACATCGTTCTCACATATATGTATAATTTCAAAATTAATGATGTAACCAAGATTTTGTAACAATATTTTGATTCAAAAGAGTGTCCATGGAGTTTCTTGCCCGGTCTTCTCCATAGAGATCTACGCTAGGGAATGGGCAACTACAGTACTTTCTCAAGTTATTATGCCTTGTGACTGGGACTGTAGCTTTGTTTTTTATTTGTAATTTTGACATCAAAAGTGCCGTAATGGTCTAATTGAAATAAATGCTTTGAGTTTGAGTTTGAGTTTGACTGGTGTATAGTCTCAGTGGCTAGTTGGTAGTGTTGGTACTCGCTCTTCTACACACTCATCATGCTGCATCCTGAAGAGTATCTACATTTGGAGATAAATAGATTTGGCCTGTGATTGTACTATTCTTGAAATGAGACTTGAAGTTGGTGCTAAAATAAAAATAAACATGTTGGCTTATTGAGGGACTTTTCCGATTGGTTTCTTTAAAGTCTGTTATATTTCTTTTTGTTCAAATACTTCTGTTGTGTGTCATTTCTAGGTATTTATATAAAATATGTGTTTCTTGTTTTAGGCAATGTTTTGTATCTATTTGGCATAATTATGTGATTTTAAATGAAATATCCTACATAGAAAAAGAGAAAAAAGTGAGTAGTAATCTTTCAACAAGTTTAGAGTTTTTCCATTGACAGGTAACAGCACTATCAGCAGCCTTCGAGCGCGCGACCCCTCCCACAACCGAGGAGATGGAGAGCAACAGGATCCGCGACAGCGGCGCGCTGCTGGCGCTGGGCGGGCTGGAGCGCTGCGCGGCGCTGCTGGCGCGCCTGCCGGCCCTGCCGCCCGACTGCATCACGCTGGACACGCTGCTGCTCACGCTGTGCAAGTTCACGGGGCTGCTAGCGCCGCAGCATGCCAGCTACATCGCTATCGGTAAGTGCTGTGGCGGTTGGGTAGTGCTAAATGTCAATATTGATTCATGTAGATATAATTCACGAGGCTTCATCCGAAATTAATGAAAAATGATACACATGACTACAGAATGTGATGGGTTTTGGTCATCGCTTTCTGAAGTTCGAAAAATACATAATTTTCGTATTAACACCCTCATAATCCACGGAATAGTAATTGAATAATAAAATATATAAATTCTCATTTGTTTTTTCGGCATCCGCATACTAATGAAAATGACAACTAAATAAGAATCCTTGTAAATTGCTACTCGGAAGTTGAAGAAGATTTACATAGATTGATAATAGGGCGCATTGCATGCACGGCGATAATAGCATACATTTTTTCAGAATCATGGTAAGATTTTGAATAACTCCTGTTTGTATGTTTGCAGGAGTAACGCTGGGCCCAGTCTAGCAAGGCTCAGCTAGCGCTGCGCCGCGCCTGCACGGTAGCCGCGCGCCATGCCGACTGCGTGCGCGACTCGTGGCGACATCTGTTGGAGATCGTCAAGACGCTGTACATTGGACGATTACTACCTAAGGTATATTCCAGTTATTTTTCTTACTCTCTCGAATAGCCTCGTTGGTCTATTGCGGCCTGCTGTATGAAGTCCTGAGTTCGATTTGCAGGTCGGCCACAGTGTGTGTGTGTGTGAGTTTAAACGTAAGTGGCGAAATATAGGTGCATACCTCTGCGCAGTATGTTATGTCTCTCGGTTAATCTGATGCCGGCAGTCTGAAAACTAGTTTTTTTTAATTCATATAATTTAGGGGCTTGCTCAGACGACGGACTTTTTGTGCGAACGAGTCGAGGGCGGTGCACAAAATCTGCATGGCATACTAAAAGTCCGTCCGCGGATTTTACGCAAGACTCAACGCACACGACGCACATCTTCATAGTGCAGATAACCACTAACGAGTGCAGATTGCGTACTAAAAGTGTGCGCCGTCTGCGTTAGCATGTGTTGGAGCAAACGTTCTATTTTTTACTTACACTTATCGTGCCAGAATGACACGGATTTTTGGCCAACAGACTTTTTGCGCGTCGTATGCGTTACGCACAAAAAGTGCGTCACGGATAGTCTGTCGTCTGTGCAGGCCCTAAATCTTGTTACGTACCATACTTGGTGGTTTGTGTATTAAATAAAGCGCCGTTACAGTACTAAGAGTTTATTGGTATTATTGGTATTATTGGTGCAAGTTTGGCCATGAATTTATTGCTTGCTTTAGATAAATATTTGGTTTTCTTCCACGCATATTCCCCTTCCATAAATGTCGCTGGTCTATAATTCTTGTTATAGTATTTGCTGCTATTGTTGTGAGATTTCTTAAGTTTCAACTGAACCTCTTTGTACAAATTTGTCGAGTTGTGTAATCTTTAGCAACGTTATCGAGATTACACTTTAAGTCTTTTGCTCAAGTCTAAAGGGTCCGACTCTAGTGCCGAAATATCAGAGGTGAAATTGGAAACTTCCCTGCCAAGGAATAGGTATGAGGGCGTATAGCCTGTAGTCTCGTGAACAGCTGTATTTATGGAATGTGCGATGCCTTGTAAGTGAACATCCATTCGTTAGTTTTTTAACACTCGAATAAGCTGCTATTTGAGTCCCTACTACCCTGTTTACCCGTTCGGTTGGATTGCTCTGGGGATGATAAAGAGGTGTGTACCACAGCTTCGTCTGATACTTCGTGGCTACGTCTTTGAACAGTTTGTGACTCAAATTGTTACCGTTATCGCAAAATGATTGCCGTAGGTGCCCCAAACAATAATATTTAACGTTCTAAAATTTCACAAATTTTGTCTGCTTTTCCCGTTCTCAGAGGAAACAGTAAAAAACTTACTAAACCAACATGACATAACTAAGAGCATTGTATTTCCTGCTTTGCTTCGGGGGAACGGACCCATTAAGTCTAAGGAAATCACCTGCCACGGTCGCGATACATCTCTATGTTGGCCCATCAGTCCAAAGGGATGTTGCTGTGATACTTTATATTTTGCACAAGTTTCACAATTACTAACATAATTCTTTACGTCCTTTAGCATGTTAAACCAAAAAAAATCCTTTTTTATTCTGTAGAATGTTTTACGTACACCTAAATGCCCAGAATTTATATCATCATGACTCTTTTTTAACACCTCGTCTTTAAGTTTGTCCGGTATGAATAATTTCCAGTTACAGCTATCGCTTGGATACTGTTTTAGATTAACTTTTCTAAAGAGCAAACCTTTAAAACACAGCCCACTTGGTATTTTTGTTTTACTGTTTCCTCTGAGAACGGGAAAAGCAGACAAAATTTGTGAAATTTTAGAACGTCAAATATTATTGTTTGGGGCACCTACGGCAATCATTTGCGATAACGGTAAACAATTTGAGTCACAACTGTTCAAAGACGTAGCCACGAAGTATCAGACGAAGCTGTGGTACACACCTCTTTATCATTCCCAGAGCAATCCAACCGAACGGGTAAACAGGGTAGTAGGGACTCAAATAGCAGCTTATTCGAGTGTTAAAAAACATAACGAATGGGATGTTCACTTACAAGGCATCGCACATTCCATAAATACAGCTGTTCACGAGACTACAGGCTATACGCCCTCATACCTATTCCTTGGCAGGGAAGTTTCAATTTCACCTCTTGATATTTCGGCACTAGAGTCGGACCCTTTAGACTTGAGCAAAGACTTAAAGTGTAATGTCGATAACGTTGCTAAAGATTACACAACTCGACAAAATTTGTACAAAGAGGTTCAGTTGAAACTTAAGAAATCTCACAACAATAGCAGCAAATACTATAACAAGAATTATAGACCAGCGACATTTATGGAAGGGGAATATGCGTGGAAGAAAACCAAATATTTATCTAAAGCAAGCAATAAATTCATGGCCAAACTTGCACCAAAATTTGAAAAAGTCAAAATCGTACAGAAACTATCTGGTAATGTGTATCGACTGCAAAACTTGCACGGCAAAAACATTGGTATTTGGCATGCAAACGATTTAAAAAGATAAAAATAAAAAAAATGTTTTTTTTATTTTCTTTTGGAAGAGGGATATTTGTAATGACGTCATGTCTAGCGGCCTGATGGGATTCTAAATTTCAATAGTGGAATTAACATTAGAAGTAGCAATGAATATTGGTTGCGGACTGCAGCGTTGTGTGTCGCGCGTTCAAACCCCGCCGACTGCATGTCTTTTTGTAAGTTTTAAACATAAGACTCAATCATAAAGGAATAGTTATAACGGCGACCGTGGGTTTGAAGGACACATAGCAGCGCAAACAGTAATCAGGAACAGCCGGCTGGCGTGGGTTCTCACCATCAATGTGGTGGCAACATAAAGTCAATTAAACAAGGTCTACATACGGTTCGGCATGTGCACTTAGGATAATTTCCATAAATCCCCAACAACTAAAGGGCGTGACGGTAGGCTGTAACAAGTAATAAATCGCCGTTTAAGTAAAAGAGGTAACTAACTAAAATTGGACTAGTAAGCAACTATTACTAGTGGAATTAAGTGGTAACTCACCCCTTTATTGTTGAATATTTCACTAAAACAATATTACTTGGTCTCAACCAATTTATAATTTGAGATGGCGGTATGTGGACAACGATTGCTCATCGAGCGACACACGTCTGTCCCTGATTACTGTTTGCGCTGCTATGTGTCCTTCAAACCCACGGTCGCCGTTATAACTATTCCTTTATGATTGAGTCTTATGTTTAAAACTTACAAAAAGACATGCAGTCGGCGGGGTTTGAACGCGCGACACACAACGCTGCAGTCCGCAACCAATATTCATTGCTACTTCTAATGTTAATTCCACTATTGAAATTTAGAATCCCATCAGGCCGCTAGACATGACGTCATTACAATCTTTCTTATTTTTCATCGACAGTGCCTCATAGAAGCCGAAGACTACTTAGCGCCGAACGGCACGGTGTCGCTCATCAGAGAAGCGGCGCGGGGCTCCGAGGCTGGCCTGCTGTCCAGTTTATATTCGTATATAGCGCTGGGAGAGACGGGTAATACTTACAATAAACGGTGTAAAAAGACTCTTAACAAAGCCGAAAGGCACTTGTTCTCCCCGTCATTGCGATCTTTCTTCTTCTCGATTTTTTTGTTCTGGACGATACCTGAGAACCAAGCCAGAAGAACCAGAAGTTACGCAGATATTGGGGGTCAAAGTTCCAACTTTTTGACAGGTTTTTTTAAAACATGTTTTTAATGTAAGAACTTTACTTTAAACACCTCCACGACCCCCTTACTGTTCAATCCATCCATCAGCACAATGTTTTAAGTGCGTTACATTGAGTTTTACCGTAAAACGTGATTTTACACCCCAAAAAAAAGTCATTTCCCAGAAATATTTTTTTTATAAAATAACTAAGTTTGATGTACAGAATGCTTGGTTGACGGCTTTGTGAAGAGTCCGTTTATACCCTGTACACACATACAGGGTGGTAGGCACATCAGCCTACACACGGTTACCACGTGTTCAGTGCATCATTTCGAACCCCTCACACTGAAATTTTCCATCAGCAATTGTTTTTTTTTAATCTGCTGTTTCTTACAAAAGTGTAATACCTACATGGTTTGTCCGTGTATGGAACTGTAGATCTTTTTTAAAGTACCGATGAAAACTTTCGTAACCGTTTATATGCGTCGATGTCCCTTGTATGTCCATATCCGGAACTATGAGTAATAGCGGAAAAATAGTCGTTGGAGCATCACCTATTTGGTCTCACTCACTTAGTATTGAACAGGCATGCGCGCGCCCACACCTCACGAGAAGACCCTGATCGACGCCGCAGTGGAGTGCGTGGCCAAGTGCAACCTGCCCGGACTGCTCATCACTGAAACGAAGTTCCTACAGCTTGATAGTTTGCAGGTATGTTCACATGTCTTTTTATAGATATCAGACTACTTTTCTAGCTAACGAAAATCGAGCAGCGAGTACTGTTTTGCTGACCATACGTTAAACTGGGATTGGTTGTAAACAATCTTAATAGGTTAACTAGAATTTTCGACGCAAAAGGTCACTGACTGTTTGTCACTTCAATGAAAAGCTACCAATCAGCGGCAGTACAGTTAGCATCAATGCTGGACAATTGTCAAAATTTATTTCAGAGATTCATCACAGCATTCCAGTCCAGCTGTTCAAATCTTCTACAGAGTCAGGTGTCAGGTCCCCATCCCTCGCATGATGTAACTGTGTTTGTGAAGTCAGCCGCGTCATGCGAGGGGTGAAGGCCTGCACGTCTACTCGCACCAAGGGGGGCGGCTGTTAGTTGTTGGAAGGGTAACTACCACAATTTGCAGGAATTAGTGATAATGGCGATCAATAAATGCAATTTTTAATCAATTTGACGTAAACATGTTCTAATATAAACTCAAAAACGAATGTACTCACACAAATATTTCCGTGCGCAGGAGTTGGTCCGAGCGATGGTGACAGTGGGCACTCCGCCGGACTCTGACAGTCTGCAGCTGAACCCTCAGCTGGAAGACATCACGGTCTTCTTCCTAGAGCTGCTCGGGCAGACCTTGATACAGAACAGGTAAGAAGCAACAAGTTTGGTGTTCATGTTTTTCGTTGTTAATGATTTCAAACGTAATATTTGTAACTATATAAAAAATTTTAAAGCGAAATTAGGCGAGTCTAATGGGGAAGGCTGGTCAAAGCTGATTGAAGATGGCGCGTCCATAGCTTAGACCCAATCTGACCAATGAGGTCAATCTATTTTGAAATATAAAAAGACATTGACAGATTTTCAACCAATGACGATGTTTGGTTCAGTTGCCCACCCCATTAGACAACAAGAATTTGTGTGGTGTGTACTACCACTAAAATACCCGACTACAGAAAAATAACGCCCTAATTGAATTCGGGGTTTACAAGATAAAATCGACTCCTATTGTTGAAGTCGGTTAAAATGCCTATGTTACCCGGACTACAATAACGAATTGATTGACAGCTTATTCATCAAAATCGGATGAATAGTTTAGGCGCTACGGTGGAACATACGTAAATACAAACATACATACGTATGTATGTATATTTGTAGATAGACTGCTAAAATCATAGCCCTTCCTTTTAGCTTCGTCGTGGTCGGATAAAAAGGTGACGAAATTTATAGTTTTTGTATTTTATGGCACTTTTTTAGGGTTCCGTAGTGCTGACAAGGAACCCATATAGTTTCGTCATGTCCGTTTGTCTGTCTGTCCGAGATTATGCTAAGAGGCCGTTAGTACTAGAAAGCTGTAATGTAGGGGTATGTATATCAATTACGCCGACACAAATGGTAAAATAAAATTTTGGAAAATATTTTCTTTTTAGGGTAGCTCCCCTACATGTGAAGTAATTATTTTTGCTTCAGTAGGGCGTCCCTCGCCCCCTCTAAGAGCTAAACTGCTGGATTGAAAAATCTGGAAAAAATCATTTAATAGTTAACATCTTCTAACAAAAATAAAAAGGTGCATATTGCTCAGAAGTTTTAGAGAAAAGTTATAAAGGTTTAAAGAAGTTGTTTTTGTTTTAGTATTTTCTTTTATCTATATATTGGGACAGATCCCAGGTATTTGCCTGGGATCTGTCCCATATACTGTGTTATACTGTGAATATATATTGTTTTAAAACCGGCCAAGAGCGAGTCAGACTCGCACACCGAGGGTTCCATACAAACTTTTTAAAGGGCAAACTTAACTTTGCTGTTCGATCCCATGAAACGGCTATTGCACCAACCGCAAAAAATAAGTTTGTAATAATAAAATTGTTTTTTTTTGTTATTAAACTACATATCTGTTTTCAGAATTTTCCCTTTACATGTTCTGTAAGACATTGCTTCTCGCCAAATTTCGTGATTCTAGGTCAACGGGAACTGCCATATAGGTTTTCGACCCAAAACCTATAGGGTACTTCCGGTTGACCTAGAATTGACAATTTTGGTTAAAAGCAAGGTCTTACAGCACAACTAACGGGAAAATTCCGAAAAATTAAAAAGTTCAAAATTAAGGTAAATTTTGTTACTTACAAGTTTTCGCAAAAATCTAAATTTGACCATTTCTTTTTATCGCGTTGACTCAGGACCTTAATTGGTTGGTGCAATAGCCGTTTCTAGGGATCGAACAGCAAAATTAAGTTTGTCCTTTAAAAAGTTTGTACGGAACCCTCGGTGCGCGAGTTCAACACGCTCTTGGCCGGTTTTTTATTATAATCATTTGTAATACTTTTATTTTTGTACACTTGGAGCAGGTTTTGTCCATCTCCTTTTCAACAAGGAATAGGGTAGTTGACACCATATAACAATAATTCCAACACACCAATCTCTAAAAAAAACCTAACTAACCGATTAATTTTCAATTAATTTCCAAATTCGATTTTTAGTTGCTTTGAAATCAATAAATAGTTGAATCACAGCTTGCTATTGCCATACAAAATCTACTAGAGAACCGCGTTTTGACAGGTCTTAAAAAGTATGTCAATTGATTGGTGTGTCAACTACCCTATTCCACAGCAGTTATTCATTTTTTCCCCCTTTGTTGCGGCCGCGGGACGCACTCCCATAAGAAAATATGGTGTTTTATTGAATCATCTTTTGTTTTTTTTTAACAGTATTAGGGCCTGCGCAGACGACAGACTATCCGCGACGCACTTTTTAGTCTGTGATAATAGAACCTAAGCTATAGGGTATTACACCCATTTTTTAAAAGTGTCTCAATTAGATTCTATATAGTGCTAATGAACTACTAAAAATTCTCAAAAAAAATATTCAATCGTTAAGTGCCATAAAAATGCATTTAAATTTTACATTTTCAAATTTCGCGCGTAATTTGACAAAAACGCTGGACGCAGTGGACGCCCTCTGTGGCCATGACGTCAATTGGCTGTGTAAACAAATGCAGTGATATTTGAAGTTGACTATAATGGTGTTATGAAACAGATTAAAAAAGCTGAAACCTTTGAATTGAATTTTAAAATTTGGTTGCTAGTTTATGTACTAAAACTAACGTTTTCCGACTACTTTTTGCCTAAGCTATCTCAATAATATATTTTTAGATCTTTTCTGTAGAGAGTTAAATACCAAAATTCCGTGTCATTCTGGCGCCGCGCCGCGCCGCACGAAAAGTGCGCGAAAAAATAGAACGTTTGCTCCAACACGTGCTAACGCAGACGGCGCACACTTTTAGTATGCAATCTGCACTCGTTAGTGGTTAATCTGCACTATGAAGATGTGCGTCGTGTGCGTTGAGTCTGCGTAAAATCCGTGACGGACTTTTAGTACGCCATGCAGACATTTTATGCGCCACAGACTCGATCGCACAAAAAGTCCGTCGTCTGGGCAGGCCCTTATAGACATTATTTTGTACAAGCAAGGCTCACCTTCCTCAGAGACCGTCTGCTCGTTGTGTGGGAGGACGCGGCCCCGCACATGTCGCGCTGCGTGCTGTGGTCCAGCGGTCGCGGCGCGGGCCCCCTGCGGCGCTGCAGCACGGCGCTGCTGCGCTCGGGCGCGAGGCTCATGCGCTGTGACGCGGCCGCTCCGCATGTGCTGCAGCACCTCACGCTGCTGTTCCAGCTGCCCTACAAGCTGTTCTACCAGCAGGCCGATGTGGTGAGTTCATTGTGTGCGGTATTCAGATATAAAATAAGAAACTTTATTAGGTACACGTAAAGTTAGTTTCGTATTTCCAAGAGTGTTCAATAAAATCACGAGCATGAAATTCGCGATTTAATATAAACACCTGTCCTTATATATAAGGACAGGTGTTTAACACACTGATAACAGTTAGATTGGCCAGCAAAATTTACCATTAGCTCTAAAAAGTTTTTATTTTTTTGTAACAATATATGAACACCCCGTTGTATGTTCGGTCCGCAGATATCGTGCGGCATGTACGAGATAGTGAAGACGTCTGCACAGAACGTGCACAGCGCGCACGAGTGGGACATCGTGTTCGCGCTGCTGTGCGCGGCCGGCGCAGGCGCATGGCCCAGCGACGCACATCCCACCAGTGAGTGTGACTCGTGTTCCGGCATTTAGGGTTCCGCAGTAAAACAAGATATCCTTATACTATCACTTATTCCGTTTGTCTATCGTTCCGTCTGTTTATCGACTGCGATTTAACTCGGACACTCGTTGAGAACTTGTCTGGTTCTAATTTCGAAAAGGAAAATTGTAACCAAAATCAAAAGGATAGTTGGATTCTTTAAAACTGACAGTTTACAAAACAAATTGAACTTCTTCATAACCTGTCATGGAAACCCTCACATTATTTGTTACCCGGCAATGAAATGAAACTATTTATTCCGTAAATAGGATATCGGAAACACTTTTACGCGTTATATTTTAAATACGGGCTAGATGGAGTTGGCATTACCTATTTAACTACTGGTCTCGTTTAAATCAATAGCGTCCAATGCAGTGGAAAAATAATAATATATTATAATAATAATAAGTAATATATTTATTTCCATCAAGGTAGGTACCAGAATTTCGTACCACAATACCTTTTTTTTTAGGCATTCAGACCGCCTTTGTATATTATGAGCATAAAGTTTTAATAAATAAATAAACAAATTTAAATCTTACTTTAGAGGTCACACACTACACATACACTAGGCACTGTCACATAGAATTTTGGAATTATCTAACTCCTAAACTAAGTCAAGCTTTTATAGGAGGAAGTGAGCTGTTGACTTAGACACAATCTTGATCTTTCCAGCATAAGAAATGAGGTTTTGTAGGTACCACCTAATATAGGTATGCAGTAGGTTAGCACAGATTGGCAGAGGGCAGTATATACCATGTAGATTGTGGATTTATCTGCAGTCGATCTGAGCTTTTTAAAAATATACATAAGCCTTCGAATACGGTTAGTGAGAGCAATCACCTGTGGACGCCAATCAAGTTGCTCGTCTACCACTACTCCAAGGTATTTGAAGCTGGTCACTCGCGTTAAGGACAAATCGTCGCAGCCCGTAGGCTCGGCACATGTATGAAGTTTCAATACGTTAGTAGACTTGGGTGGAACTGGAGAATTTGGTAAATGAAAACGGATGAAATTAGATTTTTCTAAATTTAATGTAAGTAGGTTATCGGTTAGCCATTATTCTATTAGCCATTATTATATTTATTATCTTAATTATACGCAATCCATTCTCGGCATGTTCTTGGCAGAATTCCAGTCTGCTCCATGTGTTAGTAAAACGGTGTCATCTGCATAAGTAGTTATATCACAATTTGATATTTTGAGACTACACAAGTCAATAATGTACCTATATTAAAAACAACGTTGAACCCAGTAAACTCCCCTGGGGAACGCCGCCGTAATCAATTTGTTCTTCATCGCTCATTACAGTGCCGATCCTAACAGATTGCTTACGATTTGTCAGATAGTCTTTGAAAGTGTTTAAGACTTGACCACGTATACCGATGCGTTCCATTTAGTAATAAGTGTGGGAATAGAGACCGTGTCAAAAGCTTTAGACAAATCTAATAATATTCCAAAGCATTTCTGCTTTTTATCCAGCCGGCTAATCACATTGTTACACAGGTTTGCTTCAGCGTCCTCCGTTGATAGACCTTTTCTAAAGCCGAATTGATTAGTCGAAATGATTTTTGTTTTTTCTAAATAGCTAATTAAGCAAGTATTTAGAACGCGTTCTAAAATTTTAGACAAAAGCAAAGTACTTTCCCTCCTTCCACTAGTCCCAGTTTCTACAATAGAATCAGTTTTTACATTAGGAATAGATTTCACCTCGCTATTTCCTGAGACTAGTTAATTTATTATAAATTGTTATGTATGAACAGGTCCCGCTGCATCAAGTCGGTCGGAAGGCTCAGAAGACGAGAGTGAGCGTCGTCCTACCAGCGCGTCTTCTGAGAGTGAACTGTCACACTCACCACAAACACAAGGATGGATACTAGTAAGTTCATTTACGCTGTCGTCATAAAAACCACTTACTTAAAACACACTAGCGGCTATTAAGTCCCGGTTTCGCACGAGTGTAATTTACTAATTTAATCTCGAATCTAGACAACAACGTAGTGGCGTTGTTGTCAGTGACCCGTGATTTTTATAAATTAAGATGAATTTGTCTAGCTTAATATGGATTACACGACGACCTAACCGGGAGCTTAGTGCGTGATTCATTCGTGAGCAATCTTTAGCGAATCGCGCGAAAATTCGATTGCGAACATGCAATACAGTCAAATTTTCCATGCACGAGCCGCTTCATCCGAACGCGATGGCTCGTCCGAACTGAGCCGAGTCGAACCGATCTGTTCCGAGCACAGGCCTTCGAATGCCATAGTGTGTGTATTGCTTGTTTGCAGTTGTTTTTTTCTGGCGATACGCGAAAATACTTATAACGGTAGATTATCAATGCTTATGCCCGTTATTGTACTAGCTTATGCCCAAGGTTTCGCCCGCGTGAATTTCGGTAACTGCCCCACGGGATAAAAGTATCCTAAATATTAATCCAGTTTATAAACTATATATGTCCCAAATTTCATCCAAATCCGTTATTTCATGTCCGTTTGAGCGTGAAGGAGTAACAAACATACAAGCTTTCGCCTTTAAATATTAATGTATTTGAGTTCACATACCTTTTTCTCTCCCCAACAGGTAAAGAACGAGACGGACACCCCGGACACGAAGGACATAGAAAGCTCCGTGTCGCTGCGCGCACACCGCTTGTGCGCGCTGGCGCGCTGCTGCGAGGCGCTGGCGCTCGTGCTGCGCGACGTGGCGCACGTCACGCCCTACAACTGTCGCGCCGCCGTGCGCGCCGTGCGACTGTTCGCCGGGGCCACGCTGCATCATGGTGAGGGCATATGGCAGCGTACGGCCGTCGAACACGTCATGTCGACCCTCCCTCTGTAGCCCTCCCGGTCAAGACTCGACTTACTGACTGTGACTGACCGACTCTTTGACGATCACAAATCATCATCATCATCATCATCAGCCTATTAATGTTCCCACTGCTGGGACACAGGCCTCCTCTCTATGAGAGGGAATGGGCCACCACGCGGGCCCAGTGCGGATTTGTAGATGTCACATGTCTTCGAATTTTGTTGTTCTAGGACATGCCGGTTTCCTCACGATGTTTTCCTTCACCGTTTTGAAATCGACGACCATAAATATTATGTTAATTGAAATGTTTCTAGTGTGGGTGTACTTGAAATAACTGAAACCATCACCCACCATCAGAGTCATTGTACTCATAATTACGAACAACTTTTACTATGGGACCAACCTTGTAATCATGAATATTTTTCAAGATGAGTTGATCTCCACATATGAAAATGAAATTATATGAAATTCATAACGAATCTTCTCTAATATTGTAATGTTTTCTTCAGGCAAGAAATCCGGCAAGTCGCGCTCGGGTCGTAAGTCTCGCCCCAGCTCCAGTAGGAAACGTTACGATGACTCCAGCGACGAGGAAGTTGACACGCTCGATCAGTACCATATGGTCAGCATACAGGTAAGAAATTAACACAAGTATTAGACTAGATCTCTAAAAACGGAACACAATTTGTAACGTTATTTTGGCAGAAAATTTAACTGCAGAGGAGTGGGAGCCGTCACAACTGGACCATTGCTCACTTCCGAGTTACAGTGTATTGTGAAGTTTATTTTATCAGCACTGCTCTCAAAACGGTGAAGGATACCATCGTGGGGAAACCAGTACATCATAGAACTTACACAGACTCCTACAGACTCCTCACTGTAAAACAGAGAGGGCAGTAATTCAGCACGCAAGTCTATCGCGAATTGATGGATGTTACATGTCCCTGAATGTATACTTCTAGGTTACTTTACGATGTTTTTCTTAATTTTGCTGAATAGCAAAGTATTATGGCAATAACAATAGTTGTGCTTCTTCCACAGCTCCTAGATCTGATGCACACACTACACAGTCGCACCGCACAGATATTCAAATGGTGGAAAGACGAAGCCGACCAAGGACAGAGTAAGTGTCATTTACAAACGCAGTTTTTTTTTAGAATAAACTCACATGTAACGCAAGTTTCTTCTTCACAAAGTTTCACAGAGTTTAGTGTTCACAAAACTGACAGAAAGAACAGACATTAACACCTGCTCTAATAGATTATTACCTATAGAAATAATTATGTATTAATCCCTATGGGATTTACACCAGTACTAATATTTATTGATTGGTCTCAGGTGCCGAAGAATACGACTTATGGGAAGTGGCGTGGAAGCCTTTACTTCAAGGTATCGCACAATTCTGCACAGACAGACGGAAACAGGTTAGTTTTTAAACTGATAGATGTTATATAGTATTTCAATACAGTTGTTAAACATGGCGTGCTTTCAGAGGCTATAATTATGATTCGAAAACTAAATCTTTTGCATAGGCATCTTTTTGTTACGCGCTCGTGACTTTTTTTACGGGCTCGATCATTACTTTTGCAGTTGAGTTTTAAATTTATAATGTATGGCAATCGTACTAAACAATCTTATTTAATATAATAAAGGTAAAACACCTCTTAACGAAGCCGAAAGGCACTTGTTCTCCCCGTCATTGCGATCATTTTTTTTGTTCTACACCATACCTGGGAACCTTCTAGTTACGGAGATATTGGGGGTCAAAGTTCCAACTATTTGACAAGTTTTTTTTTAAATACAAGTTTTTAATGTAAGATTTTTAAACACTTCCACGACCTCCGTACTATTCAATCCATCCATCAGCACAATGCTTTGAGTGCGTTACATTGAGTTCTACCACAAAACATGATTTTTCACCCCGAAAAAAAAGTCGTTTCCCAGCAATAATTTTTGCGTAAAGTTACTGAGTTTGATGTACAGAATGCTTGGTTGACGGCTTCGTGATGTGGTCTTTTACACCCTGTATGTATTACTTGTGAGATACATTGTGTTTTCATGTGATGGCCAAGTCAATCTATTTATTTAAAACATAAAAGAGTTTTAATATTGATATGGTCACTATAAGATGTTGTTAGTTAGGTTAGCTAATTACGTAATAACTTAGGCTCCTCCCCGACCAAAATTAGCAACTCTATTTGTGGCGGTTCAAACTTCGTTTGAATAACTGTTAGAATAAAGTTCTAATCAGCTTGCACTACAAAGTGGTTGTTACGTCAGTCACTGCGGGCCGAACAGTGCGAAATGAGTGGTTTTTATTCTTTATTAAATCAAAATATTCGTCTTTTGGAAAAATAAAAACTAGCAATAGGTTCATTGGTAAATTGCCTATCCATAAGTATAAGTAGCAAATCAAAATAATGGTTACTTTACGAGTACGAGTAGATGCATGTTATAAATCATTATTTCTCATTTCTGTGGTTTCGTTGTGAGGGAATTTATTAAACAACACTGGCTGCTTAAAAAAAACTACCATTTTGGAGTTACGAATATGTAGTTTAATGTATTAGTTGGTATTTCTTCTTTCTTCTATTTTTCTGGATAAAGAGGAGTTGGCTCCAAAAAACTGCTCGCTGATGGTCGTTTGGTCGGGGACCCGCCTTAAGACAGAAGGACCCTTAAGTAGTAGGGGCTAACCGACTTGGTATTACATGGATCTCACAACTTTTTACGGTAGAAGAACTGAGTTGCGAGACTTTGTTTTTTTTACAAGTTATGTTTTTGATGGGTAAATTCTTCCGCTGAAAATGACGAAATTCGATCCCATCGCCTATACCACTTGATGGGATCGAATTTCGTCATTTTTAACGATGGAAATGCCATGCCACATTAGTCAACAAAATCGGACAAATAGTGAAGGCGCTACGGAGGAACATACGTAAATACATAGACTGCTAAAATCATAACCCTTCCTTTTGGCTTCGCCGTAGTCGGGTAAAAAATAAACTAAATAGCCATTGTTCTCGTTAGGTATCTAACAGCGCCATAGCGTACCTGCAGCGGGCGCTCCTGGTCCCCGGGCTGGCGGCCATGGGCGGCGCGGGCTGGGAGGCGTGCTTCCAGTGTGTGCTGTTCCCGCTGCTGGAGCAGCTGCCGCGCCGCGCTGACGTCACGGCCCGGGCCAACACCATCATGTGCAAGGTGACATGTTGTTCTCGTACCTGCAGCGGGCGCTCCTGGTCCCGGGCTGTTGTTGTTGTTGTCATGTTGTTCCTATTCAAACTAACTGAACTTTACTCATACAAGGATGTTTCGGCGCTTGTATGACACTGACAGAGTGACGCTGTTGGTAAAAATGTGTGAAGTAGTATTTTTATTATAGTGTTTTCTTTACATAAATAATATTCTGTTGTGTTACATTATTTCCTTATGTTGAAACGTCCTGGTTTAGTATAAACTAGCTGTTGCCCGCGAACATCGTACGCGTGAAATTATTTTAAAAATATTACTGGCATGTTTTGGATTTAATACAGCCTGTGTGCTCGTATTTAAGGGTATCTTGTGATGTGCTTTGTTATAGCAACATAACCGGTAACCGGTATTTTTTTTAAAAAGTGCGGACTTCTGCTATTATCGCAAACTATAAATAATTGTGTCTCATTAGTCATTATTCAAGAGTAGACAATCTCATAACATTTTGTTCACAGCTTTGTTTTTTTGTGCAAGCAAATGTTTCTTTATGCAAGAAAATAGCTTAGAGAAGAAACAACACCGTAGATGGCCGGTCCCCATCCCTCGCATGATGTAACTGTGTTTGTGAAGTCAGCCGCGTCATGCGAGGGGTGAAGTCCTGCACATCTACTCCCACCAGGGGCCCAATAACAAGTAGCCGCCCCCCCTGGGCGGCTACTTGTTATTGGGAATCCACCATCTTTATGCAAGTACTCTAATTTGATTTTGAAATGGTGGAAATACTCAGAGGAAAGAAAATGAAGACGAAACAACACCCTAGATGGCCGGTCACCATCCCTCGCACGGTGTAACTGTGTTTGTGAAGTCAGCCGCGTCGTGCGAGGGGTGAAGTCCTGCACGTCTAGTGTCAGAACGAATCGGTTAGTGAAAAGTCCCTCACTCTGTATGCAACCGAATCTGACCGGATCTTTTTGTGCAAGTACTCTTATTTGATTTTGGAGTGCATTTGTAATAAAATGTATATGTGTTAACGAGTCAAACATTTTAAATTAGGTAAATCATCAAAATGGCGCCCCGGATTATTGTAGATTTGGACCTTTACCGCAAAACAATTGAAAGTGTTGCTGTAAACGCTCACGCGTGTTAGTTTGCAACATGGATGCCGAGGGGCTGCAGGTTGCTGAGGGGGCTTATGACCCGACAACCGCTTCTACCAACGATTTTCGGGCCATACCTCGCTCTTCAACACACTCATCGCGCTGCATCCTGGGGAGTATCGACTACTCAACCTTCTGATCAGGAGGGCACATTTGGACCTGAAAAGATGTCATTTTTTTAATTTTGTGCCTGTAATTTGCTTGAATTTAGATTTCAATTTATATCCACTGCCGCTTACTCAAATATCTAATTTTTTATTTATTTTTATTTTTTAAATAAAACATTGGTTTTATTTAATCTAATTTTTATTTAATATCTACTTTGGTTGTGTAGTCAAAGTTCACTTGATGTCACCTGTCTTCGAATTTTTTGGTTCTAGGACATGCCGGTTTCCTCACGATGTTTTCCTTCACCGTTTTGAGAGCAGTGGTGATGAAATAAATTACACAAAGTAATGCGCCTGTCTGGGTTCGAACCCACCACTGGGCCACCGCTGCTCTTGTATATATTATATAGTTAATTATATAGTGATAATACTATACAATTAGCACTACGTACATAATTGTCCGTTTCTATGGACTGTATTTTAATGTACGAACAGTAACGAAAGTCAGCTAACATTTCATTCAACAAAAATAATATTTATAGGAATTTTATGTTATCTAGAATTTGTTTAATTTTAATATTCAGTACATCTTTTATTTCTTATAATTAAAAATATTTATCCTATTTAGATTTCTGACCGTACATTATTGTACCTGAGGTATTTATTTTTCTCTATCTTCAATTTGAATTAGTGGAAATGTATCAGCTGGCTTTCGTTTCCAGGACGAGCTAAAATGAACCGTGTATAATGTAATTTAGTTTCCGTCCCCCAGGTGTTCCTGCAGCACCTGTCTGCGCTGTGCCCGCGGCCCACGTTCGGCGCGCTGTGGGTGCGCGTGGTGGACGTGGCGCGCGCGCTGGTGTCGGCGTCACCCGACGACCCGCTCACTGAGGCCGCGCTGGAGTCGCTGAAGAATATGATACTGGTCATGGACTCTGTTAGGGTGAGTTCATCTCATCAGACACCTCCTTTATTGCCCTTTCACCCTTCACACAGTCCATCCATCACTCATTCCTTCGCATCACATGTCCAAGCCACGACAACCGATTACCACACAACTTTTCAGTCACCGGCGCCACTTTCAGACTTCCTCTTGTGGACTCATTTCTTATTTTATCCATTCGCTACATAGCACATCTGTTGAAATGTATAACAAAATATGATAAGTAGCGACATCTATACTCTGCTATGCACAACCTTTCAATAAACGTCAGTCCTTACCAGTTCATTGTGCGTATCATTATAGGTTATGGGCTAATCACGCGAGTTATAAGTTTATTGGTGAAAAAATAGTGCAAAAATGTCGACAAACCTTATTGCTAGTATCGCAAAGCTAAAGGGAAGAGAAAATTATGAGGATTGGGCGTTTGCTGTGGAGAACTATCTCGTATTGGAAGGCATGCAACAATGCATCACGACCAGCGGTGATCCGAACGACGCGAAAGCGAAAGCAAAAATAGTTTTAACTATAGATCCCAGTTTATTCGTGCATATAAAAAGTGAATCAACTGCAATGGGGCTATGGCAGAAGCTGAAAAAACTATTTGATGATAATGGATACACACGGCGCATCGGATTACTTCGTAACCTCATTTCAATTCGGCGTGAAAATTGTGATTCTATGTCTCATTAAGTGACTTCATTGTTAGAAACAAGCCAGCGATTGAACAATACAGGATTCAAAATAAGTGACGAGTGGGTCGGGTCCTTGTTGTTAGCAGGATTGCCTGAAAAATTTGAGCCGATGATAATGGCAGTGGAGCATTCAGGTATTGAGTTAACGGCCGACGCCATAAAGTCGAAATTACTGGATATGGAGGATGGCAGTGAAGTTGGTACGAGTTCAACACAGAACGCGTTTGCGTCGAAAAGTTGGCAACACAAAGAAAAGAAACAAACGCATAGACAATCGACATCGCGTAACGTAAACGACAAGTCAAATGTCAAGATCAAATGTTTCAAGTGTAAACAAATCGGACATTTCATGAATAAATGCAAATTAAACACTAATAACAAGGAATCAAATGCATTTAGTGCTATTTTTCTCAGCTTTAACTTTAATCAAACGGATTGGTACATCGATAGTGGTGCCAGCTGTCATTTAACGTCAAAAAAGGATTGGTTGTTGAACGCAACAAATCAACACCAAGTGCGAGACATTATTATCGCTAATAAGACGAAAATTCCTGTTGGAGGCAGTGGAGATGTCCAAATAACTACTCTTGTTGGAGAAACCGAGCACGAGAATACAGTTATGGGAGTGTTATATGTGCCAAACTTGGCTACGAACTTACTATCAGTCAGCCAGTTAGTGAGCAAAGGAAACAATGTGGCATTTGATGAGAAGCACTGTTATATTTATAACCAAAATAATGAACTTGTAGCAATCGCAGATGTGGTTGGAGGTGTTTACAAATTGAGAATCAAGCAAATAGATTGTTTGTTGACTTCAGTGTCCGGAAGTGTATGGCACAGAAGATTTGGCCATCTGAACAGCAAAGACCTTAATGTGATGAGGGATGGTGCTGTAAAAGGTATGTCATATTCGGACAAGGCTCAGGTCAGTAAGACTAGCTGCATCGTGTGTTGTGAGGGAAAGCAATCCAGGCTGCCTTTCAGTCATGTTGGCAACAGAGGCGAGGAACTTCTCGAGGTGGTGCACGCAGATGTCTGTGGACCTATGGAAGCCAGGTCTATTGGAGGTATGAAATATTTTTTGTTGTTCGTCGATGACTTTAGTCGGATGGCATTTGTATATTTCTTAAAGACCAAAGATGAAGTATTTTCAATTTTTAAAGCATTCAAGACGTTAGTAGAAAATCAGACAGGCAGAAAGCTGAAAGTGTTGAGGACAGACAATGGTACAGAATTCTGCAGTAAGGAATTCGAAAATTTCTTGCAATTGGCCGGAATTGTACATCAAAAAACTTGCCCATACACACCGGAACGGAGAAAAGCAACAGAGTGTATACTTGTTGGTTACTCAAACAATGTAAAAGGTTACCGAGTTTACAATCCCAAAAATAACAAAGTAACAATAGCAAGGGATATTGTTGTGATTGAGGAGGGGATTGACCAGAAGCAAGAAGTGATACACATTGATATTAGTGAGGACACTAATGATATCTTTCCTATGAAAGGAGAAAGAGAAGAATGTACCCAAGAAGTGGGGAACATGAAGCGCACAAAAACAGAGAAAGATCAGGAGCAGGAAGAGGAACTGAGCCCCAAAAGAGAAGCTAACAGCAATGATGAAGAGGGCTTTGAGGACTCCGAAGACTTGCATGCGGCTGAACCTGCGGAGCCTGTGCCAGCCAGGCCACAGCTTTCGTCTCAGCCAGGGCTCTCTCCCGAGTTGCCTGTGGAGAAGCCTGCTAAGCGTCTACGCAAGCAGACCGATCGTTACGGTTTTGGTGTTGTGTGTGTAGGTCAAAGCAGTGAAACAAGTGCAACTGAAATATCCCTAGATGAAGCGTTGAGGGGACCAGAAAGTGAACAGTGGAAATTAGCTATCCAAAATGAATTTAAATCATTTGAAGACAATGATGCTTGGGAGTTAGTGGACGTTCCTCACAGTGGCACTGTTGTACCATGTAGATGGGTCTTTAAGCGAAAAATTGATAATGATAATAATGTCAGGTATAGAGCCAGGCTAGTTGCTAAGGGCTTCACCCAAAAGCCGGGCATTGATTTTGATGAATGTTTTTCACCTGTAGTTAGGCATTCTAGTTTGAGATTGTTATTCGCTTTAGCAGTTCAGCTTCATTTAGATATTATTCACTTGGATGTAGATACTGCATTTTTAAATGGTTTCTTAAATGAAAATGTGTATATGATGAAGCCACCAGGTTTTCAGGTTAGTGATGATAATGTGAACAAGGTTTTGCGTTTAAAACGTGCTATTTATGGCCTAAAACAATCATCAAGGGCATGGTATAAGAGAGTTGATGATTTGTTGCAATCCTTAGGTTATAAAAAATGTAAATTAGAACCATGTTTGTTCACAAAAATGGATAAAAATGTAAAGATCATTATTGCATTATATGTCGATGATTTCTTTGTATTTTCAAATAATCAAAAAGAAACAGATTTGTTAAAAGAAAGTTTGTCATCCAAATTTAAAATTAAAGACTTGGGATGTATTAAAAATTGTTTAGGTATGAATGTAGCAATGGATAAAGAGAATGGTACTATAACTTTAAATCAAGAGAAATATATTGATGAATTACTGTTAAAGTTTAATATTTCTGATTGTAAGTTTGCAGATACACCAATTGAACCTAAACTGAATTTAACTAAAAGTGAGAATTGTGATAAAAATTTACCTTATCAGAAACTGATTGGTTCGCTTATGTATATAGCTGTTCTCACACGTCCTGATATTGTATTTTCTGTAAATTTTCTAAGCCAATTCAACAATTGTTATACTAAAGAACATTGGGCCTATGCAAAAAGGATTCTAAAATACTTAAAGAAAACTAAATCTATGTGTTTAAAGTTTTCAGCTAGTGGTCATAATCAGTTAGAAGCTTTTGTAGATGCAGATTGGGCCAGTAATGTAATTGATAGGAGATCTTATACAGGATATTTCTTCAGGCTGTCAAATTGTGCAATCTCTTGGGAAACTAAGAAACAAGTTACTGTAGCACTGTCCAGCACGGAGGCTGAATATATGGGCATTTCAGAATGTTGTAAAGAGGCTGTATATTTGCGAAATTTATTATTCGAATTAACTAATGTAACTTATACTATACCAATATTTAATGATAATCAGTCAGCCCATAAGCTCTCAGCCAATCCTGTTCACCACAAAAGGTCAAAACATATAGATGTGCGGTACCATTTTTGTAGAGAGAAAGTAGCTAATGAAATTGTAAAAATTAAATACTTGTCGACTTCAGAGATGCCCGCAGATCTACTTACTAAGGGTTTATGTAAAATGAAACATTATAATTTCTTAGGAATGTTTGGTTTATTTGATAAAAATAATATGTAATGTTGTATAATATTGTTAAATCTATGCATCTTTTATTTTGTTAAGTGGGGATGTTGAAATGTATAACAAAATATGATAAGTAGCGACATCTATACTCTGCTATGTACAACCTTTCAATAAACGTCAGTCCTTACCAGTTCATTGTGCGTATCATTATAACATCTCTGGTGAAAAGGCAGTCTATCTATATACAAGTCAAAGTGATTACTTCAGTAAAAGTAATTAGGTACTTAAGATACGATTTTTATTCTGTCGTTTAGTAATTGCTTGATGAAAATTCTTAGGTGGTTCTTACTTTGTTTAAATTCTTGTCTATTGCATAAAAATGTTTGCCTGAGTAATTATTTAAACTCAAGTATTTACCGTAACTTGACTATAGATACGGATGTTACTGTGACTGTTACTTTAGTTAGCAGCCAAATGGACATAAAACAAACTAATGACTCATTGTTTTGAAACCATTCAGTTTAGCTACAATTAGAATATTTAAAATTAAACAAACTCAATCATCACTAGGATATTTCGAAATCCGACATGCCTATTTAAAATGTAACAAGTTAACCGTGGCTCCTAATAACTCGATTCCCACCGGCTTCCCTTCAGAAGTTTGGAACACAACCACTCTCCACCGTAATTGAAAAATGGCACAATCAGTACTTTTTTTACAAGCATCACGAAACGCCTACTCGTACTCAATCAACAAAAATTAGCTCTTCAACAACATATTGCTAAAAAATAACCCGCAGGCGCTATCGGCTTTTTGGCAGCTAAATTTCTATGCAAAATAAACGTCATGACGTCACTAGCCAGCCCGCCTGTATTAGGACTCTCGTAAGCCGGCGCAAACCGAGTTATTCATAGAGAAATTAATAGAAAATGCGTGCGCGTGAGCGAAATGGGAAAATATCGTTATCGCTCGTTGAGTTTCGTATAGAATCGGAAATCGTTCAATGCTTGATGACAATATTTTGATTTGTAGGGAGGTTTTATTAAATCGTAGATTATCGAGTTACGACAGGGGCAGAAAAAGAAAGTATGTAGTAGATAGAATTAGTAATGGTCGATAATGTCGAATGTCGATTTGGTACACTAAATTATAGTATTTATTTTGTTGACTTATTTACATAGGATAAAATCACTTTTTTTTATTATACTTACTCTGCATTTTTTTCTTTACCTACCTACTTTTTATTCGTTTTTTTTCTTCATGGGTGTCGTTTTCGTGGTTTTTTGGGTCGCTGATAATAAAAATGAGGTAAAAAGGAAAATCCAAGATGGCGCCGATGAAAATTTTTGGTTTTTTCTTCATGGGTGTCGTTTTCGTGGTTTTTGGGGTCGCTGATAACAAAAATGAGGTCAAAATAAACATAAAAAAAAAACGAAAAAAAAAAATATAAAAAAATCTACCTAGGTATTCTCATTTTTTTTCTCGGCTTCCCCTGACCGATTTTCACTCTTCGCTACTGCAAGTTAACTATAAGAGTCTAATACATCTTATGTAACAGTGTCTGTCATGTGCAAAGACATCATACATAACTGTGCCATTTGCGCAACTTTCAAATTGTAACGAAACATACAATACATATTTTCAATTCCAGATATTCAGCAACGGAGATGGGTACAACGACCTGTGGTACATCACTTGGGACAAGATCAACGAATTCCTGCCTAACTTGAAAGAAGAACTGTTTCCTCAAGGTAACCATACCGTGAATTTGTTACTTCATACAGGACAATTGAAGATATATCAATAACTACTACTTGAGATCTTTCTAGCTTCACTTAGCTACTAACATAACAAACTTTGATACTTTGTTAAATATTTTAGATGTATGAGCCTTTTAGATCTTATATCTTAAACCCGCACTTTTACCAAGTTGAAACGGCCTGCGTGGTGGTTTTCAGACTACTCCCGTTCATAGGTAGGCCTTTCCCAACAGTGGGAACATCTTAACAGCTTAACTGCCAAACGATCAAAATTATACCTATTTCTGCTGCTACAATCGTTATAAATTACCAAAACCTAACATCAAACCTATTTGTTCCAGTGAAAGACAACGCCAAGCCGGTGCCGAGCTTACCGCCCCACATGCAGTCACCCCTACCCTCTCCACGGCCGACCCTCATCCCCCCCGGCCCCCCCGGCCCCACCAGTACGCCCACCTTAGTACCCATCCCCTCCCCCGCCTTCCCGCAGTCACAAGTCCCGTCGCCAACACTGACACAAACATTGGCGCACTCGCCCGTGAACATAGCGCAGACGCCGCCGTTGGTCGCCAACGTGCCAACGTTGGTGTCGCCGACGCCGATCAGTGGTATGGTGCCCATTAGGAATCCGTTGTATGATCAGGCTGGACTGACGTCGTCAGTATTGCTGCAGCCCTTGAACGAGGTTGGTCCATTCTAAATTGTAGATAATTTTATTTTTATTTTTTTGAGTTTACTGCCTCGTTAGTCTAGTAAACAAGTTACCCAGTGCTAACTGGGTTGTGGAGGACAGATAGGCAGTCGCTCCATGTTAAATACTGGTATTCAGCTGCAACCGGTTGGACTGGAAGCCGAACCCGACATAGTTGGATAAAGGCTAGACAGACGATGATTGTCTAGTACACAAGTGCATCTTGGGTTCGATTCCCAGGTCCGGCCAAGTGGTGTTGGGTTTTTTATCAGGAATTTCCCAGTTACAACCCGGAGATTTAAATATAGTGGCGAAATGTGGGTGTTCAAAAGGTTTTTACGGCGATTACAGGCGTTTCGTTTTAATATGTATATTTTTGAGAAAACTAATATGGTAACTAAGTTTTTGACTGACTGACTTCTTGTTTACACAAAAATATCCCGTAATATTAATTATTGAAATAAAAGTTCTCGACTCAGTGTTGTTTTTAACGCCTTCATCACATCTTTGTCTTTCGTTTCTAATATCGTTTACTTACAAATAATATACTTACTCTGTATTCTCTGTTACAGATGATATCAACCCCGATCGGTATGTCGATCCAATCACAAATGCCGATGCTGTACCCGCAGAACATTGACCCGCAGCCGACCAGACCAGACCTCATCCGGGTGGACCAGAGACCAGACATCACCGAACCGCCCTCCATACAGCCGACCAACCCGTACCGCAACCTGGACTTGAACCAACCCGACATTACACGGTCAGAAAACACCCAGAACTTATTAAACATACATTATAATGAGAATATAATACTTCCGGAAACTAAAAGTGAACTCTATGCTGATTATCTTTCGAACCCATATAGCGAAATTAAAGACGTAACTAAAGAAGCGACGTTATACGATCCTGAAGACCCGAAACCAATGCAAAATGAGCTGCAAAACCCATTGCTCTCCGTCCTTGATAAGAAGTCCTACAGTGCTAACACCACTCCTATGCATAGTAACAATAGAGCTCAATTTGGGTCAAGTGACAATGTGAGGCAGGAATCAGGGATGTTCAACTTTTCTAGCTATTTCGGGTCTGTCAGTGAAGCCATCGGACCTGGGTCTGAAGTGTTCGACACATTGATGTCTACGCAAGACGGATAGCTGGATAGAGATATGGGAACGTGGTTGTAGATTTTAAATTTTAAGTGGTTAGCTAGACCAGAATTTGTGTGGAGAATTGAGGATTTTTGAGCATGTTTTATGATGGCTTGGAAGTGACGCGTAATTGTTTCGAGCAGGAGCTTTATGTAAATGCGAAAAAGACGTCATCCGCCTCGTTCGGACGACGCGACCCGACACTGCGTCGGACTATTCACTTTTATTCCGAGTCGATGTGTAGTTTTCCCCCCAAGGGTGTTGTTTCTTAATTTGGAATTGCAAATCAACTATTAGATAGGAATTTAATGACGGTTCAAATCAACGTAAATGTATTGTTTGTTTTTATTTTTTTGATGAAATGGAGCAAAGTCGTAAGTGGCCCTTATGGGTAAACTGACCTTTTTGCCTTAGGACTTGACCGTCAATTAGTTAGTTATAAATAACGTTTCAAAATGTCTCTGGTCTAACTATACAACCTGGTTAGAAAAATTACATTTATCTTTGTTAAAAATAAAATACTGTTTTATGAAATTATATCTGCACTTCCATGGGATAATTAACCCTGTCACCTTATTATAAAGTCCATTTTAACTATTAGGGCTACCACATTCTATCTTTTTTGTTTGGTTTAAGTTTTTATTTGTATCGAATTCAAAATAGTGATTGCAAGTGATAATAATGTTAATATATCGGCCTAATTTAACATCAAACTGGTTTTTTTAAATTTATTTTAGAATTATTGTTTTATGTATTACATTATTTTACATTCCAGGCCAATATATTTTTATATTTATTTAAAGCTGTATGTTCACTAGGCGACACAATAGGGTATATTATTGAGACAGCTTAGGCAAAAAGCAGTCGGAAAACGTTAGAAACGCTAAACGTCACAAAATTTCAAACTAAATTTAAAAAATCGATTCAAAGGTTTCATTTTTTTTATCTGTTTCATAACACCAATAAGTAAACTTAGAAGTGTCAACTCTCAACTTCAAATATCACTGCATTTGTTTACACAGCCAACTGACGTCATGACCACAGTCCACTCCGTCCAGCGTTTTCGTCAAATAACGCGCGAAATTTGAAAATGCTAAATTGAAATTCTTTTGGCACTTAACGATTGAATAATTTTTTTGTGAATTTTTAGTGGTTCATTAGCACTATAGAATCTAATTGAGACACTTTTCTAAAATGGGTGTAATACCTTATTGTCATGTCTAACTAGGAATGACGCTAACTTGTGACATTTACAAACCTAGAGTTTCATAAGGTTACTTACAAAAGTCAACATTTAAACATGAGGTTGAAAGACGACTGCTTCGTTGGTCTAGTGGTCGCAAGCGCAACTGCTGACCATGAGGTCCTGGGTTCGATTCCCAGGTCGAGCAAAGTGGTATTGGGTTTTTCAATCAGGAATTTCTCAGTAGTAGCCACGGAGTCTGGATTTGTGCCCGGTTGATGGCAATAGGCTCGCCTCCTAGTACATGGGACTTAAACATAACTGGCGAAATGTCGGTGTACAGCTACACTTTTGCTTAACCATTCGGGGATTACAGGCGTGATGTTATGTTATGTTGAATGATTTCCAATAGGACTTTTGTTTCAAACTCCTAGTACCTACTATTGGAAGTTATCATAAAGTGATTGTTGTTTCATTGTTCATTCAAACTAAGACCATATCAACTACTTGTTGTCTAACAAAATGTCGCCCAATTTTCTGTCGCCTAGCGAATTCCCAGCTAATACTTGTAGTTGATAATCTCTTAAGTTATTTCTGTTCCTTCCTCGACAATGTTTATATTCATAGTTCTATGCAATACAGTACCCGGGCGTTAATTTGAGATATCGAGCTTAAGAAAGAGACTCACAATGAGTGACAGAGACAACACTATACAAAGTTGAACTCTTTCTAAAATTTACGACGGCGAAATACCGTAAAGAACATTGAACGTGTTGTTTGATTTCAACAATTCAACCTACGACTTAGCGTCTAAAATTCAAAATGCAACTGCACGCTTGATGTCCCTTGCGACATTTAAAAGTTTGACCAGGTACTGTACTGGACATGAAAATAAAATGTTTCAGGGTGGCTACTTTCGGACACGAGGGAACATGTATTGTAAATTGTGTAATTATCTACATTTTTGTTTTGTATAGAGAGTCATATATACTAACTATTGTATCAGTGTAATATAATGTTTAACAATTTATTAATAAAACTTGTTTAACATAATGGCAAGATTTTTATTATATCCTCTCCAACTAATTATGCGACCTAATTCATAGCAGTGTTCGTTTGATTTCAATTATTTTGGATGCTGATGGCCATTTTGCTCAGGCCTCCTCTGTACTGCTAGGTATGACCTTACAAAAATAAACCATTATACCCATAGACGGCTCCTGTCGTTTAGAAATGCTATCTTTCCTGAGTTTCCACAATTCCATAGGGCTTATCAGTTTGGTAGTAAAGTGACATCTTAGCACTGGGCATCGAACCCATAATTGCCATTTAATGGACACATTATCTCCCCTCATTCATCACGTAAAAGACAATGAAACAAAGTTAATGATATAAAAAACAACAGTATATTAATAAAATTTACATTATTTACACATTTGTACAATATAATCGAGAGTACCTTCACAGAAGGCATAATCAGGCACTTTATACACTACTTAAACACTGAGTCATTACTGCACATGTCACGTTAAACACGCGATACGTGTAGCGGTCTCTTGTAGTACGGATGATGGGAGCGGAGAAGTGGGGGGGCACAGCAGGGAGCTTTACGAGGGGGGCACAATGCACTTCGCCACACTGCCGCAGACTTCCTCGACCATGCCCAAGCCCCCGCCGCGATACCACACGACAGCCCCAAACATACTGACAACCCACTCGAACCAGCTCCTTCTTCCACCTTCCCAGCGTCTAACGCTACAAGCAAGGCTAAGCCACTCCGAGACTCCCTCATTCGAGCTTCTAAAACTCTCGCTCCGGTACCCAAAGCGGCTAATATGAAATAGAGCAGGCCAGCTGCCGCTGCGCGCGCCGCTAGTCTTCCAACTCTCTTCGCTCCTCGTGAGTCTAACGCACGTCGCACCCTCATGATCCCAGGGCAGGCTCCAATCGCAAGAGCCACCGATGTTACTAACAAAGCTCCTCTAGGCACCCCAACCAACGCCGCAGCAGCCGTGTCAGATATCCCGCAGGTTCCTGTCAATTCATCGGCAGTTACTCTTCTAAGTGCTAAGGCGGCTGCTGTCCATGCACCCGCCCAGCCCCAGGAAACAGCGTGGAGGTACGCTGCTGCCCGTTCTAAGGCTTCAGTAGACCATTCACTGGCTGCAGTCAGGTACCACGCGACGCAAGCGTTTGCGAACCACGCGTCTGCAGCCAACGTGAAGTAGTAAGTCAGAGAAAAGAAGGCGACGCAGGTCGGTGAAGCTAAGCCGTCAACGGCTAATGTGGTACCAGAGCAGGACACCAGTTTAGGTCCCAACCAGCCTCGTGTCACGTGCGCTAGTGCGACAATCGCGTGACAGGCTGCCATCCACACAACTGGGCGCTCTGGGTATCTGTACCGTGAAGGCTCCGCGCAGAACGTGAGCAGCGCAAATGAAGTGGATAGCAGGGAGAACCACGCTAGCGTATTCATCCAAATTTCTGCTTTTCTCTTATCTCCCTGGCTGTATCTGGCGTGTTGTCCACACGCTGGCCAGCATTCTCCAGTTGGCGCTCTGGTATGAGCAGGTGGGCATCCGTGTTCTCTTATGTCATGGTCGTGGAACGGCCAGCGCGATGCCGGTGGTGGTTCAGGTTCGGACTCGCTGGCGTTAGGCGGTCGCATACACAGTCTTCTATCAGCTCGCAGAGGAAAGGCGGAGCAATCAAGGGAGATTGTGGGCATCATCTGCTTCAGTTGCTCCTTGCAGTCGTCAACGACGGTCTCGCACAGGGCTCTGCAGGCGCTGACGGAGCCCGAGACTTCCTCGGAGCAGAGCGGGGCGAAGGCCGAGCAGAGGAGAAACCGAGCGTGGACTGAACACCCGCTCGACAGAATACCGGTGAATGACACCATCTGGAATAACAGAAAAGAAAAGATTAGGGCGTGTTTTAAAAGGAACATATTTTAAGACGAAGTTAAATTTAGATGAGGCTAATTTTTTTTTCTCTGTATTAGAGAGAGTATGCTCTAACATAATGCCTGAAATATAATTATTGACCGATCATAAAAGATGTCTCAGACTTAAAGTGTTATTTTATTTAGTCGTAGTAAAACGTTCACAAAGGGCAGTATTTTGCCTCGAGGCTTGGGTTGTAGAGCAAAAAGGCAGCAAATGACAGGTTGAGAGACAATAGCAAGGTCGCTGCAGAGACTCGTTTTTGTTGAAACCAGAACGGATGTCACGCAATCAAATCAAAAGGCCGAAGACTTGAAAAGGGTTCGGAGCCGAAAATTAAGATGACTGCGAAGTATTTTTAGATTTTGTTTGGAAGCCAATGAAGTCTTATGAAATCGGTAAATAAACTACAGATTATACTATCATAAAATATCAATTAAGTACTTTTTTAACAACGCTAGATTTGAAGTTATTTTTTACGGAACTGTTAATTATGAAAGAGCCAATCTCGCATTACACTTGACGACATTTCGTATTAGATTTCTTCACAAGAATTTACATTGCAATTCCCAGGTCAAATTGCTTCGGTGTAACCTAACCTAATACTGGCGGCTACTGTCCACCTCCACGGTACCTACTACTAACCTAGCTACCTAGATTGTACCATGTAACGGGTACGAAGTGTCTAGTTCAGCTCAAGTTTCATATTTCCTGTTACAGGTCTACTGCACATTGTAATATGGTAATGAAGATATTTTAACAGTCTTTTGTTATGGGTTAGGTTCGGTAAGAGTAGGCTTTATGAAAGATTTTTTTTTTCTATTCAAAAAGTTCAGTCTATCAAGTATTATGGGCTAAATCAAACGTTTTACTATCATTTTTCTAACCCTTTACACCCACTTTACACCCTTTAAATAGAAACTATTAGGTAATCTACAGGTACCTACCTACTCCATTAATCGAGTAGTTACTAGTACCTAAGTATATTACTAATCTGTATCTCTTATCATAGGTCCCTACCTACCTATTTTATGACTCCAGATTATTTGTTGTTATCTATACAGGCGCCAGTCTACTTATTACTAAATCATTTTATTGCCCTTAAAATACGTCTTACTAATCTACACCTAACATTTACCTATCAACAAAATCGTCAAAAAAAGATCTCCAGATATTCTCTCGAAGACATTCGTTCATTTCGGTCGGCTGCGCATTTCCAAAGGCTTTTTTCAATGGAAGTCTGTCGCATTGTTGTAGGATAATTGCCTTGGTGGCCTGTTCAACGCAAAAAACGTTCATTTCTCAAACCACCGCTGCCGGCCTTGGGGCGGATTACACGATACCCCGACTCTAATTTTGTTTCGAATGATTTGAAATAACGTTTTTTTTAGTTGAAGGCGGTTTTTTATTGTGAATTAATGTGCTATGATGAGCGCAAATTAGGGACATCGGTGGATAAAGGAAGTGTGCTTCCTTGATTTGATGAAATTATAGTGTTTGGCTGAATTGGTCCAAGATCTTTTATTACGAAAAATGGCGATGTCCACCCCGACCCTGACATTCACACACACACTTCGGTATCTGGTCTTCAGAAGTTCCTTACTTAGTAGGTAGGTAAGTACCTACTTTACCTAAAAGAACGCTGTCAGAGGATACTATTAACAATTCAATTTCCCTAGAGTTAACCCTTTACGTGTAAGACGATATCTAACATAAAAGTAGGTACCTACTTAAACGTCTGGTGATTACTGCAGGCTCTCAATCCGTCGTTTACAATCGAGCTGAAAGCCAATTTATACCGATTCTGGCTATCGAGTAATGAATTTGTATTCGGAATCGATTCCGCTGATGGACATTTGACCACAATTTGACGTCGGCAGTTCTAGGTAAATCTATTAGGCTGCTGGTTACGTTTTTAATGGCAAGAAGGTACCTACCATAGGTTAAGGTGCTTAAGGTTCAAATTGAGTCAAAGAATGTTATGCGTTGATGCTGTTCTTGTGAAAACACTTCCTTAGAGGCCTTTGATTATATTATTTGAAGTAAAAGAGATGGGCGATGATAGTACTTGTACAGTTAATTTACCTCTAACAGCTTCAACCGAGAAGCAACCATATTGTACCGAGAAAAAATATCACTATGATTTTGACAGCGCCAAATCCAAAACTTGTCTACAGTAGGTAGGTACATACTTATTTGTTCTGTAAGAACTACATCCAAATGAAGATATGATGACAAGATACCAGCTATACCTTCACAGTGGTAATTTACTGAAGTGATCATTCATTTAATTCTACCCTCAACCAAATGTTTTCGGGATTTTCTTTTTGGGTAAGTACATACTTCTCTATTATTTCTTCTCAGCAATCGACTCCTTTCTAGCCATATCATCCTTCAAATAGTCATAGACATCCACTTTCATACACAAAACTTTCCCCACCACATTTTCTTGGAAATTTACTGGTGTGTCTACGGAAACACGGAACTGTAGCGCCTCACAAATATATGAATAATATAATTAATTAAACAACTTCCAATCATATCGCCATCGCACTTCAAGATAATGGGTGATTTATAAATAAATGTGAAAATAATGTTATAACACAAAGGTCATCGCACCTCAGCATATAATCTGTGATAAGGTAATCCTCATAACATGACACTTATTCATTTGCAAACAGTTTCGAGTTGTCCTACTTCACCTCTACTTGCCTTGAACTGAATAATTTAAGGATTTATGATTGATATATATGTATATGTATCTCAATCTCTGTTGGTTGATATGAAGCTGTTGGTTGAAATGGTTGCTTCATTGTTTGGTTGGTTCTTCAAAGAATGATCGAATCAAACGGAAGCTTCATAGCTTCCGTTTGATTTGATCATTCTTTACGAGACGCGGCTGTTTATAAACAGGCATGTTATTTTTGCCATTTTTTTGGTAGTCTGCACAACAATACGAGTAATCTTCACTGACATTAATCCGTATAATCACTACAAACATGTCTTTTATTACATCGATCAAACTGCGAAAAAAACATTAGGTAGGTACGTAAAACTTTTTTGCTGCACGCGATCTTTTTCCGCCATTTTTTCCGTCACGGATTATTCTAAAGAACCAAACAGTACCTATTTATTACCTGCGTCTGCGCATATCCTATTAGAACGGTAGATTGCACTCAAAACGAAGTGTTTTTTTCTTCGGACAAACGTTTCGTTCTAAGCTAAGAATTGTGAGCAAACATGGTTGTTTGCATTCGGAAAAGGTTTAAGGCGGCACTTAAGATATTTCAGTTAAGGCCATGTTGGTTTAACGTTACATTTTATTATTTTGTCGTAAAACTTTTAAGTATTTGTCACGGGTAGGTGAACTTTTAGAGACAGGTTGAGAAGTTTAAAAAAGTTTTAAATAGACTGTGATCTTTACCAGAACTCGTAACTTAATCTTATTTTTTCATAAATATGTCACGTTAGGTATCTTTAAACAATAAAATATGGGTTTAATTACAATAACATTAGAGATTAAAATAATATAAAACACAGGATTAATCGAGTTTTTGCGACACATACTGGACGAGCCATTTAAAATAAACTGGTTCGTTTCTGATTGAAATTAAAAGCGCAACCTATAAGATCCTAAAATATGTGCTCATTATCTCGGTTTAATAACTAGGTAAGTGAGGTAAGTCCCATATATTAACATCTCCCTTCGAAAACGATGGATTTATTTAATAAATACTTAGCTTTTTCCCATGACTTTATCACACTCATTACGATTGTTCCCACACAAACTTCAACAGCCTTTACAGAGAGTTCAAGCTATCTCTATGCCAAGTTTCATGTAAATCGATTCAGTTCTTCAGCGATAAACACGTAACGCACAAACACACATTCCTCCATTATATTTGATACGTACCATGTATAGCTCTTAAATGGTGTGTAAACGTCTCCTTAGCAAACATTTGCCCACATGAGTGGCATCGGATGTTTTCGGATCACATACAAGGGTTTCCATTGATATAAATACCAAGATTATTATAACAAACTCCACCCCCATTCTACAACCAACCTTACCACCATCTTCTAAAGTCGAGATTTGAGTGATTTTTCAGTTCCAATTGTTTACTTTAGCCGATCCATTGAGTTATTTAGTTCTCGGAGTCGTATTATTTATTTGCTTGGGTAAACATTCGATAGTGCCGGCGGATTGAGTGATGACGTCAAGAAAGGTGTACTTATTGTGCCGAACAATGGGAGAGCTTTTAGGGAACTGTTATAGAAATGTGTATCAAAGGAGCTTTGTTCTTAGCTTGAGGCGTTTAGCCAGGATGTTGGATTTAATCAAAACATGGAGGTCTTTTTCAACATAATGAGATATTTCCAAACGGGATTTTTTTTCAGGGGAAATCTCCTCCGGCCCTTCTCCCTAGTTAAAATATGAGAAGGAAAATGAAGGACGATTAAGTAATTTTGACGTTCAAAAAGTAGGTCCTGTACCTACTGATTCTCCGCTGAATTTAAAAAATACCTTGGACTGCCTCGTTGGTCAAGTGATCGCAAGCGCGACTGCTGACCCTATAAAACTGAAGAAGCTTAGAAGGCTGGTGTGGTGGAAGAAAGTTTTTGGCCGCAGGATGTGGTGTTCCGTTGCTTCCGCCGACAAATTCCACGAGAACGCACAAAACATCGTGCAAGTGAAGTGCTACTAACATAGTTTAGTCAAGTTGCTTAGACTAACAAAAATTTGTTATTAGTATGTATTTTCAGGGTAAGGTATATATCTATGGGTCTTTGTTACCTGAAATAAATGGTTATTTATTTTGTTTATTATTATAAGGTCCTGGATTAGATTCTCGGGTCGGGCAAAGTGTTAATGGGTTTTTGGTAGATAGCAATAGGTTCACGGGCCATTACATGGGACTTATACATAACTGGCAAACTGTGGGTAATATATTACAATTGGGTACACTTCTGCAGGGCGTGATGTTATTTTACATAAGATTTTTATATTTTATTTTGGTCTCACGTCGCATAAATCGCTCACAAAACCTATCCTATTTATTACTTGAAACGCGACAGAATTTCGTCCACCAACAACAAAGGACAGGGCGAACAAAAAATTAATTACCGACATGTTCCGAAAATAACCGAGTGCGCCCGAATGCGCCCGAGATGCGCGCGCGCACGCTTTGATGTCGTCGCGGGACAGTGTTGCTGTACCGACCGCGTTTGATGGCCCGTGCAGCCGGGAGTCCTTTCAAATGTATAGAGTTACTGGAAGGAAGCGTTTCAGGAATTCTCTAATTTACTACTAAGTATTGTATGCTGAATGACTGGCTCGTTCGTATAGTGGTGGCAAGCGCGACTGCTGAGCATGAGGTCCTGGGTTCGACTCCCGGGTCAGGAAAAGTGTTAAGTATAGAGTTTTTCCATTAGGAATGAGCCACGAAGTTTGGATTTTTGCACGGTCAATAGGCTCGCCCCCTATTCTTAGAACATAACTGGCGAAATGTGGCGAAACCTCTGCTTAACTCTTCGGGTATTACAGGCGTGATGTCATGTATGTGTTATACTTGCAACTGAATCTCATACCTATCAAGTGAAGCATGTGGTCCGGAAAACCTGAAGTACCTAATAGGCGAGACGACAAAAAAAAACTAATTAATTCGTCAGTTATATTATGAAAAAATATTTGACCCGTGTTTTTTCTTTTGTTACGTAAACCAAAATTGACGAAGATACGACGCTTTTAAAATTCTCAATATGTCACGCCTAGGTATAATTTTTAGCTAGTTCTGACGTCACGAGCCCCCACTCCCGAGTTTTGATGCGTTTCATCTTTGTCAATTTTATTGATTCACAAAAACAAAAAATACGTGTCCATTAATTTCCAATGGTCTCTGACGGACTAAATAGATTTGTAATTTTTTGATATTGTCGTCATGCCTATGCCTACAGCGACACTGAGACAACATCTCCGAGACACCCATGATCTTAGCCATAACTATATGATGTAAGTGTTGACAATAATATTAATCTATTAAAATTAAATCCTCCTTCTGAACGTTGGTAAAAGAACTTTAGAGACTGATTGAGTTATCTAAATAAAACTTCCCGACTTTAATTTTTCTTGACCTCAAAATAAAACAGAAAATTGAAAAAATAAGAACTCGCTAAATAAACTTCAAAGTTCAAATCATCAGAACGAAACGTTAATAATATTAAACTAAACACATTTTTCCACGTATTTCCTGTATTAATATAGCTAGAAGTATTTGTTCTGTACATATCTCAATACGGCACATCAAAGCTGCGCGCGCGCACGGACATGCCTTCGTTGCGACGATCAAAGAGCCCGTGGACACGGTGAGTCGGTGATCCATTTACTTTGAACAAGCACGTTGGAATATCTGTGTCCGTTTACATATTGTACCGACGACGCGACGTAGTGTTTAGTTAGGTACGAGTATATGTAGGTTTTATGGCTTTTAAGTGAAGCGATGTAATTTAAGTATAAAATAAAATCCGACACTTCATAATATATTGCAATTTGAAATTCTAATGTCATGTCACAGTTCCAGTTTCAAGTCTTTAGCAACTACTTAGCCTACTTGATAATGAATCAATTAAATGTCATCAATAAATGTCAGTTTGACTTTTGACTTTTAAACATTGAATCACATCGTGAACTGATATCGCAAGCCAAGACAAGGGCCTTTTAACTTGATTATCTAAAGGTAACTTTCAGTAATTCTTAAGTACCTCCTTGAAAGTAAATTACTTACCTAATTCAAAAGTAAATTAATCAATAGTACTTATTTCATGTTGACTATTTAGAAGAAACAACAATGATAATGCATAATCACACTATCATTGACAATGTTTTGACAGCAGCGTGTCGGACAAAAGATTAGGAGCGCACACGCAACTCCGGAATACGATAAGAACGGTATTTCAATATTTTTTAACTAAATGAAAACAAGATATGTGTCTGAAATTGTGAAAGAATGAATCAGAATGAAGAAAATAAATTGTAGAGTCAAAGAATAGGAGAGTGCCTAGGTACTATGGGGTGTTACAAGTGCTACGATTCTTAGCAGGTTCTAGGGTAATTTAGGAACAGTCACATAAACTAGGTACCTACCTATTGTAAGTTTAGCGTAGTTAGTTTAACGTAGCGTTTTCGTATAAGTATAGTTAAAAAAAAACAAAACATCATCATCTGCCTGGCCTTTTCCAAAGTTTTATTGGGGTCGGCTTCCAGTCTAACCGGATGCAGCTGAATACCAGTATTTTACATGGAGCGACTGCCTATCTGACCTCCACAACCCAGTTAGTACTGGGTAATACGATACCCCTTGGTAAGACTGGTTGTCAGACTTTTTGGGCCACTGACTACCTGTAACGACTGACAAAGATCACAAATGACAGCCGGGACCAACTGCTTAACGTGCTTTCCGAGGCACGAAGGAAACTCGGTATACATGTAATGGGTGGTCACCCATCCACAGATCAACCTAGGCAAGCACGGCTTAACCTAAAGATCGACCCGAGCGGCTGTTATTATTTACCCACGAGCTCATCAAAAAAAAGAACAAAACATTGTCACCTAAATGATTAGGTATGGAAACTTAACAAGTTACGTTATCAACGTATCATTATTACACAAAAAACCACCCATCATGATTGTGTCCAACAACGACAAGCCATCAGCCATGATTGTCCCTAACTGCGGCGTCCAAAATGATTGAGTGACTACAGTAGCCGGACTAGCCGGCGTGCGGCAGGGTGTTCCGATGTGTAACAGTTATTTATCTATTTATACAGAGTAATGGTTCCACTGCTGTTTATCACTTCATTAGCTGTGCCGGTCCTTTGATCTAGCCGTGCGTGGATAAAACCCTACGCAGCGCAGGGCTGTCGCGTGCTGGGGTGTTTGTGGGAGTGAGTATTGTAGGGTTGATGAGTTGCTCGACTGGAGGTATTGTATTATACGAGTGTAGTTAGAAAGCATTATTTTGATGATGTTTTTGCCAAAATAAGAAACTCTTTCTTTTTGAAGTAACTGAAAATAAGGTTCTATCATCGAACTTTAAGTTAGTTAGCAAGCTTTTGTTAACAGTTCTACATTTGGCACTCTTTATTGTACAACACACTGTACACAAAAAAGATTCTTGGAAAATTATACAGAGTAATTGTACACAGAGCATTTTTTCAATATTCTCATCAATTGCTTAACCTCAGTAAAAGGCCACAGGCGACCTTATTTCAGTAATAGTTTTCAAAAACAGTCAGTTTCAAATTGACCCACAACAACATGAAACCTAGATCGCCGCAGCCCTACAGCGTAAACATCAAAGCGTTAACCGACGCGTAAACACGCGCGCGCAGAGTGACGCGCCGTCATAAAAACAACGCTATACCAACGTTTATTTTGATTGCGCTACCAGCGCGCGCGCACCCAGCGAATACAACCCGACTTTGTAATCAATCGCTTTTATATGCCGACCGTACATAGGGTACGATTACGAAAAATATTGGTTGGAATTTTAGTGCATTTAAATAACAGTTCGCTATGTATATATTTTTTCAAAGTCCCACAATCTAAATCTTTGGACGGCTGAAAACATGATGTTGAAATTATGAAACATTTATTTTAAAAAATACAAAAGAGAAAATTGGACACAAATAAGAGTGAGAAATGACAGGGTATTTTGGTCCATAGATAGGTAGTACTACAAATTACCGTAGAGCATTCCCTTGGTACTTTTCCAGCTCTTCACAATCCATGTCTATTTCAAAACCAGTTGCAGGTATACTCACGAGATCTTCTATCATTTAGACTAGTTTGTAAGTAACTGAAGCAACTCTCGTCTATTCTTAGATAAACTAAACTAGGACTACCGTACGTCAAGCAGTTCGTACCGAGGTTTTTGCATAGATACGGAGTACGGACACTCCTATCTCAGATGCAGCCATCCGGAGCAACCGTCATTTATTGATCCTAATTGGTTTATTGGCTCAAACTTTAATTGATTTCTTCAGTACATTATGTCAGTTTTTGTAAACCGGTTGCCAGGGTATAAACCATATTGATTAATGAGTATAGATGGGCCAATTAAAGCTGTATTTCTGCGATCAATTAGTAAAAAATACGCCAATTAATGTTGATTCCACGCTGATTTGTGGAGATGGTAGACGGAATGTATTGGCTGATTAGTTTCCCACGCAAGATATACTTAGATTGAACGATGAGTCGGACAGGTGTCGTTCAGTTAAACGCAATGGTTGTTTCTGTTGCCAAAACAACGTAATAAAACAGTTATATACTTAGTAAAAATTATAAATTCACTCAATGACAAACATGAAATTACGCACGGAAGGATTTTGAATAAGGGTTGAAGGCATCTTTAGGGGATAAAAGATTGTACGGAAGTTCGCATAACTTTTGACTATCCCAGATATGGCATGTTCTTGGTTAAGAGACATTTCTATTATGTTACGAAAACTAGGACATACCAAAATCGGTAACAAACCATCACTCTCCATCAACGCGCCAGCCTCGTCCAAAATGTAAACGCAACTCACCAATCCTAGCCAGTACAACTATGTTATTCTACGATCCCAGTGTCCCACTTTCCACAGCTGAGTTAGTTCAAGCCACACTTCCGGCTGCGGCTGATATATTCGAGGCACAGACGCCATAAAGCCATGGGATTGAATCATGGGAAAGCGCCCACTGTTCCCCATCATGGATTAATTGGCGGTTTATGTCCAAACCACTATACAGGTAGGGGCAGAAGGTTAAGGGAATGTTTAACTAAGTCTAAATAAATTAAATCTTGGATTAGTAATAGCCTGGAAGTCTGACAACTGGTCCCTATCTCCTGATCTACGCTTTGTGCAACTCCACCAGCACTTTGAGGGATCTCTTCGACGCCACTGCTAATGCTGTCGTTGTGGCCGAGTTATCCACGTAGCTCATTAAACTTGAATATGGATATCAACGCCATCGCCATAACGAGACTCCAAGTAGTATCGTATCCCCGCTAATTGGGTTGTCGTGGTCAGTATTCAACTGGTTGGGAAAAAGTTAAGTAGAACTAGAAGTAGGTATTGTGACTATGATATTGACAGGTTCCTCCTGTAGCCTGTAGTGGTCAAACCTGGCATACGTCCGGAGAATGCGTGCAATACCGTGCGTGCATGATTTATCATGATTGCTTAATCTTAATCCAAATTTATCGTTAAATTGTAATTATGATCATATCGTTAGATGTCAATCAATAAGTGATAAGTGATATCTTACTATAAATCAGCTACTGTATTTAGCAAAATGAAAGATAATATTAAAAACAGTCTACTGTTCTTGTAATTTCGTTTTCAGCCTAAGAAATTTCAGAAAAACGATTCCAATGATTGTGTTGTCTGACTGCGCAATTAGAATAAGATTTGAGCAATTAGGCCTAACAATTTTGGGGCCATAATATGCTATTCCGATTCCAAAAGTTAAGATTTTAACCCGCACGGATATTGTTCACGTAACATATTACGTGAACAATATCCGTGCGGGTTAAAATCACGCTCTAAATCGAGCAGTGCCTAACACTTATTTTATTATAATTAGTAAATCCAAGTGCAAATGTAAATAGCTGAAAAGTTTTCCTAAGTTTAGTTCTGTGGATTTTCTGCAGTAAATTTCTTGGTGAACAGTACAGTCGATCCAGAGAGGCGTGCGCGCGCCGATTTACGAGCGACGTTCGTTCTTTTTATTGTTTCGGTTTTCAACTAATCAAGCCAAGAACGCTTGATAAACTATTGTTTCGGTTAATCAGTGTTTTGTCTCTGATATATGGAGAGGTCAGTGCCTTTAGTGATTGTTCTAACTTGTGATTTATTTTGTTTTAGTCAAACGCGTAGGAGGACCTACTTGTGATTTAATAGCTGGTATGAGTGTCTCTTTGTGAAAAGCAGATTTAGTTGCCAAATGTCAGAATACTTCAAAACTAACTCATAAAATCTAAAATAATATCTAGATTTAGGAAACTTCATCCTTCCAAGACCACACGACACGTGTAAAGTTAGCATGAAACTTAGTTGTCTAGCGTGCAAAACGAATGTCTTTTACAGTAGAACACACTGAAACGAATTGTTTGTAAATACGTAAATAGTTGCAAGGTTATATTTTTGACGTAGATAGGTAGACTTAGTACACTTCAACCAACTGATCTGCGTATTAGGCGGGAAAACACAGAACTGGCAGAACAGAACAGACTTATGCATTTTTTCTTGACAAGCAACACCTTCTTGAACTGCAAACTTAAAGTGGTCATACTGTACCGTCAGTAACGTCAGTCATCATCATCAGCTTATAATGTTCCCACTGCTGGGACACGGCCTCCTCTCAATGAGAGAGAATGGGCTATAATCCACCACGCGGGCCCAGTGCGGATTGGTAGATGTCACATGTCTTTGAATTTTTGGTTCTAGGACATGCGGGTTTCCTCACTTTGCTTTCCTTCACCGTTTTGAGAGCAGTGGTAATGAAATAAATTACACAAAGTAATGCGCCTGTCTGGGTTCGAACCCACGACTGACTATTCGTAAGTCGGGGCCGCCACCACTGGGCCACCGCTGCTCTCAACGGTAACGGTACGTCAGTACCTACAGCCTAATGTGCAGAATTATGTGGTAATCGGTACCTTCATCACATAAAGACCTGAACCATTGAGGCGAAAAGAAAATGCATAGGTATACGATTTAGCGATACAGGGGGAAGTATGTAACGCTTTCATTCATGAACATAAAATACCCATTAAATATACAACCTAGGGTTCCGTACCCAAGGGGTAAAAACGGGACCCTATTACTAAGACTGCACTGTCCGTCTGTCTGTCTGTCACCAGGCTGTATCTCATGAACCGTGATAGCTAGACAGTTGAAAGTTTCACAGATGATGTATTTCTGTTGCCGCTAATAATATACAAATAATAAAAATACATTAAAAATTAAAGGGGTTCCCCTTGGGATGGTACGGAAACCCTTCATGCGCGAGTCCGACTCGCACTTGGCCGGTTTTTTGTTGTGTCCTTGTTAAAAGGTAAAGATGGGGTGAAGCCCTTGCCCAGAAATGCCTCAGAATAGGGTAGCAAAAAAAAAAGATCAAAGGTGGCTTCGCCGATCACGAACACTTAAACGAACATGTTTGCCTAACTGATCTGAAACTAGGTCTAGCTTTCAGAAACCAGAAGCGAGCTCGTCTGTAGTCCATGTAGCAAGATAACATAAGAGATAATGTCAAAGTGTAGGATGGCGAAAGGCGACACTCACGACACCTGGCGGGTGGAACAGGAAACATTAGCGAAATGTCCTCGGATCATGTGTGGTGTGGGACATTAAACCACAGTAAGTGACACCCGCTCGCGACTATGTGTAAAAGATATCTTTAAGGCGAGCATTTTTAGCATTTTTAGTCTAATGCTAGTTAAGGTGAATCCTCCAGGGTAGCCCGCGATATTCAAATTTTCTTAGGTTTTTTGCAATTTGAAAAATGACTTTTTAGGTCAAAGTCATTCCTGCACCTTTATGAACTTGGAGGGTTGTATTGATTATTTTGATGATTATAATTCTGTAACTACATACGTCTTACAGCCGCGAATAATATTCCAATCAACATACAACCTAGCACTGGCCTGCAAATTGCAAAATACGTAAGAAAATTGAATTTCGCGGGCTGGTTGGAGCATCTGCCTTAAGTACAAGTTTAAACCTCTGTAAGGGCTCTACAATTATTCGAATAAGAGAGTGACCGAACTTATAAACGCGAAATGGGCTTGAGAGAGATAAGAGAGAGATAAAGTTCTTTCGGATCGGCTTAGGTAAGTGGATTCTGTGTCATACAGCGTAGTCATTCCTTATGCAAGTGGATTTGGGTCTATAACTATAGCGCTTAGAGTGGAATCAAATCTATAGCCTTGAGTACAGTGACTGGATACACAGGATGATTTCAATTTTGCTACCAGATTATGTCAATTTTTGAAAGAACCACCGTGGGTACCGATCATTCTTCAAAGCCTAAAAAAGTTTATACTGTTTCAAGAAAAGTAAGTCTGTAGTAGTCGAAACTCACGAGGTAATACCAGTATTACTACTTGTGTTGTCTTCAAAAAGCCCGAGTAGGTACAGCGCCCGCGCCGGTCGGTGTTCAGTTCGCCACTGAAGCGTAGCTAATTCATAATAATCGTACGCCGGTCGTGACTATCTCTGATGGTATCCATTAACCATGCTTTATACCAACTTTTCTCAACCTTAAAAGTAGTTCATTAAGGCTCAAAATCCTTTGCTGTAGATCGCCATAAACTTGTTGCCCATCAGGTCTTTTTGCGGTTACCAAGCACCTTGTTTCTGGGGAAGTAAAGTTGGAAGTCGCTTGTCTAAGGTGTTCTAAGGTTGTAGATGGGCTGATTCGTCGCGGCGGCTTCTCGCAGAAGACAATCGTACCGTGATTGCGGTTGCTCTCTGATGCGTGTTAATTCATGAAGATATTAAAGGAAATTCTGTAAGGAGTGATGACCCCATCATGGCGGTAATAATACGTTTTAGAGTTTTATGTGAGAATGTTGGGGCTTAGACGAAGCCGACAGCATCACAAAGGGTAGTAACATGGCTTTCTTCTATTTTAATTTCATCCCCTATAATTGCTTCAGTCGCCAGCAGTAGTTATGTACTACAAACTGTCCAATTTCTTCAAATGATTTTATAAACCATAAAATGGTTAAGTTCAAAATCGAATGAGCAAATTCGATTTTGAACTTAACCATCCCGTAGAACCAATTTCGTACAATTAAATCAATTCTTAAATCTATTAAACAAGTGGCATTCGTTTTCAAAATGTTTTGTATTTCTGCAACGACTTCCAACAATTTTCAAGCTTTTAAATAAACCGCCATTACACAATTCAAAAAAAAACTGAGATATTAATCGAGATGTAACTTCATAATCGATTTCCTACTCAATGTAATTGTATAAACCTATAAACGACTAATTAGTAGACACACACAATAGTTAAACAATTGACTTATAGCTCCTGGAGATTTAGTAACGAACGGGAGGTTAATCAAGCAATTTTGTAAAGTTTTTACGCTTTTTTGAAGCTCTAATAAAATAGTTCACTTAAGAAACGGGTTGTCGATGAGCAATCAGAGCAAACCATCCACTCAATGTAATAACGAACTTAGGACCTGATAATGACCTCAGATCAGACCTTTCGCTGTTTTAAAGGTTCTTTACAGTAACTTCAGTACCTATGTAAAGCACAAACACCCTATGAAGGGAGCGGGCTGTAATCTACCACGTGTGGCCAGTGTTGGTCGGTGGATATCGCGTGTCTATGTTTAAGATTGTAATTTTAGGACGTGCCTGCTTCCTTACGATATTTTATCGTATCATAACACTAGAAAAAGCTGCTTTCAACAGTCTTTTAATCCAATCGATTCGTAGAATTCAGTAGGAAACAATATTAGAAGTAGGCAAATTGCCAGTTACATTTACGCAAAAAAAAATAGCTTTTTGTCACTCGACCCTAAAATTACAGATCCATTTTCCTCATACATTTTCTATTCGCTAGCGACAAAGTTTTTACGCATACCGTTTACTTTTATTACTCAAAGGCGCCGCTTCCCACATAATATTTGCTCCATTTCAACTATGTAAATACGATACTATTTACATAGAATATGTCAACTTTGAAACTATTTACGTAGCGTGCTAAAATATTTAAAAGCGGCAATAAATGGCGGTGTATGTGATGGTGTGTAGGACTGTAGGTAGGTATACAGTATGTACGCACTTAGCACGTCATGAGTGCTGTGGGAATTCGTTTGTCAACACCCTGTATAATGTTATGTGTAGAGTTGCCATTAGAATAAAATCAGTGGGAAGGATTAAGAACGAATTTAATCAATTGAGATGTCATTGTTTATGAATTAATTATACGAAGTAACATTGTAAATGATAACAGATTGGATCATTGATAATTCATTTAAAAAATATCCAACAAATCTAGAGACCAAGGGATACATCGTTAGGTAGGTACGTTACATACAAAAACAAAACCTAACCTATCCTAACTAGAAGTCCCTGGACAGGTATACTCCAGTGAGTTTATAGCTAAGTAATTAGTACCTAAGCACGCAACACAGTTAGAACAATAAAATTAATGTATCAGTAAACGTCAGACTATCTCCTTTAAAAACGTCGTCTAGGCCATTTTGTGGCACAGCTCTGCATTCTAGTCTAGATTCAAAGCTTCGAAACCCACGTAGATTTCACGACAAACCTATTACACGCCATATTTCACATGTTTTTATTACTTTTTTTTTGTGACAGATGACAGATTATTGTCGGCCACGATGTTTCAAACTGACAGATTAAACTTTTTTTTTGGGTTAGGCACAAGTCACGTACACAGCGCAGATTTCATGTATCGTGTTGACATCTTAACTATGAATTTATGTAAATGTAGATTATGTAGTGAGAATTATATTTTTATTGCTTTATTCTATGTAAGTAAAACAGTGTGTTCGTATGGGAAGAAGATGTTGGCATGTATAAAGTCTGTGTTAATATTTTTAGCATGACCGTTCTACACAAAACTTTTTAATTTAAACCTTATAATTCAATTACTTAATCTAATTAAAGATAATAAGTAATTAAGACAATTCTCCTTACATAAAAAAGCAGCTATTATTAAACGCATACCAAATGTAAGTCATTCGCGCTTTGTAAACGCACAGTAACAGTCGTTATGCGCCTCGTAAACACGCCTCGCTCCTCAGTAGTTTCCGAAGCGTTGCCAATGTCTAGGAAATGACGAATATTATTCCTTTTGCCTGCAGAATGGACATCACTGGCTTTTTAATACGCCATGTTAGACATAGACAAACTCCTTTGATGAATGACAGACTTCGAAGAAGAGAAAGATCAATAGGATATGGCGAAGAAGCTGGTGGATCATTGTGTCTAACGGAGCCTGACGCAGATTAACTTTGTCCTGTTTTTTCTTAAAATTTAAGATTTAAGTGTGCAATACTTCATATCAGCCCATCCATAAGGGCCAACTAATCAAAGGATTGGCAAGTATCGAGTTAAATGGCGCATTATTGTAAAGGCCTAAGCAGTGGTTGGACTGTAGGCTGATGATGACGACAGAAACATTTAATTTTTTGTAAAATAAACCTAATGGGGGTGGTAACTGTGAAACTAATGGCGCTAGTAGGTATAGCTAGTTCCAAGCATCGCCATTGGTTGAAAATCTGGTAATGTCATTTTATACTTCAAAATAGTTTGACCTCATTGGTCATATTGCGACCTAGCTTTCACCGATTATAAAAATACTAAACCAACCTACAGTCTGCCTTTACAACACAATAAAAGTTTCTTAATCAACGGAATCAGCAGTAAAGTGCTACAAGACCCAAATATTTCACATCCAGCTTTTTATAGCGGCCATCACGGAGATAGTTAGCGTATCTTTGCAAGTATAAAGCTTGCTATGCACGGCGCGACCTAATTGTGGAAATGTGGAGATTAGTCGCAAGACGCAAAGGGTAGGTGAATGCTGGACCAGATTAATGTACAGCAATATGTATCTATGTTTGTCGCTAATGCTTGAGTATGATTCTTTTTATTTAGGCAATTAATGAAGCCTTTACTAAAATATGGTTTGAATTACTTTTCTGTTTATTTTTTTTTTCTTAGCCTGTCCTTTGTCCCACTGCTGGGCAAAGGCCAAGGACTCGTCTTTCAACTTCCTAATCTTGCCTATTTTTAAGACTATCTGGCCCACTTGGGCCAGATAGTCTTTTAAAAATAGGATGAGTATACATACTTATGTATACTCATCGACATATTGCAACACATGCCCGTCTACCTCGACCCTACGTTTCATGCTGTTGGTCATGACCTGGGTTTTAGATCTGTTCATTGAAAGTTCAACCTCAAGACTTGCTGTGCTCAGATCTTGGAGCAATTCTTCGAGTTCTGAAGCTGATGTGGAGAACAACACAATATCGTCAGCAAAGCGGAGGTTTGTTGGCTGATGGCCGCTAACATTTAATTAATAGATAAAAAAAAAATGTTTGTTATGTCATTTGTTATTGAAATAAACACTTTCACTTTTCACACCACCTCAAAATCGTGTAAGATCAATCTGAATTTGTACATCCAATTTGTAACGGACATAGTTAACCTTTCTAATAGTGTTACGATGAGAAAACTTCCACAAAAAAAAAACAATTATAATTATATAAAGATAATTGCACCATCTATTTGCTCGTACAAGTCGTACACAAGGTGTTCGATTTCTGCAATTAGTAAGAAAATAGCGAGTAATAATCGGCAGCTGTGGCTGCCTAGACAATTTATATTTTATAGTTGTCGGATAAAAGTCGTATAGTGAATGGTACATTCGGATGGCGCCAGCAGTTATCAGCTGATAACAGCTAATTAGGGCAGACGGACGTCTACAAGCTTTCGAGATACATTTACTTCTTAAATTCTTGGTTCTTTTTTAGTCAACAATGAAGTAGGTAGTTTATGTAGGTGCGCTTGATTGCTTTCTTGATAGAAGGCTGAGCTTGTATGGCAGTTGCTTATCAGAAAGTATATATTTTTATGTAAGTAAGTACCTAGATAATTACATAATTCTCGGGCTGCTCCTGTTTGTATATTTGAATTAAACTGAGGAAAAGTCACTGAGAACAGAGAATGATTATAACGATAAGGGTTTTATTTCCAATCAATAATTATACTAGCTTTGGTGCCGCAACTGTTTAATAAAACTGAAACAACAACGAGAGAAGCTCACAAAACTTTCACATTTCCCAAATTAACAGCCATGATTCCATGAAAAATAGCACCGATGACAAATCAACGTCAAAACTTGAATATTTACAGCAATCATTTCCCATTTGCGCAAAAATACCGTACAGTTATGACCTCAAATAAAATCGTCTATGCCAACATACATTGCGAACACAGACATCCTTTATTTGTTTTCAAACAACGTCTGGGATAGCTTGCCAAATACCTTTGCCAATAATACTTGTGAATTCACGAACAAAAAACACGTAAAAAATGAAATACTTTAAACTTTACACTATATTTTTCCAAGATGGCCGTCAACTGTCACGAATTTGACGTTTAAAAAGTTATATTTCATCTGGCGGACGCTACAATGGTCGATTAATTATAACAATAAGGAAATGAACGCCAATAAAACAAAAGCAATTCCGCCTAACCGCGTCTATTGTTATCACATAATTTATAGCCGACCAGATGTTGATAAAAACAAAGTACTAAACTAATTCCACCACACATCGACGAATTTTAATAACAATAGCCATTTAAAAGCAAGCATGGTATTAACAAATCAGTAACGACTATATTAAAAATATTTTACATAGTCTCACACTTCCTAATAAATAAGCAGACTCAATTAACCAAAGCTTATAGCTTACAAAAAAAGAGATTAAAGTTAAAATATTCACAGATAATTTCAATCGTCATAATAAAAAATCTCACGATCTCGTAGATACGTGGAGTGAGATAGTAATCTGTATTTGTTGCTTTTTGCCGCGATTACCGGCAGCCATTACGGTTGCTCTAATGACTTTCTATTGTTTTCCACTCATTATTTCATAGCTAGCGGTCACTGGCATATCGCATTCAGCCGGCACAGATAATTAAATTGTATTGTCTATGGAAACTAACTTTTGTAAATTAGCTGAAGTTTTTAAGATGAAAAGTAATTATCCTAGCTTTCAAGTAGATATTTTATAGTAATAACTATACTAATAACTGTTACATTTTGTAACCTTTACAAAATATTAATTGTTAGGTACCTCCTTGATTTCACAACAAGGTCGGTTGTTGTATGCCGCCTTAAAAGCCTTATGTAAAAGTTGTTATAGAACATGTTCGTAACCTACACGTTTACGTTTTATCTTTCTTTAATGTGCTTTCACTTAAATCATCAAGTTTATATAAATTATTAAAGATAAAATAATTAACTATAAAGTTCCACGTAGAAATACTTCGGACGTAAACTGACTAAAATAAATAACATGTTAATTCCGACACAAGTTCTCGTTAATTGACAACTAAAGCGAATAAATTAAAGACTGCGTGCGTGCCGTCGCATTTCTAGTGTTCATTTGATAGTTCATTTATTTTTAAGCACATGTAAAACTCGATGCCGCCAAACAAAAAGGTTTTAGCCATTCAACTGGTATGGCGGACCGGCAGTATGGCAGGACTGGCCGTTAACGTATGCGTCCTCAGTGGAAGTGTAATTGACAAGAGAACGAGGCGGCGTTGTCGTGAGCAGAGATAAACAGTTTTTAATGGTTATTTATGCGCGCGCGCCGGTCCCGACCCGACAACCATCCTCTAAAAGGTACGGGTTGAATTAAATACTCGCCAATACCGCTGACCTTTTTGACTGTTTTAATCGATTACATTGTAAGGCAGAGCACTGACCCGTGCTTAGTGATCCGTGATTCGATTCACATTCGATTCTGTATACTCGTACAATAATATCGATTCAACGAATCGAGTGAGAATTGATGCTTTCCGATACAACTTCCGGGTCTGTACCAGCAACTCTTATAAAAGTGTTACTAAAGAGATAAGGTTATACAGAACGTCTAGTAAATATATACATATAAATAAATTAAAAGAATAACTACTGATTTTATGTACAAAATGTACGTTGCGTCGGCGGGTCACTAATGAATGGCTGTTCAGAATGTCACCAAGTAAGATTAACATCAAATTGATTGTCATATTAAAAGCACCGCATCATAATATTAGCATAATCATCACATATTGATTCTGGACTAGTAAATTATCGCATTTAAATTCAATAAAAAGATAAACGAGAACAATATACCTAACGTTTAAATATCAAATAATACGGTAGCTATCGAAATGGACTCTATATATTTTTTGTCTTCATTAATTATCTACCTGTCAATTCCACAGAGTTTTAATGGAAATAACTTTGATTTTATTAAAAAAAAATCCGACGTAAAATATAACATAAAGAATCCATATCAACGTCCAAAGTTAATAGGTACCTAAAAACATATCTCCAGTACAGTCTATCGAATAATCTCCCAGAATGTATGATATCTGATAGTGATTGCAGCCATCAACGATAAAGTTTATCAATCAGAGCCGTCAATATCTGTGGATCATTAACTAAACGTTACATACAAAGATACTGGACACTGGAGTATTGATAACACAAGGTAGACGGCGCCTCTTCGAAATACTATCCGGACACGTGTCGAGACGTGCGAGACCAAGCAAGTCTTCATTCTCATAATGAATGCTAGATTAGTCCCTTAGTCATAAATATAATCAACCCTTGACATTGCCACAGCTGCATGGTACGCGTGCTTCAATGTGGGCCATTGAGCCATACTGCATACATCTTGGGCATTTTCTACCAGTCTACTTTTGTCTCTGCATCACCCTAAGGTAGACTTTTAGAAAATGCCCGAGGCATTAAGTCCGCCTTTGTAAATTATGTGCATAAAGTTTTAATAAAATAAACAAATACATATCCAACCACACGGGCCCAGACCAATAAAATTCTAAAAAATCATTTTTTTTTAAGTAGACACTCGGTCGCTGATAGAGTTGAATACGGCCGGTCGTTCTACTCCTAAAATGCTACATCAATGAGGGGACATCGTGTTTAATAATTAATATACTATTAATGACATTACCACTAAACTTTTGCAAGGTCCGAGTTGAGAGAGTTGTCTCATTACCCACAAGGTCAAACTCACATAAATAATAGCTTGTCTGATTAATACACTCAAGATACCTCGTCTAATCCATGGCAATATCATAATGACTGGGGCCCGGGTCGCGTCGGATGGGACTCGGCATCTATCTAATTGGGCTGCATTCCATACGACTCCCACCTCTCTTGTGGCGATGACTCTGCCATTTCTGGGATACGACTAGCTTTACAAAGAAGTTCGACGAAATTTTGCACGTTGGGTGACCTCATGGTGAATGAAAAGAAATGTTAACGTCATTGGTAAGTTATTTGGTCTATTTTAACTTGAAAATTGGTCTACGGTATGTTTAGGAAACATTCCGCTGCAGGAATACGCGCTTAAGGCTTTTTAAAACTTTTAATCGCAAAAGAGCGCTATAAAAGCTACGTCTTTTTATTGCAACTAAATAATAAGATTCCAAAACATAACTCATCAATTAACGGCAAACAAAAACAAAACAAAAGCGATCTACAATTAAAAGGCAGCCATCGATCCGCCATCGAGTAGGTATAGAGAATCGAACGCATTGAGTAGGTATAGAGAATCGAACGCATCGAGATCGCATCGGGTGAACGCACCGAGCGATGCAATAAAACGAAATGAATGCTGCGCATCGTGCGGTAATCACGCGCCTTTGATCTCACCGCCCGCGCCAGTACCCCCCCCCCTCTCCGCCCTCCTTCCCGGGACGCACTTAACTACGACTTTATTACAAGTAATTTGTGATTGTTAACGGTATAATTAAAGCACAATTAAAAGCTGCAATTGTCGGTACTTCGGTATTAATATGAGAAACGGCTGCCCTTTGATCGGTTTTGGTATGCGTGACGAATTCGCGGCGGCTTTTGAGATTAGTTTGATTATATAGCTTTGCTATGGATTATTATAATTAACGTTATGTAGAGAGAAAACGATAAAAATGCTTTTTTGATGTTTAAGAGATCAAAATGGATAGTGGATATAGGATGTGGTTATAGAACAAGATTAGGGTTGAAATGCAAAAAGACCTCGAAATGAACAACTAAAGAAAGCTCCTAGTACCAGAAAGCATCCATCATGACTTTTTGCATCACACATAGGGCCTATAAATTATAGTTCTGTTTTACTATTAGAATAGTTTGAGTCCAAGGCTGAGAGCCGCGACTGCCGAAGACAAGCCCCGCGGCGCTGGCGCACTTAAAACGGCAAAAACGAACCGGAGAGCTCACAAATTGCCGCCCCTAATTACCTCAGGTAGGCGGCCGCACAAAGTGCTGCGTTTTTTTACTATAAAAGTGCTAAGTTATTCAAAAACAGGTCCGGCGCAGCAATAAATATGATTCCGAGCTCCATCAGATGTATAAATTAAGATTTAAACTCGCATTTCCTAAATAACATACCCAAGAAAAAAATCGGTCAGGTTTTTGCAGAATTAATTAGCTATAACTCTTGTATGCTTTTGTCCAGTGACTTTTATACGACAAGAAACTTTGTAATAGTAAGCAAATATATAAATTATGACACAGAAAAGATTTAAGCAAAAAGATAATTAAGAAACAGATAAGATATCCATCAGAATTGGTTTGAAGCAAGCGGCGGACGCGAATTACGAGCTCAATAATAACGAGAGGATTTAACAGCATCAAAAACTTTCTTTCATCCGTGAGACACCGGGCCTTTTATGATCCGACATTATACTCGCATACCTGCGCTAATGATAGGGTGCCGGTTCAAAGAATAACGCTGAGCACTTCTCAATAACACCTTAACAGCTGTACCTGGTGCGAGCGCCGAATCACCGGAAAAAACACGGGTAAATTTAACACAACCAAACACAAAGAAGCCGACCAATGTAGGGAAATAGGTTATCAAGGTGTACGCAACTCATTTATCGCACTTTAAAATACTTTATTGTTTTATTAGAAGCGAAATATTGCCTTCTAAAACAGTATTGTTAGATAAAAGAAAGGTTTATGAGTATTAAAAAAGAAACTCTTTGTTTCCAAGCTTTGTTTGAGTACAAAGGCATTGCATGAATCGCGTTCAAAGGCTTCAGAAACTAAAATTAGTTCTTTCTAACAAACATTTTTAGACAGATTTCTGGTAACCTCAACCTGGTTCTTCATTTGGGGTATTAACAGTACATCATAAACTCTACATGTTATGTTCGTATTTAGAGCTGCGGTTTGTTAGTTTAACACAGTGTTAATAGCCAGAGGTAAAGGTGTGGGTGCCTTAAAATTGGCTCATTACCACCTTCCAGAGCTAAAAGCCGGTCTTTGTTGGCCTTGGACGACTGTTTGTACGGGATTTAGAATTTAACCACAAAAAATTGTATTTGTTGAAGTGAAACGTAAAAATGTTTGGGGAGTACATTTGGATGAGATTGTTATAAGTCTGCACCGAATTTTCAAGAAACGGTGTTGTGGAATTATGTTGCCAAGACAGTACACACGTAACAAATCATCGGCCCAGAAATGTGACTTTAATTGCCCAATCTAAAGGTGAATGGCCGGTGCCCGCGCCGGCGCGGCCACATCAGATGGAGCTCCTCGTGAATGGACCGGCCCACTTCCACAACTCCAAGATTCTAGCCGAGATATAGATGAAGTTGTGTTAGACTCACTAAATTTTGGAAAGACGTTACACTTCTTTATGTCGAACGAGCTCGTCATTCTCAACCTAAATAACGACAAAACTGAGATCATTTTGTCAAAGATAAAAAAGCACGTGGGAGGAGATTCCGTGCGCGATTGTGAATGTCGCAGGTCGAGGAATTTACAAAGAAAATATTGTACGGAACTATAATAAAACGTGACTGTCTAGAAATGTCGAAATGAAAACAGCAAAGTGTAGGTACTATTTGGAATGAAAAACTCGCCTTACATATACAACTCTTGATTCCAATGATCAAAAGAATTTATCAATTAAGATAATGGTAAAACTCTCCGAATATTCCTCGACTGATATCAATTGTGATCGCAATCGACATGATTATTCATAAGAGCCCATCGGCTTGGGATCGGACATAATCGCTGCCAATTAGAACTCTAATAGGGCACTTAATTAGCGTACAATTTAAAAGCGGTAAGTTGAAACAGAGACTAGATAGCCAGATAGCAATGAAAACGAAGAACTTTACTATAAGGTTGGAGTAAAATGTGTCACAAATACTACTAGTGATGACAAAACATCAGCAATCGTCTTGCACTATCGGCTTAGCAAATTTCAAATATAACTAAAGATATCAGATATATGTACGGTTTAAAGCGATGCCGCCGATAAGGTGGCATTAACCGATACACATCGGCACTTAAGGCAAAGATAGCACCGATTCGATAAGGGATATAAATAAAAATAAATGGTTGCTCTTGCGTTATGCCGCTGTAAAGATATCACTATCAGCGATAGTACACGTATGAAAGTGCCGGTAGTGTGTTTATTGATTTAATGCGGCCATACTAACGTTATTAATCCTGTGTAATTTGCAATATCGCATATTTACAACTTTGAAAGCGGGATTACTAGTGAGGGCGCACTTCACACACAGCATCAAGCCTTCAATACAGAAACTTCAATCGTTGATTTTTTGCAGTGGATTTATGTGGTTCAACAGGTGTGTTGTAGTCGGTACGAACAGAGCCGGTTTGCGCGACTAGCGAGGCGGCGATACAAGATCGAGCCTTTGATGTGCCGCGTGATAAGAGGCCGCTATTTGCTGCCCCTTATCGCTCACGTCTGTCGTTCCGTTCGACGCCCACACTTTGTATTTATCGCGTAAACAATGGCGAAGACTTTATATGGAACAAAAATTTGATTATCAACGGACGTTTTATAATTTTACAAGTTTTACGAGTTTTTTTTGCTTGATGTCATAATTCCTAAAGAGGCAACAATTGAGGTAGCCGCTGATGATCTTAACTTGATAACACATCTGGTTCTCAAATGGTAAACAACTCCTGAACAGAATTTTAAATTAGAATCTAAGAATAACAATAAGAAATAACAATCATAAAAGAAACTCGTGGTGACTCGTGTGAAACTGTGAAACAAGGGTAGAAATGGCGATCGATTATAAAAACACCCTTTATACAGTAGACAATGTTGTAGCGAAAGTCAACAATAGGACCCTCCGAAACATCGCACATTACATGTTCAATATCAGTTTGACAAACCATAAAATACCACCAATACTACCATCCATCGTAAATCAACTGATAACAATGGGGTGGCCCTAACATATGATACAGAACGCCATAAAACTTGATACATGGCCAACCCTCTACTCTGTACGACAAGAACGTTAATTCTTTCAACCTATGTTTTCTTCGCACTCTCAATTATCTTTTTGTTCCAAGGCAATTGTAAAATTTAATGATTTCAAAGAAGAGTTCGCAGGAAATTGCGTTACGATTATTGCCTCTTTAACTTTATGCTTATCATTAAAGTTTAATACGGCCGCTGTTATTTCATTTTTGTGATATTTTTGTTCAGAAAACTAATTAACACATTTTATATTTCATAAAACTTCATTGGCATTGGTCTTAGTCTTTTTAAGATTTGTTTCTAGTACAGTAAAGTCTTGTTTATCGAAAGTTTCTCTTACCGCTTCCTCAGCCTCCTTCTGATCTTTGTGTCCCATCAGGTTGGGCATGGCAGTCCAATTGTATCCCAAATCCTGGCATAGTGGCAGCTTGATCCGCTCGCACTTGCCACCTTCGACCTCTTCCTGGTCAGCAGACACCAGCCACACAAGCAGGAGAAAACAAAAAATCCGAGCCATAGTATCTAATTCACAAATAATAAATAGCACTAGTATATCATGTCATATTAAACTAACTCAGTCACAAAATCACTGTTGGTAAACACTGTTCAATCGTAAACATATTTTATTTTATTTAAAAACAAGCGCGCGTCCGTCCCCGTCTCTAGCTCAGCGCAGACTGATTCAAATTTCGAACGCGGTTCGGCGTTTCAATTCAAAGGCAAAGGAACATAAGGAACGAAACCGGTCGGCCGGTGCGTTCAGAAACATGCATATGTTCCGATAAAAGGTCTGAACGCATGAACAGGGCATTAAGATGAAACGAAAAAAAAACGAAAAGGGCCTAATTCGTGTACGGCTCACTGCAATCAGTGGGAGTAATTTTAACCGTCTCTGTCTTTGAATCGGGAGGGAGCGGGATGGGAAGAACAATGAAGAACGTATAAAATTAAGTGTATCTGCCCATGAGGTTGGATTTTATTTTACGAAATTGCTGCAATAAAAGTGTTGGTAATTGAGAGGTTCTAAAATTTTATTACAGAGCTTCGACGTTACTACGTTGTGGGTACATGCTTTTGATGTAAGCTACATACTATTATATGTTGCTGGTGAGAGTTCACAGACAGAGGACTATATCAGTTCATGCTCGAACAAAAATGGTGTTAAAAGCTTTTATACAGCTATTATAAAATGTGCCTAATGACAAGTTTTCCCAAAAACCTCGATCTCAATAATGAGAAAACATAATTTGACGTCGCATATACAACTTTGCCCAAAAAACCCTTTCTTCTGCATACACACATATGTGTGTATTACTACCTTATACCCTGAGGATTGGCAGAAACCACCAGAACGCCACCTAATACGATACTTGCACAATTCTTTCCAGTTTCTTGAACTTATCCCAGATGATATTTGTCACAATTTTCTCAAGATGTCTTTGCATCTTGAGAAAATTGTGACAAATATCATCTGGGACAAGTCTGTCTTATAAAGACAGCAATTTTTATAAAAAATGGCCGTCTATGGCCTAAGAGTCGTTTATTATAGTAATTTATTCACCGACAACAGATCATTATGTGCCCACCTACTGCGATGGTGTCCTTCTATTGAATTTAATTCGCGTATGCCGTGAAATTGACTAATGGTTCATGTTTTATGTAAAAGTGGACTTAATAGAACTTGTCATTGGATTTGTTTTTATTACTTTAGTTTGTCGTAGTCCGCACGGCAGTGGTAACTAAACCAGTATAAGCTGGCCTCTGATTCTATTGAAACTCTGTACTACGCTAGACCAGCTCAAGGTCAAAGTGATTTTGAGGTGCGGTCTCATGAAGCTGCAAATTAAAATTAAATGAGTATAAAAATGTCTGTATTTTATGATATCCAATTAATTTAATTACGTACTTTGTTCAATTAGGTATTTTTCGGGCTATTAAGTGTTTTTTTGCGATTAAAAATCCATTAGACTTTATTAAAAATATCAGTCGGCTCACTAATTGCTATTGTTGATTGACTTTTCAATTAACGTCGCATTTAAAGTGTTTTCAAAGATATCGTTAATTAAATAAAAGCTTAAATTTCAAGCTTCATGTCAAGGTACTGAAGTGAAGAGTGAAAGAGACAGCGCTATCCTTTCTACTCGTGCCTTTATCTTTCAGTATAGCGGCGTCCCAAGTAGAATACACAATTAGGCCCCTTCATTACATCACTCCAATAACACCTTTGATACTTTAAAACTCCACAACATACTCCCAACCTTAACTTTAAAACCACAAAGTCTTCAATCCATTAACAGTCTCAGTATCTTCCTCGGATATCTCATCCAATATATCCAGATCTTAGCCACTTAGATCAAGTGTTTGATATTGAAAGAGTCAAGGAGGTCAGTTTACGTTGGTAGACCGTCATGAATACTTGCATTGTGCGAGCGGGATGGCGCGACGGCGTGTCAAAGGCGCCGCCTGCGCGGTGCGCGTACGCCGGCCGGACGCCGAGGGAATGCCTAATTAAGGACGCATGCGTGGACTGTGGGGTGAGGGATACGGGTTCACTGAGAGTAAAGAGCGAGTTTTCAGGCAAATTTTAAGGAATTCCTTCTTATGATGAGTCACGTTTATAGAATTTCTATAATATTATAGACTCGTTGGTGAAATGGTCGCAGGCGCGCAGGCTGAGCATGAGGATTTGGGTTTGATTCCAGGGTCGAGCAGTGTTATTGGGTTTTTCAAGTCAGTAGCAGATACGGAGTCTGGATTTGTGCCCGATTGATGGCAATAAGCTCGCCCTCGATTACATGGGACTTACTTAAACATAACTGGCGAAATGTGGGTGTACTGTTAGGTGTACCTGTACACCTCCTTCTAACCTTTCGGGGATTACGGTGTGTTATATTATGTAAAGACGGCTAGTAAAACAAATTTGGAGAATAAAGCGTGCAAAAACTTTTGGCGCAGGGTATCTATGGGAAATAACGCCGTTTCTTTTGTTGTTTAAAACCTATTAATTGATTTTTACAATACATAATGTTCACCAACAGCGCCCCATTGACATTAAAACGCCAAAAAAACCTTGTACAACTGTAGGTAAAATTAAATATAATACTTAATTTTAAAGCACATTCAGTTTTTTTTTACTATGTTTGGAAGTACTTCTACTCGTATAGTAGCTCTATAAGAGTTTCCAAATAAATAAGACCAATAGCTGTACCAAAAAGAAGCTTTTATAATACTGTTTTACATTGCTCATAAATGAGTTATTTAGAAGCTGAGCTGTTTAGTAACTAAATTTTCAAGTTACTAGACAAAATAAATAAAAATAAAAATCGAAACAAAAAAGCGCTGCATTTTTAAATGGATTTAATTAGTTTTACCTTATTTCAGAGACTATGATGATCTCTGAACAGGTTTTAGGATATTGAACCTAGATTTTATTTTCACTGATTTATTTATTTATTGTACATACACAGATAAAGGAAAGTATGTCAGTTTATGCACCTTCAATTCAATCTACAAAATCGCTCCCACTTCGACCGCACAGCACTCGCGTACACCACAGAATCGTAATTAAAACGTCAGATATGGCGGCGGGCGGTGCGCACACGCAGACACAGGCGAGGCGTACCGCGATTCACGCCAAATGCAAATATCGCCCAATTGTTCCACAGGAAGACACATACCGGACGAATATTAATGTTACTTTGACTAATACCGACGGGGTACAGAAAACTGCACTTCAGTGGTAAACTGGTCCGGGGTTGCGGGACTGTTCGAAAGAGATACCGTGACCCCGGAACACAAAGGACGATGAAAGAACAGGGATGGGTTTTAGTCTGACACTCCCTCCTGAGTCATTTGATGATTTCCCATCCAAAAAAAAAAAGTGGTAAACTGGTAACTAAACCATCTGACCAAAAATAAGGTATCAAATCCCTTCCCATGCCCAGTTGTAAGGTCGCAGGTTCGAACGCAGTTCGCTTAATTTATTTGAACACCACTCAAAATGGAGAACAAAAACATGTGACATCTACCAACCCGCACTGGGCCCGCGTGCTGCATTACTGGCCTACAGCCCACTCTCTCTCATAGAGAGGAGGCCGGTGTCCCCGCAGTGGGAGCATTGTGGGCTAAATATGCTATGCTATTGTTTATCGACCTTCCCAAACTCAATGCACGTGTACACAGGACAAGCTTCATCTCCTTTACATCCTTCACAACCACCTGCAAATACCAAGAATATAACGAGGCAATATGACAGAGTTGTCCAGTCTCCGTATTCACAAATGCTTCGATTCAACAAGTCATTATTGGCACTACGAAAGCGAGCGAGATAGACATGCGACTTCCCGAATCGAAGCGTTTGTAAATACGGTGACACTTGGGTTGCTGTTATTTTGACAAGAAAAGAAGAAGAAACTAGCCTCCTATTCTATTGAAACTCCATATTAAGCCAGGCCAGCTCAAGGTCAAGATGTTTCTACCAACGTGCAGTGGACTGTACAGGTACATTGGCCGCCTCTGTTGACCTTAAAAGGAGGTGTGAAGTGTGGTGACAATAGCAAACGTGTATTGATTGCGCATTGATAGGGTATGTCTTATATGGCGGGTATTACGTCGATGGTGTATTGTATACTTTAGCGAGGAAGTCCTTGACGATCTATCTGTGAATGAAAGATGTTTTTGTACAATGTCCGTACGGCGTACATGTTTAACATAACATAACATGACGTCTGTTTTCGCCAGAGGGTTAGGTGGATCAATAGTACATGTCCACATTTCACCAGTTATGTTCATGTGTGTGTAGTTCCATGTAGTACCTATGTATGTAATAGGGACAAGACTTTTGCCGTCAACACGGTACAAATTCGGACTCCGAAAATCAATTCAATATGCAAGTAAATCACAGCGACCCTGCTGTAATTACAGAGACCACTTTCGTTAGGTTTATTTGTCATCAAACATAACATACTCGTAACATCACGCTTGTAGGTACACCTACCTAGGTCCTATGTAATAGGGGAAGTGACTAATTAAAAGTAACGTCAACCAGGCCCAAATCCAGACTCCGTGGCTGCTAATAAGAAATTCCTGACAAAAACACTACACACACATCACACATATCACTTTGCCCGACCCCGGAATCGAACCCAGGACCTCATGCTCATCAGTAGTCGCAATTGCGACCTCTACACCAACGAAGCCATCTTAATTGTCATCAATTACATAAAAAAGGAGTTCACATTAAGGTTTTAGTTTTGACACCCTATAAACACATTTATTGAGTAGTTTTTGCAATACGTTAAGAGCAATGAATGACAGAAGCCACGACACATCCATATTTAACTCAATACGGATATAATGAAACTTAACGATGTTTTAGCAAGTTTTCACACAAGTGTAACAGCTGCGCCTGCGCCGCGTCGTCGAGCCGTTGATGTATGACGTGTTACATGGTTTGTTTTTACTATTACGTTACTATCAACCGACAATTACCGTATTTACTGGGGGTAACTGACTGGAACCGGAGCTAGGGGTTGTTAGTTTATAGAACGTATAATTACTTTTAAAAACCCTGGGAATCGAATGGCGGCTCTTATCAAGTACTCTAACTATTTACAGCATTCCAGAGGAGAGAGGTAGGTAAGCAGCGATAGGCCACTGGTGTGACCGTCGCGTCTGACTGTCACGTCACAGGTCTCGAGTTTGAAGTTTGAACCCTAGACACGCACCTCTGATTTTTCAGATACATGTGCGTATAGTATAATATCACTTGCTTCGGTGAACAAAAGCATCGTGAGGAAACCAAACCAGCATTTGAGAGATATTTCTTGACGGCAACTGCGACAACTAAGTGCTCGCCACGTCAGAACCCATGGGCGGCATAAAAACTCTGACACCAGGCACTAAACACTCGAAAAAAAGGAGAGGTTGGTTGCAAAGACATGACCTTCGGTGACAGTTCCTCCCAGCTCCGGCTCAGCAAAGTAGGAGAAAGGAAGATTACATTAAAGCATCTTATCATTGCGTAAATTCTAATGATTTTAACACTCAGTATCAGTTGAACGACTGGAAATATTGCGGTTGTCCAAAACGGACGGTATGTAGAGTCATTAAGTAGCCCAACTTCGACCAAATAACCCTCACAACGTAAGCCAGTTCACAAATCCTTCTCCACAACACAACGCATTACTTTTCCCCAAAACAACAAGGCTCCTAATAACACTCCATAATTATTTAACAATTAAACACGTACCAACAAAAAGTTCGATTGTCAAACATTCTGCGGCTATTTCGCCCCCATTAGCTGAACAGCCGTGGTTCGTCGGGGAGAGGCCAAAAAGGCTATTTGCGAGGCTTTTGTGAAGCTCTTGCGAGGCCTGCCCGCAATTACCGCGAGACTGGAGTGTCATGGGGTCGCAGACACAATTAAGTGAATTTGCCATGGACGACAAAAAGTGAGGACGGAACGAGGAATGGTGGCCATGAAAGAAGGACTGTGGAGACTTTTGGAGTGAGTCATGTTGGTTGTGCCTGTGGTTTAGTAAGATAACAGATTTGTCAATGACAATGCTTTTTAAAGATTGATGAATGCATAAAGACTTGTCTTGATCGCCGTTTACCCCTCGACCGGTCCTGCACTCGAAAACCCTGAAATTAAACAAATGTTCATGACATTTTAACCGACTATAGTACCAAACTACAAACTTAGTTAACATAACTAACCTGATTTGTTCGAATGAAGTATACATTTTATAAAACTTAAGTGCCAGCTGGAACATTGCAGCTGCCAATATAAAATGCTGAGTGATTATATAATCTATCAGAATGTAAGTAGGTACCTACTTTACAAAATTAATAACACTAGTACGGTATTAAAAATGATTAGAAAGCTTTTAATGAGAAGACGGATTAAAACCTCTTTTTCTGTTTCGTACATCGAACAACTGCAGTTTCTGGATAAGTTGTGGAAGTCAAGATATCCCTTGGTGAAATTGGTTGTCAGACGTATCGACTGACAAAAATCTGTAAAAGACAGCCGGAATCAACGGTTTAACATGCAGTCCGACGCGTAGGACGGAGGGTCTCGGTTTGTAATGGATGGTCACCAAAACACAGACCTAACTGTAACTGTTGCTTAACCTGGCAGGGTAATTATTTAGCCAGCTCTCTCACGGTACCCCTTGGTAAGAAAAGTTAATCCTAAAATGTCCTCAATACCTCCAAACTCATGGTCAGCACACACGGTCGGTATAATTTGACCGGAATGCCGACGGCGGAGCGCTGACGTAAAAACTATGACGAACGCACGCTGGACCGACTCCCGCGCAGAAAAACTGACCGCTGTATGCCGTACATCACATCACAAGCTGAAAATTTGAGACGGTGAGTGCTTCAATTTATAATAATTATATCTACTATAGCGTTTGCCTCCGGTTTCGCCCATGTGAACGTCGAATAACTTCCAACGGGAAAATACTAACGAGGTAAAAAGTATCCTATACCCTAACCCAGGTCTATCCGCGGGCCGAAATAATAGAAATCTAGTTTCAGCCGTGGAGGTGTGAAAAGGTTACAGACAGAGTAAGTTAGTTTTGCATTATATTATTAGGATGGGTAATGAATACAAGGTGGAAGGGTGACATCGATGCACAAACGAATACCACGTATTCAGTACATCATTTCGAACACACCCCCCGCCCCCTCAAAAAAATCTGGCCTTTTCTAGAAAACTTACACGTCCAAAATGTACACCATATCACCATATCCACCTGTTATATATTGTGTTATGTTTAAGTGAAACTTGCAGAGCTATTATATCTTAGGTCCTAGCCGTGCTAGTTATGTTGTCTTTCGCAATAAGTAGTTAAAGATGTGCGTGCAACGAGATATTGCACATACAAGTCCACTAGACACTAGCCAATAATCTCTTAGACGGTGATGTTATAATCTTACTGACCTCGTGTTTTGACTTTTGCATGTTTATTTCCATCTCTAAAGCAATTAATCCACGAACAATTTGCAACAACCAATGGACGTCAACGAATAGATGAAAAAACAACGCGGCAACCAATTAACAGGAACGGTCCTAAAATTTACAAGAAATCAGTCCCCCAAAACGCACACACTTCGTCATATCTTGGAGTACGTAGTTGAACACTTGTGGACACACAATAACACTTAGCCAAAAGTACGATAGGTATATAGGTATAGGATAGATAATTTATTTCGTCAAGACTGCTCTCAAAACGGTGAAGGAAAACATCGTGAGGAAACCGGCATGTCCTAGAACCAAAAATTCGAAGACGTGACATCTAACAATCCGCACTGGGCCCGCGTGGTGGAATATAGCCCTTACGCAAAATACGCGCTTTGACGTGGAGTTGCGGACACCAGCCCGTTATAAAATATACAATTTACAAGTACCTACTATAGGTCTCGGTCTTGGGCACATCACATACCATCTACCTTCACTAAGAAACACTTTTCATTCATACATTTTTTCTTGTCTACTTTATGTCTTAAAACAAGTTCCTATTTTTTTTGTCTTGACGTTCAACGGTCGAACTTTCACTTCGGACAGGCCCCTCTAGGCACAGGACTTGAAGACCGCGTTGTAGCCTGAGGGGACACAACTTACAAAGACAGCGCCTCTAGAAAAATATAGCAATTAGGATTGGCCTGCAAAACTAAGTTTCACACTTTTAAAATTGCAATAACTTTTTTAAGTTCACAAGAAATACTTTCAAAACAAAAAGGATTCGAAAAAGAGTTTAATTTTGTACGTAAAAACTAATAAAGCTGATAAAAAAACAGCAGCCCGGAGTTATTTATGCCCTGTTGATGGCAATAGGCTCGCCCCCATATAACTGGCGAAATGTAGCAAGCTATTTGGTTCACATTTTAAAATGTAATTTGTGGGTTAAACTGTAAACCAAATAGCTTGTTCGACCGTACATATCCACATTTCAATACTGCAGTGTTAGCTCGCCTCTGTCCGCCCCTACGGGGAGTACAAGAGTAGTTTGGCAAAATGATGTTATGTAAAATCTCATTGGTTTGGCAAGTAACCAAAAAAAGAAAATTGTGTTTATTTGGCATTAAAAACACCAACAAAATTTTACCCCTAATTCCCCCCCTTTTTTCCCCAATCTTTTTTTTTCCCCTTTATGCGGACATTTTTTGCATCAATAACGAAGAGCATAAACTACGTTAACGATTATCCGTTACAAGTGGCCCTACTATTCTATTGTTCACTTGTCTTCAGGGTCCCGTAAACAGTCCCAAGGCACCTTATAACGAATTAACACCAACTTAACTAAAATTCTGGCAGCTCCAGAGTTAGGTGTCGACAAAATACGATGAAACAAACATACTTCGTAGTACATAATTTATCTCGAGCTCTCTAAGTCAATCCTCTCGTGTAGACTGAAATCTGGCACATCCCGTCAATAGATGTAATGACATCTTCCAGTGTGCCCCATTACTCACAATTAGATAAATTCATTTTATCGCTCCAGCCGTGCAAGTACGTAGGAATCGATTCGATAAATCTGTCAGTCAATCGCGACAAAATGAGTTTATAACAAAGACAAAAATTCATTTTGTCGAGAATAACTGTCAGATTTATCGAATCGATTCCTACGTACTTGCACTGCGGAGCACAAAATGAAAGCCACGACAATCATTGCACAAAATTAAATTATTACGGTATTGAACAATCTGAAATTAGTGTCGGTTTCTAAGCACCTCGTCGGCCTGCGGCATCAGGTCGCAGAGAGAGGGGATAGTAACAGGCTCTGTGTTGTAACAGTTGCTTCAGCTGGAGATGAGAATAGAACTGCCTCGGCAAAGTGACATTCTCAGCGGTAACGAAAACATATGACCTCTTTCTTTTTCGTGTGGTTAGTGCCCAACCTGCCCGCGTAGCATGACCACCGTAGAGACGAAAGAGAATCGACAAATCCTTTGTTTATCTGTCATTTTGTCGATTCAATGACAAATGAACAAAAGATTTGTTGATTTTCTTTCGTTTCACGGTGGTCATGCTACGCGGGCTGATGTCAGAGTTTTATGCCGCCCATGGGACTCTGACTTGGCTTGACATGCCTTCGAGAAATATCTCTGAGGCATGTTTGGTTTCCTCACGATGTTTTCCTTCACTGAAGCTAGACATACTTAGTTATACAATATGCACATGATTCCGGAAAATCAGAGGTGTGCGCGCGCCTTGGCCTTGGGTTCGTACTGACGTGACGGTCATACCACTATCACCACTAGGCTATCACCGCTTTATGACGATAAACGACACGCTTAGAAGATGTTGCCACCTCTCTGACCTGGACCCATTACATAAGACCTTAGAACCTAGGTTATCAGCTCTCCCGGATCAGACAAACTGCAAATTGACCCTTACCGTTTCGACTATTGTCTCAATAAACTTAATATTTAAACTGTACAGAACCCACAATTTTAAATGTGTCATCGTCTCCATTCTTTCAAGTTTTTGCACAATTAGGTACTTGTGGTGACAGTTGTTTGTTGAGCCAAGGCATCCATTGCGTTGAATGGCGCCACCGCGCACCGCCAAGCCTACAAGGCTCGGTGGCGCCATAATAGTTCAAAATGCATCTATTTTCTATTATTACTTACACGACATCTGTGGACATAAGTTGTGCTTGCATGTGTACGTGTTACTTAATTTGAGTAAGGGCTACCGCACACTAATAGACAAGGCTGTCTTTCAGACAATAATTACCTTACTAGTGCTAGCGAGAATACATAGTCTGTCTCGCTCGCACTAGTAGGGTAATTGTCCGTCTAAAGACAGTCTTGTCTATATAGTGAGCGGTAGCCCTAACAAGTTTTTGAACCGTCCAATCAAACAAAATAGCTTAGAAAAAGTGGCTTTTGCACTTTTATCTTCATAGAGACATTTTTCAGTTGAATTCAAAATTCTCAGTCAATGGATCAGAGAACCAAGCTAGACTAAGAAAAAGCTATCAGTGTGTATCAGTCAGACAAATGATGGAGAAATCAAAAATGTATTCAATTACCGAAAAACCTCATGTCAATCGTCTTTTTCATCACCGGACATCAAGTTTATTGCCAAAATTAAACAAAACTGTGTATCACAGTGATATCGCGGCGTTTCTTTCCATTTTATTGGTCCTCTCGCTGGGCGCCCCGGAGCGCGAGTAGGTGTTAACTCCGCCCCCCGCTGCGCAAGAGTCGACCGCGCTTTATTTATCACTACTCTGACTCTGTGAGTAAAAACGCAGTAACCCAAAACATCTGTGTTTTGAGAAAACATTTTTTTTTCTGTAATGATGTTCCGGGTTTTGGGCTGAATGAGCTTGATAACTTGGGACGTACGAAGGGGATTAGATAAAGATCGAAAGTAGAACATGTGAAAATGGTCTATTCTTCAATTTCAGTAGTGAAATGCATATTTTTATAATTTTTTTAACGTTCCCAATAAAGATTCAGTTATTTTGATTAGTCCATCTAATGCCACATATTCCAAGCTGAGAAAGGAAAACAAGACAGAATTTTCGTTTTTTTGAGATATCGCTTTTTGGTTTTGGGAGCAACTTCACTAGACAATGTCTGTTGATGTTGTTTGTGACTTGTATTCAAGCTGTTTGTGACTTGTATTCAAGTTGTTTGTGACTTGCATTCAAACTGTATTCATCTTTTTGCAGCAGTGAATGTGAAACTAATTACAAGTTTTTGTTGCGTTTTTTAATGTGATCATTAATGTATTTTTATGTTTGTTGTAGCATCAGTTCGTGCTGTCATTAACTGTTTTTATTTATTAAGGATGTTTGAATTTTTGTCATTTTAATGGACTACTTACATGGCCTTTGATGTTTTCTCCCCGATTTTTTTATGCTCAAGTCAAACAAGCTAATAAGCGTTTTTTTTAACCCGCTTCCACAATTTTGTATGTCCAACGTTCGTACGTACGTTCGTAGTCTAACCGGATGCAGCTAAATACCAGTTTGTTACATGGATCGACTGCCTATACTATCTGACCTCCACAACCCAGTTAGTACCGAGTCCAAAGGTTAGGCTACTTACCACTAAACGCGTAAGCCCGCATAATGTCTAACAAAACCGGTCAGATAATATCTTAACCTTTTAAGATATGATCTGACCGGTTTTGTTAGACATTATGCATTATACCTTTATCACACAGATCAATCATGTCATCACCCGAAAATCAAACGTTGACGTTGAGGTTTTAAACCTGTATTCTATCCGTACGGTACCCCTGCTCTGCTCCCGTTCACAATACCTTGTTTTGTAATTCTAATGGTGTCATGGCCGCCGCGGTTCTGTTGAGGGGGGCGGGGGCTATGCCACCCGCACTTTTATGGTAATCTGGTCTATTCTCTTCAAGGTTCTCGCTTGTTTGATGAGGAGGAATTTTATAGGGCAGCGTCCAGAATATAGCCTGATGTTGAAGTTTGCTGTTACTGTCTTTTCTGCTTCATCAGGCATACAACATGAAGCATGAAGTCAACTGCTGAATTGTTGTACCTGTAAGTTGAACCTTCCAATCAATTTATAGACCCCTGAATTATTCCCTGACACCCTGAAAGTGAAATATCATTTACAAAAATTATCAATAGGCATGACGACAGTATCAAAAAATTGCAAATCTATTTAAGTAAAAATTATACCTAGGCGTGACGTATGGAGAGTTTCATATCTTCGTCGATTTTGGTTTACGTAACAAAAGAAAAAACACGGGTCAAATATTTTTTGATAACCTAACTAACGGACTAATTAGTTTTTTTTTGTCGTCTCGCTTAATAAGATAGGTACCGGTTTGGTTCACTATTAAAATAAGCTTAAGCCAGTGACTCTGTCTGCGATCCTGAATAAAAAGCACCAGGTCCTTCTACAAGTGTCATGCGACAACCAATAAATTCAACATCCCAATTAAATGAACTTAGAGGGTAGTATTACTGATTTTAATGACTGTAATAATCCTGTAAATCCATATTGGTTACGGTCGTGAATTTTATCAAAATTCAACCTGACACTGACCTGCAAATTATGAAAAACGTAAGAAATTTTGAATATCGCGGGCATACTTCTAATAATATTAGCAAATTAAGATGATAATCAGTTCTGTTTCGTGGTAGCCCTGTGTCACAAGTGGGAGTGGTAGCGCGTTGGCTGGTGCTGGCGCCCGCGCCGTGACAACGTGACGAAGTGTCACACTGCATAATGCATGGCCTGGCGGTACGCTCCGCCCGGGAGCCTGTTTGATACATCTTGACTCTGTCACATATAATATAGAACACCAGCTATTGCCCGCGGCACTGCATGCATTGAAGGCGGAAATTATACCTCGGGCCATTGATGTATTTTTAATATATCCATGCCTCGGGCATATTGCCTCGTTAGTCTAGTGGCCGCAAGCGCGACTGATGAGCTGATGCTGACTGACCATGGTCCTGGGTTCGATTCCCGGGTCGGGCAAAACGTTTTTGGGTTTATCCATCAGGAATTTCTCAGTAGCTGCCACGGAGTCTGAATTTGTGTTCGGTTGATTGCAATAGGCTCGCTCCCTATTACATGGAACTTAAACGTGCCTAACTGGCGACTGTGGGTGTACTATTAGGTACACCTCAGCCTAGCCCCTCGGGGTTTACTGGCGTAATGTAATTCTATGTATTTTATGTTATGTTATATTACCAGAACTAAAGTTATACCATGTCCATGTCATGTGTTAAAACATCATGAGGAAACCGGCATGTTCTAGAACCAAAAATTCGAAGACATGTGACATCTACCAACCCGCACTGGGCCCGCGTGGTGGATAGCCCATTCCCTCTCATTGAGAGGAGGCCGTGTCCCAGCAGTGGGAACATCAGGGATGATGATGATAATTATATATATATTATTATATATATCTAAACTTAAACGTTAATCTTAACTTAAACGTTTGATTCTTAGAGGCCGAAGATTACTCCGTAGAAGCCACAATGCCAGCTATTATCTTAGTACAACATCTGTGGCATTGATGCGCTGCTGCAGTCCTTACAAAATTCTTGCTAGCTAGCTGTGCTCACACACAAGTTTGATATCACCCTGGTCCCTTGCAATGATCTGCAGCCATACCGCAATACCGCATAACACTTTACATACATACTAGTCCCACTCCATCCTAAACCCAATCAAAATTCAACTCTAAACTTCTGTTCTCAAAGTTGACTGCAAATGCAGTATTGACAAAGTTTTCGAAATAGTTATGTACATCACACATCTTTGTAATAAAGGTGTTTGGAACAGACAATGTATTATTGCTGAAGTGTGACATTCGTCAGGGCTTTTAAAACGTTTTCAACTTATAAATGTTTTGTAGAAACACTATATTAGGGCTGCTTCACAAATATTCGGCTGTGCATATTCGTTTCGGCAATATCTGTTGAAAAACAAAGCACCATCTACCATCGCAGAATTATTTTCGGACCGGGTCGGCACAATTCTAGCTATTTATTGTATTGTATGAATTACATCGGTGAAGGAAAACATCGTAAGTCCGTGATTAATCATATTCATAAGACAACCCGTCTTTAGTAAGCGTGCTGATCAATGCTCGTGTCTTCTCTGTAGTAGAAGAGGCGTTAGCCCAGCAGTGGGACAGTAATAGGCCGGTATTATTATTAAAGGGCTTGTGTCTGCCACTCCGCGTGAAAAACACGTGGTTTTGACTCGGAGTTGCGGATTTTCCGTTCAAGTGGAAAAATTATCTTTCATTTTCAGCCCACGGACGCCTTGGTGTTACTGCTGACGGTCATACAGTACAGCTTAGCCGTGCGGCTTTTTCCTGAACCTAGTACAATGAGCTCGGACGAAATCTCACCACCAATACGACTCTTTTTGCTTGCAGCAACGAAAAAAGGGTTGAAAGAAAAAAAATAATGATCATCATCATCTGCCTAGCCTTTTCCCAACAATGTTGGAGTCGGCTTCCAGTCTAACCGGATGCAGCTAAATACCAGTATTTTAAATGGAGCGACTGCCTATCTGACCTCCACAACCCAGTTAGTACCGGGTAATACGATACCCCTTGGTAAAACTGGTTGAAAGAAAAAAAAATATAAAAATAAGACCAATATACATAGTTCTTCTTCGTGTCGATGATTCGTTAAGGGTGTTAAATAGATGTGGAGATCGTGTGCACGGGATTTTGTTTTAAAAATGAGCAGATTTTATCCGAGCTCATGGTACCTTATTTTTTGCCGAATGAAACCGAACCGTTTGTGTTTGTAGCAACCCTAACATCTGTGAGAAAAGAAGGCCAATTAGAACGGGGATGTCAAACCGGTGATTGAATGGATGAATGGATCTGGCAACCACGGTGGCAACTACATGTTAGGTGGTTGGCTGTTGGATGTACCTGGTACCGGCCGAAAGCGGGATCTTACTAGCGGTAGATGTGCCTACTGCTACCTTGCCGTTGCCAACACATAAAAAAATACAGAGAACACAGCTTTTTCATGCAATTAAATAAAGCAGGCTATAAGTTTATTAATGAATGAAGTGATTTTCATTTGTACTTATGCAGTAGTTTCAGGATTCATCAGAATCATGAATATTGCAAAACTATATAGTTGTCTTAATAGACAACCACATACTTATGCTTTTTTTTTTAATTCTGAGTTAGTTTAGGCATAAAAACGTAATTGTTTTTATGCCTAAACTAACTCAAAACTAGGGCATCTACTTATTCTCTTTATCTATCTCTTTAGTGCCTAACTTGGTGTCAGAGTTTATGCCGCCCATGGGCCTCGGACTTGGCTTTACATCGAGAAATATCTCTAGTCTCAGGCATGCTAGTTTCCTCACGATGTTTTCCTTCACCGAAGCAAATCATAAGCCTTGGGTTCGAACCTGAGACCTATGACTTGGCAATTCGACGATCACACCACTGCCTATAATAAATTTCGCTCGGTTCTGACTTCAGAACCAATCGATATGTTTGACAGAGAGATACTCGTAGCATCGGGAATAATCGAGAGATAGCTAGGAAAATATAAAAGGGCATGGACTACTTTTCATCTATTTTATGTATTAAAGACATAAAACACAATATGTATAGGTACACGTAGACGAAATCACGTGCAGGCAATTTGTTGTATTTTTAATTGTTTGTCCTCCAATGTAATCAATTAAAGATTTACAGATCTTCTCGTTGTGATATTGTATCGGCAATCATTGATAAAATCTGCGATGCTGTGCTGATGATAATCTTAATTAATATCAATTAACTGCTGCTTCGTTTAATTGCTTGTTTCAATTTTCATTTATTTATTTGCATTAATTAGTCGGCACACTTAGTAGACTGTTGAAAGAACGGAACAAGGTTTGAGATGAGCATATTGATAGCGATTCGCACAGAAGTCATTGTAAGAAGGTATGCTATTTTCAAAATCACTAATGTGCTTTAAGCGAGCGCATGGTGACTGGCGATCAATGCTCATGACTCCTTTGTATGAGAACAGGCCTTAACCCTACAGTGAGACAGTATGGGCTGATATCATTGCCGCATAGCTGTCTTGAAGTTATTTGTTGCCCAAATAATTTCACTAAGTATATAATGTGACGACTTAGGACGAATTTCTCCTATAAAAGTAACCGTGTTCAGGATCTATCGGTGTTAATGTTTCTGAACAATAATGACACTGTTAAAGCTTAAAGTTTAAATGAAAATGGTTTTTTCTGTGGCATCTTGCAGATCAACTTAGTTCATCTTGCAGATCAACTTAGGAGGAACAACTTCATACAGATTCGTTTAGTTGTTCTGCCGTGATTGATTAACAAACATCCACTAATTTAATTGTCTTAATGTAAAATAGTAATAGGATTTAAACACCAAGATGGTCCTCACGAATTACAGGAAAAATAAAAATATAACTAAACTGTTAAATAATAAACATAATACATATTTCCGTTCAGAACATAACACGTCCCCACTAACTGCCTACCTCGAACATATTAATAGATAGCTTCATAGCTCATCAAAAGGACACCCTCTCCGGTTTCAATATCTATATGAGAACCCTTTTAACACTTCCGCTATTAAAACTGCTATAAACACTGAAAAACAGTGACAAAAAATACACTCTACACTACAGAGGAAAACCAACTCAAACTTAACTGAAAAAAGGTCGAAAACAGCTTGAGATAAACAGCTATCACAATTTCAAAGTGATAATTTTGACATCTAATCAAAATCTTCATCTATTTGAATTGGAATAAGGATCAAATTCGGAAGTACAGTTTAAAAGTTACGTGTAATAAACTTTTAACATGACAACACGAAATTAAGAGTATTAAAACAACATGTGTGAGACAATGGAGCGGCGAGCACAAAGGGTGGCGGTGCCTTTGAAGTCGGCGTTCGTGGCGTTGGGCCGGTTAATTTTACAACGGCCCGGTGGCCACTCCCAGGCGGGCTGGTAACTTGTACAACTGACTATTGTGCACCCTTTGATTTTGAACGTAATAATGTAATAAACTATTGTTTTGAACCTTTGTTATAAGTTCAGTTAAACTTAACTCGAAATTTCCCCGTATTGTTCAATTAACGGATTGTGTTTCTATTGAAAGTAATTAGAACTGATTGTTTAATCAGTTTTAAGAAAGGGTCTACGGAAAAAAAGTATAAAGATAGTAAACATTCTTTTGTCTATGACCTTTCTCTTACCTACAAAAGAGTTATTAGTCAAGCCTAGGTCCTGTATCATAATTGGGGTGGCTTTTAGCTACAAGTAAGGGTTCTTACAGACGAGCAGCACTTTGCCAACGGCAGATGAACTGCAGCCGTCGCCAACTGTCGACGGCTACCGTCGACGCGCCGCCCAGCAGCTGCCGGAGCGTCGACGACTGCCGTCGACGCTTGCAGTTGTGGCATGCCGCGTAAATGTGTGCGTCGACGGCTGCCGTCTAAGCCTAAAAGGTCTTCAACTAACCGACTCTCTGATCAAAGTAGTTGCGGTACTTTCATACAAGCCTAGCTTGTAGGCTCCACTCTTCATGATATTCGGATTTCAGAACAGCCTGCATAGCTTATGGGTTTTTTTTTTTTTTTTAATATGGGCCTGCCTTTGACCTCGATCTCGCCTGATGGAAAGCGATGGATGAGATCTATGATGGAAGATACCTGTGTTGATGTGTTGCTGTATTGTTGCCCCCTAGGCGCGCCACTTCATCAGAGCCACCACATAGGTGCTCTTCTGTAGCCGACTGCACAAACCGCATACAAACCCGGCCCTATCGCAAATTCGTAATAAAGGCCGCAACGACACGACGCGACTAGTTTCCAAGTCTATGTAATTCTATGAAAAAGCTTCCGTAATTGACGGAATATAGAGTTGTTGTAAGAAACCGTCTGACACTAGTCGCGTCGCTACGATACACCTATCAATGCGATTTGGTGGTTTGAAGCGGTTTATTTGTAGCGAGTTTATCATCATCTACCTAGCCTTTTTCCAACTATGTTCAAGACGGCTTCCAGACTGACCGGATGCAGCTGTATACCTGTAAGTTACATTTAGCGACTGCCTATCTTACCTCCTCAACCCATCTGTGAACCCAGTTAGTACTAAGTACGATACCCCTTGGTAAGACTGGTTGTCAGACTTCCTGTAACGACTGTCTAAGATCTACGAATGACAAACGGGACCAAAGGCTTAACGAGGCACGGAGAAAACTCAGTAGGTAATGATGGTCACCCATCCACAGAGCAACCTTGGCAAGCGCTGCTTAGCCTTGAAGATCCACCCATGCGGCTGTTATTAATTAGCTACGAGTTCCTACTTACCATAAATATGACTTTCGTCGACTAGCTATTGTAAAACAAAAACCCCTTGTCTTGAAGACATTGTTCTGTTCTCCCCTTTAGATAGAACTCAATAACAGCACCATCTCCAGTGGAACAAGACATACATTTGTTTTGGCGCGCTATTATCGCTTCCTGTCGGGCGGCGCAGGCGCAGGCAGCCGTGACAACCCACCATCGCGAAGCGGCGCCCGCGCCTTCAGAAAATCCCACCACAACCACTTTTATTGTGATATAAAATAAATTTTTTACTGTAACAAAATTATTAATTCAGGTAATTTCAAAGATTTATTTCTATATACGCCAGAAGGCGTAAGCATAAAGTTCTATCAGGCATTGACGCGACAAAGATTATGGTCCATGATCTCAGGGCCGCCAGACGTTACTTATCTTCCGATTAACAAAATGTGGGCATCAAGTAGTGATAGTGTACCTAGTGGCCCAAGCTGGCAGATATGTATGCATACCTACTATCTGCTAACTTGGACCAAGTTAGCGCCGGCCATTTTTCACACACCACCTGAAAAATGGCCGCCTAAGTTACGTAAAATATTACAATTTTTTTTGAGTTGATTTTTACATTAGTGTTGTATAGAAATAAAAAAATAATAATCAACACTGCTAAACACTTTTCGTTGGTTGAATTCCTGCCAGATGCTTAAAAACTCTGGAAATATTATGTGATTTTACTTATAGTAGTCTTATATTTGTTCTTCAGGGTATTAAGTAACGTCTGGCGCCACTGGTCATATTTTTTTATTTATTTGTTTTGGAATAACGCAATTATTCAGTAAAAAGCAGCGTTTCCACGCGAGTGACCTTAAGCGTGCCGCCATTATAGAATAATTAGCCATAATTTAATTGTAATAATATTCTCCCTATCCCCCATTAACATATCCGCCATAATATTCATTGTTAATTCATTAATTAGTCATTAACGCCAAGATAACTTATCAGACGTGGGTTGTTGTAAAGCGGTCATAGTTTCTTGTGCTGCCCCTAACCGGATGCGGCGTGAAGATAAAGCCACATTAGCGATAAAGGTGTAATTAAAATGCAGTTTATCTACAAAAGAACTGGCTGGATACGGTCCGTGAACAAATGAACAGGAATATATAACACTATCTATGAGTGGGGTTATGTTACGGTTTTCTGATATTTTAAGGCGTTAGTTTTAATTTATCTTTATCTCTATACAACAACAGCCCATAACGTCCAGTGCTGGACATAAGCCTCTCCCATGATGGGAGGAATTTGCCGTCATCTCCACGCTTGGCAGGCGGATTGGAGATCGCAGTGATAAAAGACTAACAGAAAACGCTGCTGCCCATTCTCTGGTCTACGGAGGCGCAAGGTGTACTGCCTCAGACATTAGTCGCCTTATACGACACCCGTGAGTGTAATGAGTTGGTTCTATTCTACTCTGCCGGATACCACACGGCTAACACGGTTTTATCTATGTCTATCTTTATCTGTAATAGCAAAGGAAACGTGTGATAAATAATTAAATAAAAATAAATAAATAAATAATTGGGCAGCGTGGTCGTTGTGATCAAAGCCTCATCGACACAATATTATCGATTACCTTTTGATTTATACCAGAAACAAAACCGAATTACTACATCTTGTAGTTAAAAAATAAATCACACCTGTAATCCCCGGGGGGTTAGGTAGAGGTGTACACAATTAGTTCACCCACATTTCGCCGGTTATATTTAAGTCCCATGTAATATGAGGCGAGCCAGTTTGAGCAAGGAGGTTTTTTAGTAGTACTGTTATTCAATGTAGATAATTCTGCTGTAGAGCCCGTTTCAGTTTTCGCCCCAGCAAACATAAGCCTGTCTTTTAATATGAGTTCATCGACACAGCATCTATTCCGTCAACTTCCGTCAACTCCGTGACTACGTCAATTCCGTTAACTCTACCGATTGAATGAGAAACACATAACCAAGCGGTCTATTAGCGGTCTGAATGCGGGTGGAAAACCGGTACTTAAGGCCCTTCAGAAGCTGTTTAATTCCGTCATACTTGAGGGAAAAACGCCACAGGCATGGTGCACCGTGGACCAGATACATACGCTGCGGCAGGTTATACAGAAGACCGAAGAGTATAACCTACCCTTCTGTTTAGCGTTTGTGGACTACGAGAAAGCCTTCGATTCGATCGAGACCTGGACTGCAGTCTCTCCAACGGTGCCAAATCGACTGTCGGTACATCGAGGTGTTGAAGTGTTTGTACAAAAACGCCACCACGTCAGTCCGACTTCAGGACCAAGCCTCGGAACCTATCCTCCTGCAGCGAGGTGTGAGACAGGGAGACGTCATATCTCCGAAACTGTTCACCGCTGCACTGGAGGATGTCTTCAAGGTTCTGGACTGGAGAGGGCTAGGCATTAACGTCAATGGCGAGTACATCACCCACCTTCGGATTGCCGACGATATAGTGGTCATGGCTGAAAACATGGAGGACCTCAGTACAATGCTCGATGACCTCAGTAGAGTTTCCGGAAGAGTGGGTCTTAAAATGAACATGGACAAAACCAAAGTCATGTTGAATGCCCATGTCACACCTATTCCTATCAAGATCGGAGACTCTACACTCGAAGTTGTAGACGATTATGTGTACCTGGGACAAACGGTCCAGTTAGGTAGGTGTAACTTCGAGAAAGAGGTCAATCGTCGAATCCGACTCGGCTGGGCAGCGTTCGGGAAGTTGCGCGGTATCTTCTCGTCCAACTTACCACAGTGTCACAAGACGAAAGTCTATGACCAGTGTGTGTTGCCAGTGATTACATACGGGACCGAAACGTGGTCGCTCACAATGGGCCTCATCAGAAAGCTTAAAGTCACCCAAAGGGCAATGGAGAGGGCTATGCTCGGAGTTTCCTTGCGTGATCGAATCAGAAATGAAGACATCCGCAAGAGAACCAGGGTCACCGAGACGTAGCCCGAAGAATTGCCAAACTTAAGTGGCAGTGGGCAGGGCACATTGCTCGCAGAACGGATGGCCGATGGGGCCGAAAAGTTCTGGAGTGGCGACCGCGAACCGGAAGACGTTGCGTTGGAAGGCCTCCCACTAGGTGGACCGATGACCTGGTGAAGGTTGCGGGAATCCGCTGGATGCGAGTCGCACGGGACCGGTCAATGTGGCGACACTTGGGGGAGGCCTATGTCCAGCAGTGGACGTCTTTCGGCTGAAATGATGAAGCGTTCTATTTTCTCCTATAACACAACAATAATAAACAAATAATTTATTTTACTTGTATTGTATTGTATTGTAAATAATAACGAACTATTCAATCTAAACAATACCCTTTTGTAGCAGCACCTCGAAAGAACTCACTCCTTACTCAATAAATTGATTCTAAAAAATTGATTTACTTGTTACTTGTTGCTTCATTGTTTGAATAGTTAACTAATGGTTCTCGCAAACTCCATTCACTGTTCGCATTGTCGGTTAAAAGAATGTTAAACATTCATTATTGAAAAACAATTGTTACTAATTGGTTTCCGAATACCGACCACCTTTGAGGGGTGTTTTGCAAATCAATGGGGTTCTTTGTTAAGGCTGAGTATGAGAGATGAAACAGAGGCTGTAGTTTTAGATACGAAGGAATGAAATGATCTAGAGCAATAAAACAGACATTTTTCATGATTGACACACTTGATCAAACATAAAAAAATAGTTCAAATTGCTCTTGAACTGACCAGTGTTACGCAGACTCATACAAGATAAAAGTTGTACTCATGATCTATTCATCATCTGCCCAGCCTTTTCCCAACTATGTTGGGGTCAGCTTTCAGTCTAACCGGATGCAGCTGAGTACCAGTTCTTTACATGGAGCTACTGTCTATCTGACCTCCACACCCCAGTTAGTACTGGGAACTAGGTACTGGATAACACGATACCCTTTGGTAAGACTGGTAGTCAGACTTTCGGGCCACTGACTAGTAACGACTGTCAAAGATCTACTAATGACAGCCGGGACCAAGTGCTTTCCGAGGCACGGAGGAAGGTCCACCGGTACGCGGATTTTTCGCGGCTTACACGGCTGACGTTATGTTCTTATTACAGTTTTCTGTTGCTAGGCCCACTGGCTCTCAGGACCTTCCATTCCAACGGTTCATGAGGATAACTCGAGCATAACTCTTGCAGTTTTTCCAACACTAATAACACAAAGGCACGTAAGCTTAGGGGGCAAAGCTTACCGGCGTAGCCACACGCACTCCTAATTTGTAGATATAGGTACCTAACTCGAGATATTTGCAATCCATCGCGGTACCGCGTAATTTTATTTTATAGACATTCCTGAGCCGCGCGGCTTCTCAAAGCAGATAGGTAATAGCTGTCTAAAGCTCCTCACAATTAATCCTCCCCTCTTCCCTCTCCTCCTTTCCGTCTTCATCGTTGGGTGCGCGGGAGCAGACAGTCATGCCGCAGAATATGTAGAAGCAGAAGTCCCAATCTAACCGCCGCACATTCCGCAGTGCGTAGTTTGAATCGCTTACCTTCATTGAACTAGGTACAGGTCTCCACTACAGGTCAGCTCAGGTAGAATTGGTAGATTTATTTTTTTCACAAACAACCATTCCCGGAAAAACTGAACAACCTTTAGGTCATACAAATTTTTGTTCCTTGCGGGGATCGAACCCGTGACACGAGATGAAGCAGCCAATCGCTTAGCCACTGCACCAACCGTGCCATCGCAGGACGATCATATTCCAGTCGTGTGACTAAGAAACACATTGTTATTTCTGGTTCAACTCTAGCGGAGGGAAGTGTGCCCGATGCGATTTCGGCTTCTCTCGTTATGCAAGCTCTTTAATTTAATATTACTAATTTAATCACAATATTCACTAACATAGGCTTATACCAAGACTCAATAATATCACATTTCTCATGTGGATATTATCAATCCACGACTAAATCTAAATACTAAAAAAGTAATTTACTTAGCTAAGTACCACCAATATAGGGATTAAGTAATGGTGCCTGTTCATAAGTTCAGCTGCGATTATTCATAGTAGTAACAAATCAGTAACTGGGTAAGTACACAAGTCTACAAAATGTTAAGTAAGTACAACAAACTCGGTTATTTTTTGTTATGTTTTCTTCTGATTTTCTCAATATAAATTCTTATAATAATTGATTCTCACAGTTTTTAGGTAAGTACAAATAAATTTTAAGTAACTTGAGATTCTGTGCCAAACAAATTAATGCGTAGGTACAGTCAGCACCAAAATAATACAATAAAAAGCCAAAACAAAATGACCTTACTTTAAAGACTGCGCTTAAAATATATATTTGTCACTAATTTGCAAGTTTACATAATAAATCTTTTTAAATAAATTATCTATATTGAAGTACTCCGATAAATATTTTTAGATTTACTATAGGAACGCAAATTCTTAACACTAAAAGCCTGAACAATGGTTACATCGTTCTGAACGATGCGAGGCTTGAACCTGGGACTACGGACCAACCGGCACATCCCTAACTTATTATTAATGGTATACAAGGTCACATTAAATTAGCTAGAGAAACTCCACAGTTGCTATCAATACCCTGTTTGGAAACACGGTAAAACGTAGTGTAGTTACTTGAAATATTTAATTTAATATACACAATATTTCGTTGCGGGATCCAAGATAGTTAAATGGTTTCTCTGGGACTGCGTCAAGCTTCATTATCTCGGCGCTTTTCTGGTGGTCGCCACTGTTGTTTCTGGCTTTCAGGAGTTGCAGTGGTTTGAGAAAAGTGTGGTGGGCTTGTCACTAATTTAAAAAAAAAAATACTGGAGCTTCGCTAGCTAATTTACTTTGACCTTATACATACACCAAGTCTGCGTCGTTTATCAAAATTATAAAAAGGCCGGTACAAGTCAGTAATCCTGGGACTAACATTAAATCGAGAAGGTGAGGCACCACGCTACTAAATAAAATAAAACAAAACTATTCACTCTGCTCGCGTTGCCGCTTTCAAACTAGTATAAAAATCTAGAATTTCTTACTCAATTTACATATTTTGGCAAAAGAAAACTCATAGCAAACAGCTGACATAGCATATTTCATTCATCAACTAAAAAATAAATGAACACGTCGTATTTGTTTCTACCATCAGTTTAAAACGTCACTGACTGTACTACAACTTATGAGCCACAGCTCGACGTTCTAAAGGCAGTGTGGTGTGACCTTTATGACAAGGCTGGGTTGGCGAATTCCAAATTTAAATTAAAAACTGATCATTACTGGTAGCCAGGAGCATTTAAATTCACTGATTAAGATAATCCTTATTAATTTTCACTGTCAATATAGTTTTTAAAAGTTAGTATTCTAAATTCATTCTCTGGGTAAAAACCGTATTGTTCACTTTTTTTAATGTTTGTAAGTAGTTAACAATAGCGGTAGGTACTTTCTGAATCATACAACACAAAATCGTTCGGTAGAAGCGGCGAACCTCTATATTAAAAGGAGTGAGCCTTCTGTGTTTGTCTTTCCTAGCAGAATCGTGCGTGACAAATTGCAGCGTCCGCGCATCCGAGAAAAACATCGCTAAACGATAGCTTAATTGCGCGTAATTGTGACCCGGAGTACCCTGCAGCCATTTTATTTAGACCCAGCACTTTGTAAGTAAACAGAAACACTGGACTACTATGTTACTACATAGTACTTTAGTGTTTGGTCCAGGTAAGCAAATAAAATGAATATGAAGTAACAAAGTAGTTTTAAGCTTTCTTGGTTTATAACTAAACTTACACCGTCCCGTATAGTTGTAAGTCATAGAAGAATCCCGTAAGTGACTAGAAATATGCAAGTTTGAATAAACATGTCACAAACTGGTCGCTTTTTGTTGAGTCACTTTGGACCTGAAAATCATAATACATTTTAAGAGATAACAAAACTAAACTTTTAAGATGCATACCGTTTCAATGTGGTTACAACTCCAATTTGCAGGTCTTTGATCGACATCGGACCTATAGTGTCTTTTCGTGTTTTTGAAGTTTTTTGTTGGTTTCAAATAGGCCCCCTATTACCTGCATGGGTCTTAAACATAACTGGCGAAACGTGGGTGACTAACTCTTCGAGGATTACAGGCGTCATGTATGTTGTTTGTTTTGTATGTGATGTTTACCAGCAGCGCCACCTTTCAGAGCCAAAAGATCCATGTAGTACCTACTGATATTGCAGGCCAGTGCTAGGTTGTATGTTGATTATAATATTATTCGCGGCTGTAACACGTATGTAGTTACAGAATTATAATCATGAAAATAATCAATACAACCCTCCAAGTTCATAAAGGTGGAAAAATGACTTTTTCCTCTATCCTACTAACAAATAGGTAAAGAGCAAGAAGGTTCGTAACATAATACATAACGTAAGGTACTAAAAGGTCTTCACAAAATGGTCGCCCCCATACGAACGAAAATGTAACCGCTCTCAAAGCTTCTTGCAACAGTTTTTGTTTTGTTTTGAATTATATTAAAAGTGGTCTTAATGAATGGACGACGTTTTATTGCGTCGGTAAAAGGTTGGAGATAAATGTCATTAATTACAGAGATATCAGCGCCCATGTGGTCTAGCTGTCATTGAGACCATGTTTTGGACGTTAGAAAGGCTTTGAAAGAGTTGAGAATTTGAAAAAACTGTTCGAATCAGAGGGAAAAATGGGAGAGGTACTAAACTGGTGTAGGTTGGATCAAAGAACCGGCAGACCCTTTTGTAATTCTGCGACGAATTTCGACAAGATTATAAACAATAAGTTTTTAGATAGCTTACGTAATATTATGTCATTCGATACATTTTGATGTTTCTGTTATCAATATCGCTAATAGATCGCATCGTATTTTTGTTTTACACGTTTTTCTAATATAACCTAACCAATTTCTGTTCAATAGACCCTTAAAGTTATAATAAAATTAATAAATCCATTAGAGAGTTAGATTTGGTTAGATTTAAGAAGCAATTTAAAGAATTTTCATGTAATTAATGTTATTATAATTTGAAAGACTACTTAAATGACACTGACATATTAGTTTAAAACAATTTTTTTTTTTTTTTGTAACTGTCATTCCTTTTTAATTTTTAAATATTATTATTTATATAATTGATCACTAATGTAACCTAATAACATTTGTACGCCCATGTGGTAGAATGTGATGACACAATATATATAAACTCAAGACCATGTAATATACATACCGACCATGTTCTGACAAATAAATGATTTGATTTGATTTGAAAAAAAGATCCAGGTTGTCTTTAAGAAAAAAAACCGGCTAAGTCCGAGTCAGACTCGGCATAAAAGTTTCCGTACCATCGTAGTAGGGGAGCCTCCTTTAATTTTTAATTGTTATAGCGGCAACAGAAATACATCATCTGTGAAAATTTCAACTGTCTAGCTAACACGGCTCATGAGATACAGCCTGGTGACAGACAGACAGACAGTGATGGAGTCTTAGTAATGGGGTCCCGTTTTTGCCCTTTGGGTACGGAACCCTAAAAACCATAGGTATATATGCTCGCTAATTGACTTAATTACAGAATTGGTTGTTAAACTCCAAAATTACTGAATATCAAACTATTTACAACACCGTAAGTTATATTGCCATAGCTATATACAGAATTCCACAGATAGCTACCGACCACCGACCACACCATAAAACCCAGATTGTAGTTCTGTACACTCTATTCATTCATTGGATCGATGAAAACGTTCAATAACCCGAATACTTCAATCAATTTATTATAATTTACTTATCTAATTTAATTCCTACTTGAAAGCTTTCTACGTCCAGTTGCATCCACAGATTTAAATTGCCAGACGTGCCCTCAACGTTCTTAGTTCGCGCAAAAAATGTTTACAATGAGAAGAGTTCTTTCTACACCCAAAATGGAAGGATATAATACGATTTTCAGTATGAGTGACAATACTTTTCGAATCTCGTGGGCAATGAAACTGAAAAACTTTATCATTCTTTGTCGTAGTATGGCGACTTTAAAGACATTTAAATATTACGAACGATTGACTGGATAACAGGAACAAAATCGTAATCTGCTTGCAAGAACCTAACTGGTTTTTTTCGGTACAGTGAATGTAACGTGTCAAATTTCACAATAACGTAATTTTATATAAGGCGTCCCTGAGACATGAAGTCTCATTTTTTCTATATAACAACTTTTGATTCTCTCTTTAATATTTTAAATCGCTTCGGTCAAAAACAATGGATGGACTGTGTGAAGAATGATATGGCAAGAAGAGGATCAGGTGTCTGCATGATGAGATGACAAGTAATAGAGAAGTATGGAAGAAGAAGATATGCTGCGCCGACCACAAATAAATTTGGAAAAGGGCAGGAAAATGATGATACTTTTGTCTAATCTAGTAATTTAAATCTTTGTTCTGATCTATGTCAATTAGTAACAAGTCAGTTCCATATCTTTTCTAAACGCATGTAAATTATAAAGGTTCCTTTATAATTTACATGCGACAACACCTTACAACCATACAACCTTTACAACCTTTTCGATAGATAGTGGTGTCGATTCTGTTGTGCACAAACTAAACTTAATTTAGGCTATTGCTATCTTTTTCTCTCTAATAAAACGAGAAAGAGATGGACGTAATTTAGAGCTGTCAAATTTAGTTAGAACTAATATTTCCATACAAATGAAGGGTGCACGTAAAAAGCGCAAGGCATAAACTAGTTTGACATCTCTAACTTAGTTCATAGCTATAGCCGTCCTTTTCTCGCACTGCCTTTTAGTAAAAGATAGCAATAGCCTAAATAAGTTTAGTTTGTGCACAACAGAATCGGCACCAATGTTGAATTAAATCTAATTTGGTGTTTCGAATCATATTTGATAGGTAAAGCAGAGGGCCGCTTGTGAGCGAGAAACTGTGGGAAGTTTTTCAAATAGATAAAGAAGGGACTTATAGTCACATATTAACAAAGTTAAGCAACGTTTACCGAGGTCGATTCGTAGATCCAGGCTGTCTCACATGTGTGACCTAACAGTTGTTACGGGTTAGTCTTACAACCACGGTTGCTAACTGACATTGGAAAAAGGCTAGGCAGATGAAGAAGATAAACACAATGAAAGCTATATTTGGAGCCACATCACATTCCACATAATAATGGTAGGAAATGTATACAAATACGATACACGCACATGGAGTAATTTTTATATCTGAATAAAATCGAGAAAATATACATATACAAACACCAGATTTTCCTTATTTTTTTCTTTCCCTCTTTCTCTTTCCAGAACTTTTACCAACCAAATGAACCGATCTGCATCCCTTATCAACCACAAATCTGCTACAAAATCACGATCCAAATGCTTCTCCGTGAACTCGTTGTAATTCCGAGCGCGTCCCCTATTCCCTCGAATCGTATCAATTAAGTAGGTACAGGTACATGCGGCGTGGGCCGGTCGGTAATGGTGGCCGCAGATAAAACCAGTAATTAACGAATCAATTTGATTATATCCGGCCCCTTTGTGTCAGCCGTGTAGGTCGGGAGCTGCTGTAAACGTGGGAACAAGTAAGTTTTTTTTATGATATAGATTTTGTCAATGCAATATACTTTTTGTAATTCATTCAATCGCCACTGCTCTTAAACAAAACGGCGAAATAAAACGCAGTGAGAAAACCAACATGTCCTTGAACCAAAAACTCGAAGACGTTTCGTGTTCCCTGATTATTATAGGTATTTGTAGCCGTACAAAGGCCTGAAAATCAGTCTTTCTAAGGAGTATCGTATTACCTTTGGGTTGTAGAGGTCAGGCAGGCAGTTTCCATGTTAACTATTGGCATTACGATGTCTCCATCAGACTGAAAACCAACCCCAACAAAAAAGGAAAAGTCTTGACAGATTTTCTTTCTTTCTTTCTTTGATGAGGAACTACAAGTAGGTACAGACGAAAAATAAATGAATGTTTCGAAATTACTATACTATTTTTTTTACAGCATATACTCAAAACACTACTTAGCAATCATAGAATTGCATGTTGCATCCACGATCCGTATTACGATTTCCCCCTACATAATCCACAAAAATGCTCTCAGAACTTAGCAACCGGCAACACGCAGCGATGCCAACACAAAAACTTTAATACATTTAATTGTTTCTTATGAAACGCATCAAAGTAATTACGAGCTCTTAAGACGCGACAATGAGCTCACGATACTTAATTGATGTAATTAGAACCGGATAATTAGAACGATGAAACATTTAAAACTATCTTTTTATTTTCGTAATTGAACATAACAAGGGATGTTTTTAAGTACTGAACGTGCACGTCTGTGAAACAGTTTCTTCGTAAAAGTTTAGCAAATATTCTGTCGGTGTTCAAAGGAGGCGCAACGGAAACGTTTAAGCCCAAATATGAGAGGAAAGTGTTGAATTTTAATGTCCTTTTGATGGTTGGAGAAAAAGAGTGTCTTTCCTGCAGTTGACACCTTTGTCTCATGGTAATTGAACTGTTTAACTGTTAAAGATGAATTTAAATGTATTATTTCGTTGTTTAACATACCGTGATGTTTAAACGATTTTTGTTCTTTCATCAATCGAATAAAAGGAAAAAAAACTATGGAGAAAAATTGAATAAAAAAGAGGGCAATTTTATTAAATGCTTAATTCTTATTCTATTTATATTTAGTAATGACATTTTTAATACAGCTACTTAATATAATTAGTCCTATAAACTTTATAATCGAGACATTTTAATGAGAAGTACATAATTGACCAATTATTTACCACGTTACGATATGGTTATGGCATAGCCGGCGCAATATCTTGGGTTTTGCTGAGTTTTTTTGCTACATCTCGAGCTCAAATGTCAAGTTGTGATATGAATACAAATTATTTTAATACTATCCTAGGCAATATCGGTCACGATAAGTAGCTAAGATATGTTTGGAGATGTACCATGAGCTCGGGCAAAATCTGCTCAATACAAAAACGGTTCAGAGAAAGACTAAAATGAATCTAAAACGTCATCTGTCTAACCTTCTTCCCAACCCAACTACGTTGGAGTCGACTTCCAGTCTTACGGGATCCAGCTAATCACCAGTATTTTACATGGAGTGAATGCGTATCTGACCTCCACAACCCAGTTACTGAGTAATACAAATGGATCAGACAAATAGTATTTTTTTTCTCAATATACAATGATGTCACTTAACCTTTAAAAATAAACTCATTAAATACCAACACGTACTGCAAACAAAGCATTAACTAACAAAGCTAATATCCCAAAATCTAAAAAACCAGTCATGGTCAAATAGCTCAAACAATATTTTTCAATGATTGTTGACTCGAGCACGCTAGCTCTCGGACTACAAACACTCGGACTGAGCTTTTTACGGACGAAGGAGCAATAAAAGTCAAATCCGAGCTTCGCGATATCTGTTTTAATGCTTATTGACATTTTGTCCGTTTTTGTAACAAATTCCAATTTTCATTCACTTTGGCTTCGATAAGATTAATGCTTTGCAATTAATTAATTTATGCTGTTTTAAATATTTTTAATGTTTATTTAGATTGTGGATTTGTGTTCGGTGGCTTCTTAGGTTTTATTTTGTTTGAATGCTTTTATACTAAAGGTAACTTATAAGGCTTTATGTAAAATAATAAAATTTAGTCAAAGAGTTCCGAACTTAGCAATGTTGGGTATGTGGCCATTGAGGCTAAGGTTTAAGCCCACGAAAGCTAGGGTTTTGAGGAATGTAGTTGACAATGCGTTTTGGAACAAGCCCGCTCGCCATTCCCAACCAACGGTAGCCAATGGTAACCAAGGTAGTCGAGTTGAGATTTTTGGTTGACCACCGTCTCATGAAAATAAAATTACATAAACGATGGTGCAAAATTGCGTGAAAGTTTACACTAAAATCCCTTCACTGTTATCACAGCGAATGACCTAAACTGAAGGGAAAGAGCTTACATTTCCTTTTCCAAAAAAAAACGGCTCCTTTGTATTATGTAAATCCCATCCTTATTCCAAGAGATAGTGATGCGCGCACGCACCAGACCCTATGATCAGGCGCACAACCGTGTGCATTAGCACCGAACCCCGCCCCCGCGCCTCACAGCGCACCCCGTACGCCCCCCGGCGGCGCCGCGCATGCGCTACACAAATTACTTTTTATTATTATAATACTCGCGTGATTGTACCGTATTCAGTGAAGCAAGAAAAGATAGAAGGTCTAAGTTGTTTTTTTTTCCTTATTTAGTAGGCTCGTGAAATCACTGAATTAGTGAAGTGCACCACAGAAGAGGGGAAAATAAATGTTGTCGGATGGAGAGAGAGCCCAAGAGAAGAGAAGACCAAGGAAACGGTGGATGGATTGCGTGAGGAATTAAATGAAAGAAAAAGGTGTTAATGATTCCGTGACGGTTGACAGGGGAGAATGGAAGAAATGGTACATTACTGCAGCGGCCAGCAACAGAGGCATTGATGGACGAACGTGTAAACACACACATACGTAAGTCCATCAATGCCTAGTTGTGGCCAAGGCTTGTATAGTACTTTTCTCAAATAATGCGAGGAAATTAAAACAAACAACAATATTTTTTCTCGCGTTGATGAGTTCATTTTTTTTTTTATTTCAATAAACCGCTTTCTATTTGCAAGCCAATTCGAAATTTAAATAAAACCTTTGATAAGTCACCTCCTTGGTTGCCATAATATGTTTCAGAGTAAAAGATCATTCCATTTTTAAATAACACGACAGATATGAGTTTACTATATTTATTTGGCCGCTAAACACGACAGATATGGATTTTCATACAACTTTTGCCGGCTGCTGGTCGCATGTCGGGCCAGTGCAGCAATTTCGATTTATCTCGAAGAAGGTTGTCAAAATAATGCTCAAATTTCCAAGCATGTTTGAGAAAAATAACGTGTTGCGTCGACCTCAAGTAACATGGGACAAGGGGAGGGAGATGATGAAGATAGTGCACAACATGTTGTGTAACAAAGTATTCTGTTAGGTATATCTTTAGGTAGGTAAACATTTTGCGGAGCGTATTTTGTCATGTGTGCAATCGAAGCAAGCTAATGGCGGGCGTCGTGATGCCAGTTGCATTTCGGAGCGCGTAGCTCGTTCGGTGTAGCAAGCAGAGTAGCGTAGCGCGTAGCACGTTCGGTGTAGCAAGCGAGTAGCGCAGCGCGTAGCACGTTCGGTGTAGCAAGCTGAGTAGCGCAGCGCGTAGCACGTTCGGTGTAATAAGCTGAGTAGCGTAGCGCGTAGCTCGTTCGGTGTAGCAAGCTGAGTAGCGTAGCGAGTAGCACGATTGCCGTAGCAAGTTGTGTAGCGTAGCGCGTAGCACGTTTGGTGTAGCAAGTTGCGTAGCGTATCGTGACATTGCGTTATTATATATTACCATTGTTGTGTAGTACTAGTAATGAGTATCAGTACTGTATATTTTTCTTGAAGCCTAGGTACAGAAACATAGTGTTTCCTAAATGTTTTCCTATACATAATGAACATCACCATGTGAGCCTTCTGAACGAATTTTCATTCAAGCATCTAGTCTCTAGTGGTTATTAATACGCAAGTTGATATCATTCTCTTTTTCTATGGACTTTTTAAGGTAATTACCATTGTCTGGGAGTTTTTGAGTTAATTATGATTATGTGGGATGGAATACGGACATTGTGTTCTCAGTTTTTTTTCATTTGAAGGTGTTGGTGCAGCTATATCATTAGGGCGTGTGATATTAGAAAAAACATATATACCACTCGTTATTATAATCCTAGTACTATTTCTTAAGAAGGGAGGTAAAATAGGACATTACAACTCATTCTTAGAGTTTTCCATTTACTCAACTTTAGCCTGGAAATCTAAGCGGATAAGAAATATGAAGAATAAGCAAATAATGGTAGTCCAATTGAATACATACCGACAATCTAAAATGGAAATAAAAAACAACTTCAAATACATACTTTCATCCCCTATTTTACCCCGAACAATAAAATAGTTTTTTTTTTCGTTCACATTCGTGACATAGTTAGACTTATGAAAACATTATTTTAGACCTGATGACTGCCTCGTTGGTGTAGTGGTCGCAATCGCGATTGCTGAGCATGAGGTCCTGGGTTCGATTCCCGGGTCGGGAATTTTTTTATTGGATTTTTCGTTTTTCCATCAGGAAAAAGGATTTATCAGTAGCAGCCACGGAGTCTGGCATGGGACTTAAACATAACTGGCGAAATGTAGGTCACGTATTGTTAGGTACATAGACCTCTGCTTAACCCTTCGGGAGTACAGGCGTGATGTTCGTTGTTTGCCAGAATTGCACCTGTCATACTCATAGATATTATAGCACTAACGAAACAAAAAAATATAAACAGCAATCATTTATGTTCACTAGCAACACTTTCACACTTTATTACATAGTAGAGAACTTAAGTAATTATTTTCATTAAAAACATAATAGGCGAGACGACAAAAAAAAACTAATTAGTCCGTCAGTTAGATTATCAGAAAATATTTGTCCCGTGTTTTTTCTTTTGTTACGTAAATCAAAATTAACGAAAATATGACGCTTTTAAAATTCTCAATACGTCACGCCTAGGTATAATTTTTAGCTAGTTCTGACGTCACGAGCCCCAACTCCCGAGTTTTGACGCGTTTTATCTTTGTCAATATTAATTGATTTACAAAAACAAAAAATACGTGTTCATTAATTTCCAATACTCTAACTGACGGACTAAATAGATTTGCAATTTTTTGATACTGTCGTCATGCCTATTGCTTAAGACGTACACATCACTGTTCGTAAACCTTTTCATTTTGTTATATAAGTTATTAGTGTTATAACTTGTTATGTTACATATTTAGTTATTGTATAACATAATTGGTTGTGTTTTTTATTATTCTTAATTGTATTTGGTAATTTAGTTTGTCTCTTTAAAAACTAACAAACTTCTTTAAGTATGCAATTATATTTTTTTGAAATTACCTATTAGCAATAGCTAACTAGTTCCCAAGAAGTTGTCTCTTCATACCCTTTTAATTCAACACCAGAACAGATGCTTCGCGCGTGCAATGGCGACATGTCTAAACATCAAGATTTCTGCGCTCCAATTAATTCCAATATTAAAGGATTATTTATACACATAATACACACGCTTATAAGCGTTTTGGTAAAAAAAACTGTAAGCTTAGAATGTATTTAAATTAATAATCCTTCCAGAATAAATGAAAATAGGTGAAAATCGCATTAAAATCCGTCACAAAAATAAAGATAAATATATGCGGTCACAGTCCTAGTGTTTCTGTTAAAAAGTTTTTTTTTTCAATTATTTGACTATGGACATTTGTAATCGCAATGCGTATGTCTATATAAAGTTAATCAAAAACATGTCAAGCATTTCAGAACAGCAGTTGCAGTAAATACCTAGGTATTTAATTTGTCAATTCAAGCAAGAGACAGGTGTTCAAGTATCAAAATGGACAACGTACTTTCAAAATACCAGTTAGTCTGTATCTATTGCCTAACGTTTTAGATCTAACTACGATAGCTAGCGCTATCTAATCTAGATCGAAAATCTAAAACGGAACAAAATTAAAGCCATGACAGATTAATTATATTGAATGTCTACAAAGTGTAAGGTTTATTCATTGACTAACTGTTGCTTGCAAAGTCGTTTGTGTGTTTTTTTTTAATATTCAGGATGAAATGAGATGATGTCTGTCTTCCCCAAGTCCCAGGATACCTAGGTATTTGTCTAATTTCATATTGATTCATTTTAACTAACTTAACAATAAACTAACTAAAAAATGGCGTCAAAAGACGCCTCTACGCTTGTGCCCAAGAGCCTGGCGACGTTGTCACGTTGTATGGTATCGCTTAGTCTCTGGCCAAGGTAAAATCCAGCCATGGGTCACGGAATCTGTCAACTAAGAGTAATTTATGTGTAAAAGGTAAGGCAGGCAGATATTATGGATGGGGGAACAAGTCTATAAGACAAGAAAAGAAACACTACGTATACTTACTACTACGTATAGAGAAGACACCGCGAACAAAATCTGTGCTCCGTTCAAATGCTGTCAGCTGGCTGCAATTCACATTATATCTACGGGGTTAGCCGCCCCCCGCGCGCCCCGCACTGCGCACAGATTTTGTTGGCGCTGTCTTCCTACACGTAGTAGTAATAGCTCAATGCAAAAAAACGACCAACATTCAGTGGACTCAAGAAGAAAATCAAACCGCTATAAGCAATTTATCAAGTACGCCACGGATGCCAGAAAAAAAATACAACAATTGCCGTGTGGTCCGCTGAAAGCACAGACAATTATTTGACAAATAAGTTTGTACTTAATTTTTTTCTTACAAGATTCATACGTGTGCACACAGCATAATCAATGAATTATCTCCACATAGCTTTATCCTTCCAACTTTTTTTCTTTTCTTTTTTTATTGTCGATGGCCGCAAGGCATTAGCTTTCTGTTTTGTCCGCGGTGAGGTGTGACCAATCGATTCGGTTACAACTTCGCGGTGCGGGTTCGATTCACTGGCAACTGACTATTATGTTGCTGAAGTGTTGGGCTTTTTTGGTTTAACAGCAGATGCGGTAATAAAGAGATTTATTTTAAAGTGATGTAATTCTAACTTCAAAGAATTATTAATAAGTTTTGCCTTCTTCTTCTAAGCGTGTCGACGCCTCGATGGCAATCTAAATAGTAATTGTGTCGGCCCAGAACTGAGCCACTAGTTTGGCGCCTTCAAAAGCGTCCATCAGTTCCTGTAATTAAAAAACAACAGGAACTCAAGTGCCTCATAGTTTGTGGGTACCACATTTACACTCCAGGCACAGATAATATAATCTCCAGGGCAGGTCTCCACCTGAGCAGGTTTTCCTTACTGCGGCCAACCTGGGCCCGGAGTCATTTTAAAGACTACCCGGTCAGCCATGGTAACTCATGTCCAGGTGGGAGATTTGCCTTGTTCGTTTAATAGTGCAAATCAAAATCTTGGTAACGTAGGTAATTCTTTTTCAATCTCGAAGGTGTATTTCATGAAGCGAATAGGTACACACATCAAAAAAAGTTTGTGATCACTAGCTTATGCTGATATAATTTTATTTTATTGAACTTTATCAAGAAAATTTCTTTGTTGTGTGTTTTCTTTAAATAGAAATACCCTGTTTGAAATAAAAAAAAACATCTATATTTTTAAATAAAGAATCCGTAACAAAGAAGATTTCGATTTTTCAAAGTGATCGCTAACTTTTTTTTATGTGTGTATCTCTAAACGATTTAAGCACATTAAAGTACGTCAATCAAAAAAATAAAAAATCAAAGCATTTATTTCAAGTAAGCCAGTTACAGGCACTTTTGAATTGTCGAAACAAAGATGAAAATTAAATGTAGCTACAGTCCCAGTCACAAGACATAAAAACTGTGAAAGTACTGTAGTTGCCCATTCCCTAGCGTAGATCTCTATGGAGAAGAACGGGCAAGAAACTCCATGGACACTCTTTTAAATCAGAATATTGTTACAAAATCTTGGTTACATCATTCATGTTGAGATGGTATATTATGTGAGAACAATGTAGCAAGATGTGCACGTTAAAAGTGTCCACAGCAAAAACACACAAACAAAAAAAATACAATTCAAAATAATTCATTCAAATAAACCATGGCAACCAAGAGATGACCAGTCACAACCGACAGCGCCCGTTCACGGACATGACGCATGGATCAGCACCATTCAACTCAACCATTTTGAAGGGAACTAAATGATCCGACAAACGCGCCACCATCAGCGAGACATTTGAGTGAGCATGACATACTCTAACGTCCTTGTACAAAGCTCATATTCCAAATTCAAAAGTTCAAGGAGGTCCAATGAGCACAGAGGATACTTTAAATAATATAAAGTTATCTACACACCATTAAGTTATCTCAACCAAATCGATTCCCAAACGTTTAGCCACGGACATGTTTTAAAATATTATGCGACGATGCAAACTTTTAGCATTAATAAACGCTTTTAAATGAGCAATCAAACCTTTTCTGGGTCAGTAATTAACGTTAATTTAAAAAAATGATATGGGCTTATGATAAGGGCCACATCAGGGGATCAGACTAAAGTAATATAGTTTCGTTTTAATTGGTACCTCTAAGTGATAAATTGTATGTTAAAATTTCGTTTTTATTACCCTCTGTGAGACATTTGAAATGTTTACGATTCAATCTTTATTTTTAGTGTAGTCTTCAAAATGGCGGACGGAAATGTATTTTTTACGCTGGTAATTATTGTGCCTATAGCTTCAAAAATAATTAAAATGATGTAACCTAACATCTGAAGTTTTTTATGATAACAGGTCACAAAAACAACATTAAATCGTAATTGAATTACTGTAATTAGTAAAAAAATATGAAAATAGATCGAAGTTTGATTTATATCGAGTTAATTAATTCAAAGTGTTAGGCCGCGGGGTTCATAACGCCATAACTTTTAAATTATGGTGTAAAGTGTTCTACAAAACGAAAGAACCGGTTTTCTAATGTATCATATTATTCATAAATTGTGGTTAAGACCAACTTAATTAGTAATTTTGGAAAAAAGCTATCAGATACCATAAGTTGAATTTAAAAGTGATGGCTGTGTAGAAACGTCTTTTGGCATTGAGACGACATACTACCTAAATAACAGATTGCATTTGCATATATATATAAGATGCTTCTTCCAATGTCATGATAATGACAGCTTAATATCACCAATTTACTTGTTAATTTTGTTGAATAAGACGATACGTACCTACTCGATTCGTTCTTGTGACCTTTATAATCAAAAGCTAAACAAAAACGATGCCGACTGAAAACTTACGTACACATAAGTTCCTACATCTAAAAAGATGAGAATCGAAATCAAAATAACATTCACACATGATCTATCTATAATTACGTAGGTAACACTGTAACACATGCTACAGTAGGTAGGTACTTCAAACGTAATATACAGAATATTAACAACTAATAATACCTAATCATCTACGGCCTTTGTCCATCACAATACATCCAGCATTGATAGACTTAATTAAATACCTTCATCGCGGCTAGGGTTGCCATACGTCCGGATTTTTAAGACATTTTGGAATTTTAGCTCAACCTCTGGAATTTCCACAAATGAGAAAGTAACAGCAGTCATTAGCAATTTTTGTTTCGTATTTATAAAAAAAGAAATTAATATTTTTTTATTGAATTCAATAATATTACTCTGCGTTCTAATTTAAAGGAATTAAAGACCGAAAATTCTTCAAATGTCTGGATGTTTCCGGAAAAAATATTGTAGATCTGGGAACCCTACTCGCCTCACAAAACGCCGGCCATCTTGAATAGAGGTGCTCATAAAAGGAGTCGAGTAATTAGGCGATTTTTAAAACAAAACTATGCTATGTCGAATGTATTAAAAGCGTCCGAGTAAGCTTTCAATATGATGTCTAATGAATGCCGCGGGGATTCTTTTTTATTTTTGTTTTATTTCTTAGATTCGGAGGTGTGGACAAGAAAGAAGTCATGATTTTTACTAAAAAAAAACTAACTATAAATATTTTTCCAGGCGTTTGAAAAGAACCTGTAGGTATAAATGACACATAATTATTTTATGAAAGCCTTCGTATTTTACTGGCAGTAACACCTTAGGGTCTAGATTGTATAGAAAGTGTGTACTGACAAACAACTTGTAATTTCATGTTTGTTCACCTGAGTATAATATTATTATCTAGTTTTAAGGCACTTCCTCATATCGACATGTTTTAATGCAATTTACGATTGACAACAAAATCCTTTTAAGTTTAATTGATTTCGACGTAACCTAGTTTTAAGTTATCATTGTTAATATCTAAATAGATAAAACAGATGCATTTCTGCAGTATTCCGATTGCAAACATTGATAAGCTTATCAAATCGAAATCTGATTCGAATATCAGTTTTATAATTGAATAATAAACTACTTTGATAGCCGCCCATTGGTAAACATTGCAGTGTTTATTTTAAGGGATCATAATCAAATCAGTTAACATTGGTTGATAATACCCATGAATTAATTTTAATTTTAAAAACATACGTCTATTATTTGTTGTCTAAACCAGTTTTAATCCTGCCAGACAATAAGTTACAACTCTATTGCTCAGTTTCTGATTTGAATAATTGATTATAGAACTCCTACCTAAAATCTAATTAATATAAATTAATTGTTTTCTTCAATGTAATTCAGGAATTGAAATTGGTAAACTTTTATATGGCCCGGACTCCACACTAAAGCGAAGACGAGCGGAAATCTGCGGAACAGCGAGAAGATGCGTAAAAGATAGGGTGTATCCACTATCCCCCGAAGCTGTGCGAAGATGTGGCAGAGATGTGGCGGAGATGTGCAAAGCAGCACGCCGCTCACAGTACACCGCTCACCACACGCCGCATGCCCACGTCTCTTCTCGTCTTCGCTCGCCGAAACGAAAACGAGAAATCCTCATCTCAACGGTCAACCGTTTCCACTAAAGCTAAACGGCAGTGCAAGTACGTAGGAATCGATTCGATAAATCTGACAGTTATTCTCGACAAAATGAGTTTTTATCTTAATTAATTAATAAATTTTTATCTTTGTTATAAACTCATTTTGTCGAGAATGACTGTCAGATTTATCGAATCGATTCCTACGTACTTCCACGGCGGAGACGAGAAGAGTAAATAACGAAATTCTATTGGTTGTTTAAAACACAGCTCTCTTGTCGTAGTTTAAGATTTATGGACGTAGAGTCCATAAATCTTAAACTACGATTATTCAATTCAGAAACCGCCAATATTTCACTGAAGTATTTTTAGGCAGTGGATGATGGTTTTCGAATTCCGGACGCATTCGTTTCGAAATACTTATCCAGCTGCAACATAATCTTTGAACTTCGTGGTCAAGACAGAGTGACGTAGGCATATTTTTTGTTATCGATAAAAAACATCTTTCGGTGGGTTTAATATCGATATCGGGTTAAATAATTTGAGATGAGATTCGAAAGCCGTTTTTGCTGTGCATGGCTGAGAACCTAATCGATGTTCCAAACACAAAGAATGGGTTTATTGTTAGGCTTGTAAGTAGAAAGAAACTTTGTAATACGTGAGTACCTTGTATGACTTTGTAATTTTATTACAATACAAAAAATAAGATGCTCGCCAAATTCATAACTACTCCTTTTTTTGAAGACGGTTAAAAATCATCACTTTTATTCATCGAAAGCTGGTGTGGTGAGAGAAAAATGAATCAACAAACTGATACGAACATATTATTATCTAAGGCAGAACAAGTAGGTAGCTAATTCTGTAAAAATATTGATTTAGTAGTATAGCTATTGAAAATCCTCAACTAGCTTCAGACAAAGATAGAATGAAAGAGAATGTTGGTGCAGCTTTTAATTGAATGTTCAAGAGCTTTTAAATCCTACACATCAAATCTGAAGCTGTTACCAAATCATTTAGCTGCATTAAAACAAGACTTAGGAACTCCACTCGTGTGGTATCCGGCAGAGTAGAATAGAACCAACCCATTACAATCACGGGTGTCGTATAAGGCGACTAATGTCTGAGGCAGAACACCTTTCGCCTCCTTAGACCAGAGAATGGGCAGCAGCGTTTTCTGTTAGTCTTTCATCACAGCGATCTCCAATCCGCCTGCCAAGCGTGGAGATTACGGCAAATTCCTCCCATCATGGGAGAGGCTTATGTCCAGCAGTGGACATTATGGGCTGTTGTTGTTGTTGTTGTTGTTGTTAGGAACTCCAAGAGTGGTCTACATTCAATTTTATTTTATCTAGACCACACTTGATACACAACTTTATTTACTTGAATAACATAATAAACAGGAGCCCTACACGATCTCTGAAGCGTGAACAACTCAACCTCTGGACTAATATCGTAACCCGCACTCGGGACCGGCGGCGCGGGCGCACACTGTAATCAAATAACTCACAAAAAACATCGAAATCATCGCTGATGAGGTGCGGGGAGGCGGGGCTGCGGGTGACCAAGCTTTTAGTCTTTCGGTAGGACATTCTGAGTCATATTTATTCCAGGTGTCTGCGCATATTATTGATCGAAGCTGCGCAGGGAAGTACCTATGTAAACATTGAGCTATATATTAGGTACTACATGTACCTATGTAAAAAATTTTTTGAGATGATATCACCAACAACCGAACATGCAAGTGTCAAGTAAATATAGTACCATTGGTACTACCAATAACCTAACAAGCTTGATATTCAGCAGTATACTTACCTTTTATATTATTCAACATTATATTACTTAGATTTAATTATTAGTTTACTGATTAGTTGGGGTACCTATATATGCAAGCTGCCGCCTTCTTTCATGGGGATGAGCAGAGTTTACAGAACGTCACATATCTGCTACACGTTCCTGACACACTCTTTATCTCCGTCCACATTCATACACGCACGCCCGTTACGAGCACCTAAACTCTCTGAAGAAAATTGAATGTTCAAGAGCTTTTAAACATCATTAACATCATTCTCCAGCCTTTAACCTAATTTATTTGTAGTCGGCGCAGCATGACTTCTTCTTCCATACTTTCTGGCCATAACATCCTGAAGAACATTGACAATGAGGCTTTATTTAACAGTTCGTAGAAGAATGAAATTAAATTGTTTGTTAGGTTCAGAAGTAAGGAGACGCGATAAAGCACAGTATTACTTATTTCTTCGTTGTATTTCTCTCAGTCTCAACAACTCTAAATATAGTTGGATAAATATCCAAGTTATTACAAAAACCATGTAGAAGTTGCAACGGCGGGAATCAGAATGCGGTGTCATCTGACATTCTGTTTCCCGCCATTTCTTATTTTTCATAAACGAATGTCAAAGTTCCACAGATAAAATATAACATTTTTAAACTGATACTAAACGTAAAACAAATAAAATATAACATGTTATCTAAGTATTGAAATATAACCCTTAATTTTAAAATACCGATCATGGCTCTCCTACACCGGGGCGGGGTGCGTGCCGTTCCAGCAGACTTCTCGGAACTAGGAGGCGATTGTAAAAAATATAGAAATAAATTCTCATTCCTTTCGTGATAGGTGTAAAGTTAATTTACACTTTTTGTTGTATCGTGTAATCAAAACTTTCTAATTGTTTTTTTTTTATTTCGCAATATCTGATAATTATTTTATGGTGATGCACAGTTGCACCTTTAGCTGAATTAAATAAAGAAAATTGTCATTCGTTGAGTAGTAATAGCTCAATGTTCATACAACTTTTGACACGTGGTCATAGTCGGAATTATGGGTTGGGTTCAGAAACGAGTCGCCTGAATTCGAAGATTCTGTCACTGTGGGGGGGTCAAGGGGGTTAATCTGAAGCGCCCACATGTGATTTTAGCTACCGAAGAAAAAACAATTTTTACGTACGTAACCGTAAATCGTTCGTACCGTCTAAAACATCTAAATATAAGGCCTAAAAGTGTCTTGGTGCTTTTTGTCTCCGACTAACTGTTTGTCGTAAAAACGATGTCGAAGGGATTCCGTTCACTCCGACCATATAGGTTAGGTCTGGTTAGAACTGTGACTAACTGCGCGCTACCTTGAAACTTATCCACTGACCGAAATTTTCATTATAAATTGTAACATTTAAAAATTAATTTAAAAAAAACTACGCGTTTCCGGCAGTGGATGAAAGTGGGGGGCGACTGTACTCCTCCCGCTCTGGGCGGAGCAGGAGGGAGTGTCAGACTTTTACTGACTAAAACCCATCCATGTTCCTTCATCGCCCTTTATGTTCCGAGGCCACGGTATCTCTTTCGAACAGTCCCGCAACCCCGGCAGGCATCGGCCCTTGCGGACCCCTTCCTTTTTGCTGACTCTCTTTGAGGCACGCGTGGAACACAAACGCGCCGTCGACACGGCCTGTCGTCATGAGACGGACGGACGGCGAGCTAGCCCATAGCCCACCGTCCAAAGGCCCGCGCCTATCGTGGCCGGGGGCCACATGGTGGCCCCCGACGCCTGGGGCGTCTCTTGCGGCGGCCGGGACGTGAGGTTCTCTCCCTCTCACGTTCCGCCACCTGCCATGCCAGCCCCCCAGTGTGCCCATGGCCCACTGTAAGGAAAATTTTCATACAGCTTCAAATAATTACCCCGACAAATATTCAAAAAATTTGCAATATACATTCAAGTTTGTCATTAACATTAGCACTCCTACCAGTAACAAAAGCTGTTCAAAGCTGCCCATCTTACAAAACTCGAACACAATACTAAAATACTAACACAACGTCAAAAATTATAACCCACAAAAAAGCTTCACACATTTTATAAAATCAAAAACTGGCTGAATCGAAACACATCGCCCGAGACATCATCTCGAAAAAAAAAGAAATAAAATACAAAATGGAGGCAACGCTTTGTGGCGGCCCGCCATTACTGAGTCCATTACGTCGGTCGTAATTACGAGTCATTAGAGGTGGGCCCGCTCCCGACCGGCGACCATTACGACCAACGAGATATTGCCTTTTAATATCTCTACATTGGCATCCTTGTGTGGTGTTTGATTGTTTGACAAAATAAAAAAGTTATAATGTTGAGGACACGGCGTTGAATTTATTGTTGCGAAAATATTGTAAATGACGAACTCTTGTAGGTTTACAGTTTTACTTTACCTAATCTAGTACAGTATAACTATTTTTTAAACAGTTTGGTTTCATACAAGCTTTAGTTTATTAGATTTTTTTAAACTCCATTTGATGGCGTATGGCCAATTCAGTCAGTATCCCAGAAGTTTGACGAAGTGGACTTTAATTCAGAAGATGAAAATTGAAAAAACTAACTCATACCAAACCAGATGTTATAAATATTGTAATAAACTGTTACATCGGTAATTACTTACTAAGTAAATTTTATGACCCAATCATTTGATTCCACTGATATCGTCATACGATTTTCATTTCGGACCAGCCATAAAGATTAATCTGTAGATAGGTAACACTTAACTTTTCCATGAAAACATTTGCGTTCTTCACAACTTTGTAAAACTACTTTTAAATGTCAATAATTATTTTACTTACATCTACAGGTTTAATAAGTTGTGCTGTCTGACATTTTTACAACCCAATAATTGCCATGAAAATGGTTCAATACAAAAACAGAAGGGTCCAGTTGTACAAAAACTTTGTAATTCCATACAAAAATATCCCACGCGATGCCAAGATACCTTTTATTGTTATTATGTGTCATCAAAATAAGCTAGTTTGGCGTCACTAAAAAAATAATTAGCCTCGTGTCTCCGGTTTGCCGACAACAGGGTTCTTTATACATCACGATACGGTTATAATGCGACACCATAGCGACTTTTATGTTTTCAAATCCAATCGGTATTAGGAGTCCGCGTTGCCCTTTGATTAATTTTAAATCATTATGTCACCAACGACCGACTCGACCGTAGCCTACCTAGCCCAATGACATAGCATGTAAGTTGTAACCTAGCACTTGTTTGTTGCGTAGCGTATCATATTGCAAAGCGTAGCATTGCGTAGCGTATCGTGGTGCGTAGACCGGCGCGCGGCGGCGCGGGCGGCGGCGGCGGGGCGTAACATAGCACTGCCACTGTCGATTGATTGAAGCATCTTGCATCGGCAGTCGTTTACTGGCCGCAAACTCATACCTACATAACTAGCATTTTAAATTCTAAACACTTAGATGGTGTTTCAGAAGTAAGTACCTCTAGGTGATTCATTTATTTATTTATCCTCGCACTGGACCGCCATACAACAGTTACCTACACCAATTCTAAAGCAAAATATTACGTCTAAACTTGTAAGCCGTCGTTTACCATCCATTCTGAGCGCGGATTAGAGATTATTGACAGTAGTAGGTACTACAAGTTGGTACTTAGTTTAACTTGTATATGAGTAAGGTCAAGTTCTTTCCGAGTCGTAATCGGCACGTTAGGCTAAAACAAGACTTGATTATAGGTGTAATTTGGTTGGAGGACGCAAGTTTTTTGTGCCACGGACATTGTCATTCCGCCGGGATTTCCGACTAAATAGATAAACGCTGCGTTTTTGTAGATAGATGACATTTTTGAGTACCTTTAATGATGGGTTGAATATTTTGAAATTGGGCCCCAAAGCACCGAGCTATGTGCGGCCAACCACACAAAAAGTTGGACTAAATATGTTCCAGTTATTTTAATAGGTAAATTCGGGCTTTATTACGTTGGGGAACTATGTTGTGCTGATAAACCCGACAAATAGTTTATAAACGCCGATACTGCATTAAGAAGAATTTACTCGATATAAAATATAATCGAAAATAATTTGAAATCGTCATAATAATAATTATTAGGTTTCTTGTTATTTTCTTTTTAATTTTTGGTATTTGTAAAAATATCTATTAGTTTATTTTATCTGTATATGTGTATTAGTATCAATCTAAACTCTCGTTAACAAAAAGTTTTTTTTAGACATTATTTTGTACCCTATCACTATGTTTTCCTATTTAACCCAAAGGTTGACTGGTAGAGAATGCCTTGTGGCATTAAGTCCGCCTGTGTACCACTATTGTACATGAAGTTTAAATAAATAAATAAATAATCGTTAAAACAGTGGAGATCTTACGAGGAAAAGGCGGTTATTTGTAAGCAATTGTGTGACGGGTTAGAAACAAAGTAAATGATCATAATGTTTTGTTTGTTTGTTAATGATCATAACGCTTTCCTGAAAACTGGAAATAAGTATTAAAACTTGATCACTGTTGCTTGTGTATAAAGACTGGCTGATCCCCCTTTGAGATGAACTCGCGCACATAATATGTCGCAATAACTTATTAGTATAGTTGTAACATCGCGATCGGTCAACGCCAGGTTGTGTAACTAGTTTTCTTTCAACCAAGCATGACTTAGTTTTAATCAAATCAATGGTATACCACAACCCGCTGTCACTTCGTGATAAAATGCAAGATAACATCTGTACAGATTAGGCACACGGGAAACGAAAGTTGCCAGATAGTCATCGATTTTATCTTACGGCTTTATTAATCTCTTAATTTATTGATTTCATGGTTTATGAGTTTGGTTGCAGTCAGAATTGGCTGTGGTAAGATTATCTTCAGAGATGCTGAGGCTCAGAAAACGATAATTAAAGCAATTAGGAAAAGTTTTTAAAGCTTTTAGTCCTTAATGACAGCTTAGCTAGCGTTAGGCAGAGACTCCACCAAAGCGGAGACGAGCGGAGATATGCGAAGTGGCGAGGAGAGGAGATGCGCTTTGGTAAAGTCCGGGCCTTAGCGACGAATAGTCTTGATTTTTGAAAAACAAAGGAAAAGCGAAACTACGGTATTATAGTGTCAAACTGTGTTAGATAAAAGTGGAACCTCTCAGTAATATCCCAATATGTTTCATACGGTTATAAACAAATGCAGGTGAAACTGCCATGGGATTCCAAAGTACAGTAATATATCGTATATCGTATACTGATCATCGCCATGTGAAGCCTATAGCTATGCTGATATGCACATCGTGTCAAAAAAGAAAGAACGCGTAAGTATAATAAATCCTGCCGTTATTCACACACCCAATTTATATTTCCTTCGAATTAAAATCAACTGCAACTGTTCGATTCAGTCCATAACTTCCATCTTTACAAATAAAATGAAATTAAACTAAGTATAATAAATTAAATAAAACTTTGCAACGAGACATGAAGACATTGCGGTGTCCCGACCTGCCCATGCGCAAAGCGGCGCTCTTTGAGCGACAAGACCGCTAGGGCTGCCCTAAACGGTAAATGAATCTTACGTACAGTCACGACCATAAACCTAATGCAAAATTCAAAAGTGTTTATCCCGTGCAACAACGATTTAAACTTCGAGAAGAAAGACCTAGATAATAATAATACTACGAGTTCCAAACCACCCCAAGCAGACACGAACCCAGAACCCAGGTAGGTGCGTGCTCTCAAACATGGCAAGGAATCTGGCATGTCCAAGAACCAAATATTCACTAAGCCATGGGATACGTCCATGCACAGTAAATGCCTGTGTCTCAGTAGCATTAGATAGGTTTGTATCTTCTTTATCGAGTGGTTAGTGCCTAACCTGGTGTCAGAGTTTTTATGCCGCTCATGGGCCTCTGACTTGGCTTTACATGCCGTTAAGAAATATCTCTCAGCATGCTGGTTTCCTCACTATGTTTTCCTTCACTGAAGCAAGTGATATACAATACGCACATGAATCCAAAAAATCAGAGGTGCCTTGGGTTCGAACCAGGGATGTTACGGAGGTGGTTTTATCGGAACCGAAGTCGGAGTCGGAGTTTTTAAATTTGGTTTTTCGGAGTTGGAGTTGGAGTCGGAACCGGAATCGGAGTCGGAGGCGGAGTCGGAGATGGAGGCAGAAGAAAGATGTGTTAAGGGCAGGCAATAAAAGACAGAACGCGTGCTGTTCCTCAAGCGACATGCATAAACCTGTTCGTACACGTTGACCGCAGCAGCCGCGCGTCGCCGCCGCCACCCGCCGCTATTTGCTATGCTTTGACCTCCGATTAAAAGCTCCGATTTAAAAGTATCGGAACCGGAGGTGTAAGATCAATCGGAAGTTCCGACATATCGGAGTCGGAGTCGAAGCTTCGTAACATCCCTGGTTCGAACTCGAGACCTATGACTTGCCAGTCCGACCCGATGCTCACACCTCTAGACTATTACCTCTATGCTATGCTATGAGTGAGTTCCTCAAGATTATTTTCGTAACAGCATATAACTACAATCATCTACATTCAGTCAAAAAAGTATCGGGAATGGATGATTTGTTTATGGTTCCAAATTCAAATTTTTGTTTTTTTGTAGTTGTTAGATTGGCACAACTGTTTTCCATTTTGGCGCGGAGTTTGAGTTGCATCTGTTATTTATATTAAATACAGTGCTGGTTTTAGTAATATCATATATAGTGTGTATTGCGAATTTCATAATGGACAAAAATATCGAACAAAGAGTTTGTCTTAAATTTTGCATCGCCAATGGAATTTCGTGTTCGGAGTCACTGAAAATGTTACAGAAGGCTTACGGTGAATCGACTTTATCAAAAACTCGTGCTTATGAGTGGTTCAAAGCGTTCAAAAGCGGTCGAGATGTGATGGGAGATTTGCCTCGCTCTGGTAGGCCGTCAACGTCTGCAACTGAAGTTAACATCGCAAAAGTGAAGAAAATAGTGACTGAAAATCCCCATTCAACTCTGAGAGAGATAGCCGCCGAACTTTCTGTATCTCACGAGTCGATCCGTACCATTTTAACTAATCATTTGGGTATGAAACATGTTGCTGCTCGGCTAGTCCCAAAAGATCTGAATTTTCTCCAAAAACTCAATCGCATGAAAGTCGCTGAGGACATGCTAGAACGAGTCAGTTCGGACCCAACATTCATGAAACGCATTGTTACTGGTGACGTGACGTGGGTTTACGAGTTTGACATGCAACAAGCATGCAGCAAGCATGTTTGCATGTCAACAAGCTTCGGAGTGGCGCCTTCCAACTGAACCGAAACCGAAAAAACCACGCCAAAGTCGATCAAAAGTCAAAGTCATGTTGACTGTTTTCTTTGACTATCGCGGTGTTGTACACTCTGAATTCTTACCGGAAGGTCTAACGGTAAATAAAGAATATTATTTGAGCGTTATGCGGCGTTTAAGAGAGCAAATTCGACGAAAAAGGCCAGATTTGTGGAAAGAAAATTCTTGGATTTTGCACCACGACAATGCGCCTTCGCACAAGGCTATCATTGTAAACGAATTTTTGACCAAACACTCAACAAATACCATCCAGCAACCACCATATTCACCAGATATGGCTCCTGCTGACTTTTTTCTTTTTCCTAAACTCAAATTACCACTTCGTGGCACCCGTTTTCAATCGATAGAAGACATAAAGGAGAATTCGCGGCGAGAACTGAACTCAATTCCGGAAGCAGCGTTTAAAAAATGTTTTGATGAATGGATTATTCGTTGGCGCAAGTGTATCGTTTCTAAAGGAGCATACTTTGAAGGTGATAAAATAAATTTGGATGAATAACAGACATTTTGTGTATTATTGATCTTTTCCCGGTACTTTCTTGACAGAGTAGTATTACTTGTAATTTTTTGTGTAATGATATGATGTATATAATATGGAATTAGAATACAAACAAAAAATTATCTACGTAGTTTAACAACTATCTGGTGTCCACGACACAATCTTTTTTGCTTAGTGTGGCACTAGATGGCGCTGTGTGTAATATCCAGCAATTTTCTTCTTTTTTTTTTATCTTAGTAAAAGAAAACTTTTTTTAAAGTTGCTTCATGTTACATATACCCATGACTGTACCTACATATTTTAATTACAACTTAATTCTCTCAAGCCCAATCATTTTATGCACACTTTTAATACGTCCTGTTAACTTTTAATGACTTAAATATTCTTTTAACTGTTCATTGCCTTACTAAACCGTTGTTTTAACGTTGTTTCGATGAAATTAATTATTTTTCACGTACTTTATGTGAATTTAATTTGGTTATTTTACGACTGCTTCGTTATGTTGATGTTGTCGGAATGTTAAAGTTTATTATTAATTTTGACTGTTAATTTTAATCTTTATTCTTTTATGAGATATATTAGCTTTCTTGTTTATGTATGCTGCACATGCTTTCTTTTTGTTTATGGCGATAGATGTGAAAGTAGAGTAACTTTATGACCCGAATGGCGCAGCGGTACTGAGGCTGCCTTACGTTCTTAGGGTCCCGGGTTCGAATCCCGGTAGAAGCAAATGTTTGTGTAATGAGCATGGACATTTGTTTCCGAGTCATGGATGTTTATATGTATAATAAGTATGTATTTACAAACAAAAAGTATCTATGTAGTATATCAACTAACTAGTGTCCACGACACAAGCCTCGTTGCTTAGTGTGGCACTAGATGGCGCTGTGTGTAATGCCCAGCGATATTAATTATTATTTATTTAAAAGCATTATTATGCCCTTAGATGTTCTATGAAAGAAGTTTACGCGGTTTACGCTGTTGCCAATAGCACTCTCTTTCAAGGCAAAGTATTGTAAGTTACAAAAAAATCTTTTTTTTTTTAATTGTTAATTTCGCCAAATGGTGGCCACGTTTCTGTTTGATTGTTAATCTAGGGCTATTACAATTTTTCTTGTTTTTGAGAAATTTTTATTATTTTTTATTTTGAGCGCTCCCCCCTAGAGAAATAATCAAACTTGCTCGTGCATATATTTTTTTTATTTTGTAGCCATATCTAAACCATAATCACACATCATGATGTGTTTTTTTTTAATTTTGTGTGTGTGATATGGCAACGAAATTTAAAAAAATATGCCCGAGAAAGTTTGATTATTTCTCTAGGGAGCGCTCAAAATAAAAATAATATTTTTTCTCAAAAATAAGAAAAATTGTAATAGCCCTCTTAACAATCTTCAATCTTCTCACTTATTAATTTGTACGATGAAGGCTTATTTGATCCCAAAATAATCACTATTTTAATTAACACAGCGTCAGCCCTACACAAAACATAGCCCACCTTTAATACAAACCCAGTCCCGCATGACGATCGATGTGACAACCCTGAATTGAATGGAAACAAAAAATACTCCTGCGACAGTCCCTGATACACTTCCTATACTTGAGTTACCGTTGGTATACGAGTACAGTCACGAACAACCATAAATGCCAAGTAAAATTAAAAACGAATTTCTTGTGGATTAACGATAGCAATGAGAAAATATATTTTGATAATTCTAACTTTACGCCATTTTGGTTTATTTTACAAAATAACGGTTTTGCATTAAAACCTGTATTAGTTTATAGCAATAGCATCGAACTAGTCTTGTATGAAAAAACGTCTTCTAATGCCTCAAGTTTATAAAGTATTTTAATAGTTTTTAAAAGTTAGTATTTGTTCACTGATGGCGCCATCAGTAGTAGGTCTAGGTACAACTTTGATTTTATTAGCCACTTAAGATAATACCCATTTAACAATATAACAGTATTCTACTTCAAAGCTTAGCAGCATAAAATTACAATCAAAAGAGTCGAAACTGCAGCTGGTATTCAGCTGCATCTGGTCAATTCTGGCCCCCTATTCACAACGGTTCGATTCGATTTTCGATTCGGAAAGTCGTATGTCTATCTTTTTTTGACATTACTGAATCGAGCGAGTTAAAGATACGACTTTCCGAATTGAAAATCGAATCGAAGCGCTGTGAATAGCTATGCTGGTCAGATTGTGTGTTGGTATACATTTTACAGCTCTTGACTGTACACTTGGTACCCAGAGCAAGATGCGTGCCATGTCTTCAAGTAAAATCGCCTTTTGTTGGTCGGTGACAAGGGACATTCACATGACATGGGATGGGAAATCTTCTACACTGTATTAAATAGGGGATCGGCTCTATTCATCTATTCATCATTAGGTAAGTACTTAATGTTTTTTTTTTTGTTGTATGATGTAGCTAGGTGTATGACTACACTTGAAACGTCTTTAGTTGAAGGTTTATTAACATAATCGTACTTCCTGTTATCCAAAGGTATTATAAGGGCAGTAGAATGATGAGTGAGGAAGTATCATCGCATGCAAACATCCATACATGCATCCTCATACATTTTCACGTTTATTGTTCACTAGAAACACTAGTTAGGGTATAGTTAGAATAAAACTAAAGGAGATGAACTACTATAAGAGCACTCGCTGCCCGGGATAAGTGGGGACTAGTCGACACACGGAACCTACGCTACGTTTATTAGTAATCACAAATTCACAATATAAACGTGAAAGTTTATGAGGATGGATGTATGGATGTTTGCGATGATACTTTATAAAGGGTGTAAAAATCCTCCTAACGAAGCCAAAACGCACTTGTTCTCCCCGTCGCGTCGATCGGTCGTCGTCATTGCGATCATTTTTTGTTCTAAACCATACCTGGGAACCTTCTAGTTACGGAGTTATTGGGGGTCAAAGTTCCAACTTTTTGACCAGTTTTTTTTAAATGGGTAAGTAAGTAGTTTTTAATGTAAGATTTTTATCTTTAAACACCTCTACGACCCCCGTATTATTCAATCAGCACAATGTTTTGAGTGCGTTATATTGAGTTATACCACAAAACATGATTTTTCACCCCAAAAAAAAAAGGCGTTTCCCAGCAATTAATTTTTGCGTAAAGTTACTTAGATGATGTACAGAATGCTTGGTTGACGGCTTCGTGATGAGGTTGTTTACACCCTGTATTACACAAACGCTTAGCACGTATTTAATACATCATTCCGAATAAGTACATTTAAATTACATCGGTAAATTAAAAAAAAAATGTGCAGTTTCCTACAAATTGCAAATGTTTGTGTAATGAGCATGGACATTTGTTTCCGAGTCATGGATGTTTATATGTATAATAAGTATGTATTTACAAACAAAAAGTATCTATGTAGTATATCAACTAACTAGTGTCCACGACACAAGCCTCGTTGCTTAGTGTGGCACTAGATGGCGCTGTGTGTAATGCCCAGCGATATTAATTATTATTTATTTAAAAGCATTATTATGCCCTTAGATGTTCTATGAAAGAAGTTTACGCGGTTTACGCCGTTGCCAATAGCACTCTCTTTCAAGGCAAAGTATTGTAAGTTACAAAAAAATCTTTTTTTTTTTTAATTGTTAATTTCGCCAAATGGTGGCCACGTTTCTGTTTGATTGTTAATCTAGGGCTATTACAATTTTTCTTGTTTTTGAGAAATTTTTATTATTTTTTATTTTGAGCGCTCCCCCCTAGAGAAATAATCAAACTTGCTCGTGCATATATTTTTTTTATTTTGTAGCCATATCTAAACCATAATCACACATCATGATGTGTTTTTTTTTAATTTTGTGTGTGTGATATGGCAACGAAATTTAAAAAAATATGCCCGAGAAAGTTTGATTATTTCTCTAGGGAGCGCTCAAAATAAAAATAATATTTTTTCTCAAAAATAAGAAAAATTGTAATAGCCCTCTTAACAATCTTCAATCTTCTCACTTATTAATTTGTACGATGAAGGCTTATTTGATCCCAAAATAATCACTATTTTAATTAACACAGCGTCAGCCCTACACAAAACATAGCCCACCTTTAATACAAACCCAGTCCCGCATGACGATCGATGTGACAACCCAAATTCACAATATAAACGTGAAAGTTTATGAGGATGGATGTATGGATGTTTGCGATGATACTTTATAAAGGGTGTAAAAATCCTCTTAACGAAGCCAAAACGCACTTGTTCTCCCCGTCGCGTCGATCGGTCGTCGTCATTGCGATCATTTTTTGTTCTAAACCATACCTGGGAACCTTCTAGTTACGGAGTTATTGGGGGTCAAAGTTCCAACTTTTTGACCAGTTTTTTTTAAATGGGTAAGTAAGTAGTTTTTAATGTAAGATTTTTATCTTTAAACACCTCTACGACCCCCGTATTATTCAATCAGCACAATGTTTTGAGTGCGTTATATTGAGTTATACCACAAAACATGATTTTTCACCCCAAAAAAAAAAAGGCGTTTCCCAGCAATTAATTTTTGCGTAAAGTTACTTAGATGATGTACAGAATGCTTGGTTGACGGCTTCGTGATGAGGTTGTTTACACCCTGTATTACACAAACGCTTAGCACGTATTTAATACATCATTCCGAATAAGTACATTTAAATTACATCGGTAAATTAAAAAAAAAATGTGCAGTTTCCTACAAATTGCAATACACGGTCAAAATTTATGGAGCAACACACTTTTTTTTTATTTCCGATACCTAACCTTTTTTGTTAGCCCTGCTATTAACTTTAGTTTATTAGCGTGTTGTTTCAGCAGGTATGTTTCCTTAATAGCTCCATAATGTGAGCACTCAAGCATCAGTTAATGGGTAATGAATAAATGCATTAACACTGTCTGCAATAAAAACTGAAGATTTATGATTTTCTTACTTATCAATCAAACAAGATATTTAAATTAAGATTATGACTGCAATGGCTTTTTTTTTTTTGCAAAAAGCAGGCCTATCCCAGCAAAACATTGTATGCCCGAAAGAGTATTTTCTGCCTGTGGCTATCTTTGTAACCATTTACGGATAACCCTTAAAGAAGACTCTCTGGATTGCTTCAAATTAAAAATTGCATGAGATAATTAATGATAAAAGCTGATTTAAGAACAGTAGTTTAGTATTTAGATGGGTAGTTGGTTTATTTAAGAAGAGTTCCTGAAGTCTATGGTTCCTGATTACATTAGAAATAAAAAAGACAATCATTTTTTTTTTTTACTGTTTACTATTTATTGTTTTTATTTGATTTTTGCCTCATAATAAAATTGTTTGTTTGTTAATTTTAGACGAAGAACTGTTTAGTTGATAATAAATACTGATACTTTTAACAATTTCCCATGTTTTAATTACCTGGGTGCTACAGGGCGGGCATTGTTTTTCATATTCTGGTTTTAATTTTAATTCCTTTCTAAATTATCCGTATTATCAGCATTATCCGGATAATCCGGATAGCAAAAATGAACGGATATTGCAAGCCCTATACGGAACCCTTCGTGCGCGAGTCCGCTCGCACTTGGCCGGTTTTTGTGCGATGTCGTGTATTATTTGCTTTCTATGTAGTTGTCGTCGTCGTACTTGTCGATGACTTCTACAGGGTGAAATACGCCGGACTCGACGCACAAACAGTTTTGGTAACTGTTTACCCAGCAGTGGATGATGATTTAAAAAAGAACAGCTGTTCCATACATTTTTACCGTGTAGGTAGGTAAGTATTGCACTTTTGTAGGAAACAACTGTTTTCTTTTAATTAGGTACCGTTGACAGATTTCTTCTAGGTCCTCGGGTGTGGTACTGAAAACTGATACACGTGTGGTTGTATGAACGTGACGTGGTTTGTGCGTCGAAATTTTCCACCCATATCATAGGATTTTCCCAACTATGTTGGGGTCGGCTTCCAGTCTAACCGGATGCAGCTGAATATCTGTATTTTACATGGAGCGACTGCCTATCTGACCTCCACAACCCTGTTAGTAGGTACTGGATATTTGGTAATACAATACCCCTTGGTAAAACTGGTTGGCAGACTTTTTGGGCCACTGACTACCTGTAACGACTGTCAAAGATCTACAAATGACTCTTACACCCTGTATAAAATAAATACTAAACAGTACACAGGAACAGTTAATTCCTGATAGCTCTGCTAAATACATCATGTTCAAAACGTGCAGCTGGTGTGCCTAGCGAGGCCTCGCGTCAAAAGCGCGCCGACGAGCGATACTGATCTAGTGTCACGACGGGAAATGCTAATGTCGGACGGTAAATAGAATTTGTAGTTAGGTACCTACGGACATCTTAGTATGTGTGGTCGGTGCACAAGAAAACGTGGCGTGTGAAAATGTGGGCTGATGTTTTAATTAGAACTTAGATGTTTTAGAAGAGAATTATAAAAATTTTAGTTAATCTAAATATTATTTTTTGTTGTGTGTTGTTAGTTAATATATAATTAATTTATAATTATTTTATATTAATTTATAATAATATGACGTAACATAACATCATGCCTGTAATCCCCGAAGGGTTAGGCAGATGTGTACCTAATACTACACGCACATTTCGCCAGTTATATTTTTGTTCCATGTAATAGGGGGCGCGCCTATTGCCATCAACCGGGCACAAATCCAGACTCCGTGGCTGCTACTGAGAAATTTCTGATGGATAAACCCAATAACATTATGCCTGACCCGGGAATCGAACCCAGTACCTCATGCTCAGCAGTCGCGCTTGCGACCACTACACCAACGAGGTAGTCAGTTTATAATAATATGACAATTCATAATCAGTATAGAATCCTCATTGCTTGGATTCAGCCTCTAGGCCCAATTCTACTAACTGGGTAAAATAAGTCCACTTTTCTGTTACTTTGGTCGTTGTAAAATGTTATTGACGTTTTGAGAAATTCACAGGAAAACTGAAAAAAGGCTAAGGTTACCTAGTCAATAACTACTGGTTAAGTGAATCTAGGCCAAGCTTTAGCTTTTAAAGCTAAATAAATTGGATGTGTTACGTAAAAAATATATATTTGTACAGAAGCAGAATTTTCACAAAACATCTCCACACCAAAATGCATACAAGAAAACCAATATTCAGAAAGACAACTTCAGAAAAAAAAAAACGCAAGAAAATCCGCGTCATGCACTGCAGGCTGCTCTGCGTCGGCGCATAATATAATTAAATTGCGATAAATGTCAGAGCGATAGCGCGGCAATTTATCGGCGTCCGGCGCGCCGCGACTCCCGCGCAGCGCAGCCGACCGGTGACCGGCCGACGATCGAATGATAGGGTCACCATTTTGGCGTTTGAAAAGTTCTGATAAAAAGTCAGACATTTGCGCAAAAAGTCCGGACATTATCCGATTTAAAAAAATCTTGTGCCAGTGCCATAATACTGTGTTTTGTCACGCGGGCGATGTCGCGGGTAGAAGCCAGTTACAAATACTTATTCCTGTTTTCTGTACTTTCCGAATAAAAGCATGGATTCATTTTCAAGGTAAAGTAACGCTTGGTAAGGTCTGTCCGTGAGATGGCCTCAGAAAATACGTTAAGTTGTTTGTACCGGCTGTCATTCGTAGATTTTTGACAGTCATTAGGAAAAACTTGAAGCCCGTAAGTCTGTCAACCAGTATTTCCAAGAGGCATCATTGCACGTTATCCAGCATCTGGGTTGTGGAGGTCAGATAGGCAATACGCAGTCGCTACATGTAGTGGAAGCCCCAGCACAGTTGGGCAGATATTTTTTCGTAAAAATCTCCTTTTACCGAAGTACAGACAACTGCGGACGAATGGTAACCCTAAGCGAGACCCACACGTCCGCCGCGGTATTTACTTTGATGCGATATTTATGTACTGCGGGTATGAAAGTACCTTTTATTATAATACCCTTGCTTTTGTGCACATTCAATTATTCATTTATTTTGTCGAAGTGCACTGGTGAATGAATGGGACTCCCCAAAGATGCACTGGTTTTCATCTGTATTAATGTTTATTAAATATGTACCTAGAAACTCCGTTAATACTTCATATCGCTCAGTTTTCCTTTTACGACTGGTCGTAGGTACTTCAAATTGTATTGGCCCCACAGCGTTATCTGAGGCAGCGCAGTTTCTTTTTGACTATACTAGCAGCTGAAGGACAAAAACCTGTTTTCAAAAAGGAAGCTCTTAGGTTTCTTTCTTTATCGTGTGGTTAGTGCTGGTATCAGAGGGTTTATGCCGCCTATGGGCCTCTGACTTGGTTTTACATGCCGTCAAGAAATAAGTTCTCTCAGGCATACTATACTGGTTTCCTCACGATGTTTTCCTTCGACGAAACAACTGAATTACAATACGCACATGTGTGTGTCTTGGGTTCAAACTTGAGACATAAGACTTGGCAATTTGATTCCAGATTCTTGAGAGTAGCTGTCGGAACATTGTCCAATATAAGTAAATTTACGGCGCTGCCATACCAACTACCCTGCCAACGGCAACGTACGAAATACTTTTTACTAAATAAACACCATGCTGACCATGCTTCCTCTGAAGGCCTATCCTAGCTCACGAGTCACGATATGTCAATAATTGACAGCCGACTCATAAAGATTAATTAGTCCCCTTTTGTTAGTTCCCTGGAGCTCACGGGATCATCGAGGAAGTGTCATGGACTCGTGACCACCTCCTCGTGAATTCGTGACCTAAAACAATTACTGACACGACTTAACTCGAATACATCCTTGTGTCTACTAGTTGTTCTCATCTCGCAAGCAACGCAGGCACAATATTACTTGAAAGATTACCTTTTACCTACTTATATTTTTCCGATAGTTTTCTTTGCCATAAAATTCTCTTTTATTGACAATGACATGGAGTTTTTCAAGCCATCCGGGCTGTTTAACTTCAACCGTCGTACGGTTTGGACTTCTACAACACTTTTGGAACCATTTTTTCTTATCATGTTCCATCTTCAGTTGGTCTATATTTCACTGTAGATCAGAAGATGAGCAAAGAGACCTATCCTAAGGTCAGTGTTTTAGGCAAAGTTAGTGGCTGGTGGCGCAAGTTACACTGCTGCTAATGGCTAGAAATTGAAATTGTTTGATTGCCAAAAGATTTGTCAGAACGAACGAAGGGAATAGTTCGCTCACTATTCCCTTCGTGTGAATAAAAAATCCTTTCACTTTAAATTTGCTGAGCCGCGGGCTAAATATAAAGTACCTAGGACTTGATGATTGCTTTTATACCTTATCTTAGGAAGATGAAAGAAACCATTTCATCAATGGATTCTTAGCTACCAAATACAAGACATCCTTGGATAATATTATGATAAGGCATTCCCATGCAGAAGCTTCAGTCCCACTTCCAATCATACAAATTCCGGACCACAGAAGCATCCGAACATTATCCAAGCACAATAAAAGCTAAATAATAAAATAATGAAACGAAACGGAATGTTTCTTCGACCACTTCTCAGAGACCCCATGTCGAGTGCAATTTATTGAGCTGGCAATACTGCGGCGGTATTGCCCGAAGCAGAGTAATTACGTATTCTAAACCGTATTCGATCCGTGTTTCGTAATAAAATAGCTAAAGTTGTTGTAATAACTTGGGTTCGAAGATGTTAGCTAAATTGTCTATATGAAATTGCTATTAGTGCTTCTCTCTGATGGTTCGTGAAATGCGTTTTGTTGTCTGAATGGTCAATGGTTGGGATAATGAAGTAACTCTTGTGAAAGGATGGTTATATCGACTGGTTTTGTTCTGTATTCACTTTTATTGTTCGGTTAGATCCCTGTGTCCGAATACTCCTAATGCTTAAACATTCTTCAAAGTCTTTGTAATAAGAAGTTGCTTCAGTGCTTCACAATGAGCCGTCTAGTCGAGAAGTAGGTATGAATCTTAAGGCGTTGGCATCAGGAACCCAGGAAATACAACGACAATGAAAGTTCAAAGCTATCCAGTTGTGAAGGGACGGTATTTGAAAGGAAAGGCGTGCTATCGATGCAATTACAGTAATATTAATTGCTGTTAAATGTGTAACTATATTACGTCGTAAAGGTATTTGACTGTGTGGAGTTAGCAGAACCGTTGAACTATGAACTAAGTATTTATTTATTTGAAGAAAATTAAATTATGAAGCATAAGAGATCAATAAACTGAAATTATTAGACTTGCGGATATCGAAAGCAGATCATCGCTGGAAAAAAAGGTTCTTAGATTCAGCAAGTGATAAGTACATGCTGAAAACTCAAAGTCAATCGACGAAAATCGCCTGCAGGCGGTAAGTCAAACTAGCTCAATCCGTATAAGCTTCAGGTATGTACCTGTTTTCCAGAAAGGAAAAAGGTAACTGAAACGTTTCAAGGATGTTCAAAAGATGCCAAATTGACCCCTTAGTGTGGGAAAAGCTGGCACAAAATCGACCCAAATGGACACGTCATACGTCGCAGTTAGATTTAAAACGTGATGACCTCAAAGCTAGAACACCTTCAGCTACACCCTACAATGTCGTCAATGGTATTCTGACATTTCCGGTATGGTTTATGCGAGTTTTTCGACCATTTGCCACTTGCTCTGCCACTTGATAGCACATTTAAGAATATATCACACCAAAACTCTCGACAACAACCCTAGAAAGCCATCGAATGCAATCGCTGTGGCCGAAAACGGCTAGATAGTTTCATCATCACGTACCTAATTATCATTTGGTTAATAGCCTCTAGCTACTAGTGGTACCGAGTTACCAACCTATTGTGCCAGGTACCAGCTACCAGACAGAGGCACTTATTTTTCGTTTATTGCAAAGATTATCCTAACCCAGGACTGTACAGCGACTAATCTCTCCCATCCCTCATTCATAACCTTCCTACCTTCCACATTAAACAAGACAGCTCAACATTAAGCAGACATAACGGTGAGCCGGTGAGATATTGTTCGCGCGTGTTGGTAATTACCCTAATGTACGACGGTCAAGTGCGGACTGTTGCGGATAAAGACGATCTGGGTAGTGACTAGTTTAGGGCTGTTCGCAGTTTCAAAAGAAAAGCCAAAGCATTTTATACTACTTTCTACTAATATAATAAATTTGTAACTCTTTCAAGCAAAAAATTCTGACCGGATTTGGATGAATATGGCACACAGATAGTTTAAACCTGAATTAGCACATGGGATACTTTTTATCCCGGTAGTACGATTCCGTGGGATATTACCAAACTCGACGCGGGTGAAACCGCGGGTATAAGCTAGTATTTCTATAACGACTTCAACCAGGATTGATAGGCTTTTCAGTAGCATAAATCAGTCTTGTTATCGCTAATAAAGTGTTATTCCATTTATGTCCTTTCCTAGATTGTCCCAAATGTTCTCTTCTGGTGGTCGGGCACTACACCTCAGTGTCCAGTGCAACGTAGTTTCTGTGGTTGGTAATACTATGGTGGATTTGCGGTTTGTTCTAATAGCTCTAAGTAAAAAAATAATAATAATGATTTTAACGATGACCAGCCGCGTCGTCCTTTAAATAGCGTAAAAAATAAACAATCCCATCATTTTAAACTTCAGTTAAAATGCCACCCACTATCCAAACGCGCAGAAATCTCAAACAAAATATAAACAACAGTACCTTACGAACCTTTGCCTTTTTCCAAAACCTGCCAACCCTATACTCAACAGTTAGGATAATCATCCTAAATTATTGCCTATAGCCCGTCCGACGGGAGTACTGTACGAGTACGTGTAGTGCGGGCTATAGGATACGGACAGCGCTATAGACCGAGCTACGTGCCAGCAGCTGGTCGATACCCCGCCGGGGTCAACGCTATACGTCGCTGGGAACTTTCTGATAGCAAGATGTGTGAATGGAGATGGATCCTATCCTACTTCCTATTGACCGAAACTATTGATATGGTAAACCGAAACGTAATTAATGAAACCAAGATTACAGTACAGACGCCAGCACATCAAGATACTACCATCTGTCTTTCTTTAAAAGTATTTTAACTTTATCGCTAAAGCGGATTAGGTTTAAGGTTGATTGGGAAAATTATAAATACCTAACGATATGTGATAAGGAGTAATGATGAGCATGAGACAAGACACACTTATTCGGGTCGGCCCTTGAATCATCACAACCAAGCGGCAAAATATGTATTCGGTTTTGCTATTTGAACAACCCCTGGAGTGAAAAACCCCGAGATAAGACATGCATCTAAAATTAAACGTTAAATTTTATAGAAATAACAAAATTTATGTTCGCTGAGGACAGGATTCGAACCTGCGCGGGCAGAACCCATTGGATTTCGAGTCCAACTCCTTAACCACTCGGACACCTCAGCTGCTTGTAGGGATGGTTGAATAGTGGAGTCGCTAAAATGCTGAAAAAGACGAAGCTATTTTCCGAATTGTGTTTTTGGGTCGATTCCCAGCTGGAAGAACTGAATCGAGCAGGCCAAACAGTTTTGGAGACTTTCTTTTGTAACATTTGACTTTCGGTTTAAAGACATTTTTTCTCAAAGAACAAATTACAGTTCACTTAAGAGAAACTTAAATAAATTAACAATTGGTTGTAGTTAATATTACGACGTTCAAACTATCCAAGAAACTGTTCACCATAGTTTTTTTTTATATACAATAGAAAGTATGTAATTAAGTCTAAATAAGAATAAGAATAAATTTATTGAATCATTGTTACAATCATTTTCTTAAACTAACTTAGCACTTTAACAAAATCGTAACGAGTAAAATTATTTAGAAAACAGAGGTCCCCAAACTAGGCTGCGCCTGTATCTTGGGGGCCGGAGTTGCGTTTACTTAAAATTAAAACACAATCATATAATTTGTTGATGTGATACATGCGAGGTAAGCAGGTAAATGAGAAACACCTTTTTACAAAAATAAAATGATATTACATTAATAAAAAATAATAAAAAGAATTGTGTGTGTATGTGTGAATGCGTGTGTGTGTGAGTGTACATGCGTGTATCTGTGAGTGTATGTGTGTGTTTGCAGATGTGTGGATTATTTTATTGTTTATAGTTTATTTAACTTAAAATCTCTTCTGTCTCTTCATATGTCAGTTGGGCACACCATTTTGTAATAGTTTTTTTGCAAGAAAATTTGCTCATGTCTTTAATGTCGCAGCTTTTGCTGATTCTATTATAAATATGTAAAACGGGCATCGTCTGGCTAAGAGGCTATTTGCTTCGGGAAGGGGAATGTTTAGGACACGTTTAGAGATAAGTTTTTCAAAATCGGATCTATTTTTCAGTGTTTTGTGAACAAGTAATGTTGCCTTTAGGATAAATAATTGCCGCACTCTTAAGACAGCCAACTCCTTATAAATTAGGTCTGTTGGGTAGCGAAAAGGTTTTTTTAGAGCTACTTTTATAACAGCTCTTTGAGCTCTTTCTACTTCTATAATAGTGCTTTTCCCGGCTGCTCCTCAAACAGAAATCCCGTATTGAAGTACTGACTGACACAGAGCAAGGTAAATTGTGCGTAGAATTTCAATAGGTGTACAGTCACGTAATTTTTTCATAACGTATATCAGTTTCCTGACGCGACCAGAGAGCAGGTGTATATGTGATTTGAATGATAGGTTTTCGTCTAATGTGATGCCAAGGTATTTGATTGAGGCAGTGTGATCTATAACTAAGTAGGTACAAGGTACAAATACTTAAAGATAAAAAACGTTTCACACTAAACTTATGTGTCTAATATAAAAAGCAATACTTAAGCGTCTAATATATAATTCCTTAGGCATTTTTTAAATGTTGGTATGCTTGTACAATCTCTGACTTTTTTAGGTAATTTATTGTACAGCCAAACCCCCTCATACTGTATACTTTTCCTGCCGTACAAGGTTCTCACTCTTGGAACTTCTAGGTCGTCTTGATTAGGTACGGGTATTATATCTACGAGTCTTTTGTGTGATTGAAATATTTGTTTGTAGCAACTTTCATAAAGCTAATTTAAAGCCTTATTTGAGAAAAAATATAACTGACATACTACGTATGTAGCTACATAGGTACGGTTAAACTACCATTAGAAGTCTGAATTGATTTGCTTTAGCTTCTTTCTTTTTTGGTGTGGTTAGTGGCCTAACCTAGTGTCAGAGTTTTAATGCCACCCATGGGCCTCTGACTTGGCTTGACATGCCGTCGAGAAATATCTCTCACGCATGGTTTGGTTTCCTCATAATGTTTTACTTTACCGAAGCAAATGATCTGAAAAATCAGAGGTGCGTGTCTTGGGTTTAAACTCGAGACTTAGTAGTCCGACGGTCACACCAGGCTATCACTGCTACTAATAGATATATGAGTCCTTCATCAGACAGACGACAAAACACTGATAACCCGTCACAGAACTCCCTTATCTCCTTCCTTGGCGAAATTCTCACAACTGTCACAGTCAATTGATTTACGCCTGCAATAAAACAGTAAGTTCCTAATGCTCCTATGTAGTACAACAATTGTTTGACCGTATCTATTGGGCAGGGCGCAATAACTCTTGATTGTATAATTATAGAGCAGCAGACGGCGCGCCAGACGACAATTGACATTAGGACATAAGCACGGTAATATTATAATACAGTAGTGTAACTCGGCCGCATGATAGAAATAAATGCCTACAGCCGCGCGGTACGTAAACATGCGTTAGGGCTGCCCGTCTCCAGCATTTTAATTACATTTGCCTACTTTCTGTTTCTATTTAGTTTTGTGATTGTAAATATCCTTTTTATATAAATAAATGAAATACTTTGTATATTGAATAGGAAGTGTTCCATAAAAATACGTGTTGGTTTTTGATTGGTAGATTTAATAAAAAAAACTTGTTACTCTATTCGCTTTGTTTATTAATCCAAACACCTTTTTTTTCGTGAGATAAAAGGAAATACTTATCCATTAAAAAGACACACATTATGTACCTACCTACTAGTAAGTAAAATTATTTTATAGTCTTACCTTTCAGAGTTTCCTGGTAATTTAAAAAAAACTTATGTCTGTAAGCGTTATTGACGAATTCATACAACCAAAACAGCACAATATTTCCTACTCGTCATATTAACTGATTTTTAGAGAAAAAATCGCGCGGTTATTGTTAAAAAAACAACACACCGTCCGTTCGACACTGCGGTACAGCCGTGACTGTCTGCGCCCCGAGCGCACCCCGAGATCGAGGCGCGTAGGTACAGCTCGCGTTTCGTCCGTTTGTATGAAGTTGGAGTACTGTATTGTAATATTACCGTGACCTAGGGTTATAATGACCCGGATAGGATTACCAGTAGCTCAATTGGGTTGAGAGGGCTTGAAATGTTTTTGAGTGCGAAATTGGTGTGGGATATGCGGTAATTAGCAGTATGCTGTCAGTTGCTTGCACGAAGTAAACACAGCTTGTGCCTCGTTGGTCTTCATGTCATCGCTAGTGCTGACCAGGGAATCCCTGGTCGGGTAAACTGTTAGATATTGGGTTTTTCTATCATGAATTTGTCAGTAGTAGCCCGCAGTCTGGGTGGCAATAGGCTCCTATTACATGGGGCTTAATATGGATGTGCTATAGTTACGCCTCTGTCTAACCCTTCAGGCATTAGAGGCGTGACGTTATGTTATAATTCTACAAAACAGCTGAAAAAATTACAGAATTCGCCAATAACTCGTCATCTTGACATTTTGACGTAAATTTTTGGGGCCTTTATTCCCCGTTACTCTCGCAATCTCTCAAAAATGTCTGCTCCACCAACAATAAATTACATCATCAAAATAATCTTTTGTATATTTCCAAGAAGTGTTCCGACATCCCGCACATCACTGAGGCCTATCTAATTGGCGCGGTCAACGGCGACGGCTTTTGATGTCTCATTTCCTGCCCTGCGAAGATAACTCATGCTCCATCTCTTTTTGACCTGCACTTGAAGATATCTCTGTCCTTGTCAGTTAAATATCCCGTGAAATAGAACTGCGGCCACACAAGATTAAGAACAATGATTGGACGTATTCCGGTTACCGAGAAAAAGTATTTTTGATGAGTCAATTTTTCGGATTTTAAGCACACAGAAATTTTAATCCCGGAATTTCCGTTCTCTCATAGGATATCATTACCGTTGATTGTTCCTTTTTCGATTAAGTAAATTCAATATGGGTTTTACGTTCTGCTTCGTTAGTTTGGTGGGGAGGTGGTCACCAGCACTACTGCTGAGCACGAGGTTTAATTTCGGGGTCTGGAGTTGCGCCCGGTAGATGGCCTTAGACTCGTCCCTTACAACATGATCCGAGACTTAACCTATTCGGCGAAAAGTGTCGGTACTATCGGATACATCACTTTATTCTCTGCCTAAATCCGCCGGGAATGTATTTGGATTGTAAAAATTAAAGAGACTTTTCCCAGATATTGAAAACTTTTTCCCAAGGCCAGCTAATAGTGTTGAAACTCAAAATATACAAACTTCCCACCAGCAATTTGTATGAAACAATAACTTTGCGGAGACTGTGGGGAGCGACATATTGCTACAATGTTATATATCGTGCGCCGGCGCGGTTCGAGGAACAATAATAATAATCGAGGCAAGTACAAGTACACTGAATGGGAAATAAATTACACACGACGCCAGTAGGGATGGGATGTTGTGTACTGCCAGGAAACTCACTTGTCGATAAAAAGCTTATTTTTTTCTGGTATTTAAGGAGAATCGCGGAAGCAAAATGTTTCTGAATTGTATTAGAATAAATTTTAAAGGTATGGTAAGGAATTACCAAGAAGTTATCAACAAAAGGTTACGAAGTACACCTGTCTTTTGTCCTCAGGTATTTATCTTTTCACACCAATGACTGAGGGCTTTGTGTGTAACAAAAGTCATAACTATCTGGAAAGTGGTCCACCGATTGATGTCAGGATATCTGGCACTTCAAAGGGTAAACTTCGTCCAGTTATAGCCTATCGACTTTCCTGTTATTCATGGGCCTCTCCGAAACTGTGCCTGCCTCACACAATTCAGCAATCTTTTACACTTTCTGATACGCGGTCTCCACTCCAGGACTCATTTTCACCAACGACCATCGGTCCCTCGACTAATAAAGCCTTTTTACTCCACTGCCACTTCAGTGTGTTTACTCAGAAAAATTCATATAAAGGGTGTAAAACACCTCTTAACGAAGCCGAAAGTCACTTGTTCTCCCCGTCATTGCGATCATTTTTTTGCTCTACACCATACCTGGGAACCTTCTAGTTACGGAGATATTGGGGGTCAAAGTTCCAACTTTTTGACAAGTTTTTTTTAAATACAAGTTTTTAATGTAAGATTTTTACTTTAAACACCTCTACGACCCCCGTACCCGTACTATTCAATCCATCCATCAGCACAATGTTTTGAGTGCGTTACATTGAGTTCTACAACAAAACATTATTTTTCCCCCAAAAAAAAAAAGTTGTTTCCCAGCAATAATTTTTGCGTAAAGTTACTTAGTTTGATGTACAGAATGCTTGGTTGACGGCTTCGTGATGAGGTCTTTTACACCCTGTATACATTGGATATGTATATTTGAATTTTTCAGAGTAAACAAAAGTAAATGAAAATATTTAACTTTTAACTCGATATCGATTGATAAACAGTCTTTCCCACCCCTATCACCGCCTGGAGCGGTGCGCGTACGCATCGAACATCGCAATTTTGCCGTGCGCGCGCCGCTCACTTATTAAATCCTTCCGCCCCGCCCTAATGCCCCCTATTACAGGTAATATAATAAAACGCGCCACGTTTGGGCTCGAGCCTTGTCATTATAGCGACATTCATGTATTTTATTTATTTTATAACACACCTACGTTTGATGTGGAATAAATAATGTATTTTGGTGTAACCGTGCAGCTTGTGGCTCTATTGAAAAGATAACCAATTTTAGAAGGGACAGGAGAAGGTTTTTTTTCAGGGCTTTACAAGGCTAACCAATGGCTAACGTGTAACAGTAGCTAGGTTGAGAAAGTTAGCGCAGCAGTCACTTTCATGTAAAATTCTGGTATTGAGCTGCATTAGAATTAGAAGTCGACAGAGTTGGCATTGGTGTAAGTAGTAAGTCAGTCTGAAGTCAGAAGCAAGCAGTTGAGGCGGTCATTTAGTGAGTAAAGCTGACGACCAGTGCTTATCATAGACAAGATGCTTTCCCAGAATGTGTAGAAGATTTTGCATTCCTAGTTACCTACAGGCTGGTATAATCTGTTGACGTACAACCCACCACGAAACTGAAAGAGAAACAGAAAGTATAACAGTAGGTGTTCTATCATTGTACAGCATGCTATTAATACTACATACATTGCCAACTGTGCAAGGAGCACTCATCAATAGAGCCGCGTTGAGTGCGGCATCATCCCACCATGCCTTTTAATTGTAGCGGCAAAGCTCTAAGACGACATTAATAGCCTTAATAATGATTATTACTTTAACACAACTTGCATTAAACGTGCTTACATGAATAGCGGTATCAGCGAATGCCAGAAGTTAATTCTAACTGAAGGACATTCGATCCTCTGTTACAACTTTGCGATTACTTTAATAGCTAATTGAATAGATTCCTAATTACAAATCGCCAATATTTATGTTCTGGTTCACAGTGACCACAGGATGCCGTCCTTGGCCAAATCTTTAGAAATAGAAAATCACTGTACCTGTGTCCTTGTACTTAGTAGATTCCCGCGGTCTTCATCAGGGTTATCATTCCACCTTGTGGGTGGACTTCCAACGACGCACGTTCTGGTAGGTGGTTGCCAATCCTGGACCTTTCAGCTCCATCGGTCATCCGTGTTCTGCGAGTAATGTGCCCTCATGTCGGTTAACTAGGTTAGAAATCCCCTAAAGAGCCCCAGCTGTCTGTGTTGGTAGGTAAAATAAGGTTCTCCTTCGGAGTTCTTCATTCTGATTAGATCTAAAAATTCAAGAAATACTTATTTTTCCCGTTCAAAACCAATGCAAAATACTATAGTTTCTACTTTTCTACATAAAAGTAGGTCCTAAGAACAATATTATTGGCTACGGTACCTCAATGTCTCTTGCGCGCCAGGGTCGTCGGCGCATCGAATTTTATGTGGCTGCATGAAGACATCGTGGCGGAGGTAGGGCTATGCTTACGACGCTTTTATGAGCGCGGCGAGGCTTTGTGGTTAGGGAGGCGGCTTAGTGACGATTGTGAGCACTTGTGTTGTAGTGGGATTATGGCGATTATTTGGTGGATAGAGATCGGTAGCAAGTATGATTTGCGAATGAAAGTTAATTTAGGGTACTGCATGATAGCGGATTGAGGATTTTGGTCACCCACAAGTTAAATTTAATGCTTTTGATATGTCAACGTTTATGATTCACCGGCTACCCTGAAAGTTTGATAACACAAGTTCTGACCGAGGAACTTACAACGAAAATTTAAAATCAAATGAATTAACAGATTAACACAGCCATAAGACATAATCTCTCCCAAGCTGGGACGCTCTCATGCAGTTTATAGATATAGACCACTGACTTTAAAAAGATGACTGGAACAAACTGGGTTAAAATCTTAATCCCTGAGACTGCTGAGGTTGGTCAGACGACAGTTGCTTTGCTTCCAACGAATTCTGAATCCCCCAAACTGCTAAGTTGGTCAGACGACAGTTGCTTCCAACGAATTCTGAATCCCTCAAACTGCTGAAGTAATATATAAGTCAGACGACATTTGCTTCCAACGAATTCTGAATCCCTAAAACTGCTGAAGTAAGTCAGACGACAGTTGCTCCCAACAAATTCGGAATCCCTCAAACTGCTGAAGTTGGTCAGACGACAGTTGCTTCCAACGAATTCTGAATCCCTCAAACTGCTGAAGTTTGTCAGTTGTTACCTAGTTTGTTAATAACTAAGTCCTATATTTAACCACATTATTTTGAAGGCAAAATAATAAAATCAATACTTTGATGACATAGGCAAACAAAATAATAAAAACTAAATCGCTCCGCTCGTCACCGCATCTCCGCCTGAGCGCCGCGCGCCGCAAGCGTATCACAAAGATGAGATATTGCTATTCTGGACACGCGCGCGATTCAACCTCCACAATTCACTGCCGACAGTTTATAATCGCCTCTCCTTTCATGAATATTATTTGCAATTATGTATATGACAAAGGTTCTATAGAGAATAATGTTTGAAATATGGCTATTGACTTTTTTGTGTTGATGAAACTTGTGTGTAAAAATTTATGATTAAATTAAATTATTATTATTTCTTGTTCTTTAATTTTCTTCTCTCGTAAGAGAGTACTTATTATTATTTTTTTGATTATTAAATTTTATCAGAACATTTGTTTATGCATGAACACAGGTATAATAATTCTTTAGACACTTCTTTAGGCAAACTACTTAAAATATTTTTAAACGACACATATAAGCTCTTAGCTTCTATAATCTTATTCTCATAATTACTACCCACTCTTCTTGCAGGACCTAACTTAGAAATAGAATCCGTACAATGTTTTTAATGCTAATATCTGATAATTCTAATTCTATACTCATAATCCAATCCAATAATTAGATATTAGATTCCTCAACTTTACACCAAAATTACACAATTCAAGTTGGTATTTTACTCAATAATACATTTATAAAAGAGATTGAGACGCGCGGCGCGTGGGTATTAGTTACAACTTACTTGTTGGTCACTCTTGCTTACGCATTAGTTTCTGGATTCTCGCGCTCTCTGAGTTCCTTGCGACGTCGGTAGCTGACACGGGACAGGACTCGCTCCAAAGCATCACTCCTCAGCTGCTTCTGCATCCAGTTAGTGTGGCATCGCTTGTACAGGCAGAAGAATCCGATCAGTACCGCCAACAGCATACAGGCGCATATTATGGACAGGAGAATGTTGTTAGCCTGAAGGTGTTCCGCCGTCGCTTGTGCGTGGTTGCTTCCAGCTGCAGACTGCGCAATAACCACGTGCTCCTTGCTTTTCGTAGTTCCCATAGTCTTTCGATGTCTCTAATATCTCGAAGCTCGGTGCGACGTTCCAAAAATAGATGAAGGTTGAAGGTTGTTGTTGTGTGACACGAGGACTGGCAGGGTCGTTGCTGTACGGTAATTTGAGTGGCACGTGGACTGGCAGAGTCGTTGCAGTATGTTAGAGTGACATGAGGACTCGCAGGGTCGTTGCAGTAGGATAATTACAGTGGCATGAGGACTGGCAGGGTCGCCATGTAGTGTGATCAGGTCGCTAGGTACCACAACCCTATTCATTCTAGACTTGGGTAGAAGCCGCGAAACAATTGCTCCGGCAAGTACGGCACCTACCTACATACGACAACTAAACGTTTTTCCAAAACAGCGTGTAGGTAAAATATCGACCATTTAGAAATGATTGCCGAAACGCATGGGTCAATATTTGCTGTCTACTTGCTTAGAAATGTGAGAATTGCAATACTGGGAATAGTTGCTGGCTGATGTCATAAATAAACTCGTAATTTCAATACTAAGAATAGATCCTCAGGTCACAAATCAATTCGACTTCACGTGCTTCCAGATGTTACATTTTCTGATTCGGAATTCCTGATGGGTCTCGATCTTTGTTTGGCAGTAAATGCCAGACTAATGATCATGACTCATACAACCTATCCATGTGAAACAAGGACGACCCCTTCCCTCGAACTATTCTCACGACTTATAGTTCTTTTTTCTAGACATTTGGTAACATCTGAATTCTAACATTAACATTTGACTTTAAGACGACTACAGGAGCTAAATTAGCAACTCTATTTGTGGTGGTTCAAACTTCGTTTGAAATACTGTTAAAATAAAGTTTTATTCAGCTTGCACTACAAAGTGGTTGTTACGTCAGTCACTGCGGGACGGATAGTGCGAAATGAGTGGTTTTTTGCGATTTACAAGAAACACTCTAAATTGGACTAAAAAAATTATTTGCCAAAAATCAGAATGATCGCATGTATTTTGGTATGGTTTTTACTCGTTAAAATACATTTTTAGAGATGTTTGTGATTTTTTTTATCGAGTAAAATTAGTTCTATTATGTTTTCAAAACACTATCATACTAGCATATATCCTGAAGAATATCATATATTTTTCTGGTTTTGTTTATTGCAGTGAATCATATGCTTTTTTGCATTATAAACTCGCGTTTAGCTCCAGACACGCATCTTGCGATAGCGAACAAAAAATACAGTTCAAGCATGACAAGTGCGAGTGTGTCGCTTGATGCAGGCCGTAGATTACAAGTAGTAACATTGTACTGTTATAGTACATTTTGATACAAATGAGGAAACTTTGTCGTTGCAGCCGAGGCGGAATTCACACCCAAGCCATAGGCGAGGGTGTTTTGGTACCGTGAACTGCGCAAGTTAGTGACAACAATTTGACATTTGTAAAGCCGTTACGTCATAGCAATGAGGGCGATATTCGGAATACGTTTAACCACTGATTTGCGATGATTTATATTCTATCCTTGTGCCCCCTTAAGGTACGAAATGACATTCACACCGGGTCCTCTCTAAAGAATCTAGCTTGCGCGATGTAGGCATTTTTGCAGTTTGCGGTCGTCGTCAGCAGCAGTGGCTCCATCTGCTGTCGCGAAAAGTCAGGTTCGCGATGAATCAGGCAACACGAGCGCTCCCTGCACAGGGTGCGCTCGTGCTTGTGTTTCCAAGACTCGGAGTAAGACTGTTGTGAACGCTAATTCGTTTTTGGGCGAATGGGGTTGCTTGTTGTTGGGCATCACTGCGAGGACCGCTGGGTGTTGATCACTGCTCTTCGCCATTTATGGCGGTAGATGTTTTTCACTTGCATTCAGCGAGTTTTTTTTTTTGTTTGCGAATTTTTCAACATTGCCCCTCTAGGAATTACAAGGATTCGGCCACGGTGTGTGTTGGATAGCACGTGTGTTTAGATTTTTTTTTGCTATTTTTTAAGTTTTTCGGTATTTTAGTGACTTGTCGTTGTAAAATTGTGTTGTTCTTGTGTTCGTAAACAGGTTTGTATTGTGATTGTTTAGCTTTAAGTCTCTTTTTGTCCTTTTCCTCCAAGATGGACAAAAATAAACCCCCTGATCCGGACCCTCCCGATATTCATTCTAGTTTTGAGACACAGAGCCCACTCAACCCACTATCGCAATTCGCGGATGTTGTTTGCAGTGCTACAGCAATGGATGTATCACAAGTTATACAACCACAACAAAACCCACGTAAGCGTCCTGTTGACGAGGAAGTCTCGTCTCCGTCCCTCCCAAGCAAGCAACAAAGAAGCCAAATTGGGCGTATTAAGTACTCGGTAATGGATAAGGCTCCTTATATTGTACACGTGTCACGTATTGAGTCTCAACCAAATGCCGGCACCACCCTTCACCCTGTTAACTTCGGAAAGTTCCTAATGAACAACAACATTGCGAACATTGTTCGTGGTGGTGTCAACAGAGTCGGCAGGAACCGTGTTTCAGTGGAGTTTGCTTCCCCTCAGGACGCTAACTCTTTCTTGGTCAACAGTTTGTTGTCCAAATTTAGTTATACTGCATCGATCCCTTCATTCAATATCACAAGGATGGGTGTTGTTACCGGAGTTCCCTCAGAACTTACGGAAGAGGAAGCCTTGACTTATTTGTCTGTGCCCTTGGGTTGTGGTCAAATATTGAAAGTCCGACGTATTAACCGAAAAACACAAAGAGACGGGGTTAATGAGTGGAAGCCCACTGAAACATGTGTTTTGACATTTGATGGACAGGTATTACCTACTAGGATATTCTGCTGTTATACATCCCTCCCTGTGAAACAGTACATATACCCAACAATTCAATGCCGCAAGTGTTGCAGATTTGGACATGTAGCAAACGTATGCAGGTCTAAACCACGCTGTAATAAGTGTGGCCACGACCACCCGGGTGATGGTTGCAACATTTCTGTTGCCGAGGCCTTCTGCGTGCTTTGTTCGGGTAATCACTTTGCGGATAGCCAGTCATGCCCTGAGTATGGCAGGCAGAAAGCTATTAAGACCGTCATGGCAGAGAAAACCATTCCCTATGCTGAGGCATGTAAAATTATCCCAACAGTTTCCCGCAATTACGCCAATATAGTTAAAACACCAATTTCCCAGTCCTATCGCAAAACTGTGCCACTTAAACCCAAGACCCATGCCCCTCTTTCCCCATCATATGATAAAAATGCTCATCAGCAGATAGTTAGTTCTCCCCAACCATCACAGCCCAATGGCTGTGCTCTTAATAACAATCAAGTCTCAGACAATACCGGTTCTATTATTGAACTCCTTATTAAACTTCTACCTACCGTTATTTCTCATCCTTCTCCCAATTCCCAATCACCTTCCAACGTTGCCGAACAACTTATTTCTCTACTTTTATTAATTAAAAATGGCGTCCCGCCTAGTATTCCTTCAGTGGAATGTGAGGAGCGTGTGGCATAAAAAGCACGACCTCATATTTCTCTTAAATAATTACAAGCCTTTGGCTTGTTCCATAGCTGAGACTTGGCTCACCCCAAGTCTTAGCTTCCGCATGCCACACTTCAACATTCTCAGATGTGACAGATCTGATGGCTATGGAGGCTCAGCCCTCCTTGTCAATAATCGGGTCCCTCTTCTGTCTCTCCCTTTGCCTTCATCCACAGGAGATATGAGTATTGTGGCAGGAATGGTGGAAGGCATTACAGTGTTTTCAATATACATTGCTCACCCTCGGTCTGAATTTTTGGATACTTTAAAAAACATTTTTTCAAATACTCAAGGTCCAATTTTAGTCATGGGTGATTTTAACTGCCACCATTATAGATGGGGGTCTGAACGCTGTGATGCCTTCGGTGTGGCATTGGTTGAGATTTTGGATGATCTGGATCTCTGTATCCTTAACAATGGTTGCCCAACCCGCAGATCCCCTCCTGGACAACAAAAGAGTTGTGTTGATCTAACATTTTGTTCAGTTGAGGTGGCAGCTTCGACCCATTGGGAATGTACGTCCTTGTCGCATGGTAGTGACCACTACCCTATTGTAATATCTTTAGTTAATAAGACTTATTTAGAGAAAAGTTCTCCTCCACTTCTGAAATATAACTTGTCCAAACCGGATTGGGCAAAATTTGTATCATTATTGGAGGATAAAATTGATGTTCTGCCAAATTTAAATTCAAGTTTATTTGATGCTCCTGGTCACCACCATGCCAAGAGCTGCTATGACGGTTTTGTTACTGCCATCACCTCCAGTGCTGATTCCTGCTTTCCGTTGAAAAACAGTGCCCGTAATAAAATCCCTTCACCCCCGTGGTGGGATCCAGAGTGCACTTCAGCAATCAGGGACAGGGACGAGGCCGAGGAGTGTTACAATGCAGATATGAGCACCGAAAACCTGTTGGCATACTGTCAGATTAATGCCAGAACCAAACGTCACCTTCGCAAGAAGAAACGTGCGGGTTGGGTTACCTTCTGCACCTCTTTGTCCCCCTCTACACCTGTGTCGGCAGTTTGGAAAACTATCAATAGGTTTAGACGTGGGTGCTCCCCATCAGTTTCTTCTCCAATCAGTAGAGAAACAGCTGAACATTTTTATGATAAAATTGCTCCACCATACGTCCCGCTTCTTTCTGAATGCGTCAACATATCCCTTCAAAATGTATCAGAGGATCCTTTCGATGCGCCATTTACTTTGGAGGAATTGAAAGTGGTACTCAAACATGTACGGGACACTGCTCCTGGTATTGATGGCGTGCCATATTCTTTTATAAGTCATTCGGGCGAAAAGGCAAAAAACTACTTTTTAAATATTATAAATTTCTGTTATATTAATGGTTGGGTTCCAGATCAATGGAAATTACAAATTATTATCCCGCTATTGAAACCAGGGAAACATGCAGATGATCCGAATGGCCTTAGGCCAATAGCTTTGTCTTCAGTCTTAGCCAAATTACTGGAGCACCTTATCAAAAACCGTCTCGAGTGGATTGTTGAGTCGAGAGACCTACTGCCGAATTACCAATTTGGTTTTAGAAAAGGACTTGGTACTATGGACAGTGTTAGTATTTTAGTTGCGGATATCCGCTTAGCTTTCTCCAAAAATGAATCTGTAGTAGCTACCTTCCTAGACATTTCCTCTGCGTATGACAGTGTACTTCTTCCAGTACTCAGGCAAAAATTGCAACAGCTGAGTCTACCGGCTAAGATGATACGATGTATATGTGAGCTACTGATGTCCCGCTCACTGGTCCTGAGAGTCCAGGGAGAGGAGTTCGAGGAGAGGCTGATATGGAAGGGACTCCCACAGGGCTCTCCCCTCAGTCCCCTACTGTACAACTTGTATACGGCTGATATTGGGTCCTGCCTAAACAACAATTGTCAGATCTTACAATATGCCGACGACATTGCGCTGTATGTGACAGATTCTTCTATAGTCGATGCCGCGTCATCTTTGTGCCTCTCTCTGGATTCTTTGAATCAGTGGCTTTTAAGCCATGGCTTGTCGCTATCTGCGCCAAAAAGTTCGGCAGTAATCTTCTCTCGTAAAAGACGCACTCCCCATGTTGCAATTAATATTTTAGGCCAAAATATTCCAATAGGCAATAAAGTAAAATTTTTAGGCGTCATTTTGGATTCAAAATTATCTGGCAAACATCATTTAGATTACCTCATTCAAAGATGTGAAAGAACTATCTCAATTTTAAAAGTTCTTACGGGTGTTTGGTGGGGTGCTCATCCCTACACCATGAAATTGGTCTACAATGCCTTAGTTCGTAGTGTTTTGGACTATGGAACGTATCTCCTGACCCCGTGCAACAAAGGTGCCCTGGCTGGGCTGGATAAGGTTCAGTCTAAGTGCCTTCGGATCATCGCAGGTTGTATGAAATCCTCCCCCGTTAACGCATTGCAGGTCGAGTGTGCTGAACCTCCTCTAGCCCTAAGACGTCAATATTTGGCCTCCCGTTTTCTGTCTAGGCTTATATGTAGAACTTCGCATCCCCTTATAGAAAAAATATATGAGTTAGATGCCATATGTGGAAGTTCCAACTACTGGAAAAATAAAGAAACGCCCCTAATTCTGAAATCATTTCGTCAAATTTTAAATTTAGATTGCCCAATTGTTCAGCTCCCCAGATTGCCCCTTTTTAATTTTGCGTATGAAGTTTTAAGTTATGTTCCAAAAATTGAGTTTAACATTGGTATATCCAAAAATCCCCGTCAGCAAACCTGACATTCAATGCGGTGGTGGGCGAGCGATGGAATGGTTTCCAATTATTTTTTACGGATGCTTCAAAATTAACAAACCTTTTAAGTGTCCTAAGGAGTCTTCTGTATTCACGGGTCAGTGTGTGGCTATATTGGAAGCTTGTCTTTTTATAGAGTCACACCATAACATACACAAAGCCGTAATCTTCACGGACTCTCTTAGTTGTCTGCAAGCCTTAATACAAAATCCTTTTAAAAGTAAATTGCACAGTTCTCTGGTTTTAAAAATTAAAGCATCCTTATTATCTTGTGCTGTCAATCAAAAAGAGGTTCAGCTAGTTTGGATACCTAGTCATTGTGGTATTAAGGGCAATGAGTGCGTTGATACTTTGGCCAAAGATGCTTGCTCATCGACAGTAGCTGATCTTTCCCACAATTGTCTTCAGGGGTATGACTTATTGAACCTTCCACGAGCTAAACTCCAATCGTCATGGCAGGAACATTGGGATAACACTGGAAGGAAAAAAGGCAATTTTTATTACGCGGTTCATCCAACTATAGAGCCAAAACCTTGGTTCTATGGCTACAAGAAAGTCTCCAAACCTGTCATATCCGTCCTATGTCGTATTCGTCTAGGTTTTTGTTGTACTCCTGTTTTCTTGCAAAAAATCCGGATTCGGGACTCCTCTCTATGCGAGTGCGGGTTAGAAGAGGGCACTCTGGATCACATATTCTTCGAATGTTCAAACAACGTCCCTCCTCTAGATCTGTATAGCCGTCTCCCTAAATTTAAAATCCCTCTTCCGACTAATTTCTCCTCCTTGCTAACATATTCCTCCCCTGAACTGCTTGTGGCGTTGATGTCCTTCATCCGTCACAATAACATAAAATTATGAATCTACCTGTGTGGGTGTGGTATGCGTTTATTCTATGTTTTAACAATTTTATTATAATATTTATATCTATTTTTTGTTTGTTTCAGTCCCGTACTAACCCGACAAGATCCACGTTGTATCAAAAAATTTAACCTGCGATCTCAGATCAGTCCGTCAGACGTTGTAGCATAGTTAAAATTTTTTTTTTTTTTTTTCCTTTTTTTTTTTTTCTTGTCATGCACACTTGTTTTTTCAATTCACTCGACATTGGCAGAATAGTCGACATCGGCTTTACTTGCCATTAAATAAAAATAGAATAGAATAGGAATTACAAGGGTGTGTTTACAAACATTTAAACTCACAAACACAAACAACCAGATCCGGAACAACTACCATAGACCATAGGCTAAACAACAAATATTTCTTCAGCGCAGGGATCGAACCCGCGACACCGCGCAACAGCCAATCGCTGATCCACTGCGCCAACCATCGATAAAAAAAAAAATATATCGCAGCACATGACATTCTATAGTTCTACCCCCATGGAAAATAGGCGTGAATTTATCAAGTTCACTTAAAAGTTAAAAATAAAACAAAGCATTAATAAATACAACTTCATTCTGAATATAAATAACAAAACCACTATTTATAGTAAGTTACAGTTTTATACACAATAGTACACATTAGTTTAAACTAATCACAATGTTTGTATCACGTTGTCTTCGTTAATACAGTATTTATAGATACGATATATCAATATAACTTTTGTATCTAAACAAACTTCTAAGAAATCCATTGCGAAAATTGCTGTAAGTACAAGAATCCTTTGACGAATAACTAAAATACGAAATAACACCGCCATTTTGTTTTTTAACGGGGAAGGGATGTCGAAGCTCATTGTAGATAGCGCGTCCAAATCTAGGTCTTAATACGACTCATGAGGTCAAGATTTTTTAAATTAAAATTAAAAAAATTGTTATTTTATGGTTTAACTTGCATGCAATGTATCATGTACACCATGTTTAAACAGATACAATTTTACTTTACTTTAGGTAAGCTTTTATTAACTTAAAAAGAAGAAAATTAGGATAATCTATCAACATTAAACTTTGTATACGCATACAAAGTTTCGTTAAGAATTCTCTCGTGTGGAAGGCGATCCTGGCTGCAGAATTAAGTTATGTCTGTCATAAAAATTTATTATCACCAAAGCCGAAGGCGAGTGCAAAATTTCAGCTCAATCGGTTGAGGGAGACTCGTTTGAAATTCAGTTACAAGATTTGACCAATACATACTATACTTACTAAAAAGGCAAGTTAATTATAAGCTTATAATGACAACAGCTTTTCAACCAATGACGCTGTTTGGAACTAGTAGCTACGAGAGTCATGAGTTCCACAGTTACCTTCCCAATACATTTCACGGACGTATACCAACCGCGCCCCTTGGCACCGTCATTCGAGCGTCAAAAGATTCTATCAGCATTGTATGTGAAACATAAGTACGAATAACTTAACGATATAACAATATTAGGAGGGATTTCTCGCTATACTTATTTAAATTTTGCCCTTGTTTTGTTTATGAGGAATACACTACTATTCTAACATCTTGCAATGATTTATAACGGCACTGCTTCATTGCTGTGTGAGAACTTCGGGAGTCATTTGAGAGTTACCTTTTTCACTAGCGCATTTGTTCCCGGTTTCGTCAGTCAGTCAGTATGCGATGATGCCACGTTACCTTCCACGCATTATCTGTGGATGAACTATGCAGTAGGTCACCCGAGTTATCCGTGCAAAGCAACCCACGACTTATATAAAATTCCTAAAATCTCTTATTAAAAGTCCCTACCAAAGTTCCTCCCTAAAAGACTATTTAGCAAAACCCTTTTAGGTGGTAATAGAATTTGCTTTTTAATACATAAATATCTAGATTGTTTGCCGAGGGAGTGTGCAAAATTTATAGTGCACTCACATTTAGCCGGTTATGTTTAAGTATGTTGCGAGATCAGGGCTAGGTTACAAACTCGTACATATCCCACTGGGACTTCAATAGAGCAGCGCCTTTGTACAGGGTGTAAACGGATCCTTCAGGAAGCCATCAAGCAAGCATTCTTGTACATCATATAAGTTAAACTACGTAAAAACTAATACTGGGAAACGCCTTTGTTGTTGGTGCGGAAAATCACGGTTTACCGTAGGACTCAATATAACGCACTCAAAAGATTGTGCTGACATTGAATAGTACAGAGGTCATAGAGTAAAGAAAAGTTTAATCTTCAATTACACAAATTTATAAAAACGTGTGAAACAGTTAGTTGACCTTCAATATTTCCAGGTATGGTCCAAAACAAAAAAAAAATTGCAATGACGAAATGAACAAGTACCTTCCGGCTTTGTTATGGGTGTTTACACCCTTTATGTTCAAGACGGGGTCAAATTAAAGTAGCTAGTAAAACTTCAAGAAGTCAAAGGCGGGGTCAAATTAAAGTAGCTAGTAAAACTTCAAGAAGTCAAAGGCCACTGGTGGTGTAGTAACTTATTATTAATGTTTTTTTTTTTTGTGATATCGCCATTAGATATCGATGCCCTTCACGCCTGTGGTAAATTTAATTTGAGCAAATGCATGCTACAATTTTTTCGCGATTATGTTAGTCCCTTAAACGCCGTAATAATGAAAGTTTTAATTAAGGGTGTAAATAGACCCTTAAGGAAGCGGAAAGACACTTGTTCTCACAGTCATTGCGATCATTTTTTTGTTCTAATCTAGACCATACCTGGGAACCTTCTAGTTACAGAGATATTAAAAAAAAAAAAACAAAAAAGAGAAAAATAACTTTAGCTTCAGAAGTCGGTGACAAAAACACCAAATCAATCAAACAAAGGTCACCGACTTCTGAAGCTTGACCTTTGTTTTTCACTTTTTTGTGTTTTTTTGTTTGTGCTTTTTTTTTTGAAGTCAGTTTTATTTTTTGCGAAAAGGTTTTTTTAACAAGTTTTTTTTTTAAATACATGTTTTTAAAATAAGACTAAACATCTCCACGGCCCCCGTACTATTCAATCCATCCATCAGCACATTGTTTTAAGTGCGTTTGATGTACAGAATGCTTGGTTGTCAGCTTCGGTTCTGTTTACAGCTTGTACTCGTATTAAACCTTTCCAATACGTTTAGTACTGCTTGTATTTTTGTCTATGTTAATAAGGCTCTATATGGTTTATTGCAGTTTTGTTAATATTTTTATTATTACTAGTGGATACGTCTTATGAACACAACGTTTATAAATATTACAGTTTATGGTATATTTCCTATAGTTATTTCATAATTCTATTGAAGTGACATTTCTAAAGCTTTCAGAAACGGATAATAAGGCAATTTGGTATTATTGTACTGCAATGTTATTTTGGCGTGAGGACTTAATCGGTAGAAACGCAGACATCTTGTTTTTTTTTTTTCAATATAATTTTCACGGAAAAACAGCTTGAACAGTTTTGTGGAACTATGTTTAGGTCGGAAGCATGTTGCATGTAAACAAGTAAATAATTACGTTACGTAACATCACGCCGGTAATCCCCGAAGTGTTAGGCAGAGGTGTAACTTATAGTACACCCACGTTCCCATGTAATAGGGGTCGAGTCTACAAACAATGAACTAAATGTTTACCAACAGCGCTCTCCTGTCAATATAATTCCAGCGCCAGAAGAAGCTTGCAGCACTATATTAGTATCTTTATTTTACGTAGATTTTAATAAAGGTACAATTCCGAAGTCGACCTCAACTGCAGACTGCAGCAGCAAACCCACCCAATCGACCCAGACCGCAACGACACAACTGGTCTCGATGAATACAGAGAGGAAGGAACACCGTCGCTAAAACGCTTATCACGTAGTCAGTACATCATTTTGAAGCCCCCAAATTTTTCGATTTGATTCGAAACAATTCTATGAGTTCAGAATAAATAAATAAATAAAAATCGCGGGAGATTACACACAGCGCCATCTAGTGCTACACTAAGCAAACGAGGCTTGTGTCGTGGACACCAGATAGTTGATATACTACATAGATACTTTTTTTTTTGTAAATACAAGACAATAATAATGTACTGAATGCATAAGCAGCGGGGCCTTGACCTCTGGGACTCTACGAAGACGTTACCATAGATGGTGACAGTGCCACCTGCGGGCCTAAAATGGCCGCTTTATCAGAATCGTAATATTGTATAACGGGCTGGTGTCCGCAACTCCACGTAAAGCGCGTATTTTGCGTATAGGCTATAATCCACCACGCGGGCCCAGTGCGGATTGGTAGATGTCACATGTCTTCGAATTTTTGGTTCTAGGACATGCCGGTCTCCTCACGATGTTGTCCTTCACTGTTTTGAGAGCAGTGGTGAAGAAATAAATTACACAGAGTAATGCGCCTGTCTGGGTTCGAACCCATGACTTACTGTTCGTAAGTCGGGGCCGCCGCTGGGCCACCGCTGCTCTCCAGAATCGTAAAATAAATATCGTAATATAAATCACGTTAAAAATTTAAAATTCTTAAAACGGACTTTATGGATATGATCATAAAGACCATTTCACCTTTTTTTTTGTTAACGTGATTCATATTACGATTCTGATAAAGCGGCCATTTTAGACCGCCTTGTTGCCGTTTTCACCAGCCGCTTTCGGAATTGTTCCTTAGTTCTTTCACAGTAATTTTACCTTTGGCATCAGTAACCCAACTGCGACCTTATCATAGCGAGAATAAAGTTCACTGTTATTTTGACAGAGACGCATAATAGCTGTAAAAGGACTATTGTATTACCATTCAAAATGGCGAACTGTAAACACAACCGCTTCTCGTTTTTTTTTAAGCGATGTGCAATAATAAAAATTAGTAACTTTACCGTTTTCATACAGCATCGCGTCATTTTAGTCATGGACGCAGGTTACTTGGTAATTTGACAAATTCTCTCATTTTTTTTTCCTAGATTTTCACTACAGTTAAAAACATTGCTAGCCTTGTCTATGACATTATAATTATTACCATAAGGCTCATGTGAGTTTTGATGACATGAGACATGTGTTTGTGGACTATTTCGCTGTTTACTTATTTTAGGGAAAATAATTTATGATGCTTGTTTTTACCCGACTGTCGTGGAGCCCAAAAGGAAGGTGTGTTTGTTTTATGCAATGAAGAGACGAATATTTCATTTAGCATATAATAATAAGGGCTATCTTATAATCGTCACATAATATTCAAACAGGTATGAGTTTGACAAAAAAAAATGGATTATCTGGCACTTTTAAAATTTTGCGGAAAGAACAGATCAATTAAAAAACTTTACTTAAAAAAAAATATTGACATAAGTATTCGATAGCCTGTAAGCGATACGTTCAAATTGCATTCTCTTTTCTACAGTAAATATTCTAAATCGTTGTTTTTTACGCCTCAAAAACCTATCCAAAAGTCTATATAATACTTAAACCTCTTGTTAAACCACCAAATAGTCCACAAACTCGCACGTCAGTACCCAGAGTGTTCCCTAGCCCGCTACACAGACTGGTACTAGGACGGCATCATGCCCTGAGTGCGCTTCCACTGCGCGCCGGACCGACGGTTGTGATTGGCTCGCGCAGACTTGTGCTTCTCCTTCTTGTCTCTGTTGTGTAGGACGTCCTTCTCTTGACCCTGGCCTTTGGGCTTGCCTGTTACGTCCATGTTCCTGGAAAAAAAATTGTTGATTTGAAAACTTTACCACATTAGCTCCTAAGGCCGCGTTCCCACTATGTCGCAAAAATCGTGGACGACAGTAATGGCGTCGTCCTATATGTGAACACCTCCATTTAAATACACAGGCCACGACACTTAAAGCTACACGATTATCTGTCAACGGGAACGCGGCCTAATGGTTCATATTTTCTTATGTCATAAACGCTCCAGATTGACTTGCTCAAAATTTGTAGTTTTTGAACTTTTTCTGCGGAAATACTTTGATTGAAGATTAATGATAGTCTGTCTTGATAGCTTTGGCAGATTTCAGGTGACAGAACTGTGCTAAATAGTTGCTAAGTTACGTCATACTACAAAGCGTTTTTTTTTCATATCATATATGATGATTCACCTTGTCCACTGCCAGACACTTTGTGTGACGGCAAGTCCCGCCAGATACCTTTAAAGTATGATAAATTGTAATTGAACTGGCAGTGGAGGAGGTGAGTCCAGCTTTTATAAAATTTAATAGGACTAGCGGTCACGGGATCTCCCTTTAATGAAAAACCGCATCTAGAGCAGGTTATATTTTTTTTCGGATACTTCGCTTTGCTTTTGGCGGGAGTTAAATAAACATTCAATAACCAGGCTGGCAAAGTGGATTAATAATTAAATGAACGACGTTTGATGATCGCAATAACTTATTTTTTACATAAAAAGGATTTATTATTGTTTTCCGTCCATTCCAATGAATGCTTTAGTTTTAAAATGGCCTGCCTAGTTTTTGTTTATTAATTAGCCATAAGTAGAAAGAAACTGAACGACTGAAGTAGTGACTCAAAAAGTCGTGAGATAATAGCCGACGTCTTCTATGTCCATGTATGGTAACAAAAGAGAGCGTATTTTCTGTTACGGTTACTCCAAATAACGTCAAATGCCACTTAAGCAACAAACTCCACGTCCAGTCACCTAGGTAGGGGCGCAGGCCTAAGGCCCGCCCTGCCCCGGCGCGCCTGGTAGCTCGCCTCCCTGCGCGCGCGCATCTCCTCAGGGTTGACACAGAAGTCCATCTTAGTTCGACTGCTGCTCGGCCGAGCCTCTTCCTGTTCTGGTTCGTCTTCCGATTCGTCCTGAAAGATAATAATGGTGGTGATTCGAAGTAGTAACCGACTGTCGAACACTGAAGTTTAGTAATAGTCATTCTCCTGCCCTTATGCCAATTAATTTGGGGTCAGCCCAGCATGTCTTCTTCTTCCATACATCTCTATTACTCAACATCCCATACTTCTCCATTACTCCCAACCTCGTTTCGTACCTCCTTTAGTAATGGTCAAATATAACAGGATCAAATCAATAGGGTAGATGCCATCATAAAACAATAATTCCCAGACACCTAACTCTAAAAAAAACACTTTATTTTAGGCCTGAAAACCCGATTTATTTTCAATTAATTGCCAAAATGCCAATTAAATGTCATTGAGTTGAATAAACAGTAACGTCACAGTTGGCTATTGCCGTACAAAATCTATGAGAGAACCGCGTTTTGACAGCTCTTAAAAAGTATCTCAATTGATTAGTGTGTCATCTACCCCATTAGAGCTAAGAAAACTCCACAGACGTAATGGGTATCGCTACCTAATGCATATAAAATGAAACATAAATAATCTCATAATTTTATGTTACTACGAGGGCGACACAGAAAGTTTTTAGAACAGGCCACTTGTAAACGATTATATCGTTTACAAGTTGGCCTGTTCTAAAAACTAAAAAAATAAGTTACAATTTTGAAAATGGAACTCTTTGCCAATATTATTGTGTATGTATTTTAATAATTTGTCAATTTTTTACTATGTGGCGGCAAATTGACAATTGTCTGTTGAAAATTTTCGTACAATGATTTTTTATGGCTTTCGATGTCATTTAAATCAACAAGAAAGTTATGATAGACTTCGATTGGCCTTTCACGATGAAGCCCCATCTCGTGCCACTGTTTACAACTGGTTTAATGAGTTTAAACGTGGTCGCTCTAATCTCACCGATGATCTGCGTGAGGGACGGCCTTCTACGGCGACGACTGAAGATAACATCAGTGTTGTGCGGCGTATCATAGAGAGAGACTGACAAAAGAGCTTAGGCATCGGTATGAGTCAAGTGCACAAAATCCTCCATGAACATTTAGCGGTCAGGAAGCTTTGTGCCCGGTGGATACCTCATGATTTGACAGAGGCCCAAAAACTTCGTCGTGTTGATTGGTATCGTGAAATAGTTCAAAGACTTACGGAGGTGACTAAAATTCTTTGTTCGACATACTTACGGGTGACGAAAGCTGGATTTATTGTTATGATCTTGAAATTAGAAGAGACAGTCTGCTGTCTGGGTGTTTTCTTCCGACTAAAGTGAAGAGAGGTCGAAGACTGGGAAAAAAGATGGTGGCCTCGTTCTACGGAAGGACAGGTCATTACGCAACAATTGTTTTAGAGGATCGAAAAACGGTTACTGCAGAGTGATACACTAACAATTGTTTGCCACTAGTTTTGGAAAAAGTTCGGGAGAAACGACCTCGCAGTAGGATCCTCCTTCATAACGACAACGCCTCGTCGCACACCGCCAAGCAAACAATCGACTACTTGTCGACGTCAGACGTGGAATTACTGGGGGTGACCCAGTAATTCCACGTCTGACGTCGACAAGTCGACAAGACCTATAGCCCCGATCTCGTGATTTTTATTTATTTTCGAAAATTAAATCTTCGAGGTCAACGTTTTATGGACGCCGAGGAAGCAGTGGCTGCGTTTCAAAATGCCGTCGAAAATACCCCTAAGGACGAGTGGGCAAAGTGCTTTTCTCAGTGGTTCCATCGGATGCAGCGATGTATTGATGTAAATGGACACTAATTTGAAAAGAAATAATAAAACTAATAACTTGCTAGTTTGTTCAGTATTAAAATTTGATTTTCTAAGAACTTTCAGTGGCACCCTCGTACACCATCAGCAGCCGTTGATCCGTAGATTGTTTTTCGTCAATAGCTATCGAAACTCATCCAGAATACATAATTTGACACTGTATCTTTACACTTTCTTTAAGACTACACTATCTCTACTACACTATCTCTACTCCGCTATCTCTACTACACTATCTCTCCTACACTATCTCTACTACACTATCTCTACTACACTATCTCTACTACACTATCTCTACTACACTATTACTATATCTATTACTACAGTACTACACAAGCGTGTCTCACCTCCGTCTCCCTCTTGTCGTGTGTCCTGAGCGCTCGCGGCGTGACGAAGGGTCGCCGCGCGTCTTCCGTCACGTCGGCTGTAGGTACGACGCCGTCAGAGTCGTACGTGTCGTCGTACTCGTCCGAGTACATGTCTACTTCGTCGCATACCAGACTGGAACAACAAAAATGTGTCAAAATATTACATAACTTAACATTTCGTTACCATAAACGCATTCATAAGATAGTTTGTGTTTAGTAACACAAAACTTTTTTTTAAAACATTATTTCAATACCTCCAAAATTAAACAATATCAGTTTTTACGCGAGAAATTTCAAAAGGAAGAGTAACGATACCCTTTTTAATGTTAAACCCAAAACTGTGAGTTTTCTGCTTTTAGTTGAAACAATTAAAACAACTGGTTTAAAATAAATTTTGAGTGTCCTGGTTTGCGAAAGCAATACTAGTCTAGGAATCGCACTGGACTGGATAAGCAAACTTGAATTCGAAAAGACAATGTTTTTTAACTTTTATTTATAAATCTGGTGATGCAGAAATCTAGACATTTATAATTATTTTATTATAATGATAAACAAATGTCACAAAATGACATACTCACTTATATTTACTATAAATATCCACCCTCTGCTTAACCTCAGTCTTATCATCGAGCATATGGTTGAGGTCCTTGTACTTGTGGCGGCGCTTGCCGACGTGTATCCTGCTGACGTCGACGTCGTCGCGCGTCATGATGTCGAACTGGTCGCCGTCGAACACGTTGAGGCGCGCGATGCCGGTCTCCAGGAACTTGGAGTCTAACGGGTCCAGGGGGATTATGGGGAGGGAATGGTCTAGCTCTGGAAAGATCATCAAATTAGTTTTAATAAACTATACTAAGTCACCCACATTTTGCCAGTTATGTTTAAGTCCCATGTATAGGGGGCGGGCCTATTGTCAGAACCGGGAAAATCACAATTGAATTCTTTGAATTTCCAGTCAAGAGCATGACTTTTTGTACAAGGGAAACAATTCTAGACTATTACAGATGATTTCAAACAAAAAAAAAACTGACATGCCAGCCACCGCCAGCCACCAGCCGCTAGCTACCGTGATTCAGTTTATATATTGAGGATGAAGAACAGGATGTTCTTCATCCCCATAGTAAAGGGAGGATCCTCCGACCAGACGGGTGTTGCATCTGGTGGGCTACTGCGCGAGTACTTGTCGTTGTACTTCAATTGTGTTATAGATGTTGCTATAGTACTTTTTTGTAATGCAGCTACAAGAACAATATTATATACCATCACAGTCTACAAAAAAATGCAACTTACCTCTCAACGGCTGCGCCAAATTATCTTCCAAAATACTATTAATAACTCTTTCCGCATTAAAACCATAGTGTTGCAAACATTTCAAAATAAACCCATCTCCTAAATGTGGCAGTATATCCTTCACTTCGGAGATCAACGACTCTTCCCGAACGTTGTCGGGTATTTCCGTGTCTGAAGTGGGCACCACAGAAGGTTCTGCATGCCCATTGGTTAGAACTTCCGGTGAGTGTGGTATGTGGTTGCTAAGTTCTGGGATTGGCTCGTCCAAATTAGAGTATATTGCTTGAAGTATGAAGTCAGTCTTTACTGTGTCTCTGGAGTTTATGTTCAGGTTTTATTTGTATCGAATGATAACCGTTTCACTGTAAAAATATATCTATCTTTACTGCAAGCACAAATCTTCAAGCCAGTTATTGTATTTTGAACTTTATTCGAAGCTTCATAAAGTGCTTAATAACTTGATAACTTAAACTTGGGTTTTTCGACAGTTTTTGTAATAAAACATTATATTAATAATAATAATAATAAGTATATATGTTTTTATATGTTTTTTTTAAGAAATATTTAAAAATGTAAATAATAAAATGATAAAATTAATAAAGGAGATAATAATAATGTTTTACATTTTTAAATGTATTTTATATATATTGTTTTAATTAATATTTAAAAATGTAATTAATTTGTAAAGAAATAAATAAAGGAAATAATAATAAATTTATTTATTGGCATAAACAAGACATTACATGGTCGTGAATCACTGGTGCCTGTGGTAGGTAGTGAAACACCTGTATTACAGGTCACCAGGTAAATCCAGGTAAATCGAGAAAAAGAGTTTTTTTTTAATGGTTTGATGTATTAAACCTAAAGTCTGTTTTTTAATCTCGTAGACTAAATTGACACATGCAAATGTCAAATTTACAAATAATGTTGCCAGCTCTTTTGTGCAGTGTTGTACCTACGATACCGGTTTGTTGAATCGTAACTTTTTATCTATAATAGACGAATTTAATTTTCATTCAAAGTTTTATATTTAAAATTCACGTACGTACACACGGCTGCACGACGTGCTACAAACTGCCTTTGAAATCTGACCACGCAACGCCATGCGTAATCCGACCATGGCCTGCAGTCTCGACATAAGATAGCGATTCGATCGCAAACTGACAGTCGCTAAACATTAATGAACAAAATTGCTTACCAAAACGATGAAAACGACAAATGCAAGGCTTCATCTTATATTTTGTTACATTTTATAATTTTTATATTGTTCTTCAATGTTTATACGATCCCAATTTAATGATTTTTGGTAGTCTCTACTGTCAAAGCTATCGAGTGTCATCGCAAACTTAACGATTATAATCGCTAAGATAACATTTCCTTGCGACCGTTTTTGACAGCCCGCTAGGTCATCGCTACGATCGTTAGCATTGGTTTTATAGATTGTTTGAAATAAAAAATACAATAAATAAATTGGAATATTGCTGTAGCGAATTTAGCATAGAATACGGACGTGATATGATATTGGTTTCGTGGATGATGGTCTATTAATATTCGAAGCGAAAAACGGACTAGATGATTACCACAAGGAGATGACTTCTGATATATACGAAAACTGGTTAAAAAATATTTTTCCGAAATTAAAAGAAAACGCAGTACTTGTAATAGATAATGCTCCATATCACACTAGGAAACTGGAATCGTTACCTACTTCTAGTTGGCGAAAAGGGCAAATCCAAGATTGGCTAAAATCAAAAAATATTTCATATGACGAGACAATGTTAAAGCCCGAATTAAATGAAAGCACAAAAAAGCCCATGAAAGGTATGTCGTCGACGAGATGGCTGCTGAACGGGGTGTCACTTTTTGCGACTGCCCCCTTACCACTGCGAGCTAAACCCGATTGAGTTGGTCTGGGCTCAAGTAAAGGGGCATGTCGCTAAAAATAATAAAACATCAAAATGAATGAAGTACGAAGCCTTTTTGAAGAAGGGCTTCGTCAAGTGACCCCGCAGCGGTGGAAAGACTGTGTAGTCCATGTAATTAAAATTGAAGATGAAATGTGTCATCTGGGCCATTTAACCGACGACATTACTGATAGGTTTATCATAGAAGTAGGTGGCGATTCTGATGATTCAGAATATTCCTCAGACATGGAGTCATTATCTGAATCAGATTAACGCGAATACCTGTAATTAAGTTATGTAATTAAAAATATATGTTTAACATTATTAATTTTGTATTATTACGTTTTAAATAAGTACCTACACATTATTTCAGGATAAACACATTATTTCAGGATAACTTATTGTAAAAAAACGATACTTGATTTTATTAACGCTAGGTTTCGGTTGTGCCACATCACTATTTAAGAATTGCAATAAACTGAAAACACTCGTAATGTCAGTTTAGTCTACGAGATTAAAAAACAGACTATAGCTGTAATGATAAACCCAGTTTTGTAATTTTAAATTACATTATTGTAGATTCAGATTGGTTAAACTACAGTAAAGTTATTTCAAGTTGACTTGCTCTATTATGCCCATTTCCACAAACACATTTACGTGTTACAGAAAACGGGTTTCGATTTCGCAAAGCGAATAGAAATTCCTTGTTAGGCTTAAAGAAGACCATATGGCTATCTTCTGAATAAATAAATAAATCGCTCATTTAAAGAAGATTTTTCGAAAAAAAGGATACATCTCAGGGTAGGCCTGCCGCAGCATCTCCAGGTCGTCGTGTACAGGGTAGCAGGAGTGGTAGTCCTTGATGAGCAGCTTCTCCGAGAGGCCGTCCATCATCACGGCTAAGTAGTCTTCCACGTGGGTCGCTATACTACCTCTGAAGTAATTAAAGAAGTATGTTACGAAATGTGTTTGTTTAGTGGATTTTATCATATTTTTTTGTCATAATTAATAATAAACTACTTTAAAAAAAAACAGTTTTGGAAGTCAAGTCAGTTTCTGTCATTTTCTTTGAATTCTAAAGCAGTTTTTTTTTGCTTTTTAAGTATATTTTTAGTTTTTCTTAGCTTATACACGCAGATCTCCCAGAAAAAGTATGCACTTCGGCAATTATCGTCTATCTTCGGAAATAGGAATACACGAGAATAAAATACTCTGAACCGCGACATCTGTGCTAATTCGTGAACAAGAATATATTACTGAAGCGCATACCTTTTCTGGTTAAAGTATACGTAAGTATATGATTAGTCAATTTCAGAAATCACAAATAGGTAACAAGTTGCTTTTAAAATAATTATTAAATACCTTTCAAGAACATGCCCAAATTTATATGGAGTCGGAAATGTTGTAAGTTCACCGACAAACTGAAAACCTTTTCTCTCATACAATCAGTGTAACATACTCACTCCCCACTAAAGACGGCGCTCTTGTACGCCGCGAGAACTTCTCTAAATATATCGATAAGCTCAGCTCTAGCGGTGTCGATGTACCCCTCTACTTCTGTATACGTCACACTGGTCTGATTCCCCGTCTCCTCTAGCTTCTCATACAAGAGTGGGATGCCGTATTCGTAGAGTTGGACTATACTGAAACAAAAGGGTTTAAGTGAGATTTCAAGTGGGACAAAGGATTTTCTGTTACCATTAATAGATACACTTATTTTAGAGAGCGAATTTGTATACGAGCGTTTAAGGAGTTCTTCCTCAGTCGCGGCAATAGGTTAGATCTATAATACATTACACTAGTGGCCCTTAAGTTAATATGGTATAATGACAAAACCAAAGAAAGTTAAGGATTAAGATATTAAAGTGCACCTGGTACTGACGCGCTCCAGCGGTCTGTGTTTTAAATCTTATGTAGAGTGATAATAAGGTTGGTTATCGAATGTCATGACAAGCGTCGAGCCTTATACGAATTCATATTTATCATAAATCTTGTTTTGTAATTTTTTAGTCTAACAAACTTTTATTCCAGAAGCATTAAGTAGTTCTAAAGTGGTAATAATTTTATATTGGATAATCAAATTCAAACCAGGTTCAATCCAAATATCAGTATCGACAACCAACAACTGGCTCACTACTCCATGAGCAAACCGTCCATAAAACAACCAATCAGCCTATGGCAATCCACAGCTGGGATTAGGTCTGTCCCAGTCCTCCACCTTCCGCATCCAGTCTGACCGGGCCACCTTTTTAAATGCCATCGGTCCACCTAGCTGGAGTCGTCCCACACTACGCATGCCAATACACGCTACACGCTCTACTATAAAATTATAAGCTACATATATTGTATTGTATTGTATAACGGGCTGGTGTCCGCAACTCCACGTCAAAGCGCGTATTTTGCGTATGGGCTATAATCCACCACGCGGGCCCAGTGCGGATTGGTAGATGTCACATGTCTTCGAATTTTTGGTTCTAGGACATGTCGGTTTCCTCACGATGTTTTCCTTCACCGTTTTTGAGAGCAGTGGTGATGAAATAAATTACACAAAGTAATGCCGAGAGCCTGGGTTTGAACCCACGACTTACTGTTCGTAAGTCGGGGCCGCCACCACTCGGCCACCGCTGCTCTCTAAGCTACATATATATTCCCACTCACCTAATAACAAAATTTGTTTTCCTAAATATGGGCACACACTTCGGGTACACCTCAATGAACAGCCTCATGGTCATGCTGGTATCCAGCAGGTGTATCACCAGGTCCCTTAGCATACAGAAGGTCAGTTTGTCTGGAGCCTTCGAGGTGGACGGACGTCGGATTTCACTGAAGCCCTTGAACGTTTCTGGAAGGTTCGGGGGCGAGTCGCTGTCGTAGTTTTTGTTTACTTGCAGGATTATGTATTTGAAGGCCTGTGGAGAACGGAATATTACATATTTAGTTCATAGGCATTAAAATTAACACATAACGTCACGCCTGTAATTCCTGAAAGGTAAGGTAGGTAAGTCTTTCGCGCACGAAGGTCGGTTAACTAGTGTCGGCGTTATGGGAATCGCAAAATAAGTACTTGATTTACTTAGTGATGGAGTAAGTTTATTAAAATAAATTACAAGGAGCAAGAATGCCGACCGACCGAACCCGGAGACGAAAAGTTACTGACAGAATTCTACATTTGAACAATTATCTAAAACTTGGGATACGGTCGGAGGGGCACGTTACCAACTAAAAACTATACAAAGGTTTCTGCAGCTAGGTAACAAAATAAAAATAGCACAGTTAGACATAATAATACAAAAGAAACAGAACCGTCGGAATCTCAACCAAAATATCAAAAGTTATTACTCTAAATTCTTAAAGCTAATATTAACAATAAGCAACTTAGGCAAGGCTCTACCATTGACTAATGTTATCCTTGCATAAACCCTGCAATAAAACATCTGCAGGCTTGCCGTGAGAACCTAAAGCTAGCGGTACTTAACAGTTAACTTAAAATACTTACATACTAATTTCACTAATATTAATACATAATATTAATACATAATTAATGAAGACGCTACAAGTCTAATATTACACCTACATTTCGCCAGTTATGTTTGAGTATCATGTAAGTAATATTACTTATGGGAGAGTTTATTGCCACTAACCAGGAACAAATCCAGACTCCGTAGTAGCAGCTGCTCAAAAACTTCTGATGGAAAACCCAATAAGACTCCAAAGCTAGGAATCGAACCCAGGACCTCATACTCAGCACCCACGCTTGTGTTACGTCACACATCCGATATGATCAATCAGATTCATCCAGATGAAATACATACCTCTTTAACAAACGCTACAGCTGCCACAGCGTCGCCTTCATACCGCGGCTGCAGCCCAAACACACAGTCCAGCACCCGCCCCACATGTCTACTGTTGTCCGCCCCATACGTCAGGCAGAGGTCCCATATGATCGGTATCGTGAATATAAACTTATTGTATAGTATTTCTGCCATGTACTGCTTGCTCATCCATTGTGACTGCAACAAAGGGTTATTGTTGCAGATAGAAAACTATTGTTTGATGTTATGGAGTTCAAAGTTGGTTGAAAACACTTTGTATAGTACGAGTATTTGCCGATAATGATGTACGTTTTATATGAACGACAAGCTGAATAGCTTCTGTTGCTTTTTATGACCATGCATTGAGGACTATAGTAAAGTATTAAAGGCAGTTTTTTATATTAAAAAATGTTGAATGTTCTCGTTCACTAGGCTTTTCTCATACCTGGAAGAATAACTTCAATAACACACAGCAAACTATACCTAAATAGTCCTCAATAGCAGTTACTTTAAAAGTATTTGTTTTTTAGACAATAATAATACAGGTAGGTAAAAGATGTTTTTGTAAATTCTAGCAGGTTATTCATAAAAAAAAGTTTTATGTGAATAGAACTAAGCTTACACTACCACGGGATATCTTCCCTTTTTTTTCGGATGGGAAATCTTCAAATGACTCCTCCCGCACTGGGCGGAGCGGAAGGGAGTTTCAGACTTTAACTGACTAAACCCCATCCATGTTAATTCATCGCCCTTTGTGTTCCGGGGCCACGGTATCTCTTTCGAACAGTCCCGCAGCCTGGGATATCTTCCTTGATTTTCAATTATATTTCGACGCTATTGCAAGAGCTATGATCGCGGGATGACTCAATAATTAAAAATCACTGAAGATATCCCGTAAGTGACAGTGTAAATCTTTACATGGCATAATCGCTCCCGCTGTTTGTTCGCTTAGATTTTTTAAATTACGCAACACATTATAATGCAGTTTTCAGCAATATTAGACAGTGATTCAAGAGAAAGGTTTATATGTATATGTTACGGCTAATAGTCGAAGTGCGGCTACATCTAGTTTCAGCCAGTTACAAATAGGTTCAGCCGGCCACATGCGGTTAAACTTAGATGTATCTTCTAATCTTCGGTTAGAACTAAGTTTAGCCTTCATCATAGCTGCTGGAACTAGGTGCAGAGGCACACCGGTGGTTAAACTTAGGTGTAGGCTGCACCTAGTTGTAGCCGGCTAAAATTAGATGTAGCCAAACTTCGGCTATTAGCCGTAACATATATGCTACATTGCACCCGTGAAAGATTAAAACAGTATTATTTAGGTAGATTAGAAATCCATACCTTACTCTCCTTATTGGTAACCAGTCTACTGAACACGATGAGCACAGCTTTCCGTATGTCCTCATACAGCTTCTGAACGTCCCTGCTCTCGTGAGGGGGTATGTAGGGGGGCGTAGCCTCTTGTAGGAACGAGACGAGGGAATCCATACAAAGGGGGTGGTGCAGGATTGTGCTCCAAAAGCTAGAACATAAAAAAAATTAACGTTTAGAGTTTTTCTACACAAACAAATGATGAACAAACTTAGAAAGCTTGTAGACCACGCGCCTAGACTTGTTATTAGTCCGAACTTATGAAACAGAATTGTTTTTTTTTTTTAATGTATGATTATTTATTTAAATAATTACACTATGTATAAACTACAACCCTAAATAATAATAAAAATATGTATAAGTAACAAAACCGGTTCACGGGCAAAAAATACATCCACATCGCTGTCAACAGGAAAAGTGCCCAGAAGGCTGGCAGCATTGCCACGTAGGATGGCAATTTTAAGTAAATGTGAATTTTTAAGTTATTATAAAATACCAAATAACATAGTGAATGTAGATTATTTTAACCTGTTCAAAATAGGATTTGTAAGTGTGTTTTTGGTAGGCCTTTGATTATTTAATATAAAACATTTAGTCATATAGGTTCAAGTTTTCAATATGACTCAAACTTTAAAAAGTATTGTATAACTTCTGAAAATCATGTTTTGAAATTGTTATTTTGTTTTTGTGTAGCAGTTCATAGAAGACACCCCACCCACACTTCAAATAGGCATGACGACAGTATCAAAAAATTTAGTCCGTCAGTTAGAGTATTCGAAATTAGTGGTCACGTATTTTTTGTTTTTGCAAATCAATGAATATTGACAAAGATAAAACGCATCAAAACTCGGGAGTGGGGGCTCGTGACGTCAGAACTAGCTAAAAATTATACCTAGGCGTGACGTATTGAGAATTTTAAAAGCGTCATATCTTCGTCAATTTTGATTTACGTAACAAAAGAAAAAACACGGGTCAAATATTTTCTGATAATCTAACTGACAGACTAATTAGTTTTTTTTGTCGTTTCGCCTATTTCAACTGTGTGATGCCAACACTTGTTGTAGTAAAATGGCTGTGACATACAGACACTGGACTAGGCAAAGGCCTTCCCCCACCCCTTTTCCCAAAACCCTTACCTATAATGTTCTAAACTTAGCAGCCACTTTACATCCTCCAAGTATCCTTCCATCTTGACCTTCCATGTGTCGACCGCACCCAGCACGATGGTGCTGCCAGATGGAGGCCTTTCATATATCGTCAGCTCACGCTTCTCCACCCAATATGGGTCCTGGAAAAAATTGTTATGATTAGGTAGGTATAGTGCAAGAAACTGTGTAGGAACCGGCATGACCTAGAGCCAGAAATCTAAGACATGTGAAATTTACCAACCTGCATTAGACCCGTGTGGTGTATTACACGTAAATCCTCTCAAAGAGAAGCCTAGAAGTGGGAAAAATATATGGGGTGGAAGGTACACCATTCCAACCCCAAGCTGTTTACTACAAAAGTGCAATACCTACATGGTCAAAATTAATGGAACAGCTGCTTTTTTTTAAGTACCAACGAAACATGTCTGTGTGGCCGTTTTCAAATGATGTATTGATATGTGGTAATTGTTTGTGCTTCATGTCCCTTCTCCATCCGATAGACTGATTGTGTTAGGTATTGTGCAAGTTAGCTTAAAGAATAAGCCTTTAGATCAAAATAAACAAGGGTGAAGAAAACCTAGTTCACCGTTTGTACTGTGGTGATAGTTACTAACATGGAACGTTCCATGCTCAGCATAAAACTAATCGAGTTCCAAACTTCGAAATCCGGAGACGTACGAAGGTCTTCGATATTGGGAATCGAGTTATGGAACTCAAATGGAGTTGGGCAGGACACCTAGCAAGGCGCGGTGATGGCAGGTGGAGTAAAGCTGTGACCGAGTGGCGTCCAAGGAATGGAAAGAGAAGTGTTGGTCGTCCGGCGGCGAGATGGGCAGGCAATATTGTTGCCATTGCAGGAATATCTTGGATGAGGATTGTGCAAAGAGAGGCCTATACCCAGTGGGTAAAGTTGGACTGCAGATGATGGAGATGATGATGATGATGATGATAACAATTATACAGTAACTGCAATACAGATATGACAGTCATTTCCTGCAAAAGTTATCAAAACAGATCATAAAGATATCACATAGATTATGATTATATTTACAATCAAAGATGTTATCCTACTATTTGAAGTTTTGGTAAATTACCTAGATGCACTTTGTATGCAATGTAGATGTCCAGGGAAACTTCAATAGCTGCAATATGCATTATGCACTTGCAACATATGATTGTCATAGAATTAGGGAATTCCCCTAATATAGATAGACATTGTTATAAGTAGGTACTTTAAAGAACAGGTAGTTTTAATGATAATACTTTAAACCCCTCATTAAAACACTATTATCATGTCTGTTTCTAATTGTATTTTACAGTGTACTATATATTAATAAACTTTAACATTTTTAAATACTTCTTAAATCCATCCATAATTAAGTGAAAAACACTCCCATACCCTAATGATACCAGGAAGTTTTCAATGGCAGCCGGGCTCTAGATTTACGTCTAACTGATAGTAATAAAAAAGAAGAAGTCTGTCCATAGCATGGACCACAACAGTAACCTGACCACATACCAAAAGTATATTAATTTAAGAGATTGCATACTTTTTGTCAAATTACTCAAAGAAAAAGGAGACACAGGGAATACCAACTTCTACATTCATTAATTATGTGTGAAGGTATATTTTTTAGTTTTTTATTGTATGATTGAGATCATAATCAAAATTATTATCAAATTTATACAGGTGGTTAACTCTGTCTATGGTAGCTAATAGCTACATAATTGATTTCAATCTTCATACTATTGTTTTGTGTTCATACAACAGTATACTGTAAATTCAATATGATCCCATGTCTAAGTAGGTATCAGTTAACAATACAATTAACTTGATATATCATAGCCACCACTACGAGTCACATAAGCAGGAGTCTAGATTAGATAACTGGACTATGGGGTACATAAGTACTTACTACTACTTCTTACATCAGTACTATATTTATCTGTGCTCTTACCAAGGCCACATCAATTATTAAGGCAAAGTAATCTACACACAACTTGGGGATGTCCCTTCACTGCAAGTGCATTCATGGTATGTACATGTCAAAGATATCGGCACAATCCTGCACAAGTTTTAGAACAGGGGTGTTCCCCAACTAACCGAACAGTAGCAGCTATTTCACAATATTAAGCTGCAAATTGTAACATGCACTTACCAACGCTTTGATTTCCTGCACGACGCCTGCATTCGTCACCGATAACGTCAACTTCTCAACCGGCAAGTTCTCAGGGTTCTGCAAAAGCATTTTAATTTATAAATAAAGAATGCACGTCTCACTTTTCTCAAGAACAAAAAATCCAAATACTTACGGAAAATTCAATGCATTTGTTTGACATTTCTCTTCCGTAAACTTGCTGCAAAACGAAATCAGTGCTTCGCCAATGTGTCGACGAAAGTTTACGTTGTAAGAATTAAAATTATTGCTGATATCGTATGGTGCAAAATTGAAATCGTCGACGAGTCCAATTTCTGACTTTTGGTTTTGTCAATAGAATTGGTGTCAATTTTTTAGCAGCTGACGTTGATAGGTTTTATTTCGTTCTGAAAAACTGTTTTCTTGTTTTGTTTGACTAAATTGTTGTAACGCAACATTTGGTCAGTGGGTCGTCATAAGAGGGCCCCCGGGCTGTCTATCGCCAACGCGAGCATGGTCGAAAAGCTTGTTGTTTCATCTAGAGCCACAGCGGTGGTATTCTTTCAACTACCCTGTCTTACATATGCCCGACCCCGCACTACTCGTCACCCGCGCACCTCATACCGCAAAACGCGAGGACATTGAACAAAAAATAGTGTTCGAAAATTTATAAAACTTGTTCCAGGAAATACGTGTTTTTTAATAAGTCTTACAAGTATGTGAAATAAATATTTGTCATTTACAATCTCCACTGCATTTGCAAGATATCAGTACATTTTCTTTACTTTTACAATATAAAGTACATTAAAATTACAAAAAAATAAATGAAAATATTCGCCATGTAATACAAGATATATCTACGCTGCAGTGTATCGTTAGTAACTATTTTTCTCAAAGTTCAATAACAGAGCATTTAATTGATTTTTATTATACGAGTAGTAAAGTTTGTTGTGATGTTGATTCTGGTACAAACATTTGTTTTGGAACCATCGCGTCGATCAAGCAAATAATTCTAGTACTATTCTTTGGAAAGTACAAATAAAATTTTACGATATATTTTATATTTTACTTTTTTTTTGTAGATGTATTGGTACATCCAGAAATGCAACAATGCATTATGATTGGCTAGAATAATAATTTTCAAAATTAATTCTGTTTACTTGTTCTAAAATGGGTATAATAAGTGAACGAAGTAGAAGCAAAATAAGCAAATGGAACACTTGTTTATTTTTTTCAAAAAAAAAAACTCAATAATAAACGAAATTCAAATCATACGCCTATGATTCGAAATTCGATATTTTTCATTTATTTTTTCAAAATTTCTCTTTCTTCGTTCTATGTAGGTATATGAAAAGTTTACTTGAAATTTGTAGCGTTTTTTGATGATGGATCAATTTTTTTCTAAGCTGTGGAAAAAATAAAAAAAATCTAGGTACGCCCTACGCTTCTACTCCGTTCACTCTTCACACCTATTTTTTTTGGAAAGTGATAAAAAAGTCGTGCGATAAGTCAATGTCAAGTAATAGTATAAGATTTGGATTGGCGACACCAGCGAGCAGCACCTTCGTTGTGCACGTTCCCTATTGTTGTCACTCGGAACGCAGCAAAGAGTATAATAATAATAAGGGAGGAACGCAGTCTAACGTGTGAGGAATTGAGTGCACTATTGTTGGTAACCCTATTCAATTGTCAAACTTGTCAAAGACATTGTCACGAAAAAGTAACTTTGACCGTCGTATAATTTTGATTTTCTTGTAAACAAATACAATTATTTCAGTTGTAATTAATAAATTATATTCTAGCCATGAACAAAGCGGCTTCTGATTCAAAAATTAAGAAAACGCTGCTTCGAAATTATGAAGTTAAAGTAAAACCATCGACACGGAAACAAGTCGTACATGACTTTGCTTCGTCTTCAAATTCGCTTTCAAAAAAAACACCACGCTCCTCGCAGAAAGAGAATGAGCTAAGTGAACCAACTTTGTGTTCGAGCGGAGTAATAGCTACTTACTTAGCAGACATAAAAAAACTAAATGCTCCTCCACTTTCGTCAGAGGATTTGAATATAGACAGAGGACAGCTATGTGCAAAAGTATGTTGAAATAGTGTTTATCTATCTGATAAACTATATAATAAGTACATATCATTATGATACATGGGCAAGCTTTTGATAAATTGGAGAAGCAGAACAGAACAATAATTAAAATTACACAATTTTTTAGATAAGCAACCATGGCTTATGGTACTTAGTGCTTGAAACGCTAATTCAATCTTTTTTTTGCTATTTCACAGATGACAAAAAAGCTCAACTTCCAGTTCAACGATAGAATATACAATAACCTCATAGAGTTGAATGCAAGCGTTGAGAATTTAAAAAATAAAAAAGATAGAAAATCTCCTAGTATTACATCAATAAAGAAAGATCTTGAACCAAACATTGAAGATTTCTATGAAGATGAAAAGGAAATTGATTCTCCACCAAGTATTCCAATTTTAAAACCAAAGTTTAGAACAATAAAAAAAGTTGATGATGGCCGTTTACACAAATTAGTTGCAGCTTTTGAGGATTTATGATAAATTGTAATCAAATTAATGAATTATTTTGTTGTTTAGGTATTGTGTTAATTTTTGATTATTAATATATTATTGGCCTATTAAAATGTGTATATCGTTTTATGTACCAAAAGTTAGGTGTTTCTCCTAAAACTAAAAAGTTATCTGAACTTTGAATTAGTTTGAATGATAACAGGAATAAAATGTTTGACCTTTTTATTTTAACAGTCTGATGTTGCCAATAAACCATTATTTGTCTCAACAAACAGCAAAATAATATCTATATATATTTACATATCTCTAAGACTAAGACTGAAAAGGAAAATTTTATCTTTGTATGACTGCATCATATTACTACAGCAAAAAAATCAAAAAAATCTGTAAATGACTGCAACTGCATTGTATTACTACATAATACAAGGGATAAATTTGCAGCCCTTTATAATGTTTTTTTTTTTTTTTAGATTTTCGTAAAAATTGCAATATAAAAGTAGTACCCTCTACTTTCATAATGCAGTTATGAGAATCTATAGGAATGCATTGCAATGCACTATGTTGGCTACGATTACACCCACGTTTCTTCCGGAAAAATCCGATAAATAATCCGTATCCTTTTAAAGGGATTTTCCCTACAATAAAACATAGAACGGTAATACTGCTTGGTTTAAAAATATTTAAAGCATTGGCAATACATAGTGATAATAAAAATAATATGTAGTGTTGTGCAGGTTCTGAGACTTTATTTTATTCTTGATCAGTGCTTCCGAACGCAAACACGCGCCGGCTTGCTCGCTCTGAAAGAAAGAGATGTTGATATATCCATCTCTTCTTTCACCCGCATTTTGCCAATAATTTCGTTTCATTCAGATTCAGTCAACTTACGACGTCAAATCCAAACGGTTGTGCGCCAAGTTCTCAGTGGGAATAAATTCAATAAAATACTTTTGCTCTTTTAAACTACAAAAAACAAGATAAAGCCATGGCCGAAACAGAAATAATATCTAGTAGTGAAAATAATGACCAATTTTTCGAGGGTGTTGAAAAGCTCATCGAAATTTGGTTTACACCGGCGAAAAATGCGGATTTGAGAAAAATCACTCGGTGAGTATTATGTACTTTGCTTGGTGTTCATGTACTACCTATACATTAGGGCTAAATAATTATGTAATTAGTCGCTTTGTATTTAGGTTACCGGCAGAAATTGTATTTCTATAACCTAAACATTTAAAATCTTGAGAAGTAACTGCGGACCTTTTTCTGATGAATAAATCGAAGTTTTTTGACAATTCATGACTGGAATAAGATTTTTATTTTTATTTATGTTTATTGTACTAAGCTTGTCTGTAGTTTGCTGTTGAGGAATATTCTGGAATCAGCTGTTTCGATGGTTTCGGCTATTGGGTGCCGACGAGCTGTCCCGCTGCCGTGGTTGGCTGGAGTCCGGTCTTTGGGCCGCACCACGACACGCGCGCTTTATTTTAAATTATTGTTCTTTTACATTAAATTATCAATATAATACAAGATTCAGGTTATTTTCAGGTGCTCATAGAACATTCTAATGTCTATTCTTTATGCTAGACTTTATTTTACTTTGTCATATCACAATGCTGAATGCGTAAATTTTTGTAATGGGCAGTGAAAGTACTCGCACATATTTCAGGTCTTTGTAGAATCTTAATAAATATTCCAGTATTAACATAAAACCAGAAAAAACACTTTGTATTCCAATGTTTGCTTCACTGATTTAGTTTGTAAAGTTATTTTTTTTCCTTTCAAGCCTTCTCTGTTCCACACCAGATCAAAGGTGGCCTCCACTCATATGAAGCTTTATCTAATAAAAAATATTAATATTGATTTTCGGTCCTACTGTATAGAACCAGTCGAATTGAAAACCTCCTCCTTTTGGAAGTCGGTTAAAAATACCATAGATTACCTACTACTAAACCCTCATAAATTGCACAAGTCACCAATTCACATAAACAAAGTATTTGGTTGCAATTTGAACATGTAATTTTGTTGCAGCCAACAATGGGAGAATGTGCTGAAGATAGTGCGTTGCGAGATCATCTCTTTCACCCAGAGCGAGCAAGTCGACGCCTATGTACTGAGGTAAGTCACTATAATATGTAAAATCTGGAGAAAATGTAAATTACCTACTTACAGCCAACTAAGCACCCTACAAAATATTAAACAATTTGCCTGAAAACAACCATACCCACAATATATTCTCAATAAAAAAAAAATTGTAAGTAAGTCGAAGCAATACTTCTTATTTAAATTGCTAACAAAAAATTAACAAGGTTCAGTATCAACTAGGTTTTCCCAATTCCCTCGGTCTTAAAAGAGTAAAAAAATAATAACAAATGTGTTACAACAAAAATGAATGAAAAGCAATTTAATGCTTTTTAGCCACTTTATTTTTAAAACTGTTACTTACATCATGTGATTTATTGTACGGTCGAACAAGCTATTTGGTTTACAGTTTAACGCACAAATTACATTGTAAAATGCAAACCAAATAGCTTGTTCGACCGTACATAAAAAAAGTATGTAGTGGCCAGTTGTCCCTACCTACCATTGAAGGCAACTTATTCTTTGGTAACCTACAATGGTAATGTTTGAGTAGGTACTTCCATTAATGTACAATCGCGTACAACGGCGGCTGACCACTTTTCACCCTTAGCAATAAAGCCTTACCACGAAGTAGGTAGGTATGTGAATAAATACAAACTTTGTAGCTGACTATCTATGTAGATTATTAGGTAAACAGTGGTCAACCGCCATCCAGTGTCCGCAATGGTACAGTCACCACGTCGTAAATTTGTGCTAAAATAAACATAAATTTTTCTGTTATGGAAAAAAAATTAAAACCTTTAAAGATATTACTCATGCTCGTCGAACGTGGCATCAGGTCACTGTCACTGATACCTTATCGTAATCAATCATAATTACATAATAACAATCGAATTTCGTACGGTTACCTACCAGTAAAGATAAACCCGATAGTTAAGTAATTTTTCCATGTAATAACTTTGTGAGGTAGCAATATGCGTCAACCTTTTGGGGTGCATAATGTGCCTATTATAAGTAATTATATACCTAACAGGCCTCTGCGACGGAGAGGGTCTATTGGAGTGACGTTTACTGCGACTGACTGCCAATTCATTGCGGGATCCAAGACAGTTAAATTGTTTCTCTGGGACTTCGTCGAGGACGTCGAGCTTCACTGTCTCTGCGTTTTTCTGGTGGTCGCCACTGTTGATTCTGGCTTTCAGGAGTTACAGTGGTTTGGAAATAGTGTGTAGGTTTTTTCTACTTTCGTAGATATTACCACGTACCTACCTTACCTTAGGCATGCAGGTTCCTTTACTATGACCCGTTTTGGAACATAAGTACCTACGTTAATTATGAATTAATATAGGTAGGTACCTAGTATAAATTTTAATCTCCACACGAGCGAAGCCGCGGTCAAGATAGATAGATGCACAATAACTGAATAAATTGTGACTTCTATTAATACCTCATACAGGCAGTCAGGAACTCCAAAAATCACAACCATTCGCTTTCGGCTTCGCTATAGGTAAGTGCCCAAGAATGGCGTAGCAACATAACACTGTCAGTGCTGCCGCAGTTTCTGTGACAAATCTGACCTTGACCTTGGCAATACCGGTTTATTTTGCAAGCAGTGAAACGTTATTTAAGTGGTAATAAATCTAATTCGCTTATTCAGTTGGTTGCATCGGTCTATAATGTCTTTGTTAAGGACTGATTTTTGAGTCAAATCGGAGTTTCTTTGGATAAGTCTATCGGCCTGTTCTATTATTTGAAATTCTGAAATATTATGAGTATTTATGACGATCTTTTAAAAAGACTTTTGTATCCTGAAAATAAAATAACGGAATCACTCAAACGTCATTATTTAAAAAAAATGTTTAGCTAGAGTCGACAAATGGTGTCGATTCTGTTGTGGACAAGCTAAACTTAATTTAGGCTATTGCTATCTTTTTCTCTCTTTAATTCAACGAGAAAGAGACGGACGTAATTTAGAACTGTGTAATTTAGTTGGAACTAATATTTCCATACAAATGAAGGGTGCACGTAAAAACATGTCGACTAAAAACACGGTAAAGCGCAAGGCATAAACTAGTTTGACATCTCTAACTTAGTTAATAGCTATAGCCGTCCTTTTCTCGCCCTGCCTTTTAGTAAAAGATAGCAATAGCCTAAATGAATTTTAGTTTGTGCACAACAGAATCAGCACAACAGAAACACCATTGCCTTTCTGATTACTCTGAAAGAAAATGGCGAAACTGACTTAGGGGTCAGTCTCCTTATGCAGATAAAAAAAAAGTTGCAACAAAATACTGGGTAGCAACCAGACTGGCCTTTTGTGGAAACTTGCAAACACTGAGTAAACCTGTGTCCCAGCAGACGGCATGTATACATCAGCCATTGTGAGCTCAACCATTCCATGATAAATAATTCAATGAAGTTCATACTTAATTAAATAACGCCTTATACTTAATCTTTGTCTTCAGTATCAGATTCGTCTCACCTCAACGTTTAATAGACAATCATTTAAAATCTTCTTTGTTGTTAAATCCGGATGACTCAAATAGCCTCATCTAATTGATTGCATATTAAAACATGTTGTCTGTTGTTCATAGGTACTATTATGTTTATTTACTAAGTAAAGGAATGTTTAATACATAGTTTGCACTGTTACACGTGTCTTCGAATGGAGTTACCGACTGTTGCGATCGATTTGCGTGGCTTATTCTATATGAGAAAGTGATAAGGGAATTTTTGCTTTTAGAAAGTTAGAAACTGCGGCTAAATACATGGCAGACAGAAGCCATCATATTTTACGGAAAACACACTTCACTTCACTTCTTTCGGTCCACACTTTATACAATTGGGTACTGTAAAGAAACTGGGATCCAACTCCAAGCCTCATTTAAAAGAAGTTGCAAGAAAAGCAACTGTAATCGTTATTCGCTTTAAAAGCCTAGAAGCTCATCCTTGCTTACCCCTGCGAGTTATTGTTAGCCTACCTATCTATCTAGACCTTTGCGTACTGGCACTTATCGATTTTATTCGCTTAGTCAGCGACAGCGTTCGGTTTGCGCGGGAAATGAGCACCTGATGCTGAAAGATATTTACAGTAATAAAAGAAATGTGTATTTTATTCTGTTTTGTGTGAATAACTTTATAACTTATTCTTCTAATGAAATATGCACATTAGGATCATGTGTTTTAATGTTCACAAAATATTAGCAAGCGTAAAATTTTGCGAAAAATTGAAATTATCCGAAATTAATCATGAAAATCGACACAGTCGTATTGTTTAGTTAGGTGTTGTGTTCCTTTTGTGACCCAATTTTCAATTTCTGTAATCGAATTTTATCATTATCTTCGTTATGTATTTTTACTCTATTTTCATAGATTACGCTGCATTACATTAACTATTCGTTATTTTTAATATATTGTGAAACTGTATATTCACAGATCTTCAAAAATTCCAACAAAATTAAAAATAAATGACTCCATTCACATATCGGGTGTAGTTCAACCGGTCGGTTTTTGGTAGTTGTCCACAAAAATTAATTTAGGTGTTCATACTGATGTTTTTGCAAGTCCCACCTGAAATGATTCCATTCATCAGATCAGCCACTGAATGACGTACGAAATGTGAACAAATATTGCCCGAGCATTGTCGTTGTATCCGTTCATTTATTATGATTTATGGTCGAATTGACGACCTAGGGCACTAACTCGGCCGGGTGACTTTGGGCCATTTGAAGGGTTAACATCATCTTTATTATGAGCCGCCTATCGCCAGATTCATAACCATGAAAAACCAAAAAAGAAGTGTGTTATGTATGATCGCAGTCAGGTGACGTTATGTAGTTTCCGTCTACCTTCTGGGGGTGCCATGCGAAAAAGGCGTGAGTTTATGTTTGAACGTTATTAGCCGTGTCAATTTTAATTTCGTGTTATAGTGATATGTTTTTCAGCAATTGACTCTGAAGTGGGTTAATTTAAAATAGATCTTGTTACACGGAGAATTACTGCTCTAATTAATACACGTGACACGTTGCATAGATTTTATTGCAAATCTAAAATATTGATGGAAAAAATAAACATTTTTTTCTGGTTTAAAATGTCCCCTTATAAAAAATGTGTCCCCAAATTTTAAATTAACCTCCTTATTAGAGAGCATGAGTATGTAAAGAAAAAAAACTTTCTTTCGAAGTCACAGTATTCAGCAAAAAAAAAAACAAATTGAGGAAAAAATGTACAAAAAAACTACAGGGATATCGATAAATAAACGCATTGTGAGTTCATAAAGTTTACTATGTAAGCAATAAATTGCATCGTAATGAATAAAAATCTTTTAAAATAGATTGAGTTATAAGTAAATGATAAGGCTAATAATATTCGCTGCATGTTTTTCTACTTTATTTTTAGCTCTGCAGTTTTTGATGACGGTCGTGTTTTTGCTACGAAATGATCAATAAAACTGTCTTCATTCATTTAATTATGACGTTTTCTATCAGACGAAGTGAAAACAGCTGTGTTGATAAGATCTACTTAAGGTGGATGCTCCAGGGTAGCCCGCGAAATTCAAATTTTCTTATTTTTTTTGCAATTTGCAGGCCAGTGCGAGGTTGTATGTTGATTAAAATATTGTTCGCGACTGTAAGACGTATGTAGTTACAGAATTATAATCATTAAGACAACCCTCCGTTCATAAAGATCGAGGAATGACTTTGACCTTGAAAAAGTCTTACAAAATTTGAATTTCGCGCGCTACCCTCGAGAATCAGCCTTAACATGCAGGGTTGGCTTACTAAAGTAAAACCAAAATACATAATTATGATTTCCAGCCTATATCGAGCCACTGTTGGGCCAAGGCGTCCATCCACGATCCTTCTATCGCTGTCCGGAAAACAAAACGACACATTTTTGTAAAATTGTATCCTACCCAAACAATTTTATAAAAATGTGTCGTTTTGTTTTCTGGACAAGGTCGAGGAATTAAAATGTTAGCATATACCGGATGACTTTTTTCATCACTTTCCAAAAGCACAAGTGTATAAGCACTTTTTGGTTAATATTATTAGGTAGATTTCGTCAGAAAAAGTCTACCTATTAACACCGTGCTTTTAAACTTCTTTACATTCTTCGAACGCACAACAAAGATGCTTTTTATGTTAAAAAAATAAAGTATATTACATTTGGCAAAGACTCGTCTGGCACACTGAAGCGTATTCCGTGGTTCCTTTTTAATTACCTTATCGACTGGTTAATAAAGGTTGTCTGCCAGTCGTATCTTTATTTAGCAACTTATCTCAGCTATTTTACTGTGACACACATTTCTCCAGTGTAAACGCACTTAGTCATAACTAATTTGATTTTCAACATCGTTATCTGGTACTAGGGTTCATTAGCTTCAGAATACATGCAGCTTCTTGCTTGCTTTACACATAATATCACGGCTGTATTTCTCCGATGGATAAGCGAGTTGCACCCGTACACCCACATTTGGCCAGTTATGTTTAAGGAGAAAGCGTCAGGGAGCCCGCTAACGAACGACTTTTTCAAGGTCAAAGTCATTTCTCGAGCTTGATGAACTTGGAGGGTTGTATTGATGGTTTTGATGATTATAATTCTGTAACTACATACGTCTTACAGTCGCGAACAATATTTTAATCAACATACAACCCAGCACTGGCTTGCAAATTGCAAAAAACGTATGAAAATTTGAATTTCGCGGGGTACTCTGGAGCATCCACCTTAAGTCTTCAAAATTCCTTTAGTATCCTGATTAATTATGTAATTTTCTTATCAATTACTACAGTGACGAATGCGGCACGCGCCAATCAAATGATCAACATTTTACTCGTACTTTTAACCCTACGTCACCCGGTATCACGGTCGGGTCATGTTATCACGGCTACTTTTGGCAGGGTTATCGCTCGGGTGCTTCACAGTGTCAATGATAATGATTTTTAATTAGACTTGAGGCCTCTTGGAGTCTTGAAACTAATAGCCGTTGTAAGTTCGACGGTGATTAATCTTGTCTTTGTCTTGACTTTAAATTTCGAAGCTTCTAGTGCTGTGACATATCATAGACTCATAGATACTCATAGTGTCATTCATAACACGTGTGTTCTCTATAATTAAATCGTATGAATAATACACTTTAAACATTTTACCTCTAGCGTTGGATGTAGTTGCCTACAACGTTTTCGATTGCCAAAGATTATGTGCAATTGAAAATATTAAATAGTAGAACAGCGGGACAGGCGTCACCGGTTGTTTTTCTCACTTTTATAAAAACCACATCTCGAGATGTCATATTCTTAGATGTGATGTAACTTGGTTTATAAAAATATAGCAGAAAATATAGGAACAAGGGACCAATCGCGTTTGTAATTGGCATTGCACGCAGCTATTACAAAATATGTTAATTGCAAAAAGTGAACGCACTGAGATGCGTTTGCGCATTCGAAGATTCTTTATAATTTAGCAACCTCTAGATTCATGTTGACAAGTAAAGAAAGAATTACAGAAATGCATTATTTAATTTACAAGTTACCTTTTGCTCACGGCTTCGCTCCTGTTATTGTACGAAAATTATCCCACGGAAATGTTTTACATAATACGAGTAGCTTAGGACACTCTGGAATAATGTGGCTTCCCATAAATGAGAGAATTTTTGGAATTGGATCAGATGTTCCGAAGATTACCACCTACATACAAACATGTGTAGTTTAAATAATGTAAAGTTCTACGCATAGCAACAAGTAAGTAGGCACATACTTACGCGGTTTTGTTATGCACCAAGGCTGCTTATTGCACATGACTGATTTCAGCACTTATTGACACAAGATTGTGCTCATTGAAATCTATTGAACCGTTCAGTGTTCATTAAATGTTCTCACTTGACGGACACTTGACTATCAATTGATTGTTGATGACGTGTCAAGCTGTCAAGGCGTCAAAATTGCTTGGCGACGCGTATAATTGCAACTTTGTTTTGATTGTGGACCTGTTAGCGGTCAACATTATACCCGTGTTACATTAATCGAATCTGAAATCACTTCTATCACGGCTATTTTCTAACTAACTGTACTAAAATCCCTAGTCTGAATGGAGTACTTGTTTTTTTTACTGCTCCTAAATCACTGGCCACGGAACTTTCGTCATCGTTGCATATCCAATATATCCTTAATTTTATTTCCGTCCATCCTCGCATGAACATTTCCATTAAAAACCATATTTTACCCAAAAACCACAACAGTACCGTCATACCTTAAATATTTCGCCTCCATTACGTCGGCGAGTGATGCGTGTGAGTTGCCCTGACGCAGCTAGGCGACAAGCCAACAATCTCAGACGCCGAGCGAGAGTGAAAGCACCACCGTGTGTGTGCATGCAATATGTCTTATTTCTTCAGCTGTGACAGGCTTGATGTGCTGATGTGAATTACGTTCCAGGTTTTAAGGTGTTTTAACATTTCCTAGAGCATCTTTGGTTATTCCGCCCGATACGTTTCGATCAGCCCTTCGATTCGAATCAAATGCAAATTGTCGAGATAGAATATTGTATGATTATGGTAATGATTTGTGACTTACCAGGCAGGCAGGTTCCAAAAGTAGACTTCACACATCAAACTAAAAAAGGATCATCATAATCCTCTCACTAGTTAAGTATTACTTAAAGATTCAGGCTTTGTCAAGCAGTTTTGGAAGTCCTTAATTTAGTAAAGTTCTAAATTTTGATAAGTGTTATTTACCAATTGATTCAGATCGTTGTCCAGAATTCCAAATTGAAATACGATTAGCAATTCTACGAGCAAGTGTTTAATAAAAATATTGTCTATAAAAACTATAAATCAATATGCGAATGCGCTGCCGAAGCCTGACACTGAAACTCCACCAATGGTTTTCAATTAACTATTGTTCAGAACCGATCAAACAGGCTATTGTGGTGATGTACGTGACCTACGTCAACGGTATCCTTGTATCTATGCTGTTATTGAATACGAGATCTTGATCAGTTTTGACATCTTTATCCTTCGGGCGATAGAAACTTTCGTTGATTCGTACGGCTGGTTCTATCAAATTCCAGTTTATCAACTTCCCTCTTGATTTTATACTGGGAATGAAATGAGGCTTGGTTTATTTGACGTCATCGTCATTATTATTAACCTTATTCATACCATTACAGGACGTGTAATTCCTCTCAGTCCCTTAACATCATATTCCCTCTTTTGTGCCATTTTATTATCCCGATGATATGCTGGACGGCTGGTATCAATCAGTCTTCGAATTAAAACAAAACAAAACTACTTGAAGAGCTACTTCCTTCCGATCTAATTAACCCTATCAAACAAAGAAACTACAACCGCAATAATATTAATAAAGGACGTATTATTTTTATGACAACAAAAGTGCCGTATGCAGTTCACTATGTGTTTGATAGTAAACAATGCTAATTGTTAATCGTTTCCACTTGCGGCAGCACGTGTCATGTGTTGGGTAGGTATGTCCTCAATATATTATTAAGATTAGCTGGCGTGCTTGAAAACTTGCGATTATAATATTGGTCAAGGAATTGCTAGCTTTGCATGTATTTTAGCAATCTAGCTTATATTCGATACTTATAAAATCGTTTGTCCTGAATGACTATCAACGCACAGCTCAAACCACTAGCTAGACGAATCGGACTTAAACGCATACAGATAGCAACAGCCAAAAGGGTGAAATAGTGGTTGAAAGTTTGTATGGAAATCCGACACCGGGCGGAGCTGGGGTCCGTCAACGAAGGTACGGGGCCCGTCCCAAAATAGCTTATAGGCACTTTGAAGTGATCCCTACTCCCTAATATTTTCGGATTCAGGAGGAAAACACATTGGGAGTAAGGACAGATGGCCAATCGTGTAGTCATTCATAATAAATTTTAGTTCGTTCTCTTATGTCCGTAAGTGATACGGAGTAAGAAACGACCGTAACTTCTGCTGAAACTACGGATTTCGTGCTTAGAGAGTGGACCTCCTGGTGCAAGTCGGCTGGTTTTTGATAAAACAATTCATCTGACATTTTTGATGAAAATTTTTAACTTGACTCACTCATGTGGTTGTTTGTCTACTGTTTCATAATATTAGTACGGAAACATACACTGTTGACTATATTTTTGTCTTGTCTAGCTAGATACCGACACCGAATGAGCTGGGGAGTCTGAAATGTTTGGCAGTATTGATACGACCACGTTTGACAGTCTGCTTGGTAATCCCAGAATATGTTATAGCTCGCATGAGCTGTTGTAGATGAATGTGCTATGGTTTCGTTAAGGGGACCACAGGAGCTAAACGCGAGTTTTATAATGCAAAAAAGCATATGATTCACTGCAATAAACAAAAACAGAAAAAAATGTGATATTATTCAGGATATATGCTAGTATGATAGTGTTTTGAAAACATAATACTTACAACTAATTTTACTCGATAAAAAAAAATCACGAACTTATTATCTCTAAAAATTTCTTTTAACGAGTAAAAACCATACTAAAATACATAGAATAGAATAGAATAGAATAATCATTTATTCGCTAATGGACAGCAGCAACACAATAGAGCAACACATACACATACATATAACAACAAACAGAACAATGAATTAAACAGCTCAACTGCGCTGAGCATGCCCATAACGAAAGGGTAACCAACTCAGCATATGCTGGGTGTAAAACACTCAGCGCTGGTTTTCAGTAGGCCCCCGCAGTGACACACGGATGAGGGTAGTAGGTAGTAAATAAATAATGTTATTCTATTAAATGGGCGTTTCTAAGTGTGTAATAAATATATAATATACAGTGAATATTTTTTGTCACAGAAGATAAGATCATTCTGATTTTTTGGCAAATAAGCAACATATTAGCATGATAGTGTTTTATATTTTAAATCCAATCAATTGTTTTTTTTTATTCTTTGTAAACGTAAAGGGGTTTTTATCCATACGGATATGCCAACCCCATCGTACCTTATTTCCTATTTACATATACAGAATATTTACTTACTATGTAATTGATTTTTTGTAAATCGCAAAAACCACTAATTTCGCACTATTCGGCCCGCAGTGACTGACGTAACAACCACTTCGTAGTGCAAGCTGATTAGAACTTTATTCTACCACAAATAGAGTTGCTAATTTAGCTCCTGTAGTCGCCTTAAGGAAGAACTATAATTTGCTTAAAAAAAAAAACAAAACACTTCCCTAATTAAATCATCGACCAAAAATATTTCCAAATCACATAGCCAAATTATTATCCGTGGGGAAAGGGGAAAATAAAAAGTACGTACCTCCTAAAGTAATGAAAATAACATGAAAGCATTTTCCGGAAACTAATAATGAAATAACAAATGAAACAACGAATTATGAAACATTAAAAAGAAATAATATCACGTCACCCAGAAATTGTTCCCTACTCACGCGACTGTCATTAAAATTGGCTTTAATTCAAAATTTATCAGTACAGCCGCACTGGGTCTAAATCAGGGGAACGCCACCGTTATTTTTTCTCTTCACAGATACATTTACATGAGATTTTCCAGTCGTAGGTTGTAAACCCCTGGTTCTAGCGTTATTTTGGTGGAACCGCTACGGAAAAGTCGTTTGACATAAAATTTTGGTAGTCACATCATGTTTGACGTCATTGTGACGAGTAAACAGATGTCCCTTTTGAGTCTTTGCCCAAAATATTACCTAATTAACTATATTGTGAGAGACTTGTTTGCTGGTCAATTTTCTTTGACAAAAAATGTTACTAAAATAACATTTCATCCAGGTAAAAAGATTGAGTAATAAAGTAAATTTTAGAGCGAAAAGCCTGAAACGAAAACGGTAAAGGGAGAAGCGAAGTAAATCCAATAAAAAATACAAAGTAAACGTTATAAAAACGAACACAAACTTCAAAATAATCCAGTAGTAGATTCAAAAGCTGTTTATTTCTCCATCATGAAAACATTTCTCTTTGACTACACGAGCGAGAGTGTACTTCCGATGGAAACTCACTGTAGTTTGTAAACCAACAGTCGGAAAGTTCCATGGATGCCTGTAAACACGACATGTGATGGGGTAATCCTCGTATTGAATACAGACGTAATATTTGGCCAAACGTTGGCTGTTTGACTTGTCGGGCATCCAACGTTTGATCTGTCGAAGGAGTTATCGCGTTTGCATCATCGTTTACTACTAGATTTACGTAGCTGTCCAAATCTTAGAACTTTTTTTCACCGCAAACGTGAGAAAATTCCAAATAAAGGTCTTGTGTGACGAATCAATGTTCAATGTCCTTGACAATCTAGCATAACACGCCATGTTCGGTGGCTTGAGTGCATTCATATACATAATTATTATCATTTATCCAGAATGCCCTGTTAAGTAAGTTTGGAACTAAGTAGATGATTTTCTTCCCCATTTCCATCATGATCTTGTTAGTAAGAAACTCTATTATCAGTATCATAATAATTGTAAAACAATTAACAAATAATTTCTCTCTTTGTTCAGAAATACTTCGGAAACTCCTTGAACGCAGACATTCAAAATAACATTTCTAATTACGGAATGTTTACATTTTCTTGATCAATGTATTAATTTGTTGGTCCGGAACTTACTCTGGGTGTTTCTAAATAAACTGCAAGTGCTCTTGTTTTGTATCCAATAGTTCTACTGCTGGCATCCTATCAGAATATATTTAGATCGGGTTCGTTAACCAAAACATTATCGTAGCCCAATATTATTGTCGTAAAATTGTCGTCTGCTTACCGAAAGTTCTATAACTCTTCTCAAATAAGATCTGTGTCTATTTAAAAATATAAATCTTGTTGAAATCATTTCTATCTAACAGAAAAAAACGGGTATTTATTATTGTAAAGGAAAAAAGTGGCCTTGTTCTATTAGCGGATGAAAACTAAATCATGATTTCAGTGTTTGTACACACAGAGCTAGTTACATTACAATGTTTATTGCTGCCGCAATCGTTAATTTTATGGGGTTGTTATGGGTTCCCCCTCTTATATAAACCACCAGAATCCCGTGAAGTAATGTACATATGTGATCTATTTTTCCTGCTAAACCTACATGGTTTCAACTCGCCGTTTATAGATGCCTTGTGAACCAAACATTTATAATGACCACTGTATTATTGATAAAAGTGAAGGGATCTTTCATTTTATATTTAGCAGTTTCTAAAGATCAAGGTGGGCCAATACATGATTCGATGGCAGCGTCTCTACAAGTGACAGACTATATACTTTATAACTAACCGCATATGTAGCCTTAAATTTCTATTTTCGTTCTGAGCTAACATATTTTGCAAAAAAAAAACATAAAAGCCAAACTGACTAAAAGAGAAGTAAATATATAACGCCATAAAGCTTCCTCAGGTTAAATCTGGGTCACGCTTACGACGCGTTTCAGAGTAAAAACACACGCCTAGACTGTTTGATTCTACAGTCAGAGATTCGACACGTGTCTAGCACATAAACACGTAGATGCCTGAAGTTCATACGATTCTAGACTTAAAGAACTCGTAGTAGCCTTCAACGCTACCACTATTGTTTGTTCTACTTCGGATAATCTTATAAAAACTTGCGTGCGAATCCCCAGGGCTTCCGGATACTTTCGATGGAAACAAGCGAGATGTATAAGTTCGTTCAAATTCGCCAACTTTTGGCCAATACTCAGACGTCCTTGTGAATGCCCCTAACCCATCGATTTGTTTACCTCGTCAGTAAAAACGTAACATCGGATCGGGTAGGCGTTATGTCAGTTATTTTAAGACGCCGCGCGCCGCCTATTATAAGGGACAGCCCGTTTGAACAAACTTTTTATTCGCACCATTCTTGTACATCGATTTCTTCATGTTCTTGTCGAACAACCTTTTCTTCTACTGATGAAGTTGTTCCTTTATTTCGCCTACCGCTATTCTCAGTCCCAAAAACATAAGGCACTGCTGCTCCTGCTTTATTAAATTCCTCAAAACTAGTACAAAGACTTTGTTATCGACTTGGGAATGTGTCACTGCCCTATAGCTTAGTACCCTCCACCTACCAACAAGCCTCCACCTGGGGGTGGAGGTGCGAGGGGTTGGGCGAGGGTAAGGTCAAGGTAGTTGCTAGCACGCTTGCGCACTGCACTACAAGATGCTGATGCAGCACTCGGTATAAGCATGCAGCGCCCTCTTGTATAATGCTCTATCATCGAAAACGTACGCTGAGTATAGTGTAGGGGTGGCAATCTGAATTCTTATACTTTCGAGCTTTGCGTTTGGTCATGGAATTATGATTCAAGACGAATATTGTCTGGTTTGGAATATTTTGATCTGCATCTAGTCTGCTATTTTTTTCGAAGGCACCAAATCGTTCGTGCCTTTTTTAAAAAGACTGCTAACTCGCGATTCTTCATTACTATGGCCTACAGAAGACAAATAATCTCAACGTTCACGGATGATATCACGGCCACGGTTCATTGGCCAAACATGGATAACAAAAACATTGCGGTGTCGGCAAAAAACAGTCTTGATTGAACTCTGCGAGGAATAACTAATAATGTAATTCTTGGGTTCCGGACGTTCCGGTAGGGGCCAGTTTCAAACGAACTTCAAGGTCGATCGTCTAGCTAGCTGTCAACTGAATTATGTTTAGTTATGTAACTCTGGTTTTGGCTCTAGCAGTTTTTCGCCAGTCTTTGTCGCATGCATATTTTTAGATTTTGGCAATTCTTTGGTCATCAGATTCTTTTTGTATTTCGAAATACTGGTAAGAATTATGAGGAGGATTCGTTGGTTCTTAAGATATTTCTTTATTAAGGTGTAAATCTTCAAGTTGAACATTTTAACCACAATGATCACTAAACGCCAAGACTTCTACAGTGTTGAAATGATTTCCAACAATGTTTTCAGCCGACTGTAACGATTGCGACACCTGTAGTCGTGGGACTGTGTGCGAACATTTTACTACTGCGTGATATACACTCGGTTTACCTCGCGATTCAGGGCCAAACTTGAGAATTTTTGTTGAAAGTCAAGGCACCATAGACTGTAAAACTGTGATTATTAAAATAATAAAAAAGAATTTGGAAAGGAAGACTAACTGTTCCTTTGTTTATAAGGATACAATTTGGAACAACTTAAGAATGTACATCGTAAAACATACAGTAGATCTGCTAGCAAAATTTAATATGCAGCACTTGAAATATTTAGGAGTCCCACTTGTTGTGTTGAGGCTCCCAGTGCCTGCTAAACCATTTTGTGTTTCCTCGTCGCGATATTAATGTGCAATGTCACGTTCATGCAGTAAATCATGTACTAGTTGTACTACATTAAGTCCTTTCAGATAGACAAATGCAAGCTATTTAGATTTGCGCTTTTGTCTGTATACAGCCTGACATCAATCTAAAGTCCACCATTCTTGTAAGATTCTGGCAGCATGCTCCAGTATTACCTATGCCCACTTCTTCGTGTTTATATGGGTATATATAAACTAACATTAGTTTATCCGGCATTAACAGGCGTCATCTAAATAAATAGGGTTTGTGGGCGATTGCCAATTTCTGGTAAGTTTGCCGGTGTGTCAAAGTTCTATAATCCTTAGAGTATTTTGGGCATCTTTCTTTACCATATTATAATTGACACCGTATATTACATTGCGTAGGTAGATTTTTGACGTGAAATAAAAGTGCTTTTTAATGGAAATACTGCTGTCACCGATTCACTTTGCCTTTTTTACATAAGTAAATCACTTTGTTACTTTATTGAAAGGTGTCAAAGGTGAAATTGGATTAATACCCGAAGACCTCTACGAAGAAGTATAGTAATACCATATTCGAAAAACGCGACAGTATTTTTATAACAATTCCGTTTCTCTTAGTACATTTGCTTCGTCTTTGCAATAGGACTTTCTTATCGTATTTGTCATGCACACACGTGTTGGTTTTCGTCTATTTGGAACTCGTTTCTAATAATAATTTTGGTCAATCATTCAACTAAGCACGTTTCTTTGATTTGCTCGTGCAGCTGCTAATTTATTTTTTTACTTACACAAGACTCGAAACTAAATTGTTTCTGCTACCTCTTAATTTCCTACTAACTTTTAATGAGTGTTACTGCAAATTAAGTTTGGTTTATGTTGATGACAACATAGTTTTATTTAATTTGTTCCCCTCGTATTTGAAGATATAATACAGAGTAATCAGAAGAATGCATTTTAACGCGCGGTTACTCACTTACCTAATAGAATGGTTTACCAAGGTAAAGTAGGCACGACCTAAACTGAATTTACAATACAAACATCTACAGGCCGTATTAGCCTAACAGTTTGCTATAATAACGATTTCTTTCAAATAACTTAAACAACTTCAGGTAACTGACCCATATTTTCTTCGCATAAAAAGCTATAGAAACCAGTCCAACAAACTAAGGTATATTTTTTCATGTTTTCTAACCATTACGAAGTTATCACAATAAACTTCACGTCTTTAGTAACATATATTTCTTTTGCTACCTACTCGCTCTAATGCGACATTTCTATTATAACCATGTCAGCTTCAATCTAAATCAATATAGCCATCCAAATCATAACGTTATCAACCTGTATTCACTGATGTAGGTAGGTACTAGGTACTCCCCCAACCCTCGCGGGAAACTGCGCAGCATTTTCATCTTGTAGTACTCGTAACAAGCTTTTAGAATTCTATCTTCTATCTGATAAGAACTTTATAGACACCAGTGCAAATAGAGGCGATTTGCATGAAGACTTTTTGATGAATTACTACATTAAAATGCTCGATTCATTTTTATGACTACATCATCAATGTATATCAGAATCCTTAGAAGCAGCCCAAAATATTCCGGAACATTTTTCCCTATAACGCAATTTACACACGCGCACTGGAAACGGTAGGGTTTGTTGTGGGGGCACAACAAACCCTACCGTTTCCAGTGCGCAATATTTTCATCACATACAAAATATTCAGAATTGAATTCCACCGCGTTGCCTTAAAATGTTATTTTAATTACATACGTAATGGCATTGTCATCGTTGAAATGCAGGTAATAAAATACCAGCATTCAATCATTTCTAATGTACTCATGAAAGTCTTCATTAGACGTCATCGTAACATCTTATATCTCTTGACTGGAACCGATTGAGAAGAACTAAATAATTTCTAATTTCCTCGTCTGAGTCTTAGGTAATGTCTTCGTAGGACTTCATCTTTACATCAGTATTATTTGAGTACCCATTAAGACTTAATTAAAATATTACGTAACAGTGTAAGAGTGAACACACCCCTGAAATACTAAAAGTAACTGCGCAGTATTTTCCAGAAATCGCAGTGGTTCCAAATTAACCATGTGAGTTAACCTATAAGCTTTGTTTATCTCAAATTTTTTGGCGGGGTTAATCCTTACTTCATCATCGTCAACAATGTTGTCTCTAAATCAGTGACCTGGTTTTGACATATTGCGACGTACACACCCCCATTCGTCTCAAAGGATAAAATCCCGAATTTTTCGCGGAACGAACGTGACGCAGTTTTCCCTTTATTTTTGCCTCCTTTATAAAATGACCTAATTTCGCCTTTTGCTCATGTCTGTCTCCACCCCTTGCGCCCCTTGCTCCAGGTACTGCGCAGTATTTCAATCTCGGACAAGTTTCTAGAAATCGCGGTGCATATAATTGATGTACTGGTGTTCTCGCGGTCCAGGTATCGATCGGGGCCTGCGCGCTCCCGCTGCAAGCAACAGGCTGTGACGCAGTTCCCGAGCCATGTGTTAGTGTTTATTTATGTATACTAACTTGGAACATCGAAACTTTCAAGCTTGGGAGTTAATCGTTCTGCTGTTTTGATAAATTGAGTGTTTAGCGGCTTCTTTGGTGTTTGTAGAAGCGTGTCTTGCCTCTGTTACTAATTTTGATAAAAATTAGAGGTTTATTAACAAAGTTACAGACGGTTTTAGAAAACGGATTGCAAACATTTTACGTATTCTTAATTTGTGATTGAGTTGGTCAAAGGCTTGTCTAAAGTCATAGCAATAAGTATGTATACTTTGAAGGACCTTATTTGACACCTGCGAGTGATTCAGAAGTATTGATTGCTAGATCATGCGTCTGTCTACTAACGTTATATCTTGTTTAATATTTCAACATACTCACATTAAATGGATGATTTCAGAGTCAATTCGTCGGGTTCAATAACACGCAATTTATTGTCTTCTCGCGAACTCTTGACCTACTTGTGATATAACTATATAAGACTTATGGTTCACATATGCGCCAATAGATAGAGGCGTGTGCCCAAATATTCTTACGAAATCACGTTGTAACAGGATGTTTAATGTTAATACCGAAACCCAATTTTAAATATTTTAAATTAATATTAAACAATACGAAGAGAACCTTTATTAAACATTCATAAAATGTATGAAAAGGAAGCAAGGCGTGTAGTTTAAGATAATAAATAAGGTGGTATTTGTATACAAATTGGTCACATTTCAGCAAATCGGGCCAAGTTTCTACAAGGTCGCAAGTATAGTGACTAATGCGGCGCGGTAAACGGCGTTGCTGTTTACTATTAGTTAACGACTTCATAGTGATATACTATTTAGTAAAGGTGTTACATAACTTTGCATAAGGCTTTCATTGTTTTTTTTTTGTGTTGAATAATACAATTATATATAAGCGTGTCACAAACTATGATTGTTTGAGTATGAAAGTAATGATTAGGTGCTTACTTATATGTTTTGCTTCTATGTTTATATTGGAAAGTCAATCAGGGTTTTCATTTTTTTATATATTTTGTGTTGAAATAAATAGCAATATTTTTTTTTTGCCATCTGTCCCTCACTGCAGGTTAAAGTTTAAAGCCTCCATTTCCTACTTTGACTAATCCCTAGACAGCGCTGTCTAAGAATTATTTTAAGTTATCAGTTCTCATCATCAATTATATTTTCATTTTCAATCTTGGACATGTTTTTCCAGTTTCTTTAGGGGAAGCGCCAGAGTAGTCCGCGAAATTGATATTATAATCATTAAAATCATCAATACACCGCCCTCTAAGTTTATTTGATCATTACTCTGGAAAGCCATATTTGTTACGGTAGCGAATCATATTTTAATCAACATAATTATAACCTGACTGAAAATTTGACTGTCGAGGGCTACCTTAGCCTTAGCGCATCCTAATAAAGTTTGAATATACCACTGTTTACTAAGAAAGTAATCCTTAGAGTACACATTATATCAAACAGTTAACACTTAAACTCATGGGGAGTTTAAGTGTTAACTGTTTGATAAGCCAGTAAAGGATAATTGCGTGACCAACGCTATTAGCAAAGCTAGCATGTTTGCACTGTGCGACAATAACTGACGAACGCTTAGCTTTCGGGGCGGCCATATTGTGTAACATTACTTTTTCGGGTCCTATTAGGTAGGTACATACTTTACTTACTCTGCTTTTAACTTGAAGTTTTTCGAGTGTTAGACGTTCGTTTTCATTATGATTATTTCGTGTATAAGATTTCCCGGCTTGGTAGTTGCTATTATCATGTATTCATGTGTTTAGTTTCATGTTATTGTTGATCTGTGGTTGAGTGTCTAAAATGTCGGCTTGCTTCTAGCTAGCCGTACTACCTTCTACGACACAATGTATCGATCGTTCCTTTGACTTTTACCCTTTGGCTCTGATTCTTTCAGGTTTTAATATTAGTATTTACAAGTAGGTAGATTCATCTTTTTAAGTGCGGACAGAGATGTTCTTTCGTCTTCTCGAGTGAAATGGTGTTCTCTGTTTCTTTGCTTGTTTACAAGTTGTTAGAAGTTTATGCTGTCCTAACAAACAGTTATCTAAGAAATATATTAAAATTAATCATCTCCAGAATTCAGTAAACATATTTAAAATTAATGGATGCATCCAAGGAAGCTGGAATACTGTAATCTTTTATACTCTTGTAGGCACTCTAAGGATTAGTTCATTAACAGGTAGTGAACAATCTAGACAAAGTGACGTTAACTGTTTATCCAATATCCTTCCACTGATAGTAAAAATAAATCACTTGAGTTACACAAATGATTATGAGATTTCTCAACTGATTACAGTTTATTGTTTGTAAACAAATCACACCTTTTTTTTTTTTTTTTTTTTTTTTTTTTTTTTTTTTTTTTTTTTTTTTTTTTTTTTTTTTCGGATGGGAAATCATCAAATGACTTCTCCCGCTCTGGGCGGAGCAGGAGGGAGTGTCAGACTTTTACTGACTAAAACCCATCCATGTTCCTTCATCGCCCTTTGTGTTCCGGGGCCACGGTATCTCTTTCGAATAGTCCCGCAACCCCGGCAGGCATCGGTCCTTTCGGCCCCTTCCTTTTTGCTGACTCTCTTTGAGGCGCGCGTGGAACACGAACGCGCCGTCGACACGGCCTGTCGTCATGAGACGGACGGACGGCGAGCTAGCCCATAGCCCACCGTCCACAGGCCCGCGCCTACGGTGGCCGGGGGCCACGTGGTGGCCCCCGACGCCCGGGGCGTCTCCCGCGGCGGCCGGGACGCTGTGAGGTTCTCTCCCTCTCACGTTCCGCCACCTCCTTCTCTAGCATTACTGCTTCGCAGAAGGAGGTGACGGCGTCCCATTCCGTCTCGCTCCGGACCATGGCTTGCACCAGGGCCGGACGCGAGAGGTCGCCGCCGCCAATCGCCGCTTCGAGGACACGGCGGTGCTCCGCCCACGCGGGGCACACCTCCACCGTGTGCTCCACCGTGTCCTCCGGTCGATCCTCGCAGTGGAAACAAATCACACCTTGATTTTAATCAACACCTATTGACTTATCTTTTATTTATTTGAAAATTGATTATTATGGGAATCATAAGCCCGAAATCGGGCGTAATTGCATGATTTAGTCTTTTTATAGTCAGAGTTTTTGGGTATAATGGAGCATGGACAAACTAGCTGTTATTTATATATCTTGTTTTGCCTTCTGCTGTAATGGAGAGAAGTGAAAATTATGTTTTTCCTATTAGGACTTCGTCAAGCTTCAGTTTTCTGGTGGTTGCCACTGTTGATTCTGCATGGCTTTCACTGTTGAGTGTATAGCGGGCTTTAGCTGTTATTTACGCCTTCGTCTGCGTGTCGGTAGCTGTAAAAAAAAAATTAAATCCTAATGGCCGAATACTGAAACGTCACTCAAAATTTAAGTAGCACTTATTAGATACTCAAAAGTGACGTTTGGCCATACGAAATTTTAAGTTTAGGAGCTGCTCAAATGTTAAGCAGCCCTTAATTTTTGAGTGACGTTTCAGTATTCGGGGGTTAGTTTCATATTTTTTTATACGGCTATCTATCTGCCTTTCCTTTTGAACCGACTTCAAAAAGGAGGAGGTTCTCAATTCGATTGGTTTTTTTTATGTATGTACACCGATTACGCTGAGGCTTATGATCCGATTTACGTAATTTTCTTCTCTTATTCTTTAGTCTGATGCGGAATATTTGCAATTTGGTCCCATAAAAATTTAACGTAGTTTGGCCCAGTAGTTTTCATTTTATTAACATTTTTTTTACTTCAGTCGTGTGGTCTAAACATACAGTATATAACCAAGAAAGGGACTTCAAAAAGACATCAACGCGGTATCATTTTTTGTCATTTTAATACTTCATTTTATGTATGTTCACCGATTTCTCCCTCATTTGTGGAGCGATTCTCAAAATTCTATTTGAAAGAGTATACTCCTGAGGTGGTCCCATTTAAATTTGGTGAAGATCTGATGCTGAGCTTCGGAGATATACAAAGGCACTCTTCAAAAATAGACGGCAAATCGGTCGTGAATTCGTGATTGCTGCAATCGCTTGGATGTTTATTGTTTATACAACATCATGACGTAACATCGCACCTGTATGCTCCGAGGGGTACACAGATGTGTACAATACACCCAGATTCTGACAGTTTAGGTATGTTAAGTTCCATTTATTAAGGATAACCCTATTACCATGACATGCATAGTTAACAATGTAAAATAAATGCATAGCAAATATTTGTACAGGATATTACAACTAAAAATGGAAAAATAAAAAACTTTTATGCAAAAACTACAGACTTCAAAAAAAAAACAAAAAGAAAATAAAAAGTGAAAAATAACTGGCTTCAGAAGCCGGTGACAAAAACACCAAATCGATCAAACAAAGGTGAAGCTTCAGAAGTCGGTTTTATTTTTTCAAAAAAGTTTTTTAGCGATTAGGAGTAACATAGTGGTTTAGGCGCGAAAACGAATATAGTGAATACCCTTAGGATTCTGTTGCTTTTTGTACAATTCTGATATGCATCTTTACTTTCTTTATATTGCTCTAAACTAGGGATGTCACGAATATTCGGCTACCATTCGATATTCGGCCACTTTTTTGGCCGAATAGTACCTACGTATTATTCGGCCGAATACCGAATACCAAATTATGAAAAAAAGACACGTCGTATTACTCAAGATTATAAGTATTTATTACAGTATTATTTTCACTACAAATCGCACAATATTCCCATATGGGCGATTTTCTATTAACTGGTGTCATTTTATAAATCTTTTGACGAACAAACAATTGAAAAAGAACTAACGAACGAACTTCTCTACAACTGTAGCGCATCCATATTTCTGCATTTTAAATCGTATCTTGTTTTCCAAGAATAGGCGAGACGACAAAAAAAAAAAACTAATTGGTAGTCCGTCAGTCAGATTATCAAAAAATATTTGACCCCTGTTTTTTCTTTTGTTACGTAAACGAAGATATGACGCTTTTAAAATTCTCAATACGTCACGCCTAGGTATAATTTTTACCTAGTTCTGACGTCACGAGCCCCCACTCCCGAGTTTTGATGCGTTTTATCTTTGTCAATATTCATTGATATACAAAAACAAAAAATACGTGTCCATTAATTTCCAATACTCTAACTGACGGACTAAATTGGTTTGCAATTTTTTGATACTGTCGTCATGCCTATTGTAAACTGAAGACGATGATGTAATTTTTGTGTGCACCTTAGTAGATAGAACTTATGTTTTGTCTAGTCTATACTTTTTCCTTATTTGCGAAGTTTAAACATTCCTCATCTTTTTGTTACCTGCTAATATGATGATACATACCTACCTATTTATAATCTCCTTACTACTTACGACGACCCGAATGGCGCAGCGGTAGTGAGGCTGCCTTACGTTCTTAGGGTCCCGGGTTCGAATCCCGGTCGGAGCAAATGTTTGTGTGATGAACATGGGCATTTGTTTCCGAGTCATGGATGTTTATATGTATATTAAGTATGTATTTACAAACAAAAATTATCCATGTAGTATATCAACTATCTGGTGTCCACGACACAAGCCTCGTTGCTTAGTGTGGCACTGGATGGCGCTGTGTGTAATGTCCAGCGATATTTATATTTATTTATATTTACTATAAAACTGCGAAAGTTTGTAAAGATGGATAGATGAAGATTTGTTACTCCTTCACGCAAAAACTATTGAACGGATTTTGATTAAATTTGACACACAGATAGTTTATAACTGGAATTGTATATTTTTAAAATTTATATCTATGTTATATATAGGTTTTTTTTTATCATTAGAATTTATGTCAATGTTAATCATTTTATTTATTCTTCTGTTTCAATATCCTACTAAAATGATTTGTATGTGTTTTATAATTCCAAAACTGCAAAAAAATATTTTATATTTTAATTATTAGGGGCTTAATGTTAACTTTATTGTGCATATGCTGTGGTCTCCTATAAGTAATAATGCTTTGTGTACTTATATATATTGTTGGAGATTTTTAAATAAATAAATAACACATAGGATACTTTTTATCCTGTAGTGCTGGTAGTACCTACGACCCCGAGAGGTGATTACCGATCTCCACGCGGGCGAAGCCACAGGCATAAGTTAGGGTGTTATGAGATAGGTCAATATCAAGTATGTAAAGTAGCTATGTTAGCAAAACACATGCAAGTGATTACCTACATAGATAGAGTTACATACATAACGTTCGTCACAAAATTACGTCAGAGCAAACTTATCAAGTTATTAAAGGTATGAGTATATTACTCTGGGAAATAGGAGAAGGTTCAAGTATACTGCGTTCATGATTAGTTCTAAACAAGTACATAATTTATGTGATTTTGGGAAAACAACTTTTGAGTACCCACAAATAAAGTTCAGTTTGCGCTACATTTTTTTTACGTTTATACTTAGTTTGGAACAAGCCTATGATTTGAAAAGTCTATAAGTTGACATAAATTAATCAAAAATGTACTTGATTTAATAAAATGGCACATGTATTGTTTGCCGAATTGTATTGTAGGTTTTTGAACATCAATTGCCTAGATTACATATGCAAGCAAATGTATGTACTTATGTTATGTTAACTAAACATCTTCAAATAGGCATAATAAATGCCAATGTAAGTAACTAATTTCAAACTACTCAACCAAAAATGCATTGTAAAATCAATAATATGGCAAAAATACTAAACATTTTATATTATTATTGTAGCTTGGCAGCGCATTTCCATTAGTTATTTATTTATTTATTTATTAAAACTTTATGCACATAATGTACAAAGGCGGACTTAATGCCTTGAGTTACCTTAAGTTATAAGTGTAACACAAGCCCAAAATACCACTAAATCATTTTCGATCCATTTAAGTCGTAATAAAATTCCCATAACCATTAAGTAGGCCGTATATGGTTCAGTAACATACACGACTGGAATACGTTTAAGAGAAAAACTTCACAATTTCCGGCAGGTTTGAGAATCGGGTTTGAACCGCAGACGAAAGAAAGTAATTACCTACAAGCAAAACTGACTACTGAAGAACTGTTATTTTCTTACTGGTCCGTCCAATTTATTCACAAGAGGTTTGGAAATAGTGTTTTCTGTATTTATTTTTAAAATTTTCTGAAAAAAATATAAACTGTTCCTGTATAATTGACCAAATGTACTCTTCTGCCTAACCCTTCTTGCAAAACCAGAGTTGGCACGTAAAACTAAATCGCAATTAAAAAGACAGTTCCTCATAATTGGAAAATTAAAGCTTGACTTAATAATCTTGATACTTGCTTGAAATCATTTTTTTTTTGTTAGAGTTTTTCTAATTGGTACGTAGCATTGCTATGTAGCGATTTCTTTCTTAAAGATGTAACTAAAAATAGAAGCTAGTGTTTATTTATTAGAAAAAAAAAACATCGATAAGACTAATGCTTGTATTTTTATAAAAAAAGGTCGTTGTGTTGTATCAATGACGATGTTTAGCATCGAGCCAGTAACAATTGACGATATAAAAATAGCTCGCCACCGCCATAGTCTATTTGTGCCGACTTAACAGGATAAACGGCCGGTTAGCATAACACGTGCATAAGCAGCGCACTTTTCTTATTGAGCATAATTGATCCATCCAGTTGACTCCATTATCATCGAATAGGAGCGGTAACTATTTTAAGAATGGTTTCTTTTGGGGATTCTGTGGTCTACTCGAGAAAAGCTTGCAAGTCTTCCAAGAACTGCTATTTTCCATTTCTAGAGTAATTAATAGTTATTATCATGTCATTGACTGGTTCATTGTTGTATTAATAACAAACATTTCATTTAAGGTTCAGTCAATAATTATCGGCTAAATAGAGCCTTGAAATGTTAAAAAAGCCTTAACGAAAGTTTCTCGTTTACATCATTTGGCAACGTTGAGAGCTGATATAAAATTTCAATTTTCACGATATGCAACCTTGCAAACGCCTCGATTAGATTCCGTCTCGTCGTCATAGTGACGGATGACGGTGGGTAGCTGCCATCCTCGCGCTCTCCATCACAAACATATTGACCGGCTAGTCGGCTACCTGTGAACCTCCCACTATGTATTTATAACTTGAGTACCTATCTCCTGTTCATGCATGCTAGCTTCCAGAATATTGTATTACAATTAAATATATTGTAATTGTATATCTAACAGATATAGCCGTGCTAATAAAATATGATATAACAAACAACAACAAAAACAACAGCCCATAACGTCCACTGCTGGACATAAGCCTCCCTAGCCATATGATATATCATATTTTATTAGCACGGCTATATCTGTTAGATATAGGCGTGTGTGTACAGTAGTAGACAGATAATGATCGATTACCAAGGCATTGCCCATTCAATTTGTGTTTCGGTTTCGGATAGTTATGTCTGTAGGAGTGGTGTTATATATTTATTTACTAACTTGAAGTTGTTTGAAAACTCCTTCGTGTACCCATGACTTCATCGCTGCAAATATGGCATGCATCATAACAAACCCTTATTCGGAGATTAGCTTACCGCGTGTACTATAATAATTAAGTTAATCGTATATTATATACTCAGCTACATATCTAAGTATAGGTAATTGTTCGCTCTTACGAAGTTCACTCTGTCGTAATTGTATGCAATTTGCGTCCGCACTCAGTTTTTCCTGCATTGATTTCACGATTTCACTTGCGAAAGATTGGAAAGTGGATTAACACGAAAACAATATCAAAGTACAATGTCAAAGTACTTCTCCGAACTATAAACATAATAATAATAATAACTATGAACTCGATTAACTATTTACTCGAGCACACATAGGGAACGTGTTAGTACTAATCGTGTTTACTATATTGCATAATGGTTATCGAGCTACTGCTGGCATTGATTGTGCACGTACGGCCACTAAATAGACTGAAACAGTAGGTCTAACAAATAACGGCTATATGCAGCCATAAGGCTGCGGTTCCACTGAGGCGGAGGGAGGCTGCGGAGAGGAGAAACAGAAATAACAACCAATAGGATTGCATAATGGAGCGGAGCTGAGATTTTATGCGATCCTATTGGTTATTATTTCTCCGTTTCTCCGCTCCGCAGCCTCGCTCCGCCTCAGTGGGACCGCAGCCTAAATGCAACAAGTTAAACGGCGCTTACCGTGCGTGTAGCTGTAAAATTATGTCACATATATGCTCAGAGGCAATGCCTGTGCCCCAGAACTGCTTTTATAGCAAAATGAAACGGTAAAGTAAGCCGTTGCATTGAGAAAATACAGTAATAAATTGATTGCTTCTGTGCATAATCACGAACGCATCATTACTTCATTGCAAGAGTGCATCTTCGCGAACGGCGAAGGAAAACATCGTGCGGAATCCCCTAGAATCAAAAACTCCAAGAAGACATGTGAAAGACATGCAAACCCGCACTGGACTTGGTAGATTACAGCCCAGCCCCTCTCACCGAGAGGAGGCCAGTGCGCCTGTTGTGGAGTCGCTATAGGCTGATTTGCATGTGTGCATCTTCTGTTCTCTCATCTGTGATGCGCCTGTGACCCGTCTCGGTGCTATGCAGATAAGTGTGGATTACATTGTATGCGCTAGTGGGTAAGTACTCGACCGATAGATGACTAGTGCACTGAGTTGATTAATTAACGTTACGTTTTACACAGCTGATAGTTAGGAGTAAAGGAGAATCTCACTATGAAGCCTCTTTTGAATAGGTTTATGCTTTCCTTGCTGGGTTTCTGAACGAGTGAAGCCTTTTTGACCACTGAAGTAGATGCATAATTATCATCATCATCATTAATTATTCACTGCCAAACTTCACCTACTGCTGGGTACATGAATCTCTTAGCTCGAGCCAATTTCTGCGTTCCTTTTTTTGTTTTTTCTTAACGGTGAAAAATGCATACCGCACCGTCCGGGGAGACGGTTTGGTTATGTTAAATTTTTGCGTTCCTCTGCCAGGCTAATCCACTTTTTACTTGAGATGGCAACAATGTCGTCTGCCTTTTTCGCCGAGTAGATATACTATTCAATTATATTGTCAGCCTTCGTAGGCTGTAATACATGCACGCAGCGGCAGCATGTAGAAATAATGCAACGTGTAGGAACAATTAAGATAGCCAGCCGTACTTAGTACGTGCACAATCATAATTTCACCGTAAAGTAATTGAAATTTGTTTCTTGTTTTCTTTTCTCATGTTACACATGAGAAAAGAAAACAAGAAACAAATTTCAATTTACGTTACGTTAGGTAATAAAAAATAAAATGGCAAAACCAGAAGGGTATGTTAGGATAGTAGTTCTTGGCGTTTTATTGCTTCCGTCTACCTCTATCCCCATAGAGGAAAGATGAGATAAGAGGTGAGGTGAGATAAGGCGTAAGTTTAGGCATGTATGAATAAGATGTATCTTGAGAAATTCTATTGCGCACTTCAAAATTAGAAGCAGATTACGAGCACGAGTGGTCTATTAAAATTGTACTCGAATATATAAAAATTTAATAATTCTACTAACATTTGGCAGATTCTATGCGTTATCAAAAGCGATAGTTGGGAATCACATGAGGTCGGGTCAATTATGATTATTGACCCCAGATATACCGTCTGTAGTACAAGAGTTCTAAGAAAAACTATTTTATCTCATTACCTTATCATGTTTTATTAAGGAAATATTATTATATTTAAATATGTTACAGTGAAATGTCATTAGGTGTCGGGTAGCAATAGCAACAATTATATCCAGTGTCAAATAATGTCTCAATGTTGACTTACTAGTATCAAATTATCGATATGTCACTATTTTAAGACCAACTATCAAAATGACCCGATCGTCGTATATTTTTAAGATAAACTGAAGGTAGTAACTCAGTAAAATCTGTTTTAATGTACAGTGATTATTTAAGTTCTATAAGTACTTAATGTTTTTTTTTAGAAAAGTACGGTTAACTTAAAAAAAAATCTGTTTTAAAAAATTAAGAAAAAATTAAATTGTGTATTAAAATGAAATGATATATTTCTATAAGTAAGCAGTTAAGCATTCCGTCTATTTTCAATCGATACTTAATATATCCAGAACATACATAAATCTTTTGATCTATTCCTTTTCTGAAAATACAATAGCCTTTTTAATGCCTTCTAAAGTCAATTTTGTCTAAAATTAATCCCCTACCGAAGCTGCGAAGGCACCCACTACTAATGATTAAATTATCTAAAGTCAATTGCCGTAAGAGTAACGATTAACTAAATGAACCTAAACGAATACGCATTTATTTTTATCTAATATTTAGGCTGATGTAATAGTAGAGACAACTAACATCATTATCTTTAAAACTATCAGGGTTGCCATTCAACATATTAAAAAAATCGGTTTTGGTTGAAAAGAATAGCAATGCTTGAAGTAACTCTGCAGTTCGGAAACTTAAAAGTAATTAAAAGCATGAATTGACCGTATCAAAATAATAATAAAGGTTTGTCCTGTGATCAAGGAAACAGTGGATAGACTATGAGAAAATATGCTATGACTAGGGTAGGTGACCGCTGAGACGTCTATTAGGAAAGAAGTGTCAAAATAGATAACATAGGTACCCGTAATAAATTGGGATACACAAGTATCACCATAGTTTAATCAAAAGAAATATCATCGAAAATAAAACCACGAAACAATAAGTCATTTTTATTTGTTAATTAAAAAGTGACAACCCTCAACCGACTTAAACTGGCTTCCCTGATTAATTTGTGTGTTAATTGTCCAGTGTTCTAAAACCTAAATAGACAATAGTGTACATAATTAAGACGTGTGATATGTTGTCGACACAACTGTGTTAATTGTTAAACCTTATCGTTTTAAGACGAGTTCCAAGTTGGTATGATTATTTAGGACATAGGTGTTCTGCTACGAAAGTCAATTTAATTATTGTTTTTTTTTTCAGGCTATGTTTTATGACCTACCATTGAATATAGGATCAATTTATCATTAGATCATATCTTTATCATCAATTGAATGATACGTCCACAGCTGGACTTAGGCCTCCCCAAACGTCGGCACAACGACTGGTCCTGTGGTTCTCACATCTGTTTAGGTCCTATGTTCTGTTTAGCGTATCGAATTCGATGACAAAAAGTTCAAATATGTTTGCCCCAAATTCAGCTATGCGAACTCTGCTCACTGATGTAGTGAGACGCCGCATACGCACTTGAGATCTGAACCGTTCTTAAACCCTCACTTGTGGAGGTTGTATTTGCTCAACTGTGAAAATAACCAACTAACCAACCCATTATGTTCTTCCCCAGCGAGAGCAGCATGTTCGTATCCCGCCGCCGTTTCATCCTCAAGACCTGCGGCACGACCACGCCGCTGCGCTGCGTGCGCGCCGTGCTCGGGCTGGCACGCGACGTGGCTGGCCACGCGCGCGTGCACAACGTGTTCTATTCGCGCAGGGAGTTCGCACGCCCTGCAGCACAGTTGCAGCCGCACGATAATTTTGATTCAGAAGTAAGTACAACTTATCGTAGCGTATCGATTGCATTCTGAACTTTGTCGGCCCAGAAGTGAGAAACGAGTTTGGCCTATTGACCTTCAGTAGCGTCCATCAGTGCCTGTAATATACAAAGAACAACACTATATTAAGTGCCCCATTATTTGTGATTGTTGTGGTGAGTACAACTTAAAATGCAGAACGATCATAGCCTTTTCAAGCCATTTCCCCGGCCTGCAGAAACCATAGAACACCACCTGATACGATCTTTGGACACTCCTTTTGTTTATTCCTCTGTCATAATATACGCGCGCCGGTTGGAAGTAGGTGTGTAGCAAAAAAGGAAATATGCAATACTGAATGGCAAGCACATAATATTATGGAGTTGTACAGATTAAATAAAAACTGCACCCTAAGAGAAGTGTGGAAGTCCACACAATTAAGATTAACATTATAATATCGTTTAGATCTGTTTTAGTTCTAAACTCAACTACAACACAAGTCAACAACTCAGAAAACTGGTGCAACACTGTTTTATAAGTGACCTCTTCCGAGATATGCTTATATGAAACATCCACCCCATGACGAGACGAGACACGCTGAACCCTCTTACCAACTTACTAACAGCTATGAACGTAGCCGCTCCAATGAGCCGATCAATTAACAAGAGATAGAATTTAAACATAGCACCATAGGACCGGCGGAGGTGCTTTTAAAATATTTTAAGCAATAATAAAGCTCACCTTTTAAAGGTTGAAAGTTACTCAACCAAGTAACTAGGGTTCGAGAAAATTGCTATAATGAATATTTGCGAGGGGCAAAGAACTTGCAAGTAAATTCGTTTTTAAACACGCTTTTATTAGCTTCACGTGTAACTATGTAAAAAAAACTTAGAAGTTAAAGACACACTTCCCGGTTTCCGATAGAGCTGACATTTTGCATAAATGTTTAGTTTGGATGACAATGG